>BRPK01000001.1:0-2400000 GCA_026008595.1 Lyophyllum shimeji | reverse complement strand
TAACTCGTCCACGTAGCTTTTTGTGTCAGACCCGTCATGAGAGTGAAGGGCGAATAGGTGGGAGAATAACAGGTTGAAAAACCCCTCCATCTCTACCTCATGGGTCAGAAGTAGATGAATGGACAGGCCCAATATACGCACCTTTGTCCGTACCGTCCCCGAGGCTTTTCACCTCGACTGCGACCATGTGAAATATACTACGCTTCCGTCCAGCATCCTCCTCTAATGGCGTCTGTCCTTCTGGTGTCTTGAGGGCCTCTTGGAATGGGCGGATAAAGGCGACGCGTTCCTCTTCTGATCGATTTCGAACAATGTAGTTCACCAACTCTTGAATCTGGAAATAAAATTCAGATCTAAGATACAGTGATGTGCTAGGCATCCGCATACCTGCTCCTCGAACGTCCCCTCAGCAAAAACCGATACCGAATCCGTTCCAGGCATAGGCGTTCTGTACGGTCAGGATAGATGTGATCGAAGAGTAAAATATTGGAGGCTGCAGGCAAGCATGATCAAACACCATCTACGTTCCCACCAGATCAGTCCATGCTATGCTTGTAATCATCTTTCAGCCTTTCTGGCGTGAATTATGACAGAAGTGTCATGGACTGCAATGTTCCTCTGGTTTCGCGTACTCAAATACAGTGATGGGATAATAACTGGCTTATCCTTGGTAGATCTCAACCTGACTCACTCTCGTATCCGGATAGTGGCAGGACGGGGTGCCAATGGCCAGAACAGTTTCTCCAAGAGATGCGACACATCTAGAATGTGGTATGCGGTCGCCCGATAGCCTCTATCTATGCTGAATTCGAGGTGATATAGAGCATAACGCTGTCGATAGTTTCTGTCTTTTTCGTCACTTCCAATCGTGCCCGGACTACCTGCCTCATCATGCAAGGCATCACGGCATACTTAATCATCTACATACATAGCGCCGCAACTGCCCGAACCCCCTGGTAACCATGAAATTTGGAGCTATGCCTTCTTCGTTTAATTGTCCAGGTGGCGTCAGCCTCTCTAGCACAGCGTATGATGCAGGACCAAGGTTTTTCACATTGACCTTTGCATGGTCGGAGAGAGGCTCGTCAAGTGAGCGATATATATCTTGACAACTGGTTGAGCGTCGCTGGTTGACTGATTCATTTGCAGGCTGATGGACTGATAAGTGGTGGAGCTAAGAATAGCTGTGGGATTAGTGCACATGGAGGAAGACGCGAACCGAAGCTGACGCGTAGACGGAATGTTGCAACGTGAGATGTCCATCACCCCGGATGGACCGAGTCCCATATAAACGAGCGTCCACACACCACCACTTCAAGACTATCTCCCATGCGTCTCTACGCTCTCGGTGGGCTCCTTTACATACTCTCCGTCGTTCCCGTCGGCGGTTGGGCGGCCTCTTCCAAACCATGCCCTCTTAAAGTCAAGGAAACCATTATTCCTCCCCGTGGATGGCAACAGCATGGCGTGCCCCCTCCTGACCACAGGATCGTCCTTCGCATCGGTCTTCCTCAGCCTAACTTTCACGTCTTGGAGAAGCATCTCTACGAAGTGAGCGACCCGTACCACCACAGGTATGGGACGCACTTGTCCAAGGAAGAGACAGAGAGGCTCGTTGCTCCTCACCAAGAGAGCGTCGATGCCGTCGACGAATGGTTGGAATCTCACGGCATTAAGCAAAGCGACCTTGTCAGGTCGCCGGCGAAGGACTGGGTGACATTGACTATCCCTATAAGTTTGGCTGAAAAGATGCTTGGCACGGTGAGTCAACAATGCAGTACTCTTACCCGATGTCATCGAATCCTGAAAACTTTCGCGTAGAAATACAGCGTCTGGAAGCACGTTGACGGCGATGAAATCGTCAGGACCACCAGCTATAGTCTTCCGGAGGACCTGTATGATCACATTGACCTCGTACAACCCACCACCATGTTCGGCCGATTCAAACGCAACAAATCCACCATAGTCTGGCTCGATCAGAAGGAGGCTCCCCAGACCCAGAATTTCAAGGCTACGGTCAAGTCCGGTCCTGGTGCTACGGTCGACCCTAGCTGCAACAGGACGATCACCATCTCATGCTTGCAACAGCTCTATAACGCTGTGGGATACGTACCGAAGGCCAAGGGCAACTCTATTGGCATTACTGGCTACCTTGAAGAATTTGCGAACATTCAGGACCTCCAAAGCTTCTATGCCGATCAGCGACCTGATGCTCTCAACTCCACGTTCAAGTTCCTTTCCGTGAAAGGTGAGCGAGCATACGCATGGGGTTGAGTCTGTGAGCTAAGCATCTCGTTATTCAGGTGGCCTCAATAGCCAGAATCTGTCGGAAGCTGGAGCAGAAGCGGGTTTGGATGTCCAGTTTGCATTTGGCTTGTCGCATCCTATTCCGGTGTCGTCATTGTCTCCTTTATCATGCCAGAACAGGGCTCTGACTCAACATAAAAGGCAACTTTCTACTCCACCGCAGGAAGCCCCCCTTTCAAACCCGATACGCTAACACCTGAGGATACCAATGAGTTTGTTACTGCGCCATGCTCCATGAGCACTTTAATCAACCTATAATGTAGGCCTTATACAGATTGGCTTGATTTTGTCCTCTCTCGTGACGATACACCTTTGACTATCTCCACGAGCTATGGAGACGACGAGCAAACAGGTGGGTTTGCAATCATGGACATGCATCAGGGGCTAATCTAGATTCTTCGCAGTTCCTGAGAGCTTCGCTCGGCGTGCTTGTGCTGGCTTTGCCCAACTCGGTCCGTTGGAACCAATTTTTCTGCAAAAAGAACGAAGCGTTGATGATCTCGTCGACCAGGTGTCCGTGGAACCTCCCTCATGTTCTCTTCAGGAGATGGAGGCGTCGGCGATAACGACCCCAACCCGGCCACTCAGCAATGCTTCACCAACGACGGCAGAAACGTCACCAGATTTATACCCAGTTTTCCTGCTTCGTACGTTTCCAAGACTGTACCAATGCTCATCATCCACTGACTGTGGTCGTATAGATGTCCTTTGTAAATCATTCTATGTCCGCTCCTGTTCACAGCTGACCTCGACGTGCAGCGTCACCGTGGTCGGAGGCACTACCGGCGTTCCTGAAGTTGCAGTTTCTCGGTTCTTCTCTGGCGGTGGCTTCAGCGACTACGTCAGTGCTGATTTACAACCTGTCTCCCGTCCCACGCTCACCTCCACTTCAAGTTCGCACGTCCCGCATACCAACAAAGAGTCGTAGAGCAATACCTCGCTGCTCTTCCCGAGGGTACCTACAACGGCCTATTCAACAGGTGAGTCCTAGGACTGCTTCTCTGCTTGACCGGCTCTCAATCTACGATTTTCTCCAGGGCGGGAAGGGTACGTTTCTCTCGGGTAATCACGCAACAAACGGGCTCAACACGGACATAATAGGCTTATCCTGATGTATCTGCGCAGTCTGACCGTTACAGGATCTTCCTCTCCGGAAGGCCTGTGCTGATTGGCGGTACCTCCGCCTCGTCACCTGCCTTTGCTGGGATCGTTGCTCTTCTGAACGATGTCCGCCTCTCTAGAGGACAGCCTCCCTTGGGCTTCTTGAACCCCTTGCTCTACTCGAAGGCCGTTAGTGGGTTCAATGACATCACCATCGGCCACAACTCTGGATGCGGCACTACGGGTTTCAACGTGAGCATCGCCTTTCGTTGTGTAATTCGATTGAATTTGACCTTGTTTCTGTCAGGCAACGAAGGGCTGGGATCCAGGTAATGATCCTTTGCTACCCTTCTCGTCAAGTCTAACAACTTTTAACAGTGACTGGGTTGGGCACGCCCAACTTCGGAAAGCTTAAGAACTTGATTTGATCCTGCTTTGAAAATAATCGAGTATGATACCAGGCCTGTGTGTATGTACCCTCACGAGGTCAAACGTTACCACGCATTCGTTAGTGCTCCCGTCCTTCGGAACTCGCAAAACGCTCTGTTTCGAAGTGATCATTTTGGATTTATTCCGAGGTCCCTTAAAGCTGACGTAGGAAGCATGTGGGCATCTGCCCTACAGCGTTGGTCGTTATTTGCAATTGAACCTGATTATGCCCAGTACTCAGTCTACTCTGAGTCAGTTATATGTCACGAAGTGGGCCGTCGGTCCGTCTATAGCCTGGCCTCCACTCGCCCAACACATCTCTTGGCGCATTCCGAACGCGGTTGAACGGTACATGTGCGCTTCAGCAACCGCAACGCGTCCTCTCAGTTGACCTCGCAGGGCCGTTGCCATCGCTGAACTGATTAATCATTAAAGTACTGCCTTGATTGCGCACTTTGGCCGACGCCGTAAGTTCCGCCACTCTCTGTCCATGCCAATCACGATAGCCATGTGCTTCGTCGCCATAATAATTCGCAATCATGATATGTAAGCTTTGGAAAAGCTCTGAAAATACTGTATATCTGTTCCAAGCACCGGTGCCGATCCCTGTCCTTGTGTCATTTATCGCAAGTGCTTAAGACATACAATGGCCAGGCGTCTGACTTTGTTTCGCCCCCACATGCACCGACGCTGAGATATGATCAAATAAATGCAGGCGTGTGATTGCCGGCTGGTTTATAGGGACGATTGCAGAATCTGCGCATATCCCCGCGGGCCGCCCGTTTGCCAAGCTTTGACAGTTCCCTCCTGGTCATCTTGGGCGCCCTGGGCACAACGTGGGAGGCCTTGGAACTTTGCATATGGCTCTGCGTATAAAGTCAGCCTCATCTCAGGAGGAAACTTGATCCATCATGCGAGGCCCTTCTTGCCGTGGATTGCTCTGTCTCGTCGCCCTCGCTTCCTTCACGGAGAGCTTGGCAGCTGGACAGCGATGCCCTCACAAGCTCAAGGAGTCTGTCAATCCTCCCCGCGGTTGGGCCAAGCACAGCATCCCCCCTGCTGAACACAACATCGTTCTTCGTATTGCCCTTCCCCAGCCTAACTTCGGCGTTCTGGAGAAGCACCTATACGAAGTAAGCGACCCCTATCACCCCCGGTATGGCGCCCATCTGTCCAAGGAAGAGGTGGACGGACTTGTTGCGCCTCACCAAGAGAGCATCGATGCCGTCGACGAATGGCTCATGTCGTACGATATCAAAGAGACCGATTTCGTTCGTTCACCTGCCAAGGACTGGGTGACTTTGACGCTTCCGGTCCGCCTTGTCGAGGAGATGTTGAACACCGTGAGCATCGCAATTCGATACGGTGACATATTTGACTTCGACGCAATCTAGACTTATCACGTCTGGAAGCACGAGGGTAGCGGAGACAGCATCGTCAGAACCACCAGCTACAGTCTGCCGGAAAACCTCCACGAACACATCGATCTCGTCCAGCCCACCACCATGTTTGGGCAGTTCAAGGAGATGAAGTCGACGATTGTGTGGTCCGACGACACCGAAGCACCTTCTCAGTCCAAAAATGTGGCCTCCATCCATAACCCGGCTACAGGAGTTCCTGTCGATGCGAGCTGCAATAAGACCATCACCATCAAGTGTCTTCAGCAGCTTTACAATGCGGTCGGCTTCACCCCGACTCAGCTGAGCAAGAACACGATCGGCATCACTGGATACCTCGAAGAGTTCGCAAATCTGCAGGATTTGCAGTCGTTCTACGCTGAACAGCGACCGGACGCTCTCAATTCCTCTTTCGAGTTCATCTCCGTGAAAGGTCGGTTTTGCCCATGCATCTGTTCATTCGGCAGTGTCATTGAATTTGCATTCGTGTAGGGGGTCTCAATAATCAGACTCTGTCAGAAGCTGGTGCAGAGGCCAATTTGGATGTCCAGTTCGCGTTCGGTCTGTCGCACCCGATTGCGGTGAGCGCTTAATATTAATGTGGCTAGATTTCTGACGGTTTCTGATGCGGATGCGAAGGGAACTTTCTACTCGACTGCGGGTCGTCCTCCTTTCAAACCAGACGTGGGCACACCTACCAATACGAACGAGTTCGTTGTCTCCGCTCTTCTTCCTTCTTTGTTGCTTATGAGCATCTTCCTGCAGGCCCTATGCAGATTGGCTTGATTTCGTCCTGAGCCACCCGAACACCCCTCTCACTGTCTCCACCAGTTACGGCGATCATGAGCAAACTGGTGCGAGCGTCTGTCGCCTCCTTTTAGACATCTCCCTCACTGACTGCACAGTTCCGGAGTCTTATGCCAGACGCACATGCGCAAGCTTTGCACAGCTCGGTTCGTTCAAGTCTAATGCTTGCTGCGCCCCCAGCTAATGACATAAATTCAAGGGGCTCGTGGAGTCTCCTTGATGTTCTCCTCCGGGGACGGTGGAGTTGGGGACAATGACGCAAATCCTGCTACTCAAACGTGCTTCACCAACGACGGTCGCAATGCTACGCGGTTCATTCCACTCTTCCCTGCGTCGTACGCCTTTTGCCATTCCGGCTCTCCTCAGTCCAGCTGACGTGAAAATGGCCAGCTGCCCATTGTGAATGGCTTCTACTTTCAAACCTGGGCATCGATTAACTTCCAACAGCGTGACTTCGGTAGGAGGGACTCAGAACGTGCCTGAGATTGCTGTATCCCGCTTCTTCTCTGGTGGAGGCTTCAGTGACTACGTGAGTGCGGAACTAAGTACCGTGTTTCTGCATGCTGATCCTTTCGGTTGAAGTTCCCCCGACCCTGGTACCAGGATAAGGTCGTTGAAAAGTACTTGAAGGCTCTTCCCAAGGGTACCTACGAAGGTCTTTTCAACCCGTAAGTCCATTTCCCACCGCAAACGCCTTGTAGCACGCTGCTAATGTTGGTCCCTTCACCTCATTTAGCGCAGGACGAGTATGTGACTTGAATCAATCTTCCCGATACAAATACTCACCGGATTACAGGGCATTCCTGATGTAGCAGCGCAAGGAGACCGCTTCCGCATCTGGCTAAGAGGCGTGCCGAGGTCCATTGGAGGAACTTCGGCGTCCGCTCCCACCTTCGCCGGTATCGTCGCGCTCCTAAACGACGTTCGCCTGTCCCATGGCCAACCTCCGCTCGGGTTCTTGAACCCTCTCTTGTACTCGAAGGCTGTCAGCGGCTTCAACGACATCACCATCGGCCACAACTCTGGCTGTGGCACAACTGGTTTCAACGTCAGTATTCCCTATATGTTGTGACAGTTCGCTGATTAGTGGCACATTGACTCCACAGTGTACCGAGGGATGGGATCCTGGTTAGTATGCCTCCTTCATAACTTGTCCTTACGTGCTGACTGTCTGAGCAGTGACTGGCCTTGGTACTCCAAACTTCGGAAAGCTCAAGAAGTTGGTACTTTAGGGACGTCTTCGCGAAATGTACCCAGAATTGAACTTGAAATCGAGAACCCCATATTATTGGTATTTGACGGTAATCTTGCACGACGTACACTGCAAGATAGACTCTTCCTTGCAAGAAAACCAACGTTCAATAACTGGCATGGCAACCCATGAGCATCCCGTTACATCTCATTGCGCAGTCAAACGGTGGATGTCATAACTGACGGCGACGACGCGGTCGCGTGATATGTACGTGTTTTACAGGGCAGAAATCACTGTATATACCGCTGCCCAACTCCTACCCTCCGCTGCTCATGCATGTGGATTCAGTGATTTGCGCCCGTACGACACGATGCATTGTATTGAGAGGAGGTGGTCCCTCCTCAGAAGCCCGTTCGTGTCCAAGCCTACCGCTTTACGTCCTAGAGTCGTACTCCTATATGTACTGCCGGACTCAACAGCTTCGATAATGCTACCGTTGGTCACATTTCCTGGCGTGGCATGAACAAAAGAGGAGCAGGGTTCCCCGTGGTAGCCCCGATCCGCGAGTCTTAATGAGAGTGTTGCGAACGTGCCACTGCCAGGCCAATGTGAGCAAGGAGAGGACCGTCGTCGTGAAGGGACGCCTGGCTTGAGGCTAGCATGCTTCTGACAGTGGTTGGGCTTGGAACACGCGACTTCGGGAAGCTCAAGGAGTTGACCCTGCTCCAAAGGGCCGTGATATTTCAATCAAAAAAAAAAAACTTCGATAGTTGGTACATACAAGAAATCCAATAATGTCCTGTGAATCCCTTACTTCCTCATCCGTTTCTTGAAGCGTTCCATGACCTGGAACAATTCTCGTTAAAATGCATGTTCAAGAAAGACTGGAATAACAAACCAGTTCGTCAGTGGCCATTTGTTGTCGCTCGTGGGTGGACTGCCGAGGCATATCATCCTGCGGGGGCAAGCCCATCGCTTCCAACTTCGCATCTCGTAGGATATCGGCGTCCGATTTGGCCTTGAGGTTCGGCCGGTAGACTGTGTGCTAGCATGAGGACTGTGCGGGTACCGCAAAAAAGGCATACTTACATCTCATTGAGGCCACTAGTTGCTCCTCATCGTTACTAAGTTTCTTACGGTCCTGCCGCTCTTCAGCAACGACCCGCTTGGCCTTCTCCGTGTCCTCAATGTTCTTCAGTCGGGCACTTTACCGGGTGCATTGATGAGTGCTTGTGAAAGCAGAACGGAGGGGGAGGGAACGTACTCCATTCCAAGGTCTACCTCTGGTATAGCAGTCAGCATAGTCATACTGTTGGTGACACTGCCCTCCTCCCCGGGCTTCTTCTGCCTGTCCGTTTTCCATTTATCGGCGAGGCGGTATAGCTCTTCCTGTGGATCGCGGGGTCCTTTGTTCTCGTTCTCTTCATCGTCCCGGGGTCTGCTGCGTATCTTCAGATTCTCCTCTATATATTCCATCCTACGGCCCACAACATTTCTATCAGAACAGAGGATGAGCGAAACAGGCGAAAACGTTAACATACATATGTTTGTCAACATCGAGAGTGTTGGTCTGCTGTGTGAAGTTATTAGCGCGGACGACTCTCCGAGCCCGGGCTTCCTTCTCTTCTTCGTCGCTAAAAGAGCCCGGTTGGTGAGTCCATGTTACATCGAAGCATTCACGAACCGGAACGCACTCATCGTCATCATCCCGAACGCCCTTCCTCAGTCCACCCTGTTCGCCCTCCTCCCTTGGCCGCTTCTTCTTCTTGCGCACGTCCCCTTTGTTAAGTTTAGCCGCGTCAATGCCTTGCCTTGCCTTCCTTAGTTTCCGGAGCTCGATGAGGTCTGCTAAGCTAAGTTCAGCAGGTCGTTGAGCGCAATGCCGAAGTGTATCGGTTTACATTCACAACGTACGGTAACTTCTCCTCCTCTTCGTTCTCCGGCTGTGGCACCTCGTCTTCTGCTTCAAGAGATATTTCGCGGACGCGCGGTTGTGGTCTTGTACGCTTCTTAATCATCGTGTGTGGTAGTAGAAGGTCAAGTAAGGTGTGGCTGTGCACATTCAAGGAACATGAAAAAACATCGTAGTTGGGTCGAAAAGTACAATGAACGAGGAACAGGAAAAGGTCAAGATAAATTACGAGATAGAAGGTCCCAACAGGTAACGTATACATGTATATCGTACACTCATTCCTCTACGCAAAAAACTCATTTTCGGTGGAACCAGGAGTGGGATACGCTGTGGGCTCAGCATGGCTGTCGCCTCCCTCTTCACGACGCGTAACCGGCGCGGTATCGAGGACGGAGCTAGCGGGCTGACTGCCGACTAGGCGGACAGGGGACGAGTGCCGTGACAAGATGGATTCCGGGGCGCGAAGACCACCACGACGGAGCCTTGGTGCAGGCGGGGCATGTCCCCGTTCATCGCTCAATTCAGCGTCGGCTAGTACATCCTCCATAGTCGCAGGTTCTCGGTGAATCGGCGGCGTCAGATTGAACCACGGCGCATTTGACGGCTCTGACGTATATGTTCCGCCTTCGTCGTCATGAGAGGAAGGTATCTCGGGACTCCATGAGTCCGTGTGCTCGTAACGGCGTGTGCGAATGAAAGGGAAGAACCGCCGTGCAGACTGAGCGCTACGACTCCACGGTCCCTCCCGCACGTCCAACGTCTCGCTAGGTTCACCCTGAGCGTTCTGACCCTCTCTCGTAGACGATCGGCGGCGATGTGTGAACTCATTGAAATCCACGGTTCTCGATCGAATAGGACGGCGAATGGAGGGCTGGCGACTTAGAAAGGTGGTGGGCCCCATGCCGCTGGAGAATGACCATGGCCCGCTGCGAGAATGAGTCGGTTGTGTCAAAACGGGAGAGGGCGCGTCTTCGGCAGGCGGCGAAGGGCTTGCAACACCTCTCGAACTTTGACCAGCATTAGTGCCGTACGCCTCGTACAGATCGGAGTTGATGCGCGCGCCCTCCAGTGTGGAACCGCCGTCGAGCATGCGTTCAAATATGTCTTCATCCTCTTCCATGTCCATCTCTAATGGAGGTGCGCTGAGGTAGTCCGACAAGTTAGCCGTTCGACGGCTTGGATGATACCGTCCCATAGAGCGGTCTCGATATATACGGAGAGGCGTTGCAAGTAGTCGTAGGCTTTTAGCTGAACGGTCTGCGATAAGTCGTCTGTCATTGATATTGGGTCGTGTGCGTCGCTCTGCTAATTCCTGAGATCGTGACGAACTTAGCACTACAACAGAACAACCGTGCGGACAGCCTCACTTTCACAAGAATGTCGATTATAGATGTCGTGAAGGAGTCACCGGTGTCCAGGTCGTTCACAAAGTCCTCATAGCTGATGGTAGGCTCTGTCTTTTCTAAGGATGACCGCTTGATGGCGCCAGACCTAGCCGGGGCATGAGCTGCGACAGTTCACGTCAAGGATGACGGCTTATGGTGACATACACCAGGCTCTTGATTTTGGAATGCAGTATGTCGTCAGTATAGTCAGGAGTCCTGCCCAACGAGACGTGAGTAGGCGTGGAGCGGACACAAGCGCTTCGGTCTCAGAGCGCACCATTTTCCCATTGTCGTACAGAGAGTACAGGGGATATGTTATGCGACGGAAATGGGGACTAATACGACCGCAGAGACCGACAGTTGTGGACAGCGTTGAGGGGGCGGCCAGCCGTGAGATGGTGGTCAAGGACAAAGGGAGAATCATCACGCTCGCCACAACACATGTCAACAAGTCGGTGGCTAGAATTTCCTTTTCGGGACACCTCCGAACATCGCGTACCCCAGCACCAAGACCACAAGCGATCCGTCTCCTCATGCTCCGTCTTCTGCTCCGCTGCCATTGCCGTTCGTCTTGGGCGGGGCCGCCGCCGTCCGACCGCCCGCCGCCGCCCCAGTACGGTCCTTCGAACTCAGCAAGCTCTGGAAGAAGTTCTGCAACACCTCGTGCTGTGTCTGTCCCGCCGTTGGGCTAGGGGATCCCGCGGTCGGTGTCGGTGACGCAGGAGACCTTCCGGTTCCTTGCACCGCCGTACCGACCGGCGCCAGGCCTGCAGCACGACCAGACGGTGCATTCGTACTGCGATTAGACCTTCGAGGATCTGATGTCGCGCTGGCGCCTGGTCCACCTCCAATGCCCACTTCCATCTCTGTCAACGCGCGTTCCACGTTCGGCAAACTAAAGCTGCTACTTCCAAGCGGGCCAACGATGCCGGCAGAGGCACCGGTGAGGTCTGTAGGGTTGCGGAACGCTCCACGAGGATCCCGATCTGGCTTCTTTGCATTCTCATCGTAATTTCTCGCAAGGAACGCTTGTTCGGGGGTTGGATTGTTGAACGGCGGCAGGGGTGGTGGCTTAAAGCACTCAGCACCCATGTGATCAGAAACCCGGCGCACACTCACTTTGGGACCTTGGTCTGGGACGAGGGAAGCGTACATCTTCTTAGCGCCACTCCCTTCACTGTGATCGCCCTCAAGGTCTCGCTCCCATGCTTCTCCCCACGTCTTCGCATCGAACCCGTCGCGCAAGACTGAGATCTTCCCCCAGCTATCCCATCCAGCGGGTATAACGATTCGGTCACGGTCCAAGGTATTTGGCTTATGCTGGAAAGGGAAAATATTGCGGATGGGTGCTTGGGGTTCAGTAGCAGATGCGAGGGGCGACGGGGCTAGAGGAGCGAATAACGCGTGCAACGCGTACTGTCTCAAAACCTGCAGTGTTGCTGGCACTGTGGTTGTATAGAACAGGGCTGCTCCGTCTGTTGCACGGATGAGAACCTGCTAAAAAAATTGAAAGAGATGTACGCTCACATTTCAGGCAAATTGTCCGCAGTACTTGCATGATGCCATCTGTCCTCTCTTCCCATTCTCCTCCTTTGCCTTTGACCATGCTGCCCATTCCTGACGCGCCTGCGGCCATGTCATTTCCTTCGTCGATCAGGTCTGCCTTTGTGCACGTCACAATGATCGGGATCCCAGCCGAATTATGTGTGAACGTGCCAGGCCCGAGAGGCAACAGCGTCCCTGACATGGTCGGGTTTGCGGGTAGTGGGTCGGTGGAAGGCTCAGTGTAATGTTGGAGATGGGACTGCCCTGTAACAGAGACTCAGAACCGCCATTTCCACCGCAAGGAGCACCCAGCTTACATCGTTCACGACCTTCTTCTCGTGTTATTTCCAGCTCGCGCGATCCGTCGCCTTTCGCCCACATTTCTACCCACTGCAGCCATGTCTCCAGCTCCTCCACGAACGACCAAGGACGTGTCCAATCTAGCGCAATCATCACCAGGGTATGAGGCAGGGATTGCCGGGGTGGTAGGAAGTGAGGTAGCAAAGAGGTATATGAAGGCGAGGCCGATGGCACGGTATACACGGAAAGTCGTGCTAGGGTATCTATAGAAGTGTGCACAGAATGAGCATATAGGCTCAGTCCAAAGGTCGGGGATGCTCACCTTCATCGGCGTCGTCCCGAACATCTGCGAAATCGTATCCAACAGCAAAGTCTGTCCTGTTTTCATCGTTGCTTTCGTCCGACGGCGGCTTTTGCAGAAGTGCGGATACAAGTGTCGACTTCCCAGTCAACGGCTGGCCTAGAAGGAGGATCTGTTTCGACGGTATTGAACGCGACTTTGAGACGGAATCTAGGATAGACGACCACAGATCCTGTGGAGGCGCTTCTGGGGTCGAAGAGCGCGAAACCTCCATGCAGAACCGGGGCTAACTTCGAGCTCGGTGTTGTGGTAGACACTAAATGAGATGCAGATTTCGGATTCCGACCAACCTCTCCGTGGATATCTTCCACCACAACCTCTGGACCTCTCGTTACGACGGCCGTACCAACGGACAGCCTAGGTCGTCCACGCCTTCAGCAGGTGTCCTACCACGACGCGATCATGTCCGCCGCTATCGCACTGCCCAAACATCAGCTCTTTGAATCTCCCAACTCGCGATCCATCGAGGTCTTCGACTGGTTCATCACCGCCTCCACGAATCCTATTTCAAATGCTGCTGACTGCGACGCCCTGCAGGCCTCGCTTGGGTTCCCACTGCCGGAGATGACCTTCGGAAGTAACGTGCTTACGCTGGAGCACCGCGCGTCAGGGTGGAAGTATACGTTCTCGACGGATGCTGCGCTGAGGGCCGTGAAGAACGGGGAGTTGGAAGAGGGCGATGGAGGCGTCAAGGTTGGGTACGCAGATAAGTGGTTAGAGAGTCGGTAAATTATACCCTTTACCTTCCAATGCGCACTAGCTTATCATTCTCATTGTCACAGAACGGGGCCATCATCGACGCTTCCGATGCCAAAGACTGTCCCAACTAAACCGTACGACTGGACATATACATCGACATATCCGGGCCACGAGAACCGAGATGTTGAATCATGGTCTGAAGCCGATCCAGCGAACCCTTCCCATGCCATCCCGATGGCAGAACTCACGCGTCCCGATCCTATCCTCTTCTACGCCGAGATCCCTTTGTTCGAGGATGAGCTGCATGACAACGGCTCGTCCAACCTCCTCGTCCGAATAGTAAGCACGTCTTAGATCTTCCTGGTAGCTGCGGTCCTGATCGCACCTTGCGTTGCGCCACAGCGTGTGATGCCGACATGCATATTTATCCTCGCGCGCTTTACTCTCCGCGTCGACGGTGTACTTTTCAGGATGCGCGACACGCGCCTTTATCATTCGTTCGCATCCCAGCCCCCGCTGGTTATCCGGGAGACGAGCGGTTGGGAAGCACCATATGATCGCGTCAAGCGGGTGAGGTCACTCCCATGTTATAGCGCGGGGATGCGAGGCTGACCCCTCACCGTTACTGTTTAGCAACTGCCCAAACGCGACGATTTGACTCCGCTTACGGACCCCGGTTTCATTGCGAAGGCTCTTACAGGCTTGCCTTCTGAGGTCTCGCAAAACGAGGGTGCAAATACCCGATGGCGAGGGCTCGGGAGTAAGACAGAGATCGCGACGTTGAGTTAGAGCAGGAAACTCCCCAGTCTCCGGTAGCAGGGTGCGCCGTCCAAGTTTTGGTCGCTGCGCCGCACTTTTCCCCTCGTTGACTCAGCCATAACCTCGAGGAACACATTGTAATATGCAGATGTTATAATACAGCAAGTGTAACAGTAGTACAGCATTCAAAAAATGAATGTCCATGGAAGCAAAAGATATCTACATCAGCTTTCCTTCCCTTTTTGCCTGCGCAACCTGGGCAAGACGCTGACTTCTGAGCGTCATGTGCGTTCCTTGAGCACTCTTCTTGCTGGTCGCAGCAGGCGCGGCGGGAATGTTGGACTGTGAAAGCGATATTCGCGTCTCATCCGAGGCGAAACCGGGGATCCGGATATTATGATTGCGTTCTGCAGATCAAGCATTAGTTGCAGCAGACTAGATTTCCGGTCAGAGTACTAACCGAGGTGCAATTGCAAATCGCGGACTTCAAGGGAATCACCCCCGCGGTGCTTGGCGAGACGGCACGCGAAATTCGTGACGGAATCGATGAACTCGTCAGCAATCGAGAGAAGCAGCTGCGAGTTGCCCTATGAGATCGGTGGCTGAATGCAAGGGCCAAAGACTCACGTCCTCCACCTCAGGCTCGATTTTGACATTAGGATCCACGCTCGCAACGAGGTCCTGAATTGTCCTCCGCATGCTCTGATCTCCCGGGGTGTTCTTCCGCCGTGTCCGGTTATCGTCCAAGCTTAGCATACTCGCATCGTCCTGTGGCCGTGCAATTTGGGCAGGGGTACCTTTTGCGCAAACACAGCGGGCCGGACATATCAGGATGCGCACATTCCATACTGGTTAGTTGCCACTGACCGGATAGGCGTCCGCTCGCAATGCCGCCTGTCAGCGTCGGGCGCGTCTGTGCCCACTGAACAGCACCCGGATTATGGACGTTCAACGTTTGGCTGATCGCGGGATAGTAGTCCGCAGGATTCGTCGTGCCGAGGCTCGGTGGCTGCGAAGCTTCGTGGCCGGTTTTGAAAGCAGGATTCGATGGAGTAGCGGGCTTATAACCACGCGTGAGCGTGTTATTCCAGTCAAAGATTCAACGAAACAAAGACACCTTTGCGGCTGCGGCGCCTTGTGCTGCTTGTGGGATAGCCTTGTGTTTGTCGGCGAACTGTTTGAGCTGTTGAAAGGTCACATAAATCATGGTCGATCGTTCTCGCGCTGTGTAAGAGGACATACCTGCAAGATCTGGTTCTGGTTGAGCTTGCCTTGTTTCACAAGGGTCGCCATGTTGGAAAGCAGTATTTGTGCCATGCGCTCGTTCGAGACTTGTTCTCCCGTATGGGTCTTGAGGAGATTTCCAAGCACGCCAATCATGTCGACGGCAGGGGCGTCTGCAGCGCCGGCGCTAGCGCTCGTGCCTGCGCTTGTGCCAGCTGCGGCTGCTGCATTGGCATTGGCGGCGCTGGCGCTGGTGCTGGCAGAAGCGTTGTCCATGTCGGAGGTGGTGTTCAAGCGAGACTGCAGTACGCAGTGCAATTGTGTGGCATGGGCTTGTAGTGCAAACAACGTGTCCATTTTCGGATTTTCAAGTTTTGCAATCGCGAACATTGTCAAGGTGCTTCAACGATGGACGTTTCGAACATCCTTGCGTCTCATGCAGCAAAATAGTAAGTTGTGTGATATGTTTTTTATTATCCGAAGCTGACTATCTACTCACAGTCAGTCCGTGACAGTGGAGAAGGAGACTCCGTTGGATGTCGATGCTGGTTTCTTAACCGTAACAGATCCGAACCCAATCGACGAAGAGAGCTACAAGTCAGGATACCAAACTCTTTCTTCTGCCGACGCATATTGAACTTCCTGCGTAGTGAAAACCTCGAGGAGCACCTGCAGTCCCTAGCGCGGGACGGTGTCCAAGCCCTCCTCGCATCTCTTTTCACTCTCCCCACACGCCCCTCCCCTGACGGTCCTCTAGCACAACTACCACCGCCTACAACGCAACTCCCCCGCGCGAAGCCCCTACCTCAACCCAAACCCAAAACGAAATGGGAAGCATTCGCCGCAGCGAAGGGCATTCAGAAGAAGGTCCGCGACAAGAAGGTGTGGGATGAGGAGAAGCAGGAGTGGGTCAACCGCTGGGGGAGACATGGAAAAAATAAGGAAGTCGAAGACCAATGGATCACTGAGGTACCTGCCAACGCTGGTAAGTGTTGAACTCCGCTGTGCTGCTACTCATTGAAACCTAACGGATCGCGTCTAGATGTCGACCATGACCCAAGAAAAGTCGCTCGTGACGCCCGAAAGACACGCATTGCTAAAAACGAAAAGAAGCATGCTCAGAATGTTGCCCGTGCCGCGAACCCACGCGATGCCCGAAAACAGGAGATCGACAAGACATTGGCGACAACACGAATCAGCACCGCCAGCATGGGAAAATTCGACAGAAAACTCGAGGGCGAGAAGAAGATGCGCGGTGTCAAGCGGAAGGTCTGTCCCGCTCCTTTCCCTTGCTCAAGTTTTTCCTATCCTAACTCATATCTAAATCTCCAGTTCGAGCCGACTGAAAAATCGGTGGACGAAGAAGCAAAAGCCTCTTTGGCACTACTGTCGCGCCTGGACAGTGATGCCAAAAAGACGAGACGGGAACCTCCGGCTGAAGAGAGCGTCCTCAATACCCGGAAAGCCGTGCGCTTTGCGAGCAAAGGTCGGGGCGCGCTGGCTCTTGCAAAAGAAGCAGCTGGTGGTCGGTCGAGTAAAGGTAGCAAGGGCCGTCGCATTGGTGGCAAACGATGATCAGCCGTATGATATCCTTTTACGTTCATTGTTGCTCATCGTGGTGTTTCTCCGAGGTTGTTTTCGGATATGTTCAAACGATTCTGTATTCTTTTACGCTCGCGTCCACGTTGTCTTCGGTCTGATTCATGGTCAAACATTGGAGCGCTCGTCGCAGGACGTGCCGGACTTCCTAGATGAGTTTAAGTGATTCAGGGTAACGGTCATGCATGTCATCTTCTAGGTCATCTCCGGACAGCTGTACTCGAACTCGCCTCCGAATAAGTCGGCAGCTCGTCCCCTTCTCCCGCTCGCCCTCCCCCAAGTCTACCCACGTGGCCCTCGACTCTCCATGCCCACTCATTCCCCTCCTTCCAACGAAAAACATCCCCCCCAAAATTGATCTTAATCTCCACCCCGCCCGAGACTCCCACCGCGGCGTACACGTCCTGCGCCGCGCGGGGGAGGTACACTCCCTTGAACGCGTTCGGCAGCCGCAGCCCGTTGTACGTGAAAAAGAGCGATCCGGTGCTGAATTCGTACCCGCATCCGATGGTATCGCCTGCGCGGACGCTGATGGATTCGAAAGAGTCGGTGAGGTAGTCCCGGCCCCCGTCAGGATCTTCGAAGAACTTGCGCATGTCGTCGAGGTGTAGGCCGGCGCTCTGCCTGTTCCACCCTGGGAGACGCCAGTCTGGATAAGGGCGGCACGCTGTCCCTATAAAGCCCGTAATACTCGCATAAGCAACAGCAATCGGGTGGGACGTCAAAATCCTTACCGACTGCGACGAACCCCCCAGCATCAACGTCCATTTGCACAATCTCCACCTCGTAATAAACACCTTGTTTTCCATGGATGTCATACAGCCCTGCGAGGAGCGGCAGAGTGCTCAGAAGGCACGTATCCTGGCACTCGGGTCTCGTCTGCACATGCACGACCGCCGCCCTGCCCTTCGTGTCGCCCTGGTTCCGGACCTTGCCTTTGAAGCGCGGCGTGCGGGGTTGCTCTATGGCCCACGCCCGGCATCCGACGTTGTTGATGTGGTCTACGACGTCGGATGGGAGGAGGCGGGGAGGCTCGACGGGATGGGAGGCGCAGAATTCCTCGGCAGATCTGTAGTCGTCACTCGATGCTTCGTTGCGCAGGCCCCATTGATGCTATGGGGCGCCATGTACGTAAGTAAGGTTTACGGGCGGTGGCGCATCTCAGATGCTCGCTCAAGAGGTGCTTACGGAGGTTTCGGGAGCAGGAGCCCATTCTGGAGGTGCTTCTGACGGTCGCTCGTAGGATGATGGATGGGATCGGAATGCCTTGGATTTCAGGGATTCGAAAAATGAGGGCATGTAGCTGTGGTTTAGAAGAGCGGCGTGAACTACAGCAGTCCCCACATTGACCGTTTTTAAATGCAACACTGCAAATGCCTTGGCAAAGGGTGTCGTTATTGTCGCAGTGCTACACAGCTTTTCAAAAGATAAGATTGCTGATAAGATCGAACCCGATCGTGCCTGTTTTTCTTCAGTTCAAGCACCCGCGACGACGACGCGTAACTTCCCAGATGCTCTTTTGTCCCACATGCGCCAACCTTCTTGTCATATCCAATGAAACGGGCTACAACAAATGGGCGTGCAACACCTGCGCATATGAATTCCCTATCACGAAACAGGTCGGTGTACCTGTTGAGAACCTTACCTTTGACCAACCTGCCAAACCGTGTTCCTACAGATGACCTCGCGGACGAAGCTAAAACGGAAGGAGATCGACGATGTCCTAGGTGGAGAAGAGATGTGGGCGCACGCCGATAAGACCCTGGGTGCGTTTCGAAACCTCTGGCGCAGAGGAGGATGGCCTGACACGGTTTGACCTATGCAGCATCATGCGACAACTGCAACAATAATGAAGCGTACTTCTACCAGCTGCAAATTCGTTCTGCTGATGAGCCTATGACGACGTGTATGTCTGGTTGCCTTCGCTCCGCACTCCTCATCTTTGACTTACCTTCCATCTTACAGTTTATCGGTATGGTATCCCATTGTTCATCACGATACTTGGGCTAAAATGAGGTGGAAATTTTGTAGGTGTACCTCATGCGGCCATCGGTGGCGTGAAAACTGAGCACGACGAAGTACGGCGGTCGTTCCGGTATGGGACAGGAAGCGAGGCGCGAGCAGCAGCTTTCTCTGACCAGGATCATCGACTCAAATGGCTTTTCCGTTCATCCGCATTCACCCGATTTCGCGTCGCTCTGTTGCCTGAGGCTTCCCTCGCCAGACCCATAACTCACGAACTTAAGCTTGACCTGGAAGGCTTCGATGACAATCACACACAAACAACGCGTGCGCCATTTTCGGATTGGTCGCAAAACCTGTGCGGTCGCCAGATATCCCAGGTCGTTGGTCAGAATGGATGTATAAGTTGACCTGATGTATAGCAAGCAGCTGGGGTCGTGGTACGTTATCATCGAGCTAGGAGGATGGCGCTTGTGCCCTGTGACACCAGTCGTAGTTGGCTCCGGTGAAATGTTGCG
Source organism: Lyophyllum shimeji (assembly GCA_026008595.1). Lineage (NCBI taxonomy): Eukaryota > Fungi > Basidiomycota > Agaricomycetes > Agaricales > Lyophyllaceae > Lyophyllum > Lyophyllum shimeji. The sequence continues at coordinate 2,380,503 of BRPK01000001.1, read as the reverse complement.
AAAATCTTTCAAGTAGTGCGGAACACCTGGTACCACACGTCTGAGCTTATTACAAAGCAGTGGTTGACGAGCACCACTTCTCGGGACGGTTTACAAACCAATGAATACGTCAGTGTGAACGTGTCAACCTATGTATGATGCAAAGCGAGTAGAAAGTCAACTGAACAAAGCAAGGGAACAACGAAAGACGTGGCCGTCGTGGAGCTGACGAGCTGCGGTGCTGGTTCGGCGGGTCTCCTGAAACTCCCGATTGGCACTGCCTGACTTGCTCGGGAAACAGTGAACGATGACTGGAGCTGATTAACAGATATGGAACTTTGGATCGCGGTCAAGTCGCTATAAAGTGCGGTGAGTACGGAGGGTTTGAATGATGCTTGCCTCGGTGATATGTTGGATGGTAAAGACGGCATGGGTTCTGTGGAATTAACAGCCGGAAAGTGTCGAGGGGTCTCTTGATTGGGGTAATGCGAAGGTCGGAAGATACAAGAAAATAAGATAAAGCGGTCACAATGCTGTCACGAACCGAGGTTGGAGGCGTTCGGATGGAAATGGTTCGTCGCGTGGGTCGTATCGCAGCCATCAGTCACACTTGCTTGCCACTTGTTTTTTCACCACATCGACGACAGCGAGCAAGCTCATTTCTGCACCAACCTCAAGGACGGCATTGGCATACGGGACCCTCTGGCGCTTATGGCTTGCTGACATCTGTCTGACCCACGGGCACGAACAGTGCATCATGGCCTAGAATCAACCTGCTGGCCGTTGGCTGTGCGCAGCGGGGTCCGTGCGTCTTCGGCTTCGTCATTGTTTTGCCACGTGACATTTAAGGTTAGGATTGAATATTGTTTGGTGGCCTGTGCGTGGGAAAGGGGTATTTGGGTTGATTTGATTTGGATGTGACACCCCAAACTCGGGACCATCCGACTTTCTTTCACATACCTCTCTCGATCGCACATACCTGCGAGCTCATCGTCAAGTACGGCGCCCACCCCCTTTTCGTCATCGGAGTAAACGTTGCGCTCGCATTCTCTACACGCTCGCCCAATATCTCCCCCTTGTTACCCCCTGTTTTCGCTCGTCGCTGTCGCCGTCGCTCTCCCGGTCCATTTACCCTCGCCTTCGACTTACGCGCTCTAATACACCGCCGCGCTTAACGTCGGCCAGCCTGCTCATATACCGCGCTGTTCTGCTCGTTCTTCGCCTTCGGTTGATGCGTTAAACCCCATCGTTCTCATTGTATACACCCTCCATCGGTTTGCCCACACTGGCTGCCTCGACACACTCCCAGCTCTCTTCCCATCAACCTGACGAGGACTTCATCAACAAGTCCCTCCTAGACTCACTCGACGCTCAAGCCGACGCAGAACCCATCTCATCTTCCGACTCAGAACAAGCCGCTGCGCATTCCTACGGTTCCGCCTCCAACTCGTCATCTGGCGGCGGCTCCCCTTCTGTTCCATATCACGTAGCAATGCAAACCCATCACCAAGCTCTCGCGCATCCCGAATCCGCCGACGCCCTCAACCATCAGCACATCTCCCCTCACGACTCCATGTATCATCAAAATAACATGTACGCTTCCCACCCCGACAACGTACACAATATCCATCCCGATTTCGCTGTCGAACAAGAGTCTCGAAAGTTTCAGCAACATCCGCAGCCCAAGCTCGACAGCTTCAGCAGTAACTTCAGGCCCAACAGCTTCAACCAATTCGCTCCCACTCGGCCGCGACACCAGACCACACGGCCTAACCTCCCCTCTTCCAACCAGTTCCGCGACACCCCCTCATATTTCCCAACCTCCACTGCTGAGGTTTTCGCTTCATCTTTGCCCTCGCAGCCCCAACCACACTTGCAACCCTTCGAGTCCCGTAATAGTTACGATTTTGGTGCCCAGATGAACGCCAATGGTCTAGGGACGAAGAACTTCGTCGACATGTACTCCCCCACGAACCACCTTCCGTCTCATCAGGTGAATGGCAGCAAATCGCATCAACAGCAGCAGGCGCAACAGCCTCAACACCCTGCTTACTCAGCACCCTACTCGAACGGCCCTCACTTGTCGTCGCAGACGCCGTACGGCCCTCACGTCCCTTCGGCATCCGCCTCCTCCGCAATCAATGGGACGAGTGCTGGTACGACTCCAAGCGGACCGCCCGGTCTGGGACCTCCCGGAAATGCGTCGACGAACAACCAGGCAAATTCGTCGACAAATCAGGAGGAGATCTCAACCATCTTTGTAGTTGGGTTCCCTGACGACATGCAGGTAAGCACAGCCAGCTCGAAGTTCCTGATTCGCTTTGCCTGACCCAGTGCACAGGAGCGAGAATTTCAGAATATGTTCACTTTCTCACCCGATTTCGAGGCTGCCACTCTCAAGATTCCGAACAAGGAGTACACTGCGTACGGCGGTCTTGGGAGCGGACCGAGGAATGGCTATTCTGGCTTTGGTGGCCCCAACGATCCCTATAATCTCGTGACCGTCAACCAGGGAGGTGTAGTCGTTGACGGAGGGCGGGATGGCACCATGGCTTCTTGGCCTTCAACCGTTCCCGGAGAGGATCTTGCCGGGATGCCATTCCTCGGAGGTTCTCTCTCAGGAGGGAACGTTCCCATGCCGCCAAGAAAGCAGATCATCGGTTTCGCGAAGTTCAAGACGCGGGATGCTGCTCTACAGGCTCGGGACGGGCTCCAGGGACGGAGGGTCGATATCGACAAGGGTGCAGTGTTGAAGGCGGAGATGGCGAAGAAGAACTTGCATACCAAAAGAGGCGTCGGGCCTGTTCCAGGCAATACGACTTCAGCGTCGGTAAACACAGCTGCTACCGCTGCAAGCGTTCCGGGCGGTAGCTCCGGTGTTGGAAGCCTGCAGCAAGCGCTCGCCAATGGGCATGTCTTGGGTGCAGGAGGTCCTGAACCATTCAGTATCGGAAATGATGCTATGGTCAATGCAATGGGTCTTGGTACCGGGCGCCTGACTCAGTGGAGAGACCAGATGCAACAGCAGCACGATCATCTCCACTCGACTGTCTCCAACGGCGTCTCTGCATCCGAACGCGAGGTGGAGGATAGGCGAGGCATGCTCAGTGCTATTGGTGGGCTTGGTCCCTTCGGGTCCACTACCCGCGGGCCTCGAGAACGTGCTGAGGAGGACGAGCGAGAGCGTCTCAGAAAGGACAAGGATATGATGCGCCTTCGCGCAGGCAACTCGACTGCGTACGACGCCTTCCACTCTGTGCCTCCTGGACCCGTGCCCTTCTCCCAATCATCGCGACACGTTGTAGGTCAGCCCGGCGCAACATTCTCGCCCGCTGAGAACGAGGCTGCGACGGGGACGAGCCCTATGACTAACGGCCTGGTTGGTCCACGGCTTCACCAGCAGCAACAAGAGGAACTTCCTGGGCCGTGGGATAATGTCCGTACCAGGGGTCCACCTCGACCGCGCTCGTCGTCTCAGCGTTCGACCTCACCGCCTCTCCGGACAAACGGCATTGCGTTCGACATGCCTCCTCGGTCCTTCTCGCCTCCTGAGCATCATCAATTCTTCGAGCAGTCCCGCCACGACCCTCAGTATACCGCACCCCGCGTACACCATGCATCCTCCGAGTCCAGCTCGTCGAGCGTTGTTGGTGCACCGCAGAGTTATGGTCAGAGTGCTGCTGGTGGAAGCGATGGACACGGAACTGAGGCTGAGTTGTCGCGGGCTCTCAAAGGACTCGACGTCAACGCTGACGGCGGCAAGACGTCGCCGCAACTCCCATCACCTGCCTCGGGTGCTAGTTCGAGAAATGGCGTCGACCAGAACCCTCCTGTATGCGCGATATTTTCGTAATGCGATATCAATCTACTAATGTTCATTTGTCTGCAGATCAACACCTTATACGTTGGTAACCTTCCCACTTCGCCACCGCCCAACGGCTTCCCTCAGGATTATCTCCAGGAAAGCCTTCGGGAACTCTTCTCTTCGCGAGCTGGCTTCCGTCGCTTGTGTTTCCGTCAGAAGAGCAACGGGCCTATGTGCTTCGTAGAAGTATGTTCATCTTTCGTCCTTTGATCATCAGAAACTAACATCAGACCAGTTCGAGGACGTGGCGTATGCGACTAAGGCGTTGAACGAGCTTTACGGAAACACTCTGAAAGGTCTCGTCAAGGGTGGCATTCGCCTGTCATACAGCAAGAACCCGCTAGGCGTTCGCACTCCTACGAGCGCCGGGAGCAATGGTCCCTCGTTGCAGCAGCAGCAACTGCAACAAGCGCAGAGTACCAACAACACTTCTGCCCCTAACAACTCCTATCCGTCCATGGCTCAGGAATTTCAGCCAAGGAATGAGGACCAACAATCGCGCGCTGTGCCCATGATCCTTCGTCGCGACATAGACCATCCCCCGCAGCAGGCATTTGCCGCCGACCTACTGGCATCGTCACCGCCACCTCGCTTCTTTTCTTCTTCGCCCTCTGGGTTGGGAGCCCCGTCAGGGTCGACGTCATTGACTGCAACTTCGAACGCCTTCACGCCGCGTTACGGATTCGGCTTGTCTACCCCCAGCCATCCTCAACCCTCTACGACGTTCTCGCCTTTCGGGCTCTCGAACACCCCACCTCCCCTCACTACGATACCCGACAATCAGACGAATTCTGATAGTTACCTCTCATCCTCGCATTCCCAGCATTTTCACAACAATTTCGCACCTGCCAACAATCTAGAGGCTGCTAGGGCCGGTTGAGAAGGCAGTATATCAAAAACCAATCCCCGCAAGTGCTCTGTTGTCATTTTTATTATCTTATTCCATCTCTGCACAAATCCAGCACGATCCACGCACACGTATATTCTAAATCATGCACCACTGCAACCTCGCAATCTATATGTACTACCGCCGATCGCAATCCCCCATTTACCCGTTCCCCTTCCACCCGTCCTACCGCATCCTACCTTATTCATGTCCATTCTTGTGCCGTTTTTTCTACTTTGGCTTTAGGACTGTCCGTTCGTCTGTCTGTTGCAATATCTAACATCGCTGCCCCACTCCCATCCCACTTACGCATATAGCCTCTTTGTCCTTATCATGCTCTCCCCACACCCCCTCGATATATACATCAGAACCCAACACTTACTTACGCCTGCGTTGCCTCCCTCCATTTGCTCCCGCTGTTATATCTGTCCTCGCTGCACTGCCCTTCATATATATTCTCTGTTATCCTTGCCTCTTTCTCGTATAACACGCCTAGCAGTTTTGTTTAGTTAGTTTGAGAGACCTGGCTGACAATATCCTCGCTCTCTACCAACTATCCACATATCATGTATATCATCGTGACAAGAGTATACCTGCATGAAATAATCGGAACTTTCTTTTACTTGCTGCACTCGTTGTGTTCACCTGGGATGTGAGACAACCGAGGCCTGCTCGTAGAGGCAAACATCGCTATCCTACTTCGTCTTGGTGAAAGCGGGATGACATCGGAAAAGTGGAACTTTGTGTTTCCGGTCTTAACGAGAATGTGGGCTACAAATCTAGATCCCCTGGCAGAGTATGGAATAGTCTAGGCTGATAGCAAATTGTGCACTGTACTTCGCGAGCGACGCTGCAGGACATCGGTCTTAGGTTGAGTATTGAAGCAGGATATGCTGGGCCACCCTGGTTGGTCGAGCAGCACCTGCCAGAGGCCACTTGGCGGATCGGCCAGCTTGATTAGAGGAAATGACTCTAGAACTCTACGGAGAAGAGCTGACTGTGCATGAGGATGATAGGATACAGTGATATATAAGAACAGCCAACCAGATACACGATTAGGACACAGCAATGACGGAATGTGAACGATAAGAAGTTTTCTACTCGACGACCATGGCTTCAGCATTATCCTGCTGCGCCTTGTAAAACTCCATGCTTTTGGCAGCATACTGGTTCGGGTGCGTGACACTCTCACCCCCGCCGACACCTTCTCCTTTCTTGAGCCCGAACGTAGAATGGGTCATCTCGAATACGCGTGTGCACGCCACATGGTAATGGGCCGCCTTGACCGTCGCCATTATCTCCGGCAAGTCAGCTGAAGTCAGCCCGCGCGAGGAGTACGCTGAGAGTAGTGCCGTTTGTAGGTTCTCCGGCGAATAGTGGCGATAGGGACAGCCAGCTTCCGAAGGACCTGATGTAAGAAGCTGCATGCAACTGAATGTCGCTGTCAGTTCTCGTCCTTTTGGACGGTCGAGCCATCGTACCTTTTCGCGGCGTAATTGGCACGTTTGCCTTCTAACCCGAAGGAATGCCGAATATTGTACTTGTGCTCCTTGTTGAACTTGTCGTCGGTCATTCTGTCGAATGACTTTCGCCAGAAGGCGATCGCTTCATCGATCGACAGTCCCAGAACCTGCGAAGCGAGTTCCGCTTGGGTCAGTCAGGTCTGGGCGAGGTTAAAAAAAAAAAAAAACTAGGACCTTCAAGAACAACCCATAGTTCAGACGCCCGAAGTGTTTAAGGTGGTGGTCTCTCCGTAGGCTGTTGTGCAGAGTCCACATGCATAGTGGGAAGTGCTTCTTAGCCAACTCATCCACCATCTCCGCTTTTATCTCATCGCCAGTTGCGTGTTCCGCGGATCCAATCCACTCTGAGGGGACACCAGCCAGGAAGCCTTGCGAAAGGTTGTCGAGTATAGGCACGATCCGAGTGTCTTCGTCGAGCCTCGGTAGTGCGCGTGCCGTTGCCTACGCGTAGACAAGTCAGTGAGGATTTGACTAAGATGCTTTTAATTTATACCTCAAGTGCTTTAGTCAAGTTAGCCTCGAATTCTGCGAAGACGATGCTCGACTGCTCCTTTCCTGGAACGTATGCCCAGCCTCGCTTCAAGAATACTTTGCGTTTTTCGACCAGATCGGGCACGCGCGTCCATTTCACCTACGCATTCATCAGTACCCGTGCAAGATTCACAAAAGAAACTTCAAAGACCTTGTAGTACTTCTCTGCTTCGAAAGTTTGCTCCCTCACAGTTTCGATTTTGGAGCCTTGATATGAGGCCAATAATTCCTTACGATGCTCCGCTTTCTCCGCTGTATCAACCTACAATGAATCTCATTCATTCGTTGCTGCGGGATATCAAACCTCACAACTCACTGGTATCCAGTCGAAGTCCCTAGAGCTCAGAAACATCTCCCGCTCCACGTGGTCATCCCCATCATACCGAATCTTGAACAGGGTTGTCTCTGCCTTCACGAACCGCCGCCGCAGGTCCTCTCTTCGAACCCAAGCAAGTCAGATGCCCGGAAGTCACAGAACGCAAGAACGCGTACGATCGACAGAATGCAAGCCTCAGAACAAAGTGTCCTAGATGGTCCTTCCTGCGCTCCGCGTCCCGATCCACCGTTTTAGCACTGGTCGCGTGTAACGGCAGGTACTTTAGGCACTGCGCGTTCGTCACTGTCTTCAGCTCCTCCCACGACCGATTCCGCGCTGCTGACGACTCTATTTCGGCCAATATACGTAGCCGGTCAAGAGCACACGTTTCAAATTCCTCTAGGGTGACATCGTATAGTGGGGGTCGGTCATAACTGCGCAATGGACATGATCAGGAGAAACTGAGTCGGACGCGTCATAGCACATACAAATTTAGTCTGTGTGGGTATCTGAGCGCGCCGTGGTTGGTAACCTGGACGAGGTCTTTGTCGTCGATGAACGGCTTCCTCTCGTTGCTCTTGAACATCGCGAGCAGATGCAACAGCACTTCAACAAGGTCACAAACACGATTTGTCACGCGTCGCGTCACAGCGCGGGGGCAGGCAGGCACTCGAAGCTGGAGCGAGTCCTTCACTGAATCGGAATGGTTAAGTTCGAGATATCGAGTCTATACAACACGGCGTCGATGGGCATGTAATGAACCGCGTCCGACAACAGAAACAAGATGTAAGAGGTACAAGCCCAAAGGAACTACCCCGTGTCCCCATCCTTCGCACCCGTTTCTGAAGGCACAGGCGTCGAAGTCGTCGACGCCACCGCCAAACTCGACGTCCCCAACTTGACCTTGATCTTCTTCGGTGGGTCATCCCCATTTTTAGTCCGGCTGATGTTCCCAAAGCCAAATCTCTCCTTCTGCGCGCCGAGATCCGGCTTTTTCACCTTGCTCATGCGACCCACCAGCTCGTCATCGTCCTCCTCGTCCTCCCGCCGTCGCTTCTCACTCGTTCTCAGAGACTCCATCGACGCCATCATACCTGGTGCTGGCGATACCGGTCTTGGCCTGGACCTTGCTAATGCCTCCAACAGATTATCGTCGTCCTCGTCTTCCGCGCTTGCTCGTTTGGGCGGAGGCCCAGATGGAGCAACTACCACTTGACGATGTGACAGTTTGGGACTCGCAGGTGGCACTTCCGGCGACGGCGACAGAGACGTGCGTTGTTGTGGTTGAGGTGAACCGGGCTTCTTCGTCAACGGCGGAGGCGGCCCGTCCTCCTCGTCATCGTCGCCATAATCCACCAACGATCCCAACGCGGGCGTTCGCAGCGGTGGCCGGTGGCCTTTGGAAGTGCTCCCAACCGCCATCCGCCGCTTCCGTTTGAGTAAGTTATTGGCACCCACACTTGGCGTGCCGACAGTCGCCATCCGTGGTAATGATTGACCAACAGCAGGAGTGACGTCCTCCTCCTCGTCATCGTCTGCATTGAAGTAGTCCTCTTCTTCTGCATCCAATGATCGACCCTGTGGCCATCCACGAGCTTCGACGGGTCTAGAAACATAGGTCAGTCAGCCAGGAAATTCCGCGCAATGAAGGCACGGCATACTTGTCAGATCTCGACTCCTCCGGCATTGGCTCCTTGTTCTGTTGTATCATCTCCCATTGCCACCAGGCGATAAACTGCTCAAACCGTTGGCCACCAAGCGGGCTTTGAGCCAGCTGCCGAATTTCCGACTCGTGCTTCGCCATGCAGAATTTGGCGAGCTCCTTCATGTTTTCCTAAACGCAAGAAGCCGATGGTTAAGCTCACCGTCGCCAATGTAGGGAACAGACTAACCCTGCGCATAGTGTCGAAATACTCTTGACACGAGCAGCTTAGAAGGTTGTCGCGCCGTGATTCTCGCAACGTCAAGTCGAGGATGGGTTTCAGGATATCGTGTTTCATGATCTGCACGTGGATGTTGGGATTATTCTGGCGCAGGAGAAGACGGAAGATTCGGAACGCGGCTGAAGAGACAGGTCATTCTCGAGTAAAGGGGACGTAGGGAACGAATACATACCATGTCGCAAATGTTTGTCCCGTGCCTTGAGAAGGCTCGCGACGCGGACGACAATATTGCTAGACATCATGTAGAAGTGAATGCGGAAGTGGTGTTGCGAGACGAAGTTGTACAGCAGGTCACAAAGGTAGACATAACGATTGGTCTCTTCTCGCGTCAAGGGCAGTATCGATTCTGAGCACTCGTATCAGCCAAGGAAGGGACCACACGCAAGGCATTCCGTCACCTTTGACGTTTCGCCAATCCGGTACGTCAGCGAAAGGCTTGAACAGGATATTGACGCAATCCTTATAGAAGTAGTCCATGAAACGCTCCGTTCCTGGATCATCCTTCCGCAGAGGACCCTTGTTGATACCACTAAGCGCCTTGGATCCCACAGCATTAACACGCGGACATGCGGCAGAAGGAATGCGAACTTACCGCTGACGCCTCCGTCCCAGCACCTGCCGAGCCGGGCGCACCCGCTTCTCCAGCCGGCACATCCATCCACACCTTCAGCGCATCCCCCACCTGGCTCTGCACCGCCAGCTCCCCGCTCTGCGCCATGATCCTACACGCCATCTCCAAAATCGTCTCCGCCTTATCCGCGCCCTTCCGGCCGCTTTGCCGCTCCTTCTCGATCGCCACCACCTGCTTCAGCACGTGCCCACGCACGCCGTTCAGGTCGTGGTCCAGCAGCGCGACGAGGATCTCGCCGCCGGCGCTGATCATCGGCTTGTTCACTGCCTCGCGTTCAGGCAGGCTCATCGCCCACTGCACACCGAAGAGCACCCCGCGATCGACAAGCGCGCGGAAGAGCGCCATCCGCGCCGCGAGCTGCACGTTCTTGCCCATGATGCATAATTGCTGCACCAGCACGATCACCTCTCGCCGCTGCGTAAGCTCCTCTTCAGAAAGGTTGTCTGGCGGTGCAAACGCGTAGTGGTTGGACCGTGGTGTAGTCGGAGGGGCCGGAGTAGTTCCGGTGTGGCCGTTGACCTGTGCGGGTGTTGTGCCATTCGTGAGCTTGGGACTCGCCGGCGGTGGCTTTTGGTCCACGTCCATCGCGTTTGGATCGGCGGCCTTGTCTGCGGGAGCAACGTCTCCCTCACCTTGTGGTCCTGTGGCAATTGGCTGCTGCGGTTGGCCAGGAATGGCAGCCTTCTTGCCAGGGCCGCCGTTAGCGGTACCAGGGGGTGCAGCATTGACGCCGTTTAGCATGCTTTCGTCAACAAAGAGTCTGACGATCTCGCGGAGGAAGGAGGTGTCGGTTTGTATGTGGGTGATTATGTCGATCTGGTTGAAGATGATACACGAGTTGAGGACGTTGAAGGTGGAGTCGTCGAGGGCGCGTGCGAGCACGACGTCTTTGAGGAACTGGAGGCGGTACGTGTGGTGAATCTTACGCTGGATGCTGGGGTCTCGTATGGGGATCGGTTGGTGGAAATGGGAGGTTTGGTGCAGGAATTCGCGATAGTTGGCTTTGTGAGTGGGGAAGTCGGGGTCATCTGCGACAAGATAAGCCGTTCATGCTGTGGACAGGCCAGGGAATACGTACATTCTAGCATTCCTACAACACCAAAAAATATATCATCCTCCAGGATGTGTTCGTACATCGTGTGGTCATTAAGCATTACTACAAGGGGCCGCGTAAGTAATGAGGCGCCACCACAGCTGTAAGTTTTGAATGACGTACGTATTGTCTGCATCATGCTGCACAACGCATGCAAGTTCTCCAGACTCTCCAGATCCTCGGCAGTGTTCATCACCTCAATTAGAGACTTGATGTAATCCTAGCAGACCCGGGAGGGGAAAAACATAGTTATGTTATCAGCTATCTGTATTGCGATACATCGTGTAATCTATGAAATGACATGATGTAGGATGCAACATGTCCAACAGCCAAGATGCGGGTTGGGGTGAAAGTAAGTACTCACCTCTTGTTGGATATACTCACATATCCGCTCCTTGAGATTCTGCGTCCGTGCGAGGGTTTTGATGGCACGTTCAATTTCTGGGATGATGCCTAACTCAGGCCGGGGAAGATGTCCAGAGCGAATGATGCTTGCGGTAGTGACTGATGTTTGCTCGGGCCCTGGCGGTGAAGCATCGGCGTTTGGCGGGTCCTCTGCGCGGAATGGTTGGATCGAGCCTTTGGTATGGTACAATGGAAGCTCACCTCCACTGGTCTTCATGTGCCGCTGAACATCACAAATGAATTCCCAGACTTCCGCACAGCCTTCGGGGTCTTGAAAGCTGAGAGCATAGTCAACGCCGTCAGGTTCGGTCCATACAATGAGCGTATCTGGGGAGAGCTGTCGGTCGCGTGCTAGCGCGGATACGTCAGATGAGCCGTACGAACCTTGTTGCCTTTGATAGACGTCATTACCGCGAATAACGGTGGACAAGATGATATCGTTGTAATTTGTTTCTGAACGCGCGATGAGAAGCGCTGCGCCAGTCTCTTCCTGAAATTGGCCGAAGCAGAAGGCCGTGCCCTGGTCCATCCATCGCGCGCCTATCAGCTCATATACCTGGTAGGCAGGGATGAGTATGCCGCCGACAGCGGCTGGTGGATGCAGAGCTCAAAACAGAGGGTGGATTATGCGCACCTTGACGCGTTTCAGTTCGTGGTCGTCATCTGGCACCCAGTCCTGACCGCCGTCGACCACAGAGTCCGATGTACGCTCCAACAGCTCTATTTGCTGGTGCTGCAGCGAAGCCTCGCCCTCCTCTTTTATCGATTCCTGGTGCTGCTGCTGTTCCGCCACTTTCGCTTCCTCCTCCCCGCCTTTGTGTCCTGTTGCCACTGTACTCGGGCCGCTTTCGACATTCTCAGGTGTGCTGTTCTGCTCCGGCCGAGGGTCGGCAGGGGTCTTGGAGTCGCTCGGAACGGGGTTGTGCGTGCTGGTCGAGGAGGGTGGTGTTGATGTTGAGTCTGTCGATAGCTGGGTATTAGAAACGGTGGAGCCAGCACCAGAGGGGTCTACAGTCGCGGACGGGCAAGTAAGGAGGGACTGAGGTTGAGTGTTTTGGCCGGGGTCGCTGTTCATTGCCAGCGGAGAGAGGGAAAACGGCGGCCAGAGATATAATACACGATCAACGAGGGCCGTGGGTACTTTTCCCAAAAAACCTCGACACGCCTGTCTGCTACTGCAGTCACCGCCCGTCCTCCTCGTCTCGTAATAGTGCTGCGCTCTCTGTCAGCGGTCAGTACATACACAGCCGTTTGCCGGTCAAATATATTGCATTTCCTTCCCGTCTGGCCCGTAAGGAGACCTGGGTATTGGACAATTGGAGAACCTTACATAAGCACTACAAAAAAACAAAGTCATGACGGAGTTCAAGGCTGCCACCTACGACCACGATGGACTCGCGCGCCTCCCGCATCCTCACCATTGCAGGCATCACTGTTCTCGGCGGTGCTCTTGCCTACGCTGTCTACTTTGACTACAAGCGCAGGAACGATGTCGAGTTTCGCAAGAAACTTCGTGAGTATCCGCGTCTCTGGCATCTCCAACGTCCTCGCTCACACCCGACAGGCAAGGAGAAGAAGCGCGTAGACAAGACCCTTGCTCAATCAAGGGAGTCCTTCGCGTCGTCAGGCGACGTCTCGGCGGCTTCATTGCGGGAGGCCCTCGAACAGGTCAAAAAAGAGGAGGCTCCTCAAACACCCGAAGAGAAGGAGGCGTACTTCATGGCACAGGTCGGGATGGGTGAACAACTAGCCAGCAAAGGCGCGTCGCCACCTGACTGAAAAGCGACACACCCTAACGCATTCTCTTAGGACCTGATTACTACTTGGCCGCTGCGATGTCCTTCTACCGGGCGCTTAGAGTCTATCCTTCGCCAGTGGAACTCATCGTCATCTATCAAAAGACTGTCCCTGAGCCCATATTCAAGGCATGTTACTTCCATGTCTGCCGCTTGCTCCCACTAATTATCGCGCTTCAGATGGTCATGGATATGACAAACCTGGACGTAAGTTCACCCCATGATTCCCCCAGAGCCATAGCGGCCGGAGCCTTCCAGACGAGGACAGCGAGAGGAGCCTTACCAGTGGTGGGCCGCCTTCAGAGGCTTCCTCTCAAGAGTGGGACAAGGTCACCGACCCGGGAGTTCAGAACCCCGCCACCTCATGAGCAATGTCCACTGCATTTTCGGCCCAGTGCTTCGGGTGAGAAAGGAGGAGGGGTCACCCGTAGTCATGGACTTAGGATGTATTTCCGTCCGCCGCTTACTCCGTCTACACCCACCCATTTGGCAACGTGTTCTAATATACTTCCGCTTCTTTTTCATGTACGGTCACTGCTGTTCAGGTGAAAGCACGAGTTGAAGGTAAGCCAACAAGGTTTCCGGCGTATGCTTTGAAAACTGAGGCGCATTGTGTAGGATATTACGATGCTTTCCCACCCAAATCCACCAGTGTCGCAATTGAGACTCGCGAAGGCCGTAAAGTGGCCGTCCTGACCAAGGACGTCGCGGCAGGCGAAGTCATCTACAAGGTTGCGTCTCTTCTTGCACATGATCTGTTCGCCGTCTGACGTCTCAATCTAGGAATATCCAGTCGTTGCTGCCCTCGACCCCGACCTGCAAAGTTCCGGCAAGCACTGCGCTCACTGTTTCCGTGTCATCCAAGAGCCTATGTCCATCCAAATTCCGGCCGAATCTAATCCCCTCGGTTCCACATTCTGCTCCAAGGCTTGCCTCGTCGCCAACCGCTCCCAATCCCACAACCTCCTCTTCACCACCGAGTCACCCCTGCCCGCCGAGATCTCTGCGGCCCCAGTCAGCCCAGTCGCCACAGAAGCACGCACAAAGGCACAGGAGAAATTCGTCGCCTACCTCAAGAAAGAGGGGCGTGCGGCGCCTATCCTTGTCGCGCGGTTCATCGCGCGCCAGGTGGCGCTCGAGACGGCCAAGATGGTCGAGGGTGGGAAGAAGACCGCGGAGATGAACGACTTCACTGACGCGGAGGATGGCGAGTATCTGCTGGCGGACCACATTGAGCGGCTGAGGTACCTTGAGGTGAAGCCACCCGAGGAGGAGCTTCCTCTGTTGGTAGAAATCCTGCAGACTGCATTGCCAGGCTTGGAGCAGTTCGTCACCGACGAACGACATGCCACCCTGCTCGGCAAAATGGCCTACAACGCCTTCGGTGTCTCCTTCGGTGGTGGACGGGACGACAAGGTTCGTAGTCGTTGATTCTTCCATTTGTCCACGTCATTCACATTTTCTTCGCTCCAGCCCGAGCCCACGGCCCGCCCAGAGGATGTCGAAAAGACACGCACGCCATATGGCACCGCGCGTCAGATCGGCAGCGCTTTCTACACTCTCTCTTCGTACTTGTCGCACTCCTGCACACCCTCCGCCCGCCCCTCGTTCAGCGCCGGCACCACCGAGCTGCACCTCATCGCCAACCGCGACCTCAAGAAGGGCGACGAGCTCACCGTCGCGTACGTCGACGTCGCCCAGCACGAGGACGAGAGCGTGGTCGAGTGCCGGCGCAGGCGGCGCATCGAGCTCGCGCGCGGGTGGCGCTTCGCGTGTGGGTGTGAGCGCTGCGAGGAGGAGGGCAAGGAGCTGAGCGCGGACGAGCAGAAGGCGCAGGCTGCGGAGGAGAAGGACGGGTCGAAAGTCGAGGTGACGATGGCCCGCTATGAGAGCGAAGAGCAGGCTAACAACGTTGAGTGATGTGGGAACGTTGAATTGTGTGTTGCGGTGATAGACTCGTCGAGCGTTCGTATATGCCCAGTTAGAGTTACTAATTTGTTCTTGCGTACAATATCTACCAGCTGTCTTATATAAAAGTATGGACAAGTACTACACGATCCCACCTCCATATCTGAATCTAGCATTTCCATGTTAGCCATGTGAAAAACTTCTGATCTCAACACCACGGCTGCGGAGCGACCAGTTAGGCGTAACGACCCGAAGTCGACACGCCTGAGCAGCAAGCGTTTTCAGAACACTCCGTGGCCAGTATAAGGGCGAAACTCCCATAGCTAGCATAACTTCTCTGTGGCTTCGGCCACTGTAGAGAGCCCTATTGGCATATGACATGCGAGACAGGTCTGCATCACGCAAAGGTGCTCTTGAGAATACTTGCCATCTCCAGGACGCCTTCGTCCATCTGACGGTTATCGTTTATGGATTCGAAAAACAGTAGATATTCTGCGTATGCGCGGACAATAGTGTGGTATTACTAGTGTAGACGACTGTCATTACATAAATAATACAGAGCTATGCAACAAAACTACCGACCTATGCCATGCAATGAGTCGAAGCAACTATGTGACAGCAAGTGGAAGGGAAAGAGTAAGAGTTACGAATATACGACAATGCTAGCAAAATAAAAGCAAGAGCACAGGTCGAATTATGTACTAAATGAGTGAGTTGGTAGAAGAGTCAAAGCAATGATCATCCGATAGGAAGTATGCGTATCTTACAACAACTCAATAAAACGTATTTCGCGGCCCACCACCTTCACTAGGCTAAACTTCGCCACATGCCCGCTTCTGGGAGATCGCTGCGCGCCTTGAGGATTTTGAGCGCCGCCTTCCGGCCCCGACCCCCTGCTTCGGAAGTGTCCACGGCGCCTTCACTTGCGTCCTCGGGATGCTTCTCCTCATGCTCTTCCTCGTCCTCGGTCGGGAAGTCCAAAGGACCGGGATCCAAGGAGCGCGATCGGTCCCGCTCTGCGTATACAGCCTTCCGGATGGCCGTTGACGATCTCTGACCGACCGGAGGAGTGGGTACAGATTGGGCCGCGAGGGTCTTCGGCTGATAGGACGCCAACGAAAGCTCCTCTTTCCGCTTGCCAGCCTTCATGGCAATTGGCAACGATCCTACAAGCACCTCTATACCATGCCATGAGCGCCTCCGTCACGACCGATAATGCGTACGGGACACCGTACCTTGATTGTCGTTCACTTCAGGTCTGCGGGCCACCATCCCCGGCACGACAGATCCAGACGTATCGACTATCGGATCCTCTTCACCCTCCTCAGGAATGGCGCCAGTCCGGTGGTTACCGGTCGGCCGGCGCACAAAAGTCTGCCAGGCCTTGCTGTCCGGTTTCCAGGCTCCCCGATGGCTCGGCGTATCAGCGGCGAGCAGCTTCAGAAGCTCAGGATCCTGTGATTCGTCGATCGGTGATTGAGATCCAGATGAGCCGGCGGGGACGCTGGAGGCAAGGGCTTCCGTCCGAAGAGGAAGAGATGGCTTTGGGAGTGATAATACCATGGAAGGAGAGGATAAGTCTGTTCCGTGCTGACCCCTGGCAGGACGGATATGCGATGGCGCCGGGAGCGAGGTGGGACGTAGTCCCGAAAAAGAGGTCGACAAAGTGTCTCCATTCTGTGGGCGCGATTTTCGGGACCGCGTTGGTGCGACAGGTTGCTCCACTAGCTGAAGCGTTGGCCGCGGAGAACTGGGAGACGCCTGAGTGTCTCCCTCTTCGAGATCCTCAAGATCGAAAATCATATCTATAACTACATGATCAGGCAGTGCAACGAGAGCAAGCGGAACCTCAGACCTCTCTCGTCCTCATTCGCAAGTGCTTCTTCCTCCTCTTTCTCCGCCTCGACCTCCCTTTTGATAGTGACTACAGCAGGCTTGACATCGAAGGTTACCTTTCGCTTCCCCTTCGATTTCTCCTGCCCACGCGACGGAGTAATTTCGCCTTCCTCGCGCTGACCTTCGGTTTGCGCAATAGACTCCTTGAGATCTAGCTGTGATTCCGAGAGCTGCTTCTGCGATTTGTCACCGTTGATGATGTTGCTGCCAGAGGCAAGCGGAGGACCATTCTGTTGGGTCTGAGTAGGCGATGGTTGGGATCCTTCCGATACAAGCCGACGCCCTCGTAGGCGCGCCATGTCTTCTTCGAGCGTCAAGAAGAACCGGTAACTAGTCGCCGTATCGACCCTCTCGTCGATATTCCTTCGGATTTTGACGACATTGGAGGCATCGAGCAGCGGCGGAGACACCAGCGTAGCAGAGCCTGTGCGCGGAGAGGCAGTCGAAACGGGGGACGATGTGCGTTCAATATCGGGAGGAGGTGATCTGGCCGTCGACCGTGCCTTTGGATGATGGAACGATGATGTGGCGAGTGAGGCTGATAAAGCAGATACGCGGGGGGCAGGTGGAGATGACGAGCGGGTACGCGTCACACTAGTCGGAATAAAGTTTCGAACAGCTATGGGCGTCCCGGTTATTGACGCCTCTAAGCCACTGACAGCAGAACGTTCCCTCGATCTCGATGTCGAGGTAGCTCTTCTCCCAGTTCGCAGTTCTGTCTCCGGCTGTATGCGACTAAGGTTCTCCCTGAATTTCTTCCACAGCACGTCGACCTTCCTCCGGAGTTCCGCATCGGTGTTTTCAATTTCCGAGGTTTTAGATTTTAACTGTTCAGTCATATAGTCTTCGGCCGCATCCCGGACAGCCTGTGATTCCTTGGCGGCGACTGACGACAGATACGCAAATACCGGGTGTGATGGTGTAAAGGGGGGTGGGAGAAACACCGGTTGCACATTGGAGAAAAATTTCGGCGGCGGGGGAGGGGGCGATATTGAGGAGCGCGAAGGCGGTCTTTCGAAGATCGGCTCTGAAGGCGTGGGGGGAGACACTGCTGCCGGCAGTAAAAGATCAAACGTGTCCGAATAGTGCGGGGATAGCATTGCCTGTTCGACGGCAATTCCAGTCTTAAGAATAGGATGATGTTAGCATTCTCAACGCATAGCTCCACGCTGAACATCCAAAATATTCCGCGAAGTTTCTTTGGGAAAAATACAAGGGTGACGAGAAAAAAAAGGCATAGGTAGAATGACTCACCAAGCAGTCTTTTTGCACCTCGATCCACCCGCTCAAGCTCTTCAGGATGTCGCGTTCGACCCAGTCTTCGGTGGGAAGGACGGGCCCATCTTTCCCTTCGACGTCGGCGGAATAGGTTTGGTAGACGCGATAGACCAGCAAGTCGCACAGTAGACAGGTAATGGTCATATATCGGGAAAATCGAGTGGTGCCTGCAATAGGCACACCTCGCGTCCGCGTCCTCACAGTAACCTGGGGATGGGCCTAGAAAAAATTCAGCGCGACGCAAGCCTACGCGAGTATTCACCTACGACAGTGATCCCCTCTTCGCCAACGAACACTGGTGTAAAATTAGGGTCTTCGACGAAGTCCGTGAACACCGACTTGGTCGCTGCCGGCCGGATTCGGACGTTGAGGCATTTGCAGGCATACTGGGCCCCGTCAATGGCCAGTGGAGTGCCGGCCATATGAGGACGGGCAGTGGCAAACGCGCGGTGGCTCAGATGGGAGTTGAAGGTGGAAGTGAACGGAGAGGCGGATCCGGCTCGGGGATCGGGCGACAGTTTACATATACTGCGTTGAATGCTCAAAAGTTAACGATATGTTTCACGATCAACTTGTCACATTTCCAAGTTCGCTGTTCCTTTCAGACCCGTTGCTTTCCCCTGTCGTTACCTCCGCAACGCTATATGAGTCCAATATTCGCATCGACCAGGCCAGCAGTTTTCGATGCTCTGCAGGGCTTCAATCCAAACTCCCCCATCCCCGCGGAAAAGGGGCCCCATGACCCACGGTAGACGCTTATCCATTGCCCACGTAGCCTTCCGCGCCGGATAAAGAGCCCGTTGTATTCTCACAAAGTACACGTCCAGCTATGAATGTGGAGCGGGTATTTTCCCGTTACTTCACCTCCGTGCAGCCAGGAGCGGGACGGGCACAGCCGAGGGCCTGATGGCACTCAACCTTCCCGTCTCTATACTCCGTCCAAGTCATCGTGACCTCCGTCCTCAGCCCTTCCGCAATCTACTTGTCTTTCTTTGACTCCTGGCCCTTAACTGCGTCCACGTCCTCCACCATGACCTGCCCATACTCGTTGACGCGTTTCGGGTCAACCCGATAGATCCAGCGCTACATCCATCGGAATTAATGAAGAGCTATGGGCGCACCACAGCACAGCCGCTCACCTGATATAGGAAGATGAGGAACACGACGTCGTCACTGAAAATTGAAATTGGCAGCTGTTACATGGCGCTCAACCGGGATCCTGGCTGGAACGAACATACCGGAAACAAGCTAAGCGATGCAAGAACGGCATCTTGATACAAAATCTGCGAGTGACGAGACGTCAGGGATGTTGACACGGACATAGGACACAACCGGGAATGTGTCATACGCGAAAAAATCATCAACAACGGTGGAAAGTGTCTTATATATCATAGCCTTCATGGGCATATGCGCCACACTCTGCAAAGGAACGTCGTAAGCAACCATCGCAATGCGGAGATCTCCGTCCTACCTTCAGCTTATAATTGATGATCAGCTGCGGCACCAGCTGGGCCTAATATCAGGCGAGAATGGTCAGTGAAACTGGGTCAAAGTCCGATGAAGGACTTACGAATCCAAACATGTACACAAACGATGTGAGTGTCGAGATGACAAAGCTGTACCATCCCCTGTGCGTGTTGTAGAGGAGCGAGTATATCGTGTATCCCGCAAGAAGTGGAATGGCCACGTAAGAGACATAGCGGAATGCCAGCTTGTCGTATCTAAGATGACAGCACGTCAGCTTGGCATGCACAATCGGAAAGGTGAATATTTACTCCTGTGTTTTCTTCTCGTCCTCGCTAAGGACATGTTTATCTGCACAGAGTGAGTTTGAAGCATTGCCATATGTGACGAGCGATATTCGCACCTTTGATATCGAGCTTGTATGGAAGCAAGGAACCCGCGGGAGCAGGAACCACGCTGATGTCCACGGCTTTCGTCACCTGGTGTCCTTGTGTTGTTAGACTTTGCGAGCATATGGGTCAAAGTTCTATGACGCACCTTCCAAGCCTCTATGAGAACGCCGGTGCCAGAACCGAAGAGAATCATCCAACTCGTGTTCTCGTTGTTATCGATGAGATAAAGGAGAATAATGATTTGAACGACAACATTGGTTACGATCTAGCAGCAGGAATGAGTTTTGCAGCACCGGCCAGAGAAGAATTTCAGTATCATACCGTCCTGTGTATGGCAGCTCGAAAGATTGTTGGGAAGAATGGACGAATGTAAAGCTCCTCACCTGACGGACACTCCCACCATCTCCTTCTTCTGACGCCAATGTGAGACGTCAGACTTGAACGCGAGCATCTCAAACCTGTGCCGGAGTTGAGTGTATCCATCAATAAAACCCCGTTCATCACGTACAGGACATGCAGTGCGCTGACAAGACCGGTCAACGCGAGTAACCAAGGGTTCGTTTCGATCAACATCCGCTTCAGCTCGTCAAGTTCTGCAGCAGCGGCTCCGCCTTGTTGCTTCGCGGCCTCCTTGAAGCCATTGGTCATGGCTGCGAAGATCTGGAATTTCATGTACGACATTGGTTGGAAGACAATTCGTACGGGAAGGGATGTTGTTGTGGAATTGAGCTCGACGTAGTGTTCCCGGAGATGCCAGAACTCGTTCGGGAAGACAATGGGCTTATAGAACCCGATTGTACCAGTTGTATCCCTCTGACCTTGGACCAGGTGGACATCTGGAGATACATTAGAAATCGCCAATCCAAAGAATTCATGCACACGTACATTCAGCAACGGGAGGTGGTAATGTGCTATACGGCAGCTTGGCTGCATCGGAGATCAAGGCCAGTGTGACGTTCTAGAGGACGACGGTCAATGCAAGAGAAATTATTGCTTCATCTTGTGAGGCTCACTCTATGCCAATGAGGAACGATGTAATCCACCTAAACACTTATGAGGGCGCATTCGACGCACAACTAGGTGACAAAATACCTCTTCAGGCTCCTCTTCCACCTCTGGAGTTTCCGAATCACCCAATAATTTCTTTTCCTTCCTCACCTTTATTCGCGGGAGATAGGGGGTCAATACTATTAATGAGCAGGAGAGGCCCAGTTCAGGATTGAGATTCCTCTTGCAGAACGGAGCGAAACGCACGTTTTCGGATGTGATGAATATTTTCTGGGTTGAACGCAGGGTCATAAGGGTCCGGGCTTGCACCCTCCTTCGTTAGGAACACGTCCATCCATAGGGAGCCATTATTCAAAACACTCTGATAATAAGGCTTTCATCAGCGCAAAGTCCGCAAACCTCTAGCAGGCACACACCTTTGGGAACTTCACATCAAATTCCGCGGCATGCGCAGCCTTCCAATCCCCAAGCGTTATGTTCGACCAAACGAACTTGGGCAGACCCTTGTCCTGTTCCTTTTGCCAGGCCGTCGTGCCGAACACCTGGCTAAGGGGCGCGGTGGACAGCCGTACATGCATGTCCAGCTGTTGGCCGAGGGGCCATGCAGGCTCGGCGTGCGCGGGAGGTCGTGACCAGGCATCTGCAGGCCCAGTAGTTGATTCGCCAGGTTTCGCAGGTGCGGCGGGTGGCTGGTTTGTGGACGGTGCGAAAAATTTCGTGGCTTGAGGAGGTACTGTTAGAAAGGCGTGCAAACGTACGGAAGGACCAATTAAATACCTAGGCTCGTAATTGCCCACATGAGCAGCACTCGCTGAAGACAGTGTTATCATGCTGGCCTACTTGGCACTCTGAGGAAAGACGTACTTGAGCAATTTCGAAGACCTTCTTGAAAGAGGATTCCTGCTCTTCCCGGGCTGCTGGTGCGCCGGCAGCAGCAGGCGCTGCTGTCCGAGGTGCAGACATAGTGGTTGGTCTACAGAGATGCTTAGAACGTTCCTGAACGCGAAATCTAATTTTGTGGACATTTCCCGATCACTTTGTCCCACGTGGGTGGGCCGAACGCAATTCCTGCTCAAGAATGCTCGCAAGCTTAAGTGGTTTACCACTCTTGCGAGCGCAAGGGACGGGAATTTGACATCGGTACGTCCTTGCTGCTTGCGGGCATGAATCCGTCACATCATAGGCATGCCGAGTGGGGGATGATCATTGGGCCACGGTAACATAGGAACTAAGAGAGGTATCATGAGCAAGCATTACCAGGTGAGGACTACTGTGCAGCAGAACCGGCCATCGTATATGTGTAGAGCATAAGTATTGAGACCATAAGCTAGTTGATAAGGCTGAATCCTTGCGAGGAATGCGCCTTCTTACTTCCCATGATACCCACTGCACTTGAACGTACGATATCGACTTAGAAGGGAGCCGGAGGGTATCATATCTGTAGAAAACCATCCATCATGAGTCTTGCAACACTTCGGCGTCTCCGCGGTGTCATGCTTACTGAGTAGGTACGCTCAAGTCGCCAATGAGGTCCTCCAACTCTTCCTTTGGTATCTTCTTCGTCTTGAACGTCGGAGGCCCATCGAGGCCGAGGAAAGCCCCGAACACGGCAGGATCGGCATATAATACACTCCATCATAGGTCCACGGCGGTGCCCTTCTTGCATGACGTTTTCCACTCTGGGAGCGAACGACGTCAGTATGTACGCAAGGAGAAGTGGAGAACGAACGGTCATTGCCTTTCGGATACCGCTCCTGGCTGCAGCACGGATTTTCTCGCCGCCTCTTCCAGCTCCTCTGCCGACTTTTCCTTCGGCTTCAACCCTTGGATCTCTTCCTCCAGGCTACGCGTATAGAGGTAAGCTGTAGCAAGGAGCGCCGGACCTCATCTTGGCCTTCGGAGAGAGCAAAATTGGCGGGATCGGAGAGGATGTCTCGCACACCCTCAGCAGCTGCTGCGTGTGCAAGCCGTTCGAATGAAGCGGAGGTTGATGCGTCGGACTTGCGCTGTCCGGCAGGCATGGCGTATGTTCAGTAGGAAGACGATTTCTTGGGGCGCCGTCGACGCGTGAAAGACGCGTCAGTGGATGTCAGTGGTGGTATATTATAATATGTTTGTGAGTGAGTTCCTCACCTACATAATGGGGAGCTTGCCTTATCCGAGTATTTTACGCAATGTTTATCGGAGTGCATTGGAAGAGATACAAACTCAGTCATTGAATACATATTCACTAAGATCCATGCCATATGTGTTTAGAGTGAACCCAAGTGCCTCTCGTCTAGTATTATCCTCTCGCAACATATTCATTGACTCCGTTTCTTGACCACCTTCAACCGACCCATACCAAAGTGTGTACGGAATGCCATCTACCGTCCAAGGGTTTTGTCTGATAGTCCAGGCTAACTTCTAACTCAGATTTGTCTCTTCTTACGTTGCTAGGTTCTACCGCAAGCTAGGTGACTGGACTTGTGAGCTCGGCTTAGATCGTATGTAGAGATCTAGGGACGATGATGTACATAGCCTGCCTGCATCGGGATACTCCCTGGGCCCGGCGTTCCTAAGTGGGACCGTGCCGTGTAATATTACCTTACCTAAGTTACCTTACCTTACCAAACCCTTCAAATTTTTGACCCGAGAAATTGCAACGAATGATAGTCCAGATTCTCAGATTCGAACACCGCCGGCAAGCACCGCAGCGGTGGTTGACGCTTGCGCTTCGCGCTGCGCTGAAATTCTCACGGGGTCCTCAAAAGACAAACAAGTACAAAACCAGCGCTGCTTACAAAGCACTGAGCATTTTGGGTCGGTAGCAAAACAGAGGGGAGCAAGCTCCCCAATTATATTCGCAGAGCTCGACAGAAGCTGCTGCAGTTCGCGAATCGCGTTGCAAATTCAATGGCATTTAGAATGACAGTATGGGCACGTGACTGATGGCCGTTTCTTCGACACGACTCGCGTGCGCCGTACGGTGTACTAGTAGAATTGACGATTTCAAGGATACTGGACATTGCAAACCGCGTTGTGAAGTCAAAGTGTGCGTCAGTCAAGCTGAACAGTTGAACATAGGACTAGGGGTTAACTAGAACTTCTTGAGACTTGAGGTAATGTGGATCCGGTCTGATTGACAGTGAGAACAGTTGCGAAGGAAGCTTGTTCAGGGATC
Source organism: Lyophyllum shimeji (assembly GCA_026008595.1). NCBI lineage: Eukaryota > Fungi > Basidiomycota > Agaricomycetes > Agaricales > Lyophyllaceae > Lyophyllum > Lyophyllum shimeji. The sequence continues at coordinate 2,356,426 of BRPK01000001.1, read as the reverse complement.
AGGAACCCCTGCTAGCGTGGCGTCGAGAAAAGATGGCACGATATGAGTTGTTCGGGCATCATTATAGCCTCTTGTAGCCACAGCTTTGCAGATAGGCTGGGCACGGTAGTGCGGACGAAACGCCTTGGTGTGGAAGATAGATTGATGGGAATGAAACAATACAGGCAAAGGGCCACCGTACGGGCAAAGGGCTATACGTACGCAGTAGCGGAGGGGTTGTTTTGTTCGAAACGGATAAGACGTCAGATGGTCGATTTAGGAAGGTTCCTTGGAATGGTCACGTTGCCGAACCCTCTGCCCTGATACCCTGGTCACGTGCTTTTAACCCTCTGCCCAGAGTGGTTTTTATCTCAACTACTCTCAAACCACCTCCAACACACCCAACTTTCTAACGCTTATCAGCCCCACCCCACCGTGAGTCCCGACGTCCGCCGTCCTACTCATCCCCGCTGACCTCCAAGCCGTCACAGTCTACATCCCCTTACCCGACCAACGTGAGTCCACGACGCGTCGAAGCGCGTCAATGTCTGACATCTGTCTTGCTACAGATGCCCGACCGTGAAGACTCTGTCTACCTCGCCAAGCTCGCCGAGCAGGCTGAGCGTTACGAAGGTCAGAACCTCAATCGATTGCTCATCGTACCACGCTCACCCTATCACTGTATCTAGAGATGGTCGAAAACATGAAGCGCGTTGCCTCGTCAGACCAGGAGCTGACAGTAGAAGAGCGCAACCTGCTTTCCGTGGCATACAAGAACGTCATTGGCGCCCGCCGTGCATCGTGGAGGATTGTCTCCTCGATCGAGCAGAAGGAGGAGTCCAAGGGTAACGAGGCCCAGGTCTCGATGATCAAGGGCTACAGGGAGAAGATCGAGAGCGAGCTCGCCAAAATCTGCGAAGATATTCTCGACGTGCTCGATAAGCACCTCATCCCCTCAGCTGCTTCTGGCGAGTCCAAGGTCTTCTACCACAAGATGTCAGTCGCGTCGCTCGCAATCGATGGGTTGAGTTGCTGATTTTAATCGTACAGGATGGGCGACTACCACCGTTACCTTGCTGAGTTCGCCACCGGCGACAAGCGCAAGGACAGCGCGGACAAGTCCCTCGAAGCCTACAAGGCTGCCTCGGATGTTGCCGTCACCGAGCTCCCGCCCACACATCCCATCCGTCTCGGTCTCGCACTGAACTTCTCCGTGTTCTACTACGAGATCCTCAACTCGCCCGATCGTGCTTGCCATCTCGCCAAGCAAGCCTTCGACGATGCCATTGCTGAGCTCGACACGCTGTCGGAAGAGAGCTACAAGGACTCGACATTGATCATGCAGCTGCTCCGTGACAACCTGACGCTCTGGACGTCGGATATGCAAGACTCTGGTCAGTTCCTTGCGCGGTGGCTATGCTTCCTGTATGCTAATAAAAACGTTCTTCCAGCCGACAAGCCTTCGGAGCAGAAGGAGGAAGGCGGAGAGGCACCCGCTGACGAGTAGATTTTCTTCGCTCCTATGTTATATCTCCACCCTCATTCATGTGCGCCGCACTGATAACGCGTCGCCTGCTCCTCACTCCCCCTTTGCATCGCACTACCTCATTGCCGTGATCCTATTGCATTTCGTATTCTAGTCATACAATCAAAGTCGTCATAACATTCTATCATGCATGAGACCGGTTGTGAGCAACCATTTCGCATGAGCACGAACGTACAACCGTAAGTCCCTTCATCCGTGTCCGAGTTGGCGAAAACTGTAACCTTCGGTAAGGGCGTCGGACTCAGTTAAATTGATCGGCGAAGGAGACACGTGATGACGCGACTGCGATCCTGATGTACAGTACAAGAACGAAACTTGCACTAATGCCACCGCCGTGTCGATCTCACACATTCATTCTGAGTTTTGTTTCTCTTGCAGCCCTCGCATTATTCTATCTCGCGACCTGGGATATCGCTGAAAACCTCTCACCGCAAGGATGTCGGATGTCATGGATGTCACCGTCTTACGTATTTCAGAGCGACTTCAACGCATCATGGACACCACTGGCGGGGAGATACTCGTTATGGCTGTACCGGGAGGTCGGGTGGGACCCTAATGAGGTGCGCGCGAGGTCCTCGTTTGACCAGAAGGCATGCTGACACGTCGCTTTTGTGAAGCCGCAAGGCACACCAGTGCTGTTCATCCCCGGCAATGCAGGCTCCTCGCACCAAGTTCGCTCTATCGCGTCATCTGCCACAAGACAGTTTTACACGTCGCCCTATGTTGTTGCACCGGACTTCTCGTCGCGAAAGCTGAAACCACTGGACTTCTTTGCAGGTGCGTCATCCTATTTCGCGTTCGGGATGTATGCTTGTACACGCAGTGAAGGAGGAGTCAAGGCCACTGCGAGACACTCTGGCCCCTCAATTTGCTATCATCCCAAGCGCTACAAATGCACAGTACACGCCTTCTGACATCTCCCACGCAGTCGAATTCAACGAGGATCTTTCTGCCTTTCATGGGCCCACGCTCGAATCTCAAATCACGTATACCTCACGCGCAATAACCTACATTCTTTCCCGATACCCGCCAAACACGCCGATAATTATCACGGGCCACTCCATGGGCGGCATCGTCGCGAACTCCCTACTCCCATCGCCAAACATTTCCGCTATCATCACCATGTCGGCACCGCACACACTCCCTCCAGCGCGATTCGATTCCCGCATTGACAAGTTGTACGCTAAAAATCAGCAGATACTCGAGTCAGACCCGACCCCCGTCCTCTCTCTCTGTGGCGGCGCCACCGACATGATGATACCCTCTGAATCGTGCATCCTACCCACTGACTCACGTGGGATACACTTCCGACGGACAGTCTTTACCTCTGCCCTTGAGGGCGCGTGGACAGGTGTCGGGCACCGCGAAATGGTATGGTGCCATCAGGTGCGTTGGCGCGTCGCTCGCGCGGCACTTGAGCTAGGGGCTGCCTCCCTCCCCGCCGCCCGCGGCGACATCCTCGACGCGTGGTTGCGCGATGGCCACACCCTCCCACCTGCACCGGTCCCCGCCCACGAGGGTTTCACGCTAAGCGACCCCGCGACGTACGAGATCATGCCTGTAGCAAACCACCTGGTGCTCTTGCGCCATCGCGGAACACGCACGTACTTGGTACCCTTGCCACCCGTGCAGCACCTCCAGAAGACGCCGGTGAAGGCAGTCGTGCTCGTCGGACTAGGGTCGCTCCCGCCCATTGCGCCCCAGCACGCTGCGCCGCTCCGCGTGTCTGTGTTCTTCTGCTCGTCTCCGCCGGACTTGGAGGAGGAGGCCGTGGGACCGACGTGCAGCCCGCTGAAGCCGACACTGCTGAAGCTTGTGCCGAATCCACTGCCGGGAACCACGTTCCCTGTGCCTGGGGAGGGAAGTGACGAGTCGGAGGGCGTCGTAGTGTTCGAGGCTGACCTTCCTGCAGCTGACGATGGCAAGCGGTGGCTCGGTGTCCGCGCTGATGATGGCGATGGGCGGGGGTGGGTTGTTGGCGGGCTCTCACTGCGGGAGCAAGTCATAGACGCCCCTACGACTCTGTGTAAGAGCGTTGCGTCCTCACGATTGCTGAGACTGATAATTTTTCCGTGCAGCACTACTGTTCAAAAATGCCGAAGTCTTGTTTTCCGACAAGACGGCTCTGCGATCCCGCTTCATATTTCCGAATATCCTGTCCCATGCCCTTATCGTTTATAAATATACCGCGATCAAACCAGAGAAGGAGCCATGGTGTTCAGGTGCCGCCCACTCTCCATTGCCGGCTTCCAGTTGTCTGACCTCCTGCACAAACAGACCCCCTGCTCTCACCCCTAATTTCTCACACCTCCAACCCTGTGGAAACCCATTACTTTCCCGTAGACGCGCCTGACAGCCGCATCCTGTTGCATTCGCATGCGCCTGCCCCGTATGTGGCCTCTGGACAGGCCGCGCCACGCAGGTCCCTCGATTTTGTAATTTATTCGTCGGGCACGCTGGGGTGCAATATGCTGGGCTTTTCAATCAGTGTTGACTGGTCTGCGACGCTCGGCCGATGGGCGTCGCGCTACCCGACGACCCTAGCGACCTGGGCACTCGGCGTTGTGGCCGTCGTCTTGTTTACTGCTTGGGGCGCAGCTGACACGGGTGCAGGCAAGTCGCTTCCATGTTCATATTTACCTGTTGGAAGCCTGGTGCTGAAGTTGCGGCGTAGGCGTGCCAAGCGTACAGGAGTCGTTGTCAAACTATAGTCGGCACACATGCCGGAAGCTGTTGATGATGTCCTTCGTAGTCGCGCTCCTTCCACTTCCTGCGGACTATTATATTGGTACAGGCGGCGAGATGTTCTTTGCTCCAATTGCGCCACTGTTGTTGCTCATCGCTAGCGGCCTGGTATTTCTGAGCTGGTGGCTGCTCGTCTTGCTGATGTGGCCGCTTGGGGCAATCAGCTCCCTTTTTGGGAGGTATGTATATCCCGTGTTTCGGCAGAGTCGGTTCATTTTTAGAAATCTCGATAGATCTACAATACGCGAAAGTGCTGGCGTCCGCCGGAGCACTGTCATCTCTATGGGATTGATCTTCCTACTCATTTTCCTCTTCATTCCCTGGCAAGTAGCCTACTTCGGCTGCTGGCTCATCCACCTCTTCACCTGCGCCTCTTCGACACGGGAGATCTCAAGCTTCAAATCTTCACCTGCTCCCGGTGTGACTGCGATTTTATTGATCCGCGTGGCCGATGCGAACGGTGAGATACAGGAGGACAAACCGGCGGAAGCGCAGCATCACCAAGCGCAGCGGGGGCCTCTGCCGAAGCACAGAATCGACAATCATAACCACAACATGCATCTGCTGCTGCTCATGACGTGGCTCCTCCCTCTCGTGGCGCCGGTATTGGCAGTGTGGGTGCGGACGCTGGCCACCGCCGGACTGACGACGCCCTTCGACGGCGACCACGACTTCTTGAATGTCGCGCCATTCCTTGTCTTGGTGGACTTCGCGTCATGGAACACCGGTACCCTCTTCGAGCGGCAAAGGTGAGATCCCGAGGTGTTTCAGCTCCACGATCCTGGCTCACTTCTGATGGACAGGTTCGAACGCGCGCTCTCCGTCAGGTGGGTGCTGGCGGTGCTTGCGGGCGCTGCTTTCTTCATTGGTCCGCGAAGGGCTTACAGCGTCTTTGACGCTGCCAAAATAGCCGTTGGGCTCATTGTTGTGATCCGTGTTGGCCGGCGATATTGGGGAGGCGCGTCCTGGGCTCTAGACGATAGCAGGGTACTCCGGTAGATGGATGGATATGTATACCACAGATTTCCTTACTGTTCGCCCTGGCTGGCTTAGAGTAAAATATACATGGACCAACAGCGCACAACACCATCGCTGACTCCCTTCGCGGAGTTTGAAATCTGGGGACCCACAATTATAGACCATTGCAAGGCACGAGACGGTCATAAAGCTCAACAATACAGGCTCACCTGTCGTTCGAGAAATGGAGCTAGACCTTATTCCAAGGGATACTTAAGATGAAGTGTTCAAGTTTGAAACTCGCAATGACTCTCACAGATATGATCGGATGCCAATGCTCCTGGGACCTGGAGGCTGTCAAAACTGGCACTGGCAGGTCGATGGGCACAACTTCCAGCAGAAGTTTACGTACATGGTACATGCGGGAGGAGATCTATTATCAGACTCAGCAGCGAGGCTAGACCATATTTCCTACTGCGTCGTACTGCTCAGGTTGCAGAGTGGCCTTCTAAAGTCCAGGAAATAATTTGCAAGACTGGAAGACCTCAAGCAAATATGACCTATTCTGTAATTGCTGTTTTTCGGCCTTGTGACCAACAGAGATTCTCCACGCCCATAAAAACGGGCAAAATGGACGCAACCTTGAGTCGATTTACCCACCCCAGGCACGAGGCGTCAAACGTGTCCTATGCTTATTAATTCTGGCACTGCGCCACATTGCGCGGTCCTCGTTGTCCTACATGCTGCAAGCACCCTTCAACATAGCTGACGAGTCTGTGGGTCCAATCGTTTCAGAAACCTTGGCCACGTGAGCATAAATAAGGTTCAGGGCATTCGGGATCGGTGCATTGTGCGAGTGCAGGAAAATTGCAGAAAGGCGGATCCTACTAGCGCTGAGGGTGCTAAGGCCAACAGGGCCAGCGATCTTCCTGCTGCAGGGTTGGCCAGGGGATTCCAGCGTCTTTTGCAGAGTAAAAGCACTCGAAGTGCCAAAAAAGGAAAGCTTACCCACGCCGATGCATCAAATCACAGAACATGGACGAAGTTCATACTCCGCTACTCTCTTAACCGTTACGACTGCCGAAACGTTGTGAAGAACAGCTCGAGTTCGCTCGAAAAACCTGCTGGGACTCCAACGGCATGCACACAACTCCAGCTAGCGTATCTCCCCGGGGGACCCCTTCTCGTCGTGGAAAATCGCCCAGATTCCCCCCCGAAAGCCCATCACAGGCCAGTTCCAGCACCTTGCCTGCCAACTTCACCAATGAACCGATCAGCATCTTCACTTCGTCCCTAAATATCCTCGTCGAGGGCGCCACACCCATTGAGTCGAATTCCGACAAGGAAACTTCTCCGGGGGACCGTAAACATGATTCAACGGGCGAGCCGAAGCGAGCGCCGCGCAAATCAAAGACAGAGGCCCTTGCTGCTCTTCGCGACCGTGCTCGGTCAGTCTCACCCAACCCCGGTGACGACGACCACTCCATGAACACCGACGAATACCGCATCCCTGTTGCTCCAAAGCTTGACTTATCTACTGTGAAGACGGCTAGCCCTCGTCAGGCACAGATTACGAACCAAGAACCTCGTCCATTTGGACTGGAGGATTGCCCAGAATTTTATCCTACGGCTGAAGAGTTCAAGGATCCGATGGCATACGTTCGATCTATCTCAGACCATGCGAAGAACTATGGTATCTGCAAGATTATTCCTCCGGAGGGCTGGAAAATGCCATTCGTGACAGATACCGAGGTTCGCCACATATACACAGAGCATTCAGCTTGACTGACCCTATACGTTAGACCTTCCGGTTCCGCACTCGACTTCAACGCCTGAATTCCATTGAGGCATCGTCTCGAGCCAAGCTAAATTTTTTGGAGCAGCTGTATCGCTATCACAAACAACAGGGAAATATACGGGTCGTTGTGCCTACGATCAACCACAAACCTCTCGATCTTTGGCTTTTACGCAAAGAAGTTCAGAAGATGGGAGGCTACGAAATGGTAAATCCGCACCTACGCCACATGTCATTGTCTTATCGCTGTCTCAGGTTACGAAAGAAAAGAAGTGGTCCGACGTTGGCCGCCTACTTGGATATCGTGGCATTCCAGGACTGTCGACACAGATCAAGAACTCATACGCTCGTGTCATCCTTCCCTATGAACATTTCTGCGAAAAGGCCAAAAACACGCCCGGCATCGCACCCGTTGTGCACGATCCACAGCTCAAGACACATACCAATATCCAGTCATCAGGAAAGCTATCTCGGTTGAGTGTCACTGTCACGACTGCGGGCGAATCAAGTCCGCCATCCAGCCCTCTGACCGCCACTTCCAGCCCGCTCTCTGAGCCACCCGATGAAAGCGAATCTCGTGATGCGGACGGCAAGCCCGCGAGTTCAAGGCCTCGTCGAAGTACCCGAATGGGATCACAGGAACAGCAGGCTTGTAGGTCCCTCTACCTCGTAATCATCATGGCCGATATCTTACACGTCCTAGCGAGCTCGAAGAAGCCTGTCAGTGTCTCAACCCCGGTTATTCCCCCGCCTATATTCTACGATAAGCCAAAGGTAGACACCAAAGGGACGCCTGAGGTATGGCCCACTTCTATAGCACCCAGGACGCCAGTGACGAGCCGAAATCAGCAAAACTGTGAAGTCTGTCACAAGAAGGATCGCGGTGAAGAGATGCTCCTCTGTGACGGTTGCGATTGTGGTACGTTCTTTTCTCAACGACTTATGAAAGTCTTGCCTTCATCATATGTATAGGATTTCATATGTTCTGCCTTCAACCTCCCTTGACGGTCATTCCAAAGGACCAGTGGTTCTGTTACACTTGCCTTTCGGGCACTGGTGGCGACTTTGGGTTTGACGAAGGCGAGGAACACAGCCTCTCAAGCTTCCAGGCTCGCGATAAGGAATTCAGGCGAAGATGGTGGAAAGAGCATGTGCCAGAGTCGACGCAAACCCGCCAAGAGAATGATCCGAAGGTCAACCTGATCGGCGACGTTTACGTCTCGGAATACGACGTGGAGAAAGAGTTCTGGCGCCTGGTGCAGTCGCCGTACGAAACCGTCGAAGTGGAGTATGGCGCAGACGTTCATTCCACGACACATGGAAGGTACGCATGCCAGTCCATTCATTCACGTTGACCGCTCACATTGCACTCATGCTAGTGCGATGCCCACTTTGGAAACACATCCGCTGGATCCATATTCCAAGGATGCTTGGAACGTCAATAACATACCCATTGTGTCTGACTCACTGCTCCGATATATCAAGTCCGACATTTCTGGTATGACTGTTCCCTGGACTTACGTAGGCATGGCGTTCTCGACATTCTGCTGGCACAACGAGGTATGTTCGTCCTCTTCACGCAACATACGCGGCTATTCAACGCTTTCATACATAGGACCACTATACCTACAGTGTCAACTACAGTAAGTTGTCCCATCATGAGTCATGATATCAATACTTAGCGTGTTTGCAGTGCATTGGGGCGAAACCAAGACTTGGTATGGCATTCCTGGCGATGACGCGGAGAAGTTTGAGGCCGCCATCAAGTGCGAAGCGCCTGACCTTTTCGAAGCGCAGCCTGACCTTCTTTTCCAACTCGTCACTCTGATGAACCCGCAACGACTCACCGAGGCCGGCGTCCGTGTATACGCTTGCAATCAGCGCGCAGGTGAATTCGTTATCACCTTTCCGAAGGCCTATCATGCAGGCTTCAATCATGGTGTAAGCAATACCCCTCCTCCCTCTTGCTCCGCGTTCTAATTTCTCGTCTTCTTCCAGTTGAACTTCAATGAAGCCGTCAACTTTGCGTTGCCGGATTGGTTATCCTATGGTCGTGAATGTGTCCAACGCTATAGGGAACATAGGAAATTGCCAGTCTTTTCCCATGATGAGCTACTTATAACGATAACTCAACAATCGCAGTCTATCAAGACGGCGACATGGTAAGGGTTTCTGTCGTGTATAATAGGCCCTATTTTCTGAGCGCCTGGCAGGTTGAACGATAGCCTCAAAGAGATGGTAAACAGGGAAATGGCCGACCGTGCAAAGGCCCGAAGCATGGGGCTTCCCGAGGTTCTCCAAGAAGAAGATCGTCTCGAGGATCAATACCAGTGCACGATCTGCAAGGCGTTCTGCTATCTTTCCTTCATCATGTGCCAATGCACGTCCAACGTTGCCTGCGTCGATCACGCAGGATTGCTCTGCGAACCCCGTCCAACCCATCAGTTGACGTTGCGGAAGCGATTCTCGGATGAAGAACTTCTCGACACCCAGTCGAAGTTCGCCGAGCGTGCTGCCATGCCATCCACATGGCGCAGCAAACTGAGCAAGGTGCTCATGGAGAGCCCTCGCCCTCCTCTTCGCTCCTTGCGAGCCCTTCTCGCCGAAGGAGACCGCATTAACTATCCTCTGCCCGAACTCAACTCTCTTCGCAAATGTGTCAACAGGGCTAACGAATGGGTAGATGCAGCCAACACTTTCACGGTTCGGAAGCAAAGCCGGAAACGCTCTAAGCGACCGCGCGGGCGCCCCTCGATCAATGACGGTACCACGTCCATGGACGATCCCGGCGATCGTCCGGATCGCAGCTTGGACGACCTTTATGCGCTGTTGCGGGAGGTAGAGACCCTTGGCTTTGATTGTCCAGAGATCGGGACCCTTCGCACTCTAGCACAACATGCGGAAGAGACGAAGAAGAAAGCCAGTGCCCTTCTGAGCTCTCAGCCTGCCGACGAAGATCGCGAGGCCTTCCTGCAGGAATGCAAACGTCTGCTCCTCGACGGTTCGTCGATCAATGTTATCCTCGACGAGCTCTTGGAAGTCGAGAAAATTGTCGATCGCGAACAGTTGGTGACTGACTTGGAGGAGAAATTCGAGGATGAAGATACTCCTTTGACACTCGAGGAAGTCCGTCAGCTACTGACCCGTGCCCGCACGTGCAATATTTCACCTCACAACAAGCACCTGCGGATGTTGGAGGAGCGGCAGAAGGCTGGCAACAATTGGGAAGAGCGGGCAAAGAACATCTTGGCACAGCCAGTGAAGACCATCGAGGAGCTCGAGGACTTCGCGGAGATGGATTCTGCTATCCCGATAGACCCGGGCGTTTCGGACCGCCTCATGGCAGCTCTCGCTAAAGCCAAAGACTTCGACAAGCAGGCAAGGGCGTGGCTCAACCCCGAACCCGACGCTCCGAAGCCTAGGGTGCTTGACGTTATGCGCATGGTCAATCGCGCTGAGAAGGACTTCAGCATACCTTCGGTCAAGAACCTTAAGCGGACTGCGGAGATCGCCATGGACCTTGAAACTAGATGTGATCATGTCCTCAGGAATCGATACCATCGCGACAAGGAAGATGTCTTCGAGACTATTGGTCAGTGGAAGGCCTACGCCCAGGAACACCTCAAGATGTTCGTCTTGCCCATATTCGACAAGCTGAACACGCAAATCAAGCTTCACGAACAATGGCTCAAGGACTTGCCGTGGTACTGCAAAGAACACAAGGAGCCTCATGGTCAGGCTGTTTACGACGACGTTATGGCGTGCACCAACCCCGAGGACGATATGCCTCCCACCGACGAATACGTCACTTGCATCTGTACCACTCCGGTCCGTCCTCCCCCTCCAGGTCAGCAGTCGGATGCGGTCCAGTGTGACCACTGCTTCGCCCGGTTCCATGGAGACTGCGCCAAGAACGGTGGCTCCTGCCCCTTTTGCGACCACCATCACTGGAACGGTGCTATCCACAAGGAACGGAATTGGCATTTCTGCTACCTCCCTAACATCCTTATGAAAGCTCCCGAGATCACCAAGTTCTATTCCGACGAGTGGAAGCAGCTAGAGGTCATTGTCCACCGACTCGATAGACTGTCCGTTTCTATTGGACAGTTCCTGTCGTTCACGTCACAACCCGTCAACCAGGATCCGAAGTATATTCACCAAGTCCGCCACTTCATGCGCAAGCTGTACAAGATTCAGTTCGCTGTCTCGCCGAATCCTGAAATATCTTTCGGCCTGGACCTAGCTGGTCTGCACCGCATTCTTGCTGGTGGGCGACCGCCCATCGCTCGTCCTAAGAAGAGAAGGCGCCCACGTTTCGTCTTCGGACAAGACGTCGACCAGGACTGGTCTGATGGGACACGCTGCATCTGCAGAGGTCGTACCCACTACCTCCTCAATTACCCGACCGTCTCGTGCGAATCGTGTAACAAGTTGTACCACGCCGGTTGCGTATTTTATCCTGGGGATACCAAGGATGGCGCTCGCTTCACATGTCCTCTGTGCTGCTTGCGCAAAAACGTTCCATACCAATATTCCGACGTGCGAGTGAAACCGACGGGTACGTGAACATTTGATTTTTACCATTCCCCACAAAGTTGACGAAAGATTTCTGAAGATCAAGTCGATCCTGACGTGTACGTCGACACGCAAGAAATGCTAGAAACCTTCAGCAAGGACGTCATCTACAAGAAGATGGCGCCACCCTATGCTCAGACTCTTTTCGTGGAGCTCGTTCGGTTCGTGCCAGGCCAGCCTCAGAGCGGAAACACAGCAACATCAACCCCGCGCTCCAGCTCCAGCCACCACCAGAGTCCGAGATCCCTACCTCCCCATCCAGTCCCTCCTCATCATGACCACTACCCTCACCAGCGGTCTCCCCCAATGCCTTCAGATCCTTACACGGGCTCGCCTGCCATGCAACATGTACCGCCACCTCCACCTTGGTCTCGATGGGGTGCAATGGCTACCCCAGCACGACCACCTTCTATCCAACGACGTCCGAGCGAGTCTTCTCAATCAACCCCTCCGCTGTCGGCGCTGACAGCGAGGAAACGGAAACATCCCGAGGACTTGCCCAGTCCTGAGGAGATGTCGCGGGTCAACTCGTCGTCGTCGACCGGACCTCCGCCCAAACGACGACCGATGCCGTCTGCGCCGCTATCACCACCTCTGGCACCCATGCGGCCAGTCCAAACTCTTTCACCTTCGTTGGCTATGATCGTTTCTCCTGTAAACCAGACTGTCATGACATCGCCTCGATCCCCGTACATCCCCCCTCCGCTCAGAAATGGCACAGGCGGATCGCCTCCTATGCCACATGGCGGGAAGCCCCTTATGATGCAGTAGATTGCATATGATATTCTTTCTCGTCGTCGATAGTCACTACTATGCTGTGCTGTATACTTTTTTATGCTTCGGGGTCTCGTGCTGTACAATTCCCAATGCGGTTCAATAGATCGAGCATCTTTCGTTATGTATCCTGCTCCGAGCCTAACTAGCTGCACTTGAACCTCTACGTGTTCTTTTCAAGGGTGACTTGCCCTTCTGCGTCGAACAGGCTCCCGAAGATACTCAAATAATTAGAACTGCACAAGTCCTAGCTCAACTGCCTTGATCATCAGTGCCTGTGCAACATTCGGTAAGTTTGGGTTTCCAGGAAGCAAGGTGTGGTGACACTGACCATCTGTTTTGACGAGAACCGAGAATTGACAAAATCCCCCGCTCCATACCAAAGCTGGAGAAGTAAGGATATTACTGGAGACGTCAAATACAAGAACGATAGATGAAATCACTGACCCCTGGATGGCCGGAAGGTCTGTAGCACCCTCTCAATTCTCCTTCCTCATCCAAACCCCACACATGACTGGTACATTCTATTGTCTCCTCGCCGAAAGTGTCCTTCGCCGTGTCACGTATAGAGTCATATCCAGTCCTTGCCGAACATAAGCCGGACGACTCAGGCACACGAGGAAGCGACGTACGCAAATATTACGACGTCAGCAGGTAGCGTGGAGCCGTCGTTGAAGACGATCGCGTCCTCTGTGAAGCTCTTGGGCTCGACACCTTGCTTCATATTAATTTTTCCGGCGCTGATAAGCTCGGCACATCCCACATCGATCCCTAAATATCAGTAGGAACATCGTCACTAATCCATCGCTCGATAGACATACAGTACCCTAGCAAAGTGGCGAGGTCTGGTCAGCGACAATGAAGGACAGACCCATAGGGAACAGATCCTTGCCTCCAGAACGTTCTGCAACCAGCGATGCCAACCCAGAGCCATCAGAACCCATGTTCAACTTCAGGCCAGCCTTCAACAGCCCTTCGTGCATCTCCTTGTCCGCGGCCCAAAAGTCCTGCTCACGCGAGCTCAGCATTTGTTTGGCCAGCAGCAAAGGCCAAGAGAAAAACTTGAGGTCCGCCACTTCAGGCGGGGACCCCTCCGGCCAGGCAGTGAAGATCGTGGCGGCTAGCGTCTTGGCGGACATAACACACGTCGAAGAGCGCTGCACCATAATGACAGACTGCGCACCCTGGACGACGAGGTCTTGGCAGATGTCTGCGGACGTGTTGCCAGCGCCGATCACAACGACGCGTTTCCCGGCGAACGGGCGCCCGCCAGCGTATTCGGAGGCGTGGAAGGTGACACCGCGGAACACGTCTTTGTTGAGCATGTCTGGATAGCGGGGCTTCCCGAGCGTGCCAGTCGCAAGCACGATATGGGCAGGATAGAGCGTAACGTGCGTTCCATTTCTGTCGATCACGACGGACCATCTCTTGGACTTGAAATCGTAAGCCGGAGTAGGCAGAGGACGGGAGTTGGTCCAGATGACCAGATCTTGAGATTTGGCGTAATTTTCCATCCAATCCGCTAATTTATCACGAGGTGTAAAGATTGGCCAGTTTCGTGGGTAGGGCTGGTAGAGGACTGACGCGAGAGAGTCCAGACGTTGACAGAAACAAAAATCAGAGGAGACTTACAGGAATGGTGTGTTCGTGGTGTATGCAAGGTCAACGTAGGATACCGTTTCCTCCAGTTATCGCCCACTCTTGCGTTCTTTTCGATCACGAGAGCTGGAATGTTCATTTGGCGGAAGCGCGCTGCGATATTGAGGCCAGTCTGGCCCGCTCCCACTAGACAGAACGATATTGTTATGTCGGACTCTAGAATGAAAGCGTTCACAACCAACCGATGATAACGTGCGGGTTTTCCTCGATTTTCTTCTTCCTCTCTTCAAGAACATCTCCCCAAGCGAGCGTGTGCCCTCCATAAAGGCCTGGCTCAGGTCCCAGTTCTTCGTGGTCCTTGAGATCCGTCATGTTCATGAAAACGATTTGTGCCTTCCATGCTCCTGAGGCATCTTTACCAAGATGAAAATATCCCTGTCCAATCGCTACAGCGGTGGTGAACGTAAATCCACTTGCTATCCATTCCGGGTGAATGGAGCTCTGCTGAGGCGATAGGCCCGGAGCATCATTAAGCTTCACGTTGGCTATTTCGACAGCTGCGAGGGTGTTCTGGAGGTAAGCTCTAATCTTATCTTGGCCATCAAGAGAGCGGTTGTTCCAGGTGAATATGAGGACATCCCGGAGCCAGCCACCGGGCAGGAAAGACGACACAACGCCTTCCAAATTCGCTGATTGTAAAGATGCAGCGAAGTCATCTAGCCATTCAGACGCTGAGACGTGGAAATTATCAGAGGGCATTTCGGTTGATCTGTGGTCGAAGGTGAGAAAGACGAGTGGGATGTGGATAGCTCAGCCTTGATAACCCTGCGCGCAGCATATATACAAGATGGACTTTACACATGACCATGAGGATGCACGGGAATATCGCATCTCCACTGTTCATGAATCATCAAGGTTCATCATGTGCTGCGAGAGAAGATACGAAGCCAGCGGACACAGTAAAAACCCAGGACGAAGTGAGGGTAGGTAATTCCTGTTAGCTGGTTGTAAACAAATCCTCCCAAAAAGGGTAAGCACTCGATTCTTGAACGCGAGCAACGTGGTGGCGCCTCAGCAGGGCAGCGGGTCGACGAACGCGTCGGACACATCTCCGAGTCGTCGCGATCGGACTCTTTATTTGGCCGTGTATATTCC
Organism: Lyophyllum shimeji; assembly: GCA_026008595.1. Lineage (NCBI taxonomy): Eukaryota > Fungi > Basidiomycota > Agaricomycetes > Agaricales > Lyophyllaceae > Lyophyllum > Lyophyllum shimeji. Next base: position 2,341,301 of record BRPK01000001.1, on the reverse strand, counting down.
GGAGGCTGAGCAGATTTGTCAGCAAGGGAGCATTGCGTGTCTCGCGGAGGTCGCTGACTTAGCCAGACTCTTTGTCCTCGACCACAACCTCCTCGCGGTCGTTGCACGTCTCAATCCGCTCGTTTCAGGCTCCGCAAATATTCCTCGCTGAAGTGAGGGTTGTGGCGGCTCTTTTCATAACGGTAGGTCTCCGCGAATACACTAATCATGTCCGACCGCTGCACAGAGATTTTACAGAAGTTTGACTTTCAGTCGCTCCCAGCGAAGGCCAAGCAGTCAGACCTCCAATCCGGGCATTCTCTCCATAAAAACCTACGCCCAACTCCCGCGCGAGCGCTCTCTCGTCACTCTCTTTGACAATGGCGTATGCTCAACCTTTCCCACTCGCGGCACCGCAGACGAAAGTACACCAGCCGCCGACATACGCGCCGGATCTCGCTGTTCGCCTGATCTGCCCGGAATGCAGAGACCCGAACCCAAATATCGTCGAAGAGTTTGGTAGTGGAGACCTCGTTTGCGGGAATTGCGGCCTGGTCTTGGGCGATCGTATAGTGGACACGAGGAGCGAATGGCGGGTAAGTCGCCTCTCACCTTTCTCGTCCCTCTCTGTTTTGTTCTCGTGCAATGCTCCAACCGCGGAAATGATTTCCAGACGTTCGCCAATGATGAGGGGGATGATCCTTCTCGTGTCGGTGCAGCGTCAGACCCGTTAATGGAAGGAATGGAACAACTGGACACCGTGATCAGCTTCCGCGACGGTGGATCAGGCATATCCCGCGAGCTCCAACGTGCTGCCTCGCGTTCCCAGAGCTCCCGCGCCGAGCGCAACCTCCTCACTGCATTCCGCGATATTTCCAGTTGGTGCGACCAGTTTTCGCTCCCGAAGACGATCAGCGACATCGCCAAGCAGCTTTACAAGCGCTCTGACGAGGAAAAGCTGCTTCGAGGGAAACCCCTCGACGCAGTCATCGCAGCCTGCATATTCATCGCATGCCGGCAAGCGCATGTTCCACGGACGTTCCGCGAGATCTGTAACCTTACTCATGTGTCGAAAAAAGTCCTGGGCCAGTGCTATAAGGCACTCGAACAGGCATTCAACCTCACCCCTGGTGCCTCCGCTCAAGCTGAAGCCGCTCCTTCGCCCGCAACGGGACCCGAGAACCTCCTCGTTCGGTACTGCAATCACCTTGACCTCCATCCGAGCGTCCAGGCCATTACAGCCGACATCATCATTGCTGCTAGGCAGCATGGCATCGCTGACGGGAGGAGTCCGGTGTCGATCGCGGGAGGCGCGATATACTTCACCTGCCATTTGCTTGGCAAGGTCAAGTCGTTGCGGGATATTAGTGCCGTTGCGGGGGTCAGTGAAGGAACGATCAGGCTGGTGTATAGGTTATATTACGCGGAGAAGGAGAAGTTGGTGAAGCAGGAATGGATTGACGATGGCAGGGCAAGATTGGATCGCCTTCCTTTTGACTCTACGAGATAGTCGGGACAGTGTATGTGCTTTTCCTTAATTCTTTAATTTCATGGTATTTGCACAATCGCCCATCCCTGCCTGCTCAACGTCCGTCTTCTTATAAGTCACTACATCAGCCAGAGTCAGAATACCCTTTCGTTGCTCGTCGTCCTGGATATCCGCTGTCTACGAGGTGTTGTCCCCAACTCACGTGCACTCACCGTCACAGCATTCCTTGGCTTGCTAGCTTGACTTAAGACTTCGCAGCAGTCCTCTGGTTGTGCTACCTAGAGGATACAGTCATACACGAGGATCATAAGGATATGTTACATGGCGGAAATCTAGGCAGAGAAGATGGTCAGAACTACTAGGTCACTGTCAAAGTCTGATGAGAAACTTACATCAATACATTAGCCTCTTCCAATGGGCCCGCCAGAAAATACGCGTATAGATACAAGCTTACGTCCGGAAACTGCAAGCTTCGCATACGTAGCAACTGTCCCAGATACCACCGTTCTCGTGCCGCTTCGAGCATCCTCTCACCACTGTCCATAATCGCGAGTCTCTCCCAATCGCAAGCCAGCAATGTGCTCATGCCAGCCGCCTCTTCGCATAGGCCATCGCTTCCACACCAATGAGATATCCAATCAAACACCATATTGCGACGCTCCACAAAAGCGCCGCGATAAATCTCTCGCGTGCACGGGCATCGGCGCGTCCCATCGAATAGGGAGACCGCGGGTCGTAATACGCGTATGGAGCTGGGAGCTGGTGTGCGCTGAGCGGCGTGGGCCCGAACAGATGTTGGTGCTGGGGGTATGGAACATAGGGCCCCGCTGGTATTGGACCGCCACCAGGCGCTGTGGCCGGTATTGGCAGGTGCGGGGGAGGTTGTACTCGTGCCGTGGACTGAGAAGGGGTATATGGAGGAGGACTCGGCTCATGCATGGTCTTCTACGGCTATACGCTAGCAAGCCTGGTATCAGGGTCGTAAGAGGGTATAGTAGCGGTTCGAAGGCTAACGTCACAGGCTGTCACGAAATGGCACCTGCATAAGCACCAAGCATGGCATGGATACAATTTGAAGATCATATTGTATAGAGTGCTCAGCTTGCCATCTCATGATTTCGTCTGACCGTCGAGGCTCGGTCCTGGCCCTGGCCGTCGCACGCCGCCTTGTAAGTTGTCGCTGGAGTCACGTTCCTGTATCAGGACGGGCTCCCTCGGACTCCGTCATGCAGCACACGTGTATAGGTCACTCCTCGACATACAGTCAGACGTCGATCCCACCTATATTTAGCTACGATACAATCTGACATTCGACGTAACGGTACAGGTGTATTCGCAGAATGCGGCACATCGAGTCGTGTTTTGGGCGTCGACAACAAGCAGGTGTGTAGGCATGGTATTTTCATTGCAGTGTTGTTACATCATACAGGACTCTTTATGCGGTGAAGCCTTCAATGAATGGGGTTATACGACCTGGCTGCCAGGATGAACATGACGGCAAACCGAGAACGAATAAAACAGGTACCTTGAACACCAGGAGGAAAAATGCATGAACCAAAGAACGAAAGACAGCCCTCCAGGGGTTGCAATCACGAGGCCACTTCTGGTAACACCTTCTTGATATACGACTTGAGATCCTCCAGCTCCTCCTCATTCGTAGTGTGACCCATCCCCCCGTAGACCTTATAGTAGAGGCCTCTAAATTCGTCCGGAGTGGTCAATCGCGGAAGTCCCATAGAATTGGTCAGGATGTCGATCGACTCTTTGGAGATTTGTATTCTGACAAGGGGATCGTTGGACCCATGACCCCAGAAAATCGGGGTCCCCGCAGCGTGTGGAGACGCTATCTGCACGAATACTGTCAAAATGCTGAAAACGCGAAGACACGATCCTGGACACGAACAGTTTTAAACTTGTGTCGCATAGGTAGCCAGCCGCTCAACGCCGCGATGCCAGCCAGTTTCCTGTCGCCCGTCAACCCGGTCAAGAGTGACATTGCTGCTCCTTGGCTGAAGCCACCTAGGAGGATGCGACTGGGGTCTGTACCGGATTCAACTTCTGCAGAAATCAGTTGGTTGATCCGCCCGGCCGACTCGAGCATGCCCGACTCGTCCTCATCCGTCTCGAATCCAAAGGAATAAATGTCAAACCTAGGTGGGAGGATACCGAAGTATGTTGGTCACTAAATCACACCGGCATCATACCACGACAAACCATGAAGGCATTTCTATACCCATGTTGGCCTTGACGCTCCGGGTAGGTCTGGCAGGTCATCAAATTAGCCACGCGGAATTGCGGGAGAGAGAGGAGATATATCGCAGTGTTTGAACATCTGCTCATAACTGCATGGATCGAGGTAGGAAAAACTCACGAGTGAGGTAGTATCCATTTTATGTGCCTCAGTCCTGGCTCGTTTCTAAACATGTCTGCGACCGGTTTCCAGCCATGTCCTGTGTCGCCAAGGCCCTAAATATATAAGCAGACGAGGGAAACAAGACATGATTGAGCTCAGATCGTGACGGCACTGTGTCGCAAAGCATACATGAATGAAGATCACGGTTGCGGTGTGCTTGCCGATAGGGGAGACGGAGAGGAACTTGAGAGGTGCTGTCGCAGCCATTGTACACGACGTGAGATGGGGGAGATAAGAGGCGGGCGATTGCCGGCAAAAGGAATAGAGGACAGCAAAGATTTCACCGCAGGTCAGCGTCAGAGCCTGGCCCGAAATAATCGATCTCAGGGGAATCGGCATTTACCGGCTATTTCTCTCGTCGACTTCTTAGCTCTCGCTGTTCCCTCTACGCAATCCAGCTCCTGTACTGCCTGCTGAGCTTCTCGGGGTACGTTAGACAGCTGATGATGGACGATGCGGAGCGGACCGTGGAACCCGTAATTGAGTCAGGGGCGAGTGCCGTTGAGGCGCCCGAAGCTCAGCCGCTTTCCAAAAAAGCGATCAAAAGAGCGGCCAAGGCAGAGCGCTACGCAGCGCACAAGCTCGAGCGCCGGGCCAGGGAGAAGGAGGCGAAGAAGGAGAAAAAGCGAGCGATCGCGGCGAAACGCGCCGCGGGGGAGTTCGACGAGGACGAGGAGAGGAAGAGGCAGAAGAAGCGACCTCGGCTGCATTTTGGTGGGAAGGTAGTCGTAGACCTTGGATTCGACGACAAGATGAATGAGAAGGTGGGCTGCGCTCGATCTCCATCCGTACCTTGTTCGTTACAGGCCTTGGATCTAGGAAATTGTATCCTTGTGCTCCCAACTGGCATACACTTACAGTGCAAACCGTAACGCGGCGTACCCATTTTCCCTTTTATACACCTCGCTCAACGGGCGCACACTTACTCGCCTTGAAAGCATGAACGACGCCGGATACAGAAGATGGGTTAACACCGAATGGTGGCATGAAGGGTATGAGCGACTATGGCAGGGCCAAGATGTCCCTCCGCCGTCGGGAGACAGTCAGGCCGGTGAGGCCGACCGGAAAAAAGCTTCGACCGCCCCCAGCGGTCCTGCTGTCGGCGAAGATAGTCGTTCGCAACAAGATATCAAGCAGAAAATAGTATACCTGACTGCGGACTCTGAGGAGGAACTCACCGAGCTCCAGCCCGAGGAGACCTACATCATAGGCGGCATATGCGATCACAACCGGTACAAGGTAGTTCTTCATCTGGCAGTGATGGCAATCGCCTGGTCACTTACTTGTCATCCTACCAGAACCTCTGTCTTGACAAAGCAAAGGAATCTGGCATCCGGACTGCACGACTTCCTATCGGGCGATATCTCGCGTCACTGCCTACGCGCAAGGTCTTGACTGTTAATCAGGTATTTGAGATCTTGTTGAAGTGGGTCGAGACGAAGGATTGGGAGCAGGCTCTGTATTCCGTTATTCCAAAACGGAAGTTTCACGCCGTAGGGAAGGCTGGCTCGGACGCAACAAAAAATGGTAGCCAGGCAGGAGATGCAGAAGATGAAAAGGAGCGGCAGGAGGCCGTCGAACAAGAGGATCCTTCTTCAACGGTGGTGGAGAAGCAGGAACAGGACGCCGATGGCGATCGATAAAACCATTTAGGTTGGTCCCTGTGCTTGGGATAACACGATGCAATTATTGACTGAGCCCCTGTGATTCAAGTAGCCCTGTCCGCCATTGACCGTGCCGCTGAATTAAGTTCCGTCTTCCAGCTTTACACGCACCCTCGCCGACTGCATTGATTCTGGCGCCGCTGTACCGTGTGATAGATCTACCTCCGCAATACCACCGCTTCTCGGGTCATCTAAATGATGTTCACCCACAAGAATGACACGAAAACGAGCTTCGGTTTTCAAGTATATACCGATTTTTACGGACGAGAACTCTGTCCCTGATGTGACTTGAAGCCATTTTGAGTGTGAGTTACCACTTATGGTATCAAGTACGCCTTATTAGGAAACCTGAAGAAATCAGACGATCCATGGTAGGCTTTGGTGGCGCGGAATCTCACGGAGTTCCGGCGGCAGTTCAATCAGCTGAGAGTTAGCCGAGAAGCAACCGCCGGCACGGGGGCTAAATCATAAACATGAGGGCACGGAGCGAACCTTTTAGGGCACAATTGCCAATTGTCAAACTTTACCACCATTGAGGCCGACTTATTGGAAATATCAGACAAATCCGCGGGAAGCATGAGATAGAAATATCACAGCCGAAAGTGGTCGTGGACAACCGCTACAATATCTCCTTCAAGTTCACTTTGCCCGTTCCTCTATCCAGGGGTTTAGGCTGGTTTGGAGCGGGTTTCCATCCGATCTAGACGTACAACAATTGAGCGACTGACAAAGACCCATACGATACGCACGACTGACCATATATATTACCTGGAATGTGGCAGGGATGCTTCCATCTTCATTGCCGTGCATCTCTGGATGATTGCTCAGAATCAGCAAACTGATTGACGAGGTCAGAAGCGCTGTAACCTTTGTATATCGCAGATGCCGCGGCCAGAGTATCTTTGTGAATGAAATTCCGCCTTCCGAACGGAACCAGATAAGCAGCAGGCAGACGACGCAAGAAAAGAGACGAACCGCCCGATGACGGCATTTGCTTCTCCCATATCTGACAGATCCTCAAGCAGTTCCCACATGCCTGGATAGGCGACTTTGACTTCATCGATGTCCACGGTCAGCAACGTGAAGCCAGCACGGCCGAGGAGATTCGAGATATCCCTGGTATCTGGCACCATGTAAATGCTAGCGAGGCGTCATATCAGGAAGGAGACCGACCAGTCATGGGAGACACGTGAGGCGATATGCCACCTTCGCGCTCAACCTCAGCGAGCTGGAGGGAGGTTCTGAGGCAAGATTAATACCCGGTCGGGCGAGATAAAACGGTATCACCTTAGTTCGAAGAGGGTATCCCCACCGAACATAGCTCCGAGGAAGAGTCCGTCAGGCTTTAACGCTTCCTTGATTTGCACCAATATCCCTTGCAGAACAGAGGTCCAGTCAACGAAGCGAGAAGGACAAGCAATCCTCACCAGGAAGGTCGTTCACCCAGTGAAGACTCAGACACGACACTATTGCCTCTTGAGAATTCGCCTCGACAATTTGTAGAAGGTTTTCCTCATCGCCATGTATTCGCTCGACCTCAACTGGTCTGAGTCAGGCCCGCTCATTATTGTGAGGGAAGAAAGCAATTACCTTCAAACTCGGAGTCAGGATCCCGATTTAGGGTCTTCTCTGTCGGCAGAGCTCATGTATCGCAATAATGAAGTACGAGGCCGCATACCTGAAGAATCTATCATGACTGCTTTTCGCGTCTTGTTGAGCTCCAGCAGCTTGGAAAAGTGACCTGGACCAGAACCAAGGTCCAGGACGGACGAGAATGTGCGCTTTATATCCTACAATACAGACGAACGAGACACGCGTCAAGCGTTTAACACAGGTGAAAAGCTACGGCGTACAAGAAACCTTTCTATCATCCTGTCAGCGACTTCGTCACGAACATAGTCGACCGTGGTGCTCCGCACGCCTCCATCTCGCGTCGCGGCCCGATCTTTCTGCATTCTTTTGACATTGCGGTCAAAGACTTGATATGGACCGACAGTTCCGGCCCTCGGGGGCGGATTTGACGATGAAACTGCTGCGAAGCCGCGACATTGAGTCAAGCGTCGAGTATTGAAGTGAGCAACGCGAGCAAGAGACATGTGTGGTCATGTTCTCACGGTGGTCACCACTGGCTAATTTGACAAAGCCACCACCATTGCTTGTTCAAGGGCACCACCGAGGTTGCCTGGTGAGCCTCTTTCTTGCGCAGCGGCTATTCTCTCGCCTGCTTCGTCGTTCATGTCACTCACAAGGCCGGGCATCCTGAGAACCGTCGTCAGTGAAGAAGACTACCGTCAGAACCGGGAACGTCTCGAGCAAGCTCAGGCCACTCTCGACGACTGGAAGGCGATGAACGAGGCCGCTAAAGCAGCGTATGATAAACAACAGGAGCTCCTCAGGAAGGTCGAAGAAGGAAGGGAGGCAGAGTACGCGCCTTTTCCCGTTTCTACCAGCCCGAAGTGCCCTACAGTTGAATATTCGCAGACGGCAACTGCAAGCTCTGAAGAATGCGGCGAACATTGGGCGAGTTTCGCCATCGTCTTCGTGGAATGCGTGTTTGACTCTGACTGCAGAACACCGCTGATCGCTGGGCCCTCAGCCCAATCGAGTTCTACCTCCGCAAATTACAATCACCAGTGGCGATCGTCGCAATCTCAATTCGCGAGTACTGTGGGTGCGCAGGCGTATCATGAGAATCCAAATGTGCGTCGCTTACTCGACAGTTTGAGAGAAACAGAATTGATCTATCGGTGCAGACAGGTGGCTACGCACAACCACAGTGGCAGGCGTACGGCTCATCATCGGGTGCCACCCAGAGTTATGCGGCGCAGGGTCCCGGAAGTCAGTATCACGACCAAATTGCCCTCGATCCGCAGTTCCAGCAACCGCCACAGCAATATCAGCGGACACCGCAAGTAACGCAACCGCCGCGACCTGGACCTGCCTTTGCGCAACGGGCAGGTCAGCCTCAGCCAAGTGCCTCCACTCGGGTCCCACAGGCGAATGGGCGCTCCTCTACCGCTGTTGGTGGACAGACAATATCGATAGCGCAAGGGCGGCAAGCACTGCAGATGCAGCCAGTAATGCAACGCTCTGTGCACTCAAATCAATCACAGGCCCATCAGGCAGCATTTGTTCTGCCTTCAATAAGCTCGCGAACGACAGTGACGCAACCAGTTGACCAATCTCAAGGTAGAGCACAAACGGCGGCCCCCGGCTCTGTGGCTGCTGTGCCAAATCTCGTCGATCAGACACCCCCCGCGGTCCAGCCGTACAGACCCCGTGAGTCTCTTAGAATTCCCAACAGCGCTATGCGCTCATAGAGTGTTTCTTTTTCGAAAGCTGCTGCGCCCGAATCATCAAGTCTCGCTGGTGCCTTGGATGCAACGAGAAGCGGGACCGTGAGTGTTGGTCTGCCGCGCATATTTGTTGAGTCTTACGTCTTGAAATACAGAAATTTATATTTGTGCCGTCCAGCTATAATGGATCTTCCAGCGCAGATCCTCTGCCTTCGCTGTCTTCGCTTCGCGACACGGCAGCACGGTTGCAGGAGCAGGTTGCGAAGTCGAAAACCGCGCCTTCACGGGGCATCACGCCGACCGAAAATCTGGCCCCTAATCGCCCAAATGGGACAGGTGACATCCCCGTTGCTTCCGTCGCAAGGCCCGCAGGAGCTAGTGCACCGACGTTTCTAGATACCTCAAAGCTCATGGATACCAATGCAATTATAAAGCAGGTCACCAGCAATCCAGCGGGGATGGAGAGGCTACATGCAATCGTCAATAGGTGGCAAGCTGCCGCGCCACCCCACTCATATTTTTCACTGCCGGACTCGAACGTCAAGATCTATAAAGCCGAAGACTCTCGAGTCTTCCTCGTTTTTCCACTATCGGAGAGAGACCCGACTAAAGTCGCGTACATCCCATTCTCGCGTTTGCAAGGCCCGTATGCACCGGCACCAGCCCAGAATGTTGGCCAGAGCGTTCACCAGAACGCTTACCAGAATGACACAGGGAATGTCCAACACCTCGCCGAGCCTCCGACTGCCGAACAGGCGAAAAAATATCGACCGTATAGTATCCTGCCACATACGACCATTCAGCAACCTGCGCGTCCCGTCGCGTTGGGGACTTATACGAACACGACTCCTGGCACTGTCTCCCCCACCGCACCTCCTTCCGCCAGCGGTGCTCACGCAGCCTCGACCACGCCCGCCATTGCATCGACGATACCTGACACACCGACTTCCTCGGAACCTCTAATGCGTACGCCTGCGCAGGCGGACAAAAAACGCCTTGCCAAAGACCTCCTGCGCGCTCTTAATGTGACTCCTCAGAAATTCTCGCAACCTGACGATGGGTCTGCGTTGGGTCCTTCAGGCCCATCAGAAGCGCGATACGCGTCGGAGCACAACATCTCTGCTCTACAAACATCCTTGCCAACCAGCGATCCACCAAGACCAGAGCCAACTGTTGTTGTGCCTCGAACGACTACCACAGAATCAGTCGAGGCACAGCAGCTGCCTGTTACGGCTACTGTCGAGCTTCTTGATAAGCTTCCTCAAACCGAACAAGGGGGTGACTGTTGCCGGCCGCGGGAATCCAACTCAACGGTTGAAGGTGATCCTTCAAAACCACCGTCTATCCCAACAGCTGCTCCTGCATCAAAGAGATTCGAATCCCTTGCATCCGCAACCACCATCCCGGTTGGAAATGTCGTTACACCACCTCGCAAAGTGCCCGAAACTCTTCCGAGATCACCTCCAACAGAACGTGCTGCATCGATTTTCGATCGCACATTTACTCCTCCGCGACGGCAGACAACTCCTCTGTTTTTGCCCTCCCCCTCGCCGTCGCCCAACTTCGGACCAACCGGAGCCCTCATTGAAGACATCTCAGATGATCAGGTTCTTGACGTACGGAGCGCCAGTAGGCAGCGAGCCAAGAGTCAATCGTTCTATGTTCTTGTTCCTCCCATGCCGGACTATGTTCAAAGATATAAATCTCAACAGGCAGTCAGGAAAAGGCCTCGGCTGTTCCCACCAGAAGGATATGACTCTGATATAGAGATGGCATCTACGGCAGTTAGCACAGTCTCCGACGAAGGTATGCGATCGCCGTAAACCTACGTCCTATGTCTTACCAGTAGGAAATAAAGATGTCATTGATACAGATCCTGCCAGTCATGGCTTCGTCAATGGTTCGTAGCCTACGCGCATACTTAATGCAGCTCGCTCACCTTCCTCAGATGACGCCGAGCGGGAAGCTGTGATGTTGTCGTGTTCGCGAATATCGGAGCGGCCTTGTAAATGGAACGGATGCAGCACAGTCTTGAGTTCGGCAGAGAACCTCATTCGACATCTTGCAGTGGAACATGCGCAACAAGCGACGTTCGAGGTATCGGTGCTATTCTCCTTTGTACCCTTGTGACAGACTAAAAAGGGACTTTGTCAGGGTTACTCTGTGTGCTTGTGGCAACAGTGTGGTCGGCATGAGAATAACTCAACACACCTCTTCCGTCATCTCAAGAACCATGCGACGATTCCATTATTATGTGCATACCAAGGTGAGCTGAGTACACTGATCAACTACATCAACAGTCGCTGATTTCTCGTCGTCGTCAATGTCAAGACTGCGAAGGCTCTTTTCGGACGGCACGTCAACTTGCGAAACATCATCAAGACGAGCATAGCAATGCTTTGCTTAGGCCTTCAGCTGCAATCTTTCCCCCGATCTTGGAACCACCGCCGGACGCGCCTGGGTTGGTTCCTTCATATCTATTGGAGCAAGTACGCCCTGCTTCGATATCAAAGGAGAGGCACGCCAATTTGGGACCATGGGTAAGCAGTCGTATCGTGCTTCGGACGCATGCGGATGCCGTATTTACTGACGTGGATAGGTGCTTCGAAATATCGCAGGTCCCGTGAATCTAGGGATCAGGCGGTACAACGCGGCGTCCAAACCCTCGCGATCCTTGACTGGCGAAGGCGAGAACCGCATCGCCAATCAGCCGTACGACTTCCTTAGTTTCCCCTCCACGAATTTCTCGTCATCGCCCTCGCGCCCATCAAGGATCCGCGGCTTGAGGAACTTGGAATCCGGGGAGGTTTCAGAGATGGTCCACGATGGTATGGTACTTTGGGATATACCCGACGAGCCAAAGGAGGAGGAAACGGACGAGCTCGATCGGTCGATGTCTTCGCCGTCGCCAGAGACCGCGACTGAAGTGGGGGAGGAAAGGAACAAGGCCCTCGTTACTGAACTTATGGAGCAGAGTAGCGATGAGGAGGCTGTTGAGATCATGCTCTCTGTATCATAACTCGGCGGTTACATTAAATGGTCCTGCGTTTGTGATAGGTGATGAAATCATGCAGCCCTCCTGATGGCAGCTTCGCGGGTGACCTTCGCCTCACCTGATCACAGTTCACTCTGGAGTATCGCAGACATTCCAATCAGTGTTGATGAGTCTCCGAAATCCATTCATGGCCATGTGTGATACAGTTGTGATGGCGCATTGCAAGAGGTTGATATCAGTCAAGCCACCAGCCACCAGAAGACCCTGTGAATCTGATCGCAAACTCCTGAGAAGAACATCCGGATTTAGGTTGATGGTCCTTGGCGAGACCGCCGTCCTTTCCTTCAGTGCGCAAGTTGCAGTCTAGCGATGGCCGGCACCGTTGACAACGCTGGTAAGCTATAGCTTTCTCGCTTCCATGCCTGCAGTACTCGAGCTAAAATACACTCAGGTCCTTCGTACATCTCATCCCACTCTGCAGATGTTATTCTTTCGGACATAAGGCCAATAAAACTGAAGATTGAAGCTCTTCATGCAATCAATGTTCTTCTCGACGAATTCCTCCACAGTATTCTCAGCAACGCATGCTCCCTGTCGACGGACAAATTACGCGCCAGCTTGCTCAGCTTGCTTCCCACCACCCTTGGCAAAGAAGCATTGTTGGAAGCAGAAGTCGAGTTGAGGGCGTATTGGGATCGAACAGCACCAGGTGACGTTGCTGTTCTCGAGGATGACTCTAAGACGTTTCATTTGCAATGGGCATTCGAGGTTTGATTCGACGTCTGCAGCACTGTTTTGACCCCTGAACCACGCGTTTTATAGCTATTGCGACTCAAATGCGAAGCGTATTCGACCCTCAATGAGTCTGACGAGGACCGTGGTGCGGAGGGTCGTATCAATGAGAGAATGGGTGCTACGGGAGATACGCCGCCCAAAGCGACTCTGATGGCTCCTGCTGCTCTCTATCTTACCGCCATCCTTGAGTACGTCCTTTCCTTGGCTCCGTTTTTTTTATTCTCATTGTCCCATCTTTCATGCGTAGGGCTGTGTGCGAGTACGTGTCCAAGATTGAGCTCGGTCCAAGCCATCTCACATTCCCCAGGCATATTTTATCGAATGTTGGACGTGTCGCTGCACGGGACAGCAGCCGTACAACTGCAACGGTCCAAGATTTATTTGTTGCGCTTTGCGAGGACCATTCTATTTATGACCTCTTTAGAACCATGAAAGGTACGCGTACATATGGACGAGCACGCGGATCCCATCAATGTCGCTCACCGCATGCGTATAGTTTATGACCAGGTAGAACAGCTGTCGAAAGCTCCTAAGGTGCGGCGGAGCAAGTCATTCACGAGGAATGACAAGTCTTCGCGCACATCCTCCCCTCACCAAGATCTGTCTACTGCCAAGGATGCATCTGTCCGATCTCGGCTTTCCTCAGAAGCATCCGGCCTAGCAACCAATGTGGCTCCCGGTCACGTCGCCAACTCAGGGTCTAGATCGTCATTCGAAAAATCGCGCGCCATGAAGATGTTCAAGGTCAACAGCAGATCTTCCATCGACCGTGACGCAGATGTCCAGAATGGTCATCAACGGACCGGATCTGCTGTTAGCGAGGGCTCGAGACATACAGCATCGCAGCTGAACGATGAGAAGACCTACGAGGTCAGTGCCTGCGAGGTACTGTTGATCATGTTCTGATGCTCTGCAGGACGAAGCCATGCAACAAGAATTCGAGGACCTGATGCGTTCGTCGTCCACCATGAAAGTGTCACTCACACCAGATCGGTTGAAGACCATGGAGGTATGCAGACCCCTGGATTAGTCAGCAGCCTTCTAAACGTTTTTCCCAATACGTAAAGGTGTACAAACAAGAAAAGGACCAACGCGGTAACCGGCGTCCTGCGCCTCCATCATTCAAGCCTGAAACAGATCTTCCTACTGTCCCACCACGAGCAACTGGTCGTCGCCCTTCTCTTCTCCGCGTCGACTCCATCAAGGAGGACGAGGAAGAAGGTACTGCCACCAAGCCTTTCCCGACTCGCAACCGGCAGGCCAGCGTCAGTACTCCTCCAGCCCCTAAGACGAATCCCAGTCGTGCCAGGTCAATCTCGACCACGAGTTCAAACACCGCATCTCGAGCGTTCGCAAAGCTATCTCAGTCTAGCATACCTCCCGTTTCGATGCAACCCAAGGTCATGGCCTCGGCTTCAATGCAGCATCACCGCTATGTCGGCAAAGAGCAGGATGGTTTTCCTCCTCGAACTCGCAAAATCCAGCATAATCGCGAATCTATGGATTTGGACGATATCATGGCTGGCTCTGACGACGAAGATATTCCCGTCCCGAAGACACCGTCGAAAACGAGTACCCCTCAACGCATTGGCCAGCATGCCGTTTCTGCCAGCACGAGGGACTTGATGGATTTCTTGGCGCAGGGACCGCCACCAGACGTGGCAGAACCAACGCCGGATTTCAATACAAGTGCATCATACAATGGGAGTTCCGAAAACGGAAAGTCGAAGGGGACAGGACGTTTGCAGAGGATGATATCCAAGTTATCTTTAAGCAACGCGGAGCGATCGCGCGAAGATTCTCAGAAGTTGAAGTCTCCGCAATCTGTTGCCCGCCCCACCATTCCTGCGAAGCCATCCTTGAACGGCTTGTCTTCTCTTGCGAATCGCCCCATACCTCCACGGCCTCCCCGTCCCATATCACCACCCCCTTCATCGCATGCCTCTTCTGATGAGCAGCACCGCGACGGCTCGCGTTCGCGAAGCGCGTCAGTCAGTCAAAGCAGCAGGCGACCTTCATATCTGGAAGCTCAGCATGCCGAGCCGGTACCCGTGCTTCCTGCGCATCGGGACTACAGTGAAACCGTCCCGCCAAACCGCCGAGAGCCTTCTTCACATGCCAATGGACATGGACAAACTCAACGCAACGGCGTTGTTGAAAACATGTCACCAGTATCAGGACCTCCTCGCACATTCAGTCCTCAGAGCAGAGCCGATTCATATCCGTCATCTGCTGAGGTCGAGAAGCCCAAACATCAAAGCCGCTCGCACGTCACATCGCCAACGTCGCCCGTCCGCAAGCCTCCGCCTGTCTATGCGGATTCAAGCTCCAAGCTTCATCTCTCAAGCACCGATGCCAAGGACATGCACCGTCTCTTCGCTAGGGCAACGACGGCGGACGAATGTCGCCTCATTTTCGACATGTTCCTCGCAAAGTCCGGTATACCGGTGAAAGCGACGAACTGTGATGCACCATATCCATCCCCCTCACCATCAGTCGTTGCTCGGGAACAGACCGCGGCTGTCGAGGCAGCTTTAGAGCATACTCTAGTGGAGCTCTTGCTCGGAGCCGATTCTGCGTCCGCGTCGAACTCTCACCGACGCCGTGCCAAAAAGCAACTCGAGCCTGAGGTCGTAGCGGCCGAGCGCATGCCGCGTCGCGTGGCAGAGGATGCTCAGGAAGGGTCCAGCGTCGGGAAGCGAGAGCTCCATAGCCCCAGGGCAGACATCAACGGCACGCAAGCGGCCACTGCCATCCCTGAGTATACACCCAGCTATACCCCCCTTGAGTCTTGAACCAGGTCATTCGTTGTATCTCATTCAGTTCGTTCTTCGTTTGGCGAATTCATTTCGTCCACAGTACCCGTACTTAATCTTCAGAATACCATAATACGTTACCCTGTTTCGTGCTTCAGATACTCATCACTGGTGGATAATGTTAATATCATGATGGAAATTAGTCTTGTTGTATATGTCACAACGTCACAAAGTACTTTTACCCAAGCTTTACCGGACTTCCAGGGATACCGCAATGCCCATGGATGCCAACTCCGCGCATAGATACCGGAAGACGTAAGGGACAGCGACGACATCCAGATCGCCGCCCTTGGACGCCCTTCCCAGCACGTTCTGAGATGATATCGCAACGCGGACGTCCCTCTGTGGCCTCTGGAGGGCTTGACCAGTCGCTAACGCTTGCCTTTCTCGCTCCTCCTCCTCCTCCGCAGCCGCGCGACAGGTCCTGCAGTACTCGCCTCCAGGTCCAGTCGGTTTTATCAAGCCTGAGGCCCCAGCCGCCACTTCCCCGAGACTGATATCCTCGTAGCCCAGAGAAATCAGGCTTCCGCACGTCCGACAAACCCAGGCTGTCGAGTAATCGGAACAGTTCATCAACCTGTCCTGCAGCAGGAACGATGTTCCATGGGCGATGAGAGCATCACGTTCCATTTCACCAAATCGGATACCACCCGCTCGTTTGCG
Source organism: Lyophyllum shimeji (assembly GCA_026008595.1). Taxonomy (NCBI): domain Eukaryota; kingdom Fungi; phylum Basidiomycota; class Agaricomycetes; order Agaricales; family Lyophyllaceae; genus Lyophyllum; species Lyophyllum shimeji. Next base: position 2,325,191 of record BRPK01000001.1, on the reverse strand, counting down.
ACCCTATCGTACAGAGATTAGCCGCTGAGGGTGATGCATGTAACATCTCGGGAACTCACCTTCACAGGCTGTCTCGTTACGGGATCGACGGGCCCCGTTGTCCGGACTTGGAACTTGTCTAGCACCATGTGCCTGAGGCGCTGGTAGTACACGACACCGAGGTATATATCTGCTGCGAACTCTTGTCCCGTAATCCCAGAATACATGGGCTCGTTCCCGTAGTAGTTGTAGCCAGCTGCTAGGAGCTGCTCCCCAAAATAGTCAATCGCAGTGTCCTTCTCCGAGAACCTGTTCAAGACGTTGAGTGCTCGAAGTCCAGTCAAATGTAAATACCAACTCACTTGAATGGAGTGGCGTCCTGCGCGAGACCATGCATAGCACCTGCCTTGCCGGCCATGCTTTCGACTAACATGCCAATGGTCATACGACTCGGGAAGGCGTGAGGATTGATGATCACGTCAGGCTGCATCCCACTTTCGCTGAACGGCATATCGATCGCAGGCCACTTTTGCGAGCAGACACCCTTTTGTCCATGACGTGAGGAGAACTTGTCGCCAATAACGGGAGAACGCGTTATTCTCAGAGTGATCTGTATTTTCTGGAGCTCGGAATCCCCGGCGTCGCTGCCTGGGGGACTGTCAGCGTAGGAAGTGAGGTCTGTATCACATAAACTCACCAAGAAGCCGTACTTCATCCACGAATGCTGTTTCGTCACCCTTATACTTAACGAAGTTTGTGCGGCCCGTGGTATCATTGATATACGCGGCCAACGGATCTCCAGGGTGTATCCGTGTACCGATAAACGGCAGACCATCAAAGTCGAGGACTTCGCAGGCTGGGTGGGCTTTCTCGCCTTGCGTTTTGATATCCCTTCCAAGTCCGAAATGCAATGTTGGTGAGGTGCTTGATTTGGAAGCGCCCCGAACATCCTTGAGATCGATGATTTGAGATTTATAGACGGTTCCGTATGCGAATCCACGTTCGTGAGCAGACTTGTTCAGGATCATGGCGTCTTCCATATCATATCCTGTGTAGGAGATGACCGCGACTACGGCGTTGGTGCCGTTGGGGAAAGCATCCATCGCATACGTGTTGTGTAGGCTGGGGCGAACAACAGGACTTTGACCGCTCTGGAGACGGTAGAGCTTGTTGTCTGTCCTATGTTTCAGGGCTGTTGACGGAGTACCCATCGTTTGTTTCCCCATCTGCACCTTGTCAGAAGAGTGAACGAGAGATGAAATGTCGTCGACGTACCTGACATTGATAGATGTTTCGTGGGCTCTGAGACGACATCAGTACTGAAGCATGAAAAAGGCACGATAGACCTCACTTGATTGAAATCAGAGAAAGGAGTAAGGTTGGCAAGGATTGAAAGGAAGTTGGTCGGGTTATGTTCCACATGCGTTGATATGCCAGGTTCAATCTCCTCCGGAGTGCAGGCGATGTTCATGTAGACCTGTTCGAAGGATCCGACTTGGTCGTCACGTCCGTTTGCCAGATACTTCACGGGTCGCATCATCCTTGACCTCGAGGAGAATAGAAATAGGCCAGGGTATTGTCCTCCTTTGGATTCAGGAACGAGTCCGATCTCAAGGTCGAGAGGTACTTCATGTTTTCCCTCCGTTTTCCATATTCGGAGGTTGTTGGCGAGTTGTGCAGCCAGATCTGGTCGGGCCCATCCGATAACGCGCCCATCGAGCTGGACACACATGTTTTTCCGGCCGTCAATGGAAGGCGCAAAAGCTTGCGTCATGCCATGTGCTGCAAGAAGAGCGGGGATGTGGGCAACCGTTAGAGGGGCCGTAACGATGCGACAAGTCCTGGACAGATGGTTCAACAGCCCACAAGGCGACCCATCCGGCGTATGGACCGGGCAAAGGAATCCTGTAACCAATGCATTAGTGGGATAGCTGAGCTACTGCATAAAAAGATTGCGTACCCCATGCTTCGGGTAACAGCTTTCGTACGGCGGTCGTTTTGAGTTCAGCGAAGAACGCGCCACGATGTATGCATCTGAAGTGGCTGATGTAACGCTGCCAGTTCAGCTTCTCAGCCACAATCGTGAAACCGGACGCCTGTTGGAGGTCGAGCCCTGTTGGCGACACGAGATTGCCAGTGGCAAGGAAGTTGGAGAGCTTGCCTCCGATGTCGAAGTTCACCCGCGATATCACCTTCTGGAAATACCGTTCTGAGAAACGTCAACACGACGCCTGGCAGATCAAAAAGAGAGCTCACTATCGTTGAAGTCGACGGGAACACCATTTCGTACGTCAGTTCTGATATTCGCTCGGATATTGTTGAGAATTTCATCCATCCGTTCCTTGATGATCATTCCGTACAGAGTTCCGGGGAGAAGGACTTCCTGATGTTGAGGGGAATCTGGGTTATCGGCGCAACATGAAGATGCTACGACTGCGTAAAGTTTCCGGAGCATGTATCTGGTGCTAGTAAGTAAGTATTCAAGTGAAAGCGCAGAAAACTTACAGGAGCATGCGAAATTTATCTCGCGGCGATTCAAGGTGGACCAAGATCATTTTTTGAATTAACCAAGCACCCAGAGCGGCATTTGTCCAATCTTCGGGCATATTCAGCAGAACGCGGAATTTATCGCCAAGATACTCCAGACACTGGTCTCCAGTATGCATCGTGAACATCTTGAAACTTCGCAGTAGCAGTTCCACGCGATCGGTTAAAAAGGTATTCTGGTAGTCCTGCATGATAATTCCCTCAAAGATTTCCCGGTCTGAGGCTCCGACTAGAGCTTTGAGCACCAGCATGATGGGAATTACATATTCCTGCTTGCGCAAACTGAATCGTAGCATCGCGCTGCCGTTCGAAAGGTAATGGAGACTGTTGGTGACGCTCGTTTGGTCGGGGCGGACGCAGCGAATTTGAACGGCGTAAGGGGTGTAGGACGGGCCACGGTTCGCGAAGGTTGGTCGTACGAGGGAAATGACGTGATTTCGTCGGGGTAGAATGAGGTATCGAATAAGACGCTCGTTTCCGTTGATGACAAAGTAACCGCCGAATTCCTCCGGTTCCTCGTGATGGCGCACAAGTTCTGCTGAGGACATGTTCCGCAGATTACACCGGATAGACTTGAAGAGGTCAGCGTCATTTCTGGAAGAAGGAATATCTTTGCACGCACTCGAACCATGATGGGAACCAGCCCACAGTCCTTAAGCATCTCATGAGTCTGACCTTGTATATCCGTCCAGCAGAGTTTGATATTCATTCTCCCGCGATAGGATGTAAGCCGTTCTCGAGCCTTCATTTAGTGCATCAGATGGCTTGCTTGAGAACTGAGTTATAGCACCTCACCTCTGCAGGAAATACTCGTCTCTCCAGAGCATCCCTATCCCGGTCAGGAACCATAGGCCGTGCGATTGTGACCTGCTCTATCCATACTGCACGGACGTTTGAGACATCAGTTCATGTGTGGTCCAGATAAATACTTACTTCTCATTCGATTGCCCCATCCAGTTGCTCCAGCTTCCGAATTAGGCTGTCCGGTCCCGTCGAAGACAACACGCTCCCCGATGTCCTTCAACGCCAAAGAAAGAAGTCCACGCCCATCGCCGTCGCCCGACGGTAGTCCAGAGTCATCAAACAGAGCGTTGAAGGATTCGAGGTGCGGAGCAACGAATTCATTCAGGATATTGTAGGTCGAGCCATCGGACGGGGGATTTCTGAAGGCCTTTTCGCGAGCTAGTGTGTTGAACGTAGGAGTCCTCGGAGGGCGCCCTGACCCATCAGGCATGCTGGAAACCAAGTACGAGCAGTAACGAGCTCAAGTTAGTGCAAGCTTGAAAAAAGTTGCACGTGAGCGGAAGCTAATTAAGGGGATTAGTAATATACACAGTCACGGGGTCGTGAGAAACAGACTTGAAAGACCCGGAATTGGCAAGTTCGCGTTTTTGGTCAACGATAACGCCAGGTTTGCTGGCCAGCTCTGCCCTTTCCGCTTCCTCCATCATGTTCGGAAGTAATGTCACGTCCTCGTGGACAAATCCACAGCAAAATCAGCAGCAGCAGCAGCAGCCTACCGGAGCCTTTGGTCAACCAAGTGGCTTCGGCACTTCTGGTGAGTCAAAATGATCATTTACCGCCCACATGTTTCCGACTCTCAGGAAGCTTTCGGTTCCACAGGTACCGGTGCCTTTGGTCAACCCCAGCAGCAGCAACCTCAAGCAAACCCCATGTTTGGAAATTTAGGCGGGACGACCACGAACGCGGGTACACCAGGGTTTGGTACGTGTTGTTTATTTTTTGTTGTTGACGATCTTGTGAACCGACACATTGTATAAAAGGCGCGTTTGGTGGAACCAACACTTCTCAGACAGGAACTACGAACCCCATGTTCGGTGCTGCAAAACCGTCTACAGGATTTGGCGCGTTTGGAGCAGGCGGAGGTACTTTTGGAGGGGGAGGAGGAGCCTTCGGCCAGAGCACCAATACCGCAAGCGGTTCTGGGACAACAGGCCTCTTTGGGCAGCCCGCTACGACCACAACAAGTGCATTTGGAGGCGGGACTGGACTTTTCGGTGCAAACAAACCAGCGACAGGATTTGGCGCCACCACCACGACAGGTACGTGCATTGCTGCCGGCGCTCACACACACGATTACTAAGAAAGCGTACCTTGTAGGAGCCGCGCCGGGAGCCGTGGCAGCCATCACCACCGGCTCATCGAACCCGCCTTACGCAGCCCACACCGAAAAAGATGCAGGCACCAGCAATGTAACTCTTCAATATCAGGCTATTTCTTGCATGCCTGCATATTCGAACACCTCCCATGAAGTACGTCGTAATTTCATCTTTTGTTGACGTTGTGCTGACGGGCATGTTCAAGGAACTACGACTGCAAGATTATGCGCAAGGGCGGAAAACCGCGAGCACTTTCGGTACCGGCGCATTTGGTGCTACCCAACCCGCGACCACCGGTTTGTTCGGCGCGACTTCTCAGCAAGGCCAGCAGCCCTCAGCATTCGGGGGCACGACGACCAACACTGGTTTTGGTGCATTTGGAACCCCTGCCGCAACTACAGGGACAACCGCACCGGCATCGACTGGGATCTTCGGTGGCGGTGGGGCGTTTGGTCAAACGCAGCAGCAGCAGCAGCAACCACAGCAGACGACGGGCTTTGGTGCGTTCGGCACAACACCTGCTCAACAGCCCCAACAACAACAAACTGGTGGACTCTTTGGTGGTGGTGGGACTTTCGGAAGCACTGCGACCAAGCCTGCGTTTGGGGGATTCGGTGGAGGTAATATCTCAAATCTATGGCGTGTCTTTTCGATGCTGACCCTTCCCCAGGGACAGGAACCAGTACTTTTGGTGGTGGAGCATTCGGACAGCAAAATCAGCAGCAGCAAACTCAGCAACCTGCTGGTGGCGGCCTGTTTGGATCTACGACGACGACGGCTGCCCCAGCAGCGACTGGCTTTGGTGGTTTTGGTGAGTCACCAGGTTATCACCGCCTTGCTGCAATATCTCACCGTGACTACTCCTACGCAGGCAACACCGGCAATAAATCGATGTTTGGTGGTACTCAGACATCTACCACTCAGCCAACAACAGGTTTTGGTGCATTCGGTCAGACCCAACAGCAGCAAGCCCAGCAACCGCAAGGTCAGCAAACATCCTTGTTCGGTGGAGGCACCAGCCTTTTCGGCGGCACCCAGCAGCAACAGCAGCAGCAGCCGCAAGGCGCTCAACAGCCTGCTGCCAATCCACGTGAGTTGTCAAATTATCCCAGCCCCTAGAAGGTGTGCTGATCGCGACGCTAGTGTTTGGCGGTGGTCAGCCGGGTGGAACTGGATTATTCGGGGGCGGTGGTGGGCTTTTCGGCGGCACTCAGCAGCAACAGCAACAACCACAGCAACCGGCCCAACAACCTGCTCAGACAGGAGGGTTTGGTGGTGGAGGTCTCTTTGGTGCCCAGAAGCAGCCTGCTGCGCCCACAGGGAATTTGTTTGGCGGCTTTGGCCAACAGACGACGACCAATACCCAGCAGCCAAGTCTCTTTGGTGGCAATTTGGGCCAGACGAACGCTCAAACGACGACTGGTGGCGGCCTGTTCGGTGCAAACAAAACCGCTCCTCTTGGTCAATCCACCTCTACTGGTGGTGGCCTGTTCGGTTCCACCACTCAGCCAACGGGAGGAGTACTCGGGGCCTCCACAACTGCTCCTGGTGCGCAGGGCACACTCACAGCATCAATATCTCAACCCATAGGGGCTGATTTACCCATCTTCGACATGCTACCCCCGGGGCCACGACTCGTCACTCTCGACTCTTCGCAGGAGAAGAAGAAACCCGGGTTTTTCGTAGATATCCCTACGCGAACACCAGTGCCACGGCTTGGCTATACGCCTGCGACTTCAAGACTTCGAGGATTCGCGGCGTCGACGTCGACGACACCTGCAGGCACGAATCCCTTCGCCGCCAGCCTTGCTTTGACCCCAAGCAAAACCCATCCCCTGTCGCTCAGTCGAGTCGCGGACAACAAGGTTGCTGGGGCTGATCCGTTCACTGTCGCACGCGCCGCGACTCCCTTGCTCGGGAGTGGGGCGAGGCAGAGTGTCAAGAAGGTCATTTTGGACAAGAAGATCGAGCCTTCTGAATTGTTCAGCAAGTCGGGATCTCCTGGCGCCCCCGGCAAAGTCGTGTTCAGCCCCAAGCTGAGTGTTGCCTCACGCGAGAGGGATGCACAGGCGGCACAGAACCAAACGACTGGCGTCGTCGTGGAATCTCCTGCCCCGGCACCCCGACCTCAACGCACGTCAAATCGCTTCACTGCTCAACCGGCCCAGCAACCGCAGGGTGCGGAAGGTCAAGCAGCAGAGCTTGAGGATGGGGATTACTGGGTGAAACCTGATTTGGAGACCCTCAAGCGGACCGGGTACGACGAACTTTCATCTTTCAAAGATCTCGTCGTCGGACGGGCCGGATACGGGGAGATCCAATTCCTGGAGCCAGTCGACCTGACAGGCTTGCCGAAGCTTGGATCCCTCTTGGGCGACGTTATCCGCTTCGAGGAGAAGGAATGCAGTGTCTATCCTGATAGCGACGAGGTTGACAAACCGCCGCCGGGCTCGGGGCTAAATGTCTCTGCGAGGATAACTCTCCTCGGCTGCTGGGCTGTGGACAAGTCGACACGAGAGCCGATAAAGGACGAGAAACACCCAAGTACGATTAAGCATGTGAAGCGGTTGAAGAAGATCCCCAATACCCACTTTGAGAGCTTTGACATTGCAGACGGGAAATGGACGTTCAGGGTGGACCATTTCTGATGACGACCTTCACCTATTCCCTTGATAGTCCGGTTTTCATACGTACATAGCAGTTATGTTATTTACCTACATACGTTCTGTAGTTTCCGTACATAGTCCCGTCGTCGTTGCAATACATACAGTATCCTCACACATGGCGCTGTCCGCAGGCATCGCGGGTGGAGTCGGACGGACCGGAGGCAGCTCGGAAGCAGACGTTGGCTTTGTCAGTGTGCACGTGCCGTGCGGCTGATCCGCAATGACCCACTCGGTCCAAACTGAGAGGCTGGTGCTATGATGACATTTTTTGAGTCTAGAATTTAAAAGAACTGCGAAAACCGTCACGCAGGGTCTCCACGACAATCACCCCCCACAACCATGAAGGTCAGCACATCGTCCACGCCGTTCTATCCAGCTCACCTCGTCGTAGCTCGCCACTGACGAAGAATTCGCTGCCCACGCACGCGCCGTACGCCGGGGTGCCCTCGAAGGCGGGGTTGTAAGCACCATCGCTGCGCTCGGAGGCTCGTATTATCTCCACAGGGCGTTCCCGGGATACCGCCAACTGCCTCTCTCGCTGAAGGCGCTTGGCGTTGTTATCGTCGTCGCACCCATCGTATCCATCCAGGCCGAGCGTCGCGGTATTGAGTTTGATAGATCAAAATGGTGCGCCAATCTTGCGACGCTGGGAATGTTTGTGTTTTGACCCTCACTGATACAGGGAGGGTGAAGGTGTTCGGTTCTTGCACGCCGCGGAGACGGCGCAGGCCCAGCGCTGGGAAGAATTGTCGACGAAGGATAAGCTTGCAGACTGGGCCGGGCGCCACCAGTACACTCTTATTCTTGGCGGTTGGGCATCAAGCTTAGCCGTTGCTGGTGCCATAATCTCGCGCGACAAGTAGGTTGTGTCTCCATTGGGCTATTTCTGACTTGTTCACCACGATTTTTCTTCAGGTTGCAAACCACGCCGCAGAAGGTATCGTTGAGGGTTACTCCGTTTCGGTCGATATCCTTCTAATGGCTCATTCCAGCTCGTCCAAGCGCGTATGTGGGCTCAAGGCCTGACAATTGGGCTGTTGATTGTCGCTGGTGCTTTAACTCACTCCAAGCGGATGGCAGCTGCGGAACAGGTACGCTCGTTTCAACCGCGTGCACGATTGCAGCCGATCTGACCCCATCTTTGTAGCCTGCAGGAGATCATTCGTGGAAGGATATCGTGAGTTGTGGCACCTCCCGCGATTACCTGTACTCACTTCTCTTCTTTTCTGCAGTTGGAGGCACAGGAGGAAGAGCGTCAGGCCGCTAAAGAGCACACTGCGCCCCCGACACGTCGCCGTATAACAGTGGGAGGCTAGAAAGTGGAATGTTCAATGAGCACTTCTTTCACATCTACGACCTATGACAGAACAACCTAGTAATTATATGTACTTCCATGGATCACGTCCGTCTAGAAGTATCGTAATACGCTCGCTCTGGCGAGCTCGAGTGTGATTCGGATGTATGGCGACATAGTTTCCAATTTCCATCACGTGTAAGCGCGTTTTTCGAAGATGAGCAAGATTTCCCCGTAGCCTCCGCTCAGCTAAGCTGGTCGGTCTGCTTTCCGTATAAATGGGCTTCATGCGGTTCTCATATCTTCTTATCCTCGATAGCCATGGCCCACCCTCCTCTTGATCTACCCTTATCCAAAGAGAAGCTGGACGAAATTAATGCCCATCTTAACACCCTCACCCCCGAAGAGATTCTCCAATGGGCTCTTGATCATCTACCTGGCCTATACCAGACGACAGCTTTCGGTCTTACGGGTCTTGTTGCTATCGATATGCTTTCGAAGCTGACATCGAACCCACCACCGCTAATTTTTCTGGACACTCTTTATCACTTCCCGGAGACATACGAACTCGTTGAAGACGTGAAGACCAAGTACAACGTACCTATGCACGTGTACAAGCCTGCAGGATGCGATGATGTCAAGGACCTTGAACAAAAGTACGGCGAGAAGCTGTGGGAAACCGATGAGGATACGTATGACTTTGTCGTCAAGGTTCGATCCCCATTTTGAAATCTAAGCGATCTGCTAACGCTTGCTCGTTCAGGTGGAGCCTGCCCGACGTGCTTATGAAGAGTTGGGTGTCAAGGCTGTCATTACAGGCAGACGCGCCTCACAAGGCGGTGATCGGGCGTCCCTTCAGCCGCTGGAAATCGACTCGACTGGGCTCCTGAAGCTGAACCCGCTGTTCCAGTGGAATTTTGCTCTTGTGGAATGGTACATCAACGAGAACAAGGTGCCGAGAAACAAGCTGCTCGACCAGGGCTACCGCAGTGTAGGTGATTGGCATAGCACGGCAAAAGTTGCGGAGGGCCAGGACGAGAGGGCAGGGAGATGGGCAGGCAGGGAGAAAACCGAGTGCGGCTTGCACAAGGATTATTTTGCCATGAAAGCTCAGGCGAAGGCTGCCGTTCCGGGTACGTCGCCTCGATTCTCATACCTTGCAGCCATTGAATCCGTCCCTCAGCATGATGGACATGTAGTACTCCCCTTTTCCTGATTGGTATGTCCATTGAAAGACTTCCTCGGCTGCCCATTAAACGTCCTCCCGTTTGAGTAGGATTATCCTCCCTGTATCATACCATTAGACATGAATCGCCCTCAATGTGACGCACCAGACGCACCTTTCTCTCACACCTCATTTTGTCCCGCTCTCTCGTATCTCCTCGCTCTTATCTCAAGCCGACGCTATCCTAGTGCGCCGAATTTCGCGCGGCGACAATAACTAGGTCGTGCATCATGTGATCCTGTATCGATGAACCTCTACCATGTACAGTAAGGCGAGGGCGGAGTCCAACCATGCCCTTGAACTGGATCAAAGCCCGATACCCCTTCCAGAGTTTCCTTAGAACAGTCATCAAAGCAGAACTGCCTTCCCCCCTCTCCCTCAGATCCTTCCCGAACGTCGTTATCAGTGCTACCCTTGACAACCTTCTAGCCATGACTCTCAAGTAAGTATGCAGCCTCGGCGCGAGCGTTGCTCAACGCCTGCCTCCACAGGCCTGACTTTGGCCCCAACGGATGCAACTTCCCCCCACTCCCTGTGATCCGTTCCCGGGCGATCGAGCTGCAGGTCTTCACGCACCGCAGTTTCTTTGCTCGGCCTACGCACATCTTCGAAGATCACCCTGACGATCTCAGTCCCGACAATGAGAAGTGAGTTACCACTCACTTCGCCATTGCACCCTCAACTAGATGCTGTCCGCTAGATTTGAGCACCTTGGCGATGCCGTCCTAGGTCTCTCCGTAACCAATCTCATGATGCAAATGTATCCAGGTCTGCGCGTCGGCCCTTCAACTGTACGTGCTCCGACCTGTACGGCATATCTCTCGATCCGAGCTGCCCATCTGCCGATGTACTATGGATAACCGCTCTTCTTTTCCATCACTCAGAAAATCCGGGCTTTAATAGTCGGAAATGCCACGCTTGCCGAGATGTCAGTGTGTTTCTCCCGCGTTGATCATGAGGCCCCCTGGTTAATGTAACTTGCCTCCCATTCAGTTCGTTGAAATACCGGCTTCCTGACCGTCTGAGACTGCACCCTGCACAGGCGATCACCCTGCGTGCTTCTACGCACATCCAAGGTGAGTGCCAACAGTTTTATTAATCGACTGAGATCATGTCTGACGTCTCGATTCAGCTGATGTTCTCGAAGTAAGTCGTGATCGTTCGTTCACATCCAATTTGGTTTGTTGACTGCGCACCTGCAGTCCTTTATCGGAGGTCTCTACCACGAGCAGGGACTCGACGCGGTCAAGGCCTGGCTCGACCCTCTGTTCAAGCCATACGCCAGGGCCGCGTACGAGCTGGTCCGGAGGCAGCACGGGCTCCCGGCACTCCCGACTCCGGCCGCGTCCCCTCGTTCGTCTCCGACGGGCCATGCGGACACCAACAACCTGGCGCCAACGCACACCGTCGGGCATCTGGCGCTCTTCAATCAGCACCTGCAGAAGTCGGACCGCCAGGTCGAGTGGATCTACTCTGATCAAAATGACCTCTCGGAGAACGGCGAGAGCACCGAGCCCGAAGTGATGCGCGGCACCAAGGTGACGCCCGTCTGGTATGTCAAGGTTCTTGTCGACGGTGAGTTCTATGGCAAGGGTAGGGGCAACACGAAGAAGGCTGCCCGGAATGAGGCTGCGAAGCTCGGTTTGGAGAAGATGGGTATATTTGTCTGGTGAGTTCGCCGTAGCCAGGCTGCTCGTCGTGATTGTCATCTCCGTGGTACTTAACGTGCCTGCAGATCTGTGTCATTTGCTGCCCTGCATGGCTTCTCCAGACTTGTGCTGGATGCCCGAACACGCCAGCTCAAATGTGTAGAGGTTGTGGGTTGGGCGAAGTCTTCTTGGCTGGACTGAGGAGCTATCTGTTCTTGTTCTGGATTTGCTGTCTTGCTTAGCTGTCTCGTGTGCTGTTCTGTTCTTGTACTTGTAATACTATCCATCTGCTCGTTGAATTCTTTCGCAGATAGGATATCAAGCCGAGGCTTTATTCGGCATTCTCAGTGGGACCTCGGCAGAATTCGCAACCCATGCGACTGGAATGGATAGAGCAGAACTGTTCTCATGCCAACTTGTCAAGATGTCCCACGGGAAGAAAACATGTGATAAGAATAAAAATCGACTCTATTCTCCTTACATTAACGTGCAAGCGCCAATAACCAACTGGTCAGCGGATAATGCAGAACTCAAACGCGCGTAGATCTGATTAACCGGTGACGCAGAGTGCAAAGTAGACGTATATGGAGGTATAAATCATAGAGACAAACATCGGGGACGGGTTAAGTCTCATGCAGAGCCGGTGTAATACCTCCACGCGAAGTAAGCGCCGAGCAGACCAAGAGGCAGGAAGTACATCATGCTAGAGGACGACTTAGTTGTAAAACAGGAGTGGGAGAGGATAGGACGTACTTTGAGCCTTGCTCGACAGCGTTCGATACCCGTTTGGACTGTGCTTCCGCCGCACCGGATTTCAGCTTAGCACCCTATCCTTGCGTCAGTATGGTGACTAAAGATACTGCATCGGGGGCCGTCACTTACACCCTCGAACTCGCCAACGAGCATGCCGGGAAGCAGAGCACGAGCCTCATCGGAATGGCCGACGTCCTCGAAGGCCTCTGTCGCATCCTGGCCTGGAGAAGTAGGGTGGGTCAACTTCCGACGGAAACGCACTTGTTCCGAGTAAGTGCCACGTACCACCCTCAGCAAGCAGGACCTCGTCTCCTCCAGGGTGCTAATTCGCCAGGACGTCTGAGACAAAGAGCTCTGCAGTCCAGCCCGAAAGCTCACATACCTCGTCAATGAATTTGGAAACGTCGTAGACTGCGTATTGAAAAGCAAGTGAGCCGACAAAAAGAACGCGTGCGATTGGCTAGCGCGCGTACCTTTGCCGTGGATTAGTAGGTAGAGGCTCTCCTTGGTCTTGTGAGCGCGGAGGTCGTCTATTGTGATGGTTTTGGTGGCCATTGTATACGGGGAGGGCGCAGACGTGGATGAGGGTGAATCCAGGCAGTGGTTGGGGAGACGAATACGGATTTGACACGCCTTGCCTTATAAAAACACAACGACTTTTCCCACGTGTCCCTGTGGGCAGAGTAAACGATGATCCCACCCAACAAAATCCACGGAGATTCTGCGTACTCATCGCATCAGGGACGCTGTATGAAACAGTGACAAGGGGTAGGAATCAATTGCAAAATCGACGACAGTGCAGCAGATGAGAAGGCGAGGTACTAATATCATGATCAATCGACGCATTTTTATTCTATCAAAACCCCATGAAATGGAAGAGTAGCTACGTATACAAGTGAAGCGAGATGTACACTCGGTTTAGTACTCGAATGACCATGAACAGACTGGAAGCAGTTGGACAGTCAAGCGTGGACCAAGAATTACCATGCAGGTCGCTCTACCACACACAAGTTGAGGTAACGAAGGCAGAAAACGAGCCATGTCCCTAGGCAATTGTGAGTGGGTATGAAACGAGACGAAGAAAGAGAAAATGATGGAAAATGTTCACTACGGGTGAGATAAGTCTTGCATTGCGTGCGTCAACAGGGAGAGAACACGCGTTTTCTAGAAAGAATGGTGCGTTTTATAGGTGTACGTCTTCGAACTCCGATCAAAATATGACCACACACGACTGTGGCTGAGCAGCTGTCACCACCTTCTTCTGCTACCATCACCACCTGTCTACGCGGCCAGCGCTTCTCCGCCTGCGTCCTCTTGTCGTTTTCATGGACGCCGATTTCTCAGACATACTTGGCGGCCCGACTTCTCCCAATGTGCGCGAAGGCGGGGCTGGTCGCTGGACGAGCGTTTCCTTTGGAGTCAAATCTGCTTTGGTCGCCGTGGTTCTTCTGGTCGTTTATGTCGCGGCAATCCGCGCTTGGAGGACTTTTTTAATATGGCGGGAGAAGGCCTACAAACTGTGCGCGGTATCCTTCAATTGCTGATTTTTTTTATCTGATGTATTGTGGGTCTTGTAGGTCAATGCGGAGGAGACACGGTATACCGGACAATGATCATCGGCCTTTCAACGTGGCTTACGCTGCCGTGGTACGTGCTCGGCAAGAAAGCGAGGCTGAGGCGCGAAGGGGGAAGCTCCATGAAATGGTCCGGGATCAGCAGAATGCACTGCCTGAACAGAACGTCAGGCAACGCCACGGTGCGTGACTCTTGCCCAGTCATCCACGTAATCTCATCTTACGTTTGGTTTTAGGTATTCAACGCGACGTCCAGACAACGAGGCCCACTGCTATTCCCGGCAGATACGAATCCGTTGATTTCCCATCGACGTCCGCAAATGCAAGTAACATAAACTAGTACGTGGAATGGATTGGTGAAATTGTTGTTCTACTAAACGCGATCTTCCTGTTAGTCCCTACCGTCCGTTTTCGACTCACGCCGATTCTGAAGAACATTATCATCCTACTCCCACTGTGCGCATCGCTGAACCAGAAGTCGACACCAGCCTACCGAAATCAGGGCCGTCTCGTCGACCAACCCGTAAATACATGACTGTTTCTGACGACGAAGGTCTTAAACGTGGCTTCGACGGCAACGAATCAGAAGATGGGGCAGATCATCTCAAAAAGACGAGGGTGAGCGACGAAGAGCCGGAATGGCACGAAAGATATCAGCTCTCTCAACGTGGCTCAAAACGTGTTTTTGGAGACGAGGACGACTATCAAGATGCCTCCCAGTCAGCACCGCCTAGAGATAAGCGCCAACGGAAGTTCTCTCTTGAAAAAACGCGGCAGGATGCGGCTGAAGAAATGGATATCGACGAAGAGGAAGACGAGGTTGCAGAGCTTAGACCGACTGTTCGTGGGAGGAAACGGGATCGTGCGGAGGCTGGGTCTACCTTTGGTGGCGATGATGACGATAGTGCACACGGGGCCGAAGTGGAGGATGACTCGAAAGCACGCCGGCGCCACCGTAAACGGAGAACTTACGCCAAAAGGAAGTCTGATGCGGGCATGTCAGCGCGTGGCCAGAAACGTGATCGGGACTTGGGCGAGGAAGACAGCGAGGTTGAGTACGACGATGGCGTAGCTCTCAAGGTCTCGCGCAAGAAGCGAGGCAAGAGATCTGTGTCGACGTTCGAGCCAGATGATCCAAGTGATTTATCCATGGATGACTCACAGGCGTCTTCCAGTCGTGGCCGGCCTAGGCAGATTGGTGATGAATGGGAAAGTAACGGCGTGAGGTACAAGATTGGACCGAATGGGCAACGGCTTCGGCAGACGTTGATCAAGAAGGCAAGGCAAAAGTTCAACATGGTGTGTTTTTGGTACCGTGTCGTATGATGCGCAGTTCTGATTTATCATCGATAGCCCAAGGACTCCCAGCATCCCGATCGTGAAGCAAATCTCGAAGTCTGTATTGAGACCTGGCTCACAGAGGAAGAATATCGCGAGGCGAAGGATCAACTCCTTTTGGCTTGGCAAGATTCGAATAAGCCCTCTGCTGAACCAGAGACACCCTCCCGGGATTCACAGGCAAAATTTCAATCCATCTCCTTTCGTCACATTCCGATTAACCATTTGTTACGCGACAGGACCTACCTCCAGCTGCTGGCAAGGATCTGCTGTGGAAGTCTACTTCGGTGGCTCCTTCGACCGGGACCTCCACGCCTCGAAAAATCACACCTCCGCCTGGCTCTTTGCAAGGCAAGCAAACGGACCTGTACAGCCAGTCCATCGCCTCCAATGTTGGTCTCCGCATCAATCCTTTCCAGAGGCAGCTGGTTACATCTGGCAAACGCATCGCTTCGTCACGGGTGTCGTCTGTTTATCCCGGTGTCGCCACCCACCCTAGTAGCCCAGTGTCTCCTAGCCTTAGCTTGGTCGACAGTACCAATGGTAGCCCCCGCCACAAAATGTACTCGAAGTGGGAGAAGCAGGATCTGGAAGCGAAGGCAATGATGAAGATGAGGGAGGCGAACCGCAAGAAGGAAGAGGAGAAGAAGCTTAAGGAGGAGCAGGAGAAGGCCGAGAAGCAGAGGAGAGAGCAAGAGACTGCTGCGGCTCCCCAACCCATCCCGACCATCACTGTGACGAAGCCTGACGAAGTGAAGACTGCGCAGGCTGCCACCAAGCCGCCTGCATTTTCATTCGGACCGCCCCCTGCTGCTGACGTCGCTAAAAAGGACGCTGCTGTGGCGTCGTTTGGCACTTCATCCGCCCCGCCACCGGAGCAAACCAAGGTTGCGTCAGCCCCGTCGTTCTCTTTCCCTGCTCAGCCCTCACAGCCGACCAAACCGGCTCTATTCTCTCTCAATACTGCTCCCCAGGGAGGTGTACCCTCGAAACCCGCTGACAACATCTTCGGGGCGAAGCCAAACCAGCAGCCGTCGAAACCTCCGGTAACCTTCGGATTCCCTGCCTCAGCACCTGCATCTTCCACTTCTGTAACGGCCAACGCTCCAACTACCGCTCCCCCAGCCGCTCCGTCTACCACCGCGCAGTCTGCATTCTCTTTCGCTGCTCCTCCCCAACCGGCTCAGGCACAACCTGCTGAGAAGGAGACGGCTGCACCCAGCGCAGGCGGTGGTGATCTGCTGTCGAGACTCGCACCTGCTCCAGCGCAGCCCGCAACCCAACCCGCACAGCCCACGTCGAGCTTCTCCTTTGCGAAACCTGCAGCCGCCGAGGCCTCCAAGTCCACGTCTCTCTTCGGTAATTTGAGCACGCCTCAGAATGCTCCGCAGACCACGGCTTTCCAACCTACCCCAGCTCCGGCAATAACAACCGCTCCAAAGTTCAATTTCGGGTTTGGGAATAAGCAAACGACCACCACACCCACTACAACACCCACTCCTGCAGCAGAGTCCTCATCATTGAGCAATGCTCTTGGCAAAACAGAAGCTAAGCCTGGCGAGACTGCTTCTCCCTTCTCCTTCAATCCTCCAGCCGCGCCAAGCGGGGGCGCAACTACTACCACGACTCAGGCTGCTGGCGGCGCGACGTCGACGCCCAAGTTTAGCTTTGGGACGCCAACGACTTCCACGCCGGCGACCGCCGCGCCAGCAACTTCGACTGCAGCTGCTGGGGGTGCGACAACAACGCCCAAGTTCAGCTTTGGAACTCCAGCATCGTCGACTCCATCATTCGGGACTGCGAATCCGTTTGCACCTAAGCCAGCCACAGCCGCCTCGACGACTACGCCTGCATCGTCCACACCTGCCGCTCCTTCGAATCCATTTGGTCTTAAGGCCCAGGACGGTGCATCGACCGCCTCACCCGCAACCAGTACACCGTCGACAACTGTTTCCGCCCCGTCGGCTTTCGCTTTCGGTGGTACTGGCGCGGCTGGGTCTACCTCTTCGCCGTTCGGTACGAGCAATACCTTCGGAGGGGGTGGAACTTCGAATGCTTTCGGAATTCCCACAACTGCAAAGGCTGGCGAGGCCACGAAACCATCGCCGTTCAGTTTCGGCGCTGCATCTACCCCGTCGACAACAACGCCAGCTGCTACCCCTGCCGGGGAGACGGCGACGAAGCCGTCGTTCTCGTTTGGAACGCCCAGTACAACGACGCCCGCTTCCTCGACGCCCGCCCCCTCTGCGGGCTTTGGTGCTTTCACCTTTGGTGATTCCGGAAAGAAACAGGAATCTAACGCTGGACAGTCAGCGTTTGGAAAGCCGTCGACAGGACTGAGTGCATTCGGTTTTGGGACGACAGGCACGAGTTCTAGTGCACCTAGCGCGTTTAGTTTTGGAAAAGCTCCCGCATCCACGGGACAGCAGCAACAGTAGTGATAGCAAATTTTTATTGAGTTGCAGTGTGTATAACAGCGTACAATAGTGGTGCATTTCCGACAGCTAATGCGCATGCGGATTTCTTGGTTCGGACGGAAAATGGTCGGATCCATATGCGCATCAGCATGAGGGTCATGTGGTCGCGTGTTTCCCAAAAAGCGAGCCTCCTCCTGAGAGCCTGCCACGAATACGGCGTCACCGCTCTGCCCGTGAGCTCGCTGACGCTGGCAATGACCTAGGTGGCTGACGGACAAGACTGGTCGGTCTCAGAATCCACTATAGGGTGCAGCCAACTCTTCTTGTGTACAAATACTCCTCTTTCTCTCTGGCCCACATCGTTGCTCCACATCCTCGTATATTAGGGAAAACTATGCTTGCTGGAGGTGTCAACGAGACTCCTCGCCCTCGCCCTCCGGCCAAGATCCGTCGTTCCTCCGCGCTTCACGCAGCCTCGCCGCCACCATCGTATGCTGCAGCACTCACACCCGAAGGAAAGCCTCGACTAAACGTCACATTACTTGGTTCGCCTATGTCTGCTACGTTCCAGAGGGTAGCTTGGGGAAGTGCCGCGGCTGAGCGCCGGATGTCGCCGCCGCCTGAGGACTTGGAATGGATGAATGAACGGTCGCGGGAAGAGCTCTCGGAGCTGCTCGTCAAGGCCGATGATCTCATCAGAGCACGGGAGAGCGGTACGTCGTGCCCCGCATGATATGTGAGATCGTCTGGCTAACGGACGTGCTGCTTCCGAAAGAGTTGAGCAAGGCTACGGCCGTGTGCAAGAGCCTGTATGATAATAACGTTGCACTCAAGTCTAAGCACCAGCAGCTGCTGGCCCGCCTTCCGTCTTCGCGTACCCCATCGCCGTCGCCGTCGCCGTCGCCCGAACCCCTATCCCGCACCTCGTCCCGCTACAGCATCAGCCTGAGTAGGCCTATATCCGAGTACGACAACTCCCCTGTCGCTTCCACGTACAAGAGCCATGCGCGCAAGATTTCTGTGTCGACGTCTGAGATATCGCTCCTCGCGGACCAGAACGCTGAACTGCTCCAGAAGCTCGAGCGGATGGAGTCGGAGTCTCTTAGCGCTGATCAGTCTGGACGTCGTGCACTCAAGCGGCTGGAAAAAGAGATCGCGATTTTGCGGGAAGAGCTCGAGAAGACGCAGGCCAAGAGCGAGGAACTGGAGCAGAAGGCTAAGGCCGGCTGGGACTCTGAAAAGATCGTCAAGGAAGTACTCAGGAAGAAAGATGAGAGGGAAGCGAAGTTCAAAGCTATGCGGAACCTCGGCCATGGCAAGACTGAGGATAAAGACGAGGAAGCGGAGCCGGAGATTAGGGATTTTGCCCCCGAAGGCTCAGTCTTTGGAGGACCCAGCACCGCGTTTTCATTCTTCCCTCCAGGCGACACCCCAAGGCGGCAGTCAGGGACTCCTTTCCGTCGCCCGAATCCTGCTCCCTTCACACCGCATCCAGAGTCTACTCTCATTGCTCAACTATTGGAGAAGATTCAGGAATTGGAGGAAACCAATAATCGCATCATCGACCAGCAGAATGAAACGGCGAACCAGCTGAACGCTATGCAGCGCGAAACGGAGCATATCAACAAGGTGTATGAGTGCTTTGCAGATGCGAATATTGTGGAAGAGGCATGCGACGACGACGCAGCTCCGGAGAGAGGCGAGACAGCAACGCGCGATGACACGATCCGGTTCAGGAGCTTCAAACGCAACCTTGCGGGAGACTTCTCTCCGTCGCCCAACCCGAACGATATGCACCAGTCTTTGAACATTTCAACGGCTCCGAAAACGCGCAAATCCGTGGTAGGACTCTTCGACAACGCCAAGGATGATAATAGAGGGCCTTCTACGCCAGACCAGCTTAAATCTTTCAGCCTTCCAGTACCTTTTGCCTCACCTTCCGAGAACGAGGGCCGCCGCAAGTCAGTCTCGGCCGGAAGCACTGGCTTTTTCTCCCCTGCGCTGTCAACCCTGAGTCTATCCCCGTCGCAAACCAGCTCGCAGAACCTCCCTCAGCGCACCTTAGAGACGGAGCTCGGAAATGAGTTCACCGGTGGTTGGGGCCTCAACACCGGTAACAACCACTCCCGCGCGAACAGTCTGTACGACCTCACGCAGACATCTGCACCGGCTTCGCCGTCTCCCTTGTTTGCACATCCGTCTCTCGACCAGTCAAAGAATATTGGCTCGCCGCTGGATTCCCGCGAAATGCTGCCGACGCCGGTGTCGATGACGATGGGGAAAAGTGCGCTGCGCCTGTCCGTTGAGCCTCCCACTCCAGACAAGGTCGCCGCTGCTTCCAAGGACCAAGGAGAAACTCCGAGCAAGCAGTCGGCGAGGTACCACCGTATGACTGAGACTGTTCGGTCGCGCACCAGTCGGTGGGTGGACGGGCGGTTCAAGGACACGTTGACGGGCGGCACCAAGGCCAACGCCGATGTTTCTGCCGATGATGAGGATCGTGACGGACGCGAAGTCTCGCGGCCTTCGACGCCCCTGCCGTTGCGTCTGGCGAATGCCTTCGATGCTGCGGTCGAGAACTTCACTGGTCAGCCCAAGCGTTCGAGCAGCCAAGCGTCGGCCAAGAGCACCGAGAAGAAGGCCCCGGAAAAGAAGCGTCGGGGAGTCGGTGCGGTCATGCTTGAACTCTGGCTGTGGCTCCAGTTTGCTGTCATCATCCTTGTCTTCTTGTGGGCGATGGCGAAGCGCGGTCCGAAGTCGGTGTTGGGCGAGCCGGGAAGGACGCACAGGAGGACGGTATCGAGCGCGTCTTCGCGCTGATCAGAAGGTGTATTTCTTTCTTATTTATAATTCTCGCGCGATATGGATCTGTCTATTACATCTCTATTCATACCCAGTGCCCTGTTGTGTCCGTGTAGATCTAAATAGATGTAGGTGAATGTAATTATTCAATGATACTGTTTGTGAAGTTTTTCCAAGCCAGATCGACTGGGAGGTGTGGCTCATCTGGCGCGGTCTGCCTGCAATCTGAAAGTCTTGTCATGAGGATTTGTCAGCAACACTACCTAAATTTGGCTTCCTTCCTACCTCATTTGCAGGGTTCCCCAGATGAGCTCTTCATCGTCCAGTAGCTCGAGCCCAGAGCCACCGTCTCCTACCCTGAAAAAGCGGAAGAGAAAAGATGTAACCATACCCGAAGCAGACGCGTCCGACAACTCTGACGCCGAGTCGATCCCCGACGAACCAGCCCTCTCCCATGCTGAACGACGCAGACAGAAAAAGGCTGAGAAACGGAAACAAAAAGAAAAAGAGCAGCCTTCATCCTCCGCCTCCAAGAAACGGAAGCTCGAGAACGGGAAGGCCGTCCCTGTGCCGGCTGAGAAACGGAAGAACTCCGTCTGGGTGGGGAATTTGTCGTTCAAGACGACGCAGGAGAATCTCAGGGAGTTCTTTAAAGGCGTTGGGGAGATCACGCGATTGAACATGCCTACGCGGCCTGGGGCGAATCCGGCGATGAAGCCAGAGAATCGCGGGTTAGTTCGTGTCCTTGAGTTTTACTCTGCCTCGTTATTTATTGTTGCACTATCACCCAGGTTTGCATACGTCGACTTTGCGACCCCGGAAGCGAAGATAGCTGCTATCGCACTTTCGGAGCAGCCTTTGATTGGCCGTAAACTGCTCATTAAAGATGGTGAGCAAGTCGTGTAGTCATCCAGTAACTATGCGGTCCTGAGGCATCTTTGGGATCATAGGCGATGACTTTACTGGGCGACCTGCGAAAGCAGATGCTGATGCTCCTGCGCCTGGCGCCGTCACGCATTCCAAGACCGCCCAAAAAATTCTCAATGCGCAGAAGCAGCCTCCGGCTCCTACGCTCTTCCTCGGTAATCTTGGCTTCGAAACGACGGAGCAAGATATTAAGCAACTTCTGGAGGCCCATCGGGTTGTGAAGAAAAAGGCGAAGAAGGAAGACGACACCGCTCCGGCGGAAGGAGACACAAAAGATGAACCGAAAGATGTATGGATACGGAAAGTACGAATGGGAACCTTCGAGGACAGCGGCCTATGCAAGGGGTATGTCTCTCGTTGAGGATCTGCACGCCGCCGTGTCCGTTTTTTGATATATTTTGCCCATAGCTTTGCCTTCGTCGACTTTACCTCGACGGAGCATGCGACTGCCGCGCTCATCAATCCTAAAAATTACCAACTAAATGGACGAAAATTGGTGGTGGAATACGCAAGCGCCGATGCTGTGCGCCGCGGTGCGCCCAAGGGGAAGCGAGAGGACGGGTCCACGGCACCGCCGAAAAAACGGGATGCGCCGCCACATTCCAAGCGTTCTGAACGTCCAGATCGCAAACCACGCCGAGACGAGTTCTCGTCTCGGCCACACGAAAAAGCAGCGAATGAAGATGCAGAGGCCACTCCCGCCTCGGCTGCAGCTGAAGAGAGTGCGAAGAAGCGCTCGTATGACGCGAAACGGACAACGTCTGCTGGTGAGGGGCGGAGAGAGAAGGGCCCGAAGTCGCGCCCGAAACCCGGAGCTGCGCTGGCACTTGCAAAACGCGAGTCGGCTGCGATAGTGCCCAGCAAGGGAAAGAAGATCACTTTTTAAATTTATCTCTTTTGTCGACCATGCATTTTGTTCTACAACTTCTCATACCCTGGGTTCTGGATTTGCCTGCTTTGTGCACTTCGTTTCCACGTTGGGAGGGTTGGACTCTGAATAGACAACCTGTGTACTGTCTTTGTGCAGGTGTTGCCTGAAAATCAGATTCTCAGTCGAAACGATGAGGGGCTGTGCATATGTAAAACTGTATATGTAGACGTCATGTTCGTTAAACCGTCAGTACATGAGTACGTATGTTTTATCGGAAAAATAACGTAAAGAGATGGTTGCAACGTTGGGAAGCCCAATATAAGCCAACGTGAGTGCAGAGACGATCAGTATACATACTAGAGTATACCGCCTCGATATAACAACAGGATGAGTCAAGAGACGAAGCGAAGAAACAACGGATGGCGCGAACTGCCACAAGGGAATAAATAGAACTTCGTGTGGAATCAAGACTCGTCGTCTTCGGCCACCATGCCCACCTCGTACTCTCCGCACACATCCCACCGCGAGCCCTCGGCGGCGGCGGAAACGTACTTTACGAAACGCATCACGCGCTCGTCGCGCAGCACGAGCAACAGGCGGTTAAAGCCTGGTTGGACGGTGAGGAGCGTGCCGTCCTCCTCATCGTCTTCGGCATCTGCCATTTCGTCATCGCCGTTGGCAGATGGCGAACTGGCGGGTGCTTTTCCGCTACTCGAGGAGGTTTGTCCTTTGGATGCTGAGCCATTAGTAGCTGATTTGCCCCGTGAGCCCGAGCGATAGACGGCAGGGTCGTCCTCCTCGTCGTGGGGGGCCATGTAACACTGTAAACGTGTGTCAGGCGATAAGATACTATCAATCAACGAAGTCGACCAACCTCCCAGCCACCCCACTCCGCGGCCTGCCAGCCCCTGACATCGTCCAGTGCACTAGCCAGTGCACTGCCACACGACGATCCTTCACCTTTACCCTGCTCCTTGACCCCCGGCGTCAAGCCAAGCACCACATCCAACCTCACCTCCTTCTCCTCGCTCGTCGCCAGCGTATAATCCAAGCCAGGCCTAAACCTCCTCGCCTCAACCGCATAGCTCAACGGCAACAACCTCGACACACACGCCAGCCACGCACGGAACGCCGCACTGGGGAACAGCTCGTCCTGCAGGCTGCGCATGATCGCGTCCGACGACGCGTGCGCCGCGCGCGGGGTGACCGCCTCCGCGGGCGCGCCCGCGCCGTGCGGGTCCAGCACGCAGTACCGCCACTTGTGTGGCGGGCCCTTGACGGACCACCCGCGCTGCGTGCCCGCGGTGTGCGGCGGGATGCGGCCCGCGCGGTCCTCGCCGAGCCCGTCTCGGGTGTCGAGCTCGCGCAGCCGTGGAAGGAGGGACTCGGCGAGGGAGTTGGAGAGGAAGGAGTGCAGCTCGAGGGAGGATTCTTGCGCGAAGCGCGTGGAGAGGGTTTCCATTGTGCGTGGTTGTAGGTAGACGGGGTTGAGGAATTCGGAGAGGAAGCCGATGTGTTCTTCTGCGAGGACGGTGTCGGGGTGTGGGGGGTCGGAGGTTTCTGGGTAGGGTTTGAAGACGGTTTGAGTGGAGGTCTAGGAGCGGGGTGTTCAAATGAAGTCATCATGTGAAGGAAGGGCACGTACGAGTTGCTCGCGTGAGCTTTTGACTGGCGCAGCCGGGGCCGTTTCAGGCATATAGCCCTCCTCTCCTTCCTGGGCAGCGTGGAACCAGCCGCTGATGCTCAACCGCTCTCTCCCGTCTTCCCCTTCACCACCGACAACAACTTCCTCGACCGAATGGAAGCTCCTGCCTGGCTGAACCTCGAAGAAAATAAACTGATTCCAGCTGGGAGGGATTGACTTGGAGGGAATTACTTCAGGTTCCATGTGCCCATCCTCACCCATCTTGGCTGGATAGAGCTCCAGCGCACCTCCCCAGTCTTTCTGCCAAAACGTATAGTGCGGCAGAGGCATGTAGAGGATGTAAGAAACCCGTCTTGTGCCAATCACATCGTCGTGGTTGAGCAGATGGCAGCCTTTAGTGTAGGAGTTGACCGACATGTCCTGCTTTTTGCCCGAGAGAGGACCGCAGCCAGTGACCGCCTGGAGCCAAGATCGGAATTTTGCAGAGTAGAGGGCATCGCGGAGGGTAAGAAGACTGGGCAGCAGAGAGATTTGTGCTTCTGTTAGATAATTGAGCGAGGCGAGATCTCCAGTCTGGTTGACCTGGAGCGATAGACTTTCTGAGCACCTCCATAGAAAAAAAATGGCTTGGCGCGCGAACCTTGTAGATATCTGTCTCCTTCTCTGTGAAATTCAACTCGCTCAAGCACTCATCCTTGACTTTCTTGAGTAGCTCGTCCTGGAAGAGTTTTTCCACGACGGTGTACTTGAAGGGCTGGTTGGCGACATATGATGCGTGCAGCTTCGCAGTGGTGTGATGATCGAAGAGGCCATCCATGAACTGGGATGTAGGATCGCCGAACTTCAGGCTTGCTGCGCCGGTTCCATGCGTGGACGATGAGGCGTTGGTACCATTCGATGCTTCGTGCGATGTCTTCAATCTTTTAGCAGACGAGTCTGGTGAGGGCGAGCGGAGATGACTGCGTGCCATGTCACTGCAATTTTTTTTGAACAGGTATCGCGGGAGGATATGGTAATAAGCAGTAAAGGGAATTAATGAGGGCCGGAAGGGGAATATATAGAGTGGTCGTGAGTCGTAGATAAATCGTCAGAGGAATGGAAAAAGTATCTGGCACGCGGTTGTGATCGAGACTGGTCGACGAGCCAGCGACTCGTGAGCGAGACAATTCTGGATTGATTGGATGATGATCCCAACTTGTTCGCTTTTCAGGAGTCTCCCGACTGCGAAAAACGTTGCTAGGGACGTCAAGAAAACATTCAAGCATCTCACGTCCAGGGACAACTGAGCTTGCCTCAATTAAAGCGTTGGCTGAGCCTCTCGCAACGGAGCACGACAGCAGACCTGGACCGTCTAGAACACATCCAATCCGGGATATCCCAAACGAGTTGTCGCCGAGCCCGTCTCACTAGCCAATGGCCACATGTTTATGTCGTCCTTCCATTCGTCACAGGTACCAGCGCACCTAGACACTTCTGGAATCCCTGGTCTGGAATATAGGCCGCTTGTACAACTTTCGTGCTGCATAACGGCAGCCTGTCGTCATACGTATACCCCGCCTGCGCCCTGGGTCCGCCATTGGTCAATCGCTGATCGATCCTCCGTTCTCCACGAATCCTTCTCAGAAGTTTCCCTCACATCAGCAGAAGCGCTTCCATTCGGCTTCAGACTCCCATCTGTGTCGATGACTAGCCGGGAGGCTTCGTGTGCATCCATGCCGGCCAGTTAGTCCTAACTGGTTGTCACTTTGTCTTTCCGGAATGAGCAGACTGCCATGAACTGCCACCGTTACCACCGTCGAGTGATTTAGGCGCCAATCGATCGCCGTGCGAGCGGCACGCGCGGTACATGAAGACTCGCTCCAGACCAGACAGAAAGTACTATCAATGCCCTCGTGACGCTAAATCTGTGGGGCGCAGCAACACGCCTCACTCAAGAGCGAAGACAGAGCCCTGTGCATCTCTGGCGGCGATAGTACGGCACCAGTAAGGGCCCGCCAATGGGAGCCTCATAATCAAGGACGGCACCCCGTCCGTCCTCCCAGACCTGCCTACACATGTCCTTAACTGAGATAGGCTGAAGTCTGTCGCCGGAGTAACTCAATAGGAACAGGAAATTCGAAGAGCCATTCTGCTCCGAGTACTCACTACTCGTCAATCTCTTGGAGTGTGGAGGCTCCCTGCATTTCAATCGCTCACTCTGGCGAAGACCGCTAGGAAGCTGCGCCCTGCTGCCCTCCCTCGAACTACCCAATAGTAGACGTCCCATTCTCGCACCATCCCCAGCAGTCCAAACCATTCCGAAGCAGCAAGCCTACCTACGGCCTCTGGGAGTCGAATCCGGAGTGCTGCGCCGACGGAAGGTATGTGGTCTTGCAAACTGGCGCCCTTTGCAAAGCTGCGTGCAGCGGGTCATTCACACATAGCTTTGTACCACCTGAGCCATCTCTGTAGAGCCCGTTTTGTCCCGCGAACGCTCCATGGATGTCAGTCGGCTACCTTGAGGCAACGGTCGAATTTTCCCGCACTGAATTTCTTCTGTTTACGGTGTATAGATTTGTACCTAGAGGACATCATCGACATCAGCCTTCATCAAATTCGCGATGATCACAAGACGCATGATATCGCGCCGGCCCGCCAGCATCCACCGTCATGTCTACTCGTATAAACGAGCTCGAGCCTCACGACTCTTAGAAGTTTGAGAGAGCCATGCTCTTACCCATCTCGATCCTTGCGCTCTTCGCGCTCGCGCACGGCGCGCAAAAACCAATCGGCCGTCATTCCCTAGTCCATCGCTTCAACCCCACACGCAATGCCTTCCTCCCGAACACCAGCACGCCGATGCAGGTCGGCAACGGGAACTTCGCCTTCGGCGCGGACGTGACGGGCCTGCAGACGCTGCTGCCCTTCGCCACCATGTCGTCGTGGGGGTGGAAAAACGACAGCCTCCCACCGGGCAAGACCATGCAAGACGTCGAGGAGTACAGGGGCGTCAGCTGGCTCAATCACGGCCGGCCCGTGCAGTACGACTTTGGCGGAGGCGGAGTGGAGCAGTGGTTGATTTCGAACCCTAATCGTGTTAATCTGGGCAGAGTCGGCTTGGTGTTCTGGTCGGCGTCCGGGGAGGCGCACGACCCGTCCAGCCTCAACTTCACCGATATACACCAGGAACTTGATTTGTGGATGGGTAAACTAACGAGTCGCTTTTCGTTTGAAGGAGCGCAGGTCACAGTAGAGACGGCTGCTGCTGACGAGACTAGCAGTGTCGGAATAAGCATCCGCTCTACCCTTATACGGAGTGGAAGGCTGGGGGGTGTTGCTGGACTTCCCCTGGAACGGCGGCAAAGCCAAGTTCAGCGCTCCGTTCGTAGGTAACTGGAACGCGACCGCCAATCATACGACTATCCTGGAGGCAGCCAGCGCGAGAAGCGCGAGCATCGTGCACACCTTGGAATCAGCGTCATTCGATACGACTGTGGTTGGAGACAGCTTCAGTATCTCGCGCGATTCACCTACAGCCCACCGATATAGCATTCGGCCGCTCAAACAGTCCTCGAGCTTCGCGATCACTGTGGACTACACCCTTCACGGCAATCGACGTTCGAAGGTCCCCTCCGCGGCCGAGGTTTTCGCCGAGTCTGCGACGGCCTGGCAGAAATACTGGACGCAGAGCGGTTTTGTGGACGTAGTGACGGGCTCCGCTGATCCTCGCGCAGAGGAACTGCAAAGGCGTATTATCTTGTCGCGGTATTTGATGAGGGTGAATGAGGCTGGCGACACACCGCCCCAGGAGGTAAGATGAGCGTCTTCTCGAGTGTACACCTGACGGAGTCGGTCGATAGTCGGGCTTGGTAAACAACGGTTGGGTATGTCCATATGTTTGTTGTGCTTGATCCCTCGCCCTGACGATTCTGGCATCCTGCTCGCGTTCAGTACGGGTGCGTTATCGATGCTGCGCGTCGTGGAACCCTGTTGACTGTGTGCCCTTGATTCATGACGACAGAAAATTCCACATGGGTGAGCAAACATCCGTCCTGGGAGAAAATGTACCACTCAATGTGGCTCAACCCGCCACACAGAAATGTACTTCTGGCACAGCGCACACTGGGCGCTTTGGAACAACTGGGATCTGCTTCGAAGATCGAGCAGCATCTACGAACGCTTCCTCGACAGCTCCATCCAGCGTGCCCAGGCGCAACAGGGCTGGTCCGCGGGTGCTCGATGGCCCAAGATGACCGATCCCTCAGGGCGTTCGGCGCCGGGGCAGATCAACAACCTCCTCATCTGGCAGCAACCTCATCCGCTCATCTTCGCGTTGTACGAATATCGTGCGTTCCCGGTGAGAGAGACATTGGAGAAATGGAGAGACGTCGTGAAAGCTACGGCAGACTGGATGGCGGCGTTCGCCTGGCGCAATGCGACGACGGGCGTGTACGACCTCGGGCCGCCGATGTACGTGGTAAGCGAGGATACAAGTCCGAACGTCACCCGAAACCCGGCGCTCGAGCTTGCGTATTGGCGCTTGGGCCTGGGAATCGCCTCGACGTGGATGACGGACCTGGGCGAAGAGGTGCCGAGCGAGTGGATAGAAGTCGCGAACAACCTTGCGAAGCTCCCGGTGGACAATGGGACGTATGCAGCCTACGAAGGCATCGAGAGCAACTTTTGGACGGACCCCGCGTATACGAGTGATCATCCGGCGCTTGTTGGGCTGCATGGTTGGCTCCCGCCGACTCCAGGACTGAACGTCACCATGGCCAAGGCGACCGCGGAGAAGGTGTGGACACACTGGAACATCACGCAGTGCTGGGGGTACGTTAACGTTGCACCCCCTCGGGGAATATTTTCGTCTGAACGATTTTGGCAGGTGGGATTTCCCGATGCTTGCCATGTCAGCAGCGCGCAACGGAGACCAGGAGAAAGCCGTGGAGTGGCTGCTGCATCCGCTGTTTGTGTTCGATGACGTCGGGATGCCGGTGGGCGGCACCAGAGTGCCTACGCCGTACTTCCCTGGCTCCGGGGCGCTGCTCCTCGCAGTTGCGATGATGGCGAAGGGCTGGGAAGGCAGCAATGGG
This sequence comes from Lyophyllum shimeji, assembly GCA_026008595.1. Lineage (NCBI taxonomy): Eukaryota > Fungi > Basidiomycota > Agaricomycetes > Agaricales > Lyophyllaceae > Lyophyllum > Lyophyllum shimeji. The sequence goes on along the minus strand of BRPK01000001.1, from coordinate 2,296,312 downwards.
AACGCTCCTGGATTCCCGAATAGCGGATGGAATGTTCGTGTGGAGGGTCTCAGTAGAGCTCTATGACCAGAATACCAAACAATACCCGGAATCTCGAAGGCTGCAAGGATAGCGTGAAACAGGCGATTCGGGAACTTGCACGGGTCGTGAACGAAGCTTCGATAGGCTCCCGCGTCGTCGTCAAGGACGTGGACGGTTCGACTTGGCGAGTGAGGTCCTGTGGTCCGGCCCGGGAAGTCCGACAACGTCACACGAGAGCACTTCCTCACATGCGCCATACCATATGCATAGGTCCGCTCAGATGTTTCAGTTCCTACTTGCGCCCAATGGCACGCTCAGGGACTTGCTTGACAAGCACTCATGCATGCTATCACATTGTCACTGCCGAGGTATTGACGACATGCGGGCCCAAACCGTTTGCCAATCACACTGGCTGTTGTGATTGTAATTGTCAAAGAATAATTTATTGATACCACATTCACAGGTAGAAAATACACCACATAAGCCGCATTAAACTAGGTATCAGGATGTGTGAAACCGCAGCGGGTCAAGCGGGATGGGGACGGAGTGGGGGGAGACGGGGGAAAGTTGCGATGAGTGAGAAGGGTATGGAGGGAACGCGTCAGTCTGGGTGTTGAAACGTTGAAGTGCGAGATGAAGGAGCGATAGGTTCCACACTCATCGATGCGATGCAGATGATAAAACAGAGGTGGTGCAGTTGGCCGTTGCGGTGTTAGTGCGCACGACAGGAGATGGGGAGTTGAGGAAGAGGAAGGGTTGAAAATGCATGATGGGAAAGTGAAGGAAAGACAGCGTGACGATGGAATTATACACATACACGGCCCATAGTAACAACGCAGAGAAAACCGGGAAAAAAGTGCGAGGATGAAAAGGGTGTTTCGGCCTATGCCTTGGTTGGTCCATATGACGGCATCAAGCCCTCGTCAGGCAGTATGGGAAGGCGGATTGTGCCAGTCCGCGTGGCTGACGACGAGCGCGACCGATGATGACTGTGGCTGTGGCTGTGGCGGCGATGTCTGTGCGAGCGCTGGTGGTGGTCTTGCTGTTCGCATGTGCCGTGGAACGACTCTGACCGCGACCGCGAGTGAAGCCCAGCCTCTGCTGATGGGGCATCGTGTGACACCCACGCTTCGGTTGCAGTTTCCCGGAGGTCTTCGGGAATCGAGCTGGCCGGTATGGGTGCATACACTAGCTCGACATCATGTTGGGACTCTTCTTCGATCGGAGGAAGGAGGTATATCCGCTGGACGTCTTGATGAAGGAAGCGAGAGGCAGAGCGGCTTTGGAGGTTCGCCTGCCACACGAGTTGGGAGTACAAGTTGGAGACAGCCAGCAGGAAATGAAGCTGTGTGGCGATGAGACACCGAGTAATAGGGGAGCACAATGAAACAAGCACGCACCCGGATAACGATGATAACAAACATGACAGCGACAAATGCGAAAACAGCACGTTCTAGCCACCTCTCACAGTTTTCCAGGTTAAGCCCCATCTCCACCAAGTCCTGCAGCAGTTCTGGATGGTGTGACAACTCCTCACATATCACCGCACGAGCAGAGGCGTGCACGACGGCATACGTGGTGACAATAGTCGCAAATGTGCAGAACGAGAAGTCTGCAATGGAGTAGTCACGATAAAACCGAACAAGGGAGGGCTTCCTCTGCACGATGTCGGTGAGTGGCGCGGAACAGAAAATAAGCAAGAGCACGGACTTTGATGATCCCCACGAAACCCACGACGCAGACTGAGGCGGCGGACGCAAAGTAGGCTGAGAGCAGCCCCCAGATGACCTTTACGCCGTCAACCTGCCAGCTATCGCCTGATGCCTCCCACTCGCTTTCTGGTTCCCACTTGAGCGACCTCCATGCAGCAAGGACCTGCACGGCGATGGCGAAGTTGGATACTGCGCCAAAGAGGGTGACCGCTAGTGATGCAGACCTGTTGTAGTTGAGCATGAGCGGGAAGGACATGGCGGGGAGGAAAGAGCCTGCCTGGAAGGGTAAAATCCACGGACGAACATCAGGATAGCTGAGTCAGTGGAGGAGGGATAATTGGAAGGAGATGAACAATCGGAGAACAGTAAGACAACCTGAAATGTCGTGTCCAGATCGCGTGCCGTCTCATCATCTCGGCCGCCGGTCCATGCCGTTCACCCAATCCCTCTTATTACCCTGGATACCTCTCCCTGCCCCCGCACTTGCACATTGAAAATCTCGCCACTCTTGTTGCTGAAACTGCTGTTTCATCCATTGTGTCGAATTTAGAATAAATCCGCTCCTCGCCGTACTCCGTCATCAGTCGGAGTATCCCTCATAGGGGTCGTCTGACTCTGAACTAAAACTGTCCTCCTCGCTCCCACTACCAATGGATCCGTACGAACCATACTCGCTGTCGCTCCCAGGCCCGTCATACGTCGACCCACTCTCCAGCTCGTCCGACAAGTCGTCCCACCGTGATGCAAGATCGCTGTCGTACGCGTGATCGTGATGCTGATTGTATCCGGGTGAGCCCATGTCAGCCGTGCCTGGCTCGGCATAGTATGATCCGTTGCTCGCGTAATCGTCATGCGTGTTTTCCTCCGTCCATCGTGTGCCGTAGGATGAACTTTGTGCGCGCCCAAACGGGACGTCCCACCAGGCGTGATCCAGCCCGTCCTCGTACGGAGATTCTCTGCGCCAGCGCTGCCTTTCGTACGTTGGACGCGTCGTCATAAGGGGTTGATAGTCTCGCCAGCCTAAGTAAGCGCTCGCGCCATTATCCTCGTTCCGAGGAGGACTGGGGATCCCGGTGCTGGACGCACGTCCCGAGGCTGCCGCACTCGGACTCCGCGACAAACTCCGGGCGCGCCCGTGTCCCTCCCCAACCCGTACAACCTCCATTCCAGCGCTGGAATGCGCCCGTTCGCTCCCGCTCCAAGTATCCCAGTAGCTCGCACTAGCAGTGCCGCTGCTCGACACACTGGGGCTTAGCGTGCTTACGGAGCTCAACGTGCTGAGCGTGCTGCTCCCGTGGGTACTCCCAAACCCCGAGCGGCATGTGGTCCATGTGCTTTCCGAGGATCTAGAATTCTCGCTCCGAGTATCTTCCTCCCGAAAGGCGCTCTCGAGGGCCCGCCGGTCCTCGCCCCACGGCTCCCCGTATTTGAAGCCGTACGATAGCATCTCGCGGTGCGACAGCCTGTACCTGCGTACGCGGATAAATTCTCGTCAAAGGTCCCTTGCCTGGCGGTCGGCCTAATCTGAACTCACCTGCCCCCTCGGCTTCCCATTATCGCTTGGTCAACGTAGATGGACGTTTCTGCAAGAGATAATGGCACTGGACGCCACTTGCAGGCTCATTACCATGCTGGAATCACGTTGCGTCCATGTTTCATCGCACCATCCTATCTTCGGCCATCCGGGACGAATTTAATCGATGGGTGGAATAATCGATCCACCATAGGACTCCGTGAAATTCATATCTGCGGCAGTAAGGCTCGCGGACGGCCATTACTAAACAGGAATACTGCTTCTGGTCCTCGCTTGTCGGCGCCATACCTGAGACTCTGCCTTAAAAGTTCCTTCGCAATGAATGCTCTGGGCTTCTGGCGTTTCGCGCGTAGACCTGTCGTGGTGGGAAGTCAGCCTGCGGCCGGATCGACGGACTATCGCATGCCATTGCATCGAATTGAAGAACACAATATGCTACAGGTGCGAATAGAAACGCAACGAAGAGCGCTACAGCGCACTGACAAACGAGACGAGGGCAAACCTGGAATCGGACTTTGCATATCATATGTGACTAGAGAAACGAACCAAAAGATGATGTTTATGTATAGACGGGGCAGTCATGGACAGTAATGCAAACCAAAGTCAAGTCAAAAGAAAAGCGAGACGGACGGGGCGACAGAAACATGACGTGGCATGACGGACGGTCCAATGATATCAGCAGCGTGGGGTGCACTGCCTATTTACGGGGAGTTGTAGTGTGTATAAGGGGGGAGGAATGTGTCATAGTAAGGACAAGAGTATATATATATGAACTGTACCACTGTGACCGTAATTGCAGGGAGGAGAAATCGGGGAAGATGCATCATGATGAGTCGAGACAGAGCGAGAAAAACAAATGACTCGGAAGAGAGAAAACAAAACAGACAATTTGGGGGCTACGCTAACAAGATCATCATCATCGTTGCAAGAATAAGTGGTTAATAATACACCGCGCCCTCCGGCGGCGGGTACATCTCGTACGGCCTCGCATGCGACATGTCCACGTACGGATTGTGAGTGTACCCGCCATACGCGTCGGGATAGTAGTAATGGTGCGGATACTGCGCGTACCCCATCATCGCTGGGTCGTGCTGGTGGCCCTCCAGAGGCGATCCATCCGCGCCCTCCATCGGCGCGTACGACGGGAGCGTGCCGTTCTCAGGAGAAGTGGAGATGGTCGGGAAGTAGCCGTTCGCGGACGTGTCGGACGACGGGCGGACGGGCGCGAATGCCGTTGAGGCGGTCCGAAGCTCTGAGTGCCGGGACGCGGACGTCTTGCTCGGCGACTTGACCTCGGTGCCCTCCGTGGGAGCGCGGATCTCGATGCGTGATGACTGGCGGGGGAAAGAGAAGATGGGTGTCCCGGTGGACGGGTCGACGAACCCGTTCATCGGCGGTGTGTGTGACGAGTGAGCAAGGAAGTCCGGGGAGATGGCGGAGACGGTGGAGTGGTGAGACATGTGGCCGGGGACGAAGGCGAGGCCGGAGGGCGAGAGGTGAGAATGCATGATAGGGCGAGGGTTGTATACAGGCGGTGGAGGCGGGGCTTGGAGGTAGACGGGACGCCCGGTCGCAAGTTCGTACGGAATACCGTGCTGATTCATGGCAATACCTGGCGGAAGGGCAGGAGAGTATGCGTATGGCGAACCGTAGACGGGGGATGGATGGGAAACCGGAGGGGAGAAATGAGTTGACATAATGGGTACAGACAACCGTTCCGCAGTCTCAGACGGGGCTGAGGGTGCTGGCTCTTCCTCTGCCGGCGGTTCTGTCGGCGGGTTCTTCAACACGGCCTCCTCAGTCTTGGCCAGTCGTGCACCATCAGACTTGTCGGGCTCTACTGATAACTGCTCGAGCTGCAACCGTATGGAAGCCTCTGGTTCGGACGTTGATGACGTGGCGATGGGAGGTTCAACATGATGGGAAGGTGGATCGCGATGTACGTGCGGCGCAGCGGGCGGCGATACTGCAACTGCCTCGGCAATAGGCGGTGACTCCTTGACTTGCTTAGCGGAGGGCTTCACGGCTGAAGTCTCTTCAACTGGGACCGATGCCACCGGCGCGTCGACTTCCTTCTCCCTTCCAGAGCGCTGGGGCAGATTGACGGCATACACCCGTTCCTCTTCATCAACTCCTGCAACGCCTGCCGTCGTGCGTTTCGAAGCGGATGTCCAAACGGCGGGATATGTTCTTGCAGGTGCCCGGACAACCTTGGCCTGAATCCCAGGAAGCTTGACGAGGAAACCTTGTCCTTGGCCTTGTCTAGGCTTCAGGGAAGGATCAGTTTCAAAGTAGAGGAAGCCTTCGTGCTGCTTCGTCCACATAAGTTCTGGCTTCATCGGGAACCAAATTCGACCAGAATTCGCAGAAGACCGCCCTGAGGAGTTTATATAGCCACCACGCCCAAATCCACCACGCCCTCCGCGAACGGAACCTCCTCTACCTCCACGGAAACTTGCTGGGCCCTGCGGCGCTGGTGGTTGCGTGCGTTGTGCTGCCCGACGTTGCTCCTCTCGCTGCTTCAACTCCTCGTACCCATCGTGCGTCCATTGTTGTTCAATCGGGGGCACATCCTTCAGATCCACACCATCGTGATCGTTCGCGTAACCTCCGAAGAATCCACCACGACCTCTACCACGGATGAACCCACGTCCACGCCCGCGACCTTGCCAACGACCCCTCCACCAACCACTAAGACTGCGCAGGTCCTTGTCGAGAAGGCGGTCGTCATGGCCCCAGAATCCACCGACAGTGGGCACGTAAGAAGGGTCGCTCTCAAGCTTTTGTTGGTAAGCTTGACGTGCTGTGAGACCTGCTGGGCGTCGCGAGAAGGAAGGGCCGGGAGAACGTGATGTAGAAGGGACCCGTTGTGTTTGTCTCGTCTCAACCGCGCTTTGGTCACCATTCAGCTGCGACGTGGGAGCGGGCCCGGCTGAAGCAGAACGCGTGTGTTTCGCAAACTTCTTGGCTTTTTTTGGCCGAGAAGTGGCGGGCACGGTGTCCTGAGCAGAAAAGTCTGCGAACTCGATGACAGGAAGTTCCGCAGGTCCACGAGCATGTTCGTCAGCGACCATCTCCGACCAGTTCCCACCCGCGGAGAAAAAGGGTGTGGCGTCGGCCTCCTTCTCCTCCACACCGCGGTCGCCTGGGCTTTGGCTTGTGCTAGGTGTGAAAGTGCGAGAGCGGCCATTGGGAACGACGTCCTCCGAAGCGGGCTCGGTGTCTGAGTCAGACGAAGAGTCAAGTGACGACAGCTCATCTTCCGATTCAGAATCAGTGGCCACCTCCCGCTCGATTTCATCATCGCTGCCTATGTCACCCGGGGCCCTGCCTCTCCGCCTTATGATCCTCTTCTTTTTGACCTGCCCGCGTGGCCGAGGCGTGGAGACGTCGTTCGCTAGGCGCGCGGGGGAAGGTGAGGTAACAGCAGCAGGCATATCGGCGACTGGGATGGAGAGTAAGACTGATGAGAAAGGTGTGGAGAAAGAAGTGGACCAAAGCAGACCTTACTTGATGGAAGTAGGATTGGTCTAAGAAGTAGAGGAGTTCAGGGGCAAGCGGTAAGCACGACCAACAAAAATGAGGGGAGAATTGTCAGGATGAGTTGGGTGGTAGGGTGGGGGGAAAGAGAGAAGGCAGTGCGGCGTTGAAGGCTTTGTGAGCGTTGCAGTGTTTTCAACCGGCACCGAACAACACTGCAAGAAAGACCACTCGTCCGTTGCCGCAATTTTAAAACTCCGATTCAACTTATCCACCCTCGGCGTTTCAATTCACCGATCCCGACCACCATGTCCTCCTCAATGGACCCGTCTAATCCTCTGAGCTTCAACCATAGGACGGAGAAACTATCCACCGGGCGAACTTATCGCTTTGTAAACCATGCTAGAAGCGTACTGAGCCAATTCCTGAATTTTCGCAATACAGGTTGACCAGCTGCCGGAAAACTATAACCCCAAACGGACGCCGACTCTACTTTGTGTCCATGGCTTTCCCGACCTCTGGTACTACTATTCTGCTATTTCTCTAGCCTTGTGAGCACAGCTTGATATGTGTAGGTATGGCTGGCGATATCAGATTGGGCCGTGGGTCCGCGGAAGCAATCGTGTGGTAGTACCTGACATGCTGGGCTACGGCGGAACCGACAAGCCACACGATGCATCTGAATATTCCACTAAACGGCTATGCGCAGATCTCGCTGCCCTTCTAGATCTTCTAGGTATCCGACGAGCTGTTAGTGGCACGTTGAAATGATGTAGTATGGCGTTGAACCTCGAACCAGGTGCTGATCGGACATGACTGGGGTGCATTCACGGTTGGTCGCTTTGCCCTTTGGCACCCAGACCGACTTTTGGCGCTGGTCATGTACGTACTCCTCGGACGTCACCCGCATCTGTGCAAACCAGAACGTCTTCCGCAGGATGAGTGTGCCATATACACCACCTTCACGGAAATACATTTCCGTGGAGGAGGTCGCAAGACTCGCTCCAAACCTTGGATACCAGGCCGACTTTGCAAACCCGAGCACCACTTTGGAGATTGAAACCAACGTGCGCCACTCCTGTCCATCGTTACGGAGGAGTCCATCATTGAATACGCGCTTTGTAGCTTCCGAAATTCCTGTCGATCACCTTCAGAGCACCGCCTAGCAGCGAAGACTATACCCGTCGTGGATCTCTGTCCAAGCTGTTGCAGCACCCAGAAGTATCAAGAAGTCCCTCCGTCTTAATTGATCCTGTGTGTTGCTATGAGCTTTGCAAGTGCTGCGATTGACCCGTCCTCCTCAGGAATTCCAATTTTATTTGGACGAGCTAAGGAGAGGTGGCATGAATGGGCCTCTGAACTACTATCGCACAGCGAGGTATCGCCATGACGAGGAAGAGCGTATGTCCTCAAGCGCTGTCCGGAGCTCACGCTGATCACCGACCTTCACCAGGCGCCGGGTTGCCCGCTAAACTGCCCTCGAATCTCCCCGTCCTCTTTATATGGGGAACTGAGGATCCCACGGCAACTCCTTTCGTAATCGAAAAGTCTCGGAAGTTTATCAATCAATTGCAGGACGTAGCTTTTGAAGGACGAGGGCATTGGGTCCTGGTTGAGGCGAAAGATGCTATCACTGAAAGGGTAGCGACGTGGCTTCAAGCCCTTACTTCTCGGCCAAATCATCGAGGAAAACTGTAATTTAATGAAGGATTCCTTAGTTACTGTAAGATACACCGTTGACACTCGCCCACCTTGCCAGAAGTTCAAAACCTGTGGCGCTAGCTTTATACGTGTTTTAGTCGGGCCGGAACAACGCGTTGGCCGCGACGATGGCTGTGCTACTGTATTTCGCGCGGAACGTTGACGATGTCCAGCACTCCTTCAAATCCCAAAGATGACGCGGAGGAAATCCCTCCTCCTCAGCGCCCCCCATCCCCTCCTCCGCATACCACGTTTGCTGCCAGAGGAGTCCATGTAGGAACCAGCCCTCATCCACCTGCCGATCCCTGAACTCATGCATGGCCATTCGACGACGCTCATATCTCTAGCCACCGACCTTCTCTGCCTTTAAACCGCGCGACTACCGTATACCGAGTCCACAAGCAGTAACGCATGTAGCATGGAACTGCGATGGGAAGAAGCTTGCCGCTGTTGGTTGGGACAGGACCCCGAGGTTCTGGTATCCTGATAAGACTGTGAGTCGAGACGCCGTTGACTGAATATTCTCAACCAGGCTGACCTGCGGTAGATGGACTATAGATCAGCAACCAAATTTGAAGGAGGACATTCTGACGATGTCGACTATGTCTCCTGGAATCCGACACATCCAGATCTATTCTGTACCTCAAGCCAGAAGGAAAGGAAAATCGTCTTTTGGGACGCACGACGTACGAGGACGCGCATATTCTATCGCGTCTGACGCGACTTACTATCCCTTTTTCTTAGAAAGCCGTCATATACAGCAATGCTCCCTCAAAGTTTCGCCCGTCCAAACGAGTTACTCTCCTGACGGCCGTGCGCTGTTATATGCCTCCGCTGGGCACCAGATATTCTTCATGACTCTCGGAAGAGAGGGGGATGAGGCGAAGGAATCATGGCATTTTAATGAAAAGGATGCAGTTCGTGTGAAGCTTCAACGTTTCCTCGACCATGCTTCCTGCGTTGACGCCGCTTTAGCTTACAGGTTCAACGGCTATGTTCAATCATGTCGGAGACGGAGTGATTCTCACCCACCACTCGGAGCATACGCTCCGCATCATGGACTATCCAAGCCTTACTGTCCGAGAGAGCCCTGCGGCGCATGTGGGCGGTTGTGTCGCGGTTGCATTGGATCCTCGTGGCAGGTAAGTACATCCACGGAACATGGATGCATCATGAAAACAAGCCTTTCAGGTATCTTGCCTCTGGAGGGTATGATTCCATCGTCAACATGTTTGATTTGTCCGAGTGGATATGCGCACGAACGATAACAGTATGCGAGTATGTGGACACCTCACACGCTCCTCGGGTCACTTTCCTTAAATTTGCATAGGCATAGCATCAACGCCCTCAGCTTCTCGCATGATGGCGAGTACCTGGCCATTGCAAATGCTGGCAACTACATCGACATTGTAAGTCGCGTTTATGGCTAGTTTACGTCCCTTTATAACATCTGCGACAGTGTGCAACCGAGACCGGGGTGCCGCTGCACCGCGTTCCGGCTCTAGCTCCGTCATCGACAGTTTCATGGCATCCATCTAAATATGTCATGGCATATTGCGGACAGACCAAAGTTCGCGAGGGCGGGCCTCCGCCTGTCGGAGTGATCAGCATGTTCGGACTGCTCGAATAAATTGCTTTGAAGGCCCTCACTACGATGGCCGGCATTCCGGGTCGCGGGGTCTGGAATGTAAGCAGCGCGTTCGTTTCTTGACAAGTTTTTCTTACCTGCTTTCTTTTTAGATGATCGACATATCTCCGTCTCCGTGAGTACGTACCGTGCATGGAAGTTTGGAGTCTTTTTTCCCCCCTCGCCTTCTAGACGAACTTGCCTTTCGTCTATACAACGAAATTACACGAGTTGTTAATCAGGTTGCCGCGTGTGATGAAGTGCCCTGCTTAGGAGACTCGACTTCCGTCGTGGTCCAGTCTGTTGATTGGTATGCATGTATGTAGGTCCAGTTTTCATCAGACATTCAGTACGGCATCGAGCGGACTTGTGGACACACACAATCACCACGATCATCCGACATGATGCTGTCCTTGCGACCTACACTTAAAAGCTGCATGGCCTCCTTGCTTCCTTCTATCGATCCGCCTCACGGTCTGTTATGGTCTTATCCGCTTCGCAGCTCTTCCAGATTGCCATAGCCACCGGGATTGCAAGTCTACACCATTTACCCTGGTCCTGGCGTTTGCGCTGACAGCACTTATAAGGGCTCCCATGTCGTGTTCAAGCGTATCGAACCGCGAGCGCCACACTCCCTCATCCTTGTCTTTGCCATATACGCAGTCGTGTTCTATCATGTCTACGGCGGCCCTGGTCAACTAATGATCACTTCCATCGTCTCGATTGCAACTGTGAGCGCGTTTGTCTTCGGTCTTTGCGCGTCTGTTGTGGCATATCGCCTTTCACCTTGGCACCCGCTCGCTACTTATCCCGGGCCCAGGCTCGCCAAGCTCTCAAAATGGTATATGAGCTTTTGGGTAGCTAAAGGCACCAGACACCTTAAGCTGCAAGAGTAAGTGACGGCTGTAGTCCCTTTGCCAATCGTCTGAATAGTGTGCTCCCAGACTGCATCGCATCTACGGACCCTGGGTTCGCATTGGTACTGGCCGTTATGCGACCGTCCGTCAGTTGCCTGAATCCATTTTTAGGGCCAAATGAACTCTCGGTGGACGACCCGGCAGCGATCCGCCCTGTGTACAGTCAGATGTTTCGATCCCCGTCTTATCAAGGTAGACTCCGTGATGAGGCGTCCTTGGAAGTCTATTCACACCATGCGTAGGTGCTCCTCAGGATGCCGATGCTCTCATCACTACCATTGACAGGAATGAACATGCTCTGCGATTGGTGGTGAGTCCAGTCCAGTGTACATGCCAACTGCTCCCGTTTATCTCTCCTTTCGTCATGCTTCCTTTAGGCGTGGACCAAAGCCTTCTCTGCTGAAAACATCAAGCACTTCCGCACTTCGGCTCAGGTAATTTTGTATTGGAACCCTTTGCCTGCTGACCTTTATGACATCGGGCTCGCAGGCTCGAACTTCCCACTTCCCAACTTCTTGAAATACTGAGTCGCAAGACAGAAACCGTTTCGCTTTCACATTGAATATCGCTGTGGGCGATGTAAGTCTCTGGTTCAACGTGGTACACTGTGATCTGAGCTCCTTCAGTGATGTCATGGGCGATATGGCTTTTTCAGGTGGATTTGAGACCATGGGCGCGGGCAAAGACACGGAGGGTTGGATGGAAGTAGTAAGCTCCTTCATCTCGAATGACGTCTGATGATTTACGGACGGGTTTCAGTTGCATATGGGGGCACTCTTCGTTGGTGGTAAGGCCTAAAGTATCGGATCTGTCTCTGGTCTCATTCTCCATTAGTGCTGGGACAAGTCCCGTGGATGAGGGACATTCTAGCACTCGTACCTACTCCGGGACCCATCTTGACTTTCCAAAAGGTGAGTTCTGAACGGTTTTTTTTTTTTCGAGACGCATTCAAGCCGGCCTGCGCAGTTCGCGGGCAAAAAGGTGGAGGAGACAAGTCGCCAGACGGGTGGAAACCGGAAGGACATTCTCAGTATCGTCGTAAGCTGGTTCATGCTTCTCCTTATTGTGTCTATTGACGATGTCGAGCAGCAAAATGACACAGAAGGCGGCATTGAGCTTTCGCGATTGCAGGCACACGCCGACGCGTCGTTCATCGTACTAGCCGGCTCGGACACCGTCAGCGAGGCAATGACGGCATTTATGAGATCGCAATCCGACACCCGTAGGCTGAAGTCTATGTTGATTTTGTACATGTCATTAGCTCAGCCTAAGCCTATAGTTCTCGGCACATTATAGCAGCAGCGTCTGCGAGTCTGTCCGTGAGCCTACGTCAGCCTATTCAGCCTATATTATATGCCCCGCCAGCACGCTGTCGAGTGATCCTGAGCCTACGTGAGCCTACTAAGCCTGTACTATCTTGTCCTGCAAGCACATACCCACTAATCCTAGTCAAGCCTAGCCAGCCAGACCCCAACGTCGCACTTTCGACGTGACTCCACAAGTAACACCAAGCCTAACTGAGGGTACACTCAGAGCGGAAGCCTACCGTCGCGCAACTCAATTCAAGCCAAGTCTACTGTCGCTGGAATTGCTTCTTATCGCGACGGCATGTCCAAAGTACAAAATCAACCGGTCTGCAATGTAACTGTCATGTCGTCGAGCGTCCCTCATTGTTAGTAGCCTGTAGCCATCAATTAAATCGTCGTGTCTGCGTGATCAAGATACAACGAACCTTGATTGCGTTCTGCCAAATGGTATTGCAGTCGTCAGCCAACTTCCCATACATGGCGGCCTGCCTGTAGCCGTATGCGCCATAACCCACACGTGACTCCTTCGCATCCTTCGCAAGTTCAGTCCACACCTGGGACATCCGCTGGAACGAAGTCACACTGCGCCGAAATTCTTCCTCCAAAATTTCCTTTTCCTCCCGCGATCGGTCACGGGCTGCTCTATCACGAAACCACTTTACTCTGTCCACTGTTCGAGGTCGTTAGGCAAGCATGGATTGATATATTGTGCACATACTTTCTAAACTCCATGCATCCTCTTCCTCGGGAGATAAACCACTTGGTCGGCCAGCATGCCAGAACCAAGGATCTTGCGTCTTCGAGTGACCCATTTGGTGTCGCTCAGTGACGTTCTTCATCCACAGCTGTGTCTTGTCCAAGGGACGGAGTGATTGATCTTCCGGAGATAGACCTAGCGCCAACAAAGCACGGTACGCACGCTGGTACTTCTCCAATGCCGCTAACTTCTCAGCCTCTAGTGTTCGGAGGTACTGCTGGGCACGAGTGTTGGGACGCTGGCCGTGAACTTGATTACGCTTGAACTGGAGGTTAGCGTTACATGTCTTGATTGCTAGCCGAACCTCCGCCAGGGCGTCGTGAGCTTGACCTTCACGAAGTTGGTATTCGATTTGGGCGAGCCTGTTAAGGCCGAGTATACTGCGTCGATCAGTAGAGAACGAGGATGGGAGTAACAGCGGGAGTTCTTCTGCGTGTGACCCATCAGCTGACTTCTGCTCGCTATGAAGCGAAGGGAATCTCGAGAGCTGTTCTTGGCGCCAATTCGTGATTTCCTGATTCAGTTTTGCGCGGGAGTTCGACAAGATACCTGGTTGTGCTGACTTGGCCTTCGACGTTAGATGAGCTCTGTTATATGGTAAACAATCAATTCTCACACGAGAACGCATTCAGCACGTACTGTTTATCTTCAAGCTGAAGGCCAATGTTGATGAATGATGCCTCAGAGCCTGTGGCCTCCCCATCAGCAAGTCTCGACGCTATCTCTTCCTGGACCAATGTTTGATAGGCACGGTTCAATGTCGGTGGTCCTTCAACAATAGTGAGCCAATGATTGCATATAGTAGTATGAATTTGAGCCCGAACCGTTTTTGAGTTGAACCTCGTACACGCTGGTGACGACCCCATTCACCTTTCTTGGCGTCGTATCCATTGCTTCCCAACGCGCGATAACTTCGGGTGAATGCATTGAGGTTAATTCGGCAAAGTCGTCCTCTCGCGTCTTAAGGGTCTTGATGCAGGCGCTGTACATGCGATTGAGCGTCTTTCCTGTCGATATAGCTCATCAGAAATAAGACTTTTGTTAGCGAATGATGATGCCTACCGATTTGATGGAGCTTCGTCCAATTCCAATATCCAAAAAAGTCGTCCAGACTGTCATGACGATGCCCGTCGTTCTGTTCCTTGGTACTACCTGCTGATTGGTTCTGCTCTGCCCAGCCGCCTTCAATGTTCTCGCCCCAGGTCTCTCCCGAGTACCTGATGTAATTGAAGGCAAAGAGAAGCATGCATGCAAGAATGTGATTGACAATGTGCATCTTCGGTATTGCTCCACGGATTTTATCGATTATCCAAGCCATGCCCGGGAACCATTTATTGAATCGCTTACGTAGATTGACATGATATTGACACCTAGTGGTGATGACGTAGCGTGAGCGACAGGCTCTGAAATTGTGTAGTTCGAAACTGTACCAGATGTCATAGCTAATCATGATCCAACGTTGCAGCTTTGCTTCACTAAGTGCGTACGCTACTGCGAAATCTGTGTTGGGGAATCTAGAATGCAGAATGAGCGTCAAACCATTGTGTCCTGTATGAAGATACGCACGCTTCGCCCTTCGTAAGATCTACTACTCCCTGCGGCAGGTAAAAACCATGACACGCGCATTGGACGGCAACGACGCCACTAACAGCAGCATTCTTGAATTTGACAATGTTCTGCATTCTCGCAGCTCGAAGGTGAGGACACGTCGGCTCCTGCGCATCGGTCATGAGGAGGGAACTAAGGGGAAATAACGACACACGCACCTCGTCAATAGTAATTCCGACACGTCTGAGATACGTCTTGAACTGAAGCATAGGAACAAAGTATCCGTTGCCATCGTTCAATGCTACATCATCAGGATCGTCGTTCTTGTTCTTCCGCTGGAGGCGAAAGTTTCCGTCAATTGAAAGGAATAATGTATATTTGTGGCTACGATATTGCAATTAGGGTCTCGCAGAGATGCAGATAGAGGGTGAACGCACGTTTCGTTGCTACTCGCAGCAATAATGGATGCCTCCTCCACGTTGAAGCCAACCTCGGGGCATGCGGGACAACGCACAGTCAAAGAACCAGGCCGGCGATGGGTAAGGATGATGTCGATCTTGTGTGCCTGACCACTTCGTCGAACTATGGCTAGGTGACTCCATACACGTGAAACTCGGTTGAACTCGCGGTATCGGTCCTGATTAACGTCATAGTCAGTCACTCGGTCGTTCTGCCACACAAACTGTACGCACCGGGACTTCCTGCGGAAATGCATTGTTGGTAAGACTTCGAAGCGATCCAAAGTAGTCGTATGCAGATATTTTTGACGTGAGATTGCTGATGTGGAAATGTTTCAGAACGGCAAATGTAAAGGCCGTTTCCGGCTGTTCAATTGTGGCAGGAAAGAGTCGTTCTCGTGCAAGTTGATCTGGTTCAGAGAGCGAATCGCAGTGACAATACTTGATATTTGCTTTATGGATGCCGTTGATATGAACGATGACGGTAGGGCGTCCTTTGGAGGTGGAGAGACCATTGGGGCACGGGTCGCCGCCATGGCCCAGCGTTAACATGAACCCCAAATCAACCAGATGCGCACGACGAAAGAATGTCCCAGTCCACTCTTGAAGGAAGTGAAGTGGATGGTTCCTGTGCTGAGCGACAATGCAGTCCTGGCAAAAGAGCTCCGACTGGAAACATTCAGTGCAACGAAAAGTGCTAAGGGCTTTACCACAGGGGCACGAGGACCCAATGTGGCGATGGTACTCGGTAGACAGGATTGCCGCTTGGAGCACATCGAAATGCTTTGAAAAAATGTCCATCATAACGGAAGCTCCCTAGGCGTAGTCGTCAGCATAGAATGAGAAGATCAAACGATGTGACTTGACTTGTTTCCTGGCAGCTTTTGGAGGCGCTTCTGGTGCTGCCAATGCATCCGATGCACAGGGAGGTAGAGCAGTGACATCTGTGGCTGCGGGGGATGCAATCCGTGGACGCTTGGCGGGGACGGCTTCGTAAAATGTGCGGGTCGCTTGCGAGCCAGATGCCGCAACAGAGATGTTGAGCTCAACATCATCATCAGAGTCGCTATCATAGCCACCAGTAACTCCTCGTCGCTTGAAGGACATTGAGCTAGTGAGCGAGCATCTAACGAGGGAGGCAGAGCGCGACCAGAGACGACAAAGTGTTTGGATGATAGAGTAACAATGAAATCGAGGGGCCACAGCCCAGCCGCCGTTGAGGGCACTGACAAAGGGGGACAACAAAACAGCAAGGCGCGGTCATCACATGAATCGTCATATGGAACAAAAGTACGCGTCAAAAGAGAAATGATCGGAAAAGAACAAGATCGCGGATGCCGCAAGGGCCCCCTTCGTGCAGGCAACAATATGTTAGACCTGGCTTGGAATCGTCATGCTTCCGGGCTTACATCAATACTCGATTATAATATATATACTGTTATAGCAAATGTCAGGGAAAGGGGCGCAGGACGTGGAGAGAAAGCCATGCACGATGCCCGATGCCCTGTTTGCCGTGGTCGGGCGTCGAGGCCCGCACATCCTTGCTACAACCGAATCGATTACCACGCCCTCGCTGGTACACAGGTATGAGACGAACCGCGAGGTGACGACGAGCGGCCTGATGGGGGCAGGCAGCGGCTCCGGAAGCGCGGGGAATGCCTGCCGGAAGTAGATGAGCCTGGCGTGCAGCTCTGGGCGCTCCAAGTCAGGTGCGCGCACATGATTGAGGGCTTTCACTGCCTGCAGGATTTTGAGATTCATGAGTGCCGCGCGGCGCCGTGGAGTGCTCGAGGAAACTGCGGACAAGCATTGGCAGCCACCCAAGTAGGCGTGAGCACATTAAGTCCCGGCGGTGCCAAGGAGTATGTGCCGACGCTACTGCGGGCGCCACCAAAGGCCTTGTGCAGAACCAGGCACCTTCCATACTCGAGGCAAGCTCTCTTCAGGAGCGCGAATGAGTATGCGGAGTGGGTCACAAGCGGTGAAGGTGGCAGCGGGGGAGGCAGCGGCGGGGGAGGCAGTGGCGGGGGAGGCAGCGGTGGGGGAGGCAGTGGCAGGGGAGGCAGCGGCGGGGGAGGCAGCGAGTCGAGGCTGAGGTTGGCAGGCTTGGGTAGAACCCGAGGCCACAGCGAGCGACAGGGATGCGGCTTCTCAAAAGGCGGGCAGTGGGGAGTTTGCTCGTGGACAGCCGCAAGACGAGGGAGGGTGCTGAAGAGCGAGTGTCGCGCCGCTGCGAAATGATGAGCAACGAAAATGAGATAGGAAAAAAAGGAACGGACCCATTCATTTGGCCTGAGCGAAGAGCCAATCGCCAAGGACAGCGGCCAGTCCCGTCTGCGCGATACCTCGGGTCATTGCTGTTCGCCTGGTCGCGCCGGCGTCCGCGATTGACCTGGAGCACACAGCAGCAATTTTGGCGTCGCGCGAGCAGGTAGCAGACGAGGCATCACGGCGCGGCGTGTGGGCAGGTTGCGGACGAGGCAGGAGACTGCAACTAAATGCTGGCAGCCACCCAAGTAGGCGTGAGCACATTAAGTCCCGGCGGTGCCAAGGAGTATGTGCCGACGCTACTGCGGGTGCCACTAGGCACCTAGTGCAGAGCCTCATGCTTTCGATCCTCGAGGCATGTTCCCTCGAGAGCGTGAGCGCGCAGGCAGTTACGTGCGCAGGTGGGTTGCAGCGGTGGCGGTGCCGGGTGGGGCGACTGCGAGTTGGTGGGCGAGGTTGGCACAGGCTTCGGTAACACTGCGCTGGCACCCGAGATTGACCCTTGTTTGACCTGATGTGGCGGTGCCATAGCGGGGCCGCAGCACACAGTCGGCCGATCGCAGCTCTACTTCGCCCTCGGCGGCCCTTTAGCGGGGCGTGTTGCATGACCAGCTGGCGAAGTCGATGAATGTGAATAGATAGTTGAAGTGGGCGATATCTCAAGCTATCCGGGTCTTACTGGACAGCCAGTCGATGAAGCAGTTTGGGAGCTCCGACGAATCTCCGCTAGTCACATGACCTTCTCAGACCGTCGACTCTGAGCAAAGACTCGTCTCAACAAGCTGGGGGGGCTACTGCTAAGCTCAGACAACTCTCAAAACATGAATATATGATCTATATAAGTCCCTCAGAGCACTGAAATTGTACGCCCCACGTGAGGATGCTACAGAATCTCACCTGGTGAAGGCGCTTAGCAGGACGGGGCTGCTAGTAAACAGCTGCAAATAACACGCTCGCGTTCGTGGATCGATCTTATCTGCCCACCCCGCATAATTCAGTGTGCCCTCTTCCTCACGAGGGTCAACAAATATTGTGGTGGGACTGGTGCTATTGTTCAAATGTGCACGTACCTCTTTTGATCATTTGTTCATATTTTTACAAATTGTACGCTTTGGTCAGGCCCGCCGCTTTCGGCGACGCAGAAGCGTTGTATCGAGATGGTCAAAGCCTGCAGACTGTTGTGTATAAATGCGTGATATATCGTTCAAGGTAAGTATCCAAACTGTTCATCACTTCGATTACTAAATGCCTCGCGAAACTCAAGCTCGTAACCGGGCTCCCGCTGTACCATATGCACGAGCTACTCGTCCCCGATTCAAATCGCTTGGCAGATTGGCTGACCAAGACCCTCAATTGAGCGGTCTCGGCAAGAACGCCGCTCGCAGCTTGATCGAGGCACGCATCAGAAGCGCAGTCCAGGATTTGGCTACGAAGCGTCCTCCGACACCTCGGGTGAAGGGCTGGAATTGTGCTGAGGTCAAGCTATGTTTTGGGAAAAGTGCCTTTGACAGGGGCAAGGCGGCAGAGGACTCCAATATTGGTCGATGGTACCAACGCGTATGTCACACCTCACATTTCGTGATACATGTCCGAAACGTTCGGCAGAGGAACAAAATCGGACACGACCAGTGGATCACTGTGTTTCTTTCTGCTCCTCTGGACAATGCTGATGTTACCAGTGAACCGTTATCAATTTGGCTTGCAATTCGGGAAGAGCTTCGTCCCACGGCCCGTAACACGATCGTACCTGTCCGAGCAGCAACCCCCAGTGGTCCCAGTTCTCCCTCCACATCTGCCGAAGTCCCAAGTAGGATGAGCCGTGCCACTTCCCCATCTTCATCGTCGACCCTTGCTCCTCTATCCCCGCCGCGCCTTTCATCCTTCGATATCGACTTTGGGAATCGAAACAGCGCCCGGGATTACACCAGAGGGGTGAGACTCTTTATTTGGACAGAGGTATTTTTTGATTCCTTGTTCTTCGTGGCAAACGCTGAATACTATTGATCAAGAATAATGCGAGTCATGTTCCTGTCGTGCTGTTCCCTCGACGGGACGATGGCTACCTACACCTATGGGACCATAAGCTGGAGCTTGGCGCGCATGGCATCGAGGCAGCCAATGCACTCGATATGTATGGTGGGAGATTGATTGGGTGGAATTCCCTGTCGTGGACGACACCTATCGTCGTTGACTTTGCTGGCCAGGCCTACTTTCTCAAGTACAGCTCTGTCACATCTCCTATGCATTTCGAGCATACTTTCGCTGTCAATAACACGGTGCGCAAGGGTAAAGAAAGGGCTTATTAGTTAGTACACTTGGAATATGAATCTCATTTGAGCACCACACTCATGTATCGTGTCCAAAGAGCACCATCTCTCGAATCCTGGTACGTCCTGTTACGCTCACAGCGTCCTTCGCAACAAATGAACAATTGATGTGCCCAGGTTTGGACCGCAATTGTTGCCCAGTGCGATGGCCATCCGCTTTGACCCAGCATGACCTGCTCTGGTCCATTGACAGGTGCAGCTTTTGTGTAAAATGGCAAAGCGGCACTCCATTATAAGGCCTCTTCGCTCGACGGTGGACCACCTTTTTCTTACCCCAACCAATGGATAAGCCATCTTTGCTCCCTGCGACTCCTGCCGCCACTACTGGCAGTGACTCACTGTCCACCCCATCCCCGCCTGCTGCTGCGTCCGGAAACGCGTCGGACGCATCCAGATCTGCCATGACGGTCACTTTAAACCTGCCTTCCACCCCCCGTCCCAATCAAGGGGCCTTCACCTCCGAGCAGACTCAATTTCTCACGACCTATCTCCCAAAGTATCAAGAGATGGTCGACAAGCTCTCCACCGTTGCTACTGGTCCCCGGAGGACCGGCCAAGTGAAGGGTGAGAAAGGCAGATGGGTTTTGAAAACGGTATATAAGCCGTACACCGAGAAGTTTGACTCCAAAGGCCCAGACGGACCGAACCTAGAATCCCTGCAGATCGCGAGTATCCATTTCGTCATCACCTCACACATCGCTAATTACACCTATACAGAAATTGAAGAAATGGTACTCGAACCACTATAAATCCGCCCTTCAGCCAGTGGCATCTGCCTCCACCCCTGTGGCGAGACCGCGCGCCACGAACGCCGTCGAACTTTTCGCACAAGACAACCAAACCGACATCAGGGCAAAGATGGCCGAGCAACGTGGCGAATCCGGACAGTCGTCAAAGGACAACCTGTCTCTTCACCGCAAGATCAAGACCGAACTATTCAATGAGCTTGACGAAGAGACCCGCTTGCGGTACGAAGCGGACGCGGCTGCCTTCAACGCTAGCCTGGAACAGCCACCCGACGCAGCCGTCGTATTCGCGTGAGCACGCCCGTTCACCAATATATATATTGCTGACTTGCGTGGTAACAGTAAACAGCAAGGTCTCATCTCTGCCGCCTCAGAGAGCCTACGTAAACTATGTGGCTGGGGCTGGAATGGCCACGGTGACGTCGTCTTCTTTGTACAAGCAGCATACCGTGATAATGAGGATCACCTGAAGACATTCAAGTACGCCGATATTGTTGACCTCCCCATCCCATCAATTCACTTCGATTGATATGCGTTCTACAGCATCACTGTCAGCCAGGAACCGAAGCCGGCGTCGTTCGTTAACGTGTGCACTGACTTCAAGAAGGTTCGATCAGAATTTCGACAATTCGCGGAAGACATGTTTCCACGTAGGTTCAAACTGAAGTGTGGTTCATCACGATATACTGACAATCTTTTCCAGCAAAACGTAGCGAAGAACCTGTCTCAACCACTACAAACCTCGTCATCACGTTCAACAAGAAGGGACTGCCGATGCTGCCGTCCATGGACCCGGAGTCTATTCCTGTGGCAATGTGCCGACAATTATTAGTGCAGTACATAGAAAACACCTGGGGTGAGCCACTCGTCGTACGCTCTGACCTGGTGCTGATTCGGTTACCTTTAGGACAGTCCAATTCTACTGATGTCCCTTGGGACATCCTTGCAACACCTGATCGAGATTCAGTCGGCCTCGTCGCACATAAGGAAATTGACGCCTTTGATAGTCTCGATCCAAAGTCCATGAAGGCAGCTGACGCGCTCCGGCTTTACACATTAATCTTCGATGCTCAAGCGGAGTCCGATGGCATACTCAAATTTACGAAGGCCACCGCTGCCCGCTCACCATTACCAGACGATGACGGGATCGTGGAGATTCTGGATGAAGCTTGTAAGATTCTGCCTGACTGCGAGCGCCGCGACGCAGAGAAGCTCTCTTCTCCAGCTGCGATGGACTTTACACCGCAAATATTACAACCAGCTTCGCTGCCCTCCCCTCCTTCACCACCTTCTCCGCCATCGCTGCCCTCCCCTCTCAGTGGTATCGCATCATCAGCGCCAGCTTCCCCAGCCATGCAGAGCACGTCTTCAGCAGCTGTTACAGCCTCCGAGTCGTTACCTCGCCCAGACATACAGCCTGCCGCCGCCACTTCCACTATTGTCCCGCCAGAAGTAACCTCTGGTGCTCAGACGGTAGCTGCAGACCTCGATCAGCTATCTTCTCGTAGAGGGCGTGGCCGTGGCAGTGGCCGTGGGCGCGGGCATGGGCGGGGTCAAGTGGGTGGGCGTGGTCGCGGTCGTGATAAGCAAACGACGACTTCGGCGACTGTGGCTGGCGCCATCCCGTCTTCCGAGCCAGCAACAGAGGACTCGATCGCTACTCCAGCTGCGAACATGCCCACGCTATCAGGCTTGCAATTTGCTCCAGCGGCCACGCCCGCCGCATCACCTGCTGTTCCTTCCACCGACTCAGTCGCCGTCGCTATCACCCAGGACCCAGGACCTCGGCGAAGCAGTCGAAAGCGCAAGGCATCCGAACCATCCACCGAAGGAGGCTCGAGCACGGCTCCAGCACAAAAACGACCGGTAACAGAGCGCTGGTATTATGTGTAGCATACTTGAACTCGTCCTTCGCGGTTGGATTTGACTTTCGTCATAGATTCATGTGGTGGTAGGCTGACAGAGCCAATCAATCTCCCTGTTGGCTTGGTTGGCTGGCTTGTCAGAGGTTCAAAAGGCTTCGTAGGCTTAACCTAGGCTAATCAACGCATTATGTAGATAGACTTGTAGGCTGCGTTAGCTGAGTACTTTCAGCGTACTCTTTGTATTGGCCTTTCGCTTGGTAGGCTTACCGACTTTGATAGTAGACTACGTTGACTTTTGCCCTCTCCTATTCTGACAATCCTATCAGTCATCCGATCCATCTCACTTAGACTTGCAGACTTGGCTTATCTAGTTGACTTATGATCATATCCGTAGACTTGCTATCTCTAGACTCAACCCCTACGAATTTACTTGCATACGCTTACATTGGCTCAGTACACTTCTGCGTAGCCTCCCGCATTAGATTCTCCTACGTGTCAACACGTACGCTAAGCTGACCCCACCTACATCTCGAGGCTTGAACTCAGTGTACGAACTGAGGTCCCCGATGAGATACATCTGTGCAGATCCCGACGTCCAGCAACGCCTTCGATCTGAACTCACGGACGCATTTGACGGACCAATCGAGGATATGGATGCCTACACGTTGTCAAAATTGCCTTACCTCGATGCCTGTGTTCAAGAAGTCCTCCGCTTGATGCCGCCGGTGGCTGCCGGTATGTTTGTCTGCAGTTGCTATATTGGTCCTCGGTCGCTCAAGGTTTCCAGGTCCTCCTCGGTGGAATAAGGATCGCGATACACAGATACGAGATAAATGTATACCCGCTGGTACCACTGTTGCGTGCCCCAATTATTCTATGTTTCGCGATCGTGCGTGGTCGATAGACTTTCCTGACGCGTCGAGCGCATGCTCATCCTGTGTTGCAGCTCGTAATTTCGCCTATCCTGACCAGTTCCGACCAGAGCGATGGATGAAAGGTGGCATCGGTGGGCCACACGATACAGAGGCATACGTACCGTTTTGCTACGGTCCAGGGGTGTGCATTGGGAAACCAGTAGCGCTCTATAACATGAAGTCAGGTGTCTTTCGTGTTCGCTCTCCAGAAGACTGAAACACCTTCTGCAGACTGTTGACGGCCAGTCTGGTGAGGGCTTTTGACCTGTCTTTCCCTGAGGGCTTCGACGTCAAGAAATTCGATGAGTCCTACAAGGTACAATCCCATTTCTGTTACCTGTTTCATTACTGAGCTTTGAATTGAAGGAACACAACTTGTGGGTTCACGATGAAACTCCTGGTCAATTTGAAGCCCGCGCACAGAGTATAGCTTGGAGGGAATTCTCCCATGCTGTGTTTATCTACTTCCTTTGGCGTAGCGTAGGACCCTCGATAGACACATACTTGTTCTCGCAGGAATGCGATCTGAATTGGACAGGGTGAAAGTGTATTGCGTAAGGCAGGGAAAAACATGCGCACTACGCTATAAACACCGACGCCTCCTGTACAATGACAAAGATTGGAGTGGCGTAGGGAAAAGTTGGCATAGGTAAAGCATAGGTACGTACGTATGGAGTTCGTCGGGAGCAGCAATGCAAGAAAGCTAGACCAGATAGCATATAGCAAGAAGATACCAAGTAGCGATTTCGAGTACGTTGCAAGATAGCGAAGCGTACGACATCGGGAGAGCAGGAGACGTGATGAGGCTGGAATGGATACAGTGAGTCATTGCGGTTTAATTCGTGGAGAAATGCAAAGCGGTAATGCAAAAGAGTAAAGCGGAGAAAACAATGTAATAAAAATCGTCAAGATGAGAGCAAAACAATTGAATGATATGCGCGACGAAATGCCAGGGAGAGGGAATCGTCTGATTTAATCACGACTGTAGGCAAAACCCATGTGTTCCGTGGTCGAGGGAGGTCGCACGACAACGTCAGGGAGGACTTCATCCTTCCGTAGGAGGCCTCGCATCTTGCTGGTATCAGACCGAACAAGCTTCAGCGGCTTCAGACCCTTGTTTCTAACACTGGAGTCCGGATGCGCGTTTTCATCCTGCACAGGCGCTGCCCCTCTGACTTTCTGCCTCTTCCCGAGAGTCAAAGGACGCGTTTCACGGAGCACCGGGCTGTCCGTATTGATATTGCGATCCTGCAGGAGCGTGAGGGAACGCAGGTTCCCACCGGGAGAACCTGACTTTGCGGCTGGTTGTGATGAATCTGCGTTGGACATTTTGCGCTGAAGCTTGCTGGCCTTGGGTATGAGAGGTCGAACCGCCCGGGTTGACCATTGAGCGAGGGCCGAAATGGCAGAAGTGGATGCGGGTTCGGCGGGAGTGTTCGTAGGTGTTTCGTGATTATCAGATTTAATATATACAATGCTTGAGCGACGGTTTTGTTTTGGCATAGGGGGAGCGGCGTGTCTTGAGCTTGGTTTGCTCGAAACAGTGTTATGCGGAGTACTTTCGGCCTGGGGACCAGATTCCAAATCGTCAACGAATTCCTCGAAAAGCGTCACGGTGGAGGCAGCAGATGTAGGCTGGATTGCCGAAACGACAGAGGAACGGGCGGTGTCGACGCTATGAGGAACCTCTGGACGTAATCCAAGAGATCGTGTCGACATAGCGCGACCCAAGCCAGTGGCACCCTTGGAGGCCGGCGTGCGATCCTCATGCTCCTGCACGGCGTTAAGACGAGGAATCATGTTTGGCACTGAATCACCGCCAAAGACAGTGTTCCTCCGGCCGAACTCTACGTTGCTGGGTGTAGCGATATACTGCCCGACCTTGACTTCCAGAGTGGCTCGGACGTCTGCGCTCCAGGTCGCCAAGGAGTGGATTCCGTCCTTGCCAAGACCGAGACTGCAATCGATGTCGCATAGCGTTCAGAATAAATGATCAATTCGAGCAAGGGAAGCAGCATACCTAGGCAAGCTGTAATGGTTCCTCTTGTGGGCGGAAGTCTTCCTTGCTCTGACTTCCTTCGGGCGCCGTCTCGCTGGCGTGGAATGAACCTCAGGCGAAGAGAAGTCCTCCCCAAATTCGTTCAGCTTCTTGGCAAGCTTCTTGGCCCTGCTCTTGCTGAATGTGCCGGGAGGAGTCCAGTCGCCTTCCTTGATCCTCATGCCATCCATGTTGATTCCGGGGACAAGGAGGGGCAACACACCAGCCGTTAGTGCATCGATCTCATTCATATCGTCGACGGCACCGAAAGAGAAGCCGGACGAAAATGATTTCTTGTGCTTCAAGGATGCAAGCCGGGCAGCCCTGACATTGGGAGGAGTGGGCGGAAGGGGGAAGGAAGGAGGGGGGCTGATGTTGAAGGAGTCACCAGTAGTGGGGGTCTGTGGGCCGCTGATGGAGGTCACAGATCGTGTACGAAGATGAGCAGCATGGCGAGCAGCGTTGGCGGTGGTCGCCCCACTTGCGGATCCCGAGACGACGTCAGGGTCGGCAGGCTGAGGCTTATCCGGGGAAGAACAGGGGACGACGACAGTCTGCGCGAGGGTTGAGTAGTGCCTTTGTGCGACCATGATCTTACTGGCAAAGGCAAGGCTTTCGTCTGCTGCGGACAAATGGGAGCTGGTTTTGGAATCCTTCCTAAGCCTGCCGAATTGAGCACTGGTCTCGGAGTGAGGGGTGTTGTGGATCGTAACTGGAAGCGACGAATCTTCGGTTTGAATAGGCAAAGGGGGCGTTAATTCACCGTCCTCCAGTTCCTCAGGAGGTAGAACCGAGAGCTTGGGCTTGGGGTTTAACATCCCGACCGCACGTCCTATCTTGCTCTTGCCGTCAACTGCATCGCCGTTGGCAAGCCAAACGTCGCCGCTTCGACGACCCTCGACAACTGTGACGCTGGTGCTCATGCTGCGCTTGTAATCATGAGACCACTTGTAGGGAGCATCGGTGCTGACAGGCACGTTGGCGGGAAGGTCACCGCGGACGTCGAAAAGCCCAGAAGGAATCGGAAGAGGTGACCGAAGAAGGATTGTCAGTGCCAACAACGGGGAGGAGACAGTGACAGACAGGACAAGGAGGAGCGAGGTTACAGTGGATGCCGACGACTTCTGGGAAACAGTGATCAGGTAAGGAATCGATAAAGCCTGAATTCGTTGATCAACAAGAGATATCGCACTACGCAAGATGAAACGTACCAGAGGAACCCAAATGATAATCAACCAACCGATCAGGCGAGTCATAGAAATGTCAAGGGTGGTTCCGGGAGGGGCGGCCAATGCTGCGAGACCTTTCTCAGCTTCAAGGCTTCCGGGAGCGTAGCCGTAGCCACCCAACACTCGGGCGTTGGCCAATTGCGGCGTTGCTGGGCGAGAAACTGCAGTCAAAGCGGTGTGCAGATCCGGTGTGCTGACGTTGCGGATGGTACCCTCCCGTACGGAAGCAGGATAGCTCCATGCAGACATGGTCGTGTGCGACCCGTTGGTGGAGGTCAACCAAGACGTCTGGGATCCTAATCGCACGCGAGGTTGGTCAGGAAGCGGAGAAGGCGCTTCCCGTCGGAATGGATCGGGGTCACTAAGGGCCGGGGACAAAGGACCATAAGGGGAAGGGAGAGGGGGTACAGGAGGGACATCGTCGACATTAGGTGTTGAAGAACCAAACCAAAAAGACGATTTCGCAGGAACGGAAGGGTGAGAGCCGGTCTGAGGACGACCTTGGCCATGGTGCGAAGAGGCCACACCTGTATGATGCGTCGAGAATGACCAGGCTGAGATGGAATTGCGGCGGGAGCTTGCATTCGAGGTGATCCAAGAGGCACCGTCACGAAGTGCATCTATCTCTTCCGTGGCAAAGGAAGGTCTCGTCTTTTCCTCCATCATCTTGACAGGGGGCCATGGGTCTCTCTCTTCGTTGAGAGCAGCGAGGTTGCGCTTGATCATGACCAACGTTCTGATGAGGCAAGCAAACCCCACACTGCTGAGGACAGCCACGGTCGATGTGAAGCTGATGATGCCAATGAAAAGCGTTTGGACACCGGTTCCGGCAATTACCCCAGCGATGGTAGTCGAGGTAACCGCAAGAAGTAGAGTGGGTGCCCAAAGCATCCAATGCTTGGTACCGAAAGACACCGAACGTGCCATGCGAACGTGAAGAAGGGTGATGGATGCGACGACAAGGAGGCAGATCTGCCGAATTGTCATCGCAAACCACAGTCGCACAGCGGAACCTGCATCTGACGCATTGGCGTAGTCGGAGGGGCCGCCGACAGCTTCATTTACTGCCTCCCATACGAATATGCAGAGCGCCAGAAGGTCGAGAGATGCCAACCAGAGGTGGCTCTTGTCTGCGGGCGACAGAGATCGGAATTTGGGCAATCCAAACTCGGCCTGGAAAGAAATCAGGACGATGTCACTGGACGTAGAGGAATCTGCGAACCGGTGAAACACGTGTGCTCAAGGGATGGGGCGGCAAAATAGGGATAACAATGCGAAGGATAACAAAAGCTGAACAGATGAACGAAAAAAGAGCAAGAGCAATTGCAGGAATGAGAGGGATCATATTGTTCAATTCGTGCAGTCTTGAGAGAGCGTAGAGTGCGTGCGTGCGTTATGGCGTAGGGCGTTCGTTAACGTGAGAAACCGTGGACAGCGCAGAGGCTGTATGAACGAAAGTAGAGCCTAGAGATGAACAAGGTCAGAACGAAGTACAGGTTCAGAACGAAAATGCCCTTGTTTGGCGCGTATTTGGACCTGGTTGAAAAATACATATGGACCTACAACGCGACATCACGTGATCGCGCTTGGTGCCTCGCATAAGTAACTTTAAGTAACTTACCTGAGGCTACCTCCGCGCTGAGATTGCGCATGGAGCGTTCATGAGTTACTCAGTGTGGACGAGGCATTTGACTGAGGATCGCAACGAGGATGGTAGAAGTCGTGCGAGGCAAACGTCTGCGCGGTGACCAAGCAAGCGCTTCAAGGCAATTTTAAAATGGGTGAGTTAACCATCCAAATTCTGGCGCAAGTTAAAACAGCTCTCACAACGCGATTGTTCAAGCTTGCCCGGTGCGAATCATTCATACTGGCAGGATAATATCGGCGCATCTTGTTTCGTGGCCTGCTGATGAGTGGCGATCGTGGCGTTGCGATGGAGTTATGTAATCCATCCCTTCATCAAGGTTGCCAAGTGCCAACGGCCAACAACGGGACAGCGATAGACTCATGCATACAGCGCGAAGGTCATCACATCCCTCATCTTGGGCCGCATTGTGCACATGCATCAGAACAGCCACGCAGACCGTAATACGGAGCATGCGCCTCACCGCCAAGACGGAAATAACAAGGTCCATTGTACGCCGGCCTCCTGAAGGGCGCCATATGCAGGCTCGGATTTAGGGTGCGCCAGAGCGCTTCCGTGATTGACATGCATGTCACTGGCACCCTACGTTTCATTTTATCTTGTGCTGATTCTGGGGAATCGTATGATGCGTTGCCACATGCCTCGCGTATGCATCTCGCTGGCTTCTGCCGTATCTATATATACAGGTCGCTCAAGTCAAATGCCGTCTCCCCTCCAGTACGCCTGGCTACTCGTTATTAGCCCAGGCCTCAGAAATGGCTGCCCGGATGCGCCAGTTCGCTCTCCTTGCCGTCGCGCTTTTGACACGGTCGGCGACCGCCGCGCTCCCCGATGGCCGGCCTCATGCCAATGTTATGCGCCCTCCGGGCATTCCTCGTATCGAATTGTTGACACCTGACGCTCCCGTGGTCAGCCGAAACGGCACGCAGCTCTCTCCCTACAACACCACGTACTACTTCGACCAACTTATTGACCATAACAATCCATCCTTGGGTACTTTCAAGCAACGATTCTGGCATACTTACGAGTACTACGAGCCTGGTAATTGCTCTCGCTATGATATTTCACCAACATATCAATTTCATCTTTCCAGGCGGCCCCATTATCCTCTCCACGCCTGGAGAAGGCAATGCTGATGGTGATCATGGTTCTTTTCACCTTCGTCGAATCTCATCTCATTAGTATGAAAGGCTACTACACGTATCTGACGAACAGGACTATCAACGGGCAAATAGCTCAGCAGCAAAATGGAAGCACCATCGTGCTGGAACATAGATTCTATGGATTTAGCAACCCACGTCCCGATCTGAGCGTTGAAAGCTTAAGGCTTCACACGATTCAACAGGCGATCGAGGATTTGGTCTACTTCGCACAAAATGTTCATCTCCCTATGCCAGGGGGAGATCAGGTCACCCCAGACAAAGCGCCGTGGATCCTTATCGGAGGAAGTTACTCTGGTGCGTTGCGCGTCCGAAAGCGACCTAACGACGATGCTCACCACAGCGTGCTTTGGTAGGTGCTCTGACCAGTTGGACAATGGTCAAGTGCGTTTTTCGAATCGCACCCACTTGCTTCTCCATCTCACAAGTGCAAATCTCGTAGTAAGCCGGGAGTATTCTTCGCAGGATATGGATCGTCGGGAGTTGTTGAGGCCATTCTGTAAGTCATCCTTTGCCCGTTCACTGCATCCATTTACGTCTTGAGGATGCCAGCAACTTCTGGCAATACTTTGAGCCTGTTCGCCAGCACATGCCAAGCAACTGTTCTGCCGATGTTCAAGCCGTGATTGCCCACGTCGATGAAGTCTTTTCTGGCAACAATGCGACCGCGATCCAAGCCCTCAAGGAGACCTTCGGCATGGACAACGTCACCCATTTGGATGATGTGGCTGGTGCTCGTAAGTACTGTCACCTGTCCCGCTGATGTCTTGTCTCGATCACCTTTCCAGTCCGAAACAATGTGTGGGACTGGCAATCACTGCAACCTACCACTGGTCCAGGATCTCAATTCTACAAGTTCTGTGATGCGTTGGAAGTCAAGGATGGGCAGAACGCGCCTGCGACCGGATGGGGCCTCGACCATGCCTTGGCTGCTTGGGGTTCATATTTCAAGAATGTGTATTATACGCGCAGTAAGTCTCTTTCGCACGCTTCATTTTTCCCTTTTCGATCTCATCTGTTGTGCGGCAGTTTGCGGCGATGCAAGTGCAGAGTGAGTCTCTTCGCATCGACCTGGTAAACACACTTCACCTATATGTGCTCACACAGGGACTGTCTGGGCACGTACGATACTTCATTGTCGTTCTGGAGCGATACTAGCATCAACAATTCATGGCGCTCGTGGTTCTGGATTGTGTAAGTCGTTTGACAGTCCATCACTTGGCTGTGTATTTACTTGATTCGCTGCAGCTGTAACGAAGTCGGCTGGCTTCAGGTTCGGCCCATCTTCTCGAGTTTAGCCTGATTTAGCCAAAGCTAACTGCACGTCACAGGAAGGAGCACCTCGCGGGCACCCCACGATAGCCACCCGTCTCGTTCAACCTGAATACGATATGGTACTTCATCTCCTTCGGTACAACTTTATCTATGCTCATCACCTGTCATGCTATAGCGCCAATGCCAGCAGATGTTCCCAGCTGCTTTCTCTAAGCCGCCCACTCCTGAAATCGCGCGGACAAACCGTGTGTACAAGGGATGGAATGTTCACGTGAACCGCTTGTTCTTCGCCAATGGCATCCGTGAGTCGACTATATGTTATGCTTCCTCATTGTCCTTACGGAACCTTATTCATGGACTTCAGGAGACCCCTGGAAGGACGCCACTATGTCCGCGACAGGCGCCTTCGTCTTCCCCACCCCTCAACAACCTATCGCACTTGGTGACGGGTTCCATTGCTCCGATCTCGGTACCGCATCTGGACTTGTAGACCCAACGGTGCGCGCGGTGCAGCTTCAGGCACTAGCATACATGAAGAAATGGCTCGCAACTTGGAAGCCCAATCCCAAGCCTCATTCAGGAGCCACCGTCCAAATTGACGTGGCTCCCGCTGCGAAGGAGGTCGTTCATGACGTGGCTGTCAAGCCTATCAATGCTTTCGTCAAAGGCGCTGGCACGGCCTGATTAGTTGATTATTTGCGTATCTATAGAAATAACAGAATGGTGGCGTTACATGCGTGGTCCCGGGAGGTTTGAGCAAGTGAAAGGGTGGTACGAGGTCAACGCGGTTGAGCGCAGTCGCTGGTATCCCATCAGATTAGATTAGGTTAGCCAGCTGGTGTGTTCATGGCGACTGGTCTCCGAGTCGTTCTTGGGTTAGACCATTGAACTCTTGCTTTTCATCCGTGGGCTCTGGGCATGTACTGTCCATTACGACAATTCTTGCATACCGGAGCATCACTATCCAGGGCGTTGCAGCGTGAAATCTGGCGAACAATGTCAAATGCTCACGTATGCGCCAAAGACTTTGATGGACGCTCCTGGCCTGTCATATATACCGCTATAACTTACTAATCTCCATCGCCCCACGAGGTGAAGACTTTCCGATTCAACGCAGCCAGATTCTGATTCGGCCGAGGGCCGGCTCGAGAGAGCGTCCGTTGTGGCCAATCAACCGTACTCACGCGACTGCTTTCACTTGACTGACGGTTCTGGGTCTGTCAACTAGGTGGAGTTCTAGGTCAACATCAACTTGGCAAGAGAAACGGTCACTGGCAAAAACTCGATGCTTCAGCAGCTACCTTGGCACGGACTTCTTCGGAGCGCGATGCTCGGCTTCATCAGATCTTCCGAGCATTGAGTTCCCAACCAAGCACAAGGAATATACAGGCCTCCTTGAGGTAGAAAGGTCATTACACCAGCCAGGCGCTTCGCACAGAGGACTTCGAGAACGTCGTGTCGTTCTGATGTTCACTTCCTCCCGATCCTCCACGCAGCTAATCCGATGTTGGCGGATTGTCAAAAGTTCCTCCGGCAAACTGGAATGTATCATTGGACATCTACCGCTGTGGATGGCCGTGTCACCGTACGCTCGAATTCCGGCCATCACCTATCGCGGGAGGTGGGCAGCAGCGGGCGACAGGAGTCAGAACCTGCTCATCCCTGCCCTCTTTGTTTCTACTAATCATCAGAACAGAACAACTGGCTGACCGGCCTGCTCTGGCTAAAGACCTTCGGCCTGATGTACAACGCTTCCTCCATGGATCTTCCTTCCTAGACGAGAACAAGGTGGATCGTTTGACGCCTGCCTCCCGAAGCCTTTGCAGAGTATGTGTTCGGATTTAGCGCCAGCCTTCCCGCTTCTTTGATCTCAGATACACTTGGAGAGCTGAATCTTGCGACACCATATGACACATCTAAGTTTCGCTGCCTTCTGCCGCATATATACCGCTCTTCAAAGACATGTACAGCCCCCATTGCAAGACGCTGCGCTCCTTCTATCAAAGTCGGGTCTTGGAATGGCTGCTCGCATGCGCCAGTTTGCTCCCCTTGTTGCCCATCTCGCGCTTTTAACGCAGTTGGCGACCGCCGCACTCCACGACGGTCGTCCGCATGCCAATGTCATGCGCCCGCCAGGCATTCCTCGTATCGATTTGACGACACCAGACGCTCCTGTGGTTAGTCGCAATGGCACGGAGCTCCCTTCTTATGACACCACCTACTACTTCGACCAATTGATTGACCATAACAATCCCTCCTTGGGAACCTTCAAACAACGTTTCTGGCACACCTACGAGTTCTACGAGCCAGGTGACTCGTTTCGCGAACCCACCATAAACTCCCACTGAATCGACCTTCCAGGCGGGCCTATCATCCTCACTACGCCGGGAGAAGCCAACGCTGACGGTGGGCTTCGTCGTTGCTACCTTTGTCTACACATTATGACGAGTGTGACAGGCTACTACCCATACCTAACAAATTTCTCGATCCATGGGCAGATAGCTCAACAGCAAAACGGGAGCACCATTCTGCTAGAACATAGATTCTATGGCTTTAGCAACCCTCGTCCCGACCTCAGTGTAGAAAGCTTGAGGCTGCATACGATTCAACAGGCAATCGACGACTTAGTTTACTTCGCACAACATGTCCATCTGCCGATGCCAGGGGGCGATCAAGTTACTCCGGACAAGGCGCCCTGGATTCTCATCGGCGGCAGTTACTCTGGTATGTAATTCGATAGCTAGTAGATGAAAATATTTACCTTCTGAGGCGGCTTCTACAGGCGCGCTAACGAGTTGGACGATGGTGAAGTGCGTCTTCCGAATGAACTCAATGGCGGTCAACCTGAAATATTTAAATCTAACAGCAAGCCTGGAATATTCTTCGCGGGATACGGATCCTCTGCAGTTGTCGAGGCCATCCTGTGAGTCTTCTCTACGAATACCGATATCGCTGCTGTTTACACATGGTGGTAAAACCAAGCGATTTCTGGCAATACTGGGAGCCTATCCGGTTGAACATGCCGAGCAATTGCTCTGCTGATGTTCAGGCCGTGATCAACCACATCGACACCGTCTTCACAAGCAACAATGCTACCGCAATTCAATTCATCAAGGAGTCGTTCGGCATGGGTAACCTTACCCATCTGGACGATGTTGCAGGTGCCCGTGAGTCCATCCCTCATTGGAAGGAGCCCCTGGGGGAGAACTGATCCACTCAGTCCGCAATAATCTGTGGGACTGGCAATTACTTCAACCTATCTCTGGTCCTGGGGCGCAATTCTACAAATTCTGTGACGCCTTGGAAGTCGAGGATGGCCAGAGCGCTCCCGCTGGCGGATGGGGTCTAGAGCATGCCCTGGCTGCGTGGGCCTCGTACTTCAAGGATACCTACTATTCACACCGTGCGTTCACGCTTGCTTTCTACCCTCCTTGTGTCTCTGATCTCCTCCTTGAAGTCTGCGGGACGGCTAGCGCAGAGTAAGCCCGTTTGCCTTGCGCTAGGAACTCTGGGGAAACTTACACGCTGTGCAGGGATTGTCTTGGTACATACGACGTCACGTCGGCATATTGGAGCGATATAAGCATTAACAACACTTGGCGTTCCTGGTTCTGGATAGTGTGCGGCCCTTTCGGCTCTATAGCTTGACCGTATCTGACTTGATTCATCTTAGCTGCAATGAAGTCGGCTATCTCCAGGTGTGGGGTCTCGTTCGCCTGATCGACCAGAGCTAACTTGCGTCCACAGGAAGGAGCACCTGAGGGGCACCCTACGATAGCCACGCGTCTCGTTCAACCCGCATACGACTTGGTAAGCTCAGTCTCTGACATCACCTTCACCCATGTACTCATAGTAGCACATGAACCTGACAGCGCCAATGCCAGCAAATGTTCCCCGCCGCCTTCCCCACTCCGCCCGCAGTGCAAATCGATAAGACGAACAGAGCTTACAAGGGGTGGAATGTCAAGTTGAACCGAATGTTCTTCGCCAATGGCATGCGTGAGCCAACTTTGTACGTCAACCTTGACCCGTATTGAATGGCCTTCAGGGGACCCGTGGAAGGATGCCACTGTCTCCTCCACGGACGTCCATGTCGAGAGTACTCCCCAGCAACCTATTGCGGTCAGCGACGCTTTCCACGTCTCCGATTTCAAGACCGCGTCCGGAGACGCAGACCAGTCAATACGTGCGGTGCAGCTGCAGGCACTGCAATCCATGAAGACTTGGCTCGCAACCTGGAAGCCCAATCCCCGACGCCCTTCAGTAAGCACCGCACAAGCTAGCAAGGCACCTGCTTCGAAGCAGATCACCCATCACGCCGATGTCAAACCTATCAATGCGTGGGTCAAGGGAGCAGGAGCTTAAGTACCGAAAGGTAGAGCAAGGTCGAAGGGGTTTGCAATACGACTGGCCATGCTACCTACAAAGCACCTCGAGAACGATCAGAGATGCAGCAATTGACATTCTGTGTTCCGCCCGATACATCATGTTCTGGGATTCAGAGGAGAGACTGCATCGCAGCGTGAAACACACTCCAGCAAAAGGTCGAAGAAACCATCCACCTATCCACATGATATTAGATCAAAGTCTTCAACGTAGGCAGAAGACGTACGTCAAGAGACTGCCCCACCAAACAATTCTTGCCAGTCACGCCCCATGAGTCATCGCATGGCTGATAATTCCAGACGTCTACCACGGTCTCGCCCATAGTGTGCGTTCCGGTAAGCTCGACATCCACGCGTTTCCGGATCGTCTTAAACAGCTCCGGCTGCGAGACGTACGCGATAGTCAGGGCGTCGTGAAGTGGCGGCCCGTCATTGAAACCGAACACAGTTTTATACGCAGCGGCGAAATGCGTGATGAGCGTTGAGAGGGTGTGGCGCAGATTTGTCGCGGGTGGCGGGAGGATTTCAGTGTCTGGCGGTGCACCTGGACACAAAAGCTGCTGATGTAGAGCGTTTGTCACTATGGCTGTATGCGAGACGTTGATCGGGATCATGACGGTCTTGACTGGCGCGTCAAGCACTATCTGCGTGGCGTGGGCTATCGCAGGGACGCCATCCCGTCAGCTAAGGTGCCGCAGAGGATAACGAGCATGCGACTTACGGTCGCACAAAATATTAAATTCTGCAACGGCAGATCGGTTGCCCATTCCGACGCCTCCGCCCATGAACACGAACTCCTCCACCGCCTCGAGCAAGTCCGCATACGCCGCGACGAAGAGCGCGATGTTCGTCATCGGGCCAGTGGAGACGACCGTGACCCGATGGCCCGCACCTTTGTCCCACGTCTCCCTGATCGCCTTCGCCATTCCCTCAAGAGCGCGGATGGGCGCACCGTCGGCGTCAGTCGCGAACCACGACAGGACGTCAGGGTCGTCAGGTTCAGGGAGCCCCTCGACCCCGGCCAGACCGTCAGGCCCGTGGATCTCTGCATCGTGCCTCGCGGGGACCAGCAGCGGCTTATTGGCACCGCGGTACACACGGACCTCCGGTGGAGCGCCGAATGCGAGGAGGCAGCGTGCAGCGTTGGTCGCGGTGTGGTCGCTGGGTGCGTTCCCGTGGGTCTGTGGTCGCGGAATGAATAGCGAATTACGGACGCTACAGTGTGTTAAGGCCTCACCGTAGATACGCCAAGGAGACGGATGTTCGTGCAGTGAAGAGCTAGCAGGATTGCTGTAGCATCGTCGTGCCCCTGCGGTTTGATCGTCGCTGAGTACACAGCTGTCGTGTGTGGAAACTAGAGCATACCGGGTCTACGTCTAGCCAGACGTACTTCATCGCCACAATGCCTTGATAGGTGTTTTAAAGCTAGTACTGGCCTGCGGTCCCAGGAAAGGGGGGAGAAAAGAGCCTGACTGTAATTTCATATCGAGAGCGACCGGACCACATGACGGACGGCAATGACGGGACTCTATGTAGATGGTTGACATTGTGGCAGAAATGACGCGCAGCATCTGTCATCATCACCAGACGGCTTTTGTACAATCCCGAAAACATCCCAAAAATCCAGTGATTGAGCGTGTCAGATGTAGAATACATGAATGCGAGATGCGGCACAGGTGCAAAGGTACGACGAGCAAGAAAACAATGCGACAATGGAAGCACCGACAACCCCTACACCATCGACACCCCAACACTTGCTTGCATCTGAAGCCGCGCCGGGCTGATGCTCATCTTCCCCAACGACTCCCCAAGCCCAAGCTCATCTGCACCAGGAGCGTCCGACCTCGGTATGCTCAAAAACCCGCTTGACCCCAACTCCCCAGCGTCCTCGGTCTCTTCCTCATCCTCCTCATCCTCCTCTTCCTCGTCGTCATCGATTGCGACCGTCGACCACTCGCGGTAGATGCCCTGGATATATGCGTTTGACTTGGGCAGGCGGTACGGGTCGAAGGGGAAGAAAGTGTTCAGTTCCGGGTTCGCGGCCGCGCCGAGTATCAAGGGGTGGATGCTGGATCTCGGCGCGCGGTGTTGCTCCGAGGACGAGGCCGCGCTGGGATTCGACGCGTACTCAGAGCGCTTGTTGGACTCCAGAATGGTGTAGCAGTAGAGGAAGTCTGTCGCGTGAGCTACACGAGCGAACTGCGTCACGACGTTCGCGGAGCACACCTGGAAGATAACAATCAGCAAGTGCTTATGCAAGAATGAAATACCTCGAGACTCACCCGTAGAGGATTGAGGACAGACGTGACCACCCGCTGCAATACGCCCAGCTGCGGTATCCACTTCTTCCCGCTCTTCTCAGCACTCCCAATCAAGAACTCATCTTCCCCATCTCCGACCTCATCCTCAAGCAGATCCCGCCACCTAAAGCAGAAGATCAAAAACACCGCCTGTGCCACGGCATAAAACACGCTGTGCTGCGCCATCCCGGCACTCCCCAACGCCAGCGCTCCCTCGCGCGCCAGCTCTTCCACGCCGTCCAGATGCGCCTTCAAGAACCCACATAGTACGCCCACGACTTGGCGCGTGCCCTCGCGGTCGACGAACGTCGCGCGGCTGACGAAGCTGCCGATGTACGAAGCGGCGGCAGCGCGCGTGACAGCGGGCGTGGTGCTCGTGATGGCGGGTCCGTCCGCGGCGCTGCTGCTCCCGAACAGCGCGCGCTCGACGAGCATGCCCTGGAAGATGTCTGCGAACTCGGGGTCGAGCGAGGTGTACCAGAAGAGCAGGAACTGTGTGTAGCGCGATTTGAAGGTGCGCAGGATCGTGCGGTCGAAGATGGAGAGGAGGGTGTGGAATTGCGTGCGCAGGAGGGATTTGCGGCGTTCTGTGGTTCCGGAGCTTTGGGCGTCTTGCGGTGGTGGTGTGGGCGGAGACGGCGAAGAGGGGGCCTGGAGTTCGAAGGAGGTTGTTGATGCGCTTGGTGTATGGATTGGAGACGACGGTAGGCCGTCGATGGGTGGAAGTTCCGGTAGTGGCGGAGGCGCTTGGAGAGCCCCGGTAGTCGTGATCGATGTATGGTTACGGTGGAAGTGGTCAAATATAAGTGTTAGTATGGCGTCGAGCTTCTTCACCATTTCCTGAATGTAAGTAAGGTTGGTAGGAATTTCAGGAGTCCCAGCCTCGTCGTCCATGTCTCCGGCATCTGACGAGATGTCGCTCAAGTCCCCGTCGTCTTCATCACCACTGCCGTCCTCAGAGTCAGAGTCATCCCCTTCTTGACCGACGAGTGTGTCGAAGGGATCTAGCTCGAACACGTCCTCCTGGCCAGCCTCGTCTGCCTCTTCTAATTCTTCTAGCTCCACTTGAATCTCGACCTAGCGAGAGCTCAGTAAGACATGTCATGTTTGCCCTTGGGAAGTCACGCACATCTATCTGGATAGCGCGGTCGATGATCGTCGCGAGAATCTTATCAGCAAGTTCGGGGCAATACACTGAGACGCGGAGTAAATTGCGGATGTAAGTCGTTTGCGCGATTTGATTCTGCCGCTTATGGGGGAAATTGCGCCCAAGGAGAGGTTGCAGTGTAGACGGCAGGGTCGGAATTAGGGACAGCAGGTGCCGAAGTAGATAATGGAGTCTGTCGTAGATGACCCGACGAGTCAGCGGGCTCGAAGATCCCTCCGGCATGCCTGCATCTAAGGCTTGCAGTCCAGACTCTGCAATCTATCGGTTCAGAAGCGTGTGCCAGGCACAGGGCGTGGATGTGGGACGTACGATGTGTGAACCCCTGCGCGATCTTGCCCAAGACAAGAGATAGGTATTCTGGCCGTGCGCTGATCAGCATCCCGATAAAGACCGTGTATGATTTAACGGTGGCTGAGTCGAGTGTGGTCCAGGGCATGTTCACGATCGCGTGCACGAGGGCAGAGTGTGTTCGTTCTAGTCGCGAGACGACGTGGGAGAGGGCGAGGAGCCACAGGCGCAGCTGCGCGAGCCGAGGTACACCGTCGGTGGTCACGCATTTGAGGTTGAACTGGTCGACGAGCTCATCGAAAGATTCGCTGTTTCCCTGGAGAGTGTTTATAGATGGTGGTCGTGTGCGGACGGTCGAGGTCAACTCACGTTGGTCTTTTGCTGGAGTGCGTTGTGCACAAATGCGAGGTACATGTCCTTTTTGTATTTTTCATCTTGCTTGACCCGTGAATTGGTTGCGATGGGCCTTCGAACGAGAAGAGATGAGGCCTGAGGGTCGGGTTTCTTGGTCCCCATGGGTCGCTTGGCATCGACCGGGGATTTTGGGTGCGCCATGGGGTCAAACCTAGTACTCAGCGCCTTTGGACCGGATCTGGGCACTCGTTGGTTGAATTGTGAATGAGTGGAATGAGGATCCATGAGCACCGGTGGTTCAGAGTGACTGCCTGCACGGGGCCGTGAAGAAACAATTTTTGATGGCTGATGGCCTTACGTAAGCAGCGGTCGCTGTTCGTCCCAGCATACTGTCCTGGCTGTTCCGACGAAGCCATGTCGGCCTCTACCTTCTCGTCGGCCCACAGAATATACGTCAAATCACTCTATAAGCGTTACCTGAAGAATTCGCTTGACTGGACAATCCGGAGGGACCTGTGGAGGCCGCAAGCCTTGCTGATAAGGGCAGAGTTCGAACAGAATCGGTGCGTGGTCCCGGTTTTTGCATTCAATTCACTCATTTACATCTCTGCAGCGATGTACACGACCCTCGTGCACTCGCTGCTATCTTAGAGAAAGCAGAGGCTGACCTCGCCGAGAAGAAGCACCCGGATCCTTACATTCGTGAGTAGTCGTTGCGAACAAATGTCATGGTAGGCTGAGACTATGCCACCTCAGCTCCGACGTTCCCTGAAGGCACCAAGTGGTAAGTCGGTGTCTCTGCTGTCTGGAGGAGCTAATCACGAGCTTCACGCTAGGGAACGCAATATTCCAGTATGTACTAAGGTTCTTCTGACGGTTTGGGACATTTGACTGATTGGCTTTAGCCCCGAATTGGACCTGTCTATGACCACGAAGCTGCGGAACATGCTCACTAGGTGGAAGCTCGGGGCAGCAGACCGTGCTAAAGGATGGATTAGAGGACTAGCCGCGTCGACATGGGTAGCGAAGGAGTAGACACGGCGTAGAGGTTCTCGACTGTACGAATCACATGCACGCTGCGCACGTGCAACCAAAAGTTATAAGTCTGGCGACGGAGACAATGTTGTCTGCACTCTTAGTTCGACGATGAACTACATCCGGGGCGCTGTCAACGCAATCAGCGCTCCGTATCACTACTACAGGGACCTTCCTCCCATCAATCCCGCAACTCTTACTGGCGCAATCGACGTGATTGTCGTCCAACGGCCCACTGACGATGGCGGCACCGAACTTGCTTGCTCACCGTTTCACGTTCGTTTCGGGAAGTGGCAGGTCCTACGTCCAGGAGAGAAGAAGGTCTGTTGTTGCGCGATATACTACCCACTACAGCCCAACATTCTGTTCTAGGTTAGTGTTTCCGTCAATGGACACCCAATTCCATTCAATATGAAAATCGGAGATGCCGGTGAAGCCTTCTTTGTCTTCGAGACGGACGAGGACGTCCCCGAAGATCTTATTACAAGTCCTATCCTACAGCCTACTCGCCCGGACGAGGCTGCACCGAAGGATGAGCCCGCCGATAGATTCGGCGCGAAGCCAGCTCTGCAAGCTGACGAGGGGCGCAGGCGTGATGATCGAGGCGAGGTGCTGACGAAGGCCGAGGAGGAAAGGCGACGGGAAGAGCCTGCTGCGCAGGAGCCTGAATTTCTCGACCTCGATGCACAACCGCCAAGAGCTCGGTCTGAGGATGATGACGCCGATAAGAACGTCAACGTCACGCCGAAACCAGCCCATGCTCATCCTCCGCAAGTCGAGGACAGGCAACCCACTCAAGGCCTTCCTTCACCACCTCCGACACCTACGCGTAAACCACCATCGGCAGATGTCACGCCCGAGATGGCCGAACAAGACCAGCGCGTCGACGCAGCTCTCAAGTCTGTGGGTGAACATCTTCATATTCCCGAGGTCGAATACCATGATAGTCAGTGCCTTGATTTCCCACCCCTTTCTTGTCTCACCAACAACCTCTAGCTATCGCTCTTGATGCGGAAGGGTACCATGCTCACCACAATCGTGAAAGATCAGACCGCACAGTGAGGTCCTCGGGGAGGTTTCGTTTTCCGTCGCGCAGCCATTCAAGTGCGTATTCATATGCTTTGCCTGCGACGATGCTGACACTGGCAACGTCAATAGGATCAGCCACACCTTCGCCCGTGCGCGGACTGGGACTGAGAGAGACCGAGTCCGGCGACAGACCCCCTTCACCACTGCCATTCCCCTCGCTTCGCGCTACGTCGGAGCCTCCCCGCGAAGCCGATGACCACGCGCACCCGTCACCACCGTCCCCGAATCCGCCATCTTCCTCAAAACTGAACACACAATCGCCCGTCCAGGAATACTCATGGGAATGGGGCGCGTTTCCCCAGCCGTCGCCCATGAAGACGTCCTTTGGCCGCGTCGAAGGGAGTCTCGGCCGGTCGTGGAAGAAGGGAAAGGCGAAGACGAGCATGGACTTGCCGAGCACCAGCGCCGCGAAGGAGGGCAAGGCAGCTGCCGATTCGGAGCACGAGCATGGGAGAAGTCGCAGTGTGCCTCCCGAATTGGACGGGAGCCCGGCGAGGGACCGGAGGATCAAGGAGCTTGTGGAAGATGACGAGGAAAACGAGGCAGGCGACGAGGGGGAGGTAGTCGGCGTTGAGGAGAATGCCGTATTCGGCCAGGGTGGAACGCTCAAACCCAGCACCAAGGATCCGGGCAGATTAGTGCTTCATCTCGAGGGACGGAAAGTGCCATTCGAGCTGAGCGTGGTGCCAGCTGTGGAGGTCAATGCAGAGCCTGATGGTCCGCAGTCGGAACCGGAGCAGGGTGCTGCTGGTACTGAGGAGCCGCGGGGAAGGAGGACTAGACAGGGCAGAGTCGGTGGACATACACACAATGTGTTCAATGGGCGCGACGAGGTTGAAGCAGCGAGGCTGTTCGCGCAAGGGAAGATTGATTTCGAGCGGTTTCTGGAGGAAGAGGACCTTGTTCACCATCCCGGACTGGTTATCAGATGGGCTGGCAACCAGTGCGCCTCTTGTCTACTCCTGGATATATTTATGGCTGATATCCTCTGCGTTTAGATATGTAGCCCGCAGCGACGGGTCGCCACTCATGCGTTCGCTCGTCGTCTGGCGCAGTGCGACTCTGCGGCAGAAAGCTCAGGAAGCACCGTCACGTCCGCCATCGCCGCTTTCTGACGAAGAGCCAGAAGGTGTACGGCCGCGGTCCCCTCCTCTCTCGGATGAACAGCAACCTGAAGAAAGACACCATCATCGATCGAAGTCGGAGCCTCCAGAAAAGCCGCAAGGAAAGCCGACGTCCTCGTCTTGGGTACAATGGTGGAGTAGGAGTGGGCGGAAGAAGAAGGATGCGGAAAAGGAGGAAATCGATGCAGCAGCGCCTTCCGCGAAGAACGAGCGTCCGGGCCTGCGCGGGACGGCGTCAGCACCGCCTGATGTGAGCCGCCTTTACACCCCCGAATTATTTGAGGTTGACCTTGGTTCTCTTATCGCTCTAGGGAGTGCCTTCGCCGCCTACGGTTGCCTTTGACCCCAAGAAGATAGCCAGAGATA
This sequence comes from Lyophyllum shimeji, assembly GCA_026008595.1. Classification (NCBI taxonomy): domain Eukaryota; kingdom Fungi; phylum Basidiomycota; class Agaricomycetes; order Agaricales; family Lyophyllaceae; genus Lyophyllum; species Lyophyllum shimeji. Next base: position 2,253,674 of record BRPK01000001.1, on the reverse strand, counting down.
TACCACCCTCTGAATCTGCCCCCGCTTATCCTTCCACGCCTGTCCAAGCGCCCGTCGAAGCACCAGTCAAGGCAACTCCGGCCGCGGCTCATACCCATCCGGCACCAGCGGTGTCTCGCAAGTTCGCAAAAACGTTGCGGCTAACTTCTGACCAGCTTGTATGCTCTGATTTCACCCGAGAGCGTTCATCCAGGCAGCTGAGCTCCGTTTTGTGTATATAGAAATCCCTGAACTTGAAGCCTGGCGCCAACACGATCACGTTCTCGCTCGCTAACTCGACGACAATAGCGTGCACCGCGCGTATCTTCGTCTGGGACTCGACTGACTTGGTGGTCGTCTCTGACATCGATGGCACAATAACGAAGTACAGCAGTCCTTCCCAATATATAGTTGCCCGTTTTGACATCCCCCCTCTTCCATTTCTCAGGTCTGACGGCCTCGGTCACGTCTTTGCGATGATTGGACGCGATTGGACGCATCTCGGCGTTGCGAAGCTCTACACGGATATTACGCGGAACGGGTACAAGATCATGTACCTCACCTCGCGCGCTATTGGTCAGGCCGACGCCACGCGTGACTACCTCAAGGGGATCAAGCAGGAGAACTACCAGCTCCCAGAAGGCCCTGTCATCATGAGCCCCGACCGTCTAATGGCTTCCTTGCATCGGTAAATGCGCTCAGGCATTTCGACTCATTTTTGAACTTACCTTCGATGCTAGTGAGGTCATCATGCGGAAGCCTGAGGTATTCAAGATGGCGTGTCTGCGGGATATACAACGGTTGTTCGGGGAAGCCTCGCGGAATCCTTTCTATGCCGGTTTTGGAAATCGTATCACCGACGCCCTGTCGTACCGTAGTGTAAATGTCCCGAGTGCACGCATATTTACCATCGACTCGTCCGGAGAGGTCAAGATGGAGTTGCTCGAGCTAGCGGGCTACAAGTCCTCGTATGCCTCCCCCTTTTTTCTTACTGTCTTTCCGTAGTCAACTCATGACACCTTTCCAGATATATCCACATGACCGACTTGGTGGACCAGATGTTCCCGCCCATCCACCGGAAATGGGCGCCCGAGTTCACCGACTTCAACTATTGGAAGCCGCCCATGCAAGAGTTTCCCCTGCCGGACCTCTCACCGCCTTCGCCCGCACTCAGCGCGCGCTCCGACACGTCTAACCGTGGCGCCCTCTCGAGATTGCGCAACTTCAGCCTCGTCCCTAGCCGACAGGGCTCGATGCGCACGTCGTCGCAGCCGCAGCCGCCCCGGCCTGAGGCGAATGAGCCAGAGCGGAGCAACAACGACGGCAATTTGCATCTTCGGCAGTTCTCGTCATTTGAAAGGCTGAGCAGCACGCTTGGGTTCTCGAGCGGCGACAGCAGCCGCCGAAGCGCGAGCCCCGAATCATCGTCGTCGTATGACTCGGAGGACGATGAGGGCGAGGATGGGCATGGCGGGCGCAGGCGGGAGCGTAGGCGGAGTATGACGAGTATGCCGGGGACACTGGATGAGATGCATTTTGGTATGGACGACGACGATGAGGAGGAGGAGCCGCACTATGCTCACGGTGGGGATCGGGCGGAGGGTGAAGGGGGCGAGGGCGAGGGCGATATTGAAGAAGATGCTGGGGATGAGGCTTTTGATGAGGATTTGTTGGCCGCCGGGGAGATGAAAAATGTCCCCTTCTTGTGATGCATGCTATCTGTACTATTTCACGTGTAATAAGCTATAAACAATAAAAACATCGCATACTCGATGACCTGCTATCGTGCGCGGCACCTACTTGTCGTTTCACTGCAAGGTGCGTGCTCGAGAATCGCAGATGCGCCACATATTCCTTATATATCCAGAGGTATGTTCGCGACAAACAGTGGCGACTCTCGGCTCGGGTGAAACGTCCCGATATCGGTGACACCGTAGCGCATCGCCACAAGTACTCTGCGTTCTACGTTGCGAAGTACATCAATGACAGAAGCAAAGCACGGGTACAGAAAAGTGAGATGAAAACACGAGTCCAAACTTCCCGATCGCGCAAGCGTTAATCAAGATGGTGGTTGTGACCGCCATCCTGCGTCGCGGCACGCTGGAAATTCTCGTCTACAATGGCCTTCCTGGCTCTTGCTATCGCAATGAGATCATCTGCGAGACTGGCGAAAAACAACACTCCGAGTCCGTGATTCCCATACCCTGACCTCTGGATCCCGGCAGAGGAGGAAATACCGGGCATGTTCGAGCTGTTTCTTTTCATCAGATTGAGCTAGGCCAGAAGGGTAAGGAAACGGGACAACGACATGTAGCTTGACAAGCTGGAAATCAGGTAGCAGATTAGACGGGGTGACGAAATCAAGCTCACGGTCGAACTGCCTTCTAGTTTTCCCCATGCGTGGTACTGAACATCGATCTCCTTCAGATGATTGGGGAGTCGGGTAAGATTCACGAGAAGTTCATGAGAGAAGCTCCAAGGAATACAAATACAACTTGGGTCCGGTTGTCCTACCCTTGTGCGGTCCACGTGCCCCCTATTCTCTATCTCGGTGGCTCGGCCATCCGACTGCGTCGATATCCAGGCCGACAGGACCAAGGAAGAGTGCAACGCAACGCAGCCTTACCTACTAGGAACTTGTTATTTCGAAAGGCAATGCAATCAACCGCTCTGTCCGAGCAATTCATACTACTTGAAACGGGTAAACATACAGCGGGGACACAACTAAAGCCTTCCAGGCTCGATCGGTCCTGATCGTACCAGGGCATTGAAAGCTCTTCATAACATGGGTGCGTCGGACTTCACTCCACTTGCAGCCCATTCATATAGCGCACCAAAGCCCCCTCAGAGACCTCATAATCGTCGCCCATAAATGGATCGGGCTCGTCATCACCTAGCGGATGCCACATGCCGTCCTCCACTCGACCAGGAATATGCACAGTGGTCAGGATATTCCTCTCCTCGTCTCCGCGTGGCAATGAGATAACAAGCAGCTGAAGGCCCCCGTTACTCGTCTCGACACGCTTTACAAGCCGAGCCCAGGCAGCACCCGGTGGCGGGTCCTCCTCGTCAGCGCCACCAGCGTTCAGTTCGGCGGTAACTTCGTCCGCCGTCCTGCCCTTGGGGTCGTCCGGCGTGGCCCAAGTGAACGAGCGAGACTCGGCGATGGTGATCTCTGGTGAAGTGGTGATATACTTAATTTTGAATGTGAGCGCTTTGGTATCTGGTTTCCATCCGTTGATCTTGATTGGTTGGTCGATCTGCGCCAGATCGCTGCTGACTACGTAGTGCAAGAACTTGGTTTCTTTCTTGCTGAGTTCCGTCGCGGGTAATCCCTCTAAGGCGTTCCTGATAAGTGAGCGAAGTACAATGGATAAGACCCCTCACTTTTCTGGCGGGCTTGTCTCTCTCTGCAGCTAGCACGATGTGCCATCCAGTCTTTCGACTGACACTCCTTTGAACAGTCTAAAGATCTGTGAGTCATCGATGCGGCGATGCAGGAAGTCGTCATCTCACAATACGCAATGCTACACCCGGTGCACCGTTTGAAGGTCCGCGTTTTCCCCTTCGTCGTACACTTGAAGAATGTCAGTATTGTGTTCGTCCTCAGAAAGCTATCGGACTTACGTCGACACGTTCACAACTTCGGATAAAGCCAGTAATTTCAGCATCGTCTTTGAGCAACATGCGATCGTGCACGACAGTTCGAAACGCATTCCAGGACTTCCAGAGACGGCCGCCGCTGCGATGCAGAATGCCCTGGAAGAGTCTGTAACTTTCCGAATCGTCGATTTCGGCGAGGGCATTGTCAGCCGGTACCAGAACGGAGAGGTACAGTAGATAAGGTGTGAGTCGGTAGGTCAGAATCATCCCGATGTTGTTAAGATCCACTTCCTCGAGAGGCCAGCGACAGCACATGAGTATCGATTGAATAATCTCATGCTCAATTGCCTGTCTGCACCATGGGACGCCATCGGTTGCTGTGAGGTGGATATTCAGGAAGAAGACACAGGATCCGATGCATCGCGTAATGAGCGGGGCGAGGGATTTGTCGTGCAGCGGCATGCCCGACAAGGTGGCGAATGCTTTGCATACCGCCTCGATCGCATCTTGTTCCAAAAGCGCAAGCTGGAAGTCAGGGTTGGCCATAGACATTTGTACAAAGACCATTAACTCCTTCATAAACGTGCGATAGACAAGTCCCGGGTCGCGTGGGTTGCGTAAATTCGCGCCGACGGATTTCAATACAACCTGAGCAGCCTTCGTGTACTCGCCGCCACCGAGGCCTACGGAGAGACCGCGACTTTTAGTCGCGTCGTACATGTCTATGATCTCTGACACCGGGGCAAATAGTCGTACGCCAGGTGACGAGGTTCTGGGCACCCCGTTGTGCATGATCTCAGCGGCCCATGACTGGCCCAGTAAGACCTGAGCGTCATACCCGAGGACCAGATCGCGTAACGGCCCCACGGTGTGTGCGACAGAGAACAAAATGTTCAAGTTCGTCGCGTATACGCGACCCCAGAAGTCTTTAACACCCTTTTTGTCGAGATTCGACGCGAGGCTAAGGATCCGAATCGCGTTCTCGTGTAGGTAGGTCATCCACGGCCATATATGCATCTTCCATGACTTTTCCAATTCGAGAAAATACTGAGGGTTGCAAGGCCACATCATGATTTCGAGGATGCCCCGGAGCGCGACATGTGCGAGAAGGATTTCGTCGCCATTGTCCGCAAGGTTGATTGGAGCTGAGTGAGATGGAACAGCATTGACTAGATGCTGAATGAAAGTAGGAAGGTGGTCTTCCGGCCCCGGTGCCGGCAGCGTCGACAAAGTCGCGATCAGCTTGTCCAGTTCGATGACAGTTGGATTGCGATTGGCCGTGGCATTGCCGCTGGTGTTTTTGCTTTTGTTCTTGCCTTTCTTTGAGGGCATTTCTCGACCGCTGGGCAATTGGGTTGCCTGCTGCCGGCAGTGGCGTGCCAAACGCGTGCCATGTTACACTGAAGAAGGGCCATTGTTTGCCAACTGAGAGTCAACTAAACAAACGGTTCTTTTCTGAACTTGTTGTGGAGGATGGTGGGGTCCATGAGGCTGGATCCTCTTTCATCTGAGCCATCACCTCCTAGTGCCCCTTCAACGTAATTCCATGACGAATGACCGATCATAACCCTTCGCACCGTCAATCAGGCAGACCTCAAAGCCAACAAGCTACTCAACGACCAGCTTCCCCGACCGTTCAGGCCCCAGCCGTTCCAGGCGAGCAATACGTGGTTCCACCCGCAGCTGCGCTGCACGCGCCAGACGGTGATGCGTTTAATGTCGATCCAACCGCACCGTACCTCAATTCTGCAGGAGGTCGTGCAGAAGCGAATCCTCCATTCTCCGGGAGAAGGAACAGTAAGCGCTTTGCGGGAGGATTTGTGGCCGTAGTCAAGAGGGCACTGCGCCAGCAAGGCTCCACCCAGACACAGGAGCCTCCAGAAGCCGGTCTCCCCGCTGACAGGTCTCGCAGCCCGCGGCAGAGTTATCCTCACCCGCGCCCACCTCCCGCCCCACCTTCCCATCCAGGCTCAGTGCACGCCAGGCCTGTGCCTGCCGATTCCTCCCCTGTCGCATCGCCTTCCCGTACAGCGCACGAATCCATCGAAACAGGAACCCACGATGACGAAGCTACGGCCGTGGAGCACGAGGTGCTCCCTGTTGCACAAGTCATGGGAAGTCCTGTTTACGTGGAACCCCGTCTTGGCTCCGACTACGCAAAAATGGATTCACCGAGGCTCTCGATCACGTCCCTCGCGTCATACGTATCTCGGGTTCAAAAGTTCTTTCGCGATCTCAACGACCTGCCATGGGTCGCAGAACGCGTAACAGTTGACTACGTCCCCGGAGAGTCAAAGGGCCGCCGTCAGGCTCGCGAGCGACGCGCACAGCGTCCCACGTCTTGGTATGGTAACGTCCCAAACGCGCTCCCCGGCCACCACAATGTGGACCTCTTCTCCGAGAGCACGTCGCCTGCTTCACCCCCAGCAATGCATCCTGAAATGCAACAGCCTGCGTTCCATGCTCTTCCGTACTCGACCCAGCGGGAAGTTATTTTCCGAATTCAGAGTCCGAATGAACAAACGCAAAACATACCTTACGTATCGGTTGTTCCAGCGTCCTTTACTTTCACACCGCCTGCTGCGTCTGTACCCCAGGATCGACCGCGCTCCGTTCAGCCAACACCGCCAACACCCTACTCACAACCTCCCACGCAGACTCAGCCAACGCCGGAGCCACTCCCCGTGACGACACCAGCGCAATCACCGCCTATGCCCGCATTCCGGCCATATGGCCAGACATACCCGATGGGTTATGTGCCGTACCAGCAGCAGGCAGCTGTTGCGGAGCAGTACAACGATCTTTCCGTGCATAACATGTCACAGATCCCGCCGGGAACTGTGCCTTCAACTCCTGGTACAGCCACTCATCCACAGCCGAGTCGACCTGCGTCGGCTACACCGACTCCTCTCGCCAGTCGGCCGGCCTCGATGCAGTACCCGTACCCTGTCCAAACGCCTGCATAGAATTACGTGCTCCCCTCACTCAAGTACGACTTTGACGATGATACTTACAGTTTTTGGTGAACCACTGGCTGGTTCCATGATGAATGACTATTTTTCGATTGGAATCATGATGTACCATATACACTTGAACAGACGTTAACATGACTGCATTTGCTCGAGGGTTCGGACAGATGGGAGAAGAAAAACGTGATTGGCATTGTAGAACGCTCCGTGTATGATTGTGACCCGTAAGTGGGTATAATGCCTCCACATGAATGATATATACTGTACATAGTGAAGATCATGAGTCGAAATATCTACTCTGTGGCCGGCCAACAGTCCCTCCATCCAGAAATATCTTACTCAATGGCCGTGAAGGGCGCGCCCTCCGTTTACCTTCTCGCATACTGCGTATAGCCTGGTCGAGGTCCCCACGCCCCACTGACCGTTTCCCAGCTGCGTACCCTTGCGAAGACGTAGAAGGCGGCCCTAAGGCCGGGGATGAAGGAGTAGGCGCTGCCTTGATGGTCTGCTCGAAGAGCATAAGCGGTGCGGAGATGAAGGACGATGCGCCACTCACATCCTCCTGCGCCGGCTCTGGCTCTGCCACCACGACTTCCGGAGCTTGGGGTTTGGGTGGTTCGAGCTTCTGCTGCGCGTCGTGTACCTCAAGGGCGCACTTCTGGACAAAGGGGGTGATGGTTAAGTGGCAAGTTGGGAGGTAGTTCAAGCTGTTTGCATTCACCTGCAGAGAGGACGAGAAGGAAGCAATGAGGCCGAAGAAGTCTTCCGGCTTCGGTGCCTCTGGTGAATTCGGATCTTCACCAAAGTACGCCAGTAGCGAGCGGAGCTCTCCATCGAGGCTGTTGCTCATGTTCTTTACCGCGTCCACACTTGAGCCGACTTGTGAAACAAACGGCTGTTGCAAATCAACAAGCTGTCACGACCAGCAGGCACAAGAACAATAATTACCTGCATGACATCAATGAACTTGTCACCAGCAGGCATCTCGAGCTGCCGAAGCTCCTTGAGCTCCAATTCTACCTGGCTGAAGCCCGAGACCAAGGCGTGCACCGATTGAGAAATAGTTTGGACTGAAACTGCATCACATGGTGAGAAAATACAGGAATCTTGACACCTGCGAGTAGCTCACCTCGGGCCGCGGGCTCCAAGTTAGGAAGATCCTCAATGAAGGTAACCAGGGAAGGATCCGTCCGCATCAGCACCCGCGCGAGGTAGTGAAGCAGAGTAGGACATTCAGCACCGCCTTTCGCGGTCTTCGTCTCCTTCAGCTACATGCAAACATTGGTATAAGCATGTGACACATGAGAAGGTCGCACAGACCTTGAGGAGAGCGTCGAGTTGGAAGCCTCGCGCCGCTCCTCTGAAGGTCGATCCGTTGAGAGCGTTACCGACCGACAAAACAGCCTGGGTACTTTGTCAAAAATGACCCGCGGGCCAAGGAATGTTTGTCAAACCTGTAAGACTTGCTTAAATCTCTGGGACGTCCGGAGTTCATGACAGGCATTGCGCAAGATGTTCAATTCCGGTCTAATTTCGGCAATGTCAAGGTCAAGCTTGCGGCGATAAAGCATACATTCGAGGCGCTCCGCCAGACGAGGAATAGTCATGATCTATGACACACAGTTAGACAATCGCGAAGATGACTAGCGATACGTGTTACCTGGCTGAAATATTGATCGGCCTTAGCCAACTTCTTGACGTCACCGAAGTCTTTGATGCGAGCAACCTGCGGCATTAATTGTCGAGGTAAGCCAACACACAAAGGACTACTGTTGGCTAACCTCTTCAGACGTTGGAAGCTGTCTACTGATTGCTCTCAGATCGTCTACAGTGAGTTTCTCATCATCCAGGTTAAGCAACGCTTGGCGAATATCTGGGAAGCCCATCTTGATACGCGACAGCATTATTGCTGCCAGGAGAATTCAGTGTTGGTCGCTCAATCAGCTTCCTTACCTACCAATGTTATTGGCACGCGTAATGTCGAGAAGGGTGGTGACGTTCTGCTTCCTGGTAGGACTGAGTATCTGTGAGGGCGTTGAAGGAGCGTTATCGATGACGAAGATGGCCTCTAGATCGTCCATATTAAATGATATACTGGACGGCACATCGTTCCAGACGGTCGCCGCAACGCTGGGGCCGGCAAGTTTGTTCCAGAAGAAAGGCTTTAGTCGTTTGGCAGGACGCGTAACCTTCAGCCTGCTGTTCATTTTGAAGGCAGACGGGGGTGGAGGTGGAGGTGGAGGTGGAGGCCCTCCCATTTGCCGGGGCGGAGGAGGTGGCGGCGGCGGTGGAGGAGGTCCGCCGTTTGGTGACGGCTGAGCAGGAGGAGGCGGTGGTGGTGGTGGCGGCGGCGGTGCAGGAACTGGAGGTGGTGTAGGAGCTGGAGGAGGTGCCGAATTCATTCCCAGTGAAGGAGGAAGTGGCGGCGGAGGTGGCGGCGGCGGGGGACTGGACACGGTAGGAAAATTAGAGGGCGGGGGTGGAGGCGGAGGTGGCGGCGACGCGTGTGTTGACGGTGAGATGGGGATAGATGTGGGAGATGAGACTTGCGGGCTGGGCCTCATGGGTTTCTTCGACGGCGGAGGCGGAGGCGGGGATTTCGCTTTGAACTCCTTTTCTGTCCTGGGTCTAGTCAGTAATTGCGCTTTGAGCTCTTGTATTTCTTTGGAAAGGGTTGCAATCTGCTCATCCTTTTCCGTCAGCTTCTCAATTGCGCGAGCGGCGATCTGCTCTGCATCCATTCCTGCAACCCGATCCGCCTCCCGAGCCTCCTCCCGTGAAACGAAGCGCGTATAGACGGACTCCAAGGCGCGCTTCAAGTACACGATCTCCTTGTCCTTGATTGCAAGGTTCGACTCCAGTTCACAGTTCTAAATTTGTCCTAAGACCTGCTCAAGAAGGCATGAATCGACCGGACGTACCTTTGTCTTCAGCTTGGCAATCTCTTCGTTGAGACTATTCCACTTCGCTCTGTCGCGCTCGCGTTTGGCACGTTCGTCCTAAGGAGCAGGCCTGAGGACGGAGACGGAAGTGAGACGAAATAGGAACGCACTGCGTCGCGCCCATCAGCGGGATTAAGTGCCTTGAGTCGATCCAGCTCAGCTTGAAGCTGCAAAACTTGCTTTTCTTTTTGCACAAGTCTTTGGACTAGCCCGTGGAAGTTCTGTAAGCCCCAGTTATTGTCAGACATGAATGATGAGATAGAAGAACGTAGTACCTCTGAGCCACTTTTGCCTAAAGACTTAGCTTGAGGAACAGGCAGGCCCAGCGGCAGAGATTTCAGCGTGTTGATCTCGGCGACTTTCTGGTTGAGCTCGTTGCGCAACTCCGTCCTCTGAAGCAAGTTGAGTTGATTTGCACCATGAGCAAGGCAAAGTCATACCTCGTCACTGAGTTCCTCTACTTTACTCCGCAACTCCTCCAACTCCTGCTCTATGAAGGAGTCGCTTTCCGACGCTGCTTTAACCTCCAGTTCTTGTCCCGTTATATGCTGAACAGATGCGGCGAAGCGCTTGATGAATATGTGCCAGCTGTCATCACTGTTCAAGGAAATGTAGGTAGTCAGCTGAGTGTGGCCTAGTAGGAGCAAGTCACGTACAAATTATCAAGCAAGGCGGCTTGCTCGACAAAACGGTCGAGAATAGCAAACAGATCGGCCTTCAACTGTCTACAGAGAAGTGAACAATGAGCTGAGCCGGTGCGGTGTTGAATGATTACTTACATCCCGACATCCCGTTGGAGGATTTGTCCGTAGTGATGCAGGATTTCCACCATCATTGGATACAATTCCCCGTGCTGTTTTGCCAGGACTATGAGATCCTCAAGGGCGAGTTCGGAGTCAGATTGCTGTCGCTCATGCCCCTTGGCATCACGGGTCAGTAAGGCACGAGCACGTTCCCGCATATCCTCCTCATCCTCAAATTTCTCCTCTGTATAGACATCCATCTGCGTCAACAGCGAGTCTGGGGGTTTAACATAGCGCAAAGCCTAGAGAAATGCTCAATGGCTAGTGCTAAAAAGGCAGTGACAATACCAAACTCACCACAATGACTTCGTTCAACCCTCTCCTCCCAAACTCCTCTCTGAGCAACACACGCTCTTCCAGAGATTCGGGACAATTCGTGAGGGCATTAATGACTGTCATGGAAGCTGTCCGAGCTTCCCAGACGCCTTCTTCCTCGTTCCCAGAGCCAGCACCGTTGTCTTCATCGGAGTCGTTGCCTAAGTCTGGAAGTCGCAGGGACGATATAAGCCCTTCGAAACGGAAGGGTTCATCATATGCAACTCGGTAGTCCGAAAGCGCCGAAAGGACAGCCTTATGCCCGTCGGTCAGAGAAATTACACATACGGCCGCCAGAACCTCGGACGCCAGAGTCCGCAGCTTGAGGGACGAAGCGTGCAGTGAATATGCGATGTGGGTGATGATGGTCGGTGCTCGCAGTACTTGATTAAAGCCGGACTAAGCTGATGTTCAAGCAAATCAGCAAATAAAACTTCGACTGTAGACTCACTTCGGTGTTCAGAAGGACTCTCAGGCATTTGATATTCTCCAATAAGACGTTGGTCTCCATTTCGGTTAGATCGCGCCTTTTCCCGCCTTTCCCCACTAGCCCAGCCAACAATGAACCCAACGCGTCCAGGCCCTTCTCCGTGATCATGAATTCTTCAATCCAGACCATCTTGGCTGTGGACAGATGGACCCGCAACGATATCAGGTGTTTCACCAGCTTGTTGTCCAGGGATTTACCACGCAGGCCATCGACATACCACTTGGCAGACTTATCGGTGTCTTGCGCACTTCTTTCCGATTTCTCGCCTCCGGAGGATGCCCACCATCGACCCCAAAGGCCGCCTGTATTCTGAGGTTGGAGGGGTTGCATTTCTTCTGCCACTTTTCCTACTTGCGCCTTGCCCTTTCCAGAAGCACTGGAGTCGAACTCCCCGCTCAGCCGGCCAGTGTCTGGAGACACCACAGGGGGCGCGGATGTAGCTCCACCCCACCCACCGACGATGGAGAATCTGCGCATCAGGCCAGAGTCTCCAGTGAGCTGAGGGACGAGGCGAGGTAAAAGGGCTGAGCCACTAGACGGTCCGTATGTTGCGGAGTAGGATGGCTGTTCATCGTGTTGAGCAGATCTCGCCGACGAGGTCCGATTTTGCTGAAGCAGGTATTTCTTCTGATCTGTGGATAGCTTGTACATCGGAAGTCTTTTCTCCCCTGTCAATCCCATGTCATCCTGAAAGACAATGAGTGACCAGTTACCTGGAAGCAAGTGCAATCATACCAGCATACGTTCGAAATCTGCTTCATTGATATCGTCTTGTCGTGTCATCTCACTGGCTGCGCCAGGCTTTGAAAAGCTGCGAGCAGCGTTTTCAAGCAGCCTCGGCTCGCTTACGCTCTTCCTGTTGTCGCCAGCGGTGAAGGTCGAACTTCGATTGGGCGATGAGGGTGAAGTCGGTCGCAACCAACCATCAAACAGGTTCGATAATCGATTATGGGAAAGGGAGCCCTTCCAATCTGCGGTGGCAGTCGCAGCAGGATGGGGCGGTGACCCTGGAACGCCACTCAATTTCGCAGTCCCTTCGTCTCCATCTTCCTCATCGGACTCCTGGAGTGCTGCAAGGCGTCGGATAGTCGATTCCGATGGCTCCAGAGACGCGTTGGACACGTTGCGAGACTTTGACCGGCGGTACCATTCGTCGGGGACGCACAGCCTGAATACACGTCGCGCCCTGGCAGTGAAAGGATTTGCAGCAAAGGGGGATTTGACGATTGGGTGGATCAGAGATGACATTGGGAGCCTTGAGAACTCTAATTGAAGGAATCAGAACTAGATACTAAGAACAAGAGAGGGACGTACTCACTCTCTGAATCGTTCTCGCTCCATACTTCCTCGAGGACGTACTCCAAGTTGCCTCCACCGGTTACAGGCAACGTACGAGTCAATCCGAGTTCCTCCATGATGCCCTCCACAACTTCATTCACTGTTGTAGTTCTGGAAATGAAGAACTTGTATTCGTAGCCATCGTGAATTTCTGGGACGCGAAGAAACGAAACGGTGATGCTGAGGTGAGGGTTGAGAGATACTAGGCGAAGGACCGGGGTATGTAGATGAGCAGTTAGTGGGAAAGAGGAGAAATGTCTTTGTGATTTGGACGTAGTCGATGAAGAATTTACTAGCGGGGCTACAGGGGTAGTGTCCTCAATGGTCCCTACGACGGTTCTAAATCCCAGTTCGACAGTGACATGGACTCGTACAACGCACCATCTCCAAGAGCCTCAAGCTGAGTTTCTTCCCAAGGTCTGCCACTAGGTTCCACGCGAATCCGCTGCAGAGCCCAGCCGTGATCCTCGAGATCCCCGAGTATCTCGTCCTTCACTTCGTCCATGACAATCAAGACGTGGATAACATCCTCCGCGATGCTGTCCTCCGGAACTTCAGCAAAATGAAGAGACCCAGTGACGAGCACAGTCGGAACAATCAGCGAGTTCGATGGCATCTTCGAGTGGATGTTGGTCCTAGAGTAGAGCACCCGCGGTCAACGACCAAGAGATTGGAAGGGGAGCGTAATATTCCACGCAGACGCCCGATTTATCTTGCGTCTATGCCGCGCATATGATATGAATATTGTGAGGACGAGGACACCCTGCAAGGCAGGCAGATCCGTCGGTATGAACAGTGGGAGACAACTCTGTATTCGCCATCTATGGATTCCACGGCACGTGAGCCACGAAGCGCACAATACGAAGTTCCAGGCAACGGCGCCAGCCCCAATATTGACTGACCGCCTATCGACGGTCTCACAACAAAGCCTTCTATCTTACAGAGCGAAAGATTACAACAAAGCGAACAAGCCAAAAATCGCTGAAGATACAGTAGTACTACATGTCCATCAAATACCAGACGTTGAGGTCAACGTGCCTTCGGTATCTACTGAGGGATGTACCATATAGTAGACGCGAAGGTTCTCCCCCTCGGCGGCAGACTGCTGGCTTTCCTCATCCATGGAGGGCAGAGACTCCTGTACGTCGCCTTTTATTTCAAGAAGATAATTATCCTGATAGGTGCATTGTTTGATGACGTTATTGCATGAAATTTCACACATCGAATAAGACTTACCTTCACCAGCTTTCGGAGCATCTTAGTGATGAGCTCTTTTTCGTACTCCAGCTCCTCCACGTCGCGTATCTCAGATTCCTTGGACTCCAAGTACCAGTCGATGAGCTCGTCGCGATCAATCCCGCGCGCCGTCTCAAGCTCTGCAGCAGAAATGTGCAAGACAATCAAATCCCGAAGTGTGATGTACTTGTCGTGCGTGATGACCATGCGCCGCTTGGGGGCCGGGGGTGGCGGGGCATCAGCACCCAAGGCCGCGCTACCCGCCCGAGACGACGAGGATGGAGGTTGCGGTCCTGGTCCAGGTGCATGGATCCGAACATTCGCAGGCATTGAGCTCTCCTCCATTTGATCCATCGCCTCCGTCTCCTCAGCAGTCATCTGAACATCTTCGTCATCCGCGTTATCGACATTGGATCTCTGTGGACGCGCATCTCCGCGTTCCCCTTGCAGCTCTTCTTCATCGAAGTCAACATCGTCCTGTTCCACGTGAATGATTGACTGTCGGAGCAGGGTATATGCCTCGCGGACAAAGGCCGGTGTAATCTGAAAGAAGAATATGAGGGTCGTGTGGGTGAAGCAACGGCTCAATTGACTTTACCTCGGAGGTACAGTTCGCGCGTGCAATAGCCTCACTCAACCGGATCATGCTCTCCAGCTGACGGACGGTAATGCGATACGAATTCCTACCCGCACCAGTGGCATCATCTTGTCTAAGGATGCGATACTTTTCGACGAGAACATCCGCAGCCTCCCGGGTGAGCTTGAAACATTGGAAATGTCAGCATGCCGTCGAGACTACGTGACAAAATCGCACCTTGGGATTGAAGGTTCTTGCATACCGAATATACCTTTGCAGTGTCTCTGTGCTGAACTCTGGGTTGATGGCCTCGTCTTGGAACCGGTGCACGTTGACGATGTGTTTTGCGATATTCATATCGACCTTCTCATCGCACTCGTCCAGGACGACAAAGAATAAGTCGAAACGACTCATGATCGGTGCGCTCATCTGGACGTTAGCTCGGAGTGACTTCTTCCTGTCGTACCTGCCGCCGATCGGATTGGCTGCTGCGAGGATGGACGTCCGAGCATTCAAGGTAGCATGGATTCCTGCCTTGGCAATGGAGATTGTCTGTTGTTCCATGGCTTCGTGGATAGCCACTTGGTCCGAAATGTCCATCTTGTCGAACTCGTCAATCGCGCAGATACCATTATCGGCAAGCATCAAAGCACCAGCTTCAATAGTGAAGTCTCCTGTTTCCTCGTCCTTGACCACGGCTGCGGTCAGTCCGGCGGCGGAAGAGGCCTTCCCTGAAGTATACACAGCGCGAGGGAGGAACGAGCAAACGTATCTGGACAGATTTGTAAGTGAAAGCAGACATGAAGGAGGAGCAGCACTGACTTCAGAAACTGCGACTTGGACGTTGATGGATCGCCAACGATACAAATATTAATGTCGCCGCGAAGATGCATGCCTTCTGGCGTCTGTTTGTGCACGCCGCCCATGAGTTGCAAGAGGAGACCTTTCTTGACGATCTCGTGGCCATATACGGTAGGGGCGATGCTTTCAACCAGACGGGAGTAGATGTGGTCGGAATCGATCATACTCTTAAGCTCCTCGAACTCGGGTTCCGTCAAAGATTCGATGAACGCCTGTCCATTGTCTTCGCCCATTTCCTCCTCGCCCCTGATATTCGTCCCTCCCTAGCAGACGGTCAGCGCGATCCTCCCATTTGAATAGATGACTCACCCGTCCATCTGCGTCATGAACCATACATGCGAGGAACGCAGTCTTGTACTGCAAATCTCTGACGCCCAGGGTTTTCAAACCTGTCACGCCGTTACCTCCCACTCCGGCCGTTGCAGCACCAGCTCCACCCCTGTTCGCCTCTCGTTGTAGTTCCGCTTTGTTGCCGCCAGGCAGCCCAAGTTGGCTGACATCAGGTACCACTATAAAGGTGCCGGTGAAAACACACTTGTCTCCGGCTTTGGCACGTTCAACCAATTCGGAGCGTAGGATCACATCGAGAGAACGAGGCATAGATCCTGTGGGGATTTCGGAAGGGTTTTCCTGTATTCGAACCTTTTGCCAGTCAGTGAACTTCGAGTTATCGATTTGCAGCTGCCATGCTGTGCGGTTGCCACAGGTTGGATTAGGGCAAAGAGCAGGCTAAAAGCTAGCGGTCAACCAAGAATACAAACAAAGAGCTGAAGACCTACTTCCGTATATTTGAACTGCTGTTCGATATCATTGACATGTCCGTTGCATACTTCGCAGATAAAACTGCCGAAGAGAAGTTCTGGTCGAACTTCACTCGTCCTGGTAACCGTGCCGCTGATGCTCATGAGGGTCCCGATCTTGTCCGTCCTGAGGTCGCGAATCCCAGAAACAAGCGGAAGGTGATAAAAAGCAATATTGAATTCGCGAGATTGCAGGTTGGCAGAATCTGTGGTAGCTGCCGTCGGATTGATCTTCAGGTATTCAGGTTCGAACTCGGCAACAAGATTGAGGAGGGCGCGCCGTAGGTATGGGAGAAATCGGTAGTATTGTTTCTGAATGGCGTCCGCGAGCACATCATCCCTCTGAAGGAGATGGCCAAAATCGACGTATAATGTGGTCAACTCGTATTCCCGCATGGTGTGTATTTGCTCGATATAGATGAGTTCGCCTTCACCAGCATCAGGAACGGCACCATCAGATGCAGGGGTAGGGGCGAGAGCAATGTCCTCCGTGAACCTATCTCGAAAAACGCGGTCAGTGTCAAGCGAATTGGTGCAGGATTCAGCCGCACGTCTTCAGGAAAGTTTCGAAACTTTCAGCCACACTCTCTCCGACCGCGTCCCTCACAAGCGGAACCTCACCGTTCGGCTGAGTTCTTGGCCGCCTCCGCTTCCTTGCAGCGCCCTGTTCGTTTCCTTCCTCTCCCTCGTCGTCGCCAAGTGTCAAGGCATCGGCTGTTGGCCGCCGCGGTGTTCTGCCATCCACTGATTGAGATGGTTCCGGTGCGCTGCTTGGTGGTAATGACGAGCGCAGCGCGGGAGGGGAAGACGTTCCATCGAAATCCATGGTGAGTGATGAGAATCTAGAGTGCAGTTGACGCGACGTGCCCTGAGTTGGGAAAATTAGATGCGATCTGTCACACATTAGGGCAGGCAGTCTCGTGTGCGTGACCACTGCACGAGACTGTCACGCAATTAGCCACTTCTGCTTCCGCCTCTCATGAGCGATCTTGAACCTTTGGATCCCACTTATGTCGCGGATGTCTTGTCTCGTCCGCCGTTCGTTACAATAGATGGAGTCATAAACGTCCGGGATCTCGGTTCATACCCTACGGATAGCGGTCTGGGCGAAATCACGAGGCCACGATTCCTCTTCCGTTCTGCGGAGCTATCTAGCATCACTGAACGAGGTATGGAACGTCCAGTAGCTGAAGTTGTATGTAGACTGATACCAGCGGCGAAGGAGAGCAACAGTTGAAAGCCTTGGGTGTCACTAAAGTGTTTGATCTCCGGTCCGACACTGAGATCCTGAAATACAATTCACCACAGCCGCAAATCGATGGCGTAGAGATCACCAGAGCACCCGTGTTTCAGACAGAAGATTACAGCCCAGAGATGATGGCGAAGTACGTACGTGCTGTCATCGGTGTCAGTTAGCCGTGCATTGGCCCATTCATGTGTCTCCCAACCAGACGATATCAATTATACGCTAGTGGGAAGACCGAGGTATGTTTTGAGATCCTGCTCTTGCTGTTCTATATCTGACCGCTCGTTCAAGGCTTTTATGGAACTCTACTCTCAGATCCTGGACCACGGAGGTCCTGCATTTGGCACCATCTTGCGGCACCTTAGAGATAATCCGGAAGTCGGATGTCTATTTCATTGTACGGCGGGTAAAGATCGAACAGGAATTATCGCGGCGATACTGCTCAAGGTTTGGCATCCTGTATCCATTGCCTCCACCGACACTCAGAGACGTGTATAGCTTGCTGGTGTCGACAATGATGCCATTGCGGAAGATTATGCACTCACTAGGGTTGGCCGTGAACCGGCACGCGAGAAGATCTTGGCCCGTCTGTCCAAAGAACCGCTCTTTGCATCTAATAATGAAGCTGCCCTAAACATGTTCACATGCAGGTGAGGATACGTGATCCAAAATGCGCTTGGTCCAGGAAATTACTGATGCTCGACTGTAGGCACGAGACTATGAGGGCTTTTTTAACCCTTTTGCAAGATAAATATGGCGGCGTCGAGGCCTACCTCAAACAGTACGTCAACCTTTCGGACGACGACATTCGTCAAATACGGCAAAACATACTTGTTTCTGCTGCGCCGCGTCCTGAACTTTCGACATAGAATTTGGGAATTATGACAGGATTACATGGCATTAATACTCTCCCGATCGTCCAGTATTGGGAAGAATGCAAGGCATTAGAGGATGGAGCAGGGAATGTGTATTACATCAGATAGTCAAACGCATTAGGAGCGTCCCTTGTGTAATAACGGTCTTACTTTCGAGTCAAGCTGATTGTCCTCCGCTGCTTCTGACCTTGCTGTGATGAGGGTCCGTTCGGCGCTGGGGCACCGATCCTCGCCCTCGGATTCAACGGCGATAAGGCCCCGCTCCTCCCCGGTGCCGGGGCAGCATTTGGGTTGAGGGGCAACTCTCCTGTCACCCTTCTTCTCAAGGGCGCTCGTCCTACTGTGACGGGACGACCGGTCCTTTCCGTCCCCGGCAGATTACTTGCTAACGAGTCGCCGGGTTTGTCGACATCCGTGAAATCAGAGTACGGGGTCGTGTCGGTGCCCAGAGCCTGTCTTCTGGCTTTTTCATGCTTGGCTTGAATCGAGCGGAAGTGCAGGAGAAGTTCCTGCCATTTTATCTCGTCCCGCCCGATCTTGGACCTCGATGAAAGTGGTCCCATAGTTCTGCTTAACCATGAGTAGCGGGAGGAGCAACAAATCATGTTCACTGACGATTTGGGGGCAATGTGAAGGAAGCCGGCTGAGTTCACCGCATTCAGGCGGTTGCGAAGCGACACAAAGGCAGAACTTTGTGGCAAAAGCATAAGCAGTCCGTAGAGACACTTGAAGAGATGTGGATATCGCTCTGGTTCTAGCAGCTGCAACCGTATATCTAAGAGAGGGTCAGCAACTGCAACCAGCAGCGGACGATGGGAAAGCATTACATGTGAAGACTGGTGACTCGATTAGTTGAACCAGTTTATCCACCTGGACGAGCATCTGTACCGTTATTTCCAGGTCGGCGCTTGCATTCGATCAGCGTCCAAAGACTCCTAAATCAGGACATGTGCGCTCACAAAATGTACAGCAGGTTTGACGCATGCTCATATGCTTGAGCAAGCAAGCAGAGAGAGAAGACGGCAACGGCATTATGGCACCAAGAACGGTATAACGTCGTGAACAAAGCCTGGCCATCTTGCTAAGGCTAATGTGAGTTATTGATCCAAGGAGCCGCATCAATGGAAACTGACTCGTGTCTCGAGACTCTTCAGTCGTTTACGGAAGTCTGCCAGCTCCGGTGACGTGATGAGAATGATATTCAGTTTCTGGACTATCACGCTGGCGAACTCGAGATCCTGTATGAACATCAAATGAGCGGGAGCTGTGCTGGACGGAATCGAAGGCACTGACGTCTTCTTTTTCCAGAATCTCCGCAAACGTCCGATAGATCTTTTCCGTGTTAAGATTCAGGCAGAGCTGACGGATGATCAGACTCCCTCGTGTTTCTAATAGTCGTCGATCGGTGCTGAAAAGTTCCAATAGATTCATCATGAAGGCTTTGAAGTAGCCCTCCTCTGAGCTAGAGGATATCTGTGCCAGAAGCTGTAAGTCGTGCTTGATCACCTGAGACAGCCACGGATTAGCACATGTTAGGTGGAGAGTGGGGAAATACAAACCTCCTCTGAGCTATCGGAGAGTGTCTTTAATAATGCTGGGAATGTTCCGTCATCCATGGCAAGGATCTGCGTATGGGATCTCGTAAGCTCATGGATAGAAGTACCGAACAAGACCAGTGTACCTTCTTCGGGGCTTTTTGATGCAACATGATGAGCCATTTCAACGCAGCAACGCGCGTCTCCTCAAACTCGCTCAAAAACTGGATCGTTAGCTCGTTGACAGTCGCCTGGTATTCAAACAAATCCGCCTCTTCTGGGCTTTGGGTAGGCGCTGCATGGCTGCTGGCATTCTGGCTCGTGAACGAGGAGACGGGTGAATGCGGCCGGCTAGGATCAGCATTCTGTACCGTTACTGGAGCCGATTCTGCCGACGATGTCGGACGCGGCGTCAAAGAGACATCTGTGGTGCTCGTTCGTTGCCTTTGTAGTGGGACGGTGGGTATTGTCGGCGATTCCGAGCGTTGCTCAAGCGTCGCGCCTTCCCGGGAGGAATCTTTCCCGAGCGTGGACTGTCTCGGGTTTGCCGCGGACGGAGTGGGTGACCTCAGCGTATGAGGTGCCGCAGCTTTCTCCGGAACAGGTAGGCGCGTTGCAGGGTCCACGGGTGAGGGAAGGTTCTGGATAACGGTGAAGAGAAGTTTGTTCGTTCGAACGGCAGCTAGCTGAATCATGGACACATGATGCGCAAGGTTTGGTAGGATGGCGGGCACGAAACGAGGTGTAAACGGCACCATGACCTCCGGGGTGAAAACCAAAAACTCCGCAAGCCATCTTAGGGCGGTTGACTGCTGGATTTCGTCATCTTTACGGAACGTCAGTGGGGAACAAAACATGACGGATAGCGCACTTACGTTCCCCTGTCAACTGTTGGATTAGGATTTCCACGATAGCAGCATAATCCACCTTCACGCCTTGCCCAGGTATCCAAGCTGTAAATTCATGAGCATCCATCCCGCCATCATTCAGCAATTAAGCAGGGCTCACCACCAGTGTCACGTTCATCGATATTGGTTGATGCACAGTCATCCTTTTGTGCAGCGTCGCTATCGTCCCCGGACGGGTATTCGTTGTCATTGATGAATACAGACCGTTCCGATGTTTCCAAGGTCAGCTCCGGCAGCTTCTCATGGACATCGACATGTCTCAAAGATTCCGCTGGCGTCTGGGCCTTCAAGCTAGCCTGTTCGTCAAGTTGACGACGCACAATGCTGACGTCACGAATTTCGCGAAGAAAGTCTGCCAGTAGTGTTTCCGTCGCAACGCGGACATCTTCCGTTGGATCTGAAAGATACTTCCTGCGAAGTTACAAAAGAAGTCAACAGATGTAGGCATGCTCGAAACGCGCTCCACCTACAAAAGGCCGTCGAGAAATTCAGGGAGATATGAGATTAGCTCCAGCTCAGGGACAGAATCAAGGACGTTGATCCAGGACACCAAATAGCTGCGCGTAAATGGGCTCAGGACGTAGATGCGATCTCGAAGCAGAGGAATAAAATGTGCCAATGAAAACGCCTTTTTCCGTCCTGAATGCTCGCCGTCCGACATATCATCGGGATAGGATACGAGGACTCCGCGAGGGTCGTCGCGTCCGTCGCGGACCTTCTCTGTCTCTGGGTAAAGGGGGATATACGTGGACGCCGATTCCGCAACGATGTCTTTGAGCAACCTGTCTAGAAGCTCAGCACCATTCTTGACTGATAGTTCCGAGTCAGCTGCGAGCTAAAGTTTGTCAATTTCGCGCGTACAGGATGTAGGGCAGGAGCTGATGCCACTCACTTTACTCAGGGCATCAAAGATGTCATTGAAATATACCAGGACCTCTCCTTTCGAGACCTTGGCGATGTTATAGAGGCATTCGGCGGAGAAATACCGAATCCTGTTCTCGGGATCGACGAAGCAGTCGAGAAGGGGCCCAATAAACTTCTCCATATACGGCGCAACATCAACACCTAAGGCAATCGCCGTTCCAGCAAGACCGATGAGACCACCGTTCCGTATGTGAAGAGGGTTGCTGGTGTTGCTGAACATTTCGACCAGCTGGTCAATGATATTGCTGATTCGGTGCTGGTCTCCTTGTTGATGGCATTCTCTAATCTGCCTGCCTCGGGATTGTGAGTCAGACGCCGTGCGAGCATACGAACCACCTTCACTTCTCAAGATCCAGCGCTGCTGCCTTCCGTTTCTCGTAGATCTTGTCAATTAGCTGTTTCGCAATGCCAGACTCTGCAAACGAGATTAATGCCACATTGCCCTTGTAACACACGAGGCTACATACCCATGGTGAGACGATGCTGAGAGCAAACCGACCATAAAGCTCATAAGCAGCGTTGTGGTTGTAACGAGCACGTACCAGCCGTGACAGCTGAACGCGACGTTGATTGCAGTGGCTGTGTCGTCTACCCCTAACATCTCCAATGAACGCGAAGACTGGGTGGCCGCTGGCTCTTCTGCTCGTCACCCCTTTCGACCCCTCCCTCTTCAGTCATAATTCTTGCCTTTCCAACGCGTTCTACGGAAACTACCAGCAAGGAGTCACCACACTCAGTGTATTGCGCCCCGAGCCCGCCTGCCTTGACACATGGACAGCTCAAACGCTAGCACCCTCAGTTTCAATTGCTGAGGCGACCAGAGAGATTCAACAGCTTGTCTGGCTAGAGGAACAGGCGGTCGATGAGTCGCTGACGTCGCAAACGCGGTCATTCAGACACGAGTTCGATGCGTTCCTTGATACGTTGTCGACGCGTCCCTGGCACAGCGACGGCCCTCTGGACCAGGTGGTCCTGAGTGATGCTCACGGCCGTGACGGATATGAAGTCCTCTATCGCACCTCAAAGGCCGCGCTACTATCCGTCAGCCACAACACGGCCAGAATTATCGACACGCTCGTTCCACGGTTCTGGAAATCCACCCTACTTCCGACTTCGCCTGTTCCATTCCAGCCCGTAAAATCTTCGGCCTTGGGGCATGCAGAAGATGTCTTGGCAAAACTCAAATTTGACCCGGTCATCGCGTCCATCGTTGGCAATATTTCGATATCGCAGATGAGGAATGACATCCGATTCTTGACAGGGGAGGACGGAAAGTCCGGTATCGTCTCCAGACACTCTTTCGCACCAGGCGCGTTGACAGCCGCATCATGGTTGAAGACGCGCTTCGAAGAAACAGGTGCAACCTGCAAGCTTAAACCTTTCCTCCCTGGCTTTGCACCCAATGTCGTATGGTAGGTGCCTGACCAGCCTGTATAACGACCCGGAGCTTATTTTTCCCAGCCGTTATGCCGGTGTTGTCAATACCACTTCCACCGTATTGTTTAGTGCACACTACGACAGTCGCGGTTCTTTTGGAAGCACTCGCGCTCCTGGAGCTAACGACGATGGCTCAGGAACTGTAGCCCTGCTCTCCATTGCCAGGACCATTCGTCGTAAAGGCATCAAGTTCTACAGTAACGTGGAACTTGTCGCATTTGCAGGTGAAGAGCAGGGCCTACTTGGATCGAAAGCATACGCCCGTAAGATGGCTTTGCCCGACAGTCGTACTGTGTTGACAGTGTTCCCTGCCAGGTGAACTTCGCGATGCGAATGCCAACCTGACGCTCATGGTACAAGCGGATATGCTTGCATACCGCGATCCCGGGGAGCCTCGTCAGCTCGGTCTTCCTGATCTGTATGTCAGGTCATCACATGGGAGAATGATCTCATTTACTTGCCTATCCCTTCAGCATCGGCTCTCCCATTGTGACGCAGTTGGTCGCCAACGTGTCCGCCATATACAGCCCCGAATTACATGTGGGCTTCACACCTGTTAGTTCCTTCTTATTTCTTTAGATTTGCATTAAATTAAGGACCCGCGATTCTTGGACAGGCGTGCTGCAGTGATCATCAGGTATGTATATCGCTCTTGGGACATCGCCCGGAGTGCTCACACGTAATGCAGTCCTTCCACGAACAGGGATTCCCTGCAACTCAGGTTTTTGAGCGTGCAGGCCCCAGTAGGTACTTCCCCGGGCATGCCATTGAAGAGTCTCACTATTTTCCAGTCAAGGATCCTATGTACCACAACTCTGGTGTGTAGTATTCACACATCTTTCAGCTCGAATCTCACGCGGTTGATCCAGGTGACCTGAGCAACAGGGTTGGCTACGATTTCATGCAGCTCAAAGCAATCGCAAAAGTACAGGTCAGTCACTTGATCCTCCACTCTACTCAAGTTTTGCTAAAGTACACATCGATTCATAGTTTGCGACTTTGCTCCATACCGCTGGTTACGAACTGCCGAGCGAACACTGATGGTACTGACGGTCAGCTAGCAGCGCGACTAATGATACAATACGGCGTGCTCTTGGCACCGGCACTTCGGAAAGGTCGACTTTCACGAAGTGGCTGAGGGTTTCTAGAACCCAGCGGCAGCGCGAATGGAATTGATGAGGATGTTATTGTGGTCACCTCCAGCCTCCCACATTGCAAAGCCCTTCAATGCCTTAGCTTTGATGAAGCTTCCTTTCGCGGTGAATGACTGGGAAGTTCAATTTTCAGCGTTCAGCTAACGTCAAAGGAAAGCACTGAAGTGGCGGTACCTTGGCATTATCATAAGACACCATGACCTCCGTTTTGGGGTTGTAAACGTAGGGCTGCAGCAACGGTGCTCAAGACAATGCAGCCCAAATTGGATTCATAGACTTACTGTCTGGCTGCAGGTGTCGAAAGACGATGCCATGCCGGATTTCACTGTCCCATCTTCATTGAGGAAGCCATTCTGGATCAGGCCCCAGAAGTTGATGACGCCTCCTTGAGGCTGCTGATTACCGCAGACATCTACACCGGCGGCATCGTCCCAAGCATCGCCGACAGGCGGGTCGGACGAGTCGAACGTCGGATAGGCAGCAAGAACGGTTGCGGAGCCGGGCTTGAAGGCGCTAGCTTTGCGAACCCTAAAGGAATGACCGTAGCCCGGAACACCCAATACCAGCTGGTTGCTTGGAATGCCCGCGTTGACCCATTTCTTGACCGCCGAAACGGCGGAACCTGCTTGGTTGCCGGGAGCCGCACAGCTGTCATCAAGAGGCGCGTTCGGACCAACTGTCGGACTCCACGGACCCCATATGTCGTAATTCATGATAGCGATCCAGTCCAACACCTTGCTGAAGCCTGCGACGCTGGTGGACGGGTTTCCGTTTGCATCCAGGAACGGGACAGTTGCAGTGGCGACAGAGAGGATGAGCGTCTTCCCGATGGGATCCGCGCGGAGTAGCTGAATGAACGCAAGGAAGTTCGCCGTGTCGCTAGGGCTGACAGCGTTGCAACCGATGCCCTGGTTGTTGGGATATTCCCAGCTAGTAAGCAATGTATGAGCGGAAAACGCGTCGTAAGTGTAAGCATTCCCTTACTCAAAATCAAGACCATCTAGGTTGTATTTCTTCGCGAATTGAGCGACGGTCTTCACGAAGGCAGTCCGTTTTGTGGCCGTCGCAACGTTTGACGACCAGAACCGGGATCCCGTCCAGCCACCGATTGAGACAAGAGCTTTGACTCCCTGAACAGAACGTCAACCTCTGGTGATTAACCGGGAAAAACTGGAAGGCTTACTTACATGCTGGTGGGCAGTAGAAACGAATTTTGGTAACAATTCAGGATTAGAGTTGCTCAAGTCGAGAACGGTCACATCAGCAGTGGTTTCGCTGTAGAGGTGATTTCGTAACCAGTCAATTCGGCACCGTGGATGTGAGTACGCACGCAAATGCATAGGTGAGATGTGTATATTTCGACCAGGTGATGTTCGAGAGCGGGAACCCAGTGGTAGAGTGCCAACCTGCGTACCAAGCAGTTGCTACCTTGGTTGAGCCCGCAGGGGAGCCGAGCGCGGGCAGGGCAACAGTCGCGAGAGCGGCCAAATTAGATATGAGACGCATGGTGCGAGTGTTGAGGTTGCTGAGCGTGTATCGCCCGCAGGCGCTTTATAAAGCGGCCGTGGGGCTGACAGTGAGATTCTTCCATGTGAGTCGAGGCAAGAAGCGCTGTCACTGCCGTGGATCGAGCAAGACAGATCCTCGTGAGCATGTCTCGACATCCGGACAGATATCGAAGATTTGTTCCGTCGGGAGAGTTTTTTGTTGCTTCCATTTATCAATTGAGGATCAGGTGGTCGACGCCAACGTGGAGCTTCGGAGGTGCAACATGCGAGTAGACCACCAGATATGGAACTCTCCATTGCTGCACTGTCGAAATAGATAGTACTGCATGTCTTCGCGCGTTTATTACTGCCCGTGGTCCGGGAGCATGACGACGTCGTGGCTGAACATGAGATGCGTCCCGTCCAAAACCGCTTTGAACCCTTTTGGGGATGGTATCGTAGAGGCCAGAGAGTCAACACAGACAGAGAGCGGTTAAACCGGCAACCGTGTAAGTCTGCGGAACGACGGACAGCACGTCCTTTTGCCATCCGGATACGCTCAAATGCTTAACTGGAGGGATGACGACAGGCGCTGGACAGGGGCATCCCCAACGGCTGCGTGAGTAAGATTTCCATATTCGTCACAGAATTCAACCAAGAGAGCGACAGCGGCGAGTAGCTCGGTTGTTCTGAATGCAGAGACATGAGGTGCTTCCTTATTCTGGTACAAAGGAGGCTCCGTTATACAACAACGAAATGTTTCAAGCAACTTCGTCCTTGACGATTACAGTCTTGCCCGCCTTCTCGACCACAGCAATCTTATGCTTCGCGATCGATGCCTTCACGGGATTACGGTCCTGTAAATGCCATGAGCCAACGAGCACACGCAACGAATACGGGAAGTCGCTAATCACCTCAAAGATTTCATTCAGCTCCTCCCTACGATTTTCACTTCAGTATTTGCCAGCCTTGATTTGAAGAGCCACTCACAGTGTTCTCCCCTTGGTTTCCACCGCGAAGAAATAGATCACCGCGCATTCGAAGAGGTCCCACACGACGTACACGATATAATACTGCGGTAGACATGCGTCAAACGATTGGGCGCTCTAGCTGAGAAACAGGTTCGTACCCTCCATGTTATTCTACCCAAAGCGATAGGGCCCGCATAAGTGTTGACGAACGAGGCGCAACTAACGGCGAAGGCGTATCTATGAGTGGCATAAGGACCCGCGAGAAGCTGCGAAGAACGGCTTGCTCACACTGCCATTCCTTTGGCACTGAAGAGATGGGTCATTTCAAGGCTAGTAACTCAGCAGGCAAGAGTGATGACCGGCTTACCGAGTGTTGTATTCTAGACATTCGGCAGGATAAAGGGCTTGCAGTGGAGTGTAGGTCAGACTGTAGACGAAGCCAAACAAGACTGTCGGATGAAACTGTCGGATACTCCAACTTGGACAGGAATGATTGATACGTACAGATGAAAGCGATAGCCGTGTTGGCACCAGTGGGATTTGCACCGGTGTTGCCGAACTTCGCAGTACATCCTGGGGAACAACAGCCGAATTAGACGCCTTTATGTGACGGTAGTCATAGCTCACCTGTGACGATCGCGAGCATTCCGGCGCTGGCGAGTGTCCCCCAGAACCACATGGTACGTCTACCCACTGTGCTACACGTTAGCAGTCGGATGAAAGGACCGCAGGTCAAAGGTAACCTTTGTCCGTGAGCGATGTTCCAATCAAAGCCCCTCCCGCGGAAATAATCGTATTTGCGAAATTGAGGACAAGGCGGTGGTCCTGAGAAGTGACTCCTGCATTCTGGAATAAAATTGTGAGGAAGTATCTGCAAGAACGGGGTCAGGAAACACTCTGCGCATAGTGTAAGCAGCCAATTACCCGAGGCCATTTCCCGACCATTGCTGAGAACAGAAGTCAGTCAGTTCAGCCGTTAGCGTCAATGACCCACCCTAGAGACGTACGCCAAAGAACCCCATAAGCAACATCATGAAAGTCCTATACCGCGCATTGCGTGTATTGAAAAGCTCGGAATAATCCCACCTAGCCTCTTCACCATGAGGTTCACATACGGACATCTTTAATCATCGGGCCTACCATCGTTTGTCGGAAGCATCGAGCTTGATCGCTTCTTCGAATTCTTTCCACTCCAGTTGGACCAGAGGCGCATTCACGTCATCATTGCCATGATACTTGGCGAGGATCTGCCGAGACTCGTCATTGCGGCCAACAGACATCAGCCATCGAGGAGACTGGGAAGCTGGCGTCAATTATGTGAACAGAAACTGGTGCTGATGTCCAGACCTCAGGAATGAAGTAGACGAAAATGAAGAGGATACCAGCTGGTGCTATCTGAATCGCGAGTGGTGCCCTCCATGACACCGTGGAATCGAGGCGTCCGGTCGCGATAGTGATGCCAGCTATTGTCCATGAATTACACTTCAATGAACGAAAGGTTGGGCGTACTGCATAGAATAGACCCAGAGTAATAGAACGCTAGCAAAACGGAACGTGAGGCGAATAATTCATAGTGTCGAAAAATCCGCACTATTGTATCTGAAAAATGGGTTAACATTGCGCCGCATGTCTCTACGAGAGCATGCTTACAGCCCTGTTAACCGGCCCCGCCACTGTAGACATTGTGAGCGTTCCTGCGTAGAACAATTTCATTGCAGTCATACTTGAGGTGGGGACATCTCCACGACGTAGGACGGCGCGGCGGTTGTAGTAATGGCTACTCCAAAGCCAAGGACGAACCTTCCGGCGAGCAGATAGTGGACGTTCTTTGCCACGGTGATAACAACCGCGCCTTGAATTTTCGATGAGTGGAATTCGTTGTTCAGCACAAAAGGACGCACCAACTATGATAATCAGACTTCCCATACCCTAGAAAAAACAGCGTATTCATATACGAACACCATGATAGCATCGAATATACTTTCCATTCCACCACGACGCCCGAAGCGATCAGCTACGGGGCCAGCAATCAAGACGCCAACGATAGAACCTTCGAGTTTGCAGATAAGTAACTTTTAAATACGGAATGGCATGCTATTGACCTATCGAATACTGAGTTGTTGCTCGGGGTAAGTTACAGTGTCTGAACAGGAGGTGAGGGGTGCACGCACAATTCCGAAGATGATAGCCGTCACTGTTCCCACTCCCCCTCCAGCGTCAAGACCAGAGATATTGAAGTAAGTTAGGTACTGCCTAGAAGACCATTAGCTAGTTACGAAATGTCTCGCTCGATCACCACGTACTCCATCCCGTTGACTGCGCTCATGACTATTTCCCCGGAAAACCGTTCAATGCGCGAAGTGTCCAGCATGGTGAGGAAATCACGCACCAGAGCCGTCGAATCCGTTCGACAAGCTTCCCATGAAGGCCACCAAAAGTATTGCATAGAGTTGGAGCGATCTGCGGCTGGTAGGGCTAAGCTGCGGACCAGTGGACAGTGCCAAAGCGTAGTCGGCATTCAGGACCTCCATGACCTTGGCACTCTGGGGAACGCCTGGGTCGCTGCCTGGCTGGGATGCCTTTTCGTCGGATTCATGACGGTCTTTTTCGGGAGCTGGTCCAGACATTGCGACGGGGGCGCCCAGGGTACAGAGCAACCGAGAACTTCTCCAAGGGGCTTTTTCAAATCATTAACGGCCGCAATACCAGCCTCAGCATCGAAAGGGGATGAGAATATTGACTGAACCCAGGAGTTTCCTCGGAAGATCACCGAAGACAGGTGCCTATATAGCTTGTCGAGGGATTTTTGATACCGCATCGTGCAAATTGGCACTGGATTGGGTGTTCATGGGACCTCGATGAGGTCTTGAGCATGAGAAGGTATCCCGTCGGATTCAGAAAGAGATCCATGGAGACGTGATCGGGAAGGATGACCCTCAAGGTTCGGAGAGTTATCGGTTTCACAATGGCGGCCAGTGAGCG
This sequence comes from Lyophyllum shimeji, assembly GCA_026008595.1. Classification (NCBI taxonomy): domain Eukaryota; kingdom Fungi; phylum Basidiomycota; class Agaricomycetes; order Agaricales; family Lyophyllaceae; genus Lyophyllum; species Lyophyllum shimeji. The sequence goes on along the minus strand of BRPK01000001.1, from coordinate 2,224,242 downwards.
CCCGGGCGTTGCGCCCAGGCTCCCATGTTCGTCATTGTCTGACTCTATGCGTAGATATTGGGTATGTGATGTCGACGCGTTTTCGGGTGATTGGCGAAACTGACTGATCAGCCAAGCGACGTGACTAGAGATCGAGGTGTTGACTGGTGTTGACCGGGACAGCTTGAAGCTTGAAGCTTTGAAGCTTGGAGCTTCAAAGCTTCAAGAGCGAGTCGAGACCAAGTTGAGACGGTCAAATGACTTCAGGTCAGATGAGAGTGGGATGTTCGGAAGGTCGCTGAGTTGAAATTCGGTCAAGTAAAATATTGCCAGGGTTTTCCCAGATATTTTGATTTCGCGATCCGAGCATGTCGACCACCGAGCCAGCCATCGCGGTTGCATTCAAGAAATGGCTCACCGACCACGGCGGCGAGTTCAATCCTCATGCATACTTTGCTTCAGGTACATGGAGATGTTATCCTGTTCCGAGACAGCTGATGCTAAGAAAAAAAAGTCCCATCTGGGCTTTCTGTTGTTGGCGGAGAAGATCTTACTGCTGATACAGCTGTTGTCAAGTGCCCTTTCGATCTGGCGATCACAGAGGAACTTGCCCAAAGACGCCTGCTCTATCTTGTGGATTTGAGGGAACTAATTTCAGCTAAACAGTGGTCCGAACGGCAGTGGATATCGTCCTATCTGTGTTTTCACTGGATTCTGGAGGATTCAAGGTGTTCTTGCTATGATTCGTCTGTTGGTCTTGTTACTCAACTTCAAAAGTCATCTCCTTCATTACGCGTATCTCAAGACCTTACCATGTGCCACGAAGCTACGAACGCCACTTCATTTTACTCAATCGGAGCTGCAGCTGTTTCAAGGTACGAACTTATACGGCGCGACCCTGGATCGTGAACGAGAATGGAGGAAGGAATGGAGTCAATGCCATGCCGTATTTGCTAGAGAAAACGCGGACTGGGGTCGCCAGTTCACATGGTCAGGCGAATAATGTTTCCAGGACTCGACCGGCATTCATTCTGATGAACAGGGAAGCCTACCTAACAGCAGCAACTTATTTATCATCTCGTGCTTTCCCTTCGTCACTTCTTTCGCCTACCCCATCTTTGCTGTCATCGCCTGACACAAAACCTGTGCTCTTGCCAGGGATCGATGCCTTGAACCATGGTCGTGGTCAACCCGTCTCTTGGGTCGTCTCATATCCCAACAGCGATGATCCTGAACCAAGAGCTCCGAGTATCTCGCTGATCCTCCATAACCCTTCGACAAAAGGTCAGGAGCTCCTGAACAACTATGGCGCTAAGCCTAACTCGGAGCTCATTCTGGGATACGGCTTCTCACTGTCACGGAATCCTGACGATACGATTGTGCTCAAGATCGGGGGCATCAACGGACAAAAGTGGGAAGTTGGCCGTAATGCTCGAGGGGCCGATGGGCTGTGGGACGAGCTCCTCCGCTCTTTTCAGCAGGATACCGAATCACCTCCGACCTACGAGGATCAACTCGATGCGGCGGCTGCTCTTCTTGAGATGGTGCAGTCATTGCTCGGTCGACTCTCATCTCACAGTGATGACCGGGAGGTAGAAATACGTCCGGAAGTTGCGACGATGCTGCATGATTATGTTGAAGGTAATCGACTGTATTAGAAAGGCTGGCTCTGCGGCTGATTCATTGTTTGAGGTCAACGGGACATTCTGCAGTCACTGATCAACTTCGCTCACGAGAAGGAGCAGTTGGCAGTTGAAGCAGCTCGTGCAGAGGGCATAGACATCGTTCTCGAAGACTGAATATTCCATTGTGGATGTTTCTTGCTATCTCTCGCCAGTAACAGGTTTTATAACGCCAACAGGGTCAGATTTGGATATCCCAGCACACCATCTCGATGCGGCCATCGGAAGAGTAATCGGTTTACTACAGACCCCTCCAAGTCAACTCCTCCGTTAGCTCGATTTCCTTCGTCAAGCGAATGTCCGCGGAGGATGCAGTAACCAGGATCTTGTACTTCCCTCTCTCGGCGATCCAATGCGCTGCGCGATCATCATAGAATCCCAATGCTTTCTCTATCAAGCGCATGTTCTATTCTCTTGGTCTCTCCCGGCTTAAGGTCAGCCTTCACGAACCCCTTGAGTTCCTTAATCGGTCGAGGCAGTGACGACTGCTGGTCCGTGATATATATTTGAGCAACCTCGCGGCCGTGGACTTGCCCGGTATTCTTGACATCGAACGAGATGGTAAAGTCTCCGGCTGGCGAGATGATCGAGGCGTCGAGGGAGGTATACTCGAACTGGGTGTACGAGAGGCCGAACCCGAAGGGGAAAAGAGGTGCAAGCTTCTTGATTTCGAAACCCCGATAACCAACGAAGATACCCTTCGACCGATGAATCAAATTCTGGACAGGAATACGGTGCGCTGGTTACCCACCTCGTTGTAAAGTATCTTCCCGTATTCTTGTCCTCTGTCTCCGAAGGAAGGATAGGAGGGAGAGTCTTCCAGTCGTTTACTGGGTGGCGTGTCGATTGTGTCACTCTACGCGCGCGGGAAAGCTGAAATTCGTACTCACGGGAATGTCAGAGGCAGCTTCCCAGAAGGGTTCACCTTGCCAAAGAGCACATCCGCCAGACCATTTCCAAGTTCGTTACCGCCGTAGAAAGCCTTGAAATTGCATTGTCAAACCCAGAAAGTCATAAGCACCAGGATGCAACCCCACTTGAAGGACCGTGCTAGCCTGCTCGACCCAAGGCATGGAAACCGGAGTTCCTGATTGATTCACGACCACCGTATTAGGGTTGGCGACGAGGACCTCCCAGACGAGTTGATTCGTGAGTCCAGGAAGTCTATGGATGAACCAGATCAATTCGCACCTCACTCTGTGAGATGATATAACTCATGACATACTCTATATCAGGTCTGTCGAACCCTTCGCTCTCATAACTTTGACGAATGGCATGAGACAAACATAATAGCTCAGCACGATACACTTACTCATGGTTCAGGCCGACGACGAGGATCGCGGCTATATACAGCTCGAGTGAGAGCTGATCTGGACCCATGAGGGGAGATCATCGCACCGTCAGCATCCTTTGCCGCCTTCAGCGCCTCGGCAATGGCACGGTCCCCGTCTAATTGCCGCATTGCGCCAAATCGTATCCCACCCCAGCAGACAAAAGGACTTCCGCGCGCCACAAACTCAGCGTTACTCAATCCGAGTTCTCACTGAACCTCATCGATGGAACTCCCGCTTCTGGCACGGGTTCGGTATGCCACCAACCTAGTACCGATCGGTGAGTTGAGCATGACGTCGACCTCGACAAGCCCTTGGCATCAACTCACATTTCCGGCCAGCAACTTGATTTTGTTAGGCAGCGACAACTTCGCCAGAGTCGCCTCGACATCGAATTCTGTAGACATGAGAATCGGAGCGTCGGTTCATGGGGGGAGCAGTTGAGAAGAGGTCGATTTATGCTTCGGATGATGCTCGGAAAAACGACCGGTCATGGGGCGAGGCTTCCAGTGACATGACTTGAAGAATCTGAGGGTTTTCTCAGTCATACCACGCATACTGGCTGCAGAGCAGCATTACATTACAAAGCCAAGATTCTTTTTAGCTGCCGTGGTGGTGGAGATAAAATTAATGCTAGCAGGATGAGGTTATTTGGTGTGGAACCTAATTTGGAAAGCGAAGGACGCGACGCGGCTGGTCACGTGCGATAGATCTATTTTCTGCTTTCACCTTCATCCAGTGGCGGCATTGGCAATCCATCCCACAGTCCTCGCGAGGGCGACAGCGAGCGCGAGGAATAAATCTGTGCACTATTCCGCTGAATTCGGGCGGAAGTTCACTCGCAGCATGGCTGTTGCCAGTTCGTCAAAGTGCGTCAACTGTTCGTCTGTGCAGAGCCTGGGAATTTAATGAGCGAAACAAATTACAGAGGAAAGAAACGAGCATACGTAGAAGAACGTGCGGACTCTTCTTCCTTATCTCCCGTTCCAGATGAACCTCCGAAGGTCAAGAAGCGTATGCCCGTTTCTGACTGATAAAAATAACGAGGCTGATCGAGGACCACTAGCGAAACGCGCCGAGACCAGAAAATGCCCCGTTTGCGATGAGCTCATTCCCCTACGCCTACTGGCGGCTCACTCCGCCCTCGAATCCGAGCGCGTCGAGGCAATCATCAAGCAGGTTGGGAACACAGAAGCGTTGGATGAGGAACCTGATGAGGGGTGCGTGTTACGTTCCAATTGACCAGACGGTCGCTCATCAAGTACCTTACTATGCAGTCCTGGACCCAGCTCACGCAGCAGGAGGTCAGCCGTCAAGGCCCGCAAATCTCTGAGCGCAATGAACCCTGGAGGTAGCAATGGTGTGCTGCAGCAAGCGGGGAAAACAATCCAGACGATCAAGCGACACCGAAAACAACGCCATGCCAAGTTTCGCGAGATGACACGGGAAGAGGAAGAGTTGAATGGAAGGGTGCACCGGGCAAGGTCGATCGGTGAGGAGATTGTATGTCCCGTGTGCCTCGGCACGGTGAGGGGAGATCAGGACGTGGTGGATGCACATGTGGACGCATGTTTGGCAAACGAAAACCGACGATTAGACGAAGAAAGGCAGCGCGCTTTGGAGCAGCAGAGAATAGCAGAAGGTGAAGTGTGGGAAGACCCCCCGGATGGCGCTGCAGGACACGTAGGCAATGTCCGAGGTATGTGGCACGCTGTATCGAACTAATTGGCATTACTGAATAGGTTATTGTAGGAACTGGGTTCCATATGCGAAATCAGAACGACCAGGACGTAGACGACGAGTTGGATGTGGATGGGGACGAAGGCTTTGGAGAGCCGCAATTTACGGAAGGTGACATTTTGCCAGTCAATCCTTCACGCGGGGAGGTGGATGAGGACATCGAGGTCGAGATAGAGGGTGACGACGAAGACGGAGCACAGCGGGAACAAAAGACGCTCCGTGATCTTGTTGCGGAAGGCAAAGTAGTTCGCAAGGCATCCGGTAACGACGTAGATGAGGTGAAAGCGAAGATGGAGGAAGTCATGGGCCTGGGCGACACGGAGAAAATGGATCTCGCCCTCCTCGCGGCACGAAAACGTGGTGACAAGGCGTCCTTGATCACCGCGCTTGAAAACAAAGTGAAGCAACTGGTACGTCCCGTCACGTACTCAGGCGTCCTCACGAACTAAACGGCCACAGGAAGCCATGCGCGTTTCGTCGTCAACGTCCCTGCTTTGTCGGATATGTCTTGATCCATATAATGAGCCCACAGTCTCGACCGGCTGTTGGCACACTTGTTGTCGTGAATGCTGGCTTCGTTGCCTTGGCTCGACGAAGCTCTGTCCCATCTGTAAACGTATCACTGGCGCAACTGATTTGCGCAGAGTTTATTTGTGACATATTAATGACCTTAATGTCCTGTGTTATAACATTCTTGTTTTGCTCTCACTGCTGTTTTCTCCACCTGCGAATGCGTGTCAGTTTTTCCCAAGCCTGAAGTAAAAAGGTATGTTGCAGAGCTCATATCTGGCCTTGTCGAAGTCCTCATTTCAACGCCGCTTGATAAACCAGCTTCCAAGAGCAGTTACAACAAGCGGCGTGGCCACCCACATTCGCGGGTGGATCGGGGCGCAGAAACTGCGCCACCACGACATATAATCATCGCTCTGAGTGACAGGTATCACGACTCACCTCTGTGAAGACAGGCGTCGACATCGCACGCTTAGAAATCAAATGCGCGAATGGGGTGTATTTTGGGGATCTAGGGCATTAACATATGTACAAATAGTGGTTTATGCGAGCGGGCTGATCAATCTGAGGCAGGCGTGTGTCCCGTAAGTAGCAGCCAACACGTCAGGCAAGGATGGCGTACTTTATGAGCGAAGGCTGGGGGTTACTCCGTGTGAAGCCGATGTAGATGATGAGTGGTATCCAGCCATAGTGGAGGATGTTCTACAGGAACGGGCATGATGAATGAGCATACGTGACACGAGCTATCCGCGCAACCTGACACGTACCCGGCCAACTTCGACCACCTTAGCGATTCTTTCCTAGCGAAACGCGAGACGAGACTCAGTAACATGCTCCCGACACCAGAAGGACGAAACTGACCTTGTTCTCCTCAGAGGGCATCGTAATGAGAATGAGTTTGGGAGGAAGTCGGAAGTGTGGATGAGAGCACGTGCGGCAATTGCCGAACAAGATTTTTGGAATTCCTCGTCACCAATCTACAGTGAAGACCAAAAAAAGATGCCTCTCGGTCCATCGTCCTCAGCGGTGCATGTCCACCTAAATCCTACGGCTGCTGCGCCCAATGTTCCGTACGTTGTTCTCGTGCTGAATTCCCCTTACAGTCTTAACGATCGTTTAGACGCACACCTACAAGCGTGACTGTCCATCCAGGGGCCCTGTTCTCCATCCTGGACCATTACCTCCGCCGCACAGATACGCAGGACAGAGTTATTGGGACCCTTCTTGGAACGCGGACAGAGACTGAGGTCGAGGTCCGATCGTCGTTTGCAGTGCTACACAGCGAGACGAGCGAGCAGGTTGCGGTGGACATGGATTACCACAGAGCGATGTACGAGCTGCATCACAGAGTCAATCCCAAGGAAATCATTGTTGGATGGTATGCCTTCTCTCGCTCCGTCCATTTCGTATCTTAGCCGAACCGGTGGTTGCAGGTATTCGACTGGATCGAATCTCAATACCTACTCTGCACTTATCCAAAATTTCTACTCGGAAGAGACTGCGCCTAATCAAGCCATTCACCTTGCCATCAACACCGGCGTAGAGGAGGGTGAGCAGGCAGGTGTCAAGGCCTTTGTTGGGTACGTTACTGCAGGATCTCGCAATGCCGCCTGATCTAATCTGCTCCCTAGCTCCCCCGTTGGTGTCTTCCCGAAGCCCGAAAACTGCGTATTCGTACCCGTCCCTGTTGAACTTCGTTTTCATGACGCCGAGCGCAGCGGCAGTACGCCTCTCTGTTTTTCCTTCCCTGTCTGGTTTAGCTCATCACATTTTAGTCGATCTGCTCACAAAAACGGCAACGTCGCTAAGCTCGACAAGTAGTCAACCCGTGTCCGATCTCGAGATCCTCGAGCAGGCCATTTTAACGGTCCAGGGCATGCTCGATCGTGTTCTGACATACATCCAGGCCGTTCTATCTGGAGAGAAAAAAGGTGATCCTGCCATTGGTCGGTATCTTATGGATACTCTGGGAGCCAGCGCAGACGATTTAGAAAAGGGTGGATTCAACTCGACTCTCCAGGTATGTGGTATCCAAGCTCTGCAGGCGGTATATGTTCTAAATATCAATGAAATAGGATACCCTAATGATCTCGTATCTCGCAAACCTAGTACGGTCGCAAGCAGAAGTATCGTCCCGATTAGCTCTCGCCGCTACATAGTGATGAACAATCAATCCGTATTCGACCTTTTCTTGCTTCATCCCAGCCAGAGAGATCTAGCTGTTGAAAATGCGGGAGTGCTGCAAGTCATGCCGTGCTGCAAGGATTTCTCCCAGGGGCCATGTGTTTGCAGGACCGAGTATCTTCTCGTCAAAATCGACCTCCGAGTCTTCCAGCAACCCTGTGCGTAAATCCTTGCATCGCGCCAATTGGCTTGCGACCAATGGGCGCACAACATGCATTAAAAGCTGCTGTGCCGAGTATGGTCCCATGTCATTGAGACGGACCGATGCCGAGAGAAGACTTCGAGCGTGGAGAAAAAGGTGCAGATACTGTGAGCGTTCTGCAATGCGTTATCAGCGGCCTTCATCCCAAGATAGTGCGGTTGAGGGACCTAATGCGAGACCAAGAGCGGCTGTCAGCACGCCCCAGCAAATGGGAAGATGTGCTTGAGTGTCCTCTTTCCTTGCCATTAGTTTGAACTTCTCGAGCAGGTCGCTCATGCACCTATTTTGATCGCACCCTTCTGCACCCGAGATGACGGAGGAGGAGGAAGGCCGCGAGAAACCTTTTGAGTAGAGCGTAAGAAGAGCGACTCCCTGTGATTTGGATGCACGTCTCGCAACATGATTGAGGGTCATAGTGTCGTATAAGTCATCGAGGGCTGCGAGATCCTCCAAGGCCTTATCTTGACACTCCCTCATATCCCCAGTTTCGATGCCACCATCTTTTTCTCTCGTTCTGAGCCTTTCCACGACATGGTGCGCGTCGGTGACAAACGGCAGGGCGCTGCGTGCGTAAGCCCCGAGAGAGTCCTGAAGGAAGGTCACGATGGTGGATGTTGGGCTGGTCATGAACCCATGTTTGATGTAAGATTCGAGGCCCGAGGACGCAACGAAGGACCCCGTTGGGAGATTGCTGTCGGACAAGAGCAACAAGATGTAAGTCTCGTCATCGTCGTCCATGACAGCGAGGATGGTGGGAACAGTCGCCGGTTAAGGGACGTCCGCCAACCGGATCCGATCCGAGCTTACAGCTCAACTCCTTTCTTGATTACTCCTCCGACACTCTTGCTTGGCTCGGAGGCCCGTCGGCCATCCCTACTTTCTTGCGCGAGCAGCGTCAACGAACATAGGACACCTGGAAATACTGCGGGCGCAGGCCTGCCTGACCCATTGCTATAATCTGACAAGTACACTACGATGAAGCACACTCGGACGACTCTTCTTGCCTGGCCATCTCGCAGGCTACCCGCAGCCGTTCCTCATCGGCGACGTCCTTCTTTGCACAGCGCACCTAGAACCATTAGAACCACTAGACGATTCAATTCTTCTTTGACCGTCGAGTCAAACTCCGGGGCACGCAATGTTGAGCACACTATATTCAGTACCCCATCTTCAAACACTTCTAATCATCAGCCGTCACCTACGAGGATACGTGCGTTGACCAATCCGTGATGAGATACCCCGTCAATTATTAACTCTTTCGCAGGCACAACAACACCTATGAGGGAATACAGGAAGCTAGTAGAAACGGGTGTACTACGGGGCGACGAGCACCAGACACGGATAGTTCAGAAACTTGAAGACTTGCATGACAGGCTCATGGATTATAACCCCCCAGCGATACCAGTCACGACACAATCCAGCTCGCTAGTGCGTAACCACATCCCTTACTTTGAATCATCCTTGATTTATCTTAATTCGTATAGTTATCCCGCTTATTCGGCCGTGAACAACAATTGCCATCATCTCCCCCGGAGAACGCGCCAAAAGGGTTGTACCTATACGGCGATGTCGGAACTGGAAAGACAATGTTAATGGACCTCTTCTACAAGACACTCCCTCCGTCAATAACGCGGAAACGACGCGTACATTTCCACGCATTCATGATCGATGTGCACAAGCGAGTCCACGCGGCCAAGGCAGCCATGGGAGACGGTGGCGACCCCATATTGCCTGTGGCGAGGGACTTGGCGAATGAAGCTTATATCCTCTGCTTTGACGAGTTCCAGGTGCCGTACAATTTAATGGGTCACTCAGCGCCTGTCTCTCATCTAATCCCACAGGTGACAGACATTGCAGACGCCATGATTCTTCGTCGGCTGCTTGAATCCCTGATCAACTTCGGTGTGGTGTCTGTCGTAACATCAAAGTAAGCGAACTACAGGATGCCACACCTCGATACCAATTCTAACAAGGTCATAGCCGACATCCGGATGACTTGTATAAGAACGGGATACAGCGATCAAGCTTCGTTCCTGCGATCGAGCTTCTCAATTCTCGTTTAGACGTCACTAACCTCGACTCTGGCACTGGTGAGGTTGTCCAAAATATCGAAGGTGCCTACTCTGACTGGGGACAGACTACCGGCGGATCCCCCGAGCACTCTCGAATGTCTACTTTCACCCTCTCACTCCCGAGAACAACTGTGAAATCAATAAAATATGGAGCTCCCTCACAAGTGCAGACCCGTCCGATCCACCGATCCGCAACCGCGTTCTACATACCTGGGGCCGGAAGATCATCATACCAGAAAGTACGAGCAGGATTGCGAAATTCCGATTCGACGAATTGTGCGGCCAGCCGCTGAGTGCCGCGGATTACATCGAAGTAACCAGGCAATTTGACACCATCTTCCTGTTGAATGTGCCCAAGATGGGGATGCACGATAAAGATAAGGTACGTTTCATCCCTGCTTGATTTAGGTGTGCGATATTCATCACGCCGTATCCAGGCCAGGAGGTTCATCACTTTCATCGATGGTTCGTCAATTCCTCTCGTACTTATTGGTACCCGTAACTGACCTCTCCATCTCAGCATGTTACGAGAGTAAAGTACGTATATGACTCCTTTACATGGCACGGTGCTGACGGTTGGACAGACGAAGCTCTTCGTAACATCAGAGGTACCTCTGTTCAAGGTGTTCTCCGATGAAGACACCGCTGGGGCGAAGCCACCTTCGGACCAGATGCGTGTCGTGATGGACGACCTGGTAAGTTCATGGTTGCATTGCCTTTGTTTTTGGGTCCGGTGTAAATCAAGTTCTGCAGGGCCTTTCAGACGAAATCGTTGGTAGAAGTTCCATCTTCACCGGAGAGGAGGAAGTGTTCGCTTTCGCTCGCGCCGTCTCGAGGTTAATACAGATGGGAAGCAAGGAGTGGGCGGAGACGGCTGGCCGTCATTAGGACGGAAGATCTGATTAGAATGTATAACTAATTACTAACCGGATGGGCTCCTGACCTCGGAACGGGCTGGCGCCAACAGGCTTGATATAGTGCAAAAAACAGCGATGATGTCCATTCTCCAGCCAAGCATCAAAGCCGAGAGCAAAATTATCCTTTGGTCATAAGTATGAACATGAACATTGTCCCCCTCGATGGTAGGCTCAAGACAAAAGGAGATTGGGAGCAGAAGCTAGACCGCGTTGCAGCCAATAGCCGCCATTCCACCTGTTCAGAATGCTATCAGCGCCACATCGGTAAACACTCTGATGCACATACTGTATTGAATACTGTCGCAGCAAACCAGCACGCCGGTACTGCTCATCCCACTGCCTCAGGACGGCACTGCAGGAGGGCGAAGTCAGAACACACCATGGTTGGCCTCTCGCGGAGGGTGAACAAGTGACGCCGATGCGGATATTCGGCAGGTTGATACCCAGCTGATGTAGGATGGAAGCGACGGGTTCACTTGAAGCATCTCCGACGCTCTGACAGCACTGTATGGCGCATTGAGCGGCGCGACGGTCTTCTGCAGCAGTTCCTAGGATCGCAAAGCAGAGGGCGAAGAAGATAATGGGACGTTGGGTGGGCTTCATTGTTGGCTGTAACCTGGTCAAGGATGAAGGAATGCAGTAATATGATCTTAAAAGGAGATCAGACCAGTCTAGCTTTCGCGCCAAGTGTATATGCATAGGGTTAGAAAAGGGTGGACGCAGGGGTTCCGTGCGGTTTAGATGAAGCACGGTGCATCCGAGTCTGTCGGTGACGGCACCATAGCAGACGGAATTGGCACAGCTGTGGCATGTTGGAGTTTTAAAAAGCTACGCATGGTGGGTGCAGCAGAGCGGGACGACGCCAGGTCCAGTGTCGAAGTTAGCGCGACAGACCAGGCCCCAGATCCAACGTTAACTGCACATGTATGTACACAGAAAAATTCAGACGAACAGAGCGGTGCTGACATTCTGCACGCGACAAGGATGCATGAGAACGTGGCAATCCCTGCCTGCATTGGTGAAGAATCGGGCTACAAGTGATAGTCCAACTCGAGTAGGCGAAACATCTATGATAGTAGAGGGTAAACCTCCTTAAACACTGGCACTAAGTGCCCGGCATGGTGATGCTTGATCCGGAATGCCAAATGGGTTCCATATAGGGTCCAGCTTTGCCGGCCCCGCGTACATACGGAGCGTCGGAGCCGCTATGCTTGGCCAGTGACTCGTTGCCGAGGCTAAACGATACAGCGAAATGCCAGTCGAACTGCAGAAGGTCGATGCAAAGAAAGACAGGCTCCTGAGCTTGCAAGGGATGTGAAGTACTTAGGAAAAGTGCAGGGACTGCTGTCAATGAAGTTTCAACGCGTATGAGATGGAGTGCCACTACCAGGGTCGAGGTACAAATGGCGTTGTAGCGCAGCTATTGGTATTACTACAAATTCAAATTCTTGGGCCGTGCACGCCCTTGTGTCCCTCCAGTCGCTCTACTTCGACCGCGTCACGAGTGGTCGTTGGTCGTAGTCGGAGACCCCAGCCTTGGTCATACCCTGCGCAGCACCACGTCCTCTTGCAGCATTGAATATCGCCGTGCCGCTCTCAATCCTATCACTCTGCTGTACTAGGCCCTTCTCCAGGACAATCTTAACGACGTCATTCTCGTTATGCGTTCCAAAGTGCGTGTCGAGCTGCTGCTGAGATGGTGTGTAGAGCAGACCTGTATGTCCCTGATTGGAGTGGTAGACCTTGAAGGCTAGCCCAATCATTAGAGACGCTGAACTGCCGCATGTACATGAAGCCTCACAGTCTACAACCTCAACGAGTGGAAGGGACCTGCGAAAACGAGACCGTGAGTGGCGTTCATTGTGGTGTAGATGTATAGTTACGTGTCTGAAACACGAACTTGATTAGCATCGATGATCCAAGTGGATCAACACCAAATGCTCTTACCTCCTGCTTTCCACTTCTTGTACTGAGAACGAGTGGCGGTTGAGTGTTGTATCGATCCAATCGCACCCTGATACGACCTACCTCGGGAACATTGACAATCAAAGTGTATTCGTCGGTGGTCTTGGGATCAGGGTGGTAGACGACTTTGGTGATGGCCTTGGTTTGGGGCATGGTAGATGGTTGTGGTTGTGATCGTTGAGCGGATAAGGTGGGCTGGGAACAAAGAAACGGCAAGCCTGTGGTGGTGGGTTTTATAGCGGCGTTGCCACCGTGATGTCATCCTTGCATTGACGTCACGCGACCACTTAACGGCACGCAATAGCCACGTGGAGTCATCGCTGCGACGCTGTACCGAGATGCTGTTCTCCCTGGGGCATCAGTACTATATCCTCAGGACCCTTGCCGGAACGGAGCTAGGCTCCGGAACTAGGTAATTCGAGAAGAATCGATGTGGAATCGCAGTCCGAAGCGGGCCTCTACCTCGGGCAAGGAAGCAGCCCAACGAATCATTGTCAAGGTATCACAGACTTGTCTCCAGTCTCGACCATTCACAAGCAATTCCTTTGTGTGCCCCGACAGGCGGTCCGAGGTCGGTCAATGGCACCAGTGACGGCCTAGACACCGATGAAGAGCATCAGACAAAGGCAGCTAACAAGACATTATGCGCACCGGCCATGAGCACACTGAAAGGGAAATGCTGTCTCCGACAATCGCTGAACCAAGTTTTCGCATTGGGAAATACTGAGAGTGTCATTGAACATAATAGCACCTACGTTTTCTTCAGTACTCTCGCAGATGAGGACGCGGGTACGACCTACCTCGGCATGCCTTGGAGTTGACTAGCTCGAGTAATTCTCGCGGGCACCAGCGCAAGGCCTTGAGCCATGAGAACTCCTCTTCTTCCTCGTGTTCCTTGGCCGAGGTAGTCTGTGAAGCGGGAGGCACCTCTGCCGCAAGTTGACCCAGAAACCCTTTGACCAGGTCGCGAAGTTCATCTCCAAGTAGAAGCTACATACAAAGCATTAGTACACGTACACGCGAATCTCTGAAAATGCACAGATTTGAACCTTGTCAGTGACGACTTCTGGAATGGTCTGCACCAGAACCTGAGTGTAGCCAGAGGCGTCGTCGCCGTCGGTTGCTTCGTCGGAGCAGTGCTGTTCAGTCTGGCAAAGATCAAAGCGGAATCCCCAGCGCCGAAAAGCTTGCTGAATCGGCACAGATCCCTTCAGCCGCCGTGCTTCGTGCAGAGTGAGAAGTATAGGCAAAGACGGTGAGAGTTCCTTGACCCGTACACCGCCTACTCCTTCCATGGTATCTCCATTGCGCAGGAATCCGAGACAGAGATCCTTCAGAAAGCGTTCGACGCGAACACGTTCATCAGCAGCATGCTGATCGATCAGCACGAGAGCTGGTCCTGCGCTCGACGACTGGTCGCAGTCATTGTCCAGATTGTCTTCAATGAGACAGGCGATGAATTTCTTATCGACTTGACTTATGACCTTCGCGCGGTGAAGATCTTCTTTCCGGAAACGGGCCTGACGCGTGCTTGCTGTTGCATCGATGAAGTCGGGGTGTAAACGTACGGATACTTCTCCGGGGAATGTACGCTGGAACGCGGCCGTCGAGGGACCTAGTTTTGGGACTGCGTTCTCAGCCAAATCATACGTTCTGTTCGCCTATGTCGTGTCGGGTGAGATGGTTTCATGGTAGGAATTCGACTTTCATACCTGAAGCGCTTTCTGAAGCCACTCTGGGACACGACTTTCCGCGGCAATTTTCCCATCTTCAGCAGCAGAATTCGTGCAACATGGGATAGTCCGTCGGCGTAGGTAATTGTCAATCCAACCACCTCCATTACCAGGCGGTGGCTCGGCCTGCGGGTGTGAATTTCCGGTTCGAGAATCGACGATGAAGGTTTCGCCAGTATTTGGGTCGAGCCATGCAATATCTCGAGCATCCTCGTTCCCAGTCTAAAGGAAACAGTGAGTGGCTGCCGAGGTCGAGAGGAAATATACAAACATCGAGGGTGAACAGCTGCACCGCAGGTCGATTGATAATGGCGTCATCATACTCGGTTTCGGAGGGTGGTACACTGATATGCATTGTCTCTGCATAACCGGAATCGTCTGGAAAATCCACCTTCCTCCGCTTTCGGGGAGAAGGGGAGCTTCTATTACTTCCAGGTTGCTGAGGCTTGGGTTGGCCTGGGACCAAAAATCCATTGCGAACGAGGAATGATTCAACCGATGACGAAAGGAAGGCCACGACAGCGTCTTTTTGCTGCAGGATTACTTGTCACTTGACAGTCACTTCTAACTGCAGGGAGACTTACCCGAAATTGAAGGTGAGCTTTCGCAGGCTCCAAGCAATTGTCCACCTGCTCAGACGGAACCGTCAGATTGAGGACGTAAACCGGCCGCTTCTCAGCCTTGCGAGGAGAGCGGCGAACATCTGAAGACGATGAGAACCCAGGACAATGCTTCCTGCTCAAATACGGGACATACTCGAGCGAGGCAGCTCGACTTCTCCGGCTTCGTCTAGAGCCTGCGGAAACTGAGTTAGGCAAAACGGCGCATCGCAATATAATACTCACGTTTTTCCCAAATGAGCTCGATGCAAATCCTGAGTCTATTATGTGGTGCAGATCACAACGATCGACGGGGTGGCGATTGACATCTGAAATGCATGCCTTGTAGAGCACTGCAAAGAAAGGGCGTGACCGCACTCACATAAGAATTGGTATCCCTGGATGCGAATCGGAGGTCAACGCGACGTAACGGTGAGATAATACCACAGACCTTGGAGTGAGCGCCATTGAGGCTAATAAATCCGTCCAACTTCAGAGATCCAGAGGACAGTTCCACCGTATTAACGTGCTAACGTCTGATGTGAGTAGACAAGCAAGTTGGCGGGTAGATATCTCACCTCTGTTAAAGCACGACCGAACAAGTTACGAAAAGAAGCCAAGCTAGACGAGGTCTAGTATGCGTCAGACGGCCGCAAAGGGTAGAAAACAGGTTGTATGCACCTTGGGTATCCTAAGGATATGCCCTTTGGAAGGCCCTGCTTCGCGTTCGTTGCGCACGTTTTCTAACGTGAAGCTCACACCTGGGAACACCAGGGCGTAGGTTTCAATCTCCTGACGGATGAGTTCCAATGTGCGCGCAGGAGGCGGGTGCGCCAGTCGACGAACGGGAAGCTGAAGCCCAGAGAATCACTCAAGTGAGTCCCACCCGAACACGCTATGGTCTACGCACGTTGTAGAATGCGTCGCGAACACAGACAGCGGTTCCTGGTGATTCTCTGCGCCAGCGGACGGCGGGACCTGAATATAGGTTCTTTCCTCCCTAGAAAAGCGTAAGCCCATTGCGAGTTCATTGTGCACGTCGCTCGACCTTCGTGATAATTGACCATGTCTCCCGCGAACGGGCGGTGCGTGACGATATTTCAAGACACGATAAGTCGGCAGCGGAGGCCAAGGCTGTGACAATGGATGAATTCACGTTCATTTGCGGGCTTCAGAACGATCGTAGTCTACCTTCTCCACGAAATCCAAATGTCGAAAGGGAGTTGAGTGCATCAATCTGATACTGTTTAGAGCTTCCTGAAACCAGTCTGTCCTTCAAGTCCTACAATCCCGGTTGACGCGTTGCGTACCATATCGCCCGGCTTCTAGGCCGCTCCCCAAGAGAGAAAGACCATCTTTGCTTATACCCTCTCCATCATCCTTTACCCAGCAAAGCCACTCCTCACAATCCACACCAATGTCGATATTGGTCGCACCTGCGTCCAGAGAGTTCTGCACAAGTTCTGACACGAGTTGGGAGAGCGAGGTCAGAATCTGCGACGAGCGTAGCTTTATGCGCGTAGGGACATCAAGCTTTTCTATCGCTGCCTGGGGCATAGAGGGTGCTCGACGTTCGTTGAGGTGCAAAAATACTCAGGAAAGAGCTAAATGCTTTCGAACGAAACATGGCCAAGCAGTTGGGCTAAAAATAGTCGTCTACGTACTCCGTGGTAACATTTGCCGTTTGACTACAGCTGGTAGTAAGGCAGTGAAGAGATCATTGTGAAACAGCAGCAACCGCTAGTACTGGATGCGCCGTAAGTTAACTTAGCTCAACGACACAGCATATCCGTGAATCTGATTTCATTGGACTTCCTTCTACGATCTAAAAGTTACATCCTGAAAACTCCAAATCCTTTGTTGTCCCCATCCCAGGTCGTCGATCCCGTGGACCTGCCGGACGTTGGACGACGTTGGCGCGCAGCAAGAGCAAGTCCCAGACCGACGACGTCTCTCGTGTCAGTCGGCTTGATGATACCGTCGTCCCATAATCGAGCGGTGGAATATAATGCCGTCGATTGGTTCTCAATTTCATCCTTCAGTGAGGAGTGTTGTGTAGGGTCTCTGCCGTAGCGGATTTGGAATCAGGGATCGGGAGAAATCGAGTATGCACACGCACTTTGACACCGATGTCATTACTTGAGAAAGCTGAGCGGAGCCCATGACGGAGACTTTGGCATTCTACAGATAGAAGTGAGCAAGTGCGCAAAGGGAGGAACAGATCTCTACATACAGGCCACATCCAGAGGAATCTTGGGGAATACTGTTATAGCAATGAATGAGCACAACAACAGTTCTCCGAGCGTGTTGGGTATTTACCGCGCGGCCGGACATTCCTATCAGTCCATGAGATAGAAGTAGCAGAGTAGAAAGCCGATTGACTTACCATAGTTGCCTGCCCCAAAGCTCCCACCCACGATGACTGTAAGCTTCGGGACATCCGCGCAGGCTACTGCACGAACCATCTTCGCGCCTATTCGGAAATTGGTCGTCAATGGAGACAAAGTATTGGACTGAATACTTGCCATCCTTTGCAATGCCTCCTTTTTCCGCTTTCGAGCCAACCATGTATCCTGCAAAGATATTGGGATACCATTGCGGAAGATAGGATGTATTCGTACCTGTCACATTGACGAGGAACAGCAGAGGTATTTGCCGTTGCGAGCAGAGTTCAATGAAGTGGGTGGCTTTCAAAGCCGAGGGAGAGAAGAGAATTCCGTTATTGGCGACGATTCCAACTGGGTACCCGTGTATGTGTGCAAAGCCCTGGCAAATACAACGAATAGAATCGAGCAACAATTGAGGCAGAACGCCACGTACTGTTATCATGGTCGTCCCATACTCCTTTTTGAACTCCCTGAACTTGCTGCCGTCCACGAGACGCGCAATTACGTCCCGCATGTCGAACGGCTGGCGCACGTCAGTCCCGACAATACCATGAAGCTCGTGAGCAGGATAGAGCGGATCCTCGGGCTTTTGAGGAGGCTGCTCATTCATCTCAGTAAAATTCCTTGCCTTTGACGCGTGTGATTTCCACCTACCAGGACTTCTCGGCTTCCAGCGGCGCCAAGATCACCGACAATGCCTCTCGCAATGGCAATGGCATGTTCATCGTCCCTTGCCAGATGGTCTGTCACACCGCTCTCGCTCGAATGCATCAGTCCACCTCCCAAGGTTTCCTCGTCGACCTCTTCTCCGGTCGCTGCTTTCACAAGTGGCGGACCTGCTAGGAAGATGCGGCCTTGGTTCTGGACGATGATATTCTCATCAGCCATGGCTGGAACGTAAGCTCCGCCTGCCAGTGGAATATACAAGCTCAGTCAAGAGGTCAGTAAAGATAGCTAACGCGAAACGAACCTGCGACTGATATGCCGTGGACGATCGCAACTTGTGGGATGCCCAACGCGGACATTTGAGCCTTCAAATTGCTCAGATACACATAGCATGGTTGTAGCGTTGAACCAAGGTCGTACCATGTTATAGAAGATGCGCCCGAAGTGCTCCTTGTCCGGGAAGACATTGGCCTGGTGTGGTAGCGCAGCGCCCCCAGATTCCACTAATCCACGCGTTTACGAACCGCACAGAGGGGACTCAAAAGGGTTATAGCGACGTACCTACATACACACAAGGGAGACCGTGTTCCCGAGCGATCTCCTGAGCTCGAAGGTGTTTCTTCACCTACAGGGGCTGTTAGCGCGTCCCGAGACAATTGACCACAAGCCGCAGCGCACCGTCAGAGGATAATAGGATCCACCCTTCACCGTAGCGTCGTTCACTACAACCATACACTCCCTGCCCGAGATACGGCCGATCCCTGTGATGATACCAGCTCCAGGGATTTCCTCCCCGTAGACTTCATGTGCAGCCAGCGGCGAGAGTTCTAGGAAAGGCGTATGAGGATCCAAAAGTAAACCGAGTCTAAAGGCATCACAATTAGCCCCGCTCGAGTCAGCAGGGGCAGACGCATCCCGACCTTTCTCGAGGAAGTTTCTTTCCCTTGCTCCGCATTCGCTCCGCCGCTTTGGCACTACCACCCGCACGGGCCTTGGCCAGCTTGGCCTCCACGTCAGCGACGAGCTCGTCCATTGCCTTTGTTTTGGCTGCAAACTCCGGAGACGAGGTAGATATGAGGGAGGGGAGGACGGAGGCATGGTATGGCCGCCGAGGTGCGACGAACGCCTTCCGTAGGGTTCTTTGCAGTATTGGGCGCATCCTTGAATGTACAGGCGCGCCAGTCGTTGTTCGGTGCCAGATTTCGTTCGCAAGAAGTGGTGAAGGAGGGTAAGTGACGAAAGTCGAGGTCAACGTGCGGGGGAAGCTCCGATCATGATCGGCCGGACCTTGTTCTTGAACGCGTTCAACTCTAGTCGCGTCGCATAGATCATGATCATCGCGTGAAAAACATGTACAAAACCAATAAATATGCAACTACAGCCCTCGGGGTATATGAACGCGTAGCAAACTCTAGAAATCTTGCCACTCCTCGTCCCAGTTACTTTTCTTCGCCTGGGCAGCGGGAGCTGCTGGAGGCTGGGTCGACGAGGCCTGAAGAGGCGAAATTCCAGACTGGTGGCGACCATATTCACCGAAATCGTCATCGTCGCCATCTTGATACAGAGCAGAACTTTCGCCATCATGCTCCAACGCAATGGCTCCATATCCATTCCGTTGTGGACCACCCAAGACCTTGTCCTTCACAGTTCCGACGACTCCACCAACACTATCAGCGACATCGATACCTAATTGCTGCTTCGACCACTGATTGGCGGTGCCTCCGACCGCTGCAGCCCTTTTTTGCGCCTCCGTCATGTACCCTTTGACGCTCGCTTGGAAATTTGGGTCGGTGACTTTCTCGACTCCCGGCTGTATGACATTCTCAGTTACGGCTTTGCCGGCACCGACTACAGCAGCCGAGAATAGCGACCAGCCTTTACTTAGCGCGCCGAGGGGATTCTGTTGGAGATCGTTCAACGTGGGAGCTGCATGGGACGACAATCCGTAGGATGGGTGATTAGGAGCTGGCGGGGTGGGCGTGCTTCCAAAGCCGGTATAACGACCACCCTGGGACGGCGGTAGATCTGCCGGTCGACTCTCGTTTAGCTTTCCCAGACTCGCAAAGTAGTTTTCATTTGCCGTCTTCTGGTCGTTTGCGGGATCCGGAGTGCCGCGGGGGGAATTCCGGAATGGGGAGGGAGAGTCGCTTCGTAGGGAGTTTGCAGTAGCCGATCGGGTCGAGGCGCGAGATTTCCGTAGGCCTTGCGCAGACGATGGGCGAGCGGACGGAGAGGATGACCTGTTGTTTAGCCCCGCTCCTGCGGGAGGGGGAGAGGGAGCCCATTCTTTGCCAGCGAGAGCCGCGTCCAACTTTGCGGAGGTAAGAAATCGCGAGAACTAGGTTTCAAAGAAATATGCACCTTTTCGCGATATTGCGTCGCCGCCCAGCAGTGATATTTATCATAAGGACTTAGACCCTCCCTGTATCCACCTTGCTCTGCCGGGCAATATGATTTCATGAATTCTTGGAAGGGAGCATTACCACCCAACTATCAAAACGTCAGCCTCACGACCAGATATTCATTGATCACAAAAGTACCTGCATCCTTCGTATCTGCTCATCTTGCCATGTATCCATCGACACAGACCTCACGAAGCTATCCAAAATGTCAGCATTGCAGGGTCTAGACCTGGGCGGAGCACATCATACCTAATGTGCACGCCGAAGCCACGGTGCGTTCCTGCACATTGTAGACAGAGAAATACGGCAAAGCTGCGGGATCTGAGTGCCGGCAAGGTGGGTGACGGATGACCGCTCGCACCTCAGAGAGGCCCACTGAGGGTTCGGATTCGAGCAGTCATTGCATACTTTATTCTTTAGATCTTCACGCTTGCTGAGTTCATTGAGGATTTTTTTCGCGGCCACTTGGTCGGTCATGATTTCCACCAGGGAGAGTCGTGTTCGTCGTCCGTCAGGTTTCTGGTCAACTTGTCGACGATCGGCACGTGGCTGTGACCTCAGAGAAAGCCGATATCTTATCAGATAATGCTCATGTTCTCGACAAGCGTTTTCTACCTCGCTCCGTACGGGAGGAGCACACGAGGAGGCAGCGAAGTGGCGAAAACGAGCCTAGTTATTAACTCGATTTGCGACGGAGAGACGATGTGGAGACTGTCCAAAGCAATGCGCACGAGACGGGTGTCATGAGCGACTGCAAGCTTACCGAAATAGCGGTTCACCCGAGACACTGGTACTCACTGAGAGGAGACAGTCCGCGGCGTAGTGTAGCACTGTAAGCCCGTCTGGTGACTGGCGCGGTTGAGTGACAGCGCCGTTGGAGTTTCTGGTTGCCACCGGGAAGTGCGTGTGGCTACCAGGCGAGGAGGGGACCGCCGCGAGTGGAAGATGTGTGGCTGTGCTAATATATCGCGTCTGAAAAATCATGTTCCTCGACGCTGCTCACACCGTCACCGTCATTCCAGCCAGCGACCATTGAGCATCGAAGAGTGCTGGACGATCTGAGAAGACGCTCGCGAACGGTCCAGACGCGGCGACAAAGATATTGTAGCAACGTAACCCTGTGGTGTGGGTGATCCCACTCTGTCGGGTCTCCTGTGACTCGCCAACCCTCCCACCACTCTGACATCCAACTCGTCTTCACTGCGTTCTCTCGGAGGCTCTCGTTTTCTCGTGAGAAACCGTTCTCAAGCTGCCTGCGGCTGCAAAAGCCCGAGCACTACCGACCCTTCGCCCCAGTTCAACGGCCATTTTAGAACCCTTGTCCTGTTATAACCCTTCTTGCACCCGTCTACCATCTCTCAGCCAGTCGCCGTCGCCCTCCAATGATTCAGCAGATAGATCCAAGGCAAGTCAACACCGCCGTCACCGCTCAGCGCCAAGCACCTCAAGTTGGCCCAGAAGTCTGGGGCTTATGGCAAGGACAGCTGTGAGTCGAAATTGCGGGGCGTCCCGTGTCTATGACGTGCTTCTATCTTACAACAATGCCTGCAAGACATTACTCACTGGAAGTCGTCCAGCATCCCCTACGGGCCCGAATGTGTGGATTCGGGGATAAAGTGCGTCCTTGGTTTGGGTATTCTGATTCCCTAACGTGGATGGGATCACATAGGATCGAAGGCCATTAGCACCAGCCGCGGTTGCGAAAATGATAGTACGAAGAAGCGATAATTCCATCGTAGACGTGGAGTGAGCACATCCAACGTTCGATTTTGCGTTTCGCTTCGTTTCCTGAGCATTTTCTGCAGTGATGTGGACTGTTCATTCTTTCTGGTCACCGTCGACCTGTGGTCCGCAGACGGAAAACATGAGATGAATCTTGTCCTCCATCCGTCTTCCGCAGATCGTTATGTGCCCCCTAATACGACCAAAACGCGGCGACGAGGAGCAAGTACCTCAGCTCCTCACCCACGTTCGTCAGGCAACCAAACCCCAATATCACAAGCCACTCCAACTCCATCACAGTACAGGATCGGAGACCAGGTCTGTAGCTGGTTGGCGGATAAAGCGTCCCGCGTACTAAATCAACCTTTTTGTTCTGCAATCAGACCGGTGGAATGCCTACTCCTTCCGTGCCCTCTCAGAGCAGTAACTACAACGGTCAAGGTTATTTCCCTCCTGCCGCCGACGCCGCAAACTATCCCCCACCTACTCCGTATGGGTCCGCGAGCTCCGAGACGCCGACATGGGGCTATCCCGCCCAGAGCCCTTCCGTCGATCGCAACACGACCTTCCCGCCTCCTATTCTGCCCTCCATCGCTTCCTTCTCACGGACTGCAAGTAATGGTAATCTCGGTAGCGGACAAGCTTCGTGGCACACCCAGCCCGAGACCGAAGTTCTTCCTTATCGAGCCTGGGGCACGGACACAGCTTATCAGCCGGTGGATACGTTCTCTAACTCGCAAGTCGACCCGGCCCTCCGAGGTGCCAACTCTGATGGGAGAGAAAGCTCAAATTGGGCTCAGCAGTCCGAACGGTGCGGGCAGGATGGGAACACCTCACCAGTCGACAGCACTACGTATCCATCTGTTGGCTACGCGCAAACGCAACCCCCGGCGCCGCCGCCACCCCCGTACTATTCGTCTAATTTTACACCAACGGTCCAGGCCGCTCCTGTGCAGACATCTTCCACGTCATCGATACCACCGCTGCCTCGCCATACATACACTCGCACACTAGTCGGTCCGTTATCCGCCAACGCGTGTCGCCTCCTCGATGAGCATCGGAAGCCTGGCATCTTCTTTCTGTTCCAGGACCTTTCTGTCCGTACGGAAGGCAAGTTTGTTTTTACCCCTTACGCCCTCTCCCAGAATAACTTTGCCTTCGCTAGGTACGTTTCGCCTGAGAATGCGGCTTATGAATGTCGGGGCGTAAGTGGCCGATTATGTATACCCGTCTCCACAACCAAACGTTATCCTGTACAGTCCACCCGCACCGGAAGCCGGAGCGACACACGTCCATAACGACGTCTCGCCGGTGCTTGCTCAGACATTTACCGATGCTTTCGTAGTCTATTCCGCGAAGCGATTTCCCGGCGTTCCAGGTATGTGAATTAGTATTATTACTGCCTACGTTCCGTTTGTGCTATACTGATACCCCCTTCCCACCCAGATACCACTGCCCTGTCCATTGCTTTTGGCAACCAAGGACAGAAACTTCCCTTGGTAGGTGTCCACCGTTCAGCCCAGCGTGGTCCTCGTCCTGACCGGTCTGCCCCATAGCGCAATCGGCATGGGTCAAGCAAGCGCCGTCGACGGGACGATTCGTCTGATGATGATTCAGACGGGGCGTGACGTGGAGTGCGCCTGCGTGTCTGGAAGTGTAAAACACTTCGTGTTGCTCGATTAATCTGCCTGATGGTCATGACCACCTTGTACATCCGTCCATCCCAATGTCCCTGCCTTAGCCCCAGCTGTATTCCTTCTCATAGTCGCTTCCCAATCTCTGCCTTTCGTACGTCCCGTAATTGAACACCGCAATGATGGTCTTGGGGTAGTTGTTATAGATCCTGTCCAGGATCTCCCGCGCTTCAGCCCTCTGATCGCGGTCAGAGCTTTGGTCGCTGCCACCATGAGGCATGATGGCCTGAACTAGTGTTCCTGCACTAAGCCGATTGAGCGATGTGAGCAGAACAGCGAGGGTAGCGCTGTGGGGGCGCCAGGTCGCCCAGGAAGGTGAGATTTGGTGAAGAACGTGAAGATTGTGGGCAAAGTCGTGCTCCTGTTCATCGGCATCCCAACCTGGCATCCGGCGCGTTCGCGAGGTAGCGATCTTGGCAGCGAGGACTCGCTTACTGATACGATGCTGTGGCGGCTCCCCGGGCGCTTCTTCGATGGTATCGATGTCCCCCGTCTTGACAAGAGAATCGGAAAGCAGTGGCGAGCTGGGACTCCGCTCTCTGGCGAGCTTCGACCGCTCACTCAGCTCTTGAAAGGGTATGAGGACTTTCTCGACGACCTCAAACGCGCGTTCTGGCTGACCAGCGCGCACGAGGGCCACGACCAGGTGATTCCAGTTGTGCGAGTCGAACGTGAACCCGCGGGCGCGAAAGTCTTTCCAGACGATCGCAATCTCCGAGTGTCGGCCAGCGGCAGATAGGGCATCGATGTAGATGGAAAGCGGGACACAGAGGACGTTTCCTCTGATCCCTCGGGTCTCGCTGCGATCGTCAGCGTCCGCCAGCCAGTCCCTGTTCGTGAGTGCCAGACCCATCTCGTATATCCGGGGCCAGATCTCCATGACAGCATCGACATCGAAGGTGCGTCGGTGAACGTCAAGAAGCGCCGATAATGTGCCAAGTGAGGGAGGCGCGCCTTCATTCAACATGTCCTGGAACACCCGCTCCACTTCCTCAGGCTCCCGCAGCTTGGCATATGCAGACATGACGGGACCGTAAAGATGATGGAGCGCCGACTTGGAGTCGTACTTTGGTTTCTGCCACGTCCGCTCCCCTCTGGGAACAGCAACGAGACTCTTGATGAACTCCTCCGCTATCCGCAGACTTTCCCTCGACTTCTCGTTACCGTAAGCCTTGATGATCGTGCCAAATGTAATCGGGGTCGGCGCAATACCTTTCTCGCGCATCTCGTCGTACACCGCCTTCGCCCGTATCTTATCTCCGTGCTGCAAAAAGCCCGCCATCAAGATAGTGAGGATGTACACGTTGACACGGAGGCCGCGGTCGAGCTGCTCTTTGGGCAGCTGTTCCATTTCGTAGTAGATATCAGACGCGACATCCATGTAGCCGGAGTCGCATGCCGACTGGACGACGAGGGAATACGTGTAGGCGTCGGGTTTCGTTTGCGAGCGCTCCAGCCTCTTGAAGAGCTTGTACACGACCGAGAACGGAGCGCCGACGAGAACATACGCCTTCATCAGGGTATTGTAGACATCAATGGACATGGTGGTGACACGGGACGCGGTCAAGTAATCGTACGCCCGGATCACGCCCTTCCATGAGCCGGCCTCGACGTGAGCGTTCATCATTGCGACGATCATGCGGCTATCGGGGACGATACCTTCCTTGATTGCGCGCTTGAAGGTGTCCTCTGCGGCGATGGAGTCCTTGCGATGGGCCAGAAGAGTGATGATGATGGTATAGGTGACCACGGTCGGCTGAATCCCAGCTTCGCGCATCTGCTCAAGAATGCCCATGACCGCTTCAATGTCCCCCGCATGTGCATAGGAGTTCAGAACGAGAGTGAAGATCTGGTTGTTGGGCACCAAATCTGCATTCGCAAGGTCTTTCAACCAATACGTGATACTGGCCTGATCGCCTTGCCTGGAATGAGCGTAGATGACGCTAGCGTAATGGGCGTGGGTGGGCCCGTGCATGCGCTTTCCAATGCCATCCAAAGGAAAATATTGATTGAATATCGCGTTCGCCTGATCAACGTTGTCCGCTACGGCGTGGGCATGAATGAGGCTCGCCACGTCGTCTGCGCCGGGAGGGCCCAATGCCGCAACACGATTGAAGTACGTTTCAGCGAGCTCCGCTTTGCCCCAACGACTGTATGCATAAAGACCGGTTCGGAGGTATTGCAAGGAGTTATCGTCAGGGATAGACGCAAGAAGCTCAGTGGCAGGTCTGACTAGCGAGGACTGCTTCGCGAGAAAGCGCACCACGGTAAGTTGAAAGCGCGACGGGACGTGAAGACCGAGCTTTTGCATCTTGATGAGCACTTCACGGGCTTGAGTGGGCAGGTGGGAATAGCACAGAGCGTCTATGAAGAAGCATCCGATGGTCTCGCGACGTTCCTTGGACCAATCACCTCGTTCTAGAAATGGCGACGGATCTGAAATTTCTGCAGCGATGCGGTAGGCGACGGCTCGCAGGGAACGACCAGCGGCTTTCTGCGACGCGGAGTGGGACGTGGATAGGTGATAGCTGAGATATGAAGCGATGTACGACCACTCTTCCGCAATGAGCTCAACGGCATGAGCGTTGCCTCTGTAACGAGCCAAAGACGATATGATCATCTCGTACGCATATGGGATTCCCGCCTTGTGCTGGTATGACAGGGGAATCTGGTCGGCATCATGAAGCGTCCCGATTGCGGCCTCAAAATTGCCCAGCAGAGCCAGCGATCGCGCAAGGAGACATAGCCTCCACTGGCTAAACCGCGACGTTGGGCTGATGCGTGCGGTCACCGTGTCCAACATGGAAATGGTGCGCCGCCCCCATTCGTGCAGTTGCATGTCGTCGGCCCGGAGTCGGTAGTGCAATTCCGCGGCACTGAGGTATTTATCCACAAACTCCATTCGTGCCTGCAGTGGGAGGAGGAAACCCTGCGCGCCCTGGAAGGTATTCCAGGCCTCGTCCATATCGAGGTGTGCTCGGGGCGTCTGGGCAACACGCTCAAATTGCTGGATAAGCAGCACCCTTGTCGACCGCCTTTCGGGGCGGAGGGTCGAAGATGCCTCTCGGGTGCTGGGAAGATCTTGCGGGCTGATGCGATCGAAGTGGGGTGGCGGTACCTCGTGCTTGACTGCAACGGCTCCATCCGACGCATTGGAGGCATGCCGCCGTTGACCGGAGCTACCGGATGTCAACGAAGATCTCGAAAACCTCCGCCGGCTCAATGGTGCGCGGCTCTTAGAATGTCGAACAGAACGGCTCTGAGTCCGCGAGAGTTCGTCCAGCATCATAGAACGACTCTGGTCTGGACGAACGAGGTTATGGTAGACTCCGACAATAATGACGTAGAGAGCTCACGAGGACACCAGAGAGCGTGTCGGCTGATACAGCTGGACCATTCCTGGCACTGCAAGAGGCGACATTCCCGTTCAGAATCGCTAACAGCCTTCTCCTTTCCCTTGACGCGCCGGGGTTGAGGTGAGAAGAAATCAGGACCGACAGAGCTGTGCGACGAGCAACTCGTCACAACTCGTGCCACGGAGTTAAACGAGGATGTGTATCTCAACGTCGAGCAACCTGTAACTAACTTGTTGAAGACGACCGCTGCAAAAGGCTCGATCATGAAACTCGTCCTCCTTGACGAGCTTCGAAAGCCTGAAGTTTTCAGGTAAGAGCCGGTAAAAGGCCTGGTAGAAATGGCAGTGCTCACCTGCAGCAGCTTCGTGGCGGAGGATTGTACAGGGGTGATACGAAGGAAGGTATGTTTGCGAGGTCGGCGCCTGAATATTTCGTCAGAAGGTTTTGGGTATTTGTCAGTGTTACCTTCTTCGCACGTGACCCTGACGGGCTCATCGATCACGGAGGCCGCTCGAGATCGCGTCGAACGAGACGAGCCAGTTAAATGGCTGGTAACGCGGATGTCCCAGCACACGAGATAGTCATTGCGCGGACAGAACAGGAGGTCCTGCAGTGCTACGATGTGGTACAGTACTCCTTCGCGCCCCCGATTCACCCAACCGCCGATCTTGCTACACTTAGAGAATCGCAGTCTTCCACGTCGAGCAAAACTTCCCTCTGGAGACCGAGATCGATGAGTCCGCGACCATTTCGTCTCCTCTCAAGAAATCCGCTGTCTGACCCACGCCAGGTTCGACCCAACTGCCACCCACTTCCTTCTGAGGCTCACACCGTCCCTGACGCCGGTCGGCACTATCCGCGGGTACAAAGCTCCGGGAGGTTACTACAAGCTCAGCCGTCTCGCCGTCCTGAAGGACTACCGCAGCTTTCGCTTCGGGCGTGAGCTGGTCCTGGCGCTGCACGACTGGGTCAAGGCAGACGCATTAAGCGCTGGGGGTGATAACAAATTTGTGGAGATCGTAAGCCACTCGCAGCTGTACGTGAAGGGTTTCTATGCCAAGTAAGTCAGGAGCCACAGCTGTACTACCCACAGTATCTGATCATCGCTGCTATGTTCTTTTAGGTTTGGGTACCAGCCTGAGGTAAGCTGTATGCCCGATGTAAATGAATGTCGTTATCAACTGAGATCTTGGATCGTCAGGGCGCAGAGTTCGATGAAGATGGAGATCCTCATCAGAAGATGGTGCTTCGACTGCCGTTATAAGTAACGATCATATACCCTCTACTTATGACGTACTGCAGGTATACGACGTCACTATCGAGGAGGCGGAGGTTGTTATAATTGTTACCCGCCGAGCTATCTATATACCGTGTCCCAGTGTCCGGCACGTAGAAATACAGGTTACTAAAACGCATATGTACATTTACTGCTCACACAAAGGTAATAATATAGATCAAATAAACGTGAGTGGGGACTGTAGCGCGAACGCAACCATCAAGTCAAGAAGGCATGAGAGGTCGTAAAGCAGGCGATAGACGTGTCGTAAGAACAAATCACGAGCGAAGGGCGCGATCCAGCCGGTCATCGGCGGCATTACCATCGCTCTCGCTCTCTGACTCCAGCTTCATGGTCGGAAACGGGGGGCTTCCGGGCAGAATGCTGAAGTTGATGTTCGAAGACCCGTAAGACGGCGAGCCTTCTTCGTATATTCGCCTCGCCGCCTCGTACTCCATTTTCTCCTGTTCGGCTTGGGCAAGGAAAGGCTAGAATGGTAAAATTAGTCACACAGAATGTCAGCAGGATGATAAACCACGTACTTGACGTTCAGCATCGGTCATGGAACGCCATTTGGCTGCGGCGAGGACACTTTGTTTGGTGGTCTCGGTCTCATCACCAAAGATCTCCTGCACCAGGTGTGGATTCGCCCTAATCCGTTGAAGGAACATGAAGTAAGCGCTGAGAGGTTTCTTGGGAGCGTTCGGATCCTTGATATTGCTCTTCCGTGATTTCCCAGCCTTTCGCTGCGCAGCCCGGAATGCGTTCTCGCGTTTGATGTCATCTGGAGTAAGTTTACGCATGTAAGCGGCAAGCTCGCGTTCACGAGCCTCCTTTGCGGCCTGGGAACGCCGTTTATAGGGCTGAAAAGCAGCGAGCAATGAGACGCGTTTATGACGTCAGTGCAACAAATGCCTACCTCCTTCTCCTCATTGGTCAAAGACGCGTATTCTTGGCCAGCTTCCTTTGCTGCCTGGGCGACATTCAGCTTACGTGTGCCAAAAGCTTGCTGTTTCTGGATCCAGTCTGTGAAATACAGCTGCCAAGCGGAAGGTGCCAATTTGGGAGGCCGCAGTACTGATTTGAGAACTGCACAAAATGGGGCGTATCAGAGCGTGACAGGACACAAAAAACATTGGTGCCGCGGACTAACCTGGCTCGGGGTTGGCTTTCGCTTGAGTAACAGGGTCCTCCACAGGAGGGCTGCGTTTCTTTCTCCTTACGGTCGCGTCGGGGTCCTCGCCTGCACTAACTGAATCCGCGCGCCGGCTATACGCTCGTGTGGCACTCGGTTCAGTGAAAGCTGGGGCACTCGAGGGTTGGAACAGCTGTCCCGAGGTTACGGAACCACGAAGAGAGGAAACGCGCGGCCGCACTGTGCTGTCGAGAGGAGAATGACGGACAGAAGGCCGAGACGATGAAGATGAGCGGAGAGCGCGGGGGACATATAATTGGGACGCCCAGGACGGGGTATGAAGAGAGGTATCTTGTGGCGAGATGGATTCCACCCGCTGACGTGGCGAATACTGCTCCTCAATGGAGGAGGTCGGAGACATGGATCGCGGAAGTGGATGAAGAGCGGCAAACTCCGTGGGAGAGAAAGCGGCATTCTGAGGGAAATGAAGATGCTCAGGGAATGGGATGAATGACGATGAAGTTTGGGAGACATTGCCGGGTGAAGGAATGGGTATCGGTGACGAAGAGGAAGCTAGGGAAAGCTCAGGATCGTTTATCCAATTGGAAAGAATGAGGTGGTTGTCGGGGAGGGGTGAACTCTTCTGCATTGCCATGCCATAAGATCCCGTAGAATCGAAATATCCGCTGTCAGTGGGCGATGCATGAGAAGCATCTAAACCAAAGTTTGGGTGCAATGGCGACCCCGTGTAGTCGTAACCTGGCTTCGGCTTGACGTCGTCGTCCAGGTCGGTGAAGGGGTTCCATGAAGGGTCTGGGGATGTGGAGGTGACAAATTCCTCAAAATCGAACGGCCCAAAGAGCATCTGATCCGTGTCGGTTGGTGAACAAGCACTGGAGTCGTCAAAGGTGAGTACTGGAGAGGCGGGCTTCATGGGGGAATCGATGGGGGCGTAATAGCTGGACATGGGGGAGAAGGGCCGGCGGTCGGCAGAGGGCATTAGTTGGACCCGCCACGCAGCGGAGGAATACGACGGACAGACGGGGGAACTGAAAAGAGAAACGCGGAGTCGCAGTAATCGCGGCTTAAAAGGGATTCGAGCAAGCATTCGTGACTCTGATTGAATCAACGGCACGGGTCGACTAAGTTGTCTCCGAGCGCTACTCAGCTTGGAGAAAGGGGTTCGATATCGTCACAATGGCCACCGAATGGCCCTTCCTATTCTGTCCAGAAGGATGTCCACGTTAACAGATGCTTCGAGTGATGTGAAGACAATCGGTGACAGAGCCGAACATATGTCGGCGCGTTTGTCAATCAGCTCCGCGGTTTGGATGACCCGATGCGAGTAATGCCCGGCCAGAAACCTGTGCAAGGAGTGTCAAGGGGAACGACCGATTAAGAAATTGGGAAGGGTATCCAGATACAGCTGCGAGATGAGGATGAGGACAGAAACGAGCCGCCTGCCCTAAAGGGCTTGTGCCTTAATTTGGGGGAAACGAACCACACCAGTGGCACCAATCGATGATGATTACAGGTGTTTACTTTCAACGCCCAGTCCGGCCTTCGGCGACGAGTCCTTCTGACCACCAGACAATGTATTCTGTCCGATATCACACGAACGGTGTTCCATTTTAATCGCTGTTCTACCAGATTGGCAGCTATCCCATCAAAGTATGACAATTTCCGGAGAACGGTATCGCGAACTATTATACACACCCTTTCCAGCCTGTGGCCCAGTTCGAACGAGAAGATAAAAGACCGGGAAGGCACAGACCACAATTGCATGATGAGTGCACTGATCACGGGTAATCATCAGGGGCCCACTTACCTCCCAACCCGTCACATCCTTCATGATCTCCTTCTCCCTAGCTAGTGCCGCCTGCTCGCGTCGGTACATATCACGATCGCCCTCTGCCATGAGAAGCGGAACCAAATGAATGCGCGACCATACGTTCTCTCGCTGCAGTTCCCTGTCATGGCCAAATCAGCTCACTTTCCCATTTGAGCTGCGGACCGAAAGCCAGAGCCAAGATAAGGTCATGTTCGCCAGGCGGCCGGATCCTATGGGACCACGTTCCACAGCGAGCGGGGTGCGCATGGACACGTTCCACGTCCAGCTGACCCAAACTTGCTTTCTCTGTGCCCGGAGGCATTATAGCTCTTACCTCTTTTCGAGATTGCCCTTTCCTAGTCTGTAGAACCCATAGGCGCATATCGCCGTTACACCGCCGAGCACGACATAGGAACTTGGCCCTCGGAACGGGAGGTTTCGCTTGTACTTGACGTGTTCGAATCCCCCCGGAGGGGGCATGTCTCTGCAGACGCCTGGTCAACGAAAGCAACACTAGACCACGAGCTTGCGTACTGTCTGTACGTGACCGCCACTGTAAACAAGGCTGATTCAGTATTTGCAAATGGTAGAGTAGAACGCCACTTACTTGCGCCCTCGTCTGTTGTGATCGTTGTCAATGGTAGAGTCTGTTCAACACGGCGGACAACGGCTACGACTAGTGAGGATCACGTGGCAATGTGAGAAATGCCTTCCCAATTGGTGAGAAATTGGCGCCTGAGGGTCCACTGTAAATGTCGATGCCGCTTGATGGATACTCGAACGGGGTGATGGCCTTGCTTGGCCTGACACGTAAAAGGTGTTAGAAGCCGACGTCCCTAGCTACGGCGCCATTGCCACAGGAACTTCATGTATTTTTCAGAGGCGCTGGAATGTTGGTGTGGTGCCTGGCTTAGGTAGCTTGCGCCTTAGGTTGACCTGGCGGCAAGCGCGCCCGGTGGATACCGAGGCCCCTTGGACTTAGTGAAAGCTGTGTGGAAGGGGTGTTGAGATCACGGTGTCCAGGTGCACAGATTGCGTTGAGTTTATGAGAAATGCATAGGAGGAGTAGCCGAAAAAGGCAAGATATCGAACAATCGAAGCCGGACTCAACGCCAGACGTGAAATAATAGCCCCGATATACTCGAACCTGCCAGCTGTCGGATTTTGCATCCAACCATCATGTCCGCTCATCCCTCCCCTGGCCCTTCCACCCAGTCTGTCTCTTCCAGACACAAACAAAAGCCATATGTTGTAGGTATTGCTGCAGGCGCTGAGGACGCCAAGTACCAGGCAAAATACAAGGACCTCAAAAGGAAGGTGAAAGAGATCGAGACGGTTAGTCCCAGACCCTTCACCATCTGAACAACCTTCTGACTCTGCCTCAAGGACAATGATAAACTCCATTTCAAAGTTCTGCAGGCTAAGCGGAACATTCAGAGAATGAAACTTGAGCGAGCGTAAGTCGACTCCAACATCCATGATCAATCTTGCTGATGCTTAAACCCCCTAGCATTCTATACGAGCGACTTGCTAGTACTCCCACCCAAAACGACTTGCAAAACAGACATGGAGGCCCGACCCCCATGCACAGTGGTTCTGGTGGTCCAACCCCGCCTTTCTCGCGTACCCATTCAGGAAGTCATCACTATCAAGACGTCGGCGACAACCACGCCTCCATGGATTCTGAGCGGTCACTGACGGAATATGGTCATCCTCATGACCGTTCCCGAATGCCTTCGGGGCCTGACGGACGCTCGGTTCCCGTCATGGCACCGATGGGTCCTGGTGTTGCGCCGCCTGCCCATATGTCCGGGATGCACTCTCCTCCGGCACGTAACTCTGGAGGTCCAGGACACGAAACGTCCCGTCATATGCAACATTTGCCACCCCCGCCCCCGCCTGGTAATCATGCTCATTCGCGTCCTCACGTGAGCCCTAATATGCATCACTCGCATTCCGGCTCGTCGCACGAACACACAAGGTCGCATTCGTCTTCGCGTTCCCGCTCTCATCAGCAGTCTTATCTCCCTGGTCACCCGCAACAGTATCCTGAAGGACTTCCGTCCGTTCAGCATGTGATGCATAGTCCGCCTCTGGCTGAGAGGGAGAGGTCCGGACGGCATGATAATCACGAAGCTCTGAACTCGTATGGGGATCCTCATCAGCACAACCGTCTCTCGTCGTTTATGCCGCGCCTTTCTCCTCCCCCGCATCCTTCGGAATCTCGTTCATCCAGTCGCGTCCATAACCATCGACGCATGAGCCCCGGTCCTTACATGAACAGGGAGGACCCTTATGACCGGCAAAGGGCCACGGAAAACGAACGCGAACGCGACTGGGAGCGCGAACGTGAACGGGAACGCGAGTATTGGGACCGTGAACACGACCGCGACCGCAGTCGGGACCTCGGGCGTAGCCGCGATGTAAGCTCCTCGCACATGGTCTCTCCGCCGATGGGGCATCGGAGCCGCCAGCCGATGGACAGAACCGACTATTCAGAGCCTCATGGATCGTCCCACATGCGAGACGAACCGGTCTACTACCGCGACGCACCACCGGCTGCGGGCGGCTACCCCATGCACTCGCGTTCTGGGTCGCCTATCTCAGGCTCAGGCTCGGGCTCCGGCAACGCGGGAGATGGGCCGTCTCGGCCGGATTCGCGACACTACTACGAGCAACATGATCGCACACGGGCATACAAGCTACGCCCCGTGAATCCACCGAATGAGGACATGGACTTTGTACATGAAGATGGACAACCCGCTTCCTCCCGCGATCGAGGTGGTGGTGGCGGTGGCACCTTCCCAGCACCGGAACAAAATCGCTCTTCTCTCGACTCACGGAAGAGAAGGCGAAACGAGATGGATGTCGACAGCGATGACGCGGGGGAGGGTTCCGCGTACCCGGGTGGGAGAGCAATAGAAGATAGGGGTAAACGCTATCATCGAGAACATCGCCGCAGTGTTGATAACCTGGAGGAAGCCCGGATGGTTCCCCCATGATTCCTGGAGATGTTAAGGCCCATTTGGACACTTTTGGACAATCCCGGGGCCCACACCTTCTGCTACACCGTCTTCTTTCGCCAAACAGTTGTTTATGTATGCGCTCTGTTATGAATTTGCTATCATTGGCATTCTTCTGTCTTTTGGCCCAGTCCCGCTTTAGAATCCCCGAGCGAGTGGCGCCTTATGACCTCGGCAAGGTCTGGTGACTCTTCAGTTTTTAGTTGTCATTGCCAAGCCCCGAAAAGGACATTCAGTGCAGATGTCTGGGGGCTAGGGTTAACTGTCGTGCTGAGTATTTCAAACGGGCCCCACTGTTAGCACCAATCCATACGAGGGTGCATGTTTTCCAGAGTCAGTGAAATGTAGTCTTCTCGGAAGGAACAAAGAAAGACGTAAAAGTGTTGATAGACTGCGTAAGCGTTTGGTCGTCGGAAACCAACCCGAGACAGGTTCGAGCAGGATGTGGCTGACACGTCCTTTCACAGAATCACAGAAGCCCTCGCCGACAACGTATACATGACACGGCGAAGGGCTTCAATACTCCGTGACTCCTCCATTCAGCGCAGCTGTCCACGTAGCCGCAGAGCGCTCGTCAGAGTCGAGAAACCGAGCTGAAGACCCTTGCTCGATCGTCCGCATGCGGCTCTGTGGAGCGGCCTGATCGCCCAAATATGTGGCCAAGTTCTGTCCGTCCTCGAAGGCGTAGACGGCATGCGTGTAGAACGAGCTAACGTTGTGGCGGCGGTGGAGCAATTCCATCAATGTGTCGCCGTCGTACTCCACCCTGAGGTTCAGCATCACGTCCATAAAGGAACGTCGGCAAGCGTTCTCCGAAGGCGCAATTGTCTGCTCGATGAGCTGCCGCGCGTACGAGAGTAGCAAGTTGGCACGCAATCGACGGTCAGTGCGCCATCGTGAGTCACAGTGGTTCAAGCGAGCGTGGCGGGGATGCGTATGTGACATCGCTGCGTGTCTCCTGGTTTGAACATCTGTTTCGAGTGGGTTGACGGATGAAGTTGTCCTTGGACATAACAGGCTGACAGAACCGGTTCTTTGGCGGCGGGAAGAAGTGGGTTTGTGGACCTATCTCTTGGATAGGGGCGCGAGAAGCACAATCGAGGGTTTGCGGGGCGCGTGGGTCCTTGACCATTTTTGAATATCACTATCAAAGGCTGTGCGGGCAGAAGAGGATCTTGCGCTGCGGTGAACGGTTCTTGGCTGTGACAAGTCGCGGCCATGTGAAAGACTTGGGTTGCTGAAGCAAGATACGTGAGAAGCGGTACCAACTTCATATCTGCAGATCTTACTGGCGCTGCGCACCTGGCGTGCTACGCACGGATTGTGACGCTGACCTGGATCGTGACGTTGGGTTTCCGCCAGCTGCTTCAGAATGATGTATGCGCTGAGCTGAGCGTCTATGACAGAAATTGCGACTCGGCTGTGTGGCGAAAGGCAGCTACTCGTTCGGCGGCTGACTTGACTGTTGCCGTCGTTGCAAGGATTCTGAGATCGACTGGGATCATGTGGATTCCGAATACTGCTGTGAAATATCCTATGCGCTGCCAATTACTACCGAATGAATTTGGAAGCGCAAAAGAACAAACGCTCACTGTGATATTCTGGGC
The DNA here is from genome assembly GCA_026008595.1 of Lyophyllum shimeji. NCBI lineage: Eukaryota > Fungi > Basidiomycota > Agaricomycetes > Agaricales > Lyophyllaceae > Lyophyllum > Lyophyllum shimeji. Next base: position 2,188,229 of record BRPK01000001.1, on the reverse strand, counting down.
GCGACCGACGATGTCCCGATCACCATAGGTCATATTGAAGGCGCTGCCGTAAAACCGAATATTGCCGCGGTAAGGAGGACATGTTGACCGCTGTTGTTCCATTTTCGATGCTCAAACGGGGACAACAATGACAGGTCTGTGTGAGAGAACTACAAAAGTCGAGTCAGAACGCGGCTGCGAGGATATCACACTGCGTAAACTTGCCTAGAAGAAGTAAAAAAGTATGTAAGGAATATTCCAGGCCATTCGCTTCCTTACAAATTTTGGCGCCCATTGCCTGATCTGACACTACTCGACACATCTGTGATACCTGCGATACAGTCAATAGTAGTATTCAAGGAATGGAACCAGGCGGTAACACGTTGCGAACTTGCTTGCAGACGTGGTCGGGGTATGTGTGCTGCTGCGTGACGTCACGCGGTGGACCATTTCAGTCAGAAGGCGTCGGGTTGCGATATTAATATCTTTACAAGGCGGTATGAAGTACACACTCCGCCCAGTTCTCCGTTCTAGATCTGTTCTCTCACCCGTCACCGGTAAACGTGGTCAGCTGTACAGGGACAATTTGTTAGTTGACGCCCAATAGCTTGGCCCAGCAACAACGCACAATGCAAGTTCGCAGCGATTTCCGCCTCTGCTCTGTCTCCATTCGCAAGAAGCTTCTCTTTATTATAGAGAAGTTCTTCGCGGGTTTCCGTCGAGTATTCCTGATTTTGCGCTGAAAGGTGCTGTGTCCAGTCATCTCCTTAAGGAACGTGAGTGTACGGCTTACTTTCCACGATGGCGTCGACCGGGCAAGCTTCCTGGCAGAAACCGCAATATATGCATTTGGTCATGTCGATGTCTAAAGCAGGTGAGAACCGAACACTCAAAACGGAGAACAATGGTAGAACGGACCATATTTCGTGGTTCTTCTCGAGCCATCCAACCGAGCCTCGCTTTCGATGGTGATTGCCTGAGCCGGGCAGATCGACTCGCAAAGCTTGCAAGCTGAAGGCCAAGAAGAGACGGTGATGAGCTGCGGCACAGGTAGTTATAGAGGTTGAACATACCGATACAACGTTCTTCGCCACTGGGGTATCGGCGCAGTGCGTGTTCTCCGCGGAAACGGGGTGAGAGGGGGCCTTTCTCAAAAGGGTACATAATGGTGTACGGCGGCCGGAAGAAATTCTCCAAAACAATCCACATTCCTGTCAGAGACTCAGCAACTCTCACAAGGGGCTCGAAAACAATGCTCACCGCGCAGGATTTCCGTGAAGAAAAATAGATGTACCGCCTTGTCTATGGAGCTGGGCCCGTCCTTGTAAGGATTCACCTCTTTCCCTTGGGCGTCATAGACGGTTTCCGGAGACGGAACATGGTGGAGTGATTTTCCAAGGCCGCTGGAGAGCGCGTCGGGGCTGTTGGACCGGGTGGGTCCTTGGGTATGTTGAGCGAGAGCACGGGTGGAGCTGGACAGCAGTCGGTGTGCAAGTACGGCAGAGCGGACAGCGGTCGTGCGCGGGGAGATCAGCAGACGCGGCTGAAGGCGCACAAGCACGCGTGGCCGGGCGAAAGACATCTCAAGGTCGACGTTGCCAGCAGCGGCGAAGAGTGAACGGGCAAACGGAGCGTGACACGGGAGCTCAAGGGTCACGCCTGTCACGCCCGACCAGCCAATGGCACGGACCGAAACTCAAAGCACACTGCGTTAAAGATTTCGAAACGCATGACGCTCATGTCGTCCTCATCGCAGCCCGCGAAATCGAAAGGAAAGCCCCCAGTGCTGTCCGACCAGGGTGAGCGTTCACTGTGTTTCCGTTGCTATCGATCTCACATACTGAACGGATTAGCCAGAAATCCAGCAGAACTACATTCGGATGCAAAATGAGATGCAAGCATTAGCCGGGAAGATAGGAGAGCTGGAGCAGCAGGCTGATGAGCATAGGTCAGTCCATGTCCTATAGTCACATCATTTATCAATGCGACGGATTCAGCCTGGTCCTCACGACCCTCAACGAGGCACTCGAGGAAGAACCGGGTCGCAAATGCTTCCGGCTTATTGGAGGCGTTCTAGTTGAGCGGACCGTCAAGGACGTAGTGCCAACGTTGCAAACGACTCGTGACGGGGTTCGTCGTCTTATCACTCTCGTTCTATAGGCTAACTGTGTTACGGCAGATACGCAAGGCGATTGCCAACCTAACGGAGCAGTACAAGTCCAAAGAGCAGGATCTCGATACCTTCAAACGGGAATACAACATTCGACCTGTATAGGTTACTCGGTGGCTCCGTATACTTATGCTTCATCGAAGCCAAGGTGCCCTTATGCTGGTCACCTTTGAGGAACGCTACTTGCAGTCAATCACGATTGTCCGCGCCGCGGTTCCGCCTGTAGTGCTCCCATGGGCGCCTACGTACTGCCCCGATTCGAGATGGGCACATGTAATGACATTGCATTCACGTCCTCCCGCTGCAGAACCTTGCCTTGTTTTGAGGGCGATAAGCACGTGGCTCGCCTGACGCAGATTATCCGATCTCCAAGTTGATGTGTTCAAGATTAGATGGACAAACATATTTCGCTTTACGGCTCCAATTCTCTCCACTTTCCGTTTGCATGAGCTGCGCCACGGCACTCAGCGATATCGTTTCGCAAGGAAAGGTTTATAAGGAACTATGATTCATCGTTCTGCGTCTATCGGCCTTAGATCACCTTTGTGACCTTCCAAGACGCTGTCACCAAGGCTACGCAAAAGGCTACCGCGTGGGTACGCCGAGCTCTCATGATCCTGATCAACGCGTGAAAAAGTCTGGACTTCTCAACCTCCTCCGCAGCCACAAGGTTCTACTCTCGCTGGCTTGCTTGTAAGCTCGCCCCCTACGCTCGTTTGCTGTCCCGACATGCTCTCTCTCTTCCTATTGGCTCTGCTCTCGTTGACGACTCTTGTTTCTGCTGCCCGCGCCCTACCGAGTCACCCATCTGCGGCTCATGCGCTGTCGAAACGCGGCTCCCCTGCCCAGATCAACGCCTTCCTCTTCGCGCACAACGTCATCCGCGAGGCGCACGCCGCACCCGACCTGACGTGGTCCACCGAGCTCGCTTCCCTTGCAGAGGAATGGGCAGACAACTGCGTATTCCAGCGCACGGAGGGAATTCTGCGAGAGACCCCATACGGAGAACTCCACGTCGCGGCGACTGGAGTTTTTCCCATCTCGAATGCCATCAATCAGTTCGTCCTAGATGAAGGTACGCGCCGCCCACCGCTTACCGTGATATGCGGTACTTGGCATGTACACAGCGATCTGACGCTTGGCGCCTGCAGTCGAATACAACCCCGCAAAACCGACGTACAATCACTGGACTCAGATCGTATGGAAGTCCACCACCGAGGTCGGATGTGCACGGTCCCAGTGCGACAATATGTTGGGTCACGCCACAGGTGTAGCGACGTACTATGTCTGCCTCTATAACCCGGCCGGAAACATCATCGGACAGGCCTCGTGAGTTTTTGCACGGCTGACGTGTTGACCTGGTGCCTTGCAACTGACATGCACCCCTGCCTATAGGGAGAACGTATCAAAATTGCTGTAATACCCCGACATCCTCTGTATCGTACATATCGGACTGTATTTTGCGGCCCAGCGCCTCCGCAGCGGTGCCTCCTCACTGGATACAGTGTCTAGCACGTCTGCGCCGTGCGAGGTCAGAGACTTCCCAATTTACATGGACCGCGTCCGGCGTCTTTCGATTTTGTTCTTTTACCGCCAGGAGGTCGCCAGCATGCTTTTTGTACCCGTTGATATTTTCACGACTTGATGTTCAACTTATACCTTCACTTCCGCTCGTTTGATCCCCCGCACACTTTTTTGTCCGCAGTAGGCACGCGTCTACGCCATCTTGGATCCTAGATCATTCTGCAGAGTCCGACGGATCAACAACGATGATTGGCTTTCTGTTCATCTCGTGGACGACGGAGTGAATGAAGGGATTGACAGAAAATGATGTTGTTCCTCTGTCACTAGAACGACATACCTTGTCGATGTCTATGTATTCGGAGGAGCCGAAGGGACAGGGTCGGTAACTAAGTACAGACAGAGCCGCATGCAGGGTATCGCTGATTATCCGGGATTCGAAGTAAGGTACGTGTAACGGTGTAAGACTGGGTGCTGCGGAAGTACGTTGAATGAGAATAGAATCTATGCCTGAGCGTTCACCAGCTCTCTGTCTCCAACTGTCTCCCAGGTGTACAGAGAGTCAAAGGTCTGCTAGCGTTGTCGAGGATTCTGGCTGGATGGGCTTCTCGCGCCACGTCCCCTTCCCCTTCCTCTACGGCCCTCACTGCCGGGGTGAGACGGATAAGCTTCTGCCAAGTGCTGAGCAAACACCTCCGACTGCGCCGGCAGCGATTGCCGCGCGCGTCGAGGATATCTGCGCTGGTCGTCGAGCCCCGGGCCGGGGCAGTTAAGGTTGTGATCATCAGAAGGGACAGTGAATGCCGAGTTCCCGAACCAATTTGCCGAACCGCCCTTCGTTTGCGGGTCTACTCCAAATGGATGTTGCGTGTTTGCGCCTTGGACTGGGTGATTGGTGTCAGAGATAACCTTTGGAGGAGGGAGAAATGCGGCCGAAGGCTTGGTAGAGTGCAAGATTTGAGATGGAGATAGTGCGTTCTGGAAGCTGGGCACACTTGCGGAACCAAAGGGAAGCCAGACGCCCACCGTATGCTCCGGGGGCACAAGCCACTCGCTTCCCGCGTCGCGGAAGCTGCCAACTAGTTGATTTTCTTGAGATGCTAACGAGGTGATACGAGAAGACGCCTGAGGCTTCAAACTAGGAGGAATGAGCCAGTCGTGCACCGTATGCTCCGGAGGTACAAGCCACTCGCTTCCCGCGCCGCTGAAGTCGCCAACTGGTTGATTTTCTTGGACTGATGAACTTGAAGAGGTGATACGAGGAGACACGTGCGGCTTGGGACTAGGAAAAATGCCGTGAACGACCTGGGTGTCCGCAGAAGCTTTCGGACTGCGATGAACCGCAGGATGCATGTTGTCTATTCGTAGTTGGATTCCACGGAGTGGCGACTCGCCAGAGCGCAGCATAGGCGTCAGTTCTTCCTCGGCAGCTGTCGCTTTGGAGGGCGGCAGGTTACTGCCAGGAATCGAACCGTCCGCCTCCGACCTCTCCAGCAGATGTTTGTCAATGGCAGATTCAGCTGGGGAGGTATCCGCTATTCCTGTTTCTTCAACGCTCCGATTAGAACTAGCGCTCGACGAAGCCCTTCGACTTTCCCGGTCGGAACCTTGACCCAAATACCTCCGGGCGGCTATATTGAGCTCAGCCACTTGTTGTTTGTGGGCTCGACGCGAAATCGATCGCGCTGGCTTGTGATTCACGTTAATTGCATGAGGAGAAATTATGTGCCGACCCAGTCGCTCTTGCCCTAAAATGGATGATGCCTCCCGATGTTTTCCGTCAGGTGGTAGGTTGGTGGCGTTCGGTCCAACGTCCAATCGATTCACATCTAGTAGATCCCATCCATCAGCTGGTTTATGATCTGCGCCAACGTCGGAGCGCTCAGTGGCAACAGTGGCTGGCGGGGTGTGGCGGGCAAAGGCTGGCGCAGTTTCACTTCCCCTCGTAAACTCCTGTGTTCGCGACGCAATGGCGCCTGTGTCGTTGACACTACCCTTGGGACCTATGTCCAATGGATCTGAGGAAATTGACAATCGTTGTTTACGAGGGACGCCAAGATGCGAGGGATGATCGAGACTGTCAGCACCTCCGTGGTGTGGCTGAGGGTCCCGACGTCGCCCTGACTCGTCACTCTCGGGTGGTCGAGAACCAAGCTTGTGGCGTGAAGCTTGGATGGACGAGCGAGGACATTGACGGCGATTTCGTCGCGAGCGGGGGGAGGAACAAGAGGAATTACCGACTGTGTGATTTATGTCAGTATTATCTCGGGTTTGGGGCGCAGGGAGCGTTTCAGGACCCTTGGACTTTGCCAGGAGCGCAGCAGCTGCCCAATGCGGCCTGTCGGGGTGATGAAGACTCGGGGAGAGCGGTCGCGGTGATGGTGGTTCAGGAAATGGTTCCTGGTCCAAGACGTGCGGGGGTGGCCGGGCTGATTCCTCTTTTTCCTCGTCCGAGACCAGTTGGGCTGGTTTGGGAAGAGGTAAAGTCAGAATAAGGTCCGCGTGCTCAGGAAATTGCATAGCGAGCTGGCGGATAATGTTAGAAAATCGGTGTCTAGAACGTGAAGGACGAACATTTGTTGCATCGGCGTATGTGGTAACAGTAAGAGGAAGGTCCTGAGGTAAGGTAGGAGCGGGGCATCGAGGCTGGTCAGGTCGAACTGCAGGATAGACAACTGTGGGAGATTCGGGCGTTTGGATGTCATTCTACAACAAAGAACAAGTCAGCGCAATCGCAATATACTTCCCAGGGGACGGGGATGAAGCTTACCTCAGGTTTCGCGGAAGCTGCGGGAGATACGGCATGTGCAGGCTTAGAGGAAGAAGCGTTCGTGCAATCCTTTTCAGCAGAGACGAGCACAGGACTGGAAAGGATGCTCGACACAGTGGATTCAAGTCGGGAAAATTGCTCTGAGGTCTTCTAATATCAGGTAAGGTCGGACAACCAGTCGCAGAGCGATGGGGCACGCACAACTAATCCATTCTGACTCGGGATGAAGGGTGGGGCATCTCGTGAAAGCAGACTCTTACGATGCCGAGAGGCAGATGCTGACAACGGAAGCACAGCGGAAGGGCTCAAAGAAACTGACGAATCAGGCTCAAGACATGTAAGCAAAGATTCGACTTCCATGGCACTGTCAGAGGCCGTCACAGCTTCGACTTCCACAGGTGGACGAGACCCCTGCAAAAGGCATTAGTTAAGACCTGGCGGCTTTAAAATTGAATATATGCGCACCAATTGGTCATCAGTAACGCTCTTCGTTGGAGGAGGATTGACAAAAAAGTCGGAAGATTCAGCGGGGTCCAAGGAAGTGTCAAAAGTTGCAGGGAGTTCCGATTCTGAGAGTGGGAACGAGCCGTCTGCAGGATCGGTGGAAGCATTGGCAGTCGGTTCGATACGTGACTGCGCACCCCTCGCATCCTACAGACAACAAGTGAGCCTTGATATTTGGATGCTAGCATTTTATGAGCACACCGGTAGCAGCGTGGAGTCTTCTTCCTGAACGAAGACTCGCGATGGTCGGCAGGAATTTCGGTCACCTGGGTCGACAGGGGTTTGCAGACGCTGGCGAGATGTGTCAACTACCGTACACGACAGCGGGCACGGAAAACCTACTGCTTCAGTGGCGACAGCGGTAAGCAAGCCGGGCATTGCGCATATGTCCTTCAGTAACAAGATAACTTGAAGCTTCCACCCACAGCGCGGGATAGACGAATGATCTTACCGATTGACGAGGGGACCCGGCGCTCGACTCCTCCTAGACGAAGGTAGGTCGGTCAAAAGCAGTGATATGTGTTCTACGGCCGTACACGCACCCGGTTATCTTCCTCGAGCGCATCAGGCGTGCTCTCGGATTCAATGATATTGCCCATGGCGAGATCTGGAGAAGGAGCGTATCGTGTTCCAACTACGCGGGGGAAATCACTGGCACTGGATAATGGGGCTTGTCGGCATGAAGGATACGACGAAGTGGTCGGAATGAAGGAGACAGAAGCAAGACGGAAGCTGTCAATTCACTGCAATAACGCGTCAAGGAGGGCGTCTAATTTTATCACAATGAATAGATTCATCGTCCTGCGTAGGTCCAGTGCCATCCTCGGTGACCACTCCTACGCGTTGTCGGATTGAAGGCGGCTCCCTCTCGCGCGGTTACGTAGTGAGGACACGTTAACCGCATATGATCATGCATGGTTGCACGCCGTTATCACTCGATACGACGGAAAAGGATGCTAAGAATGTTACTTTGACTCTGAGACGTTGGTTAAGGAAGAAGACGCGTGACGCAAATGGGCTGGGGACGATCCAAACGGAGACAAGCCTGACGTCGACCGTGATCATGATGATGCATCACCGCGTGTGTCCGCGCTGTCGCTGTCTTGTTTCGCTTTCTATTTACTCGCCACCTATTTCACCTACATCGTCAGAGGCTGCGCCCGACCCCTTCCTTCGACTGATTCCAGACCATACAAATGGAGCGTGAACACTCGGCGGAGGGATCTCCCATTTTTGATTCACTTGATATCGACCTATTCGTCAAAGTGCTGGAACACACGGTTTTCGGTGGGACCATCGTCACGTTCTTGAAATGGACAGCATGCTGAACTCTGCCAGGACCATTCTTTGTATTCTTCATCCCCGTTTTCTACATCTTTCAGGGCGCAAAGTTCACCGATCCCGTCGTTGTAATCTCTTCCATATATTGGGTCTTCATATCACTTTTCTGTGAGCCCTGTCGCAATACGACATGTTCAAAGCGCTGACATTTCGCAGGGCTTGTCAAGTGGTGTTCCAGGCTATACCGCAATCAAGGCAGCCTATTCTTTGGACCCGGCAGGTTTGACTGGGGAGAGCAAATAGTTGTCATTACTGGAGGTGCGTCGCGGCATCCTGCTTTCGATGATACTGCATCTAAATGCTCGGCAGGCTCTTCCGGAGTTGGTGAACTGCTGGCCAACACCTTGGCGGTTCGCAATGTCAACGTCGTCGTTCTCGACATCAATCCTATCGTTACTGAAAACTGTTGGTCCATCTTCTTGTGTTCATTCATGAAATATCCATAGCATGCTACAGATAACATCACCTACTATAAATGTGATGTCTCCAAATGGGAAGAAGTGAAGGCTGTGTCAAAGAAGGTCATCGAGGAAGCGAGTGTCCCACCGCCGCAATACTAGAACTGCGCTGACTCGTTTGCTACACGCAGATAGGGGAACCGACAGTTCTCATCAACAATGCAGGTGTTGTGCAAGGCAAGCTAATCCTCGACCTGAAGCCCGAGGATGTTCAGCAGTACTGTCACATCATCTAGCCTGCGGTTCGCCTCTGACTGGTACCCGCAGGACTTTCTCGGTCAATACTCTCGCCCATTTCTGGACTCTCAAGGCCTTTTTACCTTCGATGTTGAAACGCAAGTCTGGTCATATTGTATGCACCACGCCCTTCAGTCGCACCGAACTCGCGTTCTTGACAAGTTGTCCCAGGTCACCGTAGCCTCTGTCATGGGTTATTCCAGCGCGGTCCAGATGTGTACGTGCTCCAATCATGAAGTGACCCAAAGGTCGACTCTGATCAGACTTTGCCTCAGCTGATTACAGTGCTTCGAAAGCGGCCGCAATCATGTTACACGAATCGCTGCGACAGGAGCTCGACATTCGGTAAAAACATATGTCAGATGGTTGAGACGTATCTAACGGGAGAGCTTTGCAGATACAAGTGCCCGCAGATTCGCACAACGCTGGTCACTCCGGGCCACATCCTTACTCCCCTGTTCAAGACGCTCAGCGTGCCGAACACTGCGTTCTACAAATTCTTCTTCCCTTCGGTCCAGCCCATCACCGTCGTCAAGCGCATCATAGCGGCACTGGATGAGCAGCACTCTCAACAGATCTCCGTTCCATTCTACACCAACTTTGTCCCATACCAACGGCATCTGCCGAGTTTCCTACACGATTTCGTGGGTTGGGTACGTGCCATCAATCTTTCTCCCGATCTGTCCTGAGGGAGAAAACCATGTAGATTGCACATGCAAACTATGCCATGGAGCGTTTTGAAAAGGTTTCCGGGCGTCGACCAGATGAGGGGGCGTCTAAGGACGATTAATATAACAGCCTTCGTGTACTGTAACTTTGCACGTACGGGGTGCCAAGGCGACGTGCCTCCGGGCCGTGCTCTTGTCAGCGGCATGATGAATACCACTCCTGATCAGGAATCTACGGCTGCCCAAGCGATCTGAGCTTCCACTATATACGGACACCGCGTGGCGAACGAGTGGTATGTCCGCAGCATATGTGCACTGAAAACCCTAATGGTCAGCAATCGATAGCTCTCCAATCGATATCGTTACCCCACAAATAAGCGAGATGAACTGTCATGCCTTGTGTAAGACGTTCATGTGTAGGCGACAAGCTCCGAGCTTCAGAATTGCCGGCCACATCTAGTGCCCCAAGTTCCAATAACGTTGCCCACACGAAAGCCGGTCGTCCGACAGGCTGTCTCGGTCTGCGCTCATCCCATTGTCCACGAAGGCCACCACTCATCCAAAGAGGGAACTGGAGGCATCAGTAGTGGCCAGGTGCTTAAAGTTAATACAAAGACGGGCGTCAAAGCCACTATACTCACGTTGACTCGAACCGCCACTTTAACGGCTCCCAGTCTAGCGTTTTCCTAGCATTTGCCCTTGCTTCCTATTATCAACACGACAGCGCTTCTCGTTCGTCGTTCACACCTTGGACTGAACTCCCTGCATACGATCTGCCCCCAGCCACGTGCGCCACAACATTCATTAACGGAAGCTTGGATCATCGCTGAGGAATCAAGACTGCTTTCACCGATGTTAGTCGAACTGGCGATGAAATGGATGGACGTAGGTTCCACGTTCATGTATACCATGGCTCCCGACCACAGCCCACCGCGACGGACGAGTGGCACACCGATAAGGCGACCACCACTGGCACCACGCGGTCCGCGTCTCCCGCCACTGATCACGTGCTCCACTTCAATAATAAACGAGACAACTTTTTCGGGTGCTGCCAGCACCGTCACTTTCACACCAAGCGCGACCCAGGACACTCCAGCGTTGGGAGGTGTCGTGGAGAGATTGGAGCGAATACTGGAGGAAGGAGAGAAGAACAGTCTCAACGTGCGTTCTTGCCTTCCTTTGTGCTCTTCTGGAACGCTGAGAAGATTTTATTATGTAGCATGAGACCTCAGGGTCTATGACTTTGCGGGCTGAATGCTTAGCGATTCGGTCTCGGACTATAGAAGGAGATGAACATTGTTCAGGCTCCCTTGAAGAGGGTCCGGGGCCATCAGCTGCGGCACCACGCGAAACTGCCTCGTGTCCACCTCAAGTGGGGATGTTGCGTCATGGACAGGAACGCGGCTGCTCCACGCTTGCGACGCGTCGAAATGGAAAGAACGAGGTGAGTCTTGCTATTCAAGCTCCTCACCTGCTCTAAAACGCGTCGTTTCGTGAGGAATTCGAGCATGTGCTGTCGTTGGTATCGGAGGAGGAGGAGGAGGAAGATGAAATTGTGTGGGACGTGGCACGCGACAACGTAAGTACCCGCCACCTATCCTCCAGCGCAATTCGTTAAAGTTCGGATCATACGCCAGGAGACATTGGAATACTTCTACCACAACCCGAAAAATCTGGTCTTGGATTCGGTGTTCCCTGAATGTACCCCCCATATCGTCATCACTCCAGTTGAGGAGACTTGGGAGGACCAGCATACGTCATGGCTCAACCGTGTCGACATACAATGGCCGTGCTATCTCGTAGTACCTCCAGTCGACATGTCCATGGGCCAATTACCTGTCTGCGAACCTATTTCACAAGTTCTACCTGGCCTTCCCGCCTGCCCACCACCATTTGGTAGCAATGCTCCACTCACTCGGTCATGCGGGCCCATGCCTGTATTTTGCCCCTCAAGATTTAGACAATATGTACGTGTACTTTCTAGCACCTGATCAAAATGGCCTAATCATCAACTTAGATCGCGTCTGCGGCCGTTGAACGCCTCGTTTTAACTCAGGTGGTAAAAATACTCCAAAAAGCGCAATGCAAGGCAGCTGTAAGCGTAACACCGACATGTTGTGAGAAGTGACCCGTTCTTATCAATTCTCAGTTCTTCGACGCTAGCAGCCTCGCACGTTCGTTTCGAACACGCTACGACGCTCTGCCCAGTATTCTCTCGAGCATAGAGCCCGCGTTCACATGGCGCGACCCGGCGGAGGTAAGTTATCGGCTGTATTTGAGCCATTGACTGGGAAACTCACCAGACGTGCATTGCAGCCTATTCTTGATGCGAGTCGGAGACTCTTCGGAACGACCATCATCGACTCCCCGTGCCCCTTCCGCATCCCGCACATCGTTATCAACGCGCCTCCGCCGCAGCCGCCCCAACTGACGGAGGACAACGCGACGCCGTACATCCAAGACGCCGGATTTGGGCAACGCCTCACCGTACCGTCATGTTCGGTCGAGATCATCAATGCGGCCGAAGACGCAGACTGGGTGCCGGGCTTCTCCTTTGCGGACGACAGCGACGACGAGACTTCATCGTCAGCTGACCTGGCCGCCGTGGATCCATTTGAGAGCGAGCACTCTTCGCGACCTGGCACACCTGCTCCCGGAACCCCTGTCGAGGAGGATGATGATGATCACCACTTCTTCTATGTACGGCATGGAGAAGAGGATTATGATGACATGGGCGTTAGTCCCGTCTATTCGAGCGTCCAAGAGTATGCTTCCCAGGTGGAGCCCGAGACGACCGTGGCGAAGCTCCAGGCGACGTCGCGGCGTATTTTCTTCATCGATGAGGACGAGGACGATCTTCCTTCTCTCGACGACTGGTAGTCGCTGGTACCGTGGTTTACTAACTTATCTTGGCCTTTTCCTGCTCATTTGCTGTCGTGCCATTCACCGCATCATCATCATCATATACTTTCACGTCATTCGTCGCATACTCATACGCCGCATTTCGTTCTCTTGCATTTCTGCCCAGTACTCACAGAATCAATGATAATGAGATGAGTTTTTTCTATAAAACCTGAGCACCCGATTTCGCGCCCAGCGTCCCGCCTGTCATTGCCTGGGAACATCATTCAGAGCTTGGCTTTCTGCCATCGGAACACCGCCGTTCCGCGCCCGTTCCGCCGGTCCCAATCCCTCCATGTCGATGCGCCGATTTCTGAATCAGAATTCCCGAGTCGGGAGCTCGAGTCTCACCGCGCTATCAATGTCCCACACATATGAATTGCAACCCATTATACAAATACAATATGCAAGAGATAGTTAACGTGCGTGATATCGATACTGATACAATTGGAGCTGAAGATAAGCAAGCGAGATAACAGTGTCGGGCAATGATGATGATACATCGTGAGTCACTAACATCGAAATAAGGGGCTAGGGGCTAGTCGTGAGTCGTGGATGTGAGTACATGTGTGTGCTAGCGAGTAGTGGTAGTTGTTATCCAGACGTCGGTACAAGTAAGATACATAAACCAAGAGAGCGCGAGCCCGGCGAGGGAGGGGAGCTCGAGTCATAACCTGACCAAGCGTGATATGCGTGTTCAGCAGCCGCAGAGAAGGGCTTGAGCACGTCGGGCGTGCTTTTTGTCAACCTAAATACATAGTCAGCAAACAGCGCATCACGATAACTTGGGCGAGGGAGCTCACCAGCAGATTTGCAGTTTTGAAGGATGAACTGTACATATGATTAATCCTATTCTCCTCAAGCACTTTCGAGAAACGATTGACGAGGCCGTATTTGTCTGAAACAAAAGTATTGTCAGCATAGCTGGACATCGCGGTTCTATACATCACATACCCAGCCCAAACCGCTGCAGATCGATCTGCAGACAGCTGAGAATGCTTCCAATTCCGTCGACGCCCTCGTCGTCCTCTGCATCGTCGTAGCGGTGCGATCGCGCAAGACGGCTGTCGGCTGCATCTAGCTCGCCGCTACAGATGATCATGTCTCGTTCCGGCGGCGGGAATAGCGCGGCTAGAACGTACACGTCTGCCGTCAACGACGAGCCTTCCGAGGTCCGTGTGTAGCTGAAGAATGGCACCTGCGATCTAGGTGGGCTCGGGCCCGGGCCCGCAGGGTCAGCGTTGAGCGGGCGATATGGAGCGGGTGGAGCAGGCGAGAGAGGCTGGTTGGCACGTCTAGAACGGTGTTTATCTGGCGATGGGATAGTAGAGGGTTCCCTGAGTTCGGTTTCGGAGCGTGAGGCCGAAGTTATGACAGACAGCAACGATTTGGTTTGAGGGGAGTAGGAGAAATACCCGTCGTCTTCACTGGATGATCCTGAATTGGAGCTAGATGTGAATGGCGAAGAACTACGGGACTGGGAACCAAGTAAGGGTGGGGAAAAATCGAAAAGCGGGGTCGACGACTTGCGCAAAGAGTATAGAGGATTTGTCATGGTCGTGGGCGTGAGGGCAGCGTGCGACGGATAAGGTGGGGGTGCCGAAGGTGTTATTAGTTCGGGAAACGCCACCAGCTTCACGATTTTGAGGCCCCAGTGATCTGCTCCGAGTTCTTCTGAGAGACCTACGCATGCCAGGTCTGAAGGCAGAAGGAGAACTTCGCCAGCAGTGGGCGAGCTCGATTTTTTCCTAGCGGGAGAGCTAGCCTTTGCAGCGGAAATCTTGTCCTCGTTCACGCCGGGTGATGAATCCGGTTTTATCAACTCAGAGTCCGTTGCACTTCGAGGACGCGTTATCGGGACAGCTGGGGCGGGAATGGGTCGAGCATCGTCAAGAGAGGATCTGTCCTTCATACGGGCAGGACTTATAGGTGAGGTGTCCGATCCAGTGTAGATGTCGAAACCAGCGTCAGCTAGCAGGCTCATTGTTTCTTGCAGGCGAGACTCTTTGACCTTCGACGGTGTTCATAGGATGTCAAAGGCAGAATTAGCACGACTTACCAGGATGAAGTCGCTCATGTAAGACGACTGGTAGAGGATAGAGATACCGGCTGCAGCGAGTGGCGCGGAGACCTCATTGACCCGCGCACCCGAATTATCTAAGAAATCCATGGTGAGAGGAAGGTTGATTTACGAGACGAACGGCATACCAAGCTGGTCGCTATGCGAGTCGACCTGCAACACGCTCCATCTCTCGTACGATACCTCTACTGGCTCGATGTCGCGACTTCGCGGACCAGGTGGGCGGCCTGAGCTAGCATTGGATACAGAGCGCTGCCTATGGCGATCCTTTCTGGCTATGGGTTCAAAATCGGCAAGAACTGCCTCGTCTGCGAAAAGGCTGAGCTCAAGCTCGTTGCAAGTGATGTTAAGGAAGGTAGGATTTGGTAGTAGGATCTGTTTGAGGACTGGATGTGAGAGCTGGTGTAGGCGCGAACGGGGTATATGGACGAGCGAGAGGGACGTAGTGAGAAGAGAGATGGTAGCCTGCATTGAGATGCAGCTGGATAGGCTGGTCTGAGTCTTTTTGAGGGAGAGTCGTATCCCAAAATAACTCCGATCGCTCAAGTCTTATCTTGCCCCTTTCAGTCAACCCATTAATTCACCGGCTCTAGGCCCGCATCACGTGCGATGTCCTGCTCTTCCTTGGCGTTTGCATCCAACCTCCACGCCAGTTTCCACTCTGCCATATCTTTACGTTCTGTCTATCTGCCTACAAGTGGGGCCCGTACGTTCTGCATAATGACCATGATTTCTACAACGGAAACAATCCACGACCTTCTCCGCCACACTTTCCAATGACCCTTCCGTCGATCATCTCTAGGTTGTTGCTTCTCTACGCCACAGGGCTCATTTCATTGTCTACGCCCGCTGGCAGGTCTTCACCCTCTCAGTTTATTCACCTTCCAGGTGTGCCGCATTCGAATCGCTCACCTAGTCCGCCTCTGATCCCGTCGCGACGAACCACCGCCGACCCCCTCTCTCCAAAGCTCGCAGTGGGGCTTGAGAATTTGATTCCCATGGCCATTAGTGGCTTAGCTACCTCGCGATTGTCTGGGATAGCTTAGCTGTCTAGCTGATCTGCGATGTCGACTGGATGAGATCCGTGACCGCTCACTCGCACCACTCGTTCTGTCTCATCAGGAATTCGAGAACAATTGGCGCCAGAGGTTGCGGCGTTTGTCACTCACTTCCTTTCACGGATATTTCAGATAGCGCTCTCGTTTGAGCCAGATCCTCTCTTCTGATCCTCCACTTCTCCGCACTGTGTTTTCCCGGAAGCTTTCGAGCGTTATACCCCACATCGCACTGTCTTCTATTGGGCTACACCGTTGTCACCTATCGCGATTCTGGAATTGCTGTGCGTTACTGCCTCACGATCGCGCTCTCTGTTGGTTCTGTCGCTAGCCATCGACGCCCAGATTCTGGTCCTGATGGCCCGCCGAAGATTTTCTCTCGATATGGCGCTGCCTTTTGGCTTCTGCTTCGCTGTGCTCGCTCCCTCTTGATCACACGACACGCATGATGTCCTTTTGCAATCTGCATCTCAGATTTGTACCTTGCGTGCGTTCGGATAAGCAAAGAAACGTACTGGCAGTGGGTCTTGTGAGTCACGTTGCTATCGTCACTGACGCGCGCTGCGCGGCTCATGGCACAAGAACGGTTAGATGCAGCTATAAAAAGAGCGGAGGCGTACTGTACTAACCGGCCCAATGTGAGCCATGTTGTTATCTTTGTTCATGCACCATAGAAGTTCACAGGTACCTTGGATGACGACATCGTGATAGAGGCAATGAAATTCTGCCTGCTTTCCGTGAACATGTGAACACCTCCGATCCGCCGGTTTATGTCTTGCGTAGAATTTGTACAGGCGCGTTCATTTAGAAGATACATCTGGTCTGCGTACAGAACAACAACAGTGCGTGCCGTAATACTATGAGTTACAGTTGTGGACGACGACGACGGAAAGAATAGACGATGAGGTGAAGCGTAAAAGTGAATAATGATCGTAAAAAATTAAAGCATAGCATAATACAAAGAAAACGAGAGAAAAAGGAGAGGCCTGCGACGAGATGAGCTCCATGTACACTATGCAGCGGCGAATCTTGCTCTGAGTACAACCATTAAAATACAAAGCTTGAGAGCCCGGAAACCCAGAAAAGCAACGAACGCACGCATTGCGCGACAGTCTATGTAAGCGATCACAGGACAGGGGATCGGTCGCCCTCGGTGCTGGGACCTGCGGCGCGCCTCCGTAGAGTCCGAGAGCGAGGGGACCCCGACGCCGTCGGCGGCTTTCCTCTAGCATGGGAGGATTGGGCAGAACGTCCTATGTGACGAGACATGGGATGGGCGGCAGAATACATTGTGCGCCGATTGCGTGTGCCTGGCTTTGCAGAAGGCTGGGGCGGCTTGGGAGTGAGGCGCGAGCGTAGTTGATAGCGCGTGGTGGGCCCGGGGGGCGTGGCGGGTTTGCTGAGGATGGGGGATTTATTTGGGGATCGCGGGAGGGAGGAGTTGCGGAGGGGGGACATGAGCTTGGGCGCATGCGTCGATAGACGGCGGTGAAGAGCGCTCTTGGGGGTAGGGGACGGGGGAAGATCAGAAGCAATGGAGGACAACGAGGACATCGGGGTCAGCGCGCCGAACAAACCGGTGCCAGTTGTGTCGGGCGGCTGCGGCATGGCTAGCTGATCGTCGGAAAGCAGCTGGTTGGCCAAGGACTCCGTGTCGAGTCGAGGGAACGAGGCCTGACTTGGACTTTTTCTTCTCCACTGCAGTGATCCGTTCGGTGTCACGAGAGGAGTGTCGATATAAGGTTCCGAGTCTTGGGATTGAAGGTATCGCGAAGGAGGTTGCGAGTCCCCCGACTCGGCCCGCTGCGAATCGTATGTCAGAGGCTGGGACTGTGATTGTGATGATTGTGATTGTGATTGAGGTTCGTACTCGTCGAGGTTCATGAACCCGCGTTCGCGCACGGGGTGAATGGACGGCTGTTGGATGTCTGGTTCTGTAATCTCCCTTTCCAATCTCGACTTCTTCGAGGGACCGGCGCCGCCTTCTCCGGCTCTGGGATTAACAGAGAATACATCACCGTCCTCGTCGTCTCTAACACGCTTCAAGGGCCTCGGCCCGGGTTGAATCTGGCGAACGCGGAACGGCCGCACTGGCGGCAGCTTGCTTTCGTACGCAAAATCTCGGACTTTGATTCCAAGTCTTGCTAGTGTTTCAGCGTGTGCTGGGGTTTGAGGATCGATGTCTATCGGCGCGGTTGAGGCAGGCTTGGACACTGGCTTGCCAGACACTCCCGCGGCGGTTGGCAAAAGTGATTGAGACGTTGATGGCTTGGGATACATCATTATATTAGGATTTACTTGAGGGGGGCGTTCCACGCTACTGCCTTGACTTACAAGGGGACTGGAGGCAGCAATGGGCAACGCGGCCTTTTGAGGCATGGGAGGTGCGGGGGCAGCCATTTGGGGCAGGACCCTGTGTTGCGCGTTGACTCGAGGATGCGGTGCAAACAGCAGGATCACACGAGGCGTTAATTAACAGAACGCAGGCTAGTAATGCCCGGCCTCCGGACTGTGCGAGCGACGATGGTCAAGAGGATGGTCAAAGAGTAGAGTAGAATGAAATCATCAGTCTGCCTTTCGGGTTATCGCCGGCCAGACATGCCATTGTCCTTGTTTTCAAACAAACAACATCACGTGCTCATCCCTTTCTGAACACGCCCACAGCGCTTCGACACCAGAGTTACCCTTACAATACACCGAGGAGGCCCAGTTTTACGTACGTCCGCACTGGATATATCACACTCATACTCTAACCTGCTCCGAAGGTTGCCACGGTATATCTCACCCGGACTTTCTTTCTCAAGCACCTATACCATATTACACACCGTGGGCGACTGCTGAACCGACCACGAACAAGCCGTTCGTGACCGCCATCGGGGATGATACGAAACGCGTGGAAACCAATTGCAGCCGCCGTGGTCGTTGGTACGCCAGCGTATCTCTACTACGCGTCGAAATCCGAGAAGCACCAGACCTTCGATCTCGCTGTTAAAGTGAAGGGTGCGGACGGACGCCCGGAAGTAACGACCAGATCCATCCCACTTCAACCAATGAAGCTTGTTGAATCACGCATAAGGGAGAATGCAACTCTAAATACCCATCAACGACCTGGAGGTCCGATATGGAAATATGCCACTGCGGCTTTGGCCTCGAACGACCCCATAGAGGATGCAAATGCCCACCAGGTTATCGAACGAGACGAGTCAGACCCTTCTGCACCCGGGGACTATCTCTTCTTTGCCGTCATGGACGGCCATGGCGGGAAAGAAACATCCCAGCTGCTCTCTCGGGTCCTCATCAGCGCCGTCGCCCTGGAACTCTCTAACCTCGTCACCAATCCACGGTCACAGCCACGTGCAGGCCTTGTTCAGAACCTCAAGTCTCTTCTTTGGTCTTCATCTTCCCAGTCTACCCGGAGAGCCCTTGACTCGGATCCGCAATGGGTGTCGCGTGCCATCGAAGATGCCTTTGTGAAGCTCGATACGGAACTAATCAACGCTCCCATCCACGTCCTTGCGAGCAACATAGACGAGGAAGCGCGGAAGAAACAGGTTCTGCCTGACCTTAGCCAGCACCCTCTAGCTCTACCTACCATGCTTCCGGCTATTTCGGGTACGCATCTACTTACCCCGCGTCTCATTCCGAGTCATCCTGACAGCTTACACTTAGGCAGCTGCGCATTGATGGCAGTGTTTGACACTGCCCACCGGGATCTTTACGTGGCGTGTACAGGCGACAGCCGTGCCGTGGCTGGGGTCTGGGAGAAGGCTCCGGAAGGGAAAGGACAATGGCGCGTGGAAGTCCTCACCGAGGACCAGACGGGAAGGAACCCAAATGAGCTGAAACGGTAAGGGGATATCTGTCGCGAGTCCTGCTTCTATCTCCCCTTGACATACTCGACGTCCAGGTTGCAGTCTGAACATCCTAAAGACGAGGCAAATGATGTTGTTCGTGAGGGCCGCATATTAGGCGGTTTGGAACCTTCGCGCGCATTTGGTGATGCCAGGTACAAATGGCCGCGCCAGGTTCAGGAAGCGTGAGCTCGCATCAAGTTTTTCTCAAATTAACGTCACAATACCCTAATACATGCCCATGAAGGTTGAACCAGGCATTCCTCGTTGGCAACGGCAGGCCATTGCGTCCACCCCCGCCCCTCTTCAAGACACCTCCCTATGTCACTGCGAGGCCTGTGGTAACTCACCGCAAACTCGATTTTCCAACTGATGGTACCGAGCCAGGCGATAAGTCGCTGCGCTTCGTCGTTCTTGCCACCGACGGCTTATGGGATCAGCTCAGGTCTGCCCAAGCATTTTGCTTTCGCTCCGACCTCGTACTTAATAATCGTCCACTTTAGCTCGGAAGAGGTGGTCAGTCTGGTTGGTGGGCACCTTGCCGGTTTGAAAGGCACCGTGCCGAAATCCGAACTACCCTCACTTGTCCCTACATCCACCGGTACCATGGGTGTCGAGGGCAAGAACAAGAAGAAGCCCACGGCCTCCGGCTCGTGGGCATTCGCTGATGATAACGTCAGTGCGCATCTGATACGGAACGCGTTTGGTGGCGGCGACGAAGACCACCTCCGCAAAATGCTTAGCATACCCGCGCCGTATTCGCGGCGCTATAGGGACGACGTCACTGTTACGGTGGTGTGGTGGGAGGACGGCAAGGAGGAGAACGCGAAGGTTACGTCGATCAAGTCTAAACTATAAGTTATATATCTTGGCTTGAGGATGAAGCATATGTATGTGCAGGTCTTACAGGTCCAATATTAGTATTAACACTACAATGCTGATTGTGACCACAATACAGCCTAAACATCGATCTGTATCGAATGTCCAATGTCCATGCTGTCAAATGCCTCGTGGTCTACTACGCCTGCCCGTACCCATACTTGCGTATGGGTTTAAATTCGAAGCCCTGTACCCACTCGAGCGAATTTGAATCGGTGGTCGTGGACGTGCATCGTTCTTCTTGCGCAACCCCGAATCGTTGTCACCATCATCCGATGTCTTGCGTTTCTTAAGATTGCTCGACGAATAGAAACTCTGCGCAGGCACAGGCGAGGAGGAGGACGGCTGCGAGGGCTGCGAAGATGGCGCTGGCGGGGGCGATGCAGGAGGGGACGATGCCCGAGCAATCTTCTCGACCTCAGGCTCGTCGTCATCATCCTCGCTCTCCGACGTATACGCCGTCAAGCTTGTGAGCGCGCGCTTAGCTTTTGCATCAGCATCAGCGGCCTTAATCTTCTTCTTCACCAGCTCCGCCTGAGGGTCCGTGCCGTTCACTTTGGGACGCTTCGGTTCTGAGTCACTCCTTGCGTCCAGCGCTGGCGACGGTAGTAGCGGGCCAATGAAAGGCGTGATTACTTTGGTGCCTGTGTCCTCCTCTTCATCTTCTCTCTCCTTCCGTTTCTTCATTGCTCCAACGAGGGTAGGTCGTGGGTTCGGCGTCGTAGGGTTGACCGCGGCCTCCAGCCCTTGGCCCTTCTTCCTCTGATAGAAGAGCATGTACGCATTTTTCTTCAGAGGTGGGCCAGGGCTGAGCGTCACAGACTCGTCGTTCATCTCCCACCACCGACCGTCCCTGCTCTTCACGAACGAGTAGTAGTGTCCAGAGTTGGGTCCTCCGCCAGCATGGCATGTGACGCCGTATAACGAATACGTCGGTCCATGTTGACCCTCGCTCATGTAGGGCTGCAGCGATAACTCATCGTCGTAGTGAACGAAGTGCCCAATTTTCCTGCCCATCGGCGAAAACCGCTTAAGATGCACGGTGAGGATGAGCGGCGCCTCGTGCAAGGTGAATTTCTTCTGAGCATTGACATGTTTCTTGCATCTAGTGTCACCTTCATGAATATCCGTACGGTTATCGGACGTGTGCTACCTACTTTTCGCACTTGTATTTGTCGGCGCCCTTGAGATAGTCCACGGCCACGAACTTCTTCAGTGCCTCCTTCAACGTCTCTGCTCGGTGTATATCGACGCTGAGGTCCAAAACTCGGTCGAATGTATCGCTGTTGTGCGCGCAATCCTGGCATGTTACCCGTGACCGCAGTCGACCACCAAAAATTTTATGGACCCAGGTCGTTTCCGCGACTTTGGGGTCGATTTTTCTGCGACGATATCAGCTCGGCAACAACTCATAAGTAATCAGCGACATACGGCGGGTGTCCAGCCAAACAGGACTTTTGCAGAGCGTCAATGGCATACCGAAGAAATTCGTGCGAGTCCTCCTGCCTGCCTCTCCTCAGGTGTTTGGCAATTACTGAGACGCGGATTTAGTTGCAAACACAGCATGCGCTCGATCCAATCGTCACCTTGTAGTTTGTTTGTTATGGGCGAGGGAGAGAAGGCCTGCTTTTGAGTGTGAGCTTGAACCATGACAAGCCTAAGGCTACATGACATGCAAAACCCGCTCTGCACGCGACCTGTAACACGGCGGGTAAGTGTCGTCTCGAGCAATGTTCAGGGACAAGATCAGCGCACATGCTTCCCGCCTATGGATGATTAACATTCGAAGTAAAGGTGGCGTATGCAGCAGACACTGCAGCGCACTGTTGAGGAAGCACGTATTCCCACTGTTAAACAGTCCGGTGCCACGGTTGCAGGTCTCCGGCCATGTAGCGTCGATGCCGCCGGGATGTAGAGATGCGATTTTGTGGTTTGCTGGAGAAGCGCCCGTCGCCTGCTTGACTGGCGTCGCGGTGGGCGGAGGCTTCGGGGTTTCCGGGCGCTGAAGGCGAAATTGAGTTTCGGGGGGGAAGGGGGAACGCGAAAATAGTCACATACGTCTGCCTTGGACGCCCTGGGCGAGGCGTTGATAGGCTCGTACTTCCCGGGTGGGACAGCCAGCGCGCCGGAGGATGAACCTTCTACGAATTCGATAGGGGGCGGGAGCAGGCTATTGAAAGCTTCTTTGTCTGGTGCTGGCCGGTATTGCAAGGCAGAATCATCAGATACATGTGAGGTCGAAAAAATTGGCGGGGTGGGCAGGAGTGGCGAAGCCAGCATCATCGCGGGGCGTGGGGGAGATGTGTTGTAAGCAATGGGGCGCAGAAGGCGCGTCCAACAGCGACGAAATAGAATGAGCGGTACCAGCGCAGCACGGCGACGACGATTGCAACGGCGAGGGCGACTTGTAAATATTTTACTATCGAGGCATTCAATGCTTGTTTGTTTCTGATGGCCGGCCGCCATTGTTCGCGATCAACAAACATTCGTGATCAAATTCACTGTTCACGATGCAGGTGACCGCGTTACGTGCATGGCGCGTATTAGGGGAAGAGCTACAGGTATACGAAGGGTATTACAGGAAGTAGGTCGTAAAGGCATGATATCGATACAGCAGATGAGTCCAAGACCTCGGACCGAAAGTCATAGAAGCTTGCAAGTGCCAGCCCAGCGCAAGCTCGAAAATGTACCATTATAAGCTGTACAATCAATCAGCCGTTGATGCCTTGGAATTGTTCATGGGATGTCCCGAAAACGGACTGTAAATCCCATTCTGTCATGGATTTCTGCCAACCAGGCTCTGCATGGGCTGGCTCGGAGAAAAACAAAAGAGGGGGTTGCGAGAGAGGGGACGGCGCGGGCGTTGAGGGTGAGGACGAGGTATACGGCGAGTGGCCTCTTGAACTGCTTGGTGTTTGCAGGAAACCATTGGGTGGTGCAGGGGAAGGAGAGGCAGAATAGCTGAAGTCCGGAAGCGGCGAAGCTGAGGCGATCGTGTAGAGACCCGCTGCAGGGAGGCTTGGTAGGGTGATGGGTTGAGTCTCGAACCAGTCGTAAGTCATGGCATGCTCGCCGGGAAGTTGCGGGACATGAAAATACGAGGGACCAGGCGCAGAAATGTCTAGATGAGGTTCAGCATACGTACAACCCATACCTCGTAAGCACACATACAATTTCCTGTGAACGGGGAAATCACCGTGTTGTCGTTGCTTTGCTGGGAGGACTCTTTGCCTGATGAGCGAGCATCAGATTTTCTACGGGCAAACACATGTCGAGGAAGGAGCGGGGGAGCAAGTGCGTCGATATCGACCGTCTCGGGATCGAGATTGTGCTTCCTTAGATGCTGCGTGAAGGCCGAGCGACGCTTGATGCTACATGAAACGTGGTGAGGATAGTGAACGATTCCGGCAGATAACAGTCTTACCTCGATTTGCAGCGAGGAACAGGGCAACGATAAGCACCCAGAGTTCGGTGCGTCTCCTTACAATGACGAGCACGGGAAGAAGGGTCCCCGAAGGCCGCCTTGCATCCATTCATTCCGCACAAAAACGGCTTGATTTTAGTGCTATGCATCATTAACGTGAGCGATTAGTCCTCGGACGTTGGAAGGAACGTACTCACTGCACGTTCCGGTGCGTCTTCAGCCCGGAGTATTGTGAGAAAGATTTTCCACAGTCACTGCACTTGTGCGGCCTGACGCAGACGATCATGAATAAAAAAGATTGAACAGGAGCAGGTCCACTCGTACTTATAGCCAGCATGGATGTTGACGTGTCTGGTGAGGTCCCCTTTGCGCGAGAAGCCTCTGGAGCAGGTTTGGCATGTCCACTAGAACCATATGCAGTCAATACCCCTCCTTCGAGCGCATGGATGGGAGAGATTACACACCTCGTCTGAATTCATATCGTTAGCCTGAGATAATTAGCAAATTAAATAGTGATACAGCTGCTGTCCAGCAACGCTACGAGTCGTAAAGAATGTGATTCTGGGAGGGATGGAAATGGGAGCAGAGAAAAGGGCGTCCGGACCAAAGCAAAAACACCCAACCTCCATAGCGCCTCTTTTAAGATACGGAAGCGAGCCACCAGCACAAAGCGGGCAGAGATAGGATCGGAAGGCAGCGCAGCTTATTGTCTCGCGGCAGTCGCAGCAAAGGCGCTTAGCCGTGTGCGGCCAAAAATGGCAACCGACACGATTGACCGCCATTCGCAAGAAAGGTCAGCAACCAGTATCATAAGACGGTCACGAACTCTTTGTTATCTGCTCGCAGTGCTCTCCGAAAATGTTTGGAATTTCAAAGGGCATGTGGTGATTCCATGATGAAGCATAAAAAGAAATCGAACAAAGCAGGACATACCGATCTTGTTAGGATTCACGTGGCTAACGAAATACCCGACGGTCAGCTAGGTGCGCAGATAGACGGCCATACCGCCATGACTAGTTTCCACAGAGCCGCCCCAAGCGCAATGTAAGGGAACGACGTGCGACAGGGAAGGAATGACGAAATGAAAAAATTGCCCGTGTCCAATGACGAAGGAAATCCAGATGAATTGGAGCGAAAACTGCATATTCAGATACCTAAACCCGGACCTTGAATCTTTTTGGTAATCCTATCTTCCATCCAGGGTGCAATTGCCCATAGATCCACCCAGGTGAAGGAGGCGTACTGATTCCGTCCAGGACCTACCACGAGATCCAGGTCCTGCAGAGGGAGCCAATCACCGGATAGATCATGGCAATGCGGACCAACGAGTTGCGCAATAAGCCTGAAGTCGATCGTGAACGCGACGATGCGGTGGTTTTGAGGATACTCACATGAGAGGACCAACCCACCGAAGGCCTTCTTCTTCGACCTCGCCTGAACCCAGCCATCGCTTGTCGCCACCTCCCGGGGTATAGAAAGGATAGTTGGCGTGTGACCGAGCAGGAAGAGGGTGTATCGGGCGGGTATACGTCTCACGGGACGAATGGTACGCTGCGATGCGACCAAGTCAAGGAGAAAGCCAATGAACACAGCGACTTAGCGTACTGTACGCAGGTGGTGTTAAATCGTGCAAAGGATAGACGCCGTGATCCTCGATCACCGTGCTCATACTCGAGACGGAATACCGCTGAGATGCGTCGTCCAAGCAGCCAGAGCCGATTCCGGGAGGATGCAGTAGCAAGTGAGCATTTGGATTGAAGGTCAATGTACTCTGAGTCCGGTTCAGAGTGCCAAAGGCCAGTATGCGGACGTCTGCAAACTCAACGACCAGCTGGTTGCCATCAGTAGGGCTCCTTCATCGTACAATCATTGACAAACCCTAATGCGCGTCTCCAGATGCGCTAAATTGTTCTGAAGCCTAAGGAAGTATGAGGGCGTGACCGATGTTTTGTAAATGGACGCACTTCATTTCATTGAATAGAACGAGTGGGTTGAAACTACGCGAGGTAACCTCGAGCTCATTGGCAGTGCCATTGCGATTCAAAACAATATATCTGTACTGTTGAGTCGAGTTCTAAGTATAAAGAAAGAGAAGGTACCAACTTGGTCCATGATTCGTCGGTGGTGCAAGGGGACTCTGTTCGATGCGCAACGCGATGCAACATCCTAGGGAAGCAATATGTGGAGGGATCCGAAACACATACGTTTGCAGGAACTGACTTGAGGAAAACCTTCTTCCATGACCCATCCTTCTTCCACTTGCGCCATCCTGGAAGAAACCGCCGATTGAAGCACTCCTCCCACTCTTCAGACCTCAGGTTTGGAAGGGTGGCTTCGTACAGGAGAAAGGACGGTGAACCCAGACTTAAGATTTCAATCCAATTCTGTCGCGGGACGGTGGTACGAACACTGAGATTCTTAAGAGAGCCTTCGTACTCGTCCGAGTAAAGTGTTCGGAGAATTGGTCGTCGCCAGGGGTTTAAAGAAGAGTCGGACGCGATAGTATGAAGCCGTTTAGACAGGTAAGACACCTTTATGAGTGATTCCAGGTCCAAGTGCTCCAGAATATCGGATATGAGTTCGACTGGTAAGGCTTCAAAGAGCATGTCTAAGCGCAGCAGGTTGGAGCAAGTCTAGCATCATAGCAGGACCATGATTGTGGCGTGACCATGGCGTGACCACATGGGCATGGAGCGGCAATCGCCGACTGATTTGATTCCGTTCCGACGGATCAATATAAACACCATCCATCGCCACAGACCCACTGAACGTTCGTTGTGGATCCCGCCCTTGGAGCCTTACTTTACCGACCGCGTCATTTCCACCCTAATTTGCACCCTAGTATTCACTCACAACGTAAATTTTGATCAGAAGTTTGGCACTGACGTTCGAAATCATAGGCTTCTTCCCCGCCGGAAACTATGTCGCTTTGCTTCATTTCCGCGGCAAGCTCAATTACAGCCTCGAGATAATATGCGATAGTAAAACTGCCTGGAGTACTGGCCTCTACGAGGTCTGCCCTTGTAACGGTATCAAGTAGCCGAGGATAAGGGGCCCAGGCCAGGAGGAGAATAGATACTGCGCGTTGACGTTTTTCGTTGATCTATTTTTGGGCGACATTTAACTCGAGACTTCGACTTGGCCCGTGTACGATCATGGCAGAGGTCGGCGTTCCCATTACCTATTAGCTGCCTCTCTCTATTCTCCCTTTTTCCCCTTTTCTCTTCTAGCTGCTGCTCATGGCTCAGCACGACCCAGGAGACTCACCGAAAATCCCACCATTGACCCCTGCTCGCAGCCTTCCCTTCCTCTCGTCAGCGTCAGGCTCTCCTCTCCTGTCACATTCTTGGTCTTCAGGCAAATTGCTCCGAGAAAGCTGGGTCAGCACAATTTCATGAGCAATGTTACCAGCATGTCTTATTTTACGACCAGACTGGCTCAGAAACACCGTACTCCTTTGATGGTTCGAGGCTGAGCACAATCACCGACAAAGTGAGTATCATCTCATGAGGTCATGACAACATTTCCCATACTCCTCTTCAGTTTTCGCTCGCCCCCGACCCTCGACAATGGGGCTCAGATTTATCGCCTGACCTCGTGGAGGCCGACGACGAGATTCACAACCCAGATATCCAACTAGGAATCTTCAAGGATGAACACGACCTTTCGTTCTCGCGCAGAGGGGTGGCCAACGTGGGGTGCCTAACCTTCCTCATCTTGGGAATTTTGACGCTATTGTATTGTCCTTCCGCCTGTCTGCCTAGAGATGCTTATTGACATCGGAAATTACAGTATCGGTTACCCAGTCCTTGAATATGCGCGAAAGGTCAGGGACGCGAAAAATGCCTTCAATCTTGGCGGCACGAACGCGACCGGCCAGGTGTGTCTGCCGTATATTGGTATTTCTATTGGTTTGTTTGACCCAAGTCTCACAGGTGCCGTTGATTGGAAATTTTGGCCTCATTGATCTTGAGACACCGCCAGACGCTCATTTTCGAAATTCCCGCCGAGATGGGTCTCAGTGGCAGCTTGTCTTCTCGGATGAGTTCAACACCGACGGCAGGTCCTTCTACCCCGGGGATGACCCTTACTGGGAAGCAGCCGACCTTCACTACTGGGTGAGCTTCTTTCTAGGACTCTAAATGATCAATAGAAGATAAATTTGTTCAAGGCTACTAACAACCTGGAATGGTATGACCCCGAGGCGATCACTACAGCGAACGGGTCTCTCGTAATTACATTTTCGCAAATGGAGACACACGGACTCCACTATCAGGGAGGTGTGTCCCTCTCATCTTCTCTCCTTGACGTTCCTCACCTCCTGGAAAGGTCTCCTTTCGTCATGGCAAGTGTAGCGGCATGAATTCTTCGAGCTCATAATGAAGATCGTCGATTCTTAGGAACAAATTTTGCTTTACAGGGGGCATGATCGAGACTGCGGTCCAACTTCCTGGAGCCCACAACGTCGTGGGCATGTGGCCTGCGATATGGACTATGGGAAACCTCGGCCGTGCGGGGTACGGCGCCTCACTCGAGGGGTTGGTGAGTCCATGCATATTTTTTCTAGCGGTTTCTTGTAATCAAACACTTGCTCATAGTGGCCTTACGCTTATGATGCATGCGACGTCGGTACTGCACCAAATCAGACCATGAACGGTCAGCCCTACGCTGCTACCGTCGACGGGGATCCAAGTTATGGCGGCGCCCTTTCATATCTGCCAGGCCAGAGGTTATCTCGGTGTACTTGTCCCGGAGATGCTTCACACCCAGGTCCTAAACACCCTGACGGCACGTTCGTGGGACGTGCTGCCCCCGAAATTGATGTTTTGGAAGCTCAGGTAAATAAGGATACCTTCCTTACGTTACCTGTCCTTGTCTTAAATTCGCCGCAAGGTCACTGGGAAGCCTCCAAGAGGGCAGGTGTCCCAATCAGCGCAATTCGCGGTATGCAACTATTGTGACGTTTTTGAAACCACTTCCTCACCTGCTGGCCTCGACAGCCTTTCAATCGCGCATGGATATGGCAGAATACTTCAGACAACATGGTCATCCCTAACCCGTCGATCTCGAAACAAAATACGTTCATTGGCAGCGCCACGCAGCAGGCCAATTCTGTTGTCACCGACACGAATCAGCGGTGCTACGAATTGGACGACGGCTGCTACTCTGTCTATGGGTTCGAGGTACGAGCCAACCCGTCCCAGCATCCTTTGACTAACCAAGCGGACGTCTCACACAGTACAAGCCTGGATACGACGACGCGGTCAGCTATTTTAAATGCGGCTTGTTCTGTGATTTTGCTTACGGTGTCACAGTATATTACCTGGGTATCTGACGATATGGCGTCCTGGACATTGAACGCCCCTGGCGTAGGTCCTGACCCGTCTGTCGAGATCTCCGCAAGAGCGATTTCTCAAGAGCCAATGGTTCGTGTCGTAGCTGTATCTCGCCGACTCCGTTCTCTGAAGCACTGGACAACACACAGTACCTCATCATCAACCTTGGCATGTCGAAGAACTTTGGTAAAATCGACTTTCAACATCTGACCTTCCCGAACCATCTCCGCGTGGATTACGTTCGCGTGTATCAGCCTCCTAACGCGATCAACATCGGATGCGACCCGCCCAATTTCCCCACCAAAGACTATATCAACAGGTATATGCAGCTCTCCAACACGCCCCTGCTTCCTCTGACACGTTCTTCTCTGTGGTCAATAGATATATTGAGGCTTACACGAATCCCAATCTCACTACTTGGAGGGATGACTACGGTCAACCATTTCCCAAGAATTCCTTCATCGAACCGTGCTGAGCGCACTTGTTCATCTCGCCGTTTCTGTTTGCTCAGTGTGCACCTCCTATTACGTTTGCGGATGTTTTTCTGCTCTGCTGAAATTCTTCTGTGGGCCCTTCACTTCGGACTGTTTCACACAGCAAGCTGTGGTACCCCATCCCGGCGCCAGAATATATACCGCATATACCCATATCTGTAGCCTCGATCGTTTCTAGTGTAGTGTAAAGACCATCGATAGATTGATACATTCTTCGCATCCCGCCTACCCACGACAAGTCTCTCACTCATACATCCAGCAAGATGTCGAAAAACCCATATTCCGCTGAAACCGTCAGGGACTTGAAGGTATTCACGGAGTTTTATGTGATTGTTTGTATCCACCCCTTTTTCACAGCGTACACCACGATTTCACCAGCGCACGCTGGACCAAAGGGCGCAGAGGGCTTGAGAGGCAACGGAGCCTGCGTCTTCCTCCTTCCTTTGGTTTTCGATGGCTTTGGGGCGGGCGCGAGCGCAGCGACGCAGCCATGGAGCCAGCGCTCGATGTCGACAAGACAGTCATAGCAGTCCTTCTCGGTGAAGGCGGCTGTGTCAAGAGTTGGCGGGCTCCGCGGAGCTGACGGCGGTTTCAGGCGCTTTGACTTTAGCAACTTGACGGCCAGGTAATGCAGCCACTGCGGAACATGTGTCAGCTGGACGTGGTGGGTCGGTCGCATGTTGGCTTTGAAAAGTTACCATGACGTTTGTGAGAGGCCTGAATTCCTCCCATGCACCGCCGTTGTGCTCTCGCATCATGCGGTATACGTCAAATTGGTAGTCGCCTGCACGATTGGCACCATGAAGCGAAATAATCAGTTTTAGAACCTGGCCGCGGGCTGCAGAACAATGATGTACCTTCACCCATGAATATTTCATCCTCGAATGCTGTCCAATGAACCATTTCACCGCCATGTCCGTCTCCCGCGTCCATCCTCGATAGGCCCAGGTCGATCAAAGTTGCACGCACACCATGAATCGGATCGTCCATGTAGACGCGAGATGAACCCGACTTCGATTTGGAATTCTGGTTTCTTGCTCGAAGAGGAAGTGTCTCGGGCATGGGCAAGTCCTTGACCAAAATCTGGCCAAGGTGAAGGTCACGATGCTAGCGGTCCGTGATCGTCAACCATCGAAGGCCATCGAAGCATCGGAAAGGGTACGGACCTCGAACGAAACCAGCTGCTCTGCATGTGCCAGTGTCTTCGCAACCTGCCAGAACAAGCTGCAGGCCTGCCTCCACCCCATCTTACTTGCATTGGTAAATCTGTACGCCTCTAGGTCGGGACCGCCGTTCGGAAGGACAATGATCGCGTAAACCTGAGAAAGGTGAAATTTGTCTGGCAGCAAGCTCCCAGTCAGAAGAAACGCCATGGACAGTCAAGATATCAACTTACCAGGCCGCACGCTTTCCGAGCCTTTGTTGGAATTATATTCATCCCAGAGGCGTAGAAGGACCTCAGGATATTTGCCTCGAACGACGTAGGCCTTGAGAAGTTTTACGAACCCATCGCACACCTCGCCCATCGCATGCGTCACGATTATCTCCTTCAATACGTCCTTCGCATCGCTCGGTGGGGGTCCATCTTCTTCCTCTTGCGCACCCTCGTTCCGCCGCACATTAGTCTTGATCTGGCCAGCAGACGCGTTTCCAGCGGATTCATCCCTCAAGGGGATAACCTTAAGAACCACGTCTCCGATCCCAAATACTTCCGAGTAGCTGGCCTCACCGATCTTTCGAAATTCGACCGGCTGAGCGCCATCGGATCGGACAGCTGGGTCGTAGGGGAACGTTTCAATGAAGGACGAGAATTCGATGGGTCCGCAGCTTTCCTGCCCGCACTCCGCCAACAATGGCTTTAGATATTCCGGAATTTCGGGCACGTGAAGGCACGACGCGTCAAGATGCGATGAAGCAGAGATAGTCAGCTCTTCAAAATCGAGGGATAGATCGAGGTCTGTTGACATAGATGGAGAGGGTGGTGATGGTGGGTTGAAAAGGTTTCTGCCTCCATGTCGTCGAATCGGAGTGAGAGGGCGGGTTCGTGCTACCGGGGGCGAAAGATTGTGATATTGTGTGAGGGGAGCAGCTGGTCGTAGGGGTGGCGCGAATGCAGGAGGAGGTGGGCGCTCTGCGACGGCATGCGGCGTCTTAATGGAATAGAGCGCCGGGGGAATAATGACTTCAACGACTGAGCGAGATGGCCCAGCTTCGGGCCTAGGTGGTGGGAGTGGCTGTGGGTTCGCCGGCGCCTTCGAGCTCGACCTCCGTGGAGGTGGTGGAGCTTCGTCTTCTGACTCAGATTCATCAGAGTATACTGTGAGAGCCACGCGCCTGGCGGGGCGCTTGGGTTGTTTCCGCAGCTCGAAGCTTTCCTCATTGTCTGCAACCTCGCTTCCGAGATGAACACTTGGTTTCCGTTGAGAGGCGGTCGGTTTTGGCGGCTTCGGAACTGGGCGATTTGCAGGGTTTGCTTCGATGTCCGCCCGCGATATCCTTCTCTCCTTCCGCACAGTCCTTCCATCATCGTCTAAAACGATTATATCCACGTCAACGAAGGGAGAGAACGGCTTGTTCAATTTCGGAGGTGTTCCTTTTGCGCCTGGGACTTTCGCCCCTCGCACTTTCGTAGGAAAAGCGGGTGATCCTGGTACATTTAGACTGAAGTGAGCCAGAGGAGCGCGTGAGGGAGTTGAGTTATCGGATTTCTTCGACGCAAGGGCCTTCGTCTTTGGCAGGGGACTTGGCAATTCTGTTCGGTGGGCCTCTGCGCCAATGAGCTGTGTGACGCGAATGTGTCTCTTCGGCGGTGAAAGAAGCGGTGAGAGCCGCTTCTTCCTGTGCATGTGCACGATCTTTGGAGATGGTGTTTTCGACTTCGTGTGACCTGCAGTGTGCTCGCGTTTCCTCATTTTAGATGCGATGGGAGCCCGAGGTACGGGTTCCATGTCGTCAAAAATGTTGGGAACGGGCTTCCGCTCTCCATTTTCTGAGACGTTCACGATGCGCTGATTGCGCTTCCCGTAGGCGTAGATCTGTTTGGTTCTGGCCCCAAGCATAATGGCAGAGATAAGGGCAATGGTCAGTAGAGGAAGCGCTAAGTCACTGCAGGGAGCAATATTGTCGATAGGAAGATGTTGAATTTTGGGAGAGAGATGAAGCTCGAGATCGTAGCGCGGACTGGACGGAGGGGAGGTGCGAGTAGTAGTTCTATTTTGGGACTCAACCAACGACGCGACACGTCACGTGGGCATGCCACCGACACACAGTAACAAACACACTGTTCCGACGACCGACGCTGCGCGACGCGTCTTTATTTGGACCATCTACCATGGCTCTCCAGGAAAGCCTGCGAGTGTCTCTTACGCCTCCAGAGCTCGAGCTTATAGCATGCCAACAACCCATTGAAATTGTTCCCCTGATCTCCATGGAAAGGACCGCGTTTATCTCGGTACATCTCCTACCCACCCCACTATGGCGCCGGCTGGAGCTGAAGACCGTCAGGGCGCGTACGGACCCCTACGACCTCCGCATAAAGCCACCGTTCCAATATGGATGGCTCTGAATTTGAAATCGAAGAAGAAATGTCATATCGTGGCGCCCGAATGGCTCAATGTTGGTATGTCGATCTCGATGCTGCCGCCCCGTCTACCGCAGTAACTTCTTTCACGAAGAATTCCTCCAGGACCGGCTAGGCCGCGAGACATCACAGCCTGGCTTCAGTGACCTTCCCTTCCGCTTCGCCGAAGTCTCGAAAGTCCTACTCGACGTGTGCGTACTGTGATCACACTCGCGCATAATCGCGGCTCAGATGTTTGAAAAGCGCGTCAGACGATCTGGAAAACCCTGACAAAATACGTTCCCTCCTCAAGAACCTCCGTGAAGCTAGACAAGCCAAGTGTCGAGACGGTCTCGGAACGCTGGACCACAGTGAACTCAGTGTACGTCTGTAATATCCAAATTGCTCCGTGTGCCTTATGCTGATGGTTCCCGACAGCTTCCGAATCTTTGTTCCATGGAAATCAACGAGATCCGGCCATTTTTTGTCCAATCTATGCATCTACTAACTCAACTTCAACGCCAACCTCCGACAGCTCCATAATCATCACTCCGGCAACTATTCGCCACCTCGTTTTCGAAGGCTGACAGCTCGCGTTGATGACATCCGTCTACGCTTCAACTGCACGTTGGAAATTGCTGAACATTATAGCGTCGAAACACAATCCAAGTACACTGCATATACCCAAAAGCTAGTATGTACAGGTAGATATCTTAGAGCAATGTACAACAATGGGAAAGTTTCCGAAGTCATGCGAGATATCGTTTTGTGTATCCATCAGTCCCGTCCGTTCGTCGTTCCTTGACCGTCCAAATTCTTGAGTACAAGGGCAGCTTGTTTATCCAGTAGATCCTACATCTGCTCTCTCGTGATAGCATTGGCGAGTCTTTCCTGAAGATCCCGGATTTCCTGCTTCATAGTTTGCATCTCCTGGATGACCGCTGACACAGTAGACCGTCCCACGTCCTGCGTTTCCTTGATGATAGTAGACTGGGTATTCATGACGGACGATTGCGCTGCCTGTCCCACAGCCTTGACCTCCTTGATGATGTTCGCCTCCGTTGACTGCCCCGTGGTCAGCAACCATTCGTCCAAAGATACAAAACCACTGACCTGCTGCGTATCCGGGAATACTTTGATTAGTTCCGCGAAAGGCACCTTGCTGATTTTCAGCCCATCCTCATCCACGTCTGGATCTCGGGTCTCCGGGTAATCTGCTTCACCCTGGTCGTCACCCCTGAGCCAGACTCTCATGCGGGCATGCTCATGTCTGGCGAACGTGGTCTCGTATAGGGCGATCATCGACAATGGGATGAAGAAAACGGTGATCATGACATATCGGTTGAGCTTAATTTGAACAAGAGTGAGCACGAAGCGCTGTTAGATCGGAAATGAGGAAGCACCTGAGCGTACGCTTTACCGTCAATTCGTAGCAATGGCAAAATCCTGAAGGAGAAAGTTAAGGCGTCAGAACCAACAGGACATCCCAAGGCAAGAGACGAGAACATACTCAAATGGTGCAACGATGAAGATTTCAATGAGATTGAACGGTGCAGGGTAAACATACGAATCCGGCGCTCTGATCATGCCAATGGTCTTGCCTGCGAAGAAAGCAAGGTATTGGGCTTCCGCATCATCAACGACCTGGTACGCCGAAGTGAGCGAAGGTGATAACAAAGAGTCGTGAAGCGACTGACTTCCGAGTATGCAGAAGCGAAGAGGGAGATGAGGACATTGAGCAGAATGATAGCTGTTACCGCGGTCCATCTGAACCATTCTCAGGATCGAGAGAACCTTCAATGTAGACGACGCTCACAGGTAATATAGCAAGAGGCCAGGCGTGCTAAGACCCATTTTCATGTCAGATACAATGCTCAATGAGCGGAGGAAAATTCGTTACCTTGCCGAATATTTCTCGTAGTTGGGCGCTCTTTTACAGGTAAGGTAAGAGAGACATAGCAGGAAGGATACAAGGGGCTTACTGCAAAAGCGCCTGAATGAGATCATGAACAACCTGAAAGCACGTCAATCTGATCGGTTCTTTGTTATCCGGAACAATACGTACCACAGATGGGTCCTCAGTCGCCCCATCCGCCGCATCCAACGCAAACAATCCTTGGAAAAAACCGATCGCAAGTACTGATAGAAGCTATCCTGACTCTTGAGCGTCGATTCGCTTGGTGAGGGAGCAAAAGGCGAACCGCAAAGAAGATGCCAGACTCCTTCAACATCCGCGCCACGCATAATTGCATAGTTCCCATGTACCTTCGTGGAATTTTCGTCAAAAATCTGCGACAACGGGTATTTGATGAAGCTCACTTGTAACCATCAAAAATCGTGATGAGTTCTAACATGCAGAAAATCTTAGAGAAGTCTTCTGGCATCTACGAGTCACTCACTCATCCTATATGTATTCTGATAAATGTTTGGAGAGCGCACGATGACAATCTTATTACGACATACCATATCAAAGGCGATACTAGACTCAGAGCCTGGAAGCTCCTCAGTTGCATGGTCGTATCGTCGTCACTAGGACCGGTGATACTCAGGACACGCAGAACGAAAGCTGTGACCAGAAGTGAATCGGTAAAGAAAGCAACGGCGTTCCAGAACGAGAATGCCCGCCAAGTGGAAAACCGTAGTAGCGAGTAGAGCTGGGGCGAAGCATTAATATCTCGCAGAAAGCACGACGGGAAATATCGTACTCTGTGCGCGTCTAGTGTAACCAGCGTATCAGAATGGTGAAATTCTGGTCCAGAGTGAAGCATTCGACGTACCCTCAATCGTGAATGCCAGAGCCATAGTGTACAGGATAATCTCCCAAATATCAAATGATCTCTGCGGTGTTCCCAATCGTTCAAGGGGCTCGCGAACTACACGATGAGTCGATGAGCGTAGACTCGATACGGCCTACGTACCTGCTTGTGAATACACTACAAGGAAGGAGAGCCATATTACGATGCGAAATATGTTCTGATACCTGAGAAAAGAATTTGAGCAAGGCTTGAATCCATGATTGATTCCTATACCTTGGAACACCAAGCCTCGCGGGTTCCAAGTGGTTCCAGAAAGTAGTCTCGCGGGTTTCACCGTACGGCACGTCTTCATACCGGCAGTGAGCGTTCGGAGTCCAGTCTAGTTGAGAACAGGCAAAAAAAATACAACTCACAATCAATATCGTGATTAGCATTGTTCACTTGAACAAGCCGCCCCGTCCATAGTGAGGTTACAACTGGAACATGATCAGACGTTAAGTATGGACGATGGAGAACAAACCATACCGTCCTGCGCTTCGCTCGAAGACAAAAATATTGTGCTAAATGTAAACTTTGGTGAGAACGCATCCAAGAGAGATAAATCAGATCCCGGCATACCAGTGAGTGTCGATTGCCACTTCCAGAGCGCTAGCCATGTCGCTTTCCTCGCCATCGACCTCTCGGTGTTGGAAACGCGACGACAGAATCGTGTGGATCCGATCAGGAGGAGACAGATGGACGATTCTGCGTGCAAGCACTTCACAAGCTATGGCTATAGAATAGAACGCGTCAAATGCATCAATTGAACGCGTCGACGGAACGAACGACACGCGACCTGCCTCGTCCGCGATTTTCGCCATAGTCAGCCGGGTTGTGGTTAGCGTCGAAAATAAACTTTGCTTTC
Source organism: Lyophyllum shimeji (assembly GCA_026008595.1). NCBI lineage: Eukaryota > Fungi > Basidiomycota > Agaricomycetes > Agaricales > Lyophyllaceae > Lyophyllum > Lyophyllum shimeji. Next base: position 2,151,342 of record BRPK01000001.1, on the reverse strand, counting down.
GCACGAAGGAGACAGTACGGTAGCTGCAGAAAAAAACTCAGAAGCTCTTCAGACTATGTTCCTATCCTATACATACAGCCTCGACGAAGTCTCCTGCAGCTGCCCGGTAAGCAGATATGACTTGAGGAGTAATGATTCTGCTTGTAGGTTCTTTGATACTCTCGGGATCAACTTCCACTGGCAGAAGCGTGAGTGTCAAGGCGCGCAAGCGCTTTATGAGCTCTGCAGAAATGTTTGCTTAAGACCAGCCGAACTCAAGAGCTGTGGCACCCATACTGGTCAAAGCGTCAGGTGACGGCTTCACGGACTTCGCGGACAGCAGGGAGGTCCTGTCTCCGTCCTCTTCAGCGTCCAGAAAGCCCGGCATGTGGACAGAAATATAGAGAGGTAGACCGTAGAGGGTGAACGGAAGGGGTCACGACCCCAACAGGCTGGACGTCATTAACAAGGGCCATGCCAAGCAACACCAAACAACTGCTTTAACTCGACCAATATGCCAGTACGTCGCGAGCATATCTCCCGTTTCACGATGCTGATAATCTTCTTCAGGCGTATCACTCGTCCTTCAATGAAGAGCCAGACGTTAGGCAGGTTGGAAACATGTCTATTCTCCCCGTCAAAACGAGAATACGCGGTCCCGCGCCCCCTGGTGAGTTCGTTGCGCAACTGCCGATAAGATCTTGCAGTATTCATCCACGCCTCGCGTCTAGCGGACCCCTCGCAGATGGACATTATCGACGAGACGCTCGACCTGTTCCGTGCCAACTCTCTCTTCCGAAATTTCGAGATCAAAGGCCCCGCAGACCGTACATTGATCGTCCTGATTCTCTACATCTCCGATTGTCTTGCGAAAATCGGCAGCGCACGCACAGTACCGACGCAAATCGAAGCCTCTAAGATGCTCAATACGCTATCCGTGGACGCATTCCCGATACCCGGAGATGCCAACTTTGCTCTCAATGCACATTATGCGCCACCCTCGAGTCGGGCCGATGCTGGTGAGTGTCGACGGTACATTCAACGTGCGCAGATTTGTAACTGCGTTCACCAGAGTATTTGCGGCAATACCTCACGCAAGTACGCCAAGAATTGGCTGTACGTCTGGTCGAGCGACTGTATGCCGACGGAACAGGCAAGCCAAGCAAATGGTGGATGTCCTTCCAGAAGAGGCGGTTCATGAACAGGAGTCTAGGTAATTGAGGTAGACGACAGGTATATCCATTACAGCAGAATGCAGCTCGACGAACGGAACATAAACGTATAACACGACATTCTGGCTTTATTTGCGCTTCTTCCTCATCGCGTTGGGATTTTTCTTTCCATAGCCGATCTGGGGCAGATCCCCGTCCATTCCCGCAGGTCGTATGGTCCTGCCTTTGCCGCCTGCCCCAACGCTGATCATCTCGGGTATCCAATCGGGATCCATCCAGCTACCAACACCTGCTGCACCCTCTGCACCGCGAGCAAGGATGCCTTTCAACGTTTTGGCCTCCTCGCGCTCCCGTTTTCCATCTGCCCGCTTCTTAGCCCTCATATACTCAAGCTGATCCTCCCGCAGTATCAAATTGTCGCCAGCCCCTGTCTTCGCAGATCCAGGTTTCGGTTTCGGGATTGAGTATTTCGTTCCTCGAATCCGGTACTGGAAGTTCGGTTTAAGATGAACTTGCATGACGGGTGCATCCGCTGAAGCACCGGGCGCGGATACTGTGACCGACGCTCGCAGAAGTGTAGGGTTTCCGCACGAGGGACAGAACTTCTTGGAGTTGTCCTTGGAGATTCTGATGATGGGACAGATGGATTAGTCGCAACACATCTATGAAACGAGGAACGCACTTGAAACACGCATGACATCGCAACACCCAGCTTTTCACTCGTTCTATTCTCTTCCCCTCGACACCGACGAGATTGAGTCCCATCTGCAACAGCACGTTTTGCATCGCAAAATCGGCAGTCATGCAGCCTGCGTCGATTACTTCAGCAGCTTTCCGCTTGGCCTTCGCACCAGTGTCAGGAAGAAGATCAAGTGCTCGTGATTTGTGCAAGGTGACATTGCTGGGTGTTATCCATTCGCCCTCGCCGTCGTCAGAGTCTGAAGGGTCGTCGTAGATCGGCTCAGACGTATCTCGAGAAGTTGCAGTCTGAGTTGGCTGAGGTGCAGGCGTATCGTCCTTTAGCGGCTGAAGTTCTACGCCCAATGGCTCCAATGACTGTTCCTCTGCCTCATCTTCATGTTCTCCAGTGCTCCCTGTCGAAGGCTCGCCTTCTTCGACTTCAGGTTCATCTTCTCCATCTTCTGTAGTTCCTGGCTCGTCGTCCAAAGGTAAGTCTTCGTTTATCGAAGAGATCTCCTCGACGGCCGGTGCATCTGGAGCTATTTGGGGCTGCGGTGACTACTGTCGCATTTAGTCAATCCTAAGAATCATCACATATGATGCAAGGCTTGCCTCAGCGGCCTCCTCCTGCGTCTGCTTGTTTCTTTTTGCTTCTTCGTGTAAGGCATAAGTCAACGCCAAAACACACAGATCGGGATGTGATAGGACACTGTAGTCTCCGGTTTTCTTGGCCCACTGAATTACTATGAAACGTGCTGATCAGTCAACGCACTGACATCTCGTCAGCTCAGGACGCACCATGTGCCAAGCTTTGAGCGTCTGGAGACTGTACTTTGATATTTACACCCGACATCAAGCCTAGTTGCTCAAAATGCTCCCGTGCGCGTTTATCCTTCAATTCAGCAAGAACTTGTGGAACCGTTAGATAGGTTTCTGCCAAGCCACGCAGCGGCGATAGCGAAAGTAGCGGGCCAGCATCTAGAACGAGATTTTTGCAGCGCGGAGCTTGAGTCGACATGGTATCGAGCAACAGACCCTCAAGCAAGTCAAGAACTTGGGCGTGGACTCGAAATCGCGATGAGATAAAAATTGTTGTCACGTGAGCTTTCCGATCATCTTGTAAGTACGTTCAGCTCCTTCCGGTTCGGGAATCGGCCGAGCGCGTCAATGACCGAATAACCGAATCGATTTCATAGATAGCCTCGCCTTCTGGCTCAAGCAACGGCGCGTAGATTCTGAACATGGCCCCCAGATCGTAAGTCAAGGAGCCCCTCCAAACCCTTATCTAACTGTTTGAAAGGTTTCGTATTGTTGTTCTTGCTGGTGACGGCATTGGTGCGTGTCTTGGGTGGCACGAGGACATGATTGCTCATCGACGTTTACAGGACCTGAGGTGGTTGACCAGGCTGTCCGAGTTTTAGAAGCTGTGTCAGAAGCGGCCACAGATTACAAGCTCAACCTAGAGCCACATGCCTTCGGAGGCTGCGCAATTGACTTGCACGGTGACCCGCTTCCACCATGGACACTCAAAGCCTGCCAGGAAGCTGATGCTATCCTCATGGGTGAGCAGATAGATTTAACTGTGAACGTTGCGTTGACTGGTTGCAGGATCCATCGGCGGTCCCAAATGGGGCATCAACGCCCCCATCCGTCCCGAGCCTGGCCTTCTGAAGCTCAGGAAATCACTTGGCCTGTACGCGAACATCCGTCCTGCAAATATCCTGTCCGACTCTCTTCTCGACTACTCTCCTCTACGGCCCGATGTCGCCAGAGGCACGGACATAATCGTCGTCAGAGAGCTTATCGGGGGCGTCTACTTTGGCACGCGCAAAGAACAAGGTGTCGATCCTGACCCGGACACCGCCTGGGACACCATGCTCTACAGCGTCGAGGAGGTCCAGCGGATCACACACGTCGCTGCAAAGATTGCCATGACTAAGACGCCGCCCCACGAAATCCACTCTGTAGACAAGGCTAACGTTCTGGCGAGCTCGCGGCTGTGGCGGAAGGTGGTCACAGAAACCCTGACCAAAGAATATCCTGAAATCACCTTCCACCACCAGCTCGTCGATTCCGCCTCTATGTTCATCACTTCGAATCCCAAGAAAGTGAATGGCATAATCCTGACGGAAAATTTGTTCGGAGACATGTAAGCTTAACACGTTATGTTTTATCCTTCCCAGTCTAACTTCCTATCAGCCTTTCCGATCAGGCAAGCGTCATTCCGGGATCCCTCGGCCTGCTTCCATCCGCATCCTTGGCGGGTGCACCCAGCACTCTGTCTCCCAATTCGGATTTCAGGACCACGCCAGGCATCTACGAGCCGATCCATGGCTCTGCCCCCGATATTGCGGGCCAAGGTATAGCCAATCCTATCGGCGCCATCCTCAGTGCTGCATTGCTCCTACGCTACTCGCTCGACCTTGAAAAACCGGCAGCAGCAATTGAGCTCGCGGTTCGGAAAGCTCTGGACTCACCGGAGCTGGGAGGTCTGGGACTTAGGACTAGGGACCTCGGCGGAGAAGTTACGACTGAGCAGATGGGTGATAATATCGTCGAGATACTCAAGGGTTTGCTATAACGATTCAGGGCACGAATTCAAAATGTAAAACTAGAAAATGAACAATCATTGCTACCGTCATAGGGGAACGGAGCCATGTCATGGCTTCTGCCGTCGTCTCGTTTCAAGTCAAATCGTACTGCGCCACGTCGCACAGGTGAACGCTTTCCGCATCTAAAACAGTTGTTCCTGTGACCTCTCTGACCACTCCGGACGAGGTAAGGCATGAGCCTCCTCGTCGTGGGGTGAAGCGCAGGAAGGCTTTCGAATTTAGCGGTTCATCAGTTCAGCAGTCTATGAACTTCATGGAATTCTAGTAATAACATTCAAAAGTCCTTTTCTTGTTCTTCTTCCCGGCTTTGGTAACTATCGAGCGGTATCGAATGGAACGGAAATAGTCCATCATCATACAAAGCGTTAGATCATTTTGCGAGGACAATGCAGGTCCTCGCAGGGATATACACCTAGACCGCCCATGAGTTTCTAGCATGAATCTTGAGACAGTCCACGCGCCTGCAACCAGTTCTTCCTGTCGTTCCACTCCATAGGCGTCGTGAAGAATCTGCTTTCAAGCTTGATATTGTCAAATCCTCCAAAATCCTTCTCATCACTGCTCAACACTATATGGTATTCTCCCGGCTCCTCGATACCAACTCTGTAGTCGGTAAAACTCTTCGTGGGGTTGAAGTTGAAAACGAACAGCAGCCCAGCGCGTTCGTAGACGATGACCTTGTCAGTTTCATTCTTCAGAGAGACGTAGGCCTGGGTAGAAACAAGTGCATCAGACTGACGGAATAAGCGTTGACATAAGCTTGTACTTGGGGTGAGTCAAGCCAGCCATATTTTGCCGCGAGGTGGTTCATAGCACGATCAAAGTTATTCAGGTACTTATAGCGAAGGAGAGGGTCGTCCACTACATTCCACTGGCGGCGGGCGTAGTGGAACGAGTTTTGGTTGCCCTCTCGGGGGAAATCAAGCCACTGGTGAGAATACAGTGTCAGAAACGCATTTCAGCGAAAAAATTGACAGCAGACGTGCTTCAGGATGACCGAATTCATTGCCTTCGAAATTCAGGTACCCTTCTCCACCCAAGGAGTGAGTCAGAAGGCTGTAATAAATGGTCAAGCCGGGTGTGACGCAAAGTATTGGGCAGCATACCGAATCATTTTGTGGAGGGCCAGCCCTCGGGATATGACTGGAGTCATTTCCGTCAAATCAGACATGTTCGTGTCTTGCGATTCGAATTGATCAGTCAGAACACTAGACGCTACCTGAGCATTTACTTACACATCTCTTTGTCCATCAGCCAGAACGCCAACGTTTTATCGCCGACCAACGCCTGGTCGTGGCTCTCACAGTAGGCAATGCTCTTTTCGCCGTGCCGCCGGTTCGTGAGTGTATGCACGATATTTCCGAGATTCCACTCGTCGTCGGATTTGTGCTTAAGCAGCTTGATCCACATATCTGGGATGGCCATCGACAAACGATAATCGAAGCCAACACCTCCCATGTTAACGGGCAAGCCAAGAAGGGGCATCCCAGAGACGTCTTCCGCAATTGTGATGGCATTGGGATACAGGTCGTGGATGGCTTCGTTCGCCTGAAGAGTGGAGCAACGTCAGGGAGCGTACGCTTGTGAACAGTTCACTTACCAGCATGAGGTAAACAATTCCTTCTATGTCAGCAGCGTCTCCAAAGTACTCGTGATAGCCTCCCGAAAAGCCAGTCCCGATACCATGATGTTTATACATCATACTCGTCACTCCGTCGAACCTGAATCCGTCGAACTGGTACTCCTCCATGTAGAACCGCAGATTGCTCATCAAGAACCTCAGGACTTCGTGATGGCTATAGTTGAAGAGACGACTATCCCAGAGATCATGTCGTCCTCTGGCGCCCTCGTGGAAGTACAAGTGGTCTGTCCCATCAAACTGGTTGAGTCCATCAAGGACGTTTTTGCAGGCATGCGAATGGACGACGTCGAGCAGCACGGTCAGACCCATGCCATGGGCCGTGTCCACCAGTTCCTTGAGATCTTCGGGACTGCCATACCTGGAGCTCGCAGCGAAGAAGCTTGTCACTTGGTAGCCGAATGCTAGACATGCATATCGTCAGCCATGAGCAGAAGGTTGCGGTGGAAAGAGCTACATACACGCATAATACGCATGCTCCATAATCGCCATGAGCTGGATAACATTGTACCCGAGGTCCTTGATGCGAGGCAGCACGTTACGCGTGAACTCCTTGTACGTACCGACTCGCCCTTCCGGAGTCGAGATACCGACGTGAGCCTCGTAGACCCTCACGTTCGTGGGCTTCGGTGGCCTTGCATTTTTGAACTTGTACGTTTGGGATTCAGGCGGATTCCAGAAGCGCGCGTCATAAACGGGAGAGACGCTAAGGTCCTGCGTGACGCGTCTGATCCAAGCTGGGAGGCGTTCGATACGCTCCCCGGACGGGAGCATCATTGAAATCTAGCTCTAGGTCGATGGATGGCCGAGAACAGTCTCAAGATATATTCCTGACCTTGATCTTGGAGTCGTGAGGAATAGCACATACGCCGGGGGAGGCAGGCGGCACAGTAATCTCCCACACACCGAACTCATCTTTTTTCATGGGGTGAGAGGTCCTACTCCACTCATCTAGAGCACGGAACGTTCCGTCGTATGTCAATGTCACGATAATGCAGGCAAGACTTACTGAAGTCTCCAATCAAGTTGGCTTCTGTTGCGTTGGGAGCCCATTCTCTATATACAACAGCGCCGTCTTTTGCAACGTTGAAACCAAACTTAAGATACCCTTTCGTGAAGCCATCGTAACCACCTTCATACTGCTCGATCGTGTCTTTCCATTTCCTGAATTCGTCGTATCGCTTGACTATGGCAGACGCATTGGGCTCTAGATAGCCGTCGAGCTGCAGAAACACCTTTGGGTCTAGAGGAGCTGTAGGCATGATGGGCTACGACGGTGTTGGGGGGATAGTGGGGTATCGAAGCAAGAATGCCCCCAACCTCTGAATTCCTCATTCCGGAACGCTACCCAATCTGGACATGACGTAATGGCACAGACCTCGACTGTGTTTGGTAAGGAAGCAACAGCCAAGCATCTTTGGACTTCAAGCAAGACGCGTGCAGCTGGACATTGCTGGCATCGATTAAGACTTAACGAATTAAAAGACACATCAGGGGGTTGGTACACTAGGAGGTCGAGGAGTCGTTGGCATAAACGACCGTCTGTAAGATGCGAGTAAGCGAATAAAGTCCCGGCGTAGACTGCATCAGTTCTCACCTATTCAGCACGAGTCCTTTCAAGGCTCTAATTTCGCGCCGAAACTCGTCTTCCGCGGGGCCTAATGAAGCACCTGTGCCAAGGAAGCCCATGGCACTCCCTGACGGGCGATAAGGGGGATAAAGTTGGGTGCTTATGTAGCCAGTGAAATCGGAGAGCGCTTGTAACGTGTGTTGACCCGCTGTGTGTCTCGGCGCAGTGCTTTTAGGGAGAGCGGCGGATAGAGTCGTCATGGACTTCACTAGAGGAGAAGGATCCACCGGCATTGGAGGAGTATACGTCCAACGTGTAGGTTTCTGGTCTTCAAAGCCTTCGGCGGTCGGTGTCGGCGGAGATGGAGTTCCCGTGAACAGTGAGCATGTCGAGAGCGTCTCCCATAGCTTTTGCTGATCAAAGATAGGTCTAAACAGTCTCACGAAGGGGAATTGACAATTGATGCCTCACCTCGTATTTCAGCCCATCATCGGACACCAGCCATGGAAGTTGGCCTTCCAGATACTGGAATAGGTCTTCTGTCGTGGGCTGCGCTTGATCTGCATCTTTTCCCTTGCCGAAACCTTCAATTCCAGATCGGAGAAGGGTTACAGGAGGAATGCTATGCATGTCAGGTTCCTTGTCCCCGAGTACTTTCAGCACATCGGCAACTGAATGGCATTCCCGGAACTGCGGGGGTTCTCTGAAGGGCTCCGGCCGAGGTAATACAGCATGCGATTCCTTTTGTGATTCCTTGAGCGACGCGAGTGATTCATTAAGCCTCCGCAAAAGCGCGAGGTGATGCGTTTTGATAGCGTGTCGTGCCAGAGTGCTTTGGGTGATGCGCGGCAGAAGAAAACGCTGAATACTTCCGTTAGCAGCTCGAAACACAGAATGATGACGTTACGGACGTAATATATGAATATTAGGACAGCACATCCTCCTGCTATCCAGGAAAAGAGACGAGTCAGGCCCAATAGAAGGGTCGGGAGATTGGACGGAGGTGGTTGTGGATACGTCCGAGGGGGCACGGAAGGTCGCTGAGGGGGCTTCATGCACGGTCAAGGTCAAGTCAACGACAAGTAAAGTACAATGCTCACAAGTTCACGCAAGAGAGCATCGATCTCCTGCTCATTGAGGCCCTTCTCCGCTAGGAATTGTCGTTTTGCTGAATTGTCTTGGTGCTGAATTTGCGGTGATTGGAGAAAGGCCCGCGCACGAGCCATGAGATCTGAACTGTCCAGGACAGTCGCTGGAGGTTGGGTTGTTGGCGGTTGTGGACCGGCCTCAGCGTTCGTGGGGTTGATTTCGGCAGAGGTGCTCGAGGTGGGGGCTTCCGGGGCTCGGGTTTCTGTGGGTTTGTCTTCAGCCATATTTTCCTCCGACGTTGATACGTATGAACCCCTCAATCAATTTGGTCGAAAGACAGAAGGTATCTACAAGGTCAAAATTGAATTCACGCGCCAGAACGCGTTACCGGTCATGTGATCGACCGGCGTTCACCGGCCCGCATTCCGCCAATTCCCCCAGCATTCGTCACACCAGCTCGCAGGGCCGAAGAGCATTTGCTCATGGCCGGCGAGAAATGTATACCTAGTCTTATCCTTTGACCACTATGAGACCCATGCACATCCTGTTATGAGGAAGAGTAACCGAGTGCAAGATATCGTGCTGGCGAACATGCGCGCGGGACTGGCGGGAAACCAAGTCCTGCGCAAGTGTCTAGACCAGATGAACGCGGAAGGTATAGAGGGCCAGATCTTCTCACATCCCATAGGTGATTGGGGCCACGACGCCGGGGCCGTCATGGGTGAGCGGTCGTGTGCCTTTCATAAAATGGAGGAGGCTCAGGCCATGGCACAGGGTTCACCAACCTCCCGGAATACGTCCGCGTTTTGGGAGAGTTGCCAATTTTGCCGAACACTTACTATAGCATCGACTCTCGAGCTCTACGCGTATCACTTCGTCCCGGAGAGGAATCAAACACTCAGGTTCCGCCAGGAAGGAAACGCTTACTGGGTGGCAGAGACGGGCACCTGGGAGTTTGTTCGGGGTCGACAGGAAACATACCACCTAGTCGATGCAAGGAAAAGAACTTCGGTGTCATTTTCAGTTCAACCGTGAGCCCAATAGATCTTGCATCCATCGCCGTGACGTAAGAAAGAGATCCAATTGGAAGTACGACGAGTATGAAGTGGTTAGGGTATGCCGTTTCATAGTGGTGGTGAATCATGGAAATTGCAATCCTTCAAAGTGTCCACATGGAAAAATTGTCATGGTGTCGGCTACCGTTCAGAACATATTTGCAAGCTTGCTGGCCGCTTCCCTCGGGTCCAGTTTTGGTCTTGTGGGCTGCACACGCATTGAGCTCGACATCTGATGAGGTTTGATGTGAGCCAGCGGGTCAAACCCATTGCCTTGCGACGCCAGTCCGTTCATAGGTCGGGAGGGGCCGTCGTGAAGGGGGGAGGATACAGCCGGCCGACTGAGAGGATCAGCGTTGAGGGGATCCCGCGATTGCGAGCGTCCTTCGAGCGAGGAAGACGACGAAACGGGTGGCGACGGAGAAAGGGGCGATTGAGTGGGCTGGACAAACATTGACTTGGTGCCGTCAAGGAAACGGCCACCTAGTGGAGGTTCTTCCACAGGTGGCTTTGCGAAGGTGATCTGGCTGGGGGTCGGGGAAGACGGACCTGCACCGGGGCTCTGTGGCGGCATCCCAGGTCTGAACGACGGAGTAGGAGAGAAAGGTGCCCGGCGAGAGTCTAGAGTCTGTGTGGAAGCTGATGAAGGGGGCGGCGCAGGTGACAAAGGATCCTGAGCGGTTGACCCCTGAGATGGAGGTTCTGGGGATGCATGACTTTGCAGTGGCGGGCGTGGTGGTTGCGGACCCGGATACTGAGCTGAATGAGGCGGACCGGCTGGATTAGAAGGCCGTTGGAAGCCATTCGCCGGGGCTGCAGAATGCGGAGGAAGCGGCGCATGGTCGTGGTATTCTTCTAGTGGGGGAATTATCGTGGGCTTGGGTACACCGTTGATGGCAGGTACGACTTTCTTCGCGACATTGCTGACATCGACTCGAAGCGCCTCCAGTTCCCGGAGAAGTTGTCGCTCATACATAATGGATGAACGAGCGTGCTCGATTAGGGCAGTCGTAATGTCATCGTTTGCATAGCGATTATGCGTTTGGAGAGCTTTGTGCAAGTTCTGCGAGATTCCTTCGGCACGCTTGGCAAGTACTTGCTCATATTTATTGGCCTGATGAACAAAATGAGATAATACTGCCGTCAAGCAGGTCTAGATATGTACTGACCTCTTCCATTTCCTCCAGAGCTTCATCCACTCGATCGGGTCTTATGTTGGAGCTAGCCTTCAGGCGCTCAATTTGACGGCGCTTTGAGATCGTAGTCTTCACCGCTGCTTGATACTCCTCGAGGACCCCAGTCCGCATCAGCAGCGTTTCTTTTGCAGAACGTGCGTTCATCCCTTGGTATCCCAATGAGTCCCCGACCACGACACATTCGCTGATGGCCTGCGCATGTGCCAGGTCTGCCAAACTATGCCATGCTCGTCCTAATTTCCTCAACGCATTGCCCAACGGAGGATGAGCCTCAGTCGTCGCAACATTGATCAGTTTGTTCCCCATTTCGATTTGCGCAGAGGCAAGAGCTGTAGAATGAGAAGTTGATCCACCAGCGCTAGGACGACAGTCAAGACACCGACCTTTCCGGGAAATAGCAAGCTTGTCGATAGCTTTGGCGGTATCAAAGAACTGGCCTTCCAGTTTCGTAAGCTCAAACCGAGCTCGCTGAAGCTCTTCATCCTCGTCAGGTACCCCGCGGCGCATGAGACCGAACCCGGAAGACGTCTTGCGCCGAGGACGGGGTGTCGGTTGGTAGCCAAAGTCATTCTCAATAAACGAGCGTAGGTCCTCATCATAGAGCAAAATTAGGTCTTCGCAAACTCTCGTGATCCAACGTTGAAGCATAATCTTCACAAGTCGATCATCCTCCTCGTCCGTGGGGGCCGACGTTTGGGCCAAGGGTAGGGCAGGTATGATGGTTTGGGGATTGCTGTGTATGATAGCCTCGTAGAATTGCTGGAACTCGAGATACGAGCGTGACACATTCCGATAGGTGGTGCCCGTAAAGTTAGAGAGATTGGTCTGTTGTCTCGTTAGCCGGAATCTACTTGCACTACCAAGATCGTTTGGACTCACTTGAGCATCAAGCTTCACGAGGATATCTCTTCTGTTCCTATCCAGACCAGTTATCCGTACTCTGAGATAGGGCTCCGGCTTCTCAAACTTCGTTCCATTCGAACCGACGGTCTCGCGTGGAGAAATGAGTCCAGCGTCAGGCTGTCCGTATATCTGGGGCTCCTTCCCGTAGATCCCAGGCACCGGTCCCTTGTCAGGTGTGTGTGGGCCAGGTGAGGACGCTGGCCTGAGGTTCGGGATGGGTGAGTTTGGGGGGTGAGGCGTAGTCGGCCACGGCGGTGTCTCGTCTCTCTCATCTGCAAAGATTGAGGCCGTGGAGCCGAGAGGGTCATACATGACGGCTGAGGACCAGGAAGGCGACGGAGCCCTTGTTGGCTGGCAGTGGAAGGAAGATTGTACCCCACTTCGGAAGACTTACACCTTGGACGAGTTACGTAACATGCTCCATTCGGGCCACAGATAGGGCTTTGTGAAGTTGTCCAGGTCCATGATACAGGGAGATGTCCAGGTAAGCTACAACAGACGTATCGACGTGTACTAATGAAGCCGAGGCCCCCGTAAGAAGATGGGAAGAGCAGAAAATGTCAATCCAACGATGAGAGGTCCTAGCCGCGGAATAAAGACAGGTTGTAACACTGTAGACGCCGGTGGGGAAATTGCGAATGCACTTAAAGTGCACCGCAGTTGGGTATTTTGATGTCTTTGAGGGTTCGGCTGCGATAGCGATATGCTCAGCAGCCGAGAAAACAGTCAAGTTATGGACTTACTCCGCATCAAACAAGCCCCACCATCCCTGATGAAAATGTATGGACAAACGCGTTGGAGAAGTCTCAAGTAACTCACCTCGACACCACCATATTTAAGGTCCTGCGTAAGAAAATAGCAGTGAGCAAAGAGAAGGAGAATCCAGCGGCCAAGGCACATAAAATAGTCATACCTTCCATTTCTCATCGAAACACTGTCGTAAGAGGTCAACGATGAGGCAGCCGCGCAGACAGGCATTCTTACCTCGAAATAAAAATAAGGCACGCCCCTCGCGTTGGCAGTGCATATGAAAGTGTCTAGGAAGGTTTGAAGTGATGTAATGGAAGCGTCAGAACCGCCGTTGTTTGCATTTCCTGCATCGGAGGATTTCTGCATATACAAGTACGTCAATGTCGAACGTTGAAGACGCAAATGACAGGACGCACCGTCGGCCAGCCGGTCTCAGCGATATACATCTTAGGCTGTCCACGCTATGAGTCGAAACTGTTGCAAAACGAAGGGCAAGGGACTAACGTGATTTGGCAGCTGGGAAGCCGGTTGTACATTCGTGGAGTCGAAAAACTTCAACACCCAATCGGACGCGCCCTCTGCAGTGGTATTTGCAAACCAGGCGTGCACATTTGCCATCTGCACCGTAAAATCTTCCGTCAGACAGATGCATTTATAGCCCAGCAAGAAGGCGCCTTACACCATAGTCTATAGCCCCGAGAACTTGCTTGTTGAAATAGCTCCCGGCGTCTGAGTTACCGACTGGTATGTTTTTCGGAAGCGACATAGTGGCGAGCATATCCCGCGTATCCTTGATGTTGGCGATGAGGATAGGAGCACCTGATGATTATTAATGTCATTGAAGCACATAGCTCAGCGAACGGAACAAAAGTACCTTCGTCGGCTACGGCTGAATCGGGATCCTTAACCTGGTTTTTAGTGAGGTAGCTACGTGGTCCCTCCAGTCAACCTTTATTTCAAAGGCCTGTCGCGGCACTCACTTGAGCATGAACTCGTTTCCAACTGTGATTCCTGCAATGTGATCTGTCCCGTACGTCTGAATGGCGTCCTTGATGACGTCTCGTTGCCTTTCGTACGCCGTGATGTCGTCCGGAAGGACGTAATTGCCCAGGAAAACCTCCATATCTACGTTGGTCCGCTTGATGGCCTCGAGCTGGTACATTCAGTGGTGAGCCCCTATTCTCCCCGGGTGAGAGATCGTGAAACTGACAACGAGGGCCGTTTGGTTGCAGTCAGCACCGTACAGTCGAAGGCGTTTTGTCAGTTGAGACAGCAACTATAAAAGATGAGAAGTCTGCTTCCAACCCGCTGAAAACCAGAGGCACCTGGATATCCCTGATGACATTTTCTACAGAAAACATGAATGAGGAAAATCGGCGAGATGCAGAGCGCAACATACCCAGGCTATTGCCGCAATTCGGTAGCAAGGAGCCGTCGGGGTATATGATATGCCATAGAAGGATTGGTGCAATCTCGGATCTTTCTTGAAGGCGCCGCCCGTAGGAGACGTGCTTCCCGAGGACTTCTTCTTCTTGTTTGACAAGGTGAAGCCAACGGCTACCCCGACTACAATCAGAACGAGGATAAGAATGACGAGTCCAATGACCTGGAGGTTGTAAGTGGACGAACTTGCCAGTTCGTGAAGAGCGAGACATACGATGTATTTCGACCGCCGTCGTCTTTTCACCCTCCTTTCCTGTGAGTAGAGTCCGTGATAGACTTCCACCATGATGTCGAACGAGCAGCCTGGAGTGAAGAGACCAAAGGGCTTCAGATATTGGTCAGGCTTTCGCGCGACCTTGGTGAGAAGAAGTAGAGCAAGAAAATCCAAGACAGGAACTTAAACCGCGGGGCGGAAGGGTGTGTATGAGACAGCATCAGTTGAACGGCGACTTGGATTCGGGAGTCGGTCGGAGGATGTCAAGTAGCCTTAGGGACAAGTGCCCGTACAGTGCAGCGTTTCTTAGCATCCAGGTTGTACGATGAGAGTAGCATCATGGGGCGAACGGTAGTTATAGGAGTCTCCTCAGCTTTTGTGGCCCCAAGTTCAAAGTCAATCGCGCCGCGTCCAAATTGCCCAATTTGGCACAATCAACTCCACCCACTTATCGACACAGCCACCGTGACGGTTCGCCTGTTCGAAAATCATTTTCACCGTTTTACAACTTTCTTGATTGGACGAGCATCATGCCACGTCGAAACCCATTGCCTGAGTAAGAAGTATAAGAGTTAGAAGTATAAGATACAATAAGTAGAAGCTAGTCTCCAGTCCCTGCCTAGGAAGAATCAAACCGACTCCTCCTCCATCCACAATGGAAGTATGTGACCCATCCTCACTACCTTCGTTCGCAGATATTTGTCTAGGTCGTCGCCGTAGACCGCGTTCCCACCAATTAATGTAGCGCCCGCCCGCCTCTCGCCCTCGTCATGTTGCACTATGTGAAGACTCGACTCCATCGTAGATTTTTTGGCGACCAGTTCCGGATGTCGCGTCTGCCAACTTCGCGGGATCATGGGCACACGCTCGACGACCCTCAAGCCCTCCTTTTGCAACGCTTCCACCTTGTCGGGATTGTTCGTGAGAACCCGAACCCCTTCACCTGTGCCCGCCTCGCCCCCCAGACCCAGATCGCGCAGCATGGCGCAAGCAATTTCGTAATTTCGCTCGTCTGCTTGGTGCCCAAGCATGAGATTCGCGGTCACCGTGTCATGACCAAGGTCTTGCAGATTGTAGGCACGAATCTTTGAAAGGAGCCCGATACCCCGACCCTCCTGCCGGAGATAAATGACGGCACCACGACCAGGAATGGTGATGGGTTTCTCGAGGGGCGATGATGACGGAATGATGATGGGCTGCGATATTTGTCGGATAGCCTCGTCCAACTGTTCGCCGCAGTCGCAGCGCATGCTGCCTACGGTTTCGCCCGTGAAGCATTCCGAATGGATGCGAATAAGAGGTGCTGGGATCGCAGCATCTAGGTTTTTAGGCTTCGAAAGGGCTGTCGACGGTGCGGATGCCACTTGCGACGTCGGTGAGAGGCGTCCGACATAGGCACCCCGGGTAATCCTATCCATTTCAGTTTCGCCGTCCCATACAGCATCAAGCGTGCGTGATCGTATAGGCGGAGCTGTAATTGGACCGGAGTTGTCGGAAAGTTGAGCGGGGTCGATGACGATGGCTAGATGCTCCTTGTTGTCGCGGTTATTGTGGTATAGGTGGAGGAAGGCAGGTCCGTGAGGTGTGGGTATCCGTGTCCGGGCCATACATTTGACCTCGACGGGCGGAAGCGCTGCGGGGCCGGGCACGACGCCGTCTGCGACCTTCGGCCGAGGTTTAACATCGGGGCTCTGGCAAGCCAGAGACGGTCTGCGTTTTCTGAGAGTGTGCGGGGTGTTGTCTGCTGATTTGAGGGGTTCCGTGAGCGGATCATTCTCTTTACCCTTCTCCATGGGTGCCTCACGCAGCCGCTGTCTCCGGGGAGCCTGTCGGCTGACATAAGTAAGCCGTTTGCGCTCGTTTTGAGAGGCTGCATCCTCTCCGGTAAATCTAGTCCAGTCCCATGATCCCTCATGCTTCGGAAGCATGACAGCGGGAAAAAAGTCGTGGTGGTAATGATTGCGGGTGACATTGGGGCCGGAAGCAGCTGCAGCAGCTATGAGCAGAGGGTCAAGTGCAGCATCTCTCCGAGCGAAGACGGCCTTAGGGGATGGCTTAGCCGGGGCGGTCAAGATGTCGAGGAGGGCAGCATCGGACTGCTGGTCACAGCCGCAGTAGTGATTAGGGAGAACACCGAGGGACATGGAAGCGAGAGCCCAGGGAGAAGGAGAGGTGGGAGGGATGCCGACCTGGACGCCAGCGTGGATTTATGTAGACCGGACAGCGGGTAAATCTATAGGTCTACTCTTGTCGTGATTAGATGAAGACAGTCAGACCTTTCACATGCACTGTAAGCCGGCTGACAAATTGAATTCGCGATCGTGATCACACACGTGACCACACCGGTACGCCCAATGGGAACACTATCTCCAATTCCAGCAACAGTTTATAGCATATCTTTTTCCGCAGCTGCGCTGCCGCGTTGTTGTCGTCGTTGCTGTCGGGTTGGTTTCTTCCCGTGCAACTCGCGTATATTCACAGCTGCGCTGCGACATGGGGTCATTCTGCTGGCTTTAAGTCGCTCCCAGCATGCCCCCCAGCTGCCGTCCATGGATCTTCGCCATCTTACTCTCCTTCATCGTCGCGTATGTCCCATACTTTCGAGTCTGTGGCTCTTGTTCACCCTCTTGATCTCAGGGCGCATGCTGCCTCATCGACAACCTCGACAGGATCAGAGACACACGTTCCTTTAACCATGCCTACGGAGATCCACAAGCCGCCCATTCCTCCACACGTTCACAGACCGTCCATCTTTATTCCCAAGCCACCGACAGCTACGTTGCAAGATTTTTCCACCGAGCTTGCTCCTTTTGGAACCGAGACCCGCGTTCCGCGACCCACTCGAACCAGGGGCCCCGATTTCGGGAACCACTCCCCATCTCATCAAAGTCCAATTGTCATATTCTTTGAAGCCCTATGTGGCCTCGTTGGGGTGTTCATCTTCCTAGTTCTGCTGCGTTTCTGTTACTCTTACAGGAAGACTCCCGAACAGGACCGGGTTTCGGCGTTCATCGATCGACACCGTCTGCAGAGAGAGATGGAGGAACTGCAACGCAGACCTCCAATACGGAGGTTCTCCATACAGGAGCCTGCTCCTCCATATATGCCGCGACCGCCGTCATATGCAGAGGTCGCGCTGCCCACAGGTGCTCGTCAGGTTGACTATAATCAAGTTCCAGCCACGAGTCCTCCGGACTCTCCAGCGAGTTCCAGTGTATCATTAGAAGGCGCCCCGTTAGACCTCGCACCAAACCATGCTCTTCCCAATCGGTGAAGCTTCGTCGCGTAGTGGAGTATGTCGGAATAATGTTGCTTGGTATGACCGGACTGTCTACACAGGTAAGAACTTTATACGACACCCGTTTTGTGGTCCTCACATTCTTTGCCAGGTGGTCCTGCCCATATGACGGGCGGTCTCGCTGAAACGGACAAATTTGTATACCATGTAGCGGACTATTTATTTCGATTCCGTGATCACATTCGCTGGGGACACTGACGGACTTGCTATGGGTGGGTTCGTATAGATGGACGGATGATTAGCCATTGCGCATCATTCTGTCACTCAACGTCTCTTAGTCCGACCCCAGGTGGCGCCACCAAGGAAAATACAGCGGGGCCTTGCCCGCTTAATTATCGCTCTGTGCTCACAATGTGGTCCTTACCCGGCTCAAACGTCATGCGCACTGTCAATCTTTAGGCGCCAGGATGCCACCGGAGGGATAGGATAGTTGGAGCCTGCGCGGATCAGCAGATAAGGATTCCCGTTCCGTGCGCCGTTATAGTCGATCACGCTGCACCATACGCGATTTCCGAGGTATACAAACTGTCACGTATGTATGTAGTTTGTACCAATGGTCAGCTCCGCACAACTCCAGTACGCTGAAAAGACTACGTTGGCTATGCGCAAGCTCACCAGCGCAACTATATGACTGTACGCAGTTTCTCGCAGAAATTGTGGAGAAACATGTCTGTGTGCATTTGTTGTGGGAAGCTTTTCCGGAGAAACAGGACGACCAACCAGCAATCGGTACGTATACACGACGATACAGTTCAACATGACTTGTAGCCTACTCTTGCTGCCGTTACGCGTCTGAGACTATTGAAGTCTCGTTCACGACCACCATGTCAACCTCTAAGTCTCTCAAACCGCCGAAACGCGACGTTCCCAAATCGCCACTTGTCTCCCCAGTCGACATATCCAACGCAGCAATCAGCCTCCTTTCAATCTCGCTTGTGCTCTTCATTTATGAACGAGCGTTAGTTCCGCTATACGGGTCGGGTCCGACGACGTACCTTCTCGACAAATTCGTTGGTGCAACAGTTGTCCTTGCCGTAATCAATCCATGGAAGGTGTCGACGACACGAAAGTGGTTGTATCTTGCTGTCGCCCTAGCGCTAGCACCGAATGCCACTTATTGGGTCGCGGTCTGGACTTCCAGAATGAAGGATGCCGTGGTGGGACCTGCGATCACCCATGCTTCTGTTATAGCCCCGCTCGTCTTCCTCTTAACCACGGCTGCGGTGGACGCACAGGAGGCACTAGTAAGTTGCCGGATTGTGTGCTCACCGCTGCACTCTCAATATGTCCTCTAGGTCACGTCTACGACGATCTGCAAGACTTCGCCTCATGTCCGGACCGCATGCCGCGTGGTTGCAGCAGCAATATGCTTTGTCGTTGGGCAGACATTGTCTCAGCGGCTATGGGCAAACTTGTCGTTTCTCAACAATATCTCGGAGAGCCAAGTAGTAAGCCTATTCATTAAGTTCTCGGAGTCATGCTTACTCTTTGCATTTAGTTCCTTGGTCTAGCCTGCCTCTTCTGGTGCATATGGATTTCAAGATTGTCGTTCCCAGTTCGACTCCGGGAGCGACAAATACGCGGGTCATTCTCCGCAAACCAATTGAAGTCGATCTTCATTATCGCTTCCATCGCATTCTGGGGGTACACATATCAGAAACTGGCCGCGCCTGTGCTGCCGCACCCGCTGAGGGAAGCATATACCCATCCAGCGCATCCCATTCAAATTCATTCTTCCGTGCAATCCACGACTGGGGTGGTCGTTGTCGGAGAAGCGTTACCCCCGCCAGACTACGATAGGCAGGATGACGAGGCTATGCACTCCGTACGCTATCTGCGCGCGTCGCACTCAATTTTGGGAGGGGTTTGGACGGGCTCGAAAGTCCATGTGCTGGATGACGAACCGCCTCAGCGCGACTCGTTTGGGACGCCTCTGGGTGATTCCATTTATAGCACCTTTGTGCTGCAGGAAGCCGCTCGGTTGGTTAACAGCACGAAGAGAGCAAAGGATGGTCTTTGGGAGAACGCTCTGATCATGTGCGTCGTTGCACTGCTCTTCTCTGACCTTGCTGACGATGGAATGAAGCGGTCTTGGAACAGGAACGTCGGCGACCGCGTTCAGTCGCCATGGTATCTCAAATACAGTCGTGGAGATTGATCCTGCGGTGTACGATGCCGCCAGGACGTTTTTTGGCCTGCCGGATCCTGGGCCAGAGAAAGTCTTCTTGGAGGACGCGAGGTCTTGGGTATCCCAGAAACGGGCAAGCGTTCGAGCTGGAAATAACGAAACATTGTACGACATCGTCGTACATGACTGCTTCTCCGGCGGAGGCGTACCTGAACATATCTTCACCATGGAGTTCTGGGAGGACCTCAAGTCAGTCATGCACTCGGAGGGTGTTCTCGCCGTCGTATGTAGAGCTGTCCTTCCAACATGCAGAGGACTTCATGCTGATCAATTCAACTACAGAATTTTGCGGGGATCCTAAAGTCAGATGCAACTAAGATGGTCCTGCTTACGCTTGAGAAAAGCTTTGCTCAATGTCGTGCTTTTCACGACCTTTTCGCCGAAATGACAGATGCGCAATACGACGTCGACTTTGTCAACGTTGTGAGTACCGCCTTAATATCAAGCAAGGTCCCACTAATAAAAATCTTGAACCCTAAGGTCTTCTTCTGCACACCTTCAAAAGCACCTCTCACCTTCCGACGCTCGCGTCGGTCGGACTGGCTCGGATCTCCTCTTCGTCGACATGTATTAAATTCCCTCGCAACGCGAGAGGTGAAACTTGACCTCATCAGAGACCCGTCAGACGACGAGGGAAATAGCAAGTACATATTGACGGATGACCACAACCCGCTGGGACGATTCCAGGACGAGCAGAGTCTACATCATTGGAGACGTGCGTTGAATTTACTTGCTTCTCTACAGTATCTCTGACCCCAGTCTCCTTTAGTAATGCGACAAGTTCTACCCGACATTCATTGGGAGACGTACTAGAGAGGACGCGTGTGTTGTGCTGCTATCTGACAATGTAATGACTATGTATTCCACAAGCATTTGCGCCATCGGCAGCTTTGCAGACAGTGAGATTCGTGTGAACACAAGCTTTCGCAGCAAAGCACGTCCGCCACGAGCGGCCCCTTTGGTCATGGCAACCACCGCGTACGACGTGTGGTGCTTTGTTTGATGAACCTGTCCGTTACTAGTGTTGTTTCGGCCATCGCTGGCTGCGACAGGTCTCGCTTGCACACTGGCTTGCAGCGTTGCACACCAAACGTTGAAATTGAACCACGAGATGTCTGACCAGACCCATGCATCCTTGTCGACGTCGTCCTCTCCTGGACGCGCGCCGGCCACGTTCCGACCGCCTTGGCCGTGGCAAGTTTCATCTCTTCGTGCCAACAGCTCTAGCTCGTCAGCAAGTTCGTTGGATCACAGACATTCATTCCAGGGCTCTCCTCGATCAACGAACAGCCCCGGGGCACATTCTAGCTCGAGTTCTCTTACATGGCAGCCTGCCACTAGCTCAAGATCTGCTGCCAACACCATCTTCACAATGGGCAGCGCGAGTACCAGTAACATTCAAGAGGACTCGACCAGACAATGGACGTTCATGGCATGTTCCATTCCTTCCCCGCGCCTTGCTTTGTTTAACACGATATGTAGGGTTTTGAATGGGTGGTTCGGGATGTTCACAAGCTGAGAGACTACGTCGAGAACATGGACGCGACCGAAACTGAAAACCCCGATTATGAGATCCTCAAGCAGTCCCCTACGCTGGGAGACGGTAAATTTAAATTGGAAATCGGTGCGTCGCCACTCCCGCCTCTTGAGAATGTGCTTCATACCTTGTATCATGACAGCTTTCACCCCGCAGTCCGAAGGATCCTCCGACGCGTCTAGCAAACCCACTCTGTCGCTGTACATCACGTCTTTGATGATGGAGTTTGCTCCTCCCGACTACGAATTGTCTGCGTCGATGATGACGGCTATCAAGTGCCAAGCTGATCGTCCCGGAGAGCGCGGCGCCCCTCCAGAATGGGTTTGGGATCTTTGGCAAATGGACTGGGTGTTTCGACAGGAGCACGAAGTGTGGGGTATGTATTGGAGTTCCGGGTCACACACTGCGTCTGACGGGTTCCTCGACACTGCAGAATGTCCCCTGCCCCCTCTTTCCACGCTTCTCGAGAATCCGAGGATACGTGATACCGACTCGTTTGTTATCTGTGTGCAGATACAGTGCCCTTCCGCACCATCCCATCCGCAGCAGCCTTTCGTTCGCGCCGTTCCACGAGACCTCCTGGAAGGTCTTGAAGCTTCGCTTGACAATGCCAGTACGTGCTTGATTATCGCCCATCTCGCTTTTGGCATGCTCTAACGGCCACGCTTCCATTCACAGACACGGGGGATGTGCGTTTCATATGCCTCGAGAGGTTGCATCCAGAAACACAAACCTCTCCGACCCTTCATCCTCCGGATCCTACCACACCCACGAGCCGGCGCTCCTCCTCTTCTGCGTCCTCTTACTCCCCGTTCTCATCCCGCACAACAGCGCGTAAGCGGGTCATCTACGCTCACTCAGATATTCTCATCCGGCGATCGGAGTACTTTGCCACCATGCTTGCATCGTCCTTTTCCGAGAATCCAGTCCTTGCAACCGGCGAGAGAAAGGTGTACACGATCGTCGTGGAAGAAGCTGATTTCGAAACTATCTACTGGCTACTCAAGTTTTGTTACACCAACTGGCTACTTTTCCGGGAACAGGATGACCCACGGTTGGCTATGGACGGCGTCGGCGTCGGATGGAGTGCCAAGTGGTTAGATTCCCGTGTCGGAGAGTGGGATTGGAAAACCTTCCATAGAGATGATGGTGTTGTCAGTGACACGAGAAGCGTGACCAGCGGCGAGAGCCTTCATTCCAGTCTTCATTCCGCTGCTGAGCCCAAGGGTTCCTCCACCAAGTCGGAAACCCTCCAACCCAACAAGTCCACGAACGCAGCGCAAGCTTCAGGCAGTTCATCAAGCAACCGGACAATTCCTGCGACCGCGAAAGTGAACCCTTCTCGCCCAGGTGGCTCTGTATCATCTCCCCGGAGGACAGTCTCAGCCTCATCCCCTGGACCTGCGATCGCCGCTGGTAATCCGGGCACGCCTCGCCCGAAACCGATCCCTATTCCCGTAACGACGACTAACTTCGCGTCGTCCAGCCGCGCTGGCTACCCGATCTCTCCTCGGGCGGGGAGACAGCACCCTCGAACGCCCGTTTCGGCTCCAGATCCTCATCCGCATCCCACACCGGCCCCGAGACCTGCTTCTGCATTATCTATGTATCAAGTGGCTCATCGCTATGCCATGCCGAATCTTGCTGCGCTGGCTCTGGAACATATGATGTCCACCATCACTCCGCAATCTAGCTTTGCACTTCTGCTTGCGTCCTCGGTCTGGGAGGAGCTGCATTCGCTTGTGGAAGTAAGTCGTCCTCAGTTACTAGCCGATTGCTACTCAAAAGGGACTCTTTCAAGGATTACGTGGTCGAGAAATGGGACGAGGTTTCTGTTTCCGCTGAATTCGAACAATGCTGTCAGGAAGTGGCAGCTGGAGAGTAAGTCGTCCACCTAGCGTACTATCACCGGTATTAATTTATTTGCCATCCGCTAGATGGGGGTCAGAAGGTGGCAGGACCCTCATGAGCATCTTCCGCCGCCTGCGTTCCCCGAACACGATAGGCTGAATACCATAGACGAGGATTGCATATTTTGGACAGTGGCATCGACGTTTTAGTATTCTTATAGTCAGTCTACGTACTTAGAATAACAAGTGTACGATCATCTGGACGAAATTCGTTCACTTGGTTTGGGATCGCGTGCACTCGGTGCTCACGCGATAGACCGATGATAACCGATTTGACGGGTGGCATGTGTGGCTTGCGAACCACACGATTTGGCACCTTGCGATGCCGGACCCTAGCGAACTCCTTTTCTAACCGCCATGCTGTCCGCCAGAGTCTCGCGCCGTCCCCTTGCGATACCCTTCCTCTTGACAAGGCGATTTTTAGCGACCTCTGCGCACAATACCCCGTCATTCATTCCAGTAATCGACTTCACCAAGTTCCGCGAAGCAGCCGGGAAGTCTGAGCGGAAACAAGTCGCGGACAAGATTGTATCTGCGTTCAAGGACAGCGGTTTTATCTACTTGGCGGGCCATGGGATTCCTTCAAGTGAGTCACAATGCCCTACTTGCATCATGCTACCGTACATCTGATATCATTCAAGGTACGATTCAGAACGCATTCGCAAAGGTCAACTCGTTTGGAATCCAACCAGCGTCTTTGGTGTGCTCATCGGGGTGACCACTGCAGAGTGCTGACTTCTTCCGTATGCCACCGGAGATCAAGGTATGCATGTTCGGGTCGGCAGAGGCAGAGCCTTTGAGATCGTCGCTCAACTGATCCACAGGCAAAGCTTGCATGGGAGGACCCTCGCTCGAATCGCGGCTACGTGGAAATAGGACGTGAGCGTGTGACGCAATCTGCAGACCCTGCCGAAATTGCGGCTCTACGCGCAACGGCTCCAGATTTCAAGCAATCCATGGAAATTGGACGAGATTGGGATGCCGAATGGAAGAATCAATGGCCCCAGGAAAGCGACGCGCCAGGGTTCAAACGAACCATGTTAGACTTCTATCAGGTCAGTGCAACTCTTGTTCTCGTATCCAACCTTGACTTACGACCGCACAGACATGCCACGATCTCCATGCCTCCGTGATGCGGTCTATTGCCCTTGGTCTCAATCTCGAGGAGGGTTTCTTCGACTCCAAGATCAATGAGCAATGCCATAATCTCAGACTATTATCGTACCCGCCGATCAAGACAGCTCTGCTTCAAGGCGAAGGTCAAGCCCGTGCTGGAGCTCACAGCGGTCAGACCATGCCCGCCTTTCACATGGAAGAGGCTAATGGCAACTACTCTGGCAGATTACGGTACCCTGACTTTACTCTTCCAGGACTCAGTACGCGTGCCTTATTTCTCATCTTCTGACGCTAATCTGCCATGCTAGGTCGGCGGTCTTGAGGTGAAGAATCCTCATACCGGTGCATTCATACCCGCTACGCCGATAGTATGTCTTCCGTTATAGTCACATCTTATGTTGTCCTTATCCTCCGTTCCCAGCCAGGAACGATCGTGGTAAATGTCGGCGACCTTCTAGCTCGTTGGAGCAACGATGTTCTGCGGTCTACTCTTCACAGAGTAGTTGCGCCTTCAGCTAAGCAGATCAGCGACACCGAGGCGATGACACCCGCGCGCCAGTCCATTGCATTCTTTGCTAATCCGAACTTCAGCGCAGAGGTTGCGTGCTTGCCGAACTGTGGCAAGGAGGCAAAATATCCACCAGTCAATGCAGGGGCCTATATCGTAGGTAGATTAGCGGTAACATATACATGAAGGAATAGGAAGGGTATTATGGTATCTACATTATGAATACTGTATCCGGTTTCAGTCATATACAACCACAAGGAAAATAAATGGGATCTGCCTGGTCTGATCAGTAGACTTTGGAGTCGTAATCCTCGTCGGACTCGGGCCCATCACTGAACTTGAACTTCGCCTTCTGCGCCTGCGTCCACTTGCTGATGTCCCACGTGCCGGGGCCGCGAAGGGGTTTCTTGGGAACGCCGGAGAGGTATTGCTTGTATTGCTTCCAAACGCGCGAAAGCACCAACTTGTCCTCGTCGACGTCGCCTGCCCCCTCATACCATGGCTTCGTTTTCTTGGACGCCTTCTCTTTTGCCTGTTCCTTCAACTTCTTCCTGACCTCGGCTTGGTCTTCTTCGTCCAGCCCAGCGATCCATTCTTCCAGCCAGGATTGCTCGTGCGCGACGTCCTCAGGGGACTTGTCCTTGAACAGTTTCTTGCCGATGACTTTGCAATAAGCTCCATATGAGCTGTCGCAAGACATGCGGCTCATTTGGTCAGCCCACTGTGCAGTTGTCCTGAGGAATCCCTCGAGACCAGGAAGGTGGGTCGTGTTGAGCTTGCCTTCGGCCTCGAAGCCGCGAAGCATAGCGACGACCAGCGCCCCGTGCGCCTTGTTGGTGACTTTGGTTCTGTCACCATCATCGCACACTGGGGACGAACGTGAGATCAACGGCCTTTTGTTCTCAAAAAAATGACTTACTTGGCCATGACATGTCGTAGTCATTAAATAGAACCAATGCTTCCAGGAGATGATACGCGTCCTGGTAGGCCTTTTGCGCAATCTTCGTATGCGCGGCAGCAAGGGTTTTGTCGACGAGGTCCAGGACAGCATATGCGTAGAAATCTTTGCAAGACGCGGGTAGGTCAGAACCAGTCGCGTTCTTGGGACAGTCGACGCGTCGGATCACGTGGAACACTTGCGCACCATTATAGATGTACATGTCAAAGGCGTCGGGATTCCTGTCGCCAGCTTTTTTCACTAAGTCCCCGAAGATCTCTTTGCCCTTGTTCGACATAATCATGAGGGTCTCAAAGTCCATCAAGGTGTAACCAGGAGGGATCGCAGACTGAGTCTTTGTGTCGTGTATTAGGCTAGACAGCATGAAGAACTAATGCGAGAACTCACTTGAGACGCCATGAGATAATTAATGTCGCGTTGAGAAGTCGTGGTCAGCAGCGTAAAGAGAAGGATTGGGGTGAAAAGACGGCCATCGGGGATTTATGAGCGGCGCGGAGGCATTACGCAAAAAGAGGCTTATGTATAACGTCACGCCAAGTTTATGGGTTGGTATCCGGTCAGGACGGGCATGCAAATTGGTTGGAGCAAAAGCCGGGAACAAGTGTTGGTAGATATTGTACTGGCGTTGAGAAAACAGAGATAATTAAGAGCGGTGTCCGCGGACGAACGTTAACAGGTAGAATATGGAGAAAGGTCAATCCGACCAGAGCCATACTATCGCTTCACTTCTTTCTGAACAGACCCAAGGTATGTTGCCCACCACAAGAGGCAGAAACCGCAGTCCATGCGCCGCCCTCCTTGCGTACGATAATCCGGGGTGTCCTCACTTCTTCATCAGGCACACCTAGCTCTCCTTGAGTGCCTTGACCCCAGCAATACAAAGCGCCGCCTTTCGTGACGGCCATGTTGTTGTGTGGGCCAGCAGACACGTGCACGATAGGGTCTTCCGCGTCAGGGAAGGTGACCAATACAGGCTCGGGCAGGAATTCGGGATCGAATCGGTCCTTGAAAGCCTCGTCGTCGTCTGCTAAGCCAAGTTGTCCGGCATTGGAGCGACCACATGCGTAGACCTGCCCACTTGAGGTCAGGAATAAGGTGTGATGGGCCCCACCGACGATCTGCACGACCGTGACGCCGCCGAGCTCGTCTTTGCTGAGTCGTTTCACCTTTTGCGGTAGTTGGACGATAGAATCAGCTGACGACGTGTACCCTGTCCCAGTCTGCCCCATGCTGTTCAATCCCCAGCCCCAAACGTCGCCTTTCTCATCAACGGCGAACGAGTGGAATGCGCCAGAGCCGATGGCGACCGCTTTGCGGCCACGGATACCCAAGGTGATTTTTTCTGGGACCGTGCCATGAATTTTCCGCCGTTCAAGGACCTTGCGTCCGAGTTGGGCTTGTTCGCCAGCTCCCCATGTGAAAATGTTGCCGTGGGTGGTGAGCACTAGAAGGTGATTACTTCCAGCAGCGATCGAGGACACCTTTTCGACGTCCCCTGGTCTATGTGGAAGGTCGAGTATTGGAACTGGCAGGAACTGGTGCTTCAGTCCACTTGAAAATCCTAGTGAACCCTCGTGGCCCTGCAAACTGGTCGGTATTCCTGAATATAGGCAGAGCTTCGACAGGCTTACCCGGAATGAACCCCAAACTCTGAGGTCACCATCTTTACTAAGCGCCGCGCAGATGCTATCACCACTTGCAACTTGCACTGCACGGAAGTCCTGGCCAACTAGTGACTTCAAGGGATGTGGAATGCTCGTGAGTTCATCCACGTCCAGGAAAGAACCCGGGTTCTCGGGATCGGGAACGTTTTGTGTGATGCGCCCCAAGGCTGCATCATCGTTGACTCCGCATGTCCATACCTAAGAAATAAATGAACCTAGAATTTGAAAGGTCTACGCAGATACTCACAGTCCCCGCCTCATCGATGAAAAGAGTGTGGAGGCCACCAGCCGCCACTGACTCGATACCGGCACCGACTCCTCCGAATGTGCCTTCTTGAATCTGCTCTTCGACCCAGAGGTTCTTCTTCGGCTTATCAAGCTCCCCAAGAATATCGGGCCCCATTCCAAACTGTCCAAAATTCCCAGCGCCCCATGCAAAAAGCTGAAGGCCGGGACGCTTAGGCTCAGGTGGAACGGGCAGTGGATTGAAGTAAGGCTTCGTTTGTGGCATTGGTGTTTCCGGGATCGTTGCAAGTTTGCCGCTAGGATGCTTTTTCAACGGCTGTGCTCCCTTTTTTGAAGCGGCAGCTTTTGAGGGTGGTTTGCGCGATGCTGGAGCCTGAGTGGGAGGATCATTCTCAGGTTTTTGAGCAGTGGTAGTCCGTGAGCGCTTGGGAGGCGGAGAGGGAGTGCGTTGCGGAGATGCAGCGCGTCTTTTGGCCGGGTTGCTTGTAGATCGCTTGGCAACAGCCTTTTCTAGAGGTGCTGGTGCTGCCTTCGTAGCAGGTGTGACGGACGCAGCGCGGGCTGAACGGCGAGGAGGCATCTCGAAAGTTTATCCGCGCTGGAAGTTCAACGAGAGATCTCGGATGAGAGAGTTAAGCGGTATCAGGGGAGCTAAGACAATGCTGCGCAAAACGAGGCGGTGGTGAGGAAGAGAAGAAGAGCTGCCACTGCTGGACCGACGATGGCCCACTTGTGGTCTCAACAGTAAAAAATACCACGTGATCTACGCGTTGTGGACGCTTGTTGACACCGATCCGCTTTGACCTCCATACATCCTCAAGACCTTGCGCTGCGGCTCACGACTCGAAGTTACTGCAGAGGCTGGTAAACCCTAGCTACAGTCGAGCTCTGGCTGCGCAGCAGGATCGCTGATCTGTCTCACAAATGTCCGCCGGTGCACTGTGGTCACCCCTTATACTTTTTTGCCTTGGTTACACAACCCTTGACCTTACTGTTTCGGTCGACATCGACCACAGGGGCGTATATTCTCGGCTCTGCGTGCCTTCATTGCGTAGACAGTTTCGTCCGGGCCGCCTTCTATCACCACCCCGCTTTGACCGAGCCATCAGACGTCCATTGGCGCACACTGGAGTCCACTGCCTCGGGTGCCATCCACAAACTGAGATCACTTACGTGCAGTGTCCGGCAAGCATCGATCCCTGGCGACGTTCGTCGATATCATCGCTGTTGCTATGTTCATTCGTCTGTTTCGCCTGCCAGGACGCGTTGACTGGGCGATCGAGACTGACAGTGGCGAATCGAATTGAACAATTCGACTCTTCTCGTTCCAGCTCTCGAGGTCGTCGCATACAGAGTAGAACATAAGGTAGAGCAAATCCATCGCCATCCAATGTCTGTGGCTGTGGCGTGATTTTTCCGTGACAAACTCGAGAAAATGAAACTGTAATTCCAGCGAGCACTCTTCAAGAAATCGGAAACCTTACGAAATTTTCTTTTTGTATTTCTGAGTTACTAGAGGTTCCACTTTTTCAAGATACGAACTTGTAGAGTTGTTATAAATTTCTGACTGTTTTCGACCCCACTGTGTACGACCACGTGATTACAAATTATACGCGTCCCAAGTTCCAACGCGCTGTCCACGTCTAAGCTCAAGCAAAATTGTCGGCCTGTGCTGTACAACCAGCCAGATTTTGCTGATCAACTTTCCGCCATCGAGATCGCGTGCAAGGCCAGAGGTTTCGAGGCAATCTTCTTGCCCAAGTTCTACTGCGAGCTCAACTTCATTGAGCAGTGCTGGGGGCATGCGAAGCGGGTGTATCGTCAGTATCCCCCGCGCCCAAGGAAGATGATCTTGAGAGGAATGTGTTGTCTGCGCTCGAGTCTGTTCCCGTGGAGATCATGCGGAAGTGCGTGCCGATCTCATGAGATGACCGATGGATGACTGATGAGGCTCTCACAACGTCAACAGATATGCTCGCCGGTCTCGACGCTTCATCGATGCTTATTTATCGTGGTCTGGATGGGAAGCAGGCTGTCTGGGCATCCCGGAAGTATAGAGGACATCGGATGATGCCAGATACAGTTATGGACGACCTCATGAAAGCAGGATTGTGATCCTATATTCCAAAAATCTACACTACATTTGTTCAGAACATATACGCGTCCCTCCCATCATGATGCATGAACGTTGCATGAACTTTGATCCAATTTGTGCCAGTCGCAGGCAATGTCAATGTCGACGATCTCGTGCGTCGCGTCTGCGGGACAGCGGCCCTTCTCACGTGCTTCTGCTAACCCACCCGTCACACATCAGTCACGGACCCTGGACATTGGATGAGTATGGATTTGCTCTACCTTAGCTTTCTCACACACCCCTTTCTGTCTTCGGGGAGCGGACGACGGACATTCCTAGTTCGTCCAGCCCGCTGACGCCACCAGGGAGCTCGGCGTCTTGAGATGACAGTTTCCTCATCTGGTGATGCGCTCCGATGCTTTGACCTTCGAGGTATCCTCTATAAGCCCTCCGCGAACATGCCAGTACTCCTCATCGCGCCCTCACCTCAGCAATGGCGTCGTTTGTGCAGATACTCATTCGTGACGACGACGCGATTGTGAGCTTCTCGTTCCCCAATGCCTTCGAAGGGTGTCGCGGACGGCCCGAAAGTGTGCAGGCATCAGCGGTCTTAGAGAAGCTGCCAAGCACTTTGCGGCGCTTATGTATCCTACTGGGCCCGGGACTCGGCCATGTCGACGATCTAGCACTCTCCTTCATCCTGGAATACATCACAAACCGGTACCCTCATCTGGCATCCTTCTCGATTACGAGCTATGCCAGTTCATGGATCCCGATGACGGCAGTTCTCAGCCGAGTGTCTCGTTTCGGTTGCCGCGCAATCCGCATCGTTGACCCTGCGCAGAAATCCGAAGCGTCTATAACCGTCCACCGTCGCGGATCACAAGTCGGACATGCGCTCTCAGTCGTAATACCCCTGTGCCGTCTGTGGGAGGAGGCTGTTGTAGCCGCCCTTTGCGACAATTTCTGGCAGCTAGACAAGTTGACTATCCTCCCGCCTCTCCTCTTCACTGCTTACCAGGAACAACGTGACACGATACTCGCCAGCTTCCAGCGCTTCCTATCCCGAGCAAGAGACCTCCAGTGCTTATCGCTTCCCCTCGAACTATCGTCCGGCCTTGCTCCCATTATATTGCTTGCATCAGCACTTCCTCACTGCAACAAGATAGAACTCAGCTGCGCGTCACTCCGCTTCTTTTTTGCCCAGTCCTCAGTCATTTCTGAGCTGATATCGGGCCTCCACCATTTCGATCATCTGAAGAAACTTGCACTTCCCGCTGAAGTGCTGTGTCCGTCCCTCCATGCATGCCTCGGTGGCCTAAGAGGCCTTCAAGAACTGAAGATTGTGGCCGCCACGACTACAACTCCAACGGAACTTCCCGCCCCTCACCCAGGGCAATTTGCAACGCTACGCACGCTGCAGATCTTGGGGACCTTCTCCCACCTGCAGTGGGCCCTTGAAGCGTTTGCCCATCCCGAAGCCAATTCTCTCCGAAGTATCTACGTCGAGAGCAAGTGCCTCGGAAACAAGGACGAGACGCGCGGTGCTTTCGAAATCATGGCGAGTCGTTGCCCGAAGGTGAAGGAGCTCGGTGTCTGTATCCAGAATATCCATCCCTTCGAGAAGATGGACTGGCTGGACCTATCGCCGCTTTGCGATTTACAATTGAAGGACTTCGTCATCCATCACCCTCGGCCATTAGCCCTGTCGGACAGCGACATCCTGCGTTTTCTTACCGCATGGTCGAGGGCCAAGCACATCTCCCTCAATCCCCGTCCAACTCTTCCCGCCTGGGTAGCCAGCGGAGGTGCCGCACCCCCTTTGCCGACCTTGACTTCCTTGATCCATGCGGCTGAGCACGGTCGCATGCTGCACCATTTTGGGATTTACCTCAACTCACGGCTTCCCCGTACCCTTGGAAGCCGCGACCGGCCGGGGAGCCTGAGGGAACTGGACCTTGGATTGTCGAGACGTAGCAGGCAAAGTGCTGTGTGGATACAGGAAGTATTCCCAAACGCCGTGGTGCAGTAATTTTCTTAGGACTTCATTGACATGATCGTTCTTGATCCTCTTCAGCCCCATCGCCTGTCTGTACCATTCCTCTCGCACTGAAGCCTCATCCGACATCCATCCTTCGTGTTCAATCCCTGTACTTTGTAGTTGCTCTCGCGCTCTTCGTAGCTCTCTCGCTGTCGCTTTCGTTTCGCGTCGAATGTAATGTGTTATAGAACGAAACCGAGCTACTTTGGATTTCCGTGAACCCTCGCGTTGAGTGGTCATGGAATGATACCGCGAACCACGATACGCATGTCAAGGTATGATCGCGATTGAGCGGGATCAATTGATCAATCTCGAGCTTGATCGGACTGAAGTCGTTGTTCTTACCGGTGACTGTACATGCAAAGCTCCCTTTCCCATGCCACCACTGCTGCATCCATCTCTCGCAGCCAAACGATGCGCTAGCTCTCTCGGGAAGGTATGCGTTATGTCGACCGCCCCTGTCGCTTCTGAACTTACCCCACGTTCAGAGGACACTGCGTATCAAAGCTCGTTATGTCCCTTCCTCGCGGAATAGAGAGGCCTCACGCGACGGCGGCGAGGAGTATGTGTGCTCTGCACTTCTTGGAACAGATACATGACGAACCTGTGCAGGTTCATTGTCTCCAATCCTGCGAACGGAGAAAGTTTATGCAAGTGAGCGCAATTCCGAGTTTCGCACATGGCGAGCGCTGAGTCCTCCACGATAGGGTTTTTTCTGCGTCCACAGAGTTTGTGGACGACGCAATGGACTATGCACAGCACGCCTTCCAATCAGGAGTATGGTCGAAAGCTCCCGCCATTCATCGATCGAACGTCCTCTCAAAACTTGCTCGTATCCTCGATGAACACGTTCCGGAGCTGGCTAAGATCGAAACCCTACAGACCGGGCGACCAATCAGGGAAATGAACGCTCAGCTAGGACGCCTGCCTGAATGGCTGTGAGTTTACATTCCTCGTTTCTTCGTATACCGCTGTCCTTAGCATCGTAGTGACTACTTTGCAGCTCTACTTCGAACGCACCAGGGATTCGTGGCTCCAACGCGAGACAGCTTGCTGAACTATGTTCAACGCGTACCCTTGGGAGTCGTCGCGCAAATAACCGTTGAGTTGTCTGATTATCCGGCTTCCACGCTGTCGTATGAACTTTGAATGCAGTCATTCAACCACCCTCTCCTTATCGCCGTGAAGAAGATTGCACCCGCTCTGGCAGCTGGTAATTCTGTTGTTGTGAAGCCATCCGAGGTACGCGCCGTCCAGCAGCAGACCTTCCCTTGTTAATCATCTACCCTGTTCCAGCTGGCACCCATCACAGTCCTTGAGTTCGCGGAGATGGCGGAGGCAGCGGGAGGTATTGAAGACGGCTTGGGTTCTGGGCCACACGCTGACCTAAACACGCAGTACCACCAGGAGTCCTCACCGTTCTTCCTGGGCTCGGCCCGACGGTGGGGAAGGCAATTGTCGGTCACCGTCATGTTCGCAAGATCGACATCACAGTAAGTATCACACCTCAATGCTTTTTCTAGGCTGAGTTGTAACTGTCCTTCGAGGCAAGCAACCAGACTGGACGGGCAGTAGGACAAGCGGCGGGTGCCAATCTTGCTTCTTTTACGGCCGAGCTGGGTGGCAAAGTATGTGTTGTCCTAGAATTCGATGATATATATTGACGTTCAGTTCAGGCGCCCATCGTGATCTTGGACGACGCAGACATTGCTTCCGCCGTGAATGGAGTCGCATTCGCGTCCTTTGTTGCGTCTGGACAAACTTGTGTATCCGGCACAAGGATTATCGTCCAAGACACGATTTACGACACCTTTGTTGATGCCTTCGTCAAAAAGACGGATAGCATACGCCAACGAATGGGCGACCGTGAGTGACGGTCGCATCAGTTTCATTCCCATCCAAAGTCTCAAAAACAAAATTATTGACATAGCCATGAACCCTCAATCAACCATGGGCCCGGTCATTTCTAGGCATCATCTTGAGCGTATTGAAAAGATGATCAGCCGCACAAATGGCAAAATTTTGTATGGCGGAGAAAGGATGTGTGGGGTATCTCCCTTGGATGGTTTTGATTACATGCGGGGGTGTTTCTTCTCACCTACGATCATCGAGGGCATCACCTCCGAGGATGAGCTCTGGAAGGAAGAAATTTTTGGTCCCGTCGTTGTCGTTCGTCGCTTTGGGGTGGGTGCTTCGCGTTCCGCCTCATGAGCTTTCTAACACAACGACAGGGCGTCGAAGAAGGCGTTGCGTTGGCCAACGACTGCAAATATGGTCTTGGCGCAGGAATATGGACTTCGAACCTTGCCCGAGCGCATCGCGTGGCGGCAGAAATCCAGACGGGCTTATGCTGGATAAACACGCATCACCGAAACGACCCAAGTTCACCGTGGTATGTGATTCGTTGCTCGCGACACGAGCAGATGATGACAGTCTTTGAAGGGGTGGCATGAAGGAAAGTGGAATCGGAAGAGAAAATGGAGTCGAGGCATTCGAATCTTGTGAGTCTGCTCTCCCAGCACTGTCAACAATGGTTGATCACATTTCGTAGATTCCCAAAGCAAGTCTACAATCGTGAACACTGCGAACCTAGAGGAGATGAGAAATGATGATTGGTTCGCTGACTCGTCCGAACAGCGCAGATATGGTTGAAACTCTGTTCGTGCTTGTGAAAGGGTTGGCACATTCTAGGATTATACACATGTATGTGATACAAATTGCTTCCTGGGAGATGTCGTGTCCGTGGCTGTCATAAATACCGTGAATTTTATTGCGTCGCTAGCCTGTGGTCTTGATGGCTTCCGGTCGTTCTGGTGCCTGGACAGCACATTCAATACCGTAGGAAAGAAGGGTGGATGACAATAGGAAAGTACAGACCTCTGGAACCTCTACTGGCGGTTCGTCGATGAAGTCGGGTACTTTGTTCAGATCTGCGAGGTACGAAGTCCCTTCTTCTTCCTCTTCTAATGCGAGCGCGTCGAGCTCTGTGCACAAGATGATCCGTATAGAGGCGGAATCAAATAATCTTTCTGCGACTCACCCGCTTCCAGATCAGCTTCGTCAATTTCGTCCGGCACCTCATAAGAACGAGCCAGCGTCTCCTGTATCTCATTAGCCTGTTCCAGGAGATCTTCCATGTCGTAATGCATATTCTATAGCAGATTCAGTGTATGGCTTTCCATGAAGCGCATGTCCGCACCTCTATCTTGTCAATATCTATCTTTCCATACTGCTTTCGCATCTCCTTATTTGCTGTCTGCATCGCATCGACGGTGGCCATCGTATTCCGAAGATTTTCAGTCGTGAGGGCCGCGGACTCCATGTTGAATGCTTGTTGAGTCAACTGGGCTATTTGGGCTTCGTACATCTTCTTCTGCTTCAGGGTCCTGAGAGCGCGTTGCTGTATGGCATTCTGCGGCGAGATGCGTTGGGAGGCGAGAAGAAAAAGATAACGCTCCAAGCTATACCTTGCCAGGACCGTTGCGCAGCTTGCTCATCTGCTCTTTATAACGCATGAGCTCAGCATCTAACTTGCGGACTTTGACCTCTATTGAAGCCACTCGAGCATCTGTCTAGACGAGGTCATTGAAATGCTATTCGGGTAAAGGCTTCGCGAGGCTGACTGATGCAATCGCGTCTTGAAGAGAAGCCTTGGGCTTTTTGCTCGCAGAGGATCCAAAGATACGATTCATGGCGCGGGGGAAGGGAATGAATGGCGATTGCAGCGCAGTCCAGTGAATGAGATAGGTGGGGAAAGCTGTTGGAAAACACGCACAAACAACGTCTATGACGGCCTCTACGATTCGCATTTGGTGGTCTGTCATGGTGCATTCCGTTTTCTCCTCTGCCCGCCCTTCTTACCCACACCTCGTTGCTCGTTGACTGCTCACTGCTCTGCAAGCTTGAGCCGCATTAGGACGTTGTCACTGTCTCCACCTAGAGCACTGATTCCAAATGGCCCAAAGCGCGCGTAGCCCGTCGCCGCGCTCCCCTTCACCTGCCTTCTCCGATTCGTCCGTCGAGGATGACGTCTCAATTCCAAGCGAGCACCCAGATTCAGTGATACCCTCTGCCTCGCGACCTGGAACCCCGTCGGACCGACGTCATCCAGACGCCATCCACATGGACGCCGTGGAGTCGGAGGACAGTGTGACTTGTCTTTGGGACGATTGTGGACTTGTCTTTACACATCTTCCAACATTGATCAAACATATTCACGACGGTGAGCATTCAATCTTGAGTCGATACATTCCGACGCGCCCAGACTTTTCCCTGGTTCAAGTTCTCTGGAGTTCAATGTTCTCCGCTCCACAGGACATATGTGCCATTCCAGAAACTACGCGTCGCACACCACTGACTAACCTCATTCTTGCTCCGAGGTGACGACTGATACCAATTTGGCAGATCATATTGGTGTCCATAAATCAAATTACACTTGCGAATGGGCGACGTGTCAACGACGCGGTCTTGCACAAACGTCGCGTTTTGCGCTGATTTCACACATACGATCGCACACCGGAGAGAAACCATTCACATGTTCTCTTCCAGGTAAGTATACCATCTCTGATATTCTCGTGGTCCTAGCAATGATATCGGGACTACAGAATGTGACAAGTCCTTCACGCGTTCCGACGCTCTGGCCAAACACTTACGTCTTCAGCACAACATCGAGCCTCCCGCCCCCGGTCGCGGTGGATATAGGAAACGAAAACGAGGAGCCGATGAGCAAGCTCCGGCGACCTCGTCCCAGGTCCAGCCCACGACCTCCAGCAACAACGCTGGTACCTTCGCCACCTTCAAGGTCGAACCCAGCCCGTACTCCGACTCGCAGACAGACACGCGCTTCGGGCCCTCGCACAGCCATGAACCCAACGGACGCTACCGCTCTGTCAGCCCACATTACCCGCCGCCTCGGCGGCGCGCTGGATCGCCCGGTCGTGAACCGCACCATCCCGAGGATGACGAGGGGTACACCTCAGCAGCGGAGGACCAGCTACCCGCGCATCTTCTTCCTCACTACGATCCTGCAACCAACACAGTGCTAGGCCGCTCGCCATCGATGGTCATGTATCTTCTGATGAAGGCAAAACACCGATACGCGCTCGAGCAGCACGAATCGCTCCTGGAGGAGTTGCGGGTGGCGAAAGCAGAGCTGAAGAGGGAACGCGACGAGAAGGAAGCCATGCTTGATCAATTGCTCGGGTCCATGTTCGGGTACGGTTTATGCCGCCAGATCGTTCCTCGTTGGGACTAACGCCACGCAATGCAGTGCGCAAGCTGAGCCGTTCATGTCACACATGCCACCAACACCGAATGTGATGATGGCACCCTCCTACCCGTCGAGTTCTATCCCTGTCGAGCCCCTTATGACCAACGGGAATGGCCGTTGAAGGTTGTAGCGTTGTCACTCTTGTCTGTGCTCTATATTTTTTGCCTTCTGGATACTAGTCTGATACTATCTGCTAATCTAATGCTCTTGAGATGAGAAGTTATGCTGGTGTGTAGAATGGACGAAACTGTCCACCATTGACAGTATGCGCGTCAGATACAGGGTAGCAAACTACCGGCACAACCGCGGAAAGCGTTAGGTGACGCCGCCGTCGCGAGGCGCCATGGGCTCTACATTGCGATGCTTCAGAAATAAATTGACATTCTGACTCTCCTTCGAACCCCTGGAGTGGATACTCGTTAGGGAGCGCATTCGGTCAAACTTTGGGCGGCGCCCTGATCAGGTATGACGCGGAACGCTCGAAAGCAAGGAGCAGAGTGCTTTCCAGACTTCCCCATCCCGTGGTTCCTCAGGCTTGTTGGACGTACTTATCCGTACTTGTCATCACATCCATACCGCGACCACGTGACTCGGGACTGCATACATACACGTCTCCTCGTCACTACGTGTCCTTAGTTGTAATCTATCATCTTCTTGACATTGAGCCTCGCTCTACGCGCACTAGTCCGCTTTCAGGTTATGGGTACCCGCGTCTAGCGCCGAATCTCAGGAAGAAATCAACTCAATCAGTTCCTAGTTCCTTACTTTCTCACTCGCGCGATCTTGCCTTTCCCAACTGGTCTTCCTCGCTGTTCCCATCAACTCGCATCATCAGGGTCTCTAGCGTCATTGGCGCTTGTTCATTCCATCTTCGTCGTCTCGTTATCTCGCCTAGCTCGGATCGCCTATGTCTGAACATTCTCCAGCTCCGGATCGGCCTGTGTCCTCCCCGCCTCCTCGTCTTCCATCCCGTCAATCCGATCAATCAGATTCCTTTCGACAAACAAGTTCGCACATGTCCTTCGGAACACCGCATCCTTCTCAACAGAATACGTTACCACCCTCTGGATCTCCCGGAACCCGATCAGTCCCTCCTCATTTTGTCCCTCAAACTTCTCGCACGTCTCGTCGTCCTCACCATATACATATACAGCCCCTTGATCCTCGCGCTCGCATCCCTTCTCCAGCTCATTCTCCCATTTTTACATCTGCATCGGATCCCACGTTGTTTCCACCTACCGCACACACGAATATTCCGTATAATCCTTATCATCACGCGCATACATCCAATACCAGTCACCCTTTTTACTCTATGCCGCCTCCTCACATGTACTACCCACACGCTGGGGGTGTTCCGCAATCCGTACCGTATTATTTTGCCCCACCTCCACCCGCTCCGGCTCCCACTTCTCATCCCGTTCCCGCTCCTGCTCCCTCAGCTCATCCTTCTCCTACTCCCCCCACTCATCCCCTTCCTATCCCTACAACTGTTACTTCTCATGATCGTGACGATAAACTACCTTCTACCGTACATATTCCGGTCCTCACTGGGAAACACGATTGGGGACCCTGGTCTACGGCGGTCAGCGTACTCCTCCAGAATTTGGACCTGACCAGCCATATTTGCGATGCTCCCACTCCTGGTACACCATACGACCCGAGCTTGATCCCGACTTACCCTCCTACCGTCACTCAGACATCCACTCCCGATGAACTTAACGCTTGGCGGGCTTGGTGGCGACGCGATGGTGCTGCTTGTCATGTTCTACTCTCGCGTCTTTCCGGCCTCATCCAGAGTAGCCTGCCTGGATACGGTCAAGTTTTCGGCGTGAAGCGTTCTGCTCGTGACATTTTTGCGAAGCTCCGTGGTCTATACGGCGTCGGTGATTGGACATCTGCACAGGTCATCAAGACTCGCCTTCGTGGTCTTGCTCCCGGACCCCACCGGATTTTGGACTATATCATGTCTTGGCGCAACGGGATCAATCAGCTTGACTCTGCTGGTTTTCCCTGGGATCTCCGCGACGGTCTTTCCACTTTCCTTGATCGTTTTCCGCCTACCACCCACCATCTCGTCGAACTCAGTGTGTATCGCCGGCTGCTCAAAGGCCCGGATGTCTCTCTTCCATCCTACAATGATGTCTTTGATGAACTATATGATCTCGAAGTTGACCACCAACGCCTCCATCCTCGTATCCGTCCGCCGCTCCCCAATGCGATCCCCCCACGTCCTCCGACCGTTACTGCATCTCATCCCTCTCCATCTGCGCCACCCTCTTCCCTCCCGATGCCCTCGCATACCGCTCAACCATCTGCTATTCCCGCCTCTCGTCCTCCTCGCCCAGCGTATCCCAACCCTCCTCAGCCGTCGAACGCGAATAATCCAGGATGGCGTCCTCACTCGGGTCCCCCTGGGGGTGGTCACCAGCGCGCTCCTCAGGCTCACCTCGCCGATGGTATCGAACAGTCTCCGGACCCTGCACCCGAACACGATACAGACTATAACAATCCTGGCTTCGATCCTGATCCACCATTACTCGATACTACGCCCCCTTCCGTTTACGCAGGCATTTCTGTAGTCCCATCCATCAATAACATGATTTTTGACGCTTATGCCGAGGGACCGATCTGCTTCAACGCCATGTCCACCCCCTTTGCCAAATTCAAGGCGGACATTGACGCAGTCGCTTTTGCAACACACATGCAACAGTACAACTCGCTACTGGATACTGGCTGCAGTGGTCACATTTTCACCGACCGACGAGCATTCTGGTCCTACGACACTGCGGCAGCAACTCCCGTATTGACCGCGAACTGTGGCTCTCTGCCCACCCTCGCGCGTGGTGAAGTCCGTCTCCGTGTCACCTGTACTGACGGAAAGATCATCATTCTCCGTTTTCGCGACTGCCTTCATGCTCCCTCTTGTCCCATTAATCTCCTCTCTGTTGGCGCCATGACTGAACGCGGCATCGAGTTTGACTGGCGACCTGGCCCTCATACCTTCATTCGATTCCCGCATGATCATCCACTCTTCCCTGGCTCCACCTTCCTTGCTGATGTCGTTCGTCGTCTCTCGTTTCTTCGCTGTGAATTTGTCTATCCAGATGCACCTCCTGAACCCGCTGTCTCCCCCCCTACTCCCTCCTCACTCCCTACGCCCTTCGCCGCCCCCGTCTTTGAACGTGTCCGTGAAACTCCTGAACTCTGGCATCGACGTCTTGGTCATATCGGTCTTGATGCTACTCGTGCTGTTCTGACGAAGGACTATGCTACGGGCGTCAAATGGGACGGGAAGTTCGAGCACAGTCATTGCATTCCATGCCTCATCGGTAAATACCCCCAGCGACCTTACACTCATAATCGTCATCGTGCGTCCAAAGTCTGCGAGCTCATCCATATCGATACCTGCGGACCATTTCCTGTCTCAACCCCGCAGAAGAAACGCTACTTCTTCAGCATGCTCGATGACTGTTCTAACTGGGGCGTAACCGATCTTATGGCTCACAAGAACGAGGCATTTCTCATCTACAAATCGACTGAGGCTGCCTGGGAACTCCAGTCTGGCAATCCCGTTCGCGCTGTTCGCTGCGATGGCGCAAAGGAATTCATACTCGGAAAATTCGCTGCTCACCTCCGCGCCCGTGGCATTCAACAACAGATCACCGCCGAATACGCTCACCAGCAGAATGGGAAGATCGAGCGTTATATTCGCACTCTCGAGGATGGTGCTCAGACACTACTCGCGGATGCTCGTCTCCCACCTTCTTTCCTTGGCGACGCTATTCTCACCTATCAATATCTCCTTAACCGCACACCTACCTCAACTTTACCCCACGACATGACTCCTTACGAAGTTTTCCATCACGCGAAACCTGATCTCTCTCATCTCCGCGTATGGGGGTGCCAATGCTTCGTCGCCATCCCCCCCGAACTTCGTCAGAAAGGCGGTCCACGACGCTTTGAGGCCATTTTCGTTGGTTACACTGATGGCCGTGAAGGATGGCGTGTTCGCGGCCTCGACGGTCGCTACCATTTCACTCGCGATGCGATCTTCAATGAATCCACACCTGGCCACCTCGCTCCCCACCGCGGTCCCACTTTTCCCGATCCACCTCCTCTACCTTCATATCTACCACCCTCCCCTCGCCCGAGACGCACCGTCAGGCTCACGGAGAAAGGTCAAGCTTTCGCGGATGCTGTTCAAGCTCGCGCAGAACGTACTGCGCGCTTACGTGCCTCGCGGATGACCGCGCCTGCCGATGAACTTGCGGATCCCCCTCCTCACGCTGAGGATTTCGGTGGTGTATGTGTCACCGACCCGAGTGCGGATACAGACTCTGCTGATGGGGGTGTCGAGGACGCTACTCAAACCATCGAACCGTCTGCGGTCGTCACTCTTACCCCTTCCATGCTTCACGATTTCGTCTCCTTCGTCACCGCGGAGCATTTCATTTTACCTGACATCGCCTTCTCTCTCGACGACCACGAAACAGCTTCGATTGCCACATATTGCATGGGCGCTGTCGACACCAACTCGCGCTTCTATGCTACGCGCAATTTCAATCTTAACAAGGCTCCGGAATCACAGCGCGAAGCATATGCACGCCCAGATGCCGACGTTTGGCGCGCTGCTGAACGACGTGAACTGGACAGCTTGGCTGAGAAGCACGTATTCGAGGAATCCGCACTCCCGAAGGGACGAAACGCGATCGGTCTCGTATGGGTATACGCATACAAGTATAATCCAGACGGAAGCATCATCAAGGGCAAGGAAAAGGCGCGCCTCTGCGCACAGGGTTTTAGCCAACGACCGGATGATTTTGGGGAAACGTATGCGCCTGTAGCGAAGCTCACCAGTATCCGAATCGTCATGGCTTATGCGAATCACCACGACTTGGAATTAATGAGCTTCGACGTCAAAACCGCCTTCCTCCACGCCGGCCTCAGTACCGAAATCTATACCAAACAAATTCCGGGTCATCCTCTCCCCAGTTCCTCGTCCGTCCTTCGCCTTCTCCGAGCACTATATGGCCTACGACAATCTGCGTATGAATTTTACATGCTCCTTTGGAAGGTTCTTGTCTCCCTCGGACTAACGCGCTGCGAAGTTGATCACGGTGTATTTTTCGGTCGCTGGACTTCATCTCCCCACCCTGATATTCCTATGCCTGCGGATGGTACCGACCTCGTCCTTATCATCCCTGTACATGTTGACGACGGTCTCGCTGCGACTAATTCCCTGCCGCTCTATGCATGGTTCTTGGTCGAACTTCAAAAACACTTGGACGTCGTCGACATGGGTCCCACACAACTTTATCTCGGCATACGCATCATTCGCGATCGCTCTCAACGCAAGTTATGGCTTTCCCAAAAGGCTTACATTCTGGATCTCTTACAAACCTGGAAAATGGACGAATGCTCTCCTCTCTCTGTTCCCCTTCGCACCAAACTCTCCGCGCTACCTCCCGCACCATCGAACGCTTGTCCAGACGTTACCGATGACGACTTGACCAACACTTACCAGCGCCTCGTTGGTTCCCTCATTTACCTCGCCGTCTGCGCTCGACCCGACATCGCATACGCTGCTATGGCACTCGGAAAATACAACAGTAAACCAACCCGCGCACACATGCTTGCAGCCAAAGGCGTCTTACGGTACCTAAAGGGAACTATGGACTTCGCGCTTGAGTATGGTTCGACGGCAGACACCCAACCTGACACCGTTCGCGCCTTCGTCAACCATGGCTGTGGTTTCTCCGATGCGGATTGGGCGTCAGATGAATTAGACAGGAAGAGTATCTCGGGCTACTGTTTCTTCTATCACAACGCGCTGGTCTCCTGGTCTGCGGTGGGCCAACGGACAATCTCCCTATCCTCCACCGAGTCCGAGTATTACGCGCTCGCTCATGCGATGAAAGAAGCCCTTTGGATACGTCTATTCCTGACTATCGTCTCCTTCCCCGTCCCGAAACCATTTCCCTTACTATGCGACAATCAAGCTGCTGGCTGCATTGCCTCTTCCCTCGCGACCACATCTCGCTCCAAACACATCGACATCCGTTATCATTTTATCCGAGAACATATTGCCTCCGGCGATTTCGCAACATCGTGGATTTCGACTCAGGAAATGACCGCCGACATTATGACCAAACCTTTATTATCCGAACTCTTTCAAAAACATCGCACACGACTCCAACTTGTTCCGCTCTGAACCTCACGTATACTTCTTTTATTTTTCCTTCCCCTTCATTGTGGTCTCGGCATTTCTGCTCTGATGGGGGTGTGTTGGACGTACTTATCCGTACTTGTCATCACATCCATACCGCGACCACGTGACTCGGGACTGCATACATACACGTCTCCTCGTCACTACGTGTCCTTAGTTGTAATCTATCATCTTCTTGACATTGAGCCTCGCTCTACGCGCACTAGTCCGCTTTCAAGGCTGTTGTTAATTCTACGCCATATGATACACGGTATGATTACAAGACGAAACTAGCTCCAATGGTATGCCGATTCTATGACAGGAAGCCACGAATTGCGCCGCCGACATTGAGAACGTCGATCCTACAATGAGCACGGTCATGTGATCAATGGGTTGGCAAGACAGAGGGTAAGATCGGCGCTTACAAGAACGTATCATGTCCCCATACACCCCCAAGCTCGTAATAACTGACCCTATCATTGCCCGCCATTCGCAGAGCATCGGCGACCTCGCGCTGTTGCTCCACAGTGAACAGAATGTCACTCTGCACGCCTAGAACGAGCGTTGGTATTTGCGCAAGAGGCCGGAGACCTTTCGCGAGGTCTGACAGATATGGAGGCGGGTTGAGTGGAGGTGGATGGGATTTGGAGTGAGATGTTTTGTGAAATCCGCGCGCGGAGTTGGGTTCTGGAGTCGGGGGTGCGGACGACGTGGAAGATGTGAGGTTGAGGTCCTGCAGAGCAGGGAGCGTCATGTCGAATAGGTCCATCGCTTTGGAGATGTAGATAAGCGAGTTGGCATCGTATTTCAGGCAGAATTGCTCGCCCTGGACACCAAGTTAGCTCGATGAGGGAAAAGTATGTAGTTACTTAACTTACCTGGTGGTCAAGATAGGTCTCTATGAGGAAATCGGGGCATAAGGCGGGTACGCGCGGTGTCGAAGAGTCTTCGTTGCCTGGTCGAGGTTGCAGTTGGCGTCCAAATCGTTGATCCCACTCCGGACCAGAACGATATGTGATCGTCGCAATCTCTTCGGTAAGGTCTGAGCATTACATTCGAGGAGAAGAACGTAGCACGTACGTCGAGCCAACTTCATTCCTGTATGAGGCGGGAGGGAGTCGTAATAGAATCCGTTTTTCCAATTGGGATCTGCCATGAGAACTGAACGCACAAGGGA
This sequence comes from Lyophyllum shimeji, assembly GCA_026008595.1. NCBI lineage: Eukaryota > Fungi > Basidiomycota > Agaricomycetes > Agaricales > Lyophyllaceae > Lyophyllum > Lyophyllum shimeji. The sequence goes on along the minus strand of BRPK01000001.1, from coordinate 2,106,848 downwards.
TTGGTCTCAAGCGTAGTTCTCAAACTGTAGTATACGGACCACTTCTTTGTGCGTAACGCATAGCCACACTTGAAGGGCTACTGCGAGCAGTCCCGCTGATACTGACCACCTTGCCTACACGACTTGGATGGAGCCACGCTGCTGCAAGACTCTGCATAGCACCCATTGAGCAGCCTACGCTGGCATACAGCTTGTCGATCCTAAGGTGATCGAGGAGACAGAACTGTGCGCGGACCATGTCAAATATCGAGATAATTGGGAACGTCGTGGCATATGGTCGGCCTGTAGCGGGGTCGATGGACGAGGGTCCCGTGGAACCGTAGCAACCGCCAATAACGTTTGTGCATATGATGAAGAATTGGTTGGTATCCAGTGCTCTGCCTGGTCCGATAAATTTTTGCCACCATCCCTCCGTCGGGTTGGCCTCCGTAGAAGCGGCATGAGAAGAGGCGGATAAACCGGTATGTAGGAGGATAACATTATCCCGGCTTGGAGAGAGCGTACCCCATGTTTCGTAGGCAATATCAAAGGAGGGAAGCGGTTTTGCCGAATAGGTTAGGGTTAGCGGGTGGGGGTGATGATAGACGTGGTAGGACGTCGGGTTGGGACGCGCGTACGCAGGTTCAGGTCCAGATTCCGTTCTACTGGAGGTTGCAGATGATGCAGCCCTTGAGCTTTCCTTCAGTTTGGATTCACGCGCGGCATGGGCATCGACACAAGGAAAGCTGGGTGAGCAGGAATTTGAAGCTGGGCGGAATCTAGTGAACCTGGCGAGTCTTGTGGGTGCGCTTCGGAGGGAAGAGGTCAAGGATGGCCTCAAGAGACCGAGCAGTCCAGCAGACATGGTGAGTGGTTAGAGTAGACCATCGCGTTGCTGACTTTGCAGAGGGTTGTGGTCAGAATTGCGTGCTGACGTAGCCCTAACCCTAGAATCGGTGTCAATAGCCGATCTTGGCGCCTTTCAGCTTCAAAGGCTTAGCTCGGTGGTGGGGTCATTGTGCAGCCATTCATGTATTCTGCAGATGCCTGTCCCAATGCTCCCAGCACGAGCAAGTTGGGCCATGGATACTCGAATAGCGTCTCTTCGATGCATTCCGTCGCCCAGCAAGGCTCAGTCCTGAGCCATTCTTCGGCTGCGACTGGCAGCTCGTCCGTTTCCAACACCCGAAGTCTTTCCAGGAAACGAGCTCGACACAGTCTCAGCGTTCTGGGAAGTCTCCCGAAGGAGGTGAGCAGATGACCCCTGCCCACTTCTACCCGTGCCTAACACGTGTCCGCTGTATGTCCCCAGATATCTGCCTTGATTCGTTCACACAGCTCCTCTCGTCGACAACGTACTCAACTTCATGTCCGTGTCTCCGCCTTCTTCCTCGGCTGATCCTAACACATATACCCTGCAGAATCCAGACACCCATTCTGGCTCTGGTGACATGGTTGAAGACGACGAGCGACCGAGCAGAAAATCGAAATCAGAAAATAGAGCAAGTATCTTTGTTCTGACATCGCCATAGAACGCCACGTCTGATCGTTACACTTCACAGCTATATCGTTTCATCACCCGATCACTCACCCGCTCACGCTCACGCTCGCGTTCACGGAACGGTCGTGATTCCCCGCCGCCGATAGATCCCGACGAACCCGTCCCGGACCTTCCATCATCTCAAAACGGTCGCGTTCGGATAGATAGCATGGGCCAGTCTTCGCCCTCTAAGCCTGCGACGCGGATCCCGTCGCGTCCACTGTCTTCCACAACCACAGCTACCAACACGACGATTACTCCTGGCACCCCTCGCGCAAAGAAACGGCCGCCATCTGCGATCCCGATTCCTGTGGCTGTCCCAAACAACGTGCTACCTGATTCGCCGCCGAGACCAACGACTCCGAAAGCATCTGCCACTCGCAAAAAGCTACATACCCTCTTCGGCATTCCCATTTCCAGTCCCAAAAAGTCGTCCTTCAGTTCTTCCACCCACAGTAGTCGGCAACCATCCCTAGACGGAGTTCGTCCTGCCCGCGAAACAGGATTGGAAGACGACGACCCTACTCCGAAACCGAAGTCGTTCTCTCCTCACCCTTCCTCCCGTCCAGAAAGCCCGAGCCCCTCGAGTCGTCAACCAAACCTGACCCACAACTCGAGTACGAATAGTACGGTCGCGTCGTCTGCGGCTGGCTCGTCTCGACTGCAGAGATTCTTCACAGGGCAGAAAACACCACCGCCACCAGCAACAGACGTCGTCTCGGCCCCTATGAGACGGCCCTCCGTGTCCTCACACCAGCGCCGTAACAGCGCAAGCAACAGCATCAGTAATAACTCTCCGAATGCGCCTCCGTCCGATCCGCCGACTTCGAAGCCGAAAGCGACTGGCACAATGGGACCGCCACCCGTTCCGGCATCGAGGTTGACAAATGCACCCCCGGCGGCATCGCGCTCAGAGCGATCGGGCACTGCGACTCAGGTAAAGGCTTCCTCGTCACTCGGGCACTCATCTCGAAAAGGCTCAGTGGACTCTGGACGCGGTACTGCCAAGTCAGCAGTGGACGGCTTAGGGAATATGAATGGACATGTGAGGATGAAGATGAGCCATGCACATGGCCACTCGCATCGGTCAACGAAGCACGGGAGCTTCGATTTTGAGAGGCCGGGGTGGAGCGCGGCGGCTGGCGCGATTCAGCGGACTGGGAGTGGAGGGACGACGGGCACTGCGACGAGTGGGACAGGGACGAGTCTTGGTGGGTGGGGACGAGGGCATGGAGGACATGATGGGTTGCTAAGTGGCATTAGGGAGAGTGCTATGGGGCCAGGGTTGGCGGGTGTGGGGACGCTGCAGCGAGAGGTGTCGTTGAAGAGGGGGGAGGAGAGGGAGGAGATGATGAACCGGGCGCGGGAGGAGGAGCGGAGAAGACGGAAAGCTGAGGCTCAGAACACGGATGGAACCAGAGACAAGATGGCGGAGCGGGGGCTGGGAGGGTTGGCTGAGAAGGGACGGAAGTCTCAAGCGTCGCCACGCGCGTTATCACCTGACGAAAATCGTGCCGCGACCTCTGCCTCGAACTCAACAGCGAAATCGTCCAGCTGGGGAAGGAAGCGGGGTGCTTTGTTCGGCAGCGGGGGAAAGGTGAAAATCACTTCGCTCGGAGTATCCCATGGTCCATTCGATTTCGAACCAGCCGTGCAGTCGCCGACGCGGAGCACGGAGAGCGTGGGTCCTGCTTACGATGCTCCACTCTCCGTGTCGTGGGCCGGGGAGAAGGGAAAACATATGGCTCGGGTCAAAGGAGGTGTGGAACGTGAGAAGGAGAGATTGAACGGGAGGGAGAAAGAGAAGCGATCACAGAGCGCTCATCGTGGTGACCGCGCGCCTGTCCCTGTGCCCAGTGCCAGCGTGGGACATCGATCTGGTACGAAAGGACGCTCTTTGGACCTTGGCCTGGGACTTGCTTGGGCACCCAGGACTGTGAGGGAGGATGCGTTGCTACCCGGTGCCGGATTTTTCGGACGTTCAGTGAGCGGATCATCGTCGCTCGGTGACCGTTCCGTGGGCGGGAGATCTGTGTCGGGTTCTACCAATGGCCACGCTACGATCGAGGAGGAAAAGTCGATCCTTGGAAATCAGGTCGCGGAGGTGTTCAAGAATGCCCTTGATGACGCAGGGTACATGACATTCAGACAATGTACGCTCCACTTTTATACTTCTTTCTACGGGCGTCTATTCAATTTGACGCGCCGCGTGGCTGCCTCTATTCGTTCATCAGCGGCACGGCCTTTCGGTGACACTGTAACTGAGCTTTTTCCCTTTTGCAGATGTCCATCGATTTGACGCGCACGACATCCCTTTCGACGGCCCAACAGGGATAGTTGCTCGTGTCGAGCGCCTGTTGATGAATGCTCCTGCTCTCAGCGAGGAGGGAAAACGTCAGCTGCTGGACAGCTTCGTTCGTGTCGTCCTGCAGCACGCATAGCCACGAGATTTCACGACCTACACGACTACGACATACGACCCGCCTGCCTTGTCATGCCTTTGCTCCGGAGCCTACTCTCCACTCGCAAGCGGAATTCAGCATTCGACCTCTCGTCCTGTTCATTAGAGTCAGCCTTCATCTTCATTCGTCATTTAGTTTGGGTTCGCTGTTCCTTCTTCAGTGTGTTTCGGGTTTATTCACCATATCTGCCAGTTATAAGCTCACCTTGTATTCATTCGACATCTCGACATCTTGTTTCCATGCCTTTCGCAACGATCTTACGCATTCTACGCTGCCATTTCATGCTCTACGCTTACATATGCATGCTATCTATCGCGCGCTCATGTTCATGCTCCTTGTGCATTTCGTCGTATAATGTTTTACATGTATTCCAGCATTTGCTTAGTATGACTAGTGTATGCATGTCCAGTAAATGATTTACACAGTGCGGCTCTCCCAGTGGTGGACACGGATAAGAGGGTCTACCTACAAGATATCATAAGATGAATATACAGCGATCAATACAGAGAAGATAGAAGGCATGAACTATTCCCCGCCCTTGAAGAGACGAGGCAACAATCTCCTCAGAACGAAATTTCCAATCAAGTCGCCGGCCGCAGCGCCCGCAGCCGCTCAGCAAGCTTCGCATCCTCCTCGCCAATCTTCTCGCGAGGAGACAGGTCAGGCAACGCATTAGCATCCTTCGCCGCAAGATCGTGTTGCAGCTCTATATTAGCCTCTTCTGCTGTCTGCCGCAGGAGCTGGTCAATCTGATCTTGCGGTGTCGATGTCGCGGTCGTGGAAGACATGGCGTCTTCCATGTATGATGTCTGGACATCCAGATCGGAGAATTGGGTCTCGAACTTGTCCATCACAAGGGATATCTACAATGGATGAGGTGAAGCGCATCGGCAAGGAGGGGAGCTTTGCTCACGCGCTCGAGATTCATGCTGTCCATCGCCTTGTCCATTCCCTTGACCACTGAAGTCATGTTGCCCGTTACCTGCCGCATCGTCACGGCTGTTTCCACCCGGCTGGCCACTGCATCCACCCGGCTGGATAATCGAAGAAGATTCAGAGCCTCGCTCTTCTTTCTGATGGCGTTGGAGGCGTATATCCGTGCTCCTTCAGTGTTTCCCTGTTGTAAGGCCTGATGGTGGAGTTAGTATTGAGACCTGAGGAATCGACCGGGCGCGGAACCTTCTTTAGGCGAGCCTTCTCCGTGTTCTCATCTTTCTGAGCCTTCTTCGCCTGCCGGTTCAGAGTCTTCGCGGTGAACTACAGGCCACGGATTGTGAGAGCCATTTTGCGACGAGTTGGCAGTGCTTACTTTAAGTTGGAAGAGAGTTTCTGTTCAGGATTAGCGGCAATTGTGGTAGACTTGCAGATTGGCTCACTCTCTAGGTTACTCATTGCTACGAATGGAGTTGCAAGTGTCGGAGTTGTCCAACGAGCGCAGCCGCCGAGTCGATATGATTAGCACCCAGAGCACGTGATTTACACGACGCGACACTGCCACTGTCAGGCCGCTCGTGCACGCCACCACAACTTTGCTGGCCAGGAAAACGCAGAACTCGTGAATGGGTTTGTTGACTTATATCAGGTGAGCTCGGTCCCATGGATGTTCTGTCTTTAAAACTCACGACATCTTGGCAGTTATGTTGCTGTCATAGCCGCTTTCGCCTTCGTCACTCTCTCGCTTGGTCCGTTCGATCTTGCCTATCTCAATGTACAATACTCAACGTCCCACAGCAAGCGGCCTGCTATATGTCTCAGAGCTTATTGAAGAGCATTCTCGACTAGCAAAGGTATATGGGCAACGGGGTATATTTGTGCGTCTTCTCTTGCTCTTGACAACTTTTGCCAAATAACACACTCTTGAAACAGGCCATTATAGCTCTCCATGTCATCTTGTATTTCTCCGAATCACTACCACTCGCACACACGGCGTTCTCCATCATATGCCATATCGTTTACCTGCAAAACTTCTCAGCCTCCTGGCCCCTCATCTCGCTCACATCCATTTCGTTCATCGCTTCATGCCTTCTTGTGATAGCGGACCACTTCCTGTGGTTCTTCCATTTTGCTCACATAACCCAGGAGGCAAGGCATCGACGGACGTATCGAGGCCCGCCACCAGAGGCTCCTCCTGGCTTTACGGAAATTGCATCCTTCTTTGGCATATGCGTCTGGCTTGCACCTCTGTTTTTGTTCTTGAGCCTCAGTGCGAATGACAACGCTCTGCCGGTCTCTGCAGGTATGATTTTTGGGTCCACCTCAATGCAGTGGGTTCACTTCGACTTGTGCAGCCGAACCAGGATCTCCCTCAGGATCCTCCTCGATGCAATATGCTCAAACACGTGTTTCGCTCTTCCGCTCGCTGTTCTCTCTAGACAGCCTACCGCACCTGCGACCAAAGGGATCTCGACGAAACACGGACGGCCTTCTCGCTCCTCATTCTCCCAATCCCGCGCGGACGTCCACATTCCCGCCAGCAACTCCGACGACGTCGCGTTACATGCCTCCACCGCCCCGCTCGCCTGGACCTGGAAGAGTAGCCGAAGCGGACGGTCGTTTGACACCTAGTCAGAGCTTCACCCTTGATCCACCTCCACGACGATCGACACCCGCGCGCAGGCACGAGGGTGCTGTTGGGGACACGTCAGGCCTTGGGTTGCGAAGGATACCGAGCTCCACTGTAGTAGACAAGGATAGCTAAACAGTACCTCAAATGCATTATTAGTAGTAAATTCCTTGAGTGAGTACTGTATTGATTCCGGCTGGTGAAGCCAAACAGGCGATGACGTTCCGGCGCAGCCATGCATTTGGTTTTGTTCCCTGCCTCGATGCAACACAGATGTACCTGTATCTCTCCCACAACCCTCGCGTCTTATACCTTGTCACTAGCCTACACGACGACAAACTTGGACGACCACAACGAACTCTCGTGTTTCGCGCTGGCGAGACCAATACTCAGGCTGTCGTTGAATTCTTGCCCAAGCACGAAATTGACTTGACCAATGCTGTCCGCCTCACGAACAGAGTGGTAAAGGGGTGTCTTGGGTTAATTTCTATTGACAATGGTACGTCCGTGGCTGCACCGACGGTCGCTCTATAATCCAACATCTTCACTTCCACCCAGATATATTTCTGGCCTTGGTGACAAGTGCCACCGAAGTTGGGAATACAAGGCCGTCAGGATCAAAGCCCGAGTCTGTTGCAAAGATTCACGAGGTGTCCTTCTATTCTTTGACGTCTTCAACTTGGGACAACGTTTCTGTGGCGCCTGAAGCACTAGCCAGTTCGGACGACTTTGACGCAGCTTCCAACAGAGATGCGTACACCCAGGCATCCTCCACCCCTCCGGTGTTTGAGCATCCGTGCGCGCCACTGACGAAGATTCTGGCCTCTGGATCGTTCTACTATGCGCTGGAAACTCCATGGGACCTTTCCTCCAGACTGGCCGTTCGGCTGACGAGAGATGCATCATTAGGCGATATGGGAGCTTATGACGAACGCTTTGTGTGGAACGAATACATCGTCCGAAGCTTGCTGGATTTCAGAGAACGGCTGGACCCTCACGAACGCGAGGACCTTGACAGGTGTCAGTTTATAGTACGTGTTCACCGAATCTTGACGTCCACAAACTAATTCGTCAATCTAGATTCTTGCGATACAAGGCTACGTCGGTGTCTTTACGATGGCTTTACCTGCCCCTCCCACGAATGGCGCCCCTACGATCGCCAACCTCTCGCTGATATCTAGATTGGGATGGAAACGGGCGGGCACACGGTTCAATACCCGAGGCGTCGATGATGACGGCAACACCGCAAATTTTGTCGAGGTGGGCATTCATTTCTTCGTCCAGCTTACTCGGTCTCTGAGATGCCGTCAGACCGAGACGGTGTTCAGTACCGATCAGCATTGTGTGAGTTACGTACAAGTTCGAGGAAGTGTCCCTTGTATGTACTCCGCTTTGAATATAATTCCATTTTATTCAACGATGCCCACTGCTTTCAGTATTCTGGGAGCAACAAGGTTTGCAAACATTCGGTCAACGCATCCAAATTACTCGTCCACATGCTTCCCAACCTGCATTCGAAAGACACTTCGCGCAGTTGATGGAGGAATATGGTGCGGTACACGCCATAAATCTCCTCGGCACCAAGGAGAACGAACAAACCCTCACGACGGCGTACGGCCGACACCTGCAAATTGCTCGTGGAGCGATTGGGGATGATCTCAGCATCACACACTTCGATTTTCATAATGCCGTCAGAATTGGTGGACACGATAGTGTCATTCGTGACCTGAGGTACAGTTCCATCGCTTTACCTCCTTACGTTGGAACCTTGACCCCGCATGACAGACGCTTAGAGAGCATCGTAGACCATGTGGATAGATTTGGATTCACTATGTGTAACGCGGGCTCGGACGAGATCATAACGGACCAAAAGGGTGTATTTCGGACGAATTGTCTTGACTGGTGGGCCGCTTCCCTTCACTAGAGCATCACAAGCTGATACCTGCCGCAGTCTCGACCGCACTAATTTCGTCCAGGATATCCTGTCTCGCACAACCTTGGAGCAGTACCTTCTCCTGGTTCGACGCGAATGGGTCCAGTCAAATACCTTATGGTCATATCATCGTGAACTATGGGCTGAAAACGGCGATGCGCTGTCCAGGATCTACGCTGGCACGGGAGCCCTGAACACCAGCTTCACGCGGAGTGGGAAGCGAACTTTAGCAGGTCCTATATTCCTTTGATTTTCTGCTAGAACCGTCCTGTGACTGACTTCATGTCCAGGCGTTCTTTCAGATGCGACCAAGAGCGTGTCGCGGGCTTACATCAACAACTTCCAGGACAAGAGTAAACAAGTCGCGATCGACATGTTTTTGGTCCGTGTTACCTTCTTCACTATCAAGCACCGTCGTTTAACGGTTGCTGCAGGGTAACCTGAGTAATCAACGTCCAGTAACTATCTGGGATCCGATCCACGACTCGGTCCGCGCTGCTCTGGAGCAGAGGTATTTTTTTTTTGTCTCGCTCTCAAGAAGTGGTTGTCCTTATTGCTCGTGGTAGATTATCAGAGTACTCCACAACGAAGCAAGTCACTATCTTTGCAGGCACATGGAATCTCAATGGTCGTGTGCGTTATACGCTTGAGTATCGACCGACATACTCCTGACTATCTAGTTCTTAAGTCGCCTTCCGAGTCCCTTTTACCATGGTTATTTCCTCGGGAAAGTGAGTCTAGCGCAGTTGCCTTGTAATTTCGTTGATCGTCATCTCGTCACAAGTTGTCGATGAGTACGTCGAGCCTGATGTTTCTAGTTGGTGTTGGCTGATACTGTGTAGTCCTGATATCTTCGCGATTGGGTTCCAAGAAATTGTGCCATTGACAGCACAGCAAATAGTGCAAACGGATCCCGAGAAGCGGTGCGTCTCATTGTTATTCGGAGGAGCATTCCTTGGACCAATGATTGCGTAGTCGGATATGGGAGAGGCAGATATTCGAAACGCTCGACCGTCGGCCGAACAAAAAGTGTAACTATGTACTGCTGCGGAGTGAACAAGTGCGTGATCTTCCAGCTGCACTGACGCAGTCCAGGTTGAGAACCGCCTTTAGTTGGTCGGAACATCTCTCATCATCTTGGTCAAGTCTGAATTGACTGCCGTCATCCGGAACGTTGAAGCGACTACACGAAAGGTGCGTGTATCATGCTGATACCATGGTTTTCGCTGCTAACCTTCAACAGACGGGCTTACGAGGAATGTCTGGCAATAAAGGTGCGGTAGGCATCCGGTTGGAGTACCACGACACGAGTTTCTGTTTCTTGACGGCTCATCTTGCCGCCGGACATTCGAACGTGGATGAGCGCAATGCAGACTATCGGACAATTGCCGAAGGCTTGCACTTTCAGAAAGGAAAGACCATACCGAGCCACGAGTGAGCTGCTTTCTGCGATTCCCGCTCCTGCGTTTAATTGACCTTCGACCTTTAGCAATGTCATATGGCTTGGGGACTTGAACTATCGCATCGACATGGACAACTTGACCGTCAGGAGTCTAGCCGAAATGGATGATTTCGATGCTCTTCTTGCCGCGGATCAGGTGACTAAACTGGATTCAAGCACATATCGCCATGTCTTGACGCCGATTGTTAGCTACGAGGAGCGATGGACGATGGAGCCGTATTTTCGGGCTACACCGAGGGTCCTATGCTGTTCCGTCCCACTTACCGCTATGACTTTGGAACGGACACGTACGATACCAGTGAGAAGATGCGCATACCGGCTTGGACGGGTCAGTCACACCATTTCAAACGGGTTCCTCGTTCTCACAGCTACAGACCGGATATTGTACCGCGGGGCTCAGCTTGAGCTTTCTATGTACTCAAGAGCCGAGTTGCGCGGCTCGGACCACAAACCAGGTATGTCATTCACAGCCATGCCAGATTTGAAAGCTGACCGGTTGCACAGTCTTTGCCCTCTTCCGTGCTGAAGTCCGGATCATCGATCCTGTAAAAAAGCTCGCGCTGTCCCGCCTACTTCTCGAAAGCATTGTTTCGACTGCTCCAGGAGAGAAGCTTGACGAGAAATTGGCCGCGCTTGTTTTCCCTTCGGATATCACGGAACGTACGTGCATCCGCCTACATTGCACCAGTGCCGCCTCACAAAGTCGTGCATCCTCGTAGTCCCTCCGCCTAGCTCTGACGAGGTTGCTTGGTGGAACGGTCCAGATTGTCCAGGCGGCGTTCTACCTCTTTATGAGTTCCAGCGCTCTCCTACCCGGCGCAAAGCGAATCCTTTCGACTCTCCTGACGACTCGCCCCTGTCATCGTCGCCAACATCGTCTGATGAGGAGCTTTACACAGATGCCTTGTCATTACCGACACCCATGGCTCCAGTGCAGGCGGCGCGAAAGCCTCCACCGCCGCCTCCGCCTCACTCAACCAAGCCCGCCACATCGCCATGAGCCTCGCCTTCAAAACGTCCATTGCATACCTACCCTGCTTTCGTATCTAGACAACATGTACAACTTGTAAGTACGTATGCTACGAAGCCCAGAGTGCACCGCCACCGCATAATATTCTGCCTAAATCAATCCCTGCTTCTTAAGGTCTTCGTAGGTCTTGCGGTTGTACACATTGCCTTCGTCATCTTCCAACTCCTCCATCGTCTCCTGCTCGAAGATTTCGTGGCGACCCTCTTGTTTGAGTTTCTCAGCGACTGCAGCAAGAACGGGGGTTGAGTGAAGCAAAGGCAACGAGGCATGTTTTTCGTTAACTTACGGGCCAGGGCATCCTCGATGCGTGTGATCTCATGGAAATGTTTGGTGTTCGGGAGACCTAGAGCACGCATACCAAAGGCGTGTCTTGATTCCTGTTCGAGCAGTCAGCGTACGCTCGTACGCAATCTCGTCTGACGCACCTGGAAATGCCGATCAAAGTTCTTCCTGCAAAGATTAGGTGAATCATCAGCGTCGAATGCAAGGACCTCAAATTCACCGCGTACCTTCCCATGTAGACGTGGTCGGAGCAAATTTCACACCGATATTCCACACCAAGGCCGTGAAGCTTGTACAGCCAGTAAGGAATGGGCTTCCCGTCCCATCCAAGGGGCAACTTGAGTGGGTTGTAGATACGCTCTTCCTCCTCTTCCTCCTCCTCAGCAGCGCCGGCCGCCGCCGGCGCTGGAGTCGGCTTTTTAGTTTGCTCCTCCAGCTCTTGCTCACGTTCTCGAGCAGTGAGCGAGAACCTCCGCTCGACGTTAGACTTAGTGTCATTGATGGTGGGGACAAGTGTCACAATAAGAGCGGTGGCTAGATGCGTCAATCTGGCAGAGTTCCGGACTCGGGCACTGGCGGAGGATATGGCGATAGGAACGGGAGCGGGTGCAGGTGGGCCGTTGGGATTTGGGGGTGGCGCGCCAGTGACTTCTTGCTTGGCGGCGGCTTTGACATGCTTCTTGGACGTGAGATGCGCGTCGTACACGGTTTGTTTGGCATAGAGCTTTTGACCTGACCCATGAACGTGATCAATATGAATTGAGACAGGTAATAATGGGGAGTACGTACAGGCTGCACACCATATTCCTGTTGAACTGGTTCCATTCGCCGGCGCTTGCGGTTTGGTTTCCTCCCAGCCCGTGATCTCATCAGCCTGCCACTTCCTGTTGAACTCCGCCTCCGCTTCAAGTTGTTGGGTATCAATGTCTACGAGCGGCTGTGTCCGCTTGGCGAAGGATAGCAGATATGCATGCAGGTTCTGGATATAACTGGGTGAACATGAGCCAATCGAAGGTCAAGAGAGCTCATAAGGTTTCGCGTACGTTTCGTAGTCTTTTGTAAACCGGATATCTTTGGGCACGTTTTGATGAAGCAGACCGGTTTGCGCAGCCAGAAGCAAGTCGAGGTATTGTAGATAACCCGGCCGCTTCCCGATATTTTTCAGGTTACTAAAGGCCGTGTGATGCGCGTACAGATCGACGTATTTTCCGTATGCTTCCTCGCCCGAAAACATCAAAGACACAGCTGAACGTTAGAAGAGTACAATAAGCGACAGTCATGCAGTTGAGAAAAAGAACACGCACGATCCTCCTCTTCGTAATCCTCGTCCTCCTCATCGGGCTCATCAAGGAGGGCTGCAATCTCGAGGTCAAAGCCCCCTGGGACAGAATCAGGATACTTGGCGTGGTGCTCTTGGATTTTCACCAACCGCGAGTAAAATTCTGACAGATCGTTCTGCTGCGTGGGTGCGGACAGCGCATCGAGCTCGGTCTTCCTGGCGGCCTCGTCCTGGTAGAGAGCATCCAAGGTCACGACTCTGGACTGGATACGGTCGAGGACTTGGGAGGCTTTGTGTTCGCTTTGGAGCCTGGCCTCATGGGTGGGCTGGTTGCGAGAGAGCAGCGTGTAGAGGCCGCGCTCGAAACGCTCGAGCTCCTCGTGGTTCTGTCGCTGAAGTTCGATAATTGAGTCCATTGCAGCAGATGGCGCTGTGAAGAGAGAGTTTTTCGGCAACGACTCAACTTCGCGAGACAGTGCCCAAATTCAAACTCCGACACTCTCAACCCAACCTCCAACTTCAAAAATGGCTGGCATCAATGCTGGAGACGAGGTATGCACTCCGGCCTGCTTTTGAGATCCACACTGACTGTGCGATTGCTTAGAAACTCGTATTCGAGTCGTCCGAGGCTGTCTCTGTGGTTTCGACCTTCGATGACCTCGGTCTGAAGGAAGATTTATTGCGAGGAATCTATGCTTACAGTATGCAACCCCTTCCGCTGACTCACCTTCACGTCTAACCTGAACCGCATCACAGACTTTGAAAAGCCCTCTGCCATCCAACAGCGAGCCATTCTCCCTATCACCCAAGGCCGTGATGTTATTGCGCAAGCGCAATCCGGTACCGGTAAAACGGCTACATTTTCCATCTCCATCCTCCAGTCCATCGATGTCACCGTGCGCGAGACACAAGCGCTCGTACTATCCCCCACTCGTGAGCTGGCGACTCAGATTCAGTCCGTCGTGCTTGCGCTAGGCGACTACATGAACGTTCAGTGTCATGCGTGTATTGGAGGCACCTCCATTGGTGAAGATATCCGGAAGCTGGAGTATGGGCAGCATGTTGTCTCGGGTACCCCTGGCCGCGTTTTCGACATGATTCGGAGGAGAAGTCTTCGGACACGGAACATCAAAATGCTGGTTCTCGACGAGGCGGATGAACTGCTGAATAAGGGCTTCAAGGATCAAATATACGACGTATACCGCTACCTCCCTCCTGCGACTCAGGTGGTGCTTCTGAGTGCCACCCTGCCGTACGACGTTTTGGAGATGACGACGAAGTTCATGACCGACCCTATTCGTATTCTTGTGAAGCGTGACGAGTTGACATTGGAGGGCATCAAACAGTTCTTCGTTGCTGTCGAGAAGGAGGACTGGAAGTTCGACACTTTGTGCGACCTTTATGACACCCTCACCATCACACAAGCCGTCATCTTCTGCAACACCCGGAGAAAGGTACGCCCGCTGTTCTCTTGATAGCGTCGTTCCTGGCTCACAGTTCCATCGCAGGTCGACTGGCTAACCGAAAAAATGCGCGCTTCGAACTTCACCGTCTCGTCGATGCATGGTGAGATGGTGCAGAAGGAGCGTGATGCAATCATGGCTGAGTTCCGTGGTGGCACATCGTACGTTCAATCAGAACTATTGCCCGGGACCACATCTGACATTGATATCTACAGCCGCGTGTTGATCACCACCGACGTTTGGGCACGAGGAATCGATGTACAACAGGTTTCTCTTGTCATTAACTACGACCTCCCTGCGTACGTCCTGAGAGAGCTCTATCTTCTCGAACTGGTTGACAAACATCCCGATTTCCAGAAATCGTGAAAACTACATTCATCGTATTGGTCGGTCAGGTCGTTTCGGACGGAAAGGTGTTGCAATCAATGTAAGGGTCGTCCACTGCTCTTTGAAAAATTTTACTGACTGCTGTTCAGTTCGTGACCGTCGACGATGTTCGTATTCTGCGTGACATCGGTAAGTCCCACTACGTAAGCATGCAGTGTCAGTCCTAACTTCGCGAACAGAACAATTCTACAGCACACAAATCGTAAGGACCGATATGTTTGTCGCTATGTTCTTCCTACTGACTGTCATCTCCAGGACGAAATGCCCGTCAATGCTGCGGAGCTCATCTAAGGTGTCCTATTGTTACTCATTTATTGTGTAGAAACCGACCACAGGGGTGGCCGTATATTCTCCTTGTAGTGTATAGTTTAGCCATCGGTTATCGTTCGCCAATACAACCACAGCCGTTACCCACATCGTTGGAACTCAGTCGCCGTGGAGCGACAAGGAAGCAAATGAGGATGACGTATAAACTGGTGTAAACAAATCGACAGCCAATCTCCGCGACGGTTGTATGTGCTCCCGGTTGTCCGTCCAAACATACTTACGAGCCGACCGGGTCAATCGGAGTTGAAAGGTGATCCGGTGCTTTCCGAAGTGCATTCTTTTAAGAAGATTTTTTTCATTCTCTTCCTTCAACGTATACCTCTCTCTATACCTCCACTCATCCTCCGGACTCTTCCCCCCAAAAATGGCCGATGTTAAGAGGGTCAAATCCCCAAGGACTTCGCTGGTATGTCTACTACGTCTGGCGTTCGTCCTTTCCAGCGTTCAACGGCTTACGTGTCACAGTCGATTTCCTGATGGGTGGTGTGTCTGCTGTAAGTCTTTTGGCACACGACTCGTGAAGCAGTCTACTCACATTCCTGCTCCCTCTAGGCCGTCGCCAAAACCTCTGCTGCTCCCATTGAGCGCATCAAGCTCTTGGTGCAGAACCAGGATGAGATGGTCCGTCAAAACTTCTTTCAAAAATCTATCCTCTAATTGACACGTCTCTTCAGATCAAGCAGGGTCGTCTTGCTACCCCTTACAAGGGTATCGGCGATGCTTTCACTCGCACATACCGGGAAGAGGGCCTCGTTTCGCTATGGAGAGGAAACACTGCCAACGTCATCCGTTACTTCCCCACCCAGGCGCTCAACTTCGCCTTCAGTACGTATTCGCTATTCCTGCAGCGTCGCGCTGTTTCTGACCTTTTTTCCTCTTACAGAGGACTACTTCAAGTCCTTGTTCGGCTTCAAGAAGAGCGAGGGCTACTGGAAGTGGTTTGCTGGCAACGTTGCCTCCGGTGGTGCTGCTGGTGCATCCTCCCTTCTCTTCGTCTACTCGTTGGACTACGCGCGTACCCGGTTGGCCAACGACGCCAAGTCAGCGAAGGGTGGAGGAGCCCGTCAGTTCAATGGATTGGTAGATGTTTACAAGAAGACCTTGGCTTCTGATGGTATTGCCGGTCTCTACCGTGGGTTCGTTCCCTCGGTCGTCGGTATCATCGTCTACCGTGGTCTCTACTTCGGTGTCTACGATTCACTCAGTGCGTCCAGTCTTCATCCTTCATACCATATTTGCTCACGTCGTTTCAGAGCCCGTCGTCCTCGTCGGCGCCCTTGAGGGTTCGTTCTTGGCCTCGTTCGCTCTCGGCTGGGGTGTCACCATCGGTGCTGGTCTTGCTTCATATCCTCTGGACACTATTCGGTGCGTCACAACGACTACCTTCCTTTTGGGGCCAAGCTAACATGTGACCTGTAGTCGTCGCATGATGATGACCTCCGGCTCTGGTGTCAACTACAAGTCCATGTTCGACGCTGGCTCTCAGATCATTGCCAAGGAGGGCACTAAGTCCCTGTTCAAGGGTGCTGGTGCTAACATTCTCCGTGGTGTTGCCGGTGCTGGTGTGCTCTCGCTGTACGACAAGCTCCAACAGGTCTTGTTCGGCAAGGTGTACTCCGGTGGATCTGGTTAAGCGCTTTGCGTGATATAGACCCTCTATTAGACTAGTTTTTTTATTATCATCGCTGTCCCTTGATGGGTATGGATACACTATACCCTTTTAAACGGCATAGTATCAGACATAGCATAACCCAAAAAAATTCCATCGGAGCAGAGAACGAGTCCCATGAGTCAGGATTAGAGAAAGCGGAAAGTCTGTAGAAGCTCGACGTGGAGACTACTTGGAAAATATCCTCTTCTGAGGAATGTACGCAAGGACCTGTCCGTGCGGCCGATTGTTGCAATTGTACTCGCAGTACAGCGCTGTCGATCATCGCTTTCTCAAGTTGTGTGGCAAACCTGGCTGCCATGCTGGACGTGGTGGGCACATAATCATTGTCGACGTTGCCTGTCGTCGGCGGGTTTGAAAATTTGACTGCTCATATCTCTTCCACTTCCACGCATATGGACCAGTCCTAAGAAGCACGGCAGAACGATTTATGCTTCGATGTCGTCAGTGCAGACCATTTTCTCCTTTCCCAATGACCAGCAATCCCAACACGAGCGTCTCCGGTGTGAACAACATTCTGTCGCCATTCCACACGGTCAACCACTGGCTTCGCCGTTCTGCTTCTGATGGACTTGAAGTCGCCGGCGAAACGAGCACGATCCGTAGTGTCTAGTACTACTCTTCCCGTAACGTCGCGAGAATGAACACAAGGAAAGAGAGTTGTCCTGCGCCGGCGACCTTGCTCTCGGTAGATTTTTCTCTCTCAATTGCCACTCGTCGTACTATGAGCATTACTACTGCGTTGTCCCTGTGTTGTCCACGACCATTGTGACTTCTCGGGATGATGGCTGTCGCATTCTTCTGTTGCGTTTTCTATCTAGCAACCCGGACTTTGCCACACCGTGCGTGTGCCTTCGCCTGCCCCGACCACAAGAATTCAATGATGCGAGGTACGCTTTTGAAGGGCGACCTCAAGGAGGTTTCTTCTCCCGGCAATTCTCCGCCCTCCCCGGATTAGCAAAATCCACGTTCTCGAAGCCTCGAAAGCACGGACATACAGGACATACGTACTTGCAACTTAAAATTCAAGATTCGCGGCACGGTGTCACGGACCCCTGATGCTGGGCCCTGAGGATAGTTCTCGGAGAATCCATCACCAATTGCAGAACGTACGAACCTAGGTCACTCGAGAAGCGTGCTGTGAAGTGCAATTCTACATCGGTGTGCCCTTAGAGGTGAGGGACGGTTGTATCAAATCCGTTCTGCGCCCGTATCGGAGTAGCAGCGCGACGCCTGTGTTTGCGTATTCCTTGAAATACTGGGTTACCTATGGAAAAAATATTCCAGCAGCACTCACCCATCTTACTTCTGCGACCATTGCTGCCCGCGGTTTCCATGCACCTACTTGTCAGTTGTCCAACATTGTCATCACACGACCAATGTCGCGCTCTGATGGTTTCCTTTCCTGCGCCAACTTTCCCGAGGCCCCAAGCGGTACTGCGTTGTGTACGACACGGTGGCGGGACGGCACGCGTGTGTAGATCCATACCACTGGTTCTATGAAGCGTTCTGGACTGCTAATTTTACTCACCATGGGCAATACCAAGTCAAACGCCTAATGCCCGTTTCCTCTTCAATCAGCGGGGAATAATTGCTTCGGAGGGACACCAGCATGGTCGTAGTTTTGGGCAGGATCAAGGCCGAGAGGCAAATAACGTAAAGGTCAATGCGTTTAGACCGTCGATATAACCCCGTAAGGCGCCGTGTAAGCTTTCTGTCGGTTAGCAGACCAAGACTGGAAATTCGTGTCACACTTGGGAGAACGGCGGCCGTTAGAAAACCGGTCTCCCTTCCTCCGTTATCTAAAGCTAAATTTCGCAGGGCGAGGGAAGCCGGTCCCACTCGGATCCTGTGACAAGAGAACGTCATTGCGCCTGGTTCATGTGGATGGAAGACCTGAACCCTGTGGACTCCCAGAGCCAGGAAGTAGGTCGCCGTACGCTTTTGAGCCGCAACCTTCGCGCTTCTAGGACCTCAAGAAACGACCGGCCCGCGTGCGACGCTCTCAAGTGTCACACCGACGGCAGAGTTGTTCCAGCGACGCTTGCAGCCGCTACGAGAGGGCATTACGACCTGCTCGGACCTGATACGGGGAGTGATAGCGATGCGGGGAATTTGCAGCATTCCAGATTGAGTCGCGGTCCGGCCGGTAGAGTCGAGAAGTCTTGAACAGCGCGGCGTCCAGACAGACAAGTACTTCTCCAATTGCCTTCACGCGGGACACATACAGGAGTGGAGGAGATCGCGCCAAGCTTCTACATCAAGATGGTGATTTGGCGAGATCAGATATTGGAGTTAGGGTTGTGAGCAAGTGAACCCCTCAGGTGGGTGCACACATCGTGCAACACAAGCCCGGATCAGAAAAGTGGTGGTACCAATGAACGTTCGTGGTTGGATGTCGGCAATACGCGGCAGAGCTGGGTGATGCGAGAAAGCGCCCACAGGGAAACGGTCGCGTGTGCTCAAGTCAGAGTGAGCGAGGCAGCCCTGAGCTTCTAGCCGAACAGCAAAGCCCGGGCAGCGACGTTCGCGCCGCCGGTAACGTACAGAAGCAGAGTAACTCGAGATTTCTGATCAATATAAATAGACAAATCTGTATTTAGAGGGTCGAGTAGACGAGTGAATTGCAAAGCGGATGAATTGTGCCTTGGTAGGAATCTCTGGCGTCGAAGATACTCCTCGCAGAAGAGCGCCGTGTCAGGACCAGGCCGTTGCGTCAGAAAAGTAAGCGCGTGATTTCATTTTTCGGCAGTGCGAGCAATCAAGGTTCTGAAGAACTAGGGATCGGATTGTCGATTAATCGGGTCCACGCGTACGATCTTTTCTAGCCAAGTCCCCTGTATGTTAAGATCATGCTAAACGATCGGCGAAGAAGTTGGAGATAAGGCAGAAAATCCAACCTGAATTCGAACCTGGATCTGAGGGGCTAGCGGCGCAGTTTGCGTTGACGGGGTTTGACATCGAGGGGAGCCCTGAAGACTGTAACGAGCTCGCCTCCCGCCGCTGAAGCGGTTCCCTCGATCCAGAGCAGTCGAAAATAGCATTTTGGGTCTCGAGGAGCGTAGGGAACGTTGCGCCATGCAGATGCCGAGGGAACGAAACCACCAAAGCGACCTCAGCAGGTGGACAGCAAACGCCAATCCGCATGACTGGCACCACTCAAGTTCGTGTGTGAACGCCGGCGAGAAGGCTGCGTCTGATCATATGATTTCACAGAGTTTGTCCCTATGATGCGCCAGGGATGGCGACACGGTCGTCGGCGGGAATTTGGGGTTTGTGTTCAAATGCGTTCATTACCGTCGAGGGATCCGAAACCCAGAAAGGTGGCGACGACGCAGTTGCATCACATCGAGAACATCCCTTGGCAAGTGCGGGCGAAAGGCTCGATAACCGCCTGGTCAGGCATCAGGAAAGCTTCTGAAGTAATGCCCATAATCCACGCCCCGAGGTTAGGGAGTCGGTTTATCCAGTTATCGCGTTTTGGGCCTCTCACGAGACAAACGAAGCGCTTCTCAGTGGCGATACCACCCGTTGAGTTCATCGATAATGCGAAAGGTTCGCTTGCAAACTGCCGAAAAGCCTGCAACTCTTGCCTATTATAGGCCGTCTCGCGTGAAGATGCCAGGATACTAGATGACATCCCAAGGTCCAGCCCTTCTACCTTCGGTAGGTTTTGTGTGTGAACCTGTTATACGTGAAGTGCCGAGGACGTGTCAAACTCTTCATTTGAATCCTATAAATCAGCCTGTAAGCTTCGAGCTGCTCCCACCTTTGCTCCCAACATGTGTTACTGGCGCAGGTGAGCTGCATACCGCGAGCTGGTGATAGTCACTCACCGTCAGAGCAGAGTTCGCAACTTTTATAAGAAGTATATTTCCAGACCTCGAATTGTGCAATTTTCTGAAGATTGCGCAGGTGTGGACATGGTGTGACCCTGGTTCGTGAATTGTGGGCTTTCAGTGACCTATTTTCAGACTATGCACGCTAACAGCCTGACGAGGAGGTAAGCTTCCAACGGCGTTTTGGCTAGCCATGGCTACTGACAGTACTTCAGATACAATGCGACCTGGTGAATTGCAAATTCAGCCCAGCTCATCCAAGTGATTGTCGACCGCCACGATGCTTACAAACATGCTGGCAGTAGTAGGTTGCGTCTTCTGGAAGGAAAAGCTGATCCTTATGCTTTCGAAGCCGCCAGTACCCACAACAATATTCGCCTCACGTCGATAGACTATGTCCAAGTTGTGCGGCGCGGGCTCAGCCGTGATAGAAGGAAGGGGACGACCGCGCGATAGATCGAGACTGACCATAGATGACAGTTAAGCCTGAGATGAGGCGGAATAGAAACAGAGGAGAGAAAAAGCACGTTGGACATACACTGATACATGTGACTATTCTTGAACCACAGGTTACCAGGCTCATGATACTGCTGCTATATGCGCCAAGAACGATTCTCAATTGATTCAGCGAGAAGACATGCAGCCGCGATACATACTACAGCATCCATTAGTCATGCTCTCCGATGTTGTGTTTCTTCTTCAGCGCGGCAAGTTCTTCTTCGCGGCGAGCTAGGTCTGCTTTTGCAGCAGCGGCATCCTGTTTGGCTGGCATATGGTATAACACAACAATGTAACGCTCCTGTAGATGGAAACCGTTCAGATGGTCGAGAGCGTTTTTGGCCTAGGAGTTGAGTCAGTACGCAGGTCACAGCAACAGTCTGACAATCACGCACATCCATGACATCGTCGAAGACGACGAATGCCGTACCCTTTGTTTTTGATTCGTTCCCTATCCGAATCTGGCGTATTGTGCCGTAGCGCCCAAACAAGTCATACAGGTCCTCTCCAGTAATTTGGTAGTTCAAATTTTTGACAAACAAGATACGGTTGGCCCCCGGGGGTAATTTGGTCTAAAATTTTCCGTGAGCAACTGCTTTCTGCAACGGTAGGAGTGAACTTACTGTCGGCCTTGCTAGCGCCATGACTGCGTCGACGTTGAACACAGAGTTGAGTGAATCCGGAGTCCGACGAGCGAGACATACCTGACGTAGTGCAAATAGGGCACAAATAAAGATAAGATAAGATCGAGTCCGTCTTACTCAGCCGATCTGACGTTCGGACGGGGTTGAATCTAACCGCCGGCAAGCTACTTTTGACAGAGCTTAGAAGCGGATAGCTGAGATGCAGTACGTGAAAATACTTTGCGACGCGGTGGGAGTAAAAGTCTCTATGTGTACGGTGGAAACGGGTGGACTGTGGAAGGATTCTCATTCTGCCGTCCTGCCGACCCAGGTCTGCGGTCCTTGCAATACTATAGTATCGTATGGTCGCACACTGGCTGAAATTTGGTTTACCAAAGAGGAACGAATCTCCCCACTAAAGGACACGTATTGCGCTTTGTCCGAAGCATGGAATTTAGAAGTTGCACAATTCTCTAACCATTACTAACGTGATTATGGCAAGACCTCCTGCCATCCCAACCACCGCACATGTATTAGTATGTCCGCCGTTCGTGGTTGTTGGCGCCCCATCGGACGCATCGGTAGTGTCAGTTGCAGCGGGTGCGGTTGCCGTCGACGCCCCAGGCGTCGCCGACGCAGCGGTAGTGGTGCTGGCGGTGCTGTTCTTGGGGCCGACGAAGAAGAAATTCCCCGCCATGGGATTGCTGAGTTTCACAGAGGTGGCGAACGTCGTGAGGTTGAAATGATTCCTCGGCGTAGAGGCATTGACGAAGGACCGAGCGGTGTCCGCGAAGTCATTTGGTTGACTGTACACGACGAGGACATAACTGGAGGGAAAATTTTAGGCAAAGTAAATTAATCTTTTGAATGGTGGAATGAAATTCTTCCAATACAAACCGATGAGGTGGCGATCCTTCTGGGGGTGTAGGCGGGAAGTAGTCCATGAGAGCAGCGCTCTGGTTAACGAGGCGCGTGGGGTCATCTGTCGAGGCATTCACGCGGAAGTCGCCTCCGAGGAAATGGAGGAACTGCGATAAACTGGTGTTTTGCGGGGTGGGAGCATCAGGATCCACCAGCGCCAATACGAAGGTCTGATTGGCGACTTGGTCGGTGCTGCTTGATATGAGGGAGAACGCTGGCTCATTAGCCGTCTCTGCCAGGAAAAGTCTCCTTTGGGAGGAGGAAGGCTCTGAGATGAATTCAAGTGCTTACGAGGTTCGGTCAAAAGTGCGCCAGCGGTAACATTGACTGCTTGATTGGTCGTGGATACTGGGAAGGTGATGTTCGCAAGAGCCGTCGGTGCGAAAGACGGAAGGACGTCCGGAACGACCTGGGCTTGTGAGAATGCTTGAGTGACATTAGTCAGTAGCGAAGAATCGCTCTGAGCATAGAGCGCAGGCAGCAGAGCGAGAACTAGGAGGGAATTATAGAAAATTCTCAACATGACACAGGTCTCCACTTAGTGCGAACGAACTTATATATCACAATGCTTGAGAGCTGGGAACTTCGGGCCATACGGCAGACCAGTGATGCAATTGCACGAGGCGGAACGCGTGAGGGGTGAGAGGACGAACTTCGGCACAAAGCTTAGACCTTTCCCATAGAGACCTTCTCGAAGAGTGGACTGTGAATATGTCGTCACGTTTCCGCCGCACGGTGGAAAGAAGTCTGGGAGCAGAGAAGATCGACTTTGAGAGACCCTCTGTCCAGATCTTGCTCTTCGAAATCCAGTACCAGCAGGAATTTGGCAAGTAAAGTTATGTTTAGAGCCACAGTGTGCCAAGCTCGCACAGTCTCTGCTTTCACCCTTCGGTAGCAATTTGAAGGGTGCTGATTCACGCACAGCCTTGTGTGATGCCGCGAACCCCGTCGTTGCTTGGATCGACGTAGGTGATAGTGAAACTTGCATCGGTCTCCTTTAGCGACCGTGGTAAAGTCAAATCGCCATCAGCAGCGCCAACGCGCGCCGCGAAGCCCTTTGCTTCCTGCCATCGTCAAAGTGCTGGTCCACTACTCAGTCTGCGCGGTGCTGGTCATCGTTAGGAACCCCTCGCCTTGCATCGATGAAACTGCCCAGAGCTGAGCTCCCGGCGTTTCTCGCGGCCCAGTTCCCGCCATCACCACTTCCGATCCCGCGGAGCATGATCCTCTTCACCTGCGCGTCAATGCCGGGCGCATGCGTGCTCCTCATCGTTTCGATGCTCGACCTCGGATACCTTTCGATGCGGCTCAACCCCTGCGTCTCCATATACACCCTCCTGTATCACATCGGCGTCATCCTTATCAGCCGTCGGAAGCGCACTCCCGCGGCTCCGTCGTACTTTTCTACCGCCGTCTTCTCGGGGTACCTGCTGGCGCTGGTATGGCTGGTCGCGCTCATCTTGACCATCTTGGTGCTTGCGTCAGGTCATATGCCGTATTATCAGGTGGCGTGGCTGCGACAACAGGGCTTGCCCGTCACGGTACATTCGCAGCGTGTGCAAGTGTTCTTGGTGTTGTATGAGACGGCGATGGTGGGCGGGATGGCATTCAAGGGCCATTCGATAGTACACAACGAAGGCCCAGATCCGCACGACTGGAGGTACGCGGAATTTGAGAAGGTATGTGATTCGTTCATATTCGTAACAGAGTGAAGACCCATTCATTCATGGTTCTTGCATCTCCAGAGTGACGAGGAATCTGTTATCGGAAAGTGATGTACGCTCCGGTCGCCTTCAATTCAACGCTGCTTTCTTCTCGTATACCCTCTGCATCGAATATACCCTAACTGTCACCTGAACCTCCAGTGTTGTCTCGGAACCCCAGGCGTGTAGCGAGTGTCGTCATGGTTCGTCCCAGTGCCGTAGCGAGCGTCAGGAGGACATCTAACGGGGCTGCCCATTCGTGCAGGGTATCTTTATAACAGTGATTGAGGCGACATTCATGCTCTCTGAAATAGCACATAGTACAAGTGGTCTCCGCGGTTGATAAGTGAATTCGATAGCGATATGAACGTACAAACGGACCTCTCATCCTGTCAACGCGATCTACTACTTTGACCCTCTCCGCATCAGACGCTCCACCTCAGCACATTCATTCTGTCCCCGCACGCACACAACTGTAGCATCATCGCTGTTCCCCGAATCAGGTATGGTGCATTTCACGTCCTGCACATCAGGACACGGGCAGTCGACGGGCCGCGCAACACAGTCCAGCGTCGCGGGGCAGAGGTATTGGGAACACGGCACTACGAGGGACAAAAGGGACGAGCAATTATTTTACTGACACGCGCTAAGTACGTGGAGTTCTACACACCGTTCTCTACTTGCGCAGCCCAGTGCGATGCGCCGGAACGTTGCTGCTGCTGCTGCTGATGGTGTTGCTGGCCTCCAAACATGTTTCCGAAGAAGTCGAAGTTGGCAGAAACCATGCTAAACGTGAGGAATAGGATAGGGGCGAGAGTACGCAGCATTTTGAGCAGCAGATAGCGAAAACCCGAGGGATGGGTGGTACTAGTAGGCGATCACGATTCACTGGAAACGGGAGACGTGTCAGTCACGTGAAACAACGCGAGGCCTAGATCTCGAAAGGGGAAGATGGGACGTGGTTTCATCTGAAGGCCATGAGTATATACTCTACCCAACGGATGAACAATGTGTACTGAACAGGCATCCTAAATACAAATCACAACGAGCTCTACCAGTCGTGAACACAGAAAGAAATCATGATCATGGGGAAAGAGGGCATATGGAGCAGAGAATTGAACTGGGAGGAAGGCATGCCCTCCAAGGCGTGAATAGAGAAGATTCAATATGTATGTAACGATCAGTAAAGATCCGGGAATTAAATAACTTGGTACTCTTGAGGCGCCAATTTGAATACAAGAGGTCGGTCGATGGCTAGATTGTGGGATGTATTATACGTACGTGTTGGGGTAGATTGCGAGAGCGATATGCGACACCGATTGCGGTCCAATTTATAAAGAGCTTTCGCCGTCGTCAGCCTCATCATGAAGCAACCTTCTCCTCTCCTTCCTCTCTTGCTCCGTCAATCGACTCGACGAGGTCTCCTCTCGCAGCAGGCCAGCTGCGAACCGACGCGGTGTGGGACTATCAGCCTCAGCTGGTCTGTCCCCAGAGAGAACCTTCCTCGGCGTGGCGGGCGTCGACTTCGCCTTGCCGGGTCTCTCGGCCTCTCGCTTCTTGGAATGAGGCGAGAGGAGCTGGAACTTCAGGTCGGCCTGGGGGTTTGAGACCGCCTTCCGTGGCTTCCTGCGTGGCAGAATGTTCTCCTTCGCCTCGTCCTTATCCGACGGCTGACTCGTCTCTTCGACAGGCGACACCGATATGTGCTTGTCAAAGTAGACGGGGAATCCTGGGTA
The DNA here is from genome assembly GCA_026008595.1 of Lyophyllum shimeji. NCBI lineage: Eukaryota > Fungi > Basidiomycota > Agaricomycetes > Agaricales > Lyophyllaceae > Lyophyllum > Lyophyllum shimeji. Next base: position 2,081,152 of record BRPK01000001.1, on the reverse strand, counting down.
ATGGATGGACTGTGGGTCAGGTGGAGGCGGAGATTCGCGAGTGACGACACTAGAGTACGACGACGGCGGTGGTATCAAAAACGAGCTCGATGGTTGACTAAAGTAGTCGTCAATCTCCCGGTCCTCACTTGACTGATTCGAAGATGACGGGGCGCCGGGTTTGAGTTCGGGTGACGGTGCGAGTCTGCTGCTCGATGCCAGGGTACGTTGGGGAGTGGCATCAGCGGGGAGTTGGCGGGGAGCCGCAGGGCTCGCTGAGAGGTGTTTCGGGGACCCGAAGTCAAGTCTTTTGGCAGGACTGCAGGGTCCAGTCAAGACTTGGGAGAAACGGGCTGCTGGGGTGCCCCGTGCTGGGAGAGGGCTCTTGACCGACTTCGCTGGAGAGAAGATGCCCTCCTCATTGAGGATGCGACGCTTCGCAGGACTGAATAGGCTCGGACCACCTGGAGATAAGGGGCGCTTGTGGGATGTGGTTCGATTTGGGAGGTTAGGGTTTGCCGGGAGGAACAGTTCGAGAGGGAGCTCCAGCAGAGGGCCTCGACGGGGCATGGCAGGCAGCACGTAATTGTAGCGTTAGGCGGGCGTAAACGACGAGGGGCGTGGCGAGCGGCAACCTCGAAAATTTGAAAGAACAATGCAGAGTTAGCTCTCCACAACACGCGACAACCGTGTGTTGCTGTCACAACAATTGTCACACCGTGACACCTCGCGTTTCATTAGCAAATACACGTCCAGAAGGATCTAGTCTACTTTTAGGCCCCAACGGGCATCACAACATCGAATACACCTGTGCCTGTCAAGTTCGGTCGTCCCAAAACGATGTTCCCTGACGGTGTTGTCAGATTGTCATAGTCTCCCAACAGCGCTGCCTCAGACAAGAATGCTGCAGTCGTCTCGTACGAAGCCTTCAGCAGCGGTGAAGGATTCGTCGAGATTCCCTTGCGGTTGAACGGCTTGTAGCCACCGTCAAAGGTCTAGAAGTTTCGTGAACAACCCTACGCGCGATCAATAGTGGCGCCGAACACTTACCATGTAATCCGCGATGAGCTCAAGGTGACGACGATCCACTTGGATGTTATACGCGCCGAACACACCACCCATCTCCTTGAGAATAGCGGCGCGCGCCATCTCCACACCGTAGGTCTTCAGGATCGCGTAAATGTCATTGGAGTATATCTCGTCATCCTCCAGAATGCTATCCTCCGAGCCTGCTGCGAAGCCCCACATGCCTCTGAGATTGGAACCGTTCGTGGTAAGCTGCGAGGACCAGGTCATTATGACATTGTTTGACGCAAACAGGAAGCGAGCCATACCTTGATCTCAGGTTCTTGGCCCTTCTTACTATCGTCCTTCACCTGGAAACACTCTGTGATGCCGGGAATCTCGCGAACAATAGTTGAGCGGCAGGTGCGTTCGACGATGCCAACGAAAAGCAACTTGGGCATATCCATGCGGAACTGGACCGGATTCAGTTAATGCGGAAAGGAGTATGGGTACAAGCTGGGCGACGCACCTCAAGCTGGAAGGTACAACCAGCTTCCGCAAAGGAAAACATCGTGGCTTGATTCAAGTTGGTCATGAAAGAATCCCTGACCCTGCTAACCTCGCTCTTCAATGACATGTCCGCCTTCTTCTTGACTGTCTCGACGTCGCCGTCTACACTTCCAACATCGGATGCGAACTCGGCCTCGAGAGCAGCATCACCGTACTCCTCGGCACCCTCGTCGTCGCTCTCGTCACTCTCATACGTTGCCTGTTCCTTCCTCTGTCTCGCCCGTTTCTCGTCCTCAGCATCGCCATCACCAACCTCGCTCTCCTCATCAGCATCTCTCCTGCGCTTGGGCGCCTCCGCCTCTTCCTCCTCACCCTCCTCCCCGTCACCTTCGCGCGACCTGACCTTCTTGCCCTTGCCCAGTTCCGCGATCTGGCTCCTCAGGTCAGCGTCGAGCTTCTTCAACTCGGCCTGAATCTCCTTCTTCAGCGTCAAAGGGAAGCGCGTCGCGAACGACGCCAAGATCTCCAGCGGGTCTGTATCGTATTCCGCGACATACTCCTCCTTTGGGAAGAATTTGATGTCAATCGTGAACCGCGTCCGCCGCGCCTGGCCTTCCACGATCATCTGCTCCTTCACCGTGACGCTGTCGACGACCTGGGAGAGTTTGACGCGGCTGGCGCGTTTACAGAACGTGTCGATATCTGCAGCGGGCGTCCCGAGACGGACTTTCATTGTCATAGATGGCGTTTTTGGAGTCTGAGAGGCGGTCATGACAATTTCTCGGAGACGGGGTATACCAAGTGTGACGTTCGCAGCACCATGTCCGGCGAAATGGAAAGTGTTCAGGGTCATTTGAGTGGATGGTTCACCAACACTGCAGGGAAGAGATCAACTAAGAACTTGCGAGGACGCCACTAGCTCACTTACCCTTGTGATGCAAGCAGACCGACCGCCTCGCCGGGCTCGACTAAGCTCCGCAGGTACTTGACGTTCATCAGCAAGCGGAAGTTCGCGGGGTGTATGGGCTGCTTCCGGCTCCGAGGGCACTTCTCGTCCGCCTCTCCTTTGCTTTTAAGGATACCGTGCGGATTTGTCTTCACGTACTTGTCGACCGCTGTAGCAAACTCCTCCGACGTGCTCCCAAGATATCGGCTCGGGCTATAGAGCGATAGCACTGGATCATATTTGTCGCGTTTGGAGCGGACGCCTCTGCTCGGGGGGTCAGCCGATTTCTTGAGGACTTTCTTCATGTACGAAACGGCGGTCGTTTCGTCAAGGAGTCCGGTAACGACGCGCGGCTGCAGTATGTTCACGAGTGACACTTCGTTCTGCGCGATGAACTCGAATTGATACAGGTGCTTTTGTTTCGTCACGTCCAGGGCGTCGCCACCATATTGGAACTGATAGATCGAATCGTCACTCCCACGCACGGTGTGGTCGTAATGAACGCGGATGCCCTCGAGATGCTTGATCAGACACCGCTGCAGGTATCCTGACCGTGATGTCTTGACAGCGGTATCGATCAGTCCTTCGCGACCAGCCATGCAATGGAAGTAGAACTCCTGAGGCTTGACGCCGGTCAAGAACCGACTAGCGACGTATCCACCGGCGATAGCTTTGGTCTCGAAGGGCCGGAACGAGGGCAGCGTCTTCCCGCTGACCATGACCGGCACACGACGACCTTCAAGCTCCTGCTGACCAAGGGCACATGAAATCTGCCGAGCGTTGACAGCAGAACCTTTGGCACCAGACAACGTCATGGTCTGCATGTGGTTGTGTGGGAACTTGCGCCATAGCTCATGGGGGAGGACAGTATCGGATATTGACGAGGTCAGCTTCGATAGCTTCGTCTTGACGGTGACATCAAGTCCTGCCATCTTGTTGTCGTCGCGCAAAACGTCCTCCAGCAACGAGGTAAGGGCAGCCGGGATCTCTTCCTTTGGTACGGTCTGTAGGGATGGGAAGTTCTCGATGGCGCCTTCCGTGCCGAGGTCCTTGCCTTGCTCGAGCAGGGCATCTCGTTTGGCGTTTCCTTCCGGTGTCAGAGTCAAGTCGTCCATGCGACACGTAAATGCTCGATGCTGCAGGAACTTGGTGAACAGTCGACTGAGGATACCCAGGAGTTGGCCAGCGATCTCAGCGCCGTACAGTTCGTAGACAGAGTGCACGAGACCGTAATCGGAAGCTCCGAAAGCGGCTTTGTCGAGGACACCGCAGAGAAGCTCGCCGTCCATCAAGACAACCTTATCTTCCCTGGAGTCAGCACCCCAAAGGAACCCAGGGACCTTGGTCTTCGCATTCAGATTCAAGCCCTCTACATTGGGAGGCGTGATGTTCTTCAGGACCGTCGAGATCTGCAAGGAGGGTAAGCATGTAGGAAAACGCCTCCTACGAATCACTTACGATCTGCTTCCCGGTCCACAACGGCCTTGGCTTCCATATGGTGGGCGGTAACGTCACTAGTCGAGATTGGGTATCCTCCGGCCGTAGCGCGCCATAGAGAAGTTGGAAGTACTCTTCGCGAGAAAAGAATGCGTCTTGACTTGTCATCCAAACACCTGCGACAACATGATCCTGGATCAGGCCTCGCAACGGGTTACCGGACGTGGGCACTAGGTACTGGTTGTCCGTGTTGGCGAGAAAATATGCCTCGGCGCGGGCAACCTGGTTTTCTGCGACAATTCAGATCATGAAAATTGGCTATACAATGGAAAACCTACGAGGAAAGTGGATGTTCATTTCTGTGAGAGATTCATTCAGTCGCTGTGTCATGGAGGAGCGAGTGAACAACATACCGTCTCCATCAAAGTCAGCTGAGTTAAGCGGTACGTCAGATTAGAAGAGAACACTTTGGAACACGAGAAACTTGCCATTATACGAATTACTACGGGGACGAGGCGCATGAGTAACACTTTAGCGAATAAGAGAGATCAGACTGACCAGTTCGCGTAGTGCATCCGAATTGTCTTCTCGCCTTGCAACACCCGAGCCTTATGTGCCATCATACTAGGTTTGTGGAGTGTGGGTTGTCGGTTAAGAATCAAGATGTCGCCGTCTCGAAGATGCCTGTACACCTTCTTGTTCACTGCTGCCGTCCGAGTATAAAGTCCCTTGCGGCCGGCTGTACCTCGATCTCCTTCCTGCGGTGTCAAAAGCTGGTTTGCAATCGCCGTCCGTTGCTCTACGGTAAGCTTGTCCTGCAATTGTGATGTCAGACGCCAGCACCATGCCCAGAAAGCGAGGCACGTACGAGGGACTGCTGGCGGCCGTCTTCGTACTCCACCATGGAAGCCCCGGGATAGCCTCGTGGACCAGTTATAACCTGTTGCCGTAGTTCATGGAAATTCACTGGTGTTACGGGTTCGGGGAACGTCAGCTTCCTCGCGAAAACAGGCGGCACTCCGATTTCGTTAGGTTCAATGTTGACGTCAGGAGAGATGACTGAACGAGCAGCGTAGTTGACTCGTTTACCCTGAGCGAGAGTCAGAGTAGAAGCTACCGCCATAGCTCTGGAGGACTTACCATCATGTTCTTGCGGAATAAACCTTCCTTCTTCTCTAGACCCTGCTTTACACCCGCTGGAGGAAGCTTCCCTTGTCGCACAGGAGCTGGGTTCTTGCTGCTGTCCATAAAGCTGTTGACATCGACTTGGAGCTGTATTAGGCGTTCCAGCAGGGCAGCCATCAACCTCTGTTGAGTCGCCTTATCGAAGTTCGGCGTTTTCTGGGATGCGGTGCGCAGCTCGAGATTGATATCTCGTAGACGGTAGGAAGTGTTGAGAACCTTCGCGAGAAGCTCGTTCTGGGGGTGCTCGAATAGAACCTCATTCATCTTGGCCGGCGGTCGAAAACGGGTGGGAGCCACGGGGATGACCTCGAGGAAAAACATGTCGGCAGAGGCCAAGGAAAGCTGGTCGACCGTCAGGGGAGCAAATGGTCCATGGCGCCCGTATATTAATGAACAGGCCACGGCTTCGTTGCGGAATAGGCGACGTAGATGAGCACGACATTCTTCTGCAGCGACAACACGTTCATTCCGGCCACGCGCCGTCTTCACCCTTCCATTAGCAGCTCTTGGAAGTTGCGGGCCTTTGGATCCCTTCTCGCTTTCCTCCTCGTCCTCCTCCATGAGATTATCACCTTCTCCTTCGTCCTCGCTCTCCTCTGGGTCATCCATGTCAACATCGGATTCCGCCGCAGCCTTCTGGGAAGGATGAGCAAGAGAAGGGGCGTAAGCCTTTTCAGCAAGAAGCACATCGGGGCGTTTTCTCCGAAGCTGGTTCTTCTGCTTCGCTGACAGGTCGTATTCAATGATTTTGACGTAGCCTTCCTTCCTAAATGTATATGCTGGGCTGAAATGCAGATTTCAGCGATCGGCCAAAACGAGGTCGAGAAAGCTCACCTTGAACAATCCGAGTTTTGACACTTATTCAAGAGAGTCGCCTTCAGGAACTCGTTGATCAGTTCCTTGCGCGCTTGGTACACAAGGCCGTCCTTGTAATGATCACGCTTGCTATCTGAGGCCCGTTGGAGATGTACAGCAACGTACAGGTTGACGCGCATCATGAACTGCTCAGTTGTTTCATCTGGGACGTCGGGCTTCTCATCCACGCTCTCGTTCAACTCCTCACCCTCCTCGGATTTCTTCTTGGAGAGCGTCTTCGGGCTAATGCGAATCTGAAGATCGTCCACGCCATGGGCAGCGTCGAGTAGTCCTCGTTCAAGTAGACGGAACTTGGCTATGTATTTGCACAACTGAAAATGGGGTCAGGACATGCCATACATCTATACCTCGAGGTACATACCACTGTCCGACTCATTTTGAAACGGTGACAGAATAGACAGGTTCCGCGGAGAAGATTGTACATATTCGTCATAAAAAGCGGGTGAAATACTGGTGCAGGTAGCTCGATGTGTCCAAAGTGGCCCGGGCAAGTGTAGTAGGTGAGGCGGCATGTTGCGCAACTAACTTGAGAATTAATGGCTGTAGCAGAGGAGAGATGATTGGGACGCACATGTCGGATCGGTCACTAGGACCTAACGCGGGATCATAAAGTCCTCCGATATTCGGTCGGTTGAGGTCGTCCAGCAAGACTGGATTAACAATCTGCTTCACTGATATTCGTCGGACATCTTCGGTCGTCAAAAACGAAAAGGAAATTCCAGCGACGGTGGAAGGTAAGGAATGTGAGATATTCATGACTGCAATGGTCGGCCTTGCGAGCGACGGTGACTGGCCAGGTCAAAAAGCTTGAGGAGGCTCACTTGGAGGCTGGAGTTTAACTGTCGGTATCCGGAAGCTAACTTTTTCGTCCGTCACGTGCTACACCGATCGCAACGTTACATCACTGATTCACTCTGGTCGAGGTGTCGCGGTCGTCGTTGTCGTCTCTGGTGCACAACATGTCCATCCTTACTCTCCGTGTCAAAGCATAGGCGTCGGAGCCACCGTCAAAATTGCCCTTCATCGGTACCGGCGGTGAAGTTTGACAAGAGACATTAACATCTCGCCGTTTCGAATCAATTATACCATAACGGCTCGTCACGACCAAAGCTGGCTGCGACCGTATCCCTTAGTCGACGGGAGTGGAAGGTTCCGCGGAGATATGCTCGTCTCATGCTCAGCCAACGGTTCGCATGCCATTCTATTTTTTATTGACCCTCGATCTGCACTCCGACGTATATTTGATAATTCTGTGCCAACGGACATGCAATGCAATCGCGGCTAATAAAGAAGTTTATCAAGAGCAATCGGAGCCGCTGCGGTACCTGCGAAGCTCACGATCACTCCCACGTAACGGCAGCGTCGGCAGTGTCGGCGTATGGGATTCAGAGGCAGATGTAGGATCTCATTCGCTTTGCGCCACTGCTGGTGTAGGCCGTCCCGGTAATCGCGACGGCCTAGGGGGCGTCCGTTCCACCCTGCGGCTACGAAGAGTGATGCTCCATTATGCACGCGATCTCCGCTGGAAAAGGCATGTGCCGATGTTGCCAATGGAGCATATTCGAGTTGTTCAACATGGCAAACCGGACTCCGACGCTGGGCGACAAATAGTATGAAGCTGTTCACGCCAGGTAACACCGTCACCCAACCCGCCTTCTCCAGGATACATCCCTATTCATACACGACCGTCATCGTGGGTGGTCATAATCATAGTGCAAATGACCGGCAGTCTGGCGGGATTTGGACTGACGTCAAATTCCTTCGCGCTCTATTATAAGACGCCAACTGAATGAAAGACTAATCCGTGCCATGTCTGGACGCAACCGCTCAGAGCCCGCCGAAAGCAATGCAAATGAACGCGAAGTAACCGATCCCGTCACTCACCTTCCGGTGGTTATACACGACCATAGCTCTGGGGAACTAGAACAAATCCCTGCACACCCGTCGGTCTTCCAGGACGTATACTCGCAAGGGCGCCACGGGGAGGATGCAGTAGCAGCTTCACACAGGCAACATCTCGAGCTTGAACGTATCTTGAACGAGGAAATCCACAGGGTCCGTTGGCTTGAGGCTAGCGACGTCGAGAGCAGGACGAAAATACGGACTGCGGTTATCGCGACATGCGCAGCTGCCATCGGGGGTTCCGGGGGTTTGATCTTCCTCTGGGTGTGGAGTAAACTTCTTGGGAGGAAAGTGTTCGGCTCCGTCGAGCTGCTCTTTGGAACCAGTGGTAGTTTGCTAGTGGCTCTGGGTGTCGGTGCATGCGTGCTGTTCTATCCGTCGACGCCTCTGGAAAGTACGAAGGTTGCGAGGAGGAAGACGCCACGTGAAGGGGAGAAAGGCGTCAAGGTAAGCTGCAGATCCTTCTTATTTCGGTGGGCAAAACTCAGATTAATTTTCTGGTCACGCAAAGGATTACGACGACGAAGGCCCTGAGTCAGATTTCTGGCTCAACGCCCTTTTACACTCCCTATGGCCCATCGCCAATCCAGCGCTTTTTACCCCCATCGCGGACATGCTCGAAGACGCTCTCCAATCCACTCTTCCGAGCTTTGTGCATGGCGTGCGCGTCGCTGACATAGGTCAAGGCTCCGAGCCCGTCCGCATCCTTGGAATCCGCTGGCTCGCAGCAGGAAAAGCCGGGGAAGAGACAGAAGGTATGAAAGCCGAGGAAGGCGACTTTATCAACCTCGAAGTTGCCTTCGCCTACCGAGCGCGCACGGATCTGGGCAGCGGGCTCAGGAATCGCTCCGGCAATGCGCACCTTCTGATGGAGTTCTTCCTCAGGGGGGGTGTGCCCGTCCCGGTGTGGGTAGAGCTGACGGGCCTTCTCTCGACGGCGCGAATGCGCATCCAGCTGACGCCCAACCCGCCTTTCTTCTCATTCATGACGATGACGCTCCTGGGCCAACCCAAGATCACCCTGATATGTACGCCACTTTCGAGAAACTTTCCCAATGTGATGGATGTTCCTGGCCTGTCGCAGTGGCTGCAGACTGCGATTGACAAAGGTGTTTCCAAGTATGTTGCGCCAAGAAGTCTTAACCTGAACTTGAAGGAGTTACTGAAGGGTCGAGAGAAGATGGACACCGAAACAGTGGGCCTTGTCCTCGTCACTATTCGGAGCGCGAAGGGGTTCAGGCAAGGAGACGTTTCAAATATTTTGGCGCGGCGAGAAGGACGGAAGGGCGATCTATATGCGACCCTGGGGTGGGGAAAGTGGGGAAAGCCATTATGGTCGACTCGGTAATCCTCTTCGAGCGACCTTCCGAACGCCTGCCTCACCTTTTATGGCCTAGGATCATCAGTAACGAGGATTGTCCAGTATGGGACGAAACCACGGCCCTTCTGGCAGGGCCGACGGAAGTTCATGCGCAAGAGAGGTTAAGAGTACAACTCTGGGATTTTGGTGCGTCCGACGACTGCCGTTCTACTCGAGCTCACTTGATATCCACGCAGACCGTATGAAGGCGGACGATCTCCTTGGGACTGTGGAAATTTCTCTCGAGGACTTGATGCACCAATCAGAGAACCGATTCTCAGCACGGAAGGACATTTTTACGAAAACCAGCGGCTCTCCAGAGCAAGGCAGGCTGTCTTGGGAATGTGGGTTTTTCTCGAAGACGACGCTAGAGCAACACCTCGAGGAGAGATGGGCTGAGCTGCCAGAATTCGAACGCGAGGTCGCGACGCGTGCTGAGCGAAAGTACAAGAAAGCCAAGGCCCGAGAGAACGTATCCGGTGAAATCGAACAGCAGAAGGAGGAGGAGATGAGGGAGATGACGCAGGAACTCATCGCTCAGTCTAAGCCTAGGGAGGAGTGGCCTACCGGGGTCTTGGCTGTGAAGATCGAGCGAATATTTGGATTGGAGGTACAGAAGGTGAAGGGAAGCGGTTTCAGAGATGGGAGCGAAGGCGAGGATGAAGAGTCGGAAGATCTTCCTAGCCCGTACTGTACGGTGATCATCAACCATCACCGGGTTTACAAGACGAGAACGAAAATGAAGACAGACAAGCCTTACGTACGTCCCGTCTTGAACACTCTTCGGGAAGCCTCTGCCAACTAGTTTGACAGTTCAATGCGTTGGCCGAGAGATGGCTTCGGCACTGGCGAACTACTGTCGTCATCATCTCCGTGCGAGACGCCCGCATGCATGAGCCGGACCCTCTCATTGGTGTGATCGTTTTGCCTCTGCACCGGGTATTTGAACAGAAGTCACATGTCAACGCCACCTTTTCCCTCGTCGGTGGGATCGGCCACGGGCGAATGCGCCTTGCGCTCACATTTCGCAGCGTACAGGCCAAGCTCCCAACTCGCCTGTTAGGGTGGGTCGTCGGCACACTTGAAGTGGATCCCGCCGTTAGCCCGTCATTCGATCTGCCTGCGGACCTCGCATCGTGCACTCTGGTATTTCGGACGGTTCACGGCAAAGGCAAGATGCCGCCGCATCGGGACGGCGGGTGGCGCGAGCGGCAGGAGCGGCCTCTTCGTTTGCCAGTCAAAAAGCGCTACCAGTCTTGCCTACTTATCGAGTTCCACAAGCACGCTCTTGGGATCGACAGGAAGCCGGCGTTCGCAACGTTGTGGCTCAAGGACATTCCAGACAACCGAGATATCACCACCGCACTTGCTGTGCGTAAAAGCGATGACAGAGCTCTGGAGCGCGCCAGGGCGAACACCTCGTATGAGATCGGGGAGCGCGTCGGGCAGATCACGGTGAAGTTTCGCTTCTGGCCTGGACTGAGCGTGTATCACAGGGGAATCGCGGAGCATGACGCGGATGTGGCTGAAGTGATGGAGGTGCTAGACCGTGCTGAAGAGGCGAAGGAGATCGGTCAGGCTACGCTGCCCAGCGATGAGGCCGGTCATGCATATCAGGAGTGAGAAGAACCTCGATCGTATTACCCAGAATCCAGTCTGTGGCATTTTGGCATGTTTGGAAGTCTTGCTACACGTTGCATGAACGTTCGGCCGAACGGTACGCCATGACGCGCTGGAATAGAATGTGACTAGAACGGGCGCCCTTGCAAGCAGCGATCGTCTTTCACTTCAGGAACTCATGCCCACCGAGATGTTGAATAAATCAATCGGGTCTAATTCATACCGCTACCTCGTCTTACAGGTTGAGTCCGCGGCTTCCCTGACTTCATCTTCTGTGCTTCACCAACAAGCTCCGCGATGAGGGCATTGTACGTCTCACTGTCTTGCTGCAGTGACTCTCGTGCTTGCAGTAGATGTGTAAGAAGCGCTGAGGTCGCCGCTGTCTGCGCTCTGAGGTCCGTCAGATGTCGTTCCAGCGTCGACAAAGGTTGTATGGTGAGGGTATCTTTCAGGAGCCATTAGTCGTGCTGGACGTCGTTCTGCAGATAAAATCCGCGCTCGCACCTGGATCAAGCTCGAGGAGCCTCTGTATTTTTGCGTGGTCAAGTTCTGGTTTCGGGCCAAAGTGTGATGGTGGAGTAACCTGCCGAATTGGCTGTGGCGTGCCTGCTCGGGAATTGCTCGACGATCCTGGTATATTGTTTTGGTGCAATGGATTACGCGGGCCCGGGGGCGCTGACATGGGACGGGTGGATATTTCGATGGGCGGCAGTGGTTTTCCATTGGCGCGTGGTAGGACTTCGTCCAAGTTGACGGGTATGCCAAGCGCGATGAGATGCTGGCGACGTATGCGTGATCGGATCCAATTTGGTGGTTTCGTCGGGGGAGGTGACTGAACGAGCATTTTGTATAATTCGCGGCTGGAGGGGACTGTGAGGGGTCATCCAGGAAAACAGTTAGCTGAATCGTACCTCTCCGGCGTCACCAATACCTGATTGACCCCTTCTACATCCCGTATCGCATCGTTCGTGAGGACAGTGGCGAGGTTTGCATATCCCCATATTGGAGCCAAGATATTGTTCAACTGCTCCTCCAAGGCTTCTCTTGTTGGTACAGGGTCCAGGTTCAAGGGATGCCACTCCGAATACGAAGAAGGCCCTGCTATCCGCACGTCGTCTCCAAAGCTCGCATCATCTTCAAAACCTGAGGGACCTGCGATCTGAGGCTCTCCAAAATCTTCAAAATCCCCGAAGTCATCATCTACCGCGCCCGCTGGACCTTCTTCTACGGGTTCGTTGAAGTCATCGAATTGGTCGTCGAATTGAGCCTCAGGTGTGATAACCAGTGAAGATGGTATTTTGGGTGGAACGATATTGACGGGTTCATTCGTACTCCATACCGAAGCACCGAAGGTCAGGTCGTCGTCCATTCTTGCCAGCCCTGTGCAGCTCCAGTAAATGGTGGTCACTCGGCGAAGGTCAGATTTTGGCTATGTTTGGAGTGAATGGGCGCCCAAGTTGACATGCATGTCCTCTTCCAACCACGGACAACATAATTTCCTCTTCGCGTCCCTTGACTCCAACAAGCCTCGCACTGCACGGAAAGTGCATATTCGAAGACTATACGATCTACTGCAACTATGTTTACACCGCAACGACCTAGAACGCGCTAGCCAAGCATGGAGTATCTTATCTCGTTGCAAGGAAGTTGACTGGATGTCGATGTGGACCACTGGTTTGCTTCTCGTAGGCGCGACGCTCGATGAGAAGAATCGCACGTCCAGACGCCTGGATTATTTGCGTACCATGATGCTTCGCAATCAGGACGACGTGAGTTATTTTTGCTGCAATTCCTTTCCATCGCTGACGGAGTGCAGCGCGAACACATCCTCCAGGAATTAATTATCCAGCTGATACAGTCCGAACGACACCGGGAGGCCTTGGATGAGCTAGAGCTGTGCGTCTCAGGCTAACATTTGTGGCCAACCTCTGACCAAGTACCAGGTACCTGCCCACCTTCCCTTACCAAAACAACCCCATCCTCCATATCTATGCCGGCCTTATCTCTCTGTACTTAGCGCAGCCCAGCGCACGTAAGGCGTCACACTGGATTCCCTGGTGAAGCTGCTGACTATCTTCAGCAAACGATGCGTTCAATGCCGCCCTCCTGCGCGACGCGCAGTTCCACTTCGAACACGCGCAAAGCGTCGATCCTGACAACGTAGTGGCGCAAGGATTTCTCAACAGGGTACAACGAGACCTCAATTTTGTTCGGACCGTGGCTGACATCTAGAGCAGATACCCGCGTTGTTCAATACCCAGCAAACCCGCCAGGCAAATGAACCTGACTCGGAAGAGGAAGACATCAACAGTATGGTGCTAGACGACAATCCCAAACGAAAGCGGGTTCGCACTTAAGCATCACCGAATTTAGCGCACTGCCGTGTCCACTTTTCCAAAAATCTTAGCCCTGCCCAGTTGACCGCTGCTACCGGCTACTCTCCCTCCGAGTCGGACTCCATGTTGATCGCCGGCATTTCGTCGTCTTCATCTTCGTCGTTCTCACCTCCCTGAGTCCGCACAACCATGGGTTGCGGTGGTATCACCGGTTTAGCGGTCGCGCTTTCTGCGACGTTTGCCTTGGGACGAGGTGGCTCTATAGATGACTGAACTTCCGAGATCGGTGTCTGCTGAGCATCAGCGGTAGGTTTCGTTGGCAAGTTGGAAGGGGTGGACGGAGGCTTTGGAGGCGGTGGTGATAATGCATTGGATTTCACCGAGTTCATGTCGGTCTTGGCAGCTGAGGTCCTTGAGTCCTCTTCCATAATCACGTCCTGTGTTTCAGTTGTTGACGAAGGCTGGTCCGGAACTGCGCTACGCAGCCCAAGTTCTTGACGGATATTCGTCTCCTCCTGTGATTCTTCCGCACGGAACAGTGACAGAGATTCAACGTGAGGTAAGGAACGAACGAGCGGTGGCACACGAGGATGTATCAGAAGTTCCAGGTTACGGAAAGTCTCCTGATTATCAAAGATGAGTTCCAGCTGGAAGTGAATATGATACAAAAGCATACATCGTCATCTTCCATTAATGCGGCACGGACGACGAGTCCGAGGCTTTTGCTCATCACACTCGTGGTACCTGATCCGAGTTCTGTGTTGATAGATCGCAACGACTTCAAAAGCTCGCTATGGAGCTGCAAGTCGGGGGATAGCGATGCTGGCGGGATATGTGGGAGCGCAAGTTGCATCGATAGAAGGACACGAGCAGCGATCGAATGCATAGCCGGCGACAGGTTGGGGTTTCGCAATAGAAGACGCATTACTGCGAAAACCGACATCAACCAATGAATGAACGCAAGCACTTGCTGGACCTACCCTCAAGAGCGACGAGTAAGACTTGCCCGTCTTCAGGAGTTGGGCATATGACTTCTCTAGATAGTTTGAATATTTCATCGCCTTGGTAATCTCTTGCCCGTTTTTTACCCTTTTTGCCCTTCTGTGCAGACGCGGAGTCCTCGGTCGCTGGTGTCTCTGGAGGGGTGGCGAGAATGATCGACAACGACGGCAAAACCGCTTTCGCCAGGCGAGTAGGCACTAACGGCGAGTCTAACAGGTAGCAGTGGGTCAGGAGGGCTTGTACACTTGACAAAAAGGAGACGAGTTGCGAGCTGGCAGACCAAAGTCTTAGCACTGCCACAGAGAAAAGCCAGAAGACCTACGGCGTTGGCTTTGCCTCCAGATGGAATGTGAGGTAAGAGATCAGCCGCGTCAAATTAGGCGTCAGATGACGGCGAGCGCTGGCGGTTGGTGAGTATCGAATGTATCCTCTCCCAGATCACACTGACCATGTAGCTAGAGAAGAGATCAGATCACAGCTGAGTCTCCAGAACTGAGGGATGATTGAAATTTCCATGGCCCGAATCGTAGGATCGGCATGCTCCCTTCCCTTCGTGCGTGCTTTGTGAAAGCGAAAGCTGTATATAGATTGATGTTGCATACCTTGTCATCCTTTGTGCAGCTCAAGAGCGCAGTGATGAACTTGACGAGGGGCCCAACGGGGAGTTGCACGGGGCGTTGGGTGGTGGAGCTGTCGAAGCATCAGTACCCGGAACTAGGGAAGAAAGAGAAGTATCTGCCTGAGAAGGCCACAGAGAACGACTGTGCAACATCGAAGCCGATCCAGGTTGAGAGGGATGGCTATCAGCGCCTCATCGACGCTGGGCGAAGGAACGGCAGTGATGGGACCTATGAATAACATGAGAATAGTTCGCGTAAGTAGAGGTACACCAACCTTCACTAGCGAAAGTAGTTCTCAGCGCAGCGAACGCATTCCAGCCAAATGCCAATGTTTCGTCCACTGATTTTCTCCAAAGATTCGCAGCTCCGACTTTACCACCTGCAAAATGAAGAACAGCATATAACCGAGATGCAGCCTCAAGAAGCGGGCTGCTGGTTGGATTTGGAGCACTTCCGTCCAGGAAACGCAGGGACAGCGCTGATATGGCCGCATGCGATGGCCTATTGAGAGTGGGATATAGCGGAACCAAAATGGTCAATGTTTCAAGAATCAGAATCTGCGACAGTGACTGAGAAATAGCGTTTCATCTGAGATTCCCGCTCACCCTTAAATCTTCCTCTTCCTGCTTCTCTGCCAGACCAAGAATGGCGGCAGTGAACTTTGGCACGTTCGGTGTAGCTACTTGTCTCTGATATTCTGGAATACCAGCTCCGGCGCTAAATATTACGCGTAGAAATCGTATTGAGGCCTTAAGGACGGGAGCAGGTTCATTTCTCTTGAAGGGCATAGGCGTGAGGCGGTGACAGGAAGACAAAATTAAATCGACGGACAGAGAGCATCGGTAAAGCAGCGCCGAGCCAGCTCTGAGCGCATTCAATCATCGTGCTCTTCGACAGTAAAGAAGTTTTGCGTGCCAGGCACAAGCCAGACCATCGGGCGCCTGCATCCTTCGAATGTAGCAACGAATTTATCCTAGTCGTCCACTTGGGTAAGTGAGAGGATGCCAACAAAGACTCCTCGGTAAGAGCTGATAAGATGTACGGGAGGTGGAGCACAGCAGATGCGTCGGTGGCCAGATGAAGCTGCAAGAGAGCCTTGAGAGGATGTGATGGCTCCATCGCGCTCTTCCTAAACGTCTAAACGTCGAACGGAAGAAAATCTAGGAGAGCTTGAGGAGAGCAACGGCCTCCGAGATCAACATGCGTAAATACTTTCCGATCACCGTCGTCGCTGTTGCCGGCGGTCATTGTCGTCTCGCGTTGACGGCGTTTCTCTCCGCACAATACTACGATCATCCATGTCAAGGACCTTGAAGCCGCCAGCACTTGAGCCAACTGTAGAAGAACACCTCCGTCTCTCCGAATTCACGGTCTGCCTCGGCGTGTCTGTTCCAGAGAAGTCCATCCTCTGATCTGTATATCTCTAGGGTAAATTCGATGTCACCGAATTTGTTGGATCCGTCTCCGAGAAACTTATAGCGAAGTCCAAATCAGACAATGGACGTGCGTGGTCGTTCTCATTTTGTCTTCCTGACTCAACTCAGCTATCGGACAGCCTTCGATCCTAAGCCATTCATAGAGACCTTCGAGGCGGCGGTGGACAGGCTTATCGCGGTTCGGAAAGAGGTGCAGGCAAAGACCGAGCAGATGGAGAAGAGTGTACGCGTTTCCGAACGGGAGTACTCGAAGAAGATGGCAGACCTAAATCGTGGCTTCGAGGCATGTCCGCCCAGATCCCAAGTACGTTTTTGCCTCTGATGATTAACAGGCCGTGGGGGGCTCGTTCGCGGGTATGGAAGCGCGCATGAACCAAGTGAGCAGCACAGCAGTTCGCATAGGTACGTGTCGACCCTATGTCACTCGGAGAAACTGAAGAAGGATTAGGTGAACAACTGGAGACGGTCCACATCGAACGACAACGAGCGCAGGCTGCCTTTGATATTATTGACTTCTATAATCAACTGAGCAAGGGCGACACTGCACGCCTGGACACAATGAGGAAAGAAGGGAGAGCAGGACGACGTCAGGTTGCAGTCATATTACGGCGACTGAATACAGTGGCGAAGGAGGTGGATCTGCCTTCAGCTGACAAGGTGCGCTCAATCTTTCCATCGATCACAATTACCCTCGCAAAGCATTCCATGTAGACCCGCGAAAACATCGAGAAATACTGCGAGAAGTTCGAAAAAGAGATGCTCAACCTCTTCGATAGATGTTACAGAAAGGGCGACCCAAAGATGATGAACGTCAGTACCCATCGCATTGCTCGCCTTGGGGCGCATCCCGCTCATCGTTCGTTTTGAGCAGCATTGCGCTCAAACCCTGCTCGAATTCAATGGTGGTGCATCCTGCGTGCAAGTATACGTAAACCAGCATGATTTCTTCATCAACAATGTGCGGAACAATAAGCCTGTTGACGACCACGTCCTGTGCGCTTCCTGGCTTTCTGGATCACTGTCTGTACACACTTACTTGTCAACAGATGGGACGCCTTGCCAGATCCGGACGCAAGCCCTCCAAAGAGTGAGCAAGGGCTGGCAGAGCTTTTCGTGGAGATCCGATCAACTGTGGAGACCGAGGCCCAAATTGTAAAAGCAGTGTTTCCCAACCCTTCAGTTGTGATGCAAGTTTTCCTGCAGCGAGTGTTCGCGCAACCGGTAGGCCATTTGTTACATACCGGAAGTGTCATTTTAACGTCCCGCTAGATACAACAACATCTGGAACAACTCCTTCATCGAGGTAGCTCGATATCAGATCTGGCATACCTTCGTGTCCTACAACTTGCCCATGTTCAATCCTCTACGTTAGTCGAGGACCTCAAGACTTACGAGCTCCCTCATGTATCACCACGGACTCCTTACGAAGCTACTGAATTTCGAAGATCGCTTACAGGCACAGCTGCACCAGCTCCAGGAACCTCTGCTATTGTCAGCACGATGCTGGAGACCGCGATGGAGGAACTCTTCGTTCCCTACATCGAAGGCCAGCGATATCTTGAGCGTGAAAGTCGGAGTTTGGGCACTCTCTATTCGAGCCTTTTGTCGCAATTTACCAGGTACCATGTATGCGCTCCTTCTCCTCGAAATTAGCATCCCTTGACTGACCAGACATGTTGCTGTGAAGGAAAAGACGCAGAAGGGAAAGTCCTCCATGTTCGACCGCATGGTCAACCAGCTGAGTGCTGCTGCTGCTGCAACAACATCGACAAGTGGAGGTGCGACTCCATCAGCGCAAGCTGCGGCTGCGCTTATGAGATTCGGCGGGATCAATACAGGGAGTCAAGACAGGGCTGGGGAGGAGCCGGTCCGTGAAGAGGATGGCCTGCTAAGTGTCGACACTGCCGAAAAGATGCTTAAATGGCACGCAGAGGCCATTGGTCGCTGCGTCGAGCTGAGTCCACCGAACGATGTGTAGGTCGTTTCTCGTCATGACGGCAATGATAGCTTACATCAGTTGAAGTCCCAAGAACACGTTTGCGCTTCTCCGTGTGCTCGCAGAGGCGATAGGCAATGCGTACATTGGAGCAGCTATCGAGACGTGCGTGCTAGGAAACCCATTCCGACTTTCGCTAATGCGACTTACAGTGCACAAATGCGTTTAGACGCGGCAGATAGCAAAACTGAGCCAAGCATGCAGCCTCTGACCATAATACGCTCAGTAGACTTGATCTGCCATCTCTGGCAACAATACGTCAACACTGCCCTATTACCGCTGGCCAGCTCTTCGGTAACGACACGTCGTGAGATGGTCGTGTTTAACAACCAGTCAGTGAGCCGGCTGGAAGGCGGTACTAACCATCTTCTACAACGCCTCACGGATTGTTAGTTTCTCATTTTTCTCGTCGCGCCTGAAGCTAGCTTATCGACGCTACAGCGATCGTCTCCTGGTTGACCACGCAACTCACAAAGCAAAAACGCAACGACTTCAACCCGCGAGATGACGACCTTTCGTTTGCACGGGTGAACACGGATCCCTGTATCGCGTGTTGTGACGTTCTCGAAAAAGTCCGAGACGCTGCCGCCCAGAACCTAGGCGGGAAGAATCTGGAAGTCTTTCTGACTGAGATCGGTGTTGCGTTCCACAGGCGAGCACCTAATCTTGCCGTCATTGCAGTCCGCTCATACACCTGACAGTGCCCTCCTGGAGCATTTGCGCAAATTCCCTGTTAGTGCCACTGGTGGACTCATGCTTGCGAAGTAAGTGGGGCAGACTTTGGAGAAAAGTATCTCGACCTATATGTTGTCCAGGGACATCAAGTCATACCAAGACATCATCACCAGCTTTGGCATCCCAGCACTCAACGAACGATTCGAGTTCATTCGACAACTGGGAAATGTCTTCCTCGTGCGACCAGAAATCCTCAAATCGTACATCACCGAGAATTACCTTGGGCGTATTGACGCTACCCTGCTCAAGCCTTACCTGACGCTACGGAGTGACTGGGGTCAGTTTCATAAACTGTTCAATGATGCCCAGGGAATTCCAGACGAGGGGACGGAAGGCGGTCGAGGATTGAAAGATCGCTTCGGTCGTCTGAGCTTGATGATGAAGGAACTGGAGGGACTGAAGTTGACTGACGGAATCCCGAAAGGCATGCCGACGATTCCAACCAGTTTCGCGAGCGGTTTTGCCATGCCCTCCCGGCCATTTGGCAATTGACGGTGGAGGACATCTTATTCTGTATTTATACTGTGTTTTCCTATTTATTCTCCTTTGAACACAGGCTTTCGCTTTGCACGGAATGCTTCCAATGCCTCCAGTCGATCTTGAGTGGATAACAGGGTTTCGTACGATGCTCGTTCAAAGTCGAGTCCTGAAGCGATGATCTTCAGCATGTTTTTGGAGAGAAACGTTGAATATAACAATACCAGTCTCAAGCGCAAGATCTTCAGACCTAGAGACCGCCTGTTTGGCTGCTCTGAGAGCCAACGGGGCTAGAAAGCATACGTCAGAAGACACCTCGTGCATCACAAACAAGTGTACCATTCTTCGCGATAGTTTCCGCCACGGTAAGTGCGCGGTCGAAACCAGTCGTGTCGGGGCTCGACACGTAGTCGACGAGCCCTGCGCAAATTATCAGCGTCTCCTGAGTTTCGCAGCTCGTCAAGTTCATACCCCATGCAAGTGCCTCTTCCGCGGTCAAAGTGCGCGCGGTGAAAATGAGATCCTTCGCCTTGGATGGGCCAAGAAGTCTGGCAGCCCTCTGAGTACCACCAGCTCCGGGTATAATGCCAAGGCTGGTTTCTGGAAGACCTATTTTCTTCACGCTGCGTCCTTCAGAGGTTGTCAAAATCTCAAACGACATCTGTGCGGGAGTCATCAAATACCTGCCACTCGCAAGTCACAGGCAAGGGCCAATTCCAGACCGCCTCCTAGTGCAGGGCCGTCTATGGCGGCAATGGTAGGCATGGGAAGGTTTTCAAGCTTTCCCAGAGCATCGCGCAAGTCGGCAAGAAATTTTGCGACTTGAACTTGCGACATGGTGCGCCTCTCCGCAAGGTCCGCGCCTGCACAGAAGGACCCCAGTGTCGTTGAACGGAGAATGAGGACGCGCACACTTTGGAAAGGCAGTCAGAGGGGAAACATGAGCGACGCGGTTACGCATTGGTACCTCTTATCAAAGTGGACTTTCTCAAGGCTTTCCCGAAGTTGCTAAAACAGAGAACGTTTGGAAGAGGGATCTAACGGCCAATTCATGGCATTTACCGCAAGCAGAGCAAGCGATATTGCGTTCTTGCTCTGTGGTCGGTTGAGTGAGAGACATGTTATGCCCGGATGAGAAGGAAGGTCCTCCAGCAACGCTTCTTTCGAAGACGTGGATGTATACCTGCGGACAGCAACCAAGCGCGAAGGAATAAACCGTCCGACTCTGAGAAGGAACATGAGCGGGGAGGCCAAGTTCCGAGAACGTGATGTTGTGACATTTGGTCATGTGCACGATACCTTGCGTGACGCGACGTTCCAGCATCGCGTTTCGCGACATTAGCACCTCGTTCCACCACATCGAGAGACTCCATTAAGAAGGTGAGACAGCAGGCCTTTGTTCGCAAGATATTTCATCACACGGTTTATCTTACTCTTTTTCGTTCTTCTTTCCTACCGACTTGTAAGACCCTCCATAGGAACTTAAGTATCGCTCCTTGTCAGAGTTTACCGACGCCGAGTCGTTCTTTTCTCAGATACGACCAGTACGACAGTGTTCCTTCATGTACGTAGTTAGTATATGAATGGGAACGCTCGAAGATCCTGGCGCTGGTCAGTTATGGGCTGCAGAGTTCGGCGCGGGAGATATTGAGCAAAATGAATATGACATTCTGGGGCTCGCGTCCCAGGTCAGATTGGTGTCACAATCGAGACAGTCGGCTGTCTGTACCACACAGTTCTGCAGCAGAAAGGAAGCGGCATAAACTAGGATTGTCAAGGGTCCTGTACTCTCGCCACTGCAGTTTAGAGTACATACGGGATACTAAAATCCTTTAGTCTTCATCTCTTTGTGGCCTCGATTCCTGCGCCTCGGAGGGAAACTCTCTTCGTGCTTGAACTGCTAATCTGCTCCACTCCTTTCACGCATTTTATGCATGCTCAGGCATTGGCATTGATCCCCCCGACGAGTCAGGTTCTACCTCCATAGGCCGCAGCATCGAGTGTGAGACTCGGAATATTTTCCAGCATCGTTGTTCAGAAAGTCCTGTGACGCGTTGCGTAAAGTGAGGCCGCCCAAGGGCGGTATGTCCCTTCCATGGCATTTGATGACGGCCAGACAATTTCAACGAGCCGGGCAATCAGCGGTGCGTATTTTTGCACCGGTGCAGAGAGAGCAAAGGCACGCCGCGATGGCGCTCTAGCACACGATTTTAGGCACGAGGCAGCGAATACGTACGAACACGCAGGGCGATGCAAACCTTTGAGATTGCACGGACCGATTGGCCATGGCAGGGAGATGTTGGCGTGCGATGTGATACAAGTTCATGCCGTACCCGCGGCCGAGGTGATTGGCCAAGCATTGACGAAGTCGGGATACGACGTTTTGAAAGGTTACGAGGCGCGCCACGGAGCCTTTTCTTTGCAACCTTCTGATGCTAGCAGGGAGTTGCCCGGCGCGCTGGGTGGAGCCTGATGTTATAATAGGCTGCAGGGTAGTTATCTCGAGGCAAAGAATTCTTTTCCGTCTACGGACACCATATGGTCAAGGAGTGGTCTTCGTGATCCCAGCTTAGCCGAGGGGCCAGGACGAGGGCGACCGAGGAGTGACGTCAGGAACAAGCAGTAGTACGATGAAAGATGTCCGAGCTTGTCCGAGTCGGCCTTCACTTCGAGCTCCCATGTTCGGTCACAGAGGGATCCAGCCGATTCTTCGTTGACCTAGTCTGAGAACCCTGCAGGGCGAGGAAAGCAACGAGGTCGAGGAAGCTCGGGATTCCAAAGGCGTGCTGATGGGCCAGTGGGCCTTCGTTAACTTGTCGTCACCCCAATTCCCGACGTGCATTGACTGTGCTGCACGACTCCCCCCTGTCTGCAAATCATATCTGCACATCGGTCGGATGTTTTCCCATATTTCCCTACATACCGCGTTCTAATGACTGGCAAGGAGGATTGACTGCGGGGCGCAGGCAGAGGCCTGGCACGGCGGCGCGCCGTTTGGTTGTGCGTGCTGATTGGTTGTCAGGGACATTGAATCTGCCTGGCTAGGAGCCAGATGCCGTCTTGACACGAAGACCATGACATCCAACCCGATAATCGGCCGGATTACAGACTCAAGAAGTGTGTCGATCTTCGCTGAAAAGGACTGGTTTACGGCGATTGGAGCTCTCGCCTGAGACCCTGGGAAGGAGCTTTCGTCATATGCGTCGAGTAAGACGTAGAACTGTTCATACTGTAACAACGTAGATCCTGGGGTGACCACGTTGCTGAGGAGAGGAGAGAAAATGAAATGCACGTCTTCTATTTAGAATGAAGCGTTCTGATGGTATCACTTCGCTTAGAGTGTCCGGACTTTGAAAAAAGTCGATAAAAGACGTAAGATGTCTGCTACATTCCTTAGCCTTCCAGCGTCCTCGCCTCAGAAGCTCTCTCGTGCTCCCCTGCATCTCAGCTTTTAGCTCTTACATCCTCAGACCGTCTTTCTTGGAGTAACTTGCATACTTTGCATGTTCTCGAACCAGCTCTGCAGCCCCCACAACGCATATAGAGGTATCAAGCACACCACCGCCGGTTTCGTGCGACGTTTCTGAATTTCGTCCACTCACCACTTCGCGAATATCTATTTGACTGAATCCAATGGCCCCGAACGTCACTAACGGAACCTCTGGGTGCACCACCCCCGAGTCCCAGCTCGAGTCCATTCTCCCTGTCCATCCGACTGCTGCCCGTCGCCCTCACGCGATCACCGTCCAGTCCGAGAACACGCTTTACACCGACGAGTACATCACGTCCAAGTTCTTCGACCGCTGCTCCAATGTGACCGTATCTGACGGGCAGTTCACCATCACCCCGACCGTACAGCCGTACGAGTTCCAGACCAAGAGAGCTGTCGGCAGGACCGGGTTTGTGTTTGCTCTCAGTGCTGGTCGCGTCGCGCCTGCTAATATTTCATCCATCCAGGTTGATGATGATCGGTGTCGGCGGCAACAACGGCACCACCTTGTGCGCGACCATTCTCGCGAACCGCCATAACATCACGTGGCACACCAAGCAGGGTCTCCAGCAGCCCAACTACATCGGATCCCTTCTCCGTGCATCCACCGTCCGCATTGGTACAGAGCCTGCCACCGGGAACGATGTCCACGTCCCTGTCTGTGACGTCCTGCCCATGGTCCACCCCAACGACCTTGTCCTCGGTGGCTGGGACATCTCCGGCTTGCGCCTCGACAGGGCCATGGAACGCGCCCAGGTTCTCGACTACGACCTTCAGCGCCAGGTCGCCCCGCACATGGCTCTTCTCGGCTCTCCGCTCCCTTCCATCTACTACCCTGACTTCATCGCCGCGAATCAGGAGGAACGTGCCGACAACGTCCTTCCCGGCACCGACAAGCAGGCCCACCTGGAGCAGATCCGTGCTGACATCCGCAAGTTCAAGGCGGACAATGCCCTTGACCGCGTCATCGTGTTCTGGACCGCGAACACTGAACGCTACAGCGACATCATCCCCGGTGTAAATGACACTGCGGACAACATGCTCGCCGCGATCAAGAACTCCCACTCCGAGGTCTCCCCCTCCAGTCTTTTCGCTGTTGCTGCCATCCTCGAGGGTGAGCCCTTCGTCAACGGTGCACCCCAGAACACCTTCGTGCCCGGCGTTATCGCCCTCGCTGAGCGCCACCAGTCCTTCATTGGTGGTGATGACCTGAAGTCCGGCCAGACGAAGCTCAAGTCAGTCCTCGCCGAGTTCCTCGTGAATGCCGGCATCAAGCCCCTCTCCATCGCCTCCTACAACCATCTAGGCAACAACGACGGCCGCAACCTCTCCGCCGAGCGCCAGTTCCGATCGAAGGAGATCAGCAAGAGCAGCGTCGTCGACGATATGGTCAACGCCAACCGCCTCCTGTTCAAGGCACCTGAGGACGGTCAGAAGGGCAAGGGCGAGCACCCGGACCACATCGTGGTGATCAAGTACGTGCCCGCGGTCGGCGACTCCAAGCGCGCAATCGATGAGTACTACTCGGAGATCTTCTGCGGCGGGCGCTCGACCATCAACATCTTCAACGAGTGCGAGGACTCGCTCCTTGCCACGCCCCTCATTCTCGATCTCTGTATCCTCACGGAGCTCCTCACGCGCATCAAGTACCGCCAGCTCCCTGCGGGTGGCTCTGCGGCGCAGGCTGAGTTTAAGCCGTTGTACCCTGTGTTGTCGCTCCTTTCGTACATGCTCAAGGCGCCTCTCGTCAAGCCTGGTACGCCGCTTTTTCTTTGTTACTCGTGAAGAGTATACTGACGTTCCAATCACAGGCACGGAGGTTGTGAACAGCCTCAATAGGCAGCGCAACGCGCTCGAGAGCTTCCTTAAGGCCTGCATCGGCGTTGAGGGCAGCAGCGACCTGCTCCTTGAGACCCGCATCTGGTAATTGCGCCATGATGTGCCGTTCTGGAACGGGAAG
Organism: Lyophyllum shimeji; assembly: GCA_026008595.1. Classification (NCBI taxonomy): domain Eukaryota; kingdom Fungi; phylum Basidiomycota; class Agaricomycetes; order Agaricales; family Lyophyllaceae; genus Lyophyllum; species Lyophyllum shimeji. Next base: position 2,056,280 of record BRPK01000001.1, on the reverse strand, counting down.
GGGGGTTCAACATGCCCCCCTGTCACGGTATGCGACTTGATCTGAACTTCAGATGCCCTTCAACTGGCATCGTGGGCCAAAAGGGCTCTCACTTCGTATTTCTTTGTTGACTTGCCTGCGAGAATGTATCATGTCGTACAATGAACGTGTTGATTGCGTATCTTGCATATAAATGAGTGAGCTCGATGACCCGTGATCTTATCGTTTACCACCATGCCCCTCCCGCTCCTTATCGCGGAAGGCCATGTCTCGCTCACCGGCTTGCTCAGATGAGCGTTGGGCTGCTTCGTCGATCGATAGGTGCAGTCCTCGCAAGATACGGGACAGTGTGGACAGAGGTCTTGTGCGTTGGTCACGCCTTTTCGCGCGAGGGTTTATGGGGTACCACTGCATACAAAGGCGGACTGGGTGTCGAAAGAAAAAGCTGCATTTTGTACGGTCTTTTGTAAGTAATTTGATGTCTTGGGCCAGCCCCTTGTTACATTACGAACATGACTGGAGAGTACACAATGTCGAGGGCATCCTACGCCAATAAGTCCTGCGATAAATAAATAATGTTTCCTTCCATGTGAGATTGGGTATGTCGGATGAAGAGTGCGATAGTGAGTAAAACGAGGTATCGCAAGTCAATTACCTGCCGCCGTAGAATGAGTCGATCGATGGCTGGTAGGAATCCCGGCCGACAACTCGCCGGCTGAAGGCTGGCGGGGTCGTGGATAAATGCGAAGGGTCCGAGCCATGTTCCTGAACAGGTGCAAGACTGTGTATATTCGAAGAATGGTAGTCTCCGGCATGGGGGTTCATAGGCGTATGTGCTGCCAGCTCAGTGATCGTCGTAGCAGGGGAACCGGGGATCCCGCCAGCAGCCGGGAATACGAAACTGCCCGATGCGCTTCGCGCCATCTCTGGCTCCACCGCGAAGCTCTGGTAAAATTCGTCGTCGCGTTCGCGGCGATGCTTCGCCCGTCTCCTGAAGAAGACAAGGAGGGCGACGATAGCGCCGATGCCGATGAGGCCGGCGACGATGAATGTCCCCGCGACTGCGCCTTTGTTCGCCAAGAATCTGATGAAAGCAGTGATGTGAGGTGAGATGGATGGATGTTGGGAAAGAATCTGAAATGATGCATACCCCGTGTTAGAGCTGGACAAGGTTTCGCTTGTTGCAGATGGGCTGAACGTCGAGGTCTGCACGGCAGTGGACGTTAGGGATGGTGGTGGTGCAAGTATTAGAGTAGTTTGAGGAGTAGGTTCCGACGAGCTTTTCGACGTCAAGAGTGCTGGCGAAGATGTGGACGTATGTGAAGGGGAAGACGGAACAGTAGGCCTGCTAGAAGATGTCCTGGAAAGACACTATTAGGCCGAGATTTTTCTGGGACGGAGGAAATCTTACAAAGATGGAGGTGCGGAACTGTTCGATGGCACTGAGCTGACAAGCGAGGGCGACACCGCAGAAATTGCTGAGGAGGAGAAAGGTCTGGAACTAGACGAAGACCCAGATGACACAGAAATTGAAGAAGATAATGATGCACTGCTGGAATCCGGTGGCAGGACGGAGCTGCTCGACGGAGAGGTCGTTGATGTCACGAGCTCGGGATGCCCTCGATTGGGCTTGAAAGCCTTGGGGGTGCTGCTTGTCGTATCCTCTACCTGTCGAGAAATCTCAGAACGACGCCTCTGGTGGCGCACTGATGGTCGTCCGTGCATGTCGGCTGCGAAGACGGGAAAGAGGGAAGCAATAATGATAAGGATGAGAACCCCCAGCGTCGGTGAACAGGGGCTAAATTGCGATTGCATGCCAGCAATGGCTCGCGCGCCTGGTGGAAGGAGGCGCCGACCGGTGTAAATGCAGAAACGATAGGATGATAGCTTATGCTGGCCCAGCCGCAGCCATGTAAAGATGATAACTCGATGGGAGAGAGAATTGGAGAGCCCTTGGGAACCGACAGCAATCTTGTTCCATCGTCGACCAATCTGGGATAATGCTGCGACGCTTGATTGATCCGGTTGCTCTTCACCCTGAATGTGGAGCAGGGCTGCTCAAATGGAAAGAGTTACACGGTTCCGCATGGCACAGACCAAGTCATGAAGTTGTCAAGGACTTGCGCGGACACCCCGACGAACTGCTCGACTTTGACTTTTCTAGCTCGCAGCTTTAAACTGTCCAACGGCTGGTCGAGGAAACTACAACAAAATGATTTCAACGTCGTCTATATACAATCCAGGGGTTGAGACGATCTCCACACCCAATCATCTTGATCACAACCAGCCTACAGCGCACGCGGATCTTTATATCCCATCTTCCGGGCGAGGTTTTCGGATTTTTCCCAGTGTCCGACACTCGAAATCTCTATGCACAGTTGGCGCAAGTCACCGCGTTCGAGGGCAGTCTGGATGGTTTCTTCGTCGTACTCGCCATGACTCCGTTCGACCAATTTGTGCACGACTTTCCGCCTCGACTGCGCCGATTAAGATGAAATCAAAGGATACGTCAAAGCTAAAGCTTTCAAGAGTCACCTTTGTACCCAACGACGGCCACAAGGGCGGGAGTTTCGCCAGCTTCCATGTGTGCGCCCCAACGTAGAACCATTGCTTCTGCTCCAGGTCACTTAGATCGTGCGAACCATGCTCTGAACGTTGTTCTCGTACCTTTTCTGCCGGGAAAATGAACGTATGCAGTACCGTTTGGTTCCCGCGTAGGTAGGCTTCCAGACTTCGGTTCGCCTCCTCGACTCCCCAGTCGAGGATGTAGGTCTTCTTGCCATCTCCCGAACGCCCTTCAAGGAGAAAAGGATCGTACAGGAAGGCGAGGTCCCTAGAAGTGTGCAGGCGTAGACACGAATCCGACCTTGACCCCAGGCTGCGAGCAACGAGATGACATCCTCGAAACTTCGACCTTGCAGAGAGATGGTGGCCTACCTCGCCAATTGATCGACCTGCCTCAGCTTGCGTGAATTTCCTTCAAACCGTGTAAATGAAGGTTTGCATACGCACCGTTGCCTTCGCGATGATTCTGTGCTGCAACAGTCTTGAAGAATCCACTGGTCCCAACAATAGGACTGACGACCCAGGAGGGCTTGAGTAATGTATACTCCACTCATACTTCCCCATATCATTCGAGTCCGTGCCCGCGAAATGAGACAACGCTGGATGGACCGACTCGCTTGACGACTGGGCACTGGATGACGTGTTTGGAGAACGCTTCGGACTGACGGCTGGGAGGCTACCACCTCCTTTAAATCCCTTTGTGCGGTTGGGCGAAGCTGTTGGCTTTGGTGCTGGCAGAGGTGACCGCTGTTGCCGTGCTGTCCCTTCGCTGTCAGAACTGGACGAGTTCGAAGAGACGCTGACAGCCATGGCTTCCTTCAAGGCTCTCTTCATCTCCTCCCGCTCCTCTTCTTCGGTCAGGTTTGAGGGGTGCTTGCTTGCCAACTGCTTAGGAAATCACCACGTCGGCATCTCAAGAACAGGACACCAAAACGTCGAGACGAATTTACCCTCTCTTGCTCGTCGACCAAGTCGCGGATAACCTTTCGGGCATATCTCAGTTTCCGAAACGCAGCGTTGCGGGCCTCTATCGCTTTGTCCGCGTCAGGCTTCTGTTGTGCGAACTTGCGTTCTAAGTCTTCCTTCTGGTGGGTCAGCAATTTAACATTCTTCGCCAGCTCAGCGCGCTCTCGCTCAAGATCGGAGAAGGCTTGCTGTCGGGAGTCATGCTCCCGTAAACGACCTTCGACACGAGCGAGGATAGCCGCACACGTCGCTACCTATGCGGTTCAAGGGTCAGGGAAGACGCGCCAGCAAAATATCGGAATTGGCGCGTACCTCCTCGCGAATGGTCTGAAGCTCAGAGACAGTCATGGTGGGGATTGCAGAGGTTGTAAAGAGACATGTATTATTTAGGCTAGAGCTAGAAGTACTTGTGTTTGCCGACCCATCCGGTACATATACGTGAACTGTTGCGAGCCACGCCCCTGGCTTTGTATCTGCTTGGTTCAAGTTCGCGCTGGTCCCATCATGTCGCCCTCCAGTTTCGAACGCGAATTCTCGACAACTGCACATCCATGGCTTCCAAGCTCCTAGTCGACATTCATACCCACGTATATCTGCCCAGATACGCCGCACTCCTGCGTTCCCGATCTGCCGTGCCTTTCATTCGTTCGTCGACCACAAGCGATGGCAGATCTGATGAACGCCTCTTGATCTTAGACCATGAACCCAGCGGAGGACGACCAGTTGGGCCGCAATACTGGGATCGCGAGGAGAAGTTGAGATTCATGGACAAACATGGAATCGACGTCTCGGTGGTGAGGTGAACACATCGAGTCGTATCTCACCGACATGCCGCTCATACGACCGCACAGCACCGCGAACCCTTGGTTGGATTTCCTCCCACCAGCGCAGGCCCTTACCCTGGCGACAGAGCTCAACGAAGATCTCGAGGGCTACTGCTCCACATCCCCGAACGTGCCAGACGTCCCTATCAAGCGCCTGTATGGGTTCGGCCTCCTCCCCCTTGTGCCCGAAATCACCACCGCATCTCTGCTCGATACCGTCAAGCAGATATCCAAGCTGCCACATCTCCGCGGTCTGATCATGGGTACCCGTGGTGTTGGCAAAGGGCTTGACGACGAGGCCCTTGACCCCGTCTGGGCTGCCATTGAAGAGGCTGGTCTTGTAGTCTTTATACACCCGCACTACGGCGTCGACGTGAAGGCGTGGGGTGACAAGGACAATGGCCACGTGCTACCTCTCGCGCTAGGATTTCCGTTTGAGACAACAACGGTGAGTCTACAGTTGCAGCATCTCTAAGTCTGGGTGGATTGATGAAGGCTTGATAGGCAGCAACCAGGCTGATTTTGTCCGGCGTATTTGACAGATACCCAAACCTTCGGCTGCTCCTCGCGCATTCCGGCGGCGCCTTGCCGCAGCTGTCCTCACGGTTAGCATCATGCATCGACCACGACCCAGTAGTCGCGTCCAGGCTCAAACACGACGCCCGGTACTATCTGGGAAAGCTCTACCTTGACGCTGTGGCGTACGGGCCTGAGGAACTTGGCTTCGTCAGTGATGTCATTGCTCGTTCTGCGCGGTACGAAGCTGGCGCATCTGTCGCCGAGGCTGCGAACCGCAGTCTGGGAAGTCAACGGATGCTGTTCGGCACAGACCATCCGTTCTTCCCGCCACTCAGTTCGACCCAGAAGTGGAAGAGCGTGGTGGAAAACCTTGAGGCAATTGACGCCGTACAGGGATGGACTCAGGCTGACAAGGATGGCGTATGTGGCGGGAACGCGGTATCTCTATTTAACCTGGTCCAATAGACTCTGATTGCACAACCCTCTGCGGCTCTTCTACGGGTGATGTTAAGCCTTCTCCGGCATCTGTAGTTTGAGGCTGAAGTCTATATGCTGAACAGATTGGTGTACCACACTCGTGCTTAGTATGTCAATTTCTGACGCGAGCTCATGAGTAATAGGAAGGATGGAAGTACTTTGTAAATGCTCACGGTTGATTGCACGCTCCTGTAAGTTGGCTTCTGTGATGTTACCACTGGTCTCGAACAAGAACTTGCGCTTTCCTTTCCACTTCTCCTTCAACCGACACGCTACCTCAACCAGCTGTTCCCCCTCGATGTTGTCGAGCATAATAATATCAGCTCCCGCGTCAATGGCCTCGTCAGCTTCAGCTTCCGAGCGAACTTCGACATCCAGAAGAAGACTGAAACCGCCGACAGCTCGAGCCTGCTGGATCGCGGCCGTAATGGAACCTACATGACATCTCTCAGTTCGACACGTAAGGAAAGCTAGGCTTATGGACCCACCAGACGACCAGATGTGGTTGTCCTTTAGCATAATCATGCTCGATAGGTCATGCCGGTGCGTATCGATGCCTCCAGCCAACATCCCGTACTTCTCCACCAGCCGGAATCCTAAGCGTGTCGAAATTACATGGTCAGACGCGCGGCAGGGAGTAGTGTCGTAATAATGCACATGCCTGGCGTCGTCTTCCGCGTACCAGCGATAATTCCGTTATATCCATAGCCTCTCGCAAGATCCTTGATTCTCTTCGATCTATGAACAGATAAGATGAGATCATGTCATTGTCTGGTCCTCGATGCGTATGTAAGGCAACGAAAGCCCTACCGGGTAGCGATTCCACTGCATCGTGCAAGGAGATTTAACGCAACACGTTCACCCAGAAGCAGATGTCGCGCCTTGCCCCTCACAGTAGCAACATGCTTGATCGGCTGAAACGTGTCGCCTTCCTTCACATGCCATTCCACCCTGGGCATGTGTTGTCAACGTCATGCAACCCAGCGTCGCGTGAAACACGCACTCGCAGCCCAGCTGAGCAAACACCTCGGTGAAAAAAGGGGACCCGGCGAGAACAGCAGCTTCTTTGCCCTTTCCGAATAGGAATGCTTCGCGCTGGGCCTCTCCGACGACGTATCCACCGTAGTCAAACGACGGCGCGTCTTCGGCCAGCCAGGCAGTGATCTGGGATTTCCAGCTTGCCGGGAGAAGGTGCTCGAGGGAATTCGACATGATTGTGGTCAAGGACCGATAATCATAGTAATCACGGAGATTCAGGGTGCGCCCCCGTTACCAAAAGGGTAAACGTCAACACAATTGGCGAAGCACATAGTGCTTGTCCTCTTACAATCAGCATGGACAATGAGCTGCAAAAAGGGGGTGAAGTTCGTATACAAGGTCCGGCTCAACCATGTATTTATGAGAGTTTTAGTGTAACGAGTCAAAAAAGTGAAGTGACTGTGAAGGAATGTCCATATTGCAAGGAGTAAAAAGGTCCAACTGAATGTATGCGGCTTCTAAGCAAGGAAGAGACACATAGCCGCGAACAGCGGAGCAAGGCCGGCATGCACGCTGAATGCCCTGGTACCGGCATTGAGCGGAGTGTCGCCACCGACGCTACCAGCTGCAGACGGAGAGGGTACGCTCGCGGGCGTGGTGACAGGAATTGTACTAGCGGCGGTGGTGGTGGGAGGAGGACGGGTAAAGCTGACATTATACTCAGCCAGCCAGCGGAAGGTACAAGGATTGATTTACGTACGAGGCAGTGGAAGCACGCGTGCTTGAGCTTGACGTGATATTGGGGGGCTTTATCTCGAATTGCGCAGACTGAGCATAGAGGCTATTGAGGTTGTCGGTGTCCTGCGCCAAGTTGACCCGGAACGCTACACCTGTTGGCCAACCACCGGCCGGAGGGTTAAGATAGACTTGCTTTAGGTTACCGTCGACTTGCGCAGCAAGCACTTGGTCGCCGTCAGGGAACACTGAGCGATCCTAAACGAATGTACAGGTCAGCGAGGCGTGAACGAGGGCATATAATATGATAGTCACCACGTTGGTCAGAACGACGGTGAAGTTGAGGGGGTCAGTGTCAGCACGCTCCCAGGTGAGACTGATAACAGGAGCCATTAGCACACTGCGAATCATACAGTGAGGTAAAGCGCACAGCTGACCACCTTCGGAGCTCCATCCGACCGCGGCGTTGGGTTGAATGACCTGATATGCCAATGTTGTGGCGAGGGAGGAAAGAGCGAGGGCAATGAAGAAGCGCATGTTGGAGAACTGGGGAAAGGAGTGGGAGGAGAAGGCGGTGGGGAAGGCAAAAGGAGTGAAGGGCTTATAAGGCCGTCGACTTGACGCTGCACGTAAATTAAAACTGTCCGCTGTTGGTCCGCTGTCCCTCGGCGCTCGATCACGTGGAGCTGACTTCCAGCGCCAACGTCCAATCATCCTTCCACTCGCGATCGTTCCAGACCACAGAATATTCTTTTCCCCCTTTGCATGTGGCGATACGCGCCTCACGGAAGGCATTGAGCTACAGGTGTCTCGGATGTCAGATGCCCTCGTCAAGGCAACCAAGCAATACGAAAAAAAACTGCTTGTGGCAGGTTCATAGGATATATTTCAGTCCGCCGAGACATCGAGTACTTGCAGAAGCAACTGGTAACTGGGGCAAGGAAAGCCCAGGGTGGAGTAGGATTATGACTCCCAAGGATGCCACGCGCGACGCTCGAGGCTTCAAACTTGAGCTGATGGTCCGAGAGACTTGAGCATATCCTCAGCGTCCATCCAAAGATCGCGTTGAGCCCAGACGCCAGCGACTGTCGATACGATGATCCAGCAGGAGCGTACACTCATATAGCCTCCGTCGCTATCCGTAAACGTCGATTCCTCGGACTCGGGGTGTGGCGTCCCTGTTTGTAGTAGCTCTTTGAGCAAGGCTATACAAGCGCGTGCCAGATTCCGCAGCAGATTCATATCGTCGGCGGATATATGGTCTTCGACTTTGCTAAGAAGGGCAAAAATCCATCGCGCATGCGCTTCAATCGGCCGGGAAGAAGGGTCTGGTCGTTGAAGATGGAGATTGATCCAGTGCGTAAAGTACATGAGAAGATGCAAAGCCATTCGCTAAAACGTTTGCCACGTAAGTGCAAAGGATGGGAGGCTTGGATGACACTCACTTCATCAATGCGTCTCAGAAGAGACGGCATGGGCTCTCGAGGCTTGTAGACAATCGTACTGGAGCTTGAGGTGGCTGTTGAAGGACCTGCTTCCCCAATGTCCGCTAGTGTGGGAGAGCCTGTTGGGGTAGACAGAGATTCGGAAAGATCTACTTGCGACGCCAGCTTTACTTCGCCTTGGTCATTCGTCTGCCACGACTCCTGGCGTTTGCGCTCCGTGGGGGCGTCAGGGGCCTCAGCTGGAAAAAGGCTTGCAAGCCGCCGCTGCGCGGCGGTCTTCTTTGGCTGCTTGGGAGGATTCCAATCTGATTCTGGTTTACCGGCTAGAAAGCTCCACCATAAGTCTCTTTCCTTTTTGTCGGGCATAAGTCGCCGGGACGCGTTTTGAGGAGTGAAAGGAACGTCTATCGTAGGCTGGTTCACATTCTATCGAATAATCAGGTACGAGGAAAGGACTAGCAAGACGCTGTACGACATTCACCTTACGAAAGTTCTTAAAGCGTGTCTCGAAGAGCGAACGCCACTCTTCAGAGGGAAGGCTAGGGTGTTTCGGAATCACGCGTTCGGAAGGCACAGCCTGAGGTTCCTCTACCTCGTACGGGTTTGATGCCCGCGTTACGTGTGGGAGTTGTCGCGCGTCTCGCCTGTGTAATACCGTAAGATGCGTGTCGGCATTGAAGGAGCTTGTGCATACCTGACAGTGAAGAGATATTGCATACCGTCCATTGGCTCTCCATCGAAATCGTGAGGGAGATCCGCGATGGGTAAGATTTGCCTTCCAAACGACGGCTCCTCGTCCTCCCCGTCCTCGAACTCATCCCTTTTGCGTTTGTAGGATGACATCTAGAACTGGAAGAATATGATTGACGAAGCAAATGACGGTTTGAAGAAGAGACCCAGTCAGGTTGGTACCAAACAATTCAAATACACTTTGATCCTCGACCACAACTATGCCAGGCTCCAACACCGCGTAGAACTTCCACAATACGGTCTCTTAAGGCAGGATAAAACATCTACACAGGAGAATCTGATGGATAAACAGGAAATCGATGAGGACTCCATCGACTTGGGAGCGCTTCAGGCGCAAATCGACATGTCTATGTCCTTTGCGCAAGACATGGTATCTTCTTGGATAAAACCATCCCGAAAAATGCCCAGTAGGAGCAGGGATATTGAATCGGAACTCAAGCAGTACATGAACCGGCCTCCCAGGTATATTCATTGCAATCTACTCTGCAATGTTCTGACTTTTAATGCTATGCGTAGACTCGGCGTTGGGGCTGCCATTCCCGAGACCCATAAAGCCTCGCGCGAAACAGCGCGTTTGAAAGGTCAGCTCATCGGAAAGGGAAACAAGCGTCCTCGCGATGATGAGGACGACGCACACATGAAGGAAGAATCGGACAATGAGGGGGAAAGCAGAGCTGGAGCCATTAAAAAGAAGGCCAGGGTTGATCCATTCGCGACCGGCGGTGGCAAGAAGAAGAAAAACAAGATGTTTCCGGAAGGCACCGCTCTAGTACCACCAAAACCTCCAGTCCTCTCGAAGAAGGGGACGAAGGAACAGGAGGAGGTAATTAGTATGGTGACCGAAGCCGTTGCCGGTCCATCGACGCCTGTTGTAACGCCGAAACGCAAGAAACACAAGGAGAAGCATCTAACCGTTGGGCCCTCGGCGGACGCGGCAGTCGTCACGGAGTCTTCCCTTACTCCCATGTCGCCCCCAGGCGCGAAAATAACAGATAGCTCCTCAAATTCTCCGAAGAAAGACACAAGTAAGCGGTCAGTTGTATAATCCACACGCACAGTCACTCCATGGAGATGCAGCCGAACCATCAAATACGCCGCCCAAGAAGCCTTTACCAATCGATGTTTCTCTCACATCGACTCCGGTGACCCCGCTCCGACTGCGTCGACAAGCACAGTCAGCTGAGCTGTTGAAGCAGCCCTTGTTGAACCTCGCACCTCCTGGGGACGACGACGAATCTGAAGACGACGCGAAGATTGACGTTCCAGGCGGTAGTCCAAAGAAGAAGAAAAAGCGGAAGAGGCGGAAGAAGAAGAAAGGTGTTGCGAATGAGTCGACTGTAGAAGCGCGGGCGGGGAATGTAGCCGATGAAGCTTGAGTTTGCTGATCACACCTCACGAGAGCATCTCGGGCTGATGACGCACTGCAGAGGCAACTCTGTTGATGTCCTACGAGGTCGTACTCCTTTTATGCTCATGTTCTGACGCAGACCGTCTGCATCTCCCCTGGTCCTTCAAGTCGCTTGCATGAATGACCTCAGGGTCCTGCGTGTGAAGGCTCAGAACCCAGCTTTGCTCGGTCGGGCGGAGAAAGGTGAGGAGTGGCGGAAAGAAAGGAGTGACAGAGCAACCTCTACCCGACCTCATGAACGTCCTGGTCCACCCTCTCCTCACGGAGAAACGTACCCCCACATCGCTCCGTACGTTCAAAGCGGGGAAATATGCACTCATGAAGCGGGAAGGAATACGAAGGCAAGTACTGTGGCGATGACAATCCTGCATAAATGCAGCTGAGTGGGTGCTCCGTATGCCAATATGGCCATCACTGAGAAAGAACTCTAGCCATGTTAGATATTGAAGTCCTCCTCGGATGGACGCAAGCAAGAAAGCGCACGTCCGCGGGGAGCACCACGGTACAGGCGGAGAACGTAGTATACATTCAAGCCAAGGATAAACATTGATAACTGGGCTCCTAAGGTGTATAAGGATTGAACTGGTTGAGCGACCCTCGAGCTTAAATAATGTGAGAACCAGTATGCTCGTAGCCAGGAATAACGACGAGCGCGTCAGGAAAACAATGGACCTTGGCAGCAATGGTGACGTTCAGAGTGGTTGAAGCGTCTGCGCTCAAAATTCAAGCAAGTGTGTGGCGTCGACTGGTCGCGTCAATGGAGGAATTCCGTACCACGGAATTCAAGCGAGTGTCCTGGCTTTAAGTATTCAAATTCAAAACCGAAAAGCAGTGCTTGTCAAACTTCCGTAGCAACCGGCGTTGTACGCCCAGATCCCACTTGAGCGTCCACTGACCTCATTCCTCGCTCAACTGGGGATATGGTGACCGGTCTGTATATATTGGATATAGATAGCGATTATACAATGATGACCTTCGATAGCAAGCGTTTGCGAGATACAATTGTACAGGTTACAGGATTAAATGTAGGGATAAATAACAATGACATCCAGCCGATGTCGATAGCACACGGACCAGCGTTGCTGTTACCGGCGGGTGGATCTTCGCGAGATGTACTGTGGCCGGGAATGACTGGATCGACTGGTCTGGCTGGCTCTCGGCGTCATCGATGGCCGCCTGGAGCCGGTACCATGCGATGTGGTGGTCGACCGCCGAGAGTGAGAAGGGCGAGAAAGTGTAGCTGGCCGATGACCTCGATTGGCACCTTTACCACCACGAGAGGAAGTAGTATTGCCTGACTTCTTTCGGCTACTGAAGAAACCGAATATGCTTCGACCACTTTGGACATTGCGCTTCCTCTTGTAGATGCGGGCAGCTTGCATCTCTCGCATTCCCTATATTGAAGTATTGAGTGGTAATGGTAGACGCGGGATCTGCAGAAGTACCTTGGTTCGGAGCGTCTCGTTTCCTAGCAAAGTTCCGCGCATTTTGGCTAGCCAGCCATGCACCGTTGATGGTGGCGGTTTACGTCGAGACCCATCAGCGCGAAACTGCGGTCGTAGTTAGAGGGATTCCTGAACGGATGAGGCGACGCACCGAGGATGCCCACTCGATCTTCATGTCGTGTTGTTAGATTGTTGAGAATAGGGACGCAGGACAATACTCGGAATGTCACTGTTTTATAGCAGGCGCTGGAGGAACAAGGAAGGAGGGGATTATGTAACCGCACGCCTCACCATCTCCATGCACATCAATGTCCACATTGATGCGTCGATCACTCGGTTGCGAATGCCATGCTGTTTACGTCTGGATCTGGGCTGGAGGAATGGCAAGCATTCGACATGTAAGTATGCACGGAACTGCATGCAACAAGTCGATGAGACTTGGAGGCCATCTTCCTGAGGATCGATGATACTGCCGATCCACGGTTCCTCGGTGAGTGACATTTTTGGGGCGGACCGTGCATGGCAAACCAAACCTATTCTTTAATTAATCCGTCAGACGAACGGCATAGGTTGAACTGGTTTTGTACCTCCAGTCTACTCCGGTTCCGCGTTGCGAATTTGAGGATCGACAAACGCGAGGCAATGACGTGCTATCGCACATCTCTCGGAAGGTAGCCTACTTGACACGAAAAGGCCGTTAGACGCGTATCCGGTTACTTGAGTAGCCTGATGCCGATCCAAAGTGATGTTTCTTGGTACAGATTGCAAAAACGTGGTGATCCTAACCGGACGCAGGGTTGATACGAACGCAAGTCGCTTGTTAGCAGGTGTTACTAAGGAACGATTGTGCATCGCCATAGGAATTTTGTGCGCATCCGGCGGGTTTCCCAAAGTGGTAAGGAAAACGTGTTGGGACGGCGGTGTGTTCGCATGTTTAGGCGTGTTACTTCTGGCTCGCGGAGTACCAGATGCGCATCGCCCCGACAAACGACGTCTTGTACCTAACACTGCATTACTCTTAGTTTCTCCAATTCTCGCTGAGGCGCGCACTATGGCGCTAACTGGAGAGCGGGGGACGGGATTCAGTTCCTGCCGTCCGACTGTGGCTCACCAGTACAAGTACGGAGCTTGTGGACAGGATTCGGAATCGTCGTGGACGTTCGAGTTGAGTCACCGAAAACCGGAACGCTAAAAGAATGGGCTGGAAGAACATCAACGCCATCGTCGAGAACAGGCTCTTCTTGGGAAAGTCAGTGGCGTTATTGCTATTTTTCCCCGCATACTTCTACTTATAACCTGATGACCCTTTCCACATACAGCATTTTGGCCGCGAAGTCCTCTCGATCTTTGACGGAGCGGCGCATCACCCATATCCTGTCCGTGTGCAACGACCAGGTACCTGCGGAATTACCTCAATCGGGAATATGCCATATGCGCATACCCGTTGAGGACGTGGATTACGAAGACCTTTTGATTCACCTCCCTTCGGCTTGTCAATTTATTGAAGAAGCTCTAAGAGGCGGGGGCAATGTCCTCGTGCATTGCGTCCAAGGGCTTTCTCGCAGTGCAGCGGTTGTTGCAGCCTATTGTGAGATTACCATTTTTGGAAAATTTCGGCGCCATTGACGCATATTATCTTCAGTGATGTGGCGGCGCCGGATAAGCGCTACGGAAGCCCTGGAAACGGTCAGAGGAGGTATGCGACCTTGACCACACACGTGATCACTTCAATGACCCGCATCTTCAAGCTAGGGACCAAATCTGGCTCAATCCCGGCTTCCACGAGCAACTGGTTCTGTTCGAGCTCTGTCAGTACGCACCTTCCCCATCTAACGGGTACTACGCCAGTTGGAGAGTGAAACTCGATCGCCGGCTGAAAGCCGCGGGCTTATGATGAGTGTCACTGTTCCTTCAAAAAGGTCGCAGACTGCGCCGTTGTTTGCTTCACGTTTCTTTCCACTTTCCTCCCTTTGACCTGTACTGTACGTTCGGTGTATGTGCTTACTTGTAATGTGTACTCCGTCTAGAATTTTTTCTTTCGTTTCATTCGCGGGGTGTTGTTTTTTTTAAGTCTTCTCTGGTGCGGCTGCGTCTGACTGGTTGACCATTTCTTCACAGAAAAAAGTTGGTCAACTTCCCATCCAAGCCTCAAGAATTCTGTCTCTTCATGACTCGTTTGGCGGTAAGGTGAGTGGCATTGTAACGTGTATCGTCGCACGCTTTAGGATGTACACGTCGTAAATAAACGTGGCACGTCAATAGAATGTCAAGGGACAGGGGGAGGCCTGTGCTGGGCGCAGCCGTCCTTCGCAATTGCTCATCATCATCCTCGCCAGTCATTTGAGCATCGCTGAAACTGCATACGTGTCGATGATAAGATTGCGGAGCTGTGCAGAAAAATTGTATAAAGACGTGTGTTTGTGCCACGCAGCGGAATTCCAAATAGTGTCACACGCAAAGCCAAAGCCCATCACGCCTCTCTTGACTTGTTCTCCCAGTGTCCTCTTCACCGACTTCCTTCATCTTCGTCCCCACACTCTTCCACAATGGGTCTCTCCGTTTCTCGTCTGCTTTCTGGCCTCTTCGGCAAGAAGGAAATGCGTACGTGCTCACTCATCGATTCCGTAGCGCCTGTGAATCACTGACTGTCATGTGCGCCAACAGGGATACTGATGGTCTGAACGCCAGCACTTCTCTTCGGGATTTCCACTGACCCGTAGCTCACAGGTCGGGCTTGACGCCGCTGGTAAAACCACCATTTTGTACAAATTGAAGCTTGGCGAGATCGTCACCACTATCCCTACGATTGGTACGTCCTCAGCACCTCCTGAGCAGCCCCGATTCTCATATCGCTCCAGGTTTCAACGTCGAGACTGTCGAATACAAGAACATCTCCTTCACGGTGTGGGATGTTGGTGGGCAGGACAAGATCCGCCCCCTCTGGAGGCATTGTGTGTCACGCCCCCAAGTTTTCTCAATCCCGTTTTCTCACACCCATCTCCTTTCCAGACTTCCAAAACACCCAGGGAATCATCTTCGTCGTCGACTCCAATGATCGGGAACGTGTGTCTGAGGCTCGGGAAGAGCTCCAACGGATGCTCAACGAGGATGAACTCCGTGATGCCCTCCTACTCGTGTTCGCCAACAAGCAGGACTTGCCAAACGCGATGAACGCCGCCGAAATCACCGACAAGCTTGGTCTCCACGGCTTGAGGCAGAGGACCTGGTATATCCAGGTTAGTCACATTGCTCTTCGGGTCCGAAAATTTACTTACCCGCCATATCCGCAGGCTGCTTGTGCGACATCGGGAGACGGTCTCTACGAGGGTCTTGAGTGGTTGAGCGCGAACATCAAACGTCGGGTATAATCTTCTCTCCTCGTCCTGTCTCCGTACGTTATTGGCGTTGTTGCACGATCCTTCATGATACCGGAATATGTCTGCACCGCTGCTGCTCATTTCGCTCTTGTCAATCCATATCACTAGTCTCTCCCTTCACCTCCCTGCCTGTGTTCTGTGTACACAAACGTGACCATGCGGTCTTTTTAAAATGCGCTTTTTCATAGACCAATGATCACATCATACCACACCTTTTCATAGAATTACACGTAAAAGTACAAAGCGGAGCCGATGGTTAGCGTCCCTCGCCTGGGAACAGCCTACCGACCGCATCTGCCTCTTTCCTCCGCTTCTCTGCCAGCTCGCGAGCTGCGGGGTCGCGTTGCGTGCCGCCAAACCTAGCCAGCTTCTCGAGAAGTGCTTGCAGGCGTTTCTGCTTGACAGCACTGTATGATGTATGTCGCATGGCAGGAACCAGATATTCTTGCACGGTATCCGACAAGGGAATCGAGGTCGTCTTTAGGTGGCATCAGCGAGATGTTCCGCGGTCAGTTCAGTAGAGAGCTCACCATGCGCAGTTCCACAAACACGGAAGATAGATGCGATCGTCCTATCCTTTTGAGTTCCTCCTCCAGGAAGTCGACGTCAACCAAGATGTTGGATATTGCATTCTCGTTCATCATGGGTACGTCTCTGCCGGTCAAGAAACTCTACGATTCAAAAGACGTGTCAGTATAAAGTAGGAAAGAAAGTCTTGTTCGTCCGACGCACCATGAGGCATCCAGCTATATAGTCCAGTGCCCCTTTGTAGGCCTCATCCTTATACGTTTCCTTGATCACCAAGGAGTCGACCACCGTCGTCAACCAATTGACCAACTCGTACAGGTACATGCTCGGGGCGTCCTCTCGTGTTGATGGCGTCCACTCATACTCGGAGAGCTCGAAGAACTGGTCAAGTTTGGACGTAATGAGGCCAGTGATGCGAGCAAGCGATTGGGACAAGGTGGTCTCGAATGAGGCGCGCGCCGTGAGCCGAATAGCGCCACCACGCTGTGCAGATCTGAATGGCGGAAACTGTCAAGTTTCAAAAGGGAATATTATACCGTGCTTATGGATGTACCGGAGATTGGTGAGCGAGCGTTCTAACTCGGAACATGCTGCTTGGAAGTACTCGAGGTTGGTGACGATTTGCGCGATCTGCGTGAGAGTCGAGGTTCCTGCTAGTCGTTTGCCTATTGGTTCGCTGATGTGCTCAGTCAGGAGGCTGTCCAGGGACTGAGAATCCCGTCAGAGAGCATCATTGTGAATGGCTATGGCAGGTAATACCTTGCTGATGAGTTCCTCGATGTTACGATGGTGTTGAGAAACTCCTTCGACAAAGGCGTAAAACTTTTGTATGAATTCCCGTATCTTAAGAAGGCATAAGTCCGAGGTCGAGCGAGAAAACACGGGAAGCTTACGTCTTGGCAACACAGATAAAAGGTTTGTGACCAGGGGAGGGTGTAAGGGGGAGTCGACCTGACACCTGTGAGCCTGCTATATGTAACGAGAGCCATCGGACGTACTTTTTGACCTCGGCTTTATCATTGTCACTGACAAAGACCACTTCCAGCACGGTATTGGCCTGATTTGTCGCGTCAATTTGCATCGGTAGATGGTCATCCTGGTGAACGATCTGAAAAGGCTTGTCAGGTTGAGGTTTCATTGTTATCAAGGAATCTTACGGTCTCAAAACGTCGGCTAAATTGGGCTTCAAGAAGTTTGGCGTATTTCTCGAAGAGTTCAAGAATGAAAGATTGTAGCGAGTCGGTCGAATACGGCGATGTCTGGGATCTTCTCTTTCAACCATTTTGAGAGTTTCGACAAGTCGCGACGTACCTCTAAGGTCATTATAAACCCGATCAGACATTCCTTGACGCGCAGATATTCTTCGGGATCATTCTCTGTCCGGAGCGCATTTGTGATGGACTCGGCGAGGCCAACGACAAGCGAATCCCACAGCTCCTCGACGTCGCGTTCTGACCGGAACGAGCCCGTTGTTTCAAGCACATGAGTTTCCACGATGAAGAATCCAGATATTTCCATCGTCAGTTGAGGCAAGAATGCCAGTGGTAGGGGATTAGGGAGAATTAGATCCGATTGCGCCTTCGGGTAGTTTGAGCGAATGAACTGGACAAGTGGAAGGCAGGAGCTGACCTTTCTATCAGCTTGGTATGACTTTTGCAACTCGTCCAGCGAGTTGAGGGTGGTATAGATGTGGATGCATTCGAACAAGGGTTTGAAGTCCACGCGGATGGTATCATTATCTAGTACATTGACTGAACAGCATTAATGCAGGCGAACGCACGCAGAGGTGCACTTCGACTCACATTCGGTTTTTTCATAAGAGATCATTTCAACAGCACTGCCAACGCGACTCATTCGGAGCTGTGGATCCTTCTCTCGTCTTGATTTCCACCGTCGCGCCCGTGTCTCCATGGCCTCCATGGCCAGCCTTCCAACTTCTGTACTGACATTGCGTATCTCGAGGAGCCACTGCTTCATGGAGGCAGTCACTGCGTCTTTGATTTGCGCGCGCAGCGACGGTAACGACGAGAGCAGATGCTGAAAGAACGGGGTGTGCGACAGCGACGTCGGTGGCATACTCTGAATATCTTCTAGAGACTGGAAAAAGGGTACATTGTTACATCGACAGTTCCTGACACACAATGTAGACAACGGACCCTCAGCGCGCCCCAGTATTTTCCTTCCTTGATCATCTCACCGACGCGGTTCACGACATCGAGCACGCGGAGACAGGCCTGAAGCGTGTCAATAGCCTCATCCAGGTTGGCAGCGGTTTTCTTGGACTGGAGCAGAGCCCGCTTCTTCTCAACTAGGCCGCGACCGAGCTGTGAGACACTGGCATCCAAGGACTGGATGTTCTCCTTCATCTTGTCGGTGTATGATTTCACCGTGAACAGAGTGGAGACGGAGGAAATGAAGTCTTGGTAGTTGTCTCCGCATATCTTCTCAATCTCGGCGTCCTTAGATTCTATGAGGCTCTGCACAGTTCGCAGAAAAACTTCCTGCTGGCGGTTGCTGTGTATCTGCTTGATGATAGGTCCGAGCTGTTCGAGGTTCTCCGACGAAGACGAGGGATCAAGAAGGTGGATCTGCTGCAGCTGCTGGTCGATGTTCTCTTGGGTAAACTGGGCCCGTCGACGCGGAGGCATAACTGCACCGAGACGGATAGATTGGGTTGTGCAGCGAAAGGTTCGCACGTCCTTGTCGGCTACAGTGCTGTTTGCCACACCCCTTCCATCCAAGCACTGGCCGGACCGGTTCCGAGATCTCAGGCAACATACGATCTCGGAGGTTCACTGTTTTTTTTTTCAAATCGCTGGGTCCCTCCGCATCGTGTCGCTCATCGCATCTCATTTCCCTCACCGCCACCATGCCCGCAACCACGTTTACAGTCGATGCAGTGTACGTTCTGCTTTTTGCGCTGCATCGCCCGTACTTAGACTTGGTAGCCTCTTTGACATGGATGGAACTCTGGTCGACTCGACAGCCGGAGTGGTCGGTGCTTGGGAGGGGCTAAAGCAAAAGTATCCCGACATCGATGTCCAGGAAATCTTGAGCAGCAAGTAGTACAGCTTCTCAAAGTCATTTCCTGTTTTAAATTACAAACATCAATTAGCCTCGCATGGTGTTCGGACGGTCGACAACCTCAGAAAGTATTGCGGCATTGAAGACCCTGAGGAGCTCGAGGCTGGTTCACTGCCTGCTACTGATATCTGACACAAACTTACGCGATCTCTCGACAGAGGGAGGCACAACTCTTCGAGCTTGCCATCGTCTCGACCTCGACAGAGCATGGACGCCGGGGGATCGTCATGTTACCCGGAGTCGTTGCCGCGCTCGAGGAGGTATAAACGCTCATCGCACGTATCACAGCCATAAGCTTGACACCATCGCCAGCTTGCCCCAGCGCGATACCTTCCAGATCCCTCATGGGCGATCTGCACGTCTGCAACGCGCGCATACGCGACCTCTGCCCTCCGGATAGCCGGCATTCCAGTACCCGACGTCTTCGTCGCCGCCGAAGACGTGACTCAGGGGAAGCCTTTGTCAGTCCTCTTTCTATCATACTATTACGTACTTCCCTGACGTCGTGCCAATGAGCCGAGCAGCCCTGATCCTTACCTACTTGGTGCCAAACAATGTGGAGTGAAGCCGGAGAACTGTAGGTTCTGATCTCTCGCTCTATTGCAAGGTTATAATCTACTCGGGATTCCAGGTGTCGTCTTTGAGGATGCTCCTTCCGGCATTCGCAGTGGCAGAGCAGCAGGGTGCAAAACCATCGGGGTTCTTACTACCCATACCCGTGAACAGCTCGAAGCAGCAAAGCCTGACTTCATAGTGAGGGATATCTCTAGGTGACTATCTTGCATGATTCCACGACGTGTATGATCTTACGTAGCTACAAAGGATCGGTTTTAAACGGCTCGGGAAAGGCGTGGAAATTACCATTCACCAAGAGTAGACCGCACACCTACAAAATAGAGGAGCCCGTATATAGATCTAGAGCTGTTGACCAGTAAACGCGAGGAATCTCATCTTGCCATTCATCATCTTGCAAGGTAAAGAAAGTCAGGTTAAACAAGAAGCTGATGATTCACAGGCAGCTTAGTAGACATGTACGTAGGTAATGCGAAAGTGAACGACAACGACGGGAATAGCCTATAGGTATGGGTGACAGGGGAAGAATCGTACTAAAGGGTATTTTAGGTTTCCCTAGGTGGTTGAACAGGGACATACACTTGCACATCTTGATCTCTCTAATACTCGCCCGCTTCTTCCTCGGCGTCAGCGGAGTCAGTGCCAACCTCCTCGTAATCCTTCTCCAGTGCCGCAAGATCTTCGCGAGCCTCAGAGAACTCACCCTAGTGGACATAACATAAGCTCCGAGACCGCGCGTGATGATGTGCACGTACCTCCTCCATACCCTCACCAACATACCAATGCACAAAGGCACGTTTCGAGTACATGAGATCGAATTTGTAGTCTGGGGGTTCCGAAAATCAGATTGGCATCGAAACGCCGCCCCAAACAACATACCAAGACGTCCCCAGGCAGCAGATATAGCAGTGGTGTTGGAAAGCATGCAAAGACTGCGAGTAGTCTTGGCAAGGTCGCCACCAGGAACGCATGCCGAAGGCTCGTTGCAGACACCGAGCTGAGAGTGGTTCAGGATGAAGAAAACGATCTCGAACGACGACACCACAACGGACCTTGAAACCGGTAGGGCACCAATCGACGAACTGTATTGTTCGCCTGGTCTTGATGCTGGCAACAGCGGCCTGGACATCCTTCGGTACGACGTCTCCGCGGTAGAGGAGACAGCACGCCACTATGACAAGATAAGCAATATGCGTGAGAGCGATATCAATGTTGCCTACTGTATTTGCCCTCTTTGGGATCGCATTTCACCTGCACGTCTTGTTCAATAAATAGATCGGAAAGAATCAAGAATTGCAGACCATCTGGTTGCCGTGCTCGAAGCAAGAGAAGGTCATCTCCGCCACCGAGTTCTGTTCATGAGTGGCCTTTTCTGCCGACAAGAGTGGCGCATAGGTGGCCAAGGGGAAATGAATACGAGGGAACCTTGCGTTCGGACGAGTTTCAGTGAACAAAGCGCGGCAGCTGTGACTGATGACTCACGGTACCAAGTTGGTCTGAAACTCGTTCAAGTCAACATTGAGGGAACCATCAAAGCGAAGCGAGGCCGTGATGGAGGAGACGACTTGGGCGATCAGTCGGTTGAGGTTGGAGAAGCTGGGGGAGACCACGCCCAGCTTCTTCTTGCAGATGTCGTAAATAGCTTCGTTGTCGACCTAGAGCGAAATCTGAGCATCGGGATAGATCGAGAGAGAAGGAAAAGCGTACCATGAATGAACAGTCAGAATGCTCGAGAGTCGTGTGGGTCGTAAGAACAGAATTGTAAGGTTCGACAACGGAACTGGACAATTGAGGTGCCGGGTACACGCAGAACTCAAGCTTCGACTTCTTGCCGTAGTCTGTTGACAGACGCTCCAGCAGGAGTGCACCGAAGCCAGAACCAGTTCCTCCGCCGAACGAATGGAAGACGAAGAAGCCTTGCAGGCCCGAGCAGTTATCAGCGAGTCGTCGCACTTTGTCCATCACAGGGTCGATGAGCTCTTTTCCGACGGTGTAGTGGCCACGCGCATCTGAGAGTGAGAGTTTACAGGATGAGAACGCGAAATAAGACAATTGGGAGGGATCGCACAGTTGTTAGCAGCATCCTCCTTGCCTGAGATCATCGTCTCGGGATGAAAGAGAGACCTGTAAGGACCCGTCTTGACATCATCAATCGCACCAGGCTCCAGATCGACGTAAAGAGAGCGAGGAACGTGTTTCCCTGAGCCTGTCTCCGAGAAAAAGGTCGAGAAACCGCTATCGGTGGCAGAGGGGGAGCCTTCCATGATTCGGCCGTCAGGCTGGAGCAGTGGGCATCAGGATCCGGGGTGAGCAAGAAAAGCAAGTGGCAACGTACGCTCAGCCCATGCTCAAGAGTGTACAGTTCCCCTGGTATGCATGAGCACGCGAAGTTGACGCGAGGATGTGACCAAGCAAAGATACTCACAGCAGGCGTTACCGATCTGTACACCAGCTTGACCAACATGAATAGAGATAACTTCACGCATTTTACGTTAAAAAGATCGCGGAAAGGAGGATGTAGTTGAAAGGAAGAAAACTGGTGGACTCTTGGGGGAAAGTGGTCAGAGGGCAAGCCAATCAACCAAAACTATTGCCCACGCCTTCCTTGTTTGGTCACCCGTCGCTGCCCGTCAGCTAAGCGACTAGAATTTACCAAATTGCCCAGGCAAGAAGTAGTGTCGTGCCAGCAAACATTCAGGTCCAAGTACAATAGATATTCATCGACATCGACATCAAGCAAGATACTTTTACACTTCAAGCTGCAGCTACAAGTGCGTGAAGCTTGTATATCTCCCGCCGCACGGTATAGTACACCTCAGAGACGTTGCCTTCCAGTTCTACCTTGCCCGCCGCCGTCTTCCGCACCGCGACGGACTCCTCCAGCGTATCCGCTGGTTCGTTCCGTTTTGCACCAGCTCCACAGATAAGCACACCCTCGCCAATGAGTTCCGCTTGCACTCCAATGGCGGCCAAACGTGCCTTGAGTGCAGTTAGTTTCAACTCTCCAATCATCGTTGATTGCGGAAGCGTGACGGTGGGCCGGGCACCCAAAGGTCGTGGTCGTGTCACCTCCTTGCCAGTCGTGACCTTCGGTAGGGCACCCGCGGAGATGGGTTCTAGTACTGGGATGGTTGAATTTGCATGCGCAACGATTCTCCCCGTTACATAGCCCACTTCATTGTCTTCAAACTGGAGGACATGATAATCAACAAGGACCCAGCAACGCGTTCTCAAAATACACGTACCCTAGACATGTTCAGCGTTTTCAGGAGCTCGTCGCTGATGGAAAGGGAGAAGCTGCTGATCTGCTGCCCAATCTGTACGCTTTCGCCTACTGCGGGAGCATATATATCCTTGGTCATCGCCCGAATAGTAGCGCAGCTCTCGATCAAGACGTCAGTTGCATGTGGAGGAGCATGTACGATAATCTACTCAATTTGAATCAGTCGGGCATGGCAAGGTAAGGATGGAAGGTTGATTCACCATTTTGCGCGGGTTGATCTGCGGAATAATCGTTTTCACAGCACGACCGTCGTTCAAGCCTTCCATATCCAAAAACAACAGGCGACATGCTAGTTGGACTTCAATCTCGGATGACACGAACTTGGAAGGTGGTTCCTTGATGGCTTTCTGTAGAGAGAATGAAATGTTCAATTCCGAGGTTTAACTGCCATCGAAGACAACATACCCTAGCGTCTTCCTCAGCAAGTGTCTTCAAACGATAGTCCTTGGCCTCATCCGTTTCCGCCTCCTCCTCTAGGACTTTGCCCTTTCGTAACCACGTTCCGACGTCGATGGTCTCCCCGTACTCATCCACCCGTCGCTTCTTCTCCACGTAAGGGAACATCCTAAATCGCTGCGTTTGCCCCCCAGCGGACTTGAAGAAGGATGTCGCCTTCGAAACGTTGCCCTTGAGATATATGTCGAAGGACAACTGCCTCGTCAACCCCTCATCACCGTCGATCCCCCAATCCACATCGCCCGTTTCTCTGTCCGCCTTTCTCCGGGTCCCAACGACCTCCGCGCCGCCATCCGCTTCGGTGTCCATCAGATCACCCTCCAGAGCTTGTCTTACTTCGTCTTCATCCTCCGCATCAGAATCGGACTCTTCATCACTGTCGACCTCATCTGCTTCGAGCATTCGTCGGTTTCGAGCAATCGCGGCTTGTTGGGCGGCCTCTTTTTCCCTGGCTGCACGTTCCTTTTGTTGGTACGCTTCAAGTTCAGCACCTTGTAGAGGAACCTTGTGATTCATCTGGAATACAACGTCAATAGCTGCGTT
The DNA here is from genome assembly GCA_026008595.1 of Lyophyllum shimeji. Taxonomy (NCBI): domain Eukaryota; kingdom Fungi; phylum Basidiomycota; class Agaricomycetes; order Agaricales; family Lyophyllaceae; genus Lyophyllum; species Lyophyllum shimeji. The sequence goes on along the minus strand of BRPK01000001.1, from coordinate 2,032,345 downwards.
ACGGCGAGCTGCAGGAGGAACATTACCCGAAGTCTGAGAGCCCCGTCCATCATAATGTTGCTTCCAATCTTGCCCTTATCCCACTTGTCGTCCGGGCGCTGCGCGTCGTTCCACCTCTCGAACAAGTCGCGTCCTAAGGTACCCTCTTCGCCGCGACCCGTCAAAAGAACGACATTGTCAGGGACCGCCGCGAAGTCAGCGAAAAGGTTCCGCGCGGGTCCATGAGATAGAGATGCAGGAACAGCCAGTATTAGCTTCGGGTCTTTTGACGAGTAAGTTTGTAATAGTGCCTGAGGATTTCGGAAGAATTCCAAATGTCTGTGAAGCGAGATATTGAACTGGTCAAGGACGCGGACTCGGCTGGCGCGCTCACTTGAATCGCAGGGCGAACGCCCCAAAGGCATCCTCATCCCCATCGTCATCTCGTCTTCGCTTGCCGTGACGCGTACTAGTGCCCTCTTCCCCAACATCCTCCTTACTAACCGTACCGCCTAGCCATTCCATCATACTCCGCACAAAGGTCAGCATTTCTCTGCCTGTTTGCGAGAGGAAGCATATTGGATATCGCAGACGTGCGTAATTCCAATGCTGGTCGAGGAGTACGAGAAGTTCCAGGACCCGTGTACTAGAATCACAAGGCAGGAGGATGGATGACCGAGATGACAGAGTCGCGGTTATCGTGTCTAAATCCTGGTAAGCACCGCTAACAAAAGTAATACAGCAACTTGACAAACCAATAAGAGCGGCGTCACGGTCCTTCCGTCGGCTCGTCACCACGTCTGCCCTGTCCGCGTCGGTTATCAGCAAGTCCGGTCTTGCCAAGGGTTCAAATACGCCAGCAGCAGCCTGACGCATGAGTACAGTGCCGTCAAGGTGGCGTTCCTTCATGTGGTTGATATTCACAGCGTAGAGAATAGTCCCAGAAGACGGGGATCTGATTTTCCATATAGTACCACCTAGCGTGTGGCCCGCGTTGAATGGTATGATGGTCAAGCCCTGACATTTCCCTTAATTGACAATTTGAGTACAACACATCGGGTGAGAAATACTATAACCAGACCTTGGAGGTGCGTAGGCTGTGAATACCGGAGCGTATTGATAGAGTCGAACGCGTCCTGAACTTCAGCAAGTGTCGCGACATATTTGCCCCGTTTAGCCTCCTTCTTTGGCAAAAGGGTGCTCGGTCCCTCGACCACATCCATACTTTCAGATGGTTGCTGAAGTTTAGTTTCGAGCTCATCGCCGACGTCTTCCTCTTCACGAATTCCCTCTACGTCTTCCGAGACTGCAATCCTTCCCATGGCTTGGACTGGTAGCGTGGTATACGCGGGGGCTTTGAGACCCCATCTCGAGTATGCGTATGGATAGAGGCCGGTGTGAGCCAAATCACCATGGGATAACAGGACAAGATCTATGGTGGGGGCACATCTGAAGTACTGGATCAGCCTTGTGTGTCTTGACTGGTCAAGTTTTTGACGCACTCTCGGAGGGCATTGCAATAGGTTTCCCAATGATATGCAGGTTCTTCAGCACCGTCAGGAATTATGGTATGTGCGGGTTCTGGAGCCCAGTCTGGCGAGCCGCAATCGAGAAGTATTCGAACATCGTCAACCTGCAGCAGATATGCAAGCGGTTTTGTCTGTGAAGAGCGAGCAGCGCCCGACAGCGGTGTGAAGGTGATCATTCACCGTTCATGAACTGCAAGTTAGCAAGGTATAAAAGTTGTCCAAAACGGCAACACCGTAGGCAGTTGTTTGGCCAGAAGCTCAAGAATAAACACCTGTGACGTCACAGGATTTTGTCTGCGTGCCAGTACTTAAAGTCAGTCAAAACATGGTGAGACCCACCATGGGAGCTGCGCTGCAGCCTGACGTTCCTTTGACCCTCGTCTCCATAAATGCCTGTAACAACCGCAACTGCAGCGGTCTATATCACACCCGGTGCGTCAAGCTGCTGCTTCGGTGAATGCTGTCCAATCCGTGTCTCAAATCTTGTTTCGCCCCAGTCGTTATCAAGACATTCTTTAAGCATGGGAAGCGCAAGGCTATGAAAATTAAGGACGGATGCAAAGAGAAAGATGCCAAAGATGACATCTTTTTTGACCAGTAAGTCGACTCCGTGTACTTCACCGTCCAGCGCTCACGAGCGGTTCCTGCACAGGGCATTCCATATTGTGAAGGGTACTATGAGTGAACCTGCTTTTCATTGCATTACTCACATAGAGAAACTGCAGCCTTCATCGAAATGGCCACCAGAAACACGGTGGAGTCCCTACAAGAATTGTGCGTTCACATTTTATGGCGCGAAATGGCTTTCGTTCAGACGTCGAACAGTACCAACACCCACGTTCCCTCCCCGCTCGGAGCCGCTGTTGACCCCGTCTTGATACCGCTCTCCTCGTGTAATCGCGCAGCTGACGTCTTGATCGGCTGGTTTGGTCCCGACGAGCTGAAAAAGGTCGTCGGTGGTGAACGCTGGTGGCAAGTTCGCGGCCTGGATGGTATTGAGGCCGAATGGATCACGGAAAACGATTACCTTGCTGCCACTGTAGACGATACCCGTATGGATAGGAAGCTGAGCGATCAGGAGGTCAAAATCATGAGAATGGACCACCTTGAACCAGTCATGGTAGGCGGCCGAGTGCTCCCCTTTTTCCTTGAAACTAAGTTGTACTTCGTAGCTCTACGTCCACGGAGGTTCGTCATTCCACGTCAAAATATTGCATGCGTTGACAAACATGCGGCTGGAACCAGGTGGCTTTTTCTGGGGATCTATCAGTGCGTCAAGAATATCGTCCTTGAACGTTCGAATACTAAGCCGCGGTTCAGACACTCATCGATACCAAATAATCCGATACGGTGATTCGGCAATGTCTTCATGGTTCTTCACACTGCTAAACCGATACTAGCACGCAAGTTTCGAGGTCGGGCCTTCGCGGTCAATTACCGGTAAGTAGATAAAGTACGTTTGAGACACACGACTCATCGGATTTCCAGAAAAGCTCCTCAGTATCCTTGGCCCTGTCCATTGCAGGACGTGCTCGCCGCATGTAATGTCCGCTACCCGCTTCTTTGTTTCTTACGCCCTCACATGTTGCCTCACGCAGACTTTTATTTAACGCAGCCTCCTCCTAGTGCACTGCATACGCCTATCTCCCCTTCGAAGATAGTGCTGGCTGGCGATTCTGCAGGCGCGGCGCTATGCCTCACTGCTCTCACGGTCCTTCGGGATTTAGGTCTCCCTACGCCCGCAGGAGCAGTCCTAATCAGCCCGTGGGTTGATCTCACACACAGCTTCCCCAGTGTCATGGAGAACTGCAATACAGTACGTACCTGCCCCAAATTCACGACATGATCCAATCTCAGCATCGCTCATTCAGGACATTATACCGGAATGTGGATTCCGCGCCAAGCCGTCTACTCTCTGGCCCATCGATCCGCTCAAGGCCGAGCGACGTGTCGTTCCCGCCATGTACAACCCTCCGCCAAAGCCGGGCCACGCGGATACGCTAATACCAAGTGAACGCTGTGTTAGCCACTGTAAAGACAAGGAAGATGTGACACCCTCGCCCGAAAACGTCAGAACGGAGGCAGAAATGCTGCGTGAAGGTGCACCAGACGATCAAGTACTTGACCAGAAGGAAAACATACCAAATCTGAGGCAGTCGTCTAGTGGAAGTGGCGAAGGAAAGGCAGATGACTACGAGTTGAGCTCTTGGGAGCCTAAGCCGCCCAAGGTGATGATGCAGGATCCGAACGCCGTTCCGCTTGAGTTGCATTCTCAGATCCAGCTCTATGCTACAACCGAGTACGTCGCGCATACGGTCAATACTGCCCCTTTGACCGACATGATGCCCAGGCAGTTGTCCCATCCACTAGTCTCACCTATCCTACAGGGCTCATTAGGAAACCTTCCGCCGCTGTACATCCTAGCAGGCAACGACGAAATGCTACGGGACGAAATCATCTACTTGGCGCATCGTGCCGCTAATCCAACCAAATACCCAACCAGATCTGGGGCTCTCGAAGCAGGGAAGCGTCAGAAAGAAAATGCAGAACGGTTCACGACACCTACCAAGGCAAGGTTGTTGCTCTTCATCTACCCGAGCGTTACCGACGCAAATCTCCAGGTTCATCTGCAAGTCTTTGATGGTAATGGGACACAATAATCATTCCTCCGGGCCTGCTCAAAGCTATATCTTGTCTTTAGGAATGTGTCATGTCCCAACAGTGTTCACCTTTCACCCTGCTGTAAGTTAATCCGTGTTTTATATATTCCTTAATATTGACCCACTTGGCCAGGCGAAATACGCTTATCGCTCCGTCGCGGAATTCGTGAAGCACGTATCGCAACATGACGCTGAGCACCTGCAACGCAACCCATTCCCTGAATCCCATCGCCCGCCTGCTGAAATGAAAGTGGACAATGAAGACGATGCGGACGGTTCCCAAGCATGTAATGTGACCAAGGAGGATCGGCGGAGCGATGACAAGGCTCGGAAAGCCACCTCTGACGTAGACAACGTCAAAGTGTACGAGCGCGACTCGGATGCATTCAGCGGTATTCAAGAAGTGGACGTCGTCCCTGACCCACCAAGCGGCAGCGATTCGGACACTCTGAATCCCGCAGGTCAAGCCGAGGTGAGATGTTTTTCTAGTGTATGGCTGCTCGTATTTATTCCATGTCTAGACAAAGGACAGTCAGAATGACTTGATGATCCGGGAACGCGTGGATATCGACGGCATTACACGACCCATGGAACCTCCTGAGCAGATCCATGCTCTGAAAGTTTCTCCTGAGGAGATCGGGATAATCAAAGAAGGTCCCGTGCTCCGGTGGTACAAGGGACAACTAGAGTGGGATAAACGCTTCCCCCGCGCCGGGAAAGAGGTGCTCAGAAAAAGGGCTAAGTTGGAGGCAAAGGCGGCAAAGATGCTTGACAACGCGCATCGCCAAGGACTCATCCATAGTCGGGGACTGCCAGCGGAAGATCTTGAAAGAAGCATATCGGCAGGATCACGCAACAGAGTCGAGAGGATACAGGAGGATCGACGATGGGGTCCGCTCGACCTTGATGACGAGAGACCGCCGCCAAGTGCCATCGCGAAACGGCGAGACACGGTAAGTGAGAATAATGGCCGAGACGCGCCGCATCTGATAAGTTCGCGTAGCCCGAGGCTCTTGCTCTATTAAAGAAGAGCATATATCACACCGCGCCCGCTACGCATAGAACGGTGCCGAAGATGCGGACGTCTGACGCAATTCGGGCAGCACTTGATCCTAATGACGACCCCTACAAGCCGCCAAGGCAGTCCGTCTCGGAGCAGCAAGTCCGAACACATGTTGTGCCAGTGCATGGCTTACGCATGTGGGATGGCATCGTTCGGTATGTACTGCTCGGATAATGCCTCGTGTCGCTCACGAACGCTTGGGGCCCAGATACTTCGGCAAGGAGACCTCCAAGCAAGCGCGCAAAGGCGCCAGGCATGTAGGTGAGGAGTTGGGAATCGGGAATTCGGAGAAATGAGGGCGCGTTGGCCTATACCTACTGAGCGGACTATACCGTATATCTGACCCTTTTGCTAATACCTGCTAATACCCATTGCTCGGAGGATGAATATAAAGAGACTAGCGTGAAGGGAACGTTGGGGACGCACAGACCATGCGTGACAGGATGCATCGTGGGAAGACACGCTTTCCTTAATTTTGAGGAGGGCAAGTCGGCTGTGTTTGTTCTGCCATCGTGTTCTCATTCCTTCATCTTCCTCCATAGTCAGTCGTCCTCTACGCGTCTTGGCTGTTCTTGTATCCTGATCTCTTGTCTTTCCAGCCCCGTTCCTCTTGAAAATGCGTGAAGTCATCTCCGTGCACGTTGGTCAGGCTGGTGTCCAGATCGGAAACGCCTGCTGTAAGTCATCTCTTGCTGTCTAAGGCGTTCCTTGAGTGCATCGTCGCGAGCGTCCGATGCAATGACGCGTCGTTTTTCTCTCTCGCTGTCGCACTCCTCGATGCAAAAAGTGGCGTGATGCTGATCCGATTAACATAGGGGAGCTGTACACCGTCGAGCACGGTCTCAGCGTGAGTCGAACCATCCCCCTATGCTTTCTTTGTCTCATGTTTGCTGCAGCCTGACGGTCGCCTCGTGGAGGGCTCGCCATCCCACAACGATGCCGGCTTCAGCACTTTCTTCTCGGAGACCTCCTCTGGCAAACACGTGCCACGCTCCCTCTATATCGACCTCGAGCCCAATGTCGTCGATGAGGTCAGGACCGGTCCGTACAGGAGTCTTTTCCACCCCGAAACTCTTTTGACCGGAAAGGAGGATGCTGCCAGCAACTGTAATTGCGCTTGTTGTTTGCGTTTTGCAGTCTCATCTGATCATCTCTGTGTCTGGTAGATGCTCGCGGTCACTATACCATCGGGAAAGAGAAGATCGATTTGGTGATGGACAAGGTTCGCCGCCTGGCAGACAACTGCTCTGGTCTCCAGGGCTTCTTTGTCTTCCACTCGTTCGGTGGAGGAACTGGATCTGGTCTCGGTGCCCTCATCCTCGAGCGTCTGTCGACCGACTACGGCAAGAAGTCGAAGCTCGAGTTCAGCGTATACCCCGCCCCGACTCTTGCTAACTCTGTTGTGGAGCCCTACAACTCGGTTCTGACGACCCACACGACGCTCGAGCACTCCGACTGCTCTTTCATGGTGAGTGGTCCTTACTACGACTTCACGACAACCCCACCGACGAGTTCTCTTAGGTTGATAACGAAGCGATTTACGACATCTGCAAAAAGAACCTCAACATCCAATCGCCCAGCCTCACCAACTTGAACAGACTCATTGCCCAAGTCGTTTCTTCAATCACAGCCTCTCTGCGCTTCGATGGATCGCTCAACGTCGATCTGAATGAGTTCCAGACCAACTTGGTTCCGTAAGTTCTTTGCCACAAAGCTGATCTATATGTACTAATCTTGCAACAGGTTCCCCCGTATCCATTTCCCTCTCGCTACCTTTGCCCCCATCATCTCTGCTGAGAAGGCCCACCACGAGCAGAACTCGGTCGCAGACATGACCTTCTCCTGCTTCGAGACCGGCAATCAGATGGTTAAGTGCGATCCTCGGGAGGGCAAATACAGTACGTTTATAGCATGCCTACCAGGGTTATTGTCTCAGCTCTCTATTCAGTGGCTTGCGCTCTCCTCTACCGCGGCGACGTCGTCCCCAAGGACGTCAACGCCGCTGTCGCCATCATCAAAACCAAGCGCACCATTCAGTTCGTCGACTGGTGTCCTACTGGTTTCAAGCTCGGCATCTGCAACGAGCCCCCCGCTCACGTCCCTGGCGGTGACCTTGCCAAGGTGTCCCGCAGCATGTGCATGCTGTCGAACACCACCGCCATCTCCGCTGCATGGAGCCGTCTGGACCACAAGTTCGATCTCCTCTACTCCAAGCGCGCCTTCGTGCATTGGTACGTCGGTGAGGGTATGGAGGAGGGTGAGTTCTCCGAGGCGCGTGAGGATCTTGCCGCTCTCGAGAAGGACTACGAGGAGGTCGGGATTGACTCCGCTGACGCTGAGGAGGCGGAATACTAAGGGATATGATACGATTGGTTGGCCCGCTTGGGCAGTAGTTCATGTTTTTAATTCTGCTTTGATCGTTCACGAATTTTCACGAATACCTTGTCGCTTCTACTATTACATCGGAACATCCATTCATTATCATATCTGGGCACTGAGTACATTGTTGTGATTCTAGAAAGTGAACCGGATGTATGGAAAATGCGACCTTCAAGCTGCCTTGCCCGAATCCTCCTTCAAACTGACAATGCGGTTCAATACCAAGTAATCGCCCTGTTTCTTCGATGGCTCGACTTCCTCGGGCTCATCAAGACAAGCAACCCGCGCGTCTCTGTCCAAAGCAAAGTACGCCACACGCAAGCCTTGGAACCGGACACATTCCTTCCCAACGAGTTGCTCGCTCGTGGCATGTGGAGTGTCGTCTCCAGGTCGTGTCTCTGTCGTTCCGTTATCCTTGGCTGCCTGTTCTGTGCGTGACGCAGCTTCCCGTCGAGCATTTATCATAGACCGCTTGGCCAGTCCCCAGAACCCGACCTCGATCATCGCACCCTTGACAATTTCCAAGCTATTCGGTGCCAGATCGGCTACGTCTCCCGTGGGACGGTCGCTCTTGAACAGGCGGTGGAAGATACGAGTTTCGTCCACTCGGACGGGACTGCCCGTTGGCGCATGTTCGGCTACCCACTGGATGAAGGCCTTGGGTTTCTTTGGCGCGCCTTCATTGTCCAGCTTGACCACCACTTCTAAGACCTCTCCTGTCGCAGGGTCAGTCTTGTGGGAGACGTAGGTGACGGTATTCGGCACTCCAAAGAGACCGACGGTCTTGCCTGGCGCAAGTCGGAAGTAGTCTTTGGAGTCTTGCAGACGGAAATCATCGGCTTCGATGTAGATGTGGCGTGTCAAAGGGACGGTGGATGTTCCAAGCCCTGGGACCTTGGGGTGAAGTGGCTTCTCTACCATCCGGAGACAATCCTCTGGGAGGTTCTCGATAGTAACCTTGAGGGGTCGCAATACCATGAGCAGCCGTGGCGCACTTCCTTCGAGGTACTGTCTGACTGACTGCTCGAAGCGGGATGTCTCGATGTTCGACGCTGCTGTCGAGACTCCGAGACCGCTAACGAACGAAATTATCGCCCCAGGAGGAACACCGCGTCGCCGCAAAGCAATGAGAGTATAAAGACGGGGATCGTCCCAACCACTCACATAGCCGCCGTTCACAAGAGCAAGAATTTTTCGCTTGGACATAATGGTACCTTCCAAGTTCAGCCTTCCATATTCGGACTGCCTAGGTCTGTATACGTCGACTGCATCGCAGAGCCATTCATAGGATTGGCGCGAAGCGATGAACTCTGTGGTGCATAGTGAATGCCTGGTTTACAATGAGATGAGTCACCACCGCACGTACGAAGGTAAGACTCACGATATATTCTCGAAGCTGTCGACCAAGCAATGCGTGAAATCGTAAGTGGGATAAATCTTCCATTTATCTCCGGTTCTGTGATGTGGCGTGTCCAGCACCCGATAAGCCGTCAGATCCCACATCTGAGGATTGGGATCATTCAGATCTTGTTTCATCCGTAGATTGGCTTCCTTTGGCTTGTATTTCCCGTTCTTCATGGCTTCGAACTCGGCCAGGGATTCTGATATCGGCCTGTGACGATGAACGCATGGTCTCGGCTGTCCTCGCTTTTCACCACGATCAGCCTTGATTTCCTCCTCTGTTGACAATTAAGATCCATCAATGGCATAAAAGTTCATCGTCTACTTACGACTACAGTGACAGACATAAGCCTTGTCGCGTTTGATCAATTCAACGGCGAGGTCGTAAAGTTGAGCGAAATAGTCGCTTGAATAGGTGATCTTCCAAGGCTCGAATCCAAGCCATCGAACCATTTCCAAGATGCTCTCGAAATATTTGGCTTCCTCTTTCTCAGGATTCGTATCATCGTATCGCAGATAGCACTTTCCGTTATGATAGGCCGCGTATCCAAAATTGACGAAAATAGCCTTCGAATGGCCTATATGCAGATAGCCATTAGGTTCCGGCGGGAAACGAGTCCAAACGTTGCCCCCGGTGGCGGCAAGGTGGGCTTCTCGGTGGCGCGGGTTCGCCTGGGGATTTTCACCGGGCTTGTGTAGTGAGCCAAGGAAACCTTCCTCGAACACGCTCTTGCGAGTTGACACGGCGTCCTCGAGAGCGGGCTCGGAGGATTTGCCCTGAGCGGCGGCGGGTTTCGCCTCCTTCTTGGGTTCCTGTGGACGCGGGAGGAAATTCCAGTTCTAGCCTTAGCAGCTTGCTGTGGTACCGCTTACCTTGCCCTTCGGCTTCGGCTTTGCAACTTCTTTAGCGCCAAACGTGTCTGTGAAATACTTCTCGACTGCACTTTTCACTTCAAGGGGATTTGCCCATCGAAGCTCCGGCACGCTCTTCAGCGCGGCGATAACAGCTCCAAGGTTTGCCCACCCAGTTACCGCGTTCGCGTTGGAAGCGACGTATCTATTTACGTGGTCGTACAGCTCCGTCGGCGTGATGCTAAAACCTTATGCAAGGATTGGCGAATATATCGAGGATTGTGAACATATAATCACATACCAACGCCACACTCGCTGTCGAAATCACTCTCGTCAATCGGTAGGTTGTGTGTCTCGATGTACTTAACGGCAGCTTCGACGACGCTTTAGTGATCTTAGCACGCGTGATCTGCGTAGACCTACTCACCTGTTACTTGATCTACCGATTTCAGCTTGTTCTCCACGATCTTGGATATCACAAAGTCCCTTTCCGCATGACCGACGCCCTGAGATTTGGCCAGAGCTCCAGCGAGCGCCACAACCAAACCAGCCTGCTTTTCATCGAGCTTCCCACTGGATACTAGTGGATTACTCTCAATTATATCTCTGAGAATCGCGGAGCTTTTGGGAGATTTGGCTGCTTCTTGTGCTTTGGCTTGGGATAGTCCGATGGATTTGAACAGAGCAACCGAGGGATCTGCTGCTGGATCAGCCTGTTTGCTAGGTTTTGACATCCGAAATGCGGTAGGATGAGGGAGGGAGAGGTCAAAAGACAGGTATACGAGAGTCTGACGAGAGCAGACGTCGAAGAGACGGACGAAGAATGAAAGCAGGATTCAGAAAGAGTCACGAAGGATTAAATCTTGACGATCATGATCTTCCAGATCGAGTCAAAGAAAGATAAGATTGATAAGCATACACTAGTACTTCGATCACATAGTTGCAGGAACTCAAGTTACAAGCTAAAGTAGATCCTACTGAGAGAATAGTGGTATCAGGCATTTCGCGCCAAGTCTGCGTCGTGTCCTCTGCTCTCAGGTGAGGGATAGCCATTGCCAATGACCCCAAACATCCCGGTGTTTCTCCGAGCTGGTTCGCAAACCGACTGATCACCCATCCTCAAGTGACGAATACGCTCCATGAGATCTCCGTCTGTATCTATCTGGTCCGCGGGACAGCTTCCAGCCCCAACACCTCTGTAAGACGGCGGAAGACGGTCTCCGTATATTCCGGTGGACCTCAGCGTAGTGCTATATTTTTTCGCAGTCACAGAGGCAGACAGGGTGTCCAGAAGTACGCGGACGTCACGTCCATTGCTGGCAACTGGTGCGTAATTTGTGTCGTTGGGACGGGCAGTTTCCATTAGTGCATTGCGAGAGTACCATTGACGGGTGGAGCTTGCAGGGACTGGGTCAGCGAGTGTACCCGTACTGGTGTACGACCACGTCGAGGAAGTGTTATTCGAGAAGGCTAAGCGTTCGAGTTCCTTTCTCAGTGTCTTGATCTGAGCTTTGATCAGCAAACCGAATGACGGCTTGTCATCTCCTTCGTAGGTAGCCAATCCGACAAGCGACGAAACACTAAATAGGGATCGTTTAGCACCCCAGACTGGAAGCATGACGAGAGAACGTACAAGGCCTCTTTGAGGTAAGCAAAACTGAAGCGCTCAGTCGCTTCGGCAATATCCTCGACCAGTTGATCAGGGAATGAGATATTCTCGTTGTCCTTGAGCTTATTCTGCCAGTACTTGGCGTACAGCACACGTTCGTCGCGATCAGGATCATCGAATTTGCTGTGAAAGGCAGTCGGTAATTAATGCAAGAGGTCAAGGACAGAGCAGCTTACAAGTGTCTGTCAAACCGACTTGGGCGGCTGCTTAGACCAGGATCGAGTCGCTCGAAGTGATTCGTAGTGCCAACAACGAGTAGGCCATCATTTCCCGTCAACCCGTCCAGCTGATTGAGGAAGAAGGAGCGGTTACGATCGTTGATTAGACTGTCGAGGTCCTCGAGGATCAAGACGCAAGGTGCCATTTGACGGGCATGGCCGAAGACTTCGGCCATTGAATTTTCTTCTCCCATGTAACCTGGAGCGCGGGGTTATCAATGTCGATATCATCCGGCAGTGTGTGAAAGATACCGACTCTGGAAGGACTTGACGTAGAGAGGTGTGAAACCCTGCTCTTCGCAAGTCTTCATGATGACTTTGATGCTGATAGTCTTCCCGTTGCCTGTTGCGATTGTTTGGGCGTCAGAGCATCCTGGCAACGGAATATTTTAACGTACCAGGGGGACCGTACATGATCAAGCCACGCTGGTGACGCCGGTCAGCGCTGATCTTCAAGAGTGCGAGACATAAAGATGTAGAGTACCTTCCAAGGAATACCGAGGTCCTTGTAGATTTTCTCGGATGAGAAGAATCCGTAAACGTCCTTTTGCAACGACATCTTGAAATCCTTCTTGAGGATCACGTCCTTCCAGTCGGCCTTCTGGATTTCCGCCCACAATCCATGATCCTTCTGCCAGTAACCCTGGTTGAACACCCAAATTTCGTCATGGAGCTGGACAGCCCAGGCACCAGCGGCGAGAAGCAGCAGTCGTGAGGGGTCTTCGGGTCCTAGACGACAGTTAGCATATACTGAATTGATTATTTTACGCCGTCGAGGTTTACCGTCATGGAGAATATACCGAGCGATTGTGTTCCCGAACCCAGAGGTGTACTTTTCGACGCGTTACTTACTCAGTCCATCGATATGGCAGCCTTCTTACCTGGACGACAAAAAGCAGATATTCGTATTTCTAGGTTATCCTAAGCTAATGGCTCGAGATGTTCAGCAAAAGCACTTACGTCGAAAGAGACCTTGAAGCCTCCGAAGTGAATGCGCTCCAACAAGAGTCCTGGTTTGGCCCCTAGACCTCGCGCAATGGCACGGAAAAAGGTGTCGGTAACAAGAGGCGTGTTCTCCAGCGGAGTAGCGACGACTCCGGGGTGGTTGAGAATATCCAATTGATAGTCTGTTGTTCCTACAAGAGAGAGGTTGGGATACAATTGTCGCAAAGCGTCGGCGCTGGTATGCACGGTCAGATACGCCATGCCAAGGTACTAGGAAGGTAGTATACATACCCAGCAAGGAAGGGATTGGCATGCTTGGCTGAAGCTGTGGACACGCTTAGCACACTTCGAAGGCATGCGACGGGGAGGCTTTACCCTGGTCGTGCCATTTGCTGTAGAACTCGTCCTTGCCATTATCGACCGCGGCATCAGTCAGTTTATCCTTGTCGAACCATACATTCACGAAGGCTTCGTCCATCGTTAAATTTGTCCTGGATGGTTGGGATAGAGTTGTGCTGCAGTCCGCAGCACAAAGGTCGTGTCATTTGGAAGCCGGCCTTCTCCTTACGAACCCAATGATTGATCTTGACTCCAGCCTGAGTCTGGACGGAGGCATTTCCCCGCACCGCGGCATCCGGAATCTGTCACCTGACTGTAATACCTCAACACGTGACTGGAACGCTCTTGATCTTCCACCACCATGGCCGCCTCAGCTGCAGACGTACGCAGCATACTTTCCCTCCCTGAACCATCAGCAACTCCGGGACCATCACAACTAAAGAAGCAAGCTGCACCTTCTGCGCGGAAACCTGAGGGAATATCAAGGGAACTATACTCGCTGATTGGCCCTTCTGCTCCTTCATTAGCGGCTCTCACCAAGCCTCGGCTAAAGCAGAAACCAAATCTCGGGGGTGGCGCTAAGATAAAATGGTGAGAGATCTAATTTTTTGGTGCTGCTGAGTGTCTTAGCAGACGTTTGCACATCGGCAGGGAGTGTCGCACGTTCAAGAATAATGCGCGTCAAGATTCCCTACAACTTCGGCACTGGGTAAAGGCTACAACAGAAGAAGAGACTGGTGTGTGATCTTCACTGATCCTTATCCTATCTCCCCTGAACTTACGGTCGAGCAGAGTATCCTTTCGCCAAATACAACGTGCAGTCCAACGTATTCACGTACTCCCAAGACGAGTATACACGGTTTTTGGAAGGTACGTGAGACGTGATCATTGATTGGCTGTAGTCCTTTCTGACGCCAGCTCCAGACAAGGAATGGACCAAGGAAGAGACAGATTACCTATTCCAGCTAGCACGAGACTATGATGTGCGGTGGTATGTTATGTACGATCGCTACGATTTTCCAGGGGGCGTACCTCGGTCGATTGATGTAATTTCCTTTCATTTTCCGGCGACTTCGTGTCTAATCACACTTTATTTCCAGGATTTAAAAGAACGATACTACAGTGTGTGTCGAAAGCTCGTGCGAAATCGGCCGTGGGCCGGCGATGAAACGAGCAAGGCTCAACTAATCCAGAGCTACCATTTTGACAAAGGTATGTCCGAGAGCTGACTTTCCCGCTCGACAATCATAACGATGTGCCACAGAACGAGAATTGACACGCAAGAAGTATATTGTGAGTCTGGAGAACCGCACACCCGAACAGATTGCAGAGGAGGAGGCACTCTTCATTGAGATCAAGCGCCTGGAACAGAATGAGCGGCGGTTCAAGAGAGAGCGAGAGGAGCTTCTGAGGACAATCGCTGGTATAGAGTCGGGTCTGCCGGACATTGTTGAGGATGAAGGGTTGATGAACCTCTCAATCGACACGAAGAAGAAGAATAAACGTAGCTCCACGATTATGGACCTCGACTCGCCATCTACGCCTGCAATACCTGCGACTCCCGTCGTCAAACGTCCTCAAACTGCGAAGAACGCCGCTTTCGGTAAGCGCTTTTCTTTTATTCACAATTGCTCTTCCTATAGACTCATGCTCCTCGAAAGACGCAGCGAATTGCATCATTCGCACCGACCCTCCCGCAACGGTACCTGTCACGAAAGCTGCCCATCAGCCAGCACATCTCCGCTCCTACAAACTTCCCGTCCCCAAGGCGGCCGTCGCACCGAAAATCACCGCCGCTCTGGCAGAACTTGGAATTTCGCATACGCGGCTAGTCATGCCGACTCGTGACAACATCATGGCTCTTGAGGCCCTTGTCGAAGCCACCACGACCCTGGTGGAGACGAAGCGGATGGTGGACAAGGTTGAGTATGATATCCGGATTTTGAAGAGTCGGCTTGGGATGAGAGAAAGTCAGGGTGCGGAGGGACAGCCGGCTGCAACTGATGCGATGGATGTGGATGAAGGGAATGATGGAGGAGAGGTTGTGGGTGAGGACGGTCGGGCGCAAAGTGTGGTTAGCACGAGAAGCAGGAAGCCTGTGAGTATACGTCACAAGTCCTTTGGTCGGAACATCAGTAACACGATTCTCCAACACAGGCTCGGCGTTCCATGTCTATATCCTCGGTGGATACTTCGGGGACCGCGACTACTAGAGCTGGCACTAAGCGGCAGAAGCGGGGATAGCTGGAAAGTCCGTCGTCGACGTCCTTGCCTTGGCCGATGGTTCACATGCGCACGCGGAAAGCCAGTGTCCAAAGCATGCATTCAAACCAAGTATGTGGTACAAGGCATTACGCTATACATAAATTATACGTGACATGGCATGCATGCGAACAAAGGAGGTCAAATGTTTGTAAACCGCAGAATGAAATTGATGATGACCGCGACTGAAAGACCATTAGATGGAATAGGACGCTCTTTGGGGAGAGGGACGATACCGAGGAGCGAAACACACAACACTGTCTAATTGAGGGCTGACAAGTCAGAGCCTGAGCCCGAGTGAGCCAGAGGCACGCACCGGTCCCAGTCGGTCATCATAAGGGCCCCGTCCGCCGCGCCGAATCGAAGCCGCTCTCCAATGGTACGTATACAGGGCGTATATCATTATTGCCATAGCTGTAAGAAGGCAATCGCGTTTAACGGGTATATGTATGTGAGACAACAGGTAGAGTTGTACGCACCGACTACAGAGAACATGGCAGCGCTGATTTTCCCGACCTACGCCACAGGAACGACGATAGGAGGCATCGCGGGGCTGCACTGCAAGGCGACATACCTTATCTCCAAAGTTCAACAGCCCTACCGCCAGCCCTCCAAGAACGACAGTGAAGTGCAACCATGATAGAAATGTGCGCTCGTTGGCGAAAGAGACCTTGGGTTCGACGCGAACAGGGAGGGCAATGCGCTTGGTCGCGGTCCTCTGGAGCAGAGGTTGCGTAGACATTGTGCGGATAGGTTGTGAAGAGGTGGACAGGCGGAAGGAAATTAGGACAGGCTTGGATCAATAGTCGATTGATTACCTAAAAAGGCAACTTCTGACAAACGTTCGTGGTGCCGCATCCGCTAAGCTATCCGGATCTCCGAAGGGCCGGCCGTCAACCAAGGTCGAGACCCAAGGCGTGACTGACTTACCAGCCTTGTACTTAAACATCACTCATTCTATCATCCAGTAGCAGTTTTCAAGTCAAGACATAGCATTACTGGTAAGTGAGCAAGTTGCAAAGAAACCGCCAGCTTTCGCACCGTAGGCGACAAAGCCGCGGACGATCACAAAAGCTCCCACATCAATGGAAGAAACTGGCGGGGCGCCCGTCTGTGCGAGGTCCGTACAGGCAGGCCACCTGATACCCAACGACAAAACGACCTACAGAGAGTGATACTCTAGAATACAGGAAAACTTATCTTCCACCCATCATTTTCAGCCTGTCCGGATGGATACTAGGGCCATTGGTAGCTGCTGGCGCAGGTGGCGCAGTGCTCGCTGGGGGATTTTGAGACGGAGGACCCTGAGAAGGAGGAGGGGAACCAGCAAATCCGCCAGGAGGAGGGAAAGCTCCAGGAGGACCGCCGCTGGGTGGGAAAGGAGGAGCACCACCCAAAGGAGCACCGGGAGGACCGCCAGTGGGACCACTGGTGGGGCCGCCAGGAGGGAAAGGAGGGGGACCTGTAAATTCATGGACGTTAATAGACGCAACCGACAGGGAACACGGGCGACATACCACCGAAACCTGGAGGCGGCATTCCTGGCGGGAAGGGAGGTGCACCTGGCGGCATCATGGGCGGGAATCCGGGACCGGGAGGGAACGGAGGACGGGCTATCAGGTCGTTAATCAGCGGATAAGAAAGCAGAAACACAACGACTCACGCCCACCAAACCCTGGAGGAGGCATTGGAGGACCACCCAAACCCATTGGAGGCGCACCATAGCCTGGCGGAGGACCACCGAGATGCTGAGGCCCGAATCCGAAGCCGCCTGGAGGTGGTCCTCCACTCGTCTCGTAAGCTGCCGTAATCTGGTCGATGATACTTTGCGCTTTGTCGTGGCCGAGCGCTGTAGAAAAAGGAAGCGTGAGTGAACATGCAAACTCTGTAAGTTGAGATCTAAACGCACAGGCATAGTAGTCCCGAACGTTAGAAAGATGATTCCTGCCACTGTTGTGGGCTTTTCGCACTGGAAGCAATATACGTCAGACGACGAGCCCTGATCAATTTGTGAAGACACTCACCTGAAGTGGAATCGTGAGTTAGGAATACATCACAGTAGTCACAGTAGTGTTTCTACAGTAGTCTAGAGGCATTAGCATGCGGAGTGAGGAAATTGGACGAAAGCGACGCACAGGCATGGTGAGAGTGGGGTATGAAGTCCGGCCGTCGTCACTGTTGAGGACAACGAGAAGATAAATGTCGGAGTTCGAAACGCCATGTGACAACTTGCTCTTGACTTTCGCATGGACCCATCCTCAGGCATCCAGGAGCCGTTCGATCTCATCAGGCTATCCCTCAGTGAACGCGTTTTTGTGAAGCTTAGAGGAGATCGGGAAATCACCGGGATTCTACACGTACGTGTCGCGTTGTCCGAAGATGTAATGTGTACTTCATGAGAAATCTAGGCATACGATGGTCATATGAACTTGATCCTCAGTGATGTCGAGGAGACTATCATGCTAGTAGATGTAGAGGGTGCGCCGGAAGGCCAGGTCAATGTGCGTGGAGCCTCCAGCCTCGCGAGTTCTGCTAGCTCACGCTTTGCCACGTCCCCCCAGGTTGCGAAGCGCAAAATGGAAATGTTATTTGTTAGAGGAGATGGTGTAATCCTGGTCCGTCCTGCCTTGTTTTACCTGTTCTACTTTAGCCAATGCCCCTTCCAGGTTTCCCCTCCCTCACGAACTTGAAGGAGGTTTACCGCGACGTCCTGGGGCAATAATCTCTGCCTATATACTTTTCGAGCAGAGCCTACAGGACCTACATTGACGATATCCGGCCAATGCTGCATAGCCTTTTTGGTGGAAATCTTCCGTTCATGGTGCATCGGTTACCATGGTTGTTTTATCCAGTAGTGTTTTACCAATTGATCACCAGGTCAAGTACATGATATGGGTATTCAAGATTATTGCGCGATGTTACATAGTTATCCCCCAAAGTGTCATGGACTTTCGCACTATTTGTGAGCGACCATCCACGGTGCCGTCACTGCAGAAGATTGTCCCGTTATGGATGGGTCCACAAGAGATGTAGACAGATCGTCAGGCAGGACATCGTCAGGCTCTGGCGCAACAGCTCCAGCAGGCCATGTACCGTCCCGCAGCCAGGCCGCATGAATAACCTTGACCTTCGTGGCGAGCATGAACACTGCAGGAGAAGGATGGTGAGGAGGCGATAGGACATACGATGAGAGCCATGGGAAGTCTTCGCTTAAGCCTGCCGCCTGCAGACAGAGTATTCCAAACCTTCGCGACGCCATTTCTCCATACATCATCGTCCTCTACAGCATGAGGAGCGCTTAATATGTGTTCTAAACGTCGTCGGGAAGTGGAGGGGACAACAGGCGCATGCTGCAGGTTGGGCCGCGAAGCTAGCCAGAGGCGTCGTCGAGCCGCGTAGTGATCTGGGCCAGGTGGCGGAAGCTTGGCCTCTGCCAAGATGTCGTCGAAGGACTGGGACTCGGACGATGGAGAATGAGAAGAAGAGGACGACGGCGACTCGGGAAAGACAGCTTCAGCACTGGTCATGGCATGAGGACAGGAGGGATGCCGT
The DNA here is from genome assembly GCA_026008595.1 of Lyophyllum shimeji. Lineage (NCBI taxonomy): Eukaryota > Fungi > Basidiomycota > Agaricomycetes > Agaricales > Lyophyllaceae > Lyophyllum > Lyophyllum shimeji. The sequence goes on along the minus strand of BRPK01000001.1, from coordinate 2,013,497 downwards.
CTTCACGATAATCTTGTCAAAGTCCATCAGAGACCACGTGATTGTCGTCTGACCAACATTGGACGATGCCCCTTCGGCGCCGACTGTTGTTCTCAACCACAACGACCATGTACAAACTCCCCATCTCCTCCACCACGTCCCTCTCCGACGATGACTACGATGAGGACGCCCAGAAGCCCATCTTCTACTCTCTTCCAGATCATCACCAGCCGACAAGTGCTCCCGCACAATGGTCAACCCCCCCTTCGAATACCACGACCGCTCACGACTCCCCTATGTCCCAACTCCCGGCGGAAATCCTCATACACATCCTCAAACATCTTCATTCGACCCGCGATCTCCTCAGTGCCCTTCGCGTCTCGCGCAAATGGTGCGAATGCTCTGTGGAGCTTTTGTGGCATAAACCAGTATTCCCAAAGTACGAAACCCTCAAAAAGATGTCGAGACGCCTCGTGGCTCCCCACCAAACCTTCACATATGCCCGCTTTATCCGTCGCTTAAACCTATCTACTCTCAGCACGGCTGTGAAGGATGATATACTCTCCACCTTCGCCTCCTGCGATCGCCTAGAGCGCCTCACTCTTATCAACTGCGACAACGTCACCGACCATACCTTGGCCCGCGTTCTCCCATGTTTCCCGAACCTGGTTGCCGTCGACCTTACCGGCGTCGTGAACACTACCAACGAAGCCATCATCGGCCTCGCCTTGGCCGCGAAGCGACTGCAAGGAATCAACCTCGCGGGGTGCGAAAACGTCTCCGACGAAGGAGTCATGGCGTTGGCTCAGAACTGCCCGATGCTGCGACGGGTCAAGTTGAGTGGCTTGACTTCGCTCACAGACGCACCAATCGCTGCCATCGCCAAGTCTTGCCCCCTTCTCTTAGAAATCGACCTCAACCACTGCTCCCTGATCACCGACGTCTCAATTCGCGAGATCTGGATACATTCCACTCACATGCGCGAAATGCGTGTATCCCACTGTTCGCAGCTCACGGACGCCGCCTTCCCCGCCCCACCGCGACCCGACGCAATCATTGTTTCCGACGGTCCTCATCCCTTCCCCTCTCACGCCACCGAAGAGCTGCCTCCCCTTGTTCTTTCGCGTCCCTTGGAACATTTGCGAATGCTCGACTTGACTGCATGCTCACTCGTGACGGATGATAGTATTGAAGGAATTATCTCATATGCCCCGAAGATTCGGAATCTCGTCCTGTCAAAGTGCACCCTTTTGACGGACCGGTCCGTCGAAAACATGTGCAAGCTTGGAAGACATCTGCATTATTTGCACTTAGGGCACGCAACAAGGATTACGGACAGCTCTGTCCGCATGCTCGCACGGTCTTGCACTCGGTTGAGATATGTTGATTTTGCAAGTAAGCCTCAGACCGTTTCCTTCTCCTTGGCCCTCAGAACAGCTGCTAATGTTTGCGCCAAGATTGTGTTCAGTTGACAGACATGTCCGTTTTTGAATTGGCCGCCTTACCCAAACTTCGACGAATAGGCCTGGTACGGGTGAATAACCTCACAGACGAAGCGATCTATTCCTTAGGAGAGCGTCACACATCGCTGGAACGGATCCATCTGTCTTACTGCGACCAGATCTCTGTCCTTTCAATCCATTTCCTCCTGCAAAAGCTGGACAAGCTGACCCATCTCAGTCTTACGGGTATTCCGGCATTCCGGCAGCCAGAGTTGCAACAGTTTTGTCGCGATCCCCCAAGGTATATAACCTGCTGCGATGCTTTGGACCAGGGCTGACAGATGGACTAGGACTTCAATTCGACCCAACAATCCTCCTTCTGTGTTTACTCTGGCAAAGGTGTTTCACAGCTTCGCGCGTTTTTGAGTGCTTTGTTCGACCATATTACCGACATGAATGGCACGGATGACACGGAATATGAAGATGATGACGAAGACGAGTTGTACAATGGAGAGGACACACCAGAGCCCGACGACGTATATCATCCAGAGGAAGACGGAGTTGCATCTCAGCGGATGCTCTCTGAGTCAGCGTATGCAGCCTCTGCGCGTGAATATCGACAGCCCTCGCACCCGCCACCATCCCATGAATTTGTTTTTCGTCGCGATCGCCCCATCCGGGGAGCTACTATACCCGCCAGCGGCAGCACAGCGCCGCATGTCCCCCCTTCCGTCAACATAGAAGGTGCTACAAGTCGGCTCAACGCACAGATCCTGGCGGCATCCATGTCACACGGTTCATCGAGGCGACCTCTTGGGCAAGCGCAGGGACATCGCTCGATGGCAGACGTGCTTCCGATTGTCGAAACATCGCACTCTCCGCCTCTCAGCGAAGCCTCTAATCAAAGTGAGGGGACAAGCCGCTCCAACGGTGCAGGCTTTTTCCGTACATACCAGGAAGGGACGCCGACGGGAATCTCGTCTCGCGGCAACGGGGCGATGACACCCGAGTATAACTTTGCGGAGATTGGTCACGGGCGGGGGACGCAGGCGTCGCCGATGCAGCTGACATCTCAACATCGTACTCGGTCCGCGGGCGATGAAACCTTCCATTGGAGGCCGCCGGCCGCTGAGGCAGATCGTGTACCGCGCCCTGCAGCGCCGGCTCTGGAATACAGTACACCGACGGCGGCTTCTGCCAATTCGTCGGAAAATATTAGGAGCACTCAGGCTGAGGCTGCCTGGCCTTATCGTGAACCTAACGACAGTGGAATACCCTCGGTGCAAGTCTCGGGTGAAGTGCAGCAGCGGTCGAGCTCCCACCAGACGCCAGTCGCTGATGGACGTGGAAGGAGCGTTAAGAGGAACTTCCGCAACACCCTGCATGCGGCAGAATCGTACGCCAGCAATTTCCTTTTTGGAAGGTCTTTGAGTAGGGCGGCCGAAGGTAGTCGCTCCAATCAACCAAGCGGAAGCGGGAGTGACGGGCGCGGGCGCTAGGCGTGCAGATTCCTTTTCTTTTCTTTCTGGTAGGCGTGGCTGGAAAACCTTGTACGGTGGTGGTGCACTTGTCCACAGACGCAATTCCTTAATTATACCAGTCGTAGGATCGGTCCCTCGCCACCCACGTATGTAGGTTGTTTTGAACACGATGTATAGTGTAATATGTAAATGGTATTCCCAAGGAACAATTTATGGCGGAATGGTGTGTATGTACCATCGCATTGCCCTATAAGGCTACAACATGGTGAAACTAACGAAACCCAGCATCGAGCAGACAAACAATAAAGAATTTGTTACAGATAAGGGGACTGCTGCTGAGTGTGACGATTTCTGGTTTCCGGGTGCATTGGTCTGGGTGGTATTGGCTTTATTGACCGCGTTGACCTGGCTCACCCCACTGGCGAAGACAACTGCCATGCCCGTGGGCGGCACGTCAATGGAGCATCCGTTGCTACAATCCACGTTCTTGTTGGGCACAGCCCAGGACGCGCTGCTGTCCTTGAAGTTCCCGTCGCCTACACCAGCAAGTGTTTGCCCGCCCCATGCAATATTGGTTTTTTCATGCAAGTCTTGTGCCGACAGGTATTTGACCGTGACAGTGTCCTTGTTGCCCGATTTGAAAGCGCTGGCCGGGATGGCGAAGGTCGCGGCGGCAGAAGACACATTGGCGTAGTTGAAGAGCACGAAACGCTGGACGCTCGCGCCCTTTGCGTCGTATACGGCGTACCCCGCGGTCGTGGCGTCCTTGTTGGTCATGGAATTGCCAATATTCAGATCGACGACGACGCTTCCGTCGATGGACTGCAGCGCTTCTGCGGTCGCGATCAGAGCGTAGTAAGGAGAGTTAGTTACCCACGGCCCAGGACCGCCGTTGGGCCCCTCAGGCGGGGCGAATAGGTTGTACGAGATTCCTCGTTCACGGGTATGCAGGTACGCCGCGCTGTAACCGGCGGCCGCCATTTGGAGCGCGTAATCGATTGTCCAGAGCGATCCAACGGCGAATGTGTCCGAAATGTTGGGGATCCCACCACATGATGCGGAATTAAATTCGGACATGATGAGCTGGGGATGATTCGCCGACGTGTTGGATTGGACAATATCGATGCCGGGCTGTTGCCACGATGCAAGACGGACCACTGAAATCGCCGTGAGTACGGACGCAGATTACGCCAATTCCGTGGGCTGCGCACCATTGGCGTGTTGCATGTAGTAAGGTATCTCGTAATCATACCGCCCAAAGCAGTTGTTCTGTGGGTAGTGTTGAAGCCTGATGAGATATGAGGTTAACGCGCGGTCACGGGTTGCAGAGATGTAGTTACGATATATATTTCAAAAAGCTGTTGAAAGCTGCTAGATATCCACCGTTCAGAACGGCATCGAGGTTCTATGGTTGTGAACAGCGGCAGTTAGAAGACAAAGTCTTGAACGACACCGATTTGCCCTTACCCAGGCGCAACAAATGGTGGGCCCGCCAATGTTTTTGAGGTTGAGAAGATTGCCTGCAGATGTATCTGTCAAGTGGTTGGATACGGTCCTGAATTCCTGAAGAAAGACAGTTTGGCTCTGAGCGAACGGTTAGCAGTTTAGATACTCACGTCAATGTAGTTGTCTAGGGTGTAGTTCTGGATATTCGGGCGCTGTCCATGAGAGGTATACAGATCAGGTTCCTATAGATAGGGGCACTCAGTTTATGTAAACTAAGCACGATGAGAGCGGAACAAACGTTTCCCAGCAGGTAGCCGTCAAGAGTAGTCCCCAGTGTCTTCTCAGCGGCAGCTTGTGATCAAGATTAGACGTCCATCCACTAGTGATGAAGCCGTAAGAGGGCTACATACCAGCTATGACGGGGACGTTTGGATTATTGGGGTCTCGCAAGGAAAGGCCTGCAACGCCGAGCAATTTAATGACATCGTTTCACGTTCATGAGATACGAGGCGCCTACCGATAAGATATTCTGCCCCTCCAACACCATCAGCGACCTTCTTCATGACATCCCACAGCACTGGACCGTAGTCGACCGCCTGATCATTGGCATTTGCAGCGGTTTGTATCATTTGTACCATTGGGGAAGCCTGTCCAGGCACATAAACGGAACTATCCATGGAGTTACCGCCGACCCGAAGTCGCAGCGGATTATTTCCCGTGCGGCTTCGAATGGCCGAAAGATAGGTCATGACCGTTGAGGGGATAGTCGAAGTATCATTTCCGACTGCGTGAGTTGGTGATGAGTTGTAATAGTCATTTCGTGAGGTATATCAACAGGACTTACAGTATTCGTCCATGAAGCTCAACTCCAAGCTGATCCCGAGAAAATTAGATTGGACTACATTATGGGTGGGCGCAGTCGAGGGCACAGAGACGGTGATGGGATCCCCGGCGGCGAAGGCGCTAAGCCCAAGAGTCAAGGTAAGGACACAGTTCAAACGAGTGGCGGAGAAAGAGAACGAGAGCATAACAACGATGGGTTGCTCGCCTTGCAGAAGCGGTCTTAAATGCCCCCTCCCCACCTGTAACCTGAATTAGAAATGTAGGTTTGTTGACGATCTGATACTTGCCACATGTATCAGGCTATTCCATTAAGACCTTGAAATTGTTGACGGCGGTGACGACAAGTGATGTTGCCCTAATTATAGGAGATGACAGGTTGCCATCTGATTTTATCTGCAGGTCTGGCGCCGCGGAGTCTGAATTCTTACGTTTCGGGCATCGGGCACGACGGCTTGACGGCCCCTGACGGCCCTCAGGGAAGACCAGACTCTATTCTTCTTGATGCTCTCTCTCCCAAGTTCTCTCCCTGAAATTCCAGGTCGCTTTCCTGTCGGTGCGACGACATTTTTTACTCGCGTTTCATCTCCTCGTGCGGTTGGACGCACGACGCTACGGAACCAGCAGCCTCATGCTCCCCAAGCAGCACTCTTCTTCGAGGAGGTCGCGTTCACGGCATATTACCCAGCTGACACCTCTAGATTAAAGAGGAAAGGCCTTGACTGGATAATTCGGTCTGTTTACGCCTCTCCAGAGCCTTTGCACATGCTGTTGACCCTTGTGCCAGACCGCTGAAGGAGTTTTTACGTGGCTTTGCCAAATTTACAAGTACATAGTCTCAACTTTCCAATCCGTCTGTCTAACAGACCTTCACAGGGATACCTTATTGGGTGCTTTGGCCCATTGTGTACCTCTTCGGCTCCTTCATCCAGGCAAGTAGAACGGTCATTTGAGGTCCTTTCGTTATTCATATCGAGGAGATCCCCGTCTATCCAAATGCTCCGCTCGCGAATCCCAGGGCAACCATGTCCTCAGATAAGGAGGAGACAGGTGCTCAACAGTGGCCTCTTGTGATATTTTCCCATGGCCTCGGAGGAAGCCGCACCGCCTACAGGTGTTTCCCTCAATTCATATATGTCAACTAAGATTGACAGTCCACACGCAGCCAGATATGTTCGAGACTGGCAGCATCTGGCAAGGTTATCCTTGCCTTAGAGCACCGTGACGGGACAGGTTGTGCGTGTGTGACACGAGTGCGAGAACCTGTTAATGGTTCCCAAACGAAGTCTATACTCTATTACAGGGATGACGATGTCATGTATGTGATCCCACGTCCTTCCCGTCGAGACGTCTAACGCGCATGCAGCTTAGAAAACACCTGTCCTAACCCGGCACCCCTCCCCCTGCGAACAGACCAACTTGAATTCCGTCGTGAAGAAATATATACCGCATACAAAACGTTTCGCGATTTCTTGCAGAATGATTGCTCCTCAGAGCTGGAGGCCATCGATAACAGTCAGATTGACTACAACAGCTGGTCATGCATCGACCCTGCCTCTGGTAAAAGACCGGTATGCTTTGATACCAATGTTACTCTCGCCGGTCATTCGTTCGGGGGTTGTACAGTGGTATGTCGGCCTGCTGCTTGATATTCGAAGAACCGATACTCAGATCTCAATGCAAGCTATCCATATTATCCACTCATCCCCTTTGGAATTCACGCACATGCCTATAACACGCGCTCTAATACTGGACCCTTGGCTAGAGCCACTACCGCTACCAGGACCTGTTCCTCTAGTGAGAACACTGTCCCCGTTGCCGGAGAGACTTGCGTCTCCCACGACTTCCACTGATTCATTGCTGAATCCTACTCACCAACGGAACGAGACTGAAGACGACGAACTTCGTGATAGCAGCCTCCCCCGGATGCTAGTCATTAATTCGGAGACCTTCACACTGTGGAAGGATCATTATACCCGATTGCAAGATGTCGTTAGAGCATGGGAGCCGCAGGGAGGACGCATTTTGACTCTTGGTACGTGTGCCCTCGATGCCATCGCATTGCAAACTAATTATCCTTTACACGAGTTGGATCCAAGCACCAAGCCTTTTCGGACTACCCGATTCTTCCGCTCGTTCGGACGGCTAGCGCGCGAACGCTGATGGATGTGTTCTCGACGCTATCGATTGCATTTTTAGACGAGAAATTAGAGCAAGCGTTGAGCTCTACTTCGACGCGAAAAATGGAAATCGAAGTCGTTGGTAAGCGGCCAGATGGAAGACCGAAGAGGAAGTTGGTAGGAGCTGTAGGTGATGTTATCGTAACGTAGAGTCCCATCATACAGTAGATCTCGTCACCGACATCTGAACTATGTTGTCCAACATGTTTCGAACCAAACATCAGTAACCTGTCGCCGAACGTGTTGGTGGCGCGAAAGTCAGCCGTTCTTGTACACTCGAGGGCTACCGCTTGAGGCTTCTGGTACCTACAGCATGGTGACCATCCGTGCAGCCCGAGTATGAAAGCTTTTCATGATCTCACCATCCTGGGCTGACCTTGATTGGCCAGGTAGACGACCTAATGGGCATGCAGGCCTGCAACTTACAGAACTTGCCGGAAAACTACACAATGAAATACTGTGCGTGAGATTCTGCATAGGTCGTTCGCGGTGAATACAACCTTACATGGCCAGACCTATACCACGCCATGACATGGCCTTCACTTTCCTACGTCGCGGAAGATAACAAGGGGAGAATTGTTGGGTACATCCTTGCCAAAATGTAATTTCCGATCCAACGTATGGGGTATCCCTGATTTTAACAAGAGGAGCTTGAACAGGGAAGAAGAAACCCCAGAAGGCGAAGAACCACACGGCCACGTAACCTCGATATCAGTCCTGCGTTCGTATCGACGCCTCGGCCTCGCCAAAAAGCTCATGGTGCAGTCTCGTACGTGTTTGCTTCGTCACCATCTTATCTGTGCTTAATTTCGTCGAAGAGGAAGCGATGGCGAGCATATACCGGGCTTCCTACGTGTCACTTCACGTCAGGAAATCGAATCGAGCAGCTCTAGGATTGTACAGAGATACGTTGGGTTTCACAGTGAAAGACATTGAGAAGAGATATTGTTTGTCACGCGCACCTTCTCTTCTGGGACGTGGACACTGATTTAACCTTCATTAGATGCAGACGGAGAGGACGCTTATGCAATGCACCTCTCACTAAAAAGTTGATACTGATATCAATACACAGGTGGCCAGGGGTAACATTCACATATAGGCAATAACAAGGTATACGCAGCTCACATGAGCGTTGGACCTAGACCTTTTCAAGGCTCCGGCTCCTTTATCATGGTTAGCTCTGCTTAGTGCTTTCGCTGGATGATCCAACTGCTGAATGTAGCGACTCGCGGATGATCTTGGCTGCGGCAAGGCCCAGTTCGTAGTATCCGTCGTTCGTCTTCGCACCAAACATCCCAGTGTGCGCCTGCAACTCGTCCGGCGCTAGGCTATTACTCGCTGGCAGGAAATAAGCAAATTGACGCGTGTCCCGTTTAGGGAGGACGATGAACGTCCGCGCTGCACTGAACGGCGGCGTGGCAGGGATGAGAGCGTAAAACCTTGAAATACGCGTGTGGTCAGATCACTTTTCTCAGGGAACTGCGAGTTGCGTCGCTCACGTTCGGGATGTCACTCCTGCTCGTTCGTCCATCTCAATCAAAGCCTCAATGCGTCTCTTCAATGCTGCTTCGTCCCATAGGTTCCCCACGTACTTCATGTGGTCCGCTGCCCATGTGAAACCGACGTTGAGTTCTTCGCGCTTATAATATGCACTCCCTGCAGCGGCGCCCGCGAGGATGGCACCGCCGACAGCATATGCGGCCGGGGCAGCCCATTTTGCCCAAGCGGGACCAGAAGTCGGCGCGGATGGCGTGGCGGCAGGTGTTGTGGGAGCCGTTGCTTGCTTCGCACCTAGCCCTGCAAATGCGCCGAAGACAGCTGATCCCACTTTGTGCGCGGCGGACGCATATTCCGATGCCTTCGTGACGCTGTGCTTGACGATATTGGGATGCAGTCCAAGATACTGGAGGTCGTGTGCATTAGTGACCAGGGCTTAATGTAAACGAAAACGGTCTTGCAGGAGTGTCAAAAGCGATGCAAGCGATTATCTTAGGCCAGAGCGGGCACGTCTTGTCCGGTCGTGTGTTGTGAAATTCAAGCAAGGTATCTGCTATCAGTAGTCCTCCCATGCTGCATGCCGGTTCAGATATGAGCAGAAGGCGTAGAGTAACGACATGCCTGTGTCCACAGAGTACAATGTTTGCCTTCCCTGCCCCGCCACCCGACGCGACTTCCTTCTGAACCGTAAGCGTTGTGAGCCAGTCCGCAAAGTGGACAACGGCTTCATTCTGATGAATGTTTATGTAGACCTGAACGCATGAAGCCTGGAGACATACCAAGTCACCCTTAGTCTATGTAAAGTCCATGTAGTCCGGTCAGGCTCCCTATTTCTCTGACGCAAGAAGCGGATCGTCGCACCTCATAAGCGGGAAAGAGTATACACTCTACTTCGAAGCCTGCTGTTGTCTCTGCCAGAATGTGTTGCAGTCGCTCGGGGAAGTCGCCGAACGTTTGATCTGTTCCCTTGAAACCATGGACGAAAACGACGAGAAGCAGTTCTGAACCGCGTTTCGCCACGGCACTCCTGCTCGCCGAAGGCTCAACATTGGCAGATGCATCCATATCGCTTTCTGTGTTTCGAAGCTGTGGTATAGAAGTACAAGAGTGCCATAACGATTATTTACTGGTGTTGTTTACCACCAGAGGTGGGGCTGGTTGAGGTTGCGTATGTATGCAACGGGGATCGTATTCGGAGCAGTGAAGAAAAAACATTGGTAACTGTGTCGCGAGGATCTAGGGTAATGTTAGAGCTACATAAAGGATGCAAGAAGAGCGCGAGTGCCGAATTACCCCAACATGTATACTACAAAAAGGCAGGCGACGAAAATAAAATACCTGTCACTGACTTAAAGTCTGACTCTGGTATGGAGCTTGGGTTTGCAGAGGTGGATATGATACATATTCGAGAGAGCTGTCATGAGTTTGAGATCCTGACTGCGTCGATGACTGACTTTGCGATTGTTGCGCATACGTCGCGTGCCGCCCGTTTGCCATAGACGGCGACGCCGCGGGCGTTATCTGCAACGTGCCCGACCGGAATGGGTGCCCCGAACGGGTTTCAACGCGTGTGTCGTCTTTCGAGGATTGTGTAGATGCGGAATGAGTCCGAGGACTGAATTTCTTCCCCAGCGCAGGCGACGCGATGCTTCGTGCTGGCCGCGTTCCGTACCAAGCTTGTTTCACTCGGACTGGCGTAGCTTGCGACGAGGTTTGGTTGCTCACGACTCCGGAAGCTGTCGAATCAAGTGTTGGTTCTTGAAGCCACACTGGTTTTGCATTCGGGTACATGGTCGTGTGATCGTCCACATCCATGCTTTGAGTCAGGTGTTTCTCCACAGATTCATATGAACTAGACGAGGTGGATGAGTTTTGGGAGTCTTCCGTTCCGTCATTAAGATATTGGGGTGACGGGGAAGGCTGCTTCAGGTTCGCGTCCGGTTGGCTTCGGTTGGCACCTATTGCGCTTTCTACCAATGAATCGAAGGTTGGTGTGGGCGGGTCATCAAAGATGAACGCGGGTTCAACTGGGGAGGAAAGAGAGGCAAAGGTAGGAGGCGTTTGTCTCGCGCCTGGTATCGACGAATCTTCAGTGTCATTGGTCAAGTTCAGAGGAGGTGATATGTGCCGCGGTGCTTCAGACGAGGGCATATATGCAGCGTATGATGGAGACGCTGCACCAGTCGGGTATCGTCTCTCCTCAGCGAATGAGAGGGGCGTCGGACTCGATGCAGGCGGGGATGGAAGGGAAGACATCGGTGCTGCTTCCGCAAAATTTTCTGCGCGTCCAGAAATCGCTGTAAGATAACGCACGTGAATCAAACACTCCTCACGTACCTTCAGCTCTGGACTTCGATGCATTTGATGTCTCATTGATCGGAGCGGACAGCCCAAAACCAGACAGTGTCAGGCTCTCACCAATACCCTCTTCTACCCGTTGGTATATTGCTATCTCATCGCGGCGAACCGGCACAGCAGAGCGCACATGGTCGTGGATGACATGGTGCACAAGCATCGGATTAGTGTCAAATGTGAGACGGCACCAAGCCCATCTGCAAGGATGTGACTGGGGAATTGCTCGGCTGTGCGAGAGTGACGACGAGCTTGCCGTGCCGTTTGTGGCGTGATTTGAAAGGTTATCCGAAAGTGCTTTGCTGCCACTGGCTACAAGAAGCGCGCTTGTTCGAGCGGGGTTTCCGACTTGTCGTGCCTCCTCCTGTTGGTGAGTCCGCGTGTCGTGGTGAGCTCTCCTGCTCTCGGTACCATGATTAGTACTGTGGGGCAGTAAAATTGAAACATGCTCTGCTGGGTAAATGTCCACGCTCACGATAACAGGTCCCCGCGTTGAACTGCCCTCTCCGACATTGCTGCGATTTTCAGTTGGAGGATCGAATTAAAGCGCAGGGTAAGTGCTTGCGTACTGACGACAGAATATTAATGCGGACGTGTCATTTAAACAGCACACGTCTCAGAATTCGCCTGTACGAGCCTGAATGCCAGAGAAACACTACAGAATTCGAACAGGAGTGATCAAGTGAAATCATAGCTTGCTTTGCACATGCTTGTTCTTGAAACTCATGCTCTAGATCATGTGATGTGAAGGCAGGGTCACGAAGTCGTCACAAACACCGTGACCAGTGACCGCGATGTCCTCAGGACCTGTTTTCAACAAATCTCCTTCCCTTGCATATCTCGGTTTCCAAGATGACTATACACCTTCACCAGAACAAGAACCAATTCCATTCTTGAGCAAACATCTACATCAACTCCCGCCCCATTTACTTCAACATTTCAGCGCGGTGACTACCGCCAAGGCACGGACTATCCTGCCAGTCATCCGTAATCGGCGTCTCAAATACGCCAACAGCGATCCTCCAGAACTTCAGTTCGACGTTGCCAAGAGTCGATGGCCGACCTTGTGGCAGGGACGCGAGCGTGGAGGAATACGAGAGGGTGAGGAGGAGAAAGCCTGGGCCGAGCGCAATTTCATGGAAGGTTCAACTAAACATGTTGGGAAACTGGGCCACTTATTAGGTGGATATGAGGAGGAACGCGAAGCAGAACGATTGAGAACATTGAGGAGAGAACAAGCAGCAGGGGAAGAATTCGTCCCCGAAGAAGATGAGAGCAGTGATGAAGAAGAGCTGGCAGCAACAGCCGCGGAAAACGAGAGCCTGGAAGATGCCAAGCTGTCTTTTGAGCGTTCCATACGAGAGCGCCTCATATATGGATTACTGGAGGCAAGTGTATCGGCTTCGTATCCACTTTTTGACTTTTGGACGGCAACTGCTCACGCTCTCCTCAGCGATTTGACTACGACAAAGTCGATTGGGACGAGTCGCTTGACGTGGAAGATAGAGAGGCGGAGGATCGTTGGTTCGCCGAGGACGATGACATGTAGGTTGTATTTGAGTCTCGATCACCAATCCACGGAGTGTGACGGGATATCACGCTGGTCACAACGAACCAAACTTTTTTTGCTAAGCCTCAAACACGCCAAACTGCCCACCCTAATGTCAGTTATTCCTTCGCCGGCGAACGCAGGACTACATCACAAGCCAGTCGATTCGGATGTCCCGTCCTCTCAATCCCACGATCCACATGCACTGCGAAAGAAGAAAAAGAAGCGTCGCCGTGAGGATGAGCAAGAGGCAGAGCATGGTGAAGAGGTGAAGCAGAAGAAGAAGAAACAGGAAAAGCGGCACCACGCCGAGCGTCAGCCAGCTGAAGACGAAATCGTCGCCGATTTTACTCCCATCCAACCTGAGGTGGTGCCCGTGAAGGAGAAAAAGTCCAAGAAGAAGGAAAAGGGAAAGCAACGAGCGCCTGCTGAGCCAGAAATCGACCCAGCCCTTACGTCGTCGAATGCGCAGCCATCGGCCACAGCATTGATTTCGGCCATTGTTGCTGCAGCCACAGGTACTCCTGAACCCACCGCCCCTAACGAACACGCGCAACCACCACCATTGGAACCCCAGTTCGATCCAAACCTCGTTCCGCACCCTCCGCCACATCATTTCATGCCGTACCCTTTTATGCCGTACGGCTATGGGCCACAGCCATATATGCCTCCCAATGCAATGCAGCCCTCCACCCTCTTCCCGACCCCTGCGAATCTTGCTCTAGGTGAATTGAATTTTGCCTCCAATGACGATGTCCTGCGTGCCCTGCAAGCCTTGGACGTGTCCAAAATCACGAATGCTCTCAGGAATCTAGGTGACGTGACGCCTGCAGCAAACGAGTCTTCTTCGGCGAATCCTCCCTCGACACCTCTGGGACAGGTACCTGTCGCATCCGGGGCTATCCTAGGTCTTCCATCTGAAGGACAAGGCGCTCCCGGTCGTCAAAGGCGGACGATCGATATGCGTTTGCCTGGCACCGAGCATCAAACCAGTCCTGATCATGCGTATCTCCTCGCAAACAAGTGGTTGAACGCGTCTAAACTGGCTGAACTAGTTAAGACTGAAGGTACGCAGTTCGTGGCTCTGACTCGGAAAGCAGTCTTTCTAACGCGATTACAGGACTCGTCTACAAGAAAGGCAAATTCTCGGCGATTGAGGAACAACAGCTAAAGACTGCCTTGGAGAACTATCGCATTGTGAGCGTTCAGCGTTCTTTTCGCGATTTGTTTTTGACACGTCATGTCACAGACAAGAGGACTTACAGAGCAGCAAATGATGGAACTCGTCTACCCGTCATCTGATAAGAGCAGGGACAACGCGTTTTGGTCTGAACTAAGTATGTGGACTTGCTGCTGCCTTGAGCCGTCTCTTGACGCCGTCATGTTCATGCAGCTTCAGCCGTTCCTCAACGTCCAATCATTGCCGTCTATCATCATGTACGAAGGATGCTTCATCCGATGCAGAAACTGGGAAAGTGGTCTCCCGAAGAAGACGCCGCGCTCGCTCAGTACTTATCTTTCATTCCGTCATTCCCATTCCAACATATTAACGTGCTTCACAGAGCTGTTGTTGACCTGGGCCAGCAATGGGAGAAGGTCAGCCAAAGAGTCGGCAGAAGGTCTGCTGATTGTCGGGATCGCTATCGAAACCATATTGTCAATAGGGCCATTCGAGTAACAGGTGAGTTATTCTACTACTGCGCACGCCTTAGCATTCGAAGATTACATCGCTCAGGTCCGTGGTCCAAGGAGGAAGAGGAGCAACTTACCCGGATCGTGACCGATATGACTATCAAACAAGGGAAGGACATTGACAACGACGTCTTCTGGGGTCGAGTGAGTGAGCTGATGGGAGGTAAACGCGGCCGACAACAGTGCAGGATAAAATGGTACTTGGTCAGCGAACTTCCTTGCGACATTGCGTTAATTCCCCGCCTCAGGACAGACGCACTGAGTAAAACTATCAAGAATGAAGGACAGAAACCGCGCTGGAGTCAACAAGACGCGTATATCCTTGTCCACAAGTACGCGTTGTGCACTAGTATTTATATTCTGCGGCAAACTGATTCCCGGATAGGGTTGACTCGCTGAACGTCCGCGATGATACCGAAATCGACTGGAAGACGATTCCGGATCCACAATGGAACCTGTGGAGTGCACACACTCTCCAAAGGCGATGGCTGACAATGAAACGGAGTATCAAGGGATATGAGGATATGACTCACCAAGGTAAGTCGTCCTCATACCGTTAAACGTACCATCCCTGGAACTTCCATCGTTTAGAAATCATGGACATTCTGCGGCTTAAGAAGGCGCAAATGCCAGCACCTCCTCCGGTCGTTACTCGGAAAAGGAAGGAGCGAAAAGTTACGAGTGCCGCTTCCGTCGTGGAGGATGGCCCCGCAGATGCCGGTTCAAGCACTGGCCAGGGCACGCTAGCGGGCTCCGCGATCTCTGCGGCGGTCGTTCAAGACAGTAGTGACGATGACACTTCATCGTCGTCCGATTCAGAATAGCCAGGGTATTTACCAGATATCTATGCACGTGGCCCAATGACCGGTCAGTACATAGATAACTACCGATGGAGTGTGGAGTCACACCGCAACAATCACCTCTCTTCCGAATATCTGCATGACGTTCACGGTTCATCGGAACGTTACGTCGATACTGATCATGAGCTTCACATATTGCTGCTATCCTTCGGCGCTGCGAAAGGGCACTCGCCGCTGAAGCATCTCCAGCGGCGACATCGATTGATATGAAACTCACAAGGCAACCTTGAGGCCGATCGGGACATCGAAATGGACGACATGCAGAATGACACGCAGTTGCAGTGTGCACTATCGCATGGTACATTTACGAAGGCTGTGGGCTCTTGTCGCTCTACACCATCATGGCTAGCTCTTGCTCCTCTAAGGCGGGGTCGCCGCATCCCCTGGCATCGACTCGGAGAAAAGCGACGCCGAAGATCGTCCTGCTCCTTGCTGTAGCTTCTGCTCTGGCGCTCTGGGCCTCGACGTCGACGCTCTTCTGGGCTCGTCTTGAGGCAGCCTCCCGTATCCAGAACGTGCCAATAAACGCGCAGGAAATTCTCGCCCAGTGCATATCTCTCAGGGCGATTCCAGGTCCACCTCAAGATTTTCACTCTCGTGAGGTGTCAGACAGGTACGAGCCAGGGACGAATGCGACCTTGATAAAAAATGCCATGATCTTCACGGGCGAGAAGAACGGGAGTGTGGTAATCCATGGAAACATATTTCTTGACAAAGGAATCGTCAAAAGTATCGGGAAGGTTCCTCAGTACGTTCTTGATAGGGCCGGGCCAAATGTGACAGTGTTAGACGCAAAAGGAGCGTGGGTCACACCTGGCCTCGGTGAGGATGCCGTTGTGCTTTCAGGTTTGGGAGGCTGATCTCATACCTAGTGGACCTTCATTCTCATCTTGGCCTGCTGAGCGCGCCCGTCCTCGCTGGTGCGTTTTGGGCAGTCCGCTCCATCAACTCATGCCTTGATGTCACGAACATACAGGTGCAACAGACCTAAATGCTGTGCATGGGCCCATCGAGCCGTGGTTACGCAGTATTGACGGGTTCAACACTCGCGACGATTCTTTCGAACTTGCGATCGCAGGAGGCGTGACGTCCGCGCAGGTCCTTCCCGGCAGTGGAAATGCAATCGGTGGTTGTGGTCTCGACTCTTTCTGGGCTAGTTCTGACCGATATCCGCCAGGTGGACAAGCCTTCGTGATCAAACTTCGCAAAACCTCTGAGGGCTCCCCGACTTCGATGATCATAGAACCACCGGACACCTTTACTGGGAGTAAATCTCGGAACGATAAGATTCGCTGGCGATACTTGAAGTACGCATAGCGGACACCCTCCGTGCAAGGCTAGCCATGACATTTGTTCCTTCAGACAGGCTTGCGGAGAAAACCTCCGCCGGTACGGAAATCGGATGGACTCCATGTGGGCCCTCCGGTCTGCCTACAACGAAGCACGCAAAGTCAAACATGCTCAAGAGGCGTTTTGCGCTAAAGCTGAAGCAGGCCTGTGGGACACTGCTGGCAACATCTTCCCGGGCGATCTCAAATGGGAGGCCTTGGTCGATGTGCTCCGAGGAAGGGTGAAGGTGGGACCTTGAATAGATTATATGATTTTTGCTGACGGTTCGCGCAGATAACAAGCGACTGCTATGAAGTTGTGGACTTGGACGACGTAGTTCGGGTGAGTGTATAACACCTGCGACTCGATAAAAGCTAAGTTTCCGCGGGAAAAGTTGAGCAACGAATTTGAGTTTCCAATCGCTTCCTTCCAGTCTGCATCCGAGGCATGGCTTGTCCCGGAGCTGGTGAAGAAAACCTGGGGAGGCGCAGCCGGAATAGCCTTGTTTGCAACAAATCATCGGTATGTTCGCTATTCATGGAACGATTACGAGCTCAACGGGCCCAGATCCAAACGCGAATCATTCCGAGGCTCGGAATTCGCCCCAAGAGTCCTTGCAGACGCAGGTATTCCAGTCATCATGAAGGTAGCCGTCCCGGTCCAAGCCGCCGCCAAATCAGCACTGATTGCTAGACATAGTCTGACCACCCTTTCATGAACTCTCGATATCTTTTATACGAGGCCCAACAAGCTCATTACTTCGGCCTCCCAGCAAATTTATCGCTCGCGGCGGTGACATCTACTCCAGCAACGATCGCAGGGCTCTCTCATCGGATCGGATACCTAAGGGAAGGCACCGACGCAGATGTTGTGATGTGGGACTCTCATCCCCTGCAACTCGGTGCGACGCCCGTCAAAGTCTGGATCGACGGAATACTTCAGATCCCAGTGCCTTCTAAGACTGACGCCCCGACCAACGTCGAGGTAGGAAAGGGGAAGGAAGACGATGAGTGGAGGGAGGAGCCAGACGTGCCGAATTGGGACAAGGAACGGAAGGAAGCCATCAAATGGGAAGGTCTTCCTCCTCTCGGAAGCAAGCACAAGAAGAGCATCGCCGTCTTTTCCAATGTCAAGACTGTCTGGACAATGGGGCCAGATGGCTATGTCCAGGCCGCATTTACTGCGAACGCAGAAGAGGAAATGGGCACGGTTGTCGTCGAGGACGGGCAGATGACCTGTGCTGGAACGTCATGCATTGCACTCGTTGAAGGCACAGACGTTATCGACCTACATGGCGGCTCTATTTCGCCTGGCCTTATGACCTTCGGATCATCTCTGGGGCTGGAAGAGATCGCCAAAGAACCTTCGACAGGCGACGGCCAGCCATACGACGCGTTTGCTCATAACGTCCCTGACATACTGGACGATCCTGGCGCCGTGTTGAGGGCCATGGATGCTCTGATGTTCGGAACCCGTAATGCCTTGTACGTTGCCCAAATAATACATCACCATACTTGTTACTAACCGATCAACAGGACCGCGTATCGCTCTGGCGTCACATTGGCAACGTCGTCGCTGGGCAAAGCCTATTATCTGGATGGCACAGGCGCACATGTCATCTCTGGCTTGTCAGCGACATTCCGCACGGGTGCAGCACATGCGATGGAGCCAGAGGCCATTGTGCAAGATATAGCCGCTTTGCACATCCATATCGGACGACCCCATCCCCTGATCGGCGAAGGCGTGAGCGTAAGTACGCAGATAGCTGCATTGAGAAGGCTGCTGTTTGGCTGGGAGACGAAGGCCAAGGAAACGGGGCACTGGTTCAGGAAAGCTGCAGAGGTAGGCACGCCACTCTGACGTCTCGCGTATTGACCAATCCCGCGACAGGGGGTAGTGCCGCTCGTAGTTGAGGTCGAGAATGCAGATATTATGGCCATGTTGTTAATTTTGAAGATCGAGGTTGAAGATACGATTGGCTCGAGAATGAGGATGGTGTTCAGCGGGGCCTCCGAAGCACATCTGCTCGCAAAAGAGATTGGTAGGCCTGATCTTTGGCTGTTGCCCCTGACGGTATTAATCGGCTGATCTCAGGCGACGCGGGCGTCGGTGTCATTCTGCGACCAGCGAGGCCCTTCCCTTCCACATGGGACCAACGCCGAATGTGGGTGTATTTTCCATCTCCGCAGCAACGGACTCATTGAATATGGTTCCGGTAAGTCTGCCGGGTCCACCATTAACGAACGACACTGCCCTCGTAAAACTGTTGGATCACGGAGTGACCGTGGCTCTTGGGGTACGAGAGGCCTGGGAAGCACGCAATACGCGTTTCGACATTCAATGGGTGAGCTTTGTTATTGGGCACCTGTCTATGTGAAGCTCATACAACGTCTAGGCGGTCCTTGAATCTAATGGCAAAATCGACCGACGACAGATGCATGCACTTGCCTACACGAATCTGCCAAAGCTTCTGGGGGTTCGGGAGGACGAGGGCGAAAGCCAGCGAGCCGTGGACATGGTGGCATACGACAGAGGCGGGGCTTTCGATTTTTCCAGTAAGGTTGTTGCTGTGATTTCTTCCGAACGGCAGCAGGTGGACCTCTTCTGAGGGCAAGGTGTTTCATATTATGGGTCTTGGGTATTTGAGAGCATTTTGTAATAGTCGCTTGATTCCGCCGCCGCCGCCGCACGAGCCCGCGGAAATCTCATGCAATGAGTGTTCATGCAACACCAAGCAGGGCGGCGCCAGTCTTGATCCCGCGTCCCCTCGCCGCAGCCAGGCTTATCCCGACACAGCTGAGCAAAAAGCCAGCGAACCTAAGTCAGGGTGGCAATCAGCGCACCAGAGGAACATCAGCTTTGTTGACTGCATACCTGAAGAAAGCAATGCGGGAAATGGAACGTTCCTCGTGTGGTGTTCGTGACGAGGCAAATATGGACCGAAGGACAGCTGGAGTAACTGGTATTCGGCTCGTAGAATCAGAAGAGGGTTGATTGGGAGCGATGTGCGTAGGCCGAGCGGTGCGATTCGAGGTCGTGGATGTCTTCGTCGACATCCTTGTTGCCGTTCCAGAGGCCTGCCGGAGGCAGTCACGGTCGCGTGATGTTCCGTTTGGACGCGTTTCTTGATGATCGCCCCCAACACCGAACACTTTCTCTCCCGGAGAGCTCACCAGCCCGCTGAGGCCTGAGGCCTTGAAGGTACGCACTTCTGCTTGCACATCGAGCAGTCGTGTCAATCGCTCACACTCCGCAGCACCAGATACCTCCTCGTTGATCCTTAATACCACTTGTACTTTTTCGAAGATGTACGAACTTGACACCGACGAGGCCTCATCGTTCCACGAAGACATGATTAAAATCGTCGATCGTTTGCCAACGGAGGATGAATACCGCCGCGTCCGACATCTCCTTATCCACAAACCGAGGGAACCACCCATAACCGATGATCAACTCGCTCAAGTCCTTGGCGCCTGTCCTCATCTCGAAACCATCGTTTTAGCTGGCGCGCCCAGCGTCACCGACAGAACAGTCGTAATCCTTGCTGAGAAAGCAATAAACCTCCAAGGCATCAACTTGGCTGGATGTGACCAAGTGACCGATGTGGGCGTCCTCGAATTGACAACTAAATCGCTTCCACTCCAATGGATCCACTTGAATGGAGTCACCGGTATTACTGACCCTTCTGTTTCCGCTATCGCGAAAACTTGCTCGCGTCTCGTCGAACTCGAACTCTGTGACCTGCCGCTGCTTACACCGTTATCAGTGAGGGATATATGGTCGTTCTCGAGGTAAGCTTCTCAACACGGCAAATATCCCTCTTGTACCTAATGCCACGTAGGAAATTGCGCACCATTCGATTAGCTCGTTGTCCACTCCTAACAGACAGGGCATTTCCATCAACCTTGGGGTCCGAGCTTCTCGACGCTGAAGACGAGAAGCCATTGCCACCGCGTCCAGTCACATGGATAGATAAACTGCCGCCACTTATCCTACGACACACTGCTGAGAACCTGCGCGTCCTGGACTTGACATCCTGTAAGGTCACGGACGACGCCATTGAGGGCATCGTGAGGCATGCGCCGAAGATCCAAAGCTTGATCCTTTCTGGCTGCACTATGCTTACAGACCGGGCTCTGGACTCCATTTCCAACCTTGGAGAGCATCTTGACGTGCTTGTGCTCGCACATGTCGCCAACATCACCGACCGGGCGGTCGTTAAGGTTGCCCGGTCGTGCTGGAACCTTCGATGCGTGGACGTTGCATGTAAGTCTCGCTTGCTGAGGCTCGTATCACTTCTCAACTCGATTCTCAAAACTCCTGTGAAGTTTGCCGCAATCTAACAGACATGTCCGTGTTTGAATTGGCTACCCTTGAAGGCCTCCGGCGGTTGAGCTTGGTGCGGATGCAAAAGCTTACCG
Source organism: Lyophyllum shimeji (assembly GCA_026008595.1). Classification (NCBI taxonomy): domain Eukaryota; kingdom Fungi; phylum Basidiomycota; class Agaricomycetes; order Agaricales; family Lyophyllaceae; genus Lyophyllum; species Lyophyllum shimeji. The sequence continues at coordinate 1,992,429 of BRPK01000001.1, read as the reverse complement.
ACATCGCTATCTTTTCACTCGCCGAACAAGCGACATGCTTAGAACGCCTCCATCTCTCGTACTGCGACCGTCTGTCTCTTGATGCTGTACATCTGCTTCTGAGGAAGCGGAGGAACCTACAGCATCTCACTGCGACGGGTATTCCCTCGTTTAGAAGGAAGGGCGTAGAACGATTCTCGGACCCCCCGCCAGCCGTATGTTCCTATTGACTGCACTGAAGCAGTAAACCCCTGACGGGTCTGGCCAGACTTGCGATACTGATCAGCAAGCCGCTTTCCGGGTATTTAGTGGCGACAATGTTGCCGGGCTCCGCAGATTCCTGGACAAAGAAGAACAGCGTAGGCGCGAAGCTGAATCCAAGAACATCCCATTCGTGCCCCGATCCGACGACAAGCTCGATCTCTACTGAAAGTTTTCCTGACCTCGATTGCTGACGAAACTGCGCGGGGCACTGGACCCGGTAAGTAGGGCTGTTACAGTTAGCCTCGATTAGTACAAGAAATTAACTTTGCCACAGTAGATGACCAGCAATCAGGTCCTTCGCTCATTGGTTCATGAGGAGGGAACGTTCGTGTTGGCCCGCTTTTGGTTCCGCCGTGACGGTGAGCCCTTTTTGGTATGCGACTGCGCATGCGGCGTTGATGCCGTTATAAATAGCGACAACTTGGAGTCGAGAAATGGTCGCGCAGCACCACATGGCGCGGGCCCAGGTGGACCGTGAAGATGGCAGCAGAATATCGGTAACAGCCGTATCGTCATCTTATCGTCCCGTACTTCCACTTACCTGCTGTACCCGATTTTGGTGATTTGATACCACTTACGCATTTTTCTTCTGTTCGCAACTCCATGAAGAACGTCTATCCCGTCAATGTCGCTACCTATCGCAGTGCTGAGAGCACGATCGGCGCGGCTGCAAGACGGTGCGAGTTCTGTCTTAGATAGGCAACGCTTGTGAAAGAAGTCTGAGATGGGACGGGGTTCTGTTTTGGATGGCGCCATCACAGGGGTTTGGCTTGGAGTTGGACAGCAGAACACGCAGGAGCGGCATTGACAGCCCTGGCAGCGCCATAAGCGCCTGGATAGAGGTTGATGTAATATTGCTTCCACAAACTTCATACCAGCTATCGAGGATGGTGCCTGACTTGAACGGCGACGATTGGCGAGCCAAGTTGAAACGTTCCATCTCGACTATTCCATGTTCTGAGACGCGAAATCTCCGCTGCTTTCCACCGTGTAGTCTGAGATCGCACGTCTTATAATTCGCTCCACCTTCTTCTCGTACCCTTTCCTCAGCCGCTCTGCTTCAAACCGTCACCACCCACGCTGGCTACCGCCCGCGACGCGGGCTGTCATATTCCCTGCCCGAGGTTGTTGTCCCTTTTCCATTCATCACGCCAAGATCGTATGTTTTTCCTGCAACTACTTTGTCCACATACGCCTCCTTTCTTACTTCCATCGACAGTGGTTGGCAGGCCTGCTCCAGTCGGCTCGTTGGTGCCCGAGGTGACTGGAAGCACTCAACCTTGCCATGGATTACTTGGTGGCATCATCAACGAACTTCTTGGACTTAGGCCGCCGACCCACCGGAGCGGCCGCACCGTCCATCCTCTCGCGCAGAATCATCCCCCGACGGCAGGTCGGGACGACCCTGACGAATACATCTCCTCCGGTCTCGGCGGATAGTCCTCGAAAGTTTAACATGGGAGGTTTTCTACCTCTCCCTTCTATCTCTGCATCGCCTGTTTGCACCCCGACCACATCTGTTTCTCCCCGGGATCCTCCCTCGGACGAGTCTCTCCAGAGCCTCGAGAGCTATACCACCGCCCCCAGCTCGCCGTCCAGTCCAAACTGCCTGGTACCTTCTCCGCCCACGTGGATATCCACGCCGCCAACGCCACCGCCCAAGATGGTTAGACGCTCGATCACTTGCTCGATACGTCTAACATCCTCATTTTCCCCCTCTGCCTCGTTTCCTGCCTCCACGCCTCCACATGAGTCTGGCTATTTTATGAAACGCTCCAATTCGGTGCCGTTAATGCCCCAGCGAGCTCTGACCAACACTTCGACTCGCTCAAAACAATTCCATAGTCGCGATACCTTTGCCGACCACAGGACTCCGAGCCGGGAGGATTCACCTGCGACGTTGAACGACGCGACTGAAAGCAGTGCGACACCAAGGCCTTTACCAAATCGCTCGAAACCACTCTTTCACATTCCCAGCGATGCCTGCACAGATTCAGGGGACTGCTCTCCTGGAATGACGGACAGTCCGGAAAGGACGACCGAAGACATCAGTGCTGAAGGAAGTTGGAGCGACCACGAGTCCAGCGACTCCCGCCATTCGGAGAAGGCAAGAGATGATATTCGGAAATACCACGCTCTCAAAGAGCTTCTTGATACAGAAGTCGGCTACCTATTAGACCTGAGGGCATTGGTCACAGTCTGTGCCTTTCCCTGACTTCACCATTATTTCCTCACGCCACTTCGCCCAGGTGTACCTCCGCATTCTTCCAACCCTCGTCTGCAGGCCGCCGCCCTCGACAACTTTCAGTCGCGCTTCGTCGTCGTTCACGTCAAGTCCTTGGGCCAACTCGTGTTCCCAGATTCATGCTGCTGCTCTCTCTGCCTCCTCTGCTACTGTTTCCGACACTGCTTCGCCGTCACCTAGTTCATCCCAATCGAAGGAACCACAGAAGCCTGCCCAGCGGTATCTCTTCACCAGTCACGAAGTAGAAGCCCTGACGCGAAATGCTGAAGAGATCCTCCAGCTGCACGAACAGTTTGTTCGGGAGCTTCGGACCGAGATGACTCCTCTGGGTTTCCATATGGAATCCTACGTACGGCCGGACGACGTGGAGAAGACAGAGAAGCAGGCCATGCAGAACACGGATGCTGCAATTCGCGTCGTGTCTACGAAATTTGCCACAGAGGTGCGTCACTGCGCTTATATGCACTTCGTGGTTTACTCACACGCACCAGGCCTCGCGATTCTCTTCATATCAATCGTTTTGTGCAGGTCATCCAGAAGCGCTTGATCTGGTCAGAAAGGTTACCACTCAGCATCCTCTCGAATGGGATGCTTTCGAACACCGATGTTCATCGCTGGTTAGCGAGTTGAAGCTTTGTACGGCAGCGGCTTCAGACCGTTCGGAGGCTCTCGTCCCGGACGAGTTCGACAATCTCGCTCACGTCGTCCTGAGGAAGGACAGAAGCCGCTCAGCATCGATGTCTTCCGTCGAGGGTGCTGTCCGGACTCTACGCCCCCGAGCAAGCAACATACCCTCGAAGGAGGGCGTGACATTCCTTACGGAAGCATTGCGAAACGAGAAAGGCGCTCGGCTCGCATTCGTTGACTACCTGATCAAGCCTGTCCAAAGGATCTGCAAGTACCCCCTGATACTGGACCAGCTAAAACCTGGTAAATCCGTATGCGCCCTCTTCCCTGGTCATTATCGTTCGGACGTGGACGTTGTGGTGGAAAGCGCCACTCAGGCTATGAGACATGTGGCGAGCGCCGTTGACGAAGCTCGCCATCGACAAGACGTCGCAATACAGTCATCGCTCATTGCCTCACGAATATCTCTTGCCAGTCCCACCCTGTCCCAGATGGCATCGCAGCATTCATCGTTTCAAAGTCTGACCCATCCTTTCCTTTCTTCGCTCGGCACCTGTCTGCTTGCAGGCTCCCTGGACGTCATTCATGATCACGCCAGCAAACCTTCAGGCACCAATGTCACGGCTAAGTATCTGGGGGCATTTCTCTACCTCGGCGGTTACCTCATCCTCGTGAAGGTCTCCAAGGGCAAGGTTTATGTACCCAAGCAGTGGTTCGCACTTGCCGATTTTGAAGTCCTCGATGTGGACGAAGCAGATGGTATGTCTACGCCCGATTGATCACAGTCATTCCCGCTCATCTTGATCTCTCAAGCCATGCTGCCCTGTTCCATTCGTCTGTCTTCCCAAGAACATCGGTTTGAGCTGGCCGCGGCATGTCAGCGAGAGAAGGACGCCTGGCTGAGTGCTATTCGAGAGTCACGTAACCACAAGCCGTCCTGGATCGATGAACCTACCAGCAGCTTACGGTTTGACGGAAAGGGGGACCTCATTCCATCTGCCCGTGAAGAAGGTCCTTTCGAACCTGTCAACGGTCTACCAACCATCCAGTCCATCCCCGAGCTTTCCAAGAATGTTGAGCACCCCTGGCTGGACGAATCGCTCGTTGCCGCTTCTAGATCTGACACGAAACAGAGAAAATCTCCAAGGCAGGATTTTGGGTGGAGGCAGGAGCCAGAGCCACCTAGCCGTAGATCCTCGACGGCATCCGTCAAGGGTATCTTCTCCCCCATGTCCTCCGACTCTGAGACCATCGTCATCCGACGATACTCTGCCTCTGCACGTTCACGGGTCGATCAGGGTCTTCAAGACGTCATCTCTCAGCCTTGTCTGACTGCTCGCTCGTATGCCGGCATCAAAGATGAGGAGCTCTTTCAAGCCCCTAAAGTTACCCGCTCGGGTTTTGTACGGTCGCAGTCGGGGCTGAGTATGGCTGGCATGGCAAAGAGTCGTTTGACAAGGCACGAAAGCGTTCGGGTGCTGAGGCGGAAGAGCCTTATCGACAAGCCCGACGTCCCACCGAGCAAGAAGCCTTCGGGGCAATCCCTGATGTCCAGGAGGCAGCTAAGGCCGCTCACCATCGCCGCCATGCCTGAAAGCGTCCATCAAACTCCTGCCGCTGCCCAATCGCCCGGTCCGCCGTCACCATTCTCCATGACGTCCATGGCATCCCCCACGCAGTTGACCGCTCCATCGAGCCCTGTTCGTTCTTCTATCTTCGCCACCCATACCCCGCAAAAATGCCCCAATCAAACGACGCAAACGACGCGCGCTCCCAAGACCCCGATGAAGACGTCGCGTTCTTTGGTCAATGGAGTCAAAGACTTTTTCCAGTCACGCTCCTCGTCTAGCACTTCTCTCAATCGTTCTCGACCAGATCCGGAATCTCAGGAATCTAAAAAACGCACTCCGAGTTCAATCACACGCTGGGCCAAAGCTTCCATTCACCGTCGAACTCGTAGTGCGCCGGACGTCCCTGAGGAACTGCTCACCCTTCCTAACGTACAGAGACTGCCCGCATTGGACTTCGGAACACCGATATCATTGACTCGTTCCCGCGAGGAGAATCCAGGACGTTCAGATACTGGCAAGCCTCCACCTCAGCAGTCACTTCCTCCTTCTACAATTCTGTGCCACTCTCCCGCCGAGATGGACACCAACCACGGACCTACCGAGCATACATCTATACTACAGCGCCTGAAAGTCTAGCATTATCGTTTTTATCCTTCGTAGAATTCCAGACATGACATCTGCAATTGTATCACAAGAGTCGGCACGCATTACCATACAATACCCGCAATTCTATCGTACAGCTCCCCTACATTAATCTTCTCGATGTTCATGTTTGCAAATTGTTCAGTAATCCACAACCCGCGGCGTCGGGAGGCGTAGTCTGGGGCGATCATGCGCAGTGAGTCAAGCGGCGGAGAAAGCTTCTATCAAATACATGGCTGCATGACATGCTCAGGTAATACATATGCGAGGGAGGTACTTCGACATAGTCCGAATGGGTATGCATGAACGTCATATTGCGTCAATAACCAGGAAAACCGGAGAGGAAGGGGTCATGGTATGAGGCCATGAGCACGAAGCAAGGCTCCCCACCTAAGGGATTGTTGAGCAAGCTGAGGCGAAACGAAGAAGTAATACCTACTCATCCCGTTGCATTTCTGCCTCTGTCAGTCTGCGCTTGAGTTGCCTGACGAAGAATTGAGCATCGATCACGATAAGTTGTGAACGACTTACGAATTTTCCTTCGAAAGAGCGTTCCGAGTTTCTTTTGTCTGCTTCAGGTCGTTCGACATGGCCGTCCAGGCTTCATCATCAGGGAGGTTGACATCATTATACATGCCATCCAGCTCCTCGTTGAACGCCTGCCATGAACGTCATGAGAGATGCACAACAATGAAGGGGATATGACTTACCTCGTACATGATTTCTTTCTCCGCCGTAGCGTCCGCCAACAAACTTTTGACAAGTTCCGTCTGACGTTTGGCATTCTGGAGCTCTACCCTGGCTCTCTCGAGCTCCGTTGACTTCTATGCGATCGCATTAGCATGGGATTTCAAGCGGATGAAAGGGATACAAACCTCCTCCAGCTCAACCGATATCCGTCTGAGGCCCTGTTGGAGAGCCTTTTGGTTCGAGACGGCTCTTTCCAGATCTCTATCGGCCTCAGACACCAATGCTTCTATGGCATGCAAAGTGTCGCTGATATTAGCTGGAGGAGGTCCTCTGGTTGGTGTGTCAAAAACGCTGCGTGGTCGTGTACGTGGCGTCCCTTCTCCTTCGAGTTGCCTGCGTCCTATTAGCTGTCGCATTTCCTCCATGCGCTCTTGAGCAGCTTTCGTCTGCCCGGCATCATGGTAAGGATCGCAACGACTGGCAACGAGGGAGCGACTCACCATAGCCGCCGACTGCCGTTGGGGAGTTCGGGGCTCTTTGTCGGGCGATGAAGGCCTGGAATATTGACCTTCATTCCCTTGGGCATTTTCACTGCAACGCATGTCATCCACCTGGAGTTTGATTCTTTTGATCGTCCGGCGAGAAGATTCAATCTGTCTAGATGTGAGTCTCAGGGTTCTTGCCAATGGAAAGCACATACATCCTCCACGGTAGAGTGAGATAACTGCACCATCTTTTCGACGCTTGCAGTGCTTGACTGCGCATTATCCTTTGATATGCCATTTAGTTTCCGTTTGCCGACTTGAGGAGATACCCGTCGAGGTGAAACCACCCGAGATGAATTCCGAGCGAGGGGAGAGTTCCGATTGTACGGCCTCCGCACAGGTGTGGGTGACGCAACGACAGTCCCGTTGCTGCGGACTGAAGTCTTCTTCTTTATTGATAATGGTTCAATAACTGAGGGGGCAGGTGATGGGGCGACTGCTGCAGCCTTGGGTGTGGTTTCTGCGTTGCCAGCGGGGAAAAATGGCTGTCGCTTACTCCGCGGAATGCCGGTTGGAATCTCCCGTTGTCGGGATACCGCCGTCGAGACTTGCGGACCAGAGAAACTATTCTCTTCGAGAACGTCTTCATCATCCGCGGGCGGAAGATTAGCGAAAGGGCGAGCTGGTGGCGTCTTCGTCGGGGGTAGGGGTGAGGGACTCCGCGGCCCTTGAGGACGGCGCTCGTCTGTATGCGGTGAAGGCGAGCGGGAAGGTTTGGTAGGTGGCACCAATGCCTTGGTAGGTGTGTTGGACTCTGGGCGTGGCGTTGTTGTACTATTGGAGTCCCGGGACGCTCGTGAGAGCGGGCGCACAGGTTGTGGAGGCTCGTCTGTAATCGACCTTAGCGATGGATATCACACAGACCATGAATGTATTCAAACCTTCATAGATAGTGGCCTCGACTGGCTCTTCCAACGCTAACGGCGGAATCTCGTGTCCGTGCTGATTCTTGCTATTTCTCCGGGCTAATTCTAGCTGCAACGCTAGATCTCGGTCGGAGTCATCGAGATCCTTCGTCTTCGCAAAAACACTGCTGTCGTCCTCCTCAAGTTCACTATTATCCGTGCGTCGTTCTCTCGAGGGTGACCTTGATCTAGAGAACGGGAGAGATTCTGCCAGACGTCTCGTGGGAGATTTGTCAGAATCGGACATCCAGCCGCCAGGAGATTTGTCTCGTTTCAACAACTTTTTTGATCTGGAGGACCTGGAGCTGAAGAAGGAAGTATCATCGTCCATGATGGAGGTCGCAGCGGTTGAACCCGTTCGGCTTGAGAACTTAGTAAGACTGCCGTCTCCGGTAGTGGTCGTTTGGGTGTACGTGGAAGATCGGCTTGTGGTCGATTTCGTACGTTTGTGGCCATTGATGGAACCACCAAAGAAATCCCCCATGGCCGACCCAGGGCGTGTGTTGAATAAGTTTCTAGATATAGCATCCAAACCAAAGATCGCGACCCGTGAACGAGCAGTGGGTGTCGAAGGCCGAGAGTTCCTCCCTGTGCGGAATTCAAAGAAACCAAACTGATGAACTAGAGAAAGCCGATGTGAGCGTTGGTGGTAGTCGGGAAATTTCAGACTGACTGGTATCAACTATACGGGACGGTACTCGCTCCGTTTGAACTATATCTTCCTCTGCCTCGTCATCGACGTTTGATTTCACGGTATATCGGCAGAGTTGGCCGGCAAGTGGCTGTATTCGTATGCTCGCGAAGGGGGCGGCACCCATTCCTAAAGGTATCGGGTCTGCCGATCCTAAGGGATCGATATGAACAACGATCTTGGTCTACGCGACAGCAATCAGACTCCGCACCCAGTCATATATTGCATTACACACCTTTTTAGGCTCTTGTAGAAAAGCAGTACGTTGGTAGACATTGTAGTACGTGCGAGCAATGGTGGCCTTCCCGACCTTTGACTCCACTTCTTGTTCATCAGCACGAAGGACGACGGACTGTCCTGCGCGTGCCCTGTATGTCGCTTGAACATGCCATAGGTTTTCAAGGAATCGCCGTTTGTCGGTGGCAGTCTGAGTAGGGTCCAGGTTGACAGGGTGAGGTGGATTCACCACAGATAAAGCACGGAACGGACGACCTGACCAACGCTCAGTTTGATCCTGCGGCGGGCTTTCCAAATAGAGGTGGAAATCTATCGCGGCGAGAAGAACTCAGAAATTTTCATAGCTGTGCTGAGTAAAGAATGCATTACCTGCGCCGCCGACGTCTGTCGCAACGACCTCAGTGACATCCACGACCCCTTTGCATGTCATGCCGCTCTTCTTCTTCCCCACTGGTATCCCACCCGCTTTCGTCACCTTCTCAAGCTCGTCCAGTCCTGACAGCATCCGACCACCCTTTTCGCCATTTCCGGGACGTTTCACAATGACCAGCTTGTCGTCGAACAAGAACAGAGTACAATGAAGTGAGTTTGCCGATCCCGAAGATGTATTAGGAGCGGGGGCGCTTTGCTCGTTCAAGACATCCTCAACGTCGAGGCAGTCTACGAAACGACGTGAGTTCGAGAATAGGTCGGGAGGGAATCCATCGATGGTTGCTGTCAAGCAGTAGAATATTGCGGCCCGTTTAGTCTGCTCGTCTGCCTCAGCGAGGGCAATCTTGCTTGCTATTTCGTCCGCTTCGATTAGCTTCGCTCTTTGTGGGTCGCCTGGCGCCATGTGCTTGAGCATGTTACGGAACAAGAGAGTGTACCGCGGGATACGCTGGACTGGTTCCATAAGGAGCTCTCGAAGGCCTACCCTCGATCGTGGATCCGTCGACTGGTATTTTATATGCTGTCGGCAAGTGGATTAGCTCAAGAGTAACCAGTTTTGACGGGGAATACTAACGTCGATGAATGACGCAAAACGTGAGGACCGCTTTGACACCTCTCGTTCGAAGATTAGCTGAGCTTCCTCCCGCTTCACATAGTACTGCTTGTATTGTTCGAAGCTACGCAATTCCTTGAAATGTCGAAGAGCGACATCTCCTACACCCCCGACCGTCTTCGGGCCATTCGGCGCCATCATCTTCTCTAGATCGGTCAAGAATGCTTCATTTACGGGAAGTAGGTTGTCGATGTTTCCGAATAGAGTCTTCGCCTCATAAGCAGGTATGATAGCGGTGTCCTTGCTACGGGCGAAATTCCGCAGAGGGTCTGCGTAATCATGCTTCAATATCTGGAGACGTTTGACGTAGGATCGTTCGCTTGTCACCAGCTCGTTGATGACGGAGGACAACGCGGATGAATCCGTGAGTGCGCGCTTCCTCCGGGTTACACGATCCTGTTACCCAACGATTAGTCTGTCGTCAAGGACACATAATTTAGCTGAATACTTGTGGCATCATTGTATCCACAAAGTCGGGCCGTTGCAACGCGGCCTGTAGGAGAGATACACTCACTGTTTCATCTAGCGCAGAATCCTGGGGGGTGGAAAGCACGTCAGTTGAGGTGTCCGTACGAAGGGGAGTGCCGAGTGAGAGGACGAGGTCTTGTATGTCTGCCATGCGACGCCATAGTTGAAGCATAGATCAACACCTATGTGCTAGACAGATACTCACCTTCAGGAAGTCTTCTACCGTTTTCAGAGCCTTCAACCACAACACCGCAGTAAAAGACGCGCTTCGTTGTACCAGGGCCTGTCGAATCCTTCCTAGGTCTGCAGTAGTCGTCGCCACTAGCGAGAGGCACAGTTTTGCGAGGTGAGGAGCTCAACGCCATGGGCTTGTATCGTTGGCCCAAAACGAGTGACGAGTTTGGTTGAAGCTATGAGTGTTAGTAAAGAAATACAGAGGTAGATGAGACTTGCTAACTCTCCAGTCTCAATGGCGTTCAACCAACCATTCACGGTCACGTGACCGGACCATCGAGCGTTCTCGTTTCTCAAAAGTAAATTGGTGGAGGACAACACTCATCTTGATATGCCTGACGAATGGATTCTCTCTGTACTTCCTCGACGCATACGCTCTCAGATAACAGCGTACAGCCTTGGACGTCATTCAGCAGCCCTTACCTCAACAAGACGTACCCAATCAAGCAAGTCACAGGGCTGTTGCCGAAGTGTAAACACGTTCCCACAGCACTCCAGAAGAATTCCTGACCCACTCGACTTCTTGCCCGATATCTGTTACGATGCGCGCTCGCCCGATCTCGGAAACTCCTCAATGGCTTAGACGCAGGAGCTCACAGCACCGACCTCTGGATCACTCTGAAAATGTTCGGCTACCACCAGAGCTCTTGCTGGCCACGGCCCAATGCATTCAGCTACCTCGGGATATATTGCGATTCTCGCTCGCCGTATGCACTTTACCTGAATGACGAACCATTGCGGACCTGCTAACGGAAGGAACTGCAGTCTCGAAAAACTCATAAGCTGCTGCTTCCCGCACTCTACGCCTCACTAGAGTGCAAGACGTATTACCGATGCAAAGAACGGCTTACGTTCCTCGCAGCACGGCCTGAACTGGCTCGCCACATCAAAAGACTTGTCATTCGACCGAATCACTTGATGTCTTCGTCCTACATCTGGCTTGACGCGGAGGTGGAGATATCAGAAGCTGTGGAACGTCTCGCACCCCAGCTGTCTGCCTTGGCTACGTTTATATGGGATGGACTCGAGCCTCCTGAGGAGAGTCTATGGATAGCACTCCGTACACAGTGCGTTCTGCCTGACTCCACAGGCAGGAATCAGCTCTCCTAATCCGATGTCCTGCAGCTGCCCTCGACTTCGCCATATCGGTAGCACGGTTGGAGGAGGAGCCATCCTTGAAGATAGCGAGGTGATTGATGCGCCATTCTCCTCTTTGGGCATCTGTGAATTCGTTGCAGCTCTTCACTTTTAGCGACCTGGAAGGCTTCAGTCTCATCACGAACTATCAGGACCGTCCTTTTTCAATGCTTGTGTTCCATCGTGCGTATTGCTTTTGTCCTTTTGTTGGCTTATCCGGTGACAGCAACGCCCTTTCCAAGACCCTGATGCAGTGCAGAGCTTTCCTGAAGCTCTTTGGACTATGCTGCTCGATCGGTGTGCTAACTTGAAAGAACTGACCCTGGGCGGCGAACGAGTTTCATACTATACGCCCTTGTTTGATGTCAGACCCCTCACCCGTGGACGTTGGCCCAAGCTACATAGCTTGACGCTCGGCCACACACTCATGCAAAACAGTGGCATCGCTCTCCTTGATTGGGACAGCGTTTCAGAGATGCAGAGCATGAAGGACTTTAGTAGCTTTATCTCGTCACATCGACACCTCAGAAAGCTGCACATTCCTTATGATGCCCGGTTCCCGGCGCTGGACCTGACTGGGTCGGACGTCCTCATCACGGAATTCAGCGGCACCCACTTCTATCTTGGGTACATTCTCCCTTATTGTCATCTCACGACACTCAGGTTGTGCTCTGAGCGCCTTCACACTTGGCGCCTTGTGGATCTCGTACCATGTCTTCACAGCCTTTCCTCGCTATCCACTCTGGAACTCTGGGTAGATCTTTCGCACCGTATCAAGTCCTATCTGTCTGGACTCAGCCCTGAGAAGAATGCCGCCCTTCAGCAGACCGACCACATCAAAGTCTTGCGGCCCCTCGTGCTCGCTTGCCCCCGCCTGCTACATCTCAAAATTATGTGCACCACGAAACGAAAATTTGGCTTCGCTATGGTCAGGAATCTTCTATCGGAGAAAGTCCGTCTCTCACACCATGGCTCTTGTAGAAGGACTTCTGGAAAGCTATCGAAAAAGGACCTCGGCTGCAATCTTTGGAAGTACAAAAAGTGTGGTCCATCGCCGAGGAAAACATGACCAGGAGCGCAAGCCGCATCGCTCGTCACGTTCCCAGCCTGCAACAGGTCACTTTGTTGTATGCTAAACAGCCCTGGTCTGGCCTCGTTCGAATCAAGGTAAAGCAGACCGGGGTCTATGATCTCAGCGTCGCTGGAAACGGCAATGTCATCCGTGTGGTGGCCGATGAGAATGGCGAAGGTCTATTTCGACCGTTCACGCGCCGCTACACACGCAACTTGCGCCTCCGGACCATCATCGGCCACATCACTGGCCGTTGCAACCCCGGAGCTCGATGAATACTGCACCTTGCTTGATTACATCCGGGACTTCGTAGTTCATTTTCTTCTTGTCGGACTAGAGTTTTACGACGGGTTCTTTCAAGCGCTACAGTATGTAAATACCCGCTTACCTAACTTGACATGTCAAACCACGTTCAAGAACTGCATGGAAGCTGTGGATGTATTCGACCTTACGCTCTGTCAACACCATTTTCCAGCCTCAGAGATCTTGCGCTTTGAAAATGTCAACGAGTTTGCCTAACGCTGACCCTGCGCGCGCAACCGCAAGATCGGCTTTCTCGACTATGAAAGTCACTTTCCTCGGGACTGCTGCAGCCCAACCATCACCGACTAGAAATCACTCCTCTCTTGCACTGCACCTGGGCGGGGATGTCTGGTTATTTGATTGCGGAGAGGCTACTCAACATCAGATACAAAAGAGCGTGGTAAGGATGGGCAGAATTGAGAAGATTTTCATCACCCATACACATGGTGCGTTCTTGTGCCTTTCCTGAAGCTAGACTCCGAGATCCTCATATCTCCAGGTGATCACATTTTCGGCCTCATACCCTTATTGGCAAGCTGTATGAACGGTGCTGGAGGTACGGTCGACAGCACTGAAGATCCAAGGACTCATATTAGCATGGATCAACCGGTCTGCAGTGCATCTCGCGAGCCCCTCAAAAAGTCTGCTAACTCACGGCTAGCTTCTGGAAATATATGGACCATTGGGTACCCGCGCTTACGTTCGTAACGGCATGGCATACTCGCATACCCTCCTTGGCAGGCCGTACGTAGTCCACGAACTGCGGGCGCCTTCTGACCCACAAGCTGGTGATTTTACATCCCTAACCTGCCTTCCTTCCGAATCTCCGCATGGTCGCAATATCCCCCAAGTCAACGGGTTCTGGAATGATATCTTCAAAGACCGAATTGTGTCGGTCTCTGCTGCACCCATACACCATTCCGTGCCCTGTATTGGTTACGTCGTCACGGAAGCACCTGTGCCCGGTAAGATCGACCCGAAGAAATATATTCCGGACCTCAAGCGGACCAATACCCCCATGTCCGCCATGCGGCGCCTTCAGCAAGGCGAGAGTGTCGAGTTATCTGACGGCACTGTCATCCATGGCCCTCCTCGTCGAATGGGAAGAAAAGTTGTCATCCTGGGTGATACTTACGACCCGTCACCGATCATACCCTTGGCCATGGACGCAGATTTAGTGATTCACGAAGCGACGAATGCCCATTTACCCGGTGTTGACGAGACCACCAAAGATTGTGACACGTACGAGACTGTAGAAGCGAGAGCAAGGTCAAGAGGACATTCAACTCCACAAATGGCTGGCGCCTTCGCAAGGGCTGTGCAGGGACGTCGACTGGTGCTTAATCATTTCTCTTCACGATATCCGGGAGACGACTCAGAAGACGCAGTTAAAATCATGGGGGTCATCGGAAATTTGGCAGCCAAGGAGTTTGGCGGCGAAGTCGTGTGTGCGAAGGATCTCATGAGTCTCGAGGTGGGATTTGCTAATCACGACCTGTAATCTATCATACAATGATACCAAAAAATGAAAGAATGAAAGGGAGTGTCAGTCGTCAGGTGGTTCAGAAAGAGCGCTGCTTGTATCGCTGGCCTCCCCTTCCTCGAGATCTTCTCTCAACTTCTTTTTGGGTTTGCCATTCTTCGGATCCTCCTCCACCTCTCCCATCTCAATGTCGTCCTCAACTGCTTCTGGCGCCGTTGATGGTGCGGATTCTGGAGGCGCGTTGTCCTCTTCTCCTTCTTCCTTCCCTTCGGTGTGAGCAACGTCCATGGGAGTCGGGGCAGTCTCGACGACCTCCTCCGGCACATCAGCAGCCTCTTGCTCGGGGGCGGGTGTCGCGCTCGGCGATGCAGCGGCAGACACAGCATCGGTGTCCTTGCCCATAAACCGCAGATAATCCAGCTGCTTGATTATTGTATCCAACGAAGACTTTTGGTCATACAATGTTCGAGATTGGTGTTCTTGCTCTGCCCGTATCGCTGCCATGTCGTTTTCCAGTGCTTGAATAGATCTGGGGATGTACTTGTCAGGCGCTATACAGGCAAATTGTTGAGGCGACTCACCGTTCAAGCTCTTCCCTGCTTGGTAAAGTGTTGACTTTCTCTGCTACTAGGTCATATTCGATCTTTCGCCGCCGAACCATCTGAGCTTCTTCGAGCGCAGCTTTGAGCTGCTCGATTTGACCGCGAAGGATACCATGCTCATTTTCTGAAATGCTGTTGAATTAATGGAAAGACTGCACATGAGCATAGGACATACCGATTCGCTGGCGCTCACGCTCGTATTCCTCCACCTGTCTCGCCTCCGCCTCGCAAATCATTGCGCTCTTCTTCAGCGAGAGCTGAAACGTAGCCAGTTCCAGCAGAAAAGCTTCTCGTGCATCTTCTAGCGAGGTCTCCGCTGCACTCGCGGGCGGAATCACAGCAGGGACCAGGGGTGCATTGGCGACCGAGGCGTAATTATGGAATTTTTTGAGCACGCGCTTCAACCACCGTTCGTCGTTCACTATCCGTGCGAGGATCACGCTATCTGCGAAGGTCTTCTGTCAGCCCAGATTCAGTCGTACCGCTCCAAAGAAGTAGGACAATAGCTGCAGTACCTTCTTCCTCCGTGGTCAGAGGTGGGATGGCGGTTGGGCGCGGTGCTGAGGTCTGGAGAGCTTCTGTTGAACTGGCGACTGCCATTGAGGTCTCGGAAGTCCAGACAGGATACAGCAGACAGAGCCGTCGACGGGCTTCGAAAATATTTGCGATGGGTGATTGTGGCGGAGACGGAGGAAGCGGGAGTCGGACGTTGCCTGATATGGCGACTGTAAGTTGACAACAATGAAAGCCTGCCTAACCTCGAAAGTTGCTTCTGTTTCTGCTCTCACACAACTTTGTATGCAATGTGACCAGCACCCGGATTTCACGCAAGGAAGACAGAGTGCCATATTACTCGGTCGATTTTCTGGTCTAGTATAATTTACATAAGTCATCGATCTCCCATTCCAAGCAGAATGGAAATGGAACATGGGTTCCCGCCGAAACTGGCGGCAATCGCATGGTCACCGAAGCTCGAGCGTAGCCAACATCAGCGCCGAAAGATATAAGCAAAATAAGTCGGAGGAGGCGTTGCGTTGAGTGCCCTATCCCCACTCATCCTGCACGAAGGGGGTGACCAATTCATACGTATCGTCATTGCGCCCTCTCTGATCGGATCTGCTTGAGCGGCCTAGTACCCTCTTGAAGAGTCCGCCAACGCTTGTACGTTCAGCTGGCTCCTGGGCGACGTCGTCCGCGGGATAGCACGTCTTCAGGACCTTCGCAAGCTTCCGATAACCACTGGAGTTATCATTGAGGTAACGCCGTGACTCATCGAGCGCCGCCTGCAGATATAATGCCAGTTCCGGAAAGGTAATTGGCAGCGTGGGGTACGGAAAGGACTCTGAGGCTGGAATAGTGTATGTCTTGGAGATCGGGGTATCAGCTGCGTCGCGAAGGAGAGTCGGAACGCCCGTGAGGCTGTAAGAGTACGGGAGTTCGTTCACACTTCGGGAACGATCGGGTTGAGGGGAGGGATAGTCGATCGTGAAGTAAAGGATCGTGCGCCAGACGGCAGACGCTTGATGGGGCTTGTGCGGGGTAGGGGTGAGGGGGGCAGACAAGTCGTAGTACATACCAGCTCACCTTGACAAATTGCACTACTGTACGAAGTCTGGCCGGCGTCTTCAAGATTGCGACAGCGCTTAGTGCTGGCTCCAGTCTGGTCCCACTGAGCTTCGCCATAAGCTTGAGGAGATGCCGCCAGCTCGGTCCTTGCAAATGCAGAGGCCGAGCCTTCCCATATGGAAGAGAGATGACAAGGGGCATCTCGTCTGCCATCGGACTTAATTGAGAGGAGATCTTTGGAGCCATGAATCCTATGGCTACAGGAGGATTAAATCGCGCATTGAAGAAGAAACGAAGTGAACACTGACAAACACCATTGAAGAGCTCCTTATCCACGAAAGCGTTATGGTTGATGGCATTTGGACTTGATATTGGCTGGTCTAGATCAACATCCTCTTCGTATTCTGAAAGCGAGGATGTGGACGAGATCCGAGCAAGGCCACCACTTGCCGTCGATGAGAGAGCCGGCTCTAGGACGCTTTGGTCATTTGAGGAGGACGCTGATGGCGACGACGATGCATAGGATGGAGACATGCCGTCCGATGAAGCTAGCGGGGTTCTCTGCGACGCTACGGGATGACGTCCACCAGCAGACATAGAAGAATGCCTAGCACTTGAAGTCGAGCTACCTGCGCTGTCAGTATAAACGGGCGGATTGAGAGTTGGATATATAACATCCTTGGATGGAATAGTGGCTATGGGAGACGAGACGAGATCTTTGCCATCGTGCGGCGGAAATGCAATCTCCAAGTACCCGTCTGTAGATGAGCGAAAAGAGCGCGCCTCGTCGGGCATAGCGCTAGGCACCGCGAGCCCGGAGGACCAACTGTCTGTGGTGCGATTTTCAAATGAGTATCGTGGAGGGTCTAATGCTCTTGAAGATGTAGAAGGAGAGTTTCCATGAACATTGACTGCATTGTCCGTGGATTCCGCTGAACCAGCCGGAGCTTGCTGAGCAGTTTTGCCCAGCGGATGACGACGCTGATATACTTCGTCATCTACCATAGTTCGGGGTTTGGTTGATGCCACGGGCGTAGGCGACCCATCGTCCCAGAACTCTTCTCTCGAAGAATAATGCGGCAGCGCGGTGTTTACATCGAGCGAGATAGGCTTTACATCGCGGTGAGTTTCTGAAGTCTTGATAGGTGGCGCAGGCCCATTATAGCTGTCTTCCTCCGCAGCCAGCATCCGCGCAAACGCTTCATCGCCGTCGCAACTGGAATTTCCGCGAGCAGCCCGGTTTTCGACAACACCATACTGTGACAGAGCTGCATGCGCGACTGGCAAAGTGACTCTATTATGATGAAGGTCTGAGGTGTTGGCATGAGGCCCTCCATTTTGATTCCCTTCTTTTGCCGCCAGCAGACGGGCAAAAGCTTCGTCATCGCAAGCTTCGCTTATGATAGACGAGATTTTCGTAACGGAAGGAGAAGAGCTCGACCCATGGGCCGCCGGATTATCCAATGCATCACGGTCATTGTGTCGCGACTGCGGGTGATCCATTTGTCCCGACGATGACGCGGATGTGGTAGCTGTGCCATCATCCACCAAGGAGGAGCTTTGGTAAGAATGCTGCACTGGACTTGCGTGCCCGTCGGGAGCAACGCACTGCCCGGCTGCTGATGATCGGCCGTCTAGAGCAGCGGCATTGTACTCTTCCTCGGCGGCCAACAGACGTGACAATGCCTCACCATCACAGGCATCATTTAGCAGAGGCTCGGCGTTTGACAGTGACGGCGAGGGCGCCGACATTTCGGCCAATGATGCAACGTTGGTGAATGCTCTTTCGGAAGCGCTTCTTAGGAGCATCCGGGGAGGACTCGGATTCCTCGTCTCTAAGAGAGATGCTTCCAAGGCTCTGGCAAGATCGGCTTCTTCCTGTGAAGCTAGGTACTGCTGCGTTTTCTGTTGTTCCTTCGAGATAGACTCGGATAAAGCGAGAGCCATAGCGATATCAGCTTCATCGGTTGGCGAGTCCGACGAGGGACTTCGAGCCGTTGCAGCAGGAGGCTGAGACAGCCCGGGAGCTACTGCAGGCGGGAGCGGCGGCGTCGAAAATGGCTTGGGAGGAACTGGAGGTGGTGCCGTAAGTGAGCGATGAAGATGCGCAGAAGGATGAGTATCCGGAGGCGGTGGAGGCCGAGGCGGTGGCGGAATTACAGTGGGGACTTGCTGAGGGGGTTGGAAGTGCGCCGCCATGTGAGCTGGATATAGAGGTACGGGGGGCGAAAGGGGCTGCGCGTTCCGAACGTCGTTTGTAATGGACATTCGCGTAGCATCCGTGAAATAGAGATTAGGCCTGTCAAGCGCCTGAGGAACTTGTCCAGGCATCAGTGCAAGCGGATGCGGCGCGCTTGGTGATGTTGAAGCACGAGCGCGGTGATAACTTCTAGGATCCATATGGCTGCTGCTTCGAGGATAATTCCACGAAACTAGGGGAATATCGCGGACTGTGAGCAGGGCTTCAGAGGCTCAGCACTTACTCACTGGTGTTCATGACTCGAGCGCAGCTGACGCTATTGACGAGAGGCAAAATCAACAGAGCGCCTCGAGCTACACTATGCTTGATGCACAACTGTAGCAACCGTGTCACCTTCGTCGATGGGTGTCTGTTGGTTGGTGGGTGCACCGCAAAGTGAACTCAAGCGATCAATTATGGTGAAATTAATGCCTGCGTGCCTGGCGCTGTGATAAGCGCCGATCTTGGCGCTTCTCGTGACGCAACTGGGGTAATTCAGCAAAACGACGAAGCTTGTCGGGTTTGTTGGCACAATGAATCTACTGTGGTACAATGCAAGGAAAGAGACGATAAAATGCTGAGGTAGTGTATGCTGTGATGAAAGTGCGAATGCGGTATGAAGATGTTTCAAAGCGATGGAAATGAATGATGGCATGGACAGGCGAGACTTAGGAGCAAAAAAGATGCAGGCATAACGAACGTGATCGTAACAATGGGGTCATGAAGTGGTTTGCGACGCGGTGGTCTGCGAGGCGGTGACCTTGGTGGCCCCAGGTCCACCCTGCATAGTCGATGTTTTGAAACCCAGCTGGCGCATAACAGCTACGAGCGAAAGCCAGTCAGTTCCAAGAAAATTTTTCGAGAATGACATTAGGACTTACCTAGAAGATCAGCCTTCTGCAAGGGTTTCGAGAGAGAGGCGGTGAAGACGTTGCTGGTTTCGTTCGGATCCGTCCCACTATATGCGCTGATGGCGATTATAGGAGTATTGGTATTTTTACTGTTGGTGCTTCGGATGTACCGAGCAGCACCTTCTCCATCCACTGCAAGCCGATGAATTTAAATTCCATCGAGAAGTATTCGAGTACTTACAGACTGGCATTTGAAGGTCCATTAGGATACAGTCAAATTCTGGTGATGACCTGCATCAACATCTAGTTGCTTTGATTGAAGACGTTCTAAAACTCACTGATATCCCCCATCGCCACGCTGATGGCTTCCGACCCATCAGCCACCACCACACACCGACAACCGAGGCGTACAAGTAGCGTCTCAATTATCTTCGCGGTGATAGGATTGTCTTCGGCGAGCAGACAAGTCACAACGCGG
Source organism: Lyophyllum shimeji (assembly GCA_026008595.1). Lineage (NCBI taxonomy): Eukaryota > Fungi > Basidiomycota > Agaricomycetes > Agaricales > Lyophyllaceae > Lyophyllum > Lyophyllum shimeji. The sequence continues at coordinate 1,972,555 of BRPK01000001.1, read as the reverse complement.
TCATTAGGATCCGGGCCTTTCCGCAAGTCGATTGAGTGGACAGAAGACGGTGGTGTGGCATATTCATGTGGACTTCCATGACTGCCGCTCCCATAGCTTCCGTGACTGCCATGCCCTGTCGACGAATTCCAAGCTTCAGAACCGGAACCATCTCCAGCACTGGAAACAGACGCGGTGCGGAGGCGGCTCGGCATCGAATTTCGCCGATCGACACCCTCCTTTTGACTCAGCTTGAAACGCTCCACAGCACCGAATTCCGAGGGTTTGCGGCTATGGCTGCCAGCACTGCCTGGGGTGGGTGGGGGCAGGCTCACGCGAGACGGAGAGGAGGCAACGGAGGACGAGGTGGAAGGGGATGGAGGATTTGTGGGGATGACCTTGGGGTCCATGGTTGTGACGACGCTCGGGGGTTTCTTGATTCGTGTGGAGATACTCCGCTTCCGTTGGTGAGCTGCGATTGCTGGTTCAGTTAACGCTTGGGTAAGGGGTGCCATCTGGTCCGTTTTCAGCTTGCGGATGACGTCGTCGTTAGCTTGCTTCAAGACGGGGAGATTCTTGAAGCTGAACGAGCCGAAGTCATCGCTTCCTGGAGTGGCTGTCGCCTCCTTAGTGCCAAATGGCACTGGGACGGAGGGCAGGGTCGATGGGCCGCCAAGAGGGCTGTCCAGGCCGGTCTGTCCAGTGATAGCGACGGGTTCATCATCTTGGAATAACTGCGGAATCGCTCCGCGAGGGTCGAAGTAATCAGTGGACTCGGGATCCGTTACTTGGGGAATGAACACAGCCTCAGTCGTAGTAACCTTGTCCCACTCAATGCCGTCGAAGAATGGATGCGCTTTGACCTCATCAGCGCCATTGGCACCCAGACGCTCGCTCGGATCGAGTGTCAGGAGAGACCTCATAAAATCCCGCGCCTCTTCCGAGAAGTCAATCCAATCCTCGTGCCATTCGATATGACCGGAGAGGATATTCTCAAAAACCTTCTCCGGAGTGTCGGCATGGAAAGGAGGGATTCCATACAGGAACTCGTAGGTGATAACACCAAGCGCCCACTATGACCAGAAAATCAGTATGTTGAAGTGCCTCCGAGTATCATACAACTGACCCAATCAACGGCAGCATCGTCGCCGCGAAGCCCGAGAATAGTCTCAGGAGCCAAGTAATCAGGAGTCCCCACGAACTTTTGCTCTCCGGGAGGTGTACCGACACCAGAAGTCGAGTGAGAACGGAGGTCGTTCGTCAACTCCGTCGCAAACGATTGGAGCGGGCTGTCGTTTGCCTTTACAGACCGCCGCGAATGAAGCCCAGAAAGAGACTCCGAGCCGCTTGACTCGATATCATCTGTGGGAGGGATGTAAGGCGAATTTCCTGTTCGTGGAGCCGGCTGTGTCCGCTGGGAGAAATACGAACCTCCAGCGGCGACATCAGCATAGATCAGTGGCGAAGACAGATACGCGGAGTCCATAGATGGGGGACGGGATCGGGAGTTGTATCGTGTCAAAGCCCTCCCAGTTTGGTTTTCCCGCGTTTGACGTCCAAGTAAACCGATTCTGCTTAGCCCAAAATCTGTCAGCTTCAGATGGCCGTGCTGATCAATGAGCAAGTTGTCAGGTTTCAAATCGCTGGGAAGGGATGAGTAAGTGATCACTCGGCATTCCATACTCGAAGCGACGCACCGGTGAACAATACCCCGTTGATGCAGGTACTCCAAGCCAAGAACGACCTCGGCGATGTAGTTCTTCGTCCACTCCTCAGGAAGGGAACCTAGCGACTTGATGAGGGCCGCGCAGTCGCCACCGTTCAGATACTCCATAACCAGGTACAAGTTCTCCTTGCTCTGGAAGGTGAAATAGAGCTTCGCCACGAAAGGCGACTCCGCCTGTTTCATGAGAATCATGCGCTCAGCCTTGACGTTAGTGACTTGATTCTTCGCGATCATGTCAGCTTTCTTCAGGACTTTGATGGCGTAGTAGTCTCCGGTCACTTTCTTCTTGGCTAGGAAGACGGAACCAAAAGCGCCTTTGCTAATGGGCTTGATAATTTCAAAGTCTTTGATAGACGTCGGTGTGGTGCGGGATAACGGCGCCGTTGACGATTGTCGTGGGGAAAGGGGACCTGAGGGGCTCACGACAGGGTTGACAGTTGACTGTCGCCGATGTCCTCGTCTTGTCGAGGTCTCGCGTGTCAATAAAGGACCGTCGCGCGCTGAGAACAATGGTGACGTTGGTGGAGTGATGATGAATTTCGGCTCCAGAAGGTTTTGAGCAGACTTACGAGTCTTGACTTGCATACTTGGAGGGCCATCGTCAAGAGTCATATGAGGAAGCTCAGGGGATGAGGGTGCGACTATGGGAGCTGCAAGGGCAAGAGGGGATGAAACGGACGAGGGAGTCGACGACCTCGTGTGAAGCGATTGTCGGGGACCGTGTATTGGAATGGGAGCTGACGGAACAGGAACGGGTACAGGTCGAGCGTCAGAAGGTGTAGGAGTCGGCGCTGGAGAGGAAGATGCCATTGGGGTCGGTCCAGAGGATGTCTCGCCCCCGAAAGCATACTCAGATCGAGTACTCGAGTGGTCGTCGCCCTCCACTTCCCCACCGCGCTGGCCGTCCACTCCATTGTCGTTGTCGCTATCGCTACCGTCTTCTGCTTCGTTGACAGCGGCTAGGGCCTCTCCCACCCGCTCTTCCCATTCGTGCCATATCTTCTCGGCGTAACGGATCGTGTTCTGCATGCGAACGACGTTATCGATCTTCTGACGCATGATTCGCTCTGCATCCTGCACTAATTGACCCAAAGCAGGATCCTCCGTGGTTGGCTTAGACCAGTTGCGAATCTGCGAGATTTTCCGTTCAGAGCCAGGTGAAAGTAATCGTTGACGCTCAATAGGCTCCTTGGCTTCCTCCTCCTTCAAGGCAGGCACGGCTACCTCCGCTGCAACCTGCAAGATATCCTCAAGTTGGTCCAACAACCGCTTCTGGATTTTCTTCACACCAAACCGTTGCATCTTATTGGCGCGGAATAATTGCAAGGGTGAAGACACGATTGGTGAGGCGGAGGGAGTGAAGATAGGCATGCCGCGGTATTCAGGTACGCAGGTAGGGGAGGCACGATCTACCGCCAGGCTGAGGTCACGGATAGTATTCCGCAACTCTGCGATTGATTCGTTGCATTCGGAAATCTCGGCTTCCAGACGGTGGGTTTCGGCGCAGGTTTCGCTATGCTTCTCGAAATACCACTGAGGTATCTGGGATTCGCATATGCGACAAAGAATAGGGTCAACCATGATGGGATGTGCGAAGTTAAAAGGGGTGGGTGGCTCGTTCTGAGCACGGTCACCGAACGTCGGCACGATGGAAGAGGCAGGCTCGGGTGCAAGGTCGTCGGCCGGAAGATCGAGTTGCAGCGAGTCGTGTTCATACCGAGCAGGGCCTATGGGTTTCACAACCCACATCGTATGCGAGGGTTGACCATCCTCACGATCGATCATCAACATTCCCTTGCCCTCCATCGGCTGGAAGAGGAACCCGGCGCTCGCGTCTCGCTCTACGGTCGGTTCAATCTGCAGTCTGAAACGGACTTCTACTGTGTGGGAGTCGTCCGCACGAAGCCGCTGTGTGGCCTCTTTGAAGACTCCCCAGTCGCTCGGCGCGAGTAAGTTCGATATCCGAGTGCCAGTCAACACCTCTGGATCAGAACTATACCAAACGATGCGTTGAGCGGGATGCAAATGCTGCCGCGATATAAGACTTACCCAACGACGACTCTCCACGCATGATTGACCCAAATAACATGGTCACCGTCGAGACTGAGCTCCATCACAATGTTCTGATTGTGCGCGGTCTCCGCCTGCAGCCTCAACCTCTCTGTCGCCAAGATTCGGGCAGACTCGCTGTCTTTCGCGGAAGAACCGTGAGAAGGAAGATCTGGGGTCTGTCGTGATGAGCTTGACGTCGAGAGATCTTTCTGACCGTCATCGCGTGATTTACGTGGTTGGTTTGCAGGCCGAGATGGTCGAAGCTTGTTCTCATCGTCACCGTTGAGAGTAAAAGCGTCCAAATCCGCTTCAGTCCGTCTCGGTGGCGACGCGGCTGGCGCAAGTTGGTCGTCGACGGCCTTCGTGACGAAGGTGAGGGGTTCGTCTTGTTCATCATCGTTGTCGTCGAAATTCCAGAATTGTTTTTCTGCCTCCCACCATTCGACGACACGGCTAAGGCTGGCGACCGCGAGGAGGACCTGGACATACCAGTTCCGTCCGTGCCAATCAGGATGGTCGTCCCAGGCCTTTCCAATGTTCTGGACTCGCTGCACGAGGGTTTCGCACGCCTTGGGTTGCGCGGTGAGTTGGGTGATGGACATCTCGGTGATATCGGTAGCAACTGCAATTAAATCGTAGAGGGCAGTCATTATGGGATCCACGGGGTCGTCAACAAGAATTCTGGAGGTGCGGCGATTAGCTGACATTGGGCCAGTCCCAATATATTCGGAAAAGCTGGCGTGCATGGAAAGTGGTGGCAACGGAGAACGAGAGCGAGACGTCGAACGGGAGCTTTGACCGGAACGTGTTGGCCGAGCAGCGATGTGTATCGTGCGTGATAGTCGTCGGGAAGATGCTCCGCCCGAACCCCAGGATGTGGGCATTGAGTTGGGGTTAGTGGGCTTGCGCGTGAGCGAGGTCTCAGGGAGCAAGATGGTTGATGACGCGGGGCTAGATGCGATGGCACTCGATGAGACGGAAGAGTTGAGCGGCCTGTCCCAAGGAGCGGTACTCTGCCGGCGTAGAGTTCCGGGACTGGACTGGGACGAAGCAGAGGCTACATGAAGGCCAGGCGACGAAGCATGATGTGTCAGAGTTGGTGGGTGATGCGGTTGGTCGTCAACTGGACACGCACGTTGACGACTATGCTGCCCGTACTCAACCTCTGCTTCGTATCCGCCATCCGAGCTGTAATCATCAGCCTGGAGAGCGGACCCCAGCTCGGCGCCTTGAAGGATAAAGGCATCGCGAAGAAGCTCTGTATCGGGAGTTAGAGATTCACGGTGTCGATCCCTGCCCCTTTCCCTTTCCCGATCCCGCAACTCGCGCTCTGTCTCATGGTCTCCCTCCCTCAACCGCTCTTCAAAGAAAGCGGTTATGTTGTTTGTGACACGCTGGAGCTCCTTATCGCACTCTGCTTTGGCAGCCTTGAGCCGTCGAGTTACATGGCGTCGAACGAACGGCATGGATACGGTATTTGAACCCGAACCATGGCTGTTTGAATTGCTGTGATGGGCTTGCGGAGGAGACAAGACGGTCTCAGGAGAGAATACGAGAGGACTGGGCGGCGGTCTGCGCTGAAAGGCAGAGTCGGACATGGGGAGGGAGGGCGGGCAGTAACGAGTAAAAACTGCGTTGCAGCAGATTCACCGTGGCCGTCCGACGCAGGTAGGCAGTGTTTCCAGTACGTTGGAGATGAGATATAAAGAATTGATAGAGTATATGAGATATTGAGTGAGTGCTAGCGCGACATGAACGGGTTGGAGCTGGGCGAGAAGGCAGGGGAAGCAGGTGGGACAAGTCAAAGACAGAGAGATATAATATTCTCCAAGTTACTTGATCACATCAGCACCTCCCCATCAGGTAACGAGCTACGAATCCTCAAGGACCTAGTCCAACGTTGTCCTTCGTTTATAGGCAGTCTTGATCCATTCTGACCACTATGCACCCGCCCGCCGTCCGCCACGACGTCCGCGACGCCCCTCGCAGCGTTGTTCGTCTGAGACACTGAAATTCAATATATATTCTTTCCTCGTCAACGTGGTCACACGGTGCACAGGGTCCCGACCCGGAGCCAATTTGGACTCTCGGTTAACGCCGGAGGTCTGTCCAAGTCACAGCTTGTGCAAAAGCCGAGTTTCAGAGTCCTGCGCGTGAAGATGCAAGTCAAGTTTGCTTTCTCTCGTTCCCTTCGTTCTGATTTCTATTCCATAGACCTGATAAGGCCAATGCTCAGCCTTTTCTGTCACGTCGGCCGTCGCTCCACTGCTGCCATTCGTCCGTCCCTGGCAGCCAACTATTCAGTGGACGCCGCGCCCCCCACAGGAGCAGCATGGAACGACCTTGGCCGTGTGCTGAAGGATCAAGGCGAGCGGCAAGATGCTCGAGCCTCTCACAAGCCATTCGCGGGTTCCACAACTTGTTGGTGTCTCTGCGCCTTCGACCCGTAGGCTGTCTGACATTAGCCCTTAGCGCAACAACGCCCGCAGCCGGTCGTTACAAAATGGAAAGCCTTCCAACCAACTCGCGTGAGCCTTCCCTCTTGAAGCACACTCATATTTCAATCTAATTCTGTACAGTTTGTGAGACCGCATGAACTCACATACAAAGCACGCGTCAACGCCCCTCCGTCATACATACCACGCAGACCAGCCGTTGGACCACCCCCTGCCGTCGCCCGCTACAACGATGTGTTCCACCAATTCAACATCGACCCACTATCCCAAGCAATGAACCCCGATATCCTTTCGCACTACGTATCAGAGATGGGCAAAATTTACAGTCGCAACATAACTGGCCTAACCACGAAGAGCCAACGAAAAATTGGCAAAGCGATACGGAGGGCGAAGATGATGGGCATCATACCCGTTCTCAGCAAAACCAGGGGACTCTACTCGCAGTATAGATCCAAAAACCGTAGAACATGACCAATATATCGTTTCTAGTCATCCTCAGAACGACAAACTTACATCCGCCCAAGCTGCGGTCTTGGGGTCCTGCTCGCGATCACGCCCGAACGTCAATCTTCGATGCATCCAACTTTGGACCCTGCGCGTCACCACTACGTCCATCTGAGCCGCCCCAGGTCATTTGTCCATCACAAATGACTGCGAGCCGTCTTAATGGATCATGGCTGGCGTTTCACTGCATAAACAAACTTCAAGAACCGCAGGTCCCAAGAAGTCGGAGGACCTGCGATACGTGGTCTCGTGCCTCATTACCCATTCCCAGTGTGGGACTGGCTATCTATATCACGAAGCTGCACTAACAGCGAAAAGGAAGGGACGAACCTACAATACCACGGAGCTCGAGGTTTCCCAAATTGCTGTAATTTGGATTCTACGAACGAAGCGACGTAGCCGAGCTACGTGAGCACGACAGTTCTCAAGGTACGAAGGATTTTAAATCCAAGGCCTGGTGGAAAGCGGATCCTGGCTATGAGCACGTTACCCCGTCTTGTGATGCCCTACTGTCCAGGAGAGGACACCCCTGTCCATTAGACTGTCGAGATCCAGATAGCCTTCCTTGTCTCCGTTGATGCGGATGCACAAATATAATTACGCTATAGTACTCCAAATGCATCTACAATCTCACAGAGGCTATAGCTCCGCCAGGAGCATAGTCCCAAGGTTCTGGACAACCTGATCACCCATGGCCTTCTCGACGGCCTCTTCCAGGTGTCGCTTCGGATCCTGCTTGCCAACGTGCCGTGTCTTGAGCTGCTCGGGAGTGAGTGTCGATTCTTCTTGCACGGATTTGTTGTACGCCTCCGACAGAGTAAGCATTGACTGGAGAAATGACCAGTCACGATGATAAGAGTCTCAGCCGGCATGTCGTAAATTTGTGCCTACCTTGATCGCCTTCTCGTTAGCCTCTTTATGGACATGGAAGTCTCGCAGTTTCAACCCCTCCGTCCAATTTCGTTTGTGTAGGTTCATCAACATCGACTGTTCGAGTTCCGTTTTCCGATAGTTCACAGCTATGGAATAATAGTGGCGGTTCAGGCCGTGAATGAGAGCCTGTATTGAAGGTTTATTGATGTGGCCGATGTTGGACGTCGTTTGCCGTGGTTCGCGACCAGAGATAACGGCGTGAGGATTGATGAGGCGGAAAGCGTCAATAACGACTTTGCCTTTCACGGACTGTATGGGATCGATCACGACGGCGACTGAGCGGGAATTGAGGGATTCGAAGGACTAAACGGAGTCAGCTGTGCTATTTCCCCTTGCTTGGAATACCGTCACCTGTTGTGTATTGATGTCCACGCTTGAGAGCCAACACCCAAATCCTGGATGCGAGTGATACCACCCAACGACCATCTCAGGCCTAGATTTTCTGGAATTGAGGATCGCCAACACAGGCAATTAGAATGGGCTGACCGTCCAGTTTGTTTCAACATATCCACCATCTTGGTTTGAAAGACGTGATCGACGGATTCGACCGTGACTGTTGTTCCCGACTGAGGCATAGCAAAGACGTCGATGACTTGCACGGTATATTCGTCCACAAACTCTCCCAGCATGAGACCCATAACTTCCATTGGAACTCCCGCGCGGCCGTGTTTAAGCATCTGGTCACGTTTTAAGAGGATAACTTCGCGTTTCTGGACCGTGACAGACCTTCAAGAGAGCTAGTGATGATATGTGGATGACTTCGCCGCTGAACAGAGTACGCGATCGAATCAATAACGGCCTGAACAGATAACAGCGGATTCGTTACTTGTCTGGCGTCGCCACGTCGCCGCGAGGACCTCCTTGGCCGGCCCTGCCTTGCGCTTGTTCCATCATGCGACTGAAATCTTCCATTTTTGAGACGAAGAGTGGGATAGATTGAGATGGTAGTGACTTTGCAGGTGACGCGTCGCTAATGTTGTGACTGTTTGTGCCTGTGTGCTAGAAGCGTTTGGTCCACACACAATTCGACCGTTCAACCTGAACAAGTTGGCTGGAGGCCATGCCCTCCAGTGAGCTCTCCAACGCTCTCAATCCGTATGTCGGCCAGTCGAGATCTAGAACGTCTTCATCTACATATTTTACGCCGTATGACACGGTAGCTCCGACTCCGGTGCAACCTTACGTCCCCCATCGCAGTGAACTAGAGTTGGCCATTTCCGAGCCTCCACCGCCCCCACCGCCGTAAGCTGTAGATTCTTGAGCACCTCTGCAGTTGTTGATCAAACGCTTAGTGCAATTGCAACGAATACCGTCACGACCCGGCAACCTAATCCTGCGAGCGTTCAAGCCGTTCAAGAACTTCTTCGTATCGTCGCCGCTACTCGTGAATCCCAGGAGATCGAACGCAAGCGGAGAGCAGCATGGGAACAGGAGCAAGAGGCGAAATTCACTCAGAAGCAAGCTGAGATGGAGAGAATAATGCTCGAAATGCGTCAAGAGATTATGACTCTCCGATCCACCATCAGGGGAACCACAAAGACACCAGCTTCCACAGGCCTTCTAACGCCCCAGCACAACATGTCCCCGCCGTTGGCTGTGCAGAGGCCTCCGCAGCCAGCTTCTCCCATATCTCCCGTCTCCCAGCCGTCATCCTACACGTACCCTGCATTCGTGCAAGGGTCATCAACTCAGCCTTTCCAGAGACACCAGTCTTATGATGGTGACTATCAGATGTCATGCCAGTCTGAGCCCGCCGTCATCGAGACCCCCGCTCCATCAGTAACTCCGTCCCCGTCGCCGCAACTGACCTTCGTTCAACCGTCACAATTACACCACGGGGTGTCTCCGCTTCCCGTCAAACGAAAGAAAAGGCATACATCGGATCTGTCCAGTGACGATGACGATAGCAATAGCTCAGATAGTTCCGCGTCGAACAAGGGCCGGCCTCTCAAGCGCGCAAGCCATCACGATAAACGGTGTCTTACGATTCATGTAAGTAGAGAAGCCGTTTCCTTGTCCGTGTGTGTGTCTTACTGGCTTCACGCAGCATGCCATACGTGAACACATTTTACGCCTTATGCAAGTCGAAAGCGATAAGGAGCTTCCAGACAGCCACAAGGAGGGTGCACCCCTCGGACCCGATGACGCTGTCCGCTTCGTATGGGATAAGACGACGAAGCAGTCTGTCCACAATTCGCGAATGAAAGCCCGCGTCATAGCGGACATCAAGGCGAATCGTAGGATGTACAAACATGTTCCGGACAAGGATTTTGGGAAGAAGGTTCTAGCAGCAGCCTTCGACGCGTCATTTGTCACGTTCAGGCAGAAGTTCAAGGCGCAACGAGATGAGGCTCTCGCTTTGCATCACAAGAAGCGCGAGGAAGCCAAGGCCCGTAAGGCAAGGCATGTATCGCGGCGGAAGCTTGTAAGTGCACGTCCTTATCATGCTGCTTGCGTCCAGTAACATCTGATTGCGTTCACGTAGAAATTGACTAACCGTGCTGATGCGAGGATGAAAGTCACCGCTTTGCAGCATGTAACTTTCGACGGTGCCCTTCAGATGGAATGCATGTCCTCGGAGGAATCTGAGGACGACGGCACTGGTTTGCGTTCTGGAATGCTCCACACACGCGGGTACCTCTGGCGGAGTACACGCCTCAAGAGGTTCTACAGCATTCTGGATGACGAAGAGAAGGCAGACAAGTTTCTCATGCCGAAGAGAGGGGTGGGGAAGAAGGAACGGTGCACTGGGCCTCCCAAAGACGGGTTTCATCTCCCACCGAAAGGTGTGGCAACATGGATGATCAGCAGACATTGGATCAAGGCCTCGCAGAAACAATACCCTGACCTGCCGGATGTCTTAGCCAAACTAGTCCAAGATCCCCCAGGCTTCGACTGGGACCACTTCGACGTACTCGGAGATGCGAGCGAGGTGTCTGGGGACGAATTACCCACGCTTGATGAGCAGCATAGCTATACACCGTCACACCACGCCCTCGGCATGTCTTCTTTAAACTACGCACTAGCCTAGTCTTTGTGTTCTGGGGTTCTTACTACTGTAGTACATATAGCCCGCTTCGATGTACAATACTTCTAATATTTCCAGGAGCAGCCCACGCACAACAAGTGGGACGGACATCGACTCTGTAAATGTAAGGCATCCATGCCAAGGCCTGCGACCGTCGACTCGATGCCCCGCATTCTCCTTGCCGTCGAATGAATCGCGGCTGTTCGTCCAAAATTGATGTGTGTATTGCAGCGATGCCGATCATGATCACGAGTGGTGGAGGACTCGTCATAATTCTCACGGGCGTTTGCAGCACTCTCGAGGCGCTTACGGCCTAACTGGCAGCTAGTTCCAGCCAGCACCAGAAGGAGGTGCCCTGTCGCCGGTCGCTGCGCTCGACCTCCCTCAATTGAATTCGTTCACAGTATGCCTGTTCCTACCGATGGTAAGCCTTGATACTTCTACATTATCAACTGGCCAGTGACGTCGAGTGCGCAGGACAGACAATGTTGAATTCAGCAGAACCAGACCAGATATGTAAGTCTTCTGAACCTTTCTAGAACCCTGCTCATTGAAGGAATTAGACCCCCGGCGGGCCAGGGAATTCATTGAGCTTCACGAACAAGTGCAGGTACCGCGAGAGTCCGTCTACCTGGAATGCCGAGATTGACGTTAGCCCGCAGACAAGTGTTAACCTACTGGACTCGCTCGAGTCGTTCCTTTCCACATTCCAGAAGGACCTCTCGGCAGTCTCTGGGCAGATATCGGAATTGCAGGACAGGAGCAAGGATATTGAGAATAGGCTCAAGAGCCGGCGTGTATGCCTATTCAGTCGCTCGCCTGGACGTCTTGGCTGAACATGTCATAGAGAATTGAGAAACCTCTGTCAAACCTCCTCTCTGATATTGTTATACCACCCGATCTGGCGACTCTAATTCTGGACTCTCCGGTAGGCGAGCCTTGGATCGTGGCAATAGAGGATTTCGAGAACCGGCTTGTGACGACGAAGGCTCGCTCTCGCGTTAAAGCAGCCAGAGATCTTGGGGAGGTGGTGGAGGGATTACGCATAGTGGTCCGTCCGTTGCTTCATCGCAATCCGAGTGCATGTAACCTTGTCATAGGCAGCAACAAAACTACGGGCTTTTTTCCTTGCGCTCTTCCAACCTATACGAGGCAATGTTACTACGAACATGCAAGTCATCCAAACGTCCGTGCTATTGAAATACAACGGTCTATTCGCATTCCTCCAGCGCCAGGCTCCCAATGTCGCTCATGAAGTGCAGAGATCATATGTTGGAGCCGCGCGGGTTTACTACGAAACTGGGTTTAGGAGGTATGCCCGCAGTCTCGGTTGGATCAAGGTAAATCCTCAATAAGACACCCGACCAAAAGGCTTACATCGTTCGTTAGGCTCGGTCTGTTGAAAAGCACGAGTCTATTGTTGCAAGCGATCGAGAAAAAGATCTTCACTTTGACCTAGAGCGCCTTGGACATGCAAAAATAGACGGTCCTGGTGTTATCCTTGCTTATATGGCGGATGATAAAACACATGTACGTGGTCGTCTTGGTTTTGTCACCTTCGCTGAACACGGGAGAAAGAAAGAACCCGTGGAGGCGTTGCTTCGTTCGCTGCTACTCGTTTTCATGGATAACGCGACTGCGGAGTACAGTTTCGTGAAGACATTTTTCTCATCCACAGCTTCACTTCCAACTGAAGACTCCAAAAACTCGCTGCTGTCCCCAACCTCTGTACTGTCGCCCGACAGAGCCACCTTTGCCGATAACAGGTCTGTTGCTGAGTCGGATTATGGCACGCCACGCGTGGGGTCTGCGAGCATAATGAGTGCCCTCGCTGCTGCCGAGACAGCAAGGAAAGAAGATCGGGCCACCTCAGATGCAATTTGGAAGCAAATTATGGATCCCGTTCTTACATATTGCGAGGTGCGCAAATTGCAAACCCCATCTGTGAACAGCCTGCATATTTGCCTCGTAGACGTTTGTCAAATCGGTGCTTGACCCTGCGCCGCCTGCGGTTCCGCTCCTGACCATGATCCGTTTGACGGAGGATGTCGTGTTGGAGGTGCAAAGACGCAATTGTCCGCCGGTGGAGTTTTTCGTCTTTGGTCTGCGACTGCAGATGTGGCCTGTATTTCAGAAAACGATGGCAGAGCACGTTGAATCGCTGAAAAAACTCGCCGAAGGTGCCACTGGAGGATACTTCAGCCGTGCCGTGGCCACCACGGACGCGACTGTATCGAATGTGAGCCATGTTTCAGTTTGATCCTCAAGGCTTTTCCTAACGCAGGAGTCTAGATTTGTAAACGATACACCGTGCTATTCAATTCCTTCATTCACTTGACGGAGCAAGAGGAGGAAACCATGATTTTTTCCAAGTACGAGGTAGTCATTTGCGTTGGGTAATCGTTGTTAACCGTATTGCCAGCTTGCTCCGTCTACGTCAAGAGCTGTCGAAGTTGATCATGCGGCATTCAAATGCTATCAGTGATGTCGTCACGAAAGCGACTGCACTTTCTGCGACGTACGAGTCGGTCCTTCGGGGATTGAGTGTGAGTTTATTGTCCTTCACGCTTTACAGATGCTCATGCTCGTCACGCAACCAGAAAGAAGCGCATCTACCAGCTCATCCCAAATCACAACAAGAAATTGCTTACTGGGCGAATCTGCAGGAGGAAGCGCGGAGGAAGATATCAGTTGGCCGTCGACCACAGCGCTAGGTACTATTTGCGTAAGAGTCCGTGCAATGTTGGATGCCTTATACATACAAAGAGATTAAGCAACGAAGTAATCCATATGAAGGAATGTCCAGAAGTTAAAGAAAGAAGAGAGCCTCGCATAGAAAGGCACCATAAATTACGACTTGTACGGCGGAGAACTTGAACAGATGTCAACACTGCCACAGAAATGATCAGAACGGCAAGGACCTTACCGTTGTTCCGATTTCTGGAACGGAGGAAAAGAGGCTTTCAACAGACTTCCGTTCTGTTTGCCAATGCCTAACCTGTTGAGCACATCACGGACTTCACCAGGACCGTTCGGCGTAGATCGCTTCTTGTTTCGCCCTCTTGAGCGCGTCTGGGTGAGGCGAAGATTTCCTGCTTCCGTTGTTGACGGTGCATGTTCAAGGGTAGAAATTGAAGCAGGCCGTGCTAGGGCTGGGTTCGACATGCTACTTCGGCCTTCCAGCGCGCCTCGGAGATCCGCGACACCTACGCCCCTGGTCGAGCGCGCTAGGCTTTGCTGGGAGATATTCTCAATGTGCATCAGTGCGGGCGAAATCTTGAGAAGGGGAGCAAGACCATCCCCACGAACTGTATTTTCGTAGGAAGATGATTGCTCCACGGCTACAGAACTCATAAGCTATGGAAGCCCAGCGGGCAAGATCGGAAGCTTACCCTCTTTAAGGGCCATTTCAGGAGTCCATCGCGCGGACAACCTCCGCAAAAGTGCTTCTTTATCCATTCCAGTCGCCTCATGAACGCTGGAAGTTGATGTAATGACGGCTAAGGCAGCCTCCACGTTTACACCGCTCCAACGGGTCGTTGGCAAACCTGGCTGGAAGTCTATGGGATACCGAGGAGCAAGATGGACCGTGAGGTTGGACCGCTGGACCGCTGGTAGGCAGGCAGGCCCTGATGCCAAAGCCTAGGAGAACATTTAGCATAAGAAGGCGACGATTGATCGTTCCACGAACAGTTTCAGCCAGTTGCACAAGATCCGGAGCATTCCAAACGCCTCCGAGAACCAGCCATATCTTGGCTATGATCTCCTTTGTCGCGTTGGCACGTTGGACTGTAACAGCATCACCCGGGTCCTGAATATTTGATGCAGCGGCGTCCAGAGCAAGTAGCATTGGTACACCTGTCAATAAACCGCGTACTGGGAGTTCCTCGTGAATAGCGGTGAGTACGTCAAGTATGAGCGTATAGTCCGCCAAACACGCGGATGTGGAAGAGGACAGCCCGGATGGAGTCTGTTCCAGTAGCTGCTGGACAGCAATTACTTTCCTCGCTCTTGGACTGTGTGAGGTGGACAACGAACGACGTCCGTCTAATTGCGATTGACTTGCAGACTCCTTGTCCTCGTCCTGTTCAGGGCTTGCGGGTCCGACGCTAAGACGAGGGGATCCTCCGGGCGTTGCATGGGAAGGTGATGTAGAGTTGCTCGAAGTCAGATCCAACGTCGACGAAGTGGCGAGAATGTAGAGATAAGCGTGAGTAACATGCAGGAACTTTGTACCGTGATTTCCAGCGTGGAGAAGGTTATTGAGTTTTGCAACCCGCGATGTAGGTCCTTGGGCCAAATTTCGCGAACTCCTGCTGTCGCCGATAGTGTCGCCGTCCTTGGGCATTTCCTCCGAGAGGTAGAATATTAAGGCATCGACGTAGTCAGCCCGCACCACATACTCTTGGTTGCAGATCAGACTTGTGGTCCATTGCCAGATATCCGGGGGAACGGACGTTCTTCGGGAGACACGTCCGTTTGCTGCAACAACTTCCTTTTTGAAAGTCTCGGCAGGCGTAGCATCCGCTCCGTGTTTGGGTATATCTGAATCGTCCACGCCTTTGCTCTTATTTGCAGTCCGGATGAGACCGACGAGGGCACCCAGCAAGCAACGGAGTGCCGTTGTCCTACTCTTCGCAGATAGCGCTCTCCCTCGGCTGAGGACACCTTGGACCTCCACAGCTGTGAGGCGATTGATCAATTCACCCTATGTTGAGTCAGCATAGGGCAACGTGCGCGCTGAGGGGCTTACCGCAAGGTCCAGGATCTGGTCCGAATAGTAGACGTGCCGACCAAGGGACGATATGCATGCTATCAGTGCTGGTAGAAGGGGGTCGTCGGCTTCTGATTCTGTCCGGCGCAGAAGTACGGTGATAAGGTTGTGAGCAATGTCGGATGTCGAAAGATTGATTAGCGGGGTCGGCGAGTTGAAAATGGATGTCGCCATATCAGCGAGAGCTATATGATATTTCGCAGAAGGCGCAGTCTCATGACTTCGGCAGAGTCGCTCTACCAGCCATGTCGGTACGGCATAACGATATTGGTATTGTGACCACTCTGCCATCCTTTCCGCAAGCCAGCAGCAGTGATACAAGTTGTCCCAGGCTTGAATTTCTTCAAGACTGTCGAACGACGAGTGCATGATGATTCCGAGTTGAGCACTGTTTGCATGGCTGACCAAGGAGAAGAGTGCGTGCAGGGAAGCATTTGAGACGTCCGCGAGCGAAGGGCCATTCTCGCCGTCAATATGAGCGTGGATAGAGGCTGCACGTCGTTCTACCGTAGGCCTGGTCCTGAACTCCGCCAAGTAAGGAGACGAAGGTGGTCCTTTTACAGCCGCCGCCCTGGATCATCACGATTCAGCGTGACTCTTTTCTCATAGCGCTGCTTTCTTACTGTACGTTCAAGACCTCTGTCTCCGTTTCGAACAAAGTGATCAAGATCGGGCGCATTATAGTTGCTACTTGTGCGTTGAACTGGGTGGAGTCGTTATAGAGGGCTTCAGAGTTCAGTGCTCCGGTAAGAGCAGCAAAGCCTATCAAACGAGTCCTAGGATAAGATTGGATGGAATTAGGCCTTTGTTCGAAAAGCATGGAAAACTGCAAAAGCTAACCGGTACCGTGTCTCATGATCGGCTGCCTTCGAACAGCTCAGCTCAGAAAACCAGCGGAGCGCAGATAAATAATCGTTGGTTAACGTATTGTCGGTCCCTATGAGATGCCCGTCCGTGTAGGTAGTCCAAGCAGTAAACTAGGGGTAGATGTTCAGAAGCTTTCGCAATGATGATCTGGCTTAGACGTACGACGCTGGCCGCCCTGGCGACAACCTCCAGGTCCATTGGAAGCGCTGTCAGTGTTATGTCTATGCACGCTACAAGGGGCGGCGACAGCAGAGCAATGTCCCTGCGACATTCAATGGCAAGAGCACGAAATATGGACAATGTTACTAGGAGATGACTTCTCGAGCGCTTTAGCGAGGTCTGATAGGCAGAAGAGAGAAGACTCACGCCCTTGCTCGAATATTTCCCGCCCGAGCTTTCCGAGCCTCATTCCTCAACCGCTTCTCTAATTCGGCACCAAGTTTGGTAAGTTTACCAGGATGATTGGACCTTCGCAGACTGTCAATTTGAAAATCCCAATCTGAGATGTGAGGACTCCTCACGCGTAGTAGGTTAGCCGACTGAGTTCTTGAGCATTTGGAGAACAAGTAGACCCGGCTGCCAATAACACAGAAGCAGGAGGATAGCATGAATTAAGCAGTTGCACGTGATTGGGGGTGAAGAGGTGGTGCATTGTAACAAGAACGTAGGAACGAGCGTCAAGTATTGCAGCGAAGGCAAATATCGAAGTGGATTAACATGAAATATACGCAGACGCCAGCGACCAGTTTAGTTAGCGAGAGGGTGTAGGACACACGACAGGATTCAGATGAAATTGCCAACACAGCTCGCCGACGTCACGCGCCAACTGTGGGGATTTTCCGGACCGTGCGAACTTCCCCTGCCCATAAAAACCTCAACTTTTTCGCAACTCCCATAATCCATGCTTCGTTCATCGAACTCGCTACGAAAGGCCCAATGGTAATTATCTTCCGCAGTTCTCATCTCTGATGAATTCTTTTGCTGTGCACCAGGCCAAGTGCATTCATGTGCTACGACGACAAATACCCTGGCTCCCTATATACGCTTGGGAGTCCTGATCTTTTTTTCTTTCTTCCTGTCTTGTACGCCAAACGTATAGCTGATGAACATTTTGTCTCTTCCAGGTGCATCAAGTCTTTGCCATAAGCAGTAGTCGAGACAATACGATATAATCCAATAGAATCATTAATCATTTCGCCACCATGCTCGAATCAGTGCACTGTTGAGAAGACGTAAGTTGCCTCCCAGTTATACGGCCGCGTGGGCCCGTAAATCTGATCCACGCCGAACTCGGGGTTGTTTATCGCGTCGATGATGCTTTCGCTTTCAATGACGACGCATGAATGGTTTTCGTAGTTCGTATTGGGTCCACCTTGGTCTTTCTTCCTCGGAATCGGTAGTGAGGAATTGAAGATACCATTGCAAGAGTAGATCTGAGACGGGTCAGCAAAAAAGAAACAGTTAACTGAGACGGCGAGAGGTCCAACCTGGAGAGCTGGTTGATTGGTGATTAAATCAAGCCTGACGAATATTTTTGTGAGCCAAAGTACGTCTCCAACGAACAGCTCCCTACTTGACGCCGGAATTGACGCTCCAAATCGAGAACACGGGCTTCTTGGAGTCGTTGTGGTCGAAAACCCAGCAATTATCGAAGCCCACGCAACCTTTTCCAAGGTAATGTTCAGTGTGTTTTAATGCATTACTACAATGCCACACACCAGTGCCGCAAAACGCGCCTGAGGCTGTCGCATTGATACTTCCTCCGATGGATTTCGCCTTGCGGAAGTCCATAGGTGTCCCAGAAACGTCGGTCAGTTGCCCAGTGGGTATGAGCTTCCCGTCTGTAGCCACGAATTTCGAAGCGTCGAACTGAGCATAATGGCCAACGAGATCCTGCGTTTCCTGGTAGGCTTCAAGGTTCCAATAATGATGTCCACTCAGCATTATGGGTGTCTGTTTAGTGGCCACGGCGTTCATGCTAATTTTCCATGTCGATTTGTTTTCCAGGGTGTAAGTCACCTGCGAAGCACGTTAGAGCAAAAGAACTGTCAAGAGGCCAGAGCAAGTCGTACCGCCGTGATCACGGTGCCCGGGAATCCTTGTGTCCCGTCCTGGTCGATGAGAGTAAATGTGACAGAGTGTGCGGATTTTGCGGCCACAGTCCAAGTGCGTCTATCATAACCATCCACCCCTCCGTGCAAGGTATTGTTGCCTGCGCGACAGATTTCAGATCATTACTGAGGGGCTACGGCGCCGGGACTTACCTTCATTCTGCGGTACATGGAATTTGTTGGGTCCAGACGCATTTTTGCTGATAGGTATGGTGAAAGTACCGTTTCTTATCCTATTGGCATATCTGGCAAGACGCGCCCGCGGAACATCAGTAAGATGTCTAAATAATGTGAGATATCGGATTCACCTTCCTACAATGGGACCAAAATACGGGTGACCGTCCTTGTCGCTTTGGTAAAGGGTCTAAAATTCCGAGTCGAGGTTATTCTTCCTCAACAATGCGGACAAGGTGGAGATCTTACATGGTCGTCATAGCCAAGGAGGATATCGCGGAATTTGCCTGTCTAATTGAAGATTTAGTACATCGAGTGAACAGGCGACTTGTCCACATCGACCTTATCCTTGACCCAAAAATTCGTCGCCGTGGCTCCCAGAGCAATGAAGTTGGCTCTTGCAGAACCGTCGGGCGCTTGCAAGTGTACAACTTCGAAAGGCTAGACGACGGTCAATGAACACGACACGGAAGGCCTGGAGAGCCGTACGTTACCAGCGCCTGGTAGCGAGATTGCACGAGCAGTAAAGCATAGGAGATGGGCAAAGAGCAGCGTCGCCTGTTTCATTCTGAGTGGCGCCGCAGCATTGCTCCTCACGACCCCGCACTTTTAAACAGTGCGGACCGTTCACATATCGAGAGCACCTGATCATAGATTGAGCTGATGCCCCGAGCAAATTCTGATGCAGGTAGTTTTGCCGAGTTTCAGTACGTTGGGAAGGGCCGCGCTGTCGACGCAGTTCACATTGCGCGCATATGGCGGTACATAAATTGGTACGGTATTACATCTCAATGAGATAAAAATAAATAAGCACGGGCGCCATTGATTTGGTTGTCACTCAGCTGAGCGAGAACTCGAGGAGATTTCCTTCCTCTGGAGCATTTCGTGCAGCGACTTTGAGCTTGAGCTCTTCACGATCGCGTACTCCCTTTCGGGTCGTCTCCTGCCAGCTTCAATGCTGTCGAATACCCATTCGGGTTTAACAACATGTATCTTGTTTCGCGTTTTGGCCGTGAGGAGCCTGTGGGTTTTCGAGCCGCTCAGTGGTTGTGAGGTTAAGATGTGAGTGCATCCGGAGGCGGTAGGACTTTGGATTTAGATCAGTCAGGTGGCTTGATCGGTGGAGAAGGCGCCACCCACAGCACCTGACCCCCGGCCCGGATGACGATCCGTTTAATCTCTATGTCCGTTGTATTCTCCAGATATCCGTCAATCCAGACTCGGACGTTGCTTAAAACTTGCGAGGCGCCACTGCTTGCCTTCATTTCCCGTTGAACAACAAGCTTGCGTGCGCGATCTTCCAAGTATGATCTTCGATCCCTTACTCCTTCATTAACCTGGTGACCAGTCGAAAGAGAGACCACATGGTCTGTTTCAGGGAGCGTACGCAAGAAGCCACAGTCAGTCTAAAGCACGTGCGCGTCATCCGTTAGCTGTCAATGACTTGCCTGAGCGTTCGTAGATATCGGAGTGTGTGATGGGATTTGACTCGTCTCCTAATGTGTCTAACAGGAATTTGGTAAGAGCGGAGGAAGAGGGCTTGGTGTCGCTTTGCCGTATCTCTTCACTGAATCGGGATCTTGATGCCATGTTACTTTCTATCGT
Organism: Lyophyllum shimeji; assembly: GCA_026008595.1. Taxonomy (NCBI): domain Eukaryota; kingdom Fungi; phylum Basidiomycota; class Agaricomycetes; order Agaricales; family Lyophyllaceae; genus Lyophyllum; species Lyophyllum shimeji. The sequence goes on along the minus strand of BRPK01000001.1, from coordinate 1,952,346 downwards.
CGGGGGAGGGATGTTAAAGTAAAACATACAGTTTGTCGCCACTAGCGTTTGCCTCGTTCTTCAGGCGATAAGGGTGGTATTTCGCTCCGTCTCTCTTCTTTCCCTTCTCATCGTGTCCTTGACGGAGGCTTGAAGTCTTGGAAATCACTGGGAAATATCGATCCATCGTGTTGATATTATGTTCGAATCTCGTCAAGCCAGTTTGCTGTCTTGCAGGTTGGGCGGCCAAAAGGATGGAGGAGTAAGGACCGTGATTACAAACCGAAAGAGGCGTCGGGTAGCAAGGTCGTACTGGGGGCGTAAAGCATTTATATACAGGTGAAACTGAAGCTGAACATTGACAACTGGACAGGACGCGTCCATTATAGTCACGTGATGGTGACGTGATCATCGATTTCGGATGACGGATCGGGTACGCGCCCGCAAAAACCTTATAGGTGTTGGTGATGGGCCGCCCAACATTTCTTATCTCGTCCTTTCTACGCGCTTTCCCTGCCAAGCGCAGATATCTGCTCTTCAGCTCGAGAGATATGTCGACGAGGTCGTACAAAGATGCGGTCGACCACCTCAACACTTTACAGTCCAACGCAGCCGCGCTCGACGCAGTCCGTGCTTCGGGTGGACGCCTGAGTCAATTTGCCATCCCCGAAATGCTTGAGTATTTGGAACGAATAGGATACACCGTGCGTACGCGTCATGCACTACTACCTTATATTGCCAAGGCCGTGTCTCCAGTCCACAGATCTTAACCAACTCAATGTCATACACATCACTGGGACCAAAGGGAAGGGTTCCACCAGTGCCTTCACCGACTCCATCCTCCGGCACGCACTTCCAGGCACCAAAATTGGTGCGATTGAGTGCCCTCAGCCGCCCAACCATTCTTACAGGGTAGCACATGTTAGGCCTGTACACCTCTCCGCATCTAGTCGCGGTGCGTGAAAGAATTCGTATAAACGGGACTCCTATATCCGAAGAGCAATTTGCGACATACTTCTTCGAGGTTTGGGACCGCCTAGTTGCAAACGTGGTAAGCCAGTCTCCTTCAATCTCGTACCCGACTGAAACGAACTGTCAATTGTAGAGACCGTCACCCACTACCCCTCCGATGCCAGGCTACTTCCGCTTCGTAACCTTGCTTGCATTTCACACATTTCTTTCTCTTAAAGTCGATGCGACTGTGCTGGAAGTCGGGGTGGGAGGTACCTATGATAGCACGAACATTGTCCCAAAGCCCGTCGTTACCGGTGTGGCTGCCCTGGGTATTGACCATGTTTCGGTGCTAGGGAAAACTCTTGAGGAAATCGCATGGCAGAAGGGAGGAATATTCAAGGTGTGGTCTTGATGTGCACATCATCCCTTCCCTTTTGCGCTAATTTCCACCCTTAGGAAGGCGTGCCTGCCATAACTTTGAATCAACCAGGAGCCGGTATGCGCGTACTAGAGGAACGCGCGAGAGAGTTAAAGGTAGGTGCTTATTTGGATTCTTTCACCTTCGCCGATAGCAAGATCTCCAGGCCTCTCAATTCGTCATCGCTCCTACGATTCCAGAGCTCTCAGAGATTGAACTCGGTATGCTGCCCGCGCCGTAATCGGAATTCTTGATTCGAGACATGTGCTATAGGTCTCGCTGGCGAGCACCAACGACAGAATGCAGAACTCGCAGTCGCCCTTGCCCGGTCATTTTTGAAGACCCAGACGTCATTTGACGACGAAAGCAGCCTTCCGCAATCATTCCGCACCGGTCTAGAGCGTACGAGGTGGCCAGGGCGCTGCCAAACCATCGTGGATCCAAAGCGAGAAAACGTCACTTGGTATCTAGACGGGGCACATACGGTTGAAAGTCTTGAATGCTGCATGCACTGGTTCGCTTCGCCGAATGTAGGGCTGCGCCCAAGTCACCAGAAGTGAGTCACACTTGCGTCCTATGAAGTCTGAACCACAGATACGACTCATGCATGTAGACCCACCCGTGTCCTTGTATTTAATTGTACCAGTGGTCGCTCGGGTTCTTCATTCTTGGGTTCGATGTATACCACCGTCGCAGCCCAGCTCAGGCTTCACCAAGTCAACGAACCTCCAGAAGCCTTCTTTGACCACGTCATTTTTTGTGCGAACGTGACCTATGCAGATGGTCATTTCAAAGGGGGTCAGTGCTGCCTTCCCTTGCCACCGAACTTCACTGACTTGTCTTCAGACCTGACGACCTTAGCAATTCCGGAGGATGACCTTGCCCACCTAAAGACGCAGCACCAACTGGCTTCAGCCTGGTCCGCATTGGTCCCAAGCTTCCCTCCCTCCCATACACACGTATTGCCGTCGATCGAACATGCAGTGCACGAAATCGAGAAGATCCAATCATCAGAACCTGTGAAGGTTCTTGTGGCGGGCAGTCTGCATCTCGTCGGAGGCGTGATTGAGGTTGCAGGACTGTCCGATCTTGCTTTGTAGTCTTGCTAGGGTTCGGAACGGCGTTCACTCACTATCCTTACTGTAGTCTCGCCTTCAACAGGCATCACATATTGTATTTATACGCCCTGGATCTAGATAGGAATTATTTGGAATATACATTGTCAACGACGTCGAGCTCGTCCGGTCGATGGCTCTGCGCCGTAGAAATGGATGGCCTGCAAGTCATCAAGCATCAATCTCCAAAAACGTGGGTACCTCAGCTGTTCTATACCTGTTTGTCGAGGAACGAGCGCAACCTCAGCTTCAACTTGCCCGAAGCCGAACCCCCTTCCAGTGCCATCTGCAAAAACACGTCGAAATGTATTGGCTACACGACGCGACGTGATAAGCACAAGTAGAACGAATAGACGTATTTTGTTCACCTCGTAACGCAAAATGCGGAGATGCAGCTCGATATCACCCAGTATTTTCTCTTTCATTTTCTGTTCCCAAACTTCCTCGGGTTCATCTTCTACGTGGATTTTCTTCTTTCTCTGCGTTTTCGGCGTTTTAGTAGAGCTGGCTTGTTTCTTCGGGCTTAACGCAGTTCGTTGGGCGACTTGAATCCTGAGCGGAGATTGACTCGGGCTTCTTGGCCTCGGTGACTTGATAGCAATAGTCTTCTTCGCTCTTGGTGAAGGTGTCAAAAAGGTAGGAGGGGTGACGCCTTCCTCCCCCAGGATTACATTGTCATCGGCGGGTATAAAATGCAGGCATGCATCATCAATAACCCAGTCATATTCGTTGAATTGGTTGCTGTCATTACGGAACATCCCGAAGTCGATCTCATCTCTGTCATAGGACAGAGGCGGACTCTGTGGCGGAGACACGTGGACTCTTCCTGTGGGACTCACGGTCCTCGAGGCTTCATGAGGAGAAGGTTCTCTTGAGTCGAGGTCCGATATATCGACGGGAGAGCGAGTAAGGAGTGGAGAGCAAATGGACTAAACGTTATAAGCCGATGTTGAATGCGTGTACCGAACGACGTACCTTAAACGGCAAAGCTTCTTGGTTGTCGGTCACACCATTGTACGACAGGACTGCCAGTTCCTCGCATAGTCCCTGGGCCGGTTGACAGATGGCACCCAGCTTCGACGGAGCGAATGCCATAGCCGTTGAGGAGATCTCGGCGTCGCTTTCCTCAGCGTCGGAGGGTTCCAGAGACTCGCAGTTGAAGAGACTGCTAGTGGCTTTCTGATGTCGTTGGGCAAGAGCACTTCTCCCGAAAGCCTGTGTTGACGGAGGCAAGGTAGTGTCATCGGTGTTCAAGTCGTGACTCTCGACGGCTTGGGTGTGTAGGGGAATCTCCTGCTCGCGAACGCGATTCGAGGTGGAACCGATGACTACACGCGCCTTATTCAAGATAAGCTCACGGGTTTGAGCGACACTCTTGACCGTTTCCAGAGTTTCGGCACGTCGGACCTTTTTCCTAGAAACAGACTCCGCAACGACTTCCTCGAGAAAAGTCTTTGGGTCTGTGGTAATAGGTTCGCCCGCCTTACCCTTCCCTTTGGAAGAGGTAGTAGTCGGCGCGCAAGAGCCAATTTCTTTTCGAATAAGAATCCGGATGGTGTCGTCAGAAAAAGAGTACTTTTTGGCGCATGACTGGATGTGGAGCATTTTTTGAGCGGCAGTCTTCCTCGCTGTCCACTGGACGAGGCAACTGACGCACTTTGCCAGTTTCCCCAGTTCAGAGTCGGAAAAGTCATCTGCGAACCTGTGCGTTACCCGCTTCTTGGGAGGAGGTCTTGAATCAGTGGTCGAACTAAAGCTTGAACATTGACGGGAGGGCCCGGGTCTCGTACGTGGTCCGTTAGCCGACGAATTCGCACCGGGGTACGCGAAACGAGCAAGATTAACGCCAGGTCCTTCGGCTTCGGTATTATCTTGAGCGGCGTCTGATCTGGTAGTATGTACGCCAGAGACGGGTTGGGTACTGTGTTTGCCGACCGTAACAGAGGCAAATGTGTGTGCAGTCCCCCTCGGAGAGGCTCCTAGACCGCAAAGAACACTTCAGGAATTTTGAAGGTTGCGCCTCGTGTGCCACACATACCAACTGCAGGTATGTCGCCATCTCTGGCGACCGCCGAAGCAAGCCCTAAAAGCTCCTGGGCTGTCGTGGCGCGAAATTCCGCGTCTTGGTCTGCTTTAAATTCAGCAGACACATAGGAATTGACTTGGTAGGAATTCACCAGCTGTCTCGCGGGACAACGGCATGCCATGGGCAGCGGTATCGGACTCGTCATCGGTGATCTCTATAACTGCAATTGGCGCAGTCCCACTTGCTTTCGTGTTCCGTAGGTGAACTTTACGGGCAAACTTCTGCCGCCGCCTCAGCACCTCTCTTTCTGGTTCCGAGTCATCCACGATTTCGCTTTGATAGGAGGTAGACATTGGAGCTGTCGTTGCGTGAATATGTTTGAAGGGGTAGGGTATCGCGCGGGCCCCGTTGAATCTCGCGAACAAGACTGTTGAGAGGAGAGGCAAGGCAGAAGTTCGAAGGTGCATACAACAAAACTGGGGACGTGACCGTGACACATGTATGCGTAACGCGACGCGTTGTTTACAGGTGCTTGAAATAGGCTCGCGATTTAATTTCGAAGGTATTACAACGCATCTTCACCCTGTCTTCCCCCGTCGTTTATTCACCGCTTCTCCAGTTTTCCGTGCTATCTTTCGATCGTCATTGAAGAGCTCTCGGGCTGTATGGACGCCCCTCAACGCCCCGCGATGGCTACTGGCGTAAACGTACAACATGTATCACCGACAGAGCTATACGATGTTATGACCGCTGCCTCCTCTCAAGATCCGTCTCGGATACAGGCATCCAGCAAGCGTCTTAAGCAGATGCTTGACATGTTTGGGACGTACGATGCCTTGCACGAAATTGCAGGACAGCGAACGGTACCTTTGGCGATTCGTCAACAAGCAATCATCCAGTTCAAGAATGCCGCACTGGGCCACTGGCGATCTCGAAAGTCAGCGATAGAGCGGTTTTTCGATGGACTTGCTAACCATCTTCCGCAGAGTTCTCAACGACGAACACAGGGTTCGGATCCGCAATCGATGCTTGACATTTCTCGATGAGGAGGACGAAACAGTGATTCATTCCGCTCGTTTTTCATTGGATCTCTGAGCTCATCGATTACTGTCTCTGCGAAGATCGCGCACTGCAATGAGGTGATCGTAGCCAAAATCTCGCGTCAAGATTTTCCCAATAACTGGTGTGTGGAAATGGGTCCTATCCGTTCACCTTTGAATGACACTTAGAATGGATCTAGGGGCAACCTTATGAGAGATCTTGTCAATGTGATCGACCTCAACCTTCGGAAGCGATATGAGGCGATGATTGAAGACCGGCGAGATACACTGATGTTACGGCGAAGCTTAAAGCTGCTAAATGTGATATTGAAAGAGTTTGCGAGCATAAAGATGTTGAACGGCGTAAAGACAATGGCAACTGTAGGATTACCTTCTATGTTTCTGCATCGTTGGATCAACTGAATCTTTTGCAGCTCGTCGATGACCTCCGCCCTCGCATGTATGGCTATTACTCTCAAATGGCCGCAAGGATATCGCCGAGCACTGTTACGCCGCAGACCTTCTCGTCACCTAGAATCCATGATGACATTCTTCTTGCACATCTGGTGTATAAATCTATGGTCAAGATGACAGTTTGGCTCTGGAACCGGATTGACAAAATCGCCAAAGAAGACGCCGACAGGAACCGCGTTTGGGCAAGCAATCGTTAAGCAATGGCAGCCGCCTTTCATCACTGACTCGTCTCATCTAGATCCACGAAGTCTTTCAGAATTCTGCTGTACAGCTGAAAGCCTTGACAGAGCTCCGAACCAACACGCTCGTAGCTTTGATGCGTGGCGGCTTGAGTTCGGATCCCCAGGTGCAACGATCACTGGACATTTTCACGCGACACATTCGTGTCTTCGGCAAATTTTTCCGCCGCCTCCAGCAGCTCTCGCCATCGCGATTTGTCGCGCTGCCTATGTGCGGCGACCTAATACTATTCTACTGGTCGCAAGTTGTAAAGGCTACCAGTGAGCCAGCCGATTTGATCTCAGGTGAGAAAGCTGTTGCTGGAAGAGATCGAGCGTAAGACAGGTCCTCGCTGCAGATTCTAACCAAGCCGCGTATCCTGTCCGCCATTTGGTGCAAGGCATGGTGCTATTCAAGGAAAGTCTAGCTCAATGGACACCCACTCGTCGCGATGGCACTCCAAACGAAAACGGTGCGTGATAATAATGATTCCTCTCAGTCGGGTCAAAGACGAAGAAAATATGTCAGCCTTGTCTCGTGAATTCGTGGAGAACGCTGTGCAACTACTGGTGACACGCTTCATGCCGCTGAACCCCAAGGATTTGGAAAACTGGATGGCCGATCCAGAAGAGTGGGTCAATGTCGAGGACAGAGAGAATGATCTATGGGAGTATGAAATCCGGGTCCGTGTTCTTCAATTCTTCGATCATTGTATATCTTCAAGTTGCTTAATTCTCTCGCTCAGCCTTGCAGTGAGAGGGTTTTGGTGCAAATTTCCAACCAATATCCACAGTTTGTTACTCCCCTGCTGGAATCCACGTTCAAGCAGATTGCTGGTAATTCTTTGCGATACAAATATGCGATGCTGCACTGAACTGAACTCTATACCTCTAGCTCAGCCACCTGCGGGAGATCTCCAAAGTGTCCTGCAAAAGGAAGCAATTTATTGCGCACTTGGACGGTGTGCCATTCGCTTGAAGGACGTGATCCCGTTCAAAGACTGGCTTGAACACACTCTGATCACCGAAGCCCGCGATCCTAATCCAAGGTTTGCAAAGGGATCTGTCCTGCTCCTTGATGTTTGACAACTATTTCCAGCTATCCTATCATCAAACGACGAATAGCGTGGCTAATTGGCAAATGGGTCTCCGATTCCTGTACCTCCCCGAATAACTCCAGGATATGGGAGATCCTAGTCCATTTGTTGAAGGATCGTGGGCCGGGCACTGATTATGTCGTACGACTCACGGCAGTCGTGGCGCTAAAGGAGTGCATTGACGTAAGAGCATCCATTGATCTTAGTGTGGTACTTGTTAAAGCAAGGGCCACGAAGACTCTTGAATTCGAGTCTTCATACTTTGAGCCTTATCTCCCGACCGCAGTTTCCGAGCTTATCGGGATGATGGGGGAAGCCGACACTTTCGAAAGTAAACGCCGCATCGATCACACCCTGAACGTCGTCATCGAACAAGTCAAGGAACTTGTAAGCGGTCATGGTGATTCTGTTGCCAATGCCTTACTGGACCTTAAACAGATCATTCCTTTCATAGCCACGATCACCGAACCTCTCCCAAAACTTTGTACGTTCTCCCTTCTGGAAAGAGTTTTGCAAGTTGATAGTTGGGCAGGGATAGAGGCTGGTGACCAATGGCTATTCAAGAGCTCCCTGCTCGTCACAATGTCAAAACTTATAGAGGTCAGTAGAGTTTCAAGACTGTCCAATTGGAGTGCGCAAGCTGATTTGACGTATAGTCGGTGAAAGGTCAAAGCACTTCCTTAGGAGGCATTGTCGTTCCTCTGATTCGCGACAGCCTATCGCCCGGAGTAGGTCAGCTTACAACAGGTCACCCGACCTACTTCTCATGACCATCTTGTTAACCAGGCGATAACAAATCTGGATGATGATGCTCTTACCCTCTGGCTGACTGCACTTCGAAATACTCTCACACTGACCAGTGTCAATGGCGCTCCCGCGCTTTTTGACCTATTCCCCGTCGCCGTGGACCTGTTATCTACTAACTTCGACCTGTTGGGCAAGATCATCAGTATCCTTGAATCATACTTCCTGCTCGATGCTCCAGGGTTGCTACAGGTTTGTATTCGAAATCCATCAATTTTCACTTTATTGAAGGTTGTGTAGGCTTGCAACGTGCAGCTTTTCTCGGCGTTCCTCGCCGCGTTCAAAAATGAATCAGTGGTCCTATTGAACGCGGCTGATATGACGCGCGCCCTGAATCTCCTCGTCCAGATGGCGCCCTCGACGCTTTGGGGGGAGGCCCTGCACTCTTCTGGACTATTTGCTTACATCCTGACGACGCTGGTAGAAGGCGAGGTAACCCAATCTATCCGCGTTCTCGTTTGAAGATTAATGGCCTTGTCAAGGCCTCTACCCTTCTACTTTCGGAACAAGTCCTATTCCTCTCTCGAGTGGCAATGGCAGATCGACAGATGTTCTTGCAGCTGATTTCTGCCACTGCGTCATCCCTCAACCAGAAAGAGAGCTATCTTTACGATAATATGCTTGATCAGTGGTTTGGCAAGGTGAGGTGACCGTTTCGTCGGGAGGATAAAATATTCACAACCGCAACTGTTAGTTCGATAACATGAGCGAACCTCGCCACCGCAAGCTCACTGCAATGGGTATTGGCCCGCTCGTATCTACAGGGCGTCCTGAGATACTCCAACGGCTGCCGGTCGAGATTTTCAATCTCTGGATCGACGTCTTTTACGAGATCAAGGAAGCACAGGTTGTCGTTGAAATTCAAGGAGACAGGTCAGTCACGGACAAATGCACATCGAAACGTTTTTGTTCATCCTGTCCACTGGTAGCTCGCCAATTCCGTCGTCACACAATCTGCGACGACATTGGGAACTCAATGAGGCTCCTCCGGAATATTATCGAGATATAGAAGGCACACCGGAGCACGACCGACGCAAAGCTGTGAGTCTTTCCTTCATCCACTTGAGACTGACTCTGAAGCGAAAGCGCAGCTCTACGACCGTGATCCCGTTCGCACAATGCACCTTGGCACATTTGTTGCTACGCAACTTCGGGAGGCTGAAGCAGCGTTTGGCCCAGCTACGTTCCAAGCGCAATACCTATCCAAAGCTGACCCCACAGTTCTGGGGCAAATTCAGGTCGAGCTTGCTCGCACCTAATGAAGTGTTTCAGTGGCGGTTATTTTCACGGAGGATCGTTACTGAATCTCATCTCAAAGCATTGTATCTACATCTACACCATTGACGTCGCTCTACTAGAAACATAATGAATGAGTACAGGATCTACGACACTGAACTATCTGACCACCCCGACTCGCTATAGCTTCCCATAGATGCAGATCCAGAGATATCACTGCTAAACTCATAATCACTTCCACTCACATCGCTGCCCATCTCAACGATGTACCTCTCGGCACTCGTCACCTCCGAGCTACACCTCAGACATGTCCAACCCCGCTCGTCCTCCGCCGCGTCGACTGCCTGCATCAGTCGTTCGGCGATACAGCTGTAGCAATAGATATCCCCGCAAGACGTAAGATATGGGGTATAGATGGGATATGCTGGGGGTTCTGTTTCTGAGACGGGCGCCGAGTCCTCGACAACGGCTTGGGTAAGGGTAGTGAAGGCGTTCGTGGGTTCAGAAATATTCAGGTTCATCGAGGCATTTTCGGCACAGATGGCACATTGGTCTTGAGGAAGAGACCAATATTTCCCTTTCTTCTGCAGGGCTTTCCCTGCGACAGTTTTTGCATCGGGAGTATGTTTTACTCCCAGAGAGGACAAGACCGCGGAAGGGGATATAACGCTAGCGATGCGATTCATACGCCGACGTATGCTTCGCGCACTGATGAGAGGCAAAAGGAAGAGTAAGAATTCCTACCGGTTCGTCAGCATGCAAATTCCGGAAAGTGGAAGAGAGGGTCATACAGTGAATGCATGCCACACCATCTGGCGGTTCATGAACTCATAGCTGACTTCCCGTTTGACAAATCTACGGCGCGGCACGAGGCTCATATTGAGCAGCCTGTCAGCTATACTCCGAAATCTGGCCGCTGAAATGAGTACAACCCCAAGTCGGGCAAAAAAAGCTAGGACGGACCGGCCGTTCCATAGAAACGCGACAAAATTGGACAGGGTCAACAGTGTGTAGGCAGATTCAAGGGAGGTTAGAATATCCCATGCCTTTCGTCGGTAGTCTGAGGACGGAGCATCGGGCCACGCAGAGGATAGAGCATACGAGCGAAGCTTCGTGTGGAGGTATGGAAGAATCACAGTGAGCGTTCCGTGAAGCAGCAGAGTCCGCCGGGGAAGACCAGAAGCTGTTCCGTCCAGTCAGGTTTCAGAGGCATGCATCTGAGGCGGCGTACTCACGGGCAAGTCTTCTTCCCTGCTGCGACGCGGGCAGAGTATATCGGAGGTCTTGTAGCTTCGCTCCGTAGCTCGCTCCGGTGTTCCATATGGATAGTTTATATAGCGTCAATTGTATGAGCAATGCAAGTTCTGGGGCAAATCGAGCTTTCAGGGAGGTCTGAGGACAATCCGATCGGTCACGTAATGTTGAATTGAAACTCGCGAAACACATTACACTAATCATGGAAAGCGCCTTATTGAGCGGCTCCTGCAGTAGCTGGGCAAGTTCCTGGTCCAAGAGTTCTGAATCGAGTTGACCGACGCGAATGACGCGATAATCTGCGGAGTTACTAGTGTTCAAAGTGTCTCGAATTGCGGCAAGCCTTGGCTGAGCTCTGTTCCAAGCGTCCTCCCATGGCGACGGCCTGGTCATTGACTGTGTAGGGACGGAGAGAGAAGAAATCGCGTGAAAGTTGCACTGAGCCGGTCTATATGATCGGGAAAGTCACGTGGCCAATAATTATCGAGATTCGACAAGAGTCAGAGATTGAAATTCACGTCGTATATCTCTTCGGTCAAACGATGGCGGAATCGCTGCAGCAAGTCATTCTAGACACTCTAGATGCAAAATCGACCATAGAGGATTCCAGGCTTCTTACGATTCCCGGACAATCACAGCCAGCTGCTTCCCATGAGGACCAGATAACCATACTGGGCGCGCTCAATTCTCTACTGAGCCGAGATGTGCGTGTCGATCTCGGTCATCTTATACGTTAAGTGCTCACATGTAGTCACAGATGATTGTATACGAATCGCATGAAGTTTCATCGCATGCATTGACTGCTGAAGGAGCGCAGATTGTGCAGGAGGGCTCGCATGAAGCTCGCGTTTGGGCTGCACTGCCTATGAAAGGAGAAGGATCCCCCGTCACCCCAGTTGAGCTGAAAAAGCTAGTGGGTGACGAAACTGCGAAGGTCGGCCAGGGACGTGCCTTCAAAAACGGATGGATCGGGAAAGAGGGCGATGGGCTGGTCAAACTCGTACGCCCCGTCCACTGACGCCGACAATCAGGATCTGATGCAGACTTCATAGGCCACCACAATCCAAGACGTCACCCGAACAGACTTGCAGGAGGTCGCATCAACTGGGACGCTTAAAGCTGGAGAGAAGACACTCGCGGACTTACGGAAACGGAAATTAATCGTGCAGAGGTATGATCGATTGCATACCTTCCCCTCGTCCCGAGCTGACAGCCTGCGTCTAGAAAGGGGCAATGGTTCACTGTTCGCAAAGGGCCTAATTTCAGCACTTCAACAGCGAAGCCAGAAACTGATCTGACAGTCGATATGTTAACCTCGTAGGTTGCCGTCCCATCCTCCTTCGTGCCTGCGTCATTAACCGAACTTCCTCAGTGGTGCATGGAAAACATCGACTTTTAAAAAATATAATTTCGACGCTGAAGGAGCGCCGACGAACGGCGGCGCCCTTCACCCACTGCTCAAAGTCCGTGAAGAAATTAGAAATATCTTTTTAGAAATGGGGTATTCCTCTTTCATTCACTTCGTCGGTCCTTAGCTCATTCGATGAGTCAAGATTTGCGGAAATGCCGACCTCCTCGTTCGTTGAATCCGGTTTCTGGTGTTTCGATGCGCTATTCGTACCGCAACAACACCCCGCCCGAGATCTTCAGGACACCTTCTATCTTTCTGGTACTTGCGACACCCCGTCGTCCGTATGCCATATCTAAACAACCTACAGATCCTCAAAAAGCTTTTCCGCCGGAACCTGAGTATTACAAGCGTGTCTCGACGGTGCATGAGCATGGTGGCTTCGGGTCCACTGGATACCGCGCACCCTGGTCAGACGAAGAATCGAGCAAACTCCTTCTGCGAACGCACACGACTGCGTCATCAGCTCACATGCTCTACAAGCTGGCCGCTAGGTGCAGAGGCGAGAAAGTGGAAGGTGATGCAGGTGAATTCGCCCACGGAGCAAGCACCACGGGCAGCGAGAAGAAGGACGAGAAAGATGATGGCTTCAGGCCCGCTAAACTGTTCAGCATCGATCGAGTCTTCAGAAACGAGACTATGGACGCAACGCATCTGGCGGAGTTCCATCAAGTGGAAGGCGTTGTCGCTGACCGCAACCTGACGCTAGCTGATTTGATTGGTAGGCCTTGCAACTCCAGTTGTGTGCTTCGGTGCTAACGTACCTTCTTTAAGGCTTCATGAGAGTCTTCTTCAGCAAGATGGGCATCGAGCAAGTAAGATTCAAACCTGCATACAACCCATATACCGAGGTGCGTGCTAGTCATCGATCTGAAGTACACCTTGGCCAACGAAAAATTATAGCCGTCGTTGGAAATCTTCGCTTTCCACTCCATGCTCAATCGCTGGGTCGAGGTTGGAAACAGTGGAATGTTCCGCCCCGAGATGCTCGAGCCGATGGGCTTCCCCAAGGATGTACGTGTGCACGGCTGGGGGCTTAGCTTGGAGCGTCCAACTATGATTCGGTAACTATCTACTACATACTGGATTGGGTGCCATCTAACGCATGTCATCTTCAGGTATGGTATCAACAACATCCGGACCCTCGTGGGCCACAAGGTATCGATAGAAGGCATCGAAAACTCGCCAGCCGTAATGTTCTAGCGGAGAAGATGTACAATGACTAAATGTACCGGTAACTTGTATTCATTATCCCGACGATGGCACAAATCGGGGTATCTACGGACATCCAATGGAGAACAACAGCGTTCGGATGAGAACTAGAAAGAAAATACCGCCGCGTTCTTTCGGCTGCCAAATGCATACACAATTGCCTGGCTCGTGAACAGTCCGACCGTTATACCAATCGTGACGGCGATCATAGCTCCTCCGATATCAATGCCGTTTCCATTCGCAGTAATGCCTCCCGCCTGGGAGAGTCCAGACTACGGTGGGATGTTCCATGTTAGAGACGCAATCCGCGATCACTAGACGACTAGCGTACCGGCACCAAGAAAAGGACACCCGTGACCATCGACGTGAATGCCGTTCCGCCCATTTTCCGCGAATATAAGTTACCTAGCACTCCGACCGTGAAGGCGCCGATAGCAGAAACGACGTCGGAACGATTGAATATGTAATGGTTGGCGATCTTATTGGACGCGTACGATGCGCAGGATATAACGACCATGACAGGCAGTTGTTTGCTTTTGAATGGCTGCTGGTTCGCAAGCGAAGAAAGGGTGGAGAAGATTGGGACGATGATAAAGGCAGTCCAGCTCGGAAAGGTCTGGAGGTACCAGGGAAAGGATTTCGGACGATAGCATCCCTCGACAACGTCTTCAGCGTTGGCGGGTAACGCGTGGGTGAAGGTCCATGTACCGACTAAAGGGATCGAGGTGTTGGCCGTCCCGTTATCTGCAACCCAGCTTCCGGTCAGAGTGACGATAGTCGATAGACGAGCGGCAAGATCATCGAGCTTATGCCTCGTCTGACGGTCGATAAGGAGGAAGAAATCAGAGCCAATCTGCAGGCCAAAACCCTGGATGTGGAAGATGATCATTGGTTCGAGCAGTACGGGTGAACGATCGAGAGGCTCGCACCAGGAATAGCGTGTAAATCAGAGCATAAACCATCTTGACGCTTCCACAGACGATGTTCTTCGAGGCAATCTCGAGAGAACTACTCACTGAGCGAGCCCGAGTTTTAGGTCTTGGCTTTCGAGGAAAAGAAGGAATCGTACAGATAAGATATCCCGGCAGAATACCAATTATTCCTGCAGAGGAAATCGCGGTATAGCAGAATATCTGGGTCCGAATGCTGCTGAGACCTCTGGCCGCGAACGAAACCAGAATGGCGATGGTAATCCTACCTCACGTCAGTTGCAGGTACGACGCGATATCTGAGGAAGAGAAGTTTCGCACTCAAAAACGTTGGCATACAAGACGCTCTTGGAGGCCACGTTGATCTGTAGGGACGCAAGAATGAAGGCTGCCAAGCCTGCAATCCACATGTCCACGAAGGAACCACCGAAAGCCAGAGGACAGATGAGCGCCGACAGACAAAAAGCCAAAATGCAGCGAACGAGGACAGAATACAGAGGCGGAGCTTTGAGAAGAGTTTCCAAGTCGTCTGTGGCCTTCTTCGCGCTGATTTCATCGTGCACGACAGAGCGGTAGATGAGATGCACCTTGTGGAGAGCCCCAAGAGACAGCCTACCGCTGCATTTTACGAAGTGAGTTTCTGAACAGCCAAGTTCCTGGTCGCCAAAGGAGCAAATGATCACGCCAGGCAGATGGATAAATTCAGCTTCCACTTCGAGGATACGCGCTGCTGCGACCAGTTGAGACTCGATCCTGTGGGAAGGGGCTCCGAAAGTCATCAGCGCTTTGGCAAGCTTGATCAGAAACGCCTGTCTGTTAATCATGGCTATCGTCGAATACGGTCAGCATAGCAAAATGGGTACAGCGGAAGACTTCTCACAAGTAACGTTGAACTCGATTTTGACACGCGTTAGAAACTTGCGGCGAGCCCTATAGTCCATCTGACGGAGCGCATTCTTTTCGATATCTTCTTGGTCTTCCAGGTGATTTGCTCTGACGCCAGTAACGCGAGGATCATCAGGGTCAAGTAAGTCCGAGCCAGCAGACGTCATGGACCCCATGGAGTCCGCGCGGCGCATATCACGACGTGCGGTAGAATACGCTATATCGTCCGAGTTGGCCACTGAAGATTCTCGTCTCCCGCCATCTTGCTGTCCTGGATCCCTTAAGGTCTCGGCAGCATCGAGAGTATACAAGTCCAGGATGTTGGAAGGTAACCCGCGTCTCTTCTTGGCTCGTTCGACGTTCGGATCGATGGTTTCGCGGGGAACGTATTCGTGAACGGAGGGTTGTTCCTCTGAGAAGCTGACACCGCGACCGCGGCGCAGAATAGACCGCCTTGGACGCAGAGGAGACACGCCTGGACCTGGGTGCGCGTCTTGCGGCGGTTTTATATCGTAAGGATGTTCATAAGACGAGAATGAGTATTTCTTGTAGGGATTGTTGCTGTCCTCGTCAGAGCTGACGACCGTATGGTCGGTCTCCGCAGAGCCACGTCGTGTATCTTCTGGATCCTCTGTCGGAGAAATCAGACTGGTACGACGAAGAGACCCTTCAGAGCCCTGATTCTGATTCTGGGTGTTATCGTACACCGGCGTGTGCCATTGAGGTGGTTCATGGTGTTGCGGGCGTGGCGTTGGATGAAACACCGATCCTGGCTTGAGATACGGATTTCGAGCTTGGCGTGGCTCTGAGAATTGAACTATCGAGCTTCGGCGACCTCGGTGAGGAGGCACTGGAGGTGGTACAGCAGGTGCAGGAACTGGTTTCAGAGGAACAGGTTGCAGACCGAGTTCGCTACTCGTCGGCGAAGACGGCGCGGGGTTAGGCGAGCGCGAGCGGTCGCTAGACGGCATAGCTATCAGGCAGCCAAGAAACGCAGTGCTTGTACAAGAAAGACAGTGGACTGAGCAATGATCGCGTCGAAGTCCCATGCTGCCAAACACGACCCTAGCCCTTGTAATCCGCGAACTTTATCCCGTACTGGTTCTCATCCGCCCCTTCAACCCGCTTGAATCCCAGTCTTTCGTAAAAAGCCCTCGCTTTCACATTTCGAGGATCCATCCCCAGCCAGACCCCAGCGCCCTCCACGTTCTCGCCCTTCAGATACTCAATCGCCGTCGTGATCAGCCGCCTTCCCCACCCGCGCCCTTGGTACGCGTCCAGTATGTCAATATGCAAGTGCGCCGCCGCGAGCGCGATGTTCGCGTCAGGCGCGGTGTGCATGTTCGCGAAGAGCTTCATGTACCGCTCGTCGTCCGGCTTCTTCGCGAGCGACGGCGGGTACTTCTCCACCAACTTCGGCCACCAGTGCTCCGCTGCGTACTTCTCGTACGCGCGTGTATCCTTCGAGCCGACGATGTAGCCGACGACTTCGCTCGACGCGTCGTCGACCATCACGAATCCCCATGTCGTGGGCAGCTTCACGTACGGGACGGCGTACGCGAGCCCCGGAAGTTCGCCATAGTCGTGTAGATGTTCCGCAGATGTGCCTGCGTCGGCCGTGAGCAGGCAGATGCGTGAGAGAGCAGGGGCATCGTCTTCAGTGGCCCTGCGGATCGTGATTGACATGCTGTTGGTGCTTCGCATTGCCTACTAATTTCCTACGTATACGCTGCAGAAACGTAGGCCTTTATAGCGTTGCAAGGAGTGCGGTCCGGGCACAGTTCGGGTAAATTAAAAGGCTGCATGGTTTCAAACGTCTTGTGATCAGCACGAACTTTGAGGGCTTTCATGGAGACGCTCAGCGCAAGCCTTGTCACCGCTTCTCCGGGACAAGTGTTGCGTCTTCCAGGGGCATCTATGGCAGCCATCCTTGTAACCAGAGAATTAGATTGTGACTCAATAGCAATGCTGCGATGCCTTATTATCATACACAATGAAGTCAAATTTCGCCGTGCATCTTAAGAAGGTAGTCCGATGCCCCTTCAAGAAAGTTCACAACAGCCCCGCACTCCTCAGATCGTTCTGCAATCTCCTATCCTGCTCCAGCGCCTCTTGAATCCTTCGACTCCGTTCCGGGTCATTGGGATCAATGGGAATCATGTAGTCGGTTTCGCGGGCATGCTCATCATCCTCGTGAGGCCGCGCAGTCCCTTCCTCCGCAGCGCGCGTTGCAGCGTCCTCTTCAGTGCTGCGACTCCGCCCCAGTCCGAAGCCTTGACGAAGCAGCTCGACGCGCGAGGTGCCACGTAAACCGAAGTTATGTTCCATGCGGGAGAGGAGGGTGAACGGCGATGGTGTCTCGGCAGGAGGGTTCGAGTTGTCCTGTTGTGAGGCGAGGATGCCTCGTTCCCAGCGCTTGACACGCCAGAATCCGAGTAATGATGTAAGTAGGATAAACCAGCCTGTGTTACATGAATAATCAAACGCCACCTTTGACGCATGAGGGCGACAACGTACCGACTGTCATGAGAAAGAACGACAGCCACTCGGTGGTGGCGTCGGCCACCGCTGAAGGGGTTTGGTCCTCAGCTACAGGAGCGGTAGGATGCATCGTCGAGTTTGCCATCCCACGATGGTTGCCGTACACCGACGGTATGCCTTCGGTTGTGGTCGGGCGCTCCCCCCAGCCAGCCCATCCCACTTCCCCGTCATTCCCGCCAGTATTATCTAGCCGCCCTCGCAGCGCAAATCCATATTGGATCAGTGTCACGCCTAGTCCCGCCCTCGACCCAAGCCGTGCAGCGTGTGTCGTGTGTAGCAGGTAGGTGAGGAGGAATCCGACAAACTGGAAGGATATCGACACGAGCATGTTCCACAGGAACGAGAATAGCGAGCCGGTGGGTAAAGAATCCACGATCAGTTCGCCCATGGTGCCAGGCGTAAAGGGCGCGTGCACAGTGGTCTCCCAGTATGGAGGGACAGCGTCTGCTTGAGCGGATGCATAGGACGGCGGCGGCTCTGCCCGGGTTTCTTCCGGTACCACGTACGTCTCGTCGCCTGTGAGACAATCGAATGAGTCAACAACGGGCTTCTTGCTCCGGAATTGCGTACCTTGTTGTATTGTCACTGGTCGCGTAGGTTTCGCAGTAACATTGGCAAAAACGCCGTCGTTATTTGTTCCTCCACCGACCGCGCCGACTGGGCGCCGATGGGTAATACCAAGGCGCTGCGCGAGATTGGTTGGCAGGACCATCGCTGCTGACCTTTTGAACCAATTCTGGCTCGGGCCTGGCACTGAACCTGGTAGAAAAGACGGAATCAAGCCATTGGAATTCCCGTGATCGTTGGGTAGCGCAACAGCAGACGGCCGAGGCGGGGAGCCTGGCGGAGGGTAGTCGTAACCCACATTCTCGAAATCATAGGTTCCTTGAGGGTGCGGGTTGGCGGGGGGTGCGCGAATGTGTGCTGGGGATGTGGGGTCAGGATTCAGAGGTTGAGATTCGGAGTTGTTGTCGTCGTCGTCTTCGTCTTCTTCATGGTAGTCGAAAGCAGCCTCCATGTCATCTTGGGCATCGTGGTCTGCTCTTGAATTAAGGGCTGTGTACCGAGCAGGCATATGATAGATAGTAGATATGGAAGAAAGAGTGAAGGGGTATTCGCCACGAGGACCTGGGCAAGCAGCTGTACTTAGGAGGTTGATGTCAGATGAAGGCAGTGTGGGCTGACTCTGATTGGCTACTATTTGTCTGGCTTTGCTATCGAATACCCTCTTCAACCTCGTTACATCTTCCACTCTGTGCCTCGAGAAAGAGCTAATATCCCTTTCAATTCAAAAATGTGACTGCCATTTACTGTATCAACCTCAACCCGGGCACTCTTCATGGATCTGAGGAGTTTCAGCTGCACCGGATGCACGCTAGACTTGGCTTCTGGAGCTCGGTCTTTGGACTCTGAACAACGCGATCCCCGCTATAGGCAATCTACGGAGATCACATACGACGGTAACACCGGCCATCCAGCGTTTCTGTGAATCATTCTGTGACCGCGGATCCTTCAATGGACACAAATACCCGCTCTGAGAACAACTGAGTGCCTGTTCCTCAGCGAGTCGAATTCACAACTTTACCTGATTGGCCGAGCCATGTTAACGACAGTCAAGGCCTCCTCTGCTGACGTTCCTGATCAATCGGTTGACTGTCTGGCAGCTCTCTATTCTCGCCTCCACCATTTGGTCGAACATGTCCAAGATCTGCTTCCGCTGGAAATAGTCCTTGGGTGACGCGATGGGGCGTAGAGGCCGCACTGGCGTGAAGCGGCTATTATGTGGATTAGAGGGCTTCCCAGAGCGCGCGGTAGGGCTGGTCGAGTCTGACTCTGATGGTGGAGTGGGCAGTGATTCTGGTTGGTCGGGCTGCTGAACTTGCTGGAATGCGTTTTCAAGCGCGGTACGTGTGCGCTGGACCCAGTCGCGCTCTTGCTGGTAGTAATCAACGAGGGAGTCGAGCAAGTTGAGGGTGGGCCGAAGTGAGTCGTCTGGCATAATAGGTCGGGGTGAAAATGGCGGGGTTGGTAAAGACGAGGGCTGGTAGGTAGTACTAGCAGACATGGGGGGCAACATGAATGAGAACTGCTCCCAGGGGAATATTATTATAAGGGCGTAATACACGGTCTCGACCAGAATACTCGAGATACGGGCGACCTGCGTCCAGACCAATCACCAGTCTAGATCATTTTCTGGTAACTCGCATGGTCCGCTCTCAATCCGATTGGTCGCAGCTTATTCGCTTCCCCTCTGCCCAATCAGATGCCTGCGTACGATCACATGTTCACCCACGCTGTGCGCGTGACCAACGCCACCCTCTCAGGCTGACCATCATGACTGTGATGCCACGCACCGTCGGATTGGCTGTGGTCCTCGGCCTGCTCTGCATATCCCTCGTCGCTGCGGAGACCACGCAGCTCAGGCTCTTTCACCGCCTCCACCACCCCGGTGCCGCCCAGGCTCAGTTCTCAGAGCGCGGAACACTCCTCATTGCAGACGACCACACTGTCACTTTTCAGCTCTCGTCCTCGTTCGCCAAGGACTTGTTCTCCTTCTCCGAGGCCCTACACACAGTCAAGGACAAGGATTTGCTTTTGTATCAGGTTGCACTGGAACGTGAAGGCGATGCAGGGGAGGCCCAATGGGATATCTCTTCAGTGAAAGCGGTAAGCGTCGTCTAGACCAATCTAGTTCCAGCTCCACCCTTAGTCTAAATTTTTGGTCGCTTGCCAGTGCCACCTGCCCAAGTCGACGGCCGAAGCTATACACCTCCACACTCTAGACCTGGACAACCCCAAGCCCTACGCGATCGACTACTTTGTTTCACCCGTTCCGCATGACGGTGCATGCCAGAAGTCGAGTCCCAAGAGATCGACTGCCAAATCTGTCCCATTGCAAACATTTGAGTCGTTCGCAAATGTCAATAGCACTGTCGTACTAAAGTCCCCACGCTTCCCTCCCCTGTAAGTCGTTTCCACCGCTTCTTCCCATGCATGACACGCACTGAGCTGACCTATGCCAAGACCTCAACTAACGACACCGCCGGTCCTATCACCGGAAGGCGAGCCGGTCGTCCCAGTCCCCGAGAAGACATTCCTCCAAAAGTACTGGATGTATATTGTTGGTTTCCTACTGATCACACGTATGTTGCTCTCAATCTCCGACTTTCCTTCCCACGTTGACTCTGCCGCACAGTATTGACGGGTGGAGGCGAAGAGGAAAGACCGAGGAATGCGAAATAGGCATGCATAGCCTCTGTTTTGCATGCCTCGCAGTAGGCTTGTTCCCACCTTTCCGGCTGTACGCCAAGCTCGAGGCTACGGTAGTATGTCGCCTATCCGCGATCTGTGGACCACTAGCCCTCCGTGGCCTCTCGTACAGAATTGTGTAGGTCTGCCTCAATGCCAGGAGTCCAATGATTCCGCTGCTACCCAATCAAGCTTCAACCCACGTGTAATTCCATTCTATCCGATACATCATGCTCTTTGTTTGAATCTACAAGCACCTATCAGTCCTCGTTCGTCCAAATCTTCTGCATCTTCTTCTTGAACGGCTCAAGGCTGAACTCGAGCGCCGAGCAAGGGTATCCGATTTCGAATTTTGCGAGCACCGTCGGATGGAGGATCCCGAGGCTACCGATTTCTAGATCTTTGTCTATGTGCAAAGCGGCCTCGACGCCTCGCTTGATTGTAGATAACGTATCGTGTGCTTTGACAGGGGGCGGACGATAATAGATCGTTGCTGCACGACCAGGGAAGTATACAGGGTCTACGGCAAATTATGAAAAACGCGCATGGTGTAGATCACACAAAAGGACATACCACTGCTCTCTTTGATATAATATCCCGTCTCTGCTTTTGGGTCGTCGTTCCCGATCCGAGGAATCTCAAGCATCTTCATCGCGCGGTTCAGCATGCCATGGACGATCTCGAACCCGGCGGTCTTGTTGCACCACACCGCGGCCGCGTGCCGGACGTTGCGCGCTTGGCGTTCGCGCGACGTGTCCTTGAACACGACGTCTGAAGTCTCGAAGATCTTTATGGGGAGCGGATGGGAGCGGTTCTCGCGGATCGTCTTGAGAAGCCCTGGGAGGAGCGTCGTGCGCACTACTTGGAATTCGAGCGTCTTGGGGTTGGCAATTTTGACTGCTGTCTCGCCGTCATCTGTACGGTTGAGCCACTCGAAGTTCTCCTCGTGTGAGCACTGGACTCGTGGAGTCAGTTATGATATGCACAGGAGACATGTGCAGCAGGACGTACGAGAATTAAGGGGAGGACCTCGACCCACCCGGCCAGAGCCCACTCCAGACGGATAATGTCGCTCAGCTTGCTGATGGCCAGCGGCTGCGCGACCGTACTCGTTGCAGGGAACCTGTCCGGTAGGTTGTTGAAACCGTACGCAATAGCTGCGTCTTCCATGATATCACACTCGTGTAGAATATCCGGCCGGGTGGCAGGAATAGAGACGAGTAGCTCATCCGGGTTCGAGGGCGAGACTGTGCTGCGAAGCGCCATTCTATTCAGAAGCGTGGACACTTCAGGGGCAGTCAATGAGAGAGCGGTGCATGAGTTCACGTAGGAAGCACGCGCAGTGGTTTGACGCTCGGATATGTTTGGTGATATACGTGTCTGGCCGTCAGGTAGGACGATTCTGACGGGTTCAATACTGCGGTTTGACCAGTCAGACAAGAATCAGACAAGAAGCATCGATGAAGGAATCAAGACGCTTACGCGTAGGGCTCTTCGCAATACTCAGAGAACATGGTAGCCACCATATTGACAACGATATCGAGCTTCGTTTGGTCAGTTGCGGTGACCTCGATGAAGACATTTCGTGTATTCAGCGTGATTTTGCTGTGTTCCGAGTTGATGATGGGGGGCATGGACAGTACCCTGTCTAGGGAGTCGTAGATGATGGGATACACTGGAGAGTCCCGGATAATGTGCAGGTATCTCGATAGGTGCTTGTCGGACTGGAGGGCGCGTCACAAGAAGCGGGCACCTGCACATAACATACGACGCACATCATAGACAGTCATAAGTTCCTCCGCGGTGTACGCCGTTTGCTTGTTCAGCGGCACAAACTTGATATCTTTAGGCGACTTGGCTTCATACCTGAACGGTGGTTTCAGGGTATCTAAGTCGTGCGTCCCGATGGACACCAGCTGTCGACGCCGGCAGATGTTTTGATGGAGCCTGTCCTGCAAGTCGATGAAAGACGCGTATGACCTGGGTGTGAACTTGATGTTGCGCAGTATGGCACAGGCGAGCAACGGTCGGATTCTTTTCACCTTCAAGCCACGGTCAGCGGTCGGTCAATGCTGTTAGGGGCCGAGACCAACCTCGGGATCGCAGGCTATCGTAAGGAGCTCTGACTCTCCGCCAGGGGGGTAAACAAGCTTATAGTGCGGTACTTCGCCTTGTTGCAGGAAGATGCGAAGTGCGCGAGCAATTCCCTCGATACACAGAAGGTCGTATCTGAAGAGATCGCGAAGAATTAGACATTCAGATTGCAAAACTCAACTGGAGGTTAGATACCTGTTCGCGGGCACCTCGATTTTTAATTGCTGGAGCGCGACATGAGTTAAATCGAACCGATGGGTGTCGAAGGCGCACGACGTACTGGACGTTCCGCGGGCAAGCCGGCTTTGATCGCCTCCTCTACCTCAGCAGTGGTCTGCAATAATTCATGATAAATGAGTTATCGTGTAATATCGATTCACACACATCTTCATCGAGCTCCAACCCATAGTCGAAGCAAAGCTTGTCGAATTCCTCTGTCGCTGAAAAACACGAAGATCAATGCAACTTCGGACAAGATAAGCGATAGATCGGCGTACAGTACTCTCGGCCGAGTCTTTCCCAGAGATCAGACTTGTCGACGGCTACGGTGGGCATTGTAGAGAATAGAGATTCGAGGAGGATGCAAGTTTCCCGCAAGTCTGATCGTGAGTCAAATCGGGACTGGGACACCAGACACCCTGATTACCTTTTTTGATCTGACCCTTAACGATGAAATATGTTGCCCTCCTCAGTGGCGGCAAGGACAGCTGCTTCAACCTCCTCCATTGTGACAAGAACGGTCATGAACTTGTGGCGGCAGCGTCTTTGGGTCCGGAGCCAGGAAAAGGTCTGAAATTGCGCTTTACCTCCGATCTGAGCAGTTCCAATGAGAGATCTTGTCGGTGTAGAGGAACTCGATTCGTATCTCTATCAAACCGTGGGTCAAGACGCGATAGAATTCGTCGCACGCGCCTTGGAAGTTCCGCTGTATCGACGCGTTATCACCGGCCATGCAATGGAACTCGGATCGGAGTATGGTAGCAGGGACGCGAAGGGCGGGGGAGGCATAGCAGGGGACGAGACTGAGGATCTCTTCGCTTTGTTATCCGATGTGAAGGTGTGTACTACTTGTCTTGAATGACAGAGAGACTGATGACACGCGTCAGTCTCGCCATCCCGACATCCAAGGTGTATCAGTAGGCGCGATCTTGTCGAACTACCAGCGTGTACGAGTTGAACATGTGTGAGCTCCCTCTTGTCCAGATGTTCTGTAGGCTAACGCTGTTCAAAGATGCCGCCGTCTTGGATTGACTCCCCTTTGCTATCTATGGAATAGAGATCAAGGAGAACTCTTGACTGAGATGATCGATGCGGGATTGGAGGCCGTCCTCATCAAAGTCGCTGGGATCGGGCTGACTACCGAGCATCTCGGGAAACCACTCGCTGAAATGCAACCCACCCTCAGGAAACTGGTGAGCGATATTTGATGTTTCTCGTTTTCTCTTTGTGACTGTCCACTTGCAGAACCAGCTTTATGGCGCTCACATTTGCGGTGAAGGCGGAGAATACGAGAGTCTGACTCTGAACTGTCCACTTTTCAAGTATCGGATTGTGCTGTATGTTCCTGTCTGCTGTATAGAGTCGGTACTTATGACTCTGCGTTCGACAGGAGTGAAGTCGAAACCGTGATCCATTCCGACAACGATTTCGCGACGGTCGCATTTCTACGGATAAAAAATGCGATCCTCGAAGCGAAGCCGTCCAGCGAAATTTCCTTCGATCTCCGGATCCCGCCATTGTTGGACGATCATTCCATGCCTCTACGGGATGCTGTCGCAGCGTCGCAAGCAGGGTCCACCTCGTCCCAGATTCCTCGCATTGTAGGACCCGATCATACGGAGGTCCTGTCCACCAAGGTTGCCGACAACAAGAAACTGGATTCCTGGATTTCTGTTTCAAATGTGGAACGCTCAGTGCAAACACCTATCGAAGAGATTTCGATCGAAGACGAGGTCACGGAATGTTTTCATCTTCTACAGGGTCAGCCGGGCTCCCTTTTTTCTCGCATAGTCGCGTAACCTAAAACCCACAGCGAGTCTGAGTGAACACCGCCTGAATATCTCAAACTGCGTCAATATCAACATATATATCTCAGATATCGAGTTATTTGCCCGCATCAATGCTGTCTATTCGACGTTCTTCGGGTCTAGCCCCCCTGCACGTGCATGCGTGGCCGTCGACCTGCCGCCCCCAATACGCGTCCGCCTAGATTGCGTGGCCTTTGTCGAATGCACCCGGGCTGATCGGCAGGCCCTTCATGTCCAGGGCCTGAGTTACTGGGCACCCGCAAACATTGGACCTTATTCTCAAGCCATCACGGTACACACAGGTTCTTTTTTGTGGGACAATTTCAGTGGCTCACCCGTGTCGGAATAGGCAGGAGAACGGATCTTCATTTCCGGTCAGATTGGGCTCATTCCTAGCCGGCTTGTCCTTCCATCGCCACGTTCACTGGCCGTAGAAACGGCGCTAGCCTCACAGCATGTCTTGAGAGTAACTGAAGTACTAAGGAACAACTCGGGTCTAGGCTGGGTTGGACATACCCAGTTGGCTCTGTACTGGCTTGCAAACGTAAATGATCTCCCGCACGTCAAGACAGCGTATCGCAGCTCCGAAGAGGTCCGTCCTGTTCTGTTATCGTGCTGATTAAATCTGACATCGATCTACAGTTTCATACGGCCCCGGCATTATACCTGGTCGTGAAGGCACTCCCGAAAGACGCGTTGTTCGAGAAACAGGTTTTACTGCACACCGGTCGCTGTGAAGTCACCGACGAGGAGGAGGATGGCACTCTGGTTGTGCAGCATCGACAACCTGCATTTCAACACAGTGAGGGTGTCCGCATAGTGTACCTTCCCCGCTCTAACCTTGCGCAGATCGTAGGACGTATTCCGATGGCGCAGCCCTAGACTGGGTGACATCACGCTTCGATACCAATGATGCAGGATGCGCCATCATCTGCGTGAAGAAAGGAGGTACGCGTGGAATTTTACTCGCAGGACACCATGGCTTATGGACTTAACTTAACAGCCAGCCCGCTGCTGTTCGAGGGAATCCGTGATATGAAAGTGCTTTCGCCATCCTTGTTCTCCGAGCGGAATCTATCTGTTCGACTCTTCTATATCCCTTCGCGCGCCGCCTCCTGTGAGTTGTGTTCCATGCCTACATTCCAACCCATCCTCACTCTCCCACAAGTCTTTTCCCTCGCCAAACAAATATTTGAAGATGATGAGTATCCCCCCACAACCCCGATTCCTTGTCGCTTCATCTCCACGAACGACGTCGATGACTGGGACTATGTGATGTGCATCATTCAATCATGATAGACCGTCCATCGATACATTACATCTGTACAAAGACTACTATATCCCCTCCAAAGCAATGCAGCAAACCATGTAACAGGAAAACATGACGATTTGAAGGGACTACCACTACGGGTTGCCTTCTTCACGCAGCAACTGCATCTCACCAAGCCTGCGTCGCATGGCCTTCTCAGTCGGCGTAGGCGGGACGCGCCTAACGATTAATGCAGCAATCAAAGTACAGCATCCACCGAAGCGCAGGACCCAGCCTACGCCCGTCTTGCCATAGTATGTGTTTCCATCATCTGCACCAGGAGGCGCGCCGTCGATGATGCGGAAGATGGCACTTGTGACGAGAGCAACCTAAAAACACGTTTAGCTTGGACGTAAAGCAAGCTAGTACCAATCACAGACGATGAATTGAGGCATAACGATGGCAAGATTATGAATCCCGAGGACAGTTCCTCCAGCCATCGGGGCAACCGGAATTTCCTCCTCCTGGGCAGGTTCGTATGCATCAAATGAACGGCGACGGAGTAAAGGCTGTCGCTCGCCATTAAGTCGACGTGGGGGCGGGGGCGGCGTTGATAGGACGCGGGTATGAGATGGCCTCCTTGCAGCTAGTGCAGCAGCAGCCGTGGGCTGAGATCCCTCTTTCAAGATCTGAGTGAATGTCAACGATGGCAGATATCACCAGTACGTCGATGTCCTACCTCCATTATGATAGCGAAAGGCACCCACATGGCAACCGCCCAACAGATTCCCACCAAGCTGATAAAAATGGTAGCCTGCGCGCAAGAGTTAGGGACATTTCTTGGTCAGGAAGAACCCAGGACGAACTTGTACAACTGTGGTGATGAAGAAGGTCGAGAAGGTGAGAACGCTGAACAGGATCAGTGCACCGGTCCAAATATTGCGTAACAGGAACGGCATGATAGGTAGACGAAGAGGTTTGCCTTGACGAGCAGCCTCGGCCCGCCACTCCCGGACAGTGTGTCGGAGGCGGGTGACCTCCGCATCTTCGTCTACATCCTCCTTGTGCGCCATCAACCGGCGATCGCGACTCGCGAGATGAGGCAGAAGTGTTCCTGTGGCTACACCAACTGTAAAAAGGCTGTCAGGATAACCAGAATTTCGCATATGGACTGGGCGTACTGATACTATAAAGGAGCATGGCGAATTCTCCTGTGCGTGTGGCATACTCTGGATCAGGCTCTTTCCCTAGTTCGTATGCCATCACTTGGCCCATGTACGTAGTCCTGGCGGAAGATTAACAGCGTGTCTCTGGTGCCTAAACTTCACCTACGAGTAGAACAGGAACGGGAACCTGATATAGTGAATGAGCTGGTCATGACTGTGCAAATTGTTTCAGAATGCGCGTACCATCCCATGAAGGCAAATAATTGAACATAGCAAACACGACGAATAGGCTTTGGCAGAGTGACGATTGCGGTGTGAATGCCGAGGACGACATCCCTAAATTTGCTAGAGCATCTCTTAGTAAGTCCCGCGGGAAAAGGTAGTGCTGACGAACTTGGTCTTCTTGTACGTTTCCTTACGTTCTTGCTCTTCATGGCAGTAACATGTCACCCATACAGTGATGACGAGGATGAAGATACAAATCACGCAGAACTTCCGGAACTGGTCGCCCCCCAGAAGCCGAATAATGGGTAATTTGGCAAGGGGAAGAAATCCTACACGGTCCTTTCAGTACTCCTTGAATTGCCACGCGCATGTTGCGTACCGAAACCAAAGCCGATAATATTGCCGGCGTTCGTCATCCGACCGTGCCATGCATTTCCGGCATTGAGTTGGTCAGCGGGGGCGATGTCAAGAAGAAGGTTTCTGAGTGAAGCCTGAAGTCCGTTCAGGGCAAAGTCTAGAATATAGAAAGAGACAACGGCGAAGCCAATGGCCGTGCTCTGGACCTGAAGCTGGGCATGAGCTCCTGAGCCGCCGAGCACGATGAAGGAGGTTACCTGTCCATTCCGTCGTTCGTCCCAGTCGCCTGCACCTCCGCCGAGGAGGTCGACGATGATCGCCGCAATCTCTTGACAATATGCTAAAGTGAAGGTGGAAATTACGAGCGCGATAGTAGATAGGATAATCCAGTATCGCCGACGGTACTTTGACGTAGAAGAATCAGACAGGGCACCTGTACAGCGTAAATCTCTCAGTCAAGATGATATAAGGGACCGCTGACCTATCACGGGTTGGGCAATGAGCCCGCTGATGGGACCCGCCAGCCATACGAGGGATGTTACATGCTCCGAGAGTCCAAGGCCAAGTAGAAACGGTGTTCCATAGCTGGAGAGCAAAGTTGAGTAATATGGCCAGAATCTGTCCACGACGGAAACTCACCCCAGCTCAACAGTCCATGCTATCTGAGCTCCGGCCATCGAGATACTCAGCGTAATGAGATCCCATGTCGACAGTCGACGCTTGCTAGGCTCCGCCTTCGGTTTGGTAGTGCTCTCAGGCGCAGGTCGTGGATTGCCGCCATCGGTGCTCGGGGTAACCGTCCCAGAAGGGTCATCGGGCTCTCGCCCGTGCCTCAACCGCCCGCTTGGCCAAGGTATCTGCGTGGTGGGGTCGGGGTCGCCGTCCGTAATGGGGTGTAGCATGTCACGAAGCTAGGCAGCTGAGGTAGACGTGGCGTGAAGCGAACATGTGCGGGGTTGTTTAAGTACGGTTCATTGCCGCCTGCCTCACAAATCACTGCTTCTCACCATATTCGGCAACCTCCTTCGCCCGACCAAGTCACCATTTCCCCTGTCACTTAGTCCCGTCCTCCAACAACTCCTTCAGCATACCAATGCCTTGAGTCGTCTATTCATACAACTGGTAACAACAACATTGAAAGCAGGACAAAAGAGCTACTAGTACGGGTAATCAGATAAACAATACAGACATTGATACTACACAGTCCAAATCCTTCTACACTCCGTATAAGTTATGTACCGCGAACAGAAGCTGCCGACATCCCCCGCCGATGATTGGCTGACCCAGGCTGGTCAATTGGGGGTAGAGGTTTTGACAAAATATGGAACGCCTTTCGACGATTCGCCGTCGGTGTGCTGGTATCTTCGGAGGCTAGTGGTGGCTCAGGAAATTGAGCATATTGGCTTGGTGGGCCGATGTACGATTCGTTGTCTTCAGCGACGTACTTGTCGGGACTGTTGAGGGATCGCGGTGAGGTCGATATGGATGAGGATCGAGTGAGTTGGGGTAGGATTGGTTGGGATGGTCGCGTGGATGGATTTGTGCCCGCTCTATTCCGGCTCTCGGGCTGTGTGTGAATAGTGTGACTAGCAGGATTTGGATTCTCTGTGGTACGCAGCTGTGCTGCCGATACCGAAGGTCGCAGTCGTCGAGGCGTAGTAGTTCCGCTGGTCGGCACATGGCTTAACGCGGTGATGTCGTCTCCACTAGCTGAAGGACCAGCTGACGCGAAATGAGTTCCATTCTGCGATCTGTTGTCCGTAGAGGAGGTTCCCTGACTTCCGCTCCGATTACGCAGAAGGTACTTTTCCATAGCATCTGCGTCCCGTTCTCGCATACGACTTGCGATCGCTGACGCAGGGTTGACAAGTGGTCTGAGCGTAGAGCCATGACTGGCTGCGGGAGTTGGGCCTGAAACTGTGACTGTACTGCTCGTCGCGGTCAATGTGGCTGCATGATGACCAGATGAGTGCTGATTAGGGTAATTTGAGTGTGACCCTGTGGAAGGTTGTGAAGGTGATGAAGAAGCGGAGAAAGAGGGTTGGCTCCGCCCCGGCGCCAAGCCATTACTGTCCACGTCGCCACTGTCCGAGGCAGTGGTGGTAGATCGACTAGTTCCTGAACCACTTCTCATCCGGGGTATTACATCGCGATCCTTCGGAGGTACATTCGGAGGGGGCATGGGAATAGGGGACGACCCGCTCCATTCACCGCCTCGTTCCGCTGCCTGAGCGAATATTTGCCTCCGAGACTTTTTGTTGTTCTCAAACATAAGGCGAGCGGTATCCTGCAGGGTATCCCTCGTACTGAATCTAAACAGAAAGTGTTTGCGAAAGCAAATAAAGAACGCTTCGATGCTTCTTACGAGTAGGCGTAATCCGAAGCGGTAAACCCTTCATTATTCCGGGCTGTAAAGTGGCAACCGCGTTCGATCAGGAGTTGAACCACCTGAAGTCATCTGGATAAGCTGTGAGGTTAAAGCTTGCAACGGTACATACGGGTATATGCCCCCATGAACTAGCGCTGTGACGATTGTTAAGACCGAAAAGTGCTGGGCAACTCGAGTGTACTCACTAATGCAAGGGCGTGTTTCCTTGATTATCAGGAAGATCGACGTCAGCACCAAGGTCGCAAAACATCTGACGGAGAAATCTGAGGCATGAGAAGAGGGTTGCCACGAAGCGTACATGTAAGGTCACGCATACCCTCACAAGTTCCTCGTTTCCCTTAATCGATGCGATATGTAGTGCTGTCTTCCCTTGGCTGTTTGCCCAGTCTAAGATACCCGAATAACGATCGTAATACAGACGGGCCATCCGTAGTGTCGCGCCAGAAATGTCCTGCGATGGTTGTTGGGATATGTATGAATTAACGGAGGGCGGTTTGTGGTCCGCAAGGAGCATGAGAATTGTGTTATTTTCGGAATCCTATTCCGCGTCAGACATAGGCGCATATGCTTGATAGCTTGGGACGAATACGTACCCTGCTCAGTTCCTCGTCATCATGACCTGCACTCAACAGGAACTCAAACGTCTCCTCGTGTCCTAATACTGCCGCCCACGCCAGCGACGTATAGCGACGTGGCGAGGAGTCGGGATTGCGCATATCGGTCCTCTGGATGAGTCGTTTGACCAGGAACAGGTTATTTTCTGAGTGGCACTAATTAGTACGGGGCCGTAAAAGTCCGGTGAGGTGGAACGTACCCTTAACGGCTCGTCGTAGCCTCGCAGTGGCATCCTTTTCAGCCATTGCGCGAGATACGACACAGAGGGAACCAGCGCAGGAATCGGAACAAGTGAGAAATGGCTGGGGGAAGAGTTGTCAAGCGCACAATTTAGATCGTGAAAGGGATCACGTGGATGCTATGCGGTGCTATGCGGTGCGTGCCTGAACGGTTGCGTCGAAATTCCGAATCCGAGGTCTCCTCCCTCCGTCATTCAAACTCGGCCGCAGTGCCACCTTGCTCCACCATGCCTAAAGTCGTCTCTCGCTCAGCAGTCTCTTCATCGACTGACGGTGAGCCGCAAAGATCCTGCTCTCATCAGCGCCCGGGTTGACTGCGTTTTAACAGTGCAACCAACTGCGTCCTCGGCGGCAGACCTGCGCGTTTATTGTAGGCCAAATCCATCCGTTCCTCGGCAAAACATTGCTCATCTTACCATTTTCAGACTGCATATGCGGCGAGTTCATCGTAAGCATTTTTCACATGGTGCTATCCGCAGCGTCTGATTTCTTCACAAGCTTGTCATTGACAAAAGCCTTGCTACTCTTCCCAGACGCAAGACCGATAATGCTATTATTATGCGGACTCAAGACAGTGATGCAGGCAATGCGAGGGTATTCAAGTTGAATGCAGTCGCGGGCGAACCCATTCTTCTCGAAAGGTATGTCATGCCAACATGTAATCTCGATGCCAGTGAGGTTAAGCCGAAGAACAGGCAGGGCGGACATGAATGCCAATATCGATTCCACTGCCCGCGCTGCTCACTGCCGATTGGTTATCAATCATCACCACCACCTGTCAAATCTGCACCTTTCTTCTACATTCTGGCTGGCGCCCTCACTCAACACCAGGGACAGATTCCGCCGGGCGCGCTCGATGAAGAGCTGCCAAAGACATCAGGGTGAAAACTTTCATTGACAACTTTTACATGTATGCAACTACTTTATACCCAACTTGAATAAATGCGGCACTAGAAGATTGACGTGGGTCAGTCTTGGGAAATCAACGATGGACAGAGAAAAGTTGGAAAGAAGGCTCAGCTACCGTTGTAGAGAAGATTCATAGGGAAAGTGTTTGTAAGACACCATCACTCATACAGTGTGAATAAAGTTGACATCACAGCGAACAAGAAGCCATGGAGGAGGAGAGGACACGTACCATTCGAGATCGTGCTTGCGTTGTGGTCCGTGGACTGTTGAGATGATGAAAAAAAAATAGTTTTATACCACGCGTTGTTTGGCTTTAATTGAGAGTCAGCGCTCAATCAAACAATGGAATACAGTGCGTGAGGTCGCCTTGCTTGCGCTCCTTGCAGCTCAAGCGCGTAGATCACCCTCTTGAGTGCTCAGAAGAATTGCCGTTCATCGATAAAAAGTACATTGTCGTTTGTTAAGAAAATGTTGCAGTGTAGTGCTATTCCCGCAGCCAGGCTGGGCCGCTCTGGTTGTACCATTGAAATTCAACATCCGCTCAACGCTCAGCGGAGACTGCCATCATCTTGAGTCTCTCGCGCCCATTTGGTCATAGTCGTCAGAGTCCCTGACCGCTGCGCTTCATCGGCCATGGCACTCCCGTCGACCCGGGAACTTGAACTGGAGACCCTCCTGCGCCTGCGCGACACGCAGCTAGCCGAGCTCACTGTGAGATCCCCCTTAAACGCGGTGTTCAATCATTGGCGAGCTGACCGTCGCAAATTTAACAGGATGAACTCACGCACCTGCGCCAGTCCTTGGTGTCGCAACCGGGACCCTCGACGAGCGATCCTGTCACGCTCCCGCCTGCTCTGGTGTCAGTGCTGTTACCCCATCTCCACACGACGCCGACTGCCTCAAGCGCGACGACAGGTTCTAACACCGTCAACGCTGCGCTAACACAACGAGCGCGACTGCTACAGGAAGAGAATGACGAGCTCTATGATCTCTTGAAGCAGGGTGAAACGGGCAAACTCAAGGAGGAGGTGCGCGGCTTGCGCAGGGTCGTGGCCAGCCTGGAGAGCGCGCTCCGAGGTACGGATTCGTTGGTTTCAGTTTTAAATCCAACTCTGACTCTCGCACTTGCTATCAGAATCTCACCAAGTCATAAGCTCACTGTCGTGCGTGTTTCCTCGTCCTATCATGTCCGGCGCCTAACTTTTTGTCGGACAGCACCGAAATTAACAAGGCCTACGAAACTCTGGCAAGTTCTGCTCGCCCCAGCAACAGCACCAACAACACCTCGAAATCATATTCCAACTCCCCTCGCACATCCTATCACGCACCCCTACCTCCAACAGAGACCGGAAACGGACCTACCAAGCTCCCCCCGACAGGCCCCAGAGCGTACAAGAAACCCCGTCTTTCGGAGTCCCAGGGCTCCCCGCCACTTCGAAATCACACGTCGCTTCCGCCGCACAAGGCCTATGGCCATTCGCACAGCTCGGCGCGCGGGACCGACACCCGCGAGTATCCTCCGCGCCGCTCCACGGACGGACGTGGCAAGCCCAACCATCACAAGATGGACGTGGACGACGACCAGCGGGCGCGGCCGGCGTCTCCTCTGCAGGAACGCGAGCGGGATCGTGACCGTGACCGCGGTGGGGGCCGGGAGCGCGACAGAGAGCGCGACGGGCACAGGTCGCATCGGCGGAACGGTAACTTTGGTGGTGGTGGCGGAGGCCGTGGCGGGCGGAGGCACGACCATGTGGGGCAGGCAGGCAGCGAGTCTGCGCACAGTGGAGATCGGACGTTACGCGAGAGAATGGGACTTTGAATCCTCCTTGGGGATTGTATCGGTTTGCGCATATATCTTCCTCCTTCCAGTGGACAGTCTCTCCCAAAAGTCTCCGAATCCAAGAGTTCCTTGTTGCGCTTGTCGTCGACTTGTGTTGTAGTATATCCGGTACGATGTTCTCGTCCTGTTTTGTTATTTGTAGCGGTAGCTGACCTTGGTCCTGCAGTTGTGTATTCCTATATCCCGCTTGTCGCATCGAGATAGTTGTAATCCACCATGTTCCGTGGTCTGTTTCGATAGTGAGCTTTTAAACCAGTATAGAAGCCGTTGCCACACATGACAACTGGCGTGGCCTTCTTTGGCGCTGCGCCAGCCTGAAACAGCCAATCCATTCCTCTCGGGAACGGGGATGGACCTGCGTTGAAGCACGAAACTGCTGACCGCACGGAGGCATGTTCCGGCTGCGCAAATTCGCCACATAATCTGCCCTTTGACTCGGCACTGATTCACCGTTCTGAAGCGCAGGGTCGGGATATGTGGATAGTTCCGGCATGATACGGACGAGGTGAATTTCCATGAGCCCTGAGGGCATGACGCCATGTCACATGGATGCGCGACAGCGTGCTGGAGATCGGTTTCAGTGCAGGAGATTTAGACGACCCGTAACCACCGCAGCATACGACCCCAGTTGAGGTGAGCGCCCCGACTCGGAACAAAAACTTGAACAAGCAACGTCGGCGCGTCGGCGCGTGTTTCATGGAGGGACTTTCATCGATCGATGCAATATCACATCACGAAAACAACGGCCCGTTTACTGCACTTGAGATCGTACGGCCTTCAATACAACGTGGCGAAAATTAGCAATTATACAGTAATGATACGGTCTCGTAGAGCGGTCCATCCTAAATGTTACGGATGCTTCTACAACGAAGCAAATAAAGCAACATGAAGCAGGATCTCAAAGCGCGGCGCCAGGCGTGGGAGGCACAACAATGCTGGGAGGATGAATGTTGCACAATGGGGTTCGTTGTCATATGCGGTGTGAAGTACAAATGAATGAAGCCGTAAGGCTGCGAGTTAAAAATGTTGTAATGTAGTGTGCGATGCTCGGGGCTGGACGATGGGTGCTCCCAGAGGAGGTCCCGGTCAAGAAGGGGGGGCTGGCTCTGCGCGACGCAGGCGGCCTCATGTCCAAGAAAATCGAGGAGTGCCGGTAGCAGTCCATATACGCTCACGCTTCCGACGCCTGGCCTGCTCTCCGCTTCGAGTTTCGCGTGGAAAAGAACTTGAGGCAGGTCATGCCCACGGAGCGATGTGGCTCAGGAGAGCATGGGTGCTTTCCCGGCGATGGCGCTGGAGCCTGCTTGCGGAGAATGCGTGTGGATTCGCTCAACGAGGGGAGGGTGTCAAGATCCGGTAGGTGGATTGGCATGGTCCCGGCAGGATGTGAATAGTCAACAGGCTTGACCTGCGCAGGCGGGCTGAGCACGAAGGCAGGGATGGGAGGCACAGGTGGCGGCGGCGCTTCAATGGTCGGGCTCGGAGGGGGTGAGCGGTAGGGAATGGCGTTGGAAAGGGTCCGGCGTGGTAGCGGGATATCGCTGAACTGCGATCGCGACGGGGAAGGAAGTGGTAATGACCGCGGCGTGGTCGGTGGCGAGGCAGTCGGATGTGAGCGGACGCGCGTGTTCCTGCTCCTGAACTCCTGATGGTGTGTGCCGCTGCGCGAAGCCTTCTCGTGCAAGTGGTCATATGAGCGGACGGATAGCATGGGTTTATGTTGGTGTCTGACGCCAAGACCGGGGGGTGTTGCAGGAGTGGACAGAGAGTACTGGCTGGACATGGTGCGTTGCCGGGCACGGAGCGGCAAAGGAGCGTAGGCGAGCTCTGGCGAAGGCTGGCGGGGAGGAGGAGAGGCGGGGCGGATGAAGATGGACATGAGGGGCGGGAGGGTGCTGCATGGCTGGTGGACGGGCGGGCTTATATAGGTGGGGCGGTGCGCCTTGTACGCAATTTGTGAACACAGAGGTGACACACAAAAAAACAACGTCGGAGCGTCCAAGAATGGCAGGATCGAATCATGTGACGTAGATGAAAGTGCGTTCCTGGAACGACACGAGATTCGGAAACAGATTGCCTCCAGCGATCGCCGATGTGGTGCCGGCTCGCTTGCTAGTGACCCTCTCGATGCGTCACCAGCATCTCCCATTGTCCGCTGTCTAGCTGCATCTGCACTCCCACCTCCCAGCGAGTGTTCTCTGCCAGAGCTGCGATACCTCGAGTGATACGCCACGAGGAAGAAGGTTTAATTAGTCCAGACCGGGGTTGTGGCAACTGTTCGACCAGCCATCCACCAGCCTGGTCCATCTCTGCCTTTTGCGTCACCCTTACTAACGCCTCCCCCGCTGTCCTGCTCGAGACT
The DNA here is from genome assembly GCA_026008595.1 of Lyophyllum shimeji. NCBI lineage: Eukaryota > Fungi > Basidiomycota > Agaricomycetes > Agaricales > Lyophyllaceae > Lyophyllum > Lyophyllum shimeji. Next base: position 1,916,035 of record BRPK01000001.1, on the reverse strand, counting down.
TGCTCCCTCCAGACTCGGATGTGACCGTCACGAGGCTCGCGATCCGAAGCTCGAACCTCACCCGGTAAGTAAAAATGCCCAACCGACCGACGACACCTTTCAGATCTTGCTCTGTCTCCAATCTGCTTCCGCTTCTCTTCCCCACGCCAAAGCTTCTCAGACACCACTAGGGAATTAAATCGCCATTTCTGTCGCTAGCCTCGACTTCTTTTCTGCTCAACAAAGCAGCAACACACCTTTGTTCGCGGTCATCTCGGTTGCATGACAGCAAACACACCCCCTACATGCGACGCCATGGAGCGTGCATGCATGCTTCAAGAGAACAAAGCACGTTCGGGACAACTTGCTTATCTGTCTTGTCCGAGGATCCTCGAGCCGCTCGACAGTTTGCCTTGCATCTATCACTTCTCGACAACACTAGCGCATCAACGGAAATAGAGGGATCCTCTGTTCCGCGCTGTCTTCCATTTTTTGGCTTTTGCTCGGTGCCGCGACAGCGCACGCAACGTCGGTGCCGACGCCGACAAGCTTTCGATCGCTGCGGACATGGCCCCAGGTTCCTTGGAAGGATTCCTTCGAGCGCCTGTCACAGGTCAACGTTATCTATACGTACGCGAAACCTCTAAATTTCAACGAAGAAAACAAACCTTCAGACAGCTCGTCTGCAGCCGCACTGCGCTCCAGTCATACACGGCGAAGAACGTCAGGACATCTGTTTAGGCTCGAGCCGGCTATGTATTGGTCTCTTCCGTGTCTTTGCGTGACGCTACGATTTGTTCATCACGAACTCGACCTTGGACCCTCGCGACGAAGATAGCCTTGCCCAAAGTGCTGCTGAATAGGTACTAGCTGTTTGATTGAACTAGACCACAGGTTTAGCGATTTACGATGCCCGTAAAGGCGCCGTTCATATTCCAACCGCGGTTCTCGGAAACTGGAAAGTAGAAGGTGTCAGCCCTAGGTTGAACGCGGATGCACCGGTCATTAAGACGTCAAGGCGGTGGCGGTGGTGCTCGAGACCTAGTCGGCGCGTATTCCAGACTCACTGTGCCTTCCGGCGTCTGCATTATCCAATGAGAGCTCTAGCATGTATTCTTGGAAGCCGGACGCCCATTCGGCGTGTCCGGACAGTTCGGTGCTCAGCACATGGCTTCAAGAACTTAGTCCCGACTTTCACCAGATGGGCAGTCGAGTCCTCGTATGCCTTACACGACGGATATCATTCACTGATGCGGCCCGATGAAATACATTCACGGGCACGGTCACGACTCGATTAAACAGGCTAGTCTGCCGGGAACATTGCTTGAATGAATTCATCGTAGGGAGGTATCGTGATGGAGATTAAGGGGTTGCGAGCAGAGCATATATGGATGTATGTGTACGTTGGACGCGATATTTCCGAGGGGAGGTACCGGGGCGCATCATGTCATTTGTCAACTGACTCGAGGTCAATGAATCGCGCAAGAGGCCTGGAGAAGTAATAAGTCGAAATCGAGCCTAGGCCTCTGGATCACCATCATCCTTTACGTGCATTGTTGCCTGCTGATGCGTCCGCACACTGGGCAGTGGGAAGCATGACTAAATTCGAGTCATCGCACGCTAAACTGTGAACGTGGTCCTGGCATGGGGGCGAAGCCGTACGCGTCTATCGGTCTCGTGGCTTGATGACCCTGAATATGATCTCCGCGACCGATAACCAGAACTGCCACCTCATGTCCGCAGTTGCGTCAGGACGATGGAGATATCTGCCATAAAACGTCTATCAATTCTCCGAGGGAACATACGACAATGACAGATGCGAGTGGCGGCTTAAGATGCATGTGTGCTTTACGCGGAAATATCAGGTGAACTCGGACGCGAAAATTGACCTTTCAATGTTTCATATTTACCATACACTATGCCTCGTATATAGCTCCTGCTGTAATTCGATCACGGTGACAAGAAAAGTTGCTTAGTAGGCGAAGTCAACAATGCACTTACGAAGGCTATTCGGCAAGTACACGTAGTGGCGTCGTGAGGGAGACTTCGTCAGCGTTGCACTCTCGATCTTCCAGACTCAATTTCACTTGCCTGACTGGTCACCAGCTACGGGGCGCGCGTGGAGCTCCAAAGCTTGCCGTTAGTGTTCTCATACCAGTCGCCGAAGGTTCGGTCGCTGACGCCGCAGAGGCGTACTTCTTTGCGGTGCTGATTAGTAGAGGTTGCGGGCAGTAGTTCGGTCATTACGACCGCTGTAGAAATCTCCCAGTCTGCGATAACGAGTCAGTATGCGCATGCACGAGTTCTGGGTCGGCTTATGTCACAGACCTCCAGTGGTACACGTGGCTGGGAGGACGTACAGGGACGTGATTCTGCGCGGTGCTGTGAAACACGGAAGATGAGACAGGCCGAGTGTCCAAGGGAACATCGAAGAGTTCTGCGAAGCCAGAGAAAGGTCATCAAGAGCTTGTACATACTAGCCACTGCCACTTACGTGCGACTGTCCTGTACGAGGAGCTCCTTACGATATAGAATGCCTGTGGACATTGGAAGGACGCCATCTGAGCGGGAAAGAGAGGGCCCTTACGCACGCTATAAACAGAAGCTCGGAAGATGCTACTCCTCAACAGCATTTCTGCGTGCACATTGTGTGCCAGTCCCCAAATAGTAAAGTTTACTTGAAAAAGCGTGCGTCAGGCGCGCAGAAGCTAGTCACCTTCGGTGATCGTTGTTCTAGGGGGAGATGGCTAGCTGAGCGGCGGCTGTAAGCAGGGAAGTCTCCATACATCCAAGGTTACGCGCTTCCCAGCGTTTCAGCCCGCCAAAGTCTCCAGCGGCGCGCATAGTCGCCACCGTAATTGAGCAGATCATCGGGAGAGTGGCAACGACAGAGGCATACCGAAGTCCGCGGACACTGCATTGTCACCCAAGAGCTACGCGATTTGGTAGATGGCTTGAATATCAGTGATACTCTCAATAGTGAACTTGAACGATTTGCCATACGGCCCACGAACTCGTCCCCGTTCAGTCGCTTAGCAGGTCTCGGAGGATCGGTGATCAGATGCGTCCATTGGCCATCAAGCTCGTTCCGAAAACAGTCCCACAGAGAATGCGAAATACTGTAGCACACTGCGCGGTAGTGTCGTGGGAGAAATGTTTTACCTGGTTCGTCGACTTACGCGTCAAATTCAATGACCTGACGGCTTCTGCTGTGGTCAACTCGAGGGGTCATGGGCCAAGACTGAGGGAAGCGACGAGAACATTCGAACGATCGCAGCTTGACCATGCTGCAGGAAGACAGAGTAAAAGCGAGGAGGTCTTCTATGCGATGGAGCCTTAGGTGAGCCGAGTGGCGACCGTCAGAATACGATATCATATGATGCACAGTACTAGACATTCTTACTAGGCCCCATGGCAAGGAGATGGTAGACGCCCGTGACCAGGTATGCAATTGCTATGCTCCTCGACTTGGCACGTGTCATGAGTGAGTGCGGAGGGCATGGAAATGTGTTCGTCCGCATGGCACCAACATCAAGGACAACGATCTTGTGCGAAAGTAGGCCACAGAGAACAGCACGTCGACTCACCGTCAACTTCGAGTCAAATTTCTTTCACCAGTCGCGAGTCGATGCAACAGACCATGAGCACAAGAGCGCAGAGCCTGGAGAGCTGACCCGAGCATGGCCCCGACAAAGCTGTTGCCTGATTTTTCGGGCCTTTGCGCCACTGAATGCAGAGATGTCGAGAAGTTCTCTGGGCTAGCGCCATTCAAACGGTCAAAACGTTCGAAGTTTAGAGCCGCCGCGCTCTCAGCCTGCCGCTGTGCGGCTGGAGTAAAGCCATGTTTGCCCCAGCTTTGTATCTGCAGGTCACCCAGGAACTGCTCTAGCTCTCCGATTGTGATTCTCGGCGGGTTGCTTCTTACCAGCTTGCCTGCCGCCAGCGAGTTTCTGCGCCGTAAATGTTGGTCGATTTACGCGTAATATAAACGCTCAAGCTCGACTTCCTCATTGTCCGTCTCTCCGTTCCATGGAAAGGTGCACTTCCTCATGGCGTAGTCATGGTTTTTCTCACAGAAACGTAACGCCTCGCGCCTTCACTCTCAGACCTGACGCCCGCAAAGAGCGGGACTGTGGTTTGAAAGAGCCTTTTTGCCTACGTTGCTATGGGGATGCCAATGAGTAGTCCGCAATGCGCTCTCGAAAACAATTGGGTACTCGGATTGCCTTCCGTCCAGGCCCTTCCTGCTGCTCTGCTGATCGCCGGGTGCCGGGTCATCCTGGTTCATTTGGCCCTGCAGAGTGACAATACGAAGTCTTCACCCCTGCGAGTCACAACTTCACGTCTGCTCCTTCCTCACGTTTTGTGGTCACACCATGATGTGAACTGTGCGCCGTCGCCATGTTACCGATCCTTCTCAGTACACGTTTCAAGCTTCAGACTCGAGGTGATGCTTCGCATGATTGCGCGCGATGAGTCCATCGAATAGTCCAAATTGTTCACGTCTACGATCGCTAACTACGGCCCAAGGCCATCCTCGCAGCATTAATCATATGCCACTGTTCCGTATCACCATGAGTGTCGAACATATTGACACCAAGCATCCCTACTCTCCGAGCAAACTCTGCCTTCATGTGAAGCGAATCGGGGTCGTCGTATGTAACGATCTGACGTCCCGAAGGAGAGCGCAAGTACGGAGTGCTTGAACAGCTGTCCCACTGTCTTTCGAACCCTTTAGCAGCGTCAAAGAAAGCAGGTCTGTCCGAGTCCGCTGGCCGAGTGAGGACCAGCGCGCCTTGCTCGACAAGCTCCCGGAACGTGATCTCGCCGTCAGTACCGCCTTCCTCGCTGTGGACTTTGAAGATCGACCTAGACGCAGGATCGCGATTTCGTGGCCTTTTCGTACGCGTCTCATTGAAGTGAGTGTCCCGCCGTTGTCGGAGCCCTCGCGCATTGGACTTGGAGATGTAGCCGTACGCAGGCAGCCCAAGGACGAGTTGAGAAGCAGGGAATCCGGCATACGTCCACTTGTTAAAGGCGGCGACAGCATTACCTTCAGGTTGTGTTGAGTTCTGGCAACCATCATTCAGGGGAGCGTTGGGTCCGGGAGTAGATGACGCTGCAGGAGTACATTAGCAATTGTGACTTCGCGAATGTATGAGGGGAGTACTCACAGCCCCACAGGTCGTAGTTCATCAGCAGAAGCCAGTCTAACACGCCAGCGAACTGAGATACATCTTTAGTCGGCTGTCCCGATGAATCAGTGAAGGGGACCGTTTGAGCGGCAGCAGTAATTCGAGCACCAATAGGAAGGACGGAGCGAAGACAGTGAAGAAACAGAAGGAAATTGTTGGAGTCCTGGGGATCAATTTCGTTTCCCTCCGCACCCTGGCGTCCGGGGTATTCCCAATCAAGGTCGATGCCATCCAAAGAGAAGTTCCGGTACACGCTTAGAATATTACTTGCGAATTGATATCTGTTGTCCGGCGTTGCAACAGCTTGAGAAAAGTATCTAGTATGTTCGTCAGCCGCCGCCTTGTTGAAGGGTGAAGGTAAGGTACTTGCTACCAGTCCATCCGCCGACGCTTAGCTTGATTTTCGTACCAGCGGCATGACCAGCAGCAACCAAGCGACGGAGTAGGTCAGGCGCCTCCCCTGTATCCCAGGCAATATCGTGGGCTTCAGTAGGCAGCGCAAATGCAAAATCGATCCAATCGAAACGAGAGAAGTCAATGTTTTCTGGGGGGTATGAGGGACCAGCCCAGTCGGGGTAATATGCCATGACAAGCGGTTGTTCCGGGACCGCGGTGCTCAAGAAATTCTGAGAAGTGTCCGAAGCGGCGGTGCGAAGAAGAAAAGGACCCGAGCCAGCTGGCACGGTAGTAGGTTGCTCGTCTCTGTTGCTTGACGATGGCGATGCTGCGAAGTTGACTTGGTGCGTTTCGACATCCGTTCCAACTTGATTTTCGAGAAGAGTTGGGGCACACTGAACCGTCAGCAACAGTGAGAGCGAAAGGGCAACGCGTATGAAAGAAAACATAGGAAAAAAGCGGGGTAAACGTAAGGAAAGACTAAAGCTGACCAGCAGGGTGTAAAGGGGGATAATGCAGAAGGCGTTGTTGGGAAGTGACCGAGGCTTAAGTATGGGCTTTGCGATCGAGACCACCGGTCAGCCGCAATGACCCACGTGCGGCCAAGTTCGTACGTGTGTTGCTCATGGTCAAGAAACAGAGGGTAAGGGGATTGCACAAGGTAGAAGAGCACGAAGTCGCAACAGCAGTGCACAGGCACATGGAATGTGGCTAAAAATAGGCATGTGCAGAGTGCAAGTGATCGTGTTGTTGGAGTGATGACCTCTACGCTTACTTCTTAAACGCGTCCCAGCGGCCGCTTCAGCTCACTTGAAATCACTCCTATGTCCTTCATCACCATCCCGCGGGCCCGGTGCACAGCTTCTCCGCACATACGACTGTCCCATGATCGTCCTCGTGCAACGCTGATTACCACAATGCTGAAATATCCGTCTTCTGGGAGGTATTTAAAGTCAATCACTCCACTATCAACTTCACAGGACCAGTAATCATGATGGCCTTAGCCCATCGTCTCTGCGCCCTCTGGCTCTTCTTAGTTTCCGTCCAAGCCATTTCTTGGACTGCGACGCCGTTCAATCCGCCCTCTGTACCTCTTGCGGTCCGCACGCCCTACCTCTCTGCGTGGTTGCCCCAGGGTTCAGGTGCAGTCTGATTTGTTTATATCTCGCAGTCGAAATCAAGACGTCGACCTTCTGCTAGGTGCCGCCCTGAACGACGTCTGGCCAACATTCTGGACGGGTTCTGTACGCATTCTGACCGTCCAGGCAACCTTATACTCACGAGAACTTCTTCACCGGTAGATTGTTGGTTGGGCTGGTTTCGTCAAAGTCGATGGGCAAGCGTACAGTTTTCTGGGGGCTCCCAGCGTGCCAGGAGCGAACTTCCAAAAGGCTACACAAAAGAGCTCTCAAGTAACCAACGCCACCTTACTATTTCATCTCAGCGTACTCACAGAAAATGAAGTTTACAGCTACTCAGAGTGTCTTCGTTTTGTCCGCCGGACCTGTCGAAATTACAGTCTATTTCTTGAGCCCCGTTGAAGTACGAGGTGTTGCTCCTAGTGGACTGATAAACTCTGACCTGAGGACTGAACAGGCCAAAGATCTCGTCAAACAATCTACTCCATTCTCTTATATGGCGGTGACTGCGAGGGCGACCGACGGCGGCTCTCATTCGGTTCAGGTCTATTCAGATATCAGCGCAGAATGGGTCACAGGTGATAATTCGAAGGTGGCAACTTGGTCAACGTCAACGGTCAACAACGTTATCACGCATCAAGTCCAATTACAGTCTCCAGCTGTCTACACTGAAATCAATGATCATACCCAGTGTGAGTCTCGCTTCGTGACGCCGTGGTCACTCCATTAGTAACAGCATCTATAGATGGGTCCGCCTACTACTCTACGCTGAATGTACGCATCTTGGCATCTGTTGTGAATGCTTTCCAGAACCCACTGACACTTATATTACAAAGACTGCCAGTGCAACATATCAGACTGGGCAAGACACCGTTGTCCGCGCGCAATTCATCAACAACGGTCGCCTTCCCAATACTCAGGATACTGCTTTCCGCGCCGTCCAAGACAGATGGCCGGTTTTCGCTTTGGCCCACGACCTTGGCTCGGTGGATGGTAACTCGGAACCTCAGGTCGTGTTCTCGGTCGGTCATGTTCGCGATCCGGCGATCAAATACATTGTCGCGGGCGGTGGCACTCAAGACCGCCACCTCTATTTCTGGAGTCAATTTAACAGTGTCTCCTCCTTGGTAAGTCTGGCATTCTTTTGGACGTTCCGCATGCGATCTTACTCTATCGAAGATCTCATCCTTCCTCAACGATTTCAACAATGCTCTGACCAGGGCTTGGTCGTTTGATGTCAACATCAACAGCGATGCTAACAAAATATCTGCCGACTACGCCTCTGTTGTTGCGCTGTCGGTCAGGCAGGCCATGGGCTCCATGGAAATCACTGTGTCGAAGAACAGTGATGGCTCGTTCAACACCAACGACGTCATTGTATTTATGAAAGGTGTGACGAATCGCCTCCGTACCTCACCGCTGGTCTGACTCGGAAGTTTGCAGAGATATCTAGTGACGGAGTAAGCAGACTTCACGTCTTGTCAGGCGCTTCGTTCATGTGGCATCCCTCAGAACGTGAACACCGTGGATGTCATATTCCCAGCATGGCCAATCTTACTGTATGTGAACCCCCAACTTGGCAAGTTCCTCCTGGAGGGTTTGTTCCGTTACCAAGCCACCGGTCTCTACCCCAACAAATGGAGCGTGCACGACCTTGGTACGCATAGTAGCTCCGCTTCTGATGTTGTACTCAAGACTTTCTTTCAGGTGCGAGCTATCCCAATGCCATTGGACACAATGACGGCAACGACGAAGCCATGCCAGTCGAAGGTAATCGATCACTTCAGATTACCGAATATCTTTTAACGCCTTTTGCGTAGAGAGCGGAAACATGCTCATCATGGCCTTGAGCTATGCTCAGAAGACGGGCGACACGTCTCACCTTTCCCAATATGTATATCTGTCGTTTATATGCTGTTTGGCTTAAGCTGACTCGCTCTTTAAAGACCGCCCTTCTCGACCAGTGGACCCAGTTCCTGATCACTGACTCCCTTATCCCGGCAAACCAACTCAGCACGGACGACTTCGCTGGTCACTTGGCTAACCAGACTAATCTCGCTATCAAGGGCATCATTGGCATTAAAGCTATGTCCCAGATCGCTCAGACGCTTGGCGACACGGCCAAGGCGTCTAATTATTCAGTATGTGTCTATTGCTGCACTAGTTTCTCGCACGTCCTCACTGGTATCCGTAGTCTATTGCCGCGAACTATGTCTCTCAGTGGCAGACTTTGTCGGCTTCCTCGAGCGGACAACATCTGACCCTCGACGTGAGTACCTCTTGTAACTTTGCAGCATGCCTATGTGAACCTTGCTTGGTGTAGTATAACGATAATCCAAGGTGAGTTGTTCTAGTTCGTTGGCTCAGGCAACGACCAAAACTTGCGTCTCCAGCTGGGGCCTGGCCTACAACCTGTACGCCGATAAATTGTTGAAGTTGAACCTGTTCCCGGCCTCTGTTTACGACATGCGTAAGTAGCCCTCTCGCCACTATCAAAGGTTTCCTCCCTCATGATTCCCAAAGAAACTGCATGGTACAAGACGGTGGCGCGTAAGTCTCATCATTCTTCCAGTTGTGTGCCCATAGGTTCTGATGATCGCACAGAACCGTACGGCGTTCCGTTGGATACTCGGTAAGTAATTACCTCACGAGATCTAGAACATAAGGCCTCATACGAATTCCACAGTCATACATACACGAAGACAGGTCTTTCGAACTCTTGTTGCTCAAAGCGAGCTGGTGCTCATCTCTTGACTAGATTGGGAGATTTGGACCGCAGGCATCGTCACTGACACCGCGACTCGGGATCTCTTCATCAGCTCGGTCAAGAAATACGCGTCTAGCGGATCTAGCAACCAGCCTCTGGGTGATTGGTACGAGACGACCAACGGTGCAGCAGAAGGCTTCCGTGCTCGTCCCGTGGTCGGTGGTCACCTCGGTGAGTACCTGCCTCCTTCCCGCTACGCTGATTCTAATGTTTCTTTCGCAGCGCTTGTGAGTAAAAGCTGCCTTGTCCATCGCGCCTCCCTAACAATTCCGTTAAATAGCTCATTTTGTGAGCGGTCGTACCCAGCGGGCGTTGGCCTACTTGTTTTCTCCATCAAAATTTTTGCTTTATGTAGATCCGTGTGTTCTGTTGGCGGGTTAATCATGGCAAATATACATGATATTCCGCGACCGCAGCCGGAATTGAAAGGCGATAAGAGCGTGAGCATGTCTAGTATACATACCGCGAGGGTACCAGCGGGAGTGCTCGAGCCTCCTCGCTCCCTCAGTCATCCAAATCGAAGACTTCCTCGTCGTCCGCATTCCTTCGTGATGCCACCTTGTACAGCGGTTCAACGTTGAATTTATTCCCTGTTTTCTGTATGACCCCTGAAGCTCCGTTCAGTGCCCGTCTTAGGCCTGAGTATACTTTCTTCACGTACCGCATTGAGACAGCCGTAGCTCCAGCACAGCCGTGTCAAATTTATCTGAGTTCCCAAGCTGCTCGAAGCCGATCAAGCTGGAAGATATCAGAGGAAGGCCATTGCTCTCTGAGGATGACTTACCGATCCTTTGAAACACCATCGACGAAACATATTACGCATGGAAGCACTTTGATACCTAGCTTCTCCACAAGCCACGGCACGCTCTCGACAAAAACGCGTATAAAGCGCGTTGAGAAGTATTTTGGTGCCAATGCCTAAGACGCAGATCAGCGAGAGAACCGGCAAAGCCTACCCATGCTTACCCTCAGGTGCTTATCCATGATTTCGCATCGTTTGAAATTTGTGTGGTAGAAGTGGACTACGCATCTCGGTTCATGCCTAGTAGTGCGCGACGTAGTTCAGTTTGGTTGGGGACAGCAGCGAGAAAAGAATGAACTTACGCGCTCACACGTACGACTTCCTTCTCATCCGTTATCTCTGTATACTGCCCGTGTTCACTCTTCTTCATCTCCTGCATCCGTTCCATCCTAGTTAGCCATCAGATGTGGCGTGAAGAGGTAGGCTAGAGAAGCACCTTACTCTCTTCTCAGGACATCCAACCCTCGTTCACGTATGCTTGCGTCGCCATCGTTCTCGATCTCTGCTTCCAGTTCAGCGAAGAGGGCCTCATCGTCGTCTTCTTCCTCTTCCCTATTTCGTCTGTGACGATCGGGGCGGTTGGATTCAACGAGTCGAGCGGCTAACGAGGCGACTTTGGTGTTACTGCGGGCCAACCATAGTCAGTAAACATATCATGTCGCGTGGAGACAGTGTCCCTAACCCATCCATGTCAAATAAAAGTAATACCAGAATGCCAGCTAGATCGGACGTGGAGGAGCAAGAAAGGAAATGCGATCGAAGGTTTGGCTTCGGCCATCATCACTTGTACGTTCACCACCATCTCGCATAGATGAAGCTCGTCAGCAGACACATCGACAAGCACGGTGCTGTGAGATTTTCCATCTTTGCTATTGCGTTCGTCGATTTGATCCCTGATAGCGTTTTGTAGGGCCATGTCACCCTACGCCCAGAGGACGATGAGGATATGTGGCATCTGTATAATCTAATTCAGGTGGGCGACTCTGTTCGTGCGCCTGCTGTCCGGTGAGTAGAGTGTTTCACATAATCCTCAAGGTCCTTATTCCCTTATTTCATTTTATAGGCGTGTACAGACTGTGTCATCGACAGGGTCGACGGAATCCCAGCGCGTCCGGTTAAACCTCACTGTTGAAGTCAGTCGGGTCGACTTTTCGTCAGCAGCACCAGCTGCCTCTGCACCGGAATCCGGTGCCGCGGACTCTGTCGCCCCTGGCTCTACATCTGCGGCACTGCACATAGCAGGCCGTGTCACCTCTGAGAACCCGCACGTAAAATTGGGAGCATTCCACACGCTTGATGTTGAAGCAAATCGCGACGTGCGGATCGAGAAAGCCGACGGATGGGATAGCGTTGCTGTAGCACGCGTAGAGGAAGCTATCATCCCAGGGAAAGGAGCGGAAGTAGGCGCCGTCGTCTGCGGCGAAGGCATCGCGGCTTTCTGCCTACTTTCGCAACATATGACGCTGGTGGCCAACCGAATAAACGTACCCATTCCACGGAAATCGGCCGCGTCGGGCGCTTCGCAGCACGAAAAGGGAATGACCAAATTCTACGCAACGTTGTATGACTCTTTCGTTCGGCACATTCCTTTCGCGAATGCTGGTCTACGAGTCATCGTGATAGCGAGCCCCGGGTGGGTCAGAGACGGCGTACATACCTATCTCGTCGAAGAAGCCAATAGAAGGGGTGATAAACCCCTACAACGAGCGTTGAGGGAGAAGGTGGTTAAGGTACACGTGAGCAGCCCTCATGTGCATAGTCTGGTGGAAGTCTTGAAGAGCCCAGAGGTAGGCAACTATTCTGAAATCATATCTGACGTCCTCAATACTAACAAGGGTTTGTAGATCGTCGCCCAATTGAAGGAAACTAAATTTGCTCGAGAGGGCATCGTGCTGGATAGGTGCGTAAGTCTGAAGCAGCCATGGATTCAACTCAATATTTCTTCACAGATTCTTCAAGATGTTAGGCAGCGATGAGATGAGAGCATGGTACGGACCAGATCATGTTTGTCTCGCAGCAGATCGCGGCGCAATTGGGACACTGCTCATTTCAGACGATTTGTTCCGGTAAATGACCATTTTACGTGGAAAATACGTGCTAACGTGTCGTGTTAGGTCGAGTGACCCTGTCACGCGGAAACGGTATGTGGAGGTGGTAGAGGCTGTGCAACAGAAGGGAGGCGAGGTTGTGATTTTCTCCAGCATGCACGAGTCGGGACAACGTAAGTTGTATTTCTACACGATGGCAACTGGCCTAATACTTTTCTGCAGAATTGAACCAGCTAACGGGCATTGCTGCGATACTGACATTCCCGCTCGACGTCGAGGTTGTGGAAGCAGAGGAACGCGAAGCCGCGGAGGAGGAGAAGAGACGACAAGCAGCGTTGGAGGAACAATCTGAACTAGATTAATGACATCACAACACGTGCACTTCGCGATCACGACCCAACGGCTTGAGATCGGACTGGCGACGCGTGTAGCACTTGTCAGCCAAAATGCCCGTCCGATGTTTAGGAAAGCAACCGCCACCTCGACGTGGGCCACAGCGACGAGAACAATGGTCAAACACGCCAGAGACAGCAGCGCCGGCCCCAGCCCAAATAAAAAACGTCAACGGGCAGCCCATGCGACATTCAGACCCAACAAAGTGGCCACCGCTGAAGCAGCAGCAGCAGTAGATGCCGATCCACCCCTTCGCAAGCTCGAGGATCTTCTCAAACACTCTGTAGACAATCCCGCCAAGGGACAATCTGTCGTGTACTGGATGCGAATGGGAGATCTTCGAGGTACAATTCATCACAACTTTCTCCAAGTATGCTTCATACTCACGATGCCCTCTGCACAGTTTCCGATAATAGAGCGCTATCTCTCGCTTCAGAGCAAGCCGTAAAAGACGACATACCTCTCATTGTTCTATTTGCTATAAGTCCTCAGGATTATGTTGCATATGATAGGTCTGCGCGTAGAATCGACTTCACACTTCGTAACCTGTCTAAACTCAAGGCTAGTTCCCGAGGCCATGAAAGCTTCCAGCTTGTACTGATCGCACTGTCCAGGGAACTTTGGCGGACCTCCATATCCCCCTCCACACAATCATCCACACGCCTCGCCGTACCTTGCCGTCTCGCATCCTCACGCTGATGGCTGACCTAGGCTCCACGCGTCTTTATGCCAACATGGAATACGAGGTGGACGAACTCCGCCGCGACATCGAAATATGTGAATTGTCCAAGGAGCAAGGGGCCAAGATGACGTTTGTTCACAATAAATGCATCGTCGAGCCTGGTGTTATCCTTACCAAAGAGAACAAGAGCTACGCGGTGAGTGCCTTCAGCGGAGTCATAGACGCACTGCTAAAGTTGTCTTCTAGGTATACTCTCCCTACCAACGCAACTGGCTGGCGGCTGTCAATCACAATATTCCGCATTACTTAGAAGACTGCCCGAAACCCCAACCGAACTCAAAGTCCATCCACAAATCGAAGAAATTTGCGCCTCTATTCGATACTCCTGTTCCGGATGTCGTCGATGGATTTGAACTTCAAGAAGATGATCGGAAGAGAATGTGCGAATTCTGGCCAGCAGGCGAAGATGTTGCTTCAGAGGTACGATCTTCGATGCACCTATGGCCAGATCCACGCCGATCGGTGTTAAACAGATTCTGCAACGATTTCTTACAACGAAAGTCCGGTCATCCCAGCTCGGAGCAGTCAATCCGCTCGCACCGGGCGCTGAAGAGTCCACAAAATCAAGCCGCATCTTGACATACGACAAAGGTCGAGACCGAGTGGATCGAGATTCCACCAGCAGGCTCAGGTATGTTAGTTCTATTCGACCATATTTCGTGCACCTAACAGTCATACTCCGAAGCCCTTACCTTTCCGCCGGAGTGATATCCGTTCGAGCCTGTGTAAGAGCGGCGATGAAGCTTTTGAAAACAGACAAGGTCGATGGAAGCAGAACGTCGGGCGTTGGACGTTGGATTCAAGAACTCGCCTGGCGGGATTTCTATACCTGCGTTTTGGCGGGCTTCCCTAGGGTTTGCATGGGCAGGCCGTATTTGGAAAGATTCTCGACCGTGGTATGGGAGGATCATCAATCCCCGGAGGACAGCAGTCGCGCTGCCGGAGAAGGTAATCAAGACAGCGAAATGCTCAAGAAATGGAAAGAGGGAATGACAGGCTTCCCTGTAATCGACGCTACGATGCGATGCATCAAAGTGATGGGCTGGGTGCACAATCGGATGAGGATGACCACCGCCATGTTCCTGACGAAGGACCTGATGATCGACTGGAGAGTCGGGGAGAGGGTGTGTGATTCCCATCTTTGTGCTGTACATGCACTGACCGCTGCATCTGCGCAGTACTTCATGGAGAACCTGATTGACGGAGATTTTGCGTCGAATAATGGAGGCTGGCAATGGAGTGCAAGCACTGGGACCGACCCTGTCCCTTATTTCAGGCTCTTCAACCCGTATAGCCAGAGTGAGAAGGTGTGAATTTCCATCCATGAATCCTTTTTTACTCCGGCTGACTCTAAGATAGGCCGACCCTTCCGGAGATTTCATCAGACATTGGGTCCCAGAGCTTTCCAAATTACGCGGGCGTGGTAAGCTTCTTCCTCTTCCTCGAGTGTGGCTTTTGTCTTATAATTTCACCACGTAGACTTACACAAGCCCCCCGCATCCTTAGCGGATGAGCTTGGTTATCCTCGCCCTATCGTCGACCATGCAGAATCGAGGGAGCGAGCTTTTCGAAGGTTCAAGAATCCAGGCGAACCATGAATAGTTAGTTCCGCAAGGGAGAATTTCTTGTCGATGTAGATCAAGCGTGCATAGAACGGTATATCGGTATATCTCAGCGTTAGATATTCGCAAGAAGTCGACAGGAAGGATTCGCCGGTTGAACAGCTTCGAGCAGACCCCGGCAGGGTCAGCATTGCCATGGCGACTTGTGGCGCAAAGCTGACCAAACAGGCCATGATATTTGTCTTGCTTTGTATCTTCTGCTGACGCGCAAATAAGCACCAACTTCGCCTCGTACTTTGCATTGTCCGGCTGTGTGGAATCCACTGGGAATGCTTGCATAGCGCGAACGATAACCAATCCTTGCTGCCGTTTCCATGGTTTCTCTTCTTGTCACTAGGCAACCGTATTTTCCTTGCTTTGGCTCTGTGGGCAACCCTCGAAATTTCCCTGAACTGGCAATTCTACCTGGCAACGATGCAGGGGAGCGGTATCCATGGCTCGCTTGGTTTAAGGCCAATCCCACCTCGAGGCACGGAGCTTGAGCTATCGCTTCCGCTATTTAAGCATGTACGAAATGGACCGACGTTTCCTCATCGGTACTGTTACAGTACTTGTCACCCCCTCCACTTCACCCTTCCCACTCTTCTCGTTTCCTTTCCCCCTCCAACGAAGTTTTTGCATCGTCTAGTCAGTGACCAGCGACCCGCAAATGTCTTATTCCAACGTCAACTCCTACTCTTCCTTCTTCCCTTCCTCCCCTACCTCTCCTAACGCCTTCAACCTCTTCATCGCCTCCCAATCTCCCCGTGATGCCCATGCGACGTACCAGGACCTGCGCCAGGTTCTCCGCCCCTCGAACCAGAACCAAAACACACCCGCTAAAAGGTCTTCGAGCGGTGCATCCGTCAAGTCGGGCCTGAAGAGGTTCCTCGGCGCCAGGAACTAAAACCGCCAAAAACACAGTGGATACAATACCCGCTCCTCTGTTGCATTCCACGCCCTGCTGAAGCTCTCGGCTCGCAGCGTTGCCTACCGCGCCGACTCCGCGCCGTCGGACATGATCTGATCCGCGCCTGACTTGAGGCTCTGAAGCGGCTCGCAATGGGCGGGCTAACGCCCCTGTTCATCGCTTGTACATCGTCGAACATAGCGTCGAAGCTATCATGCACCCCGCGAAGACGAGAGACGCGCAGATCCTCGCTCGCCATGAGCACAAACGAACTCGTTGCAGGGTCGTCTCACGGACAGTCGCATCGCCGCGACCGAGTAGGGTGGTGCCGATCATGCGTGGGGCGGGAAGCCGTTGAAAACTCGTACTTGATTAACATTGGACACTCGTCATCCATCGGACACTCCTCCTCACTGTATCATGGACATTTTCGCAATCTTCCTTGTAGCACTAGGATCTCCAGATGTGTACAGATGCATTAGCGAACACTGTATATGATCGAACACCTCGGCATTCATGGGTGCCTAATAAAGCGACATACAAGTACCGCAATTACGTTGCCTTATGTAGGGTTCGGAAGGTCAAACCTTCAGACTGCGGTGCGAGCTACTGATGTGGCTGTTGGTCCTCAAAGGCTTCACATCTTGAATCTAAGAACCATCATATATGAATACAGATGTCCTACTAAGATACACGCGGGGATTGTTGAAATCCGAATACTACTACACCGCCGTCGCGAAGCTCCTGCCTCCCATCGAAGCACTTAGCGAGCCAGATCATAGCAGCATCTGCGCCCCACTCCACCGTCGGCCGTGCCGACAGTGCTGCAAATCGCCCAACTGACAAACGGTCAAGACTACGACACCGCTCTTGGGGAAAAGAGCGGATCGCTTTTAAATTAACCAGTACGCGAGCGCTGTTGAAGCGGAGGAGCGGAGGCCATTTAAGCGGAGTGGTTCTCGCGAGCCCACTTGGCAGCCTCGACCATGTTGATGAGTGAGGCCTCAGTCTCCTTCCAGCCGCGGGTCTTCAGACCGCAATCCTACGAAAAAAACGGAGCGTTAGCAACGAAATAACTTGCTGGATAGATAGCCGGACTGACGGGGTTGATGAACAGCAGGTTGGGAGGAAGGATCTCGAGCATGGCCTTGATACGGTCCTTGATTTCCTGCTCAGAGGGAACACGGGGCGAGTGGATGTCATAGACACCGGGGCCGATCTGGTTGGAGTAACCGTAGTGCTTGAAGGTCTTGAGGAGCTTCATGTCACTCTTAGAGGCCTCAATGGAAATGACGTCGGCATCAAGACGTTGAATGGAGGGGAAGATGTCATCGAAGTCAGAGTAGCAGAAGTGCGAGTGGGTCTGCAGCTTGTCGGAGACACCAGCGGTAGCGAGCTTGAAGGAGTCAACGGCCCATTTGAGGTAGGCGTCCCAGTCAGCGCGACGGAGAGGGAGCTTATCAACGAGTCAGCATCCTCCTGAGAGGAGAGGTTTGAAGCACTTACACCCTCACGGATGGCAGGCTCGTCGACCTGGATGGCGTGGATGCCAGCCTTCTCAAGATCAACGACTTCGTCGCGGAGTGCGAGAGCCAGCTGCTTGGATTGCAGCTCACGGCTCACATCCGCACGGGGGAAGGACCAGTTGAGGATGGTGACAGGGCCAGTGAGCATTCCCTTCATGGGCTTCTTGGCGACACTCTGGGCGTAGCTGCTCCACTGGACGGTGATAGGCTTGGGACGGCTGACATCGGAGACGATGATGGGAGGGCGAACATAGCTGTACAGGTCGCGTAAGACCGACACCCGTGGAAAGAAAACGAAGCACTCACCGAGAACCGTAGCTCTGAACCCATCCATTCTGGGTGAAGACAAAGCCTTGAAGTTGCTCGCCAAAGTATTGCACCATGTCGTTCCTTTCAGGTTCACCATGAACCAACAGGTCGAGGCCAATTCGCTCCTGGAACTCGACGACAGACTCGATCTCCTTTTTGATGAAATCATCGTATTCCTGGGTGGAGATTTCTCCCTTGCCAAGCTTGGCCCGCGCAAGACGGATCTCTTTGGTTTGCTAGACGCGACGGTTAGAAAACAGGTGAGAGAACAAAGAACGATCAGCGCACGGGGAAAGAGCCAATGGTGGTGGTGGGGAACAGAGGAAGGTGGAAATGCTTGGCCTGGACCTCCTTGCGAATAGCGAAGGGGTTTTGGCGCTCGAGCATGTCAGGGGTGATAGCAGCGACACGCCTGCGGACACTATCATCCGAGGTGGCCTCGAACTTGCGGCGGTTGGCGATGGAAACCTTGTTGGCCTCAAGAGCGGCGGCGACCTTGGGATCCTGAGAGTCTGAAAGGATCGCGGCAAGGGTAGAAACCTCCGCAGCCTTCTCCAGGGCGAACGAGAACCAATCTTTCTGCTCAGGAGTGAGCTTGTCTTCGGACGCAAGCGTAACAGGAGTGTGCAGGAGCGAAGACGATGTCGCAACGATGACGCGATCTTGGCCGAGAACGTCAAGGGCAACCTTGGCTAGCTTGATGGCAGCATCGAAGTCGCTCTTCCAGATGTTACGACCGGACACGAGACCGAGTGAAAGGACGATGTCGGTGTTCTTCACGGCGTCGACGACTTCCTGTAGCTGGCCAGGTGCACGGTCTAGGTCGATGTGAAGACCAGCGACGGGGAGCTTGGCAACGAAAGAGAGGTTAGAGTCGAGGCGGGAGAAGTAGGTGGTGAGGAGGATCTTAGGAGCAACCGGGGACAGCTCAGCGTATGCAGTGTTGTACTCCTTCTCAAGGGTAGCAGCTGTGTCGAGGACCAGGATTGGCTCATCAATCTGGACCCACTCGGCGCCGGCGGCTTTGAGATCAGAGAGGAGGGTCTTGTAGATGGGGAGCAGCTTGGGAAGGAGGGAGATCGGCTGGAAGCCAAGCTTGGCGGTTTTTTCTGGCTTGCCAAGAGCCAAAAAAGAGACAGGTCCAAGAACGACGGGGCGGGTGGTGACGCCGGCCGCCTTAGCCTCCTTGAACTCCTCAACGGCCTTGTTGAAGTTCAGTTTGAACTCAGTCTCCTCAGAGAACTCAGGGACAACGAAGTGGTAGTTCGAGTCGAACCTAGATATGGAAAGTGGTCAGTGATCGTCATCGATCGTGTCGGGCAGAAGATGGGGATAACGACGTTGATTGACAAGGTGGCGTGTCGAAAAGTAAAGCTTACCATTTCTTCATTTCTGAAGCAGGGACGTCGACGCCGTCCGCTTGACGACCACGGCCCATGGCAAAGTACACGTCCAAGGGTGACAAACCGAGACCGACATAACGTTTCGGAATAACGTTGAACGCAGCAGAGTGATCAAGGACGTGATCGTATAGGGAGAATTCACCACTGAACGAACCCCCGCAGTCAGTATCGGATGTCTCGGTAATCGATGGCGATCTAGAGACATACCTGGGGACGAAGTCTACGCCCTGGGCCTTGACGCTGGTCCAGTTGAACTTCTTTACCTCAGCAGCGGTTTTAGTAAGGTCGTCCGCAGAGACTTTGCCAGCCCAGTAGGCTTCGACGGCCTTCTTGACTTCACGGTTCGCGCCTACGAGAAAAGACGCGTTAGGCCTCGCAGTGCGATGTCTTGGAACAATGCGATCTTACCAATGCGAGGGAAACCGAGGACGCTGGAAAGAACCATTTTTCGTACGCGAGAGAGATGAGAAAAAGAGGATACGGTGGTACGATGTTGAAGAGGATGATCTCCTCAGAATTGCGTCTTTAAATACGATATGCACGTGCTTGATCATCGATAAATCACGAATTATCAGATCGGACGCGTCCCGGACAGACAAGTACGCAACGACCCCTGGATCGACGCGAGCGGTACCCTTTACTGAGAAGCGAGCGGTACTCGGTCAATGTCAGTGTCTCATATCGCGAACGCGCGTCTATTCAACCTCAATATCCTATATCTACTGTGCTACAATACAACACGGACATAATAATGTTTATGCGGAGCCGTTTCCAGCACGCCCTTTCATTCGTTCGAACGCCAGCCGGACGATTCGCTTCTTTTTGAACACTCTCTTGATCTTGGACTCCGTCGGTTTAGGTGGCTTCGTCTCGACAGAAAGCACAGCTGGCTGGTCAAGGCCTTGCCCCTCCGGGAATTCAGCAACCTCGATAGCAGGGTCGACCGGACGGGTAGCAGGCGTGATCGGACCATCACTGTCTGAGCCTGAGTTGGACGATGCGGATGCGTGCTCACTCGGGGCAGCTGAGTCAGGATTCGAGCCGGATTTGGGCACTGTCAAGAACGTAGGTGGCGAAACGTCTTCGGCTGGTGGACTGTCGAAAGCATAGACTTCATCTGAGCTTAGTGAGCTGTCCGTCTTGTCGCTGGACCCATGCACCGTGTCGCCCGCCAAAGTTTCTCGCGGTCCGGGTTGAGAATACGTTTCTGTAGGCTCAGCTAACGTCGAATCGAGTATCTCGTCCTCCATGACGAAAAATGTATCCAGAGTCATGATTTCTTTGCGTAGATCCTTCAAGGAGATGCGGCTCAATGGGTTGATGGTGAAGATCCGTTTGAGTATAGCATTGGCCCCATGAGAGATAGGAAGAACCTGGCGAAGGAAGTCTCTGTCGTGCAGATAAGCAGCAAAACAATCGTCGTCCGATGTCGCTAAGCGCCATGGATTGCGACCAGTGATCATGTTCGTAAGGATGACACCCAGAGACCAGATATCGCTGTGCCGAGTGGAATACCGGCCCACGGACAGCTCCTTCCCGATACATTCTGGAAGGAGGCAGCAGACGTGAGTACGAACCGTTCAGGCGATGTAATTGAAGACTGACCTGGACTCATGTAGTAGGAGCTACCGCAGCCAAAATCTGTCGATATTGTGTCTTGAGTTGAAAGACCGAAGTCCGCAAGACGGATATCGGCGCCGCCCTTGGAGCAAAGAACGTTCTCCGGTTTGATATCTCGATGGAAGACGCTCTTCTCGTGACAATACTGGACGGCGTCGATGAGTTGAACGAACGACCTTTTCACAAGCTGCACGTTATTGTGGAAGACCTGGGTCTCGGTAATGGCGGTGAACAGGTCCCCACCCGGACAGAGGTCGAGGATAACGTAGATGAGTTTCTCGTCGACAATGGCTCGATGGAGGGTGACAATGTTGGGATGATCGCAGACCATCTTGTGGAGGGTGATCTCGCGGTCTTGATACTCCTCTTGGTGGGACCCCTTCTCGGGCCGTAGCAGGCACTTCACGGCGTAGTGGACAGGCTTGTCAAGGGGGGACAACACGTCGAGCGCGCGATAGACCCTGCCGTAAGCACCGCAGCCTAAACTTTCCAGAAGTTTGAGGCGGCCGTTGTCGATCGAGGTCCCCGTAAGGTCAGGCATAGAGTCGGTGAGAGTAATGCGGCCCATGATGAATAGTAGAAATATCGAAGAAGCACTAAAGGGTTGAAGTAAAAGAAGGCCAGCTTGCAAGTTGTAGGGAGAAAAAGGGTTGAAACGAAAGCGAAGAAAGAAGTGGGGAGAAGAGGGGCGAGGCTGGCATGTTTTAAGAATGAAGTGGCTGACCGGGCGTTGTGCAGGCTGGCTGTCAGTTTGCAAGTCCCGATATGGAAACCGTGCAGGCGAGATCGACGCGTCTTGCAATTGGGCAATATGTTTTCCAGCAAAGTTTCACCAGATTTGTCCGAACTGCTCCCGCTTTATCCGCCTCTCGGCCCAGACGGTCCGCCGGATTCCCTTAAGACGTCGAGCTCTTCATTCCACTTCGCCATCCTCTCCCATCATGGCTGATAACCCATCCTTCGTTCTCCGCGCCGTCAACGACGTTGCTTATGAACAACGACCCATCCCCGAAAGTAGGCTGACCTCGTGCAAGTTCAGCCTTCCCATCTGACAGGCTCCAGTTTCCGCGGACCAGGTTCTCGTCGAAGTGAAGAAGACTGGTGTGTCGTGTCGCTCAGTATTTCGGTCATATCTGAACCACGTACGCGCGATCGTCCAGGCATATGCGGTTCAGACGTATGTAGCACATCGGTCGCGTCAGCACCGCCAACATCGAAAGTGCATCTTAGGTACATTACCTCGTCGAAGGTCGTATCGGCCACTTCGTTGTCAAGAGTCCCATGGTGAGCACCTGCGATCCGCGTAGATGTCACCCAACTAAGCCATCGAGCAGGTTTTGGGTCATGAATCCGCTGGAATCGTTGCCAAAGGTTGGTTGCTCGCCCAGGAGCAATTTCCGGTTCTGACAGGGCGTAGTGGGCCCCGACGTCAGGCATCTCAAAGTCGGCGATCGCGTAGCATTGGAGCCTGGCGCGACCTGCCGTGCGTCGAACATGACCAGCATATATGCACGTCTTTGATCCGTACAACACAGGGAAGTGCGATGCCTGCAAGTCCGGGAAATATGAAGTGCGTGCGTCGACACTTTCATACGGCCGCTTTCTGATCCTTCGCCGCTGCAGCTTTGCCCTGATATCGTCTTCGCCGCTACACCTCCGTACGACGGTACTTTGGCTCGCTATTATCGTTTACCCGAGGATCTTGCCTTCCCGCTGCCGGAGAATGTATCGCTCGAGGATGGTGCCATGGTACGATGGCTTCCATCTCCCACCGCAGTCAACTCCCAACACCGCAGATTAGATCGAGCCTCTCGCTGTGGGCATTCATTCGGTCGCCAATCTCGGCACATTCCGCACCAACCAATCCATCGCCGTCTTCGGATGCGGGCCCGTCGGCCTGCTCTGCATGGCTGTCGCGAAAGCTCTCGGCGCGTCCCGCATCATCGCAATTGACATCAACCCAGCCCGTCTTGACTTCGCCAAGAGCTACGCCGCGACTGATGTTTATCTCCCACCTAAGTTCGAGGAAGGGGAAACTAAGCCTGAGTATAGCAAGCGTAACGCTGATAAGATGAAGGCGGATGTGGGCATCGAAGAAAGGGGACACAAGGCAATCGATCTCGTCATCGATGCCAGTGGCGCCGAAGTTTCGATCCAGACTGCGCTGCACATTTCAAAGTCTGGCGGAACAGTTGTCCAGGTATATCAACTTCTTTGTCGATCCGGGCACGCCAGCTGATGCTGGACTAGGTCGGGATGGGGAACCCCAATGTCACGATCGATATAGGTCAACTCACCACAAAGGAGCTGAACTACAAGGGTTCATTTCGTTATGGGGTATGATGATGGTCCTTCCTCCGTCTCCTCGGATCTGACGCGCTATGACAGGCTGGGGACTACCCTCTTGCCATCGCTCTTGTTGCCCAGGGTAAAATTGACTTGAAGCCCCTTGTCACCCACCGGTAGGTCGACTGCACACCGGAGAAACACCTGCCGGCACTGATGTCCTCGTGTAGCTACACTTTCGACCAAGCTATCGCTGCATTCCAGGCGACACGAGTAGGGAAGAGCGAGGATGGCAGGGGTGTCATCAAAGCAATGATCTCGGGGCCTGACTTCCCGGCTGATGCGGCTTGAGGGTTCTCTTTGCGACTCGAGATGTCTATTTGCGACGCGAGGTGTGCAATTATGTATTTGTAAAGTATAGTTAGATTGTCGAAATCGTATATGCATAGTTGCCGAGAGCAGCGATGGGAGCAGGCACCGGATGGCGAAAACCTCGAACGCGGTAGATGCCTAGAGCTTCCAGACTTCCTTGGAGGTGAAGCCCATTTCTCCCAAAACTCCTCGTACAGGGCCTTGAGAAAAGTTTCGGCCAAAAGGTCCAGATATTGCATTGACCATTCTGCTGAAACCGTGAGCGCCGGCGTACGAGTGGTCATGAAGGAAGACTCACGGATCGGGTCCACAGACGAGAAAAAGAATCTTCCGGTTCGGCCTCGGTGCCTCAGCCATGCCAAAGAGCCTGCGCAACCACGTTCTCCGTTGGTCGAGTCCTAGGCATCGCTCGATGGCAGTGTTGTCGATACGGCCCACATGGGGAGCAGGCATATGTGAGGTAGGAGCAGGTCCGTCCAGAGAGTCCACAAAAAGCCGCAGCCGAAACCTTTCCGGATTCTGAGCAGCAAACCTAGTGAGGCGGTCCATTATTCTAGGCGGAGGGAGCTCAGCGGGAGTCTGCGACGAATGGAGCAGGGTAAAGCGCGTCTTAGCGTCGGGCGAGCGGGAAATCACTGAGTGGAAGAGTTGGTAGAACGGGGTTATGCCTGTTCCTCCAGATATCTGGGAGGCGAAGTCAGAATATCACAAGGGCGAAATATGCCCAGCCTAACCATACCATGATAACTTCGTCCCACTCCCCGTCTCTCCACGGCCATGTCGTAATAGGGCCGCGGAGCTCCAGTTTCTCCCCTCCGTGTTTGCTGTGCAACCAGCGGCCAACTTCGCCTTTGGGGTATTTTTTGATCCAGAAAAGCATGCGGCCTTCCTCGTCCACTCCTTCTAGCGGAGTATATGGCCTTTCTACCTGGATATCGTCGTCCTTGATGAATACTGACCATATTGGAGCGAACGCGGAAGCAGAGGCGTCGGCTGTATCTCGGGGCGGAAGTAGGTGGGGTGGGACTACCACCTCAAGGAGCTTCGTGTCTGGGCCAGCAGTCTCATTGGATATTACTGTCGAGGGCGTAAAATGGGAGGGCGAAAGGGGGGATGTTGATAAAGTGGGAGCCGACCGCGACGCATCTGGAAAGAAGAAATAGACGGAAAGGCCAGTAACCGCGCCTACTCCAAGGGCAAGAGGAACGAAGCGGGAAGTCGTACGTTTCTGGGCTTGTTGGGTGCCCGAAGAGTAGCGGCGACAACGAGGGAGGCTGCGGCGGAGCACGTATTGGTGAAGCAGACGTTGCCCAGGAAGGTTCATGAAGAGAAATATTTCGTCACGACTGTCACAGTCATGTGCTCGTGATTCTACACCAAGTCGCGTCACGCTCTGGCCAATGTCCTTTGCACCATGCCGTTCAAGACGAGAAATCCCTATTACCTGCGTATATCCGCGACCAGCGTACTTCCTGTATACGTATGTGCTCAATAAGCTAACTGGTTCTTACCCTCGAAGCTGTCACACAGTTATACCTCGACGAACGCCATTTAGCGTGGATGTCTGATACGGTTCTACAACAGGTCCTGGCCGACCTGAGACCACAGTCCGCGGTTCCCTCTTTTCTCCTGTGATGCTTACACTGATCCAAATTCAAAGTATCTTGCCCAAACTCAAGGCCGAAGCGAGCATTGTTCCCGGCAGTGCATCATCGCTAAAGAAGGCCACGGTTGACACACATAGAGGAGGTACGGCTATCTGCACATCGCTCAAAATAAGCTGAACATTTCCCTTTCTAGAGACCTATCAGTTTTGCTACTTCTTTCGCAAGACCGAACCTCATTCCGTTCTAGTCAAGGTATGTAAGTTGGGTTAGCGCTCCGTGGCTTGACCTCAAACTGACACTCCTTTGGAGTCAAGGAACTTTGTGGCACTACCTCCGCAGAAACGGCCCGCAATGCCTCCCCTCCAGTCCCGTCTTCATCAAGGCCACCCCGAGGGAAGAGGAAATCTAAAGCTGACGTTGCTGAACAGCCCAAGGACGTGGCCGCTCGTAAGAAGCGCAGAACAAAGGGCAAAGGGAAAGCACGAGACGAAGCGGATAAGCTATCAACGTCCAGTGGCGAGGACTATGACTACGATCTCAACCCTGCAGAACCGCGCCGATCCCGACGACCTAAGAAAACGCCTATCGGCGCATATCGAGAAACAGACGGCGACGGCTCACCCATAGAAATACCTGCAGAGTCCGGAGGGCAAGCCGTTGATGTCGACATGGCTGAACAAGCCGTCCCCGCGGAAACGCCCGGCCTCGAGTCAAGTCCCTCGGGCAATATGGATATTGACCACGCGCCTGATTCAGAGGCTGCGCCTCCGACGTCCCTCGAGCTAGAAATCGAGGAAGAGGAAAAACCAAAACCGGTCTTGCGATTAAATTACCAGGGTTTCAACATATACGGACACTGTCTTTGCATTGTCGTAGAACCGTGGCCTCCCATACGGGCCGCGACAAGGGCTCCTTCTGTTGTTTCCGCGCTTACAAGAGAACCTAGCATTGCGCCACCTGTCTCTGCGCCAACACCTGGGCCCGGCATGCGAGAGAAGACCCCGCTTTTCCTCCCCGACGACTGGAGAGAAAGGAGCGTGACTCCTGCTCCGTTTCGCGGTCAAAGCATACCCCCATCCACGACTTCGCTTCTTGATCCCCGATTCTCGGAAGATTCTGATGAGTCGGAAGATGACGGAGGGATGATGCAGTTCAGTCAGGTACTGAATAACGCGGGAGATGCGCGAGCGGGAGCTGCGGACGACGACGAAGATGCGGACACTGGGATGTTCTTTGGGGATGCGGACGAAACGAGAGAGCTGTGAGACAAGGTATTGCTCGTATTACTTGAGGTGTATATTATTGGTTCTAATGCATTAGACGGTAGGGTCTCATGGAATGTCAAGCTCGCCCAATCTCCTTGAGAATCTCTAGTTTCCTAGCGTCCGACACCTCCCTGAATCCTGCATTGGTCGTTTCAAACACGCCATGTCCTCCAGAGAGGGCGCGTAACCGGTTGGAATAGTCGAGCATTTTACTCAGTGGCGCAAGAGCATGCACAGAGCGCCTGAGACGAAGTGCACCAGAGGACCCAGGCGAGCCTGCTCCACCAGAGGGTGATAGGATAGAAGGCGGGATGTACACTCCTTCATCCGGATAACCTCCGATCTCCTCTGTCCCGTCTGCCTCGATGGTTGACCCGGTGCTGAGATCCAACACTTCGCCGCCGTGCTCCGTCAAGTCCTTCACGACCTTTCCAAGGCTGTCCTCCGTGACGGATATTTTGAGGTGGACATAAGGCTCCATGATCGGGCCTATGCCGGCGTCGCGAATGCGATTTCGCATGATGACTGCGGTTGCCCCAGTGAGCATCGATGCAGCTACCCCCGGCGGTATTGAGAATTGTTTCAGCTGGATGTGGAGATGGGACATCGCTAGCGAACTGTTGGGCGAGTTTGAAAGGGCGCTCGAGATGCCATGAGCGATGTAGGACTGAGGAGTGCCTGCCATCGTATCGGGGGCGGGAAAGGGATGACCGTTCTCGTCGAGAACAACATTGCCGTCCCAGATAGGGTCTCCCTTTTTGGCGTGATCTAATGGTCGGATGTCGAGAGTGACCGAGATTTCGACTTGCTTTCCGCCAGCATCGGTCTGCCATATGTGGGAGTTCGGATCGGGTGCGCCAGGTCCCAAACCTTCTCGGTAGCTGACACGGCGTCTGCCAACTTCGAACCGTGCATTCCATTCGTCCCTCAGGCGGCCCTCAACGATTTCGAGATGAAGCGCGCCCATTCCATGCACCAAGATCTGCCCCTCCTGTACGTCCACGCGGACGGAAGGATCCGTACGAGCAAGGGCCTCCAAGGCTTCCTGGACCGGCTCTAAATCGGAATGCGATTGAGGGACAATGGAGGCAGCTATGACTGGAGCTGGAGGAGTTATTTCGCGAAGAACAGTACGGGCAGACGCCGGGCCACCGGTGGATACCAATGTATCTCCGGTACGGGTATACTTAAGGCCCAGAATCACACCCACAGAACCGAAGGCGAGCTCGTCCACTTCTTCTGCTTCTGAAGCATATAACAGGAGTAATTTTGACACGCGTTCGCGTTGATTTCTAATCGTGTTGAAGACGACGCTGTGCCGCGTAAGTTTCCCTGCAAAGACACGTTGTGTTTGACGCGTCGTCAGCGAGCTGACGGCGTACCTGAATACACACGGACGAAGGTCATCCAACCTCGCTTCTTGTCCCATGCGACTTTCCATGCAAGCAGCCTGACTGGGCTGTTGGGACCCTGAGGGTCATGGGCCACATCGAGCGGGCTAGCCAAAAGTTCCCCGACGTAGTCCATGACAAGATCTGTACCAATATTCTTCATGGCTGAACCACCGAGGACAGGAAGAATTTCGTTCTTTATGGTGGCCTGGCGGAGATGGCGAATGACGTTCGAACTGTCCACGTTGAGGTACGCGGTGGGACTGGACGGAAGACTTAGAAGCTCTTCCATCAGCTCCTCCGAGAACATGGACAGGTTTTCCAGTAGCTGCGTACGTGCCGGAATCAAGAGCGGGAGGATAGGATGTGAGGCAGATATAATGTCCAAGCTGCTGAACGCTTCGTCATCTCGTGGCAGAGGGTGACGCGATGCCGTCCCTTGTTCATCCCACTTCCAAACTTCCCATTTTACGAGGTCGACAAGGCCTTGAATTCCCGGCTCCGCTTGGGCATAATGTTGAGGGTCAAAGGATGCTATAGGGAGAACCAAGGCCATGGGACGAGGATGTAGCCGGTGCGAGAGTAAGGAAGCAAGGGATGCGCAGAATGAGGCTCCAGGTCTGTCCAGCTTATTCAAAAACATGATCCTCGTCGCCACACCATACCTGTGAGCAGGATGGGTTCAGATAAACATTAGAAGAGGTCCATATACGGCCTCACCTAACCAACGCACCTGTCTAGCTGCCTCCACACACCCTTGGTTTGCGCTTCGACACCCTCAACAGAATCGATCAGGACAACGGCCCCGTCCACGACTCTACTGGCACTTTCGACCTCCATCCCAAAGTCTGCATGTCCCGGAGTGTCGATGAGGTTGAACGTCCAGTTCTTCCATTTGACTGGTATACTGGCCGACTGAATGGTAATTCCACGTTCCCTTTCCGCAGGTAAGAAATCAGTTGTGGTGCTGCCCGTATCGACCGTGCCTCGTGTAGTAAGATATGAGGACTTGAGCAGGATGGATTCCGTTAGCGTGGTTTTTCCCGAGTCTTTATTACGGACGGTCAAGCGAGTGCAGGGGTCATTTTCCGATTGCAGACTCACCGATATGGGCGACGAGCGCCATGTTGCGCGTTTTCGAGGGGTCATGGCTCGTTGGCTTGGAGTATGAACGGCGGCCAAGATTCGCTATCCTGGATGGACGGTAACGCGTCCATGGGCGGAGGAGCATGAGCAGGCTAGAACATCCAACGCGCAGCAAAGCCATCACATGGCCTTGTGGAACTAACAACTGCAAAGAGGTGACCTATTGTCGCGACCACAACAATGCAACTCATACATTGGCCTCCCTCTCTTCTCCGACTGCCGCTATGGCTTCAGATGCAACGGATAGCCTCGAGGAACGCATCAGGCAGCGCGAGGGCGTCATTAAACACCCGCTGCAGACCATTCCTGTCGCCACTCATCCTACAATTGGGAACATACCCAATACGCCACTTGCTGCATCCGTCATCGCGTTCCTTCTAGGCGGTCTATTCTCTCTGGGGTTTCTGCTTTTTGTAATTGGCGGCTGTAATGCATACTGGTGGACAAATCCCCAGCTTGGCTTCTTTGTGGCTGCGTGGGCCGCTTTCCATTGGGGAGAGTTCGCCGTTACTGCAGGGTGGAATCTCGAGAAATGCAGCGTGGACTGTGAGTCCGAAGTCCTTCTCATAAACCGTCCTAATCCTTTCTTCAGCGTTTTTGCTCGATAATGGCGCCATGTATCATATTGCAAACGGTGCTGCTTTGACGGAATACCTCGTCACGCTTTACTTCAGACCTGAACTAAAAGCGTACCCATATTTAACACCCATTGGTATGTTAGTCCTACACTGCTGTGTGCCCGTATCCTAAAGTCGTTTTCCTTAAAGGAATAATACTCGTCATCTTGGGCCAGGCATTGCGATCAACAGCGATGATTCATGCCTCGACAAATTTCTCTCATTCAGTCGCATTTCAGAAGCGGCAGGATCATAGGCTTGTGACCGATGGCGTTTATGCGTAAGTTCTGCGAGTGTGACTCTCAAAAATCAGCGACTGACCCTTCATGCAGCTGGTTCCGTCACCCTTCGTATGCAGGTTTCTATTATTGGGCATTAGGTACACAGCTCGTGCTGCAGAACCCTTTGACGTTCATCCTCTTCGCAATTCTGCTATGGAGATTCTTCTACTATCGGACAAGAGGTGAGCACCTCAACTCTAAACTCGTTCAAATTGACTCATGTTCTCTATCCAGCGGAAGAAAAGGCGTTAATACGCTTTTTTGGTGACGACTACGAGAAGTATCGACGAGGAGTCGGGACAAAGATACCCTTTGTCCCCTAGTCCCCTGATCCACATTCATTCTTTCGCCATTTGCTGGGTTTATATGGAGTACACAGAATATTCTGCCACAATGAACTTGCGCTTAATGATTCGGTTGCATATCAGAGGTGTTCAGGTCATATTCATAGGAAGGGCCGTGCATGCAACATGGATTGTACATAATACCCCACGCTCAGAACACCTACTCAGAGGCTGAGATCGGGCCCTTGTCGGAGACGTAGATACCGTCCAAGAATTTACGTATATCCTTGTTCCGCACACGGCAAATGCCCTGGATCGAAGCAGCTACGAGAGCGTGTCAGATTGTCGATATTCACAGTATCATCACTCGAACTCACCAGATTGTGAGACCATATCGATATCGTTGCCCTCAAGAATCAGCTCGTCCTTCTGCGCCGGCGACTCCGCGATGTTAACACCGCTCAGCATACTGACATGTCGTACAGTCTGCGCCATCGAGTCAGAAAAACGAATAAGGTGGATACTATTGCAGAGACAAACTTTTTCGCCAAGGAAATTACGGATCTCCACTTGGGTTCCATCGTTTTGAATGATGCAGTTGATCGGGAAATGGGCGTAGACAGCGCGCATTTTGTATCGGAAGCCCTGTAGTGGATGGTATTAGCGCGATGTGTCGAGAAAGGATGGTCGCACGAACCTGAGTGACACCGACGACCATGTTGTTGATGAGTGTCCGGATCGTCCGCAGGCATGCGACATGCTTGCGCCCGCCTTGCCAGACAGCGAGAGACACCTTATTCGTCTTCCCGGTCACCAACTTGATGTCCATGTTGACATGGCGGACATTCTTTGTGAGGGTTCCTCGAGGCCCAGTTACCGTGATAACGCGGGACTTGACGGAAACTTGGACGTTTTCGGGGATGTCGAGTTCTTCGGTCTTGAGGACGTCCCGCATCTGGATTGGGCGGAGAGTCAGTCCGGCTTTGGGCAAGTTCCACTGTGGTCCATCCGAAGTCATCCTCCACCATCCATCGATTCCACCGCGTCGAAATCGTCAAAACGAGTGTCAAACGGACGCCGACATTCAGGAGACTCCAGAGGACCCAAAGACAGCAGGACACAACAGCGGTACGCACCTTGAGCGATAGTTTTGAGGGGTGTTAGACGGCTGGTCGGTTTGACGGTCGATTTGCTCAAGCCAGCTGACATAAGCCCTACCGCTTTCAGTAGTTGGCGCACTGCCACGCTCATCCATGAACAAGCATCGTACTGTCTTTCTCTGTCAAAATCGGTCTTTCCTGGCGCTCCCATTGCTCAAGAATGAACCAAATATATCGTTCCATCTCTAAGGCTCAGGCAACAAGAATGAGCGATGGACAAAGGCTGCGGTACACGACTCCGGAGTTGGCAGGCCCAGGTCCGAGCGCCGACAATGGTCGGGGCTTAAAACTGAGCTGATTGTCACGCGGTGTCATCCGGACCTCTCTTGCAGCAACCACCACCATCGTGCTACTCGTTCGTCTCGCTGTGTCTGCCAATCTGTGTGAGACTGGTTAAAGATTGACACAAACTCTACGACCGTCTATCGTTAGACTTCCAGTAGGATTCCTTGGCCGTCTGTCTTATTTGAGACTTTGCCCCTCCGTGCCAGCTGCGCATAAGTTCGATTGGCATGTCTCTCTATTCCGCCCACAGCCATTACGGCCAGCCGCCGTACTCGCATTATTCCCAACCTGCCGCTCACAGTGGATATCATTATCAGTATCAGCAACCGCCTCCACCGATTCCTCCGGCGCCTGTCTACCTCGACCCAGTTTCGTTCCGCCGCGAGTACACCAGCCGTCTTGCAGAGCTGACTGTCAACTCCCGACCCGTCATCCAACACTTGTCAATGCTCGCCCAAGACTATTCTCGATATGCGGAAATTGTTGCTCAGTGCGTAGAGAGTCATATACGACGGGTGAGTCCTTGTTCTCCACTCTACGGTTGTTCTTCACCGTCTGCGTCAATGATAATCGGTGGTGTCCTACACATCATTCATACCATGTGTTGCCCACTTGTCATGTATCGTAGTCTAGTCCTACATTGAGCACAAAGACAAGTAAGACGGCTCGCCGATAAAAAAAGTATCAGAGATCGATCCTCTGGCTGCAGTCACTTGTCCTTTCGTTGTTTGCTTTTTTTTTCTCTTCTGTCCTTTGCAATCCCCATCTTCCGTTCCGCGGGTTGCTGACTCATGATTTCCTTTTTTGGTTTGTTTGTGTACAGGTGCCGCCTTGGATGAAGCTACCTGCGTTCTACCTTTTGGATGCCATCTCTAAAAATGTGTATGAACCGTATGCCCGTCATTTCGCAGCATTCGTCATTCCATTGTTTCTGGAGACGTATGGCCAGGTCGACGAAAATACGCGGAGTAAGATGGAAGAGATGCTCCTGACTTGGCGAACAGGTTCACCTCACGGTAAAGAGTTGTTCGGCGTGCCCCCTCAAGTGGCCATCGAACGAGGCGTTTGGGGCGATGGCGGTTCTAGTCATGTGAGTACCATCTGCCATGTCGCCCTCAATATCTTCTGACGGTCGTGCAGTCAATGTCAAGTTTCCATAGCGGATCCGGCCATATCACGAAAGCCCAAGTTCTCAGCGAACTTGAGTTTACTCTCGGACAAAAGGAACGTGCTTTGCAAGCTAATCCTTACGACGCGGCGTCGCAGAACCACGTCAATGTTCTCCATCAAGTATGTCTTCTACCATGCAAATAGTTGAGCATTCTTAACATCAATTGTAGTTACGAAAGCTGGTCGAGGCAGGAGTATCGCAGGAAGAGCTTCAACAGATCCTAACTCAACTGCGCAGTCTTGTCCGAAGCACGGCACCCCCGCCACCTCCGCCACCCGCGGCTCCGCCGGCTCAATGGCAACCTCAACCAATCTACCCTGCACAACCGTCAAACCAGCCTTCGTTCCCTCCTGCCCCGTCTTACCCAACCGACGGTGTACAAGTGGAAGCCCCACCTTCCATCGTGCCAGCCTCGACTGCGACTCCAACGCCGGCGGTAGCACCTCCGGCGGACATCGCAAACCTTCTTTCCACCCTCCTCAAGGCTGGCGTCGTATCTGCGAGCGGGACTCCCGTCGGCGCTGGTGCAACATCTAAGGAAGAAGCTGCAAAACAGCAAATCGTTGAGAATGATGGTCTCGAGCGAGAGGCCTCAAGAGCATACCGCCAGGCGATCCTCTCTCAGCCAATCAAGCTGACGACCTCGGATATAACAAGGTGCGAAATTTTCGTATTACTCCTCCAGTACCTTTGCTGAAACTTTGACGAAGGAAACGGCCCCACATCGTAGAGTTCTTGTACAACCAACTGACTGCTCAATGTAAACAATGCGGGATCCGTTTTGCTGACACGATCATCGGCAAAAAGCATATGGAGGATCATCTCGACATGCACTTCAGGCAGAACCGTAAGGCCAATCAGAACATTGGACGGGGCCACAGCCGGAGCTGGTTCATCGGAGTAGAGGTATGTTGACTTTCGGGATTGCCCCTCGATCGATACTGACAGGTGCGACAATCAGGATTGGGTACACGATATATCGGATGCCAAAGGCAAAGATCGTGCTGACAGTGCCCTGCGTCGTAATCCGAAGGCTGCCGCCGCGGCGGAAGTCGCAAAACGTGATGCTGAGCTACGAGCGATGTTCGTCGTGGTGCCACCAGGTGATGAGGCAAAACCTGTATCATGTCCGATCTGTAAGGAGATCCTTAAGTCGGAATTTCTTGAGGAGGACGAGGATTGGGTGTGGAAGAATGTGGTGAAGAAGGATGACCGGGTTCGTACTCTGCCTCATCTTTACCAGGCTCTGATACTGACAGACTCCGTCTCACAGGTGTACCATGCAACATGTCACGCAGAGGCGGTTGCGTCGACGAGCAGTCTTGCAGCACGGTTACGGTCCGAGCTAGCTACTGGAAGAAGTGGTTCTGCTACCCCTGAGGCTCCGTCGTTACGGTCAACACCACCACCCTCAACTATGAGAGACTCGAAATCGAAATCCCCGTCTCTTTCTCCGTCACGCGAGGCTAAGCTCGCAGGGACGAAGCGTAAGGTTGGTGAAAATGACTCGACATATCCGGGTGAGGACGGCGGGACTCCGCCAATGAAGAAGCTGGCTTTGTCGCCATTACCTGCAACTTCATGACGTCCGCCGCGCGGCGCTCCTCTCCGATTTCTTCAGCATGGCATCAGCATAGTATATCAGGACTCTGGAGGTTCTATCACGCATAGTCTTATTCTTAATCTCCTCAACCACCACAACAACCCTCTGCATCTGTAATCCCTCGCAACCATCTATAGATACAAGCAATACCATTTATTTTTGAATGACGACGAAATTGGCTTGAGCTTGCGTTCTTTGTGTTGAGAAATGCGTGAAAAAATGCGACAACTTGCCTCGATCACGGCTTTCACTGTTACATTGACCTCGTCGTCCCTACTTACGACGTACAACTAAGCACGGGCAACTCCCGATGTCGGTATCGGCGTATGTCGCCAGGCCACATCCATACCATACCGCTTTGCCGTCATCGTCATCAGGAGTGATGGATCCGCCTACCTTTGCCATCCCATCTAGTTCGTTCAACTCATTCCCCGCCAGTGAGTTTGAGGCCACCAACTTTCGTATAGTCTATGACGCAGAATCTGTAGATCCTGATCCCGGAGACGCCCATCTTCATGCCACTCTGCAAAGGATCGACCAGCTCGCTAACGAGGATGTCGAGATGCACGTAAGTTCACATGTCACATAACAAGGCAGCTTGCATAGGCATTCGACTTCCTTGCTGTGGATTCAACGGAAGGGCTGTGAACTTACTGCTCGTCTGTACCCAGGCTCCGCTCGCGGAGAGCTCGACTTTCCTCGTCCTCGATACCAATATCCTAATACACCACTTTGATGTTATTACCCAGTTTGTGGAAGATGCTGAGAGGCAATCGCTGCCTCTCGTCGTCATTATACCAGGAGCTGTCATCTACGAACTCGACGGGTAAGTTTCCTTATCTAACCGTTGCAAGGCTCATATCAACAGACATGTTTTCCACGTAGGCAAAAGAACCGTGACGGGCTTGCATGGTTCGCGCGGCGGGCCTCTGCATGGCTGTTGAAGAAAGTCAAAGAGCGGAAGATGGTCAAAGGGCAGGCGAACGAAGAGACGTGCAGACCGTCGGGGAACTGGAAGATCCGAGTCCCAGGCGAGGTCCGTTCGCTTTCCCGCTTGTCCGAGGCATCCACTGACGAGACGCAGGATTTCGGGACCGAGCGTATGAACGATGCTCTTATTCTGGATTGCTGTGTCTACTTCCGACGATGGCGGCGAACATTTCTCTGCAGCTCGGACAAAAACCTGTGCATCGAAACGGAGAATGCTACGGCAGGTACGGAATCTAGATGCATTCTACCCGAGTGCCCACTCTCATCCCGCGTTATCCACGATCATCCATGTACAGGGATACCCACACTCTCTCCCACACGTAATTGGAGCAGCAGGGAGATTGCCTTCGTGATCTTCGGAGAGTATGGCATTGATCTCAGTCGTTTTGCGGCGTACCGAATCAGCTACAAGGATCCAACGAGCAACGTAGCTGCATTGTCTCCAGCTGTGGAATATGACGACGATATGATGGCCGTGGACGATGACGCCTCGATGACTCACGTCTTGCTACCTAGCCATGCTCTCGACTTGCTGCATATCCAAGTCATTGATCACTTCACGAGACTGCTGGTCGAGCTAG
Source organism: Lyophyllum shimeji (assembly GCA_026008595.1). Taxonomy (NCBI): domain Eukaryota; kingdom Fungi; phylum Basidiomycota; class Agaricomycetes; order Agaricales; family Lyophyllaceae; genus Lyophyllum; species Lyophyllum shimeji. Next base: position 1,880,166 of record BRPK01000001.1, on the reverse strand, counting down.
TGGGGCGAGTGGGAGGCCCGGAGATTCATCAAGCTGCACGAGCAGGCGACGGCACTTCGGCATCTCGGTATGCGCCACAATGGCAACGGCAAGGACGACATTACCTCGAATGGACCGCGGCCGATGTTCTGGAATACCTGGATCACGAAAAGAAAATTCCTGCGACCAGTCCACGAGTGGCAGTGTTTCTGAGTATGCCATATTCGAATCGAGGAGCACGGCGAGGGCAAGACTGGTCACGGCGAGATTGGGAAGTCGCGCTTGCAGGCCTTGGGAGAATTGGAGATATGTGGGAGGAACCTTCAATAGGGGAATCTCTGAGAGTGCTGGAGCGTCATGTGGAGGGCATCTTTGCGACGAAAATGCGTCCCACAGGAATCTGATCCGAGTGCGACATGTCTGAGTGACGTTCCTGGACGGTTGAGATCGTTGAGAATTGAGACCTTGATGAGACCGTTGGTCGCATCCAGTTTATTTTAACCGATGATCAAGAGGGATGAGGTGATGAAGATGACAACTGCGGGCCTGAGGGGGAAAAATGAACTGGGCGGGGGAGTAGGTGGAGAAGGGCTTGGGGTGATTACTGGAGGCAGTGAAGGGACGTCTACATACATCGCGAGACATGTATGAGACGGCGAGGGAGCGAGTTTTGCTGCGGAAATGCCGGACATGCGCCGCCAAGTCTGTGTGACCGAAAAAGGAAGCTGCTGTTGGAGAAATTTAATTTTATACCGGCGCTTCCACATTCCCTCCTTCCTTTATCCCCCTCATGAACCGCCGCCGTATCCTGTACATATGTCTAACTATCCTCGCTCTTTTTCTCCTCGGAACCGTCGTCGTTCTCTCCTCAGTAACCTATTATCTTGCCATCGACCCCAACGCCTACCTCACTGAACTCGAAGTCCCATATCTTGGGAACGACACCCGTTGGAACGCTACTGAGCACGGTCAAGTGGAGCGCATACCCCGCATACTTCACCAGACATGGAAGACGGATGTTCTGCCCGCTCGTTGGAAGGGCATTTCAGACGCATGCAGAGCGATGATGCCAGACTAGTGCGTTCAACCCCTGCTATCTGTTCTGTCACTTCATCTTTTGTTGTTTCATTTAGTGAGTACATGCTATGGACAGATGAAGGCTCTCGGGAGTTTATCGCCACCCATTACCCATGGTTCCTTGAGAACTTTGACGGTTATACCTATCCCATCCAGCGTGCCGACGCGATTCGTTATTTCGTACTGCACCACTATGGCGGAGTGTACCTGGACCTCGATATTGGCTGCCTTCGCCCGATGGATCCGCTCCTCGCATATCCCGTCATTCTCCCTAAAACCATCCCTGTCGGCGTCTCTAACGACCTAATGTTCGCCGAGCCAAACCACCCTTTCTTGGAACAGACTATTCATAATCTCGTTACTTTCGACCACTCGTGGATCCTCAACTACCCGACAGTGATGTTCTCTACTGGTCCCATGTTCCTCTCCGCGCAATTTGGCCTCTACTCTTCGTCTCATCCCACTACTGCGGTACAGGATGTACGAATCTTACCCAAGTCCTTGTACGGAAAGAACGCCAAGGAAGGCGAGGCGCCGCACTCCTTCTTCTCGCACTTCTACGGAAGCAGCTGGCACGCCGACGATGCTGCTTTTATTGGATTTTTGGGGACCTGGGGCAAGGGGTTGATGTGGATTGGATTAGTTATCCTGATCGTGGGGATCACACGGTTACCCGGGAACAGGCAGAGGAAGTACAGTTTGAGGAGAATCGGCGGTTATGACGTCCTTCTTCCTCGATTAACTCACCAATCGGGTCGCTGGCAGCTTCATCTTGGCGGTTGGTCCTCTCCATCTTCCCAACTGTCCTCGCCCAGCGGCGACGAAACCCCTTCGTCACTCAATGGTGATGTCCCGGTCCTTCATCTTCCATTCGACGACATTACGCCTGCCTCACCAGCCTTATCCGATACCTCTAGTGTCCCTGATGCTTACGCGGGACGCACCAGCAGCCCTATCGTTGAAGCCTTCAACCGACTCCGGAACAGGATGAGTTCCATGACTTCCATGAATAACCGCAATGTTCCCCGTACCCCCCTCCGACCGCGACGACAACGCCCCAGCAGAGGCGTGCTGTTCTTCCTCCCGGCGATCTTTACCCAAACACCCGATGTGGAGCTCGCGCCCGCTCATATGCCTTCCCGGATACCGTCCTCGTCAACCATTTCGCGGGCCTCTCAGTTGCCACCTGAGAAAATGCCCTTCCGCGCAGATTTGGAAAGCGTTGGTGATCTGCGGCGAGACCACCTAACTAATGACCATCCTTCGGAGCTTGGTTCAAGCTCGCGTAATTCCCAGGAGTCCACGTTGGTAGATCTGAGTGATGCGCCGCCTCCCCGACGACCATCGAGCAGTAGCAGTAGCAGCAGCGGTGGTGCCGGCTCTTCGAGATCTCGAAGCACATCACGCCCATTAATCTCGTGGGACTCGTAGCCTCGCTCTCGTGAATCGACTCCTTCGTCCTATATATTCTAATATACAGCCAGCCCTCGATACCCCATGAACGTTGACCCAATAACAACGAATATAACATCCAATACATTCCACTATTTGTTACGCACAATGGGACATGCTGTGACTGCGAACGGGACATTTTTCCCCGATCACCTTCCCCGATGCCCTGTCCGTCGCTAGTGTTGATTCTTAGGAATGCCTCTGCCGCAAAAACCCACGTCCGTAAGGTCTTTTTTCCAACAGTGCGTTCGGCTATAGGTGATGCCGACGTTCTGTGTATTTTTATCAAGCATCCCGCGCACTTGCACTGTTGCAGTGCGAGCGGCATAAAATATCCACAATCAATAAATGGTATTGACCGCATCGTCCGATGTCATATTCCACTGTAGATCCGGGGGATAAACGGTATATCTCTAGGAGGACTTTGTTTCTGCGAGTGACTTCATGCCGACCGATATCGCGAGCATGGCCAATGCTGACGCGCCGTAGGTTACGGATGGGCCGAACGTCCAATAGGACGCGCATGCTGCGGTACTAACATTAGTCATTTTCCCTTGGATAAGAGGAAAAACCGACCCAGAAGCGGCCCGATTGCGCGTCCAAGCTGCCCTGATGATCTGAACTGCCCCAGCGCTTTCCCCTTGGTCAAATCGGGATGTTCCTCTACGGGCTTACCCGTGACATCATCAACACCGCCTTCGTCGCATTGCAGGGACGCGAACGCGGTCAGGGAATTGACGACAGTCGCGCTGGTAAATGCCAAGCAGACAGCACCGCCTTGCAGCAGTCCCATGGCTAGCTTTGGATTCGTGGACACATATCGGGGGAATGCTGCAAGGAGCATAAGGCCGAGAGCGCAGCTCGATATGCCGCGTCGGGCCATGACGCCCTCGCCTATCTTCGAGGTGGCACGGCGGACATAGCCACCCTGGAGGAGGGCACTGATTATGCCGATCGACCCGATTAGCGTGCCATTTTGTCTGTTAGTCCAGTCCAATACTGCAATACATGGTCAGCTGGGTCCACGGAGGACATCGCAGCGTTCGCTCACAGTCAAAAGTCAAAAAGGTCAGGGTAAATTCCATTCCGGAGAATATTCCAAGAAATAGGAAATGAAGGCGGCGAAGAGACTCGAGCGTTGCTATACGCTGCTCCACGCTGAATCTGCGTTTCGGTTTGGAAGTGCCGTTGGCGGTGTCTCCGTGGCCGTTGACGTGGGCTGCGGCTGTTTCGGACTGCTCTTTGCCTTGAGGAACAGCACGGACAGAGTGGCCGCGTGTTTCAGGCAAGAAAACCATCAGGAACGCGGTCTCCGCGACCAGAAGTACCAAAGTGAGGAGAGCAGGTACAACGTAGACATTGAGTTCTGGACCCCATGAGTTCATCGAGGGAGGGAGAGGGCGCGATGCAAAGTATGCCCCGATCGGAGGCCCTATACAGAAGCATATTGCAAACGCGATGCCGACGTGGGCAAGGGCCTTTGAGCGATTGGCGGGGGTGGTGACGTCGGAGAGAATGGCACTGTCAACGCAATCAGACGGTCAGGCTTCGACGGAATGTGGGTTGGGACAGACATTGCGAGTTGAACATTGCCTTCGCTGAGACCACCGATTACCCTTGATAACATGTACGACGCGAACGTTGTGGATTGTATCCATCTGGCAGGCGTGGACAAGATAAGTCTCGAACAACGAAAACTGTAACTGGACGCACACAATGGCAGACAAGATGTTTCCAATCATTGTAACGAGTAGAACGCGTTTCCGTCCATATTTGTCGGACAGCGAGCCGATCTTCGGTGACACAAAGAATTGCAATGTCCTATGCCATCGATGAGTCGCGTGCACTTGTTGGCGACGTAGAGGAAACCCACGAGAATACCGATCCCATAAGACCACCTGTCGCCGACAGTCCAGATACAGCATATTATCATGACTGCATTACACACCTAGTAGAACCACGTCCCATCTTTTAGAATGTGTGTTGGCTTTATAGAATAGGCTTCTGAAGAATGACACAGTTCGCAGTGTCGTTGACAGGAATCCTGAAGGGTCCGATGATTCTCGCTGTGTACACCGTTAGCGTAGAAAGATCGCAGGAATGGATCGCTGCTCACCAGTGTATACCACTCAATAAGACGCGGAAATAGAGGAAGAGGAATGGTGAATGCGAATAGGTCCAGTACCAGGGAAAGAAAGACTACAGTTTCCACTCGGACCATGATTGTGGTATTGATGTGCCAGCAACACCGTCAGGCTTGAGGAAGAACGTTGGAAGAGGGAGGGTATAGCAAGCAGTTGCGTGGAACGTGTCCTAAGACTTATAGCTTGACTGCATCAGATAAGTTGGATAACCCTGGTGTGAGCGCAGTCAATGTCAAGCAGGGTTCGGGCTGTGGCCAAAGTCGACCGTGGGTGCGTTGTTTCCGGCCCTTTCTCGCCATTTAGGTCATCACCTCAACCGCCACATTTTTTCTCAACTATACAAATGTCACCCGTTCTATTGGTAGTTCTCACTATTTGCTTCCCAATCATTCCTCGTCAACGACCCTCTCCACTTCCTCGATCTCTTCTTCTTCCAAGGCTGCCCCGGAATGAACTCCTCGATATTTCTGGTCTTCTGCAGCAACCGTGAGACCAGTTTGGAAATGCGAACTCGTTTCCGTTTTCGTAATCTCTCGCAGCGCCATAGTAGCATAGGCTGCGGTGCCGAGTGTGATGTTGATCTGCAATGCCATGAACTTCCCGTCCTCTGCGGTGGCAGGCGGATCGAAGCCAAGCAATGTATCTTCGTCGGCCTGTGCAAGCGCAACATCTGGGTCTGTATACCGCAGTACGGACCAAGTCAGTTCTTTAGGACGATGAAGGATAGCCCGATATGAGCCATTAAGGGTATATTCCCTGTGAAAAGCGGGAACCGGTCAACACTGGCATTTGGCTCTCCCGGCGGTTGTGGATCTCACTTTTGCTTCCGAACGAAGTTATCAGGATCCAACCCGTCCATCTGCAGAAACTCTCTGTATTTCTCTCCCAGGGCGCCTCCGGGATACGCGACATCCGTACCGGGTAGTGGCATGATCACATCGAAAATGGTGTGCTTATCCAAGTCCTCTTCTGTCAAGGTCTTAATCCGTGGAGGCACATATGGCTTCCTGGCTGTTCGACGATGGCCGGACGACGCTTCTTCTGGAGGGATATAAGAATAGAGCAGCCACCGCAGTATCGAGGCACGTACCTTCTGCCACGACCTCCGCTTCTTCGGCTTTTTCAACAGTGGGATCTTCACTGTCGACTGTCATTGGCTGGTCCTCTGCCGGCACATTTTCGAAGACGAGGTCCCCAACAATGGGCTTTTCAGCGCCATGCGTGCGAATGCGCTCCGACACGATTGCATTCCACACGTAGGATTGGTACGCATGGATGTACATCAGTCGAAGATTCTTAGGGATCTACCAGCATCAATCAGGATCAGGTCCGCGCAAGAATACCGTAAGCAAAGACATTCTTACAGTTGAGAGCGCTCCCAGTGCGTTGCGCGTCTCGCCTCCCTGTTTTTTATAGCTCTCCAGGATACAACGCTCTGCGACTACGCGCCTCGGCATCAGCTCCAAAGCTTTGTCGAGGTCGCCGTCGACGAGCCATGCATCACGAGCGCGACTAACGTCTGGATGCTCCCCATGTCGTTTCTGCAGAATCAAGGAGACTGCTTTTTGCCATTCTGACCTTAACAACGCAAGTCCGATTGAGTGGGTGGGTACCGAAGCAGTTCCAAAGCGTTGCATGCCTGCCAAACAGCGCCCATCAGTGCACGGTCAGGCTCCGGGTCTCTGGAAGTACCGTAATAATTTATGAAGCCTTTTGTTTTGACAATGTTCAATGCAGTGTGCAATGTCTCCTCAGAATCTACCTTCACATTCCTAGTGTTTTGAAAGATGAGCAACTACGCTCTCTCACGAGGTGGAACACTTGAGCGCACCGAAGAGTGATTACAAAAGCATTGCCTTTGAGCATTCCTAGCTCCAAAGGGGCTTTCCGGTAGTTGAGGTCAGCAATCCTGATACCTCGTTCGCCACGCTGAGTAACCGCTTCTCGAGGAGTGCGGCGTCCACTCTGGCAATTTACTATCCGCCAGACGTCCTCGACCGTCTTGCCGTTGCGCTTCAAAGATACCCGCTGCACAGTGACGCCGCGTTTGTCTTTGGTGCCTGCAACAGAGAGGTCCTTGACGTTGACACGGAGAGTCCTGGCGAGATGGCCCAATGCATCCTGGGTGTCGCGATTGGTCTTCTGAAGGGTGAAGTGGATGTATGGGGGATATGTTCCGCGGGGAGCACGTTCACCAGCGGCGCCGCCTAGGGTAGACCGCTCAGCAGAATTCAACGAGAGCTGGAGTGATACAGACCTCTCCCTCCCCTTCCGCCGCCACGGCCAGCCCCTCTTCTTCCCCATTTGATGACAATACGAGAGCCCTCCTCGGTCGTAGCAGACGTGTCGGTCTCAGTGTCCAATTTTCCGCCGAATAGTTCACGAACAACTTGATGCAGGGCAGTACGAGTTTGCTTGGATGTGATGGGCTATTAGGATTATCAGATTCGGTTATCGAGGACAGGAGGTGTAGACACAGTGGGACACAGACATCCGACAAAACTCTCCTGGTGTCCTCCCTGCCGCCTCCAGCGCGACCACCGCGGCCGCCACGGCCACCCCTACCGCCGCGACCTCTGTCTCTTCCGCGCCTGCCCTTCTCAACCTTTTCCGGCTCCTCCTGGACAGGCTCCGGAATTACGTTGGTATCGCCGGACGCGCCTTCAGGACGGGGAGGCCGACCTGCCCAACCGCTGTCGCTAACTCTTGGTGGCTCTGGGCCTTCAAGGTACATTTTCTTGACTTCTTCAATCGCGGACCCGGAGAGAAATGGGCCAAGGGCGGTCGTGAAACGTTCTGGCCATGGTTCATCGTCCTTTGCTTTGCCTTTGGAAGGTGCTTCAGCCTCTTCGACCGCTTCTGTAGCAGATACCTTTACTTCTGCAGTACCCTCACCTTCTCCCGTCGCGATTTCCTCGACGTCCTGTATTAGGACATCTTCCACGACCGGGTGGGCCTTCAGCGCGGGCTCTTTTTTGGTGGACTCTGGTTTTTCCAGCGACCTTAAGTGAATCACATTGCTGTCTTGGTCTATTTCGTAAACCAGGAAGTCTGTAAACCTATACATGTGGAAATATAGTCAAGATGATGAACCATTGAAAATGTGGAGTGTAGCGCACCGTTGTTTGATGATGCCCTCAATTTTAGGCACCCCACGGCCGATGTATTCTGAGATACCGACGTCAGTCTCCATAAAATTCATGGGAGCGTCGTCTTGCGCGACTGGCAGTGGAATGCCGAGAAGCTCATGGCTGGGTGGAAGAATATGCTCAGCCGCCTTATCGGTCACGGCTTGCTGTTCAGCGACATCGTCGGGTTGAGGCTCTTCCAGTCTGGTGCGCTTCGCATATCGCTCGACGTCACCGTCGTCTTGCTCCCGCTCGTGGACGACCAGAGAGGCCATGAGAGTGGGACGGAAGATGATGAGGAGTTCGTGATCCGACGATAGAGTCGAATTTTTCTCGTTGATCTAGCCGAAATCACTGCACTCAACACGTTCTCGTCATCTCTTAGACCGCGACACGTCGAATCTTACAATGATTCTTCCACATCAGCGAACCTACAAGGAGAGGGCGCTCAAGCAGGTCAACCCAGCTGCCATACTTCTGCTTGAGACTATGGAGCGGAAAAAGTCCAATCTCGCGGTGAGCGTGGATGTCACCAAGACAAAAGACTTCCTCGCAATCATCGACGTCGTTGGGCCCTTCGTGTGTCTGATCAAGGCATTGCTTCTCTCCTCCGAGAGCTACATCCCTCATTCTCACGGAATTTGAAATCAAGACACACATTGATATCCTGGAAGACTTCGACCTCAACGTCATTCACCAGCTCCAGGATCTCAGCAAGAAACACGACTTCGTGATCTTCGAGGACAGAAAGTTCGCCGATATCGGTGAGTGCATTTCTTCTAGTAGCGCGAGTTATAGCTGTCTCACCAGCGCATTCCTTGCTCTAGGCAATACGGTCGCACTCCAGTATTCCAGTGGCGTACACAAGATCGCCTCCTGGTCGCACATTACCAATGCCCACCCCGTTCCAGGACCATCCGTCATCACCGGCCTCTCATCCGCAGGTCTTCCTCTAGGTCGCGGACTGCTGCTGCTGGCGGAGATGAGCACCAAAGGGACTCTTACAACTGGTGTATACACCGAGGAAGCCGTGCGCATGGCCCGGGCCCGCCGCGACTTCGTCATTGGTTTCATTGCTCAGCACCGCATGGAGGGCGTCGGGCTTGCGCCAGGGGAGAAAGCTGATGAGGACGAGGACTTTTTGATCTTGACGCCAGGTGTTGGACTGGAAGCGAAGGGCGATTCCATGGGTCAGCAATATAGGACTCCGAAAGAAGTCATTCTGGATTCTGGATGCGACGTGATGATTGTCGGACGTGGAATCTACGGCACCGACCCTTCCTTGACCGATACCATTGCTGCTCGCGCCAAAAAGTACATGGAAGAAGGCTGGGAGGCATATTGTCAGCGTGTGTTGTGTCCCTGAGCCGTTTCATGTACCAGCATGTCTTGGTCTAGCATACACCTACAGATCTACAGAGCACCGATTATATGATATAAGTTACCGAAAAGTCCGATGTCTAATGTGTCGTATAAACTACCGATGGTATAGAGTAAATCAGCACTTCAGATTGAGATAGATCACGATGCGGCAGGCTCCACTCGCAGGCGGGGTACCGTCATGTGTTCGTCCACCACCGTTCTGCTCTCAAGGTCTTGTCGAGGTCTTTTCGTTTTCTCTGCTGGGGTCTGCTGAGAGGCGGGAATTTTTGGGTGACCCTCTGTCTGGTCATCATCCCCAGCCAACAACGCCGCTCGCAGTCTCTCCTCCACTTCAGCAACTCGTTTTGTCTTCTGGCCTCCTCTCCAAATGAACACAGCGGCGGCAATGCCACACAGAAAGCTGCATGGAATGAGAATCCCCGTACTCCAAGCAGGACGCTGGAAGCTGTTCACGAGCGACACTGGTCAAACAGAACGACATATTGATGGCCGCGCAAACATACCGGTCAAGGCCCCACATTGTCCCACACAGCATGATCTTCAAGAAGCGATTTGAGAAAGGGGGGAATCCAGTATTAACAGGAACGGAGAAATACCTGAAAGATCGAATTTCCGTCGTTCAGCAGACATATTAGGAGAGCAGTGCTGGTTTCCATGTCAATCTGCATGCGGATTGTCTGGAAGACACCACTGCTTACTTGATAGGAAATGCCTGAAGATGGAGACATCAATTGTTCGCAAGTTACAAGACCCAGGCACCACTCACCCTGTGTGTTTCCGTTCCATGCGGTCGATACCAAGTCTGAGAGTACTGGAATTTACGTTGCTCTGAGCACAAGCTAGTCAATAATTGAGCGGCGCCTTGAGCTGAGATACCAACGTCGATGCAAGAATTTCTCGTCTTTTTCCGTTAGGACGTGCACATAGTTTGGATCATACTTGGGATCGGGCAAGTCATCCTCGTCGAATAATTGTGGTATGCCTGCTTTCTTCCGAAGCTTCCGAGTTTTGCGTTTATAATGCCAAATCCAATATATCCCTGAAAGGGAGGAAATGAATACATGACCAGTCATGAAGCAATGACAGGCTTTACGATAGGTATCCAAGACACGGTACGGTATTAAACCGATCCCAGTGACGGTGAAAAGTGCTGGAATTTTGGACGTTGAGCATATGTGATTTTAGGAAACATAGTGCTTACAACTTACCGTTCTCTACTTGTGAAGAGACCTCGACCCAGAACCCCTGGGTGTTGGGATTATGAAGGTTTATCAGTTTACCGACGAAGAGCACGATTGCAGCACCCCAAAATACTAAGCAATCGAATATCCGTTCAAGTTCTACACATGAATGGCAGGCGGCACTCACCAACCAGAAATCCGTAAATGGCTGTGATGACCTATTCACCAAATGAGGGGCATGTCAAAAAGGTTTACCAGAAGATGACACGTACACCCATAGCTGCAAGTGATTTCTTAATGCCGCGTATGGTAGAAGGGGAAATGGCTCACGAGTTTTGAGAAAAGACCAGACCCCTTGCATCGTACGTCTGAATTTGGACGGCCGACGCAGGACATCGTCGACATGCCGATCTAGGGAATCTTGCAGGTATTTTTCTCGATGCCCGCCTAGCTCTCGGTCTTCAACAGCCGTCGAAGGCGGGGGGCCGGTCAACACCAGGACAGGTTTGCGAGAGAGCCAGGATTGCGGGGGTCTAGATATTGAGATCAGGGCCTAGGGCGAAGCTACAATGGAAAGAAATCATCACATAAGGATCGCGTTTGCCGCATTGGTTAGACTCGCCACGGTACCGACTTGTGGGTCTGAAGGCGACGAGTTTCATGACAAGTTTGATGACATCGCCATTCAAGCACTCACCAATGACGTCCAAGTGTTCAACAACATCGTCATGGTGAATGTCGGAGGATAGAAACGGGTCCGGGTCGTTCTCAGACTTCGGAAGACTCAACGCGCTCCCAATGACGCCGGGCTCCCCATTGGAGCGTATTAAAAGCTCTGCTTGTGGGCCCTCCAGTGTGAGAATCCCATCGTGTGGTACTGCAGACAATGGCGACGCTGCCCGTTCCGAGGAAATGAGGCTGCCGCCATCTGAGATAGAACCACGCAGGTGTCGCCTCGAGCTCCCTATGAGATATGATTGGATGCGACTTGATGTCGTACCAGACCGAGGTCGGGCGTGTGGTTGAGGCTCCTGAGGAGACTCGGAAGCCTGGCGACGCAGGGCTGGCATAGAACGCTGCATGCGAGGCGGAGCTGGGGAACCTGGAGGCGTTGTGCTACCCGCAGCGTGCTCTGCATTGGAAATGAACAGAGTGGTTAAGGGCGTTGGTCGGGGAGAATCGCGAAGGGTCGCATAAGGCGAGCTTTTGATTCGTATAGACGGCATGAGAACAAGTCCAATGACCTCTAGGTCGAGGATGGGGTATCGTCCGTCGACGTCCTTGTTGGAGTTCGTCGTTCGATGGTGGCGCGCTAAATATGGAACTATGTACTTGACATGTATTATCGGACCGAGACAACCGACCCTGGCACCCTGGGCACGAAAAACCCGAATAGAAATCTACGACTAATCTACGTAGCGGACAGGATAACTATTAGTATACGGTACAGCCTAGATTATGCACCAATAAATAGCCCAATAAATCTCGTTTGATGCTAAGGTATATGTTTCCCCCTATTTCTCGTCAGACGGACGAAGTGTTGCCGAAGACTCCAAAATGCGACATCAATAACTGCCTGTGCATTCGAGTTGAGCAAGACTTACACCAGTGGAATTGCCTTTCGACGATGACCGGGAGAAGAAGCTCATCATCCGTTTTCGTCCGCCAGAGCGATTTGGCAGCTCGACTTCAGTGGTAATGGACTCCGGCTCATCAGTCAGGGGAAGGGACGTGATGTTAGGCTCAAGTTTCCGGTGAGATGTCTGCCGCCATCTGGGACCTGCGGACTTGGACCTCGTTTTGGAGTGCCTAGATTGAGCGCGGGAGAGGTTCGCGTCATCTTCTATCGACAACCTCCTGACACGAGGTAGTTTCGGTGGAGGGCCCCTGATGTCAATCTGAGTCGCCGTTTTCGATGACGAAGGAATCCACTTGGTCTTCGAGATCAATTCTCGAGCCACGGGAAGCACTGGCAGTAATGGCTGGTGGAAGGCCATCTTAACCCAACCCCTCCAGCTCGTGTCTGACGGGATGAATTGATTCACCAGCTCCTCAAACTGTGTATCGATGTCAGCGAGTGTTCAGAGTGCGTAGGTGGCGCGAGGGCACATACACTCCAGGTCTGATTCCGATATTCAAGGTCACGAGTTTTGATTCGCGCATCGGTGCATTCGAACGAGCCTTCCTTGGCGATGCTCAACAGAAGGTTCATACTGTAGACCATATCAAGCAAATCAACAAGAGTCCTCGATACAAAATGATCGCAGTACCTTGAAATCTTGACAAGGACGAAGCTTTTTTGTGAGGTACGGATCTTCATTTCCGCCGCATCGTTCTCCTTCATGGTCGCTTTGCCCTTGCGCTTGCTGGTCCCCTCCGCATCATCAAGACGAAGGGTTTCCGTCGAATGCAACTTATGAAAAGTGGGCACCATCAACGAGTCCTTCGCAATGCCGCGCAAATCTGTGAAGGACCTAGAATTGCCAAGTTTCCGCAAAGGAGGCACTAGTTCTCCTTTGCCGGACTCGTGACTAGGGTTAGGGCCGCGCAAAGCTCGTGGAGAATCGAGTGACGTCCTGTAGTCCACGGCGAGCCGCTGTGGTTCATCGGCCTTCTTCTTCGCATCTTCGATCGAGTTCCTATGTTTTCTTGCAGGCCATAGGTATTCCATGATGCGCCGGCCAACTCTTGCATCAATCTGCAATCGCATAGGATGCAAGGAAAGCTCGAACGACTCGTATATTGTGATCCCTCCGACGGGCGCGAGAACCGTCCAACTGGCCAATAGGAACAGCCCTCTCTAAGATACACGTCAGAACGAGCGCACTGGCCTGTTTATGAGAACAAACCTTGAGGAGGGGATGATTGGCAGGCTCGTCATGCTTGGAGAGAATTTCAGTCCACAAGGCATGCCTGGAGCCGTCGAAAGCCTGAAGGTTGCGGACAGTAAGACTGTTGCTAGTGGAGCTATCTTGTCGACTAAGCCAAAGGAAATCGATGCCTTGAACGACGAGTTTAGAAAGAAGATCTCGTCTGTCATCCAACATTCTCCACGATATCTCCGAGGAGGAGGCGTGCAAAAGAAGAGCCGACTTCTGGTCTGTATGGTCGTCAAAGCGATCCTGAGCCAGTTTGATGGCGTCGAACAAAAAGTTCAACTCTTCCGATAGAAGAAAGATGTGCGCTTTGAGTTTCAGCATTTCCAGCTGTCCCTCTTCCTCTTCAAGTCTACGACTGTGGTTATATTCTGCGATTTTTTGCGCCTCGATGGCTTCGCCCAAACGACCCTGTAAGTCGGCGACAACTTGTGCTGCAGACACGAGGTCCGTGAAGTCGTAAGTGAACAGAAGAGTTTCGAGCTTTTCGAGGCGCGTCTTGTGAGCTGCGTCCGAAAATAGTAGGAGGTGTGTGACAATATGCGAAATAGCTGCGAAGTGCTCATCGCTCGCAGACACTGTGAATTGCGGGATGTGAACCCGTATGAGATCCTGGACGCAAATTAGTCAAATTACGCATATGCTCGAAGAACATACCGTCTGATCCTGCAAATGACTGTCGCCGATGGTGGTCGATCTATCCGTTGATGACCTCGTCGCGGAGGTGATGTTGTTCCGCAAGCGCAAACGGTTGAATTTGTCGTAGAGGAAGGTTGCGTTTGTTTGGGGTACCAGCTGGTCGAAGGCGGTGCTCTCACATCTGAGGTCGAGCAGCACCTCGAGTGGAACGTAGAGATTCTCTGCAGCAATCATTTCAGCGGGCGCAAATGTCTGTAGGCCCGATAGAGATGTGAGACTCCTTGAATTGACGAATGAGTCAATGTTCTCGGATGGCGTGTACAGACATACCTTGACATGACCTTCCCACATATTGGATCGTCAGCATTGCTATCATCCATGATAGTGTAGGCTTGAAGCTTGGCTTGCACAGCAGCTACGACTAGCGCGCCTTTAGAGCCCTCGCCTCGCAGTACAACTTGAGGCTTGAGGAGTAGGCAGCAGTGACTCTTGCGCAAGGACAGACCCTCCGACCAGCCTTCTAGTGGGTCGAACTCCTCCAGAGACGGAGCCGGTTCCTTGCTCGTCGATATTTCTACTGAGGGTTTGGAAGAGTCACCTTTCAGCATCTTCTTCAGAGCGGAAGCTGCCATCTGGGCAGTGGCCGTGGCTGCCGAAACATTGTGATACTCCCATGAGCCGCTGTCATCGCTTTCATCATCGAGAACGGCTTCGGCTTGGTCGCGGATGAATTTGACCGCCCTTCATTAGATGCGCCTAAGCTTATGATCGTGGTTGATGAAGACACAGACGTACCGCGTTGCCATGTGGTATTCAAGACCCTTCCGAGCGCGCGAGCAATAATAATATTGTATCATGATCTGAGATTGTTATATTAGCAAAGGAGAAACGGAGAAGAAATGAAGACGAACATCGCGAATTGCGCTGTCCATAAGTATTTTAGGACAGTGGATATGGTAGACGTTCTCGAATTCAGCCCATTCGTCCGGAGAGAGGGCGTAGGAGGGCAGCAGATAACTTTGGTTCGACTTTTCGTCATTGTCGCCGGAGGTGGAGTCTGGTCTGCTGAGAAGGGACACATAATCTTCCAACAAAGTGACCATCTTTTCCAGAGAGCCAGTCTTTGTTCGAACGTAAGCAACGTCAGTACAGGGACAGAAGAATTGGAACCGACATTGTCGCTGTTCCGGGATTTTTTGCTTCTGATCAGTCTCCGCAACTCCTTCATTCTACTTTCAGCTATCTCGATTTGAACCTGAGGAACAGCTTTTGAACATGTGAGCGTGGCAGACTGTTGAACGAAGGGAAGTTCTTACTAAGACTCTTTCCCAGGAGACAGGAGTGAGATTTCTCATCACCGAATTTGCTTGCGAGTGTGGAATTGGAGGGAATAACGGAATGGCGCTTGAAGTATGTGAATTGGGGACATGTTACCACGGGCAGCAAGTGTAACTTGGGTTCGGAAGATGGCGACCAGTCGACCTCGATAAAATCATGGGTATCATACCATATCGACATGGAAGGCGTTGACGGCAAATCATCATGCGCTCGATAATTACTCCGCTGAGGGGGTGCAATCATGTTGATAGCCTCCCGAAGTGGTTCTCTGAATATGGCCAACAGAGCACGCAGGTCCAATCCTTTCAGCGAAACCTCAGCAGCGTAGACAGGTTTCCGCCTGAGTACTTTCGTCGTGTCTTGAAAGGGGCCTGCAACAACCGATTCTTCGTCACGTTGATGCAGATCGGCCTGGAGTTCTTCGATCAACCCCTTGACGCCGATCCAAGGAAGGACCCCATCGGCCCAGGCTACCGTTCACGTTAGATTGGAACTCAAATTCCAAAGTTTTGACTTACTCTCTCGAGATTCGTCGATATAAGCGTGCATAATGAACAAAGGTCGTACGTGAAGACGATACTTCAGGGTTGCCAGGTGGCGACCGAACTTAGGCGAAACAATTCGGGTTGGGAAGTATGAACCCTGGCGCGTTGGCAATGAGAGCGCGCTGTTGAACAAGCCGCACCAGGACCAGAAATGTGCAAAGGCTTTCGGAGTGAGATGAATGCTGCTGGGATCATGCCTGGAGCCAGGAACGACGTTTCTGGTGGACGAAGCTAAAGATATCGACATATGGATGAAATCGGACCTAAAACCGTTGTACGAATCCGCTGATGTCTGGATGAGAAGCCGTCAGTATTTGAATCTTCATCTCAATTGAAAAGCATCGTACCTTGCGCTCAGGGGACTGAGCTTTCGTTTCTAACCTCACTTCATAGTGTGGACGGAAATCAAAATACCTGCATTGTCGATGGAATGCGGATTCGGAGCATTTTAAACATTCGCTGCCACAGGCACGCTCCAAGACGAAACCGATTCCGAATCGCACACCGGAACGCACTTCGGCGCAGATTTTGCGGAAAGGTTTGGAGGTCTCGGGTATACGGCGAGAAAACAGACGTTCTTGGTTGCGAGGGTAGAGATGCTCCAGACTATGCTCTGATGAGTGAGTGATCAAAGCTCCACGAGACCTAGACTCACTTCGGGATAGCAATTAACATGCAGTCACTGACGACTTGCAATAGCTCATTGTCCTCGTTCTTGCGAGCTACAAGCAGTTTTGTGTTCCCTTGCCAGGATAGTACGAATCCTGCTCCTTCATCTGAGAGTTTCTGCGGATCGCGTGAACCTACACAGAGTCAGTCGTATGGAAAAGGTCTAATGGACCGGCCGACCTTTCATGTGGAAGCGTACTTCACCCTTGAACGTAGCTATAAGACTCCAATGGAATATGAGTCTCATCTGCATAACCAGGATTAGCGGGTGACGCGATCGGAGCTTCAGACACGGACCTTGTCCCAGAACCCGACGGGTGGAGATGGATCAAGAGGCGGAGAGGAAAGTGTTTCTATCACTCTCATGAGGTCTTGTATCGCAGGGGTATAGCTGACGCCCCATGAGATAATCGTCGTATCGCTGGTAGCCACGTGAATGACGGGATTGGCGTACGTCTTCACAGGCATGATTGTCTTGGGAACAGAAATTGACAGCGCAGGAGCGCCCAGGGCACCGTAATTTTGCTCCAAAACCGGGCACTCAACCCAGCAGACAGACTGCTCGCTGCCCATTTCCTCTGCGATCACCAAATCGGTGTCGAACGCCCAAGCCGGGAGGTTACGGTCGCTATTCGGTGGGATGCTGAACAAGGGCAGTGGATAATCCCTGAGAGTGACATGCAACGACGACAACGTGAAATCCAAGTGAAGAGACACCAACAAGGAATAGCCCGTCTCGTAAGGCAAACCACCTTGCTCGTGCAAGAAATCCAGAAGCGATCCCTTGGGAAAGGAAGGTCGTTGGAGGGTGAGAAACACTCCGTCGAGAAGAACTCTGAAGAGGGGTGGAATTCGTGCCGCTGGAGTGACGTCCACAATATTCGGGACAGGACTAGTGGCATTAGTGGCAAGTTTGCCTCGCAAGCTTTGATTGATCGCATCCTCCGTTTTTGAATGCTTTTGCCGAACACTCTGAAGCCTGAGAGTCCAGTCGAGCTCATGTACTTCATCCAGTCTTCGGCGTGCCTCGTCGATCGAGACCGAGTGGTCCGCTCCAAAATGATACTCCTGGCCAGCCTCTGCTGGGCCTGAAGGAGGTACCTCAGACTCCGCTTGGTAGATAGCTGCCACCTTAGCTTGAAAGGCCGCCTCACGCTCCATTCTCTGCTTCACAGCATCCAGTCCACACCTCCAAATGTCAGCCAGTTTCCTTTCGAAGGGGTCGTCCGAAGCTTCTAGGCACATGCAACGTAGGCGCACCGTGATCTTAGGCAATACCTTGGGTCCCTCCGGTTCAGGCGGTGGCATCGGCGAATATTGTTGCTGAGCGGTGATGCGAGCGAGATGGCGTATAGCCTTTGCTGTAGCAGTAAGGTCAAAAATGAGATCCGCGAGAATGTAACCGAATGGAATCCGTAGTCGTGCACTCTCTCCATCCAAAGAGATCGATGAAGTTCCACTCGCAGGAGCAACGGAAGCGTGCAAGGTCTGCAAAACGACGCATTCTTCCCATTTGGGACCACTCTCGGACTGCCACTTATTGATGCGAGATGGTAGACGAACCCATGCAACAGCTTTGCTCAGTTGGAGGGAGAACGGGCGGTCGGGCAAGATATTGGTCTCGATGCCATCCATGCGGAGCGCGACACTCTGGGTCCGCAGCACACATAAAACTTGGAGAGTGGTGACCACCACTTTGGTGCGATAGACGAGCGGAGAACTACGATCCATGGTGCGTCGGGGTGGATTGGGAAGGATAGAATTCAGACCGTGGATAGCAAGCATTACGCTGTAGACATGTGAAAGTTGGAATGTCGCTCTGACGTCGGGTACCATCACTGAAACGTCGCAGGTATCCCCAGCCTTCGAGAGAACGGTCCCACGTTTGCCTGATAGGCATAGATCTACTTTCATGCTCGGCACACGCAGACACTCCAGATGGATGAAGTCGCTGCCGTCTTTTTCAAAAATCAGAGGGTTGTCTGCATCGTATTCTGTGGCAACAGCACTGCGAAGAGATAGATCTGACAGGGAGATCCTGAAATGGGCCGAGGCATTGTGCGTTATAGTTGAAGCGCGCGCGGCCGAAACGGCATCCACGATCTGCTCTTGAGGGAGGTCAAGCATGTGGCGAGTCTGGGTACGGCGAGGAAGGTCCTGGAAACGATGGGCGTGACCAGAATGCATTGAGGAGTAGTGCATCGACAGGCCGGTTCGACAGGCAAAACCTCGAGAAAGATCCAGCGTATCCTGGGGGTTGATGTCTGGGGATGTGACGAAGACCACGAACCGCCCGATAGCCATAGTCACAGATATTCCAGCAGGTAAACGATCAAGGAGGGCTTTTGAAGGCGCCGGGGAAGCAACCCTATCCTCTTGAGTGGGCAAAATCGAAATAAGTTGATGAATGGCAACAATGACGCTAGGATTCCAGACTTCGATACAGAGCGCATCTGAAGACATCTGGATGTCGAGAATTGAGGATGATGGTACCACCGATGCAACGGATTCAGAGTCCTGCTCCATCGATGCGACAGCATGGCCTTCTCCAACGACTTCAATTGCTTCAATAGACAATATGGAAGGATCGTCCAGGAAATCCGCGTCAAACGAGCGAAGCCTAGTGAAATGGCGCGAGTCCATCTTGGTTTTTGACCGTATTCGGACGAGGGTAGGGTCCAACATGAAAACAAATGTGTAGTCCATCCGAAGCGATCTTTCGTGGTCGGGAGGTTGCTGGCGCGCATTGACTCGACGCTCTTGTCCGAAGCTAGACTCCGCAGAAATCACCAAACCGTTGTTGCGCAACTCCACCGCAAAAGGCTCTGATCCCTTCGTATCTGCACATATTATCCTCCCTATGAGGGGTCCGCATCGAAGCTCGAAAGCGAAGCGTGGCAAATTCAACGAAGATGATGGAGCCGTGGGTTGAGAGGGGTTTCCTTTCACGGAAGGTTCCGCCAGGGCGGCCAACTCACGAAGCCGCTCAAGGCGTTCCGTCAATTCCATGCCTCCGAGCTCCCCTCGAATGGCAAGAAGAGGAGTGTTAGGATCACCGGAAATGAAAGGAGACGGTGTAAGCCAGGGGGCTGGCCATTGAGTCGCTAATGCCTGGAAGTCCGCTGCCTCCAGTGTAAGAAGCCGCATAGTATCTAGCCTGGTGCGCCTGTCGAGGGATATCCTGCGTATTGACAACTTGAGGTTGTAAGCATCAGAGTCATAGCTTTCAACCTTCCTGCCCCGGCCTAACCAATGTTTGTGAAACACTTCCTCGGAAGAATCGTTGCACACGTTGGTTTTGACAGCGATATCTTGGATTTTCAGTTCATAGGGATCTGCTCCCCACCTCCGTTGAGTGACAAACGTGACGGCCGCGACTTCGACATTAGCATGGTGTAACACAGATAGAATAGACTGTCTCTATGTTAATAAAGAGACGGGAATGAAATTTTAACAAGCGTACCGGGTCCTTGATATCCTTCAAGCGTGTTCGTGGTACGTGCACATGGCGGCGGCGAGGCCGTATGGATGCCTTAAGGATTGTTCAGACAGGTAACACATGGAGGACTACCGCATACATACTGATAAAACTTCGAGGAATGGCGAAGATGGCGACGCAGGAGACATAACTTCCGGTGATAGCAGGGCTGATAGTGAGTCATCAGTCCCAGGAGACATGACCGATGATTGTGGCGAGAACAATGTCTCTGAATAGGCTGGGCTTGGGCTTGCGATCGGTGAGTCGGGATATAACATCGGTGATGCCGGCACCTTCTTCCCGTTGGGTTCGAGTACGGATTCTCTGGGTTTCAAACTTTGCGACAGAAGTTTTAAAGTGTCCGTTTCGAGAGTACAGTCTCCAATCTTCAGCGAGACTTCCAGACTGTGGGCATCGGCAGTGCCCTCTCTAGGGCTGAATCCCATCGACGCTCGGAAGTCTATCGCCCCTGGCAAACGAAGAAACTGGACTTCCCTGCCTGGATATTGAGTATTGGTCAGCAGACGCGAAGATATACTGCGCTCTACATTACCTCCAGAATCTGTAACAGACTGCGTCGAACCGCCTATGTTGTGTAGATTGATCGAAATGGCAGCCTGTCCTTGTGCCATGCCCCAAGCTCGGTCCAGAGTCCGCTTGAAGCTGGCGGTCAAGCGTCGCCTCCACGCGACTACACCGTAAGAACGTTTCGACCTTGAAGAGCGTGGCATTTTTATGTGATCCTTGGTATCTACCGCCTTCTCCAGCTCTGTGAAGGAGAGATCCGCGTGAAGAGTGAGCTTCTCAGCAGAGATCCGCGTCCCTGGCAGCTCAGGAAAGGTAAAAGTGCTTGAGTGAGCCTCGAATTTGAGTGCAGAGATGACATGTGGCAACCACCGGATGAGCAAACGAAGTCCCGCAACAACCCATGTACGAATAAGTGGGCGGAAGAATGGTTCCACAAGGGCATAAGCACTCGACACGAGGTTCCAAAGTCGATGCGCCATTGGTGAGGGCGCGAAGTCAGCAAGGGTAAGGCGTCGATTGTGGCGGAGGGTGGGTGACGGTGAGGGTTTTGGCGGACTTCTTCCTAATTCGATGTTGAGTCCATCCAATCTGATGTTGATACCTTTCTTGCGTGAGAAGCCATAGCGTACACGTTCCACGCGAGCGATTCGACGACCTGCGCGGATGTACAGGCCACGAATAGACCACAAGCTGACGCTCCGAACCCGCACATGTTTGGACACAACGGAAAGGAACCAGGGAATCAAGTAAGATCTTAGGAGGAGCGAGAATATGGTAATCCTGATGATCCAAGACAAGACGGAGATCCACCAGGCATTTTGTTGTGTGTTATAGAGAAAGGCGCGAAGAAGTGAAGCACTGGTGAGATTCATGACCTGTCTGTGGGTCCAGGTCAGTGGTTCTCCAACTTATATGCGAGATGCGACATACTGTGACCAGGGTAAAATATGCCTCTTCACGAACCGCCGCAACACTCACGATTCCAATTGAACGTGCAGTACTGGCCACGGCGTCGAGCTGGGCGCTTTGCCGAATCGACCGCGTCCTGGACTGTATACAGGTAGGAAGCGAGAGAAGGACGCGCGGCCCGGAGTAATGGCTTTGCTGACTTGGACGACACCGAGCAGAGACAGCAATTACTCGCCCTTGAACGCCGCTAGCGCCGACATTTGGAGTGAACAACAGTTCAGTGACGGTACTTCATGGACATTACGTAAACAACATTTGTTGGAGAATAACTGCAACGTGGTCCGGGTGAGCGGCACTTGCAACTCCGCGAAGCTACGGTGTGGCAGTGGGTCCATGTATAATCCAAATTCATAGGTATCGATTCCTCGTTCTCGCAACATGCTACAGCCCTCAATCCAAGCGAGAGTCCGGTGGGGCGCAACAGATACTCCACGAGTGAAGATAATCAATTTCTTCTCGTATCATGACCATTGCATCTGCCTGCCAAGCAACAGCTGCTTGCTTTTGATCTGAGACCCGTACCATGCTCGCGATTGTTTCTTAAGCTCGACTCCCATGGCATTTGCTGACGGGAAAAAGAAAGACGTCTCTTCTTCTGAACACATACGTATAGTACATACTTCCCGCGTTGTCTTCATCGACGGCAGTCGTGGACGACGTAGACTTCTGACTCCCGAGGTGCACACATTTGCTCTAATCTTCAAGATCCATATCCAAGACACTGAAGGTCAATGATTAGCACATGGCTCCATAAAATACCGCACGACTTTACCATTCTTCTGAGTTCGCTTCCGCTGGTTTGTACGTCGAAAATACGAACGAGTTTCCGATAAATCTTCCGGGATTGAAAACATGGCAACCGGTGTATGTAATTTTGTATCGATCATACTTGTCGGCCAGTACAAGCTTGGTCAAAGACGTCAGTCTACGCAAGAAGCTAGACTTTCAACCGCATACCGCAGTAGGCAATGGGTAAAGCCGAAGTGAATGGTCATAGTCAGCGAGTGTCGGCTGGATATTGATCGTCAACGGACTCAAGTGAGCCTGATCTAGGATCGTTTGGACAAGCTAATAATTTCCTCAGCACACGCAATCCCGACATGAACAACAGGCCGCCTACATATCGCTTCAGATGTTCGCTGGCCACGTTAGGCTTGACCCCCACCACGTTCCTGAGCATTCGTGACATCGTATCTTCTCTGAAGATGACAATCTCCTGGTCAAAGAACTTTATTCGACATGGATTCGTCGCAAAATGCACTTTGGGTATCTTGGACTGCAGCCGAGAGGTCAGTGACGAGAGCAAGTGGTGTCTGGGTAGGGTTCCATTGACAGTGACATCCAAAGGGCCCGGCACAAAGACGAAATGAGTTGACCGAGTAATAAGGGGGTAGGACGCGATCAAGTCAGCCAATGCGTCGAAATTTTCTATTGTGAAACGATTCAACATGTCATATCGGAAACAAGCTCCTCCACAGACCTTGATAAGTTTGAACGTCACGACTATTCCCGTGTGATATAGATTGTCGAGTGAAATTTCCGCAGAGCACAATGATCTTTGGGAGGAAGCTGTTTTCGATGCAATTGTCGAACATCTTTTGGAGCCCAGGCAGAGTCTGAGGATGATCGAGCCAAACATCGGAAAGGAAGAAGAAATGTAGGTCTGGAAGTTCCTCCTGGATGCGAACTGCAAATTTTGACTGCACCTACTTCAGTACGAGACAAACCAACAAGGACTGGATACATACGTCTTCTAGAAGCGATGTTGACCCTTTCCCCAGAAAGTCTATATGCCCGTATATTGATCTGGAAGAAAGGTTACGTTGGCCTCACACTTTGTACGAGAAGACTCACCGAGACGTTTCTCGAGGCTCACAAGGAGGTTGGCCAATCGCAATGATTTGCAACGTCGCTTCTTCGGTGTACTCGCCCTCAACAAGAGCAAAACATCCTTCTGTAAACAGGCCGTCTCCTGGTTCGTCCTGTGATATTCACTGTTCGGTCTGAGAACGAATTCATATGAGAAAGGCGTGAACCCACCAATTGTGAGAAGTCGAGCTCTACACTCCCATCCGAGTCCTCGATACACAATTTGCCTTCTTTATTGTGCGCGAGCATTCCGAGTAATAGAAATCTCTCTCCTGCACGTCCAAGTAGCTGCTTCGTGGATTTCAGCTGTGGTACGCCGTGAGATTTCATCTCATCTTCCATTATCATTGCAATACTCACGGTGACGAGACGCTCTCGATCTCTCGATGGAAGGGTGGAAGGCGCAAAGTGCTCATTGCGCAAAACGCACTGTTTGATAATGTTCAGACGGTCACGCATAGCAAGGATACGCGACTCTGGGGTCCCTGACACCGTCAGAGGCGCGGTGACTCTCGAGAAGCTTGAGCACGTGCGCACTACAGCAAAAAAAAAATGCTCACTTCGTGAAAGTCCCGCTCTCCTGCGACCAATGCCACAATGGCATTTCAAATGCATTGATGAAAAAGAGGTGGCTCTCTGGATCAAGCAGTTCCTTCTCCACATCCGCTCGTTGGTCTGAATCTTTCATCGATTCGTACACCCTCGCAAGGACGACAGGGTCCACTTTCATATCAACATCTGTGCGATCGGAGCGTAAGGAAAGACTTGAGTGAGAGGCAAACAAGCCTAACCTTCCTGCTTGCTGTATTCCAAGGCGATAGCCTCCATGGCCGACTCTACCTCCTCGTCCTCGATCTGATGCTCGTCCAGCATGTCCTCTAACATCTTGGATACATCGGGTCCCAGGGAATAGCTGTACTTTCGAAACACCTGCGATGCGACGCGCTCGTGAAGCCGTGATAAGATGCAATTCAGTGCAGGCATACCTTCAGAATTCGTCGCTGCCTGTCGTCCGTCATCGTGCACAGGTGTCCGTATGCGGTCTTGTTTTTGAGGCAAATAGGTTTCAAGATAAAAAGACGCGTCGGGGGAGAGACTAGCCGCCAGAACGTGAGGGTCGTGGATTGAAACGCGTGTTGCAAATGATGTGACAGGACGCACCGCGCCACGTGCCGACAGCCCCTAATATGGACCCCATCGTTGGACCTCTCCGAGTCAATCATGCCGACTTTCGCTCGAAGGCCTTTATAATCCATCTATGATACAGACTCTATCATGTTCTCTACGCTGGACGTCGACATCAGGCCAGGCTCTGGTCTTGGACGCTTCGAGATAGGTAATCGTAATCGTCGACTCCGAGATAAAGCAACAACCTCAAGCCTTATTCTGCAGGCTCATCGTTATGGACAGTGCTCGACATGCTGCGGCACTTGCAGCACTCCTTTCCTCAAGTAGAGGTGAAATACGACCCAGACGCCTCCTCTACGACCCCGGTCATACTGCATCTCCGGCCGCACCTCGACCTTCTCTTCTCCGGCAAACACCAACGCCTACACACGATCTGCCTGCGCAAACTGCGCGATCCCAACCCTCCGGTGACACTAAGATACAAGGAGACTGTCCTCTCATCTGCAAGCGGAGCTCTCACACGTGTGGTTGTACGGCGAACCTTCGGTCCCACGTACCCCGGCGACGAACTACGATACCCCGGACTCTGGTTCAGTTTCGAAGAAGACGGCATAGGCGAAGGGGTGAAGGGAACGCATAGCGAAGATCGAATGCAGGAGGTCAAGCGGGTGTTTATCTCCCAGAAAGGAAACGATGGGAGGAGCCAGGATGCACTCGAGGAAGTCTTTGAGACTCCTGTGATGGCGGGCGACATTAGACAGGCAGTGGTCAAGGTAGTTCTTGAATTTCTTCCCCATCGGCCCCCTGACGTAGACTTAGGTCCACGACGGAGTGACCCTGTACTTTTATCCATCTTCGTCCAGACCAGTCCATATTAGGCTTGGGCAGACGACGGCCCAGGACCTCACTCTTGATCTCGGCCCACCTCTTCGAGTCCACCACAAAGAGGATGAACGAATGTCCATTCACTCTATGGCGGATACATCAGACACGGCGGACCAACCTAGATGTAGGCATTCATGGTGTCCGGCTTCCTTTGCTAATATTGTATCCTCTGTAGACTTTTACAATTACTTCCAGCATGGAATAGACTTTCTTATCTCAGGTCCTTCACATGTGGTAACGAAGATCATTCTTCATTCCAATGTGGTTCGTCGTTCCATTCATCCTTTCTACAACGTTGCCGAATGCCCTGACAGCCAGGTTCGCCCTTATTCCAACGATACAAGCGGTGCAATTGGGAGATAGAAGGCAAACCAGAAGACGACGAAGACGGTAACGTCCTATCTTTTCGTTTCATCCTGTGACCTGATGCGAGCAATCTCCAGACACTCCACCACGTAAACGATTTTTCGACAGGGTACGCGCGCTTTGCTACTGCTTTGGCCGTTACTTACTTAGAGCACATAGTTCGAGACCATTAGTCACTTCCTGAGTCCTCGAGAACCTCCGCCGTCAATGCATCTTGACCGCACCGATGAGGACGAGGATATCACCCTCCCAAGTGCAACGAGTCGCCGTAAGACATTTCACGGTCCTGACCGCGGAGCTAACAAATTGAATGCGCGCCTAGTGTATGGTTACGATGGTATAATCTTGGAAGTGTCAGAATCATCACAAGTGCTCTCCGTCATGCTATTTTGAACTAGGGGTCCACTGTCTTATGGAATGTAAGATTTAATCGTAATGTATACCTAGTCATCGTAAGTACAGAAAAGAGATGTTGTAACAAATGAACACACAGAGGATAGCAGTGCTACGTCGGAAGTACGATTGTCGGCGGCGGCGGCTTAGGCTTTGGTGGTGGTTTATTTAGGACATGCCATCGGACGAGGTCAAGTGTCGCGGCGGCGTCCTCTACAGAGGAATGGCCAACCACGCTATCTGTCTGGATCAACAATCCCAGGCTTTCACGTACTCTGCCAAATCGCTCAGGGCTGGACGTGCGAGCAAAGCAACTTAAAAACGTACAAATCTTTCAGCGACCTACGGTACGGGGCTCCCGCCCGATGAGGGAAAAGCACAGCAGTGTCCACGCATTTGTGATGGATGATTCGAAGTGTTTTCAAATCGTTGTCGAGGGCGTGGCCTACAAGGATGGTATCTCTATCGATGAAGGCGTCCAATGATTTGCGGATAGACGCGAGAGGTAGGACTGCCTCTTCGAGGCGTTCAGCCGTTATCCCCGAGAACCGCGTAATGTAGTCTCTACAAAGATTAGGCGCCAAGTCAGCAACGTGCACCGTTGCAAGCACACATGGCACATACATGACCTCGACACCTGGATCCATACGGACCAACTCGTCAAATACTTGCGTCCCGGATCCGTCAACCACAGATACCCGGGCAACGCGCATGCCTCCTGTCGTGTAGATCATCTCACAGTCGATGGCAGCAACATCCAGTGCTGTGCCCGAGGCTGGTGCTGGTTTCAGGTACGAAAAGGGATGTCGAGCATGCAGGTCGTCGGCGTTGTTCTCATAGAACACATGTGGTCCGTGTGTACATCCTTCGCTATCCGCAACCGCTCTCGAACAACAGCGGTACATCCGTGTTTTCTCCCCTTGAAGACTTGAATGAATCTAGACTTCGAAGACCCGACAATGAAATGCTCACCATTTACAGCTGCGGTAAAGGGCTTTCCCCAGTGATATATACATTCATCCGCCTCTTCTGCGCGTTTGACGAGGAAGGGCTGCGCACAACGTTCGCACTTGGCTATCTTTCCCTCCCGGCTCGGCTCGGTCCCTCCAGGGCCGTCTGGTATATCTACGAAGTAACCCCACTTGACCAATTCGTCGACGGACATGATGTATGGCTCCAAGTGTTCGCGCGTGAGGCGAAGCGCGTCGATTGCCTTGCGCGACTCGGAACGAGCTGCGAGCTCCGCTTCCGTTCCGACAGAGGGGTGAGACAGGGAGTCGGGTACGGGGCGGCGCTTAAGGGCCGCGGCACATTGTATCACTGCCTACCACATTCGTTACTATTAGCGGCGGTATGAAATGCAATTGTTCGCTTACATTACGGTAGGTCAACTTGCTCGACTTCTTGTATACTTCATCTTCTTGCTTGAGCGCGTGTTCTGAAGCAAGCGTCGGGTTCTTCGGCAAGATTGCATGGTACAGAACAGCAAAGTGATCATAAAGGGTCTTCAGCATGGTCTGCTCAGGAAGAGGTAAGCATACGACGCAAGCAAAGATGGGGTGCACGGCCGACCTGCCGCACCGGGATGGCAACTTGGGACTGGGCCGCATTCACTTTCAGGATGGGTACACCGCTCTTTCATCGCGTAGTTGTGAGTTGTTTAGTTTCACGACGCGTCATGAAAGTCTTACAGTGGTATGGGATACAGTCGAGACAGCCAGCGGTCGTTGAGGGACCCCGACTTTCTGAAGCTTCCTGGGAGGCTCTTCGGGGGTAGTTGGCGTCGCAACACCACTTCGGAGAGGAGAACTTGATATAGGGCGTTTGGTCGGTATTGAGGACGTTGATGCTGGCTTCGGCTCGTGAACGGGGATGATAAGTTGTGCGGGCGGAGGGAGGTCTTGACGGTGAGAGAATATACATTGAGGTCGGGTACATGGGGGGTTATCTGGACAGCGAAGGGTCTGAAAGAGACCCAGCGAGGAGAACATTTGAGGGCAAGGATGCAATTCATTTTATTATTTCTTAACCGGAATTTGATCGCGACTGGGCGGACGCGCGCGTGACTTCCGACGGCAGCAGCAAAGGTTGGGAGCTAGTACTTTTTGCCAGCTCACCCCTTTACCCGTTCCCCCTAGGCCTTCTCCTCGCCGCCTCCTCCAATGCCCCCGAAGTCTACCAAAAGGAGGAACGGGGCGACGGCGCTGAAGCAGTCGCCGAGAATCCGCATTGAGTACGTTCCAGATCTGTATATTCGTGTGCATGAACGTCATTCTGCGACAGAGATGACCCAACTCATCACCTCACTGGCCCCTTTCTCCCTCAAACGTATGCGCATTCCCAGGCCGCTGCCTGCTCATGCTGACCCAGCCGTCCAGGCCACTTGACTCCTTAACACCACGCAGCGCCTCTCCTGTCGTCCCTAATGGCAAAGTTTGGGCCTCTCTTCCCATTTCTCCATGGCTTCGGTGGGCAGTCCGACCAGGTGTGTCCGTTCCGTCCGGTGTGTCCCTTCGCTGACGTATGTCCTCCCGCCGCAGCATCCGCGTTCAAGCTGCTGCTCGTTCCGGTTGTCCTGTTCGTTAACTGGGAGCTCCTGTCCCCGTACCTCGCCCCCGGTCTCGAAAATCCCTTTGCATGCTTCTTCCTGCTTTCAGGCCACGTTACGACCTCTAGCGCCGAGGACCCGCGATATGCAAAGACCTATCTCGACCTCGTCTTCCTCGCGTATCACATTGTATTCTTTTCACTCGTCCGCCAGCTCATCGCTGTCAAGTTGTGTACACCCATCGCGAGATACTTCGGGCTCAAGCGAGAGGCAAAGATAGACAGATTCGGCGAGCAAGGTTATGCACTGGTGTACTTTGCTATATTTGGCGCATGGGGCTATGTGAGCACCTACTCAACCCACCGCGTCCATACGCTGCTAATCCTATGCACAGCGAGTCATGACGCAGTTGCCTACATACTGGTATCAGACCGAGTACTTTTGGATAGGTGAGCCAGCGTTGCTTGTGGACTTTTCAACCGCGCTGATGTCTGTCAGATTACCCTCATTGGGACATGATTCCAGAACTCAAGAGATATTATCTCATGCAAATGGCCTACTGGTGCCAACAGCTTATTGTACTTGTGTTGGGTCTAGAAAAGCCGCGGAAGGATTACTGGGAGCTTGTGGCTCATCACTTGGTCACGCTTTGGTTGGTCGGGTGAGTGCCTAAGACTCACCTAAACTTCGTACCGCTGAGTATGCCGTCAGATGGAGTTATCTGCTAAACCTCACTCGGATCGGAAACGCTGTTTACATGAGCATGGATATACCCGACACCTTTTTAGCTGTAAGTGGTATCTGTTGCTCTGAGAGACACGCTCGACCTTTTGTTGATTCTCCAGTTCTCAAAACTTCTAAACTATATCCAATGGGAGAGGGCCAAGGTCGTTTCTTTTGTAATTTTCATACTTGTCTGGACGTGAGCACTGTTCCCCGCGTCGATGAAGGATTACCCTCATGAGATACCAGATATTTCCGGCACTACCTGAACCTCAAAATTTTGTGGTCGGTTTGGTTCGAAATCCCGCTTGCTCCGTGCGTACACACGTGGACCTGACCTTTCACGCGCTGATTTGCGGACCGTCCAGCGAGTCGTCCAAGACATGGAATCCTGCCGGAGGTGCCTGGCTAACATCTTGGATGCCTAATCAGATTTTCGCCCCGCTGTTCCTCTTGCAACTTCTGAACTTGTTTTGGTATTACTTGATGATGCGAATACTCTATAGGTCAGCACTTACGATATCTCGTTCGGAAGGCTGCCTGTATAACCACGATGTTTCTAGGGCGATTACTACGAACAAGGCCGAGGACGAACGTTCGGACGACGAGGACGAAGGCGAGGATGACAAGGAGGATTAATACTTATACCAACGACTCGCTGGGTGGTACGCTTCGATATAGATTATCGCGCGTGACACAGTAACTTCTCAACAAGATACCTCGATCGTAGAAATAATCATCTTTCCGCTGGTATATATCTCGGGACGTATACAACAGGGATTTGCAAGAATTGTGACAGTGAGATTAACAAAGCAGGATGAGTTGACCTTTCACCATGAATCTATCCTTTCGCCCGCGGCTGGCACAAGCCCTTCCTCATCCGAGAAATCACTGTTCTCTTCATAGGGCTTGAAATCGACCTTGACGCCCTGCGCCGTATGGTGCGGCCATCTTTTCTCCCTTTGAATATCGACAGGATCTCCCGAAGCCATCGCCATCATCGCTTCCAATGTGTACTGTGACATAACCGTCAACCAAGCATAATTTTGAACTAGTGTGTAACTCACGTAGGCATCGTTTCCTGCGTTGTGAAGGTTCTTCGTCGGTATTTGGATTAAATTACACACGCGCTGGAGTCCCCTGCGATCTGCTGTTCCCGCGCCCTCGAGTGCGCCGAAAAGATCAGACGTGTCTACCACATACAACCCCTCATCTGGCATCGCGTCAGGCAGGACGTAACTCAAGCCGTCCAACGAGGCGCCGATGGCTGGCGATCGGAGGTATCTGTGGAACATTGCTTTACACCTGATGCAAGATGTCATGATAGGAAATGTACTTTATATCTTGATTGTTGTCGTGAAAGACCAGGAAGACTGCACCGTACTCGGCCAACTGGGCGATGAAATCGCAAACCCTCGTCTTGAAGGTAGATTTCTTGATGATCTCGCTTTCCCCGAAGTCGTAGTTCTGCAGAAGCCACATAATGAGATCCAGCCGCACGCTGAAAAGTTGAGAGGCGATTTACATAGCGGCGCTCTGGGACATATTGTGAGTTCCTGTATTTTTGATGCTCATCCACGATGAGGTGACCGGCTTGTAGTATTTCCCTTCCGTCTTTCCATCCGACAAGCCGCCACCCAAACTCGGTAACGACGGCGTGGTCAAGCTCCCAGGCCTCAAAGTCAAGCGCACACCATACGCCCTTCTTCTCAGCCCAAAACGACCGCACCCGCTCGAATAATTCGCGACGTGATGTCAGCATGGGGTTTGAGCCCTTGAGGCGCTTATTGTTTTTGTCGATTTTCTGAGTGACGAGATTAGAGATATCTCGTCGACCTGCATCGTGCATGTACATACCCTGATGGCGCCGCGCAAGGAACCGCCGTCAGCATAGACGACAGGAGATACACTGCGGAGGTCTGACTCGGTCAGAAGACAATCTGAGTAGGGCAAGGGTATGGTTTCTTTCGTGAGCTGCATCGCGTGCAGCCAGTATCTAATGTAGTCCACCTGTGCGGAGGAAAACAATAGGCGGGACTCTCCTGTGGGGAAGGTTCCTGCGCCAAGTGAGTCTCTCCGTCAGGCCTGTAGTCCAGGTTGGAATGCGCGCTAACAGACCCATATACATCTGGACGCCTTTGACGCCGTCTACATGGAGCGGATGGTCGGGATGTGTTATAGAATCGTGAGCTTCGTAAGGCAGTTAGATGGATCGGAAAGATTCGTGAGATCGGCTGGCGACAGACCAAGTATGGCCTTCAATGGCCGAGCATCTTCTGGGTTGGGAAGCGCCTGGCTCCTGCACAGCAGGGCTGAACATACCTTTGTGGGCTAGAAAGGCTGGAGCAATTACCACTCAAACCAGATATCAGTGTATCTGTAGTATCCAGTAATAATGGGAGTATCTCTTGCCATTGCGGCTGAGGGTGTGATGTAGTTGCTCGACGGATGCGCTGCAGACGCGCGCTTCGAGGGGCCAGACTTGGGCCTGATCACGAGCGTGACAAGGTTCGCACGATCGCGTCTGTTTGCCAGTGGCATTCAGGCCAAACAAGTTGATCTCACCCAAGTGGCTTCGTGTTGTTCTCCTCGCCTGGCCACCAGTTCTTCCTCGCGTCTTATCATGGCTCAGACTGTTCAAAGGGGCGGCGCCTCCAGCTCCAAACGAAAAGCTCCTGCTTCCAATTCAGATCCCCCGACTCCTGCGGCAAAGAAAGCGAAGACCGCCACCGCACGGAAGAGTACTGGTGGCCGACCCCCGCGACCTTCGACCTCTGGGCCCGCCTCCGCCGCCGGTCGACCGGGCGGTGCGTTCAACTTCCCTTCTGACGCGACTTTCCAGACTTTCCAGCTCATTCCTGCTAAAGGAGACAATGCCGGCCAGAAAAAACCTCACCGCTTCCGCCCAGGAACTGTGGCTCTGCGGGAAATCCGGAAATACCAGAAGAGTACGGAACTTTTGATACGCCGGCTGCCTTTTTCTCGTGTGGTGCGTCCCCTTGCTTTCTTGTTCGAGCCCTGGCTATCCGGTCTCAACGTGTCTCGTCAGGTGCGAGAGATCGCGTTGGACATGATTACAGATGAGCAAGACTACAGCACCTCCGGTCTTCGGTGGCAAAGCTCCGCCATCATGGCGCTACAGGAGGCGACGGAGGCTTATCTGGTCCATTTGTTCGAAGACGCGTCCGTTGCCATTGTATTTCCTCATCCCAATTTGCAGAGCTAACATCGTTTGTAACAGGAACCTTTGTGCCATTCATGCAAAGAGAGTTACTATTATGACACGAGACATTCACCTTGCTCGACGAATACGCGGTCCCTGGGGTGGCCTTGCATGATCGCGCTTTACGATTTATACTCTCGTCGCTGTATTACTTTATTTACTTGCTTTCTTGGTTTGTTAGTGTAGGTACGATAGCGCATACTCGACGACTGGTGAAATATGATTTTGTGCAACCGTTGAATTCCTACCACGGGCCAAATACAGGGGGTCCGTAGAAGAATGCTGAACAGCGAGTTGAAAGACCTGTGCAGACAAGGCGTCAGTTTTCATGTCTCTGGAAAGATGAATGGCGGTTCACGCGGTCATATTAGATCAAGAACGGTTCATCGGGCTCCTGCCATCGTAATGGGGATCCCTCCCAACCACTTGTATTTTCATCCCGCTGAGGAAAGGGTAGCAGCAGAGAGAACAATCCTTACCAAGGTATGCGCATCCGAGGGTATTACGATCGTTTTACTTCTTGCGAGCGTGAGAGCTTGGGCCGTGTACGTAGTGCAGGTCGAGGAGGGGCGGAGACAGTTTGAATCCTAGCGGCTGCGTTCCGCCGTCGTCGGCGGATGTCCAGCCAGTCGATGATCCACGTCTGTATCAAGCCAAAGGTCGCCGAAGTGAGCCAAAACAGGGTGACGCTCTGCAAAAATGAGTGCTGGGACGATACAGGCACGCGACGGATACTCACTCCAGGCGCGACTGCAGCAATGATGATGCGTCCAATCGAAAGGACCCGCAAACCCGACTTGATCAGCGCCCTAGGTCGGATCTGAGGTTTTCCTCCCGCTGCTAATATTTTGGCGTTCTGCTCCTCGATCTGTCGTTCCCGCTCCCGCTCAGCCGCATTCATGACCCAGTTGCTGGACTCCACGTTGGCCATGGTAGCAACTCCGAGAATGATTGGAAGGGTCATAGTAGGATCAGGATGCGCCAATGTGGAAAGTGTTAGGAAGGATTCCGAGTCAAATGGTGTGGGGTCGAGCGAAAGCCTGCCCAGCATTATAGTGCCGAGTATAAACACCGGTAGTTGGGTAAGTGGCGGGACAAGGATGGTTGGCAGAGGTCGGCATTTGTATTTTTTGAAGAGGTTCTTCCTAAGATTTGATAGCTGCAGGAGCGGTAAGAGAATGTACTAGGTAGCGCGGTATCCACGCACCACTTCTATTGATCGTTTTTTGTGGACCTCCTGCAGGTAGGTCTTGTCGCCGTGAATGCCCTTACTTTTCATCTCTTCTAGAACTTGTTTTGACACGATAGGCTTCATTCGCTCGAGTTCGGGAATAGCCTGTTCCTCCATTCTCCATGCTCGTTGCTTCCCCTGTACGGAATCTGACTCAGGAATGACTTTTCAAGGACAGGTGAAAGCTGACGCGCCCATATTGATACCGGAAGGAGGGCAAACCGTGCTAATATCGTGGTGAGGATTATAGTCGTGGAATACGGGGGTAACGAAGGGGGTATCGGTAGAGCTATGGCCAGGTCGAGGAAGCCGTCGCATAGGTTCTGGATAAAGTACCGGCGGTTGGCGGGGCTCTGGCCATGACGAGGGGGGAAGGCAGGAAGCCGACGAGGTCGAAGTTGGACGTGTCGCAAAACAAGCATGCTCACAAAGCAATCCCGATCGTTTTCTTTTTCAGGTGCACGTGGTTGCTCGAGCTGCTCACTTTGAGCATTGCGCCACTGGCAGTCAGCTGGACTAGGATCTCGAGTCTTAGCAGTTGTAGATATATCACCTGTACCATGCTAACATAACATGTGCTTTCGTCGAGAATAGGAAAATGCAAATCTGTTGGGCATAGCATAAACCTAGAGCATATCTATCCCGCACCCAACTCCGTCAAGCCGCACGCCTCTGCCGCTCAGAATTTCATCTTATGAGGGAACTCGCCCTTCGACAGACCCCAGCTCGCCTTCAGGTACTTCGAGAGGTTCTCGACCTTCTTGACGGCGTTGATGACGACGGCGTCGACCTCCTTCTGGTCAGCGGTCCTTGATTCAGGGAGGGCCTCCTTCTCTTTTGGCTTTCCCTCTGTGAAGAACTCCTCCTCTGGTGATAGCGAGGCGCTCTTGGAGGGTTTAGCGAAGTATGCGTCGTTGATTTTATCGGCAACCTGAATGAATGCATGGTTTGAGAACACAAAAAGAAATGTCTAGCCGAAATGCGCACCTCAAGGCCCTCGAGCTCAAGCTTGGTCGAGGTAGCGATAGCGTAGGCCTGATTGACCCGTCGCAGAGGCACACCGTTAATCTTGAAGGGACCTGTCACCAACAGCAGCCCACTCTCCAACTGCTTCAAGAACACGACCCGCTTGCCGCGGAAACGGCCAGCCAGAAGAATCAAAACGGTGCCGGGGGTGATGGAGGGGCGGAGTGCTGTGGGTTTGGGGGATTTACGGCTCTTCTTGGGCTGGCGAACATCTTCTGCGGGGTAGTAGCGAACGGCTTTGGTCGTGGGGACCAAGCGCGTGCCGTTGTTCTTCTCACCGCCGACGGTCTTCTCGACCGTTTCGGGGGTAGTCTCGACAGCAGGCTTGTCAGACTTTTTGGGTCCCTTCCAGAGACCGCGGCGTGCGGCCACTTGGGAGCGGGAGAGGCGTCCGATGCCAGGGACGAGTTCTTTGCTTCTGGCCATCTGTTACAGTGGGTAAGGGTGGTATACTTGGATTGTATCGCGGACGATCATACCTTGTTCTTGAGGTCGTCGAGGCCGATGCCGATAGTATTTCCGAGTCTGCCTTCCGCCCAGCCCGGTGGCTTGAGAGCTGCATAGTACCAACGGCGTTTGCCGAACAGAGGAGTCACCGAGATAAGATTAGATTGGTGCTGATATGATCGGATCGCGTACGTTCGCGCCGCGCTGCCACCCACCACAGCCTCTCCGACTCCTCGCCATCATGTCGTCGAGTACTGAACCTGGTAAGCGCTGGTCCTTCCACGCCGGATCGCCTCTGACCTCCAGCAGTCGATGATCGCGCCGTTGTCTGGTTCGACATCGACAACACCCTTTACTCGGCGAGCTGTAGGATCTCCCATGCTATGGGGGAGAGGATTCACGGTGAGCACGCTATCAAGGTGCTTCTCAATCACTAATTGTGAACATCCAGCCTATTTTGTTAGCCTAGGACTAAGCCACGAAGAGGCATCGGAGCTTCATCTCAGATATTACACCCAATACGGCCTTGCGCTTCGTGGCCTGACACGACACCATGACGTCGGTAAAGTGATTCTGGCTTTGTAGAATGCGCAATTCGTGCTCACAATAGTGAACCATAAGATCCACTCGACTTTGATCGCAAATGCGACGGCTCCCTGCCTCTGGAGAGCATGATTCAGTACGATTCAAGTCTTCGGAAACTGTTCGAAGACATCGACAGATCTAAAGTACGAGTGTGGGCGCTGACAAACGCCTATCGCCCGGTATGAAAAACACCATGTTCGCTTGGAGATTTGCTGATTTCTTTTTGCCCAGCATGCGGAACGTGTGCTACGTATCCTCAAACTCGACGATCTGATAGATGGGCTGGTCTATTGCGATTACCACGTCAAGAATTTTTCTTGCAAACCAGAACCAGAATTTTATCAAATGGTAATGATCTCTTCTTTTCATTGGTCCATCGTCCAACGCCTCGGTTTTTCCAAGGCAATGAAGCAAGCGAATATCTCGGATCCCACCAAGTGTTACTTCGTCGACGATAATAGAGGCAACATTGACGGTGCGCGAGCGCTGGGCTGGGCCAGATGCGTGCACTTCTGCGAGAAAGGACTGGAGGCCATGGAAGGTGGTCGCACCAAGCAGATTTCCAACGAGAGGGCCCCAGGGGCAGAGGAACGCACAGACGGGGTGGATGTCGTCGCGACCCTCGAAGAATTGCGCGTGATCTGGCCGGAGATTTTCAAGAAGCAATAGATACGATGATACCACGAGCCCATCCACCGTCAACTTGTATAAAACTACCATTTGTATATAACCTAGTTGTAGATAAGATTGTACCTAGTGTTTGATCTAACTGGCGATGAGGCGATCAGTTTCGTTGCTCTATCACCTCAACCGCTTGCCTACCTGCTCCTGCTCCGATGGACTTCATTCCCCGCTACGCTCAACCATTCACTCTGGCCGACGCTGTCAGCTTGGACGTCCCTGTCATCACGGAAGGTTGAACCAGGAACGTCTGGCTTGTTATCTCAAGCTAATCGACGTCCCCAGAAATCACACGTCTACAGAATTCTCTGCGGCACTTGAAACAGACGCAAGCGGCCCTCCAGGAGTACATAGAAGCCGAGACCCCTGCAAATGCAGATCCTGAACTGAC
This sequence comes from Lyophyllum shimeji, assembly GCA_026008595.1. NCBI lineage: Eukaryota > Fungi > Basidiomycota > Agaricomycetes > Agaricales > Lyophyllaceae > Lyophyllum > Lyophyllum shimeji. Next base: position 1,843,284 of record BRPK01000001.1, on the reverse strand, counting down.
CAAAGCTCTGGAGGAGAATAAGACCGTCATGTCAGCCTGCTCGTCAACTTGCAGAAGCGTTGTATATGTTGACGTGTACCCGATCTGCACAGTGGCTCTCAAGAGGAACGGGTGTTCATGCTGAAGCTGGCTCTGACCGAAAAAGGCATCCCTTATAACAGCCATCTCGACCTCGACTCCAACGCAGCTACTACACCGACACCACTGCCACCCGCATCCGTGCAACCTGCTCCCGCAATCGCGGCTGACACGTCTCAGCCAGCACTCGATGAAGAGGAAGGCGGAATCCATCTGTAGCACGCAACGCTGCTTCGCCCCGTACGATATCGCTTCTATGATATCCTGAGCAGGTCTACGTGGACCCACGTAGACGCGATGTTTCGTTTCAGTATCGTGCCAACCTACTCCCGAGAATGTGAAACCGTAGTCCGCTTCACAGCCGTTCTGCTCCTCGGTTGAAATCCGAGCACTTGCGAAGAACCTGACGGAACTATCTGTCGACGGCACGTAGTATGTGTAAGAGCTCTGTTGTTTTCTGGGAGCAATGCTGATTGACTTTTCTGTCCAGGTCCTGTCTTTGGTTTCCCATATGACGCAGAGTTTATGACGCTTGCCCCCGAAAGCGTCCGCACGTCATCTACAGCAGATCTAGTTTCAATGCCCCATCGACGTGTATGCCGGGACAGGTCGTAGGTTCTTGTTTCGGTGAATATATCGTTCCTCTTAAACAAATCGACTGGGCTGTGGCTGCGATGCAGCAGGCGGGAGATGGAAGATGTTGCTTGTCCGTGTGCATTGAAGTTGCGCCTGATTCAAGAGTCTAATGCTTCTGCATGGTAGGATACAGACCTAGTCTCTGAAGAAAATCGACGTGCTTTGACCGCATTACGAGCATGTCGTAGTGTTTGCGCGTGGCCGAATGGAGCAGTCTTGGCAGTCCCACGGTTCTGTCGTTCATTTCTGATACGCAAACTCCTGCGTTTCCTTCCAAATTCCGTTATAGTGTTCTTAACCTACAAGTTGACTAGATGCCCGAAGAGGGTGGTTCGCTGATTCCCTCGAGCAAACGGTACCTAAAGTGGGTACTTCAATCCTACTTCTTCGACCTCCTGACCAATACGGTTGTATGCGGCGGACAGCCTGTTAAGCGAAGGAGTGAGCCTACAGCTTCGCGTCGACGAACTCAGCAACATGGGAAGGATTGAAGACTGGCAAGCCATCCGACCTACCAAGTGAGTTAGTACATTTACGCCACACTTTGCCTTGTCGTGCAGTATCATTCTACAAGGACCTGACCTTTTGGCAGAAACTTTGGACGAGAAATGCGCAATGCTGAGTACAATTCCAGATGCTCGACTTCAAGACTATAGACGGCTCAGAAACAATGTAAAAGCACGGCGGAGGTATCTCGCGGAGGTCCGCGAGTGGATGGCACAGATGGAAACAACGAAGGACGCGTGCCTTGCCGCTCGTACGCCTCAACCTACTGAAACGCGGACCCTCACGAGGGGCGTTGCGGACCTCGAGCGCCGGCTCGGGAAGTATGGTAATATGTCGCCTGTGGCAGAAGCGCGAGCAGCACTTTGTGGCGCCGGGGAACTTTCAGACCTCGAAGAAGGCGAGATCATGGAGAGCCCGTCACATCGCGGCGCGAATGGTCTGCTGCGAAATTCCGACGCAAGCAAACGACGGGCTCTTGGAGGGTCTTCATGAAATTCGAAAGAGATATGAAGAGGTACCACTTCCGAATCGAGTCGTCGTTCGATACATGCGACCAAGCGGCTGGCCAAACCCCTCAGACGCTGTCACAGATGAAGGCATACGAAGCCTCCCGCGCTGACGACGTCGCCATATGCTGGATCGGCTCGACTTTGTGTCCAAAGAAGCGCTGGACAAGGCTCAGCCCGCTCCTCCGCCGTCACCGGAGATGGACCAGCTTCACAACATCGATACGTCCACGTTCTCCAAAGACCTGCTCGCCATTCTGGGATCTGACAATGTCGCAAACACGATTTCCGCTGAGATCGCCAAGATGGTGGATTACCGCCACAGCCCTGGCCTTCCTGGAGATGATCTCTGCAATGAACGGCGATATATACAGAACGGTTTACGAAGAACTCGGGCTCACTATGGCTATAGTCGACGCGATATATCCGAAGGAACAACGGTGAGCTCTTGGTGTGCGTGGACGGGAAGGTGACATCAAGCATGCTGACTGGCGGTCATGACAGCCTCAGAGTAACACAAAACGCTCTGCCCAGTCTCCGGACCGGTAATCACGCCCGCTCCTGACAGCAAAGCATTGTGCTTTGCCTGCCAGAAATGGGAGTGGGCACCGATCTATGTTCATCTCACTTGGTACCGTCCACTTCGCTTCCGTTGCTGCTACAAATTTCACGCACCACAGTTGAACAGGTCGCGCTTGCAATGTTTAATGGTTTTGCCCTGGTTCTTCCTTCGTGCTGTTGGAGCCTCTATCGAGTAACCGCATCACTTGTTTAGAAACAATAGTGTCAAATGTACCCCTCATGCAAAGGCCATAGGTACATACTGTATACATCTTCTTTCAATCCTGGCGTCACATCCTGCAATACTCAAACACACCTCGAAGCAAACGATGAGTTAATTCGGTCCCAATAATCGATACGTAGTGGTACGATATTGGATAACCGGGGTTACGAGGTGCAGGAAAAACCAAACGGGTCGCAGGTGAAGGCAGTCATCGTTCCAATCCCGCGGCAGCGGGTGGTACGTGAGGAGGGAAAAGGAGGGCCGGGGAATCGAAGCACCCAGCCTAAGAGCGCGCTTAATACATAGCGTCCGTACGCAGGCGCAGCGGCGGCGGTAAAGAGGCGGGGTATGGGTATGTAAGAGTATTATCGGGATGCGGCGGAGTGTACTGTGTCTGAGTCGTGTCTTGTATTGTAAGGTAAGGAGGGGAAGGTGTTTAATGAGCGTGGTGGGCAATGGCGTGATATAGCTATAGTCATGGTAGATGATAAAAACGGCCGCTACGTACAACCAAAAGAGGGTCGGAAATTGGGTAAGGAAGGAGATAGAGCTTGAGGCGAAACGTACACAGGGCGAAGTCGGATGCATGGGCCGCGTCGGGAGTAGATAATGACAGGAGCGGTTTATTGGGATTCCGGAAAACACAGAAGAGAATAAAATTTATGTGTGAGGTTATGATAGGTCCGTGGAGATGCTGACTGTGTGATTGGAGCAGAATGAGAGAGAAGAGGGAAAAATAAAGCAGAGCGCGCATTACACGACGAGACGGGAATTATGAAATCATCGTCTGCCGCTTCGCCTTCGTCGAGGTCGTCCCCCCGCGCATACTCGACTGTGAGTGCTGTCTCGGGGGCATCGCGTGCGCATTCGGCAGCGCCCCGCTCTGCGTCGGGATACCCGTCCATGGGCTCGGAAGTTGCAGATGCTGCGACGACGTCACCCGCGGCATCGAAGAGGGCTGCGAATGAGAATGCTGCGGATGGGGTGGCCGCTGGTCCGAGTGTTGCCGTGGGCGCCCCGAATGGTGCTGCTGTCCACCTGGCGAGGTGGCAGGCATGCTCGCACGGCGAGGTTCTCCACTCGTGCTTCCATGGCCGTGCTGCGAAGATTTTTGTGGCGATGTGGGTGTCGATGATGACGAGGGTCGGTATTCTGGCCTTGGGAATGACGCACTTCGCGGCGGATGACCGCTGGGGCTCACCGCCCCGCTCGGACGCATTCCATTGACCACATTCACCTTCTCCCGGCTTGAATTTTGCGAACTCGGCAAACGGCCCTTGAACGAAGCCGCACCCGAACCTGTTGACCTGGCAGAGCCACTCTGCCGCGGGTATCGCTGCATCATGAATGGCGGCGTGGGTGGAAGCAGGGGCGTGTCCATCATCACGAACGCAGGAACGGGCATCATCTGCATTTGCATTGGCATGACCGGCACAGGCGGCACGGGCGTAACCATCATGTTCAGGCTGTGATTGCTGCCTGTCCATGCTGGGTACGACCCTCCGAGGCTGCCGCTCGAGTTATTGCGTGACATGGTCGAGGCAAATGAATTACGTTTCGCGCGCATCGCTGCAGCCGCCACCGCAGCCTTAACGTCCTCGGAGGACGAAGGCTCCTCCTGCGAAGAGTACATTGCGGGTGAATGTGCGCCGGGTAGTGATAACGAGCTTTCGACGCTGGGTGGGGTGCCTCTGACACTGGGTGGGCAAGAACTGCCAGGAGAATGAGAGTGTGACGAGGAGTGTGAGTACGTTATGGGAACAGCGGGAGTACTGGGGCCAGTTCTGGTGATGGTGGGTAGATTTGGCTCCGAAGCTTCTCTCCGCGGGCCAAGCGCAGGAGCGTCTTGATACATCGCCCTGGACTGCCGATGTGCAGCTGCTTTATTACGTTCCGAAGCCGAAGAAGAAACGGAAGACGGAAAAAAGCCTGCTGCGCTACCACCGTTGCCTAAAAACCCATTATTTTCGGTTCCCTGAAGTGCAGGGACACCCCCGGCGCGCTGCGACTCTCTCCGTAGGCGTGCCGCGGCGACCTCCTCGGCATACTTGCGCAGTCTCCTCTCTTCTTCCATTGCCCGCTTCTCCTCCTCCCAGGCTCTGCGCTCGGCCTCCCACGCAGCTCGTTCAGCATCCCTCCTGCGGCGTTCAGCCTCTATGCGCCTACGCTCCTCTGCTAGTTGTCGCCTCTGCTGCTCAGCCTGAAGGAACCTGGCCTTTTCCTCGCGTCGCTTCTTCATGCGCAGTACATAACCGATGGGGATTACGTCATCTTTGTCGTCTTCGGCGAACCGAACGCCGCGTTTCACGAGAGGATCAGCGGCAGCAGCCGGGGCTGGAACAGCAGGTGGAGCTGATTGAGATACGACGAGGGTAGGAGGCGGCGGCGGTGGGTTGTGCTCATTCCGAAGAGGAGAGGGGACAGTAATGTGCGGCGAGGTTCGCGTGTGCCCAGATGCTAAAACGATGGCCGTGAAGCCCAGAACGCATGCGACGGGAAAGAGCTTACCGGACGGCGGAGCTGATACTGTTTCCGAGACTGGCGGTGGCACCTCAATGAACAAGGACGACGAGGGCGGAGGGATGTCTTGTTGATCAAAATCGACCATCGCTTCAAGGGCCTCGGAAAATTCGAGAGCGGCGACAGCGGAGGCTGTGCCAGAAACAGGTTTGCGTAAGATGGCGCCGTCTTCCTGAGGGACAAAGACCACATAGCGCTCCTCGAAGCAAGGCCTGGAGATCCAGCGAGTGAGACCTGGGCTAGAGAGTGAGATGACAGTTGTCCTGGACGGCGCGGACTCATTAAAGGGGTGCGGTGGTCGAGCGACCGGGACAAGTGCAGATACGCGGCGAGAAGCTAAGGAAGAGATAGAAGCTTGTTCGACGGGGGTCAGAGGCCGATTGTCGGCCTCGAGACGGGCGAGCAGGCGTCTTTTGAAAGCCGTGGAAGCAAGGGATTGGAACCGCGGGAGGTTACTTGCTGGGTTCACAGATCTCGGAAAGATTAAAGGGGCATCGGAGCGGTGTGCAAAGGGCGATGGCGGGATCGGAGGAGGGACGAGGCTGTTCTTTACGAGGGTGACGAAAATTTTGCAGGGGTCTTGCGGGGCCTGGTCGTCTTCGACTGATGGCTCGGATTGTGTGTCGTCGAGTTCGTGAGGTGAAGTCCAGTCGGGTATTGGAGTAGGATTTTGCCAGTGTTTTGTGGGTGGTGGTAATGGTGGTTTGGGCGAACCCTTGAGCCAAGCCTTCCATGACTTCTTTGATGAGGAACGGCGGTCTACGACCTCGAGATGGTGCTGGTCATCGTCGGGAGTGTGGAGGTAAAGGCTGGCGGAACCACTTGAGGAGGATGCGGAGGAATGTGCGTGGTCAGTGACGAGGGGCGGTGGTGGCTGCTTGTCGCGCCTGGAGGCGAATACCGAGGCAAAGCGGCGCATGGTGCTGGGGAGAAAGAGTCCTTCGCGGTCTAAAACAGCATCGAAAGGGGCTCGCCGTCAGACTCGACTGAATCACCACGACGAACCACAACACCGCCCGCCTGTCACACCCAAGTCACGCCTGCTACTGACGTCAGCCGTCTCGTGACCGTCTCTCCCGCTCCCACCACCGTACCAGCCGTCGCTCGTACGTCTCCACCACCCCGCACAGGTACGCCTCCCCCACCCCGCTCCATCGCGCCGCCCGGCCAACCACCGCGCCATATTCCTCCGCCATCGTCCCCTCCACGTCCCCCGCTCGGTATATCCGATACCCTTCTCCGGGCCGAAGTCCCTCGAACGATTCCTCATCCTCCGCCAGCGTCGCCCGAAGCGGTCGAGCAGCCTTCGTCTCGGTCTTGTCCCCATGACTTTCCCTCCTGGACACGGGAAAGAATCGCTCCAGCACTGCATCTGTTTTCTTCCATTCAGCGTGTCTGCCTTCCCCAGGTCGGGCATCTTACCGCCGTTCTTTCCTCCGATCAGCACCCGTTCGCTAAACGCAAGGTACTCGTCCATCATCTCTGGCCCCAGATCTCCCGTACACCTGCGGTCGTCAATCAGCATTCCACGCGCCACATCTCATCGTAACCATATCGCCCATACTCACACGTCAGTGCGCGAATCAAACAGCCCGCTTCTTGTCATTCTCTCGTCTTCTTCCTTCAATCTCCCTAGAGTTGCCAGAAACTCATCAACCCGTGCAAGTCCACATGCTACATCTGCCGGGTCCCTGGGTCTTCTGTCGTACAACATCAACCTTCCTTCGCCCATATCCGGCAACACTCCCACCAACCTTGTTCGCCCGTCCAGACCGTACACCATTTTCAGCACCACGATCGCCGCAGCGATCAGGCTCACCTCAGGAGCGACGTTATCGTAGATGTGTCTCTCTGGGTCATACGACTTGCGTTTCTTCAGTCCCGGCGCGAGCGTGTGATGCAGCGTCAGGGGCAGCGACAGGATCTGCCCGAGCCGCTTCGTCAGCCTATACAGCATGGCTGCCACAGACTATTAACCTTCTATACTCTGGTCCTGGCAGGAAAACGTACGTGTGCCGCCAAGACCCTGTGAGATGACCCGCCACAGGATGGGTCCGGCATTGGCTTCAGGGGTGACGATCCCGTAGGACGTGTACATCTTCCTTGATAGCCTCGACGCTAGTCCATGAAGTGCCTGCGCGCTCGGAGCGTGCTGTAAGCAAAGAGTCAGCCGGCGCTGAGCGAGGATGTGGGGATCGAACAAAAGGCGAACATAAGGTGACAAGGCCTGAATGTTTTGTTTTGTCAGGTGGACCACCATGCTCCCTGGCAAAAGCTGACGTGCGACGGGGTCAAGGTAGGGCAGCTTGTAGGACTCTGTCAATCTGTCAAGAATGTGAACATGACGTCAGTCACATTGCGCGACCTCGACGGGCGGACTTGCTCAGTGAAATCGCGACACAGCGTCGGTATGCGCATCGTCCAGCACGCTACGATGAGCACCGCGATAGTGCTCGCAGGACTTTCGTAGACGTGTCGTCCGCGTCGGCGGCCTGCACCTCTCGGCCTCGACTTGTGTTTCCCCTTCAGTGGCTTGTCCTTGTCGTGATCGAATGGTTCGTCTTCCGAAGAAGACTCTTCTAGGTCTGAGTTGGCGCGTAGCAGGGCCGCGAGTTCGGGGTCTTCTTCGCCGTCCGAAGTCGTGTTCTCCCCCTCGTCGCTATTCTCATCTGACTGCTTCTCATCCCCCACGCCGTCGTCCTTTCCTTCTGCATTACCACTTCCTTCAACACCTTTACCCACTCCCTCATCCCCGACTTCTTGCGTATATCGATCGGGTTCTGCGGTAGGTGGGTCAAGGAGCAATTCGAGGTGAACGGCCCAGATGTCCCTGCATACTACCTGCCAGTAAATCGAACCATCGGTTTTGACAGAGGTGTGAAGCGCAGAATGAGTAGACACACCTCAAATTCCTGAGGAAGTCCCCATAGATCCACCAATGTCGCGATCTGCTTACGCAACATGAGTTGCAGGCATTCAAAGTAATGGTAGCGCCCGCGTGCGCCGTGGTACACTGCACAACCACGAAGCCAGTCAGTGTTTCTAAGGTAGGAACGAAAGAAATGCGACGCACGTTGCGGATTAGCCTTACTCACCGCGCCCTTCTTCCGCTGACTCTTGAGCGTGCGTTTTCTCAGCGCATGCGGTCCCAGATCATCCGCCTCCGTCGTTTCATTGCGGTAGTCCTGTCCTCGCGAGCTACAGTTAGCCACGACCGATGAACCAGAATCTGACACAGTCGATCCCGAAGGTCGAAAGAGCGTACCTGAAGGACGTGTCCCTCACTGCACGCGATAAGCCCGCTGGACGGTTCCTTGTGCCATTGCCGCGATCCACACGTGGGGCAGCGGCGGCGCGGGGCCATCGTATGCCTGCGCAGGTTTTATATAGGTAGCCACAGAAGAGTTGGGAACGAGGCAGGAACAGTTATGCAACGGATGATTCACCGAGTGCTTTAGCAACTCCAGAGCAAACTCCACGATTGCCGAGAATAACTTTCATTGATCGGAATCGGGGCTCCGGCTGATCGGGGAATCCAAAGGTCATGTGACGGAGAATCGCTGGCAATCAGGTGCAGAAAAGTCGAAATGGCCAACGTCGACTCCAGCGTCGAAGCAAGCGGTTTACACGAGAGCGTGCCCGCGTCGCCCAGTGCAGCTGCCGCTTAGCCATGCGGCTTTTCTACTTCTTGGCATTGTTGGCCGTTCTGGCAACGACCGTCGTCGCGTACGTCTTCATCCCTGCACGTCTCCGGAAGTGTATTTACTGAGTTGCCTCCCTATTTAGATGGGAAAAGGTGTGCGCAACGTCGCTCGATTCGACTTAGAAAGTGTCCTAATCTAGCGACATTCTACCCAGGAAGACCATGAGATATTCGATTTAGTGAGCGAGATCGAGACCTCCGAAGGCAAGGGCACGACGTTCTACAGCTGGCTCGACGTTCCGCCCACCGCGTCCACCGCCGAAATCGCAAAAGCATACCGCAAAATGAGCATGCAGCTCCAGTACGCCTTTCCTCCTCCCCTCAATTTCTGACCCCATGCTAAACGCATCGGTGCTCGCAGTCCGGACAAGAACCCCGGTGTAAAAGGCATCCACGAGCGATTCGCGCGGCTTGGCGTCGTCGCGACGATTCTGCGGAACAAGGAGAGCAGGAAGCGGTACGACTTCTTCTACAAGAATGGTGTGCCGAGATGGCGCGGGACCGGGTATTACTACTCGCGCTACAGGCCTGGTCTTGGGGTGCGTGCGCGCCTCTCTATTGTTCCGGTGTTCTCTAGAAACTGACGTCTTGTGTTGTACCCCCCTGGTTGCAGTCGGTCATGGTGTTTTTGACTATACTTACTTCGGGCTTGCAGCTGCTTGTGCAGCGCTTGAACTATAGGCGCGATCTGGAGCGCATCGAAAAATTCGTGCGGGAGGCGAGGATCGCGGCATGGGGTCCAAAGCTTACCCCGATAGACGGACAACGCAAGGTGTGTCTTTGCTTCCGTGCGGCTCAGCTCTACGATTTGTCGCTGAAGCGCGCCAAACGATTCAGGTCAAGATAACTGTTGGTACATCAGCCGACGGCAGCCCCCGATGGCTAGAAATGGTCGTTGAAGGGCAGAATGTTTACATTGTAGGTCACATACGACCCTCAGCGGTTCTTCCGTTTGTTGATTTGATTATACATCGATAGCTGGATCCCTCGGGCCACATGGACCTTCTTGATTCCAGCGCTGCCGTATACCCGACTATTTTCAACACCTGGTTCATCGCGCTCGTCAGGTCCCTCGTCAGGAAAGCCCTAGGCTCCGGTGCCAAGGAGGCCCCACCGGAGGGGCTCGAAATGGAGGAAGACGACGATGGGTCCTCTGTGACCGGTTCTGAGAGCGGGCGGTCAACTGTGTCGCAGAACGGCCAGTCTGTGAGGGCGCCGACCGTCAAGGCTGGTGGGAAGCGGAGGAAGATGGCGGCAAAGAAGCGGCAATAATGTGTTAGGTTGTTGGTAGAACGTTTCTAGACGGTTACATGTACTGGTTCTCTGCCTTTCTTTCTAGGTGTCAATGGGTGTTGGACCACACGAGTGGACGTGGCTTCATATACTGAGGATCGTCTCTTGAATTTCATTCGAAGTCTGGGCAGGGACACGAGAATGTGGAATTGATGGCTTGATCGACATAGCTCCGAACGCGACGTCAAACACAGGTGCCGAGTTGCGTTTGCGTCTTCGCATGCCATGTAGCCTACTCCTCTGCGCTGGATATGAACAGCCTTGCATCATGTCCTGTTCCTAATCCGAACCGCCTGCAAGTCCCAGGCCCTTGTTGTTTTGAACGCATGGAAGGTTTCTTCTCCGGTGTGTTACACATGCTCGCCAGTCACTGTACTTACATATGAATACATAGCTAAGCTTTACTGCCTACCAGTGAATACCCTCATTATATTCGCCGCGATCTCCTTTGGAACCTTGGGACGCTCGTTCCACTGCGCGATCCAACCAGGCTTCGCGCCCTCCCTCCCCCCTATGCTCGGCAACGCGAACACCGCAGTGACAAGCCATACGTTCTTGTCGCTCGGGGTATGCTCCTTCATGAGTGTAGGCAGAATAGCCCTCGGAACTATTAAGTTTGTGTTCGCGTCCGTACGCAGTGCGCGACCCTTTCTATCTCCTGACCCAATGTCGACAATGCCCGAAACTCCTGCCTTCGATGCCGCCCGCGCTTCCCCACCCTTCTCGTGCGTCCCGAATGCCTCTGCAATCGACGGATCCAGAGCACGGCCGTCCTTACCCTGGCCGTAGATGGCGAACCCTCCTTCCGCAGACGTCAGCGCTCTAGCCGTCTTGATCCTATGCACGCGCACGTGCCACAACGGGGTCTCCTTCTGTGGCGGGACCAGCCACGTCTCGACCTCGACGTCCTTCCACGGATACCACATGGACCGCAGCCACTTTCCACTCTCGATCCGTGCCTCCTTCGTAGCACGTCTGCACTTCCACGTCTCTCCGCCGTCGTCGCTGAGCGCGAGCGTATTGTCTCCGCCGAGCTCCTCGAGAGTTCCGTTGCCCACGGGAACGCTGTAGCCAAAAGCCGACGAGTAAGCGAGCTTGCCATACTTGGCCGCGCTCTGCTTGACTGGATATGAACACTGCTGCCCCGACGAAAGAAGGAAGGTATGTCCTCCGAGATTCGACATGATATGCAAAGGGTATTTAAGCGCCTTGGTCGTCTCCAGCAGTTCATGAGGGTATGGCTCTTCCGTCGCGGCCCAGAACGGATGTGTTTCTGGGAGAGCGAGCGTCACAAATGACTTGCAACACCAATATGGCGATCCTGGGGAGTTGTAGTTCTCGGTCATGTTGTGGTTGGGATAGCAGAAGCCGATGGTCAGCGTTCCGTCCGATGCATAGGCACCTGCCTGTTTCGTCCAGTACCGAATGTTGCGCAGCTGCAGCCCTTTTATGACGCCCCACGTAAGTGGTGCGGGCAGTTCGACGTCTGCAAACGCAAGAGCTCCCCAGAACGAAGACATGGCGAACCGGTATGTCATACTCCTGCCGAAGGGAATCGCGCGTCCTGATCGATAGTTTCAGTCGATGTCTGGTCCGATGAATGCTGGGTTATTCGTACCTTCAGCATCGAAATAATGAACAAAATCGAACGCAAATGCGCGAGCTCGCTTCCTGTACTCCTCGCATCGCTCCGGATCTTCATCCTGGGCGAGCTTCGAATAGGCAAGCTGAGCGAACTGGATAGCAAACGAGGATGAATAGTAGTCAAGCTGGATGACACCCTCCGGACCATCCCGCGACCATCCTTCGCTGATATAGAACGTGTCTAGATGGTCTAGATCCGCTTTCATGCGCTTCGCGTCAAAACGCGAAGATCCTGCCTTGGATAATCCGAGGTTCGCGAACACCTTAGAATAGAAGGTGAGTCAATGCGTGGAAATCCGGGAGGCATCGCACAATACGCACCCTGAACCAGAGCCAGTTGGTGTTAGGCATTTCCTTGTCGTTCATGCCGCCAAGCCAGGTCTCGAGGTTAGCCTTCGCCTCGGCGCTGAGCGGATCCCACAGCTGCTCTTTCGCCACCGCGATCGCGAAACCGATGGCAGAGCATTCGACCATGCGCTGATCCTTGTCCCGCATATTTCCCCAGAACTCCTCGCTGTTAGGGTCGCTACCGTTCGTGAAGCCATCTATCCAGCGCTTGGTCCCCTCGTAATCACCGCCTCCGGCTAGCAAGGCAGAGAGCCCCCACATAGGGCGGGAGAATCCTTCCAATTGGGCAGCAGCTTCATCGTAGTGCGTACCGGTGTGCCCAAGATGAATCCTGGCACCTCCAAGGGACGTGTGCGCCTCTAGAGGATCGAGTAATTCTTTGAGGAATTTCGCGAGGTCGGCTTTGGTTTCAAGAGGATTTGGAGAGAACGGAGTTCTGTTAGCGAAAGCCTCCATGGTGGTTTGTTACGATGGAGCGCGGAACTAAGGAAAGCTTTCGAAGTAGGTCCGCGGGCCGGTGTGGCCCGCCAGCAGATGACGGCGGTTTTTGATATCTCATTCTACTCGTATGGTCTCCTATACAGTTTTTGCGATGCAGAAAAGCCTGTGGATTTAGGAGGTTCCTATACGATGATAAATAGAGTGTCCCATGCTACGATCTCGAGTCTATTCCGGTGTGCGATGCTCCGTCCTTGACTATACTACAAATAAGTTTACTGCCATAATCTAGACGTCAAGGACGGTGGTCTCGACGATGATGCCCGTAACACGGTAAGGATCTACAAGGCACAGATTAGCAACAGGCATCATTCTCCGAAAAAGTCCACGTACCGATATTGGAGGCTGGTCGCCTGTCCTCCAGGTATCCGTAGCCTTGAGCAGCAACATGACGAGGTACGCGAATCGACGCGCCACGGTTCGCGACACCGCTGCTGAAGTTCGCGATATGACCGGTCTCGTGACGCCCAGTCAACCGCATATCGTTGTCCTCGCCATACACTGCAATATGCTCGTCATGCCTCTTCGCCAGCTTCTCGATCGCAGCCTCGATATGCTTCATGCCGCCAGGCTCCCGCATCGCCTTGGTGGAGTAGTTGGTGTGGCAACCAGCACCGTTCCAGTCTCCCTGGAGCGGCTTCGGGTGGAATGAGACCTTGACGCCCCACTGCTCAGCGATTCGAACAAGGAGATACCGCGCCATCCAGAGGTGATCGCCCATAGAAATTCCTTCACAAGGGCCAACCTGGAACTCCCACTGCGAAGGCATCACCTCGGCGTTGATCCCACTGATGTTCACGCCGGCATAGAGGCAGGCTCGGTAATGGGCTTCGATCAGGTCGCGGGCGAAGACCTTGCCAGTACCTGGAGTGAATGCAACGTCGAAAGTCAGCGTGTTCCAGTGGAGTGGCAACAATATGACGTACCAGCGCCGCAGTAGTAGGGACCTTGAGGAGCAGGAAACCCGCCTTTGGGCCAGCCGTAGGGAGTGCCGTCGACGTCGAATAAGGTATATTCCTGTTCAAGACCGAACCAGGGTTCCGCATCCTTCGCCTGGTCCATGACCTTCTTGGCGTGGTGGCGGTAGTTGGTACGGTTGGGGGTGCCGTCGTTGTTGTACGTCTCGGCGAGAACGAGAATGTTGTCTCCGCCACGGAAGGGATCCTTGAAAATGGCGGCGGGGCGGAGATAAACATCCGAATCGTTACCTGGGGCCTGGTTCGTGGAAGAACCATCGAAGTCCCAGACGCGAAGCTGCCCAATATCGGTCACCTTCTTGCTGACGGTCTAAAAATGCGAATTAGGCAAAAATCGATGAAGCGCATATAGATAATGCGAACCGTGGTCTTGGAACGGAGACCGCCGTCGCCGTCGACCCAAACATCTACTCGGAATGTTAGAGGCGTCGAGGTGTAAGCAGGAAGGTCGTACATTCAGCTTGGATCTTGTCGCCCTGAGGGAGGGCGAGGTACGGGGCAAGAAGGTCGTTACGATACGTATAGGCCATTACGAGAAAAGGTTTAGAAGAGAGGGCGTAAAAAGTGAAGAGGTTTAGGAGAATTGCCGAAATGGTTTTGGAGCTTTAAGAGATGGTGTAGTAGTATTGTCGCTTATTTACTCGTTTCTGATTGGACGATAAGAGCTGCGCCACGTGAGGTTTTCGTCTCCGCGACCTTCCAAATTGGGCGGTTTTGTCGGAATGGCGCCGGAACTTTAATTCCATCGATCTTCCGTGAAAAATTGCAGGCAAGCAGGCGGTGTCACAGCCAGTGCCCTGCTCCTGACAGACCGAGCCTCTCCCGATGCCAGCTCACAGGATTTTGAGCAAGACATTCCGGACTTGCGGCTGTGATTTCTTTTCGTGGGGCGCCCATGATCACTAGTGGCAGTGGCCTGGTCCGGACGGCAAACCTTGTTACTAACGCCGTCAAGTCGCGTGCACACCCCAAGTTCGAGGATCTGCCCTCCAGCTCCAACCCTTTGCATGTGAATGGGGCAGATTGACCACGAGGGACTTCATTTTCCGTACAAAGTATCAGTTGTACGTTTACATGTTCGGGTTCAGAAGGACCAACGTTACATGCACATGATCCTTACATCAATGAGAAGTGCTTGATGTAGTTTCCGGACGACAGTATCCACAACAGCTCCTTGGCAAGCCAAGGCTGGTTTTACACTCCACTTCGGACGACGGGGCAAGTGGTGGCTAAGGTGCCTATGACTCCCGTCCAAGCAAGAAGGCTGGTTATGCCTTCGCAGGCGGAACATGCAGGTCGTGCTACATCATCGGACCTTGACGAAGCAAGGATACATTGTCTACGGATCGTTCACAAAGGAGCAAAGAATGTCTAACCGCTGCGTGAGCCCAGTCGGGCCATGGTATCTTCGGCGTTCTCTTGTTCTTCGACCGTGTCTGATTGGGTAACCTACGAATCGGCCAGCGTTAGACACCAAATACGCGAGTAGGCTGACAAGCTCGGACGGACCACTCGAAGGACTGATTTCTTGGAGGACTCCTGTAGTTCTCCTGCGATGATGAGCTCGTCCAGGATCTAGTATCGGTCAATGGCAGTTCATCTCAGCCGTGCAGTACAAACGCACCGCATATGCTTTTTGGAAGTTGAAGATCCTGCCCAAAAGTCAGACCGTGACGCAGATTGCAAGTTCGCTCTCACAAGTCTAATTCACAGACCTTGAAGAGGGGCCATATCAGATCAGATAGAAGGAACAGGGATGAGTCTCAGGAATGCCCACATTTCCGAAATATCGGTCGAGAACCTCCACGTAGCGATGAATGATCTCTAATGTCACCAGCTCATTATCCGAGGAACCAATTCCGCAGACAAAGAATAGCGACGCGTAACGGCGATAGACGACCTTAGTGTCTAGCATTCCGATCAGGATCATGGCAGCAGGGCAGCGTGGGCGACGGAGCGGGACTCGAGGACGCTTTCAATGTTCCGCATATAGCTGAAACAATACGTGGCGCGTCCCGTCCGTGCTGTGGGTCGGGATCACGTACCTTTGTATTCCAGGAAGTTACACATTCGCGTCCGGCGGGCTAGGACAAGCTGCGTTACATCCTTCACGATTTTCGCCTTGACCTTGGGCGCCATAGTGGTGAACCATTTTGCCAGACGGACTTTGCCTATGTTCCCGACGTTCAACGTTCATATCTAGAGAGGGGTAGTAAGACTCGCCTTGTCTGGAAACAAGTAGGATGTAGTTGATCATGAATAGCACCGCTGCTTCGCAATCGCGAGTCTGTCACGATTATGTCATGACTCCTGGTCACACTTCAACCTTTCCGTAAGTATGTTCCTCGTCATTCCTGAATTCGTATGCTTCATTTACTACGTACTCGCTATACCGACATAAGTATCTATACCCGTGGCGAAACCCCGCCAGCGCAGGTATCATGAAGGGCTTGGAGGAAGGGACGACGAGACTGGTTTAGTGGCTTGGTTATCGGTGCTCCAGATGGTGGCTTGATTAATCCTGAGGGGTCCCCTTTCCGTATCTCTGAGGGACGTTCAACCCTCCTCCCTGGTATGCTCATATGACCTCCTTAAAAAACCTATCACAAGCGAGATAGGAAACGTTGCGAGACGTTGACAGAATTGTATCACGATTCTGATCGAGAAACCGAGCACATTGGAAAGGTTGGGCCTGTTGCGAAAAGAGGCGTCGGCTTCTTGTTGTCGTGACAGGTAGAGACACAAGGAGTTGTCCCCGAACGACACGTCCTGCCCCGCATTGCCCAGGAACGCGATAAGCCCTCTGCCGAGTCTGCCCAACTTGAGAGTTGCCAGACGAGATCTTCATCTCGCGCAGCGACCACGCGGTAGTGCCTTGGAGCCAAATGAACATGATAGTCGGCCGAAAAACACAAGCATTTGCGCTGGAGTAGGCCGACGGACTACCTTCGCATCAGAGCACTCCCTTTTGTCCGAAATAGAATGATATCCAAGATCACTTTCCTCGACTTTCGAACTCGAAACGAGAAAACTATTCCTATCCGAGCAAAGCGTTAGTTAGCCAGCGAATTGTTCCTTGAAAAGGGATCATCTGATTCCCTCTCAACGTGCATGCAACAGTCGCGCTAGGTCGGACTGCGGAGGTGGAGAGTTCGGGTTTAGGATCGCGCCTGACGTCAGTTCAGGCGTACCTTGAGGGAGTCGAAACACCATCCTTATCATTGACCGTTGCCACCCTCCACATTCTAGGCGAAGCTAAAGCTAGCTGAGGCCACCGACAAGTCTCCGGGAAGCTGTGGACCGAGTGCTCCATTGCACATGCCGAACGACAGCAGACAGACGAGACGGCCGAAAACAATGTGTTCGGACATCTAGCATGCTTATCTTTGCTTCTCGTATCCACCCGGACATAATCTGTAAGCGACCAGCAACCCTTCAGGAAAAGCACAGCGGGTGAAGTGGGGAAGCTGTAAATCTGCGACATACATAGTGGTGATGAAGAAGATCATGCGGGGATGAACGGACTCTGAAATCTCCACATTCTCGACTACCTCCATCGTATAACCCCGTGCGGCTCACAAATGAACGCGGGCAGGAGCGCAGTGGTTTCTGGGTACCTATCGCTCTCTTTTCGTGTCCGTGTTGTTCAATGCTGATGCCTATGTTGAATTAGAAATCGGAATCCGCCGTCCCATGATCCTCATAGCTTGCGAAGCAAAGTGGTAGAGATCCTGGCGGGGACCGCGAATGGGTGCCTCGCTGAACTTGGTTACTACCCTGGAATGCCGCAGAGGCTGCAGGATTTAGAACGACAGAACGCAAAATGGCAGTCAGAAAATGTCAAACTTTTCCAGGACAACCGTAATCTCACTCTCGCCCTGCAAGCACAAAACGATACGAGGTACTTGGATACGATACGTACATTGGAGAGTCAAGTCAACGTGCTTTCGCAAGAAAATGCGCGATTGGTAAAGCAGAACGAAACGCTCATGGCTGGGCAACCTGCTGGCTACCAAAAACTCGCATCCGCACATCAGAGACTCCAAGACCTCTACGCGACGGCGCTTCATGAAATAAATCGCCTTCGCAATGACATCGAAATATTGAGTGGCAGGGCTCCAGCCCAGCAGTCCTACGCGGCACAGGTCGCTGGACAAGAAGCTGTTTTCAGGGCGGCTGGGTCGCCAAATGGACAAAGCCCACAAGTTCCACGGACCATCCAGTCGCAAATCCCGTTCTTCTCCTCTCAACGAACTCCTGTTCTACCATCATCTGTAGCCCAGGGTACGCCCATTGGTAAGTTGATCTCGACGACTATCATCAGCTTTGCTGATCAGTGGCTCGACAGTTCCCAGCCAGCAAGTGCGTATTGGATCTCGTCGTCATACCTTGTTCAAGTTGACCTTTGCACCTGTAGCCCGGAAGACAAGCTTTTGGGAATCAAGTGCATGTCAACGGTCAGGTATGTACCCGCTACTCGGCCTCCACAATGCCCCCCGCTTGATTCTGACAAAGGCCCCCACTCCCCCTAATGCACAGCAAGCAGTATCGCTTGTTCCCGATATCAGAAGCCACAACGCTATCCCTCACTCGGAACATCCGGATTCGCAATCCTATCCAAGAATAAGACAGTCGCTCTCTGTCTCCAGACCTGCTTCGTCAGGCGGTACATCCTCGCGGGGTTCTCTCCAAGCGCCACTCCTTGTGGACACTTCCCCAGTTCCTGCTGAGCCCGGAAGTTCCCATCTACCTATGACCCCGATGAGTTCTCTGACGATCTCGCCACGCCATTCGGCCCCCTCGGTCCCCCCCTCTCCATCTTTACCTTCAGCGAATACCCAACAGGCCCCTACTCCAACAGGCACTATGAATATACCAGCGACTGCCGCCTCGTCTGAACTTTCTCTCACTGCCCAGCCGCATCCCAGCCGGAGCACTAGTTCATTGTCTGGCGCCCTCACTCCGCGGGATCTCGCTGTCGAGCTTTCTACGTCTATACACCCTGAAGTGCCTACAGAGCCGGAACTTCCTTCTCAACAACTTCCTGCACATGGTGTAAATACTCATCCCTCGGCCAGTCCAGCGGAGCCGCTTGAAGCGATGACGCCTATGGATGATATGGGCGAATCTGCTCCAACAATTTCTATTGCCCCAACGTCATTGCCTGAGCAGGAATCCTTGAAGCGAACAAGTTCTGCCATATCCGTCCCAGACGAGGTGCAACAACACAAGAAGCAGCGGCTTGACGAACAGGAGCAACCTGGCAATGCAGAGAAACAGGTGACGAGAAGAGGCGAGGACGTCAAAGATGCTAGTCGGGGCGAGGACCAGGCAAGCGAAGACGGTGGTGTTGAAATTGGCCCCGATGGTCTTCGAACGGTAGAGGACTGTATTGCGGCCCTCACGGAGGAGGACGAGGAGAATGAAGAGCTGCAAATATGCAAGCTCTGCATGTAAGTGGCGTTCCCTGCTCGTTCTGAGTAGCCCCTCTCAATCCTGGCCTAGAATGCGGTTCAAACTAGGTGCCACTATGGAGGAGCCGAGACCGTTCTTACGAGCAACGACCGAGGAATTAGTCCAACACTACACCTCCGAACACAGCGCCGCATGGGATCAAATACGCCACAATGTATGAGTACGACCACACCCTTCGGCGCCCAGTGCATCCCTTGCCGGCCCACGTTTTACAAGCTATATAATATCATAATTGCCACTAGTTATCGTACGTCCACACGGATCTTCATATCTGTTGTCAAAGATCGTGTTTACCTTTCAATCCTGTCTTGCAATACATACCCAGCTGTGTTGGATGATACCATTGCATTTGTCATGGCTGAGTCATGATCCAATTGTAGTTTCCAAGAACTTGAAGGTTGCAACGTTGTCAGCCCCGAAACCCTCAATCGCCGGCCAGTCTGATGGCCTAATTACTCACGTCCTCTCGCTCTGGCGTTTCTCAGCCTGCTTTGCATCTCTCGCGTTCGTCTGCCATGGACAACACCTTATCCGGGGAACCCGTTGTGGAACTCCCCGGTCCAATCCTCGTCGGTGGCTTTCTGCAATCTTTCATGCTCGGCATTCTGGTCACGCAAGTCCTCAAATACTGGGCTGACTATCGCGACGATTCAGTGCGTAAACGGATCTTTGTCGCTACGGTCATCTTCGTTTGCATGTGAGCACCATCTTAGTGACCATGGATATTAAAATATAGTTCTTGCTCAAAAGACTTCAAACTGTTCTCGAAGCGTATAAGGCTTGGAGAACCGTAATTTGTCATAAAAAATGGGTGCGTGCCATCTTCCCGGGGCTGACGCATTACTTGAAATGACGGTGTTATTTTGTCCAGTCGACAAGCAACATACAATGGACTGACCTCTTCATAAATGGCATACTTTCGACCTTGTGCGAAGCCTTTTTCATCCGGCGTTGCTGGAAGGTTCGCAGCAGTCCGCATCACGACTTCTACTCCATTTCATCGGTGCTGATCACGGGGTCAGATGACGAATAAATCGCCTTGGGTCCTCTACCCCCTCGCCATACTGCTAGCTTCTCTCACCGCCGCTAACGTCTACCTCGTAGTACCTTTGGGAATTAACTTCTTTTCGGCTGCATGCTCACGGGCTTGATTGTAGGCAGTCGCGATGGCTGTTGCTTTTCGTTCTCTTGAAGCTGGGGTGACCTACGAGGTGCGTATCTGTCGTGGCCGCCGCTGTGTCGAGTCACGTCGATCTCCAGTCGCTGCGAGCCACCCGGGGTATCCTTATATCTGTACGAGCAGGTTCTTTGTGAAGTCCCTCCTGCTGAGCCAAGTGACCCCTCGCATTTCCAGACGATAGTTGCCTTTTCCTACTGGATATTTGGATCGCTAAGTGCGTTTGGCGCCTAACTTCGCGCCACAGAGGCTTATTTTACGTTCGCGAAGTCCTCGACGTCACATTCACCTCGATACGTATGCCCGCCCTCGCCTCCTAAAAAGAAGCGGGCTGAGCTCTTACTCGGCAGTGGTCGTTTGTCTGTGGAGATTGAGAACCGGGATCGCCGAGCTAGACAAAGTTCTTAAGCACCTCATCCGTATGACGGTCGAATCGTCCGCACTTGCGTCCGTATGTATGGTTGTGGCGGTGGGGCTTTACCATGCAAGTCCTGTGAGTAATTCCTGCCCCAGGACCTTCTCTCGCCATGCTTAGCATTGACTGGACAGCATCTTCAAGACCATCTCATTCTGTTCTTTGTTTTGCTGACCGGCAAACTGTACGCCATTGGAATGCTTCACACGCTGAACTCGCGGGCCAAGCTCCGTCGACGCATGGAGTCTCAAGATCTTGGCCGAATTTCACTCGGTAATTGGCAATGGGACAAGGCGTCAGGTCCAGACGCACGACGTCCAAGTCACACCGCACTGCCCGCGGAGGTAGGAATATCCATAGCCGTACATGGAGGACTTGTCTTCCTGATTGAGCTTGTCCAGCCCCCTGTAGCGTTCAACGCTTCGGATCCCGTACGTTCCTCCAACAGTTCAGCAAATCTGCAACTACCTGCCGAGCCGCGTGCACCTAATCTTGGGTTCCGAGACTATCCGCCATTAGCTGTTACTGGCTCAGAGATCACGTCGCTCATGGGGGAGCAAGAGAATAGTGTCCGGACTTCATGATACCACATGATAGAGCAACTTGTCATCTTTTCCCGTGCATCTTTACATCACTATATCAGCCAACATACATACAAACTTACTGTACAGCTCAAGGCTGGATTTCATGCGCCAACTTCTTTAGCAGCTGAGCCAACCGGTCGACCTCATACTGAGCCAGAGTCGTGTTTTGATCGAACACCAAAGCCTCAGTCAAGGCCGGGAAGGTGGTCGCTCCGTAACCTGGCGTAGGCAGGTCAATGAGTTCGTGACAGAATGACAACGAACCGTCTCTTACCGAGCCATTTTCCTGGTGCGACCCCAAGGTGCTTATACCATTCTCTGTCCTTGATCCCATCCTCGGAGATGAAACCACGTTCGAAAGCAATGATCTTCCTGTTCGCTTTCACAACACGCTTCGCCGCCTTGATGAGTTTCTTCATCCTGTGCGAGTGCCCATGCCTTGGATGCGAGAGGACGGCGGTAGAAGGGCGCACTTCATCTCCGTCGTACTCAAATAGGAATTTCGTCCATGCATCGACTTCCAGTTCGGGAACCGGCCGGTAGTGATGCGGTTGGACACCAAAGATCTTCTTGAACCCGTCTGCAACGCGTCTGACGAGACGATGCCACTTCCGGCACATGTGGTGATGCGGGGAAGAAAGTTTGCGTAAGGCATGCTTGAGCTCTTTCTCTGCCTTGCGCTTCTCCTCGTCTAACGCCTGGCTGGAATCTTGAACCTTTCTGATTACCTTCTGCAACTTCGAGAAATCCGGTGCGGCGACAGATGCACGTAGGTTGTGAGCGAGCGCCTGGACTCTGTGACAACGCAATATAAACCATTGGACCTGAGAGATGACGGCATAGACTTACTTGCCAAGATAGTCATCGAGCTCAAACGCGTACTGCGTGGTGTTCAGAGGGACGATGATCGAATCAATGATTCGGAGCGCTTGTAGACCGAGGTGCTTGGCCACAACGACCTGGACAGCGAGTCAACGCCAGAAGGCTTGTAAGTTTAGGAATGTTACTCACATGTCGATGGAAACCAGGGTCTGCGTAGACCTCCTGGAACCTCTGGCTGTCGTAGATAGAATGATAGTGGTATACTGCATCGGTCGGAGTACCTCCGAAGCCTTCGTTTGAGCTTGCGACCTAGAGCCCGTAATCGTTAAGCTTAAAAGTTCCCCGTTAGGCGAGTCCAAGTGACTGCACGCACCCCAAGCCTCTGAAGGAATACAGTAAAATCGCTTCCACTTCCTAACGGTGCGACACCGGTCTTCGAGGCGTGCAAGTTCCTTTTTGCAACATTATAGGCCTCCAAGACGTCCGCATCGATGGTTAAATTCGAGGAAGGACCTTCAGCTCCTGTGAACGGTCCTTCGTCGTTCCTCGCATCCCAAAGAGTCTTGCCCTCGACGGTAGGATGCGGAACTTCTAGAGCGGTCTGCTGAATGAGGTTCGCAAGCGAAGGAGAGCCGCCCACTTCCCAACGGGAGCCCGAGACGGAAACGTCAACGTTGAGGTATGCAACAGTGTGCTTAGAGATCCACTCTGGGAAGTCTTCACCCCATTCGGTGCTGCCAACCAAACCATACTGCGAGGACCAGTCAGGTGCACCAGAAACGAAGACTGCTCGAGCACACTCACCTCCTCAGCGTCCCAGCTAGCAAAGACGACTGCAATGGCAAGTTTAGAGGACTATAAGTTGGTGAGGATAGGGAATTCGGTACCAGTTCGGAGCGGTTTCCATCCTTTTCTCAGCAGGGCACCGAAGCCTCGAATGATTTCATGGAGCGATACGGTTCCACTGGTGGGATCAGCCGCACCCATGACCCAAGCTGAGCAGCGAAAATGAGCCAGAATATTACGTACTGGACCAAATGCTCACCATCGCGATGACAGCCAATGATAACTACCTCGTCGCGAATATGACCCGGAATAGAAGCCATGGTGTTCCAAATTGGAGTTATTTTCGTGTCCACTGACAGATAGTATTAGTGACCTCTACTACATACGCTGATTATCACGAGGCTGAACATACCGTGGTTGACGAGTTTGATCTTCGACTTGCTGGCATTTCCGCTGAGAGTCTTCTTGCCGTCCTTCCCTACAGCATACAGTTCACCGATTTCTTCGAGAAGCCTTTCTGCATTTTGCCATGAGATAGGCAGGCTGGGAATCTTGGGAATATTTGAGCCATCCTCCCGATCAGCGTCCTTATAAGCCGGGTATCCGGGGGTCGTAGGATCTCCTGGGTACATGGAAAGAAATTGTACACTTCCTCGCTGGACGGACGTAGGATTTCGTGCAGGGCCAGCTGGATACGGGGCGAAGCCGTTCTCGACGGTAACGTAGCCATCGTCGCGAGGGTCAGAATAAATTAGCACGCCAGCTGCGCCGAGTTCCTGGGCACCTTTAATCTGAGGAAGGAACATTAGCTGTGACTTCAGTGGAAAGCCCAAGGCAAACCTTGAGTCCGCGGAACACAGCGCCATAGCGAACAATGACGATCTTGCCAGTCAAATTGCTACCGGCCGCGACTAGCTCGTCGTAATCCTGCAGTCGAGCGTGACGTCAGTGCAGAGCCAGACAGGTGGAGTGCACATACCTCCTTGGTCCCGTAATTGGCATAAACCAGCTCACCCTCCGCATCACCGCCCTTGCTCAGGCCATGCCAGGTGGGAACAGAGTCCTTGTAGCGGTGCGCATCCTCATCGAGGGGGTCCCCGTCCTCAACTAAATCAGCGGTCCACACAGCTTCGCCATCTTCCCCAAGAATTTGAAGACTGCGATCAAGAGGTGTGTTGAGCACGGGATAATAAGTGTCGATCCATGCAGACGGTTCGGCCGTCTCGCGAGACGTCAACCGCAGGGTTGCATTGCGCGACTCTGGGGTACCAGCAGCAAAGATAGGCTCAGCGGATGGCATAGGTATATTGAATTCCTTATGGAAGAGATCCAGCATGACTTTAGCGTCGTTCAAGTCCTCAGATGAGCCAGCAAGGTGAGGGTGGGTTGCATACGCCCGAGAGGCGGCAAGAGCGCTCTCCGAACTTGGAACGGAACTATACAGGACTAACTCGGTCATTGTGCGTGCGGTACAGGACGAGGAACCTACAGGAAGAGTTTCTCGCGTTCCGCGACGGTCAGGCGGTGGTGGTGTTCGAGCGATTGGAAACGGTGCTTCGATCCATGTGGTGCAAACCTGTGTGCGATGGCTTTGATTCCAAGTAGAGCGACAAGCACATATAAGGAGAGGCGAAGGAACCGGCCTTTGCGCCGTTGAGACTGGTGATATTCGGTGGCTGGGAGAGGAATGGAGTCTTGCTTTTCAGCAAGGACTTTCTCTGCAGACATGGGGAGCAGATGGGGCGTTCCTCCTGGAGCACGCAGCTATATAGCAATCCATCAGCAAAAAGTCGCTAGGCTGGTATCTCAAGGTGATCGTGGGAAGGACTGACCATCTTGGTGGAACTTGGTATCGCAAGGTAAAGAGCTCACCAATTTGTGTGGCTCCGGGTATACCAGCAGCAACTTGGGATCAGCAGGCAAGGGAGTAGCAATGTGGCGGGAGGAATGTAAGGTACATGAAATTTTGGTACAACATTTGTAAAGTTACAGCAACATGATCATTTCGTCGAGTGAGCCCGTCGTGGTCCAACAAGTCAGCAGAAAAATAGATAATCGACGCTTGGTAGGTACAGTGACATGTAACCATTACTCCCGGATGCGTTCTCCCACTGCCTCTTGATCACTTGCAGGACAATATGAGAATTGTCCTGCGTGGCCTCCCCTACCCCTGTACCAAATGTCTTCACCTGTGCCTATTAGACGGTTTCCTGGAGCGTGGCAGTGAGGGGAGGTGGTGTGAGCGCGTGGGTGCGAGAGAGGAGGGAGAGGAGTACCCGGATGAGGAGAACGTGTTCGCCTCCGAGGGGATTGTCGAAAGATCTGAATTGTGCCAGTGACGAACGCGTCATGGTCACATGATGATCTTGTCGGCTAAACCCGAGCTATGTCGCGTCGCGACTTCGAACTTTGAGGACAAGATCTTTATGTCTCTTACCACCACCTCGACTTTCTCGGCCCTGGTCGGATGCTGCCGTGTTTCTATCATCCGTGCGTTTGGGACAACCTCATCCGGCGACAGTGCTTTGGTAAGGAAAACTCTGCCTACATCCGCCTATACTCATAATTTCGCACTGGGCGGCACATATGAAGGCGACAGTCCGAAATTAGCGCATATATGCGTGAAAAATAGTCGTGGGGTCACTTTTGCGACATCGGATCTGCCACTGTCAAGTCCGTCAGGTTGTTCGCACTGCACTTCATCTTAGGCGGCAGATTTCTAGCACGTGCAAGTAAAGATTGGTCTCAGGGATTAGAATTAAGTGAGTCCTTTGCTCTTGGCTGGCATGGATTCTGTAGCTCATGAACTGCGACGATCGTGCTGTCGCCCTGCCCACAACCCCATTCCCGGACACCGTGATCATATCAACAATTGTGTCAACGTGCTGATGTGACCCTGGTCAAATGTGCGTCGCACCCTTCCCTGTTACCATTTTTATCTCATCCTATGTACCCTGCAGGAACGGTGGTTTAACGTTTAATATTCAATGACGACTCACTAGAGACCCGTTACATGTACTAGTGTGATCGTATGGAATTATCATTATTTTTGTCATTATTTTGTTCCGTTGCAATGCAAGTGGAGAACAGAATAAAATTAATTGATTCCTGTCGTACTGGATGGGCAAAGTTTGCCTTCGCTGGAAATGCTTACCAACCTGGGCAATCTGACCATCTTGGTGGGATCCAGGTATACGTAGATGCCCTGTTCTGAGATGGTCGACCTTACCAGGATGCGTAAAAAGGTGACCATTTTGAACTATGTAATACCATGTATTCTAAGGTCTATTTCTGGACCTTTTGCTGATGTCCAAGAGCTCCCGTGGGACCTGGTGACAGAAATAACTCATAACGGCAGGAATAGCGCAAGATCCGTGATCCGTTGAAAACGTGACTCTCCAGACGGGACGCGTCCTGTCAGGACGCGTCGCTCTTGACCACCATGACAGAATACGATCTCCACTTTTCACCCTCCTCTTCCAGAGACGCAGGCTCCTTCAAACTTCTAGAGCTTCCCTCCGACCTCTGCAAACTTATTGAAGATGCAATGGAGAGCATGACCCCACTTCGGCAGGTCTTGACAGTGCCACGCGGTCAACATCTTGCTTATCGCAATTTACAAATCTAGTTTCAAAATCAAGGGGAAAGCTGACGAGAATGCGGTCCTTTGTACCGCGAACAAAACGTTCGCTATACGGTCCGTAGCGTTGTCCAATTCCGTTCTTGTCGTTACTCCTCCGCCGGACACGTCCTCGCTCGACTTTACGGCGGATGCAGTGGTCATCCGCGACCAAGTGAGCGAGATTTTGGAGTTGACGCCTTCCGTCCCGAAATTGCATACCACGCTTGCTTCTCTGAGAGGAAGAGAGTACGATGACGGACAGGAGGACGACGGCATGAATGAGAGTCCAGACGATATGGTACGTCTTACGATCCGCAGGTTCTCGTCCTCGGCTTATTTTCTTACAGAAAAAAATTACCTATGACGATGCATTGCGAACTATCCAGGCCAGTGATATAGAGATAGATCTAGGGCTCAAGAGCCGGCACATACTCATCATCAATGGTCGTGTGCACTCTTTCTCTGGACATATGATCCCTGATCTCATTAGTATATCCAGGGGAACTACGACCAATATCTCGCCCATACCTCGATAGGCTTCTGGAGCTCATTTTAAACGTCCTCATCGCTCTGTCTCTCCCACACAACTCGGCGCCAGTCGAAGCGCTATCGTCATCGCTTGCAGACGAACATGACGTCCCGCGAACGGTTTCTACTCAGGTCATGTCCTGGTTTGGAACCATGCAGCACGGCAAGTGGAAAATGGACGTCAACGCGCTCATAAAAGAAGTCGGCTTAGGCGTCCTCAGGCATCACAGAGTAAGCTCAGTCGTGCTGCAGTAGCTATAAAATTATCAATTCTTCAACGTCTCTAGCATGACCCCATCAACCGGGATGATTTGGTAGCTAAATGGAAATCCTTGGTTGGCGACGCCTTCGAATCCCGCGTTGATCTGGGACTACTTTCTGTGGGTACTGGCAAGTCGAAACAGTCGCCTAAGTTCGCTGACCTATTCAGTAGGGAAGCTACCTTGCTTCCACAAGCGATCCGGAAAGTTTGACCTATTTCCCAACATCGTTGCTTCCTATCGACCCAGCCGCCCGCTTTGCTGATCTCTTCCTGACGCGTTCCCGATGGAAGGCTAAAGACATCACGCCCTTCCTGGCAGACATCGCAGTCGACTCGAAGGAACGGGACAAACTTCTGCTGAAATTCGCCAGAGCAACAACGGATGCAGACGGAGTGTGGTATACAGCGAGAGCTCAGTACAACGGCTGATGAATCCTCCAATGTGGATGTATCCAAAGTGTCCTAGTGATAGTTACATGTACAATGACAAGAATTACATACATTTGTCGCAAAAAATTAGGGCGACGTACAATTACATGTCAAGAGTTATAGCGCCATGGGTATCAAATACCATGCTTCTTCTTCCCGCGTGTTTGTGCAGCCTTGCCAAGACTGCTGATAGCGTTTGGCCGATAGTCCTCGTCCTCATCTTCGGTATCCAGCTTCCTCCGCTTTCTACTCTTCGTGTCGGCCTTTGATCGAGAAAGCACCCTGGAACCGTTTTCTTCGAGGTCACGCACGATAGCCCACAGGCTTTTGCAAACACTGCTGTTCAGTCGGATATCCCTGAACTGTGCTCGAATGGCCTTCCGGAGATGCGTGATGCAAGCAGCACGTTCCTCGATGGGTCGCTTCCGGAGAACGTATAAAAGGACACCTGACGATCCAGAAAATATTGTATGATCTCCTCTCCAGCACTCGAAACGAGGTTCTCACCAATGTAAACAAACTCTGCTGGAGCAAGACGGCTCCCGATGTTCAAACCACGATTCAAATCACGGTTGGTCGCGATTTTCCAAAATTCTGTAAGGACCTCCTCAATGTCAGCCCTGAATTTGTCTGGGGACGGTCAACGCGAGAGAGCCACTTCTCCATTTTCTGCGCCGTAGGAATGTGCTCCGCCTCGGGAAGACCGTCGCAGCAGCTAACAAAGTAAGCAATGTTCTGGAAGTCGCGTCCACGTTTGGTATCCCACTCCAGAACAGACGAAAGTCCGCCATCGACGGCTACATGTCTGGATTCCAGCTCGCATATCCACTCTGTCCATGGAGACGATATAGCTTGCAGTTTTTCTGCACGAAAGTGGGGTCAGGATTTGTCTGCAGCCAGCAGTGTATTTTCACTCACCTGCGCCGGTAAGGGTCATTCCCATCTGTACTCTCTGGAATATGTCACGTTCGGCTCCAGGAGTAATATTGTGGTATTCCACTGGTGAAAATGTCAGACATGGGTGGCAACATCTATCCCGTAGTGCTTACTGCACGTAATGATTTTTTGAGAGAATAGTTCCTTCGCCGATTCAGGTAGCTCAGTTCGCACTCCTCTTAAAGATTCCGGCAAGGTAAACCAAAACAGCTTCTTGGTCTTCAGATCCTTATCTTCTCGGATTCAGCTGGAACGAGAACCTTGGCATGTATGACCAAACGTACGCGGAATCTGGAATAGTTCAAGAATTGGGGACGGTGCGAAGAAAAGATACAGATAGACTCACTTGACCATCACAGAACTTTTGTATGGATGTAAGGCGCTGGGCAAGAGAGCCAGGCTCTGTCAATCACATACTCACGACGCTTCGAGCGTTCGACACGACTCACCTGCTTCCCATCCACACATATCCGCACCTCGTCTTCATCCCCTTCGGGTGATTGGACAGCGAAAACAATTGGCGGAATATAGTAATTGCGTAAGATCGAATCTATTAGCGCTATTTGCTTTGACTCGGGCCATACAACGTCTATGAAGATAATGAGCTTAAACGGAAGGAGTATCGCAGGGAGCGACGTGCCGCGCTGGTACGACGGATCCAAATCGATTTTGCCCTCGTGTATGTAGCCTAGAGTTGCTTGTCGAGTGAGAAGAAGGCCAGAGGACGCGCAAACTCACCGTGCAGCTCCCGAATCGTTAGCTCGTTACGAACAGGAGCTTCCAGGGCGTCACGTATTCTGAAGACGTTGGGATCCTCGGTTTCGGAGTCAGCATCTTCGTATAGCTCATCGAGGTCTGGCTCGGACTGCGGCTCTGACTTGGGTTGCGTGACGACGGCTATGGTCGGGAGTGGCAACGACATGGGGAGGTCCTTGGCATGGATTGTTTGGTCCAACGCGCCCACGAGACAACCCTGGACAGACCACTTTGCCGCTGTGGCACCGATCGATCATGATGTCGGCGCTTCTCTCATGACTGACATCCAGCATCTCAAGATCCCTCTTCCTAAATTTCTAAAAGTGTTCACAAGCAATAATGTTCCAGTGCCCAAGGCAATGGCTTTATCCGCCAAGATGTGAGTTGGCTGCTGCCTCACGATATGCGTCGTGGTATTCATTTTGGTCAGATACAAGCAATATAATACACCAGCCCAGCTTGCCCAGCTAGACGATATCAAACTAGTGACCGCGGGCGTGGATAATAAGGACGATAGGAAGGCCGTTTTGGCCGCACTGCGCGAGACTGGTTACCTACCCAAAGACGCGCGGAAGAAGCTTACGAAGAAGAATGAGGACTCAGCTGTGGATGGAGGACCGTCTGCTGGGCCGTCCACGCCAAGTGCCATCCAGGCTGTGGTAAGTGCTCCCATGGACAGCTTTAACTCTAAACTACACGGGATACAGACTACTCCTCCCAAACGGAAACGTAAACGCGCTGAGGACAGCAACGATCTTCTGCCCAAGGGTCCCATCGACGAGGCGGCCACCTATGGAAGTTTGGACTTCGGAGAAGTATTTGATGAACAGGTTCGTTTCTCCAAGTGGTACAGTGAACGGTATAGAAAGCGGTTTGCAGATTCTGAAAAACAAATCAACCGTCGTCAATCGAGCCCCCCTCATGATGGCATGGGCCACGGTTGTGGCTGAGCGCCTAGGCTTCCGTCGAGAAGAAGCGTTAAGCATCGGTGCGAACGAAATGCACAAATTCCATCATGTCCATCTGACCTGCGTGTCGTAGCGTCCGTGTACACTGAGATGAACGCCGTGATGAAGGGTGTCTCCCTTGGAATATACGAAAGCGGTAAGGAACGAGGAATGGAGGCTGTTAAAGGTGGCTCTCAGTCGTATATCGAACTCATGGGAAGACGGTATGTTCACTGCATGAATTTTTCTGTGACGTATCCCTTCTCAACGTCGGAACGAATGTGGTTGCTCAGAATGTGCGTCGATATGTATCCTCCACGTTGCCTGTACTGATGCTTCGCTTCGCGTTCGCTCAGACCGCTCTATCAAACTCAAACTCAGCAATGGCGCGCACTCTCCAATGGATCACCCGTCAAACCGAGTACTGCATTCTCGTATATATCTCGAGCTTTCCGACAGACCACCCCTTGGATCGTCGGGGCTTTGAAGTTGCTCGCAGATAGCTTTAGTCCTGAAGAACTCAACAACGTTGCATGGGGTCTATACGCTGAGTTCCGACCTACGGTTGATCGGTGGGGGGCACGGTCTGAAGTGCATTGCTCCGAAATCCTAGATCTGAGAAAGAAAGATGCCGCACCCGCGCAGCATGTCACCAAAGCGGAGGATATCATCAAGCATGAAGACGCGGCTGAGGTCAAGGAGGAACAGACCGATGGGCTCACGCCGGCCCGCAAAAAGGCGAAGCCACTTTCACTGGAAGAGTATGAAGCTGCCTTGGACGACGGTTTCAATTACGACGATGTGGATCTGGACCTCGATAAGACCTAATGTTCGACGGCCGGCTAGTTACAAAGGCTGTATAATGTAGTCTCGTCGTCTACGGGACTCGCGCCTTCATGTATCGGTCAGTCAGTGCAGACCCAGCCGTTACAGCTTCTGGATGACAGCTTGGGTGAATTCCGAGGTTGTTGCCGATCCTAACAGGGGTTTAATGGAAGAAGAGTTGTCAACGCTGGACGGACGCACCACCCATGTCAGCAGTCCTGACTTTTCCTGAATTGATAACGTCGAACGTCGCGCTTGCGATGCTGTTTGCAAGTGGATCCAGGCTGAATAACAGCATCATCAGTACAGAGGCTTGGGTATTGTCAACAAAGCGTTCGGTTACCCCAAGTGCCTCAACATCATAGTGGCGCTAAGAACCATGGCGGCAGGATTAGCACGGTTGGTGCCCATGATATCGCTGGCGACGTGACGGCATCCCGGCTCGAAAAGCGCGTACTCCTGTAGGGATTGTCAGAAGATTGCGATGCAGATCAACAGCCCGGCGAACTGACGCGTCCGATGTTGCATCCCGGAACGATACCGGGTCCACCAACAAGAGCAGCACCAATGTTGGAGATAATGGCTCCGTACAAATTGGGCATCACCATGACGTCAAACTGGCCAGGTCGTGCGACGAGTTGCATCGAGCTGCGTCGGACATTGTAAGCGACGTCATTATATGGTCAAGAGATGCGTACGTGTTGTCGACGATCATGTCGTTGTACTCGATGCCGGAGGACTTGTATTCTTCGGCGACGCGACGGAACGTGTTCAGGAAGAGACCATCACCAAGTTTCATGATGTTGGCCTTGTGAATACATGTCACTTTCTAACGAACCGGTCAGCGCGAGCAACGCAGAAAGCGCGCAGTAGCATACTTTGCGGTTGTTCTTCAACGCGAAATCGAAGGCAAAGCGGGAAATACGCTCAGCTTTAGCACGTGTAGACACCTTCAAACTCTCAACGACGCCGGGATAACTCTGGTGTTCGAGACCCGAGTATTCTCCCTCAGTGTTTTCGCGGATGATAGCAAAGTCGACGTTTGAGTGGCGGGTAGGGAAACCGGGAAGGGATTTGCACAGGACCACCGACGCGTAAATGTCCAGTTGTTGCCGCATCGCTACATTCCATGAGATGTGTCCGTGCTGCGAGATGGGGGTAAAGAGAATTCCTTGTCCCCTGACAGTAAGTCATCTGTTATGAAGACGGGTAGGCAGGACCGATCACCTTTGAGACCCACTCGGTTTCGCTTCAAGCTTTCCATAGCTTGTTTGAAGAGTGCTTCGCCAGACGACGACATGCCAGACACGTCGTATTGCTCCCACTCAATGGGAGCATTGACATGGTCAAAGATCTCCTTGACTGAGTCCGTGATCTCTGCACCAATGCCGTCGCCCGGAATGAGCGTTACCTGGACGGGTGAAATCGGTAACCGGAGATTGGGAAGGACATGATCGAAGTACCGTGTAGACGCCGCCGTACTTGGTGGCTGGCTAGAGAGAAGGCTCAGCATACGTAGCATACAGTAAGGACGTGAGACTTACCCTGTGGGCAACATTTGGGTAACCACCAGAAACGGCTGTGGCATAGCACCTCTATTCGGAAGCGGTCAGCGCGACGACGGCCGGACATGACGGGGAAACAGAACGAACCGACTGAGCGGCGAGCGGGCGAGCGGCGGCGGAGATGGCGTTGCGCAACATCGCAGACGTTGGCTGGAGTGAAGAGCGAGAAAGGTAGGATTCGGGTGGCGGAGAGAATTGGCAAGAGATAGTAAAAATCCGGTGCCTCCGCGTGGTCCGAATTGCGATCACGTGATGGAGCTGATAATTTGTTGAATTTTGTTCCGTCGTCAATCAGAATGTCTGGCTCGTTTTGGCCATGGCTGAGTGCACCTCAGACCACTGTATATCACTGCTAATACCTGCGACAGCTGTCCCCAGGCTTTCTCCGGTCTTCCCCCCCCAGGTTTGACCCGCTAAAATGGACATCGCTGAACTCCCAGTGCCGCTGCGTCAGCGAACACTCTCGTTCTACGCGGTTCTGATTCTTCTCGTCATTCCGCTCTGGTCGACGCTCCCGCTGTCCTGGGGTTTCGTAATTTTCTCTACATTTTCCCGCCGAATCACGATCTTTGCGTGGCCCGGTCCGTTGTTTGCTGTCGCACTTTGTGAAGTCAGGATGCCTTCCGTTTGCCCATGACATGACATCTCTGACGCGCGATTACAGGTCCTTTTCAGCATCTATTACTTTCATCTCTCCCGTATCATTTCTCGACGTGCCGCCCTTGGCGCGGAAGACCCTCTGGAGATCCAGGCAGCTTTCAAGAGACTGCTGCAATGTGGCCTCGCGGATCTCCCGGAGGACGGCGGTGACGAGGAATCACCCAGAGCCGGTAGTCCTCAGGAGGATATCATAGCGCTGGAGCCCAACGACCGACGCGCAGTCGATTTTAGGAACGCGTTGCGAAGCTGGTTCTGCAACGCACCCTGGTCAACCATCAAAGCCCATGAGGTTCGACAGTGGATTTACTGGTCAATCTATAACGCCGATCTTCCGCCGCTCGAGAGTCTTCCTGCTGCTCAAAAAGCTGTCCTGAAACGCGCCCTCGAACTGCTTGAAAAGCGCTGTGGTTGTGTCTTCCGCGAAGGTTCCAATCCTGCCATAAGGCCAATGCGATTGACGTTAGACAAGATCAACATCCTTTGGCGCCCTTTCACGTTCTATCTAATTTTGCATTTGGTTAATTCATTTCTGAGGATATGGTATAAAACGAGATGGAATGCTCGCTTTGATCATCATAATGGCCTAGAGTACGTTTCTCATCCGGCATATTCGTGGAGAAACAGTCAGCTTAATGTCCCCCAGGTACTTCATACGCATGCCCAAACATTGGGATCCTGCCAACAGCCCGCGACCGATTGTATTTATCCATGGGCTGGGTCTCGGGCTATTGCAGTACAATGCTGTGATTCGGCACCTGTTCCAGCAATTCACTGACCGCCCATTGCTCGTCC
The DNA here is from genome assembly GCA_026008595.1 of Lyophyllum shimeji. Classification (NCBI taxonomy): domain Eukaryota; kingdom Fungi; phylum Basidiomycota; class Agaricomycetes; order Agaricales; family Lyophyllaceae; genus Lyophyllum; species Lyophyllum shimeji. Next base: position 1,809,209 of record BRPK01000001.1, on the reverse strand, counting down.
TTCTTCAACCGCAAATCAGCCAACATATATTCCATCCGAGGTACCTGAAACCTATGAGCAGACATGAAACTGCAGACCGGCTCGCTCAGCTACTCGAGCACCTGGGCTGGGTACATTCTGGCGGGACTGGTAGGAATGAGAAGAGCGATACCGAAGATGAGAAGGAAGTCGCGCATTCCCTACTCGGTGGAAAAAAGAAGGGTGTCACCATGCTCAGCCATTCGAAGTAGGTATTTACTTGCTTACACGCACCCGTAAGCACTCAACCTGAGGTTCACCAGCGGCTCGTATACACATGCATGGATGCTCAAAGGTCACCCAAAGCTCATCAGCCGATCTTGCTTCGTTGATCCCGTTACATTTTGCTCTTGGGAAGGCGGTACGGGTGTTTCCTTCCAGCCTCTATCGCATTGTGTTCTTATGTGCTTGAAGATGTGTGCTTCAATTTCCTTTATCGCCAGCCTAAGACCGTGAGCTCGCACTCCATGCTGTCGCGACCGTTGCTCACATCGTCTCTCTGTACAGGCTATGGAGCTTCTAATGCACTATTTTGTTGCTACGGAACTTGGGGTAGCAAACCTGCTGCACCGCCATTTCAGCTGGACTTCGAACACTTTGTGGTTCGAGGAAATCCCCAACGCACGCGACCGGACCAAAGCATTTTTCTTGCTCGGCGGGAAGGACGCCATTGTCAACGCGCAGGTTAGTTCCTCCGCTTGTGGCTTTTTCCTCCTCCATTGACTTGATGTGGGGATCACAGCGCGTTAAACGCTATCTAACCTCTCATGGCGTTAAACAAGGCATCTGGTACGACCCAGACGGATCCCATGGCCAGGCCCTGCTGCCTGGAAGCCGTGGTCACGTTGAAATACTACGATGGGTTCGTGAGGCAGACACATAATGTGGTTCTGCATTCCTTTTAGATGTGCATATCTAAGCGTATTGATGTTCTCGATATTCCTCACTAATGTCCCCGCTGCTATTTGGCTTGGTTTGCCCACCGCCGGGAACAGTGAAAGATGTTGTTCCGTGGTTATACATTACGAAGTTGTTCATGTACGGTACACAGGGCTCCGCAGTCTGGGAAATAATTTACGGGCAGTTCCCCCGAGGACCATATTGAGCTTGTCGCTATCACTTTCGTAATGCCGTCGAACATGGTTGGTGTACCATTGTGCCATCTGTGCACCAACAGCTAAGAATTGAATGAAACGCCGTCACTCCATCAACGATAGGGTCAAGGCATAACGTCCCACCGTACTCACCAGGGAAGTCCGTTCCAAAGAGGATACGATCGTGGCCCACGAAGTTATCAATGCAGGCTAAACTTGCGTCGTAGGCACTCAGCGCGGTGTCGTAGTAGAAGCTCTTGAAGTCTTCCAGCATTTCCTCCGGAGTGAGCGGGGAACCCATATGGTTGGACAGAACCGCAACGCGTGGCGCAAGGAACGGGGTCGTACCGCCGAGATGTGCAAGAATGATTTTGACATCGGGGTACTTCCTTTTACGACCGGTGACAACGAGGTGGGCGGCTGCTTTGAAAGTTTCGTTTGGTACCTCGTGTGACGACTCTCAATCAATTGTATAGGGCTAGGCGACACGGTAGAAGGATACCTCTGAAATCGGAATGCATAGAGAAGGATGGGGTATCCGTGTCGACGATGCTACTTGGGCGCCGTGGAGGAATACGACCGCCTTTCTACGATGTAGTTCGGCCCAGACTTCGTCATAACGGTCGTCACCTATATAAGCTATGCGGCAGTGGGATAAATACCAGCAGCTTCGGAAAGGATTATTGACCTACTTGCGAGCATCCCCTCACCATAACATGAAGACAGGGAAATCCCATCGGCCTGTAGGACGCCGAGAGAATACGCAACTTCCTCAAGAACACCTGTCGACGACGATCACAGTCATAATCAAGCGCATATACTGTACATTTCATGCGCTGACCTTTTATATCGTCCAAGAATGGGACGCAGGCGAAGAAGCCGAACCTTGTGGGATGCGCTCGGGCAATCGCGGCCATCGCTAAGTTACGTTGTCGCGCTGTGGCGCGATTCTCGTCGGATACAGATCCCGCGTTGAGGGCCGGAAGCGAAAGAATGGCAACATCTATCCCGGACGCGTCCATTGCCTTCAAGCTGACTTCGGGACTCCAGGGCAAAGTGCCGGGGACGGCTTTCCATCCCAATTTCTGATTTGAGCTCTCTTTTTTGAGGTCGGTCGGGAAGAAATGATGGTGGACGTCGATGCAGAGCATCACTTCGGAGGAGTCGAAAAGACAGGCGACCTGTGCGCAATGGCCAATTTCAATCAAGGTGTAGTCGAAAAATTTGCTCGAGATGCCGAGGGAATTCCGGACGTCATGAGTTTTGAGGGTTCTTCGTACGGCCTGTGTGCGGTTATGTAACAAGAATGACAGCCTTTGCAGTTTACGAGAAGGCAATTGAGTGTATTTTCCTGCTCGAGCGCGCATATATGCAGAACGTCCGTAGTTACTAAACTCACTAGACCTATGTTGCCCTGTACGGTGTGCATTCCTCGGAGTCCCAGGATACGAATCGGCCACTCAGCACAGGTTCGGCTCTGAGAGCCAACGCGGCAATAACGTGCCCCACTTCTTCAGGCTTGACAAGTTTGCCTTCGTTATAAGCTTTGACGAATTTCTCATGGTCCTCTTGAGACAAAGTTGAGCCCCCCTTGGTTCGTAATATTGCCTGCATCTGCATCGAGATATGATAATATGATTTGGATATGGGCTACGGGCAGGACTTACGTCAGTGTCGACCATGCCTGGACGCAGGGCTACAGACACGATGTCGGGTTCCTCTACTGCCAATGTTCTTTGCGGAGTGAGTGGGTATTGAGACAGTTTGGAAGGTGCACATACCTGCACAGCGAATTCAGGGCGGCTTTGGAAGCGCTATATGCGCCCCAAGCAACCGACCCTTTGACTGCAGCGCCCGAGCTCACAAACACTACCTTTCCTTCCAGCTCGCTCCTCCGCAACGCAGGCAAAGAAGCTTTCAGAGCGGTCACAGCGGAGAAGAAGTTGACATCAAAATGCTGTTTCCACGCGGAAAGCGGTGCTTCGCCCCCAATGGGTTCAACGGGATCCAGTGTACCAGCGTTGAGGACAAGACCATCGATGTGTTTGTAGGCCTTTTCTGCGCCGTGGATAGCATCCTTTAGATCCGACTCGTTCGTGCTGACAACAGGTATACAGATAAGAATGTACCGAAGTATGTCGCGTGAGGGAACACTGACACATCGCAGGGGACTATAAGAAGGTCGTCTGAAGACAACGCAAGCAACTCCGGGGTCTGCGTTCGTGCTAGCGCGACGACGCGAGTGTTGAAGGTTTTAAGGAGATGCCGTGTGACAGCAAGGCCAATTCCTCTGTGGCAGAGGTCAGTGTACAGCGAGTCGCGCAGGGCAGCTGAAGAACCTAGAAGCGCCTGTGATCAGTACGACTGGTTTGCGAGGAGGCTCCATGGTGATTGTCGTTGGATAATAATGTTCGACTCCGGATCTCAAGATCTCACGGTCTGTTTGTTATCTGAGCAGTGAGCACACATATTATTGTGGACATTGTAAGCTCTTAAGGTGGCGCTCGCGCGTCGTGTGGCTCTCTCCACAGTGCCCGGGGTAGGAGACACTATAGTTCTATGCGTTACAATCATCCTATTTCCGTGAACCGCTATCTAGTCTATTCGTTGGCGCGAAGCCGGATACGGACAGCGTTCGCATGAGCCTGTAGCCCTTCACAGTCTGCCAGCGTCGCGACCACGGGTCCAAGTTTCTTCAGTCCTTCCGGCGTGATTTGCTGGGAGGTAATGTGCTTCTGGAACGACAACGTATTGACACCGCTGAACTGGCGCGCGTAGCCGTTCGTCGGCAGGGTATGGTTGGTTCCGGAAGCGTAGTCCCCGCAGCTGGCCGAAAAAGACGATATAAGAAAACGAGGGCAACCCAGCGGAGGTCGACGAACCTTTCTGGAGTAAAGGGGCCGACGAACACACTTCCTGCATTTTCTACAGAGGCAACGTGTTTCGGTGCATTTTCCAGATGAAGAATCAGGTGCTCCGGAGCATAATCGTTCGAGAACGCGATCGCCTCTTGGGCTGAAGACGCTTTGACGACGATGCTCTTCGGGATGGATTGACGCACGATGTCCACTCTGGACAGCGCATGTGCTTGGGCATCGACTTCCTGTTCAATCTCTGCAAGTTTCTCTGGCGTGAGGCTGACAGCGACCAGAACGACCTGCGAGTCCACGCCGTGCTCCGCTTGAGACAATAGGTCTGCTGCGACGAAGGCAGGGTTCGCTGTATGATCAGCAATGACCTTATTTCAGGACAGGGATCAGACCGGTACGCGCGGAATTTTTCGCAAGGATAGACTGACCAGTACTTCGGAAGGCCCAGCAGGCATGTCAATCGAAACCAGCGCATCCGTGTCGTTCTGAACCAGCATCTTAGCGGCTGTTACCCACTGGTTGCCCGGTCCGAATATTTTGTCGACTTTGGGGACAGTCTCGGTCCCATAAGCCATCGCGGCTACTGCCTGGGCGCCTCCCGCCTTCAAGACGGCTGACGCTCCAACTCGGTGAGCCACATACATAACCTCTGGAGAAATGCTTCCGTCCGGCCGCGGGGGCGTTGCGAGCACAATTTCTTTGCATCCAGCCACCTGGGCAGGGATACCCAACATCAATGCCGTCGAAGGAAGGATTGCAGTCCCCCCGGGGACGTAGAGGCCAACACGGCCAATCGGCCGTGCAAACCGGGAACAAACGACGCCGGGCATTGTTTCGACGACGAGCGCATCTTGAGCGACCTGTGCTTCGTGAAATTTGCGGATGTTTAGATAGGCCTGATCTATCGCTGCTTGAACATCAGGGTCGATCTGCATGGTCTCCGGTGCGAACGGCGGAAAAACGACGGCGGACGTGAGTTGTGCTTTATCAAATTTAGCGGTGAGTTCGAGGAGCGCAGCGTCGCCTCTGGCACGGACATCGTCGACGATGGGCTTGACCTTGGCGATCATTTCGTCAGACTTGAGGACCGGACGTTTGAGAAGCTGCGCACGCTGCTCGGAAGTGATGCCAGCCAAGTCCGACATTCGCATACGGATGCGGTCGTCGGCTTTGTGGCAGGAGGACGAGACTGGCTGCGTGGATGTCGAAGTGCTCGGCTTAGTATCGGCTTGCTTGGTCCAATGAGGCTTAGCATTGCCCGGCCTACGCGTCACCCGTTTCGCCTTTGCGTTCAGGGATCGCTCTATCTCTGCGATGCCGACGCCAGCTTGGACACATTTTGCCAATGCGAAATACAGAAGATCGGCAGCCTCAAAGGCTACGTCCTTCGTATCCTCGGCTCGGCAGAGTTCATCGGCCTCCTCCATAATTTTAGAGTGAAGAAGCGAGGAGTCATCGAACAGTCGTCGTGTGTACGATCCCCCGGGAGCTGAAGCCAAACGAGAGCGCAGCGTACTCTCCAGGGCTGGCAACCCGCCAATCTCTCCAAAACAAGACTGTCGGTTTAGGTGGCAGAAGCCAGCACCGTGCTGCTTCACACGGAACTCGAGGCTGTCGGAGTCGCAATCCAAACGGATGCTGACAACGTCCTGCGTTGCCCCAGAAGTTTCGCCCTTCCTCCATAGACCGTGTTTCCGTGACTGGTAAACACCTTTACCAGTAATTAAACTCTCCCTCACGGATTCGACAGACGAATACACGAGCCCGAGAGAGTGTCCGGTTTCTGACGAGACTACGGTGGGGAAAAGACCATCGGGGCGGTCGGACACGATCGGAGCGAGAAATGCATCCGCAACATTTACGCGATCTGCGGACGTAGGGGCGACTGTAAGCTGCGAGCTCGGTAGCACGGGCTGTGCCCCTATCGCCAATAGTTCTCGGATGGTGGAGAGTGTGGGTGGAGATGTAGTCGAGGAGGAAACATACATAGCTGAGTTGGCGAAGAACTTGGAAACGGAAGTGACGAGATCTATGTCGATCGCTGGTGTCTTGAGGAACACGCCGGAAACACCTCTACGAACGGTGTCCGATACTGCGCTGAAGTTTCCGACATCAAGAAGAAGCAAAATGCGTTCAGACGGGATTCCAGCTGCGATGAGGTCCTTGGCAAGGGTCAGCGGCACGATGACCTTTTCGACGCCTTCGTTCAGCCATGATAAGATGTTGTCCAGAATAGCATCCGGGCTGCTTTCGAGCGTGATGTAGTACTGATTGTGGGGGGGAAGATGGGAGAACTGTGTCGGTGAGACGGCGATGGGACCACTCCGAGCGAGGATAGGCACCAGGTCGACGCCAGACTCGTCGAGGAGAGGCAGGAAAACAGGCATCGGACGGGAAATCGTAAAGGGGATGTTCCTGTCAGATAGATAAAGATTGGGTTAGTCGATCGGAAAACGAGTCAGTCTGATCAGGTGGTGATTGTTGCTATTTTAGAATGCTCTCAAGAGTACATAGTTGTACATTGTACGCCAGGTAAAAACCAGAGTAAATTATCGAAAATGACAGACGTGTAGCATAACGAGAGTGGTGTATAATGCGTGCAGTATATATTCTACATAGATATGTAACAATGGAAAATGCGTGCAAGAGCCGCTAGGTAGAAGCGAAGAGTAGGTACGAGCAACTCATATCCAACCAGGGGGAGGCGCTCGCACAGGGCTAGAGCGAGCGATAGTTCCTTCATGAGAAGGCCCATTCCAAGACTCCGGGGTGGGCGGGGATCTTGATGTCGTCAGCTCCGTCGAGCCTGCTTCGTTGTGGAACGAACCTGACGAACCCAGGTCGCGGGGGTAGGATCGGATGTCACTCTCAACACACTCAAGCAACGCGTGCAAGCTGTATACAGAGGCGTGCATACTGTGTGTAGAGCCTACTGTGCTTGTGCGGCGCCCGCGTGTATGTAAACGGGGGCCATGCCGCTGGCGGATCTCATCCGTGCACAGTTTGTGCAACCCTTCGAGGTTAAGATATGCTGCCTCGTCACGGAGCTCAAGCAGGCTCTCAAGGCGGAGGTTAGACGACGATTGCATCAAGACGCTCCTCGGAAGAGTCTCCGGTGCATCTGGAGTAGCAACCGGGGATCGAAGATAACTTAGAATATGTGCATATCTGAGAGTTCGGTTAAGCAAGAATATCGCTCAAGGCAGTTATTGCAACTTACGGAGCACTCGGTCGATCCAAAAAAATATGTATGCTGAAGGAAGCATGGGGAAGCAGGCCTTGGGACGTGAGATGGTGTCGATAGCTTGACATATCGTCGCTGGCGGTCGAATACACAGATGAAGCAATCGAGGCTCGTGGAGAGGGAAGCAGGAAGGAAAGGTAGTTGGATAGATGAGAAGGACGTGATTTCAGAGTTTCCAAAGTAGTCCTGAAAGTGGCCGTACAAGTTTCCAATGTAACAATTATCTTGGAAGGGTCAACGGCCCCCGTGGGGACTTCCGACACCAAAATCGGCTTGAAGGGTGGCGGTCTAGGTGATGCACAGATATTGGTAGGTAAGGGGGGCACCTGGATAGCATCCTCGGCGGCTGGAACAGTTGACTTCAGCGAGGACCGGAGCGAGGGAGAAGGCGGGGTAGGTGGAGCACGTGTGGGCCTGGGAGGTTGTCTGGGAGCCTCAGATTCCCGAAGAAACTCCGCTTCTTCCTCTTCGGGAAGGGGAAGTGGAGGTAGCGGAGGACTGACGGATGGTGACTCCGATGGAGGTGGTCCCGCAAGCTGAGCCTTGCTAGAAGCAGCAGAGCTTCTGGACTTGACGGCTTCTGGACTCGGAGCCCGACCTTCCGTAGGCTTACCATCGAAAGTAAGGCGAACCCCAGTCTCTCGCAGAGCTTCGCCTGGAGTCCTGACGATGGTAGCTCCAGAGCCTAGGACGCCACTCCGTGAATTCGACAGGAGTTCAATAGACCGAACCAACTTGGGTTCGGAAATGCGCGTTGGTTTGGAAGGTGCGTACGGGGAGGACGATTGGGTCGAACTACGTGACAGCCAGTGCATCGTATTCGAGATAGAGGGTCGGCGACCGCGCGGAGGTGTCACTGGAGGAGACACTGGGGCAGCAACGACAGTGGCTTGAGAAGAAGGACGTGGCGCAGTAGTGAACGGGTATGAAATAGGTGGTGGTTGGGGAGCGCGTGTTGCGCGTGGGGTGGGCGAACGAGGCTTTGTGCTGGTGAGCATGATGGAGGACGTCTGGCAAAGAGAAGGAAGTCAAAGAGAGATTTATGGCCATCCCGACCACAGTCCCTGCAAGTTCCTCCATCCCTTCTCTTTGTTCTCGACAACAATAGATGCTCATTAACAATGCCACCCTGCCAAGCACCACCAAACAAACGCCATCCAAATTTGGTTTGTCCGTCACGTGCCAATTAATTCTTGATGGATCCTCCAACATCCAAATTTCAGGCCGCTCGCCCATACGCCGTCCTCCCCGTTTCTCCAGCCCTCGCAGCTCTGTACGCGAATCAATCCTGCTGGCCGCTAGAAAGTTCCGATTGGTGCTCCAAATGTGGTTCTTATCTCTTACATGGCGCGGCTGGGCTTCGAGTGACTCGTGTAAAATCACGAAAACGGCAGCATTCTTCCGCAAGGACCCTTCAAACTACCTGTGGAGGTTGCCGATCGAGGACACATACGCCCGTAGGCAGTAAGGTCAAGGATGATCTTGTCGGGCTTGGCAAACCTAGTCCACTTTCGAGTTCGTCGCCATCCACTGCATTGCCTTCTCCACTAGCGACGCCCCCAACTGTTACGCGCACGCCCTCGCCCTCGCTGGCCCCGCCCAAGTCGCGAAACAAGAAGAAGACTGGTTTACAAGTACTGCTCTCGCGAAGCCGGGAAAAGGAGGCTCAAGAACGGTCACAGAATACACAGCTGTCGGGAGGTCTTGCGGCATTCCTCAGTGGTCTGTGATGCTATGCTGGTACATGGCAGCGTCTCCCTATGTCCATTCGTACATCCCCAGTATGCCCTCTAGAAATGACTCCGACACATTATCTAACAATGAGTAGCTTCTGTCTAGATTCCCCAGTGGCCTTGATATCCTTCGGATACCTCGACGACACGGAATATCGAACGGACTTGGAGCGCGGAGTGGTCAGGATGGATCAGTGGGAGATCTTTATGTTATCAAAAGGATCGTACCAGAATTCCGATGCAGCTGACGAGGAGAACGGCACCGAGTGCGCGCCAGTCCTTGTACCAGACTTCGAACTGGTCTCGACGCCAGATCTCGGGGTTTTGGTAGTATATTCGGTAGTACACTGAGAAGTCGGCACCGGTTGTCCGAATGGGCGTGAAGAGATCTACCTCTTCGTAACGCTAAAATCGGACCCATGAAGAGGTGAAGAGATCAAAAAATTCGTAACGCGTAACAAAGCCGAATGCGAAGACTGGAAACATGGTATGTTGCCTGGTTCAGCACGACCAAACGCGTGTGTTGAGGACCCGCATACGATAGGCACCAATCACCATACCGAGCATCCATCTAGCTGCCCACTTGTAAAGGCAATAGGTCTGTGATGGTGCGACTGACAAGATTAGCGCTGCCCACCTGTCAGTTTGGTTACACAACTGGACCAACACACGGAGACATACAAAATCCCACTGCGGTGAGGGCATTCGAGGCGATATACTTCAGAGGATTGTAAGGATCGTGCTGATGGTCGACGTAAGGATCTCCTGGAGATAAAGGACGTGATTGCGCAGCTGCAGCATCCTTGACAGCCAATACCAGCAAGAGGAAGTGGAAGCAAGCCCGCTGCTGGCGGTCAAATGCCATGGCAGCCCTTTGGGATATGTACTGTCACAAATCACTCTGGTCTGGGAGCTGGTATTGTTGGTGGGCATGTTCACCCATAGCAGTGATTATCTCGGCGGCCGCGCAAACATGCCGAGGTCGATCAGGATCAATCGCCATGCGATGGCAGCGTTAGGTAGTTGTACCCCTGGAGCGGCCCGATGTGCTCAGCCAAATGACAAGACAATTGGTAGCAATTCACTTCTGCATTTTATCGGAGGCATGAAGATCGTTCGTGGATTGATCCATCTGAGGCTACCGATTGGTGGATGATTCGATACTTGGGACCACATCACTCACCCGCCAGAGATGATGAACTCATTCTACATTTCCGTTCACTTCGCCGGAGGTGTGCTCATTTCTGATATCTCCAGAGCTGGTACCTCCAGCGAGGACGACTCTAGCATGAAACGACCTGGCCAGAAGGGGATGTAAATGGACGTGGCGATAAAGAGGGGCAAAGTGTCCAATCCGTAGAAAAATGCTTCGGAGGTTGCAAGCCGGCCTTGGAAGCCTTCCGACAGTTCGACCACGCGGAATCCTGACCGTATCTGTGAGGCAAAGTCACGATGGCAAGGCTTCAAAGACCCAAGTTTTGCACGTACCAGAATTCCTATGCAGCTGATGATCAGTGCGAACGCCAAGGTTCGCCAATCCTTGTACCATGGTTCTCCACGGTCCTTCGCCCATGTTAGAGGCGTATGGCGGTAGAGTCGGTACAGGAAAAGCAGATAGACACATGTAAACAAGAAGAAGGAAAACAGTTGGATGGTAAGCCCGGCCAAGAAGATCTGCCATAATCTTCAGCGTGAGCCGGGATGCACGCGTAAAGCGAGAGTACACTGACGTGTGAACCCGCGAGAGCGCGAGCTGGGGCATTTGCTGATACGGAGAGCGCTCCACCAATAGCCTAGGTCGCGTCATTGGCAATCAGCGAGCGTATGAAAGACCGAGCGTACCTGGATAAGGAACGTTGTTATGTCAGACGAGACAAACACTGCAGTTATCCTGCGGGCCGGCAGGAGTAGAAATCTCGCTGAGTCGAGATGCGATGCGATGCGGCCGAGAAGGACATAATCAGCGGCAATGAAGGCGCATGGCTAGAACGACAATCGATGGCCTGAGGCACGGAGACCATGGAAAGACATACAGAGAGTACAACGAATAGATATTCGGTGATATACCATCCCTGGGACTCGGGATGGACGTGAAGGGCAAAACGCACTCCGAGTCTAAAGGCAAAGGCTGTCATCAATCTTGAGATTTTGCTCCCAAGGGAAGTTTTAATGCGTACTGTATGCTCCGACCACCATTGGTAGCATCCACCTTGCCCCGTACTTCCGGACACACAGCGTCTGGAAGATTCCGACGAGAAGGATCAGGGCTGCAGACCATGAGCTGTTCTTGGGCGCGTCAAAGAGGAGTGTAACCACATACTGAATGATGTCGCTGTGAGGGCATTAGAGGCAATGTACTTTAACGGGTTATATGGGTCATGTTTAGGATCTGCGAAGGGATCTGCAGGGTGTGGCAAATCGCCCTTCCTGATCGCTACAACAGATGATACTAGGCATACGTGACACGCAAACCCGAAAGCGGAGACCAGTTTCAAACGCCCGGTGGAGGTCATTGGGAGAGCAGGACGATGGAACTAAGCGTATCTTATAAAGCCGGATGGGTCTGTGCGCATAGCGCAATAGGTACTGTGTTCAGGCTATTTCAGGACATCGGTCTGATCAACCGATGTGGGACACATGCAGCAATATGTCATGGGGCAGCCAGACTTTCCACACAAATCATTGTATCGAGAGAAAGCCATCCAATTTGCAGACCGACAGCGGACTTTCCTGATCTCTCCAAGGAACGGCCGCGAAGAGCTGCAGAGACTCGGTAAAACGTCGAGTGAGGCAATTGGATGAAGGCTGATATCACAACGAAAGCATCGAAGTCATCTTCGCGGTGCCCAGAGATCATATAGTTCCTTGTCCTGAGGATCGAAGCAGGTGAGGAGCGAAGGATCCGCGCGAGCGACGATATGCCCTCTGGGTGTGTTGGTAGACGATGTGAAGATACTGCGAAAAGTGGAACGCGTGATATCGTTCATTCGGCTGGCATTCGGAGGCGTTGATCCGGACATGGTTGTCGATGAAGACTTGGAAATGGGCAACTTCGAGTTGAGCATGCGAAGGGCACAATCACAGTAATAGGGACATACCTCGTCTGGACTCCGTCCTGCATGGCGAGTTCTCATACTGGGAGAAGGCGTAATGGGGCTGCTAGGTTGTTCTACGTTACGCAGCTGTCAAATTTGCCTTGTAACGCATAATGATAACTTGTACGGAAAGTACCTGATGAAAATCCAGTGACCGGCGAGGAAGCTAGATTGGGGTCGGGACTTCGGGACATGGTCAAGTACTCGAGGATAGGAAAGACAGTATTTCGAAATTTGGAGCCCTCCCTTTGGGCCTACGCAAAGAAACAGGCGGATTGATCGTAGTTGGAATGTGTGACGCGTTGGGTCGTGACCTGGTCACGTCGTGTAGATGATCTTAGCGCAGGTGCACTTGACTCCACGCTTGTCTTTGTGTTTCATCCAACCATGAATATCTTCAGAAGCCGTCAGTTTTCTCCAGCTCTATTGCCCTATTCTACTGATCTCTGTTTCAATAGTCATTGGCAAAGTTTGGCGTTAGTTCTCAGTGGAACCTTTCTTCGACTGAGACTCACTAACTGGATCATCCAGAGGATCCTAATGCCGCTGAAGTGGTGAAGATCTCAACCGGTGCGGAAAACCCTGTTTTCTCTGTCTTTTCGCTAAGACTGCCTCTTCCCGATTTTCAGGACAATTGTATCTCGTTCGTCCGGGCAATATCCGCACATCTCGAGAATGCATGTATGGAGCTTCCTCATTCACAAGTGGCGTTATCTGACTCACAAAGTGCAGATACAATGAAGCTATGGCGACCGTTCGTCGTGTCCCAAACTTGGAGCACCATTTTCAACTCGTCATAACAAGAGTATACGAGGATGGTGATCAGGAGTTGCTAGAGGATGAGGACGAAAGTACGCACCCCAAGAGCCTTGCTCAACCACGCTCACCATCTTATTGTTGTTTTTTTGTAGCCGACGTCGAGCGCGTTTTTCTTATCAGTGAAGAACTCGAGTTTCGCACGGGCGAGAGCGACGGCGAACCCACCTTCTTGTGGCGCGACCTTGATGGCGACGTTGACGAATTCTACGAATTTGTGGCCCCAGGAACAAACGATCCAACACGAGCATTCTTTGAAACTTGCATGTATCGCGCAATGTACGAACGCAAGTACAAACGTAGCGCTGAAAGCACGCGTGACTCGGATTTCGAGGAGTTCATCTGGCAGTGAGTGAAATGACCTCCTCGGACTTCGCTGTTGCATGAACTGAAACTGGACACTAGCCCTCCAGCCCCGAAGCCGAAAGTCAATCCTCGACGCAAAGTTTCGTCCAAAACAGATGCGACACCCCTTTCTTCTGCCATGGAATCCCTCTCAGTAGCCGAAGGTACAGCGGTCAAACAGCAAATACCAACACCGTCCCCGAAGAAGGATACCCCTGCGAATCCTATGGAGGTTCTGATTTCTCATGAAGCTGAACTCTATCTTTGGGATGGGCTCAACGAGGACTTCATAAACCAAGGAATCGTAATGGCCGGAGTCATGAGACAAGCGAGTTCCCCGTACCAGTATTGGCTCACCGCGTCGAACAAGTCTGGAATCCTGTTGGCGCACAAGATCTCTCCGGACATGAATCAGCGTTTCTCCCACAAAATGCACTCATTAACATGGAATCACCAGGGTGACGACGGCTCGCAGAACAGTTGGCTGTTTCGTTTCGCGGAGGAACATTTCGGAGATTTTCTCCAGAAATTTTCCGAGTGCTTGTGGGAGACGCTGCACCAGATGCCATGGTCGAAGTTGAAGGTGCGATCCAAACGTTCGATACTAACACTCGCTCACCGTCTCGAAGGTCGACGAGCAAAATTACGCCATCAGTGCCAACGAGGACGTCGAGATGCTTGATGTCGAGGACGACGAGGACGAAGAAGAGGAAGTGGAATCCGAATTGGACCCCGACGAAGGTGCGCTACGACTCAGATCTTATGTTGCTGTACGTCTCACGTTGCTCTAACAGAAGCAAGCGATGAGGAGGAGCAGGAAGAGGATAGAGAACGCACCGCTGTGATGGAAGGCACTGACCGTAACTCCCAACTGACGGTAGGCTACAAGGGTGATCGCTCCTACGTGCTGCGCGGCAACAACATCGGTGTCTTCAATCATTCGGCTGAGAACGACGTCAAATACTACGCGACCATTAGCAAGATTGCCACTCCGAAAGGAAAGGAGTTCAAGCCTAAGCATGTGCGCCATGTAGAACAGTGGGACCTTGTTCTGCCTATTGACCTTCCTGCAGGTTATGCTACATGATCAAGACACGAAGATGGTGTTAATGAATCCGTCCGACCCACACGCGCTCTTCAGTATGGACATTGAGCGAGGGAAGATTGTCGAAGAATGGAAGGTCCACGACGACATCACCGTTGACCACATTGCACCGGACAACAAGTTTGCGCCGACTACCCGCGAGCAAACTTTGGTCGGCGCCTCGCACAATGCTCTCTTCCGCATTGACCCTCGGGTGTCTGGAACGAAGATGGTAGAAAGCCAATTCAAGCAATATGTCAGCAAGAACAAGTTCTCCGGCGTCGCCACGACGGCGAGCGGCAAGCTTGCTGTGGCAAGCGAAAAGGGTGACCTCAGGTTGTTCGATTCCATCGGGAAAAATGCAAAGACCGCGCTGCCACCTCTCGGGGACCCTATTATTGGCGTCGACGTTACTGCCGATGGTCGTTGGATCGTGGCGACCACCAAAACCTATCTGCTCCTGATCGACACGCTGATCGGGGAAGGTCGCTATCAAGGATCGTTGGGCTTTGATCGCAGCTTCCCCGCGACTGCGAAACCTATACCACGTCGACTCCAACTACGCAACGAACATGTTGCCTATATGGGGAGCATATCGTTCACTCCCGCTAAGTAAGCATTACTGCTTCCTCTTAATAAGTTAAAACCCAACCACTTCATTCCTAGGTTCAACCAAGGCCAGGGGCAGGAGGAGAATGCCATCGTTACTTCCAGCGGCCCATTCGTCATTGCCTGGGACTTCAAAAAAGTGAAGAAAGGACACCTTGGTCAATATGAGATCAAGAAATACGAGGACCTTGTCGTTCAGGACAACTTCAGGTTTGGTGATGACAAGAATATCGTACGATGTCCGTTTCTTTCCGTGGGGCCAATCTGACCCCTTGTTTTTTAAAGATCGTCGCACTGCAGAACAATGTTCTGGCCGTCAACAAGAAGAATCTCAAGAAGCCGACGCGTCATTCACTCGCTCCCGAAGCTTCCTTCGGGAGCAGGTCTGACATTGTCAACGCGCCTTATTAGGCCCCATGATCTATATCTATTATCGACCTCTGTCTTTGTTTGATTCCCTGTGTACCGAGGATTTATGAAATGTAGTGCTAGACTTCAGTTATCCCTATCTCAGTATTGTGATGATAACATTCGGCAGCTATGCATGCCACGGTGGTGGATCAGGTTCTTGGGATGGGTACAGTCCATACGATGAATACCATGAAAGTCGCATCACTAAGCTAAGCAATGTGTGTGTAACGTGGTCAGCGAATATACATTTTTAGTTGGAATCCTTGCCTACCAAATGCACATTAACTCTTCTGGAGAACGCCATCCCTGCTATGGACATATCGACCGATACCAAGATGCCAGGCTATACGAGGTATCATCAGAGTCAATCCTAACAGGAGCGTAGCCCATAGCATTGGGCTCCAGTTCCAAAACTCCCATCTTTGGTCACCGAGAGCCCACAGGGTCATGTAGAGATGGAGAACATCGCCGATAAGAAGTGGTGTAAGGAGCGAAGAAGCTATTCGCTCTTGCAGGGCTGGATTGCCGTGCAGATGGCTTCGCACGGCGTTGAGCACGAAGAGGTTTACTAGGCCGATGAGGGCGCAGACATGACCTAGTTGAATTATGGTCACAACTGTGGCCAGTGGAAGCGTCTCTGGAGGACTACTGTCCAGCCATGGCGCTTGCGCATTGTGCGTCTGTCGATGAATGGATAAGGGTCTTGAACGTCATAGTGTGAAAGCGTGCGTTGCTTACGCCCTGCGGGTCCCTGAAGTTAGATTGTTAGCTTCGACGATCGGAGCACGAGTACATGAAAAGAACTCACGCGAGAGCCCCAAGAAAACCAAGGACAGTGAGAAAAGGCTCGTATACAGCGAAGATGAAGTAGTATGAGTCAGGAATCGCCGAAGTTGGCTTCATCCCGGCAACACGATGGCGACGTCTGGGTGATACTGAGCGATGCACCGTGACCACTTCGATATCGTCGGGACGCGTTGGGTAATATCACCGCCAAGGTGTACTGAGCGCGCTGTTCAATCCGCTCGCGCTGCAGAAGGTGAAAACTGAGACTTCATAGGTTGAGATTAAAAGGTTTTCTCAGCTACCCAAGATGTCCGTTTGTTCATCAGGTTCAATGAATCGCTGAAAAGTTCCCGAAACGTAAGCAATGCTACGTAACGAGCAATCAAATGAAATCGACCTGCCCTTAACTGCTCACTGCTTTAATGGCTCGATCGGTTTGTTTTGATCTTCATCTTACATTCTACGGTCTTTCTTGTACCAAGGTTGGCGAGCAATCCAGCGTTCGCCAGCCTAATGGAGGGGACCAAGAGAACTCCATCCCGGATGAAGGACATAGTGCTCGTTGTGCGGCACTTCATTGCAGGTGTCAAGGTGTACAATATCGAGCTTCGCTTCTTTCTGACATTCTGTTATCTTTTCATTTGCGCCCACGGCGCTCCTTGGGAACATGGATAAACAGTAATCAAGTACAAAAGTCACCTGCGCTCTTTCTACTGCGACGTTCCCATCACCTTTGAGTTGAAGAACCGCTTCCGTGTCAGGTAATCCTCGTGCTCTGCTCTATGACCTAGGATCGACGCGTCGACTCCGCGGCGCCAAAAGGCGAGACCAATCTAGAGGACACGGTCAACTTTTATCATGGGCGGAAGAATACAGCAAACTGTACATACCCGTCCAATAAAGCTGTAAACAATGTCCGTGAGTACATTGTTATGAGGTGAGGCGCCGCTCGTTGAAGACCGGAAGAGGTTGCCTAGGAAGTCAGCGGAAATGTGAAAGTGACCTTCTTGGACACCTGGACAGACAGGTCAACGATGTGAAAGTGACCTTCTTGGACACCTGGACAGACAGGTCAACGCGAAGGCTTCTTATGCCACAAGACGCGGACTTACCATGCAGCAAACGTTGCGCTGCTTCGTCAGGTTGCATGCCTTCATCGCTCTCCTCAATTTTCAGCGTGATCTTTGGTTTTGACTTGTTCTCCTCAATATACCCCGGGCTGTAAATGGTACCCGGGAAGAAAATGTGGACAGCGACTGAGTAAAGAAGTAACTCGGATCGCAGAGTTTCTGCAAGACCTGTGCGAGCTGGGTTGAAGGGGATATTATTACACAGAGACGCGACCCTACCTCTTAGTGCATGCTTCGCGGGAGAGTACGAGGAGTATCCAATGATGGACATATACCCCAAGACCGAGGACACGAAAACGATCTTTCCTGGAGACCTGTCCTTCGCTGTACGTTTCGCCGCTGCCTGGATGTCAGATGTCAATGCCAGAAATGGGTCGGGGCGTCTGACGAACCAATGCCGACCATGCTTGGACCCAGTAGCCATTATCCATGCCCTGTCTCAGCGATGCCTCGTCTTCTTCCACGAAAAACCCAGGACGTGAGGCACCAGCACACAAGAATACAGCATCGGGACATTTGCCTCCATTCCCATTACATGCTGCATCAAATGCTGCGCTGGAGGACGACGCGTGGTTGAGAGCAAACGAGTACGTTTTCAGCACCTGGTTGGGTGTCTGTCGGGCGTTCTGCGCGGCGATGAGAGCGAATGCACGCTCGAGCATCGGAGACGAACCTCCATTTGTTCTAGAGCCTTCTGCAGGCGTTCCTCGTTCCGCGCCACGATAGAGACATCGGCCCCTTTCTTTGTAAGAAGAACAGCGAGAGAAAGGCCAAGCCCTGCAGATCCTCCCGTCACATAGCAGTGTTGCATGAAGCCGCGTTGGCATAGTAGATGGACTTCTCTCTCAGAAGGTTGCGGCACACCTCGCCGCGGGGGTCCCATTTCTTTCTCGACAGCATGGCCCAAATAGCAGTAATGAACGTCAGGATATCAAACGCGACGGTGGTTGAAAGAGCGGGAGCGACCATGCTCGAGTGGTTGCTCGCGTATTCCAAGAATAGCTGGAGGTCCAGTGACCGAGACTTGGACCAATTATCATTATGTATATGAACAAAAACCTCCATGGAACCAAACGCAAAGGGTCTGCCACCTGACCCTCGCAATGAAGAAGAGCCCACAGATGCAGAAGTCCAGTCATTGGAAATCGTCGAAAGACCGCCCAGCGACATCTCAGAACGCCTGAAACACAAACCTCCGCATCCGTTGTCCATCCATGTCATCGCACTCCTAATACCCTCATCCATCTTCGGCGTGCTCGCAAGGTTGGGTCTCGCCGCACTCACACAATACGAGGGAAACAGCATCTTCCCTCTGGCTTACGTCCAAGGCGTCGGCTGTCTCGTCATGGGCTTTGCTTTGGGATTGAAAGAACCGTTTGGTAATCTGTAGGCATGTTTGTTGGGGATCACATTTCGCAGACCAATCTCACATTTCTACTAGGTATCCGCCATTATATACAGCGATAACAACAGGTGTGTTTTTCGAAATAACGGTACTTGTGTTTTGCCTGACACCGCGTCAGGGTTCTGCGGTTCTTTGACGACGTTTTCCGGTTGGCAGCTCGATGTATTCGATTCGTGGATTAACGTTGGTCAGGCTGACCGTGGCGGCTTGCGAGACGTGAGTATGATCATCGTTTGTGAAGCACGATCGTATTGAAATCTTGAATCCAGTTCATAGATGGCGTTGGAAAGTCGTGCTTCACCCTCTCGATTTCCATTGCCTCCGTATCCTTCGGTCTTCACTTGGCCGCTGCTGTACACCCGTATTTTCCCTCTGTACAACCACCGAAAGGAGCGATTCGGACCGGTATTACAGCAATTTCGATTGCAACTTATGGCGCCGTATTCCCAACATACTTCCTGATGGATGTCGAGTACCGCCATCGAGTAACTGCAGCTCTCTTATTCGCATTTCCAGGGACCTTGACGAGGTACCTCCTGTCCGTCCTGCTCAACACGGTCCTGAAGAAGATACCGCTTGGCACGTTTGCCGCCAACTCGCTCGGCACAGCGCTCCTTGGAGGATTCAACGTTCTACGGAGCAAGACACATCCCGTATCTGCCGGTGCTTGCAGTCTACTTCAAGGGCTGTCCGATGGTTATTGCGGCTGCCTGACTACCGTCAGTACGTTCGCAGTCGAGGTTCGGGGCCTTGGTTTGAAAAGAGGGTCAAGGTACGCTCTCCTCAGCTGGGGTGTGGGCCAATTACTTCTGCTTGTAATTCTTGGTCCTTCCATTTGGACAGGACATGCTGTCAAGCAACGGACTTGTACATTTGTTTAAAAAACTTGAGGTCTAGATGCGAATGAATCCGTAGATAGTGCCCAACGACGCAACTGCAGAGCACCACACTTGAATGCGCATCCACAGCGAGATTGTTTAGTTGGGTGCAACAAGTTGGCGAGGCTGAGCTTCCCAGATTGGCATCGATCGGAGTTAGAAACACACCCCTCATCGACATCGACAACGTTCGACGTTCGTGTTGCCGCTAACACATTTTCATGTCGTCGCGACCGACTGCAGAGGCGCAGCAAGAAGTAGAGGAGGAGACCATAAGCGGAACAGGCGAGGGTGATGAGATCATGGAGGAACCGGAAGAGCAGGAAGACGGCTACAGTATGTGCCAATCTTGAACGCGCATAGCCCATGGCGCGCTCCACGCTTCCTGTCACCCCGGGACTTACGCGGCTGCACTGCTTCTAGCGTCCTCGACACCCACATCGACACTCACATGGATCAGTTGGTTCTGCTCTCTCCCTGGCCATGAGTACTTCTGCGAGGTCACGGAAGACTTCATCGAGGACGACTTCAACCTGACTGGACTGAACACCATGGTACCCTTCTGGAAAGAAGCTATGGAGATGGTCTTGGACGTCGAACCAGGTCTGCTGAACCACGCGCGTTCCAAATACGTCCGACTGACACGGTTGCTGTCAGACGAGGATACCTCAAAAATTCCCGATGTTTCGATCATCGAATCCTCTGCAGAAATGCTATATGGTCTTGTGCACCAGCGATACATCCTCACGCGTGCGGGGCTGCAGGCAATGGTACGCCTCGCCTCGTTCACCTAACGTGCCCGAAATGGAAATGAAGCCTGCAACGTGTTTCTGCAGGTCGAAAAGTACGAGAACGGTGTCTTTGGCTCCTGTCCACGCGTATACTGCGTGGGCTGCAACGTCGTGCCGTGCGGGCGCTCCGATATGCCCGGCCTCGACACTGTGAAACTCTTCTGCCCGAATTGTAACGATGTATATGTTCCTCCCAGCAGCAAGTTCCAAGGGGTAGACGGTGAGTCCGGTGTAAGGCTTTTGCTCTCCCAAAGCGTACCGATCATTGTATGTATCAGGGGCCTTCTTTGGAACTACCTTTCCGCATCTCTTCTTCCAGAGTTACCGGGAGCTCGCACCGGCTCCGTTCTGGAAAGCCCCTGCATCTGGCGGCTCCTCCCTCTCTCCTAAGAGTGCTTCTTCTGGAAGTAGCTCGCGGTCATCCCCATTCACCAATCCAAACCCGCATGGTGGACAAAAGCGTGCTGCTGGTTATGTCTATGTACCTCGAATCTACGGATTCAAAGTGAGCGAGCGCGCCAAGAGCGGTCCACGCATGCATTGGTTGCGTCTACGGCCAGAGAGTCCTGGTGAGCTGGATCTCGTTGACTGGCGTGGGCGGTGGATTGATGAGGATGATGAGTATGGTGATGATGACGGCGATGAAGATGGAGATAGGCAGATGGAAGACTTCGATCCGGTGCGTTGAGGTTACCTGTATTCCCAAGACATCTTGGGAGTATCGTCTTACATGGTCATTCGTGTAGGATATGGCAGAAGGGGAAGAGGAGGAAGAGGAGGAAGAGGAGGAGGAAGAGGAAGAGGACAACCGTGCTGGTGATGCCATGCAGGTTAGGCAGCGCCCTGGCCAGCGGCCCGTCGAGGGACATCAGTTACGGCCTCCAACACCTATCCACTCTGCGCGGACTTCCCCGACATCCAGCGTCGCGCCGCGCGCACCGCAGGACCCTGGTCAATGGGCTCCTTCACCATATACCACATCCCCCTCACCATTGTCAGTTGCAGGAGGAAAGCTGAAGGCTATGAAGCAGTGGACTCCTAGGAGCGAGACTTGGGCAGCAACTGCACAAGTCTAGTGCGGTTCGAAGCCTTCTTTAAAATGGTTTTTGCACACTTTCCAAGACTTCGCGCCACGTCTAATTATTAGATCCTATACAGTACAGTATATAGCTTGATCATGAGGAGTCGCGCATATCTCACTACAAGAGCATACTCGAGTAGACGTGCCATCATGCGATAAGAGTCGTGCGAAAACGTTTCACGTGCAACTATACAGCACCAGCCACCCAGTTCCTCCACGTGACTCACTCTCCGGTATCCAAGGTCGACCGCTCGCCGCAACCCACGATCCCCTCAAGACATCAAGAAAATGGTCCGCACCAGTGAGTACCGCGTTTTTCCTCTAAGCGAGCCGTCGCTGACAGGGTCCGTTGTGTCCGTTGAATTTTCCGCAACATAGACCTCCGCTACGGCCTTAACCACGGCCACCCCACGACACCGATTCCAAAAGTCACTCGCCCCAGCCAGCGCAAGGGAATCCAGTCACAAAAGACTAAATTCGTGCGATCTGTGATCAGGGAGGTTGCGGGATTCTCAGCTTATGAGAGGCGAGTCATGGAGTTGTTGAGGAACTCCAAGGTGCGTTTTCTGCTTGGTGCGTATCCTTTGCCAAACAGCCAACCCGATGCGATGCCCGTAGGACAAGAAAGCGAGGAAGTTGACGAAGAAGAGGGTGCGTTTCTTCCGGACGGCGGTATTGATTGAGTCTGATGATAAGCTAATGTATCGTCACTCGTTCAGCTGGGAACACTCCTGCGCTCGAAACGCAAGCTGGAGGAGCTGTCGACGGTCATCCAGGAGAGCAGGAGGGCTGCGCACTGAGCGGGGGACGAAAATGTATACTCTACTGTGGTTATTCCGATGCATCTTACGCCTTATGCACACCATGCCAATGCACTCCTCGTATGCCAATATTGCTGTCCACGCCGGGGCTGCATGATGCAGCTGGCAGATGGGTACCAGTCGGAATAATCGCTAAGGACCGACTGCGACGGTCGTAACAAGAAGCCTGGGCGTGAGAGGATCAAGCTGCCGTGGACCGCGTCAGCTTGTCGGGGCCCGTGAACAATTCTGATGCTGATAGAAGATGCTCCCCAAAAGGAAAATGATCGAGTTTCAAAAAAATGGCCTGACCGAGGCTGACGCGGTACGATGACACAACGAACTCCAGTCAAAGTCCCTCTTGCCCCGGGTCCTCATCATGTCCGAATGTCAAACCCTCTCTCCTCCTCCCCCAACCCGTCATCGCTCTTCATCTACCAGTCTTAGCACCGGGTGCACCCTGACTGCCTTGGGTCGCCGCCGTTCCTCCTCCTGCCTGCAGGCTAACGCTGCAGACACGCCTCCGCCGTCGTCTCCTGCTTCACAGCAGCCTCCGCCGTTGGCCGTCGATCCTGTGACAACAGCTCCCCCGACGCCCTCAATGCTTGTGCTCATTGCCACACGTCTCCTGGAGTGGTTGCACGTCCAACCGAAGCAGCACCTCTCCTGGTCAACACCGTCTTCCCCCCGATCAAGCGCGGAAGAATTCGTGCTGCCTCTGTCAGCATCCGCGCAGAAAACGACCTTTGGGGACGATGTCCATCTAGACACACCAAAACAGCAGAGGTCTCAAAGTTGGCATGAGGGTTTGCTAGCTGTTCGTCCCTCGCGTCTCTTCCGTGACCTTTGCTGACAACACGCGTTCGTAGGCACACACGTCCATTATTTTCGTTATATTGCTTTTCCCGGTTTCCACCGCACTCGTGATATTTTGCCTATACACGCTTCCCATATCGCTCGCGTGGCCGCGGACGATAGCGGATGTTGCTCAGTTGGGGAGGGAACTCCACGGATATACCCAGAGCGGCGCGGGGCCCGTCGCTCACGTAGTAGCGGTTATGGCTATTACCGCGATCTGGAAACATGCCTGGTCTGTTCCAGGTAGTGTAATCTGGGTGCGTTTCGGGTCGCATCTTATGTCACACGAGAGTGCTCAGATGATGCCGTGTTTAGAACGTTCTAGCGGGTGCATTGTTTTCGCCCGCTTACGCTACTGTTCTGTTGACGACTCTGACGATGGTGGGGTCTCTATGTGCGACGATACTGGCAAAGCCGCTTGCGCCATTCCTGACGCACTTTTTCCCGCGTGCGCTCGATCTGACGCGTAGCGCCCTGGAGGGCGACTCGGAAGCGGAGGCAGAACAATTCGGCAACTCGGCCACGACGCGGTCATCAGCGTGGGTGCGACTATCGGTGCTGAGGCTGATAGGAGTGGTTCCCTGGTCGGGAATCAACATCGCGTGTGGTGTGTGTGGCGTCAGCCTCTCGGACTGTATGCTCGGCGCGTTCATCGGTTCCCTTCCCTGGACCGCCGTAACGTGTCAGGTAATCTTTGCTCCCCTTTGTGTATTTGTAATAGTCGCTGACCACTCGGACTTTACGTCAGATTGGTGACATACTCCAGACCGTCGCATCAACGCCATCGCCCACACCGCAATCAATCTCATCGCTGCTGACATCCCCAGACATCATCTTGAAGCTCGTCTTCCTGTCCTTCCTATCTCTTGCCCCTATCCTCGGCCGCGATCGTCTGCGCACTCTTATCTCTCCTTCTGCCTCCACACCAAGGAGGCCTCCCACAGCACGACCACCCGCGCAGAACGCGAAGTGGGCCTGGGTCCACCAATGGCGATCCAAACTGCGATCCAAGTCACAGATAAGAGCACTTGAGCGCCAGCAAAATCTCAAGGAACTAGCCGTTTTAGTGCATGAGAAGCGAGCTCTTGGAGAACTTCCCTCATGATGTCAGACGACATTGTCATCATCACTTTATCCGGATTCCTACATCAACCTATTTATTCAGCAATGGCTTACGATGATTCACGGTCTCGCTATCGATCTACCCATCCCCGCTCGGCCCACAATATATCCCACACTTTGACGACGTGTTCACGCCCCGCATTCAACAGCATAATACACATCCCATTACAGTCTACCCAAGGCTTTTATCCTTGTCGCTACGACGATCTAATGATCTGACCGTTCACCCTTCTTTTACCCTCCCCGGCCCCTTTTTCCAATCACGAGTGTTGTACTAGACTGCTCGCCAGCCTCACTTGTGCTTTTTACCCCCTGCCAGATTCGTAGTGTACGCGATTCCATGTTCGTAACCATTCTCGATTTAGGTGGTGTATATAAGTACTATAATATGGGAATTTCGTATCGGAATTGTCATGGGTGCAAAGCAAAGCAAGTGTAGACAACGATCCAAGAGGACACGGTAAGCTAGGGAGCGACATGGGCTAGGTCCAGTCTATGCGTAGACGCTGAGATTTTATGAGTAGGTTATTTGCAATACTATACACCGAGTCTGATGAGAGACATTTCAGAGTTGGGAGACCCTACGACGCAGCGGCAACGCACCTTCGCTTAGCATGCTCATAGACGACGTATGAGATCGAAACTGAGGGGATGACCTACGAAGCATGGACATTAATCTGCATTTACTCTCAGCACGCCAAGTGAAACACACCTTGGCCAGCGTGGGGAACAGCCCACGATAGAAGCCTCGCCAGCCGTCACGCTCCCAGGTCTTGATCACGACGTCCAGCACCCCGGTGTACCGCTGCGGGTGCCCAGAGGAACCCGAGGCCTGCAACCGAGTCCGCACAAGATTCAGCGGGTACACGCTCGTCGCGCCCACGCTCCCGGATATACTTCCGAACGCGAGCAACTCCATGACGCCAGGTTCCTCTTTACCCGTCGACCGCAGATAGGCTAGTTTGAGCGCTTCGAACGTGCTCATGTCAATAGCTGAGTATCTGTCACGGGTCACCCTTCAGGAAATTTCGAAAGAGACGGTGACGGAGCAAGACGCACGGAAAGACGCCGATAAGGCCAATCTACAGATAGCGAATGAGAAACGACTTCTAGTTTGGGGCTCGAACATACAGTCAAACCACGATAGTATGCACGCGCGCCACCAAGGCTCCATACGTGGCGAGCAGCTTGAATTAATGTCCGTTTCTGTTCATGGGTATTGCTCATCATTTGGGTCTGGGCAATTCATTTAGCGGACTTCTTATTCGTCAATCGAGAGAATTACCTTGAGGGTCTCTATTGGATAGATACCTGATGATTTGCAGATGAGTGGGATACAATCTTGACATACAGTGATGTTCGCACTGAGTTGACTACTGATACCGCCGATGCCGCCAGCAAGGAACCTGCTAACGCCACTTATCTCTCTAGGATCCTCCACCTTATCCCAATATTCCGCAAAAGCCCGTTTCTATCAAGCCATGCGGCGTTAGGTGTATATCCCAGCCCACGGGAAAGGAATGGCTGACTGAAGATTCATAGGCAAAGAACTTGATCGCCGACTCCGGAAATATTTTCGCGACGGACAGCCCGTTGCCCGTCCAGAATGCCAGCACGCCCCCCTCCGTGTAGATACGTGCTACAGCGCTCGCAATCGACCGGATACCGCCAAGGCTGGGTTTGGCCGAGATCGTTGTCCCACCAAGATCTGGCGGACGCGTAATGAGGAAGATTTTCAACCGATCGAATGGTGCGGTGCATGTCCTTGACACTGGTGAAAGGCGATGTGAGGGAATTTAGGGCACGACGGTCCAGAAACACCTACCGGCACCGGCCACGCCCCCTGCTAGTAGAAACTTGAGAGACGAGCGTGCTTGAAGCCAATTGTGCGACTCCTCGTCGTCCTCGTAGAACGGTTCATCCTCTTCCTCGGGCTCTTCGTCATCGCGAGAAGCCGGCGTAGACGCCGAGTCGGAGGCACCTGCGTGAGATGGTCGCGTCGTTTCTGGAGGTTTGTCTTCGGCACTGAGAAAGACGTCACCTGCGAGAAAGTGTGAACGACTACAAGCAACGCGTGAAATCCCTACGAACCCTCCATTGTGACCCGAGCCGGTCCCCTGCCATCATCGCCCATAAATTTGGCCACTTCATAGTACTGGTAGATTTCCGCCGGGGACACCTTCCGTGGCAAAAGCAATAGAAAGTCCCGAAACTCAGCAAAGGAGATCGCATGCGAGTGTGGCGATGAGGTGAGGGTTGTCATGAATTCCGACAACGTCTTTGGGGAAAGTTTGATACCTAGCATCGTCATTACCACCTAGTCAGGATGTAGAGAATGTAGCGTGCTCACCAGCTTTGCTGAGTGCTAATGTCAATTCTTGCGCATCCAAATGTCCATTGCCGTCCAGATCAAGTTCGTCATGGAAGATCGCCCATAATTCTTTGCGAGACAAAGCGTTGAGCCAACACTAACAAGTGAGACATCGACAGGATAAATATGAACGTACCGACTTCCTTTGCCTCCGCGTACTCCTTGAATTTTCGCCAAGGTATCTCCCGCGTCATTGATGCTGACGGCGACGCCCCGCAGTGCCCCAATAGTTCCTCGCCATACATCGCCCACAGCTTTTCCGCCTTTGCATGCGTCAGCCCGTCATCGGCCACCGCGTCAGCGGCGCATTCTGTATCCTTTCTTTCTCTGTCACGGGGCGCCCGCTGAGGAAGACGTCTCCATAAATCCTGTAACCGCTGTTTCCGGTGTATCCTGCCTTCGCGTTCGCGGAACTCTTGGAGAGTATGGGGCGGCGAGTAGTGTGGTGAGGGATCTGAGCGTAGCCGTGGTATCGGAGGGCGCTCTATAGCGCCTGTGAGGCTGGCGTCGAAGAGTTCGCGACGGGTCAGGGGACGAGTATTCCTCTCCATTCGCTTTGTTGACCGATGACGATGACAGCCGCCGGCGCTGGGCAAGTTTATCTAGCTTTGTGGCTCTTGGCGAGCCAAGAGTGCGAAAGCGTGCAGGATATTGGCGACCTTGCGCTAGAGGCTCATCGTGCAGAAATATCCACTTCGTATGGTGGAGCCAGAGTTGTTTACATGTTTACCGCCACATGCCCGTCTATCTATATCATCTTCGTTGCCTATTACTTCGCTTCCTGCTTCCGGCATACCCGGCTATGCAGCGGGTACGAGCCCTCGTGCTACAGCAACTGGAGCTCAATAGTATAATGGATAACCATACAATTTGCAAGCTACCAATGTTCGCTTTACCAAGAGCAATCACAGATGAACAAGGACGTGAACCGCCGGAGCTTCATTTTCAAAGAAGCACCCCATGTTCCAATCGGTCCCCACCACAACAACTTCGGAGAGTTTATTCCAACGCCAAGGATACGGCGAGGCGCCCGAGTATGCCCGACGGGTTTTGGGAGGCCGTGTAGTTCGGGGTCCGTGTTCCTCGACCAGACAGTAGACGCCTCAGATTGTTCTGAGTATAAGCACGTCGTTTCCGTTTGAAATGACGGGCCCTGAACCACAGTTGTAGAAATGGATGGAGTCGTCACAGACGGCATCCGTCGAGATTCCGGGCAAATCCCTTCGCATGCGTCATCGAACATGAGACAGGGCTATCAATCCTGTAGTGAAAATCTGGACGAAAGGCTTATAGGTCGATAACATACTGGTTCACAGGAATGGAAGTAAATCGACGAGTTGTCCGCAATTCGTCGCTTTCGCGTATGAGCGGGAAGTGGAGGGGTCGGAGGCCGGTACTGCTGTAAAAGGGGCACAGGTGAGGAGGACAGCAAGAGAGGTTAGCCACCCACTTGGTGAAACCTGCGCTTCGGACGTCTCACAGGACGGGGAGGCAGACTGCCGGGCGCGGATAATGGGATGTACTGTGATTCCTCGATGTGTATTGTCTCGCCATCTGATTCAACCTAAGGCCGGGACACCGCTCAGTAAATCGTCTCAAACGAGAACACGACTGACCAGAACGGAAGGTACCTGCCTCTCCAGGACTAGAATAGGATCTTGCGCAGCAAGCTTTTTGGGAGAGCGGTCGCTCTCGGAGCCTGTGTCAGTGTTATCTGGCCGCTTCTGCGAGACCTGCTCTGAGACGTCTGGGTACTTGGCTGACTTCTGCAGGTTTGGCGTGAGTAAATGTCTATCTCAGCCCCAGATACCGACTTGTGTCACTGGCTCGATTGGCTCGCGGGTGTGTGGCAACGGGATCGATACTGGCAAAGAAGGAGACGCAGGAGGTGAAGGAACGTAAAGCGGCACGGGTTTTCGGTAGCTCATGCTCCGCCTCATGAATGCAGTAGAGACGCAGCAAGGCGAAAGGCGGTCGCGAAGTCGAGTGGGTTGGCCTTTTCAACCTTCGAAGGAAGGTCAAAGCGGGGAACAGGACACAAAGCCGCCGGACGAACAAGCGAAATGATAATGGCTGCCGGGCGCTGCCTGGGTACAGAGAAGTGACCCTTCAATAAGGAGGTTTTTATAGTAGGACACCGCGGCACGCATGCTGCATGCTGCACACTGCCAGCGCGGGACCGGCATGAATGACTTTCAGAGTTCAGGCATCTCCGAGAGACCAGGCAAAAACATGCCTAAAACAGCGACAGTACCAGGCGTAGTAATTAGAACAAAGCACAGCATAGAGAACAAAGGGTGTCTGCTAGAATGTGCGCAGTGGACGCCACACCGCGAGCGTGAAAGTCACACGGCACGCGGCACGATTCACGAGGAGCAATTAAGGTCACGTGAGGCTGGACTTCTTTTCCAGCGCCCACAGTGTCAATCGATCAGTCAATTAGATCAAGTCCCAACGTTGGCGAGGATGCACGCTCGCTCTTTCTTCCTCAAGCCAACGCCATCCCCCCGTTTCCTCTTAGCCTGCGCTAAAAAATTGCAATATGCCTTCCCATGGTGACTCAAGGAGTGCTCCACGAGGTGTAGGAGGGTCCGGTCGAGGTGCCGCACGCGGAGGACGCGGTGGCGCCACCCGCGTACCTCATCAGGGTACTCTCGCCTCCCACATCACTACTGTGGGTGTCAAGCGTCCCGGCTACGGCACTGGCGGTCGAGTCCTACCCATCCACGTCAATTCCTTCGAGACCTCGATCCCGCAAGGCATCATCCACCACTATGACGGTACGTCATCAATTCCTCCCCGATCATCAAAGGATGACTCACTGTTCATCTCTGTTATCGCCTTGCAGTCGGTGCGCATAATCTGACAGACATGGCTCTCTTTCGATGCGTCTAATGTTTAATGTTTAATTTCTCAGTTATCTCTCCGTCTGAAAAGACGCTTCCTGCTCGCCTCAACATGGACCTGATCAGAGAGTTACAAGAAAAGGTCGCACCCCAGCTCTTCACGCCCCGTGGTGTGTACGATGGCCGTAAGAATCTGTTCGCCGCGCGCGAATTACCTTTAGACGAGCACAACACCAAAGATGCAGGTCTCCATTCCCTCATTTACTGAAGTGAGACTTGGCTAAAAGGGTGACCAAGTTCAATGTGAGCCTCGGCAGTGGTCGCTCCGAAAGTGGCGGCAAAGGACCCAAGGTGTACAAGATTCGTCTTACCAAGGTGGCCGAAATCAATCCTGAGTAGGTACCGTGTCGTAGCTCCGTTGAGTAGAAGACTAAAGTCAACTTTCAGAGTTTTGAGACGATTCATCGCGGGTGAGCAGTCCCACGACAATACTGTCCTCACCGCTATTACCGTTAGTCTCCTTCGTTGTTATTTTATCCTTTATTCTTACTGGTCGACTTTCTCTAGGCGCTGAATGTGGTTATACGGATGGAACCGACGATGAAATACCCTTTCAACGTCCGCTCCTTCTTCACCGACAGAGAAACGAAGGACATTGGCTCTGGCCTGCAATTGTGGCGCGGCTACTTCCAATCTGTCCGACCTGCCAGCGGCCGTATGCTCATCAACGTCGACATCTCGACGGGTACCATGTACAAGGCTGGTCCCCTTCTAGGCCTTTGTCTCGAGTTCCTGAACAAACGTGATCCTAATGCTCTGGCTCCGAGCCGTGGATTTCCTGATCGCGAGAGGTTGCGTCTGCAGCGCTTCATCTCAGGTATCCGAATTTTGACGAAGCATGCCGGGTCCGACGGTAATCCGATACCTCGCGTCATCAAAAAACTGAGCTCTGCTGGTGCCAATGCCCTCAACTTCTCCATGCGGGAAGGCGGTTCGATGTCCGTTGCCGATTATTTCCAAAGAACGCAAAATCGGAAGTTGGAATTTCCCGATGTTATCTGCGTTGAGGTCAATTTCCATTCTCGCAATGCGGTTTCCATGCTTGTTCATTTCTCTATGCAGGTCAGCTCCGGTGCATTGATTCCGCTGGAATTGTGCACTGTTCCTCCGGGGCAGATCATGAGAAAACAAGTTCCTCCTGAGAAAACCAGGGACGTCCTTGACTTCGCCACGAAAAGACCCAGAGATCGTTTGTCCAGCATCGAGAGCGGACTCGCGGTGTGTCATGTTTGTTGTTGTCGGTTGGGATGACATCCCAAAGACGCTCTGTTCAAAAGGTTTTAGCGTATGGACAATCCGAATATGTTCGCCAATTCGGCATGCGCGTTGAGTCGAATGGACCCCTCAAAGTCCAAGCTAGAGTCCTGAAGCCCCCGGTTCTGAGGTATGGACCGGGAAGCAAGCAGCCGACCGTCGTGAGTGTCAAAATCTTTTCTCCCCTTTGTGCACTGGTGCTCATACCGACTTTCAGGCCCCGAGCAATGGCGCTTGGAACATGTACGTAGCCCTGGCATGTTCATGTTTTGGTGTCGACTACCTTGTACAGGGTCGACAAACGGTTCTTCAGACCGGCGACCATTACTGGATGGTGCGTTATCGTGTATGAGCAGCAACGGCGATTTGGCGAGGGCGCCGCCCAAGACATGATTGCGGGCCTGACCGCCAGCTTCCAAGATGTTGGTATGTGCCCCCAATCCTTGCGCCTGAGTGGCTCTCAACAGCCGCTACCTCCACAGGCATCAGGTTACCGCCTAATTATGCCCCCTTGGTCAAATGGGAGAATGGCCAAGGCAGAATCGAAGACCAGCTCCGTGCTGCAGGAGGTGAAGTCAACGCGCGACATGGTGCCCCTCCCAACCTCCTAGTCGTCGTAATTCCCGAAGGCGGCAACGATATATATACCGCCGTCAAGCAGTACGTAACGTCCGATTTTCTGCCTGTACTGCTCTGACTGGTCGTTGATCGACAGCTTTGGGGACATCACCGTGAGTGTGATATTTTCGGGAGAAGTATACATTGTTGCCGATTCATGTCAATGTAGATGGGCGTTGCGACCCAATGCTTGAAGAGCTCAAAATGTTTCCGTGCCAAAGCACAATACTATGCCAACGTCAGCTTGAAGTAAGCATCATGTTCTTCGGTTATAAGCTCATTTTATCATCTGCCCGCAGGATCAACGTCAAACTTGGAGGGATCAACACAGTCCCGGAGCCGTCTTCCGTTTCGGTTCTGACAGATCCATCCAACCCCACCATTGTCATCGGTATGTATCCTCAATTTTTAGTCTGCTGCCTGCCCCCTTTTGACGCTTCCTCGTAGGTGCCGACGTCATTCATCCGGCCCCAGGCTCGGACGGCCGGCCGTCGTTCACAGCCCTGGTGGCGAACGTCGATTCCGACACCGCGAAATACATTGCCTGTACGTGGTTGTACGTCTCAGCCGAGGTGTGTGATCGATGAGTTGGCCACAGGCTGTCGCGTCCAAACCTCCCGCCAAGAGATGATTGAAGATCTGGAGGAAATGAGCAACGTGAGTCGACGTGCACAAATTACCACCTTAAGGCTGACACTCATGTAGCACGTCCTGACGAAATACGTGGGCTATCGCACGGCTGTCGAAAAGAAAGCCGGCGCTGCGGCCGCTCCTAAGCGAATCATCTTCTACCGCGGTATGTTACATCTTATCGGGATGATAGTACGGGCTAGCAACATTTCGCAGATGGCGTCTCGGAAGGTCAATTCAAGCAGGTGCTTGAACAAGGTCAGTATTTCCCCACGTAGAGACCTCCCATGGCGTTGACGTAACTTGTTCTTCGGTCCTTCGTTAAGAGTTACCCGCTCTGAAGAGTGTGTTGTTTTCTTCGGCATATCCAGTGAACTCTCACTCAGCGTGCCTAATCCAGGGGCCTGCGAGACGCAGAAGATCAACCCCAAAATTACCATCATCGTCGTTGGAAAACGTCACCACGTCAGGTGTGCATTACAGGATTTTCAAGTTAGTTCGTATAGTAAACTGACATTGTGCGCCCAAGATTCTTTCCCCAAAGCGAGCGCGATGGTGACCGGAGCGGAAACTGTCCGGCCGGCACCGTAGTCGATCGCGATGTCTCCCACCCGACCGAGTTTGACTTCTATCTGCAAAGTCACGGCGGTCTACTGGGAACCAGCCGGCCTGCGCATTACTCGGTTAGTAGCAATCTTTGTACAAGACGGATCTTGTCCTGAGCCGCTTTCTCCTTCGATAACTAGGTTCTGTATGATGTGAATTTTTGTATTGTATTGATTGATACCTTCTCCGTTACTGACCGGTTCTGTTAGGAAAACAACTTCTCGTGAATGCGGCCGTCCTCGAATGCCAGTACACCACTCACTTCTCTTTCGCAGTGCCGATTCTTTGCAAAGCCTGTCATTCGCTTTGTGCCACGTATACGCCCGCTCTACTCGTTCGGTTTCAATTCCTGCACCTGTCTATTGTACGTCGCACCAACCGTTTCCGTCCGCCTTTCTGGCATCTAACCGTCATTAGACGCCGATATTGTCTGTTCTAGGGCTAAGAACCACTACGACCCGCAAGGACAACTTGACTTCTCCGATTCCACCTCCTTGGCCCAAGGCAGCCAAGTTGAGAACTCTCTGGAGGCGTTCAGACGTGGTTTCAAGCCGGTTCACAAGAAACAGGATACGCTCATGTATTTCTCGGTACGTTCTGCGTTTCAATCATTTTTTACGAGCTGTCGTTGCTAATAACCTACGTCCAGTAACTCTGCGTCATCTCATCACGCTGTACTCCTATGCTGTGCTTTGGTAAGTCCTCCCTCCTTCAGAGGGGAACTTTGGCCTGACAACCCGTCCTAGTACTTTCCAAATCTGTTGTTGCTCTCTACATTTACCGTCCCGCTGGAGCCGACACTTACCTCCCTGCATGTATACCAACTCCTGTCCAACTGACTGCTGTACCGATGACCACTTTCCATCACGAAATCTGAACTGTGTCCCATCAATACTCTCGCCGCAGTGCCATGACGCCATTATTCCATCGTAGTCGAATAGACCGAACGGTTCCAATTCTCAAGAATGCATGCCCGGAATATTGTCTTGCTTCTGTTGATTTTTCCCGACATGATATCTGAACTACTCCGTACTGAAATTCGGCATTCTGTTGATGAGAGAGAGTAGCTGAATCTGCGAAGTATATATCTGCTCTCTAGGAACTAATCCTCCCTGCGTACAGGCCGTCCGTGGTTCAGCCACCAGATGCCGCCATTGAGGTAAGTTGCGAAAGTCAGCCAGGCGCAATATGGGAGGAGGAAAGGCGTTGTTTTGGAACCAGTTGGGCCATGCAACAGGTCCTGAAGATGCGTGGCGGTCGGATGTCTGTAGGTGCCAGAGGGATGGGATAAGACGGCCTTACTGTCATGCAATACGCTGACGCAGTCAGAAGGACGCTGTCGATCAAGGCCAACCCCGTCTGGAACGGTGAGAATGTCAATTAGCGTTTCACCCGGGTAGGTAGCAAGGAACCTGACCTTTTTCGCTTTGAAGAAAAGAGGGCTCCAAAGCAAATTCAGACCGAGTTGGGCGTAGTACAGAAGAATGCCTTTCAACAGAGCAGATCTGGGACTTGTTGAAGGCTTGAGCAGCGGGGTAAAGTATCGTATCCTTCACCTGCTGGTTGGAGAATCAGCGGCATCCAGAGCCTTCACAGCCAGATGCGAGGCATAGCCCATTGCTGCACAAGACTGCAGGTTAATCACGTCACACTGAGACTTGTGCGACCCAGCGCACAGAGATATAGCAAAGACCAGACGATGGGAAAGACTTGACGGGGAGGGCGTCCAGGCGGGACCAACAAGTTCTGAGGGGCCGTCGTTAAGACGTCCAAGAGGAAAACATGACCGGGCGGCACTTACCTGATACCATCGACCTCTGACGACCTTGGCTGTGGCTGAGCCGCTCAGAGTGCCTAAAGCCAGGGGAAGGCCGACAGCGGTGACGGGGTTTCGTGAAATGCTGAGAAGAACAGGTAGAAAATGGATTGTATTCGACATGCTGGCAGGGGATCAACGAGTGGTCGGTGGTACGTGCCACACGAATCCTTCGGGCTGCAAGCTTCGAGATTCAATATTCAATGCCAAACTGGCAGATGACATCACGCGACTGGGATAAGATCGTGTGGACATATTAGCGTCAATCGACATTACAACTCGGCGAAAAACAACGCGACTACTGAACATCAAATCATACTCGACGGGAGCTGGGTGACCGATTGTGTCATAGTCAGTAAAGAAGAATGAGATGGCATAGGACAGAGGTGAGAAACTTGGGCATAGAAATACAATATACGAAGGATAGTGCATTTAGCTGGGAAGATCATCACTTGGCGGGCTCGGCATAAGGGTTGACGCTGTAGACTTTGATGACCGGAGGGCTCTTGGTCAAATCAGCAGTAACAATGACCTGATCAACCGTGTCAGATGCAGCTCATGGAAAAAGGGATACTGATGCATACTGGGACAGTCATCAACTCCTTGATGTCCTGAATCTTGTGCCCGGTCGCCGTGACCCTCAAGCCTTCGAACTCAGGCTTGACCTTGGCGAGTGATTTTAAGCGCTGCTTCGAGGTTTCTTTCACCTCTGGCTTATTGTCACTGCGCTCCAGCACGATTTCATCGTCATCGCCGTCATCCTCATCGAAGAGGGCCTTCTCGTCGTTCACTGAACGAGATACAACTTCCATCTTCAGGGCGTGTTGCTCTGCGTTCTGCTTCACCTTTTTCAGGTGCTCGTCGTCGCTGTTCTCCGCCAACCAGCTGATCACGTCACGCTTCGACCAGTAGATCTGAAGCGTGTGCGTGTGCTCATCATAGACGTGGTTCTATCGAAACTGTCAGCATCGTGGGCACATGAAAATTTGCGAGCTGGCATACATCGATGGGCATCTGATCCACATGTACACGCTTCTCAATGCCGAACTCTGGAACCAACACGTCGAAAGCGGCGTCGAGCACGCCGACTACCTTAGCTTGACGGATGACGGGACCACAGCGTTGAGTGAGATCCGCGATGAGGACGCAGAGGAAGAGGTGAGCAGATTGCTCTTGCGCGAGGATGGCAGAGTCACGTTTGCTGTGGCAGTCGTCAGCCCGTTACGATCAAGCAGAGAACCAACGACTTGCATATTACACTGCTGGGCAACCTTCGCGACAGCATCACGGTCCATGGTGAATTTTACATCCGCTGCGCATATGGATTTTAGTTTGGCATCTCCGAGATAGAAGGTCGTTGAAAACTCACCTCCGCCCTGAAGCACAGACTCCAGTTGACGATGAACCAGGATATCAGCGTACCGCCGGATGGGCGAGGTAAAATGGGTGTAGAGCGGCTGGTTCAAAGCATAGTGATGATACTTTGCGATGTCCAACATGCCAGCACAGAAATACTTGGCACGTTGAGTGGCCTTGAACGAGAGCAACTCTAGAAGCCTGCGAGCAGTAGGATCGGTAATGGCATTGAAGGATCTCATCATCGCGCCAGCTGAAGACGTGTCCATCTTTACACCAAGTCTCTCTGCACGTTCCAGGAACGCGTTCTGCAAGGGTTATGAGAGACCATGAACAGTGAGTCCGGAAAGCACTCACAAGGCGGCGTTCGATGGGGTTGTCGTGGCGACGGAGCAAAGCCTGTTCAGGTAGATGCGCTGCAATCTGTTGAGCGACGGCAATGTTGCTGAGAAGCATGAACTGAAGGCAAGGATTCGTTTATGAGACAAAACAATAGCGCTGGTTTGAAAAAGACTCACCTCCTCGACTAGGAAGTGAGCATCTGTCCGCTGATACTGCCCACAATCCACAGGCAGCCCATTGTCGTCCAACTGGAAGGTGAGCTTGAGCGATTCCAGGGCTAATGTACCGTTCTCAAAGCGTTGGGCTCGGAGCTTCTTAGCAAGCACTTCTAGGTTGTGAACATCGTGCTCTATATCTGATGCCGAGTGTTCTGGCGCAATGTCGACACCGCCGAGACCTCTGCCTTCAATGACATTCTGAGCATCTTGGTAGGATAGTTTCGCGGCGGACCTGCAAGAGTCACACTGAGTAAGCATGAAGCACGGGACAGTTGCAAGGGACCGACTTGATGACGGTTTTCCCGAACCACCTCTTGACAACCCTAGCATCCTTGGTCATGGTGAAGATGACCGAGAATGCGAGGCGGTCTTTCCCAGGTACCAAGCTGCACAGCTGTTCGCTGAGAGCGGGAGGGAGCATCGGGACTGCACGCTGCACGAGGTAAACACTGGTGGCGCGTTTCCGAGCATCACGATCCAAAGCTGTGTTGGGTTTCACGAAGTACGATACGTCGGCGATATGCACGCCCACATCGTATGTACCATCTTCGTTCACTTTGATGGACAGGGCGTCGTCGAGATCTTTGGCAGTTTCAGGATCAATAGTGAAGATGCGTTCGTCCCGCAAATCCTTGCGAATTTCCAGTTCCCTCTCCGGGATCCTGGAAATGATGAGTAGTGCTATCAAATTCATTGCAACTTGGGACTCACGCCCACGGCGTCGGAGGTAGACACTTCAGCACGTTGTCAGTAAAGTCTTCAGTAGGGAAATTGCAGTCCTTGAGCAGAGCACTTGTTTCCACTTCAATATCACCTATGGGGCCTAATTCTTCGACCAGAGTGCCGAAGGGATGAAGGGAGCTGATAGGCTAGATATCCGGGTAAGATGCGAGACACGGGTCGTGCAGATGACAAAAAGCCTTACATGGCGTTTGATGCAAGCGACGAACAACCTGTTGACATACGCCTCCGAGTTCTGCACGAAATCTGGTGGAGCTTGCTCCGTAGGGATGGCAATCAGTGGCACACGCTTGTCGGTCGGCTTGAACCACACTATCTTCGGCCGTTCGATAGGTGCGCGTCTGGGTTCATCGCCACGATCTCCCTCGCGCTCCCGGCGCTCCGCCTCCTGCTTTTCCTTAGTCGCCGCGGAAGATGGGCGCAACAAACCAAGAGTGCCTGAGAAAAGCTGTCCGGGCATCCGCTCGACTACGGCAACGACGTGCCCTGCGAATTGGGGCTTGACGTCGTCCGTCACTCTGCAAAATCGGGGTGAGAAGCGATCGACGAGACCGGTTGAGCAGAAACGCACTCCTCGTCTTCGAACAACATCAGCCCTTGCCCTTCGACTTCCACATCATCCTTCTTCTTATCGTCTTTCCTTCCCCCGCTGGATTTCAGGTCATACGCAGCGTTCTCTTCCTTCTTCCTTTTCTTCTCCTCCTTCTCCTTCTTTGTGCCCCATACCTCGTCGACGTCGAGAAGCTCCACAGCAACGATATCGCCTTCTAAAGCGCGGTTGCGATCCTTAGATCCACAGATGTAGATATCTGCGTCAAGGACTTCCGTCGCCACGTAGGCGTCGGATCGGTTGCGCTTGTTGACACGCAGAATACCAACAACAAGTTTGCCAGCAGCGAGCAGAGGAGGCAAGGAGGCTTGAGGGAGGTACGGAGCGAATAGAGACTTGCGTTGTGGTTGATTTGATTGCTGCTGGAGTTGCGATTGGAATTGCTGCTGCTGCTGTTGAAGCAGATTGATGCCCCCAAGACCCAATCCCATCATGTTCGCCGCCATCATGTTCGGGAGCATGTTGGGGAAACTGAAGGAAGGCATCTTGTGATGGTGGCCACCGGCTGCAGCACGGAATTGCTGCAGACTCTGAAGTTGCGCCTGAGCTTGGGCAAGATCAGAAGCAAAAGCGTTGTTTCCTTGAACGCCTCCGACGCCTCCATCTGCCAGCAAAAGATTAGCCGCAGTCGAGTGGAAGTTCAGTCTCAGCTTACTGATGCGCCAGCTTGAGTCTGCACGCGAAGCCTGGCGGGAATGCCCACCCAAGGATGGCGGTGCAAATCCATCGTCGAAGCCGTCCTGGGGAACGTATGCGTTACCATAGCTGATCGAGCCCATCCCAGGAGCTTTGTTCACAACGTTAACGCTGTGGCGGCGACCGTGACCACGGGGAACTCCCTGTGGTTGGCCATCAAGGCCAAGATTGAGGCTTCCTACTCCCAGGTTGCCGAATTGACCCATAGGATTCTGCAGACTACCAAAGGTAGCACCAGCGCCGGGACTCATGGGGACTGTGCTCTGGACGCGCCTGTGAGCGCCACGATTTGGTGCCAAGCCAGGCGTCTGGAAAGACAAGACTTGGTTGGAAGCGAGCTGTTGCTGGTAGAGGGCCTGTTGTTGTTGCTGCAAAGCCTCGATCTGGTTTTGTATAGCAATCTACATTATCGGTCAATCAGTCATGCGTGGCGTCGCCGAGAGATAATAAATCTTCACCTGCTCAGCCATGATACCTGTTATCTCTCCACTATCGGTCTTTCTGTGAATCGACTCGTGCGAAAGTTCCGGATGGTAGTTCGCCT
This sequence comes from Lyophyllum shimeji, assembly GCA_026008595.1. NCBI lineage: Eukaryota > Fungi > Basidiomycota > Agaricomycetes > Agaricales > Lyophyllaceae > Lyophyllum > Lyophyllum shimeji. The sequence goes on along the minus strand of BRPK01000001.1, from coordinate 1,770,331 downwards.
GCTGCTGCTGCTGAGGGAATTGGAAGCCTACATCCTCTTCATTGATGGAAGGTCCAGCTGGTCCGCCACGCCTCCGCGCTCCGAACATAAAGCCAGGAGCAAGCTGTGGTCGGCCAGTCGGTCCGACGGAGTCCGCCTGCTCCTGCTGCGCAGCCAGGGCGGCAAAGCGTGGAGCTATGAAGTTCTGAGACTGCGAGCGAGGTTGATGCCCCGGTTGGCGGCGGTACTCCGGGATCTCGCCTTCTTCGAAGGACGCTGCACCAGAGCCATCCTCAGCGTCCTCCATCATGGCACCTAGATGAGGGGAGAAGGAGTTGAAGTTGCCAGAAAGACCACCAGCATTAAGGGAGACGGCTTTGCGGTGTTTCGAATCAACGATGTTGGACCCTGGATAAGCAGAGGCGCCTGGTTGGAAAACAGGTGCGTTCGCTGGGAGGCTCGATGGGACCTGGGGCGGAGCCATGGAGAAACCATTGCTATGAGAGGTGGGCTGTTGAACAGGGGAAGTCGTCTTGAGGTCCGCGATAACCCTTTGAAGAGAGGAGAGGGCATCGCTGGCTTCCTTGCCTTGAGGCGGCGTCGGGGAAGCCTGTTTGGCACCGCCTTGTTCCCTAGGACTATTATTGCGTCCTCCTTGGGAAGTAGATAGTTGGCCCTTGCGGTGAGGCTGCCCTCGGCTATTACCAGATTGACTCTTATTGCGTTGTTGATCTGGCTTTTTCGCAGTCTCAGACGCTTTCCGAGCCGCGGATTCAGCGCCTGAATCAGGCTGTGGCGCTCCGGTAGCTTTCTTGCTACCATTGCTGGTTCTCGAGGAGGGTCGAGGTCCCTGGGCTGAGCCCCCGTTGGCTTGCTTGAGATTGGACGAGCTGGAGGCGCTACGCTTGCTGGCATTACGGTTGTGACCCGAAGCGGCGACAGGCTTCTTCTCATCCTTCTTGGGCGGCACTGGGGGCTGTGGCGTGATTTCGTCGGTCATGTCGTTCGTAACGTAGTTTAATAGGGTTTTGATATCTTTTTCTGTTTTGAATTTCAGTTGTCGAGTAGTCCTGTCTGTACGATGATCTCGTAAGCATGTTGGAACGCAAGATGGGCCATAGTAAAGAGCGACTGACGTGGAAGTCGGGAATGGTATGGCTTTGCCCTGTGGGGCGAGTGAGGGGAAAGAATGCGTCTGGGTGTTATCGGCGTGGTGGTGAAATGAAGGACACACTTGATGGTCACCACCGCCGACTCAGTTTGGAGTATGTGTTGCAAAATTTTCCCACGATCTACAGACGCTCAGATCATTGACAACCTGATTACCCCTGCCTCGCGCACCTCGCATATCATGCCACGCAGACAGCCCAGCCGTACGTATTATGTACAACCACAACGTGTACTAGGATACTCTATGCTTCGCCCTGCCTATGCTTTCCTAAGCTTCTCGATGATGGCGGCAGTGTATTCTGACGTCGACGCCTTCCCACCCAGGTCACCGGTGATTGTTTTGCCCTCAGCAATGGTCTACAACATGACATATTAGCGATGAACGTATGAGGAAGAAATAAACTTACGTTCAAAGCAGCCTGCTCAATTTTGTCCGCATGTTCATACAAATGCATGTGCCTGTTGATAGCCGGTCACTGCCGTTCAGGAAGCACACAGTCGCCGTGCGCACCTGAGCATCATGAGGGAGGACAATAGGAGCGCAGTCGGATTGGCGAGACCCTTCCCTGTGTTGTTGAACCATTCTGAGTTACCAGGAAGACGGTGGCGAATGAAATCAGCCTACCGGCGATGTCAGGGGCTGAACCATGCACGGCTTCAAAGATGGAAGCGTCCTGATGGATGCTACGTCATCGAACAAGCCTTACTCAGTGCTTTTGCTACGTACGCGTCCAATGTTACCAGACGGGGTGAGACCGAGGCCGCCGATGAGACCAGCGCACATGTCGGAGAGAATATCACCGTAGAGATTAGGCATCACCATGACACGATCCGAGAACGGTTTTGGGTTCGTGACGATCTGAAAATGATCTTGTGACCGGGAGACATAATGAGAAAATAATAGCGCGAACCTGAAGGCAGACGCGATCAAGGAGGTCTTCATCGTACTTGACGTTCGGGAACTCTTTCGAGACCTCCCGGCATGCGGACAAGAACATCCCATCAGACATTTTCCTTGAACGGCTTTGAGTCAATTATGGCGGCATGATGAAAATAAGGGCTCCGACATGATGTTTGCTTTATGCACGGCGGTGACGCGTTTCCTTCCGCTTGCCTCCGCATAGTGAAACGCATACCGAGCAACGCGCTCCGAAGCATCCCAGGTGATGAGCTTGATCGACTGGACGACACCGTCGACTATCTGTTGTTGGGAATGAGATCTTGGATGTATCCACTACTGAAGCAGTACTCACCTCATGTTCGATGCCGGAATACTCTCCCTCCGTGTTCTCGCGAATGAGGACGGTGTTCACATCATCGTAAGGCGTTTTGAATCCTTTGATTGACACGCAGGGTCGGACGTTGGCGAACAGATTGAACGTCCGTCGAAGCGTCAAGTTCAAGGAAACGTGGCCCTTCCCGACTAAACCACGTGCGTAAGACACTCGCTACTGGGAAACGGAAAAAAATAACAACTGGGTGTAGCAAGGGGTCCTGTCGCGGCTCATTAGCCTTCACCACGTTGGAGAGTCGAGAACTACGCACCTTTAAGGGCCACCGTGTTTCGCTTCACGGATTGGATCGCATTGTCCGGTATGACGGTTTTGCCGCCTTTTAGTATCGGTGTTACGCTGACTTCCTCCCATTGAATGGGGACCTTTGCCCGAATGAGCGCGTGCCAAATGAGTCCAGATGATACTACTGACCTCGGCAGCAGCATAGATATCCTTGATAGACTGGCTAATTTCGGGACCAATACCTATACCGAATTCAGCGTCACAAGTCGGAGCAGGCTACAAGAAAACCTCACCATCTCCGGGAATCAAGGTGACGGTGTATTTTCCCTCAACATGCCATGAGTTGTCGAAGAAGAAGAAATTGCGGATGTCACTCACATTGCTGCCTTTCCGACCTGCGAAACCTGCTGTCGGAGGTGCAGAAGCGTATTGTCGGATGGCCTAGGACTGATCAGATGGAGCCAAACTGGAGATGCGAAGGACGGCCCACATAAGAACGACTGAGTGCGCCTCGCGCGACGCCAGCAAGAGAGTGGGACCTGAACATTTTGGTTTAAGAAACGAAAAATTGGCAGGAGCGTTTCCTTCCGAACCCGTTGCAATATGCACGTGGACGCGATAAGACGGCAGCAGTTGGTTCCCACCAGTTACTCCGCTCCGACTCCACTGCAGGATTGCTACATCCTGTTCCGAAGACAAGCTTTCATGAAATTCATAATGATACCAAGAAAAATGACTTCCAGTCACGACTATAATACATCCAGGTGTACAAAGAATTAGAGTCCTGAGGCCTCGCTGACGGATGGAACGTCAACTCAAGAGCACGTTGAGTTGTTGTCTGTACTTTTCCATATTCTTTTCCGTTTCGTCCTCCGTTGCCTCCGAAGCCTGCGATGCACATGAAGTGAGATCTTCGAGGACGAAAGAACCACGTACGGGAAGGCCGGTCCCGACAGCTCCAGCTTCGCCAAGTTTGCCATCCGTCAGCTCAAATAAGACCTTGTCTACCTCTGCATCGGCCTCCTCCTCTAGTTCTTCGTCCTCATCCATTTCCAACGTGTCTTCAAGCATCTCTTCCATGATGCCAGCCTAGAAGAGAAGATCAGCTTGAATGAGCAGCCTGTACAATGAGCTCCCACCTTTGTCATCTCCATACTCATTTCTCGCATGGTTTGGCTTATCTGAGGAAGCTTGATGAGAGCGTTCGATAATTTCATGATTTCTGTCGACTTTTGGAGAGATCCTGTCACTTTGACCATTGCTGCCGGACGATAAGTCGCGGTGGAATCCCGCGAGTCATAAGCACTCACCCATTTGTTGCGTTAATTGAGTGTTAATGGATCCCAGTCTCGCCTTGCTCACCGACAATCGGTCTTTCTGCTTATTGCTCCTCACGACTTCTTTTGCAAGAATTCGGGCGGATTTCACGTCTCCTTTGGTGGCTAGTTGCTTGACAGTCTGTCGTGCTTTGCTCGTCGCCAGGTCGAGCTTGAATGCAAAGCGTATTCAATGATTGTCAGTGACTATGTGGTGGGAGATCCAACCTGCCTCATTTCCCGGTCTAGCTGACGACCCTCAGCCCGCAACTTCGCCTGCCATGCTCGGACTCTTTCCTCCGGGGTAGGTCCATAGAGAAATCGGTGGATTGTCTGCATTATAGCGCAGCTGCGCGCTAGTCGCTACTGCAGCGCTATATTAATTCCGTAGTTGCCCAGCTGTTGTACGATGCCTTTCAAAACAAACACATGTCATTGGACATGATGCTCAGGCATCACCGTGCTGCTCACTTGCTGCCTCCGAATCTTTCAGGAATCTTTGCACGTTGGCATTCAGTTCGTCAGTCGAGACGCAGTCCTTATACAGAGTAATCCGTCGTACTGATGGCTCCAATTCCATATAATGGAAGGGAATCTACAGTTGTAAGTACATCATAAGTATACAAAACTCGAGGAAGCAGACTTGGAGGGACTTCCGCAGTCCCTCGAAGTACATTTCACGATACATATCCATACAAAATCTGACCTTCCGTCCGCGCAGCAAAAGGTATCACGGAGCTCGCTGGATCTGGTTGACTAAGGCCTCCCAATATGTCCAATCCGAGCCATCTAAGCCAGTGAGTAGCCTAGGGTCCGCGCCAGTCATGGTTTGATTGGTTGCTACCCATCCCGAAAAGTCGGCACCCCCTGGCCCGCCCCACACCAAGCCGCCCGTAGATGCATCTATAGGCGCGTTGCTGACAGTGTTGCACCAATGGTCCAGCAGCGATTGGGCCGCGGATTCCTCTTCGGCGTTGGGACTTCCCGAACCGGTCGGGGATTGCGCGTATTCTGGTGAGGTTTGCTGCAGACGGTGGAATGTAGGTGATTGTGTCATGTGCCCAGTGCCGGCATAGGGTAGCGAAGGAGAGACGTTAGCATCCGAGGCTGGTATGTTGAACAAGGAGGGGAACTGCTGCGAAGGTGACGAAGCGGGGACCGGATGTTGGAGGCCTAATAGTAGTTGCGCCTGCTGGTCGGTATTGCCGTTAGACGTCTGGTCAGCGGCAGAGGCCGCTTGCGCTCGGTTTTCGACCTGGGATGCCTTGGTTTGCAAGAACTCAATTGTCTTGAGCTCCCGACGAGTAGTTTCGTCAATTTCGCGCATTCCTTCGTGATCCTTCACAAACCCATCCAAGATGGCACGCATGGCAGCTGCATCTCTTCCCCTCGGCTCCAGAACCAGGTAAATCCCGCTGATCATCGCCGTTTGAAACTCTCGGTATGCGTTGCTCAGAGACTCCGTTGTTTCCTTCGCCATCACCTCTTTGAAAGCCTGCCTGACTTCGAAGTCCTTGATCGCCGATTCGAAGCATGCCGCGCGAGACCGTGCATAACGATCTGTGCCAAGTCGTCGCAAAATGTAGGGGCGGTGTAAGCTGATTCTGACAAACAGAATCTCCGTGATCAGCAGGAAGCGATGAATCGGAATGTATTTGGATTTTTCGTCAAGCGACTTGTCAGGGTGTAATGCGAAGTGTGGCGGAAGGCGAGTAACAAATTTGAGAAGCTCGTCATCCAGGGCTACTACCTCGGAGTAAGAGCTCTTCTCCCGGATGAGCTGAAAATGGTGAACGATGCGGCCAATAATTTTGGCCAGCTGGTGTCGCAGGATGACAAAAGTCATTGCAGTAGGCGATGATAACGGAGGGTTTTCTACGGGAAGGGGCCCCGCGTTGTCGTCGTCAACATTTGAGGGCGGTTTCGTCGATGTATAGTCGTCTTGAATCGAATTGGGTCGTCCAAGAACCAGAGCATAAGAACGATCGGCGTGGTATAGGTATGACCTTAAGGACTTCTTCAGGTTTCAGTTCCATCTTCCCAAGGAGTAAAAGCTCACCATATGCGCCTCCGATATTCAACTTGGGCCGACTCCATGCGCTAAACGAGGCTCACTGGTTGGCAACAGTAGCAGCTAGAAGAAAATCTCAGCGCACCATGGTAGATCCATCGCGATGGAGCCCAAGTGCCTGAGCAGTACGGACGGCAGCGCCTAACTGACTCCAGCATTCCGTGATGCGGCGGTCGAACGTCAAGAACCGAGCACTCTAGGCAATTTCAGAAGTTGTCTAGGGGACATGTAAGCACTCCTTACCAAAAGCCTCGTCAAAACAATATCCAAAGAGTCTGGTTGGATGGCTGCTGCGATTAAGAGGGACCGGCGGGCTGCAAACGTGCGACTAAATGTCACGTCTTTGTAAAGGAATATGATCAGACACACATGACCAGTAATAACGCAGTGAGGTTAGTCTTCGACTCCGCGCATCGCCCGCGATATGCTCTGGAGCCAGCCGTGCAGAGATTGCGAGAACGACGAAAAGGAGAGGGAGAAATCGAACATCGTTGGGATTGGTGGCCCCAATTCCATCACGACCGTGAGCAGACACGGACGCATAGGCGGCGCGGAAGTCGCGCTCCGATATGGGATATCTGGTCCAGTTTCTGTGTCACACGCAACCCTTCAGATCTCCGAGAAGACACGGATGGCATCAATACCCACATTGAAGTAAAATAGTAGTCGATAAGAACGTCCGAGGACCTTGAAGGAGGAAGTTCCTGGAGCAGCTCCGAAATTTTGTGCGGAGAGACCCCGCATTCTTGTACAAGATACTTTAAGTTATCCGCGGCAGAAGGTTCCAGATCTTCCTCTATGAGTGACTTCTCGCCGTTTAAAGATACATGTGAGACTGAGGTCACTTGTGTTGAATCAAAATTCCTCGGGTCGTGTCCAGACCGGTGAGAGGAGCCTTGTTCTCCTGCGTCATGCGAGGGCACGCCTACATTTTGTAGCTACAATCTCATGGATCAAAAACATTCCGGGGTCACCTTAACGGGTACATACCGGCTCGAGGACGGAGGCAGGTGCAACGCTTGTAGATGCGCTAGTGCCGTACCATTTACCACTTTGGAATGTCCCCCCACTAGGGTCCTGGTCCTCTGTTTGAGAAGGACTCTCGTCTTCGCCAACTGACATCGAGCGCCGCCGTGAGTTTGATGCATTTCCAGAGGAATGAGGTGTCCCGGGTGTGCAGAACTGAGGTAAAGCCATTTCGATGATATGCTCCAGCCTCGACAGGCGAACGCTAAGGTCCTGATCCGCCTTTCCTGGAGTATAGGCTTTACATAGTTCTGGTACTTTCCGAGCAACGCACTATCCTAGAGTTGGTTCAAATGAACAAGGCATAACATGGATGACGACTTACATGAGAACACGGTACTTGTCTGTCGCACTGAGTCCAATGATGTTTATAGACACACATTCGTAGATGTTATCCGCCTCCTACCTTCTGCTTCCGACGATGACATTCACCGCACGAGAAGCTTGAAGGACATGTGAGACGAGACAAGCAGAAGGAGACCATTTGAGATACCTGACTCTCGTCCGTTGTTTTTTGGACGATAGACTCGTGAGATCTTCATCATCGCATTTCTTTCTTTTCGATGAGGATGGGAGTGAAGACGGCCCGAATTGAGTGGAAGGGTGCACAGGTGGCTTGACCATGTTGCACCGAGGCGTGCAGGACGAAAATTGAACAACGAGTGGACTGAACTGGTGACTCGAGGCAAGAGGTTTGATGTGATCGGTCCGGTGATCCGGTAACTCAAATCAAGGTCCTCACTCTTATCGCCCATGTCCAAGTAAATTCTTTGCCACATACACTTATCTTCGCGAAACTATGCAAGAACCTTCCTGGAAACAGATTAGACTATCTCTAGAACGACCCTACAAGGACGACAATGGCGAGCACATCCCGACGCTCCTCGACATCACTCCCGACGGACAACACATTTATGAGCAGTATGTCATTGCGGTTAGTTATACTTTTCCTTTCTCATTGCGGGCGTTCAGAAAGGAAAGCTCGACGAAAGCTCTCGGGAATAATCTCCGACGTATTTTTGTCGAACGCGGAGTAGACTTTTTCGACAGGACCAAAGGACACAAATTCGAAGAAGGAATTCCGACCGTCGAGAACAAGGACAGTTCGGAAACATTCAACCATCCAGATGAAGAAGGCGTCCCGGCAAGTCAGCAAATGACCGTCGAGGAGTTGTACAAAATGCGCGCGGAAATCATGCCTCAGCTATTGTGAGTCGGCATCCCTCGCATGCGCCGTTAAAGAGCATTCCGAGAAAGGCAGCACATCACTAGGTGAAATCTCCCTGGCTCGGGACCTTCTAACATCCCTTCTCGCTTCTTCGCAACCACAACCAGGCAATCAACCTTCGAACCTTTCTGCGGCAGTCGTGTCAAAACCACCACCCATCATATCCGTTCAGGCGTTCAATGCTCAACTTACAATTGGTAGTAAAGATGAGGCCCTTAGAAAAGCAGCTGACGTCTTTAAGTCGGCTGCAGATAGCCTGGAGAGGGGCAGGATCAAGGGAGAGAAGTACTGGGTAGACGCTCTGAAGGTCCGAAGAGCGAACTGGGGTTTGATCCCTGCTCCTCTTCCATTTGGTTCTGCGACTGGGAAGGGCGCAGACAAGACTTCGAAAGATTTCCTCATTTCCTATGGCCTCGAAGAATGTTAGTGCGGCTCATCAATCCAATTATGACGGGCTTACTGACCGCTGCACCTCGAAGCTCCCCCGGCGTTCCGCCGCCAGGCTATGGCTCGCATGGCTACAGATGCCGATGCAACAGATTCGCTGGTGTTTTTGCACCGTCAACGGACTCGCCTGCGCGTTTCTGTAGCAGTTGCTGGCGCTGAGGGCACAATGATTACCTCTCAGAACACGCCCAGCAAAGTTGACTTGCCGGGCCTGGAAGGTGCTCTGGAAGTCGCCCAGCAAGAAGTCGTGGAGCAGGAGATTTTTTCTATCCTTGTCCAAGAAGCGGGAAATCTGCCAACTGCGTCCGCTCGAGTTTCGGAAAGGCTCATTGTCATTGACGCAGCGCAGGGAACAGAACTGAGATTTGAACTTGTCAGTCGTTCTTACATCGATCCAATGCCTTCCTTCTTATTCTGTGATTGCAGCTGGACGATGAAACCCAGTGCCCAGAATCATTCGACGATCTCAGTCAGGAAAAATGTAACCTCATATACTCTGCCCTGCACGTTCTCCTCTTGGGCCGACATGCGCATCTGAAGTCGCGACGACTCGGGACCGCCGGCACCAGTCGTGCTTCGACGGATGCATTTCGCTCACCACCCCCGATACTTCAGCCGATCATCGATTTACTACAATACCAAGTCTTCTGCGAGAGAATTAAATCAGAAATCGACAAGATGGTCGCAGCTCTTTCTGCTGCCGGTATTCCGGCTTCACTACGATTTGATCCGGTTGGAGAGACTGGTCGTCAGCTAGTCCAATTTCTGGAAACTGGCAATGGCAGGGTCATCGGAGGAGAGGCGGTCTTAAGAATCGATAATCGGTATGCTCACCTCCTGCTCATGCCGCTTTTCCCCTTGTAACGAAGATTCAAAGGCATACCATCCGGTTGACATTCCTCTCCCCTTCCTCGTTGACTGCACATCTGGCGCAAGCGACCCTTACGATATCCTCTATCCCGCAGCTATGCCAACTGCTGATAGATGAGGTGGAAAGGCGTCTCTTGCACGGGATTTGTGAGCGAGGCAGGCAGATGTGTGAGGATGTCGGAGGAACTTGGTTCGTCGACCTAGGTCGGTGTGTTGGGAGATGGGAAGGGTGTGTCCTGTAAGTACATTTCAAATTTCCTATGTCGCCCCTCTGAAGCATTTTCGCCAGCAATTTCCATGTCTCGTTTGGAAAAGATTTCGCGATCGATTGCTCCGCATTCCAGCTTCACAAGGGAACCCCGAAACAAGGCCAGCTCGACTCTTATTCATCAAATCCTGGTGGTCTGTCATTGATGTCTTGGATTGAGCAAATAATCAATACAGCGCCATTGTCGTTGTCGTGATATTTTACGATCTCACGTTGCAATGAATCGAGAGCATAAATTGCCTGGCGTGGACGGCGATGCATAAGTACGCATACTACATAGCATGTGCATGGTGACGATGAAGCCAAGAGTGTGAAAGTCAGATGAGCATGGGAGTCTACTCCTCTTCCTCCTCGGCCTCCTCTTGAACATTTCCGCTTGCCCTGAACTTCTCGATCTTGGCAGCGATCCTGGCCTCGCGTTCCTCGCGGCTGAGTTTCGGAGTGCGGTACTTGAGACTCTCTGCCTTCCAGTCCTTCGTCTTCTCTGTTGGCTTGAAGGAAGGATCTTCCCGAATGGCTTGGTGCGCATTCGAGTAAATCTCCTCGATATCCTCTGAGCCGACGCCGTCAGCGAGGTAGGTGGAGAATTGCTTCTTGAATCTGTAATCCCACGGTCAGGATCGGCAGTGGGAGGGTAATTACCTACACACCTCTCGTCGTCTTCCTCCTCGAGGCTCTCCATGTACTCAGCAACATGGCCACCGTAGATATACTTCTTCAGCGTCTCTGCATCCAACTCCTTCGACTCCGGGTCGTAGCCAGGGAAACGCTTCTCCGAATGAGGGATGAAGATACCACCGTCACTAGCGCCCTTCATAGCAGCGAACACTCGCGAGCCGGTTGAAGTGCGCTTCAAACCGACATCCAAGTAAGCCTTGAAAGGCCGTGGGGCATCTTCCTCCTCCAGGGCCTCCGTCACCTTGAAAGTACCGTCCGGTTCTGTAACACCCTCGTACTTGTCGGCAAGCCCAAGTTTTGTAAGAGCGCGACGAGCGCAGAGGAGACCAGTCGCGTAGGCTGGAAGTTATGGTGAAAAGAAATCCAACAATTCCTTGTGACATTTTCATACCAGCAGCCCAGTTCGTGAGGCCGTGCTTGACGCCGTAGTTAGGGAGCTCTCTGGAGCTTGCGGCCGTGAGGATGAAGTCGCCCTGCAGGCGGGCATAGGCGATCTGGACGATGACCGCTCGGTTGGTGAACCGAACAACAAGGCGGTATTTTGGTGCATTGCTGTAGGTTTTCGGTTAGGAATGTACTGGAGAGCGCTTCCCGAACGCACTATTTGTTTTTCGCCTGGGTAACGAGTCTCTTGCGGGCGTAGTCTACAGAATCGGTCTGAACAGGCCAAACGGTGCGTGGAAGGGACACATACAATCGGTCTTTCCTTCACGTCGTCTACGGTACTTGACCTGGAAACGAGAGAAGTAGGCGTCGGACTTGACCTTTTTGACGAACGGCATCTGAGGTAGAAGATCAGTTCCAGCGTCATGGGACGAAAGCCCTCATCCAGAAGGCAAGGTATGCATCCATCGAAATCTCGCAGGATCCGAACATGAGGGCGCGATAGAACGCATCACGGCAGGACGGCAGGACGTATGGCGTGCATGACTAGACAGACGTACCTTGAGGAGGGGCGGCGGGGTTGGAGGCAACGACTTGCAGACAACGAAACTTTTGAGTTCTTGACTGTTCGTCCAAATCGGGTAAGCTTACATAAGACATCCGTGGAGGGTCACTTGGTCCACGCTCTCCGCCTTCGCCACCCTTCAACCCATCTTCAACTTGGAGGGTTCTTCTTCAGACGTCACATTCGCCCGCTTGAGAAATCCAGCATCTGTGTACACAATGGACCCCCACCAGCAGTATTACCAGCAATACCAACAACAGCAGCAAGCCGGTTACGATGTCAATCCTTATTACAAACCGTATCAAGGACCTTCCTACCCTCTCGTCGGCACTTCGTCATCCCACAGCGCTCCAGTCCCAGCCAACGCCTACGAGTACGATGTTGGTATTTTGGCGCAACAAAGCGTTTACGTTCCTGGGGCAATGATCGATAAACGCGGTGGTGCTGGTGGGAAAGTTGCAAAGGGCGGAAAACGGACAACCGTCTTGCGCAAGGGAGGGGGCAAGGTCTGGGAGGACCAAACTTTGTTGGAATGGAGTCCATGTAAGCCTCTCTTCAGCAACAGCTCGAACAGTACTGACTAGTCCCGTAGCTTGGTCCCGATTGTTTGTTGGCGACCTGAGTAACGACGTCTCGGACGATGTCCTCGCTAATGCATTCAACAAATATCCATCATTTCAGAAAGCCCGCGTCATTCGTGACCGGCTCAGCCAAAAGGTACGTGTGCTGGTTTCCTCGGCGGTCACCTCGCTCATCGCCCTTCAGGCTAAATACGGCTTCGTAGCATTCTCCGATCCGGAAGACTTCCTGAAGGCATGGAAGGAAATGGATGGTAAGCATTTCCTTCACTCGGTATCTCGCCTCCGCTTAACGTTCTCGGCAGGTAAATATGTGGGTAACCGCCCTGTTAAGCTTAAGAAAGCAGATGACGGTGCCATACGACCGGTGGAGATCGGTTATAGGAAAGCGAAGAAACTTGAACAAGATTTGAAGAAGAACAGGCACAAGCCTTACTGAACTCTGGCAGGCTGGGGGGAGAAGGGCTGGATCTGATGCCATTGTGTATGTCGTGTCTCCTGTACGTCTAGACCATTGTTACTCATCCTGCCCTCGCGAGTTTCTCGTACGTCGCTGTCACATAACTTGACATTACGTAACTATATAGCCTGCTCGCCAATGCTTGAGCTCTGCGTGGTTCGCACATTGTCGTTGAGCTGTAGCAATGTGTAATTGGTAGCCAATATCCTCAGCATCTGACAACTTTAATGTGCGATACTGTAAAGCTCTCACTCGCTGTGCATCTGAATGTGGAGAATGTGATCACACTTTCCCACGGCCTTTTTGAGTTCAACCATCGAGTTGGTGCTAACTTCCACTCGCGGCGACTTACAGATCACGGAGCAACCAACGCGTTGTGCGCCATGAATATCGATGAGTTATTCAAGGTACCCTTCTTCATGCTGCTGGTCTTGGTATCATTCGACCTCATAGTCTCGTCTTCACAGGTTCCCAAACTCCCTGTCGGGGGAAACAAGAGAAGAATGCCTGATAACCCCACACCGGAGATGCTAAAGAGACTCAAGATGGACGTTCCCGTCTCCGAGCAAGGTGCAGAAGATAGACTCTCTGAGACGCGCCAGAATGGCAAAGGGAAGCAGCGCGCCGTCACCGTCGAGGACGAAGAAGACGTCCTTTTGGACCGGAATTTTGCGCCTGGTGGCGACGCTGATTACTTCGCTGAAGAAGATGACGAGGGGCGCTTTTTCGGAGGCGGCTTGACGTCGGAACAGAAGGAGATCTTGAATATTTTCGAGAATGCTGCTGGAGAAGGCGCCCTGCCAGATGTAAGTGGCCAGATTCCGCCAGTGGTCGTTCTGACGTTGTACTAATTCCAGAATTCTGCCAGTCCGAAGAACTATCTATCACCGTTATACGGCGAATGCTTCTCCGCTTTGAACGCGCAGTGAACAAAAACCAGGACCTACGATCCAAGTACCCAGACGACCCAACAAAGTGAGTGAACAGCCTTACTTCAGTTGGGAGGTTCTTACCATTTGAACAAGATTCATAGATTCTGAAGCTGACCTTGATGTCGCAATCAAGGCGCTGCTACCCTTAGCTCAAGCTCCAGTGCTCGCTTACCCCGAACTCGTCCGCTCTGGTACAGTAGCCTTGCTCGTTGGCCTTCTGGCGCACGAGAATGTAGACATCGTCATCGACGTTGTTGAAGCTGTGCACGAACTCACGGACGAAGACGTTGGGAATGAGGTCGAAGTGGAGGAGACGGAGGGATCCTCTGAAGAAGCTCTCAAAGTACTTATTGAGGCACTGGTACGTCCATTTGCATGGGAACATTGCTAATGCGACTGACCCTGAACCTGTCCAAGTTGGAGAACTCCATTCTCGAACTGCTGGTTGACAACCTTCCGCGGTTGAAAGAAAGTGAAGAATCGGATAGGCAAGGAGTTTTCCATATATTGGGTATGTTGTGCACCATTGGATATTGTACCGAAAACTGAAGCTGGATACGACAGGCATTTTCGAGAACATTCTGGGCTTCAACCCGCAACTATCGACGAAACTCGTCGAGAAAACTACGATAATGTCTTGGTTGTTGAACCGCATCCAATCAAAAACTCATGATGAAAATCGCGGATATGCTGCGGAAATCTTGTCCATCCTACTGCAAGATAATCGAAAAAACAGACAGGAATTCGGAAAGCAGGACGGGGTCGAGATTACTCTCAAAACTCTTTCGGTAAGCGACGTTGTTCAGAATACATGTCGCTGAGCTGACGCAGCCTGCAGCAATACCGCCGTCGCGATCCCGTGGACGCCGATGAGACTGAATTCATGGAGAATATCTTCGATGCTCTGTGCTCAGCGCTGAGCGAACCTGCGGTCAAAGAGTTGTTTCTGGCTGCCGAAGGGCCCGACCTCATGGTGCTGATGATGAAGTGAGTTCGATCTGGCACCGCTATATCCGTTGAGTGCTAACAAGCATTAAGAGAAAAGCTACAATCCAAGTCACGTTCCATCAAGGTATTGGACTACGCCATGTCAGGCGTCGCGGGATCAGCAGTCTGTGAAGCTTTCATCGACGTGCCTGGCCTGAAGACGTTGTTCTCGGCGTTCATGGGCAAGGTTGGTGCAATATGTGTACTTCATACGCTGGCTGCTAACGTAAATATCCGCAGGGAACAAAGAAGAAATCGACAGCGAATCTTCCGCCTTCGGAGGACACTGCGCACGTCCTTGGTGTTATCTCGTCGTTGTTCTCCAATCTCGCGTCCGATTCTCCAGCTCGAATACGGCTTCTTGCGAAGTTCGTCGAGGCGAACTACGAAAAAGTCGACAAGTTGCTAGAAATCAGGGACAATGCTCGCATACGTCTGAGAGGGACAGATGCGGAGATTGAGAAAGAGAAACAGGTCTGTTATGATGCGGAGTACTTTTGTACATCTGCTAAACACCCGCTAACCATTATTTCGATAGGAAGCTGCAGACGAGGAAGAGGACACTTCAGAGCTGGAAGCCACCTGGTATCTCAGGCGATTGGACGGCGGGCTGTTCACGCTCCAGACTGTGGACTATATCCTGGCCTGGATCATCATGGAAGATGATGGCGTAGGTCGATCTGTTCGCTGTTCCGTTCAGCTACTAAGCAGCAAACGCTCAGATTCGAACGCATGCCTTGCAAATGCTCGATAGGAAAAACCAGTCTCTGAAAGATATTGTTCGGACACTGAGAATATTTCATGAGAACGTGGATGATGCTCCCGATGTCCCAAGCACCACTTCCGACCACTCTCCATCACAGAAGGAGATATTGGAGGGGCTCATCTCCGCATTGGATACATCTGACGCAGGATAGTACAATCCCCACACGTTACTGTTACAATAGATCGCAAATAATGTCTGTGAAAGCTGTACTTATGTTCCAGCTAGGGACATCGCAGAGAATACCATATTTAACGCGGCTTTGGTTTTCACCAAGTCCTTTTGAAACTGGATCTCTGTTGCCACTTTCTTCCGTAGCCGCAGAAATAGGGAGTCAATCAATGGAGATTGACCCAATATTGGGCTGTACATATCTGTTGGTCGACCAGTCAGTGGTTGGTCCGTTGAGCCTCAAAATGGCGTACCAATCACGATCCCAGCTACGTCGCATACCATCTCGCCAAACCGGGGGTCTGTCACATACTTCAGGAGGAGCCGCAGAACCGGTTCGAGAAGAACATCGTCACGACCGGAAAGTGCTGTCCTCAAACCATCGCGATGAATTAATTCTTGGATCAACGAGAATGTGGTCGTTGGAGGAACTTGCTACCGTTGACGACTTCAGCCATAGTCACTCTAATTGGAAGAAAAGCTCACGCTGACCTTCCGCAAGACTGAATCCAAAGCAGCCGAGTACTTGAAACTCTTGAGGAACTTGTCGAAATCCCTGAGTCTCTTGGTTCGTCTACTTTCCACTCGAAGCTCATCCACAGAACCCAGCGGTTTCGACTGAGCTTTTCCCCGTACAACACCCCGGCCAACGCTGGGAAGCGACGCGCCTAGGAAAGACTCGAACGTTCCACCGCGCAATGGATCTGCAAGTGTGGCGTCCGTTGCTTTGGTTTGTCGCCGGCGGACGGATAGGGTGCCGTCGGACATTCCGGCCACCAGATGAGTTTCGTCCGGCTACAGAAACAGTTTAGCTTAGAAGGAGCGAGAAGCGCCACGACACCTACAGAAATGGCAAGACATAGGATCGGGGCAGGATACCGCATTGTATGCACCACCTTATAGGTGCTCACATCGTAGACCTTGACCATCTGATCAAGAGCACCTGTAAGCACCCGACCAGCGTTTGCATCGAAGGCAAGCGCCGTGACTGTCTTTTGGTGGTTTGACAAGGCGCGAATACAGCGCCCGCCCGCAACAAGATCCCAGACGCGAATTATTGGGCCTGCCGAGGATAGCGCAGCAGTCCCTGAAGGGAACATCAAGACCTGCTCAACAGGTGCACTTCCCAACGCCGAGCTTCCGCCCATGACCATTTCACATTGGCCAGAACGAGAGTCAAAAAGTCGTACGGTTGAATCGTAGGACCCAGTCAATGCAAGGTGAGGATTGGATGTGGATATCTGTCCGGAGCGCACATAGTCCGTATGCGAGGTGAACGTGGAGATTGTGGACTGTGAGGGAACATCCCAGATTTTTGCAGTGGTATCGTCGGAGCATGAGAGAATTTGCGTTGGCGAGAGCGTCGAGAATTTCGCGACATGTACAGGCTGCTTGTGAGAATCGAGGGTTCGAAGTATTGCACGAGAGTTGACATCGAAAACCTAAAGAGAACGGTATATAAGATGGACATCCGCTTGTTACATTTAGATCGCGGTCGTACCTGTACCAGGCCGCTATCATCTCCAGCCACAACAAGTTTGCCATCTTGGCGAATATTGCCACTCCGAGCAACGTCCTTGAATCTCGAAATGGTCCTGGTGATCTTTTGTGTACGGGGGGCGTATATTTGCACTCTCGTCGCGGCAGTCACCGCGTACCGGTGTGGCTTGGAAGGGGAGAAGTGTACCGAGGTGATTGGTGCATATTCTTTGACGAAGACAGGGTGTTTAAATTGGCGCCAGTATCTCGATTCCGCGCCATGCTTGAAGGAAGATGGCCTGGGATGGGTTTTGACGACGACTGGCTGGTAGTCCATCCTTCAGCAGTACCCTGACGTCGACCGTGCTTGACCTCAAAATTTGGAGGAGGTAGCACGTGACCCTCCCAAATATCTCCAGCTTCTACACGTGACGACCGCTCGATAAGATTGATCGATCAGAGCTCCTCGAAAGAAATCTTCCAACAGCAGACCATCCACCCACCTGTAAATTTTTATTACCTGCTCCTCACCATGTTGTTGTACGAAGATGTCCTCACCGGCGATGAGATGTTCTCGGACGCCTTCCCTATGTGCGTTCCATACTTCCGTCTGCATCGTGGCCCTCGGGCTGATTCTTAATCTACCACAGCAAAGTCATCAAGGCGGGCGACGATACCGAGATTGCGTACGAGGTTGACTGCCAGCTGGTAACGGTCAAGGCTGGTGCCGATGTCGATATAGGTATGCCGTGCATCCAACCCTACGGCCCGTTACTCACACCTATCCAGGTGCCAACCCATCTGCGGAGGAGGCCGACGAAGCCCTCGAAGATGGTGCGACGCAAGTCAACAACGTTGTGCACTCCTTCAGACTGCAATCAACGTCTTTCGATAAAAAGTCGTACCTCTCGTATCTCAAAGTAGGTGTCGATCGAGTGAAGTAGTTCTCGTCCGTTGAGCTTGATCCAGGGATACATGAAAGCCGTCAAGGCCAAGTTGCCCGAAGATCGCGTTCCCGCATTTGAAAAAGGTGCTCAGGAACTGGCCAAGAAGATCGTCGCGAACTTCAAAGATTTCGAATTTGTACGATCTCGCCTTATTTCCCCGACGTCGCCTCTGACTTGACGCCCCCAGTACACCGGTGAATCGATGAACCCTGATGGCATGGTTGCCCTTCTCAACTACCGCGTATGTTGCCTGCCGTTCGTCGTCCAAATCCAGGATGCTGATCTTTTTCTGCCTACAGGAGGACGGCATAACACGTAAGTTGTGTCTGCATTGTCTGGTCCATGCCCGCTGAAACTTTTTCTATGTAGCATACTTCACGTTCTGGAAGGATGGTCTCAAGCAGGTCAAGCTTTGATCCGCTTTTTCAACTAGATTATTGCTTGGGGATTTACGACACACCCGCGGGAGGGAACTGCAAATTTAACTTGTTCGATACTGAATTTCGCACTGGCTTTAGCCTGTGCCGTGAGAGACGCAGAAACACATCGTCCAGAACAACGGAAAGAACGAGAGTACGGTCGTGAATTGCAGTCTCGAAAAGGACGTGATCAATTACTGGCTATAAAGCACAGGAAGCACGGGTCTGATCCGTGTACAGGAAACGACAATACAGTATATCGACGTGACGCCAAGTAACTCGATATCGCGACGTGGAAAACGAGGATGCGGCTTTGGCCTCTTATGTCGCCGTGCGCCGAGCTTCCGGCGAGTCATCTCGTCAACACAGAAACCCTGCGACATATAGTGCATCGATCTCGTGGTAGTCGATTGTGGTATGGGTCCAAAAGGTCTCGAAGTTAGCTGTTCGCATGGGCGCAAGTGCGGACTATGCTTCAGTCTGTAGCACGGGGAACGTTATTAGTGGATTGTGTTTTCCGGACTGGTTTACCCTGGACCCTGACCGTAAGGTCCAGCTCAGTTTCGTTGAGAATGTTCCGGTATGAGACGATATCTGATATCCGCACCGCGCGTCTCACCGCATCGAAACTCTTGCCAGAGTCATAATCAAGGCTAGCGTCGGCTGCTGAATACTCCACGAGCTTCGGGGAAGGATTCGATAATAGTGAGAGTGTCGTTCCCGGACGTGGCAAGAGTGAGTTATCAGGCTCGGAGAAAAAACTTGCATAGGCAGAGAACGAGACGCGACGCAATTCGATCTTCATATAGCCGTTATAGGTCGAATTGTTCAGCCGTGTGCCGGTGTGAAGATCAACGCGCAGAGGGCATCTGCAGTGATCTCGATAGTCTCATGCCAAAGCTGTCCGCGTGTGAGGGGATTTCTTCAAGAGCCTAGTGATATCGAGTGTTACCACCCGCCAGCAGCTGCCTTCCCATCGGGGCCTCCCTCGTCTCGAAGCGGCAACGGGTGGACAGCAGATTCTCAGCGCGAGGGATTAATATTACTCCCTGACAGTGCTGGTTCACGTCGAAAGGACGCATCCGGTACTACCGCGGAGGGTCTTCTACCTCGTCCATATGTAAGTAGGATGAAGTTTGACAGATTGGAAGTCGATTTCGTTCCATTTCGACTCCTGACAAGCGGCCGCGCACTGTGGAGGTACGCCGTAAATTTCTGGCATCAGCATTAATCTGGGCCGTGCCTCGGATGCGGAGGAAGGAACTAGACCGTCTTGACAGTGGAGGCAAAACTGGACCGGCACTTCACCACACGAGATGAACATCTGCGCGATGATGCAGGAAAGGCTGAAGTCTTCGACCGGGACCTGTTCCTCGTGCGTCTGATTGATTCTTGAGCTACAGATGTGTATGTCTCGGCGAAGGCACCAGGAACTCACGATGTGTCCCAAAGAAGGGAACGTTCAGGACCGAAATCACCTCGCGAGAGGCGGATGAAATGGATTGCGGACGGGGCCTCGAGTTGCAGCGGCCTGGGGATACGCAGCAAGTTGAATGGCAGCCAGTTGTGACATCAAATCCAAAATCGCTGATCACACTCGCGACAACCCTCAGCGCTGATGCCGCGCGCGGCGGTTCACTGAGTGAAGCGGTTCTTGCTTAGCTATTTCTGCCGCTACCTGCTGCCGTATGACTCCTTACGACCTCTGCGACTGCAAATATGCTGCCATGCATACTTCTTGTTTGACTTGTATAACGCCAGAACCTCAACTGGAAGCAGAAGAGGCGCAAGGGCACAGGGGCAAGGGCAAGGGCGCGCCGTCCAACCAATTACCTGTCTCCAAAAATTGATTCTCCTCGAATTCGACATAGAATCATGCTGGCCTTCATCTCGCCTCCTTGTTGCACCTCGCCGTTCTGAAAGCCCCGGTCTGACGCGGCGCGAAATCGTGAGGACGCACTGCGGAGTCCTTTATTGGATGGTGCCCTGCCGTCGCCGCTGGTGCCTGAACCTCGTCCCTGTGGATTCTCTGATGACCGCGCAAGCAGACTTACGACGCACCTACAGAGAACTCCGCACCTCAGATGGTATAAGAAGGGGTGAGCTTCGACCTAATTTCTGAACTCAAGGTCTCCTTGAACTGGCAAAGCTCTACATCTCTTACCTCTCTTAAATACTAATTGCTCGAAATGGCTGATGCTAAAGCGACTGTTGATGCTCTCGCTGCGAAGGCGAACGCCGTCGAACGCGCTGCGAAGATATCGTTCGAGATTCGCGAAGCTCTCCGAAAGGCTCTGCCTGCGCCTCCCGAACAGTTTTTTACCGTCATGATCCCAGGTAAAGTGGTCAACTTCGCCGTAAGCCTTCCGTTCCATCCATCTTCACTTTCATAGCGTTTGATTTGCTATTACATCTAGGATTACTCGAAAGGATTCGACGACGAAGGCAACCAGACCACTGCCGTTCTTCCCACTGTGACACAGCTGAATCAGGCCATCCTTTGCGATGATATGCCTGTACTCGCACCCATCCAGCTGGGCCCCACGGGCAGGTCTGTCGCTCGCAGCTACGACGCAGCACTCAGTAAACTCATTCCTGCCGGTTAGTTGACTAGAAATGTCTGGTCAATCCGTGCTGACTGATTTCTTGACGACAGGTACCACCGTCGGCGTCGACGTCAAGGACCCTAAGAACCTCACCGAAGAAGAACAACGGTACAAGAAGGCGATGGACTACCTTCTCTCCCGGCACCCTCAACACCCCGAGAAGACGCGTGTCCAGATGTATACCGAGAAGCAGAAGGCATATACCCAGGCTGTTGAAGCCAAGACCAAAGCCTTCCGCGAGGCGCTCGAGAAGGCTATGAACGACCCACGCTACGTCAGCCTGGATCAGAAACAGCAGGCGTTCAACGACTGGGTCGCCGAGAATGCACGCACGTATCGTAATTTCATGCAAGGCGCGTACATGGATTGGGTCGTCACTGGTATGAAGGAGGAGGTTGAATATTGGTTCGCGGTGGTGGATCGAGAGACCGCCATGGCGCGAGTCGAAGCTAGCAAGGTACGTTTAGGTATTCACCCGACGGCTCGGCGCTGACGCTCCCTCCATTTCTCTAGGAGGCCATGCGTGCTGCTGTCGTGCACGACACAGACGGCGCCGTTGAATATCAGACTGTGAGGTGTACTCCTCCCAACTGGTCAGGCCCTCTTGATAGAGTCGCTATGCCTTCCTCACGTGATTCGTCTTCATAGGGCTCACCTCGCAAAGAAGAAAGCCCTTAGCAAGAAGAACCGGACTAGGACTCCCGAATGGTACAGCTGGGAGATATCGCGTTTAGAGAAGATGAACGGTATGCTCCGCGCGCTGAAGAAGGTATGGGAGGAATCTTTTGTCGTTAAGCCATTACTGAAATTCCCCCTGCTAGGCAACGCCTAGCTTTCCGATTCAACCAGAGCCACCTACGTCCCAGCCAGAGCAGCTGGAAGGCGCGATGACGAAGTTCCTTAAAGCGAGAGAAGCCTATCAGCAGGCAGCGGCAGACAAGTGAGTATTTCGCGCAATGTTAGTCCCTGCGCACTCATCGAATGACTGTGCGTAGAAATGCCAAGGACGAGGACAAGAAAAGATTGTTGAGAGAACTTCAGACGGTCCGCGGAGAGTTGGCTGCCGAGGAGGCCAAAGTCGATCGGGATAAAGTGCAAAACCTTACGGGAAAGAATCAGGAGGCTACGAGGAAGCTGTACGAAAAGTTACAAGGGGACGACGGACTGGTCACGAAGATACTGGAGGAGAATGAGAAGAAAATCAAAGCCTACACCGAAGAACTGCAGGCTGTACTCGGAGGCACAGAAAAAGGCCAGACCATCGTCGACGAGGTTGCAAAGGACCTCGGCGTTCCCCGTCCTTTGCCCGATCCCGCGGCTCAACCGGCCGGAAGTGATGAGGAGGACTACTTCACCGCCATCACCGTCGAGATTTCGTCATCTGGTTCTGAGGAGCACAGCGATTCCAAGGCGACTTCTACCTCGTTCGGTGCGAGCGGTGGGTGGGGTTTGTTTAGCGCCAGCGTGGACGCCTCGCACTCCGAATCGGCCGCCAATGCCTCCGCAGCCATGGCCAAGAATGCGTGTAAAATCTCGTTCGAGTGCATGCGCGTCGACATCAGCCGCTCCTGGCTCCGCCCTGAACTCTTCTACGACGCCGATTTGACCGTCGGTCCTAACGAATTGTAAGCTCATCCTCCGTGATCCGAATAAAGCCTCCCTTTTGACTCGATTCGCCCCACAGTATCTCGCCAGGATTCGGAAGGTTGCGGGAACTGATGGAATCGACCAGCAAGAGCGCTGAGCAGGAGCTCCAGCGCTATAGCACCTTTCCGCTGTACCCGACCGGTGCGTGACCCCACGTTGCTCCGACCAATACAAGTCTCAACACTGTTTCAGCTTTCTTGTTGGCGGCGAACATCGTTCTTGAGATTTCCGGTGAGACCTCTGCGATTCAAAGCCACTTCCAGAGCTCGGCCACGTCGGTCAGCGCCAGTGTCGGCTATGGACCGTTCTCGATGCATGCCAGTGTTTCCACTTCTGCCCAGGAAGCGGACTCGTCCTGTGAAGCCATTGCCCAGGGATGCCGGTATGTTGCTTCCTCACTCTTTTGATTCAGTTTCTCAAGCTACGTTTTCTAGCATTACCATTAAATCACCCCAGATCATCGGGTGGATCTCACAAATGGTGCCTGCACTCCCGCGTATTGAGAATCCCGTGCTCCCGGTCTGAGCGTTGGAAAGGCTACCAGCAACTAGCCACAGCCCACTGTCTACCTGACGACTTCCAGTTATTTCTCATTTGCGCTTGGGTTTTGCTGCCGTGACTTATCTGTAACCTTCTGTCACTCTCGCTCTCGCGTCCTCTTCTACTCTTTCACCACTCAGCTGCACGGAGGCTTACCGTTCTCACTAGCTCCTGCTCCAGTGATACTTTCTCACCGCTCGTAACACCTCTTATGACCCTTCCTTGCCCTTCAATCATATCTAGTGCCATGCCGCGTTGACACGCGAACTTTTCCTAACCTCCAGGTACCGTTTCCCCCCTGTTGCACAAACCTACAGTGCTCGGTCGATGTGTATTTTAATATATTGGTTATCGCGCTTGCCATACTTAATATCAAGCCAAGCCAAGGGCTTTGACGCAAGAGCGCAGCATCCGCATGTATCGAAGCACATATATAATTTACCAGCACATATAAGGTCGGTAGACTGGAGCGCCGCCGACGTTCTAAATGAGCTCCAAACTCCTCGGGGACCGCTCCACCTCCTGGATCTGCAATGAATACACGCTCTCAATGTCAACGCCTGCTCGTACCCTGTCGGGTTTCTTAATCCGTACAGACTCTTATGTGCCGCGGCAACCTGTACTTAAGACAGTCGGGGACTGGCTGGTGCGCTACGATCCGTTCCATCACATGACCATCAAACGCGTCTTGTCGCCAAACAGCCCGACATAGCAGCTTCAGACTTCACCGGACTGCCAATTCACGGAATCTACTCGTCGAACCACTTGCTTCCAGGACTTTCAGACGCGAATGTCGACCCAGGCTCCGGCTCTTGAGTCCCTCGTATGCTCTATCGTGCCCGGGGCGCGTGATAACCGGCACCTCAGAGATGAGCTCGTTTCCCACTGCCAGGATATTTTGGCAAGGTGAGTGAGTATCATCTCGTCTACCACGCTCGTACGCTCATTGTCTGCTAAGCCATATCGGCCATAGTCAGGAGCCTGACTTGGGATATCTTGCCGATCAAATCAAACGACACTGTGAAGACAACCCCCTTGATCAAACCGCGGTAGAACTAATGCCCTTGCATCCTCTCCAGTACTGCAGTCATCCTCTTCCGGTGCCGCTGCGTTGAAATTTACGAATCTACTTTCACGACTTCTCGAGCAGGTGAGGCCGTCTTAATTATAACGTTCGGCAGCATGACCGCGTGTAGCCGGTGCTATCTAGGAAACATGCTTCGGTACTCTTTCTACAAAGTCTCGCTTCATCTCGTCAACCTCAGACTTCGACATCATTCCTACCGTCGTTAGCACCTCCGCCTCCTCCACGTCATTCCTCCACTCCCAGTCCTGTTGATCCAACTTCCCGGACACGTGCCCCGAAAGGCAAAACCAAAGCGGAGCTTCTGAAAGAGTATCGCGCCAAGATTGGTGGGTCTGATAGCTTACTTTGCTTTTAATCGCAATGACAGTCACTAGGCCTCACACATCTTCCGGAAGCGCTCCTGCTTCGCGACGCGCTATATCTACTCCAAGGGATTTCTGGGAAATATGTCCAATTTTCCCTCCACGACGACGCCAACTTGGATAACACGCTCGTCTTCGTGGATGATGCGGTGAGTGCAGCTATTTTGCGTGCGGCATAGGAATTTCTGATATCTAGCTGCAGAGATATGTTATATCGGCTCCAACAAAAGCATTGATCCATCGACTTTCGGAAGTGGGGTATCTCTACACCCGTGTCGAGTCCTACGTTCGCGATACTGAGGCCGCGTCAGGTGTTGGAATGATAGAACAAAGCCTTTGTCATCACCTGCAATCGCAACTTACTGAGTATTATCGACTAATCGCAACCCTTGAATCTCAAATGCTTTCCAAGCCACCAGGGAATGAAGATGTACCCCCAACTCCCGATGACCCACGTCAGGTTGCAGGAAGTTCTGGTTTGACATTGCGGAGACTCGACGTGTGGATTAATGAGTGGAGGCTGCGCATGAGGATGATGAGTGTTTGTGTCGAGGGCGCCCGAGGTGTGCAGAGTTCTCTGTCCATTGAACTGTGCATTCTGATCCATGGACAGATGCCCATGGCGGTGCTCTAGTCAATCTGATTCATGGCTACGCAGACAACGGGGACCCCTTCGTTCGTAAATTTACAGACCAGTTGCTGGAAGAGGTGTGCCTTCCGATTTATAATTGAATTACGCTGATACCGCTTTTACAAGGTGTCAAAACCGTTTTTCGCCACGCTCCACAAGTGGCTCTTTTCTGGAGAGCTTTATGACCCGTTCTCGGAATTCTTCGTGGCGTTAGATCACTCCATGGCCCATCTGCAATATGTGCATCCATCCTCGCTCGCAGGAGGCATCGGCGCGCTTTCTGGTGACGGCGGTTTTGGCGGCGACCCCGATGACACTTTAGGGAATGGTGAAGGAGGCCTTAAACTTTGGGAAACGAAATATCAGTTCCAGAAAGACATGCTCCCGATGTTTGTGGGGGAAGCGTTTGGAAGAAAGGTTCGTACTCGATTGCAGCATTTGTATCCATCGGTGCTTCACCTTCTTTCACAGATATTTTCTACGGGAAAGAGTTTGAATTTCATTCGATATAGCTGTCATGACAGCGACTGGGTCGTCACACGCGAGAAGATGAGCAACACTGGCGGCAGTGCGTGCGGATGTTTATATTCACACCACTTGACCTAACTTCGCTCAGCTCTGAAGTACAGCGACATAGCTGGCCTCGAGCGCTCCATTGACGCGGCTTATCAAGTTGCCAGCCAGCGACTGTTTGAAGTATTTATCGAAAAGTTCAAATTGCTTGATCATCTCAGCGCACTGAAGAACTATCTCCTACTGGGACACGGTGATTTTGCTGACCGGCTAATGGAAGCTCTCGGGTAATATCTTCCGCCATGTCCTAAAGAGCCACCAGTGACCCTTGGATTTTCAGACCGAGCCTGACGCGACCGGCGAATACGTTGTACCGGCACAATCTGACCGCGCATCTCGATAGTGCTGTGAGGTCATCTAACGCGATACGAGATCCATTGGACGTACGTCGCAGGCTTGACGCTCGCATGCTCGAGTATTCCCATGGCGAGATTGGCTGGGACGTGTTCACTTTGGAATACAAGGTCGATGCGCCGATCGACACCGTGCTCGACCCAGGTTCTATGGAAAAATACCTCAAGCTTTTCAGGTATATCTGGCAGATGAAGCGCATTGAAGGCGCCTTGAACGCCGGGTGGATGAGGATCGCAGGAGGTGCCCGCAACTTCCTTCGAGTTCCAGGTATGACTTTATTCCTTGTTCGACTTTCACGCGGTGGTGACAAAGTCCTCTAGAGCTAGAAATCGAGTGGCACAAGATCCGAATGGCCATGGCTGAGATGATCCACTTTGTCCGCCAAATGCAAGCATACTGCCACCTGGAGGTCATCGGGTGTTCGTGGAAGACCTTGATCGACTTCCTGAACAGGAAGGAGGGAGACCTGGACGCCCTTATCGAAGCTCATCGAACGTACCTCGATCGCATGGTCAAGAAGGTCCTTCTGTTGAGTCCCAAGACGGGGAAAGAGGTTTGTCGTTCATTTACTGGTGTCTGTTGTATGGTGTTTTCAAAGGCAAAACAGGAAACAGTATTGAGTCAGGTGAAAGAAGTCTTCTCGACCATTTTGCAATTCCGTGAAGCCACAGTACGTCGTGCTCTGTGTCGCAGGAAACGATATTTACATGAGTACGACAGGATAATTTCTACAACTATTGCTTGACGGAATCTTCACGACGAGATGAACAATTGGACGTGCAGAGAGTAAGGATTCAATTTCTCCTGACGATGTCTGCTTGACTGAGTACCTGCAAAGGGCGTGTTCACAGGACGTCGCGGCCACGATGAAGAGGGAGCACAGCCATCAGATGCTTTACCCGGGCTGTTGCGAAGGCTAAAGGAGTACAGCTCTTCCTTTTCAGAGAGGGCACAAACCATCGTGCACCATTTGCAGGTCCATGCAGACCTAGATTGTCGGTTCTTGGGAGTCAGACTCTCCTTCTCCGACTTCTACAAATCCAAGAAGGAACTTGCTCAACTTAGTCAGAAAACATGATGTCTTTATAGCACATCTGATTGTATGTATCTTCCTCCTTCATTCCTTGCCTAGGAACCCGGGAATGAGCGTATATCGGAATTTTCTTCACCGAAAGCCAAGTTAGGATGGTATGTACAACAAGAATAGAGGCTATTGTATTCCTGTAATTATGGTGGGACCATCGCCACTCAGAGCTCGTCGTGGTGCTCAGGCGTCGGTGTCGCCTCGGCGGTAGGGCTGGTGCTCAGAGGGACCTGGGCGTCACCTTCAGCAGCGACCTTAGGGGCGAGCGAGTTCTTCGCGTGCTCCTCAACGAAGGCAATCAGGCTCTCCAACGACCTGTCACCCTCATAGTCGACGAAGTCACGACTGCCCGCGGGCTTGAACTTCAGAGTGGGGAAGCCAGCAACACGGAACGGGACGCTGGCCGGGAGATCGTTCTCCTGGGCTTCCATCTTGGCACTGAAAAGGAGGTAAGCATACGAATGACGCACGAAACATTATATCGTACATCACAAGGCGGTCCTTGAGGTCAGCGTACTTCTCGGCGAGAGTTTCCCAAATGGGCGCAAGGCGCTTGCAGTGTCCACACCTTGAGAACTCATTGTCAATGAATGACCGAACTCGGAGAAAACTAAACGGACCAAGAAGCGTAGAACTCGATGAAGACATCCTTGGAATCGTCCAAGACAACATCGTCAAACGACTTGCCGACGACAGTGTACACGGCCTCGTCCTGGGACTCCGGGATAGGTTGACTCTTGAGAGTAGGCTCCACCTTCCCAGCGAGATATTGTTCGACGAAGGCGTCGGCAGCCTCAGGTGCGTACTCCTTGCTCTGGTCCATAGGATATTTCAGCTGCTTCTGCAAGTCCTGGACAACGAATGCGGGCCATTTGGGCTCCGGAACGTTCAGTGCCTTGGCGTGGTCGCCGAACTTGATGGCATCAATCCAGACGAAGTTGACTTTTGACTTGTACTTCTGGGCAATGGGCTTGATGGCAGCGATAGCGGCATCCTTGCCTTCGGCGGTAGGATCGAGGAAGAGGTAGGCCAGGGGTTTGGGGTTGTCGGCGTAGAGTGCGTAGTTCTCGGCATTGACTTCATCAATAACAGGGATGGCGAGTTCTGCAAGCCAGTCTCCGAGGTCCTTGGACGTGGTAGACGAGATTGGGTAGGGGTATTCGGTGCGCGGTTCATCGTAGTTGCGGTATACAACAATCGCAGGTGCCTTGACACCGGCAGCCTTAACAGCCTCCTCATCAGTGGTCAAACCAAAGAGGTATTGATCACGGTGTTTCTCAGCAGCGGCACTGAACTCCGGTGCAGGCTCAGACGTGGAGGTAGGAAGGTAAGCGACGACGACAAGCTTGTCAGCTTTTTGGAACTCTTCGTGGTTCGCAGCGGTGACTTCCGACACGGCGGGAAGAGATTGTCTGAAAGTCGTGGCAAATGAGCATTCTCCGACACTGACAAGTAGCATTGACTCACTTGATCATGTAGCTAATGATGCCATCAGCTTTGCGAGGGCCGCTGTATTCGGAGGGCTGGCCATTTTTGTAGACCTTTAAAGTGCTGGAAGGACATTGGTGCATGGAAAGACGAGAGAAACGAGCGCAACGCACGGGTAACCTTGAACCTCCTTGGCCTGGCAGAGGTCTGCCTCGTCAACGCAGTCGACCGAGGCAAGGGTGATGTTCTTCTCCTTGAGAGCGGTAGCAGCCTCCTCGTAATGAGGTGCAAGTGCTTTGCAGTGGCCGCACCTGTAAATCGGTGAGACACGCGCTCAGATATGATATGAACAGAAAATAGATACCATGGAGCGAAAAATTCGACCAGCATAAGAGACTGGCTGTTGACGCTCTCCTCGAAGTTGGCGGAGTTCAGCTTGAGGACATCGGAGGTCGACTCGCCGAGGACGAGGGACGCCAATGCCAGCAAGCAGACCGGGGACGAGAGGGCGGAGAGGCGCATGATGGAGAGGAGAGGAGGTGGAGGGACGAGTTGCCAACAAATCGGACCCTTATAACAACCACTTGCACTGACGTGTCAATTTTGCTTCTGACAAATACTGCTCAAACAACGTCCTGGGTGCATCGGTCCATCCCCGGATTTTTCTAAATTCGGGCGTTACTCCGCGCTAGCACACGTCGACGACACCGTCTACTGTTCATATTAGTCCGCAATGTCCCCGCTGTGCAATATATTCATTGTAAATCCAGGACCGTTACAATGTGCCAAGATCGAAATCGCTGCCCCGTACCCTGCCACTAGCATAATGCCTCGTCTTCGCTTCAAACTCGCGAGGTGGCGGGAAGTCTGACACCGGGAACTTATGTCCGCCAGAATTCGGCGGCGGAGAAGGTACTAGCGCGCAGACGGTTAGTTGATGAACGGAACATGTTGATACATGAATCAGTTCGCACTCTTACGCGACGGTGGTCTGCCATTGGTATTACTCATTGATGGTACTCGACGAGGAGGCGGAACCGGGTTAGCAGTTGCGACAGGCGGCATTAAACTGGACCGAGCTGCTTGGGCGGGCGGCGCGCCCTCCGCTGGAGGATCTACTTCAGACAATGCGCGCACACGAAGTGGCGGGGCTGGGGCGCTACCGGGAGCGGGAGCGGGCAGCTTGCGTGCCGGATGAGGCACAGCCCTTGCCGGCGACGAAGGGCCTACGCTGGATGGCCTGGGGGGTGGTGGCGGAGGCGCCCTTCCGGGGGTCGTAGGCGGAGCTCTACTGGGCGATGACGGGGTTGGTTGACCAGGTGAAGATCGAGGTGGGATGGCAGGGGCAGGTCGGGCAGCGGGAGTCGACGGAGGTGGAGAAGGTGGGCCATGACGAGGCGGAAGGCCCGGCGAAGGTCGAGAAGGGACCGATGGCGAGGGACGAGAAGGAACCGCCGGTGACGGACGGGAAGGGACCGCTGGTGACGGACGGGAAGGGACCGCTGGTGACGGACGTGCAGGGACCGCTGGTGAGGGCCGAGCTGGTGCAGCAGGTGGGGTCGATGTTCGTATGGGTGGCGGGGGTCTGCGAGGGGGGCAGGAGCACTCTCAGGAACGCTGTGCACTTCGCGGGCGGGCACGCTGGGTGCCGCGCGACTGGGTGGTGCAGGCGCCGCAGAGGCAGGTTTCGGTGGTGGGACGCTAGGTATTTGTCTTGCGGGCGTCGCTGCAGCGGAGCCTTCTCGTTTTGGGATCGAAGGCGGTTTCGCTAAATTAGTAGGTTTGGCTGGGCAATTGGAGGTCAGAATGCGACTCAAGGACAGATGTATATAACAAAGCTTACGGTTTTGGCTTTGACCAGCGGGCTTGAGTTTAGGCATGCCACCAGCGAATAGCCCTCCAAGTTGTGGCGGGCCAGCACCTCCGCCTCCGAGACGCGATGTTCCACCTGCGGAAATGGCTGATCCACCCCCACCACCAAGGGAGGACTTAGGAGCCTCGATCACAGGCGCGCTTCTGTCATTAGTTTCAGCCTTCTTCAGTTTCTTCCCTGCTTGAATCTGCTTCAGGAGTTCACTCGACATGGTGGTTGTGAAAGGGTTAACATGGAACTTTTGCGCAGCGCGGCGCGAGGTCGGTGCTAGATTACGTAATGACTACTCAGAGTACAATCTGCCTCCAAGTCCATGCAGTCCGACGGGATATGCCTACAGCACGATGCATAATCAGCTAGGAGCCGCCGAAGAACGGTGGAGTGCGGTAGGCAACTCTTTCGCCACTCGTCCGGAAGTTGGATTCAAAAGTCAATAGCTGTACATGCGGTCGCGGTTGGCTACCTTCGCCACCTTCTTGCGAGAACATCGGCGAGGTCAACGTGGCGCTTGAGTATCGGCGCATGGCAGCTGAAGGGGAGGGCACTGGCGGCATTGAAAAGGTGGACCCGCGGAGGATATAGGATGTTCGTTCGGTGCTCCCCTTCGTGGACGTTGATGATCTGATACCTCTGACTTCCTCCGATCCATCGAATGAAAGCCTCGACACTACGCGTGCATTTCTCGGCTGGCGTCTCTCGTGCCATGGGTGCATTAGGATGCTGGTAGGGGACGAGGAAGGCGAAGACACGGATTGCGGCACCGGCAGCGGTGGTTCATTCGCAGTTTCGACCCCCGGTGTCAGTGAATGTAGAAGGACTTCTGGGGGACGTTGCTGAGGCATTTGCGGCATAGCCTCTATGTCAGCGGGTGAAACCACCACGGCCCTTGCTCGAGCTAAAGCAGCAGACCGCTCTACCGTTTGGATAACACCACTGTGGATGCTTGGCGTCGCTGTGTTAACTGCTGATTCCAGCTGTTGATTATGTCGTGGCGATGCAGATGTCGTATCATTGAGGTACTGCGCTGAGAAAGGATGTCTTATGGTGGCGGGCGCAGCCGGGCGAACCATGTGACCCTGGGTCACAGTATTGGGAGTGGAAGACGAGCGGAACGACCCCCGTGAGAACCAGCCTGAGCGGCCTGGAGTAGGAACTGGAGCAACAGTGGGCGGAGTCATTTGGTCGGTGTGCAGCACAGGATAATTCTCTATACCAGCAGACTTGTGATTGAAGGCCGCTAGACCACAAGGTGAGACTTTCGGATCATGTTTCCAGAGCAAGATGGCTTTACCAAGGACTGCAAGCGCGCCGATACTGAGAGGGATGAAGTCTGCGAGGACGCTGATGTGTACAGCCGAGGGAGCGATTGTCAGCAGCTCGAGGAACAACAGAGAGAGTGCCTTCACAATCCTGCTATCCCTCAACGCCGCTAATCGTGGACCTGCCAGAATCTCCTGTCGCATAATGAGCAACCCGAGTCGCAGTAGCACAAACAGCTCCAGCAGAAACTGCATAAATGAAGAGGCTAAAGCGGTGGGGAGGAAGCTAAGGAAACAAATGAGGAGACTTTGGCAGGGACGATCGAGACGTGTCACACTAACTGTTTCCTATAGCAGATGGCTACGTCTAACGGAGCGAAAAACCTATGAAGAGCTATCGATTTTTCGTCTTGCAGGGCCGAACCGAGCTCACTCACCGTAGAGCACCAGTGCCAATGGCATTGTTGACGAAGACGAGCACTAGGGAGAGCTGGGATTCAGATAGGGTCAGGCTGCGATAGCTCAGACGTTACCCATGGCGATAGAAAGGCAAGCCAAGGTCAGGTAAACTTCCAGCTTGGCGGCCCCGAGGCCTTTCAGCTCAAGCAGGAGAATAAAGAGACCAATGAGTCTAGCTGTTTGTGCTGCCATTCCGCCCCATGCTACGAGAAATGCTAGATCGCGAAACACGTCAGGCGGGAGCAACCAGACCATGATAGACCCATTTACCGCAGGTAGCCCCTCCTTTTGGACTGAAAGAAAGTAAAGAACCAACGTAGGCGATGCTAGCGAACGCGAAGCAAAGTGATAGGGTGAAAACGAGACTCTGGTTCTCCCCGGAATTAATGAATCTCGATGACGAAGCAATGGATGCCTTCTCGTAAGCGCTGTGGTTGATGTCCGTCGTCATTCCGCCGTCCCTATACATCCACTTCCTTATGCGGGGGAAGAAACGTCGAATCCACAAACATGAATGATTCAAGCTGGTGATGAAGACGGCTCCGAGGAAAAAAGCGGCTATTTGTTGGCTACGCGCATCGAGCAAAGTTATAACAAGCAACCAGTCCACGAAGACCGACTTACTAGTCAGGATGGGCGATGAACTCCTGGATATCCGGAGTGTCTGAGCTGGCCATGGTGTACGGAACTTGCTGCCTGACGAACGTTGCGCAAGAAAGGGAGCACCCAGACCGGATGGGTGCGCCAGGTAAGGAACGAATGAAGAAAAGAACGGATTGAAGGGTTTCTCAGAATGAAGAATATCAAAAAAGCCGACACTGAGCAACTTAGAGTCCCGCTCCAAGGGTGGATGGAGTGGAAACCAGCAAGGAGTGAACGCCAGAGGAGGTTTATGCCCCAGAGCCACAAAGCATGATGCGGTTGTCGTCGACGTCAAGAGTCAAAGCCCAACAGTCAAGCGTTATACCCTCCCAAGTCCCTGGTCGCGACATAGCATCCGTTCATCACATCCGCCTAATCTTGAATTCACACACCAAGGGTGTAACCTGATCACAAGATGGGGACTTGATCCAAACTTGATCAGTACCTTGTCAACGTCGACGGAGATAGCGTATCTGAGATTCAAGGCCCTGTGTCTTCACAGGACAGTACTACATACTTAAGTAGCGGGACCGTTCGCGGCCCACCAAAATGATTATCTGGCAGTCTATGTACTTGTATGTCGCGTGATCGATGACCACTCGTTTGACTTGAGGTGAACGATTATCAAAGCCGAAAATGCGACACACAGTGGTGGAGCGCACGGTTGTAAAAATTCAACGCTTGTAGTGCTCAATGGCTTCGATGATGTTTCGCCAGTTGCAATCCGACGGAATCAAAGTCTCTGCAGCAGTGCAGTCTGGCTGTCGAGACTCGGAAGGAAAACTAAAGACCTTCGGAATCAACAAGTCATAAGATATGCAAACACGCCCACACAGCGCGCGTTTTGCCAGAATAGGCAAGTCACCTTGACCTTAACTTGCGCCTTCATGGCTGCTGTGCCATCCATGGAGCCCAGTCCTCACCTGGCCACGACCTCGGATCTTGAAATACGCGCCGGCAGGCTTGCAGATCCAAATATAGGTGTGTAACATAGGTTTCGTCTTGCCAGCACTGACTGACGTCCTTACCTTTCAGATCTCAAGACCAAGCATGCCGTTGCTGCTGAAATACGTGAAATGATGGACACTGTCCGAGACACAGAATCCATACGCGCGATACCTGTCCTGATACCGGCCCTACTCGACCTTCTACGAAACAGTGAAGTGGCACTGCACAAAGACACGATGGAATATTCGTTCCGTCGCATGCTTCTCGAAATTATCAATCGTCTCCCCGTAAATGAGGCCGTTCGACCATTTGTCACTCCGATATTCAATTGCATGCTTCATGTACTCCGCACGGACAATGAGGAGAATGGCTCGGTCGCCTGCAAGACCCTTCTGGACCTCATTCGCGGCTACAGGACCTTGACGGAGGAGTGCCTGTCCGAATTTGTGACCATATTCCTGGAGAGTTTTAGGAATATGAAGGACCTTGTCGTCAAGGCTCTCTCAGAGGACTCTAGCCCTCTGGATCCCAACATCGTGCCCTTGAGTTTACGCAGCTTCAAGGTCGTCGGGGAGATGGGGATGGTTGTCGTCATCATTTCTCAAATACATCGAGCAATGGTTGCTGGACCTATACAGACGACAATAGCGCCAGCATTCGAGGTCCTTGCGTTGGAGTCTCCTGCGCAAAAGAAAGCGAGAGAGGACTACGAGGCAATGGGTAATATATGGTCTGGGATGGCACCGACCATAAAGAACACGGCTGCCTATACAGACTTTGTCCATTGTCAAATCAAGGTGCGGCTTGTCCAACTCTTGACATGGTTCTTTGCCGAACTCTTCCCAGGTGTTGTCATACCTGGCCTATGTAATGAGATTTTCTGGAGAGGCCGACGAAAAATATGGCGAGACATTGATCCTTACTGCCTTACGTATGCTTCAGGACTGTCCGGCGAACGGTATTGCTCTCAGAAAGGTGATGATTCTGCCTTCGCCCGTTCTCAATTTCTAATTCAATGTTCAGGAGCTCATGGTCGTCTTTCGCCACCTCATGGGTCTTCCAGTTCGGAAAGCACTTTTCCCCCATCTGGACAAACTTCTAGACGAAGACGTACTGTTAGGGAAGGGCGTGAGTAGCAAGGAAATGCTCAGGTGGGTCGCTCCCCCTACGGACGTCCGCGCCGAATAAACTCATTATCCTGCAGAGCTGCGGTGTACAGCGCTGTCGCAGACCTCGTCCATCACATTCGCAACGATCTCAACGCTAACCAATTAGCACGGATCGTTCATGTCTACTCCCGTCTGATTCACAATCCTGCATTGGGCAATAATCTTCACACCATGTCCGCGAAGATGATGTTCGGCCTTACTGAGCCCATCTTGGCAAAAGAAACTCCCAAGGAGGCCGCTCGACTTCTAGGTGCAATGTTCGAAACATGTCTCGAGCGCCTAGAGGCTCTCGCATTGGTCCACGACGAGGTGATGGCAAGCACAAGTCAGCAGAAAGAAAAGGGCGATGGAGTCGTCCTCGATGCTGCGTTCATCGAAAAGGCGCGCCCCATCGGCGGAGCTGTCTATGCCAACGAGAGGCCAGAGGAACTCGTGCACGGTATGTCGATCTTCTTAGCTTCACACTTCGTACCTGACGCTCGATCGTAGAATCGCGTTTAATGTTCAGGACTCTTCTGCACGGGTTCCGTGTCTGCCTTGCGGCTCTCAAGAAATGTGACGCCCCAACTCCCGATGGCGAACTCTTCTTCAGACTTTTCGAAGGATGTATTCGCTGCATGTCCGTCTTTGATCCCGATCCTCGCATCAATGAACAGAACGATGCCATAGATTGGTTCGGGCATGCGCTTTTGGAAATCAACCTTCACGTCTTTCAAGAGGTCTGGACACACAAGATGGAGTTCTTCTTTCAATGTGCCTCGAAACGCATGATACTCCTCAACATCTGCCAATTCCTGTTCACGCGCGAACCTACATCCCCGACCCTCCTTGCCATCGTCCTGAGCTACTTGGTCGACAGACTCCCTCTGCTTGGTGAATATGATGATATGACTGCCGCGGCGACTATTCGATTATTCAAGATGGCGTTTGGAGCCGTTGCGCTGTATCCCAGCTTGAACGAACCCATCTTGAAGGCCCATCTAGCAAAACTTCTTATGGACTGCTTTCCTCTGGCGGCCAAAGCAACGAAACCTACCAATTACTTCCATCTATTAAGAGCGCTTTTCCGAGCTATCGGTGGAGGCGGCGGTAGATTTGAGCTGCTCTACAATGCCGTGCTTCCGTTGTTGCCGGAAATGTTGGACAGCTTAAACCGACAGCTACTGGCCTCTGAGGGACACACCAGGGATATGATTGTGGAGCTCTGTTTGACAGTCCCGTTGCGGCTAACACATCTCCTTCCCCATCTTACCTACCTCATGCAGCCCCTGGCCCTTGCTTTGCGAGGGAGCCCAGACTTGGTGTCCCAAGGTCTTCGCACGTTGGAGCTCTGCATCGACAACTTGACTCCCGACTTTCTTGATCCCACTCTGAGCACTGTCCTCCGTGAATTAATGGAGGCCCTGCACAGCCACCTCAAACCTTTGCCTGCAAACCACCATCCCGCTCATACGACTATACGCATATTAGGGAAGTTGGGCGGGAGGAACCGCCGCCTCTTAACGAGGGAGCCCGCTCTGCAATATCGTCATCATTCCGAAGCGGCGAAGGTCACAATTTCTTTCGGGGGATCCATGAAAAAGATCGAGTTTGGTCCAGTCATGGGATTGGCTCGCCGGTCAATCTTGAAGGGATCGTCATTCGATCGCAGCTATGCGTACACACTGCTGGAAAACTGTCTGACTCTCATGCTTCACGATGTAAGAAGCACGAACTCCCCATTGCACTTGCTGACGTGAAAACAGGGTGTTGCGGGCCAAAATATCGAAGAGGCGTTTATTCAAGGAGTGGAGGGTATTTTCGATGCCCTCAACGTTCCGGACCTCCAAGTCCAAGCCGAATCCTTCATTCGGAAAGTCGCCCAATTTGTCTTCGAGCTTGAAATTCAGCGGAACCATTCGCGAGGACCCGGGGCAAGACTCACGACAAGCGGACTGCTTTCATCGTTCCTTGACGCTTTTCCGTATGGTCTCGCTCGCGACCAACCCATGCAAGCCAAGACTGCCCAGTCCATTTTCGTCCTTGTCATACAGGACCTCGTTGCGATGCATGGACAGACCAACATCACCCCGCAAGATATCATGGCCATCTTGCACCAGATTGCGAACCGAATCACAGGCCTGTGCCTAGAGGACTCATGGACACAGAAAAGTGCGGGGTGTAGTGGGATCAAGGGTCTGATATCAATTCCCGTCTATGGCACCAAGTGGGTAATGGAACGCGAGGTTGATCTCATTCGGACCCTCCTCCATGTCTTCAAAGATCTCCCGCGCGATCCCCCTCGCAATGTGGACGAAGTTCTCGATCTTCTTCTCGACGTCTTGCGCACCTGCACATCGGAGCTGGACATGAACGCCGAGAATCCTGGACCAGCGCGTACTAAGCTTGTTCAGCTTACGGGAATCTTCTCTCCTGAGCTCCAAAGCTCAAGTTCAGTGGTTCGCCAAGCAGCTCAAAAATGCATCGAGTTCCTGGTCTCTCTGAGTAGGCGCCCTGCCGTCGACCTTCTGCTACCTCACCGTGAACGTACGGTGACTGGCATATACACTAAGCCACTACGGGCACTCCCGTTCCAGAAACAGATAGGGATGATTGAAGCTATACGATATTGTGTCAGCTTGGAACCGCCACTGGTCGAGCTCAATGACGAGCTCCTTCGGCTGTTGCACGAGACTCTCGCATTAGCCGACGCCGATGATACTGCTTTACTCGGGCGCGTGACTGCTCGTCAAGGCACTCTCGAGGTCATCCAACTGCGTGTTGCCTGCATAAAGTTGCTCACGGCATCCATGCCTCTTACGGATTTCTTCCAGAAGCAGGTCCAGACAAGGCAAAGGTATGTGGATCTACCTACTCATCTCAAGAAAACTTCCTCATATCTTTTCAAGGGTAACAAGCGTCTACTTTAAATCGCTATATTCACCCTCTCCGGAGGTGAAAGACGTTGCACATGAAGGGCTACGGATGGTGCTGACGCACCAGAGCCGCCTTCCGAAAGAGCTTTTGCAAACCGGATTGCGCCCTATCTTGATGAACCTTGCGGACCCCAAGCGTCTCTCTGTCCCTGGCCTGGAAGGGCTAGCACGGCTGTTGGAACTTCTGACAAATTACTTCAAGGTAGAAATCGGGCACAAGTTGTTGGATCATTTTCGGATCGTCGCCGACCCGCAAATGCTTACCGATTCCTCACGTCTTCCTCTGTCCAGTAACGAAGGCATTACGAAGTTGGTACGACTGGCAAACATCTTCCATCTTCTGCCATCCGCTGCCAACATCTTCCTCGAGAACCTTGTCAACGCGATCGTGCAAACAGAGTCCCAGATGCATTTCTCAACGCGCAGCCCTTTCTCCGAACCGCTCGCGAAGTATCTCGATCGATACCCTGTTGAAGGGATAGATTTCTTCATTCGGCATCTCAACTTTCCTCGACATCTACGAACGTTGAGGAGCATCCTCGAGGCAAAGCTGGCTCCCAACCTTGAGCGCGAACTGGCGTCGAGGACATCCTACATTGCCACGCATTTCCTCCGGGGTGCTGACCCAGGTTACACACTTCCTGCCATCCTCTTATTCCACGACCTGGTGCGATTGGTCCCGGCTTGGCTAGCAGAAAATGACTATGTCATTGATGCTCTGCTCGAAGTGTGGTATTCGGAAATTCCACAGCCTGAACAAACTGCGGTCGTAATGCCGGACGTCATCCAAAGGCATAAAATTATGCTAGAAATCTTCGTCGAGGCGTCAAAACGGTCACCACGCATTGACTTGATCTTCGAGATTGTCTCTATTTTCACTCGCAATCTCGGCATGGATCTTGTCCATATCACCCACTTCCTCTATCACCACGTCGCACTCAGCCCCGACGCTCTGTTCAAACGCAACATCCTGATGCGATTTCTGACTTGGTTCCGCAATCCTTCGTATTCGTGGTCACACAAGGCACAATTCATGCACTACGTTGTTTCTCCGATACTACTCGTGCATGCCAATCGGCCCGCACCTCGCGAACAACTGCTGGACGTCGATTTCATCAACCAAATGCACCAGATCATCTGGCGGCCGCTGACAGAACCCCATACGTTTTCCGAAGCCGATGACATGTTCAAAATCGAAGTCCTCTATCTCACTACCATCCTCGTGCAACATTACTCGGAGCTGCTTGAGGCCGTCAAAAAGGACGTAATCAAGTGTGCCTGGCACTTCGTCACGACTTCGGAAGATATTGTTGTCAAGCAAACCGCCTATCTTCTCTTAGCACGTTTCTTCGCAGCTTTCCAAACCCCTCAGAAATTCATTCTGCGGGCCTGGACTGGGCTTCTTCGCTCCCCGCATTCCGAGGGAAGGGCTAGCGTGCGTCAAGAGGCGCTGGCGACGTTGGCGCCCTCTCTTCCAGGCGCCGATGCCACCGAATCAGGCCATCCACAGTGGGCAAAGGCTACTCGTCGACTTCTCGCGGAAGAAGGCCTGGCTCAACACATCGCGATCTATCACCTTATCGTGAAGCAACCTGATCTCTTCTACCCTGTGCGCTCGCTTTTCGTACCTCACATGGCGAACTCGCTGAACAAAATTGGCATGTCTTCCACATCCACGCCCGAATCACGTCTACTCTCAGTCGACCTCCTGCAAGTCATCTATAAGTGGGAGGAACAGGCAATACGAGCAGCGCGATCTACGGAATCAACTGAGGATTCCAGTAGACGTGAGGCTGTGTGGTTGACACCTTTGGGATTCCGAGAGAACATGGTGAGCTACCTCGTCAGGCTCGCTACCATGCCACACGATCCGGCTGCTAGAGCGACGCTCGTGCCTCGAGCTCTCGCCTTGCTCCAGCTACTAGTCGGTCCCAAGGGGTGGACCGATGTCACTGTCGGCCTTCGTTTCTTCTCGCGGGCACTTGAACAGGTATGTACTACCCCGGATTTCGCGCGAGCCAAACTGATGTTTTCTTGAGAACGAACTTGTGAACGAACAAGCGCTTACCCAAGCGCTGGCGGCCGCCAAGGTTCTGCAGGTCATCACCGCAGAGCAGAACGATGCCTGGTTTACCATAAATGCCCCCATTCTCCAAAAGCTCGTCCGCAAGGGCCTGGTGTCCGAAGATTACGGCTTGAATGATGCATTGCACCCCATCTTCGATCGGCTTATCAGGCTATTCCCACTTCCGAAAGAGGAGGAGGAACAGTCCGGGGAGCTCTCGGAATTTCACAGCTTCGTTTACTCGGCGATCGGTGACGGTCTACGGAATTCCACAGCTCTCCGAGGAACACTCCTAATGTTGAAGTCCGTCGTTACGGTAACTCCAGAACGGATCGAGCCCTTCAGCCAACTCCTCTGCAAGCTCCTCAGCAAACTTGCCAAGGAACACATACAAACTGCTCCAAATTCGGCCGCATTCGAAAACGGCGTGAGACTCGTGAAGGCTGTTCTTGAGATCTGCGAGATTTCCGTTGCATTTCTGGGAGAACAGCGTCGGTGGCTTCTCAGTACCCTGGTGGTGCTCGTGGAGAAGTCAAAGAGTGTTCCACTCTGCCGTTATATCTTGGACCTCGCTCGGACCTGGGTCAAGCCGAAGCAAGAGGCTTATCCGACTATGAAAGAAAAGGCTAGCTTATTGCAGAAAATGGCTGCCTTCGAATCTCGTGCAGATATCCTGTTCCAGCCATATTTGGAGCTTATCTACGAGATCTACACGGAACCTTCGTTGCGACGCAGCGATCTCACCACTCGCCTGGAGCACTCGTTCCTCCTTGGCTGTCACGCCAAGGACCCTGTCATCCGGGAGCGCTTCATGGACCTCCTGGACGTCAGCGTCCCGCGATCTCTTTTGAGTCGCTTGACTTACATATTTGGAGTGCAAAGCTGGGAGGCCCTCGCCGATCATAACTGGATTTACCTCTCACTTCATCTCATCTTAGGAGCTGCCGACCTTGACACTGCTCTAGCACACGACCGCAGGTCTACCCTTGCTCGTCCACCCCCCATGCCCCGCCCTAAAACGCATGCGATAGTCCGTCCCGTCCAGCGCCTCCTTTTCCTTGATCCTCAAGTCGCACATGACACATGGGTATCAGTCTTCCCGTCGGTGTGGTCATGTCTTTCGCGTAGAGAGCAGGCGGATCTCACCTACCACATCATCAACCTTCTCAGCAAAGACTACCACATACGACAAGCGCATTTGCGGCCGAATGTAATTCAAACCTTACTCGCTGGCATACACGCATGCTCCCCTCCTATGACTCTTCCGCCTCATCTTGTGAAGTATCTCGCGAAGACTTTCGGAGCTTGGTATGTTTCGTTGGAAATCCTTGGGGCTTCTTTAGACCAAGTCAAGGATGATGAACCTATCGTCCGGGATTACGTTTACGACTCTCTTGCCGATGTCTACGCGGAACTCGCGGAGGAAGATCTGTTCTATGGAGTATGGCGACGACGCTGTCTTCACCAGGAAACGAACATAGCCCTTGCGTATGAACAAAATGGGATGTGGGAGCAAGCATCCCTTGCTTACGAGTCGGCGCAGAGCAAAGCACGAGCGGGTTCAATTCCTTTCTCGGAATCAGAATACTGTCTTTGGGAGGACCACTGGATCCTCTCCGCCGAAAAACTGCAGCAATGGGATCTTCTATATGACCTGGCACGAAATGAAGGCAACACCGAACTGATGCTGGAGAGTGCTTGGAGGACAGTTGAATGGGCGTCGCAACGGGAGACACTCGAAGAACAGATTACTCAGTTACCCGACCCGCCAACCCCTCGTCGCAGGGTGTTCGAAGCGTTTGTGGCCCTGCTGAAATTGCCAGCCGCGCTGGATAAGAATGTCGAGTTCACGAAGATCCTGGAGGACGCAATGCAACTGTCCTTGAGGAAGTGGGTTGGTCTTCCCTCTCACCTTTCCGCCGCCCATGTCCCTTTGCTGCAACACTTCCAGCAATTCGTCGAGTTGCAAGAAGCTGTTCAAATTTTCGGATCTTTGTCGCAAACGAATGCGCAGAACTTAGAGAAGAAGTCATCGGAACTCAAGATGGTCCTTCAAGCGTGGCGCGAACGGCTTCCAAACCTCCACGATGATATCAGTATCTGGAGCGATCTCGTGGCGTGGAGGCAGAATGTCTTCCACTCTATCAACAATGCATACATTCCACTTATCTCGGGTCCTAATCAAAGTGCGGGTGCAGCCTCTGCTAATTCCAATACCTACGGATATCGAGGCTATCACGAGACTGCGTGGATTATCAACCGCTTCGCCCACGTCGCCCGCAAACACGATCTCCTTGATGTGTGCTTCACATCTCTTACGAAGATATACACACTGCCGAATATCGAAATTTCGGAAGCCTTTCTGAAACTTCGCGAGCAGGCTCGGTGCCATTATCAAAAGCCGAACGACCTTCAAGCGGGATTAGAAGTCATAAACAACACAAATCTGATGTTCTTCTCCGCGTCCCAAAAAGCCGAGTTCCACACGCTGAAGGGCATGTTTCACGCTCGCCTTGGCCGAAACGACGAGGCAAATCACGCATTCGGACAGGCTGTTCAACTTGACATCACTCAAGCCAAAGCGTGGGCTGAGTGGGGCCGTTTCAATGATCGCATGTTCAAAGAGAACCCGACCGATCTTTCTTACGCTGCGAATGCCGTCAGCTGTTATCTCCAAGCCGCAGGGCAATACAAGAACGGGAAGAGTCGACCATTGATCTCGCGAATCCTGTGGCTGTTAAGTCTTGACGATCATCAATTGACGATATCTCGTGCGTTCGACACGTATAAAGGGGACGCGGCTTTCTGGTTCTGGATCCCGTTGATCCCCCAGCTCCTGCTGTCACTCTCTCACCGAGAGGTAAAGCAGGCGCGGTATGTTCTTCTCAATTTGGCAAGGCTCTATCCCCAGGTACGTCGCTGTTCATTTGTCTGTCTCACGGTTGTTGAGCGTCTTCCAGGCTCTGTTCTACCAATTGCGCACAACTCGGGAAGAGATGCAATTGATGAGGAAGAACCAGGAAAAACTACAGGCCGTGCGGGCTGCACAAGCGAACGCTGCGAGCGCAGACTCTGCACGGCGGGATGCAGGGGATTCAACCACCGGCGAACCCACGGCTGCGCAAGCTCAAGTAGCTGCGACATCGTCCCATCCGTCAGCGGAGGCTAGCCATCCTGCCGTAGCACCTGCTCCGGATACTCCAAGCCCACCTCGTCAGCCTTCGGAATACGTCGACGATGTGCTCAATGTCCTGAAAACCTCGTTTCCGCTTCTCATTCTAAGCCTGGAAACTATGGTCGACCAGATCTCGCATAAATTCAAACTCACCGCCGATGAGGAGATATATAGAAACATCTGCCTGTTACTTCAGGACGCTGTTCAGGTAATATTTCCCGCTTTCCGCTATATACAGTTCTAACTGCGCGGCATACAGAACTACGTCGTGCGGATGAATTCGCATGATGACGACGGTCTCCTAAATCAACACACCATCGAGACCATTGTCCGCATGTCAGCAAATATTCCACACCCTGTGAAGGTATACTCTTATGTTATTGCTCGACCTCCGAAGCTTCATCATCATCCACAGAAAGAATACGAGGAAGACTTCTTACTGAGCAAGCCGAACCTCTTTGAATATGTCCAAAAGCTGCAGCAGTGGCGAGATAGATACGAGGGATATCTGGACGCGCGGCCCCGCGTTCAACAGCTCGCGACACTTAGCCATTACCTGACGGAGTTTCAATATAGCAAAGTCGATGAAATCGAAGTTCCTGGTCAATATACAGAGGTTCATGAATCCCGTTTCGTCGCAGACATTAGCTGATTTGTTTCCAGGACAAGGACAGCAATCAGAACTTCGTTCGAATTCAGAAGTTCGCTCCTAAGATCGAGAATTGCCGATCGAGTGGCCTCTGCTGGAGGCGCTTTACGGTTCATGCCAGCGACAATTCCAAAATTACATTCTCCGTCCAACTTCCAGGTTATCGCCAATACCGTCGTGAAGATAGGGTCATGCAGGTTCTTCGAACTTTCAATAGGTACGTTTCAAATGATATCTGGAAGGAATTTTCCTCACCGACTGCCGTCAGTGCCTTGAGCCGCAAGAAGGAGAGCAGAAAGCGCAATCTTGCTTTTCACCTGCCTGTAGCGATCTCTCTCAGCCCTCTGGTACGCTTGATCCAGATGGACGGCTCGTATGTCCCTCTCGGAGATATATATGATCGCCACTGTGCCGCTATCGGTATCTCGAGAGAAGAGCCTATACTGTTTTCGGGTGAAAAGGTCAAGAAGGTTCTGAAGGAGTTCCGGCAATCTTCTTCGCGACAGGTGACACGAACGTTGATTTGGCGTGATTCCATTTCTGACTATAGAAAAATAGTTGACAAAGACGGAGTATCTTACACTGAAGAAAGATATCTATGACGAAGTTACAGTCAAGATGATTCCCGAGGACCTCATCACCAAGGTATGTTTACTAGTCAGTGGGTGCTTTTGGTTGCCTGATAGCTTTGTTCATAGTACATGGTCAGCACAATCGCCAATTCTGGCGAATTGTGGCGGATGCGGAAACAATTTACTCTGCAAATTGCATCCACGGCCTTCATGACCTATACCTTGTGTCTTTCAAGTAGACATCCGCATAGATTCCTTGTTTCCCGTTCCACGGGATTGATCGCCATGTCGGAGCTCCTCCCAGGTACGTGGCCAACCTTACCTTGTCCCTGCATGCTCTCATATCTGACACTAGGGGTTTCGAACCAAGGCCCAGTGTTTGCCACGAGCGATGTCGTGCCTTTCCGCTTCACACCAAATATGCAGCACTTTGTAGGACCCATCTTCACTGAGGGCTTGTTAACTTCGGGAATACTTGCTATAGCCCGCTCCCTTACCGATCCAGAGGTCGGTGTCTCTTTCAATCATCCCGGTCGATACACATGTTAACCCCCGTGTCCAGTTCGAGTTGGAATCGAATCTTTGCTTATTTGCTCGTGATGAAGTCAATTCTTGGATGGCTATGCGAAATCAGCCGTGGCAGGCGGATATGGCTTTCCGGCACCATGTCTCGCTCAA
This sequence comes from Lyophyllum shimeji, assembly GCA_026008595.1. Taxonomy (NCBI): domain Eukaryota; kingdom Fungi; phylum Basidiomycota; class Agaricomycetes; order Agaricales; family Lyophyllaceae; genus Lyophyllum; species Lyophyllum shimeji. The sequence continues at coordinate 1,725,360 of BRPK01000001.1, read as the reverse complement.
CATCGAAGGCGTGGTCAAGCGCGCTGAAACGATGGCATGTAAAATCGAACGGGAACAAGTACGTCCTCCTTTATTGTCGAACGGGCAGTTTTAACCTTCCGTCCTAGGCTGTGAATACTAACAACATCCTGGCTGTCCCCGTGATCCAGACCGTAACAAACCTTATCTCGAGCGCGACCAACCCCATTCAACTCGCAAAAATGGGAGAAATGTATCATCCCTGGTTCTGATATCCTTGCTATCGATTGTTTTGCGACTACATCTACTCAACTGTACACCTACCGAGCACGTACACACTGTATCTCTAAAAATGCAAATGTCTGGAGCTGACTTTGTAGTGTAAGCACCGGAGGGACATCGCTCGACCTTCTGTATTTTCTCGAATAAGCATATTTTCCTCACTTTCGGTATGTGAAAGCACGTGCACCCGCTAAACGGTGACGATTCTCAACAACCGTTCGGGCCAGCTAGGCCTAGTCCTCACCCGGTCGAGTCCCAAGAGATGTCAGGAGCAACATATGCCACGCGCCGGTCGCTTTTCAGCTTCATGGAACATACGATACTTGCGAAGAGGTCGCAGATATTGCAGGCTTCTGTCAACCTAATCTTGCAACCGCTCCCCAATCGCTAGCCCTTGTTTAGAGTTTCGAAATGTACAAGTCGTATGATACACAGAGATGAAGAACAGCGTATAAACAACACTACGTCCGATGTGCTCCCCTAAGAAAGCCTTCCGTTTGGCGGAAAGCAAGGATGTGACCCTCGCTTTCCAACATCATCTGTGAATCGGTGATTAGCGCGACATTTGCAGGGATTCTTAGGCTCGCGTACATCTTCCGCCATCGTATACACGTCTGAGCCCGGACGATTGTACATCAGCGCGTTCGCAAACATCAGATATGTATCCCTCTGATACTCCAACGAGTTCCCAATGGAACCGTCCTTGACTCTCATCTTGATGGTCTTGAGGTCCATTGGTCGTTTGACTATCTCATGATAGTCCGGAGCTTCAGAATTCTTGATGGGATTATGGAATATGACGCCATTTCTGTGTTGGGATATTTGCGAGTGCAGCATTCCGATGACATTCTGAAAGCGCTTCAGAGCAACCTGTTCTTCTGAACGAGTACCGGAGCGCCGTCCACGTAAAGCATGGACTGAATGGGGCTTCAGTTCGGGCCGCGCGAACACACAATGGGGACATACCAGGTTCATCGTCATCCACTGGCTCGGAGTCATCCCTCGCTCTTTTTCTTTCTCGCATTGACTCGACGCCTTCGAAGAAGGACGCCTTGCGCTTTCCTGTAGACAGATTAGCGCCTACGAGAGAACCAAAAAGATGTTCATACCATCTCGGCGGCGAGTGGCAACATCGGCCGGTGCAGGGGATGCATCCTCCAAATCAACGTTGGGAGTTTCCACCTGAACATCATCGGTTTCGTCCATCTGTTCGACTTCGAGCTCCTCCTTGGCCTTTATGACCGGGCTCTCCGCTTTTTGTCGACGAGCTTTGCCGCGAGTCTGCGGCGGTTGAGCTTGGGACAAAGTCGATCTGCGTCGCCTTGTGGAACCTGAGAAACGTAAATGTGTAAGTGAGGACGGCATATCCGCGGGATTCATACTGACGTCGCGATGCGTGGAGTGGTTCCTCCCCAGAAGATTCGCCATCCTCCACAGCAAGCTCTGCCTCGACTTCAGGCACCGCAGGTGACTCGGGCAGCGATTCCTCCACAGCTTCCGTGGCCGCCGCCGCCGGTCTAGCTGCAGTGTCCCGAGGCTGGATTATCTGAATATCTCCTGTGGTAGCAGCGGCCGGTTCTTCCCTCGCCCGAGCTGCTTCAGCATCCCCTTCTGTTGCTTCTGGAGCTTCAAGCGCCTCGTGTACTACTGTTTCTGCTTCCGCTTCTTTCTCCTCCACATCATTTCGTTTGTCCTCTTGATCAACAGATAGGCCACGGCGTCCTTGCCCAACTGTGGAATCGGTGCGAATTGAAGGACCAGGAACTGGGCCTTCAGCACGGGCCACATTGACCTCGGAATGCTTGTCTGTCTTAAACGGTTCCCCGGCCTCTCCTTTGTCGTCCACAACTGCTTTTTCCACCTCAATTGCGACGGGGGAAGGAGTACTGAGGAGCGGAGAAGAAGGAGTCTCGTCGGTGGCGCTAGGTGTTCGAACAGGTTTTGCCACCTTCGGTGTCGGTGGTTGTCGTGGCTCTGGGGCCACTCCTCCAACGGGCGAGGGTTCCGGTTGTTCTGGAGGATTTTCCTACATTTCGAGGATTGATAAGTAAACTTAATCAAGTGGTTCTGGGATCGTACCTGAGTTTGGGACGGCGAAACAGGTGTGGCGCTGAGCCCACTCAATTCGGAGCCATCGAAGACCTCGGTCGGGGAAGGCGCGGCTTCCGAGACCTAGAAAGGGCGTCGGAAACAAGAATCAGCAGGGATAAAGAACGACATCCCTTGGTTGCTTCTGTGCCTTCTGTTGGTACAGCGGGAACCCCGGTAATTCTGGCGGTGATTTCCCCATCGAAATTACCAGAACGGATACTCTCAATCTCGGAGAGGATGGACCTGCACTTGATAGGTAAGCAGCGTGCGGTGGGATAATTGGCACGTACTTGAACTTGATTTCCTCGGCAAGGATAAGTCCGCGGAGCTCTTCAACGCGCGCCCAATAAAATTTCTTTGCCAGTTCAAGATGTACATTAGCTGTACATGTAGACAGGCATGCGTTGAGTATTTGCTGCAAGAGAAGAAAGCGTGTGACGCACAGCGAATTGCATTACAAGCCTCGGTCCTTGGATTCAGGGTTGAGGCGTAAAGGTCCAACCGCAAGAAAGGATGCCTTACCGTTCAAGACCTGCTTCCTTCATGAGATTGTCATGCATCGCATGGGACGACTGAGGACCTGTCAGCGCACGATAAGGCCAACATTTGGATTAACACTTACTTGCGCGGTGAAGAAGGACTTTGGGCGTGAAATGAGAGGATGTTTGGAGAGGATCTTAGCGACTGTGGGCCATGCATCTGCGCCATGCTCCCAGACAGCCTGGGCGAGGATGAGAGACTCGATGTTGTCGAGGGCAGCGTCTCGACGCGACCGTGTGCTCATGAGCAGCTGTGGCGTGACAGTCACGGCGATCACAGCACATGACGCGGAAGAAGCCGCAGCATGACGTTGGTACGCGGGCGAGGAGGGGCAACCGAGCAGTCCCAGGGTTGACCTTGACTCCCAACATGATCCTTACAGCCTACGCTCCCTTCGCCCTCGCCCTCCTCCCCTTCGTCTCTGCTGGTGTTCACAAGCTCAAGCTCAAGAAACTCCCCCCTGTCCACAACAACCCTGCTCTTGAGAGTGCCTATCTTGCCGAGAAGTATGGTGCTCAGCTCCAAACCCCTCTCATGGGCGCAGGTGGTGCAGGCCGTCGTGTCAGCCGTCCCACGACCAAGGACGGCGAGCCGCTCTTCTGGACTCAAGAATCTCTCAAGGGAGGTCACAACGTCCCTCTCAGTAGTACGTGTTCCTTATACCGCACAGCGTGATGCCCAACTTACGCGTCTCAGACTTTATGAATGCGCAATATTATTCCGAAATTACCCTCGGCACCCCGCCCCAGACTGTAAGAATTTCTTGTCAATGCTGTGCTGCGTAGTCTCAAGTTCCGATCTAGTTCAAAGTCATTCTTGACACTGGGTGGGTGCTTCCCCGAGTGATGCTCAACGTTCATACTGACGTATATTGGCAGGTCAAGCAATCTCTGGGTGCCCAGTGTCAAGTGCACGTCCATTGCATGCTTCCTTCACAGCAAGTACGACTCGACAGCCTCCTCGACATACAAGAAGAATGGTACCTCCTTCTCCATCCAATACGGATCTGGTTCCATGGAGGGTTTCGTCTCCCGGGATCTGCTTCACATTGGTGACCTGGCCGTCGAGGACCAACTCTTTGCTGAAGCTCTCAAAGAGCCCGGCCTTGCTTTCGCATTTGGAAGGTAGGCTTGCCGGACAACCTTTGACCACGTCTCTCTGATCCTCCAGTCCCAACTTCCCAGGTTCGATGGCATCCTTGGTCTCGCATATGACACTATCTCCGTCAACCATATTACGCCCCCTTTCTACAACATGATTAACCAGGGTCTCCTCGATGAACCCGTCTTTTCATTCCGCGTCGGCTCCTCAGAGGATGACGGAGGCGAAGCTGTTTTCGGTGGCATCGATAGTTCCGCCTACACGGGCAAGATCACCTATGTTCCTGTACGTCGCAAGGCTTACTGGGAGGTTGAGCTCGAGAAGGTTTCCTTCGGCGATGACGAGGTGGAACTCGAGAACACCGGTGCTGCCATCGACACCGGTTCGTCTCTTTTGTCTCATTCGCTTGACCGATGAATAGACCGAGAATACAGGTACTTCGTTGATCGCTCTTCCTACCGATTTGGCGGAGATGCTCAACACTCAGATCGGCGCGAAGAAGTCCTGGAATGGCCAATACCAGGTCGATTGCGCCAAGGTTCCCAGCCTTCCAGACCTTTCCTTCTACTTTGGCGGCAAGGCGTATCCCTTGAAGGGAAGCGACTACGTCCTTGAAGTCCAAGGAACCTGCATCTCTGCCTTCACTGGAATGGATATCAACCTCCCGGGTGGTGGTTCGCTCTGGATTGTCGGTGAGTGGATACTGAAGAATCTATGAATCTCAGTTGTGACCTTTCTTTTCAGGCGATGTTTTCCTTCGCAGGTATTTCACTGTGTACGACCTTGGCAGGAATGCAGTTGGCTTTGCTCAATCTGCGTAAATTCGTCACGTGTAATGCATCCGTTTTGCTGCTCTGAGCCTCGGGCCACGTCCTGTCGTCATGGACCTAGACTTCTGGTCGTATAGTAGTAGTAGGATATACGTATGAAACGGATGTTTGTACTTTGTTCTCCTAATTTGGATTCCTGGCACTGCAATTGAGCAAACTCCGGGACCGAAGTGTGGCAAACTTGAAATAGACCATGACGATCGCCCATTATCATCATCGCAAAACCGAATGCACTCATTGTCCACCATCGTGGTTACCTTCTGAACGCTTCAAAAGGAATCACTTATCCCGAGCTTTAGAGCACACTCTTGACAGGGTGAATGTCCTTGGCGACGCGTCATCGTACGGCCATACAGGGTGGGTATAACGTCACGCTATTTACCCTTGCTTTAGACACTTAGCCCTCGCAGATGTGTCAATGCTTTGAGCTGGGCGCGCAAGGGCGAGCTATTGCTCAGCGGAGGAGACGACACAACGGTGCGCCTATGGGCCATTGATGCCTCCGATAATTCGCAGGAATATCCTTTCGCGTGTCGTGCCGTCATACATACGGGTCACCGAGCCAACATCTTCAGCGCACATATGCTTCCATACTCGTCGCGAATGTAAGGACACCATGCATCCCCAAAGATTCCCATGGTATCTTGGCTCACAGAACGTTCCAGAGCTACAGTTGCTGGCGACAAGCAAGTGCGTGTGTTTGACGTCGGAGACGCTGCATTCACCGGTCCACACACCGGCCATGAAACCTCCTGTAACGCTCGCCAATCCTGCACGCATATACTGCGATGTCACGAAGACCGAGTGAAGAGAATCGTCACTGAGCACAGTCCGGACTTGTTTCTGACGGTCGGTGAGGTATGTTTGTATTCTCGGTGCAGTTTTCTTTGGTCCTTTTGCTTACGTCTGCTGCAGGACGGATCTGTCCGCCAACATGATCTACGAACCCCTCATGATTGCCGTCGTGGGCCTTGTCCTGCTCCCCTCGTGAAAGTCAACCATGACTTATTCACTCTCGCCCTTTCGCCTCTCACGCCGTATCAATTTGTCGTAGCGGGGGAGTCTCCCTACGTGCGTGTACTCTTCACATCTCCTTTCCTTGGCGTCTGAAGAAGATTTGACTGAATAGGGCTATCTTTTCGATCGTCGGCATGTCGGACGAGACCTCCGGATGGAATGGGGCATTCCTGAAGCGACCCATGATGCTACTTCTTTGACAACTTGTGTCCGGCGATTTGGAAGGCGAACAAAGCCTGATGGTGAACGAAGGACTCGACGGATTGAACATATAACAGGGGCACGGATGTCTGATTACAACGGGCACGAGGTAACTAAATTTCGTCTTCAAATTCTAGCCATGTCATTGAAACCTATGACAGGTGTTGTTATGTGCGCATGGTCGTCTTTTTGCCCTCGCTGACGCGCTGATGGTATCATAGCTTATAGCGGCGACGCAGTTTATCAGTACTCGACATACGATCAACCAGAAAGTGAGGGTGCCTTCTCAGCGTCGTCAGCACCTTCTACACTTGCTCCGAATGCAAAGCGAAGGCGCATTGACGAGTCTGAGGCGCCCAAGTCCACAAATCTGGATGAGATGGACGTGGATGAAAACTCTTCGTCAAGTGCTCTTGACTTCAATTCCAATATCACTGAGCGTAGCCTTGACGAGGATAGCGATGATAACGACCACGATGGCAGCAACACTGACGAAGACGATGGCGGCGAGGATGTCGAAGAAGACTACCTTGAGATTCTAGACACCGAGCCCAACTTTGAGGACGATTACCACCCACACGTTCCAGTCATACTCCCTCGACAACGCTACGCCGGGGCTCGTAATGTAGAGACCACCAAAGATGGTGCGCACAACCAACACAGTTGTTTGCACAATTTTCTCAGCTTCTGATGCTAGTGAATTTCCTCGGCCCCAGCGACGAGTTCGTCGCATCCGGCTCAGATGACGGCAACTTTTTCATCTGGCGGAAGGACAGCGGGGCACTTCATGGAATATATGAAGGCGATGGCACTGTCGTGAATATGGTTGAGGGCCACCCTTCCCTTCCCGTTATCGCGGTTAGCGGAATTGACTATACGGTGAAAGTGAGTACTTCCTTGCCTCCTACTTGCACTAGTCTGACCATTCATGGCATAGATCTTCGCACCCTCTCGGGGACCAAGCCAATATTCAAGAATAGAGAATGCGAAGCGTATTATAGAAACAAATGCTCGTCCGAGCAGGCCACGGTCGATTCGGTACAGCTTCGCTGCCCTTTTGACCGAGGCGCGGGTGGCTATGGCGGCTGGGGAAGCTGGTCCAGAGTGTCGGACGCAGTAGTGTCTTGGACGCAGGATTATTCTGGCACCTTGAGACTAGGCGTATTCTGGTGTTCGTTACGTGTACGATTATCAGGAAACCATGTACAATTATCAGCGAACCGTATAACGGAGGTGCTACCTCAAAAACATTGCGTCTTTGAGTGATGAAGTTATTTTTCCGACAAATTTGGCAGAACAACATGCTGCAAGTTCCTTTTACTCGGCACACCACCAACACGTCAGCTTCCAACACCCTGTAGTTTCTCTGGTATTGGACCCAACGCCAGAGGCGTCAAAGATTCTGACGGGTTGAGGGCAGATGAGTGATACTTGTTGTGGGCGAGTGAATGAAGTTGGGACAATCAAAATTGCGGGCCTGTGCGCGCTTACAACCTCCTTGGCCTCATACCACACTCGGAGGCATATCGATATCCTCCAGTTCCGCTCGGTCAATTGCTAGATTCTCCTAAAGGTCCTTACTTTATATCCCTGCTCTAAGGTCTCCCTGTTATCCTTTTTTTTCACCGTTATGTAAGTTTTCATTCTCCAAGCTTTACCGAATTGCTGAAGACGGTGCTGACCGTCATTTTTTTCTTGACAAGCGGCGTCCTTTCGCCACGAAAAGCAATTCCCGGCAGTGGAGCAGTTCCCTTGCGTGATTCGACGTTATCATCGACGCAGGCAATTACTGGTTTATGACTGCCGGCAGGGTGAACCCTTGCAGTTTTGACGAACACAACACGTAACACCTCGTCCAGTCACTCCATCACCTTTCGTTCACCTTTTCACCTGCATCTATCGACAAATGCGCTCACATGGAAGGAGCCACAAGCGAAGTCGACCGCACAAGGGGCAAGACGAGGAACACTACTTAGGCGCACAAATGGACGACATTCGTTCTGAAACCTACCCACATCTTCACGAGTCATCGCGACACAGCGAAAGCTATAGAACGTCCTCAAGCTCGAATAAGTCGTCGTACGACAGGATGGGGGCAGCGTCAACGTCTCGGAGTCAGCGTCATTCGGGTGGTTGGCGACGTGGGGATCTCGAGGAGGAAAGGCATGGCTACCTTGCGAGTGATGGGTACCACCGTCACAGTCGCGGGCGTGAGGATCACGACATTCTCGATACCAGGGACCCTGAAGGCTGGTCAAGTCGTGACGTCCACTACCCGAGCGCTAGAAGTGACTGGGCAGAGCGGTACGATTATGCATATCCGCCATCATCCTATGCCGAGTCATCTTCCCGAAACCCCCCTCTCATATCTCCTCACGGCAGCAGAACTGCATCGTATGACCACTGGCCGGCAGAAGATCCTGTATATGACGACCGACATGGGATGGTTGCTCCAGACGACAAGTACTACGACAGAGGATCGCCCACTTGGCGTCACAACCACCGGCGGGAGAAGAGTGGCCAGAAGTTTCAAAGTGACTCAGGATGGGACACGCACAGGAGAAGCAGAGCATGGGACGAGCCTTCGGCTACATGGGACGATAACCTCCATGAAAAAGACCACCGTATGACCAGCGAACGCTCGTGGGAGCCGGCGCCAGGCTGGCAACCTTCAGGTCGCAGTGGCCATGAGCAAGGCACTCGACATGGACACCGGAGCTCCAACACAGCAAACAGGACCTCGAGCACGAATGCGAACGCGAATTATAAGGGCGGCAAACGAGGCACGTATGGCAATAATAAGCCCAAGCGTGATTGGAGGAATGATGATAGCTCACTGAATAAGTATGTATGGCCTGTCTACGCCGTTGCGAACCTTGCTAACCCTCGTTGGTAGTTGGCAGAAACGAGAACTCCATCCGTCAAAGCCTCCGCCAAGACGAAAACATCCACGATCTCCCTCCCGCTCCCGCTCTCGTTCTCCTGCTGTATCGTATCATTCGCATCGCTCCTTGGAGCGTTCACGGTCACGTTCTGTCTCGCCCGTACCAAAACGCCGACGTCGAGGAGTCTCCCCTCTTGTCCCTCAAAGTCGTTCGCCGAGTGACAGAGGACGTAGCTCGTGGGCCTCAGACCCGCATTATGAGAAAGGTTTCTCGCCTTATTCTCCCAGATCGCCCAGGAAGAGTCCTGCGGGATATGTTTCTCCCAGAGAGAGAGGTCGGGATCCCTTACCGCCTCACCCCCGCCACGAAAGGGATCCGTCCCCATTGTCTCCAAGAAGTCCTGTATATTATACGGGTCACACGCCGAGTGAAAGGGGACATGCCATTCTGCGTCCCAATTCCCGGTATGCAAGGGAACATTCACCATCGCCGAAGGGGAGTCCGGCAAGTTACGTGCGGCGTCCGAGAAGCGTCTCATCGGTTTCCAGCGCAAGCAGCGGGAGAAGTTTGAGTCGCAGTCCTCCGCAGCGTGTGCGGGCTGTCCATCGCCTCCCTACGGTAGATGCCAATCCATCGTTATCGCCACCAGTTCCTATTCGTGCGTCCGGCGCTGCGCCGCGGAAATCGAGTTACCAGAGAAATGGCAAGAGTCATACAAATGGAATTCATACCAATGTGAGCACCCAAGAATCCATCCTAGGTATCCTTGCTGATTCGCCATTCCAGACTGACCGGCGGAAGACTACTTCCTCTGGGCAAGCCTCGCGCGTCGATTCCATGCCACCTCCCACCCTCATTCCCCGCAGCGCTCACCCTCCGTACACCGGAGAAAGTCCTCCCTCTGTTCAGTACTCGCAAACTATACAGCCGACCTCATACCGTCCTCACGAACTCCCTTCTGCCACGCCTGACCCTCCTCCGCCTACGCCACGCTTTGTTCCTGTTAAAAATGCGGGTTTCAAGCCTATCGGTCGAACGAGTTCATCCCTCAGGAAATTCTTCCCCGGCGAGGATGAAGAAGTAGAGAACTCGATTGAAGATCCGCGCGTCCGACCCTCTTCAACGAGGATCTTGGAAGAGGAGACCTACGACAGGGCCCGAGCATACCAAAGTAGCCGACTGACTTCGCTCCATCACGAAAGAAAGACTTGGCCGTCACCTCTACCTGAACCTTCGCCACGGATAACAGATGCCGAGGGGTCAGGACAAGTCGGTGAAGCACCTGCACCCCCTGCACAGCCCGATTTACGTCAACTGCTCCCGGAGGAATCTGACCCGCGCAGAACAGAGATTGCGCAGACGCTCAGCTTGCCTGTGGTAGAGAGTATGGACGACGCAGCAAGTGCTGAGGTTCCCCCGACACCGTCAGAGTCTCGTGGCGAGCTGTATAAAATTATCTCTCAAGTAGGCGAAGGGACATTCGGCAAAGTGTACAAAGCTCAAAACACAGTCACGAGGGTGAATGTCGCCTTGAAACGTATTCGTATGGAGACCGAGAAGGATGGCTTTCCCGTCACGGCAATGCGCGAAATCAAACTTCTTCAGTCGCTTCAACATTCAAATGTCGTGCGCCTGTACGAAATGATGGTGTCGAACGGTGCGTGAACTGTCATCCTTTGGGCGAGAACGCTTCTCAACCTCCAGCAGGCTCCGTATATATGGTCTTCGAGTATATGGACCACGACTTGACGGGCGTATTGTCTCAAACCCAGTTCACCTTCACGGACGCGCATTTGAAGTCTCTCTGTCACCAGATGCTGGCGGGCTTGGCCTACCTTCACCACAAGGGAGTCATTCACCGGGATATTAAGGGGTCTAACATCCTCATTAACAATCGAGGAGAGCTCAAGCTGGGAGATTTCGGACTCGCCCGTTTCTATCAGAAACGACGCCGCACGGACTATACGAATCGCGTCATCACCTTGTGGTATCGACCCCCGGAGCTGCTGTTTGGTGCCACGGTCTATGGACCTGAAGTTGACATGTGGAGTGCTGGGTATGTCCTGCATCATTTGGCGTATTGTGTGCTGAAGCTGATGTACGAACAGGTGTATCATGCTGGAGCTCTTTACGAAAAAGCCTGTCTTCCAAGGGAACGACGAAATTCATCAACTGGAGGTAGTGTACAAAATCATCGGAACGCCGACTCCAGAGCGATGGGCCGGTGTCATGGATCTCCCATGGTATGAATTGGTGAAGCCCCGGGAAATCATCCCAAATCGTTTCCGGGACCTATTCCAGAAGTAAGTTTTCGAGCGACGCCGACATTGCTGATCACTGACCTACGTGACTCAGATGGATGTCGCCCGCAGCTCTCGACCTGGCAGAACGATTGCTCGCTTACGATCCGTCGCAACGAGCGACTGCTGTGCAAGCAATGGATGCCCCGTATTTCACTCAGGAGGAGCCACCAGCTGCTCTCCCTGTCGGGTGAGTATTCGAATTCAGTTTATACGGAAGCATACTGATACAAGACGCGATAGACTGGCAACGCTGGAGGGCGAGTGGCATGAGCTTGAGACAAAACGCGAGCGCGCAAAGAAGAAGAGAAAGTCTGAAAGTGCTGTTACAGAGAACCACCATGTGTAAATGTACGGATGCTATCATAATCACGGACCATCACCGAGTGTTAGGTTGCTGCTGCTGTGAGCTGGACAAGCCCCTTCTCCGTCAGGTGCTGAACAATGGATTCGACCTGCGGAAACAATAACAGTCAATTGACCTGGCTAAGGAAATAGCTATAGACGCACGTTTGCTGCGGTCAGTCTTATTTGTGTATCCCACCGTTTCGTGAATGGAGCTCCAGTATCCTCGGCCTCTTCAACGTCTCCAAGACCCCCAGCTTTGCCCTGGGCATCATCTTCTTCTCGATTACCTTCGAACCAGATAAGTTTGTCGACTTGGTCTATCGATCCACGTAAACGACCCTGCTCGATCATCTTGCGTGCCATAGTCTCCGCGGCGCCCGGTGTTAGGTCAAGTAAGGCGCCCAAACCGCCAAACGTGATGTTATTATATATCTTCGAGCTCGCAAGTAGATTATGTTCCATGAGCGCACGGTCCAAAACTGTCGAGGGGCCTGTCCGAGTACTTGGTGTCCGTTCGTTCATGGAATCGTCGTACTGCCCAGCGGAAGCAAGTCGATCATTGGAAGAGATGGCGATTTTCGCGAGCTGATGCGGTTTTAGTGTTCGTTCAAATTCTTTTACTTCGGCAGGACGAAGGATATGATCGAGGAACATCTTGGAGAGAATATTGTATGTCGGAAGCTCGACGGTACGTTCGTCACGATAAAGAGACGCAAGAACGCGAGATCGGTTAGGCCCGGCAGGTGCCAAAACCGCACATGTTACGGCAGCCAATCTGTAGTCATCGTTGATACCAGACCTTTAAAAATGAGGGTCTGTACTCACAGCATGTGGCGACGCTCCCCTTCGTCAATCTCCCCAACATAACTCAACTCGTGGTATCGGCTAGCAGCTTCCAAAAATTTGCGACCATAGTCGCTGATCCGAGCTTGACATAGTTTAAATTGCAACTGGGTCTCGCGATCACTTGCCGAATGTACGAGGAGAGCTGCACGATTGTAGTATGTTTCGGCCTGGACGGAATCTTCGTCCTCTAGGAGTAAGCGAACGATACGAACGTAGACCCGAAGCTTCTCTGCATCCCCTATTAATCTTAACCGTTCCTGATCAGCATGGAGACTTCTGGCGGACAGGACGATCTAAATCACCTCTGACCAGAGTCGAGCGATATACCCATGAGCACACGGGCCGCTTCACTCCATTCCTCCTCCTCTTCAAGTAGATCTGCCAATTGAAAACGCAGAGTGTTGACCTGTATCCCATTCTCTGACTCCACAACTTCCGTTATGACCAACAACTCTGAGACGTACCTGCTCCTCATAGCTCACGATACGAGGTTGCACCGTAGTCAGCGTGTCTTGAACAACGCGTTTTCGTAGCTCTACATCCTTGATGGAGCCTTCACCGAGAATTTTGACGAGTTCCGATAAGACTTGGCGACCAACAACAAGTCCGACGCTATCCTGATTGACGACTGTGTCTACGAGTTTGTGAAGATCGGCGACGACTGCGGAGTGATCTGGGCGCGCAAGGATCCCAGGAATGAGATTAATGAAAGCAGGACCTTTATCCTTCTGGCTGAGAGTCAAGATCTGGGCGAGTTGGCTGTCCATGGCGCTTAGGCGCCGGGCGGGGGTGTCAGGGTAAAGTGGTCGTCACGTGGCAACGGTCGTCGATCATACATTTTGATCGCCTTCGGTCATCGCTACGAATAGACCAGTGCTTCGTCTGAAGCGCTCTCTTCTCTTTCTTCGTTCTTCCTGCCTGTCTTTCACTACTCAGCGGCCTTCGTTGCCCATACCGCCAACTCTGCCAGTGTTCGACGCGTTCGTCGGTCGTGCTGTTTCGCCTGGATCAGTCACTTTTCTGATCCTATCACCAGCCGCCACTACCGTTGCTCTGTACAGTTTGCGCTGTTTCTTCACCTCGTCGTTCACTACCTCCCATATATAACTTCTGTATCGCTGGTCGTCCACTTTTCTCTCGCATTCGCCATGTCCCGACAGACTGGGTCACTGTTCCACAAGCCCACCCCCTTCGTATTCCCGAGAGCTCCCTTGAGTCCTCCTGACACCAACGCCGATATCATAGGACCTACGCAAGTACACTCTTCCACCTCTCTTTTAGGCGGCCACGAGCTCCGGTCTAGTGAGCCTGAACCTTCTTCTGCCTACACGGCCCCTACACCAGAATCAGCTGGAGCTCGGTTTCGAAGGACGCCGTCCATAGCCTATCATTCATCCGGACTTCGTGAGTCACGCGAGAGGACTCCTCAAAGAGGCCCAAAAGCATTCGTGATCATAATTCCACCCGCTGCATTTACCCAGGACCATGGCCAGTTGGGACATACACTATCTTCTGGACCCCGTCATAGGCTATCCCACGGATTGTTGATGCCACTGTTCCCAACGGTATGTCAGTTATGGAAAAACACACACGGCAATCTGACGCGTGCGCAGATGTATGGTCAAGTTACCGCTATCGCCCGTGAATTTAATTTCCCTAGCACAACGGGGTTGTGCCTCTACCTTCATGTCGTAGAACACGGGGTGACCATGACGCCTCGCATATCCGATGAAACATGGCCGTGCATATGGAGCCATGTCTTCGAAGCTTCTGCCGCCCCGCGGCCACCAATAACTGGGAAGATTGAATTCGACATCGACATGCGTCAAGCTCGATGGTATGCGGCGTGGATGGCGTCGTCGCATCGTGATTATGTGGAGCATCTATACTCAGCAAATCCATCCATCGCTCCTTCCGTTGCTAATGGACGAGGTGAAAGCAGAACTACCTTTGATGATGTCGAAGACCAGGACGAGAGCCGTTCCACCACTCCCGCTACTCGTCATGTACCTCGCAAGCTTTCTCTCGTCGATAGGTACGACATGATGTCATCTCGCTCGGGATCACGATCGGCCTCTCGCACTGCTCTTTCTCCCCCGGAACATGTCCAGGTCACAACGCAGGTTCTATCTCCAATTTTTCAGGAAGAAGAGCCAAAGTCTGCTAGAGATGCCTTAGACAGCCGCGTCAAGTCATGGCGCGCTAGCGCGGTCCTCAAACCTACACCCCTTGCTGCCACTGGGCAGACCAGTTTGGAACCCGCTAATATGCCCAACACGCTTCCCATTGAAGACAGCCTTTTGGACACCCCAGACGAGGAGCTCAATCTTGCCGACTTCTCGTGGTCCATATCCTCCGCCGGCCCCAGTGATTACGATTCCCTATCGCCAATGTCGTGCGAGCGACTCCCTTCAGTCCATATCGCTCATCGGATGGAGGGCTCCGTTTGCCTCACCCCCTCAGATTGTACCTCCTTCGGACCCTCCGATTATACGTTGCCATCCCCCGGGCCCAGTGTCCCCCGACTTCCATCACCTGATATTGCACACCGTATGTACGATGATGTGCCCCCGACGCCTCTAACAGCGACGAGTTGGGGTGCTCCGTTAGAACTTCCTCCATCACCATTCAGTTCCTATCGAGCACCGTCTATAGATCTTGGCGAGAGACTTGTCTATAGCCGACCTGTGACGCCTTCAAGCGCTACCAGTTGGGGTCCCGCCTCTTGGCCCTGCTCTCCCCTTAGTAGCGAGTACGGGCCACCTTCGATACATTTGGCGGATCGCGGGAACTGTAGCAGGCCCGTGACACCTTCAACGGCAACTTCGTGGGGTGCACCATTATCCTATCCGCCCAGCCCTGCTACTCCCTTCCGCGTGAGGACGCCCGACGTAGGAGATCGCGGGTATGAGGATTCAGAGCTTGAACGAGGATGGCGGCATGTGCCCTGGGGCCATCTCTGGCCCTATGTCGGTGATTCTTCGACTTCTCGTCTCAGCCAACCTATGGCATCGGCGGCTCACGAACATAGACCATGGCAGCATTCATGGCCATTCATGGCGCACTCCTCTCATCTCCAGCATGCTCCGACAAGATCTCTCGGTCAGCACGCAGGAATTCCTTGGGGGTTGTCGTGGCCGTACGTCGCCTTGCATGACGTGTCCCACGCATCCGAGTCCGGCGCTCCCCCGTCCGTCCCCATTCCTTCGGTCTACCCTAGATTGATCATATGTAAGCCCCATTGCATTCCTGAAAACGTGTGCAAACCTATCTTCGACAGATCAACCTGTGTACCATCATTTCGATCTTTACCCCGCAGTTGTGCTCGCAAAGAACGGCTCCCCGGGGTACCCCTCCTTCGATCTCCACCCACCTCTGCGTTTGGACGCCAGTCCGCGAATGTCCCCGCAGTTACAGCCTGTTGTTGTCAAACTGCATTCGTGCTATCCGGTTTTTGATCTCTGTGAGTGTCTGCCTTCACAAGGCTTGAATGCGATCATAATCTGCCTTCAGACCCAGCTATCTATCCGCAATGTGTCTATGAGATTTACCCGCCAGTTGCCGTGAATGATGTTCCAGTCATCCTGACTAATGTAGCTCCCCGATATCCGACTTTTAATCTGTGTAAGGCTCTTCGTATGGCAATCGGAACGAGACTCAAGTTTGCTACCAGATCCTGCCGTTTATCCCCACGTCGTGCCATATCCCCCAGTCTTTGGAGCGCACTCCTCGAACAAAGGATTGACGCAGAAAACGCGAGGCTATCCTGACTTCGATCTATGTATGTTGGAGATAGGTTGAGATGTGTGAAATTGGCCGTTGACAGGTCTAATTGTACAGACTCGGCTACCGCTGCTCGTCAAACTGGAATGAAGGCGAAGGAAAGGTCCTCTGGCTTTCCGGATTTCAACCTTTGTAAGTTCATCGAGCTTTATTCCCAACTGTCACTGAGCTGTGTCTTCAGATCCTCCTGTTGAGCACTCCGGAGCCTCTGACAATGATAGAGCAGTTGCATTACGCGCCGTTTTGGTTACACCCAACGCTGGATACCCGCACTTCAATCTTTGTAAGTTGGCAATGTTCGATACATAGCGTACTTTTAAGACATATCCAGATCCCGCCGTATATCCCCACTTTGACCTTTGTGAGTGTGTTTGCACGCAGAATGCCTCTCCATGCCTGATCTGCGCACAGATCCTGCTCTCGACCGCAGCGATGATTATGCGACCTCGGGGGCGCGCCTCCGGGCGGAATACCCTTACTTAATTTTGTGTGAGTTCTGATGTGACTCGTGTCATTAGTCGCTTTACAATCTGTGTCATTAGATCCACCAGTGGCCGCAAAGCCGAACGCGTCGTCAGTAAAACTCGCAACGTATCCTGTCGTCGATCTTTGTACGCACCATTTTTCTTTGCTGTTTTAGCTGTGTAACGGATGATGTAGACCCTGCTGTGTACCCTGCATTCAACATCTACCCTAGAGTGGAAACGGCGCCCGCCGAAAATGCGTTTGCGACGAGGTCGGGGTACCCCTGTTTCGAGCTTTGTGAGGGCCACTCTTTGTCACTCTCGACTTCCTTCCATAGTATTATCATCAGATCCTCCCGTGTCAAGTGAGTCTTCGAAACGACCTGCCCGCAAGCCCATGTCCATGCGTGCGTCGTGTTCTTATCCGATTTTCGACCTCTGTGAGTCTTTCATCTTTTCGCATAGGTCTCTGCGTCCTTCTTACAAACGCTCCATGCACAGATCCACCCGTGTACCCATTCCTCGAGATTTATCCTGCATTGCCACGCACGTGCAAGACCCCCAACACCATGGGGTTTGGATATCCCGTCTTTAATCTTTACCCGCCTTCCGCCGCCAGTTTTGACTCCCCACCGAATCTTGTAGAATATGTCGAGTACCCTACGTTTAATCCTTGTAAGTTACCCGCCTTGATCTTCCGCCGAACCCATCTTACTTTAACAGACCCGGCGATAGCTAGTAAGACGAGCGACGCGGACGAAGCAGAGAAGGCCAGGGCTATCAATGTCAAGGTCGAAGCCCGGTATCCGGCGTTCGATTTATGTATGTATTCAAGCAATATACCTAGCAACCTTCGCTGACCACTCTCGCAGATCCTGCCGTCTATCCTTACTTCAATCTCTGGCCCGCTGTGGACCAACCCCGGATGGTGCCGCGGCCATCCAAGCCTAGCAGCAGGTCGAAGCCCAGCAGGTTGACTCATTCGGAGCTGCATGCAATGGTGATGATGGAAAGAATTGGGAAGATCGGTTCCTTCGGGTTCTTTGAGTCTTCAAGTCATCCTCCGAGCAGACTGGTCAAGTCGCATGACGATCTGCACCATGCCGTATTTCCCGATGGCGTTGTGGTGACCCCGAGTGGTACTTTGGGAAGCAGATATCCAGAGGTCGATTTGAGGAACATGAGCTTTTCTGACGAGCTGCTGGCGCGCCGTTCGCTGCCGACTTCGCAGCCAAGTACAAGATTGCCGCCTTCGATCGCCTCCGGTCCCATCAGACACCTCCCTCCGCCTCCGCCTAGCCATGACGCCCACTTATCAAGCGCTTTTGGATTAATCCCAAGGCATGATTTTGACGACGATGTGCCCCCAACAGGAGTCTCAACGCGAAAACGAGCTCTTATATCCCGATTCCCTCAAGACGTAGAACCGCATCAGTCACCTGGGCTGACTAGAGCCTCGTCGTTGAAGAACTCTTCCAGCCTGCTTCCCGAGGTCAGCGACAAGCTCGGCCGTTCCAATTCGCTCTCGGCAACCCCAAAACTTCCCCCTCCGAGAAAGCGGGACAGCCTAGTCTCACAGAGGGTTAGAGCATATAATTCTTGTGCGTGAAATGCTCCAATTTCTTGCTCGATGTGTGACAATAAAGACCCTCATGACAGCTCAGGATGGTATCCAACTTTCGATGGAAACCCTCTCAAAGTTCCCTGCCCCGCCGATGCCTCCGGTCCCTAGAGCACCGATGCCGAAACGTTTGGACACCTCCAAATATCCATTCATGCGATAAGTCGAGGATGGTCTGTCTGTAAATTATGATACATCACCTCTGTACACATGACACAGGTATTCACGAACGATCCAATGTAGCCCTCCGTGAATACGTAGAAAGCTATAGATCGTCAGAGTCCTCCTCGTAGGGTGGTGGTCCCTCGCTGCTCAGCGTGTGCGCTGAACCTGGCATACGAACGGGACGTGCTACAGACTGCTGTATACTTGGAGAAGCTTCCCGTGATTCAGCTCCACGAGCTAGAGCAGCAGCGCGAGCGGCTCGTATCTCCTTCTCTCGCTGATCTTGGAGCAACTTGGTCTTTCTGTCCTCCATGAAAGCCAATTTCACCTACGGAAGCATGTCAACGGAGTGAACCGATGCGGCGTGCCAAAGCACACGTCCTTACCTGGTTCGCAACGGCTGCAGCAACAGCTTTCTGATCAACCTTCGAACGGGCGGCGCGCTCAGCCTTTTCGTTCTCAACATCAATAAATTCTTTGAGAATAGCAGTCCCGATTCGCAGGTCGTCCATCCGCCGAGGATTAAAGGTGTAAAACGGCTGGAAATTTTGTACCTGTCATCATAGATCAGATCCTGTGTAAATAGGGATTAGATGCGACAGTACTACCTCCGGACGAAAGCCAAGCTAGTTGGCGAGAATTCATTAACGCTCTATCCTCGTAGAAGACCTACGGAACTCCACTGACTTCAATGGCGTACTCAAGCGTGCCCTTCGGTTCCACGAGATCCCGCATGATGATGGCATTTGTGCGCTTGAACTGCTGATACTTAGGGTTATCAGGTTCACGCAGCAAGTTCTGAGCAATCGTGAATAGTGTCTGAAGAGCATGAACATAAGGATGTCTTGACAGGAACAAGAATGTGGGTGTACTTTAAGGGAGGCCGTCGCCTGCCCCTTCGGATTTGGCCGCACGATGCCAGGGTCTATGAGTCGGCGGAACTTTTGCCGCTTCTCATGCTCTGCTGCCATCTGTGCGGCAGACGGCTCCGAAGCTAGCTGAAGTGCCCGACGTTCAGCGGCAGCCGCGAGAGCTTCGGCAGATATACTCGGTGACTGCGCTGGGCTTGACGGGGTTGACATGATGGGTTATGGGCCAAAACCGTGTAACGTTGGTACGAGGACAAGCGCTAAAACTGATCCTCATGTCGAGTGAGCCTTCGAAGTCCAAGTCACCTGTCGCGCATATCACGTGTATCTCAGACCATGGTTTGCTCTCAGTTCGTCGATTATTATGAAGTACCTACAGCTGCAGTACATGCCACACATTACTACTACGACGTACGTTAATAGTTGCTTGTAAATATTAATCTTTCGGAGGTAGGGGACCATCGCCGTCTACAGCTTCTGAGTTCATACCAGACGGGTGGCGCGACGGTCTCCTCTCCTCGACCTGAAATTCGTTTTCAGACGAGCTATCACTACTCCACGCACGCTCTGCGACGTCCGTCGAGTCCCTGCCTAACCGTTTCATGTCGCCAGAGAACGGCGAAGCGAGGTTCGGGAATGATCTCGCTCGAAGCCTAGACAGAAAAGTGTCTGAGCGAGTAGAGTCATGCGGTGGCTTGGACGGTGGATATGAAGGATCAGTCCCAGAGTCGTCGCCGTTGAGAGTCGGCTTGAGAAGCTGCGAAGTCCATTTTTTGCGAATGGTGGGTGAACGAAGAGGGTCTTGCTTTGGACCACCGTTCGGCGTGCAGGCTCTAGAGGCAGGCGAAGTAGACGCATCGGGCTGCCCCCGCTTGAAAAACCAACGCGAGCCACGACTGAATGCAGCTTCTGCGTCTGTATCAACCGATATCGGGTGCTCCGAACTGCTGGGAGGAGAAGGAGCTGTTGGAGGTATGCGAGGATCCACACTTGGACCAGGAGAGGTAGGTCTACGGGGAACCATGGGCCGGGGTTCAGGAAGAGCGACCCGTCCGCGAAGGACTTTCCGGACGTATTCGCGACCCATTAGAATCTGTTTTTCAATCTTAGCCCGGTTTTCAATCATGTGCAACTAAAGCAGACATCTCAGATAACTGCCAAGACGACACTGATAAAATCTTACTTTTGGCCAGGCGACGCTTTCGCCAACGCGTATCATTCGCTGGAGCTCCGCAGCATCGGGGTCGTGTAGGAGACGGAACCAGTCCTATAGTTACAGGTAGGTAATGTAAGCGCTGTGCACTACGGTTGGACGGAAAAAACCTTACCCAGATACGGGTCTTCGGCCAAATTCTGTGCACGGACGTTAGAGAGCTGCTCGAAAGCTGCGTACTGACGAAGCGGAGCTCACGTAACAGCACCCTCAAATTTCTGCAGAAAGACGCTCGACCAGTCCTGCCCAAGTATTTGAGGAAGAAGCTCAAGATCACGGATGACTTTGAAGTTCTTCGACAGTTCGTGCTTGAGCCATTGCTCCGCCGCCGATAGCAAAAAGTTTCCTCTCCAGCCTGCGAAAAGTGAATTATTCACTCTCGGTGAACGGGTAAAGATTGCATACCTTTACCCTTTCGATGAGCAACGGGTTTTCCAGCTGAACCTCTCGGCGCGAAAAAGAACAGATGGACGTGTGGATTTACTTGAGAAACAACGGGGTGCGTCACTGAATAATAACCAAGTCAGTACGACCGGACTTGAGCCATTCGTGACTCGGGGTAAGTACCGTTGAAGTATAGGTTGAGACTTTGGATAGGGATATCCACTCTGGGACAGGCATCAACCCAGAGCGAGCGGGACGTCAACGTAGAACCTACCTAAGAGACCCGTCTTTGAACTTGCTTCCCCAGTTCCAGGGCGCGATAGTACCATCTGGCAATTTATGCATCAAAACCACAGGATTTAGTATACCTGGCACCGCGGCAGAGGCAAGCAACGCCGTCCAAATCAAAGTGTTGGGAGCTGTCATGTAATTGAGCAGCTTCGTTGGCCTAAGGAAGGAAATGAGCGGAGTCATTGAGCTCAGGACCTCATAGAATACTGAAACCTACGAGTGACGATCCGCGGGAATGACTGAAATATTTAATATTCGACCTGTCCGCATATATGCCTCCTTGAAGGTCATCGACCCACGCGTGAAAAACATGCACTGCCACAATTACAACATCAGCTGCTCTTCCTCTGCAAGCTGTGGAGTGCATACCTTCCTTGCCCATCTGGAGGAATAGATAGTCAGAAGTACTTTCTGGCAACAATGGCATGGACTTACTGGACGCTGTCGAAACGCGCCCCTGTCTTCCAGAGTCTTTTGACCCAGACGCTATACGGCTCTTCGCACGCTGTAATCCGATTGGCCAGCTCGGGGACCAGTAGAGGTTTAAGTTCCTCGTCAGTCCTGGTGCATACTAAAGCCGCGATAAGACCGCCAGCACTGGTGCCTGTGATCACTCGAGGCAACAAATTCGCGTCAAGAAAGGCCTTGATGACTCCAACATGGTCTGGGGATGTAATGAGGTCAGGCTGTTGAAATTATCGGTCAGGAACATACAATAGCCAAACGAAGCCCCTCCCGAGAGGCACAGAGCAGATATACCTGAAGAGACGGTGAGTTTTGAACTGGAAGTCGTATTCCAACAGATAACTTGCCTAGGTTCGTGTTGGCGCTCTTGAAAAATCGCTTCTTCTCGTCGATCGACAATTCAGGCGTCTCGCGAATGAATTCCAATGACTTCTCCAATTCGGTAAAATAAGCTGCCCGTGGGGTCCGTTCTCCCTTCAATGACAGCCGAGACGCAGGAACTCACATTCGATCAGATCCTTTGTGCCTAAGAACGTCTACTGTAATTGGTGAAGCCTGCCGTAGTAATGGTGACGACTTACTTCACTATACAATCTGTAGGCAAGATTAGGAAGCACGCCGATACGTAAGATACGATGCTTGCCTCGGCGATTCCACTCCAGCAAAGTTAGCACGGATGCAGGTTTCCAGCACTCCCAGGCATCCTCGAGCATCTTTCTTCTCACGTAGTGTCTTCAACGATCTTCGCACCTGTGGCGATGAACCTTTCGTTTGATAACAACCTCCGAAGACCACTGACGTAGCATTACCTTCCTGACCAGTTTCCAGTCATAGAATGGATCTTCGTCAACTTTCTTCCATTCGTGAAATTGGAGGTATTCGTCGAGAGTCGCCGCTGCCTCCTTCCATTCCTGCATACGGCGTGAAGCGCGAACGAAGGCGTCATGTAGCAAGGTCATACCTCGTAATTTCGTGCCGCCCGCAGCTTCTTCCTGAACAGTCCTTTCTTTCCCCTCCCTAGAATTCAGGCGTTGAGAGGGTCATGAATTCAACGTAATTAGGATACGCACATGCTGTTATATACTCTTTAGTGTTCACCAGCTGCCGAATCACAACGTAGAACCCGAATTCTGCGGCGATAAAGAGGAAGATAAAAAACTGCGCGGAAGTTCGGTGACGATATTCCGAGAGGGGCAACAGGTCACGAGCATACCAGAAGAGGCCATCTTAACAGGAGGAACAGCCAATCACTCCGTTTGTCATGTGGTTTATCCTTCTTTCTGCGCCTGGAAATGCTACGTTGGTATGAGATATAAAGCCGCGACAATCACGAACCTCTTGACCCTTAAGTTCACCGGCGCGAAATCTGACAAGGCAGCCACTTTGCGAACGCGACCTTGCGGCGCCCCAGTTTGAGACACCGGTGTACCAGGGATGTTCGGTGAGGATGCATCGTGGTTGTCTGATAGCAGTTCATCAGCTCCGAGCGCGTCTGCAAAGGCCTGAATATGCCTGGCGAAGCTCCGAGCTCAGCACCTGGGAATTGGGTCGATGTAAGGCCGACTCACGATTCTTCGATGTATTCTGCAGCAAGCAACTCTTCTGTGGTTAGTTTTGACCTCCTTGATCCATTCGCTGGATTGGAACTTGACATGGTCGTAGATCGAGGGACTGGAGTGGAGACCGAGGTACGTGGAGGTCAATAGACGGACTGTCGGCGTTCGGAATCAGGTGTTCACGTGCCTGACGTAGTTATATTTGCACCCACAGCACCATCGTGATCAACTTACACCATCGCACCGATTCCATACTTAGAAGCTGTCCAGCGCCACTAGGAGTAAAGGGCCGCATGATCATTGAAATCGTTGAAAGTCCTGTGCCGGTCTTGTCCACGGGTTTCAGCTGCAGACTTCAAGGAAAAGGGTACAACGCTTCTCGCAGCTTCGCGGCTATACAGCATCGTCTCATAACGCACCCGTGCTTCCGTCGACCTGCTCGTCACTTCTTTGGCACCTGCTATAATAGCTGGGCTTTTAGGTCGACGAACGTGGCTACTACGATACGTCGCGTTGACTACCTCTCCGGATCTTCTTTGGCACACCAACGCGGTGCGCAGCATCGTATCAAGGCTTTTGATTCATAAATATAGCTCTGTACCGAAAGATGCCCTCGATCTCCTATGCTTTGCGGCTATATTGGGCACTGCGTTGTCTTCCTCTATTTTTGGACTGCGAGCTCAAAAGTATTTAAGGATGCATCATTGCTGAGATATCAGCACACACACACACCCCAACTACTACGCACTTCCTCACACATCATGGGCTGGTTCTCTTCTGACTCTGATCAGGCTCAGGCCTACGATGAGGTAGCCTGTCTCGCTGCTAACGGCCCTCCAGAACGCTGACACATTGCTCGAGGTCGTTAATGCCCCTCACAAGGCTGCTTTGTCCCATGAACTGATCGCTGCTGCCGCTTCCTACGAGGTGCGTTCTCTATCCTACTCGGCGTAACATTGGTTTGCTCTTTCGCTAACAGTGACATTCGACCCGCAGGCTGCGAAGGCGTACGAGGAGCATGTTGCGCAGAATGGCAACCCCCCTTCTCATGCGAAGGCGAAGGAGATCTTGTAGGTCGTGCTTTTGAGCCCTTGGAGTCATAAGCTCACCTTCGAATGCAGCGCTGGGTTTGCTGGCGCATTCGTTGACCGTATGGTCGAGACCAAAGGGGTAAGAACTTGCACCAGGGTATATGGTTTACAGCGGATCTGACTCATTCTGATAGCTGGACTACATCGACAAGGAGAAGGCCAAGCACCATGGTAAGCCGGGCTTGGGAGACTGTCACACGTTAACTGACGAACTTTCAGCCCACGAGCAGGCCGCTGAGCGCCTTAGTGAGGGGTATTAAATAATACGTGATATGTAAATGTAAATATAGGAATTGGGGCTGCGACTAAGAATAAACGTTGTACGGAGTTGACCGTGACCATGATGTGTGCGCCGTTGTTCTGGCTGTTGCTATTCCCCTCGACGGTCTCGGCATCGCCAGCCCATCTGTTGGATATGCCAGGTGCTTCCGCATGCCTCGCTGTTCTTCTTACCCTGTTCCTGCTCCTGTCCGTTCTTCTGATCGGCAAGCGAATTTTTATCCACAGCCGTAAATCCGCGCCCCCATCGTCATCTTCTCTTGCTGCGGATTTCTCTGCTCGCTCTTCCGCCTCAATTCTCCCTTCGACTGCCGATAGGGGCAGCACAAAGGCGGCTTTTCTTATTGGCTTTTTCGGCTCACCTGCTTGGGAAACGAGTGTCACGAATTTCGTCGAAAAATCAAGCTACTCCGAATACAAGCAGTCTTCCTTCAGTTACCAGACCAGTACTGGCTCCAGTCGTTCCAGGCACTCACGAACTCCGAAATCCAGCTTGCCCGAGCAAGGTTCCCAGACATATCTCCCAAAATCGCGTACATTTTCAGTATCCACCCTGGGTGACATTCGCGCCCTGTGTGAAATTCGTGACACGACAGAGTTAAGAAGGCAACGGAAGTCTCGCTCTCTCAAGTTGCCCGCTCGCCCACCCAAGGCATACATCGGGTCCGTCGCTTCGAGGCGTTTCTCTATGCCTTCTGTCGGCCGAAGAGACACTAGTGTCTGTCACCGGAAGAGGACCTCATCTTCGAAAAGTTCAACTACTAGGCGTTCCGATCGCTCTTCCTCGTCCTTTCCTGGCAGCTCTTCTCTCAGGCTCGTGGAACCTACTGACGGCCAAGACTATCCTCTGCCGTTGTCCCCAAACCTGTCGGAACGCCAAGTATCCTCTCCGAAGGCCTCTGCAGGTTCTGGTTCAGTTTCTAGACACGACATCCCACCGATCCCGCCAATTTCTCCGATCCCGCTCGCAAGGTCTACTCAGCCTGAACAAAAATCGGAAGCAATGAACACTCTCAAGATTTCTCATCCTTATGCTCTGTCTCGGTCTTCCAACAGGTCCCGCTCCTCCACGGACAACCTCGTTTCTAGAGCTTGCCAAGTTTCCACATATCCTGTCTCCAACATGAAAGCGGAGCAACAAGATTCCGTGCGGAAACCCCTCTCTCCAATTCTCGGCTCCATCAATCTCAGTCCACTATCCGTTCCTTATACAGACACAACTTACCTCACTACACTAGCTTCGCCTCCTCAACCCCGATCGGCAACGCCAGCCATTTCACCCAAGATCAGGCAGAAACCGCACCGACCGTCTGTTCGTGTTCGACGCAGCCCCGCTATAGGTCCTTCTCCGCTCCGAGCCATGATTCTTCCAGACCCCTCTGACTCGAGTATTACTGTTCGAACGACCGTCTCTCAGCTAGGCTCACGAAATTCCAATACCACTCTGAATTATTCTCGTTTTGGACTCGGCTTCTCAGGCACACTCCATGCAGCGACACGGGGCGTGGACAGTACGGCGCCTCGAGCCTCAGATGGAGCGCAAGACCGAAGCAAAGGAGCAAGCAGTGTCAATGAGGCTGAAGATGATCCCAACCTGCTGCTCGGCATTATCCAGGAACTCGTCGAGGAGACGAGCCACTGGGACGGGAGCTTGTTCAAAGACAAGAAATTCAAGGCCCTGATCGACAGCTCGAAACGTCAGCCGTTCCAGAGGAGCGAGCCTCCTAGCAGAGTTTTGAAGGAGGATTCCGCATCCTCCGGCGCCGGGTTACGGGACGACAAGTCACTAGCGTGCGACCTCAATCTCCTCGTTCCCGATATTTTCCGGAAACATGGCGAAACTTTCATTCCTGACTTTGAGGTGAAGATGCGGGCGACCGAGGACGAAGCAGGTGACATCGTCCCAGCCTGGGAAGATCAGACTCGGAGGTGGCTTGATGAGGACCCGCAAAGGTACGCTTTACACGTTCTCTCCCGACCTCACATTCATTGTTCAACTTTGTTTAGCGGGGACTCGGTCGGGGTCGCATGTTAACGACGCGAAGACGGCTTGTTCCTCTTCCGCAACCAAGTTCAGCTTTCTTCATATCCCTTCTAGCAATGACGCTTCGAGTCCACATTCGTCTCACAGTCCATGTTCTCGCAATGAATCACTGTAGCTCATGACATAAGTTCAGACTCGCCCGAAGTACATCCCAGTCTACATACAGTATAATACCCAATACAATATGCATCACGTCCATACAAAGCTTTTATATTTACTAGGGTATGCCTGAGGCAAAAGGAAAATCATTGCGCCTTCGTCAGCCATTTCTTCAGATTGACCTGATTCAGCTTATCCACGGCCTTCTTGACGGACTCTCGATCGATGACGGAGCGATACTTGACAAATTCCTTGGCGACGCTAGGCGCATATGCAGCGGCGAGGAGAAAGACTTTGGTTGAGATGAGGTCCTCAAAAGCCTGACGCTTCGGTCAGAACACGTCTCGCTGCATTGGAAGACGGTCAATGACTTACGGCCATGAGGACTTGGCGGCTACATCGGACCATTCCGATACTCCCACCGTTGACCTGCACTGGTGCGGAGGTCGAGGCCCGAACCTGGTCACGGAAATACTCATGAAGCATTTCGAAGGTGAAGGTGGGTTGGCCAGCTGTGTCCGCGTGGACGCTGGCGATGAGCAGGCAAATGTGAGGGTACGGAAGGGCTAGACGTTCAAGCGATGAAAATCAAGACCCATGAGACTGAGAGGAACTACGACACACTGTGCAACAGAGGAAAGCAAGGCCGAGCACGCTGCGCCACGGCTGCGGACACAAAGTTTGACGACGAGAGGGACGGGGAGGTCGGGGACAGGCGAAGAACAACTGATGACTGGCGAGCGAGAGAACGAAGTCAGTGCTTTAGAAGGACAGAGAATGCGACTTGGACTGACTAGTAGCCTGCTCAACATTCTAAAATCGCGTGTCACACTGAACGTCTCCTTCAGGACTGTTTGCACCGTCTGGTCGTTCAAGAACTGGTTGAGGGCCACGTCCCATAGCTCTTGCCATTCTGCGATTGCGTCCTCCACCTCAGGCTGATGTCCTACAAACTCGTCAATCTCCGAGGAAAGCACTGCCCTTGCCATCTTCTCCCAAGCCTGTATCGTGCGAGGAGGGGCGGTTCTGAACATTCGTCCCGAGAATCGGCTCTTCACCCGCTTCTCAAGGGAGGTGATCGTGTCGATGCGGCTCGTGATTCCGATGACGGCAAGACCTTTGCTACCTGCTGTTGCACGACAGCTCTGCACAGTGTCGAGTAGACAGTATAACAAGGATTGGCGTGGATGTAATGTGAAGAGGTCAAACCCGTCAAGAATGACGATGGTGGGCCGGTTGAGAGTCGGGATCATGGATATGAGGGCCGGAAGATGTGCGGATGGAAGGGACAGCTTGGAGGATGCAGATGTGTCCAAGAAGGGGTTCTCCTCTTCGCTGCCGGGCTCGGCGGGGGCGTCGTCTGGGGATCCGGTCTCGATTTGGGGGAGGAATGAGGTCCCTGTCTGCTGGCTTAGCTGGTACGCAACCTCACGCATTGCGAGGCGGTCAGTGTGTTGAGTCCAGCCCGAGAGGCGAAGTACCGCTGGATTGTATCCAGATACGCCTGCGATACATTGCTCAACAAGCTGAAGTGAATGATCATTAGCGACATAAACTGCGCATGATCATATCGAGCCTTACCCGAGATTTTCCACTTCCTCTCGGGCCCAGAACAAGGCAGCTATTACCTTCACCGCGGGACACGGTGCCTTCAAGAAGACTGGTCAGCTGTTGAGCGGCGACGGAGTTCGTTGATGGTTCCGATTCTTCGTCGCCGTCGCCAGCGTCGCCGTCGTCGAACTCCGGCGGGTGACGTAGTGCGTGCAGGATGGCTCTTTTCTGCGCGTTGAGGCACACGTGAAGATGATGTGGGAGCACGTGAGGCAGACGGGTAGGTGAGGA
Source organism: Lyophyllum shimeji (assembly GCA_026008595.1). NCBI lineage: Eukaryota > Fungi > Basidiomycota > Agaricomycetes > Agaricales > Lyophyllaceae > Lyophyllum > Lyophyllum shimeji. The sequence continues at coordinate 1,696,795 of BRPK01000001.1, read as the reverse complement.
CAGTGTAGTAACTTTCTTCTTAGACGGAGACGCATGCGGGGTGACTGTAGCAGGTGCCGTGGGTGTCTCGACAAGTGAAAGAGGTGATGAGGGTTTTGGAGGTAATGATGGGGTTCTTCGTGGCGAAGCCGTGCCGGATATCGATGCAGCAGCGTGCCGGAGGTGTTTAGGTACTGGTGGTACCATCACGGAACTGAACTTCAGCGGACCTGGGGAAGGGGGTATTGCAGCAGCATCGGCGTTAGTGGGACGTCTAGCTAATGCTCTCGAGGATGTCCGAGCGACCGACGGGGGGTTCTCTGCGGTAGTCTTCGCTTTCTTGGACGGCTCGTCAGCATTTTCCTGGGGCCCGTGCCTCAGCTGCTTCCGGGGAGACGGGGCGTTGCGCACTGAGGGTGCGTTATCTTCCTCCGAATCAGAATAATTGCGTCTCTCGTCTCTCCGCTCAATATTATCCTTCTTGGTCGCCGTCAAAGGTTTCTTCTTGGGCGATCGGGTGAGCTTCGGCTTAGTTGCCTGGAGTTCCTTCCGCGGCGACGCAGAGTTGCGCGTTACGCGGGATGAGGAGCTTGGCGTGTCGTGCGAAGGCTCCTGCAATTCCATTCCTCTCTTTCCTTTTGGCGATGGTGATAAGGACGGAGAATCAGGGGCAGATTGACTTTGCCCTCGCTCCGACTGTGTGCGTATCGGCGTGTCGGTGTTCTCCAGCAGCTTTCCCCTTCGTGAGCGCTTCGCGGGCGATATCACGGGTAATTCCGTGGAGGTCTTCCGTAGTCGCTTGGAGGCCCGCTCCGACGCGAGCTTGGTCGGTGACAACGTGTCGAGCTCGTCGTTGCTCTTCTCCTCGCCCCCGTCAGGTTCTTCTTGCTTCTCATTTTCCTTCAGAGAGTCGGCAGAATGGTCCGCCCTCCGGGCAGAGCTGCGCTTTGAATAGGTAATGATGGTCTTTGGGCGCTGTGGAGTAGTGACTGAGATGGCAGGGTTGTCAGGTCTATCCGCGCGGCGTAGAACTCTGGGTGGGGCCGCAGGAGGTTGGGTAGTGGACGCTGCTGAGCGTGTAACACGCTTCGTAGGAGATTCTCCTGGAATATCAGATGCAGCTTTGCGCTTTGGTGGCATGAAGGAGACGATGAACAGAGAACAAAACTGCTCAGCTGGTCCTCAAAATGATCGAACAATTCCACTTGAGGGAGATCGCGTGACTGTGACGTCACGCGTCTGGCAAGTCAACGTTAACTCTGACAGTCTCCTCTAAGTAGAGTCAAACGACATCACTGTGCCACGATGGGTTTCACAGGGTAAGGCAAAGTTGTTTCGTTCAGCTGCTTCGGTGCTTGCAATGCGCTTCAAGGCTTGCCCGTTGGGTAAATGCACCTCCATCAGGCCTCGATCTTGTTCGCGAGAACATAATCGTCAACCACAACGTACTTCCTTGTCTGCCCTACCTCGAGGTCACGCAGCTCACGCTTAAATTCCAGGGGGTATACCGAGGACCATGGAGACTTTCAGTCAAATCATATCGCTCCACTCTTGGCCAGATACCTAACTTTCACATACCTTCCGAGCGGACAATGTGCGCTCTAACCATGAACGAAAATGTTTTCGTCCTTCTTGAGGACCCCCTAGCGCCGACACGGGCCGACGTCCTCGCTGCTGCGCCTCCAGGCCAAGAAAAAGAATACTTGCAAGGTCCAACTCACTTCCGCACCACCTTTTTGACACTCCAACCTCCAGGGGCTCTCGAGCAGCTCCTTGCTCAGTTGAAAGCGCGATGGGTCTCGGTACGCCAGTCGTCCGGCGTACCTCAGCGAGGACAAACGGGTGGACAGCAGCTGACGATCGAAGGGCACATCTTCGCGATCGGAAATGACTGGTTAGTGCGCGTGGGGAACGTGCAGTTGGCTGGCGGCGCTATCAAAGGAATGCTCTTGGAGGTGCGATATACTCATCTTCTCAAAGATGCTCGCTCATCAGTTACACAAAGGCAGAATATCTTCCACTACCAGTCCTCCATTCACCCATCGCCGATGGAACCTCCGAGCTCCTCTCGAATCTGCTGACGTCCATTCTGCCGAATGTCAGAGATGCAAAGACAGTCGCTGTGACGATTAACGATACACAATGGGAGGATGTTTTATGGGATCGTGAGGAGGAAGAGAAAGGTGCTCAAGAGGTGAAAGCAGGATCACAGGAAGACCTGGAGGACATCTACGCATTCGGCGATGAAGACATCCCTGAAAAGAAACGGGGAGACTGGGTAGGCGTTGATAGAGATCGTAGGTCGGCATACCTGATCATGGGTGCATTGAGATCTGAAGGCATTCTTTGAATTCGAACACGGCCTGCGCTGCGTTTTGGGTGGACTCCGAGTCTACATCCGAGTCGTTGGAAGTTGGGAACGCGATTCGGATTGACGGTCCGGTATCACGTGATTCCACGATCGAGTCAGCCTCCCCAACTCGGGCGAAAAGCCGTCGGACGAGGCATGCCTCTCTCCCCCCGTTGAATCAGATGCGCTGAACTGCTTTGCTCCGGTCGTAGCCACCAAGTAGCCAGTCAGACCGGAACTAATGCCCTCGATATCGCTGCAGGATGTTTAGTATCAACCGGGCAGCCAGACGACTCATCCTACCCCTCATTCGCCATTCTGGCATTCGTAGTGAATCTACGGCACTCCATTTCTACCAGAATCGGCAGCTAGAGCTCTATGCCTCTAAGGAAGCGAAGAGACTAACTTTGAGACAGCTGGTGAGTTCTGGCACACGTCGTTAAAGTTTCAAACACTCAGTCTGTACATACAGGTATTTTTTGGACGGTCTATGGACGAGGAGCGTCTCATTAAGGTGTGATTACATGCGTGCTTCGGACAATGTCAATCCCTCATGTACTATTTCAATTCCTAGAGCGCAAATTATGTCCGGACAGAACTGCCTATCCGAATCGCCCATCGGCTGCGGGATTTGCAAGCCCTGCCATACGTAGTCGTAACCCAAGAAGGCGTTGCGAAGGTCTACGAGGTAAGACGCATATTGCTTTTGATACGCACAACAGGGTTCTCACTTTTATATCCGCTAAGCTGTACTGGTCGGCATTCGAACAGTAAGACGGGGCCTTGGAGTCGTCACACTTGAGAAATTCACCGAGTCTTTCAAGGTTCCGACGATACCCACCCATAACGAACCTGGCAGAAAATGACGAGTTTTGTCGGTTTCTCACTGGCATTCTTGCAGAACAGTATGGAATTTTCGCCCATTTGTACTCACACGTCCAACCAAAGCCTGTCTAGCGGGACTGTAATTCCAAGTCTTTCCCTTGGCCTCTCCCTTTCGTCCCGTTACCTTCCTCCCGATCAACTGGATTCATTTATGCGTCGCATGCTGGTCTCACGAATATCAAGACGTGTTCTGGCAGAACACCACATCGCCCTTTCCGAAATCCACGCGGGTACCCACAAGGAGTCTTCTACGGAGCCTCACGTCGGAATCATATTCACTGGACTCAATGTCAGAAGGAGCATCCAGAGGTGTATCAAGCTGTTGAGAGCGCGCCCGGTTGAGGTCGAGGACGATTACGGACGCGCCGTGCGAGGAACACGATGGCCGGAGGTTGTCATCGATGGCCATCTCGACACTACATTTCCCTACATCCGAGAACACCTAGAGTTGAGCCTTCGGTCGCTTTGCTTTGACCTTGTCTGACACAGTGGTTACAGATATATCGTTTTCGAGTTGTTGAAAAACGTCGGTCATCCTTGACAAGTCTTCGAATTGTATGAGCTGACATGGGAACCTTTCAGTCCCTTCGTGCTACTGTTGTTAAACATCATGGTTCCGACATCCTACCAGACATTCGAGCGACGATCGCGGCCAGTGAGAACGATGTTGGAATCCGGATATCAGACGAAGGTTGTTTCAATACTTTCGACTTGGCATCTGTAAATCTCAACAACTACGCAGGTGGTGGGCTACTTACTCCCCAGAATCAAATCAAGACGCCATCAGACCTATTGTCCTTCTCCCACGTCCGAAATGCAACACGGCTGGAAGATTCGCGCTTGGGAGTCTTGCGCTCATTCAGCACAAGTCCTCAAGGGTTGAAGGCAACTGTTGGCGAGCAGGTTGGCAGGTGGCAGAATACCCTGCTTACTCAGGTAGAACACGAAGTGGAAAGCAGCTCGGATAACCCGGAGAAGGAGGCCGGGGTTGGACCGCATCCACGCATTGGCATAGGACTGCCAATGAGCAACATCTTTGCAACGTGCGGCTCCTGGTTTCATTTTGAAGTATGACCTTTGATTGTTAACCTCAGCTTTAGATATTTCGGAGGATCATTGGAGCTCGTTTCGCTCGATGGATGGGGTAAGCCGCCTCCGCCTTCTCCGTGGTATGCAACGTCTAATCGATGTCCGCAGGAACAGACGTGTATCTACGGCTTCCAAAGCTGGTGATTAAATTACTTTGTCTTCTATTGCAATGTGAACGGCAGCTGACTACGCTTTAGGGAACAAATTTAGAAGGAATTGAAGTCTGAGGCTGCGGATATACCATAACGCCCTCGGCCTTGAGTCGGCCAGCTCAGGACACGACCCTAGGAAAATATACAATATGACATGGTTTGAGTACCATCAAAGATGATGCAGTGCTTTCAGCGATCTATGACACGGAGTCTCGAGCATTACATCAGTGCGCCACTGAGCGCATGGGGTCGATCTGTGAGTATGCAGCATAGCAGTTTGGTACGGGGACACAGCTGATTGCTGGTGGCGTCGTGTTGTAAAGCTCGCTTGACAATGCACTGCCTTGCTCCTTCGTCACCCTGCAGCTGACATTCGGGATATGTCATCTCCTTCCCTCCCGGCGCAGATTGGGCGCCCTACGGAGCACTTGACTCGTCTTCTCCCTTTACGACAGGTGATTTGGCTCACTCTAGTTACTGTTGTTCGTCATAGCTACCGAAGCGCTGTCGACGAACCCATTGTCGAGAGGAATTGGAGACAATTCGGCGCATTGAGACTGCTGTGCTGTCGACATCAATCTGTGCCTGAATGTACCTGGGCGTGCCGAGTTGGCTGTGCACTGACACTCCACGGGGCCGTTTGCTTATTGAGGCCCGCCAACCATGCCCTACACTACAACGGGGCATGCGTGATTGACTTTCGCTATCGAAGCTATCCGAAGCTCCCATGTCTGACAGCGAAGTCGCTCCCCCGCCGTATTCAGAGCAGGAGTTCGACCAAAAGATCACCCAAGCTCTCGCGGTCTCCGCCCAACGCGCCCAAGACCCCGCAGACCAAGGAGGGTGGGAAGAGTGGAGCGACGCTGCGTTTGCTGCTGCTGAAGCACGACTCCGGGCCCAAAATAATGACCCATCGAGTCACCATGCAGGATCATCCAGCCAATCGCCCCCAGGCCAAGAATACCATGCTACACCGCTTCAAGCCCTCGGCGAGGTCGCACCTTTGAAGATCCAAAAACGGGCCAAGTCGGGCGGGACCTCTACTGCGTCAAAGCCCCGCCCGAGCTGGTTGTTCGAAGCAGAATTCAAGGGGTCTGCTGGAAAGCCAACACCAAGCTCCTCAAGCCATCGCGCTGCAGAGTCACCAAATCCGGCAGAATTACGTCCTTGGGAGGTAGCTCAGACGCATCGCGAGATCCCTCAAGATGATGAGGGTGAAGATCGCTCCATACCGCCCCCGCCATTCGCCTCAATGGGACCACCGATGGACGGCATCTCCAGGCTAGAATACCACCCTGAATCAACGCCGCCCTCGCCTTTGACCTCTCCCTTACCTGATCACCACCTGCCTCCTCATCCGGGCTGTCCTCCGCTCCAACCAGATCATCCTATTCAGCCCCGTCCTTTACCCCAAGTACACGTCGAATCTTATGGGCAACCTAATAATGGTCCCCTTGACGACTTCCCGCATGCGTACAGGCCACCTCGACAGTCGCTGCCCACGCCTCCTCGTCCCGCCGACTATCACGTTGAACAGCGGCCCTTGTCAACCCTCGGCCCACGCCAGGTGCACGGGATCCCTCGAATGGACTTCAATCCATCCAAAACCCCTCCGCGTTCGCCGGATCATCTCCGGCCGCGAACTGTCTCCACAATTTCTTCACCTGTACAGAGCTCATCTCGCCTCGAGTTTGCCCCTTCGGGTGCGTATAACAAGACTGGCGCGCAATCGTTCGTGCCACATCAGCCATCGCAGCCATTCAATCCTACCGCATTGTACAAGTACGTGTGCTCCGCTTACAGCGAGGAACGCGACCTCAGCTCTACCATTGTAGTGCTGCTGTCTCAGCCCAGCTATCGACCATGTCAATGCAACCCAAAGAATCTCGTTCGTAAGTGCTTCCTCAATTCTGAGGGAAACAATTGACTTACCTCGCTGCGATTTTCTTCGGAAGGTCACGCCACCAGCGGCCGTCCCACACAACCTATTCACACGCGACGGCTCAGCACACCCCACTGCGTCTAGGAGACCACGGGTCCTCGCATATGTCCTCCATGGGCCCCTCGCCGAGCGGCGCAATGAACTGGTCAACACCCGTGATTCAAAGCACTTATCCTGCTCAAAATCCCGCGAATGTTCCGCACTTCACTCAATACTCATCGTACCCTACTACTTACATCGGTCCTACGACTCACAGATGGGCAACATCAGAACAACAGCTCAACCAAAACTTCCAATAAACCAGTAGTACTACCATATTATTTTGCAAGAGGTTGTATTTCTACGATATGGATATGCATGTACCTCGACCTGTGTACCATAGGATAGATCTTTGGAACATATTATGCAATTGACGATCCCAGTTAATGCTTCAGTGGTCCTGCAGTGGTCAGTACAAGTTCGATGGACATCGACAAAGCGATAACAGCCTGCTGATCAACGTCATATGCTCCCCACTGTTGCGATCAAGGTTACGGTATTTGAAATTCGTGTATACTTACCGTTGAGGAAGTACATAGCCCCACGCTGACCGTCGCGGATTCCAACACGTCGCACTCAGGGTTGCTGTAACAAGAACTAATCTATGGCGAGTTCGTCGAGTTCAACACGAAGGCCAAGCGTCACACAGTCATCATCGGGTCGGCCTTCACTGCAATCGCCTCCAGAGACATCACAGCCAGCAAACAAGCCAGCAGATTGTAAGTGCGATGTGTCTACAGATGTATGCATTGTCCATGATATCAAAGATGTGCTTGAAAGATGTGTATTTCGAGAGGACGGCTTCAGGATTCTCTGATGAAGCCATGCCCCGCGCCAAGAGCGCGCAGTTGAAGCTCGAGCATTACTACAAGGTCGCTGTCGAGTCTGCTATTGAACGTAACACGCGGTATTTGCAGCTTCGGATTCGCTCCCTCGTCAGCTGCTAATCTGTCTTGTCAGACGCGTTGAGCTCGAGCGCCGGCTTCAGGGGGAGGTGACGATGTCGGAGGAGAGGAAGCAACGACAGCTGCAACAGCTTGGGAAGAAAGAATCCACGTATCTTCGTCTTCGACGGACCAAACTAGGCTTGGATGATTTCCGGACGGTTAAAGTCATTGGGAAGGGGGCATTCGGAGAGGTCAGCCTCAGCGTGTTTCCTGTATGATCGCCTGCTCATCCCCAATATAGGTGAGACTGGTTCAGAAAGTTGACACGGGCAAAATCTACGCGATGAAAACTCTGAAGAAGGAGGAGATGCTAAAAAAGGACCAGGTATAGTGCCTATCCCTCGTAAGACGCGCTGGTTGTTAAGCGATACGTAGCTTGCTCACGTACGCGCTGAACGCGACGTCCTCGCAGAATCAGATTCCCCGTGGGTCGTCCAACTCTACTATTCGTTCCAGGACCCTTCCTACCTCTACCTCATCATGGAGTTCCTTCCTGGTGGAGACTTGATGACCATGCTGATCAAATATGATACGTTCTCGGAGGACGTTACGAGGTTCTATATTGCCGAGTGTGTGCTGGCGATTGAAGCTGTCCACAAGCTAGGGTTCATTCATCGGTGAGTGTACAAATCATGGTGAGTACCCCAGCACCGCTCATCAAGATCCCAAGTGATATCAAACCGGACAACATCCTCATGTAAGCTCAATTTCTGCAGAAGCATTGATTCTGCCTGAACACAGCTTTGACAGAGACAAGACCGGGCATGTAAAACTCAGCGACTTTGGGCTATCCACTGGATTCCAGAAGAAGCATGATTCCACTTATTACCAGCGTCTTCTCAATCCAAACAATGCAACCTCCCCCACGACTGCAGCGCAAACGCAGCGGAACAGTGTCTTGGTTAATTCCATCAACCTCACCATGTCCAGGCAAGACCAAATAGCGACCTGGAAAGCCAACCGTCGGAAACTCGTCAGTTGACATGGATAGTTTCTAGATCGCGCGCTGAATGAACTCTGTAGGCATATTCCACGGTCGGCACACCCGACTATATCGCGCCGGAGATATTCCTTCAAAAGGGTTATGGGAAAGAGTGCGACTGGTGGTCCCTCGGCGCCATCATGTTCGAATGCTTGGTCGGATACCCTCCCTTCTGCTCGGACTCCACACACGAGACCTACCAGAAGATCATGCAATGGCCGCATTACCTCGTTTTTCCCGACGATGTTCACTTGAGCCGGGAGTCTGAAGACCTGATACGACGGTATGAGATTGTACTGTGCTGTATCAGGACAAAACCCTTGTATTAAGGACACACTCCCAGATTGATTACATCCGCAGATCGTCGACTGACAGTCGACCAGATCAAGAACCATATGTTTTTCTATGGCGTGGATTGGGATACCATACGTCTGATTGATGCACCTTTCGTTCCTCATCTACGGTCTATAACGGATACGTCCTACTTCCCCACCGACGAGATAGACCAAGCGGACGAGGCTAGAGCCACAGACTCGAAGGAGGCCAGCAAAGACCTGGCATTCCTTGGGTGGGTCGCCAGATTCATTGGTGTGTTGTATACCTGGTTGGCTGACTTCCACTGCTCCAGATACACGTTCAAACGGTTTACTGTGTCTTGAAATCATGATTCTATATCATTCTGTATACTAGACACCAAGTTGCCGAGAATTTCGAGATTAGATTAGATTCTCACGTGATGAAACTGAGTTTTGATCGGAAGCGATCGAGAAAAGTTGCAAGTCGATGCTTCAAGCGACTGCTTTCGCCGGCTCCTGGGCATCGCTCCCTGAGCCTCTCACTCCATGGGTGTAAGGAAAACTTGAACATTCTGGCACACGCGGGACTGACCCATGCCTACAGTCTCGATGTTATCCATTCAATGGGTCATACACAGATGACACCAGTCCAGGCTTCCACAATCCCGCTCTTCATGAAGCATAAGGACGTCGTCGTGGAAGCGGTTACCGGCTCTGGAAAGACCTTAGCATTTATTCTCCCTATACTGGAACGGCTTATCCGCAGGGAGAGTAAACTTCGGAAAAACGAGGTTGCCGCCCTAATCATTAGCCCTACGCGGTATGCGTTTTTCAATGTCTCTGCCGTTGAAAACTTTACCAATTCAGAAGCAGGGAACTTGCTACCCAGATTCACTCGATATTCTCGCTTTTTCTGTCCGCGCAACCCGATGAAAGCGACAGTACCTCCTCGTCCCGCTCCCATGAACCTGAATACCCACCCCCGTTATTACTCATTTCCTCTGCCGAGTCATCACCAGCCCAGGATGTTAAACGATTCGTTGAAGCGGGATCAGACATAGTGATCGGGACACCAGGTAGAGTTGAAGAGTTCCTGTTAGGGAAGGGCAAAGGAGTCGTTAGCGTACGGGAGTTGGAGGTTCTGGTGCTGGATGAGGCTGATCGGTGCGTTTCCACTTCGATGCCAACCCCCTTACCCGACGCTGACAATGCATGAAGTTTGCTAGACTTGGGTTTCCAGCAAACATTGACTCGTATTCTGGCACATCTTCCCAAACAACGTCGGACGGGGCTATTCAGCGCCACCATGACTGATGCTCTTTCCGAGCTCGTCCGCGTTGGTCTACGAAATCCTGCACGAATTGTGGTCAAAGTTCAATCCAAGAAGGTCAAGCAAGGCAGCAACGAAACTGGGAAGGGAAAGGCAGGGGAAGTCCTTGAAGAGAGGAGAATACCTGCCAAGTGAGTTCGTCCACATATGCCACCACCGGGACGAATTGACCTTCTCTACGTTCTAGTCTTGCGAACTTCTACCTCAAATGCCGTGCCTCGGAGAAAGTGCTGCAACTCTCCCGCATTATATCTCATGAGATCACCCAATGTCAATCGTCACAATTTATAGTCTACTTTGCGACCTGTGCATGCGTTGACTACTTCTATCGAGTCCGTCGTCATCCCTCTGCTTCGAAACGATGTCTCGCTCACTTCGATCCAGGTTCTCCCGAGTGTGCTCCCACCTTCTGTCACTCTCCATTCACTCCACGGAAATCTTGCCCCCGCGTCTCGGACACGCACTCTGTCTGCCTTTTCGTCAGCACTTTCTACCCCATCTTCACCTTCTCTTCTTCTCGCGACAGATGTCGCTGCTCGCGGCCTTGACTTGCCTCATGTGGACGTTGTCATTCAGTTCGATCCGCCGTCCGATCCAAAAGCGTTCTCACACCGATGTGGTCGTACCGCGAGGGCCGGTCGAAGTGGCCGTGCCTGGGTTCTCCTCGTCGGTAGGGAAGTTGAATATGTCGGTTAGTGAGCACACTTCGCCGTTCTCCGCTGGCGCTGAGCAATAGCAAGACTTCATGTCCGTCCGGAAGATACCCATGAAAGAGCGTGCCTATCTTACCGAGGAAGGCACTCCGCCGTCCGAAGAAGAGATGGAGGAACGCGCAGAAGACCCTCAGGTTCCCGAGTTCCTCGCTCGAATTCGCAGCTTTCTTTTGACAGATCGCGCTATCCATGACCAGGTCAGCTCTACTTGTGTCTTATTGCAAATTGTGCTCATCTCCCCTTCAGGCAGCAAAGGCGTATGTCTCGTTTGTCCGAGCATATTCCAAACACGAGGCTTCCTACATATTCCGCATCAAAGACCTCGATCTCGTGGGCGTAGCAAAAAGCTTCGGGCTGCTGCGATTACCGCGGATGCCAGAACTCAAGGACGTTGATCGAGAAGGATGGGAGGATGCACAAGTAGATGTACGTGTGCTTCAACTCGTCAATCCATCAGGAGGCTGATCATGGCTGTGCTTAGTGGGATAGCTTCGCCTACACAGACAAAGCCCAAGAAGCGAAACGAGTCGCCGCGGGTGCTGCAGACGCAACGGCGCGCGAACTCGAGAAAGAGAAGCGTAGGGCGGCACGCGCAGAGAAAAAGAAGGCGAATGCTGCATGGAGCGCGCAAACAGAGAGGAAAGAGGCGAGAGAGTTGCGAAAGGAAAAGAAAAGCAGGAAACGGAAGTGGTTGAAGGCGCAGGGTGCAGCAAAGTCGGCACAGTCCACGGATGACTCCTCGAAAAGAGGGCGAGAAGAGGAGGAAGGTAGAGAGGCAAAGGATGACGGAGACGACTGGGAGGAATTGGCGAGGGAGGAGAGGATGGCGAAGAGGGTGAGGAGGGGGATATAAATCAGAAAGCTTTCGACGCAGAATTTGGCATTGACTCATTGTAGCATACGTTGCATTTCGATACATCTCACAGGGCATTGTCATAGCTCTCGTCGCCAGCTGAAAGGGAATTAATAATGACATGCTTGCTTCATACAACAGTCTTAAGAAATATCTATAAATATCTGCACATTACTGCGAGTTATAATACATTCGTAACCAGAAGCTTGACGTAGCCTTCGTAACAGCAGTCATCGTGAGGAAGACGGGGAAGTCATCGTGCGGGGTTCTTGACGTGGGCGGAGAAGCGGTCGCATCTGCCATTGGTCAACATTGAATCCGCATGCACTGTTTTGATACGGTCTAGGAGGAGAAACAACGCACCATCTCGACAAATACAGGCAACAGCTGAGGGATGTACTGCAATTCTGGCGGTTTCAGCGCCTGCGCTGACTTCTTCCGCTTCTTCTTCGGACTCGACGAAGAACTACCACTGCGTACAGAAGGGGAGGCGCGACTACGCGTCGATGCAAATTCGCGATCGTGCTTTGACGTAGAGGCGGAATCGTGGCTGAGCTTTGATGACGAATCTCGGGTACCAGGCTTGGCCAAGGGGCTCTTACTAAAATTCGACGAAGCGTCATGGCTTAGTCTTGACGGCGTCGTGGGTGTATGCGGCCGTTCATGGAACGAACGAGACGAGGGACTTGGCGGGAGAGGCTTTGACGACAGATCGGGTGTTGCGCTTCTTGATATTGGAGGAAGCGGCGGAACAGGTGGTACATCTTCGCTGAGGCGCGACAAGAAAGATTTTGCGCTACGTAACGAGAGCGACCTTTTGCGCGGCGGCGGCTCGGGAACGCGAGGCGGCTGCGATGGCGGTCTGCTTGTTCGGACCGTTTGCGAGCGAGCGGGAGCCGGCGTCTTGTAGTCAGGGACTTTAGACGGTTGGTGCGAAGCAGACCTGGCATGTCGCTCTTCCTCGCTGCTGCTGTCTTCAATGTAATCGCTGTCATCCTCCGTCGAACCCGAGTCGAAGTCGCTCGAGTCATCGTCGTCATCGGTCGATTCATCAGTCTCCTCTGCTGCCAGGTCATCCGCGTCACCGCGAATCAACTCGCCAAAATTTATCTCGCCAACGACGCCGTTGACAAGCTCCTGCGCCGCCTCATCCTCGGCATCAGCATCTCCCCCTCTCTCCTGCATTCTCCCAAAGCGGCGCCTGATCTTGGTTTCATACGCAACCTTGAGTTTATAATGATACAGGGCAACCTGGTCCACCTCTGCCATGATGTCATCGCGAGCTTTGCCTGCGTGCGGAAGGAGGAACTCAAGGCTAATGGGAGAACCCAAGCCCTCCCTTATCACAGTCAGAAAGAGCTCAATCCATCGCATAAGACCGTCGAAAAGGTTCTCGCCCTTGGAATGAACTTTGTGGACAAAGTGGTAGAAGGATTGTTCGTGACGTTCAATGAGGTCAATGAAGGCCTGGACGGTCCTGTGAGGATCCTCCTGACCCACTGTACGCGTTCAAGGGTGCGTTGAATCAGTTAACAAGTTGAGACGGACAACAGGAAACAAGACTCACGATCCCCGACTTGCTCGACGGTCTTGATTAGATCATTGATGAAGTTCTGCAAGTCACTTAGCGAATCCGCGATGCTGGCGGCGCGATAAACTTGGGCGAGCGGCGCATAGAAGATAGTAATGATATCTTTCAAAAGCTCTGCCGTGGATCCCTAGCCATATAAGTATGTGATCAGTTTCGAGATCTTTTATCTGTAACCGGCGTTGGACGCGGGCTCTTTGAGATACTTACCTCGAAAATCAGCGCTATCAGTTGCTCACGGTCTCTCAGTCTGGAATACAAGTGCGTCAAGACCTTGAGATCCTCCAATAGCCACGCATCCTCGTTTTGAGGCCCATCGTCATCATCCGAATCTGCCAATGAAGCGCGATGCCTCATATACGCCTGATGTGCGCGAGTCGCTTTGGCAAGGCGATGCATCTGCACTCTTGACAGGATAGGTTCATCAGGAGCACGGAGCACCACAGTCAAGAGGTTCATTTGCTCGGCGACTGTAAATGATGGAGTGAGGAGATTGTTCGGGAACGGTGGCACAGAGGAAACAAAGACGTGATACACAGGATGGTCACCGACCTGCATCAGCCTTATACATGTCTTGAATCTCTCTCGGCGCATAGACAAACTGCCGTATTTTCGCGCACATAATCGGGTCGTCGACTTTGTCCTTGACAGCTTCGATGTCGTTCTCCAATGCCTTGACTTCTTCCGCCAGGGAGCTGGTGAACATGCTGTATTTATGTTGTCATGGCTGTCAGAAATTATCACAAGCGAAACCTGAAGAGACTTACCGTTGCAACAGACTTCGCCCGCCGAACGGCTGAGCAAGAAAGAGGTCCAATACGCCTACGGCAAACAGATGGGCCGCAAACAGGAAAGGAATTCGCTATCAACGCACCTCGAATCATGGCAATGGGATTACTGATCTTCAACGCAGCTTTGAGCATGAAGTACGGCATCAGGCCGTGAATCCTCTTCAGGCTTGCGAACGTCTCTGAAGAGCTGTCGGAGGCTGCAAACTGGTGGAAGACGGTGGATGCTAAGCTGGAATTTACTGCGTCAGGAAAAGAATGGAAGTATGCTAATGAGCGAAGGGACAGACGATATTCGAGCCCATTCAATGACCCCTTGATAGTTTTGCGGGAGATCACGGATATCGGGAGTGACTTTGATTGTAGCAAATATATGCGTCAAACCATCTGCACACCAGTCAGCCCCGCACGAGATTCGACGAAAAAAAAGTGTTCATTACCTTTGCCCATCACGTCGCCCTTCACACTCCTCACCGCTTCGCGCAAACCTTCAACTCGATCAGAAATCTCCTTCGCAAACCGTTTCCTTCCATCTTCCCGGACACGATCCGCTTCCTCTCTCCTCTGTGCATCTTCTAGCTCCTCCTGTGTCAGAGTGACGGGCCCCGAAAGGAGGAATGACTTGAGCACGGGGGATGATGCAATTGTAGATGTCGCGAGCAAGGAGTGGAGATACGCTCGGAGAGTTAGCCTGTTCTTCTCCCGCGCAAGACGCGAAGCTTGCAGGCCACCCGGGGGCGGTGATGGTGGAATGTCGGACTGCGAAGATGGATCGGCTTCCCAGTAAGAGTCAGGCGGAGGGCTCATGGGCGCACTTATGACGGCTGTTCGGTCTTTGGGAGGTGGTGGGCGTATCTGTTCATTAGGATGTACTCGTTGAAGCTGGATCGCACATCTCAGCATCGCAAGGGGTGAAGGGGTGAGAGGCGTACCTCGCTAGCCAGTGTCCTAAAATCACCATATCGCCTGGACACGAAGATGTCAGGAAAGTTTGACCGTCGGGTACGGATAATAAATTCCTGAATGGCATAAGTGAGGACGTGACTGAGGTTCTTGACGACGAACCTCATGAGCACGACTGCGTATACGACCCTTGTCGACAACGGTTCTGACCCCAATGACATTGACCTCGAACACAGTCTTTGTCTTAGACAGCTTCGCCATTCTCTTCTTCGCCAAAGCCTCGAGGCGGTCCAAGTCAGATTGATTCAATCGCACAACTTGCTCCGGTTCAACAAGATTGGTAGCTGCACCCAGGAACAAGGCCAAGTTCCGCTCAACTCTTGCCATGAGCTTCTTACGAGTGGCTTGTTCGACAGTAGCGTCAGCGCTGTCGTCATCGTCGAGCACAGAGGTGGGAGACAGATTTCTAGACAGAGCTGAGGTAACAAACGGCTGAAGCTTTTCCGAGTAGAAATCCTTAGGCGCCGCAGCCATGAACGGGAAAGTGAGCACGAACTGGCGGAAGATGTAGCGGAGAAAGGGAAGATCGAGGTAAGGGTCGGCGTTTCGGGGAGGCGGAGTAAACGGGGGGCCAAGGAAGGAGAGTTTGTTCGAGTTCGTGGGTGAGTGAGTGGTGATGGCGTCAATCTCATGGCGGAACTGGAGCTGTATGAGGGATTTCTTCAGGTAGTGAGCGCGTAATGGTGTCAAGTCGGCAGCAGGCTGAGGATTATCAGCTAAAGGAGATAGCTCCTCCCCAGAAGAACGAACGGGTTGCTCGTCATGCTGGTGATCATTGTCTATGCCAGGTTCATCGCTGCCTGTGACGAGCGGTGGTAGCGGCGGAAGAGAACGGGTGGGGCGTCGGGGTCGTATCGGTGGTGGTGAGACGATAGTCGCCTGAGGTGGCGCCGAGGCCGAGTGAGACACGGAGGGGGTTGCGTGGGGCGACGTTGGCCGGTCGTGCTGGTCGCTGGCATCGATGTCCATGATGGCCAGCACTGGACCTGGGACGATCTCGCACAACACGGCCAGGGCGGATGAGATAACGCGATCTGATTTTACGTCCGTATTTGGTCATTGAGATGATCGCGCGGATTCGCGCCGTTATCAATCCATTCTACAGGCTACAGTCTCGGGGTATACGTCTACATAGATACTAATAAAACAAAAGGACAGGGCGATAATGATACAGTCTGTGGGGTGTGGTATAAGGCGTAACTGGGTATGACCTTCGAAGGTGGGAGGCAGAGCGAAGAGAATGTCCGCGTGCCCCGTTACTGCACATTCAGCTCCCAGATTTCAGGACCGTGTGGTGTGCTCGTCAGGCTCGCGAAGACGTGCCTCTCCTTCAAGAAGTCGATTCGTTTCAACCCTTTGCGTTTTTCCAGCTCGTACCCCTCCTTGTCGTCCGTGCTCTTGTACCGCCGTCGAAACGCATTGTCGACTCTCCGCTTCTCCTCAAGCGTCGGGATGTTCTCAAACTCCTTCTCAGTCACTGCGAGTCGCAGAGCGCGGTAGATCGCCTCAAACACGTCCGCGATTGTCACGTATGTCCCATGTTTAGAGTTGGATGCGGTCACGTTAATGGACCAGCGCAGGTGCCTGCAGATGATTGTCATGCATGGTAATGGTGGTTGTGTCGCAGGTTCGCTGAGAACCTGTGCGGGCACAGTGGGATGGAGTTTGAGCGATGGTAACGGCAGGGACAGATCGTAATGGATGAGGGGGACGCGTGTCGCACCGAGGACTGGATGGATGCGGCTCGGGACAGAGGGCAGAGGCGAGTAGGCATGGGGAGAGCCAAAGTGCTGGAGCGGTGGTGGTGTGAGGGGACCGTCCTCAGACGGGAGAGAAGACGTGTATGAGAATGGCGGGGTGGGAGGGATGCCGTCGAAGCGGACGTGTTTGCCGGGCATCGTGGAGGGCAGAGCTTTGGTCGCGTGCGATAGGAGTGTGCGCGCAGAGACGCGTTGGATATGACATGTTGAGGATCTGGAGCAGTTATATGTCTACGGACGGCTGAGAAGCTTCCTACGGCAACACTGACTCAATGGGTGGGATGTTGACGCAGTCACCGCCCCCGCAGTGCACTGTGACATCCTGACCGGACCTGACTCACAGCCGCATCAAAAACTGTCCTCCTGACCTTCCACATAGCGCCCGTATACCTATGTCCATATTTGCCTCTCCCGGATACACTTATCGTCGTTCGCAGCGGCCTTCAGACCGAAAAAAAAAAGTTCTGCGCGGACCACCAGGTGGGCGTGCCCTAGTAGACGCATACTCTCTCCACACCCGCAAAGGGCGCTTGTGCGCGTAAAGTCGGACACCGCCTCGGAGGCTAGCGCTGGGAAACTTGGAGTCTCAGTGCTGTGGATAGCGACGTGCGCCGCGAAAAACCACGTTCGCCAATCCGCTATCCATATCGCGATGGAGAACCCCTTTTCTGCCGTGTCACCCCCAATGGGCGAAGTGGGCGCTTGTTTTGCCCAATCCGGAATCCCGCCCTCCACGGACGAAGGCCAGACCTCAGTTCGTGACCCGGATATCCCCACAGCCTGCGCTATCCTGGTCCAGTGTCCACGTGTAATGTCGAGCGTGGAACACGAATATACCTGTGCTGCGTTACCACTGACAGCGCAAGCACTGGATTGTCGTAGAACGCCTTCGAACGCCGCATATCACCCGCACCCGCCGTCAATACGGCAACCCCAATCAGTAGCACCAGAGCAATCTGCCACTTTCACTGCATTGATGAACACAATCACCACTGAACCCACCACCGTTGCCGCCCGTCGCAGCGCTACGTAGTGCTCCGCTTCACCGTAATCTATCACCACCCTCGCAATTACGCCATCGCTCCATTCTGCACTGCGGCGCAGCATTTCTTCTATCCTTCGCGCGCTAGAACGAACCACTAGTAGCGCACTGAGCGACTGTAACAAACGTCTCTCAATTGTTGCTTCTGATCGAACCACGCTCCCCGGCGCTTCTGCGCATAGCCCTCCTCCCACAGTCGCTGTCGCTGACGACATGACATACGTTTCCTCGGCGGATGACGCCTCCGTCTCGATCTAGCGCCCGCTAAACGCTATCCATCTGTAAATAGCACATGGCTCTGCTAGCTAGAAACCTGGAATAACTACTACGGCGGCCGATACCTCATATTTCTACATGTGCCACTCCGCGTGATAGACCGAGTGTCATCTTCAGCCACAAGCGCCTAGGCTATGCGGCATGGATTCTGGTTCCTGAACCTTGGGTACAGTTCTTGACATTCCTTCACTTTTCTCTTGAAGGCTCATGCTTGTGGGCTCGGACGAAAAGATCGCGATTCCTCCATGGTTCTCGGACTCAGAAGTTACCTCCGCGCTATATGGCTCCTTCTTCCCGTTTCTTATCCAAAGCAGACGGCAGGTCTGGCGGTCATGCCTCTCGTCTCCCGGCCTCAGAGTTCGCTTCTGGCTATTCGGGTGTCGTCGCATAAGGGTGATCCTGTCTTGTGAATGAATGCGGCCGGGGACCACAATGAACATGTCAGAAGTTCGGTTCAATTGGTCCCGAGACGCACCATCCAGGGTAAGCATGCAGATTTCATTGCATCGCGCGGAGTGTTTGTTCGGCAGGCGATTCTGTCGTCGTAGGCTCACACGGGCAATTGGCGGATACACACAGAAGAAACATTATCTTGGACTATCTGCAGCGCACCAACTCACCGGCCACTCGGCCACCTTTCGGACTGGTGTGTATCATAGTTCACAATCTCGGGGCCGCAGATTGTGAGTTTGAATATCTATCGCTTCAAGATCATCCACCAGTACTCGATGTCAGCGGTGTTCTCGGCTCCAAATTGGGCGTCCACTCAACAACCCCCTTTCACTGAAACTTCACTAGTGGCGATGTTGCCATATTGGACTACAGTTGGGTGTCGTGCCCTTTCTACTATCTCGACATCTGAATGGCTCTGCGATCCAAGCCTTTGATTGCGATGGCGCTGCTTTGGCCCTTTCAAGAGACAGGCAGCCCTTTGTATCAGAAGGTGCTTGCTCGTCGTAAAGGACCCATTCAATCATGGTTAACTACGCCACCTTTGTGTTGAATACGCGATCTGCACACTCGGCGTACTACATAAACCTGCTAGTTTTGCTGGAATCGGTCAACGCTAGCTCCAGCTCGTGACTCGGTCTCTAACGCAGAGCCTGCGCTCATGACGAAGCCTACCAACCCCGATCACTCTATGTCTCGTGATGGAGTCTTCAAGACTGCCAAATCGACTGTGCTCCCTACGCGCGACGAATTACTTGGATTTGTTTTGGATCCAGATACTTCCCAAGGGGACCTGCACGCGGTATCGAAGCTCCTCGTGGCTGCAGCTGCCGTATACAACCTACCCAGCTACCAAGCCATGATACGGGAAGCTACTGCCGAGAAGCACTGCGTACGGTGCCACAACTCATTTACGGACGATTCCAACAAAATGGGCGCATGTGCTATCCCTCACGTCTTCGATCTCAACTCCTGGGGACCCAACAGCGAGAGACAACGCTACCCGTCGAAGTGCTGTGGGAGTCGCGTCGAGCTTAAAGAGAGGGATGGCGATTTTAGCAATGTGCACCGCCTCGAAGTGTGTTACGAGGGCTATCACACGGAGGATGTGGAAGAAGTTGAGGAGGAGGAGGAGTACAACGGCATTAATGTTCGCCGGTGTCGTATGGTGAACGGGGAATGTGCGCGGGAGGTTCTGTGGGCCGACCATGAACCACACTTTTTGGGGCAGTTTTGATTGACGCTGAAAGGGTAGCAGAGGAAAGTACGCCTGGCTTCACTTTTCATCGTATGGTAGCGGCAGCTGACCGCCACACCAGTGCTAGGTTTTCCATATTTTGTGGCGTTCTTCTGGTCATGTCCTCGACTTTCCTGGCTTTGCCGGTTACCATCTCAGTGTTTTTTCCTCCTACTATGTTATACTAGGTTATACCCGTCACATCTCTACTGGCATGAACTTCGATGCGTGATCCTATACCTGACGTTTCACCGACCGATTCCTCAAGAAATGGTACGTTCCAGTAATCTACTCAAGATCGCTATGTTCCGATCGTGAGCAGCCATAGCACGCCGTCGAGGAGATCGCTCGCCTACTCCACAGTGGCCGATTATGTCCTTCACCAGACTCAGTTACCCATCGGCTCGTTGGACCTAAACTGTTACTGCAGAGCTTTCCATATCAGCTGAGCCCCGACCATGCACACCATCGAAATCCCACTTCTAGCTCACCGGAAGTTCGGAGCGCCGCAGTGGTCCAAGTCTCTCCGCGAGACGATCTTCAAGCGCCGTGCTCCAACTGCCTGCGGAAGACGACGCCGTTCTTGGTAAATGTTACCGCCGCTTCCCCGGCTAACCGATCTTTCACCCCCGGGCCGTATCTTCTGGTGTAGACTACTCTGTCCAATACCCCACTCCGGCGACGTCATAATTTAGTCTCGACGGCTGCGGCGCCGCGGCCGCGAAGCAAGGAGCTATCAGACCATCGGCATCGCCCACTGCACACTCTTTGCGCGGGCTGTGAAGATTCTTCGCAGTACTGACCGCAGCCTCACAAGCGCCCAGCGTGAGCGTCTGTCAGACCTGCAATGCTATGCCAGACGCCCGTGCCAAACGCGTATTACCACTGCGGCTTAGATAGGCTTTAACGGCAGTGCTCCCTGCACCGACGGAGGGGATACATCTCCAATTGAATGCGTAAGTCTGGGGTGTGCAATTGCCCACTCACTGTCACCGGGCGACATTGTTCGGGTCGGCGGAGAAACAGACCGAAGTTTCTGTCGATCCGGGGACGTCATCGGTGCCTTCCTAGATCGACGTCAGACAAGCTGAACATGCGCCGGGAGGCTAACTGACTGAATGAGAGTTCCATGGAAAACTGAGTAAAATTCAAGGATCGCAAGCGGGGATAAACACCGCAAATGCCCCCACGTCGGCGGTGCCAAGAGAATAGGAATAATGTTAAGTACTCGTGCGGCCAGGGCAAGACCAAGGTGAATGTATGCAAGTAATGACATGGGTAAGTGTACGATGCTAAGTATTGATAAGATGCCGTCGACGGATGAGATGAGAATGAACAAATGAACGGAGGGACTAAGCAAGAAGTTGCACAGAATCGAAAACGATGAAGGACTGTCGATAAGGACGAGGAAAGGAGGGATCGGAAAGCAAGAAGGCTACACACCCGCTTTCCTCGCGATGAGCCGTGAACACCAATAGGAAATTAGGTCATCAAGAAGAGATATGCCAAGCACTGGCTTCGTCCATCTCCGCCTCACCACCTTGCGCGCGTTGGCGCGTCCCGGTCATAGAATACCGCATCCAGTGGAGAACCACCTAGACAGATCATCCAAACGCACAGGCAGCAGCGGCCAAAAAGAAAGCAAAGGATATTAGCAAAAGCGCCGCTTTCACCAACCGCACAAAATAGAAGACGGTGTACCAATTGTTATTGAGCTGCTCGATCCAGTGCACCACCAACAACAGTCGCAGCCTTGGGCTCCGTATGGGGAGAAGCTTCGCTTTTTCGTGATCATCGATGGGCAGAATGGACGCGACCCAGTAGGAAAAGGACGAGACGTCAGTGGGCATGCGCCCATATGTGCTTGACAGGCGCTGCACGATCCAGGGCGCGGTGCCGCGCTCGAGCTTGTCGAGGAAAGTGCGGCATTGCGTCATCAAGGCGGTATTGGACGGGTGGCGAGGAGGAGGCAGAGGCAGCGATCTCGATTGTGAGCGCGTGGGACACGGACTGCGTGAGGATGATGCAGATCCCAAAGTAGACGACGGAGTCGCAGAAGTTACGGATGTGGAGGATGCCGAGGGAGGAGCTGCTGCAGAACCTGTGGAGAGGGGAGGCTCAGAAGTGAGTAATTCCGGAGCAGGATCCTCCGTTATATCTTCCGGGTAATCATCGATCCTGCGGTAGTACGGGTGAGGGTGAGACGTCAATCGAGGGCTGGAACGTACCCACCGTTCTATTCTCCCGACCATATAGCCATCCAGAGTGCCGCTCTCCAGTATTCTAAAGCGATAGGTACCCCAGGTCTCCACCAAACTCCGCCCATCGGGTTGCATCTGGACGCTTCTGATTTCAAGCATGGTACCGTACTCCATGTGCGGTGATAGCGCGCCGGGTTTGGGAGGCATGACCATCCCGAAGCAGGGGTTGGGCGATTCGAGGCATCTCCGGAGCATGAGTCGGTACCTGTGGGATCGGGATCGTTCAAATGAGTACTTCTGCGCGTGGATCGGTAGGCTAAAGTACCTGGGTTCGAAGAAGTGCAAGAGGGTAGGCATGCCTGGAAAACTGAGTTGACAGACAAATATAGGGGTATCGAGGCGAGCGTCGCGCTCCTCGGCCTCGATGACCTCGCCACGTTCTCGATGAAGGGCGGGAAAAGCTTCGAGAACTGCGGACCATGTGACTATGGGGTTCGGAAGGCTGAAAAAGAAAGAGAGCACGTACGGAGAGAAAGGATGACCTTATTGGGTGGATGCTCTTGGGTGTACAAGAAACTAGGAAGTTCATGTCTGCAAACCGGACAGGTTGGATTATGATCGAGTGAGCGGTGAAGACACCTTGAACAGAAGGTCTGGCGGGAGATGAGTTATGATTCAGGGAAATATAACGTGAAATACTTGCGTGTTGACAAGGGGTAGTGACGGGTTCGAAGAATAGATTGAAACAGATTCCACATGTGAGTTCAGTCAATAGGTCCTTTTCAAATTGGGCAAGAGTAGGTTCGGAGGTCGGACTGACGGAAGGAGGTTCGGGGGGCAGAAGAGGCTGGTCGTGGCGGGTAGACCGTTGACGAGCGCTCTCTGTGCGGAGGTGAGACAAGAGGTCACCATCGCTGTCTCGATCGTCGTCCTCCTTTGGAGGAGGGTGACGCCTGCGGCGCTTGCGAGGTCTCGACGTGGAATCGGAAGATCTGGAGCGGGTACGACTCGGTCCCGCAACGGCCGACGACGAAGCAAGGGGTTGGGCGGCGTCATCATCGGAGGAGTCGCTGTCGTCGCTGAGATGAAACCGGGGCGGGGGATGCTCGGCCAGGTCTAGCGCCTGCTGAGTGCGGTCAAGAAGAGCTAGGACTTTGGCAATGGTAACGTCTTCACGCGACGAAGGGAGGGGAGAATCCAGAGGCTGAGGGCGGTCGGCAGCAGCGGGGAAGTAGGCAACATTGGAAGACGAGGGGATATTTGGGGACGCGTTATGAGGAGGGGTACAGCGGGGAACGGGACAGGCTCGAGGATGGGTGAGGAGGTGGGTGGTGCAGATAGTGTGGCCGCAGTGTAGCGTGACAGGGACCGAGAGGCGATGGCGGCCAAGGGGACACTGGAGAAGAGGCAGGAGGTGGTGCGGCATAAGAGAGACGTCTTGGGGGGTCAAGGGGTTGCGACGAGTATTTGAAGGTCCAGCATCTGGCACTGGCAGGGAATCGGACTCAGGCGTGGTCGATGCGCCTGCCGATGGGGGCCCGGGATCAGAGTTAGCCTGCTCGACGCGGCTCTCGGTGTCCACCACCTCCGGACGTCGGTGCAAGGCGTCGTTGGGCTCGTCGTCGCGATCCCCGGGCGGCTTGTGGATGGGTGAGTCGTCGTTGGCCATGGCATGGTAGACGCCGTCCTGCCCAGGGTCAGCTGGAGAATGGAAGAACAGACTTGCGTTCCTCGATCCATGCCAGTGCTCATGCATTCGATCAGTTGCAGTGATGGGTCTGGACGCGGTCTAGACCCGGCGATGGAAATGACGTCCTTCATTCACCCAAAACACGTGCTCGGCTATTAATAATTAGCCCTGCTCGCTGTGCTCCCCGTCGTTGGCCCGGTCCCGGACAATGCACAACGCGTCCCGCTCAGGCTCATATCATGTCCCCCGGTCGCCCCCTGCATCCATCTCCCGCCGACAGACCGCTCCTCTCGACAATGCTGCCGGTCCACGGGGACCCACACATCTTCTCATCCCCGCAACTCAATCTTCCGTCCATCCCCACTGTCTGGGTATACCCTTGCGCTTTCAGGTCGTGCACGAGTCTCTCGAGATTCATGGCTACCAGATGTATGCTGTAGAGAAATGGTAAGCGCCATCTCTAACAGGGGCTTCTTCAATCGACGTTCTTTAGGATCGTGGAGCGTAATAGACCTATCGTCGTCCTGGTTGTCTACACCGGAGACCCCTCGCACAAGGCATGTAGGTTTTGAGTGCTTCCATATGTCTTACCAACCAATGCCAGATATCCGTCGTTTCCCTCAGTCCCTCTCCGGACCTCACTCCGTCCGAAGCTCAGGTCGAATGGAACAAGGCCCTCCATCACCTGCGACGCGACGGCGCAAGGCCGAAAGAGGTACGCCCCGCATTTTTACTGCTCTTCCCTCCGCTCACTTTATCAAAGACACCGTACGGTGTACTTATGGCCACCTCACTTGCCCACTTTCGCTCGGACTACACTATAGTCCACATCCCCGACGGCAACTTTCTCGCTGTCCGCGAACAACTCTACACGAACATCAATCTCCTTAGGATGGGCTGCTCAGGCCGTAGTGCCCTTACTCTCGAGGACCCTAGGTATCCTGTCGAAGCTTTTCAATGCTTTACACCCTCTAACCGGCGTACCAGTGATGCAACTAAATCTCGCTTCATCTCGACATACCATTTCCCCGATAACATCGCCTCTTCAGCTGGCCACGTTACTTCCACGGAGAATCTCGTCCCTCCAGTAACAGCCAAATCCCGCTCACACTCCCATTCTGCCTCCGTCGTCGGTGTGTCCTCAACGTCGAGACACATCACGGATAATGCCACCTCTCCTCCGGGATCTGTATCGAAAGGCAGGAACAACATTGGCCTCGGCCTCCCGAACGCGCTTAGCTCTGAGCCCAAGTCATTGTCCTCATCACCGTCCAAGGCGAAACAGACGAAGGATAATTCTGTTTTCAACGCTACCGTGCTCGAACTGGTCAGGCTCATTCAGGCAGGACTAGCCATCTTTGGGATGTACGGGGCAATTCTAGGGCCTCACGGTATGGTTCTCCACCTGGACGGCTTACTATGCGACGAGACTGTCGAGGGTATCCGCAGGTGGATTGTGGAAGTTGGCGAACCGTGCGTCGGGATAGAGGTTTGGTCTGGACCCTTTATATTGACTAAGGCTCATACATCAAACAGCCGATGGAACGCATAGCAGATCCGATGTTCGTCGCTGCTCTGCTCAGTCTGGTGTATTGTGTTCGAAACAAACTCGCAGCGCTGGGCTTCTCTCACGTAAGTTGCTAGTACGCTCGCTCCCTAAAGATCTCGACATCTTGTTTTCCAGGTCGTCCCCAAAGATCCCATCCTCCATCCTCAGAGATTTATTTCTGCCCTCACGACCTATGTCCAAGCTACAAACCCTGCCTATTCCAGCTCAGCCGCTGTCCCCTCCGTCACCCCATCATCAACCTTCCTTCACGACCCCTCTTACTCAAACCTACAACAACACACTGCGTCCACAACGCCTAGTCACTCCCACCACGGGCACACCACCCACGGCTTCGGGACGCCACACGCCGGCGGACACATATTCCCGCTTCATCTGCACCACCTCATCGTGCCTCCCACCTCCCACACACATACCCACTCCACGTCGCCGCAAATGACGCCCTCGACATCCAGCTCCTCGTACTCCAACGCAGGTCCGCAACCCGTGTTCTTGACGCGCGAGCTCGTGGACGCGATCGGGGCGGCGTACGACGCGAAGGCGCGCGTCGCGGACGGGCGCGTGGGCGGACACGGCGTGCGAATGCGCAAGGCGCTCCGGGATAGGCTACGCGCGGGCGTGGACAGCGACGGGGATGGGGCGGAGCGGGAGCGGGGCGCGACGAGCGGGGGTGAGGGCGGGGCGGGCGAGAAGGTTCGGGAGACGCTGGGCGGTGTGGGAACCGGCGTCGCGTCAAGCGGAGGCCAGCTTTTGAGTGGGATCGGGAACCTTGCGAGTGGGCTTGGGCTGGGTGTTGGGGCGGGGAGTGGGAGTGGGGCGGTAGGGGCAGGAGCGTTGTCGGAGCCTACGAACGACATGGCGTGGTTGGTGAAGACGGTAAATGGTGGGAGGGAAGGCAAGGGGAAAGCCAAGAAAGCGATAGGGATGGGCAAAGGAAAGGAGAAGAAAGGCGATGCTGGAGATTCATTGAGTGTGGGCTATGGGTATTCCGGCAAGGAGAAGGAGAAAGACGGAGGCCTGGCGGTGACTGTTCGAGCTCTCTGGTCCGGCCAGGTGGCTTCCCTCTTGAAGATCAGAGAGTGGGAACTCGAAAAGGAGAGGCTGGGGGCTTCTGGAGCTGCGGCTACCGCAGATAGAAAGCGGGAACGCGCGAGCGGTAGGGAGAGGGACAGACTGGCGCTTAGCGACGGAGACGTCGATGACACGACCGCCGCTGCGCCAAAGTCCGAAACAGAAGAGGAGAGCGATGCTGTTGTTCAAGGTGGCGGGTTCGGTGGGATGTGGGGTGAGAAGGTGCAGAAGAAACTGGAGTCCTGGGCGGGGTGAGTACGGAGATCCTGTGAAATCTACAGCTGAATGCTGATACTGCTGGTGCAGACTAGCTCGGAAGCGAGGTCATATGAGTCTCGACCTGACGACGCCTGCGTCGAGAGGTTTGGGAGAGAAAGATAATCCGCCTGGAAGCAAATCTCCTTCAGTCATCGATCCACTGTCAACTGCCCGTCCGAACAACCACCAGGGCGGATCGCTTCCCTTGTCACCCACGCTTCCTCCAATGGCCTTTGTGGCGTAAGTTTTCCGCTCGCTGCAAGTCAATGTCTCGAAACCAAATTCATTTCCCCCCGCCAGTGGGGACGGCGATCCAGATGACGACGACCTCCTCAGCAGCGGCCAGGTCTCGCCAATAGGTGTGTCTGCGTAATTTTCCTCTTGGGGAACATCACTAAGGATCCTATTCTTTCGACAGATAATTTACGACCGAATCCGTTCCATCTACTACACGACGGGCGGTCGCTTGAAAGCACGGTGCAGACCACCAATTCCAACACGGACTACGAGCGCAAAGTCACCGAATTCAACCAGAAGCGGCCGTGGGGCAGTCGGATACCACAGCAGAATCGCGTGTCGAGCTGGGCAGATCCGGTTAGTAGTGCCCGTGACATACTGGATGAAGACGGGTCCGACTTGCAGGGCCGTTTTGGTGGTAATGCAAAGCCGAGACGGAGGAAGCGGGGCGACACAATTGGCAGCTTACTCGGCAAGGTGAGCATGCTGAATGAGGAACCGGAGGAGAACGTGGCAGACGACGAGGTCGATGACGGACAAGAGGAGTACGGGATCCCCAGCAGGCGGCTTCAAATGTTCGGGCCTACAAGGTAAGGAATCATTTCTCAGACGTCAAAATGCGGTTTTCTTATTTTCTACAGACGGCGGAGTTTTCATGACGTCGATTCCTTGCGGGGGATACGCGTACTCGCCATTGAACGCATGCGTGTGGATGTTGAACTCGCTGGCCAATTGCTCGTCATGTCAAGGAGGGAACAGCATTTGCAGAACGTCCTGGCATGTTTACAAGTCGTCACGGAGAAATTGTCGAACACCAATACGTTCCTCCGCGAAGACTATGAGTCTCACCTTCCTTTCCTTTCCAACCTCGAAGCACGGACGCAAGTGATATCTGCCATCGACGCGGAAAACGCAAAAGCGGACAAGACGTCGCAAGCTACTCACACTCTGCGCTACGAGGGCGAACAGTTCCGCATAGCCGATCTCTGGCATACCGCCACACCGCCGCGTCAGAAGGTGCTTGAGCTCCGCGAGAAGGTCTTTGGAACGGGCGGGCGGCGCCTCCCTCCTGGTGTTCACGGTGCACATGGGCCGTTCAATCGATTGCAGTGGACGCTGGATGGCCGCAAACGCCTGGTTGATCATCTTGGGCGGACGGAAAGTGAGGCGGAGGAGGAAATGCCGGGCATTCCGTACCTTGGTGTTCACGAGGAGGATGAGGAGGACGCGGTGGAGCACCCTGGTATCAAACCGATGTGGCTGCTGCGTTTCTTCACCAGTTGGGGTGCAAGATGGGGAGCCCCTGCTCCTGCCGCTCCGCCTGGAGAAGATGATACTGCTAAAGGGACATCGGAAACCGCATCTCATGCCAATGAGAAAGCGAATGGGGCCGGTAACGGGGTAGTGGCGAGCGCTGATGAATCAAGCAGCCAGGGCGTCAAGAAGCGGACGTTTACGCGACGTGCTGAGGAGGATGAAGACGTACCTTCAATTTCTCTATCCTCCTGATATCACGCATATACTCATTCACAATCTCCCGTCCGCTCACTCTTACATCACCAGACACTAACATCGCAAGGAAGTACACCCAATTAATTTATCAATATCCAATGTCTAGATACGGGTATAACTTGTTTATGGGGTCATTTACATCACTTGCGAACGACCTTGCCCTGAGTTTTCCTCAAAGCACGCTTGCGCTCTTTTTCAAGGACCTAAACGAAAGGCGGTGAATTTCTGTCCAGAGAGATACAGCCCCCAATCTCACCTTCTGCTGCTCTGCAGCAGGGAGCTTGGCGATTCTCTCCTCTTCCGCTCGGCGTTTCGCGGCCTTCCTATCTTCAGCGGCCTGCTCCAACTGACGAAGGGTCGGTCATTAATCTCATATGGCTTAGAAGAAAGGAGCATGTACATACCTCTTCCTTCTTCTCTTTCTCAGCGTCAGCTTTGAGAGTCTTATCAAGTTCGTCCCTAGTCTTCTTCAGCTTGGTCTTAGTCTCGGGACGGAGGTTGACGGTAGAGAGCGAATCAATCAACGAGAAGACCGCATTGATGAGATCAAAGGTGTCCTCGACGTTGCCGGAAGGCAGCGAAAGGCTGAGGATGACGTGCTTCTGGCGGGAGCTGGCAGGCAGAGGTGCGTCCGGGCGGATGCGCGGTTGGTCCGTTACCTATGTTTGGTTCAGAATTCGTATGCGTTCGCGAGTAAGAAGAGCGGGATGCTAACAGATAGCGATCGGAAGTAAGGGAGCATCTTGGGATTGTTCAACGCGGCGATGAGTTGGGGCTTGAGCAAGTTATCGGTCACGTCAGCAAATTCTCCAACCATGGGTCAGCCTATCAGCGACGTTGCAAGGTACAGGAAGGTCATACCGGTCATGACGGATAGCGAGGGCGGAAGAGCAGGATTCTCAGAGGTCTTCGTGAAGGTCTGCGTCGAGTAATTGAGAATTTGATAGGTTGGGCAGCGGCATCACGTACCAAGTCCCATCGGTCATCCTTGATGGACAAAAGCTCATCTTTCGCGACTACGGCCCACACAAAGTCCTGGGTCAAAGCTCCGGGAGACAGTCTGAAGTCGAGGGTGACATCATCCTTGGGGCGGTATTGCAGGTCAATGAAAGTCCTGGCAAGTTGGTAGAACCGTTGCAGAAAGTCGTGACGTGGCTTGAGCGTAAAGACCGTGTGCAGAGTCATGACATTGCGTCGCCCTGTAGAGAAGTTGTAGAAGTCGGAGTATCCATCCTTGGTCAAGCCAGTTTTGCCCAAGGGTTTTGAGAACTGTTGCTCGAGGATCGGACGATACGCGTTGAACCTGATTCAGGGGTCAACAGGTTAGCTTCGGAAAGCGGCTGGCGCTGTAATGACGTGCCATTTGTTGACCTTTGCTGAGTTCCTGGAGATGCCGACAGTTATGAGAAGGATGTACGCGAGAAGGCCGGCGAGGAGATAGACCTCAGTCTGGAATACTAACGCAAGTTGAAATGAGATGGGTAAAAAAAATCAAGAACGTAATACTCACAAGCGGGCCTGAAGACAAATATGGACCACTTGTACTCGAGACCGTCGTATTCGACAGGATTAATGTGGGGCGGAGGCGTGAGGCCAGCGAGCGCCGTGGTGAGCAGAGACCCCATGAAGAGCGCGAACCACGCAAACGCAGACCAACTTCTATGATCGGCGTTCGCCGAAGTCGCCAAGTCTATTTCTTCTTCTTCCATCAACGACAGGTACAGCGATATGTGATCGCATCCAACAATGCCTCCCCCTGTTGTCCATGTGAGCGGCGACTCGTTCACGCCCATCTCACCAGCATCTCCCCCGTCTCCAACCATACAGCAAAGTTCGTCTCCATCATCGACGGAATCCCTTGTACGTTTGCTGCTTGTGGGCTCGCGAATACCTCAACGAAGCCGTCGCAGAAACCCACCGACTTCGGCGCGTTTGTCGTCCAGGTCCTCGCACGGTCTAAGCGCGATTCTGGGGAATTCGACCAGGCTCTTCTCCGTCAGTGCGTAGGCCTCGCTTCGTCGTTTCTGGTCACAGACGCTACCACCAATGCCGAAACGGGGTTGAAAACATGGACGGTTGGCTTTAACCGCTTGGTGGATGTCCTTGTCGCGCTCCACGCGAGAGACGAATTGGAGCTAGAGACGATGAGTGCCGCGTCGAGGGCATGCTCGGAATGCTGGAGCACGTCTAGCTCATGGCGGGGGCTTGAGCCCTGTCGAGAGAGTGTACGTGCGGTGGCGACCAAGCTCAAGACATTGCTAGATTCAAATGGAAGGACTTATCGAGGTAAATTTGATCCACGCTGCTTGCGTTCCCTCTCATTTCCGACCTCAGGCCAGGCGGTCTACGCCCCATGAATGAACTATGTAGTTGAGTAATAGTATTTGAACTTCAATTCACGCGAGGGCACGGAAAACGCGTCCCCATAAGACCGAAGATCTACAGTCTATTACATGTGGAGCTTGGAAGCCAGACTACCCGCTCACGAGACCGCCGAGGTTGTCGTAATACTAATACTAAGTTACAGTACTTCGCATGCTTCCCGGCAGCTGACCCAAGTGACCCCATGTCACATGACAACGCCCAACGCTCAGCTTGTGTTGCAACACACAACATTCTCGTGTTCGTTGATTGTACATTGGTTCTGTTTTCGAATTGTTCTATAATATACCTCGATAACCAGCGACGAAGACGGCCCATGATTTGATCCAGCGCGACGCGATAAAGTATTACAACGAGGCTGCAACGTTCGTCGACGGCCAGGTGCTGTCAAGGATCGGCATCGACGAGTCGAAGCGAAGAAACTAGACACTCACTATGCATCTCCTGCGCGCTTGAAGCCGTACTTGCTCACGAAGGCGTCTAGTTCCTTGGGACCGCGCGAGCCGTAGGGGTAGGGGAGAGGGCGTGGCGGAGGACCGGCAACACCGTCTATCCAGTGAAGGACGGGAGTGAAAATCTACGGGAGATCAAAGCTCAGCGACGGTGTGCCCTGTGGCGCTTCGGACAAGTACACCGACCTTCCAAGCGACGTCGAGCTCGTCGTTGCGAACAAAGTTGGAGTGGTCACCCCTCAGCACGTCAAGGATGAGTGCCTCGTAAGCCTCGGGGATCTTCGACTCGGTGAACCGCCGCTTGTATGTCAGGTCCATCTCCGTAGGGATCGCGCGGGTATACAACCCAGGGGTTTTCGCGTTCAGCTTTAGATAGACGGCCTCGGAGGGCTGAATGCGGATGACGAGCTCGTTGCGCGCGATGTCCTTGAAAATACCCTGTGTTACGTCCTTGAACTGCATGCGGACCTCGACTTTGGCTTCGTTGAGTGCTAGTTTGAGCAGTTAGCTACATGAACATCCTGTATCATGAGATTGTGGCTTCACCCTTTCCCGCCTTCATAATAAACGGAACGCCCTCCCATCGGGGGTTGTTGATCCAAAGTGTCGTGGCAGCGAAAGTTGGGCACCTAGAATTAGGCGGAACCGTCTCGTCATCAAGGTAGCCCGGTTTCCCGTTGGCAGCCACATATTGACCCAGAAGCGTGTCTTCTCGCTCTATGGGAGGAATACAGCGCAGAACTTTGACCTATGATTCGGAGCGTCAGACTTGTATAAGACGAGCGTGTGATCGAAATTGCCTTCTCGTCGCGGATATCCTCTGCGGAGAAAGACACTGGGCGCTCCATGGTCAAGATACTCAGCACCTGTAGCAAGTCTATCCAGACCGTTGAGCGAACAGTCTGTCATGACAAAGATCACAACGCACGATTTTGAAGAACGTCGCGGATGATACCGAACTCGTCGAAATATCCTCCACGACCCTCGGTACCAAAGGGCTCCTTGAAGGTGATCTGGACGTTGCTGACCGAGTTCTTGTCCCAGGCTGCCCCCATCGCAACGTTGGCAAATCGCAGAACGAGGAGGTTCTTCACCATTTCCTTCCCGAGATAGTGATCGATACGGAATGTCTCATCCTCTGACCAGTATTGTTTCAGTGCACTGAGCAGTTCCCGGCAAGAGTCGAGATCCTTTCCGAAGGGCTTCTCGATGATGATTCTGTTGACACCTCCCTTTGTGACATAGCAGTGTTCTCTGAGATTTTTAGCAACGGGGATGAAGACATTCGGCGGGAGGGCCAGGTAGAAGATACGGTTGGCTTCTTTTGATTGGTATGTGGATTCAATTTCCTCCAGGTGTTTGTTGAGGTTGTCGAATGAGGCGCCGTCGTCGTAGCTACCTGAGATATAGCTGGAGATGTCCTGGAATTTCTGAATGAGACTAGCAGTTTCAGGCTCGTTCTCGGGATTTTTGATATGAGAGGTCAAGCGCCTGAGGAATTCTTCACGATCCATCTTCGTTCGAGCATAGCCGACGATTCTGACATCTCTCGGGAGGAAACCCTGGCGGAAGAGACCAAAGAGCGCCGGGAAAGTCTATGGGAAGCGAGATCGGTCAATTGCGCGCGATAGATATGCGCTTGACGCGAGTAGTGTACCTTTTTCTTAGCAAGATCCCCAGAGGCGCCGAGCACTGCAGAGGTGGGGTGGGTACGCAATGAGATAAGAGAGGTTAGCACACTGACCGACAATAATCGTGTTGTCCTTGAGTTCCTGATGAGCCGTCTCCATGGACGGAATAGTGCCAGAAAGGGAGCGATTGCGTGTCATTGTGTAGGAGGGAACGGGGGAGAAGAGGAGAAGGATGGAGGGAAGCTTACAGGGTTGTGGCCGGGGGACGGGTGGATGATGATCCAAGGGTGGATGATGCAGCTGAGTTGCTGCTGAGTGATCGCCTGTATCGACACCACCGATTATCTCCACCGGACAACCTCGGCCCGTCGGCGAGATCCTCCGGTTGCACGTTTGTTCTCGCCCACCCAACCATGCCAACCGTCCCAAACACCGCGCCAAACGGCCAGCTCGGTATCCCACCCTCCCCAGACGAGGTCATCGATAAACTCCGCGACCTCGTTTCTGGCAACCACCTCGACCAGGATGCCGCCGCCATCCAAATCCGCGCCATGGCTCTCTTCGGCCGTCTCAAGGCCTTACATCGCGCCGCAAATACTGCCACTCGCGTTCGCAAAGAGGCCACTGCCCAAGCACGGCATAACATGGATGAGTCGCATCTTGGCCTCCAGAACCTCTTGTACGAAAAGCGTCACCTCGAGCGGGAAATAGAGAAGTGTCGACAGTTTGCGTGAGTGTCCGTTATTTATCGCAGGCTGTTTGCGTGTCTGAAATCGCGTGGAATTTTTCCCAGCTCCGTATACCAGGACGTCCCTCTGTATAGTCTTGAGGAGTTCAAGAGGCTGGCCCCGGAGGAAGCCCGCTCGGAAGACGTACTTTCCGATGAACGTCAACTCATGCTCAACCGGCTGAGCTTTGAACTCGCGGAACGCCAGCGGTAAGGCCCTGTCCCAATCACATGGCCCGGTACCAACTTACCAACACGCTCGTAGCCTTGACCAAAAGAGAAAGGAGCTCGTGCAACGCAAGGAAGACCTGTTGAAGGAAAGCAAGACTAAAGCTGCCACAATGGACAACGTAAAAGCACAGATTGACCAGCTCATAAAGGTACGACGTCCCTGCTCTCCTTCGCAATCTGGATTCTCAATGCATTCTCTTTCGTTTTTTTCTAGTCCGCGGCAGATACCAGAAAGAAAATAGAAAGTTTTGTACCCTCAATACAAACCACAGATACTACTGCACCAGGCTGACATATGTCAGCCGACTTCCGAATGATAAGCACGCCGCGAGTTATTTTCAAGTCTTGTTCATGGGGAATAGTACAGCAGCCAATGAATTACAGCGACAGAGGAGATCCAGGAAATAAGAGCAGCAAGAGGTTGCGCTACGGTGATGATGTGCAAAGACTACAGAGTTGGGACGTGTGGCAGATGTACAAGGGCAGAATGATGCGAGGATATATATGTAGACACATTGGAGAGGCGTGGCCAAGGACGATGATGAATGCAAGTGGAGGAACGAGAGGATGTCATGAGGTGGCCATCTGCGAGGGATATCATTCACCGTCGCTGATGCTGCCCACGTCGCTCATTTCCTCATCTTGGTCTTCGTCGTCGTCTTTGCCATCTGTTGCCGCATCTGCTGCCTCCTTGGTCGCGAATCGTTGCACGTATTCTGAGAGAAACAGTGTAGCAACGAATCAACGCAGCCCGCAAAAATCAAAAGAATGGGACACTTACCTTTCACCTTTGCCTCGTACTCCTTGGGGTGGCGCATGAGAAGTGCTGCAGCTTCTCCGTTCAATGGGTCGTTCGGGTTCGGGTAGCGCAACAGTTGGGGAAGGAACACCTCAAAGATGTTGATCATGTCTACGTTACTCCTGTAAATGACTCGAATTGTACATCTAAGGGACATGTACGCACCGAACATTGGTGACCACGTCTGGTTGATCACGTCGAGACATACGGAGCCGCTTCTGACGAAGACATAAGTCATCTACGGCTGCGGAAGAGAATCATGCGTACAGTTCATCGATGTTAGGATGGAATATCTTATTCATGAACCCAATACTGGGTGATTTAAACGGGTATTGATCTGGAAGCTCTACATGAATCTTCCATACCCCTCCAGCAAACGGCGCTAAGTGTGATTGCAATGATCGATACCGAGGTGCCGGGAGAGGGAGAAACTGGGGCGTACTCTCGGCCGGGCCATAGAATCGGACGTAAAACTCCTGCATACTGTCGTTCACCAAGGAGACCTCATAATCGGACATCAGCCTGAACAAGAGTCAGGGAGCAGAGCAGCATGAGAGGCGAGAGCGGCGCACATCTTCATGACATCGGTCTCAATTCGACGCTTGCTGGGATTGGCGTAGATAGTATGAACCAGGTATGTCAAGGGGCTTAATAGGGGTCAAAGGAAAGTACTCATCATAGTGTCGACTCAAACGTGCAGGAGTTACGGTGGTCGCGAACGATGCTTAGGAGGCGAAGGGAAAGAACAAGGGACGGAACCGGCCGAGTTGTGACGGTCTTGACGATGGGCGATCGAGTAATAATTAAGCGCCGTTTGCGAGCATGTTGTCCTTATTCATCCATATGCCTCTTACGATCACACAGCTTCTAGAACGACGGGCGACTTGCGCGCCCACGCATTAAATATCTCAACTGAGTACAAGGCGGCCTGCCACCGATACCTCAGCTCTAGAAGAATGTGTAGTCCTCAACCACACAGTAAATGTCGTCGGCAGAACAAGGATATGGGCGCATCCCTGCAGTAAACCCTGGCTCTCTCCCTTTACCAGTGGCCGCAGACACATAGTCCAACTCCCCCGCAGACCCTGGATCGACCGACCGATGCGACATGGCACGCCAGGCCAGCAACATGGCTTGCCTCTCGCGTCAGAGCTTGGCAGGCGAGACACATGTCCGAACAGCTCACCGATCCAAAACAGTCCGAAACCGCAGATCAGTACCATCTCCTCTTGCGCTTGAGTCAAGAGCTGTCCGTCTCGTCTGTGGTGCATCGTAACGCTTGAAGTGGATCAATTACTGGTAATGAACAGATGGTGCAAGGCCTACTGACAGCCACATCAATGAACAGATGGCGAGGATCGCCACGGACGTCTGCGTTAGATGGAATGCATCTTGGGAATGGCGTCAAGAAATTTTCGAGTATAAAGACACAGCGTCCTACGGAGGGAAGACATCAACTTCGTCAAGAAGTGTCCTGCGGAAAGGGCGACAACGACTGTCCAGAGCAAGTCAGATATACCCTTGCGACCTTACATGCAAATTCTCGTACCTGCGATTGTTGAACGAACGGGATGATCACGGAACAGTGGCATTGTATCTTGATAGATGGCAAGCAAGCTTGAAGGCATTTACTCTGCTGCTGAGCGCACTTTTATCGTTCCACGAGGAGGGGACAACGAGGCATAGCACGTTTCCCGCACGCGCATCAACGACGTTAAACGTAAGACAGGTAGGTATATGTACAACGTGGAGGAAATCAATCTTTGGGGTTGAATCTCTAAGATATCAGTAAAACGTCCGGCTCGTCAACCCTCGTTAAATCGTGTATGCATAAGTGGGAATCTTCTTCGTTCTGTTCCGTTCCTTCGAAACTTTCATGCCATGGGTACTTGAGTGACCGTGGCTGGTTGTCCATTCACTCCAGGCTGGATGACAATTGTCTGACCAGGGTGCATCCCGGCGCTCGCGGGTGGTTGAGCGTACTGGTATCCTCCAGAGTAGGCCATCATCGGTCCTGCGGAAGTATTGTAGAAGCCAGGAGCTTCTCCAAACCA
Source organism: Lyophyllum shimeji (assembly GCA_026008595.1). NCBI lineage: Eukaryota > Fungi > Basidiomycota > Agaricomycetes > Agaricales > Lyophyllaceae > Lyophyllum > Lyophyllum shimeji. Next base: position 1,660,322 of record BRPK01000001.1, on the reverse strand, counting down.
CCCGAGTTCTGCGTGAGTTCAAAGGAGGTGTAAGCCATCGCGCTTCGAGGGGCTTACTCCAAATCATACGCTTACCGCGAATAGGCTCTCTCCAGATAGCGTATCGTCCGAACATTTGTGCGAGGCTTACCAAGCGGAAAAGAATGAGTAGGGCCAATGTATTCAGAGCAAAAAGCATCCATGAGAACGCCTGGATGACTTTCATTTCATAGCAGTAGGTTTGCGCTGGCACTGGCAAGGTAATCGTGTGAGCCTGAAATTGACGGACACCGTGCGACGGAACTCACTGTCGCCGGTCTTTGTCGCGGTTCGTTGGCCGGCAAGGCCGTCACACTGAACAGTTCCTATGATATCGCTGAAAAAGGGGTGTCTCTTACCGGCGTTGCGTACGCTCGTTGGGCGAAAACTTACTTTGACCATGCTCCCATAGCTTCAGTGCAGTGAGCCAATATACTCGACGGAGCGAAGCAAGTTCATACGGACCTAACCACATTGCTCCCACTATAAACAATAATACAGCTTCGGTTCGCGGCTGTGCCCATTGCACCCTAGCGCAACGTCAGAGGTGGATATTCATGATACCGTTGATAGCGACCCTCACGATATGAGGAACAAGAATATGGTCAAGGATGGTACAATGAGCGAGAATATCGTGAAGTCGCCTGTGGGACTGGTAAGTAAAGCTAGATGACCAACCGTTTGCGTAACTCACGATGCAGCTTCGGAAGGAACAGGTTGGCAAAATTAGCCGCCAGTCCCAGGACAGTTGCTGACAGCCGTCGGGTCAAAAAGCGTCCACCACATAAGTATCATCAGGCTACCGACCTGAGAGGGCGAATACGGCAACTAAGATTTTGGTAATTTCGACGACGTCAGATTTCGCTGGAGATTGAACTGCTGCAGAGACTCACGATAGAAGCCAATTCTGTAGTTTCCGAAGAGGACAGTCATTCAGATCGTGAATTGTCGGAAAATATACAAGAGGTATGCGTAATGGGCAGAGTGATCGCACAACGCGCCATCAACGTTAGTAACTCAGTATCCCCTCGAACGTCACTTGAAGTTGGTCACTTGCAAACTCGCTTCTTTCCTTCCACATCACGTGGGCGTTGACGCGTCGCGGGCCTCTGAATTACTTGTATGCATTGGTCGTCGTCAAACGCGTCAGTACATGATTTGGTTTACTAATATACCTTCCTCCTACATTGCGAGACCGAAATAAAATAAGCTGGTGGTACATATATACGTAAGTCTATCTACATTATCGGTCACCTAGAACCGCGAGAAGTTCGTGAGAGGTTCGGGTTGATCATGTTGCCGCGTTCAAATGAATTCGTGGAGTACGACCCGGGCATGGAACTCTTGCCAGAGTTTCCCGATAGCTGCCGCATGGGGCCGTTGGGAAGAGGTTTGTCCGAACTTCCTGTTCGCCCCGTCGGCCGGCCATTTGCATACGGGCTGCGCCGCTCTGAATAGCTCTTTCTAGCACCAGACGGCGCGCCTGATACACCGGCAATAGGGAGAATGCTTGAAGATTGGCTGTTGCCGCGCTTCACTCCGTTGCCATAGTCGTTGAACCATGCGCAGGATGTGACGGGCCCATGCCACATGTGCTCGTCTCCCTTGTTGTGTCTTCGAATGGCCAAGAACAAGAGCCCCAGACAGAAGAGCATAACTGTGAAGGTATATGAGGAAGATCTGGGGTATCCATGTGGTGTAGACATACCGAGGGCTGCGTTCATCAGCGAAAACGACATAAGGACACGATACATTGCCTGGTACTGGGCAGTGTGGACTGCTTCGTGTTAGGGCACGCGGGCTCCTGGAAACTAGGCTTTACTCACAGCTCGCTGCGGAATCATCCAGCGGCTGCGTGGAGGACTCAGAGGCAAAGCATTCCACATCGGCCGACTGCGATTCGGAAGTCGCAAGGAAGACTCCCAAAACTGGAAAATTGCAGGTAAGCAAGCATTCTTAGGAGATCTTGGCCAGGAACTTACCAAGCCAGAATGTCCCGGCGAGTCCCAGACATGCCAGCTCAATTCTGGTGGATATGGGATTGCGCTCCCGAAGGAAAAAGCTGAACCCGAGACTACGACGATGCGTTTTGAGTTAGTGGCACGCACTGCGAAGTAGACGAGCACGTACAGGATGATAAAGATAAATAGGCTGGCTGTGCAAACGAAGATGGCAAAGGGCACGAAACGAGCTGCAAAAGCGCTCAGCAAGGGGAGCCGCTAAGGCTGATATAAGGCGTACTGAGATCAGAAGCAGCTAGGACGTGCTGGAAGTGGCCAGCCATCGCCAGGCAGATAAGTGTGAATAAGAGGACCGTCCCTAGAAGCGTGTCAGCGAGGAAGCGACGCAAAGGCTGATCAGACTCATACCATACACACTGGTACGGACGATGTTGAAAAGCGAAGGCATTCTCGAGCGGCGAGGAGGAGATGAGGGTTCGGATGCTTGTCGAGCGCGATGCAGGGGATTGAACGGCATGATAAAGCATTAGTCAATTAGCAACACGAGGCTACCATGAAGCAGTGATTCCGGAGATGGCGTGTACAGCTTGAGGCACGCGTGTTGGGGTCGTGAATGCTGATCAAGTCGTGCGCCGTCAAATCTAGCCTGCAGGCGATGCCTCGAAACGCTCAAGACGTGCAGACAATGGCCGCGAGGGGGCTGAGAGCGGTTCCCCGATGCCCAGTGAAAATTTCGACGAGAAGAGGGTTACATAAGTAACGAGGGTACAAGTTATTTGGAGACGAGCCTCGAGGCACATTGTGCACCGCCACCTCGAATCCAATCACACGATTGATCACGGATGCAGACCCTTCCCTCGTCTTGCCGGTACCTCTACATCCAAGGCTTCGTTCAGCCTACATGCACAGGGCATGAATAGATACACATGTCGTCTCGAGTTGTCATTTATTTCGCTCCGACTTCGAGACGCAAGGCAGCCCCCACCTCCGCATAAAATGCAAGGCATTCTGGGTTCGCCAGAGTCGCGGGGTTAACGGTGGAGAGAGGAGCACCGTTGATAATCTGACCGGAGTTGAGCGGGACGTTCGGCGAAACGATAGACTCGTCGTACCTTCTTCACAAGTACTTCCACACGCTTGCCGTTCAGGGTGTATGGAATGTCTGCGGTCTGTATGATCTAGCGGCGCCGGGGTCGACATCAGCGATGCGTCGGCATCAGTACTAACGCAATAGACTTCGTACCCGGGCTGGCACATGCCTAGGACTCCTCCTGTTACGAACCTCCGTCTTGATTTTTTGCTCCAGATCTGCAGAGAGGACATGCCCTTCAGGTAGTTTGACAAACAAGATTACCCTTTCATCGGCACCGCCGTCAATTTTCTGGCCAACAGCAAGTGAGTCCACGATGGTCTGCTCCGCGCTGGCACCGGAGAAGCACAAGTCGAGCACGTCGTACAATTCCGATGATCCGAATCGGATTCCTCCGGGGTTTCTGGGGTGCAGGAGTCAGTCGACCCATCCACATGTTCAGCTGCGCACATAGAACACAAAAGACAGACAGTACTCCATCTGAGCGACCCAGCATCACCAAACCCCCTCCATTTCCGCACCTCGAACGTGTGATGATAATGTGATCACCGTGGTCTTTTGGAGCAATCAAGGAAGGTCGAAGGTCAGCTGGGCGCACAAGGAAGACGAAGACTTACACCAGACGCCCTCGACATCAGAGAAATATGCTTGCTGATATCGGTAACTTGCGGCCTTAACATTCTCATCCGGTGCAAAGCCGGGCAACGGCCAAAATCCGAGAGGCATGCAAGGGAATGGCTTTACACAGACAAGTTCTCCGGGTTCATCAGGCGCGCAGAGCGTTCCGGACGGCGAGAAGCTTTCGACTGCCATTCCCAACATGCGGCATTGGATCTCGCCACGATATACCGGAAGTGCCGAGCACATGCCGGCGAATAAGGAACATATGTCGGTGCCACCTATGAAGTAGTCAGCATCCGACTGAGTGGTAAATAAGACGGCGGCGAACCTGTGATCGATCCTAAAAGAACATCTTTACGAATGTGCCTGTAGACATAGTCGAATAAGGGAGGTGCCAGAGGAGAGCCAGTTGAGTAGATGTGTCGCAATGTAGACAAATCATGGTGTTCACGAGGTCGGTACACTTTCTGAGCGTCGTATTTCAGATGCAAACAACAAGGGCGTCACGAAAAGAAGTACCGAGAGATGATCGATGTACTTCGCACTGGTACCATATATTGTTATACCGAGCTCGTCGACTAGCTTCCAGAGATACGAAGGGTCTCTCAATGGACTACCGTCGTAGAGCACCAGAGTCGAACCCAGGCTGAGACCGCTCACGAGGAAATTCCACATCATCCATCCCCTTCATGCTTTCATCAAAATCCGCGTGACTTCGAACAGAGGAGATACTTACGTCGTTGTATAGTAGAAGAAGACATCCTCCGGTTTCAGGTCTCCACAGATGGCGAACTCCTTCTTGGCCTGCAGTAGCATCCCGCCCGCGCGATGGACGATAGGCCTGACAGATCGGTCGACGAGGCTTGTAACGTTGTAAAAATGACCTACTTCGGACGGCCAGTGGTACCGCTACTGAACAGGATCCATAGCGGGGTGTCAAAAGGACCTCTCCTCCACTCTATCTCCCCCGAGGAGGTGCGGCCAAGTTTGCATTCCCCGCCGTCTGCCAAGAACGAATCCCAGGAGATCCATCCCGGAAGCCAGTCTCCACGGTCTTCAGGATGTGGTATCGTATGTATAATAATAACTTTGGACGGTGTAATGCCTTTCTTGGAGAGCCCAGAAAGTAACACGGAGAGTTTGGCAGTATGCCGGTGCACCTTCGCATTATATCTATGCCATGTCAGGACCACACGTCAATTCATACGGCGTGAACCTACACTACGGCATCGACGGCAAATATGAACTTTGGTTGGACTTGTTCAAATCTAAAGTCGTGTCAGATCGGGTGGCGCAAATACAGGTAGATGTACTTGCCGCTCCAGCACCCCTTCAGGACCAAAATCAGCAGCCGCGCTTACCCAGATGCCACCAACGGCCGCAGTTGCAAGACATGCGACCACGTTTTCCTAAATGCCGGGAGTACACCGGTAAGCACATATACGTAATGTGTCATCAGAAGCCAAGGGTTGGCGTGTGGGCTCATGGGACTCGACAAGACGTCTTCATCGACGAAGCGGACACGTTTTGCGACAAGAGCCAAGAAATGCCACTTACGATGCAGTTTGATGAGTAAGAGCCAACACGGTCGCCAGGTTCCAAGCCGTTTAGCAGGAGTGCTGATGCCAAGTCCGCCACTAAATTGTACAACTGAAGGTAAGTGCATTTCTGTAACTCGGGCGAGGGAAAGTCTGGTGTTGGCTCGGCTGCAGTGAATGGCAATTAGACCCTTAGTCGGGAAGCCAAGACAATGCTAATCACGGACTGGCTTGGATGAAAGCCAGCTTGGTATCAGAGCGGCAGTGCAGCATGTTCTCGGCCCAGCTGAGCTTCGCCTCAGAGAACCTGTCCGCAGTAAGTGTGAAAGGTGTGCGAGCGGCATGTGGTAAACTGCTGACCAGGCCGGATTCGAGGGCGGTAGAGCTGAGGTATCCACGAGACATGATTGCCTTTGTGACCGATGATGTTGGTCTCATCCCATACGGCGCTCCAAAAGTGGTCGATATGTGTGGTTGACCAGAGGTACAGCTCCTCGTATGACTTGAGCGATAAGCCAAGCTTGGCGTTGATCCGAGCAAGAAAACGAAAAGTAGCAGAATCTTCAGGGTTCAGAGGTCTGTAAAGGGGCTCGTCGTTGGACTGCAAAATGGCCATGGAGGTGGTGGTGGTGGTGGTCAGTGGTAAGAAGAATTTGCCTCCGTAGTGAATTAACAAAAGGGGAGTGGACCGTGGACGGGAATCCCACCGGAGCCAAGGGATTGCCCACACTCGCGGGAAATCTGGAAATGACAGGGATCAGTGCGGGGTAAAATAAAGTATAATACTCGGTGTCCGACTCCGAACTGTGACGGTGTCACGCGCCACGCACGTTTGAGGAATGACTCGAGATAAGAAAACATTTTTATTAGAAAGGCGCCATCTCTGTTATCGTCTTGTCTCGTACCACCCGTGTCTGGTGCTCCATTCATTTCCATCTCATTTGGCTGTGCCCGTGCCACGTTTAAAACCGTCCAGCCCGCCCATCCAGTCCTTTCTTCGTGCCCCCACTACAGTTACTTCTAGCGACTGAACGCCGCTCATCACCGCTGCTTTGCCACCTGTTACATGGACAAGTTCCTTGCCCCTCACACCCCAGAAGCCGCCGCCCACATTCACCTCAGGTATCTACCAGCCTTTGCTTAATATTTCGTGCGTGCTGACACCTTCTCCAGCGAGAACTGGCTCAACTGGGACTCAGACCATCCCTCCATCAACGAGACTCTCGTTGCTGGTTGCGCTTCCTACCGCGCCTTTGATCGCTATCTCAGCGGCGCCGACCTGTTCCTTCATCCCCGCAACAGAGCTGAGCTTGAAAGCATTCTGTGAGCACGCCATTGCGCCGCGTCATCCTATCCACATCTGACATCCCCATTAGCAAAAGATACTCCTACGACGTGATTCACAACACCATTGCAAGGAGTCGCTCCACATTGCAGCCCGGCGGGTACAGTAGAGTGAGTTTTCAACATCTTGTGCACCATCTATTGCTGCTTACATCGTGGTCAAGGTCTGCCACCTCGCCGAAAAGTCAATTCGAAATGTCCTGAACACCGCAGACAATACGCCCTTCCTTCTCGCCCTGCATTCCTCCAGGTCGATCTCCACGTCCCACAATGCAGACTGCTCCACCAGTCCCAGATCCATAAAGACCAATTGATTGTCTCTCTTTTGCCAGTTCCCCATTGCGTTCCGTTTGTCATCGTCATCTGTATTATTCCTTAGTTGACGCGTATTGCGGCACAATACCGTCTTGTACCTTGGGCTATCTGTATATGTATCAACCTCCTTGTGGTCCGCTTATCGTTATTCTTCTTAGATGGGCATCAGCTGTTCTCCCCCTACCCTACGTACGCATACATACACGTCTGCAAGTAGATTTTTGACCAATGTCCGAAAAGCAGCACAGTAGTATGAAGCTCGCGTGTGGATCTAGATGTCCATGGGTTATTTTTGGCATTGTGTGACAGGGAAGCGCATGAACACGAACGTGCGAGGAATGACCCAAATCGAGCGATCACTGTCCAGGACGTCCAAGCACCTCTCTTTCACAAATCTCACCCGTCAATACCTATCCAGCTGGCAGACCTCGCTGGCAATACCGCCAGGCTGCTTGGATAGGTATGCTGGCGTACACGGTGTTCATTGTGTTGCTCTACTTGAGCGATGTCCTGGCATCTCCTGTCCAGGTGGTACTTCAGGCACCCAATACAAGTGCGAACGTTCAACTCTCCAAACCTATGATACACTTATTCTGACCAAGTCAATAAAAGAACCGCGCCAGCTACACGGTCGGTTTTTGCAGATCACGGATATGCACCCAGACCCGTATTATGCTCCCCACACTGCCGAAAGAACATCTTGTCACAGGAAGAAGGCCAAGAAGAAGAAAAACACGGCTGGCTATTGGGGAACACCGTTCTCGTGCGCTCTCCGGTAGTGTGTGCGCTAGGGCTCCGCCTGATCTGCGTCCACAGGGAATGCGATTCGCCGCTGAGACTCACGAACTTCACACTGGATTTTCTGGAAAAGGAATGGGCTTCAGACGTGGACTTCGTCATATGTGCGTCGTACCCCACGTTGTCGTTTATTTTCGTGGACCAATCACATTGTTGCATTGCTCACAGGGACTGGCGACAATGCAAGGTTATATGATATACGCGAGGCAAAGTGCATCGTCTGATGCGGGTTTCTGCGCCTCACAGACATGATAACGATCCGAAGTTACCTCGAACGCCCGATGAGATCTACGACTTGAACAGGGCAGTAGCTAGAAGGATGAAGGATGTGTTTCTGGCCAAAGGTATACCGGTCGTGCCTAGCCTTGGTAAGTCTAGTCCGGTCATGGAGGTTGAGTTGCTGGCTTGCTCATGACACTGATTTTCCTAGGGAACAATGACGTTTGGCGTGAGTGAAGGATCCATAATTAGCCATCTTCGCGCTGATTGAACGGCATTAGCCCATGTAAGGCGCATCTGTCTGCTTGCCTATCGTCTCACGTGCTTAATGTTCACATACGAAGAACATCATGACACCAGGTAGGCAAACGGACCTTTCCTGAGTAGCCCTTGATGATATATCTCCACTTAGGTCCAAACAGTATCACGAACGAATTTTCTCGGTACTCAGTCATCAGCCTGATCCTTGTCCGCTTGCACTAATTATTATCAGGATCTGGGATGCATTCATTCCGTTTCCATATCTCCAAGTATTTCAGCGTGGCGCCTATTTCTCTGTGGAGGTCATACCGAACGACATTGCTGTCATCAGTCTGAATACTATGTATTTTTATGACTCTAACAAAGGTATTCTTTGCACCGTTATACGACGTGGACCGTTCTTGACTGTCCCAACTAGCTGTCGGCGGTTGCGCGTTTCACGCCCCAGACGATCCCGGCAACCTCCAACTTGATTGGCTTGAAGTTCAGCTCAAGGATTACAGATCCAGGAATATGCAGGTAAGATGCCTGGTATGTCGTCAATATCATTGACACCATGATCCCGAAGGTTTGGATATCCGGTGAGCGCTCTTTGATACTGTAAAACAAGGACCGTGCTTCTAACTGATGCATTTCGTCGAAGGTCATGTACCGCCTTCACCGGGGAACTATTTCCCGGATTGTGTGAGTAGGGCTCCGGTTGTTGTCAAGGACGCTATACATTGACTACGAATAGTATGTTCGCTATGTCGAGTTGTCACTCCGATTCCAGGATACCGTGCTTGGTCACCTGTTCGGTGTACGTCTGCGGCTCCACAACAATATCTTCTACTTGCTGACGACCGGCTTCTTCTAGCACATGAATGCTGATCATGTAGGGATAGGATCTTGTTTGCTCGCTTGCTCAATTAACCATTTCCACAGTTCTCCTTCCTCGAAGCCATCGACCTTGAATTTACTTCAGACGAGCCGACAGCTGAGGGAGGATACATCTCTCTGTACGATACACTCCTGAACGAGTTCCAGGCGCTTCCTACGAAGCCCAAAAATTTGGACTATGGCGACTACCATATCGTCAACACAGCGCCCCCTGTCGTGCCTAATCCCTACCTGCCTTCGTTCAGGGTGTTCTCTTACAATGTGTCAGGAAAGGCGGATGCGGTGGGAACGCCGAAGACGAAGACGACGGGGAAGAGAAGACACGGACATCGTCGAGGCGATCGCAGAGACAAGGAGGCTCATTGCCGTCAGAAGGAGAACCAGGAGACCTGGAAGTGCTTTTTGAACGACACATGGCATTCTGATCCTGAAGCGCCCTCGCGCACCAACAAGCAATGGACCCCTTTAGGATACGCTCAGGTATGTCTTTTGTCACCGGCTCGGCGCCGGACGCTGATATATCGAGCAGTATTATATGCCGCATCTCGGTGACGCGAGTAGAAAGCATCCGCCACGTTTTACGTTGGAGTACTTGACGTTCGCGCCGGAACTGCTACATCCGCCGCCGACCTTCGGCGCCGAGCACAGGTTCCAATATCCAGTCCCCCTGAGGCATCTGCCGAGATCACTGCGGGATCCCAACGTGACGGAGTCGAAGTACGCGCCATACGAGATGAGGGACCTGACGATTCCGTCCTGGGTGGGACTGGCGCAGAAATTGGGAGACCCAGCGCAGAAAAAGCTGCGGAGGAAGTTCCGGAAGTACATGTATATGGGGGGCGAAGAAGGGTGAAACGGGAGGGGAGCTTGTGATGGATAGGAGTCATGTATCACTGGACATTGATGAGATCGTGAGAAAGGGTCCACTAGTTTGGCGGGAAGTGTATAAGATAAAAGTCGCGGTTGTCTTGACGATTGACCTGTGAACCGTTACGGTGGGTGATCTGGTAACCAGCCTTCATTCCATTCCGAACCCTCGAGCCAAACGGCAGTCCCGCTCTACTTATCGTCCTCGGCGGCCTTTCCGTCTCTTTCGTTCCGTTCACTCTGGACTATAATCTCGCCGTATCCGTTACTTCCTGACTCTCTTTTCCCTTTCCCTACCCTCTCCTTCGTTTTTTGTTCTCCCCGGCTGGTCCGCGTCAAGCTTTTTGCCAAGTAGCACTCCACTGTCGTTCGCGTTGATCCTGTTTTCCAAAGCCGCTCGCCACTGTCTAGCATGACTGCGCTCAATATGCAGATGATGCCTGCCAGCATGCCTCTCGATTTCCTACCAGTCCACCCTCATTCTCGATCCAGCTCCGTCTCCTCCTCGTCGGCCCATTCCTCCAATTCCCGACCCCAGTCCTCCCATGGAGGCTTCCATGCCTCCATGGCCCCTTCTGCCGACGATCTCTATCGCGCCTCTTATCATCTCAACCACCCCAGCTCCATCCACGGTGATCACGTACGGGATTCGTTCTACCCATTTCCGATTACCGTGAATATCACTGACGACGACTCGCACCAGTCGCCGCCCAATCATAGCATCAGCAAAGGTCCCATGCGTCCAACTCACATCAGAGCCCGTGCTGCTGCGTCGCCTTACCCACGCGATACGGACAGCGTTCATTCCTCGTCCAGCGAGACAGACGATATCTCGATGTACTTGGGAAACACCGCCGCTGATTATCACGGCATGTTCGGAGGAGGGCAGACGATGGCGCCTAGCCATGAAACCATGCATGCCGCTGGCGCATTTGGCCGGATGACTCTTAGCCCTGATCACGCATTGGAGAAACTGGCGGCGAATGTGCGGGTGGCTACAACTACGAGTGCGTCGGACAGGGCGAAACAAATTTTCGTTCAAGCATGGTGCGCCGCCAGTATCACAGCTTTATTGTTGATCTTCCTTGCTGAAACGTACAACAGGCTAACAGCGAACTATGCACCGTACCCCGATGGGAACGTACCACGTCAAGGACTCTATTTCTCCTATCGAAGAGTTTGCGACCAGTACGGAATCCCTCACATCAACACTGCCACCCTGGGCAAAGCAATTCGCCTTTGCTTTCCTACAATCAAAACTCGACGGTTGGGTGTCAGAGGGAACAGTAAATATCATTGTGCGAACATTTTGTTACGTCCTATCAGTCGCGATCGCTGATCGGGCGCTGATGGCAGATTGTGGAATCCGACCGGCGACATCCGCGGAAGCCGAATGGCTTCAGGACTACATCCATAAATCCAACAATAATGCGGCGCAGTCCTCGATCAACGCTGCGCGGGCAGCTCAAGAACAGTCGGATGCAGTCAACAGGAGCGAAGAACGTTCAGACGAGGATGATGACGAGGACTCCGAAGGCGCCACCTCAGCGGTCGCATCGAAGAGGAACTCGCTAACCTTATCGAACGATGTCAAGACGGCAGCCTTCACCAACGACCTGAGCGACAAGACGCCGACAGCTGCAACGCTACTCTCCCAAGTGCAGTCTGCGCGGCGGCCTCCGAGCACCTTCCCGCCTCAGGCTTCCATTCGCAGACATCCCCAGCAAGAACCGACCCTGAGCGTCCAATCGCACTCGCCACAACCTACTAGTGGGCCGAGCCCGTATCTCGCTCCTCAGCACCCGTTGTCAGTCCGGCAGTTCCCCCATTTCCCATCCATCGAGGATGCTGTCGGTGCGAGCTCGACTCACCACACAGTTCTTGCTCGCGAGGTCTGGGGCTGGTTCCAGGATCACCTGGATGCCTTGCTTGAGAGTGTCAGGTCCTTCCGGTTTGACCAGTTTGAGATGCATCTGCGATCGTTCTGGACAACGTTGGGTGGACAGCATCGCGAAATAGTCCACGCCCCAGCCATAGCAGGATTGATGGCCAAGGCTGATGCTATCGTCTACGATGTAAGTCCGGCCCTGCTGGGTAGGACACTCAGCTAACCTATTTCTCGCCAGGAAATTCTGGAGTTTCTCCGGTTGCAAATGCTGTCACCCTTGAGCGCAGCGTCGCTCTCCAGTCTTCGACAGTTGGCAAACAAAATGGAGAAGATATTATTAGCGGCCCTAGAAAATTACGGTAATACCTTTGTCGAGCCGAAAGTGGAACTTGGGGCACGATTTGGCCACCTCGTTTGTGCGTAATCGGCCATCTACTCCATGCATCTCCTGCTTATCCCCTTGTCCACTGCAGTACGATTTCTCGACATCTACCAGGTCACCCAGGCGTTGAACACAGTTCTTACGAACCAAAAGCAACTGGCAGAGATGCGTCGATCCTGGCACAAGGTTGATTTCGAGTCTGTTCGCAATCAATCTGCCTTGGTCTGCAACTGCCGCCACGAGGATCTCGTGCAGCTTCTGGAGGTCGAATTCGTGCAGATGCTGGACAGCCTGACGAAGACCAATGAACCAGTTAGGGAGGTGATGGCGTGGGCGGACAAGTGCTGCGAACGATTAATGGGGCCCAACCGGGCTAATCACAACGGCCAGGAGGAGAGGAGTACCATGAGCTCAAGGAGTGTTCTTATCCGCTGGGGGTATGTTACAAGTCAGGTCATGCGCGATCTGGTGAGCGCAGCTGCCCTCCCTCCTGAACAGCTTGGCTCACTCGGCCGTCAGACTATTCGCAGCGATCCTGCTTTCGGTGCTTTCCAAATTATGAAGCTGTTCCTTGAGTAAGCTGCACCTCCGTGGTACTGACGGTTGATGAATCGCTAACGAGTATTTTCATAGCGACTGGATCGCGGTGAATGTCTTGAGAAGTGTGGCGCTGTCGACGAACTCCGTTGCGGCCTCAGTGGAGCCGGTGATGCAACAGCAGTTCTTCACACTGTCGCCGATGGCAGGGCAGGAGAGCTTCAATTCTTTGGATGGGCGACCGCAACAACAGATGATGGCTCACACTCCTACTACTTCGAGCATGCTCGCCGCACTCCAGAACGACCCATTCCCTTCCGGTCCCCTTGATCCCTCTTCGTCCGCCTTCAATTCAGATGCATATGGGCCACTGTCGTACATGGATACTTCGGTCCCTCAGGACGATTCCAATCCCTCAGGGCTTCCATTTACAGATTTCTCCGGCTCAGGAAACTCCTTTGACGTGACAAACTTCGCATCTCAAGATCTAGGGATCAATTCGTCTGCAACACCGGGAAGCGAGCCAGAGGCCGACCCGGAACCCATCAAAACCGAGCAACCATCCGGAGTATAATGGTACGGATTTCTCTTGCATTGGAACAGTTGTGGATGAAGGGTCTGGTTGGTTTCTTGACGGCCTCTCGTTATATCTATTGTTTCCTCGCCTTATTGTCTTCGAACTTGTGCCACCCAGCCCCACTGTATCAGTCTTCTCTCGCTTTGCTTTCCCCCGCTCACGTTCCTTAATGCTGTACACATCTTGGCCTTGAGGATTTTGTTATCGATATATATCTATATATACTCGCCCAGTTTGTCTTATACCTGCTCTTATATAGCGATATCATATCATATGAAGAGTAGATTCGAGGACCGACACATGAGTAGCAAAATCCGACCGTCCATACACAACCACCTAATGCACTCATGACTGCTCTGCTCCAGCTTCCGCTTTTTCCTCGAGAACGGCCTCAACCTTCTCCAATGTGGCAGTCGTAGCAGCCTCTCCGGGAGGTACAGTGCCATCCTGTGGCGTGGGTGTAGGCTCCCGAGGGTACTCGCCAGGAACGTTCGGCGTGACGTCGGTCGATTTAGTATCTTTCGCGGCATTCGTCAACCGCTGAATTTCGCTCTCAGCCTTTGCAATATTTTCCGCAGTGACACGAGCCTGGTTCGCTTCGAACCAGGCCTTCTTCGTCTTGAGATCCTCGATGACACGCGGCACATCGGCTGCCGAAGCAGGAGGAGGAATCGAAAGCGACATCAGGGCGGAGAGCGTTGGCAGAGGAAGGTTGAGGGGGCCAGTGGCGGTGGACGGGCTGGTGGGCTCAGTTCCGTTGGCGTCCGACGCCTTCGCAGTACCGCGTTTGCCCTTTCCTTTTCCTTTACCACCAACGAAGTAGGCCTCCTCCTCCTCGCCCTTCTTCTTCCGCACTATTGATCCCTCAGGCGCACCCTCGACCTTCCTGATCTCCAGCTTTGGGACTCCCGCAACTTCAGCCTTGGCGGCCAGAGGCGTCGACTTGTAAGTCACGTTGCCGGTAGTCTTGCCCGATAGGAAGTCGATGAGCGTCTGGCAATCCTCGATTTGAGCCTGGAAGGCAGGAATTTCCGCCTCTTCCCGCAGTCGCTGGGCAATTTCTTGCTTCTTCTGTGCTTCCTCTGCAGCACGCTGAGCACGAGCTCTCTCCGCGCGCCGAGCGCGATCCTCATTGACCTTTTGCCAGTAACGGTCGTTCGCTTCGCGGAATTGCTGGGCGGACTCTCGTTTCTGGTTATAGAGAGTAGTAAGCTGATTCTGGATGTTGTCGCGTTCTTCGAAGAGTTTAGCCCGGCCAGCATAAGCCTCGTCGCCCTCCTTCTTGAGTTGGTCAAGCTCATCCTTGATAGTATCGTAGCGGTCAGAGATGGCCTTGAACTCGGGGTCGTCGAGCTGTTTGCGAAGTTCTTCGACATTGGCACGCTCCGCCTCGATAGCATCCTGCTCTGCTCGGAAGCCCTCGACGATGCGACGATTTCGCTTGCTGGTACTAATTTCTTGCAGCGCTCGTTTCTCATCGGCAAGCTTCATGCTGCCGGACTCAACCTGTTTCTCCAGGTTCCTTGGAGTTTTCTATCAGCACCGAGGAAGTTGAGCATGGTGATTTTCTGAGCTTACTTGATATGTGCATCGACCTCAGCTACCGTTTTGAACGGAACCTTCGCCTTTGCCGCCTGAAGATCCTTGATCTGAGAACATGTCAAAGAGTTGAACGTATTGCGTTGGAGGAATGCAGTCGGCGCGAACCTTCTTCTGTATACTTTCTTGGCTAGCCTTCACTTGGTCAAGAATTTTGGCCCTGGACGTCTTGCGACTGGACTGCTGGTCACGGATTTTGTCGAGTTCCGCGCGAAGAGCTGCACGACGGTCATTTCCCGAGCCAGATTTTGTTGCCAAAGTAATTTTGTCCCGCACAGCGGACTAGTGCTCCCAATTAGCAATCACCCTTGAACGGTTCAAGAAATACGGGCACTTGCCAGTTTGACTTGAAGAGCGTCGATTTCCTTCTTGATCGTTTCCTGTTCGACATCGTACGCTTTTTTATCTGGTTTTCCGGTAGAAAATGTCGCTGAGGCGTCCGACGTGTCTTTTTTATCCGTGGTGGAGACCGGAGTCGAGGTACCGCTGTTAGAGGAAGCTTTTCCTCTCGGGGCCGCACCGTTAGATGCTGGGGCAGCTTTTGACTTTGCAGCAGGCATGATAATAAAGAAGTCTAGAGGGAGTGAGTATGGTACGGGGGTATATGGGAATTGAGCTGGCGGTGAGAGATGAACTCGGCCGATTCGTGTGAAAACTCATTATCCGACATGTGCTCGCATGAACTATGTACATATACACGACGTGTCATATTCAAAACACCACCTGGCTGTCCAGCTTTGCGACTTCCCTATAGCACTCGTCGTACAGCTCTCGGTAGTCATCGTCCTTGTCCTCCGTCTCTCCCTCTTTCCGCTTCTTCTTCTTCTGATCAGGGCACACCATCACACAACTTGTCGGTCGCTTCGTCGAGCTCGCATGACCAAGTTCCTCCTTCGATGCAACGAATACGTAGGGTATTTGAGCTTCTTCGCTGAGTATTGGTAGATGGGAGATAATGTCGATCGGGTTGATGTCCGCAGCCAGGATCAAGAGCCTACCGAGCAAGTTAGAAAATATGGGGCATGGAACAGGAATACATACCCTTTCTCGCCTTTGCGAATACCCTTTACAACCTCCTTCACTCCTCTCTTTACTTGCCGTGCCTTCGAAGCTAGACATACGTTCAGCTTACTAGGCCAGCATCGAGAGAACCGTGACATACCCTTTTTTATAGTCTTATGCAACTTCTTGACAAGCTTCTTCTGGGCAAGCGGATGTGCAATGGGCGACAAATCCTCGGGTGAAATGACAATCTCCTCCTTCTCTTTCCTCGCTTTCTTGGGTGACTGAAAGATTGGACGCCTGTAAATAAGAGGGCAAAGGGTGAAACAGGGAGTAGATACTTTTGGGCCGTCTGCATCCACCATCTCCACATCGGCGGTTTCTCCAGCTCCGTCCGCATCTGGAGCCTCCTTGCGCTTCTTGTCCTTTTTTTCCTTGGCCATGGTATCAGAGCAGCGACGGTGGTAGCTAGGAACTCAAATTTTTGTGACAAGACATTCCATGAGTGACCGTCACGCTGATCGAGATCTTGCAAGGCTGATCGTGAGGCTGATCACGATCTGAGGTCACCCATGTCACTACGCGTTCCGACTTGTTCAACTTGGTAACCTTCCCTGCGCATCTGAACGCTCCAGAACTAGCGACGAACATGGATCTGTCGCGGTCCATGTAGACTCTATCTCGCCAAGTATCAAATGGAATGTTGACCCCGGCAAGGAGACATCCATAACCTACGATGTAATAATTACCTGGCTCTGCTTCGCGTCCTCTTCGACACTATCATTTCCTGGAGGGACTTCTCCGATCCCCCGAAGAAAGCTGAGCGTGACCCAGGACATACCGCGCATCTCAGTATCGTACCACCAATTGAGTGCAATGGTGGTGCCTCCAGACTGTCGGACGTGATGCCACCAACCTGGGGGAAGATAAAGACTCTGCCCGGCAAGCACCGTGACGTGAATGGGATGCGCCCCGCGCGGAAGGACGCCCGGTATGTGAGGGTTAGCGACGGAGGACCACCGAATTTCATCAGTGCCGGTGGATGGCACGAGGGTCAACCTTGACGTCGACGGGCATCGTGTGTACGTCGCATGTGGATAAGTACGCTCTGAGAAATTGAATGGTTTCCAAATCCATACAGAACACGACACATGACTTTCCTCACCATTCAAGCACCACCCCTCCGTCGGAGGAAGGAGGGTGAAGTACTTAGCCCCACGGACGACCGTGTAAACATTTTCGTAGGGATCTGCGCATGATCATCGATCCTGCCATACACTGGGAGGGCGAAGTTGCCCACCACTGTGAATACTAGTCGTGCTTCTGCTGTCACCAATCCACAGGTTGACAGCGTCGGGAGACTTTCCTGTCCTGAGTTGGGATAGGCTTCATCGATGACTGCCAGAATTTGCGCACCAAGTGCCTCGGTGCACCACGGGATGTCACTTGGAACGTCACGTCTGAGGGGCTCAAACTCTGATTCAGAGCCCCTGCCCTCCTCGAAGTCGTTGCTGGAGTAAAGGTTGCCGTTCTGAGATTGCAGGTAGCACACGTCCGAACTTCCCGACGCCGAGCCTGCATACGTGCCACCATAGATCAGCGGACGTGGAACATCCGCGGAATTACGAATCACATCCGACCTGATGAGATGGTGGAGAGAAACTCTGCCATGGTCATTTTCTCCACATGAGGCTCTACGAAGTAAAGTCGGCCATCAGGACCGCGAGTGACAGCGTCTGCTAGCCTAGCCGAGTGTTATGCGGTGTGCTGTGAATCGAAATGTGGCTGACCCGTTCGGGGTGACGGCGATGGATATCGCTCTTGAACCCATACTGTCAATGAGATATTCGTCTGACCACAGCGTCGACGCAGGAATTCTGGATCCTGTTGTCAGGACGTCAGCCCGTGCATGTGTCGCGCATCTTGCGATCGCCTCGCCTTTTATTAAAACAGGTCTTGATATGTGAACCAATCGCGAAAACTCCAGACCAGAGGGAGGGTTTTCCAACACATCGAATTGCTCGCCATTTTGTTCTGGCAATGCAAGCAATTAGAGCGTCCGGAGACACAAGAAATTTAACACACCATAGTATTCGTCCGATAGCCACCGTATAGCTGCGTCGCGGGATGTCATGGATGAATCGCGGTTCACAGTTCAGAAAAGCAAGGCATTGGTACTAATATGCACTATGAGGGCACATAGACGGCAGACCGGGCCGGCACTAGGGTTGCGTATAAAACTCCGGTCGGTGTAACTAATAGGTAACTTACCAGGCAAATTTTCGAGCCTATGTAAAAAAGGTAAGTTACCGTGTAAAAAACAGTTTTATACCAAGGTCACGTGGTTCTCTGACGCTCAGGAAGACAGCCATTCTGGCGCCCACTAACTGCTGCGAACGGGCGCGGAACCTGTCTTCCGCAGCGCTCGCACCCTTTGCCATGCCGAAGATGAGTAAAAAGCACTCCGGACTCAAAATTAAACAGATGAGTGACGAAGTTACATCCAATCTCCAAGCTCAAAAGTACTGTACTGTTTACGACCTAGTCTTCACGTAACGCGTAACATAGGTCGCGAAGCGAAGAGATTTTCACCCTCGTAACGCATAACAAAACAGTTTGAAGAGCGTTACTGACCAAAATTTTCCGGGCGAAAATCGAAAAATTCTCTACTAGTGCCCTATAGGCTATGAATCGCTATCGTAGTAGTTTGAGTTGTCCGTCCACCACTGAGCCGAGTAGATACTTAACTTTTTTCTTTTTGTCGCATGCCCCGGCCCTGATGAGGGGTCACGTCCGTCATCTGTCCTTGAGACCTAATGAGTACGTAGAGTATACATACATATGAGCCTCGGTCGGCCGCCGCACATTGAGAAGTCGGCACCGGTTGTCCGAATGGGCATGAAGAGATCTACCTCTTCGTAACGCTGAGATCGGACACATGAAGAGGTGAAGAGATCAAAAAATCCGTAACGCGTAACAGTACAGTACACCCGTCGTCCTCTCGATCCACCACAGCCATGACCTTCGACTTATCGCGTCAGATTCCGTGGATGAGAAAACCGGTGCGTGTGTATCTGCACGTATTTGTTTTAAACTGATTTAAAACTGTACAGCCGCCTTGCTGAGGTTCTGGCCGTGCTACAAGACCATGCGAGCCCAGTAAGAGTTTTTTACATTTTATACACCCTGATCTCTGGGACATGTAACAAACAGGTAACTTACTGTAAGTAACACGTGTAAATAACACCTGGTAACAAACCCCCGACTTTTACCCGCAACCCTAGCCGGCACGCGACTCCGATCTTCGTAAAACACGTGATAGCAGGCACGTGTCAGTCGACGCGTCGGGGTGATGAGATCTTCCAACTCTGCTTTCCTCACCAAGCAGGTCGCTCTCACTCATCAGCGCACGAAGCGCGTGCATGGATGGCTGATAAGAAGAAAGGCGCACAGGCTAAACCAAAAATTAAATCTGTCGGTCGGCCTTGCGCATCGCCTCCTGAAATGCACTCACCAGCGTTCGGAACTCCAGATTGCAACCAAGCAGAGGACTTTGTATGATTTATTCCCGAAGAAAGCCAATCTTTCATCCGATGCGGCTGCCGAAATACCACGAGTACCCTTCGACGCGTCCCCTGAGCCCAATTCCGTGGCCTTGACGCCTTCGAGTCCCGCCGCATCTGAGGAGATATCTACGGCGATAGTGGTAGAGAAATTGAGGCAAGGTGTGTGGCGTTGTCCCCTGCCAAGAAATTGCGCTCTCACATCTAGGTATTCGGTCCACGTCACAGCGAGCCTGGAGCCCCGACCGATCCACCGTTTCTTCACGAAAGCGACACCATCCATGCAAGGCAATTCCCCTTCAGAGAATCCTAGCATGTCCGATGATACGATGGTAGAAGCTATAAATGACAGGTCTCCCTCTACGAGCAATACGGCACTCGAAGACCTCACCGAACATATCCCACCCTCGCAACAAGGTGGCAGCCAGGAAGATCCCATCGTTCTGGACTCCTCCCCGTTGAAGGTTATTCGTCCGCCAAATCCGCGCAAATCCGACAGACCGCTGGCGCCGTTATTTGCCCGTGCACCTCCCAAGACCTCTGCGGCGGCGGTGCTCTCGAAGTCACCAAGAGCTGGCGCTCCACAGGCACCATACCCTGACCGGACCTCCCAACACGTTCGAGGACCGCAACATACCTTCTCCCCCCGGATACACCCTACGGCCGTCGCGCCGGACGCATTACACCGACTCCGAACGAAACTTCGGAAGAAATCTCCCGGTTTTTTAGCAATCTTAGGGACGGCCAAATATATACCTCGATATACCCTCGGAATTCGCAATCTGCCAGTGTTGACGACTCGCGCTTGACGCCTGCCCCCACTGAGGACCTACGGCATCCTGCGGCCACACGTCTTTCCACCCAGCTCAGACATTCCGCAGCCCATCGCCTATGGGTGGATAAATGGCGCCCTACGCGCGCAGCCGAGGTGCTAGGCAACGAAGCAAATGCGCTTTATCTGCGAGACTGGTTGCGCGCACATGAATTACATCTCGCAACGGACGAAAGCTCGGCACACCAGGAAACTACAGGCGGGAAGGGGAAAGAGAAGACTGACACCAGAGGCACCAAACGACCGAGGGTAGTGCGTGCGGTTGAGAAACGTCGCGGACGGAAGAAGCGAAGGATTGATTCTGATGACGAAGACGACGACAGCTGGATCGTGTATAGTGACGCGCCGGAAGCGTACGACACCCTGGACGCATATTCTGAAGGAGGGCGATTTAGTTCGCCACTTCGGCAAGAGGACCCGACCGACGAGCAACAATCGTCTCCTGCACCCATATTGGGCTCGGAAACTGTCGCTCAACAGTCCTTTGATCCCCTCACGAATACAATACTACTCACGGGCCCTTCCGGGACTGGGAAGACTGCGGCGGTTTATGCATGTGCTGAGGAACTTGATTGGGAGGTCCTGGAGGTTTATCCGGGGCTTGGTAAACGTAATGCCCCTGGAATTGACAGCTTTATCGGCGACGCAGGTAAAAATCACCATGTGCGAAAAACGAGACTTGGGGATGCAGGCATATCCGGAGGTCGAAATGCACTCAGCAACCTTCTCAAGGCGAACAAGCACCGGATATCGGCGGACGAAACTATCGTTGATATCGAGGAGAGTTCTACACCCTCTCGTGATGCCGTGACCGCTCCTGGACGTTCAGAACGCACGACCGAGGCGGCGCCGTTGGTCCGACAATCTGTGATTTTATTGGAAGAAGTCGATATTTTGTTTAAAGATGACGCCAGCTTCTGGCCGGCTGTCATCGCTTTCATCAAGGACTGCAGGAGGCCTGTCGTTTGCACCTGTAATGGTACTAATTGCCCCACGCTGTCGTGACCGTCGGAGAAGACTGACTTCAATCTCATATAGATATTTCCCTCGTACCCACGCAGGATCTTCCCCTTCAGGCGATTTTGGACTTCGTGCCCTGCTCCCCATCGCTGGCGGCTGCTTACCTCCAGCGTTTGTGTTCCGCCGAAGGATATACTTTGGATCACACTACGTTGCTACGATTGTATGAAAATTCGGTTTTCAAGGTGGATTCCCTCGACGTGCCAGAACTGCCTATTCCTCCGAAATCAGGCGACTACCCAGCACCAGATCTTCGACGCGCGATTAATCATCTTCAGCTTCGGTGCTCAACTGCCGACTCTGAAAATGAAGATGTCACTTCTGCATGGGAAACGCTATCAGATGCAAGTGACGATCTCTGTGATTGGAAAACGTCGATGGAACAACAGCCCAGGAAATCACCAAATGGGACGTCAGCAGACCATGCCTCATTTGCCATGGCAATGGGAACGGAAGCGCCAACTCGTCGTTCGCTGGCAGCAGATCATGCAGACAGTATGTCCTTTGTAGACAGTCATCTCAGGAGGAAACCTTGGCATACCTCAGACGTACGTGCGCAGCACGGCGGCATTTCAACGACTGATCGCGTCCTGTTCAGGCCCTTGCACGGAGGAGCTGCAAACCATCCAACGACGATGAAATCGGACACACGATGTTATTCTGTCCTGCAACAGAAGACGAGATCCTATTTGGTGTACGAAACCACGACGCAGAGATTGCCTCCGCCGCAATGTGGCTTTCACGTGGGACCCTCAAGGTCGGAAGGACACGACAGCCGACGTCAATCGGCATCAGCCCTTTTCGAACGCGTGAGCTGTTCCGTGCTCGCGTGGACCATCAAGTGCAGATGGATAAAGCGCTGGGCGACATCGTGCCACTGCCAATTCTGAAGACGCGCCGAGCGGAAGTACTACTGGAGTATGCACCGAGTATACGTGATATCGTGGCGGCAGAAGACGTTGAGGAGCGAGCGCATCTACAGAAGCATCGCCCTGGGAGAATGACGCGGAATAGTGGAGGCACATTCGTGCGAACGCTCGTGCTGGCGCCAGAGTCGCGGGCAGCGCTGACAGCAACGGTTCTGCCCCCACTGGCCGTATAATTATAACGTACATAGTCGCGTGTGTGGCAGAGTCGCACGTTGTTGTTGTTTGCTCCAATATAACCCGATTTGGCATGACCACGCGATGTGCTCAATTTATCGATCACGCTACGCCCTAGGACACCCAAAAGCCAAGGCTGCTGCCAAATTGTGGCGGCCAGGATCTGTCTCTGTCGACTTGTTACTTCTCTGGCATCGTCCTCCTCGTCCGAGGGTTCTCAGCCCGTTTGCTTGGTTGTGTCACACGACGCTGTGGTCCCATGTCTCATATTCCGCAGAACGGCAATGCAAAGGCTAATGGGTCTGGCCAGAAGGAGCCCACGTCCAGGCAGTCACCACCACCGCTAGCTCCTCTTCAGTATTTGCAGAATCAGAGGCGAGGGTCGATCACAGACCCTTCGTTGCACGCGGCGTCGAACATGAAACTCAACAAGGGTTACCGCCCGCCAACTGAACAACCTGGTTCAGCCTCATCTGGGTCGTCCTCTGCTCAGCAGGAATACAACTCGAAACTCCCTACGGTCGATCCCAGACCGTCGTCACCGTACATTTTCGGAGATGCAACTCCTCACGTGGCTGGCGACAGCCTGCAGATTCGAAACCTCTTGCGCTCGCCTTCGCTTGAAAAGACGAGCACGGCACCTCAAGACGGCGTCCAGGGTCCTCAAGATTCCAGTCTACACGACTCGGGTAGGTGTTCGCCAAGTGTCATTACGACGCGCTGACTGTCGTGCCAGGACCCAAGGGGCCTAGCGACACGGCTATGGAGGTCGATTCACGTCCCGCGGTGCAGCCATTCGATTACAGTATGCGACGGCACTCGATTGCGGTCGGGCAGGACAAGAGCGCGCACCTGTCGCACGGAACGAAGCGCAAGATGTCGATGGACCGAAGTGTGTTTGCCCCGGTAGGCGAAGAGATAGATCCTCAGCTAGCTGGACCTGGTATACCGAGTTCTGTGGAGGGGCCTGCGCCAAAACGACGGGGGTCGGCGATTGACACACAGCGAATAGCGCAGCTGAGCCTGAACGAGCGTCGGAATTCGGTAGACTCGCGGGGAACAGCGCAGTGGTGGCTGAACGACCGACGCAACTCTACGTCATCGATATTTTCCAACGTCTCTAGCCTGGGCTACAGTTCGGGGTTTACCGGGGCGGATTCCCCGCAAAGCCGAGTCCCGTCTGGCATCGCAACCTTCGCGTGGCCAGCTAATTCTCCAGCAGATCAATCGGGACCACCCCCAATGCATACCGACCCCGATCCAAATGCACCTCCACATCGCCCCTTCGATCCTACCCAACAGATCCCCGTCGTCCCCTCCATGAATTTTGCTCCTGATCGCCGAATGTCCGTACCCGACGCCCCTCCATCCGCCACCACGACTAGGGCTTTGCGTTCACGCTCACGCCCGCCCTCTCGTCCCACTTCAACCCCCAATGCCGAACCCAACCTCCAGGCTGGGCCATCGTCATCTACTCAGGATGATAACGCCTCCGCGCCCTCACCAAGCAGCTCCGGCAGGCACAAAGAATCCAGTAGCACACCTTATTCCCGTTCGCCTGAGCTGCGCGTGTCACATAAACTTGCCGAGCGAAAAAGACGGAAGGAGATGAAGGATTTATTCGACGAGTTGCGTGACCAGCTTCCGGCCGATCGCGGTATGAAGGCTAGCAAATGGGAAATCCTTAGCAAAGGTGCGGAACTCGCGGCACTCGCTTTCTGATGACTAATCTCGCACGTCAGCCATCGACTTCGTTCAACAGCTGAAGCACAGTCACCAGGAGATGGCGAGGGAGATTGAAATGCTCAGGCACGAGGTCGAAGCAGCACGGCAAGGAATGCCATTTGCTCCTGGCGGCCCACCGTCGCATGTTGTGTATGGACAGCCACCGGGCCCTGGACAATTCCCCCCTCCCCCGGGCGCAATGCCGCACCCTCACGTACCTCCACCTGCACCTCCGCATTCCGCCGCGCCACCACAAGCACCGCTTTCTCGACCCCCGTCTTCTCAAAACGTCGTCCCGCCTGGCGCCGGTCAACACTCTGGACCACCTCCACCTCAAAACGGGAACGCTGCTCGAACGGAGCCGCCTCCGTGAAAAACACTGTATGTCTCGATTGTGTATAGGTATCATAGGGTTGTACATTACCTCGGGTGGCTCCGATGAACTATTTCTTATGAAAGTACAGATGCAGGGTATCTCGGAGTATATACAGAGAATATAACTAGCTTTCAGACCACCTCATCGTCCCATATAACCCGCCTCATTAGAAGGGTAACTAGGGGTCCACTTACACCTCCAATTAGATTTAGGGCAGATGAGGAGGAGAATGGGCCACCATGATGTGTACATGCACCCACAACGCGATCTGCGCGTCGAATTCGGTACCGGCACATCCCAAAAGAATGGGAGGCATGTTTGGAGGTATAGGGAGGATGATACACAATGACATTTCGCATTTTTGAGTAGGGTGGAGGGTAGATGACTCACCACTTCGTCTGTAGGCTTCGAGTTGCAGTGAATACTACAGTCACAGTAGTTCCTGTTGGTACATATGGAGCGATGAGAGTCATGTATCTCGGGGTATGACGAGAGAATTGTCATAAAAAGCGGTTAGGGGGAGGAGAGGATGGCTGGCCAGCCATACGTGATCCGCATAAGTACCCATATATCTGACGCTATGGGCATCTTGTATTGGTATATTTAAGCTGAAATAGATAGGTACATGGACTGGGGGATGAGTATAATACAGTGAAAAAAGCGAAAATGCAAGTACTCACCTTGCCTTACAATCTGCCCTCGGGACATATGCCCAGGACCTCTGAACAGCGGCGGGAGGCATAAACGCTGTGTATTGGCATCTACAGGTTTCGAAGGACGAGTGATATTAGCCCCGCCACGTGTATACCTGGTGGTATGGAGGGTGAGGAGGAGGTGCGAAAAGGCACGTTTTCGTACCTAGTAAAGGGACCTAGGCCAGGAAAAATATTCTGACTGTCGGAACAGGTGCTAGGGACATGGCAAAGCGTTTGACATAAGTCCGAAGGAAATTCATGGATTGTAAAAGGGGGGAGACGAGATACGGTGTCTAATTGGACGGGACGATCAGGTGTTTCAGACGCGCCTTTGTCTTCATTTGTTGTGACATGTGTTGCTTAAGTCGTCACAGACAACAATGACAAAGCCGAATTGCTCTTTGCAGCGGGCATCCACGACAGCACCGCCAACACATTCGCCCGACCTCGCCCCTGCGCGACTTCCCC
Source organism: Lyophyllum shimeji (assembly GCA_026008595.1). NCBI lineage: Eukaryota > Fungi > Basidiomycota > Agaricomycetes > Agaricales > Lyophyllaceae > Lyophyllum > Lyophyllum shimeji. The sequence continues at coordinate 1,634,644 of BRPK01000001.1, read as the reverse complement.
TTCCGTTCCTACTGACTGTGCGTTATAACGACTGCTTTTGCAGCCGTGCCACGCTCAACGCTCTCTTTGTTCATGTCCGAGTAGCTCAATACACGTCACCTTCTGCGCCGCCACAATGGCTCCCAAAGCGTCGCTATCGCTGCTTTTCCACCCCAAGAAACCTGCCAAAAAGGCCACTCCTACGGCAACCGCCTCTCCGACGCCGGTAAAGGACTCGCCCGCGCCCTCACCGTCACCCGTCAAGCCACCAGTCGCCGCATCACGACCAAAGCCCAAACCTGCCATCTCAGCGCAACCAGAAGAGGAGGAGTTTAAGCTCCCCGAGGGCCCGTATCAGGAGTTCAAGCTTATGTCTTCCGCGCTAAACGGCTGGAAATACGACGTTATGAAGTTCGATTCGCGCAAGTCCATCGACATATCAAGATGGCAACCCCCGATCAAGTTGAACAGGAAGGAGCTCAGGCGCGAAACGGAGGGTGCGGACACTGTGCCCAGAGCCGTGGGTCCGATGCTAGGGCCTGACGGGAAGCCAGTCATCGGGCCAGATGGGAATATGGTCATGATAGACGCGGAGGGGAGGCCGATACATGGGGATGGGGCGTCTGGTAGCGCGGCTGCAAAGGGGAAAGCGACTGGAGCAGGAGGGAAGAAACGGTTTCAGAAGAAGACGCGGCAGGTTTTCTTTGTTCCCGAGGAGGTACGGCAGTTGAGGAGGGAGGAGCGGTATCCGTGGGTCATGGAGGATTCGTCGCCGAACCGCGAGGAGGTGTGGATTGGGCAGATGGAAGAGGTAGAGAAGTCGGAGACGTATGCGTTCTTCATGCCCGCTGCGAACGATGTCTTCAAGTTTGTGCCCGCGCATCGATGGTATAAGTTCCAGAAAAAAATGAAACACGATCTCCCCACGGACACTCAAAATGTGGAACAATTGGTTGCGTACATCTACTGCTATGGAAGACATCGAGGACTAACAAACTGTGTAGTATACCCAGAGCCAAAAGCGTGATCCTTCAGCGTGGCTTGCAAGCCGAAGTGGGAGGGCGCCTTCTGCCTCGACTGCCGCTATGTTTAAGGCAGAGGTCGATGCTGCCGGTGGACTTGTTCACACTTCTGAACAGAGTCTAGGGCCTGGTGGACGGAAGCTCAAGACTGTGGACAGCGGTGTGAGTGGTCTGTTCGACGACGACGAGGATGCGGATGTGAAAAGACGGCTGGAGAAGGAGCTGGGTGGCGAGGGAGACATGGATGAACAGGTTTACGAAGAAGATTTCGCGGACGATGAGGAGCAAATGGAGGTTGATGAGAAAGACGAAGAGGCGAAAGAGCTGGAGGTACGCATTGAATGTGCTCTTGCGCTCTCGTTACTGAACAATTGTGCAGGAACGACTCAAACGGGAATACAAGGCTGCCAACAAGATTCGGGAAGCGGGAGTTTACGAATCTGACGAGGAAGAGCGTCCCGGCATGAGCAAACAGGCAAAGGCTATGCAGAAACTAATCCGTAATCGGGAGGGCAACGAAGCCTACGAAAGCGATGAGGAAGAGAATCCATATGCCAGCTCGGTAAGCCTTATCCCTATCATCGTATGCGCCATCTATCAAACGTCATCCATAAACAGGTTGAGGAGGAAGAAGAGGAAGAACCAGTGGTTTCCACGGAACCTGCTATCCAACCACAACCGCAACAAGTGGAATCCCGTGCGCCTTCGCTACCGCCCAAGCCTGGGGCCCCTCGTCCAAGCGCAGATTCCCGAGCAACCTCCCCCGTGGTTTCTCCAGCGGCATCCCCTGCCCTTGGTGGGCACTCGATAGTCGCGAAGCGTGCCACGAGCCCGAAGCCTCCAAAATTCAAATCTGATAACTTGAGCCGGGGAGGTAGTCCTCTAGGCAGCCGCGCCACCAGTCCTGTGGCAACAAGTCGTGCTACGAGCCCAGCTGCAGCCGTGGCTGGGAGTCGGGCGGCTAGCCCGACATCGCTTAAACCTAGTGTCAAACGCAAGGCTGTCGACGATCTGGCGAATGGCACATTTACCGCTAATGGGGTTAATGGTGTGGGAACTCCCCTCGCGCCGAAGCCGAAGAAACGGAAGCCTCAGGTCTCGGGCGTGACAGCGCTCAATGTTCCCGCTGAACAACTGAAGGTGATGTTGATCGAGTGGTTGGGAAGCACGCCGAATGCAACGACGCGCGAGTGTATACACCATTTCACGCCGTATTTGACGGACGCCGACAAGAAGACGGAGTTTTCAGGGCTGGTGCGGGAGGTGGCACAACTGAAGGGCGGCGTGTTGGTTTTGAGGAAGAAATATCAGGAAGGAGGGTCAAGTGCACCATCACCCGCACCCTGTCGGCTAAGCGATGCGGAGTAGTAGGACTTTCCGACTTCCGTGTAGATTACTTACGAGGACAAGCCTCGCATGATGTTAGCTGTCAGCCCCGCGTAGCCCCGGATGATGGGCAACGGTGACGGCGAAATTGGCCCGTTGTGTTCGACAGGCCTGCACCTGGAGGCCATCCGTTGACGCCGCGATGGACGAAACAAGGAGTATTTTGTGCGAAAAATGCATCGATTGAGACATAAACGTCATGATCGGAACCGAAAAAGGTATACGCGAGCTAAACATAGCACAGCCCTGTACATGGCGCCGATGTGCAATACTAAACGAGATATGGCTCAGATATAAGCCAAGAATGGCTGGGTTGTGGGCCCTTGTGCCACCTGCAGACCAGACGTCGACAGTCGGCTCCTGTCCCCGTGGCTGTCTGCTTCAAAGTCTGGTTCTCTTCACGTTTTCTACTCGTCCTTTTCTGCCTTTTCGTTCTTAACGCTATGTTCTGGTCAATATTCCTCGTGGCGCTTCCGGCAGTACATGCTGCACTAATCCCCTCGGTTCACGACCATAATGACGAATCTCATGCTGTCTCCAGTCGGCTTCCTGATACATGGTATCAACCCGACGACCATCCAGTTCATGCGCTCTTCAAGCGCGGCGCTCCGGGAGATGGCACAAACTATCCCGCTGTCGGCTCACCCAGCACGTCTTACCACAATACTGATATGTCTCATTTATTCTAAACGTCGTACACAGCGTGGTCCAGTGCCTACCCGGTCACGTCTCCGGACGTCAATCAGCTGCCGAAGGAATGGGTAAACGCTCTGAACGCTGCTGTATCCGCTGGCAAAATTCCGAATATCCCACAAAGTTCAAATACGCCAGGCGTGAACCCCGTGTATCCCGCTGGCTCCGACCCGAACGGACAGCAAGTTTGCTCAGCGACCTACAAGTGTCGGATCCCTGGCGACATCTGGGACGGACCAACCGGGACCTTCTCGATATCCTTCGATGACGGACCAACACCAGTGCGTCTTGCCTGCTTACAGTGACAGCGAACTTTACTCTGGTCCTCCAGGTGTCCTCGACGCTTTTGCAGTTCTTGCAGGCCCATAATGAGATCGCCACCCATTTTGTCATCGGCGTAAACATCCTGCAAAACCCGCAGGTCTTTCAGGACATTATTAATGCCGGTCATGATATCGCTGTGCACACGTGGACGCACCCTTACATGACAACCCTTAGCAATCTTGAAATTCTCGGGCAGGTAAGTGTCTCCTTTGGCCTAGGCACAGCATCGTTCTCACAACACTGTCGTCAATAGCTTGGCTGGACAACGGAGATCATCAGAAATTCGACTGGCGGTCGCGTCCCGAAGTACTGGAGGCCCCCATTTGGTGACTCGGATGCGAGGGTGCGCGCCATCGCACAAGAGGTAGGCTTTTACTCTTAATTCATCGTCCTCGCTCTGATCATCATGGTGAATCAGGTATTCGGTCTGACGACTGTCATTTGGAATTCCGAGTAAGCTAGCTTCTTGCCCGTCCGCTGAGAATGCTAACGCTTGCCAGCACCGAGGATTGGAGCCTAACATCAGGAGGCACCACACAGTCGCAAATACGTGACTCGTTCATCAAATGGCTGACCGGTACGTCGACATAATATCTCTTGCACCTGATGGCCCGACACCCATTGATTACCACAGCCCCGTCTAAAACCCCCGGCATTGTGACCCTCGAGCACGAACTCAGCACGGAATCTGTCACAGCCTTCATGAACAACTACCCTATGATCCAGCCTAATGGCTGGCAGACCGGTTCGCTTGCTCGCCTCATTGGCTCTTCAGTTTATCAGAACTCCAAGGATCCGAACTCACCCGTCGCGCTTGCTGGCATCGTCGTCGGCGCCTCGACGCCTTCCGCGGGGAACTCATCTGCATCAGGAACTTCGTCTACCAGCCAGTCATCACAGTCAGTTTTATTCCAGTGTCCTGTACGTTCGATTACTCACGGCGTACTTCAATCGAACCAGGACTCAGACGACGACATCCTCGACGTCGACTGGGAACGGCAATCAGTCGTCGCAGACTTCCAATGCCGCGCTTGTTTCTCGCGACATCCCGTGGAATCTGGCCTATATCCTGATCGCATTTTGCGCTCCGACTCTAACGGCTATGGTATCAATTTTGGCATAAGCCGCTGTACTCCATAGAAGTTGCTGCCAAGGGACTGAGTGCAAGAAATCGGTCTCTTCGATCATCGTGCCTTGCGTCATGCACGACACGGACACCTCGCTACAAGCTCTATCACCGGTATTTACGATTGGAATAATCTAAGTGGACTTGGATTTCTGCTTTCCGTTACGATGACCCTTACCTTCTGCTACTGGTCGTGTGTACATTTGCCATGCTTACTACGGACTATCCGTCCCCTTCCGGCTAATTTACTGACGACCCCCGCCTAGACCTACGTCCCGACCAACTACCGCTTTCCTTTTGTATGCTGACCCGACACTCGTTTCGTTAGGAGTAGATATGACGTTGTAAAGTTACATGTGGTTTTTCGTTAGTGTGGCCTTCAAACGTGGGTGAGGGAAGGCGCAGTACGCCGGGAGCATTTTTGGTGATCTCGTTGTCTATGAGCCATGGCGCACGAGGCTTTATGTGCAATAGTCCTGCCATGCTGTCGTGCAGGACTGTAGGCAAAATGCCGGGCAACACCAACATGAGAAGGCGGGTCGATGACGATGGTTCGAGCCCGGACAGAGTGTTTACTTTCACATAACACGGTCTCAAATTATTGCCAAGAAACAGTAGAAAGCTTGGCAGATCAAAAGTGTTGACCTCTCGCGCCACAGCGGCGGAAGAGACCGTTCGCGTCAGACAGCAGGTTCCTGAAAATTGAACAAAGGAGCAACGCGGGATCATGACACTGCCGTGAGCAGCCGGCGCAATTCTCAATATTGGAGGCTTCGTTTATTCAGCCAGCATTGTCAAAAATGACTTCGTAGTTGCACTGGGAAGACTTCAGTCCTAGTTAGTGCTTGTGTGGCGTTGTCCCAAGTTCGAATTCGAAGTATGATCGCAGTGGGGCTGGAAGGTCGATTAGATTGATGTGATCAGAGATAAGATCAAGTGAGTAGAGCTATTCGCAATTTCGCAACGCCCGAACCTGCTCCGTTGAGATTTCTGTTGAGCGGGGATTATGCAAACCCGGCGATATCACCGCCCCAGGCTTCTAAATTCGGTTTATCGTTCCACCCTGGCTTGCGTGAAGGTCTTGAATAGATCGCGGAGCCCATCGAACGCATCATAATGTACTATACATGCTACGCGTAATACCATCTGTTGTGCAGGAGTGTCAAATGACAAAGGGCGCGGCCGCGAGGTGCGGCAAGTCAGAACTCGCGTGGCCGGAGCGTGACCGCGTGACCAGCGGTCTCGGCCAGTCGGATGCATTTGAAGCGTTTTTGATGGGAACTTTTCTGCCATCAGTGCTCAACTGCTCGGTTACTTTTCGCCGATTTTGGGCTCGCGAATATGTACGCTCTACTATGACGGCATCATGCTGCCACATTTATTGCATGTTCTGCGTCACACCACTGCTACTATTCAGTCTCCGATGTTCGGCTCCCAACCCAGTCTCCATTGGCGCAAATGGGGAGAGGCCCTTTGAAGTCTACATCTTTGCGTTAATTTCTGAGAGCGAACCAGACGCTCAGGCCGGTTTCTTGGCCAGTATTCTGCAGACGACTCAACGAAGTGCAGCGCTCGTAAACGAAGTTTACCTTGCAGTTCTCCACTTTCCACGACGTGGATCTAGGGACGGATCCATGACTCCGTGCCAGATGTCTCACCTGTCAGCTACGACGTTCTCTGGGATTTTTTCTGTTCTGTGAGGGTGGTGAAGCAGCCGTGATCTGCTTCCAATATCTTGCGCAGCTGTCCTATCGTTTGTTCTGTACCCACACGGACAGATTTCTGACAGCATGAATGGCAGACATGGTTGCCCCAGAGTCCCAACCCCAACATATGGGACGTCACACTCCGGACGCAATGAGGTCCGTGAGCTGCTCTATTTAAGTCGGTCGCAGCTGGCTTCATCCAGCGTCGATTCAACATGCATTGGATTCATCTCACCCCCCTGCTTCTGCTCGCGCAGCTCGCCGGAGCTCAGATGCTCGAAGGCTGTGTCGCCCAAGGTGTATCTGCCCGGCGCCCTCAACACCCCCTGCTGGCGTCATCACCATTATTCCTGGAAGCGTGTCTCCCGATAAGCCCGAGTTCAGCTTTCCCGTAGGCTCCTCGAGCGGTGTCCAAGTTCAAGTCCCGCCCGGATTCAACATCCTCATCAATGGTCAGCCTGCTACAAACATTGTCGGTGGCTACGTGACGGTGCCCGGCGGATCTAATGTGGTCACTCTCCGTCCTGCCGTCACCATCGGAGGCTCCTTCCAAATTCCCATTAACGTCGTTCGCCCCGCCGGTTCCACATCGCACACTTCCCATATCAGCATTGTGAAGCCCGCCACGTCCATGGTCCCGTCTGCATCCATCCATGTGCAAGTTGACTCAGATGGCTACGACCTCATCATCACCACGCCTGGTGTGGAAACGCGCAACATCGTGCTGAGGCCATGGACCAAGTTCTCGCGCTGGAAGGCAGAATGGAAGTCTAGCGATTACGAGATCGACGTGAATTACGATTACCCGACTGATATGACCGTCACTGGTGAGTGAGATTCTCCGTAGTGCATTCACAAGTTCAATCGTTAACGTCGGATGCAGATGACCAGGTGCGACATCCGTGAATGCTCTTACATCATAAGACATGCAAACTAACCTATGACTCGTCATCAGAACAAAACGGAACGATATGAGGTCTTCGTGGACGGCGTTAGTGTAGGCAAGACCTCTGATGTCGCCACGGAGCGATCCAAGCATTGCGGCCTTGATGCAGATGCTTGTATCGCGAAAGGATGGGCTCGTAAGTGTAATTCTATCAGGTACTGCAAAGGTGCCTGCTGAAGTTTTTTGCCACTCAGATGGAACGTTCCGCATTCCGGCTGGCAAGCACAAGATCAGCATTAAGTTGATTGGAAACGACATTGACTGGTCCGGCTGGTGGTACTTCGCCGGGCAATATAAGATTGCCAAGGCGTGCACTTAGGGACGCCTTTTGCTTAATACGACCTTCATTATTCTTTGATTCGCCAAATATAACTTCTGAACCTTGCCATTTGTTGAATTTGAGTTCGTGTCTTGTTTCCTTACACAATCTGGTCATCAACGTGAGCATTGGCAGGCGTAGGCCATATAAGTACGAGGTGTCTGAGATTGTAAGATGTACAGTGCCAGCAGCATCGCCATGGAGGCGCGGTGGAAAAAATCGACGGGTGGAACGGTCATCGGGAAGAGAAGGGTATGTGGCGTATATGGTCGTGAATGGGTCATGCATGTAACTAAGTATTAGCTGCGGTAACGGCGACGTGGAGGGGTCATGACGACAGAAGGCATGCACATGGAAAATCAACAGTGCACACAGAAAGGGATATGGGAAGCGACGACCAGTAGAGAAGCCATAAACCATCATTAGATACCATTAGTATTTCACGGGCGGAGCAAAGAGCAGGACATGGAAGCAGGTTCAGCAATAAGATACGAGAGAGGGCGAGCGGCACCCAGTTACCGATGACGGGACTCCCGCTTTTCAGGGATTCACATTGTCCTATGTCAAGCTCGGCCACTTGATCTTGAGCCCCTCTAGCCATCGCAAGTAGAGGAGCTCCGCTATGGGTGACTTCTTGACTGGCGATGCCGGCGGTTCGTCGCCCTTAGCAGAGACCGAAGCAGAGGAGGCCGATGCCGAGGTCGGCGGAAGTCCAGAGATGTCCTCTTGCACCTCAGTAACCACGAGCCCGCGTGCGGTCATCTCGCTCTTGCGTATTATCCGCTTGTGCGGGAACAGGTTTCGCGAGGTCTGAACGTGTTGACGGACAGCCTGGTTGCTAGAGTGTGCAACGCGATTAGCACGGTTTTACTCACGAAGAGAAGACTACATACTCGTTAATCCCCGAAAGGATGTCGAGAACGACATTGTAGGCGAGCTCGGGGTTTGCCTCTTTAAGTTCGAGGAAGCCCCGGGAGAGCATACTGAGTGATTCGATCTCGCGTGCATCCATATCGTCACGAATTGCCTATGGAAGAGGGTCAGCATATAGAGATGTCAGCAGACGAAAGTTGCCTGACACTCGACAGAATAGGAAGTACGACTTCATCTATCACAGCCTTGCCGGCTTTCGCAGCCTCGCTTGCTCCGCGCTTATGGGTCGTCGGTGACGTCTGCGACGTCGCGCTACCTTCCCGCCGCATGCTCCCTACGAACTCGGCCGAAAGTCGTAACGAGCCAACGGGGTCCACCTTCTTGACCGGTCGTATTGTGTCCACACCGCTGCCGATGTCCGCCTCCCGCAATACTGTCCCAGCGCCATCCGCAGACATTCTAGCTGAATACGACGCTCGCCGGTTCGAGCGCACAGACCCCGTGTAAGCCGGAGGTGCACCCAGCGGGGTGGAACTGTCAGCTGTGAATTCATCATTCGGAGGAGTCGCTGGGCTGCCAGTGGATGTCTCGTCAGGCGAACTGCCCTCTGAGGAGAGGAGCTCGGGTACCCCTTTTTCGGGAGATCGGCCATGCGGGGATTTGATGACGACTGTGGAATGGGCTGCATGTGAATTCATCCCAAGCCCGCCGCTCACGAGCGGGTCGCTACCCTTTGTTGCGGCACCTGTGTCGATTGAACCATGTACATCCTCATCAAAGGTCTCGTCTTCATCAGGTACCATGCCCATGGGCATATTCAGGTCCTTGGCCATGGTGCGGAATGTCCCCATTGCAGTTGAAGACCTTATGGTGTCGAAGCTCCAGTCACTTCGCATCGTATCCCACGCTTGGCTATGCCTCACGGATGGCTGGTACATCTGTGTCCCTTTACCTGGTTGACGAGCACGGTAGTCCTGGTAACGCTCAATGAGCTCCGTGAGGTAGGATGTCTTCCGTGCACCTCGAATGAAGCGATGTTGAAGGAGTTCATTGGCAGTTGGGCGCTGTGGGATATTGTTAGTCGAGCGGAGGAAATCGCGGCAGGAGACCCTCACAGCACTTGGATCCTTCGTTAGGCACTGGGCAACGAAATCTTTGAACGATGCCGAAAAAGGCCCTTCCAAAGTCGGAGGTTTTGCTTTTGGTATGAGGAACAGGACACGCATGGGATGATACTCTGCCAAAGGCGGCTCGCCCTTCGCCATCTCAATTGCCGTGATGCCCAGACTCCACATATCCGCTTTCGCATCGTAACCCGCCTGCCGAATGACTTCTGGCGCCATCCAGAAAGGTGTACCGACAAAGGTATGCCGTAGAGTGTTCGTAAGTTGCGCAGCCACCCCGAAATCAGCCAGCTTCACTTTTCCGGAGGACGAAAGAAGGACGTTGGCAGCTTTGATGTCGCGATGGATTGTGCCTTCGGTATGGAGGTAATCGAGGCCAAGAAGCAGTTCGCGACATACTACCGCAATATGCGCCTCGGAGAAAACGCCTGCCTTCAAGAGATCCAAACATGAACCGCCTGCGAGGTATTCCATGACGATCCAGAGCTTGTATGCGACGACGAATGACCCATAATATCGGGTCACATACTCAGAGTCACATTGCGCTAGACTCGCGATTTCTTGTTGGATTTCTGAAATATCGTCGTCCGAATCCTCCAGATCTACGAGAGAATGAGGGTTAGTTCTTTGCCAAGGGTAGGATGCACTTGCCAATCTGTTTGATAGCCACAATTTGCTTGGTCTCATTATGCATGGCTTTATACACCGTTCCAAAACTTCCCGTGCCCAGTTTCTCAAGCAGAGTGTATTGGCTCGCGGGATTGTTGCTTGGGACTGGGTAGGGCTCCTTGAGTCGATGCTTGTGCTGAGCCTGCGGCGAAGGCGGCGGCGAACGAGTGAGTACATTCGGCTGTAGTTTGGAGACACTGTCAGAATCGCTTCGTTTCCGGAGGCGCGACATGATAGTTTGAGAGACAAGGCTCAAAAGAAGCAGACATTGCGTCTGACCTCATGGATGATTGAAGGATTAAAACACACGTGCAAGCACCACACAGCTGATGCATCAGTTTTCTCACTTCATGTCGGGCGTAGATATAGAAGCGAGCAAAGCTGTCAATACAGCAAAGTTGACTTTGGGCTCACCATGATTCGTGAAGTCGTAACAGGTCGTAAGAAGACTGAGCGAAACTAGACCCTCGAGACCAGCGAAATTGGCGACGCGGGAGCTGGCAGGACAAGACTTGGAACGCAGTTCACGTCGACGGAGAAAAGGCAGGATGACGCTCTGGGATTCGAAGCTGATCAGGCGGAATGTTATGAGCGGTTACCGGACCTCGTGATGGTGTAGCAACGATGTCGGGCTTGGCAATCGTCCACGGACAACGTGGTCTCCGAGGCCTGGAGGAGCCTAGAGGACACTACGAAGAGATGGAAGACGGTTTGTTGTCGTTCTATAAGCGGTGGAGACCGTCCGAGGCAATGACGAGAGCCACTCAACGAGCTTGACCCCATGACATTGCCAAATCGGGAAAACAACGGGACTCTGCCCGCCGACGCTCACGTCCGTATGCAAAATGTGATCAATGCTCAATTCAGGAACCTCGACGTGGGATCGCAGTATAGCATGGGCATATAGGTCGATTAATGCGGCATACAGAAAACAAACATGGCGAAAAGAAACTCCTGCATGAACGCGTCTCGCTCCTGCGTGCACCAATGCCAGATTGCTCATGCCTTGATAGCATATTTCCTCACAGGGAAGTTGGCCTCCTTCTTCCGCTGCCTGAGCGTCTTGACCGACTGCTCGTGCTGCGAAACAAGCTCTGTCTGAGAACTAGCAATGCATATACGAATTATCCTTGCACACCTTTGTCAAACGCCGTCTGATTGCTCGTGTCTTCTTTGGCCGGAGATCAAGAGGGAGGTATTTCTTGCCTTTGTAGTACTCGCGGAGGTTTTGGCGAGCCTTTTGGTTCATTACAGTCAAGACGCGGGCAATCGACTTGCGAACGGCATGGCTAACGAGACTGTCAAGCTTCAAATCCTTCAAAAACGAGGGCTTGCTCACATCTTCGTAAGCTTGGATGCCGAGCCTCCAGCGATTTTCTGTACCCGCAGAGTCAAGAGTTCAGTCTTCAGCTCCTGAAGCAGCTTGGACAAGTCATTTTTCGACCTGAGTTTGGATATGTCAAACGGGATCCCTTTTGAGCAGCCGCAGTGCATAGAAGCGTACTTGGATTGGAGCTCGTAGGCCTTAACTTTGCCGGGCATTTTGGTGGTGGTGGGTCTGGACACAGCAAACGACGTCGTGAGATCGGTGGACCATCCTGAGCCACGACAACGCTACAGAGAGGATGGAGAGGTCGACGAGCAGCACGCGCCGTCCGTCCTCTCCCCTCGCTAACGTCTTCGTGGCAAAGAGGACTTACATACCTTGAGGAGCGTCGTGCGTAGCGATCACCAGGCTTGAGCAATCCAGATTTGTGTCCCAAACCTTATTTTCAGTAACTGTATCGTTGTTCCCACGGCTTATCCTTTACACACATCAGTGATCTAAGTACGTCTAATCTAATCTAATCTATTAGCTTGCGACTCGTTGAACTGTCTCTGTCCACTAGACTCTGGAATTTCACCAAACTTCCACCAAAGATGTCAAGGGCGCTGTGGTTATGTTAGTTAGGATTCAAAGCTACCGATATGAGCGCGACAGAACCTTCCGTATGTTAAATCCACACGTCCTCCAGAAAGCCGATCCACGAGGTCCAAGTCTCCGATATCTAAAGTGACTGTCAATAGATGTAGTAAATCTATGCATGGGACTGACCCTTTGCGCCGCCTGCGTACGTGGTTGGTATCTGCACCCATTGTCCAAGTTCTATGCGATGGTCAGAAAAGACGCGCCGCGGTTTCGGTATCGGCTCACTCTCAACTAACGCCTCGTCGATACCTTGGCAGAGACCTTCCACATCGGCTGCATGTATCAGGAACTCGCTTCAATGGTACAGTCAGACTCCGAAGCAACAGTAAATCGTCGAGACAACCTGCAGTATTCCGATAGCAGACGAAGAGCTTCTATGGCCCAGCATCTCGTTTAGCTAGCAATCGAGAGACATAAGGACTGGAATGCGCGTACCTTCTGATACCTCCATATCTGTAATATCCTGCCATTTATTCATCGCCACGAACCATTTGTCCCCTCTTCGCCGGCAACTGCGCATATGTCAGCATGGCAGACCTAGATGGATGCCACGAAGTATCCTCGCACCTGACATCGACCACAAGTCTATCCTTACCAACCGACGACGATATCTTCTTCAGTCTCTCCAACGAGAATTTGGCGTCTGGGAACAGGTATGATGTCACAATCACCTTTGCGAGTGACTTCAGAACCACGGAGCAACCTTGCGTGCACCGCGAGGACACACCTTGCTAGCCCCCGCGTCGATCCACTCCTGCGCGTTTTTGTCGTTGATCCCGCCGCCGATCTGAAGCCCACCTGGCCAGGCTTGCAATGCTTCGCGTGCGGCTGCATCGTTCCCGGGTCCGAGTTTTATGACATGCCCTCCTTCAAGGTTATTGTCTTTGTACAGTCGCGCGAAGTCTGCGGGAGACTGGCTAATCGTGTCGGGTGGTAAGCTGTGGATCAAGAGGGTGCAAATAGCCGAAAGACCTCGACACAAAGTTGGTCTTGAGAGCTTCGGGTGCGGTGTCCGAGAGCGTTCCACCGATTATCTGCTTGACTTGGCCATCGTGCAAATCAATGCATGGCCGGAACAGACTGTGCCGCACAGCTTGCATGACCTGTGGGCCACGGTTCGTTAAGAGGATTGGATAGTGAATTCGTGGCCCGAAGCAGACGAGAGCGTCGTGCACATGACCTAAATGAGTTCGCGATCACGCGATCACGCGACGCGCCAGTAAGCTCGTTCCACACCACAATGCATTCCAAAGGTATATGTACATGTATCCAGCATCCGAGAGCTGTCAGGTATAGTACATTTCGCCGTCGAGCGCGGCCCACGGACGTCGATCAATACTCCATTGATTGTTCCAGGATCTTTGCCAGATGCTCCCTTCCATCCGACCCAACGACGTCGCCGATTCCGGGGGCTAGGTCCAAAACGCGTCTTTGGGGAAGAGTGCCTTCGACCAACCTATGCAAGTCGCTTGTGGTATATCTGAGTGGAATGGTCAACGCACAGCCTAGGCATCACAAATATGGCTGACGTACCCAACTGCTTTCAGTCCACGAGGAACACCCAGTCCGTCTAGGAAACGGGCTATAGCCTCGTACAAATGAGCACCGATGTCTCTGTCAGGAACACTCAAGATGGATGGATCCGTTTCATTTTTGTTAGTAAAGATCGCGAGTGCTTGACGGTGGCGGTCAGGTGACGAGGGTGCTGTAAATTGGAACACTTCGGCGGGATCAGCACCAACTGTCTATGTGAGAAGAGAGGGAACATACCGGCGGGTCCAGTCAATGCCACGCTTTTGAATGAGATTAGCGTGTGGGACGCATAGAAGTTCAACCTTGTCCATACCTGATGCCATGGGGAATTATAGGAAGATCGGTGACGTATCCCGGGTGCTTGTACTTCGGTCCCTTCTTGTTGAGTCCTGAAATCTGCAAGACGGGATCATGATCTCAGAATTTCGCAGAAACGCGACATCTACTTACGGGGTAGCTCATTCCGTGGCAAAGATGAACACCAGCATTCCCGAAGCCAATGCCGGCAAAGGAGGATGCAAGGCTGAGGTAGACGTAAGTACATGGCAGGACAACGATCACCAAGACGAGAGGCAAACATACAGCATCTGCCTTCTTGCTTCTGTATCTTCGCGATTTTTGGCGATGCGGGGCAGGTATTTGACGGTGGTACGGAGCGCCCAGAGCGAGAAGATATCTGCGACCGGGTTGCTTCCCTGGTACGCTGGCCGAAGGATGGGATTCGCGGGTCGAGGAGTACGTTCGGTATATCTATATTACCGGCAGCCTGAGCTCCTCGCTCGCGAACATATCAAGGCGCATACGCACGGGATTGCGGTATAACTTTCCATGCTGTGGAATAAGACGTCCAGTCCAGCGCTGATGTGTACCGCGGTTGGGCAACTTTCAGTGTTGTGGGTATCCTATTAGAAGATGTAGATGTGTAACAAATGACGCGGGGACCAAAGCTGGTACTCACAACAATACCAAGAACAGGCTTCATGGCACGATTCGCGATACCTGTCTTAAACGAGCGAGATGTTATGTCCAAAATAGCAGTTCCCGTGGTTTCCGATCCTGTGCCAGCAGTAGTTGGGACCGCGATTAATGGTAGAAGACTCTGAGCGATGGGTAAACCCTTTCCAACAGGGGCGTTAATGAAATCCATGAGGTCTGCGTCTTTGTAGACCGAGAACCTGTAGATGGAATGAGCGTAGAGCGAATGACGTTGATACACGTTTGCTTACAAGTTGGCAGCCTTTGCTGTATCAATTACACTTCCACCCCCTACCCTGTAAAAGCTGTTAGGAGCAAGGTCCAAAGCTACTGCTAGACGTAACGTACGCAAGGATATGACTAAAATCGTGTTTCCTGGCCCATGCAATCGCCGTGCGCCAGCTTTCTTCAGTGGGTTCTGCGACAACTTGGTCGAAGACTTCAAACGGAAGGTCGGACTGTGACTCGAGCGAGGCGATGGCCTGCGAAGCCTAGTCATTTTCTCTGTTCCAAAGAAGAAGTCTTGCTCTTACAGTCTTCATGGCCACTAACTTGGCGACATTGGGATCAGTGAAAACCCCAACCTGTATCATGTGAGCCATCCGAGTGCGCGCTACAGCTCCAAAGGTACCTTGCGCGCTTTCATATTCTTTAGGTCCATTCCGACTTCTGCAGTGACCCCATCACCAAACCTCAAGTTTGACGCGGCAACCTGGGGCATATATCAACGTGGAATCGAAGGTATAATGTCCGGGACACTATAGTACCTCAAACGCGTATTCCTTCTCCACAGTCTTAACAGGGGTGGCAAATGTGCGCAATTGACTGAGCGCATTCATCTGGCCCGAGTGGGTATGGGAATGGGAAGGACTATGACAAGGACACGCAGTGTGCTGACTGGCGTTGATCAGACGAAGAATGGTGCTCCTAGAGGCCGCCATGGTGGTGGAGGTGTGAGAGGTTGAACGAGGCTTTCCCCAGGTTCGGAAGCAAGCTCCGGTTACGCCTATTTAAAGCCGGTCAATATCCCCACGTGTCCGATCGTGTTCCTCATACTACCGTATTTGGTAGCACTGCAATTGCCCCGTCCTAGCCTGAATTTTGGCCACAGCGCATTTGATTGGGCTGCTCTGCCTACGACGACGTGAGCAATGCTGACCACCGTCACACAAATTTACTATCCTGCGGTTGGTGAAATTCGGTGTCCATCCAATGGGCTTTTTGAATCTACGCTAGTACAGTACTCCCAATCGGCGGAGACATGGCCTTAGCGGGGACCGTTCGTCTAGACATACCCGGAGATGCGCAGCAAGCTCGCTCAGGCTGGGTTGCATTGCTCATTCAAAATGGGACGTAAATACGACCCTGCGCAGTCCCATACATCCGAGAGGTCAAGCGGGGAATGATATGATGATTTGGATCAAAGTGTAGTAATAAACAACGGGTTCTTGTAACAGGACTTCCACCTGTTGGAACTCGCTGGTCCCACACGCCGTCCCCACCCCCTCCCCTCGTTCTCCCAGTCGTTCCTTAATTCCGGGGAAATATCCTCATGAAATTCCACACATTTCCGTTGGCGCTGGGCTTGGCGGCCGTCACCGCATCAGCGTACAAGGTCTCGTTCAAGCAATTCAAGCGACCAACGCTCCAACGGAGGGCAGGCGGGATTAGTGCATCGGATGTGCAACTTTCTGTTCTTGCGAGCGCGGATAGCAATTCCCTTGACCTCAAGTGCGTTACTCGTCCCGTTCGGATGGCATGGCGTATCGTTGTGACGCTTTCAACAGCACAGTGCATGATTTGATTTATATGGCCGATGTAAGGTTGAAGCTTTTGAACAACTCGAACGTTTGCTGAAGCATACGTCTAAAGATAACCGTAGGAGGAAACGGCAAGTTTATAGCTTCTTCTGCTTCTTCTCGTCACTAAGCCTAAAACAGAGCTGACCGTTCAACTTGATACCGGTTCATCCGACCTTTGGATTAAAGGTGCCACCTTCCCGTTACCCAACTCTCATCCGACCGTATGTCCACCTTCTTGCTTTGCGGTTTGTCTGTTTATGGAATTCTGCATAGGGCACGAATTACAACCTATCCGTGCGTGCTCCACATCAAGTCTGTTCCCGTATTGACTGTGCACCCGTAGTACGCTATAGGTTGGGCTTATGGCAATCTTTCTTATGCAGCAGTGCAGTTCGCCAAGTTCGTTGCAATGCTCATATGCCGGTCATCACAGAGCTAACAGAAAACCTTGCAGTCTTTCCGTCCCATCTCAAGCCTTCCTAGACGTTTCTCTTGCGCAAAACCCTACTCTGGGCTATGGTGCGAACGGCATTCTCGGGCTAGGATTTAATTCCCTTTCCCAACTCGACTACGCTGTGAATAAGACGGGCGGCTCAACGGGACGGAGTTTGCTCTACAACCTGTTCCAAGCGAATCCTGACGAGCCGAACTTTTTGTCATTCGCGCTTCAACGCAGCACAGAAGCTCATGATGAGGTGGAGGGCAGCTTCTCGATCGGTTTGTCTTCGATTTCCGTTCTCTTGCGATAATCTGACTGCGGCGTCACCAGGTGAATACGAACCGAAGTATGCCGCGGTCGCCAATCAGACCAAAGTTCCCACATGGCCGGTCAACTCGCCCACTCGATGGAACGTCCTACTTGATGCCGTCATAGTGAATCACCTCAATGACAGGATCGTCCTTCCAGCGACAACCGTTGTCGGTGCCCCGAGCAACAAAGCTGTAATCCTCTTGGACAGTGGATCTTCATTCACGTGGGTGTTCTATGCCTGTCAGGAGCTTTACCTTACTGGTGTATAGTTATGCCCCCAAGGCTATCTGCGATGCAGTATACGGCAGCATACCTGGTGCGAAATTTGACACCAAAGTAGGTCAGTGGGTTGTCCCCTGCGACTACGAAGTCGATATGGCGCTGCAGATCGGGTGAGTTGTGCGGTTTCGGAGAGTAAACGTTGTCTCAGACCTTAATAGCGGTCAAGTCTTCCCCGTCCATCCTTTGGATGTAACACCCTCTGGACTTGCCACGAACAACGTTTGCGTCGGTTCATTCGTTCCACAGACGGTTTCCGTGGGCGCTGGGGAGTTGTAAGTTCCATATTTGCTTGAGTATACTCGCTCGGTCCGCTCATCGCCATACAGCGATTGGCTGGTTGGCGACAATTTCCTCCGTTCTGTATACTCCATCTACGACTTCGGTGACTTCGATGAGTCCGGCAAGATGGGCAATCCCTACATGAAGTTGCTGCCGATCATCGACCCAGACCAGGCATCGGTCGCCTTCCACCAAGCGCGGGGGGCCAGCCCAAGACCAATATCACGTACACCGGTCTCAATGGCGCGGCTGCTATGCCCTCCTTCAACATCTCGCAAGATATCTCAGACTCTCTGGAGAAGATCGGACGATACCTTCCCGCTATGTTGGCCGTGGTCGCTCTCAACGCTCTCATCCTCCTTGTTCTTGCAATCGCTGGCACCGTCATCTATTGCCGCAGGCGACGAAACCCACGTGCGCGGGCAAGGGCTACTCCTGGAAGGATGAGCCCCATGCCCATGAATCCTCGGCACAGTTATGTTCCCGGCTCAGGTCTCCCACCTCCAGAACAATCTCATCCTCATGTGTATGAGCCAGTCTCCATGGCTTTGACGGAGGACACCTTTGTTCCACCCTCACCTGCCTTCCACAGCTTTGATGGGAAGCCGGGCAATCGGCCCAAATCAGTGGCGTAGTGTCTTATGAACTTTGACGTCTCTCCCTCGACGTCTCTCCCAGCCCCTGTAGTGTATATCGCATCGACAGAAAGCTGCCTGGCGTTTTGTCATTTGTCGTGCTATCGATTCCCCGACATCTCCACAGCCCAACCCCCTACCCCTTGCTTGACTCGATGGACTCGGCGTCCCCCTCCTCTCGTTTATGGCTAACTCACGTCACGTACGTACGTACTTATACCTTAACACGGACCTTCCAGTGGAGGATAATGGGCTCCGGGCGATTGCATATCGACGGTCGCTATGGACGTACATAGCACATTTTCGTACTGTGTTATACTATAGCCTTGCCTTCCCGAGGCCTCTTCGCAGCTGCACTGGGTATGAAGTCGGATCTCTGTGCCGAAGTTCTCTGCTCGTTCAGCACGGCTAGATCCGCGAGCCGTTTCCACCTTCCCATCTCCCGGGAGGGCTTGCTAGATGCTCCCTGAACAAACTGAACTGCCTCAACAATCGCTGACGCTAGCTTCTTGATGAAGTACGCCTTGGCTCTGGCCCCTCTGTTGGGATCCCCGTTGTCCATGGCGAGCAGTTGGTCCACCTGGAGATAGTCAAGGATGCGCAAGCACTGTCGTACGTTTGCACGATCGCGGCTCGTCAGCGCAGTCCGAAGGAGGGAAGAAAGGGTCTCCGGCGGAGGGTCCAGGTTCCGCCCCACACTCCTTGCATCGCGACGCGGCTGAGGCGACACTGCCCCGTCCATGAAGTCGTGCGAGTGATACCCGGTCATCAGGTCAAACACCCGCGCCGCAGACCGCCAGTCTCCGTCCCGCCAGCACGCCGTCAGCACGAGGTTGTAGGTCACAGTGTTCGGCCTGATCTTGGAACCGTTCCGACCGACGATCTCTTGGCGTAGCATCCACTCCAGGGTTTCTAGGCATGCGTATGCTGTACCCTTGTCTGGCGCCGCGATGCGTGCTTTGAGAACCTCGTTGAGGTGCCCGTGATCGAGCAGGTTTACGCCGCCGCGATCGTCGGGCCGACGCTTCACCTGTTGCAGGAAATCGCCACAGAGTGCATATTTCTTGCTGATGTTGCACAGCTTCAGGATGACGTCCAGCGATTGCTGGGAGAGCGGGAGGCTGCCCTTAGAAGGTGGATCTCCAGGTGCGCAGAGGCCGTAATAGTCCCGCACGATGGTGAATGCAAGCTCGAATTCCGGTGTATGGCCACGAGACAGGGCCGCAATAGCAGAAGTGACGAGGTGCGTGTCCACGGTGAAGGCAGGGATTTTCCGTAGAGCTTTCTGCATCAGCGTCCAGAGAAGCTTTGCGTTGGCGGCGTGTTGATAATGAGGCACCGTAAGGCCCTCGACACTAGGCGTTGAAGCTAATGCCTCGAACATGGCTGTATACACGAATTCGTTTGGGGATAGTGGTCCCTCCGAGGGAAGTGCGTAGTAGACGTCGAAAATTTCCTGGTAGAGCCCATTGTAACCGAGAATCTTTACGTAGTTGGCGAGCGGATTCGAAGTAAGTTCAGCGCTCTCGGGATCATGCTGTCTGACGGACTTCATGTAGCGTTGGAAGGCGTCGTATATCGAGTGAGCATTCTTCAGCTGCTTCGTGTGCGTCGACCAGTCTTCAATTTTCGAAAGGCCGGTGAACATGGTTTGGAAGGTTCTTGCGGTGGGGCTGAACCCGCGGCGCTTCATCTGTCAGGTGTAAGTTCAGTACAAGCAAGACGCATCCTCGCGAAGACGTACGTCAGTGTAGAGCTGGTAAGCTAAATTGAAGCGCTTGGCCTTCATGGACTCCCATATCAAGGTATTCCAGACAGGTGTGTTCTGAGCGTCCCTCGGAGAGTTCTTCAGCATCGACACGGCTTCGTCGATCTTGTTGGCGTCACATAGCTTTTTCAACCTAGCGGAAAGCACATGTGGTTCCAGGAGGCGTATGGTAGACTTGGAAGCCTGCTCCTTGGAAGCGTCCAAGTGGCGAGAGCGAAAGACCTTCTTCGGTGAGACGGGTTCTTCGTCTTGCTTCTGCGGAGTGCGATTTGGGATGGCAGACTTGGGTGTCAGGTATCGAGGCAAATTGTCTACGGCATCGGAGGCGACGCGGGACGTCGTTGTTGAGGAAGTGGCGTAGTTCCGGAGTGCACAGCAGCACGAAAAATGAAGACGGTTGAGCTGGGCGTTGGAGGGAAACCGACGAAGCATTTCAGAGGCCCACTCTATTTTTTCGGCATATGGTTGTGTGAGGTCACAAGCGGTGTGACCCGGCCCGGCGATCACAACTGATCACAACCACCTGGACTCACCACCTGGCCTGCCTCCCAAGCTGGATAGCACAACGTGTATCCACTTCAGCTGACGTGGTCGTTGCCACAGATCAATGCCAACCACTGCCGCTACCGGGGTTTGCTCAGGAACTTTTCCGGACTAATCTTGCGCGATGCTTCCCCGAGATATACTTAAGTAGACCCATGCCGGCCTCGCAACCGCACTCGCGCGAGCCATGTACCCAGCCCTTGTCGCTATCCTCCTCTGGTTCACCATCTCGGTCGCTGCGGTTCCTGCGTGGGAAGCAGCAAGAGGACAAACCTCGATTGGATCTCTCGTTCCAGGTGCATCGTACATCGAGGCCATTGGTGCTTCCCGCGAGAAGTATCGCACAACCCACCTGTCCGCCCTGATTCCAGGTGCGTCCCCATTCTCTTCTGTCTCGAGTACTACGTCCTGAAACGCGCGTCCAGGACAACCGGGCAATCTAACGGTATTGCACAACGCACGAGCACCTTCGTTGTTCTACATCAATCGTGGTCAACTATGGCAATTCCACAACGAATCAGCCATCTACCCTGTCAATGTGGTCAACTCCACAAGCATAACCGGCTTCCCGTTGCAACTCGTGACTGGGAAGAAACAGGC
Source organism: Lyophyllum shimeji (assembly GCA_026008595.1). Taxonomy (NCBI): domain Eukaryota; kingdom Fungi; phylum Basidiomycota; class Agaricomycetes; order Agaricales; family Lyophyllaceae; genus Lyophyllum; species Lyophyllum shimeji. The sequence goes on along the minus strand of BRPK01000001.1, from coordinate 1,613,340 downwards.
CGGCATTCGCAGCGGTACCTGGAGATGGCAAGGAACAGTGCTCAACTACGACCAAGGATCCAGAGGAAACACGGGCTTGTTCTACAGTTGTACCTTGGAGGATGGAACAAGTGGAGTTTTCATGTTTCTCCAGCCGTACGTCATTTAAGGCAATAAACCAGTCGAAGGTCACTTACCCCTCCTTCGCGGTTGACTATAGATCACCCACACCGCTGCAATGTGAAAGGATGACGATGCATAGCTGGCTTCGTACTTATATCAACGGACAGTAGTTGACGAGCTCTGTACATGTACACCCCCCTGCACGAAAATCCACGAGACATTTCAAAATTTCGGAGTCTCTCAGGCCCGACTTCGCACGCTGTATTCCCAGCACTCTTGTCATCAGGTTGTGTACAACACTCTATCGCTTTTATTGCCAGGCGTTTTACAGCGTCTTCTCTTTGGGTAATGTCAAATTGATCCGTCGTCCAATAATTGCCAGGGCAAACAAGCTGAAAAACGCGACTCCCACAACGAACGGTTTCCGCAAGTGGGCGGCAAGGGGCACTCTGTATGAAACCTGGCGTACGCCGCAGTCAGACTCTGCCTGGATGAAAAAGGAGGTTACACACAAAGATGCTTTGCGCATGCATGACCGTTAGATCCTTATACTCGAAAGTCAGTTTTGGCCGGCCGGTTGAATCGAGATATGTCTTATGCGTGGAAAGCCTGTTAGTGAGAGCCGGGAAGGGAGGTGTGAATTCGATGTCACTAGAGAACGGGTCGCAGCCTTTGAGTACATCGCAAATCGACACTTGTGGGTAGGAAACTCACATAGCACCCTCAGGCAAGATGATTGAAACTTCCGCATTGTTGATAACAGCGCCCGGGATGGGGGTCATGACAGGCACCTCAACGATGTACTTCCCCGTCGACCTGTCATAGACGGCAGAGTCGGATAGAGGCGCGTCCCAACCGAGGGTAAAGGTATAGTTCCACCCGCCCAAGACCGGATAACGAGGTCGGAGCTCGAGAACGCTATACCTGTTGGCGTGCGAGTTCTTTGGCGCAGACGGCGCGACGCGGAGGCGCGATGTCGACACGTTGCCGATGAGGTCGTAGTAGTACGTGTTACGGATGCCGGCAGGCAGGTGGAGTGTGAGAGCGGGGAGAGCGTGAGGAGCAGGACGTTTGAAGTATGCCTGCGATTGGTGTTCCAGTCGCGAAAAGTGACCTTTCAACCTAATACTAGAGCTCAGGGAGACAGCTTTTGCAGCAGGAATGAGGGTACGCACGTGGGCCCGGCATTGTAAAGGACAATGTTATCCTGAATGTTCAGGTTGTCACCCCAATGGCTGATCTCGGCAGCGCGCTCGAGCTTCATGATCTCCAACACTGGCTGTTCGTGGTAGTAATGCACTGTAACAGGCTGCTGATGTCTCTTAATGAACTCGTCATTTGTCGAAGGAGGGATGTTGTGGTAAGGTCCGTATGTTACAGTGGCGCCTTGCTTAGATACCGGGGCTTCGAGGGTGAAGTCCTGCACGTTCTCGGGTGTCGTATACGAAATCACACGGGGTGTGTGAGCTCTGAGGAACGTACAAAGTCAGAGCGCGCTGTGCAGCAACGGCGATGTACTCACTTCACTTTCGTACGCTGCACGGCCGTGTAGTAAGGGCTCAGAACGAAGAGGTCGGTCTGGTACTTGAGTGCCTGATCATCCTTCTGCGACGCCTGTTCCGGCCATGCCCAGGTAGCATGGGTTTGCAGGGTTTCGAGTACAAGGTTCAACGTCGCATTGGCAGCCAAAGGTTTCGGTAGCGTCACGTCCACCAGGTGGAAGTTCCTGAGCGCGTCTATTGAGGGAGATTGCGAGTTCAACACGAATTCTGACATACCGGTTTGTGTCTAGGACTTGGTCAGACACGGCCAGCGGTGTTTGCTGTCCCTTGACCTTCACTTCAAGCCAGCTAGTTTTCTGCTTCTCCTCTGAACCGAGGGCGATGGTGTACACCTTGGCTCCTGCCTGGGTCGCTTTGATGGCGTAGGTGGTCGTGACGTGGACAACTGAGCCGCCAAGTTCGATTGTGCGTACAATAGCGGTGTTTTCAAAGGATTGGCTGGTAGACGCGAGGGAAGGAGCCAACAGGCTCAGGAAGAGAAAAGGGAGAGTACGCCAATGCATTCTGGCGGGACGAAGGATGCAAATCTGGCAACTCGCGAAAGCGTAACGTGTCCAGTGCTATATTTAGCGATGCCTCCCAGATTTGGGAAACCTCCTACTCCGTATGTTTTTGTAGACTTTTGGATGCAGAGTTATATTAAATGTGTGAATAATTCTACCACCCCCAGGTTGGCGATGGATTCCGTATGGGTACGTCCTCGCGCGTAGCAGCCGCGGACACGATTTTTCGTATCTTTCGAGCGCGCTCCTCCTTCTTCTGCTCCTCTATTGTCTTCCCTTCCTTCAGGACGACGGTCAGTTTTGAGTTCGGATGCCTTCGAATACCATAGTGACCGCGCCCCCTCGGTTCCAGTTGCTTCGGCTTTCGCGGCCCCTTCGAAACCCAGGATTCCGCTGGCAAGGTCATGAAGTTCCACAACAATCCAAATTTGAATGTAGGCTACGCACCAACGACGAGCTTCGACTCGTTCAACCGCTTGTATCGTACAGCGTGGTCCCTAGCAGTAGCAAGCATGTTCATGATGCGCGTGCTAGCCCGCTTCTCGCTGAACTGCATCTGCAGAATTGCGTAGTCAATCGGTTTTCCTGCGATTTGCCTGCCGAGCATGTTCAGCTTGCGATGCGAGATTTTGAAATTGGCGGTCGAATATTTGTGCTGACACGCAGCGCTGTCAGAACCCTGCTTGAGGACCGGAGGAACACGGACTCACCGAGGTTGGCCGCGGTTTGTAGGGCTTGTTGGGCGCATAGGCGCCTTGCTGAGCCGGAACAACTGCTCCGCGTTTACCCCGTGCTTTGCGAATTACGGGTACCGCTGCCGTCTCGAAGACGCTCCGCTTGCCTTCTTCGGCAGCCTCCTTCTTGCCAGCTTCAACCTCTTCCTGAGTCTGTTTTTCGCGAATGGAAGGAACAAGTTTCTCTTTGACCCAGTTCAATGGGTTCAAGAAACTAGCGCTGTTCGGGGCTTCAGTCACAGAGTCCCACTCGAGAGAGCACTATACACGTACTGGCGTCGGGTTTCCAATATAAAACGCGAGGAGGTCGCGTGGGACGTCAACGGGAACCCAGTTCTCCCAACTAACATGGACGTATTGGCGAGGAAAACATGCAGCAGGCTCTGTACGCACCATGTCGCAAACCACTTTGCATCGCGGTTGGCGGAAAGAAATGAATTTGACCGAGGGTCACGGGGTGACAGACGAGGTTGTGACACTGACGCTCCTCTCAACGTGGTCCGCGTCCGCCATTGCGCGAATTTTGAACCGCCCAACTCAAGATGATTCCACTCCTGGGCACCATATTCAAAGTCTCACTCCTTCTAATTAATGCTATCGCGGTGTTGAGCGAGGACCGCTTCCTGGCAAGACGTATGTTCCCATCCCACTTGTCGACTCAACGTCTGTTGACTGTTCTTATCACTCTAGTTGGCTGGGTGTCTGGACAACAGCAAGCAGCTAACGCCGGTTTTCATCAAGGCTATGATCAGAGCGGATATGGCGCGGTCCAGGGAGAGGTTGGGTTAAAAGCACGGTTGATTGACCTCATTAGTGCTGTACGGACACTCATGCGGAGTGCGTGGCTCGTTATGTCTTGGCGTTTTGCATACTCACATAGTGTCAAACCAGTACCCCTGATAGGCATGAATATCATTGTTATTGTTTACGAACTTCTTCTGGGATGAAGCCACTGCATATCTCTCGTTCTCGTCTACTATAGTCCCATGTCAAGGTTTACACTATTTCACCGCGAATCCATCTTCCGCGCAATGAAAATGCCGTCGTTATGGCTTTGCGACAAAGCCTCCGGGATATCTTCAATTCCGCAGTTATTGGATTAATCGCCATTGAGTTTATCATACTCCTCCTTGATCTGTCTAACGAAGTCCCCCACAGTGTGCCCGTTCTGGAGGGGCATTAGCCGGTCCAGTGCTTTAGATCCGGTGTTTGACGACTCACATCACACTCTTTCCATGTACCGTCATGTATACAGACCGCGCGGCCGTTGATGAGGACCGTGCAACTCGACCTTGCAAAACGCGTGAACTTCCTTGTGCACAGATTCAAGTGGTGTCGACTCACCTGATACGCATCTTCTCCGCCAAAATAACGCTTTCCCGCAGCAGCCCCACGCCCTCGATTCCCTTCCCGCTACCATCCAAACCCGCACAGCGTCCTGCTCGACTATTCTCCCAGTCTATCCCGACCGTTTTTGCGCACTTCAAAGTAATGTCAGGATTCCCGATCTTGTTCCGCCCCTCGTAGTTTTGGCATTGAACGAACTGCCACCACACTGCGAACGGTTCATGCCTCCTGACGCACAGTTGCTGGACATTTCCTGCGCATTCCTCGGGTCCATGCATGCATCTGACACCAAATTCTGGCTCCAAAGGATCGAGTCTGTCCCGGAAATATATATTGGTTGGATAGGCGGAATGGAAACAAAAAGGGGTGAAACGTACTTTGCCACATAGACCAGTGATAGATCCATCTTGTCGGACGCCTTCTGCACCACGTCATTGAAGAGCGTTTCGCATAGGAGAGCGTCGGGGCAGCGGCTCATGACGCCTAGCTGCACGGGTACTTTGATGTCCTCCTTACCCCAGTACTGCGTCGAGTCCTGAGTGAAGATCCACGGCGGCCGGAGTCCGTGCACTGCAACAGGTGCAAGAAGAGACAGAACTGGGAGTAGTCGCATTGATGAGCGGAGCAAAGACAGCCTGTTTCTTTGAGCGGCGGGATGTGAGGCCTCGAGGAGCCAATGGCGTCATACTCGGCCAAACACGTGCATTCTCGGAGTAGCGTACACAAACTTTGGTCCAATATACAGCCTCGCCCTATCTATCCACCGCGACGAGCAGCATCGACCTACTTCCAAGCGGTGCAGAGAGAACGGGCGCCGGGGTGTTGCCGGTTCAACCCAGCGCCTGTGTTATTGAGCGGCTTTCTCCCATATATCCCGACCTTCGTGATCTGTGACGGGAGGGACAAAGAACCGACATCGCGACCTGAAAGCTGCACAGCGGATAAGAGTGTAAGCCGCGTCAACCGAAGTATGTCTGCTTGCCTTCAACGGCTCGCTTCCGGATAATTGCCTCTACTCTGAGTTCGTTGTGGATTTGCGTGCGCTGTGCACATCGACGTCAAGCATGATTCAGTTCCAGAGAGGTGACAATCTGACCTTCACTTCCTCCGCGTATATTTGACCTTGGGCCTGCCGCCTCGCCGAGGCATCTTCGCCATCATCCTCCAGTACGCTCCGTTTCTCGGCGAGGGACTGGTCGACTACGCGTACGCAGTAACCCACTAGCTCCGTACGACGCTTCCAGTTACCTGAGGAATAGTGTTGCGTTCAATAATGCGGTCGTTCAGTCAGGAAGCGATTCTCCACCTACGAGCTCCCGCCAAATATTCGAACACGCCTGCTCCTGTATGTTTCCCGCTGAACTCTCTGCACGGTCACTGTCCCGCATAGCTGCGTTGGCTCGGTTGAGCCTCATCGTTATTGTATCATCCAGGCGCCGGTATTCTCGCAGTATTTCTAGACGTTGGGAAGTTGTCAGCATCCGACCCGTCATACTGTATTCGAACTTTGAAGACCTTTGAATACCGAAAGGTCGTGGCAGGTGGATGGAGAAACATGCACCACTTGTGGTGACTGGGGTGCTTGTAGTGCAAGACTTCCGAGTGGAGGTTGCTTCGTCGGCATCGTGGTCGGCGGTGAGGAGACGTATCCCGACGCCGATGTCCAAATTGAGACCAGACGCGTCCTTTTAGTCATCGGAAATTACCGTCAGATCAAAGGGTGTGGCGCGCACCCACAAGGTCCCACAAAATCGCGGTGATTACTGTACGACTCCTGCGACAAATCACTAGGGTCCGTGCCTGACACCATATGATAACAACTACTAGATCTGGTACATTTCAAGTAGCTATCGCTCAACTATCCGGCTCGTCCTCATATAAACCTTCATCCTCACTAATATCGTTTTCGCTGAGGTCTACAGGAGGCTGCTGTGGGGTGAGAATTGGTCTCCACGTACGATGCGATGGCTCACCCTATACTTCTTCTTGTACTTCTTTGGTATGTAGCCGTGAACATCGACATGGTGCCTGTGCCTTCTCGCTGGATCCTTGAAAGCTTCGCCACATTCATACTTGCACGCATGGGGTAATTCACCCGTGCTATTTGGTCATGCCTCAGCCGCCGCAGAACCAACACCTGAGACCACATACTGAGAAGACGTGTGAATATCAAGATCGGCTTTCTGTTTGAAACGTCAACGTCGAAATTCATCGCGCTTGCATGTGTGGGCTTACCTGGGGAAAACATCGACCGCAAAACTGGCACTCAAAAGGTCTCGATGCAGTTGTACATCAATGTAACGAAGCAACAAGATCACTCTGTACTCACTTGTACTTCAAGTGGGTAGTCAGGATATGGCGCTTGACAAGTTGTTTCTTGGACGTGTACAGGCAGGAGATTTCGCGTTTCCCGTGTCTGACTCTCCAAAGGCAGACGTACGTCGCTTTCCCGTCCTCTGATCGGATTCTTTTGCTGTACTTCTCCCATGTATCGGGGCCAGTCGTCGACGGAGGGTAAGGTCGATTCTGAACACCTGTGTTACGGGGTGCAGCGCTTGTTCCCATAGCCAGCGGTACGATATGTACTGGCGTCCAGGTGGCCGGGAGTAGCGCATGAGTGCGCGGCGGGGGAGGCGTGACGTGCTCGCCAAGTGGACGCTCGGCGCAGGGATGATATTGCACGCCTGTGCAGTGCCTGTGTGTGGCAATCAGTTATTTAGCAAGCGAGAGCACGGACAGAGAACAGCGCACTGAACAGAGCTTGTAGTACTCCGACTATAGGGATGATTCATTTCGTGCAAACGATGACCTGTCTCTTGGGGGGGAGTCCTCGCAGCTTGCGGCCCGTGCGCTGTATACTTAACCTGTCGTTGGACCATCAACGTTGCGTCGGGAGGACTGTCGCGTGAAACGGGGCTAGCCCATGGACGGTCGTACCGCAGAAGTACTGGCGGGTCAGGACTCATCTGAGAGGCAGGTAAGAGCCGTCGCCACGCAAAAACGGCCGTCGGAGTAGTGAATGTAACAAGGTGTTGTGGTGAGTCGACGGATTTCGGTGTTTGAAGAATGTGGCGTCCGTTGTGACTGTGAGGAAGCACCGGTCAGGCTCATCACAGTGCAAACACATAGGACGAGATACTTTGTCGCCGAGTTGTAATTTGCTGCGGAAGCAGATGTACACGGTTCTCTGAAGACCACGAGCAAGATGTCAGTGACCAACTTCGTCGAAGGAAAAAGCAGAGCTTTCCTTAATGACAACGCCGCGGTTGGCTTTACGCCTTGCATCGCAAGAACAGAGGTCAAATCAGTCTTGGGAGGCCCCGCTTGCCCGTGCGTAAAGGCGATCGAACGCCCGCGACTGTCGTCTCTCATAGTCATGGGGAATCTTCGTTGTGTACTGTCGTCGCTTTTTGAGGTCCTGCGAGGCGTCAGATAGTGTGGCGTCAAGTCAGGTCAATGCAGGGTGGGGAAACAAATTTCCGGCAATCAGCATAGAACTGCCACATGGAATGACCAACGCCATGGTGGCCAGGCGTCCAGCGGTCTAGTTAATGGAAAACAAATAGCCCAACTTACTGTGTATCGCGCGGAGCCGGACCGGAACATGCGTTGGAGGAATACGTATCCATCCGCAGTCTGCGACAAGGCGCAAAAGTAGAAGACAGGCAGTAAGGATGGGTGAGCACGATCCGCTGCCTTTAACCGACTAGTTTTGTCCAGTTTGGGTTGTGGGTGCTTGTGGGTGTGTGGGGGCCCATAAATCTGGTCAATCTCCGTCCAATTTTCTGAGCTATCGCACTGATCTCGTCTAGATCGCATCTGTCCCCGCAATAAGTTCCAGTCAAATCAAGGCTTCGGCTGTGGCCACTTGGGTCTGTCACTGCCAGAATTAGTGCCCGACAAATTGACATAGGTCGAACCTTGGCGCTAAACCGAAGTCCCTTTGTTGACTTGCCTTTACGAGTCTTCGCGCATGATAAGCGAGACGGCGACCTCATTGCGGCATGGTGCGCACGCCCTTCCAAAGAGGTGCAAAGTTCTATATTGAAGGTCTGTCCCCAACCAACAAAGTCGGGGTGTACTGGTCATATATGGTCAATTTAGAAGCGGGTCGTCCCTGTGAAACTGTCCCCGACCGCTTCTCGCTCGCAGTAACTTATCCCATGTATGTACGATAGATACCCACTCTCAGATCTGCATAGAAGGTTCCGATGGCGTCGAACTTGTGTTATATCTCCTTGATAATGAGTATCCTTGCGCTCCGGATGGTCAAGCGAGCAGCGCCTTACGGTACTGCGTATTTTCTAGTAGAGAAACGTAGATCGATCAGCGGACGGTGCTCGTGAAGGCGGATATACTCACGGATACTATCAAGACAAGATCATTGGTCCGAACGATGAAGGCTGATCCTGGACACCCGCTTCTTCGAAGCTTTGAGCAACGAAATTTCCGGCGCTCCAGTCCTCCTCCTCTTTCACTGTGTTCATCGTCGATTCGTTATTGGGCCTGTTGTTCCCGAAAGCGAACGAGGTAGCGGGCAGGGAACGCGTCGCCAGCATTGCCCTTCGTGGCTTTCTTAGGGCCTTAATAGGTCGACCTAGGCTCTTCGCGTCGGGTCCCACGATGATTGAGACGCCGTCTTCGTCGCTTTCTTGGTTGACGAGTCCCATCTCAGCGTCTCGGTCTTCGTCAATGCCCCCATCTGAATCATAGCCTTGATCACCTTGCGGGCGAGCCCTCTTCCTTTCAGAGGCAACGCGTGCGCTGCTGGCGTTAGAGGGAGCGTAAACCTCACGTAACGTGTCGTGGGCAGAACAGAATATGGTTGGGGTAGAGTTCGACTTCGTGAAGGACGGCGGCGGCGAGGTATATCCTTCCATGACGTCTGATCGGGGCGTCAAGACGCGTCAAGAGCGTACAGGTTACACGTCCGATGAATTGCTCACGCTTCCTGACGCGTGATCCAACGGAACGAAGACGCGCGGCAAGGTCATCTGGGGTGCTAGTAATACAGACGCAAATGTAGTGAACAGCCAGGTGACGAATCGCGAAAAGGCGCACTTGCCTCTCTGGTGCAGTGCTCGATGCAACGAGAGATTGACGCTCCTCATCTGTGAGCACCCGCTTGAAGGACGAACACATGATTGTCGACAATGGGAGAGTGATGACGGGAACACGGTAGAGCTTGATAGGTATGCGTCGGAGTCACGTTCCAACGGCACGCTTCATGAGCAAAATACTCATGCACGTCAGCGACACAACCGAGAGTTATGATACAAGAAGAGATGGAGAACAATCCTCGTGCAAAACTGGGCTCCCCTCTGTTGATAGAGGGCCCAAGGAGTGGTATCGCCGTCGTGGAGGACGGTGAGGCAACTCCCGACCCCAGTTGTTCCGCTCTCGGCACGAGTTCGCCAGGTGCTGATCGCTACATGGCGCAAGCATGCTCAGACCGCCAGTGCTTGGGAATTTACACATCTCTTCACTAGCCATCAAGCCCGTGGCAGGCGGGTCCGCCCCCCACCACCCGAATGGCCAGGAAGTCATTTCTCCCTTCACTGCTGTTTTCCGTCTGGACTCTGTATTCATCCACGAGGGCGGGAGCATCAACAATCTCTACAGACACCACAGTTCCACCTCTACAATGGATCAATCTTTCAGGTCTGCTCCAGGGAGCTTCACGCCCTCCTCCACTGAAGAATGCCGCGATCGGTTACGACGAAGCCAGGTTGGTTGCCTTCGTTAGACGAAGATATCATCTCAACCTTTGTCATCCAAGTCGTTCCATTATCGTATTCGGAGGAGAGTCTGCAAGCGGCCTTGCTCAGTCGCAAACATTCCTGTGCGTTCTGAGCGAAAGTTACGCGTAATCTGTGAGGTACTGAATCATACAACAGACTGAATCTTGAGACGTTGACCTGGTCTGTTCCCACACCACCGACCGGTCTTCAGCGGACCCCGGCAGCAAGAACTTCTGTGATCGCTGGCGGAGATTTTGCCGCTAGCAAGTTCGTATCCTTTTTCGCATCTTCCGCAATGATTTCACAGGTTGTTTCAATAGTCGCCATGGCTTCATCGTAATTGGTGGCAGAGGATCGGATGGAAAGGGCTTCACAGATGTCTGGGTATGGTCGACTTCGGATGATTGCAGCGTGAATGGCGCCCTAACTGGTTCATACAGGAGTATGACTTCGTTAATCAATTCTGGTCACAGGTGAACGTGGATCCAGGTGGACCTTTGCCTCGATGGGGTGCATCTGGCGGAATCGACATATTTACTGCTCCCATCCAAGATCCCGTGGTACCCGGCCCAAACAATACGTTCTACCTTGCAGGCGGGTATGACGGTACTCGTCCGAGCTCATTCTCCGATATTTGGAGATTGAATGTCTCTGGAACGTTATCTTCCAATCTTCCCAATGATGCCAGGGCCAGCTGGGATCACCTGACTATTGGAAGTCTTCCGTCCAAGTTCAACCAATCTGGGACGGTTGTTGAACATGAAATAATACTAACTGGTGGTTGCACTTCACTCACGTCGAATGGTGTCTGCGCAGAGCAAAATTCCTACCTTGTCGATACCCAACGCCGCTCCGAGGATTCTCCTGATGTCTGCCCTGCGCCGCGGACGAATCCGGTCCTTGTACCAAGTGCGAGCCAATTCAACTCGAATTTTGCCTCTCAAGTCTACCTTCTTCTCGGGATAATTGACAAAGATAGGTGGGATGATGACGGTGGCCTGGACAGGGGGGAAGTGGTAAGGTTTTTGACTTCTTCTAGATTCAACTCCGTGCTGAAATCTTTCCGAACAGGCCATTCTTGATATTCAGGCCGGGACGTGGAGTAGGATTCTACCTTCTGGTGACCCGGGTACCTCTGGGACGCCTACTTTTCCTTCTCCTCGACAAGGTTCGGCAGCTTTTTCCTACCCGAACGCACTGGTTGGGCAGGATCGTAACGCATCTTCGGATACTTTGGTTGGTGCCTTCGCATCCCAATGAAATACAAGGCTGACGACCTGTCCCGTTTTCAAGGTCTTCGGTGGGCAGGATGCCTCTGGAAACCTGCTCTCAGAAGTTTGGCTCTTGCGGGCGTATCGCGGAGTAGTCAGCCCGTCCAATCCTGTCTGGTCTGGTTTTGGGGATGGGAAACTTCGAACTGGTGTGAATGCGAATGGGGCCGGAGTCGGCGTCACTTTCATGACCAAGTGTGCATCCGAGATCTCATCGCCAACTGGTACTTCGCCATCTTCTACAACCTCGTTCCCCAATTCAACCATGCCCGCTCAAAGCCTGCATCGTTTCGATACATCTCTCACCCACAAAATATTGGCGCCCGTGTCTCTTGCTATCTTACAAGCTGCTTTCCTCCTTTTCCGTTTCACCTCGCCTCTTTATCGAACTGGGGGCTTACGTGTCAAGAACGTGTACGGCTCCGCTGTGCTTGCACTCGTTGCATATGCGTTGGGCATCGCGGGATTTGCAACAGCTTTCTCTGCCATATCAGCACCAAAGCTTGCTCCTGCCTCAGGTCTGCATCTACAGACGGGGCATGGGATTGCTGGTCTCATTTTCTTCGCATTGCTCTATGCAATACTTCCTTTACTGCTAGTCCTCTATTCGTATAATTCCCGTCCAAGCACTTTGGCACAAGACTCGGTGGGCGAAAAAATTGAACCTGCACCAGCCGGATCTCCCACAGCCACGGAGACTTACGACTGGCCTTCATCAAGAAGTGCGCCGCAGAGTCTACACAACGCTTCCTCTCCATCCTCTCCCCGATTGCGGACCAATTCTTGGGGCCCCTCCAGCACTATGTACCGCAGTCATGAAGGCAGACTCTCGAGCGACAGCGAATCTCTCCGCTCACCTAGCCCAAAGCGAGGATTCGAGGTCCTCAACCGAACACCCCGGGCACGACAGCCCAGTGGTAGCTGGCTAGCTGTGCCTTTCGCCGAGGCTTCTGTAGACAGATTACGGGATATCGACTGGCTACAACGCCGGAGAAGTGTGAATGCTGTGGTGAGTCACTCCGTCATCTACATTCGCGCACTGTTCACGTACTGGACCCACATCAGGGAGAACTCGACTACGCTTTGACACAACTGAGGAGGGAACAGATTTTGTCTACACCGGCCACAGCCGACGGCCTGATGGCTACTACTCCGCCAAACCCCTCTCCGCCTCCACTTGCCTCGCCCGACGTTTCCACAGTGACTCTGCATATCGTTTTCCAGGCGCTTTTCCTGGGGATGTCGATTCTCACCCTGATTGCTCTGTGGTCGCGAGCTCCAAAAGCTACTTTCGGAGTCTTTTTAGCGTGGACCCTCGCCTTCTACATTATCATGGCTACCTTCGCCTGGCAGCTTCGACCGGACCGATCATTACTATCGGTAGCACGTAGCCGACTATCGCCGCAGCGACAGACTGCGGCTACCCGAACCGCTTCCATCACCGAGGTCACTCCTGGCCCATACGTTCACCAGCCGCCTCACCAGGTAGCCAGCGGCCGCGACGACGCCTCCCTCTCTCAGGCCGGCCCTCTGAGCGCAGAGGCGGACGAGGAAGATGACGTTGACGACGAAACGAGGCAAAGAGAGATCGAAGGAGAGATTGCTAGACGAGATGTTTCCATCGTCACCATACCCAAACGCAAGCTATGGGTTGCTAATCCTTGACATTATATACCATCATGTCATCACGGGAAGTTCCTCGTACGAAGTATTATTGGTATTAGTTAAATCGCACTCCTCTAAATTAAGAAGTTCTACCTCGAAAGCTATGACTATAATACACGCTAATAGTCCCTGCGTTTCAATCACGAATTACGTCGAAAGCCGAACTCCCAAATAATTGAAACACGATAGGTGAGAGAGCCGAAGCAAATGTAAATTTTCAGGTAGACTCGATTTATTCACCATCCTCCACCGCCACGCCCCGTCTCCAGCTATCAACACGGTTGAATTTGGCCTGATCATGCATCGGAGGAGGCGAGGGTATGGGCATGGGTGGTTGGACCATCATTGGCATCATCGCCGGACCGAAGAAAGGTGTGCCCATCATAGAGGGCGGAGAGAAGTACATGCTGTTCTGCATTTGAGCCTGCATCACGAACTGTTGTTGCTGCTGGGCCATCATGTGTAATTGAGATCGCCGTTGCTGCTCAGGATGGAGCGCGAGGGGTCGGTCGTCGTCGTCGTCACCCGCTTGGCTATTAGCGTGCAGTGACGGCGCGAGTCTGGAAACGCGAAGTCCAAGGGGCTGATCATCTTCATCGTCGCCTCCTTTATTGGGGGACAACAAGTTGTCGAAGTTGACATCGAGAAGGCCAGGCTGTTTCTTCTGGAGCAGGCTAGACAACGGTCGTTCATCGTCGGAATCTGAGGCGCGCTGTGGCAGCTTCAACGCACGACTTGCGGCGACCGACAGGGGTACGTCGTCTCCACTGTCGCTACCACTTCGACGGCGAGTATCTTTACTCAGGAACCTAGGTCCTGTTCCAGTCGTACGTCGCGGGCCTTCATCTTCGTCAGAAGAATCAGCATGCCAATGAGGATCCAAAGATTCGGGTTGCTGCACTGGCGCCGGAACGTCGTCGTCGCTTTGATCGCTCTCTGAAGCATTGTCAGTGACGGGAGGTGGAGGTCTTCGGTTTGCCCTCGGAATGTCCGGAAGGACCGGAGGTTCGATGGATACCCTGGGTGGCGCGGTTTCCTCTGGCGCAAGCGTTTCCGGATCCGGCGTCTGCAGTTTGGACTTTTCCTTTCGTTTACTTTTCTTCTTCTTTTTCTTCCCCTCCTTTGCTTCTTCGCGAAGTCTACGTTCTTTTTCCTCTTGTTTCTCCTTCGCCTCAATTTCCTTGAGTTTCGCCATCTCCTTCTCCCAGAGTGTGTCAACTCCAAAGACAGAACGACCGCTTGGTAAACGAGCACCAGGAGCTTTCGCTGCGGGCTTGTCGTCCTCTTCAAAATTAAGCAATGGCTTGATGTTGGACGAATTACGCCTTCCTAGGGCTTGCTGGGATCCTTGAGACCCGAATGAGGGCATATGTTGAGAAGCGGGTCGCGACTGGAGGGCGGCTTGGTCGATCAACGTGTTAGAACGCTGGTATAATGATCCTCTGGCCATCATGGAAGGCCGCTCGTCTCCCGTGAAGACACTACAGGGAATGTCAGCGTCGGCCTGAACTCCTTTTGGTCGATAGCCTCACCGTTGCTTATTACGCATCTGAGCTTTACGATTTTCGAGGTCGTCGATGAGACTCTTCCCATACAATTTACCCGCCGGGCGACCCGTACTATACCCTTCCAGATTTGACACCGGAACTACAGGGACCTCCTCTAATTCCGTTTCCAATTGCGCTTGCTCGCCCTCAGCCGTGGCTCGTGGCAGTCCAGGGCCGTCCATGTATGAATCTCGTTGGCCGCCGAGTGTATTGCGGAATGTCCTCTGGGACAAAGATAGCGCTGCTAATGCGTTCGGAGTAAAAGAATTTGAGGCGATCGGCGGCGATTCCATGGCCGAGAAAGCCGCTGAGATTCGGCGAGAAGAACGAGCTCCAGGAGGCAGAGGTGGACCGTCAGTAGATTGGAAGCCGTCTCTGATTCTTTCATTAGACGATGCCGTCGTACCCTGCAAGGGGCTAGGCATAACCAGGACTTTCGGTCGGAGGAGGTCCAGAGTGGTGGAGTACCGCTGCTCTCGGCCGTCAGGAGGTTGGGCGGTATGCATGGACGTTCCGTCATTCTCTAGGAGCATTCGCGAACCCATGGACGCGTTTGACATGGTGCGAGCATGGGCGGCAGCTTTTGGGTCAAATCGGGACGCGCGAGATGGAGGTCGAAGGGCAAAGGGATTGTCATCCGCCTGCAATATGGTGGCCATGGTACCGCTGGACATGGTACGCTGTCTGTCGTCCAAGCCCTGTTCACCGTCCTTGAGGAGCTTTGAGTCCATGCTCGCTGAAGAAAGAGCTCGTTCATGGATAGCGGGTGGCTCCAAACGTCCTGCAAGCGATGACGATCGCAAACGAGTATCTTCATTGAGATTCGGTGAGGTAGAACGAACAGGAGTCGTTGGGAAAGGAACGGATTGAGGGGGTAGAGGAGACGTGACTCGTGTGGGAAACATTGAATATGACGCTGCGCGGCGACGCTGCATTAGTTGAGGTTGTTTCATGCCAATGGTGTCCACTGGCGAGGCAATGGATCGCCGCCTGCCATCATCTAGTCTGATGGACGAAGACCCCTCCCCCTTTTCCGTCCCAAAATACTCGAGATTACCACCAACGCTCATCGACCTTGACGCTCCTAAAGCGCGCCTAGGAGCTGTCACGGCAGTGTCATGACTGGTGAGAGGCTGATGAGAGGGTACCGATGATACAGCATGCGGGGAGACCAGATCTGTGGACTTCTCTTTCCCCTTGTTGTTCTTGGAAGACTTGTCCTTGGGCATAAACGCATCCAGACCCCAAGAGGCCAAGTCAACCTCCAGTTCTCCTTCCTCACCACCGCCCTCTTCTTCCAGATGATCGTCCGCCGGAAAAGGATTCTGCAGAGTGCTGATCGATGCTCTGGACTGCCGGTGACCTAGCGCGGAATCTGACGTGACAGATCTTGCTGTACTTCCGCCGCCTTCGCCTGGAAGTGGTACTCCAAGGTAGTCCGTCTTGCGAAGAATTAGTGGACGACCCTGGGCATTTTGCCGAAGAGGCAGGAAAAGGGCGCTCTCGTACGCTGAACGTTTCGGTGCGTCGGGATTCTCGTCGTCATTGTCGTACTCTGCAAAGTCATGAAGCGATTGAGCGAATTCGAACGTCGGCCACAAACATACCTATCAACGCTGCAGCAAGTTGTATCCTCGAGAACGCTGTCATGACGGGGGGTTCGACTTAAAACAACGGAAGCAGCGCGGCTAGTACTTTATATCAACGCCGTTTCGTTACGCGACCACGTGGAATGTGACATGGTATTACAAGGTATCTACAACACAATTCCCAAGAGTCCCAACTCGACCGTCCTCATAGCTCATCATGTTGTACGACGTCGTCATCATCGTCAATCTCCTCCATCTCGATGGACACCTGGATTCAAATTTCAAATAGTGAGCTTCCCCATACGTGTTCTGTGGGAGCGGAACACCTACGTCGTTCTTCATGTGGTCGGGAACAATAACCTTTGCTTTTCCGTCGTCTTCCTCATCAAGGGGCGGGAACGCCGGAGGCTGGCTTTCTTCCTCCGACGGCAATTCCGGATCGACCGGAGGAGCAGGTCTCACGGTGTCGTCAGTCGGAGCCGACTCCGACACACCGAGTGATCGCCTCAAGACCTTATCCACGCGCGAGAAGAACCTGTGAAATAGTTTTCAGTCCCATCTCAGGTGAAGGGTTGCAGCGCCGTACCGATTGCTATCTGGCACCTCGAACCCGGAGCGCACAAGAGCACCGTCGATTAGGATAGATGCGATTTCTCGCAGTTCCTCTTCTGCCTCTGGATCCTTCTCCTCATCTTCCGAGGGAAGTTCCTCCACACGGCGAAGCAAACCCTCGATCAGTGGTGAGCGGGGATTGATTTCCAGAGCTTTGGCTTTCATAGCAAACTCGTGCAGAATCCCACCTCTGCTTCCCTTGGCGTTCGATGCGGCTGGCAGTGCCATCTCAGCGGAGATGCAGATTCACGAAGCAAACTGTACGAACCCATCATCTTCTGCACGTTGGCAGTGTAACCACCGTGTTCGGCAACAATGGCGCACGGGCTCTTAACAAGGCGATTCGAGATGACAACTACAGAAATTGAACAAATGCAAGATGGAAAGGCATTTGACGTGGATAACATACCATCGCGGACAGCATCCTTAGCTTCGACCTTCAACCAGTCAATCAGGGGCTTGAACTTCTCCGCCATACGTTTTTGTTCCTCCTTTTCCTCCTCAGGATCTTGATCTGAGCAAAGAGCTTGAGCCTCACATCGCGAACAGATGCGGACGTGTTGCCTCACCTTCATCACCGAACTTCAGACCAGCTTTAGCAACATCCTGGAAGGGAACGTTCCTTCAAAGACACCAATTGTCACATACACCAAGGAAGAACAGCAGTGTCGACTTACTTCCATTGACGAAGATTCCCGACGAAGATTTCATCCAGAGGTTCAGTGAGCAGGAGGACTTCGTAACCCCGGGCATGAAGCTTCTCAACGAAGACGCTCTGCGCAAGGTCCTCAGGCTTCTTGCCCATCTCCGCGAGATAGAAGATCTGCAAGAGAATAAGAAATTGGAAGGGTTTAACTGAGCAACGCATATACCTGTTTCTGGCCCTTCTTTTTATTCTCGAGGTACTGCGCCAAATGCGTTGTTAACGTCACATCACGCAAGACGAGCGAAGAATAGTTACCTGATCCAAGGAGGTCTCGTTTCTCTGGGTCGTCGTGAACCGAACAATAGATGCCAATTTGTCGCGATGCTTGAGGTCTTCGACAGCGCCAAGCTTGAAGATCGAGCCATACACTCCCTCAATCTCCCTAAACTTCGCGGGATCTTCCTCCGCGATTTTAGTGAAGAGTTGTATCAAGCGCTTGAGAATGATTCCTTTGAGCTGCTTGATGAAACGATTTGACTGGAGCGTCTCGCGAGAAACGTTCAACGGCAGGTCGTCGGCTGGCAAAGATGTTGGTACGACCATGCTGCATGTTGCTCATTTACGTACCGTCGATGACTACTTTGACCCAGCTAGCCCATTTCGGCATCCCATGTTCGCCTAGGTCTGAAGTGATGAATGTACGTTTAACCATCAACTTGATGTCATTAGTTTTAGACGCGAGAGGTTGCTGCCAATATTCCTCGGAGCTAGCCAAGGCAGTGAGTCCACATTACGCGAAGCGAAACTATTGAGTTCGTACATCTTGCCCGGAAGATAGAGAATAGCTTTGAAAGCCACACCAGACTCCGAGTCCCCAGAGAAGTGGTGCCAAGCCAAGGGCTTCGTAAAGTCCTTGAAGAAGGCATTGTAGAACAAGGTATACTCCTCTACGAGCGCGTCAGTTCAGGGAAAAGGTGTGGAAGCGGGGCGCGTTATACCATCAGTTATGTTCTTGGGGTCCCTGTACAGCTGCTTGAGTAGAGCAATTCGTCTAGTTATCCATCTACGTACCTTGTCCAGATCGGGGGTTGAGCATTCAGTTGGACCCATTCATCCACGACGACAGTCTTCATCTTAGGCGGAGGAGGCTCTTTCTTTTCGCTTTCTTCGGAAACTTCCTCAACGACAGCCTCATCCTCATCTGCCTCGGGTGTCGATGTCGTGGCGGGCTCTTCGACGGTGTCATCATCCGGAACTTCCTCGGGCCTCTGTGTGAACAGGTATACCGGGAAGGAGGAAGAGAACGAAGAGTGCTTGTTACTTTAAATGATATGAGAAAAGAATGAGCAATAGATAAGATGACAACGTACATCAGGTCTCTGATCTTGTCGGTGTCGAGATATTCCGTTTCATCCTCCTTCAAGTACAGAGTTATCTCCGTTCCGCGACCGAGGGTGTTACCCCGAGGGTCGGGGAAGACTTCGAACGAAGCGTCGTCTGCAGAGGAGCTGAACACATGCTGGGCGGGTTCCGGGACCTTTGCAGACTTCGGTGGGATTGAGGCAACAGTCACACGATCCGCTACGAGGAAGCTACTGTAGAATCCCAGTCCAAATGCACCGATGAGATTGCCGGTTGCTTTGCCATCCTGGCCTTCAGCCTTCGCAAGAAATTCTGATGTTCCCGACTTTGCCAGCGTTCCCTACAAACGCTGGTCAAAATATTGTCAACACGTGAATGAGTCGAGAACCGCACCAGATTCGCCGTCAGCTCTGCCGGAGACATGCCAATACCCGTATCTGTGCAGCGCGTGAGCCTATGCCTCTCGAATGTGGAGATGGGGCTCACCCGTAATAGTGATACGCCCTCCCTTTCCATCCTCATTCTTCAGTGCCTTGATGGTGATGTTGAGTGGGTCACCATTCCACGCTTCCTTGTCAGTCAAGGCTGTCAGACGCAGCTTCTCCAATGCATCGTTTGCATTGGACACCAGCTCTCGTATAAATATCTCCCTGCCGGATACGTTCCCTCATGTCGCAATTGATAACACCAGTAAAAACTCACTTGTGTGAGTAAAGACTAGAGGGTTGATAAGTTCAGCTACGCAACGATTGACATACAGTAGTTGACTCGCCTGTTGATCACAATCTTGCGTAGACGAGCAACATCGCTCTTGAAGACGAAAATACGTCAGACATGATCCTGAATTTGCAATGCCCGGACATACTTGGTAGTCATGCTTGACCTTCGGCACACCAGCGAACTCTGGCTCAACTTCAGATGCGTGCGTCGAAAGAATGGTTAACGATAGACAAAGGAGTGTGCGGAGGAGCCGCATCTTCCTGGCACTTTGCGTCGAACAGGGACGTGATACAGAGGTGATAAAATGTGTTTATATGCTTCCACGTACTGACGTGTCAATTCCGTGTCAGTTTCTCACAATATCGACGCGATGACCCACGTGATGAGCGTGTATCAGACGGCGGTCAGGATGCCCAACAGAAACTTGGCGATATGTATGTTACAACCTCCGCTACAACTACACGATGCAATGCGGGATTACGACGCGTGCGGCACATGTACCGAGAGCTTCGGTGCAGACAAGTTTGACAAGTAATCCTAGTATGAGAATCAAAATCGGCCTCTTCAAGGTTTGCATCGCAGACTCACCCTGACCCAACGCTCCCGCTCTTCCGGAACGTGATCAAACATAATGTACCGCTTGTCATTCTTCCGGACATCAGTTTTTGACACGGCGCTCCAATAGAACTACGCACCTTCAATACTTTCTCCATATCCGCCAAATCGACATTCTTCGCAAGTGCCTTCATGTCGACCGTCCCGCCACCTCCTTCGCCTTCATCTCCCTCCATGTCATCTGCTTTGACGCCACCGTCCACACCTTCGCCGCCTATCTTCTTAAGCCGACCCCAAAATTCTACGAACGAATTTTCGGCGAGCATCTCGTCAAAGGCCCTCCTCGACTCTTGAGTGCGTTCACGTTGCCACTTGTCGAAGTGTTCCTGAAGGCTTCTGGCGTCATATCCAAGCTTGACCACAGGCGGTGATGAGAGCAAGGAGGATAGAGGTAGCTCCTCGAAGCGGACTGCCAAGCTGGGAGCATGAGCTATGAAAAGTGCGTGTAGACTTTGGATATGCTTGGAGCGCAGGTGTTCCACGTGGATGTGGAATAGCTGTAGCTGTTGATTCGGCGGCAGAGGAGAATTTCGAAATCGAGGATCAGATTTCAGTTGCGGTAGAGCTGCATCCCAAGTTATCTGGGCAAGAACGCATTGAGCACCAGTTCATTCATGCGAAAGTATCGTACCTGTGGGTCCCGAATAGCATCTGTTAGCATGCTCCTACGGATGTTGCAGAAGGACGTCAGCGCCTAGGACCTGATCCACCGTAAGAAAGTAATCCTGCGCACCTGAAATCTCTCTCCCCCTCCTCTCTATAGACGTCCTGCCTGGACCTTCCTATATCAGCCTCAAGGCGATCTCGCTCCAACTTGACTTTCTGCTCGCGTTCTTTCACAGCCCGCTCTTTCTTCTCCTTTCTTCTCCTTTCTCGTTCTTCTTCATCCATCTCTCGTTCCTCACCTTCTCCAGACGCTTGGGCTGGAATGTCGGATTGGAAGGCCGCTTTAGAATGATTTCCTTTGAGAAATGTGTTGAAGAGTTCTTCGCGTAAGGTCGAAGACCCCACGGCGTCGTACCGAGGGTCATCATACAGTTTTCGTTTGACCTTCAAGAACAATAAGATCGCTGGATGGCATACAAAACGATATCGCATACATCTTTCCACACTGATCCTTCTTTGACCTCGGCCTTCTCTCGTAGTAACGCGAAGAAGTCCGATTCCGCCTTTTCCGCCATGGCTCGCTTCTCTTTTCGTGGCAAAATGAGCGACGCCGCATAGTCAATGGAGGGATGGGAACTAACTTTCACCCAGCTCTTTGATATATTCTCTGAACCTCTTCTCCCTTTCCCGATCGTCTCTTCCCCAGCCGTAGAACATCCGATCCTTCTTCCAAGCTCGTCGAAATTCGGTCCAACTGGTACGGGTGCTCTGAACTTCGTTCTGAAGCAAGCGCTCGAAGTCTTCCCTCGGGTTCGCCGTCTCTTTCTCCTTCTTCACTGCAGACTGACGTAGTTCACGTGCACGATCTCGACAATATTCGTCAAATGCCTCGCGTCGTGCTGAGACCGATGGTAGAAGGACATATCTGGGGTCGGATACAAACTTCGGGAGCGAGGTATCCCATGGGTGCAATGGGTTGATGTCCTTTTCTCTCAAGAGGGTCTGTATAGGAAGACATATGACCCATCTGTGAGAGAGTGGCAACAGCTGCGTACCTTGAATAGCGCTTTCGCTTCCTCTACAGAAAGGTCGACGCGATCTGGCATATTGCATTCAGCCCGCTTCGCTTCCGCCTCTGCCTCTGCCTGCTTCAACCTCGCCGCTTCCTCTTCCTGCCTCGCCTTTTCCGCCTCTGCCTCCGCTGCCAACTGGGCGGCCGCTTCGCGTTGCCATTCCTCCTCTTCGCTCTCGTCATCTTCGCTTGTTCTATCCTCTTCTTCCTCGTCGACCTTGGCCTTTTTCGAAACGACCATTTCATTGAGTGGCACACTGTCTTCTGCCTTCCTTTTGACCATCGCTTGAACCTCTTCCTTGACCCTCTGCACCTCCAAGGACCGTTCGCGCTCCGCTTGAGAAGCCTCATCGACGACAACCTTTGCAGCTTTCTCCTGCCTTTTCCTTTCAACCTTTTCCAACTCTTCGACAGCCTCCTTTATTTCATCGGGCACTGTCCATACACTCTCCTTCCTTGTTTTGTGGGAATAGAACACGTTTCCTTCGGTGGTCCTCACACGAAGCCATTCGGTGCCGGGTATCCCTGTCTTTACCAGAGGCTTCTCCTTCTTCTTCTTAGGTGGTTCTGGCTGTATGATAGGCATGTTAGGAAACGCGGGTATCGGCCGAACATACGTGGATTCCTGGGTTTGCGCATTGTAGTAGTACGGCTGACCACCAGGAGCTGGGCGAAGGTCAGCGAGGGAAAGGAAGGCTTGCAATTGGTCATACCGATATGTTCGGACCAGCCTGGCGGTAGTGGAGGGGCTAGCGGCACGAATGATGGTGCAGACATGTGGAAGGATGCAAGGAACTGCGAGAGTAAAATTCCGATCGTGACTGCAGTGAATCCAGCAAATCTAACTTGAAACTCCGCGAACAACTTCAACAGTTGAACTCTCATCATCTGATGCTGTGGGCCTGTGCCCATGGCAGGTGACCAGTGTGGTGTTGCAAATCACATACTCGCTAAAGCCGCTGCTGACGTCCTGGACCTTGCTCCTATCTCGGCATCGCTGCCGTATACCTGCCAGATCAACCTGCTCTCAACATAGGACTCGCGGGATTCCACATTACCCGTGTTTGACGCAAGGATAGTCACCTGGTGAGACGCGAGAAAGACCAGTGAATTATACCCCCGTATAGTCCGACATCCATACGCTAGTCAGACTAATCCCGCGGTGCTTAAGAGCCTGTGGGGATCCGTCGCAAAATACATTTCCACTGGCTCAATAGTGCCCACTGCGGTTTCGCCTCATCATGTCCTCTCCTACGGAATACGACCGTCGTATGACTCGACGGATTCTTTGGAAACTGGACTGCAACATCCTTCCCCCACTTGCGCTCGTGAGTGTGCTCCATTGCGTTTGCACTCGATTCTGACGGCTTCGGAAAGCTTTGGCTCGCGAACTTCATCGACCGAAGCAACGTAGGGAACGCTCGGTATTTCTATCCCTCTAGGCTATGGTTGCTATTAATGACACAAGAAACGAAGAATTGCGGGGCTTGAACGCGACGCTCATCTGAAGGGAAATCAATTTAACACCGCTCTTGCTGGTACGTGACAGGTTTTTCCGGTCTCATACTCCTCGGTCCGTACTGACTGAACTGGCGACTGGCAGTATTCTACGTAACGTAAGTGTCCACGACGTAAGAAGTCTACTACGGATGCGTTATATCCGATCTCAGTTATCTCGTCGTCGAGGTTCCATCGAATATCGTGCTTAAGAAGATGAAGGCCAACGTACGGTCGCGTCTCAATCTGACTGCTGACCGGATGTTCTCATGCAACTTCAGCGCTGGATTCCCTTGCTGGTTTTCCTCTGGGGTATCGTAACGACCCTGACTTCACTGGTATTTCTCCTCCATTTTTTGTCACCTGGATCCAATTGACCACCCATGCATTACCAGGTTAACTCCTACGGAGGGCTGCTCGCTATACGATTATGCCTTGGATTATGCGAAGGGGGTCTTCTCCCAGGCATGGTACGCCTGCTTCTCAGCTGGACCTTTTCTTTCCGATTTTATCTGGTCGTCTAGATATTATACCTGAGCACTATGTACAGGCGCCACGAGTTTCAGCTGCGGTGAGCACTCCTCATGTAGGTTGATAGTCTACCGCTTAGCTTGGAGGTGTTACAGCGTCGGTATCTTCTACGCCTCCGGTATGCGCCTCGTCCTAAGAACCTTTGTCGCTGTTCCCTGACCGATATGACCAGCATCTCTATCTGGAGCCTTCGGAGGTACCGGGGATCTTGAGCTCCTTAGGTTGCCCTAAGCTGAAGTTATTTGCCCAGGGCTCCTCGCCACGGCAATTACAAAGATGGAAGGAGTTGGTGGTTTGGCTGGCTGGCGGTGGATCTTCGTGAATTGCATTCTGTCATGCCATTCAAGAGCTATGATACTGATGCCAATTCACACAACCTTCAGATCCTTGAGGGACTTGCCACCATTATCGCCAGTATCATCGCTGCCATTATCCTGCCTGCGGATGTAGCCTCGGCGAAATTCCTAACAGCAGAAGAGCGAGCTTTCGCGAGTAAGCCAAGTTTGACGTGCCGTCCTTGCTTTTCTCGCGTAACAGGTTCTGTCCTTTGTAGCGAAGCGTCTGCGGGAGGGCGATGTCACTATATCGGGCGGTCTCACGGAACAGCCCCCCCATTCCTCCTACGTTTCTACAGAAAAAGAAAAAGATGAGAGGATGGAAATTGCCCCTGAATCGCCGCCCACTAGCATTGTCAGCCCTGATGACATGGAGGTCTCCGAACGGTTCGAACTACGGGAAGTCATACGAGGTGAGGTATTTCCTCTATGACGATGGAGTTGCTTTTAAAATGGTGTCTAGGGTTGACTGATATCCAGACCTGGTTGACGGGCATCGCCTATCTCGGCCTCGTCGTCAGTCTATATTCATACTCGTTATTCTTGTAAGCGCCCGGTTCATCCTAGCGGGTCCATATTGATTCGTTGAAAAAATGCGTAACTTTGCAGGCCGACCATAATCACTGGACTTGGATATTCTGGAGGGGCCGCGCAATTGCACACAGGTCAATAACATCTTCAAGTTTCATCTCATCAGCCAGATGCTGAAGGCGAAACCGTCCAGTGCCACCTTACGTCCCCGCTGTAGTCCTGACAGGTATGCTTCAATCTCAAACATGCAGGTCAGGTCAACGAAGCTCAGTGTGCACAGTCGTTGTGGCGTTCTTGAGCGATCGCCTTAGATGGCGGGGTCCGTTTATCCTGATTTGCCTTCCGCTCACCATCATTGGTAGGCGAAGTTCCGTCTGCCCCGTGGCATAATTTCGTGTCTGAATCGATGCGAACCAGGCTACGTCATTGCAATCACAGCCAAAACCAATGCTACTAGATACATAGCAGTGTTCTTCATGGCAGCTGGGGTGTGAGTACGCCTTTACTTTCGAACGCTCTCCTTGACTGCAACAACTCCGCAGATATCCATCAGGACCGTGTATTCTGCAAGTCCCCCTTCAATCGGAACTATATTCGTTACTGATCCAGCATCGTCATAGGTCTATTCTTCCCAACAATAGCAGCGGCCACTACAAGAAGGCTACGACCACGGCATTACAATTAGCCATCGCCAACGCCGGGTGAGTCATCGAAACTCCCATTCCCGCCGCTACGCTGACCAAGAACAAATGGAACAGTGGATTCGTCGCTACATTTGCGTACACCAAAGGTCGGCTAGTAGCCCTTCCTACCACTTACCTGGATTAATCGATTTGCTGTGCCGCAGAGCAAGCGCCCAAATATATTCGAGGGCATACCATCACTCTTGCTTTTACAGTCCTGAGTTGGCTATTGATAGCAGTCAATGTGTAAGACCGTCACTTATACCATTAGCAGGTCGCTGACACGCTCTCAGTTGTTACTGCCTGTGGGAAAACAAAGCTCGCAGAGAAGGACGGAGAGAAGCAAATCTGGAGAATTATCGGAACCTGTGGGATTCGGGAAAGACAAGGGCACCAATCGGTGACCGTCACCCACAGTTCCGTTTCACGTTGTGATTCGGTCAGCGTACGAATTCTCAACTCACCTCTGTCTCATACGTCTCCAACGATTGTAGTGTGCATTCGACATCGTGCGAGTCGTCAGTGAACTCAAGAGATCTATATGCGGAATACAGGTAAGATCGACTACGATACATTGGGTTGGAGCATGTCAGTAAGTGTGGGAGAAAATGGTCGTCAATGAGTCGTGCAAGGTCCGTTTGCAAGCAAGAAAGTTGGGAAAGAATGCGGGTGTGAGATCATACGTAAAACCTATATTCACCGGATTAGTGCCGACGCAAGCGGTAAACAGAAAACACATACTTCTTGTTGATGTGGTCGAGGAACAGCTCGAAATTGACATTCACCTTGCCCTTGAACAATGCATAAGATGGACGCTTTTCGTACTTGGCCTGGAGAAGGTCCTCCAGCCGAATATCTTCGGATGCAATGCGCGTCGCCACGCCGAGCAAGGTAGACTCGAGTCGTAGTGTGAAGACACCGGCTGTCTTCGAAGACATCGTAAGTTGAATCTTGTCAAATTGTCGCGGTGAGTACTGGTCGATAGACAATAGGATGCCCTTCTCGTAGAGATGTTTAGCAGAGTAAATGAACGAGCCATATGGGGCAGATTCTCCCGATTTTTGGAGCTCTCGAAGGTGATAGAACTGCTTCGTGAAAGGTAACACGAATCGCTTTTTCCTGTGCCATGTCGGGTCAGTATCGTTATTGAATGGAGGGGGCAATGCAGTACCCCTTTCCCCGTTGCATCGTAGTCATCGCCGTTTCGACGTAATTGTGGTAGCTGTCGATTTGCTCCTCGAAGTACTTCTTACGCTCAGCTAAATGCCGCAGGGCCTCGTTCATGCTCTCCATCTCCTGCTGACGCTGGAGACGCTTCCGGTGTTTGCTGCGCACGTCGCCTGCAATAGCATCGAGAATTCCTTGGAAGCCGTCGTCACGGGATATTCTCCCCTGCTTTTCAAGATCTAGCAGATTTGAAATGGCCAGAGCCTTGACAGCAGCAAACTTCAAACTGCGCCGGGGTCAGGGTAGTTGGCAGAGAGGTAGATCATGCGGCTTACGAGCGAATATCCTCAAGGCGGTATGCTGAATCTGCTGCAACAGCGGAGGGCTGGCGCCGAGGATGCCTCATCTGTTCGTTTTCCATCTCAGCTTCGAGTATTTCTTCCCACATGAGCTCGTCCTCTTCAGTAACAGGACGCATCAAGGACTCCAGCAGATCTTGAGCAGGCTGCACACGTAGAACCGCCAGTACGCCACGTTTCGCTTGGACCCATAGGGTCTTCTCTTCAGCATGAGGATCTACGGAGTTCCATGGTCAAGCTCTGGTCAATACCTCCGAGGAAAGCCTCTGACCTCGAACATGAGCGAACCGATTGGTGAGTTCCAAAGTGATGGATGTGTCTCTGGCATCCTTGAGCTCGTCACTTCCAAGATTGGGTACACCGTCTAATTCAGTGAGGATGACTCGGAGGGTGTCATCCTTTTTCGGCGCCTTTGAAGCGCAGGATTAGATGACTTCGCTATCCGATAAAGGCTTCGATGAACATACAATATAGTCGAGGTGTTGGGAGAGCAGCCCATGCATCGTATATATTTCGTTCGGAGAAATATATATTGGCTTGGGTTGAACCGTCGCGTCAAGGAACTCGTGAGCGTGAAATTGAGTTTCGGCATCAGAGACATTAGCGACTGTGGGCCGTCATGTTCACACATATCAATAAGGTGCTAACATTAGCTCACCTCCGATGAACCAGGCGGACATCTCTGCAATCGCTTTCAAAACATAGTCATTGATCGGGACATACATCGGGCTATCCTCGTCGAACTGAGAGCCGGCGGTGATTTGGGTGAGTACCTTAGAGATCTGCGCGAGGTTCCTTCTGGCTGTGGTGCTGAGAGTCTTGGGAACTATGTCAAAAGTCTCGGGGGCACTAAACGATCCACTTGAGTCACAGTGTCGCATCTGAACCATGGGAAACTCACATGATGGCTGGATTGATATAACGATAGTACACCAGTCTGCCAATGCAAGCAGCGTATGCCTCCTCTGGTGCGTCCGGAAACCTTTCCTGATGCGGGATATCAAGTTGCTTATCACGGAGGAGCTGCAGAGAATACGCACACGAAGATGACAGAGCGTCTCTCGAGCTAGGTATCTCATGCCGTAAGGCATTTTCCGCGTCGACTGCTTGATAGCAGTGACGAAAGCTTCGCTCCACCACTGCAGCACTTGCAAATCTTCTTAAATCAGCAACGATGCGCGACGGAAGCGGAGAACAACTTACGACGTATGTAAATAGGTCGCGTGTCTGGATCATGGAGAGCCTCTCGGAAGGTGACATCCTTTGCTTTTGTGCTGGCGATCCCCGATCGAATTTCCTCCAGCTCTATCCTTGTTTTGTGAATCTGTAGGGGCAAACGTTAGCTCCGCTCAAGCACTGACATAAGACACGCACGACAGCTGGATCGGCCTCGAGATCGAGTTCTTCGTCGCTTGCTACCTCACGTATGATGGTTTGGAAAGCGTCACGGGCATAAGTAATTTGTTTCGGGCGGACGTAGTGCACTGCGATGTTGATGTACATCGGCTGACCACGGACGATCTCGTCAGTTGAAGCAGCGGAATCGATCTCGTCACGAATAGCGAGCTGGAATGAACATGAGAACAGCGAGCGATGTAAGAGTGAGTCTGTAATCACCTGGAACAGTTTCAGCAGAAGATAGTCCTCTCTGCGGTCCTGACCATACCCGAACAGCGTCAGCACCACTCTCTCTGTAAATCTTCGGCTTGTTTCCGGAATGTCGTCCGAGGACAGACGAGCAAAGAGTCGGCTCAGATATTCTCCTTTGGTCTGCAGAAGATAGAAGAGTTGCTGGTAGAGTTCCAGCTTCCTTCTTGCTGCTTGGTCAATGGAATTTGCTCCGGAAAATGGATCTCCATGAGCAGCGAGCAATGATATCCTTGCAGCGTGCGAAGCAGCACTGTCCTGGCGCCTTGCCTTGATGACATTCTGAACGACAAGACCGATCTTGACATCTAGATCATTGAGATGGCTTTCAAGGGCTTGATTTTCGCGGATACTCTCCACCACCTTTTTCCTGAGGCGCTCTACCTTGATCTCCTCCTGATAATCGGCCTCGGAATCGTCGAGAAGATGGACGAAGTTCTTAATGGTCCCGACTGTGACATTCTTGCCCAAGGTCAATTGTCGGTATTGTTCCCGCGTCTCCTTCGCCCGAAACAAAGACTGTATCTTGACAACTTTGCTCAGATTAGCCCGGTAGTACTCCATTTTCGCACGGAAAGATCGGCGGAACAACGCTCCTCGTAGCATGGCCTGCAAGAGGGAAGCGACGAGATGACTGCGGTGTAAATGGTCCCTCCACGCGAAATAATCAGAACGCAACAAAGCGCCGCGAGCTACAGCCTGGAAGCCAATGACGTCCGGCGCGGCGAATTCGAGCGTTCGCGTGAGCTCCTGATGCCGATTCTGCGCCAATTTAGCGCGAGCTAATGCTTGGAATCCTCCGACAGAAGCTACTGTCTTCACTTCGGTGAGCGCTTTCTGGATGTTTTGATGCTTCTGGCGAGCAAGACTGGCCCGAGCACGAGCTTGAAACACACGAATTACCGGAGTAGCCTTCCGCAGGCCACGAATGAGCGAAAGTAAGCGTTTCCGGGCGAGGTAAGTTCGGACGGCAGCTTGTATGCGAACGACCACATGGGAGACGTCCTCCAACTTGGCAATCTGCGTCCGCAGTCGGCGGCGCATAACGACGCCCCTGCATTGCCCTTGCAAAGCAGTGAAGCCGGGTACGTGCTGTTTCAGAAGCAGCATTTTCTTGCGAGCTCGTCTTCTGGCGAGCACGCCCCTACATTGGGCTTGGAGGGCTACCACAGAAAACTTGACCGCGAATTGTGAGAAAGACTTCGACAGCTGTCTATGAGCATTCCGAACGACACGTGCACGAGCTACGGCCTGCAGTCTGGTGACTGAAAGGCGACTGCTTCGGAGAGCAGCCAACATCCGGGAGAATAGACGACGACGAAGCACGCCACGGAGTTGAGCTTGGAGTTTGATCACATATGGAACAGAGCCTCGAATCTGACGCAGGCGTACACGCCAGCGCCTCCGCAGTATCACACCGCGAGCAAGGGCCTGCAGCGCGATAACCCGTGGCGTGAGGCGATGTGTTGTTTGCCGTTGTCCCTCAATCTTCCGACGAAGGAGAAGACCTCGACAGTGGGCTTGAAGCTTGGGTATGTGGCGCTCTGTCAAGCGTATCCGACCTTTGAATGTAGTCTGCGCTTTGCGAGCAAGGAAACCCCGTGCGCGGGCCTGCAAAGAAATTATTGAATCTTCGTTCTCTAGCAGTAATCGGTGGCAGCCTGGAAGGATCGGTCAGACAGGGCGAGATACGCAAACTATGTAAGACTTACGCTCGTCCTCGGTTTCTACCTCGACCTCCGGTTCATTGATTTCCTTCGCTAACTCGCGACCGACATTTCCGAAATTCGGCATAGCCACACCAGCGTCCTTTAAGCCCTTCTGCGTCTTCTGCAGCTGATCGTCGGAGAACTGCAGACGGCCTAAAAGGTTCCCTATCCTTTGCGCCATACCTCTGCGAGCTAGAAGATGACTGATTTACTTCTGGTTAGAACACTGCAGGCGTATTGGATCTGGACGACCGGACCTGAGGGCGTGGATGCAATAGATGACTTTGGGGAGGTTCTTTTTCTCATACAGATCCGTGAGCTCGAAAATGAATCCCTAAGGCATCAAAAACCAACATTAGTCGATGATGATACGGGTCAAGAACCTGCTCACTTCCGGAAGTCCGACTTGACGAACAAAGGTGAAAAAATGATTGATGTTATCCGAATGTCGAAAGTCCAGCTTTGGGGCCTGTGTAGGAAGTGTTGAATGGTTACAGGTGACTACGCAAGGGTTAGATACCCACATCATAAATCTTCTTTACCGCAGCCTCCCCCTGAAATGCACGGACGAGCTTCGCCAGGACCACACCATTCCTCAATCCCTCTTCCATCTCCACAACCCCAAATTCGAGCTCTTCGCCCAAGCATCCTTCAATCCACTGCTGAGCTTCACCTACATGGCAAAGGTATTCATACGCCTGGATCAGGTGTCTTTGCGTATCTGCCCACGAACGGGCCAGGTACTTAGTCGATGTCGCAGGAGAGGCCGGAGCACTAGGTGCCTTGAGTTGAATCCGACCTGGTAATCCAGCGACATCATCTGCGTTGGGAGCTGGTACGACGGGAGAAACACGGTCTTGTTTCCATGGCTGATCCGGGAATGAAAGACCTTCTTCGTTTCTGTTACGTATCCTGAGGTCTCTCTGACGCTGCGTGCTTGTAGGCTCTTCCACTTTCTTCTCCAGCACCTCAGGCTCCTCGGCGTCTCCGCTAGCGATACGCGGTAGATGTCGACCAAGCCTACGGCCGGCGCTGAGATTGTCGCCATATGCAAAGGACTTCTTGCTTGCCATGTATGAGCTTCGGTATACCGGAGGGCTCATCACTGATGACGCTGGCGAGGGGGATGGCGGAGAAGGAAGATTGTTTGTCGACTGCTCCCCGGAAGTCAAAGAATGTAAGCCGTGGATGGATTGTCGAGTGAATTTATCCGGAGACGGCGGGCGGTCGAATGATGGACCGTACAATGATGTTGGACGATGACGTACGGATAAGGTCGACGGTGACGCGCTGATAGAATCTCGAGAAAAAGCGTGCAATTCTTTCGATGGCGAATGATGTTGCGAAAGGTTTGACTCTCTGGAGGGTAGCGTTCTTGTAAGGGTATCGAGCGTGTTGGATCGGTGATATCGAGCGTGAGCCGCAGGCTGTCCTGAGCCTGAACCTGATGAGGTAGTCTCGGAGGATGAAAAACTGGAAGAAGAGGGAAACGATGTCGCCGAAGGCAAGTGTATACGATGAGACGAAGACGGGCTACCCGAGAACGACGATAGGTCACCCTCGACTGTGATTCCCGTCGTATTGGGAGAAAGTGGAGAAGCGATGATGGGTGCTGGCATCGTACGGCGCTTTAGGTAAGTTGGGGTACGCTGAGAATCGGTATGTAACGGAGAGGTGAGAGGAGTGGTCGTCCGATGTTCAGCTGATGACAGAGGCGAATCTCGCTGAAGGGATGTAAGGGCCGATTGCCTATGGAAGTCCCTTGTCGGACTAGATGGAGCTGTCGGATTCTCGTCTCCAGCTGCGTCTCTGGTACGCTCCCAACGAGTCGCATCCAAGCTATTCGTGACTCGATGCGACGCGGTCCACCGTCGAGTAACGGTTGGTGTGCCGGAGCCCGTTGGGTTTGTAAGAATGGACAATCCAGATTGTGAATTGCTGCGAGATAGCGAGCTTCCTCCTCCTCTAGACGACGTACGCTCCAAAAGGCGGGTCTGGTACGCGAAAGGGCCCGCGGCAGCCCCCGACCTGGAGCCCGTCGAGGCATTTGAAGCAGTGGAGTTGGTTCGATCCATGGTATTTTACTCCATCAGTGTCGTGAGGCGAGCACAGAGATTTGTGGTAAGTGGGTATAGAGGTATACGCTTGGAGTCTGAAGCAGCCAACTCGACTATGATCGCATTTGTACAAAGGCACCCGGGCCAAACAACCCAGTCTTGGCATGATCAAAGCCAAAATTCAAATGGATCCTCCGCCGATGCAGCTTCGACCATCATCATCCTTCCCCGTTCAGCCTCACTTCCGAGGCTGCCCCATCCTCTTCGCGGTCATGGCCGCGCCAGCAGCACCTCAGTCGACTGCTTCCTAATCCTGGGCTCGCAAAGACCATAACAAGTATTGTCATGTTCAATTCTTGAGTACCTGGGTATTAGGATTATAGATTGTACACCAATGTCAAATAACTAATCCTTGATCAGTAATGTAAAATATTTTAGAAGCTCGATCAGTATAGCCATCGGTCGTGCTCGCTGTGTACTCGGAACTTGGTGATACAGGTATGATGTGAGCCGATGTTTCTAGTCACTGCTAGTGTCCACCGAAGCCGGTCGGGCGTCAATTGTCTCAAACGCTGTGTCTGTATCGTCGTCCTGCAAGAGATGAGCGTTAGCAAAGTGCAGTGATGTGAAATTTGGATCGCACATTGTTCAGTCTATCAAAATGCTTCGACAGTCTCTCGATGACGAGACTGTACGGTAAGTGTTGTGTGAGTTTCCTGTGGTCCAGCTCTTAGCATCGGACAGAAGCAGAGCGACGCTTTCATCTCACCGTCGAGGCTGTACGTTTAGGGCATGGCGAGCGTCCAGCGTGGAGTCGAGCACGTTAGAAGAGTGAGCACCCTCGCTCAGTGAGAGCCTTATCGAATATTCCTTGTCAGACTTGCCACGTCCATGATTCCGTTCGTATAGTTCGAATGTAATATGAGACTGAAGGTAAAATGATTCATCATGAAAGTAAGTTTCCGAACATGAGGATGTCCACGTACGCAATAATCAAGCTCTGGGATGCGGCGATTCGCGATCGGGAGCCCCGATAGTAGTACGAGGTTAACCAAAGTGTGGATGTGACTCTCTTTCGTAAAATACAGGGTGAGCGAACTATCCCCGTTGTTCCGAGCAGCTTCCAGGTCTTGCACCACGTTGCGAAGAAGGGGCAGGGAAGTCAAAACACCGATCTCCTCCCTGGAATATAAAAAGTCAATACTTCAGGAACAACTTAACATTCTAATGGACTTACTTTTCGTCTGGATCGATACCGTACTCCTGAGGAGCCACGAGGTCGAAAAGCGCTTTAGCGCGACCGTACAGCTCGTGGAGTTTGCGATCCTGAGGAGCATGGACTGAATCATTCCTGGTGTGCTCGTTAAATATGGCAAACAAGAACGTTCTGTGGTGCAGAGCACAATATTTGATCGTGTCGTAAAGCTCGGACACCTAGATACATCATGAGCAGGGCAGCCTGGAATGACAGCACGACAAAATAGCTTACACGAGAGGGATCGAATTTCTTTTGTTCGACATCGCAGAAGTCCTCAAACAGCTTTTCCCATCTCTCTCGGAATAACCAGGGTTCATCGCCGCAACACCTGTGCCAAAATTGAAGCAGGTGTCAAGGAAGTAATTGCAGGTCATTACCATCGTTCTTGAATTTTGTCCACATCAAGGGTGTCAAAATTTCGACGCATGATATCACGGAAGGAGCTCAGCAGCTCAATCACTTCCTGTTGCGACGATCATAAATTCAGACTGAACCTCATCTGAAAGTATTCTGACCTTGACGACCTCAACGGGTTCCTTCTTCATGCTTTTCGGCCACGTTAGTTCGGGCCGCTTTTCAGGCTCGCCAGGTCGCAAAAGAATCTTCAGACGTTTCTTGACATCGTCCATCAAGTCCTTCGCCGCATTCGAATCGTCGAGCAGGTCTTTTCGGACGATTAATTTCAAGGGAAGCTGAGTGGGTTGATGTTGCTGGGCTGGGAAATTCTTGTTGATAAACGTATTCCCGCCTTCCGAAGCAGCAGCAGACTTGGACGATAGGACAGTAGATGAGGGTGTTGTATAGCTTGGATGTTGGGGGTCGAGCAGAGCCGCAGCAAAAATCTCAGCGGAAGCAATGACACGGCGTTCGGACGAAGTGAATATCTGGCGGGAAACAATCAATCGAAGTTGAAGATATTTCGGCGCATTTATACAGACCTTGACATTCTGAAGGACTTCCTTATCTGCATTTGCGGCAAGCTGTGAGCTGAAGGTCACCTGTCAATAGCAAAATGACAAACTCATGATGGAGATATCCTTCTTCATATTCTCCCCTAAATCGCGAGATTGATATCTCGCTGAATGGGTGAACTAGGGGAGTGTCAGGAGACGAAATGGCACCTGAAAATGCACAAAGATGCCTTACCTCGCCTCCCCATTTGAAAACAAGTGTGAGCTTCGTAAGCCGTCGAGGCTGACCAGCTTGACGTTTGGAGTACACTGGCTTCAGCTGTGCTTTGGTTCCGGGAAGATCGATCTTGCTGAAAAGGGCGGTGTTCAGCTGAGTCAATTTCGCCATGTCGTCCCCGTCTGCGCCGAGCTTCTTCGCCTGTTCAACTGCAGCGGCAATACGACTCAGCTGCTCTTTTTCACGGAGAATAATTTCTTCATTTTCGCCGTTGAGGAGTGTGACGAAGGGCTGAGTCCAAGGTTCACCGATCGGAAAGTTGAACTTAAGTTTTTGCTAAAGCGAAATCTAAGTTCATCTTCAACGGATCAGAAGAGCGACAGCATGCCTTCGGCGTACGATCAGCGTGACGAAAGACCGTCACGTTGGCTTTCAACACCCATGTCGGCGACTCTTGAGGCAGAGTGTCTGCAGGAAGCGGCCGTTCTATTTTCGTTGACATTCGCATACAGAGAGCCGCTAGAATGTCAGCAGCCTTATCTATGATAGGATTTGGTGTGTTAGAGAGAATGAGCGATGTTGCTCATTACACACCGTAATACGAATCGTTTCCTTTCACGAAACTCCACCCATTCACGTCGATAACGTGGCTCCGGCGACCATTGTCGCAACGCAACATGTCAAAACCGCAAACACGCTGTCCAAAACCTTCGCAGATTTTGTCTGCCCATGATTTCTCCTCCTCAGTCAATCGGGTGATGAACCTGAAAAAATGTTCAGTGGCAACTAAAAGAAAGAAGAAACCGTGCTGCATACCGAATCTCCTTTCCCTCG
Source organism: Lyophyllum shimeji (assembly GCA_026008595.1). NCBI lineage: Eukaryota > Fungi > Basidiomycota > Agaricomycetes > Agaricales > Lyophyllaceae > Lyophyllum > Lyophyllum shimeji. The sequence continues at coordinate 1,577,910 of BRPK01000001.1, read as the reverse complement.
GTATTCCGTCTGACAACACCATCCACAACTGGCGACTTCCGTGTCTCCGCGTGAGTGTACTCCTTCCCCACAGTATACACCTTGATATCTTCGGAGTTATCGACATCGATAAATTCTTCGTAGATGTAAGAACCATCCGTCCTCGGCTCATTTAATGTTGGGTCCAGTTCACTGGATTTGTTTCCAACCTGCGAAGGGTTGATAATTGGATGGAAGAATTGCGATCAAGGACAGAAATCTACCTTTCGGAAGAGGCGACGACCCCCTCCACCGCGGAAATATATATAGACATTGTGATCCTCGCCGCTGACCGGTTTCTCCACGAAAGGCTTTTCCATGACTTTCCCGTCCACGATGATAGCGTTACCGTCCTCGCGGAGAGTGACTTCCGGCGTCACTCGAAAACCTCCTAGGACGATACCAAGTCTTTGCTTCATAAGCTCTACAAGCTCATTATCAAGTTTCGGACCACCATCTCGAGAGACTTCGAGGCGAGTGGGAGTTGGCACCTTGAGATGGTCGAGAACGGCCCCGACTAGACGACGATCCCAGAGTAGAGCTTGAGGAGGAAGATCGTTGATGCAAAAAGGCTTCCGCAACTTGACATATGATACAGCTTTATCTAGAGGAAAGTCGGTCGAAAAGAACGAAATAAGGATGTCGCATCGGGGCCAGTTCTCCACGTCTATAAGATTTGGAAGACGATAGATCAGTCCCTTGGGCTTCGCAGTGGGTTCAAGCGCCGCAACAGCTTCCGGAGTTCTCACCTTCGTCTAAGATCACCTTGTCTCCGAAGACCTTGACTTCAATGGCACCGCGGGCTCTCTCTACTAACCGGGTCAAAATCTCCCTCATGGCTTTGCTCCTAGCTTTTACATCCATAGCACACACGCCAAGGGTGACTGATTTTTGTGAGCTGTAACCATTCTTGCTGTCCAAGGAGTTGGCCTTCAGTGATGTTGAAGACGGGAGTCCAAAATATATCATCCGTACCTCGTGTCCCTTGGCAGGTCAATAGTCGAAGCTAAATCAGAGTAGGAACCAGTCGAAGACGGTGACGAGGACCTTGTGAGATTTGAAGTCGAGCGAGTTGAAGGTTTTTCGGGGGAGTTGTAATATCTCGACTGTCGATCTCTAAGGTACATAGCAGTACCACGTCAAAGTCCTGGAGTGACCGTCGCGAGTTGTGCACACTTGAAGTGGCACACGACCATAATTTCGTGCACGTGATGGGAACTTTGTTGCACGTTAAAAATAGATCACCGAAAGAGGACGCGCCTTCGGTGCCTTTTCCGTCAAGCCTATCTGACTGATGACATGCAGTCAGCGGCCTGACTCTAGGGCTCAAGCACTGACACGGATCCGCGTACCATGTCCAACTACCGTGACAATTCGTAGACATTGACAACGCCGCGTCCACTACTCACTCCTTGACACGACGGACTAATACCCGATCGCCGACATACACATCGGAAAATAACGAAAGCGATACACCTCGCTGGTTTTCAGGGCGTTGGCTTCACGGTTCATTTTTCACAGCGCAATGGCCTTTTCAGTCGTCCATCGGAGGCTATTACCTGTCTTCTGTTTCTGTGGACCGTAGGTGACGACAGCATGAACTTGGCTCGGTTTCACTGACGCGCTGGCGTGACGTTGCGTGCTGTTTCACATTGACGGCGAGGTGATAGCCGTGGAGCACGACTGTGACGGCGCGCTGAACCCTTTTGGAAGTGAGGCATTTACTGGAGAGCCCTGGCTGATGAGTCCAGTCAGCGGTCGCCTTTCATGGATCCGAAACGTAATCGCGGACCAATAAATAGGCGTGGCTCTCCCAAAGAATGATACTGTAGGGACCACATACACAACCCGCATCTCCTCATGGCTCGTAACTCTCAGCGAGCACGTACCACCGTCAACCGTGTTACAAACCTTCACTGCACCAGGTATATCTTCCCATCTCCTCCAGACAGATTTACACTCAATGCACCCCAGCTGTGTGTCGACGGTCGAACGGTGCATCGAAAAGTTGTCCTCGCTCCCTACATCCGTCGAAATATCTCTAGAGCAACATCTGGTCACCGTGAACCATTCCAAAGAGCTTTCGCCGAGCACGATCCGGTCTGCACTTCTTGAGGCGGGCTTTGATGTTCTTCCCGGGACCGACCAGCTTCACGAAGACATCCACTTCCCGAATACACCGAATGAGAAGCATCTGGAGTACTGTGGCCATTGCAAAGCACAGCACGAGAGGTTGCTTGCAGGTGCTGAACAGACTCAATCTTCCGGTGTCGAGGAAGATCCTCAGTACCCCTGTGCCGTCACTCTCTCGGTCGGGGGAATGACATGTTCCTCTTGCGCGATCACGATCACGGAAGCTGTGTCTCGGATGCGCGGAGTCTCGGATGTTGTGGTCAATGTTCTCGAAGGCTTCGCCACGGTCGTCGTGGAAGCAAAAGGTCTGGCAGAGGACGTCAGCAACTCCATAGAGGATTGTGGTTTTGAAGCTAGGATACTCAACGTCGAGCCTTTGCGTCAGGAAGGGAAGGAGCGAGATCAACCTTCGGAAAGAACGGTTTCCCTTCGTGTTGATGGACTGTCTTCCCGGTTGGTCTCTCCGCTGCTTATATGTGTTGCACGTACTGATTACACATTCAGCGACTGTGCTCGGAAGGTCATGTCGGCGATAGAGCTGTTCGGTAACAGCATTACAGTTCTGAAGCCACTGACGAGCCATACCGATCCCATTTTGACGATTTCTTACCGCCCAAATGTCCCGACGCTTTCAATCCGCGTAATCATGGCATCCGTCGCGTCCGCGGGCTCGCCTCCATTTCGAGTCACCATTGAACAGCCCCTGACTATCGAACAACTCTCACGCGCGATGCAGCTTCGTGAGCGGCGGAGTATCTTCTTCCGTTTGCTGTTCGCGTTCGTCGCGGCTATACCCACTTTGATCATTGGTGTCGTGTACATGACAATGGTCAAAGATGGCGATCCGACCAAAGAATATCTCATGCAGCCTATCTGGGCTGGGAACGTCCCTCGCGCTGAGTGGGCGCTCTTGTTTATCTCTACGCCGGTCATGTTTTACAGCGCGAGCGGATATCATAAACGTACGGTCAAGGAAATTTCAGCCTTGTGGCGCCCTGGCAGCTCTGTACCCTATCTCGAACGCTTCACCCGTTTCGGAAGCATGAACATGTTGGTATCGTTTGGCGTATCCGTTTCCTATTTCGCCTCCATCGGCCTTATGGTCCTAGCGGCGAGAACTCCTCACCAAAGAACTGGGAGTACGACAACATATTTCGACACCGTTGTTTTCCTCACCATGTTTCTTCTCGCAGGTAACTTTCCTATCAGTTGTCACAAGTCACCCTCTGACTTCCATTGTCACGAACTCAGGTCGATATATCGAAGCCTACAGCAAAGCGCGTACTGCGGATGCAGTCTCAGCACTGACTTCGCTCCGGCCAGCCGACGCTTTCCTTTTGGTCCGAACAAAACCCCGAGAGAGCCTCTCTCCAACAGCGTCTACAGTTGACGACGCGGAGAAAGGCGGACTTGATTTGGAGCAAGATGGTCAAGTGGTACCGCTACATTCAAGCATCGAAAAAGTACCCGTTGATCATCTCGAAATTGGAGATATCGTCCGTGTCGCAAGTGGCTCTACGCCTCCGGCGGATGGGAGCATCATATCTGGGCAGCAAGGACTTTTTGACGAAAGTTCCCTGACAGGGGAATCCAGACTCATCAAGAAACTTCGGGGCGACCAGGTATTCGTAGGGACTATCAATAAAGGACAGCCGCTCCACGTCAGAGTCGAAGCTATCGGCGGGACGACGATGTAGGTCCGCTTGGCATCTTCGCCCTGAGGTTAGACTGATGGCTTGCAGGCTCGACAAGATTGTCAAGGTTGTAAGGGAGGGGCAGACTCATCGAGCGCCGATCGAACGTGTCGCAGATCGAATCGTTCGGTACTTCGTGCCGGTCGTTACCCTCCTATCTCTCGTGACTTGGGTAATATGGCTAGCCCTCGGCCTGAATGGCTCGCTTCCTGCCCATTACCTTGATATCGAAATTGGTGGTTGGCGTATGTCGTATCCCACATTCAACTCTACACGTCACTGATCTATTCACACAGCTGTTTGGTCCCTGCAATTTGCTATCGCTGTGTTCGTCGTGGCATGTCCCTGTGGAATCGCTTTGGCTGCACCGACTGCACTTCTGGTGGGCATGGGTCTAGCTGCCAAATTCGGTATCCTCGCTCGCGGTGGCGGAGAGGCGTTTCAAGAGATGGCTCAACTCGATCTTATGGTCTTCGATAAAACGGGAACCTTGACTGAGGGAGGAGAACCGCGGGTATCGGATTGCGTCATTCCGTCCTCCAGCCCATGGCCTCGGTCGACGATCCTTGGTATCGCCACTGAGCTTGAATCAGTTTCAACGCATCCGCTAGCAACAGCCATTCGTCACTTTGCCAAGGACTCGGACAATCAGACTGGTGCTTCGTTCGAAGAAATCGCGGGGAAAGGTGTGAAGGCTGTTTTCGCCTCCCTACAATGCACAGCGATTATTGGCAACGAAGTTTGGATGAAAGACCATGGGGCAGTGATCAATGACGACCTATCTCGGCGTCTCATGGACTGGAAGCTAGAAGCGAAGAGTGTCGTTCTATTGGCGCTTCGAAGGGACCAGGATGATGTATTCTGCATCGCGGCTATCTTTGCGGTAGCGGATCCCTTGCGGCCTGGCGTCTTAGAGGTAATCTCCCAGCTGGCAGACCAGGGAATCAGCTCGTGGATGATCTCAGGAGATAATTTCACAACGGCATCCGCAGTTGCACGGGCTGTTGGGATACCGGCCGATCACGTAATTGCTGGAGTACTGCCACATGAAAAGGTGCGTGAAGTTCTCTCATTGAGGTCGGTTGCAAGAAGTTGACTGCTTCTGCAAGTCTCAACATATTGAACGCCTTCAAAGGGATAGCTCCAAGCGAAATTCTGGTTCGGGAAAATGGACCAGAACCCGTTCACAAACCCGGACAATAGTAGGCATGGTTGGTGATGGAATTAACGATGCACCCGTAAGTTATGCTGCTCGCAGGACCGTTTCGAACTGACAATTCTTCTTAGGCGCTGGCGGTGGCCGATGTTGGAATCGCTATTGGGTCGGGGAGTATGTGGCCCATTTACTGACTGTTGGACGCTAATCCTCGATCCTCTTCCAGGCGATATCGCGCTTTCCAGCGCAAGCTTTATTCTGCTCTCGTCCGATTTGCGAAGTTTGATAACGCTCCACGATCTGTCTCGGCGTATAATCAATCGTGTCAAGTTCAACTTTGTGAGGAGGTAAATGCTGATATGCAGTTCCCGGTACTCAATTCTGGTATGACATAGGGCTGGGCAATGATATACAACATGATCGCCGTTCCCGTGGCCGCCGGCGTCATATACCCAGCAGGTCACCGCCTCGACCCAGTCTGGGCGTCGCTCGCAATGGCCTTATCGTGAGACCTTGTATTTGGTTATGAAGCTCTGCGTGCTGATGACCTCTTCAGATCAGTTTCCGTCGTCTGCAGTTCATTACTGTTGAGAACGTACAAGGAGCCGCCTGTTCAGAGGGCCGCGAGGAGTGTCAACAGTGGAAGAGACTCACCGAAGTCTGAACAGATAGAAAGACCGTCATAACTCACTATGTGCACAACGGTATATAGTGTCGTCCATCTAGCTCTCTTCAGCCCTCTCTTCAGCCCACTCATTCAGCCCCAAAGCTGCTCGGCCTTTCTGTAACTGTCCCGTCGTAAGTTCTCGGAAAGTGATGCCGTCAGAAACTTTCTCTGTCATAGAAGGATGGTCGCTATCGAAAAGCGCCGATGCCGAGTTGGACAGCAGGGAAGACTGCGTGGCAAGGGCTGCGAATGACGATGTCGAATTATGATACCTGTCGCGGATCAGCGTGTACCCAGGATGAGTATGAACGCGCCAGGCTTACAACCTAGTACTGCATCAGCTTGAAGTTGGGTACGCAAAGCAGGGAATGGCACACCGGAACGCCTCCTTGTTCAGACAGTCTGATTCCTGAATATGATCGAGCGCCTGTTTCTTGAATGCAGCTTTGATATAGTGAAGGACGTCAAACACATGATTCTCTTTTGGCCTATGCACTCATTTAGTCGAGAGCGAGGCAATTTGATAGAGGCGCTGTACTCACCGCCATGGTCGGAAACGTGGGGCCAGATTGAAGGTGCCGGTTTGGTTGTCTATCAACGGGTGGAATATGTCCGTGACAAATTGGACCGAGAGCTGTCTTTCTGGATAGTTTGAGGGGAAGATGATGCGGAACTTGAGAACAGCATCTGCATAGTATCCTATCTAGATGTTCAGAAATTGCGATTTACGTGATAGGATGAGCACGTATACATGCCTTGGTGGACAAAGAAGACACCATCCCAAACTAGCAGATTCTCGACGGACGGCACGACATACATTCCCAGAGGACAATGCTGATGGTGTCGAATAGATGCATATTCCAAGGAGACTGCAGTGCGCGTCACCGCGCTTATAGATTGAGGTGCATTTCCTACGGCCGAGCGATGAGTGCCTGTTCTGCCAGGATGTCTTGAGGCCTCAGCATGAGATCTAGTTCTGCTTCCTAGCATCTCGCGAGGGTATCAAAGAGAGGTCGTCAACGATGCAATAGGCATCAAAATGGTGGAAAAATCGCTGCCTAATCATGATTATTTCAATCCCGAACAAGCTTTGTCGAATTCGAGGCCATCGTGTGTGGTATCCGTAGTGCTACTACTACATCGAGGTCCATACTGTCCGTGGTACAGCTTCCATGTTGCTTGTGATGACGGGATCCAACGAAGCGCCACAATACAAGAACTTCGAGGGCTCCTGAACTGCCAAGAAACTGTACATGGACGCAATCTATTATGGGGTCATCTGGAATAACCACCTCTATAACGAGGACCAGGATCATCTAGGCGGCGCCGGTCACGATCAAATCCGCGTTCAGGTCGATACTTGTCGTCTCGTCTCGCCTGAGGTTTGGTCCCATGTTCGGCTTTGTGCCGCACGTCAGATCGGGATCCGCCTGACGAGCGTCGTCTGGACCGAGAGTCATCAGGGCGGTAGGTATCGCCAATGCGGTCAAGGAGGCGAGGCGGAGAAGGCTGTCGAAACTGTCTCGTACTCTCTTGGATGGATTTTCCAAATACCAATTTCTTTGGCGGCTCTGACTTTCGGTTTCCGTTATTCTGCGGCACTCCGAGGTTCCGTACATTCCTTGGATCCCCAAACCAGTCGTCAGGGTCATCCTCCACGGCCTCCAGATGCGCCTTTCGCTCCATCTTTGCGACTTGGTTTTTCCGGCCTTGTTTGCCGACGTTTTCAGGAACATTACCCCACGTTGCCGGCAAGTCGTTTGCCAATTCCCAGTCGCGAGGTTCACGACGACGCCTTTTCGATGCGGGCCGCTCTGCAGAGTCAAAGAAAGGCCCCGAAAGGGTGTTGTGCTCGCTGAAGGCCGAGGACTCATCCGGCACGTCTTGACGGTGTGGCAGGTCCTGACAATCCTGTGGACACAAAGTCAGGAAGAGCGCCTGAGTTAATACAGGTGGGACTCACGTCTCCCCAGTGCCCGCAGCCCCCGCAGTTGTAACACCACTCGTCATCAGCAATATAGCCTTCTCCGCCCTCTCCGAGACTCAAATGCTGCTTTTGTCTGCGCGTTTCGAGTGTCAGGTTTTTCATCTCTTCTGAGAGGTAAGAATAGAGGCGCCATAAGGTAGGACATTCCTGTTAAGTCTGTTAATGCCCTAGTCAATTTTGTCCAAGATCTTTGCACGCACGCTTGTTATGTGACGCGCCGAGCCGCAGCGATCACAATCGTCGTACCGGTCCAAATCTCCGCGTCTGGCGGCTCTTCGATTAGGACAAGTCTGTGCCGAGGCATTAATGACCGAGATGACAAGGGACATAGTGTCAAACGTACGGCGTTTATATGCCCCTTCATGCCACACGTAAAGCACGTCTTACTAATTGGACACGACCGCGTCCCGTGCTCGTTGCGCGCACCGCAAGTCAAACACTGTTGATTAACGACGAATATAGGGATGATACGAGGGAAGAAACTGAAAGATGTACGAACGATCAATACCGGGCATGCAGCCGTTTTGTGCTCCCCTTCCGCTCCGCAATTCTTGCAAACGGTTCGGCTGGGCTTGGTCGATTCCATGACTGGCTCGTCATAATACCGCAATACATTCTACAACAGTATAAGTAGCGTTTGGGACGCAAGCGTGCAGGGCATACTTTACTGCTCTCGTCGTAGTCCAGATAATCAATGTAGTCTTCGTCATCCGACGCCATGTTTGTTGGAGGTAGGATTTGCACGGGCTCGTTACCAAACACGGAGACGTGAGCGGGCAGCAACAATGCATCGCTGGGTTTTTCTTGCGTGTCGGAAGTCGGCATGAAGAGCGCTGTCGGGGTAAGGGGGCGGGTTCGACATCGATGAAGAAGAGGTCTTCGGCATCATTGGATGGCACGGGAGTCCGCGCAGAGGGAGAGGTCGAACGACGGTGGTCCTGTTCTTGCAAGTGCTGTTCCTTGCGCCGCGCGCTCTTTTCAGACTGCCGGCTCGAGGCATTGTTACCATTCCGTTCACTTGGCTCTCTTGGATCTATCTCCCCTTCTTCGACGGAATGCTCTCTGGTTTGCGCGGCACTCGACTGGCACTCCCCTTCGGTAAGCGTCCTCTTCCGCTTCTTTCTTCGTGATCTTTTCTTGCCTCGATCTAGTTTGACATCCGGGGTAGGAACGGCGGAGGCGGGTGTAGCAGGTTCTTCGGCATCGAGATCGACATACGTGGGCGGAGCAGGAGAGATTGTAAGATCAATAATGTCGTTATTCATGTCCGAGGAAGCCAGTTGTCACGTCGCGGCCCAAGCAAGTACGAGTGTTGTCGAGAGCATAAGACTCTTAATAGCCGTATACTGTCAGCCTCGAACTTTGTATCACAATGTTTGCTTCACTTTCATTTCAAACTCCGCGGAATCAGCGTGCCCAGCGCCGTCTTTACTACATATACAGACTGATATATTGGAGGTACGGCGACATCAATATGGGGACCACGTTACAAAATGGAGGTTGAACTCCGCACGAGAGGTTGAACTCCAGGATAACATAGCCGAAAATAAACGGGAGAGAAATATTACAGCCAAGAAACGTGCACGGAAAGGTTGAACTATTAGATCAATGCAGAGGTTGAGCTCACCGATGGGTGCGGAATTGCATCAGTGGCTATAGTCATACCTGATGCTTTTCGTCAGTACACGTTGACACCAAGTAATCACAGAAGGTCGCACTTTCTGTAGAACGTTCCCGAATCCGATGGCATAGTCTGGTAGAAATCTTTAGCACGAATATTCCACGAGTTCCGTCTTCCACAGACCTCGTCGCGCCGAGCGCCTCGCGTCTTTCTGCCGCTGTCCTCGAGTTGTCGACGACGCTCTCGGTCTTCCTTCAACCAATGGAGCGCGACACCGTAAAGCGATGTGGACGGGGCGAACTGCGAAGCCAGCGGAGAAGCCGGAGTGATAGGCCAGGCAGACGGGGGTGCGAGCAAGTGACCAAGATGCATGTGAGCGATGTGGGTTGGAAAGTCCTTCAGGCCGTCAAAAATATGTGTCGCATCTGCACGAGGTCAGCGCAGGCGCACCAAGAAATGGGAAGCAAGCTTGCATAAAACTGTCGCTCCGCGCGTTTCGCTGTCGGCTTTGAGGAACTTGAGCAGATCGTCACGTACAAGTACATCCAAATCGACGGTGACCTGCAGAGGAGGGTTAGACGTCAAGTTGAGGAGAACGTTAAGAGCCAGGACCTCATCAAGTAGTAGAACATCCCAATCGACCATAAGCCCGAAGCAAAGCTGAACGCGACGCCTTTCGCCATCGGAAATAGTGTGCATATGCCAGTCAAGATCTATGTCGAGAATATCAAGCAATCGATCCCTCCGTTCTTTGTACCGATACCCCCCCACGGAATCCAGAAAGGCAGATACCACGATGTCACCACGGACGACCGGGTTCATCGCCCTAATCGATTGATGCGCTTTCAAGTAAGCCGTGAGTCAGGACGAGCAATGACAGACCACTCCGTTCCCAAGAATGTCACGCCGGGGGGCGAATCGCGAAAAACATCACGGCCTTTCACGAAGACGTGAGCACCTAGTGTGCTAACGAGCCTTTTACCAGCCAAGATTTGTAGCAGGGTGGACTTTCCCGCTGTGAAGTCGTCAACGACGAAGCCTTAAAGGATGGCATGAGCAGACCTCCGTTGGCGCCGATGAGGATGGTTCGGGAACCGCGGGGTAGAGTGAGGTTCACGTCGACGAGGGACGGTTCGGCGTCAGCCTTATGGCGGAATGTAAGATTTGAAACAGAGATGACGGGGTCGGCGTTGTTCATGGCGGTGTAGAGTTGAGCGGGAGATCAGGTCTTCCTGATTGATCAGACCTTAGATAAGCCCGTTCCCACCTCTCCCTCGAAACGCAGTCGCACCTGTTAGCACCCCAGTTTCGTTTCCTGGTGCTCGAGCCAGGCCTTTCCTTCCGTCTAACTCTCTCCACGCTCTTTCTTGCTGTTTTCTGCTCTTTTCTGGCTATGCGCATCGAAGCTCTTCTGCCTCGCGACGACTGTATAAAATGCCCCGATCCCCTCCCGTGTAACTGCGCTGCCAACGAGGACTGCATCGTGATTAACAGGTTCGATTGCTACAGCTACCACCGCAAGCTGGTCTAATACCATCCCCATTAGAGATTGTGTTAGCTGCAGCCAGACAAAATGCGTGCCCAGGAGTGGGTCGCCTAGTAAGGGTTCTGGCGGTGCTAGCAAGGGTGCAACAGCGGGCGCTATTGTGGGCGTGCTGATTTTCCTCGGGACAGCGGTCGCCATCTTCCTGTGGTATCGTCGAAAAACGCGACTCCGCCGACGTTTGGCGGCAGCTCAGGAGTCCTCCAAGGATATTCCAGCACCCGCAGAAACCGTGCTCAAGAGACCTGACCCAACGGAGAAGCCGCCAACTCCTTCACCTACTGAGCTCAGCACCGTCAGAGTCTATTCCACCTCATCGGATACCACAATCGACCTCGATCCCGAATCACAGCGCTCATCTCCACACTATAATCCATCTCGACACTCCAACACAAATCCCTTCGACGACGCAACCTCCATTCAGACCGCAGGGACGGAGGGAACCAACGTTATACCCATCGCTCTTGTACCCGCCGACTCACAACGTGCTCTGTCACCTACTTCAGACGGCCATACCCAACTGTCGGAGGGTTCCACGCTGCCTGTGCGCCCTCCTCGCTCCCCCGACTTGAATCTGGATCACGTCAACGTTTCGCGCGATTCCGTACGGGGACCTGCCGCTTACGCTCCCTCGACGATTTCGGGAATAACCAACAGGCACTCGTACATGACCAGTGCCAGCTTCTCCAGCGAATTCTTGAACGAGGCTCCAATGATTATGACACCGAACAAGGCTGCAGTTCGTCAAGTTCTGGGTGTAGTCAAAGCAGAAGTGATCAATGCTCCTGGATCACATTCGTCCGGCTCAGATAGCTTGAAACCGCCGTCAGCTTCTCGTCCAACTGTCGGGTCTCCGTTGGCATCTACGTCATTCGGGCCAGCAGACGTTCTCAAAGAAGCGGATGAAAGTCAAGCTATCGATCCATTCAGTGACGAAGCCTCTGTCAATGCAGACTACGGCGCGTCCCCAGCACCAACGACAACCACGTTCGGACACTCCTCCACGGGGGCTGTTCGAGATTCCCATTCCGAGTGGATTCCCGAGACACCAAACGTACCTTGGGCTCACTCTAAGGACAATAGCCGTCCCTCGAGCATGAGCACGCAAGCCGGCTCCGTAATTGACATTGGAAGCGCGACACGAGTTCAAGTTGGGCTCAGCGGATACACCGTCGCAAGCTCCCAGCTGAGCCCGGACAGTGCTCGTTCAGCTCATAGGACGACCATGGGCAGATTGATCAGCCCTTCTTCACCGGACAGCCGCAATATGCAGGATCAGCAGCAGAGAGCACTTGCGCAGGCGCAGGCGCAGACTCAGGGTTCAGAGCCGAGTCGTAGAGTCTCCACCTCATCTGCTATGTCTGCCACATCCACGAGGGCAGACTCGATTTTGGAAGCATTTCCCTTCGTGCCGCCGTCTCCCATCTCGAACCGGCCTATCAGATCCCCTCCAGTTTCTCCCTTAGGTCAGCAATCCTTCACTGCTAACCCTCCGCCCTCGCCTCTCGGCGCTCAGCATACCATCAATATTGCGCCGCCTTCACCGGTAGTGCAGCAAGAATTCACGGAGAAGCGACAAGCTCCGGTAGACAATTCTGCCCTTCCTGCGCCTCCAGATCGGCGAACGCTCGGTTTGTCCACAGGCTCTCAACTCTCGACCGCATCGTCAGGGCTCGGGTCGTTCCCCTTCCAGATTGACTCTGGAGATGGTCCTGCTCCCTCTCCGTCGTCGTTCAACAATCGCCAGCGAGCAAGCCTGGACACACTAGCGCTCACTAGTGACCTATCATCTTATCCTTTAGGGTTTGATCGTGATAGCGTGCAGGTCCCGATGCCTCCAAGTCGCAAGAGTTAATTGTCTGTCCTACGTTACTAGAGTCGGCTCATTGGCTTACTTCCTGTTTCGTCTTGGGCTGGAACCAACCCGCAGGCTTTGTATTGCTGTACAACAGAAGCGTTCGAGTACCACACATGCGCCGCTCCTTCCTTACTTTTCTATCTTCCCACTGCACAACTTATTGACTTTTCTGCTTCCTATCGTCATTTACCGTCGAGCGACTCGCATCTTGCACTTGCTTGCCAGTTATTTACCCCTTTTTATTGGTATGTCGGGTGTTTTGCGGGTTTTCGTAGCTACGATATTTATTCTATTGTTGTGCAATTTACATAGATGCCTGATGCTTTGCTATATAGCAGCCTCAAGCTCTGTGGACTATGGCAAAAATGTAAATCTGCGTGCAGCAGATCAAAGAGATCTGGCTGGGGCATTGTGTGACTTGAAATAATATTTACATAAGTTGACCTCTCGACACCCCTAACAACGACAGCTTCGCCACATTCTGACCATCTCGGGCGCCTACAAGGAGATTCGACTCGCTTCGTTCACCATGCAGGCAGAAGTGCAGCAACTTGTGGAGATGGTGAGTCTTCTTTGTCAGGTCCCTCGATAGACGCGTCTGAGTACCACGCAAACGTTCAGGGCGCCACGCCTGCACAAGCTCGCGCAGCCCTTCGCCAGTACCGCGATGTTATGCAGGCAGCGGAGAGGTTTTTTGAAGGCGCGTTTGATCATATCAAGGACGATGAGGATGTGTCAATGGCGTCGAGCAGCGAGCTTAAGCGGCGACCTCGGCCTGCGGTATGTGGCTCCCCGAGCCATCTACCCGGTCGATACTTACGCCGATGATGTAGACCCCTGATGATGATGAGGAGATGGGCTCGGATGACGCGCAGGAGGAAGACGACGACGACGATGGTACTCTCCCTTTGTCCTCGTTCAACCTCGAACTAATAAAGCGATGGTTACAGCGGGAGACTATATTGACTACGATTCTGACTACGAGACCAAAGACGGCGGTGGCAAGGCAGTGCCAGATGTCGATCCCTATGCTGGTAAGATTTAAGCAAAGTGCTCATTCCGTAATTGACGCACTGCTCGCTAGGCATTTTCTTCTCGAAAGATCGGAGAGAGGAGGTTATTGAGGTCGAAGAACAACCCGAAGTCGCGGATATACCCGAAGTCAAAGAGCGAGTTAAGCTCATGACTCAAGGACAGTGGATGAAGGGCTGTCCTGAGGGAGGAGAGCAAAGTTTCTTGTTCAGTCTCTATACCCAACTGAGCGACGGGCATTGCCCATGTCCTCTTGGCTGTGGCACCTCAGTGAAGCGAAAGAAGAGTGATTTCTTCGCCCTCTACGTGAGTTTATCAAGTCTTGCCAGCCTCGCCGCTTGATGAGTTGCGCATGCAGTCCAGCTTTTCGACGTACATTCAACAATTGCGGAAGGTCGTCCGGCAAACTTGCCGGAGCTGTGGCGCCGAGTTCTGCTTAGCGTGCGGAGAATTTATATCCACTGATAAAGTGAAGCGCCCGGCAGCTGCCACAGATGCCGATCCTCTGTTCCATTGTTCAAATCTGCAAGGCGTTATCCTTGGAGTTGGCCTTTCGATGCTCGAGCAGCTGTTCATTGAACAAATCCAAGAGCCTCGGGAGACCAAGGAACACAACTCGAGAACACCCAAACGGCGAAAGACGGAATCAACCCCTGAACTTGATGATGAGGACAGTGCTTATTATACAGGTATACAATCAGTCAGCAAGAAGAAGGGCGGCATTGGATACGCTGGTGATCAGAAGGAGGATGTAAGTGGTCCCGAAATATTGCGCGTTTGCCGCTGGCTCAGTGCTTAGAACACCGGCCAACTGGAAGCGCAAGCCTTGCAGCATGCCAAGGATGAGAAGATCGGAAATCTTCTCGCGGCCATCCGTGTCTATTTGCCCAATCTTCATCGCGAAGGCGGTGGACAAACGAGCGACTACTTGGTGCACCCGACTGCTTTGGCTCATCTCCGAAGGCGATTCAATTACATCTGCAGCACGCTATTAAGGAACGATTCCCTGGCCGATATGTCAGAACGCACAGTGCTATATTTCGAACTGTTGCACTGGCTCGAGGTAAGTATTCCTGCCATGCACCACCAACCTTCGCTCTGACCTTGATTCTATCACAGACGATCTCAAACCATGAAGCGCTGGCGAGCATGATGGCGATGCCTATCATGGTCGTCGCGTCCGTGAAGAGTGTCACGGTCAAGAAGTCTGCAGCTGGTACCCGCGAACGTACGATTGTCTACGAAGGAAGTTCGGGACCTCGCGAGTTGTTAGAGGCCATTGCTATACAAGCGCAGGCTGCATTGAAAGGCCTGGAAGGCATTAAACCTCAGGAAGCTCCTCAAGAGGAGCTGACCGAGGAGCAGAAGCGTATGACAGTCGACACCAAGGGCAAAGCGAAAGAGCAACCAGTAGAAATTTCGGATGAAAACCAGAAGTTATATGATTTCTGCCAGCGCATCTTAGCCACCACGAAGGCGATTGACCGATCGTTGCGCGATACCAAGGGAGATGCTTTCATCGACCGCCTCCACGCCGCCCTGCCTAAACTCTTCACATCATCGTCGGCTGCCATCCGCGTCGATGCCGGTGCAACAGAGGAAAGTGCCCAGAAGGCGTACGTGGAGTGGGCTACGCGAGTGAGATTCGAATATTGCGATCTTACGATACCGGCGGAGAAGACCAACGAGGACTCGGAAAACACGACACCGCACTTCAAATTCTACTACAATAACGAAGCGCGTATGTTGGCCAACTCAGATATCCCGAAACGATCACTTGCCATTGCGAAGGAGGTGAGAGATATCGCGGTTTTCTTGCGCAGATCGCCGACATGATGTAAACAGCTGGCTATCCTCACCACCAATCTTCCGGTAGCTTGCAATTCGTCAATCTTTTTGCGGGTCGATGAGACTCGTGTCGATGTTATTAAAGCGTTGATCACAGGCCCAGAGGGCACTCCGTATGTTGCATTTCATCACTCGTTGACGCTGCCCTGACTATACTTCTAGGTACTATAACGGATGGTATGTTCCATGTCTTTGCCTACAGCCATCACTCAACCGTATCTCAGCTATCTCTTCGATATATTCTTGGGACCGAGCTACAATCAGTCTCCTCCTAGCGTCAAGTATATGACTGTAAGTCCAGCTCAAATCGCATTTTGTCGACGACTGAATATTCTTTGACTAGACGAACGGCGGAAAGTTCCGTTTCAATCCCAATCTTTACGCGGCAAGATCCTCTGCTGCACTTGCATCGCTCATACTGACCGCCAAGATAGGATGGCAAGGTCTGCTTATCTTTGCTGGGAACGTGGTCAGGGCCCGGCTGGGTTCCTGGAAGGTCCACACTGCTGCAGGTGTGTTCTCTATCATAGGCCGTGAAACAGCGCTGGCTTACAGTCATAACAGGTCCTTATCTCCATTCAATCGATGATTCTTTGTGACGAGCCGTATTTGAATGAGCCCGGATGGGCTCAAAGTGCTGGCACACCCCAGTCTCACGCTTGTAAGTCCTCATTGTGACTTCCGATAACTTACGTTGCTTACGATGTACAGACTCCGCCAATGTGCGTCGGATGGTCGTCAAGACTGCAGTAAGCCTCCGCTCGTCGTTTCCTTATATACGTTTCACGTAAGTGCGCTACAGATGCTGGGTAATCTGAAGAACCCTCCCGAGCCATTCGAGGACATTATCCGCACGCACTTCCGTCTCAAAGCTCGCTCCATTGGGGCACAACTTGACGACTGGCTTTCGAAAGATGATGGAAAGCCGACCACTTCCGACGGAGGCGGATACTTGGGAGGCGGGAAGATTGAAACTGAGGGCAGCTCCAATGGGTTGAAGAAGGACGTGGAAGAGATGAAAGCCCTTTTGGCACAATTGGAGGCCAGCGGGGCGTAGGTCTACGTCGTAATATTCTCCGGGAGGACACATCCGATCATTTGGAGACGTTTGTAAGTGCTTCAGATCAGTGTCCACCGTCCCGAACCCAAGACTTCTATTCTACATGCATACATGGGATCATGGGATATTGTCTAATGAACGAACATTGACATCATTTTGCGAGACGCTTGATGGCCTGCAACACCCTTGTCAGTACGGACTTGATGCCATTTGAGGCTTGCAGATGTACCTCCTTCGTCAATTCATAGATTCGCCGCTGGCCTGCAAACAGGATAGCAGCGGTGAGAACACTCTGCACGAGCTTGCTGCCGGCCCCCTTGTATAAGCCGCCGATGCCTTCTTCTTTCAAGATGGCGAGCATCCCGTCGAGGGATGATTTGTACCTGAGAGCGCTGGCCTGGCCCGCCTGCAGTCGGCTCTTGATGACGCTATTGCGCTTCTTCAGAAAGGAGGAGGGAAGAACTAACATTGTACTTGCATATACGGGTATGTGGTCCCAGTGGCGACTACGAGGGACTGAGTATTGTATAAGCAGGAACGTTTGTACGACCATACCAAGTTTTGACAAGGCGCCCAATAGGAAGAAGTCCCAGTCAGAGAGAACTGCGACGGCCGTCGCGGCGGCTCCAGCCGCTCGTAGCTTGTGGGTACGGCTTGCGATCAGAAGATTCTTCAGCTGCTCAAACACGGTATACTGCAGGACTGGGTTGATGACTAGGACCAGCGCTGGGCCAATACCACGCCAGAATGCCCTGAAGAACAGGAATCCGTGGATTAGCTTCATGTGAGAACTTACTGGCGGAAACTCACTGGATGCCGTCCTTCGCGAGGATGTGCTTGACGGTCTGCACAAACCCGAGTTTCTTCACTGTAACCTCTCCTTGGGCGTCGGGGCTGGCCTGGTTCATTGTACGAACGGCCTGGGAGGTCTGTACTACCCAGATCGGATTGCTGATTATCGTAGTTGCAGAACCTGGAGATCCATGTGAGGTCAAGCTGACCGCGTTACAACGCCACTGACCAGCAATTATTCCTGCCAAGATTGACTCCAGCATGGTCAATCCTTTGCCCCCTGAACGCGACTTGAGTATGCTCGCGCGTGAACGTTCGTAAAAATAATAATAGACGCTACGACGCGTCAAAGGTTGGGAGGTCAGCCTACGACCGAGATACTAGCCATAACTTTCGTACCCATTCGTGACGGCGATTCCCAACAAGCTAGAACTCAGTCCGCTGTAGAGCCCTAGTATCCCCTCATGCTTGATTATGTCGACGACGGCCTGACAGAAGGACTTGAAGTGGATCAGCCGACTTGGACAGTTCTAAAGTACGGCGACACAAACTTTGTCATCGCTTTTCGTTTCGACAGCCGCACGAGTGGAGATGAATATAAGGGGGCTGCAGATGAGATGACCATTAGCCTGGACAGCGTAGCACTGGCAGCAGAAGTGGGTTCACTAGGTCGCGGTCATTGCGACGATTCCGCCCGCGGCACCTGCTGCGGCATGGATGGCTGAGTCGCTCATGGAGGCACGGAGGTTGAGGAGAGAGCAAATGACTGAACGCGAGAGGAAGCTGAAGGCGTATGAAAGGCCAGTTTCATGATTTTGAATATTTCAAGATAAGCTCTGACCTCGCCGGAACGCACACGGTTGTAGCTTGACAATGCAGAATCACATGTCAAGCTAGCTTGACGGCGATCCGAAGCAGCAGCAAAAACGCTTCCGGTCAAAAACACACATCCGACCTGCCTGGTTCGAACAGGCGACATTCAGATGAAGCGTATCCATTACAGTCTGACGCTCTTCCAACTGAGCTAAGGTCGGATGTCTACTGTTGCAACTTTCTTCCTTCATGCTGGGGAGCTCAACATGTGACGTCAGGGAGGCAACAAAGCACAACCTCTTCATCTCATTTCCTCCATGAGCGAGTTGTCTGCCGCGCTGTCCGACGGCGCTTGTCTCGTTGAATCGACTTCCTCGGCTCCAGATTTACAAGCAGTTCTAGTTGCCCGCCTGAAGCGCTACTATGCAAACCTCGGTTCTGGAGAGGTTGCCGAGAGAGCTTCTCTGGAAGACATTCAACTCACCACGGCAAGGGAAGCTCTTTCGGTTGTCATAAGGGTCCAACATATCATCGGAGTAGAAGAAAAACCTGGTACCGACCAGCCTCCTTTGATCGGAACTCGAGACTTGGCTGAACTCAGGACGTTGTTGTCCATCGTTTTCAAATGGGGAGTACATCCTGTCTTTGCTCGCGTCATGCTTGCTTGGCCGGAAAAGCCTCCCTTGCGCGGAGCACCAAGGTTCATTGACTTGACCACAACCTCCGAAGATTATTCGTTACTGTCTTCCATGACGTCCGACTTGCTGCACCTTGTATTTCCTGATGGCGTCCAAGGTCGGATACCGCAAACGCTGATCACCACAACAATCCTGGAGAAGCACGCCATTGATCTGCTCAAACCGTCCATCACGTTGGGATGGCTTCCAAAAACACTCGTTTCTTCCTTGGGTCCGGTCCTGGATGATGCTCGACCTCTCACAATGCGCTTTCTCAATCTGTACGCACCAGCACGATACACAATTTTACCTGTTTTGATATATCCGATTCAGGCTTTCGCCTTCACACACGATCACTGCTCTAGGTGGCATATTGTCGTCCGTTCCACCACCGGTGGCTCACGTCCGTAAACTGTGCGTTTCGCTACTCGGTCAGCAGCTGCTAAGACCGCAGGGAGTCCGCGGCCTCTGCGCAGCTGTGTTTGGCCAGGAACAAGACGAAACACTGGTGGAAAAGCTCCAGCATGTTGCTCGCGTTCTGATGACTGTACCTGCTAATGTGAAGCCTGAGGTAAATGTCAACAGTGAGGTCTGGCAGATACGGACTCATCTCCTCGCAGGACTATTTTGCCAATATCATCCCGAAGATCATGTCTTTGCTATCACGCGGCGAATCCGAGACGAATAAACGCGTAGCTGCGTATGTCATCTCCCGCATGTTGTCGCTGGACGGTTCGTCGCCTCATCAGGACTTGACCTCGAAGATGACATTATCTCTCCTTCACCGTCCATTCTTGAGTGTTTCTGAAGAAATGAGCACCGTGGAGCTCACCGTCCCGTTCAAACCCCCATCACCTACCCTTTCTGCGGCATTAACCACCCTGATCACCCTCGTCTCGAACGCGGATCCATCGCCAACATTGATCTCTGCTCTACTTTCGCCCATTACACCGACGCTGTATTCCCTCCTTCATCACATGGACAAGGTGAAGGCAATAGATCCCAGCCTTCGGGAATCTCTGCGAGGTCTGCTGGTAACATGGGCCAAAATAATTGGAACCCCGGACGGCGTTGACATTTTATGGTTGATATTACAAAGCGAAGAACAAGGGTGGTCGGTGGACTTGGAAGGTAATATTACTAGAGATAATGTGTGAGTTCTGTTTAAATAATGGTGTTCCAATTGCTCAGGTGCATGTACCCTAGGTCTGACAGGCCCTCCGCGCTGTCTCTGTTGACTCCCGAAGACGTCAAAGCAGATGCTACCGAAGACTTCAACTTGAATACGAACATTCTCGGTCTATACCCCGACCCCACCCACTATGTTCAGTTGCTCAGAACAATCGATCGGGTGGATATTTCATCGGACCTGTTTGTAAGACTACTTGAAGCATATCGCGAACATAGATCCAAAGAAGATCCCACGAGGTCAGCCACCACGTCTTGAAGTTCTCTGCAATTTTTGCCGACGCTGCGTCCTAGGACACTTCTTTACCTGCAGATTATCATGCAAATGCAGGCACAACTGACCGAAGGCAAGTCCTCGACAAATATACTTTGCAAACCGACGCACTTGCTTTTCTTTGTGAAGCATGTTCTCGAGCCAGGCGCGCCTGTGTCAAGCAGGGCAGACGAAAAGCCTCAGCAACGCAGTGTAATGGACACCCTCCGGATATTTCCCGACGAGCAAGACAGTATTTTGGAGGAAGTTGACAGTGATGACGAAATGCCGGGTGCCGAGATACTCGCTGCTGACGACGAGATGATCGAAACCGCCGTCAATCTACTGCTTTCGATTCTTGAAGGTATGGCGCATGTTAACATGGCTGTTACGATGTTAGCTCATGTGCGATAGCCAACGAGGATCTGTCAGCACGCTCCGCGCCGGTGTTGAACGATATTTTCTCCCTCCTCGAGCCTCTGGCTCGCGAGGGTTCCGAAGCTATCCGACCATTAGCCCGCGAGGCGAGGATGGTCATGACTGCACGCCTGGCGTCTACATCTGCCCCGGACAAATCAACATCACCCATGCAGACCGAAGAGAGTGCCCAGGAGATCTACCAAAAAGCTCTCAAGTTTCTGCAGGATCCAATTCTTCCTGTCCGTGCCCATGGGCTACTCCTTCTCAGACAGCTGGTCACACCAGCTTCGCGTGACTCAACGGGTCCCAAACTACAAGACCAGGCGCTGGTGCCAGCCATACTCTCGATCTTCTTACAGTCCGTCCAGGATGACGATTCGTACGTGTTCCTCAACGCTGTTCAGGGTCTCGCGGCTATGGTCGACGGGTTTGGTAAAGATGTGCTGAGAGGCCTCATGAAGGAATACGCAGACGGGGTAGATGGGCTCGGGGCAATGAACTTGACCCAACGCGACTTGGATACGAGGACCCGTGTCGGAGAGGCTTTAGCTGCAGTAATACGCAGATGCGGCGAAGCGTTGGGTATTTATGGTAAAGATGAACACCTTGCTTTGGCATGTACAATTACTGACCTCGTTCCAAGTGGACATGTTGGCACCCCCGCTAGCTCATATTCTGAGGTCGCGACATGCCCCCACCGCCTTGCGCACCTCGTCTCTCTCGCTGCTGGCGGATTGCGAAAACACGAGTCCATTGGCTATGCTGCCTTATGCAGTCGATCTTGCAGAAGCCATGATCGATATATTGCAAGTCGAGACTGTATCAGCCAAGCCCAAGTCCGCTGCACAGGAGGACGGTCAAAATAAGCCGCCCATCATGGACTCAGAGCCACTATCCACCAATCCCAGATTCCCGCCTCTACGACGAGCTGCGTTACATTTCCTGTCGCTCTTAATTCGCGAGACGACGAAACAGATTTATGACTCCTCATTTGGCGGGTCCATTTTCCCGGATGCATTCATGACAAGGGCGAAAGCGACATTGGGGTATGTTGCGTCAACGGACGAGGACAACATCGTTCGCGTCATGGCGAGGGAAGCGGGCGAAGGTCTAAAAGATATGCATCGGGCCATGATAGGATTGTGATCTCCATGTGTATGATTATCCGGCACGACGGCAACAACGTCATATGTACAGTTTGCCTATCCAGTTAAATTTCCTACCTTAGTAATATGTACATAGCTAGGTATATAAGCAGTTATATACCGGCCAATCTCCTTACGAGATTGTCCATCTCTGGCTTCACAGCCCGTGTGCATGACCATCAAAATCGCGTTGCAGGAGAGGTTGAATGGCACCAGCCTACTGATTGTGCATGCTGCATGACATCCTTTTGTGGAATCACCAAGAGACGAGTGACTTGTCAGGCCAAAAGTATGACTATCGGGTAACGAGCTGCGATCCTGCAAGTTCGAGGAAGACGCGTATGGAAGCGTACATCATGCGTTAGAACAAGGCATGGCTTCGCTACGCTCCGCCGTTTGGTTTCATTTTGCCATAGCGTGAGGTCCGATACAGTAAGTCGAGACTATGCAACGATACCCTACGATCCCCGATGCCTCCTGCGACGCGGTGTCCGCGATTTGCAGTTGTGTGCATCTCCGGTTTTCTCATGGAGGACATGCTGCATCCCTCTGCGACGTGCGCATGAGCCATACGTACGGAGTTGTCGCATCGCGCTCGCAGCTCGTTATTGCGCCGTCAGCCGAAATGAGGGCCTGTAAGGTGGTTATCGGGTTCGCTCAAGCCGGGTCGATCCTGGTAGGATTGAGGTGAGACTGGATGGAAAGCTGGCACGCTTCAAGGCCCACCTGGGTTTGCACTCCCTTCTGCCTTTGTAGACGAACGAGTATTGTCTGAAGTGAGACAGGTACAAAAGTAATAGAGGTGTAAATACCAAGGCAAGCGCTAGCGGTCGCAAGCAGGAGCATACGAAAGCCGGGCATAAGAATAATTATATGGTCTATATCTGTATTCACGTCATCGTACTTTTCACAGTCCAGATTCCAAACATCACGGCTATGTTGAGGCAGATGTCTGCCCCGTATCTGTCTCGGATGTGGTATTCTTGAGACATCCGAGTCAATGTTAAGGCATATTGGTATTGGGTCCCTAGGTCCGCAGACCAGCGACACGTCGCAAACCGTAGGTGGGGAGGAGTCGCCTACGGCCTGCGCGCTTTGGACCCTGCGGGAGGTTGGTGTGCGACTCAGCCCTCCGTTTAGCTTGGTTTCTGAAAAGAACGTGTTCACGTGTTAGAAACAGCGGTAGATGTATTCCCGACCACTCTACTGATCTCATCCACACGCATCCTGAAGTTCTTCCATTTCGGACTGCCCACCAACAGGTATGGCGAACGGTCATGGGCCGCGTCAGCCGACGCGTCTAGTTTCAGGAATGGGTTGGAGATCGCACTGTAGTAGGCCATGTGTAGTGCCTTGAAGATCTGCGGAGACATCCTCGGCATGATTCGGGAACAAGAAACCTTGCGACTGACCATCATGACTTCAACATCTTTGACAACAAAATCGGAGAGGGCCAGGGCGAGGACGATCTTAACCTTCAATGGAGTGATGTACCCATAGACCGCGACATCCTCCATAGCATAGAGAAGTCCTAGGTAGCATTCTGTAGCTTTTCCTCCCGCACTGACTGTAAGATGGAGTAGATGTGTAAGCCACGATTATACCGATGTGTAAGGCAATGCTTACCTCGCTCCTCGATGACATCCAGGCTGGTATGCGCGATGTAATGGTACTTTATGGAATGTTCATCTTGCTTGGAGAATGTCCGTATGAGGATTGGATGGTTCTGGGAAGAAATGAACGCAACTGCGTTCATGCGAAGGTTGGGAGCCATTCCCAGTGATCGGAGTTTGAAAGACGGGTGAAGTTGATTGCAAAGATTAGATTAGATTACTACTCTCAAAGAAACAGTGTTAAGGCCAAGAATCAAACAAGTGTCATTCGAGAGGTAGAACCGTCGTGGCATGCTAGGTAAAACAAGATATTCTTGGTGAACACAGCAGACATGGACTGAGCTGAAGTATTAGACGAAACCGTCCAGTCTGCAAATTTGCGCAGGCATTTGAGCTATTGCGGAGAAAATTGCTTCAGTGCCCATCTGTCGCGCGACGGTCAAGGTATTTCAGGTTTTCTCAAGCGTCTTGGTTGATATCCGGTACCTAGATACATTGCACTGAAGTGGGATCTCAAGGAGCCTAGCATGATCATAAATCAAGAATCCCACTTTTGTAAATCAGGGAATTTAAGCAGTAGACGTCGTTTGACCAACCGTCATATTGCTGACACCCTCAGCAACCTCCTCAATACCGCTTTCAACAAGTTTCGTGATCTAATAAACTGTGAATATAAACGGCCCAGCAGATCATCAGGACGACGCACCTTCCCAATTGCTATTGTTCGTCCTACAACGAGATATAAATTGAGCTGCTGAAGACGGACCAAGAGTGGACCGAAACCTACCCTCGTCTCGAAGGGTGAATCGACCCAACTGGGGGTAGTCCACAAATCTCTCGACGCATACTGGTGCCGTGGTTTCAATGAGAGCGACGATCTTTTGTCCTGTTGGCGCGATACATAGTCAGAAAATCAGGACACAAAGAAAAAGCGAATTCACGTACCTTTCTTCGCGAATTGCGGAGACTTCCTCGACTTGCGGCCCGTTGCCTTGTCGTAATAGTGCAGAAGCGCCTGGAAGAGGAAGTCGGGACTTGGTTTCTACGAAAATTGGCACGCCTTCGAACGTACCGTCAATGTTACCTCCTCGGATAAGGTGTGGATGTGCATTACGGCCGAGTAACCAGCACAGATGATGTTTTTGTGCTCAAGGATTGCGAGCTGCGCCTCAAACTGGCGCACAGCATGTATAGGTTTCAGTGGGCTGGTCAGCACGAAACCAGGACTGATGTCCTCGTCTTCGACACCCCGCAACCGCACGCGAACGTTGTCTCCACAAAGCGCTTGTGCAACTTCGGCCTCCATTTCGTTGTAGATTGCAGTGACCTCGACTTCGTCCTTGTTGGGCATCAGAATTAAGCGATCGTTCTTGCGCAGCAGTCCCGACTCGACTTTTCCGACGATAATCGTGCCCATATCCTTGTACTTTTCCGAGATAGGCATCATTAGAGGTGCATTGAGCTTGCGGTCGACCATCGGCATATGATCAATATGCTCAAGGAAGGAGGCACCACTAGGAGACCATTGTAAGTCTCGACCCATCAGTTGTTATGACTCATTTTTGTTACTCACTCCCACCATGGACACACATCCTTGGCCGCCCGATCCTTCAGATTGACGCCAGTATAAGCGGACACGGGAATAAATGACACGTCCGTCTTGATATTGAAGCCAGCGGCTTTGATGAACGGCGTAAGCTTGTCCTTGATTTCCTCATACCGAGCCCTGTCCCAGTTGACCGTAGAATCGTCCATCTTGTTGATGACGACGACGACTTTAGAAACGCCAGCCGTCTTGACCAACATGATATGCTCTCTTGTCTGCCCGCCCTTTTCGAATCCAGTTTCAAACTCTCCCTTCCGGGCTGAGATGACGAGAATGGCAACATCTGCCTGAGCGGCACCGGAGATCATGGATGGAACGAAAGTTTTATGTCCAGGAGCGTCGAGGATGGTATATCGGCGCAAGTCCGTCTCGAAGTAGGCCCTGCCCACTTCGACCGTTTTCCCTTTGTTTCTTTCTTGAGGCGTAGAATCAAGTGCCCAGCTGAGATACCACGATTCGCGTCCGGCTTCCTTGGCATCTTTTTCGTATTTTTCCATAGTTCGTTTGTCCACCATGCCAGTGAGGTACAGCAGATTTCCACCCATAGTGCTCTTCCCTGCATCTACATGGCCAATGAAAACAATATTTAGATGCTCCTTGACTGCGATGGTGTATCAGTTGAGGAGTCAGCCGGAATCGGGAAATCGATGCGCACCGTTGCCGTACAGATCGTCAAGAACAGCCTGATCTGCAACTTTTTGTACTTCCTGGGCGATGGCATTTGTGTCTGTTTTCGATTTTTGGGTAGTAAAGGTCTTGGAAGCAGGGGCCGGAGTATTGGGCTTAGATGTCGTTGGAGGAGCGGCGGCGGGCACACGCGCCGGTACTGGGGCTGGCTTGAGCTCGACGTTGACTTCGGTCTGAGGAGCCGGAACGGCAGCTGGGGGAGGAGGAGCAGGTTTCGTGCCCCCAATATTGATAGAAATGGTGGGTGCTGGCCGAGGAGCCTCAGTCTGTTCAGCACGTTCAATCGGAGGTGGCAGTTGCTGAGGAGGAGGCTGGGGAACCACAAAACCTCTGCCGGGAACGAACTCGAAGGCACCAGGGTTGAGCTTGCTCATGATCAAGATGGTGGACGGAAAGATCAACGAGTCAGATGGGTGAAAATCTACATCGCTCTATTTTATCTACAACTACGGCTCCGACCTGATTCAGTTGGAGCAATGCTCTGCATAGATCGCACGGGCGGTAATTAGAAGCCTTCGCGAGTCGAGTAGTCTCTAGAGATTAGTCTGCAGCGAGATTGCAGAGACTGAAGGCCAACATTTGATGAACAGTGTTGATCAGATCAGCTTGACGAGAGGCTAGCGCTGCAGCCGTTTGGCGCACTTGATCACCGACAGCACGCACCTGCCTACATCCTCACCATGTCTGATAAACATGAAGTGTATCTGGCAGTCCTCAAGGCTTCATACGACTACGACCCACAGTCGGAGGACGAGATAGCCATTAAGGAGGACCAGCTCCTGTTTTTGGTGGAGAGAGTCGACGATGAGTATGTGTCAGTATCCACTCTTTGCGTATTTGGATCAATCGACACATTCAACAGCTGGTGGAAAGTCAAGATCAAGGCCGATTCGCAGGAGGAGGAAAGGCCCGTCGGGCTCGTCCCAGCGGCATATGTCGAACAGGTCCGCTTGACTTGCACATTATGTGCAAGGAAACCTGCTAATTACCCGCCCAGGCCGAACATACTTCCAAAGTCAAGGCTTTATATGACTACCAAGCGGCTGCTGACGGTGAACTTTCTCTTCAAGAGGACGAAATCCTGCTGGTGTTTGAGACGGAGCAGGATTGGATACTAGTCCAAAGCCAGAAGGAAGGCGGTAACGCAGGGTTTGTCCCCAGCAATTATGTCGAACCATATGAGGAGGATGAAGCCCCTCCGACCCCGCGAATTGTCGTGCCTCCATCAGTGAGTCGACCTTAAAACTCTTCGTACGGCTGACTGATGGTCCCCAGGCTCCGCGTCCCGTAAGCACGTACGTTGACCCCGCCGATCGCGTGGCATCTACGAGGTTATCTTCCGACGGAATCAAGACCTGGTCTGTATCGGAAATAGATAAGAAGGGAAAGAAGAAGAAGGGGACATTGGGAATCGGCAACGGAGCTGTGTTCTTCGCCAGCGAGTCTGACAAGGTATGCCTATGCCGCCTTGTCAAAAATTACTGTGTGACCACGGGTCGTATAGACGCCTGTACAGAAATGGCAAACCGTCGACGTCGAGAGCGTGACGAGCGAGAAAGCCAAGCATGTGAAGATCGATATCGGAGGCGCTGCCCCAATAAATTTGCATTTCCATGCCGGCTCGAAAGAGACCGTCGAAGAGATCATAGCGAAGCTGAAGTCATCCAAGGCCCTTTCCGACTCAACAGACTCTACCGATGCGCCTCGCACTTCAAGTGCTCGGTCACCCTCCCCGAGGACGCTCCCGCGCCTAAGAAGGCGACTGTTCATTTCTCCGATACATCTCCGGTCATAATTCCGTCACCAGAAGACGAAGAAGAGGACGAAGAAGAAGAGGAGGAGGAGGAACTTCCTGCGCAACGACCTTCAGTCAACGGGAAGGGATATGCCGCTCATGGGGACAGCAGCGAGATTGGGATCGCGTTGTATGACTTCACTGCCGATGGCGACGACGAACTGTCTATCTCGGAGGGAGAACAGCTTACAATCTTGGAAAAAGACGGTGACGAGTGGTGGAAGTGCCGCAACTCCAAGGGGGCGGAAGGCGTTGTTCCGGCGTCATACATTGAGGTAATTCGTCTGACCCGCAAGATGGAAAATGGTATTCAACCCGCACCATAGGTCGCAGCATCATCCGTTCCTACCGCGGGCTCTGTATCAAGGGCGTCGCCTCCTGTATCTCACATCGAGGAACAAGACGAAGAAGACGAAGCGGCAGCTGAAGAGGAGCGACGGCGGGCTGAGGAAGAACGCTTAGCTAAAGAACAGGAAGCTGAACGGGAGAGGGAAAGAGCTGAACAGGCCCGCAAGAAGGCAGACGCCCAAAGGCGGGCGAAAGAGGCTGCCGCTGCCGCTGAAGCGGACCGCAGGCGACGGAAGGAGGCCGCGGCGGCCCGCGTATCTCCTCCACCAGCAGCGTAAGCAGATCTTGCTTTTCAACCGCACGATGACGCTTTGACATTACAATAGTGAGTCGAAAAAGAATGGGACACAGACCAGCGCAGGTTCAACCTCTAGTCGACCGTCTACGGAGAACAATCGTTAGCAAACGAGTCTTTCTTTCCTATTCGTTCCTGCTCATCTAATTCTTCGCTTCTCAGTCCCGCCGCCAGACCGTACGCGCATATGGCATGATCGAACTGGTCAATTCCGTGTGGAGGCTGCCTTCCTGGGCTTCAACAATGGTAAACTCAGGCTGCACAAAATCAACGGAGTCATTGTGGAAGTTCCGGCTGAGAAGATGTCGATCGAAGATATGAAGTTCGTGGAGCGCCTGACGAGCAAGAAATCACGACCACCACCGTCGAAACAGATGTCCGAAGACGACATACCTCTGGGACTCTCACGTTCCAACACGGGAATGGCTTCAAACACAACACGACCTGCTCAGAAAAGGGTTCCGAAAATCGACTGGTTCGATTTCTTCCTCTCCGCGGGTTGTGACCTTGATGACTGCACCCGTTATGCCGCGTCATTTGAGAGGGACAAGTTGGATGAGACTCTTTTGCCGGACATCACAGAAGGAACGATGCGCTCATTGGGCGTACGAGAAGGAGACATAATTCGCATCATGAAGGCTATTGAAAAGCGCAAGCCTACCGACAACCTTCATAAGCCCAGCGCATACTCACAGGAACAGATCCGTCGCGACGAAGAATTGGCACGGCAATTGCAGGCCCAGGAGTCAGCAGGGCGGGCACCAGCTCCTAATCTTTTTGCGGCGGGTCCTGGAGGCGTCTTGAAGACCCAAACGCGTCGCGGAAGGCCTACGCCGAGTAAAAGTCTGCCTCCAGCAACGGTCGACCTCAAAGCGATCAGCACTGTGTCCGATCAAATACAGCGGACGTCGTCTCCGCAGATTTTGACTCCCACAAGTGCACCAGCGTCGTCTGCTCCTGTCAGCGCACCCCCTCGTTCCAGTTCTGCGGCGCCTGTAATTAGTGGCTTCGAGGACGATGCTTGGACAAATAGGCCTAGCTCGGCCAAACCGGCGGCTGCCAGCCCCTCGACTCCTTCCGCTCCCGCTGCACCGGCAGCAGCAGCAGCACCTCCAGCCAGCGCGCCGGCCGCTGCCGCTGCTTCTACCTCCGCCTCCGCCTCCGCTCTTGCCCCAGCCCCTGCTCCTGCCCCAGCCCCAGCCCCAGCACCCCGAGCCGCGCCGACAACAACGGTTCCGTCCGCTCAGCCCGACTCAAGTCTTTCCAAAACCACAGAATCTGATATTTTTGACCAGCTCGCACGGTTGAGTGAACTTCGCAAGCAGTCGACGCCTGTTCAACCTCCTGCATCGGCTCCTTCTGCGGTTGTCGTCGCTCCTAGCTACTCCGCGGGTCTTGGCATGGGACCTTCGCCTTCTCCGATGGGCCAACTCCTTCAGAACCCTCAGTTGACTGCGTCTCAACAGCCAACACAGGCATATAATGGTCCTCGAGGTCCATTTGCCCCTGTTCCGAGCAACCAGCCCCTTTTGCAGCCTTTGATACCCACCCAAACAGGCTTCAGCGGCATGATTCCAACCAGGCCTGGTCCTGCAACCTCTCCCTTTGCTAACAGCCCTTCCCCTTCCTTCCTCACCCAGCAACCGACTGGATTTCCTCCTACCCAGCCTTTCATTGCTCAGCCAACTGGAATGCCTATCAATGGTCTAAATCCTATACAGACTACAGGCGCCTTTGCTCCTGTCCAGAGCCGTACGTTATCTCAAATCATTTTGGCATACACGGCTCATCCTACGTCTTCCAGATATGACTGGATTCAACCCCAACTTCGGACAGTCTCCCTTCAATAATTCCATCTCTCCTCCGCCCCCTGTTCCCCCGCTTCCTTCTTCATCCTCCGCTACTCGTGACACTTCACCCGCTAATGTCTTTGCTCAAATGAAGTCGGGAACATTTGCAACTGAGAACAACATGGATCTGCAACCACAGCCTGGTGCGTGTCAACCACACCCATCCCATAATTTACACTCATATCGTTATTCAACCACCAGCGCTGAGCGCGCAGGCAACAGGATGGGGCCAACCTTACCAAGCCGGATACATTGGGTTCCAGCGCTGATCGTCATAATTGTCTTTTGATTAAGCAATTGATTTCGATTATCCCTGAATACAATTGAACAAATAGTGTACAATGTCCAAATCATGAAGAAGGTTCTATAATGCCTTGAGCATAACCAACGCGGAGGAAGTATGTCTTCAATGTCTGTCGTATCTCCGGCGCTATCTCTCGAGACAAGAGATCGGTGGCAAGAGGATAAATGGCCGGCAGATATCTCGAGAACTTTACAAACAATCAACACAATACGATGCAACGGAAAAAAGAGCACTCACAGCTTTGTCGTCAAATCGACAAAAGCCTTCCAGAATTTCGGCGACCACAGGTGTCCATGCGACAATGTTTTTGCTCTGAGTATCCGCGCGTAATTTGTTGTAGTCTTGGAGGACGCCCAACCCCAGCCTGTTCTGCAATCAGCACATTACGCGGCTCAGAGAGGATAAGACACGGACGGCAGGAGGCGTTCTGCGATCTGGGGACGCGCGGCGTGATGTTCCGGCCGGGAGTCATAATACATTCGCAGGAGCACATGCACGAGAGTGGCAGCACTGCTGGACTCCTGTTTCAAAAGATTTGGCAAGTGCTTCATGAACCCTGAAAGGAGATATATCATGAACGGGCTGGGCAAGGAATTTCGAGGCACGCACCAACTTTCCACAGGCCAGTCCGAAGCTCCTTGTCGTCGTTGAACATGCGGGCGAACTGATAGCTGTGGTCCAAAACACCCATTAATCGCAACAGCTGCTCCGGAGGTATAGTCGTATACACGTTGTCGTTGCGTAGTAGATCATTCGTGGTTTCGATCAGCAACAGCTGGAGCACACACTTGACGATGATCTGCTTGAATATTCGACGGCGTTCTGTCAACGATGACCTAGCATCGGTCCTAGGTTGTTCGCTATTTGGCGAAAGGGGTGCTGGCAGGATAGTTTGACCATTGTAATCTGCAGAAAAGGTGAGATGAAAAAGGAAAGAAGAATGATCTCACTAACCTGTCCCATCAGCTACTTCCGTCGAGTTTCCATCGATCTCCAAGCGAAGGCTCTCATCAAAGAGCTGGTGCGGTGTAGTCGTTCTGAAAAGCTTCACAAAAGTCGTCGTGACCCGTTCCCAACGTGCAGAACTTAATTTGGCCACGTTGTTTTCGAGAAGCTGCTGTAAGCAGGATGTCCCGATGCGAGCAAGCGTGTCATTCTCTTAATGCGAGGTCAGGTGAGGAACAAGGGAGAATAGGAAGGGTCGCACCTTGACATATACAAACACACAGCAGGTCCAGCAAGCCATCAAGGAACCGCTCCAGGATATCGAAGTAGAACGTGTATAGATCGATAAGATCGCGCAGGGCCTGGATCATGGTGGTAGAAAGCCATACGCTCATGTCTTCCTGCGTGCTGAATCGCGAGAGATCATGACTGGATTTCAAGACAGCAAATATGGGGAAAAGAAGCTCTTGGCACACTGTATCCCAAAATTCGACGGGATAGGTTGAACCATAGGTTTTGAGTGTCGTGAACAGGGAATCAAGGGCTCTAAATAGCTTGCGATGAATTCAACTTCGGAATAGCATCTGAACGTCACATACAAGCGTCGAACTTCGAGATCTTCCCCATTCATGATTATATCATAGAACCCGAAGAGGACGGGAAACCAGAACCTGATCATCGCATCGTCCATTGGAGAGGTATTGCCGTCCGGAGGAATTGTCAGTGAGCATTCGGCGGTTTTGAGCATGACTGGAATAACGTCGCGCAGCATAGCGATGGCCAGCAGACTGATCTTCTGGTACTTGCTGACTTTGCAAAATTCCGTGATACAGACCGTGAGGTCGGCGAAGGCACCATGACGGACGATGGCAGCAAAGTGCTCCTTGTTCAGCCTTGTCACAATCTCGAACGCTGAGTTAGCTATCCGCTCTATAGATCAAACGGTAAGCGACACATCTAACCAATTCCTCATTTACCATTTACCTGTGAGGACCTTCGAGGCGGCGGAGAATACGCCGAACATCGTCCGCCAGCCAGAGCGCATATTTTGCACCCGGGCTTGGATCATCTGTTGTAGGCACTGAAGGACCTTTTTACAATACCTTTCAAATACATATCTTCGGCCTCACAACGGTTGGAACGTACCATGTCTCGAACTTCAGGATTTTGGTTGTGAATCATCGTGTACTCAAAGGGCTTGAGGAAATCCTTCTGGAACTTGAAATGGGGTAGTTCCTCTTTCTCGAGGAATCGCATGGCAAGCTGACGAAGGGCGTCCAGGGCAAAAAATGCAACGTGAGGATTGTTGTGGCAGCATACCTGAAGTGTGGCGTGAGATCAATACGTGAACCGCAGGTCGCAGGTGACATACGAGTTTGAAGTGCTCCCCTAGAATGTCCCAGAGGTTCGACCATTCCAGACGGATTCGAGACATGTTATAGTACGAAATCTCGACCAGCTTCTGAAGACTGAACATTCGAGGGTGCTGAGATAGACCGGACGTCTGAATTTCCTCCCAAGAGACATCGCTCAAGGCCCGGACGAAATCCACGATGGCAGTCTGTGAGAGATGGGTTAGCAGCGCCCGACGATATGGTGTTGGGGGCGTACGCCGGACAAGAAGTGACTCAAGGAGAACACCATATCTGCTGCGACTGTTATGTGTGTTGAACGACTCTCATTGGCCAGCTCTTCTGTTGGAAGTTTACGGGCGCGGCTGGGAGCAGAGTCAGGCTCAGGCAAACAAGAGTGGCAGTGACATCCCACCTTTTCTTCCCAGGATCTGGGACTTCCACGCCCCCACTGATGAGCTGCATGTGTTCAAGTTGACTGACACAAGTCAGCACTTCGTGCCATGATCCCTTCAAGTTGTTGCCCTCGGTGACGGCAACATCAAGTAAAGTTTTGATAGCCTCCATGTTCTTCGTCTTCATTTCGCCCAAGTTATTCAAGAAGGTGAACTTGGCGAGTGTCGTGACGAAAGCATTGCGCTGTAGTTCGAGATCGAAGAAGCACACGATGCGGATAGCATTTTTGAAACCGTCCAAACACAGTTCGACGACTTCTAGATCGTCTGTTTCCTGGAGGGGCCCTGACAGACCAGCTAGGAAAGGTATCCATGCAACTTCGAACATGGGGCGGACGTGAACGAAATGCGAGGCGCTGAAGAACTCCTTGGAGCCTTTGCGCTGCGATCGTGTCATGGACCGGAGTAAGGCCTGTATGACGTTCGTCGCCGACGAAAATCCCAAGTGAACTGCTTCGCACCTCTGTCTTTGTAGCCATTCCATTAGACTGCATAACATAGGCCTCCTTCTGTAGATCTCTGCCAACATTGGCCAATGCATTCGCTAGCCCCGGCCCGCTCATATTCAGGGGAAGCATGGCCTCGACTTCATCCTTCATCCTGATCTCGTTGGACACTATGTCATCGAAGATACTTGACAAAAGCTCTTCAGGCAGATCGCTGTTGTCATTAATCCCTCGATTGTTCTTGATGAAGTCCGCTTTAGTCATCCGCTTTTTTACTTGAGGGCTATGCGCATCGGTATTCAGCAGGACAACAGAGTATGCCAGGACGTATGCCGTGTCTGGTACTGTGAGCGTCTATTTCGAGTGGATGTCAGGCAGAGACCTACCGGCGTTAGCAAATGGTGTTTTAGCATTTCCTGCGATGTATCGCTCCGCGAATTTCAGCATGAATCGATCAATTTTCTGAGCTTCTCCAGGAAGCCGGAAGGACTGAAGAAAGAGTCTCAACGCGTCGACAAAGGGAAGGGCTCTGAAGTCAAGCTGGTCTATAAATGCGTGCATGATGGCCACATTTTCTTCATCCCTGACACAATTCAGTCAAATCGCAAAGTCTCCACGGAGTGACTCACCCTTCGCCCAAGTATTCACCAATCATGGCCTTGCTTAGACCGTCCGTGGTAAGCAAAAACCTGGCAATATCGATCGGCGCCTTGCTGGGTATAAATCCGGTTTCAATCAAGAATTGTACTCCCTGTGCAGAAGAGGTCAGAAAGTCTTCTTACGTAGATTACAAGTACAAACCCGTTTCGGTTTGAAATTGAACTTCTTGATTCCTTCCAAGAGCGTAGTCTTCTTCTGTTTCGCGCTTTCGAACTTTCCAGGATCGTCCAGAAGATCAGGCGTGAGCTGGCGGAAAGTCTCTGCGCTTCCGGTGGAAGTAGACAACTTATCGACAGATGCTTCGGGTGTGATAGGTGCTTCCTCTCCTACATGCGACTTCGCAGGCGTGGCGAGCGGTTCATCAGCGGCCTTGCCCGCGGCAGTTCCCCATGCGACAAGCGATCGCAAGACAGCAGTTAGACATTCAAGCCCTTGCCTCTTGAGCTGACTTTCTGAAAGCCCCATAATTGATGTGTCCATTGTCCCTGGAACCGACAGGACAGACGAGATGGATGGAGGTGTTGCTGTGGACTGGTTTTTATTCGTAGGGCTAAGGGCTGGGCTAGGGGGTTCATTGCCTCTTTGATGAGCGAGGGCAGACGATGTCGTGCCAATCTTAGAGATGATGTTGATCAAGCTAGGGAGAGAATCAAGCCCGGTCGCCAGATACATTGGACAGACGACTCACTGCTCATATATGTTATCGGCGGCCTCGCTGTCACAGTCGTAATTGAGGTAGATCTCCACGAGAGCCTGTGGGTCCTGGCACAATCTTGAAAGCATACCGAGAATGACAGCTTTCTGCTTCAAGGTGGACGTTCTCATCTCCAGAATAGGGACGAAGATTTCGTGTAGAAGGACTTCGATCTCTTTCTGTGGGGTTGTCAGTGCTTTCGTGGATCAAGTGATTGCGTAGTTACGTACCTTGAGCTTCGTACGCATTCCAGATAAAACGCGCCAAAATATCTCGACGCTTATCTCGAAAACCTGGGGGACTGGACTAACCGCATTGCGACTCAAACTCAGGCACAGATACTGAGTGATGGCCTGGACGAAGGTCGTTGCTTCGTTGGACGAGCTTGAGTATATAATGGCGGCAGGGTCCACAAACAAGGGCATGTGGGAATTCAAAAGGGTCAACACAAGGTGAAGTGAAAGCAATTTAGACCGCATGGCGTGCGACTTGAGATCCCTTTCGCTGATACACTCTTTATAAAAGCTGCGAATGAGAATCTTAAATAACATACCTCTCGGTATTGAGCGGCTTCATGGTCAATTTGCAAAGAGCGCGGAATACGAGAAAGGCATCTTTTATGAACAAGTCGTTGAGGGTCAAATTGCGACCATGGTCGCCTTCTGGCACGGTGTCGAGCGGATTGATGGTTTCAAAGTTTTGCCTGAAAACGCAATTCAGTGTCCGCAAAGAAGATCAGAACCAACGCGACATACAGCGTGAGACGTTTCGAGGCGACGACTTGTTCGTGAGGCTCGCTGCCGTTTGCGGATAATGGCAACGATGCCTGAGAGCTCAAAGCCTCAGCTTTCAGCGAGAATTCAGGAACAGCATCGCGATTGAGCGTAGAATCCGCTTTCGGAGCAGGACTTGTGAAGGAAGTGCGTGTCGAGGATGGCACACTCTCCTGCGTAGCTGCGGACGGTAAGGCCGGATCACTAGCATCCTTGGCAGTTCGACTGATCCGACATCTAGCAAAGACATGTTGCACCATTTGTGTAAGACCCCCTTGCGCAACTCCCTGGTTCACAGGGTCAGAGCTGAGCAAGTATACATTGTATACCGTTCGAACCGCTTTGAGGAGAGAAGAATGATGAACTAGGACGGTCGGCGAGAGAACCAGAGCAAGTAACGCCTTCACAATCTGCAAGGAGACAGTCTCCGGGGTAGTTTCTGTATGGCATGAAGCGATTGTATGAGCCACCAGGTCTACGAGAGACGGCTGAGGCGTAGACGATTGTGGTCCATGGGCGGTGGAGTTCTGGCCAGGGTGCCGTGGCGACGGAGGGGGTGAAAGGATTTGCTTCTGGGTTGAGTCCGACTCGGTGAAGAATGAGTAGGAGACGAGTTTGGATATGCAATCCAAACTGGCAATCATGAGTTTTTCGTTTTTCGTTTCGCAAGCCAGGCGTAGAGGCTCGAATATCTCCCGCGGACGATCTCCTCCCTGGTCAGCGCGAATCATTTCCAGTGCCTTTTGAGTACTTTCTCGAAGTGGAGCAGATCGTTTGGCCTCCTTCGAAGCTGCGATAGTCTCCAGAGCGGTTGAGATTAGGACCACTGACACAGTATGACCTTTTGAAATGGTCAGTGAACGTCTGTGAACCCGGGGAGCTTCGTCCACTGAGCGAGGGCTGGGAGGCTGAGGATTCTCCTGAGTGACGTCTCGCAGCGGCTTCGCGGGCGGTGTCGGAGGTGTCGTCGAGCCTCCGTCTAGGGTCTCGGATGGAGGACCAGGATCACCATTCACCTGGAGGCGATATACGGGTGCGCTGGGTCCCGCCGCGGTGTCTCGTTCAGACGCTGCATCGTCGCGTTCATCAGCCACCGAGTCCACCTGCTGTGCTTCCCCTTCAGCATGGGACGTCACAGAAACGCTTCCGTTGGGGGGAGAGGCTGCCCGGCTGTAAAATTCCGTTGTCGAGTCCTGCTGGGGCGTAGCGGGTCGGTGTTCTTCATCCTGCTCACTCTGGTTCTCCGCTTGCTCCTCGACCTGACCCTCCACCGCTGACTCCACCTCCCATTCTCTGACTTCCTCCTCCAATGGCTCAGCCTGCGGCGGGGTGGCCGTAGGCGCTGACTCGTCACCATGGACGATAGCCCGTTTATCGTCAAGCGACGCGCTGAGCCCGTTCATAGGAGGAGAGAGGGGTAACGGGACATCGTAGGCACTGGGAACGGCTTCCATGCAGCCTACGCGAGTACCTTTCGATGATGATGATGAGTTTGACGTTGCAAGTGTTGTTGGACCGTAATTTCGCAGGAAGCGACACGCGTTCCTATTATGGAAACACATTCTTGCTTTGCTTTTGATAAGATGACTGCAACTACTCCGGCACCTGTCCCTGCTGGTGCTTCTGCTGCAGTCCTTCAACCCTCCGAACCGATTTCGGAGGACGCTGTCTCTGTCCAGGGACCCAACTTCGAGAACCCCCTATCATTACCCCAGTTTCTGCAAACCTATCAACGCATCGGGTTCCAAGCGACGAGTCTCGGTAGAGCGATAGATATTGTGAATAAAATGGTCCGTTCCACGTACTGTTTCACGATGATGTGTCATTCATGCAGTTCCTTTAGCGACAGTGGCGTCTGTCAGACGAACCCGTGGACGCAGATGAATCAGATTATTATTCGTCCCCCGATATCCGCGCTCAAACCCGTTGCAATGTTTTCCTTGGGTATACCTCAAATCTCATTTCTTCCGGCCTGCGCGAAGTCATTCTGTATCTTGTCAAGCACAAGCATGTAGCGGTGCTTGTTACGACGGCTGGCGGAATTGAAGAAGATTTTATCAAATGCCTCGGGAAGACTTACCTCGCAGATTTCAATCTTGACGGAGCAGACTTGAGGAAACGGGGAATGAACCGCATAGGAAATCTGGTTGTTCCCAACGACAATTATTGCAAGTTCGAGGATTGGTTGATGCCGATCCTTGACGCAATGCTTGCGGAACAAAAGGCGTCTGGGACCATCTGGACGCCAAGTTCCTTCATTCGGCGGCTTGGAAAGGAGATCAACAACGAAGAGTCTGTATAC
This sequence comes from Lyophyllum shimeji, assembly GCA_026008595.1. Classification (NCBI taxonomy): domain Eukaryota; kingdom Fungi; phylum Basidiomycota; class Agaricomycetes; order Agaricales; family Lyophyllaceae; genus Lyophyllum; species Lyophyllum shimeji. The sequence continues at coordinate 1,539,880 of BRPK01000001.1, read as the reverse complement.
TACTGGGCATACAAGGTAAGCCATATTACTCGTCAAGCGCACGCGGCCGCTCGCCTTACAAGATTGGGAATCAGAACGATATTCCAGTCTTCTGTCCCGCAATCACCGATGGGTCCATCGGTGACATGATCTACTTTCATTCCTTCCGGTCGCCTGGTCTGGTCCTCGATATCGTGCAAGATATCCGAGATTTGAACGAACGGTCGCGGACATCCCGGAAAGCCGGTATGATTGTCCTTGGGGGAGGTGTATGCAAACACCAGATCGCCAACGCCATGTTGATTGTGAGCTTCATGTCGAGTTCCGGCGAGGTCGTCTCACTGAAACCATGATCTCTCAGCGTAATGGGGCAGATTTTTCCGTATTCATCGTGCGTAGTTTATAGCTTGAGTCCTTGCATTTCGCCCACAATCCCGTCCGTAGAACACCGGGCAGGAATTTGATGGGTCGGACTCTGGCGCTCGACCTGATGAGGCAGTATCTTGGGGGAAAATTCGGGCAGGCGCTGAAGCTGTAAAGGTCTGGTCTGGTTTTCTGGCAAAACTGTCGCGCTCATCTTGCATTGTCAAGGTATTTGCAGATGCGACTCTCGTGTTTCCAATGTTAGTAGCGGCGACCTTCGCACGGGACGTTCAAGACTCGTAGGCCAAGGATTGCACCGCCAATAAAAAAGTACTTTATAAGGACCATGAGCCTTGGTGAGTGTCACGCCTCATCGGAGTCTACGCAGATAATTTGTATGACTTCGAGTTCCTGGAAACTCTTGTTGAGACTGACCTTTCATCTCGCCCGACCACAGGATGAGGTCATCTCGGAGGAGTTGAAGAATTGCCATAGAATCCCGCAGAATTTGGTCAAGTCCTGGGTCGGATGCATCCACAGAAAGCACGGCATTGTCGAACGCATTTTTGGCCAAGTGACATGCACGCTCTGGACTTGTCTTGATATCTGGCGGTGCAATCACTACATTTTTCCCCGAACGATATGTTCTCCACTGACCATGATAGTACACGGCGAAATTAAGCGCTAAGCCCAACCTCGTCGGATGCAACGGATGCAACGTGGCCTGCGCATGCTTGTAGGCCGACCTGTACGCCTTCAGCGAGAGCTCCGCGAAGCGTTCTCTGTCCCGCTTCTGACCGACTTCAGCGAGGTATCGACAGTAATCGCCTTTCCTGGTTGACCAACGATGAGCGTGAGCTTCTGCGGACAAAATTCATTTCGATGGATTCACAATTTGGAATAGAATACTGTCTCCTCTCCCTCTGTGGCAGCAGGAAGCAGTTCTCGGTCCAAAAGGCGTATGACATCTCTGCAGACTCCAGTTAGCTCGCTTTCGATCCGATCTCGCTGCCGCTGAATAAGATGGAGGGGGGCCTTCCGCGTTGATTGCAGTTTGTACAAGGCATCTATGACCCTCCAGCTGTTTCGCAGAGCATTAGTGGTCGTTTTGTACGCGACGGAAAGAAGGCTTCGTTCTTCCGTGGTGAGTTGAGGGCTGAAGTGGTCAATTATCAACTTGATTTGTTTGATGACATCTGTGTAGCATCTTTGAATACCATCGGCTTTCGACAAGCAAGACACTGACCTTCATGTCGTCCAGCTTCGCCTGCTAGCTCCGCAAGAAAGAATAGGTCCTCTCGCACAAATGTGCTTCGCGCCTGCAACGCGTCAAGCAGGACCGGTTGATCAACGTGCGAGGGGAATTGAATAGTATATCTTACAGGCGACATTGGTTACAGTAGTAGAGTGAACAAGCCAACTGAGAAGACTCAGCGAGACTGTGGCATTTTAACGCCCCGTGGTCAGGGCAAAGGGATATGGCAAACATGTGTTGGGATCCGTGGTGCAGAAAGCCTTGTTGCATCCGTCGATCACATCACATTGAGCACTGAGCACGACTACGAACTTGGCATGACGGACAGTACTACCACGCATCACCGTTACACGTTGTTATAGAATCCTCGCAAGACGGAGGAGAAGATCATGACTGCCTTCTCCATGTCCTGGTACTGAAAAAGCATCAGGAAAAGGCAACTAGACTGAAAGCAAAAGGAACGGATATCACTTCGACATCGCTGAAACTGATATGAAAGTGACCCGTATAACCGCGTTCGGCAGCCTTGGGGTCGGTAGTGAATATAGATCCTGCGCGGGACATTAGATCGATTGTAGGATAGCCAAAAGTCATACGTGCCAGGACCAAACAGGACTCCTGCCTCGGCCAAAGCAATCCAGAGTTTCATCTCCAATGCCTCGTGGCCAATCGCGGTGAAAGCGGGATGGTGCTCGAAATTAAATGCAGCTGCAAGGCCAACGCTTCGTTGATATGCCGCAGTCTAGACAACTCCGACCTACCCAGACGAACATTCCTGCGGCAGGAGGAGTGAAAGAGAAGACGGGAGCAGGGCCAGTCACTGGTTCGGGTGGCTTCGATCTGAAGCCTCTTGTCGACTTCAGTGATGCGACATAGACAGGTAAGCCCTCCAGCACTCCAGTGGGACTAGTCGACAATTCTAAATCAAACCGGTTATGGAGGCAGTCAATAAATAAATCGCGTCTCTGTTGATACTGCACCCTAAGACCTGCATCAAGGTTACTCGATTTGAGCCAAAAATGCGGGATGCAAAAATAGTACGACCTTTAAGCCATCGAAGATGACCTTTGAATTGCCATTCTTGCAGCAGTTTGACCACCATAGCCTGTACAATTGATCGTAGTTCGTTTCGAGGGAGGAGGGATTCACTTGGCTCAAGCCGGCTGGCGCTGCTGTCATCGTTTCACCCTGCCTTTCCAGTCGTTCGGCGGAAAGAGGGTTGCATGTGAACCAGCCCATGCGACATCCAGGCGCAATCGTCTGGATAAATCGGGTGAAGCCTGCAGACGAAATGTGCAGGCAGTAAATTACCTTTGAGAACGTGTCCAGTCGAATTACTCGCACTTGGTGGTCGAATCTGCATTCAATCAATGCATCGAAGCACAAAAAATAGCGGCAATAATTCTCGTACCGGAGATAACTGGGGGCCAAGTGTGCTATAAATTCGTCATCCTCGTCGGCCACCCCAGAACAATATATGCTCCGATCAGCAGGCGGGACGTAGGGTCCTTGTTGAAGAGAATAATATGGATCATCCTCTACGATGATGATATCTAAGTAGGGACTGAGTCAATCCTCGGCGTGAAGAAAAATATGTTAGGCTCACCGAATTCCACGCAGATAGCATAGATTTCCTGTTTTCTGGTATTTTCCGTGGTCTAAACGGGAGAACGTATCAGAATTTGCGTTCAACCCGAGGCTGACGACTTACGATCCCTGTAGGGTTCTGGCCAACAGGAATGGTGTACAAGATATGCGGTCTGAGTATTTGCTTGTTCGGCATTCCAGATCCTGGTACCCGCATGTAAGGACATTACCTCGGCATACCGCGCGCACATTCGTCCCATTCTGATATCAGGGTACGCAGGGAGTCGCTCTTCATTCCTCTGCCGTCCATCGGAATGGAAACGACTCTGATATCGAAAGGTTTCATCATCGACATGGCCGACGGATAGGCCCACTCCGAAGCCAGTACACCCTCTCCCGGTTACACATGGTCAGTACAACTTTGGACCATCAGTCGGTGTTTCCAATATGCACAGGCGTTGTATAGTCGGCGTATACCGGCTGATATACTCTCGCGGCGAAATCTCTGACGAACGTCTGTAAGAAGGGCATCCCAGATGTCATGCCGTATTGCAAGGCTTCCGCCAGATTCAGCTCTTTCGGTGTGATTGAGTACTTCGGAATTTGGAACGGTGTGGTCTTCGTTTCGGAGCCTGAAAACAGGCTCCAAACCCACGACAGGGAAGAGGGTTGCTTAGGCACAGTAAAAGGGAAGGAGTCTGGTAGCAGAGCATCCCCACCCACGGAGGCAAAAGGAAGATAGTCAGGATGCGGAAGACCTGGACAAACTGTTCAGAGAACATGCACGACGCGAGGGGAGAGGGGCATGCCTGACCTCCAACTAGGCTGATGACACCTGGTTTACCAAAATATCTGTGCAGACCCTTGAGACGGGGTATTGTTCGAGCTCGCGAAACCTGTGAGAGATGATGCGACAAATCCACAGATTGATGCTTGGAATGTGTTTCGTGAGACATTCGCAGAGGTTGGCCAGAGGTGTAGAGATCGTCGACCCAGTGGTCATTTGTTATTCGGCTGCCATGAGTGAAAACGTGAAGATAATAGGAGCGAGAAGTTGGGTTTAGGATAGCGGCTGAATTTCTCAAGACGTATGACATCCTAGTTGCTTCGCAAGGTTACCTCCTGTTAAGCAGTTCGTTGGAAGGCGCTGGTAGAGAGCACGCTAGCACAGAATGTTTGTGATGGCATTCCGGGTGAATCGCAATCACGTCAATAGTTCGTCGAGAGGCACTGGGAGACAGGAGGCTAAGACAAGGGTTTGCGACATCAAAGGACATCAAAGGACGCGTCAGAGTCAGGAAGTTGATCAAATTGAAAGCAGTCTTCGCGAGGGTCGGGGTTTACATAGAGAATAGATAAATAGAGGCACAAAAATCGCCTTCAGCGACTATGTATGGCGCGAACTTGATCTATTGTGGCGAGAGTTCTTCAAAATATCAGTCTATCTCAAAATCGTCAGGCGAGGTTTTAGGAATTATGACTGGTGCCGGACGATCGTGGCGTTTGACACTTAGAATCAGAGGTTTTCGAAAACAGGTTCGACCGTGGTGCGGCCTCCACAAACGGCACTATATAGGCTTTGCCTGACGGCGGCTGAGAAGCCCGCTCAGACCGATGGTGAAACTCTCCTTCCACACGTTAAGCCATGCTTCGCGCGCTCGTTACGTCGCTTGTTGAAAGGATGATGAACGGTGTCGCAAGAAAAAGCTTCACGCCATCTTCGAGGCGAGATTGAACATCGGGGTCGAGATGCAATTGGAGAAAAGAGATAGAACGTACGTCGAGCGAAGCCACTCTGCACCCTAACAAGAAGCGCGATGGACGCGAGTGTCCGAAGGTCGCCTAAACGTTGGGAGGCTGGCGGAGTCTAGGGGCGAGTTAGAGCTTGGCTCGTGGTATCGAAAGAAGAGTACCTCGGCCGCAGCACATTGAGGACACTGTCAACGAGGGGTGAGGTGGCGAATGAAGATGGTTGGGACTCGCCCGGGGCTCTTTAAATACGACGGGACTCAGGGAGGCTGCTCCATTCGTCAAATCAGGAGGGCATGTCCCGCGATCGATGGGCGATAACAGCCATGTTCCTGATGGAGAACAGATTATTTGAGGCGACGCGGAAGCTGCCAGTGTGGGTGCCGTGTCTCTATTGGCTCCCACAACCTTCACGGCAGAATCTGAATCGAGGAGAGGATCTCAGTGTCGCTTTTGTAAGCCACTTCAGGGCCGGTTTCCAGCACGGGGCAGCCACAATCCCACATCTCTGGGCATCTCCAACAACAACCATCACTCACCAACAATCCCCTTTTAACGGAGGAGGTAGAGAGTTAGTGGCTAGCTGGAAGAGGGAGAAGCGAGGTACGTGGCGCTACGCTTGCCACGCAAAACTCAGTTTGACCACTCCCCAAATATAGTACAGCAGTTGTTCTGAGAATGGCATACCAGTTTTCTAGGAAGGGCTGTTTCAAGTGTGGCAACCGTGCGTCGCTCGCTTCTCTCATGACTGCTTTGCAAGCCGAACGAACATGCTTTTAGTCGGTCACATTGCCGAAAATTGTTCCTCTGATCAGAGGCTTTGCTACAATTGCCGTCAGCCGGGACACGAGTCATCTGCCTGCCCATCTCCGCGCACAGTTGCGGCGAAACAGTGTTATTCTTGCGGCGGAGTTGGACACATTCAAGGTATATTGAACACGACTACAAGCCAAGCAACGCGACTGACTTTCAATCAGCGGAGTGCCCCAGTTTGAGGGTCCAACAGCAAGGTGGCAATCAGAAGTGCTATGTAAGGAACAAATCGAATCAATATGCTGCTCTCCTGACACGATGTGTTTTCGTTGACAGAACTGCGGCCGCTTTGGCCACATTGCTCGTACTTGCCCCAGTGGCACTCTAGGTGCCGGTTTCGCCTCCCGTGCTCCGCCTCCAGGTCGTGCCTTGAACACCTCGACTCTTCCTCCTGTCAAATGCTACCGTTGCGGTGGTCCGAATCACATGGCTAGGTATTCGTTTGGCACTCGGTATACGTGTGATGTAGACTGACTGGCTTGCTCGCATAGGGATTGTCTTGCCGCTCCTGGGACTGGAAGCATCCTGGACAATACTCCGACTGGCCCGGCTGCGGGGAATCCCAACAAGAACAAGACTTGCTACAAATGTCAGCAGGAGGGTCATGTAAGCACATATCCAATGACGAGCAGTCTGCCATACATCCTGACACCTCGCTTAGATCGCCAGAGAATGCCCTGAAAACACCGATTTCGTTGGTTAAACCGTCTTTTGGCCCTCGAACGGAGTGATAAGACTCTCGGGCCTTGCTATCGAATTCTGTCATCGTCTCTTAAAGAAGCCATCTAAACGTTCTAATTGTTGTGAATTCGCTAAGCCTGTTTTGATGCGATACTTTGATGAGGCGTCATGCAAGAAAGGTCCCTGTTAGTCTCTCATTGGCTCCCTTACGCCACTCGTGGACTTGCCTCCGTTATCGGTTTGCCATCGATATCATCGACTTTCCCAACGGCGTATGAACTAATTTCCTCCGATGAAAGTCCCCCTGACTGCTACTACGACTGCTACGATTTGCATCGTGCCACATCGAAATCTTTGATTGCTTTTGACTGTATGTCGAGGTGCCGACATCTCACTCGCCAGCGGCAAATGTCGTCGTTTCCGAATGACGCAAATTACTAGCAGTGTGCCATGAGAGGTCCACTAATGAAATTCACACAGGGGTGGTGGACGCGTACCCTCGGTCACCGGAGTCTTCGCCCTTAGTCTGCATGTACGGAGAGATTTTACAAACATGTGTCAATTCTAGATCTTCTCTTGAACGAAGTTCATGCAGTGGTCGGCGGCATGCTCTCCACTCGTACGGTGGTCACTCGGACCTGCATGTCGTAGAACTATTTTCTCCCTTCCCAACTTCCCCGATCTCGCGCCATGGAACAAGGATACCGAACCGCAAACCTATCATGAGCGCAAAATCCTACCGTGAGTCCGCACCCAGGCTTCGACAAATGGTCTGCTTCCTGGTCACTTCTCTTCCCAGATATGGTCAAAGAGAACTCTATGACATCGTGGCCGACGTTGCATCCTACCCTCGGTTCATTCCGTTCTGCACCGGGTCCCGCATCGTCACACCTCCTTCTCGAACGCCACTTCGTGCAGATGACAGCTTCCCTGCGCCCTTCGAGATGGAAGCCGAATTGACCGTCGGGTTCTTGTCGTTCAAGGAAAAGTATGTCAGTCAAGTGACATGCAAGCCATACGAATCTGTCCAGGTGAGCTCTGCATGAGCCGAATAATTGTGCCCCCTCAGCCCATCCTTCGACCCATGCAGGCCGTCGCTTCGTCCTCCACTCCGCTGTTCAAAACGCTGACGACAACATGGCGATTTCAACCCGCGTCGGGGCAATCACCGCATCCCTCGTACGACGTTTTGCATCCTTCCAAAGACCAGGCAAGGACATCGCCAACGCTCGTGACCCTCGACCTCGCATACGCGTTTGCCAATCCTATACACGCGTCGGTGTCGTCGGCGTTCTTTGGAAAAGTCTCAAAACTCATGGTCAAGGCGTTTGAAGAGCGGTGCTTGGCGGTGTATGGTCCTGGGTCAGCATAGGGTATCATCAACTCCCCGAGCGTCGCAGATTTCGCCCCGCATCATATGACGTCACCTAATAAGTCTCCGTGAGCTGGTAGTGGTGATCTCTCCATCATTGACGTTGGGCTTGCTTTTGCGACACCATAAATACCCCCAATAACCCGTCAAACCTGTAGCATCCGCATTCTGCACGCCTTCATAGACCTTCCTACACCATTAACAGAACGACAGAGATGAAACTCATGGATTCCATATTGTGCGACTCGGGAATGCGCATCGACATGCAGTAGGAACTTAAACCAGCCTCCCGAACTGGGTGGACCACGTGCGTCGTTGCATGGAAGCATCGCCGCCGACGACAGTTACCTCGTCACCGTACACATTCCCTGCACTTGACAGAACTCGGCATTTATAGCTTGTGTGACTGCATGCCTCGCACAGTAAATCCAATTTGAGGGAAGTGACAACGAAGCAGTCTCTCGGCTCCTTGCACTTCGATGACAACTTCCTCTCTGTTCATGGCAACCAATTTGCCAACAGTGGGATAGTCCTTACCTGGAGACACACGATTGAGAAGGACACAGTGTGAAGGCGACAATGGTAACGCACCAGTATCGTCTGGAGCAATCTGGACCTGGTCATGTAGTTTGAGACCCAAGCGCCCAGCTTCGTTGGCGTCAAAGCCCACGACATCATATGATTCAAATGCGGAGGACATGATTGTTGCTGCAGCCTGATCCCCAGTGATGGGCTGAGGTGCAGCCTGGCTGGCTCGTTTTCCCTCGATGAAAGTCGAAACACGCGCGAGCCACTATCAGGTACGCTTGAGCATAGTCTAAGCCTGAGACGCGCGGAAGACATGCCTTTGCGGTATTGGGGAAACTTGCTCCGTCAAGAAGTCGTTTTCCAGGAGGGGAGAACCTAAGGGTGTTCAGAATCATTTGGACGGAGATGTCGCCGAGCGAGGGCTGCTCCGTGTCGAAGAGCCATTCACGGTCGTCCTTGAATTGTTCTTCCAGAAGTGACTGTTGAGTTGTAATGAATGAGCAAGAGATAAGGACTTGAGCGTGCTGAAGGACGAAGGATTCGAGATCGCGCAAGAAAGAGTCGTCAAACAATGAATAGATTACACTGAGTTGACTCGATAGCGATACAAGGTAAACTACGAGGCTTTTATAGAGTATTTGTAGGGGTTTTTGTGAGAGGAGTATTGCCAGGAGAAGCGGAAGGAGAAACGGAATGAGTAACATTTGAATTGGAGCGGGACAGGTCGGAATAGAGAATGTGATTGAAAAAGGATAAGAGGAGCGAAGGGGACGAGAGGAGGTAAAGTACGAGCAATGGCGACATGTAGGGAACGGAGGACGCGATATCGGGAGTCGGAGATCGGGATTCGGACAGTGGATTAGCAAATCATGACACTACCCCTTCTTTCAGGATCGCGTCGGCGTAGTCTTTGGATTTCGGGGGGCGTGCGACACGGCCGGAGTGTGTAGTGGTCTGCATAGGAGGTTCGTAGTCGCGTTGCCATGGGCCAGGGGGTGGGGATGGGGAGCGGAGACGCGGGGAGGTAGAGCTGGGGATACTGCGAGGGGCAAGATCAGCATCAGGGGTTCTGATGGGATGATGCGTTGACGGATCGAGATCGAAGCGAGGCGGATGTGGGCGTCTGGGGTTGCGGCGGTGAAATTGTTCGAGAGCTTCGTACAACGAAGTAGAGATGTCAGAGAATGGGATCCAGGAATTTTCGGAATCAGGTTCGTCGTGCCAGTGGACGAAGTAGTCGTAGCGGCGGCCAACCTTGCGGCAGTCGATGATGGTCTGGATGTCGCGTGGTTGATCCGTGATGACGTCAACACGTGGAACGGAAGCAGATGAGAGTCGATCCGGGATGATCGAAGGCGGTGTGTATGGTTCTAGGAGGGAGACATGGAACACGGGGTGAAGGCGAGAGAACGATCGAGGCAGGTCGAGGAGGTATGAGGAAGAGTTGTGGCGGGCTAGTACGGGGAAGGGACCTAAGCGGCGATAATCGAGCTTGCTCGTGGGTCTGGTAGTTTTGATGTTTCGTCGGAGTAGCCAGACTTGATCGCCGGGTTGGAACTGGGGTGCTGGAAGATGATTACGGTCATAGTACTTGGACATGTACTTGTTTGAATGTTCGAGTTCGGCGCGGAGTTCTTCGTGGATGAGCCGAAGACGGTCTGCGAGTTCCGTTGCAGCCGGGTTGGTCGTGCGATCCGTGATGCGAACTTCGAAGTCGGGATGATAACCGAGATTGGCGTAGAACGGAGTTTGTTGAGTAGAAGAGTTCTTCGAGTTGTTGAACGAGAACTCGGCTAGGGCGAGGTAATCTACCCAATCGTCCTGTTGGTAGGAACAATAGGCGCGGATATAGGTTTCGAGGGTTTGGTTGGTGCGTTCCGTGAGACCATCGGTTTGAGGGTGGTAGGCCGTGGACGCCTTGATTTTGGTGCCGCAGAGTTTCGTGAGGTGGGTGAAGAACGAAGAGATGAAGACGGAGCCGCGGTCACAAACGATAGAGTCAGGAAAACCGTGGTGGCGGAAGATGCGATCTAGGAACAGGCGCGCCAGTCCGGGCGCGTCTATAGATTCGTTGATGGGGATGAAATGCGCGGCGCGGGTCATGCGGTCGCAGACGACCCAGATTGAGTCGTATCCGTGGGACAGAGGGAGTTTAGTGATGAAGTCCATAGAAATGGATCGCCATGGGCGGTCTGGTATGTCGAGCGGCTGGAGTAGTCCATAGGGCTTGTGGGTCGCGTTCTTGACGCGCGAACAGAGGTCGCAAGAGGTCACGTAGGATCTGACGTAGCGTCGCATGCCGGGCCAAGAATAGTCACGTTGGACGTTGTCGAAAGTGCCGGCGCGACCGGGGTGACCGCTAAGGAGGGCATCGTGGCGGGAATGGAGGATCTTCGCGCGGAGAGCTTGAGGGACATAGAGGCGGTTGTTGTGGAACACAAGGTCGTTGTCGTAGGTGATAGAGGGATCGCCTTTGGATAAGAGGTCGCGCCATTCCGTATCAGCGCGATAAGCGGTCTTGAATTCGTCTAGAAGTTCGGAATTGTCGATAGAGAACGTCGAGAGAGCGTTTATGGAGCGGGAATCGGGAGTCGATGCTGTCGACGGAGCATCGTGGAAGAGTCTTTCGGTGTGATAGTCCGTGAGGAGCGCTTTCTGTTGCAAGAGGAGAACTTCATCCCCCTGTTGCGGGACGAAGTCTGGGCGTCGTGAGGCGGGGTCGGCAGGATTGTTCTTTCCGGGGGCGTAGTCCAATTTAAAATCGAACTCGGAGAGGAACATAGACCAACGGGCTTGACGGCGGTTGAGTAGGCGCGTGGTCATAAAGTAGCGAAGGTTTGAATGATCTGAGATGACTGTGATGGGATGCGGGGAGCCGACGAGCCAACTGCGCATGTCGCGGAAACATTCGACGATCGCGAGGAGTTCTTTGTCGTGAATTTCGTAGTTGATCTCCGAAGGCGCGAACTTGCGGGAATAGTAGGCGACGGGATGGAGGAGGCCTTCGCTGTCTGGCTGGAGGTGGACGCTCGCGAGTGCGTAATCGGATGCGTCGGTGACGACGGTGGATGGTAGGGTCGGGTCAAAATGTCGAAGGACTGGGGCGGTGGTGAAGATAAGTTTCAACTGTTCGAAAGCGGCGAGTGCGTCGGGATTGAGACCGGGGAAGGACTTCTTGCACTCGTTCGTCGTTAAGTTGGTAAGGGGTAAGCAGATCTCGGCGTAGCGATGGACGAATCGTCGGTAGAAGTTCGTGAAGCCGAGGAATTGCTGGATCTGTTTGGCGGTTTTAGGAATCGGCCATTTGCTGATCGTGTCGAGTTTCTTAGGGTTCATCTGGACACCCTTAGAAGAGATGATGAAGCCGAGGTATTCGACCTGAGAGCGGTCGAACTCGCACTTCTTCGCGTTAAGGAAGACGTTGGCGGCGCGGAGACGTTCGAGGACCTGGCAAACGAGAGCGGTATGGTCTTGGTTTTCGCGAGAGAATATGAGGATGTCGTCGAGGTAGACAACGACAGAGATGTCCAGTATGTCGCGGAGCGCGTCTTGGATGAAGGCCTGGAAAGTTGCGGGTGCGTTGGTAAGGCCGAAGGGCATGACAGTGTATTCGAAAAGTCCAAGGTGAGTGCGGAAGGCGGTTTTCCACTCGTCGCCTTCCTTGATCCGGATGAGGTTGAATGCGTTCTTGAGATCGAGGACCGTGAAGGTCGTGCAGCCCTGGACACGGTCTAAGAGGTCGGCAGTTAAGGGGAGGGGATAGCGGTTTTTCTTGGTGATGGCGTTCAGCCCGCGATAGTCGACGCACAGACGAAGGTCTCCGGTCTTGCGGCGAATGAACAGTATCGGGGATGCGGCAGAGGAAGTGGAGCGTCGGATATAGCCTTTCTGGAGTTGCTCTTCAATGTACTCGAAGAGAATCTGGCGTTCGTCCTGCGCTAGTGAATAAATCGGGCCGAAAGGGGGAGTCTTCCCCTCTTCGAGGTCGATTGCGATGTCGTAGGGTCGGTGCTCCGGAAGCTTGAGCACCTCAACGGGGTCGAAGACGTCGAGGTAGGAGTGGTATTTTTCAGGTACGAGGTTGAGTACTTCCGTGGCGGTATCGCGTATAAACGCGCGGTTGTCGAGTTTAGGGATCGGCGGGGGTTCCGGGGGTGGCGCATCAGTTGCCGCAATAGCTGGCGGCGCATCAGTTGATGCCGTTCGGTGATCGAAGCGGAAGGGAGGCGGTTCCGGTGGAGGCATTTCGGGATCTACGCGGTTGGACGGGGGCAAGGAAAGAGCGTTGATACGAACTTCGAGTTCGTCGTTGGACGTGTACCAGATGAGTGAAGCGGGTTGAGTTTTCGCATATTTTCGGAAACGTTGGGAAGAGACGCAAGCGATGTGTAGAGGCTTGTTACGGGGGCCGAAGGTAGGCGGTGGGGGGCAGGACCATATGGATTTGAGTTCGGCGCGGCTAAGGCCGTTTCGAATGGGGGGTCGAAGGATAGACGCGGTGGATCCGGCGTTCGCGGATGTATAGTTGGGGAATGGTGGTGGTGCCTTGGCGCGGTGCGCGGCAAGAACCTTCATGATCGCAGAGGGGGGCTTGTTGTTAAGACGTTGGCCTAGACCAACAGAGCCTACAAGAGGAGAGTCAGAACGGGCGCCAGGAGTTACGAGACTATAGCCTCGGCCGAACGCCGTGACAGGGAAGTCGTGGTTAGCGCCGCAGCAAGAAAGTGAAAGATGGCCGCGGGCCCAGTCGACAGAGGGATTGTGTTGCTTGAGCCATTTGAGACCAAGTAGGACGGGGTACGGCATAGAGACGACGCCGAGTCGAATTCTTTCGGAATGATCGCGAACCTTCAACTGCGTGATAACGTCGTGTGTTAGGAGTCCGGAGGTGAGGGGTCGGTCGTCGATGGTGTAAATGGGGACAGGTGAGGACTTTGGAATTCGTGTTAAGGAGTGTCGGATGGCGAAGGCATCGCCGATGTGAGAGTCGGATGACCCACAGTCGATGAAGGCATAAGTCTTGATGGGTTTTTGCTTAGGAAAATGTAAGGTGACGGAAATGAAGAAATGATCTCTGTTCTTGGGGTCGAGGCGGACATGATTCGGTAAACGGAATACGGGAGCTTGCGTCGATGCAGCTATCCATTCACCAGTAGGAGCTTTGGTGAAAGGCGCGCGAGCGGGACAACGGGGAACGGGGATCGGCAATCGAAGATCGGCAGTTCCTTCCGTTGCCGAAGACCGTGGAACTAAGAAGTCTTCGGCGTGGCTTTTCCCGTATAAGCGCCATGTTTGGTGGCGCGGGTCCTGCACTCCTTGACTGCATGGCCTGGTCGTCCGCAATAGAGGCACAGATTCCGCTTGAAGCGGTCCTCGCGCTCGGCGGCGGTGAGTTTCCCACGGGGAGCGGAGGAGCGTGGAGTAGTGGTTGCGGGGGAAGTGATGGCATCGACATCCATTGGAACGACGTCAAGGGAAGAGGAAGGGGTGACAGTTTTGGAGGGAACGTACGCGGCAGTAGTAGTGTGGAAGTCCCTGGTATGCTTCTTGTGATAACTGTTTCCCTGCTCGCGTCGGCGCTCGACGTCGCGTTGATGGAGATTAGTGTCGACGGCAATAATGAACGGTTCCCAAGCTTCGAGGGTCGACGGACGGTCGATGATGTTAACGAGATGGTCCTTGACGATGGGCTTGAGACCTTTCATGAAGCGTGAGATCTTGGTTTGCTCGGTCATGTCAAGGTGGCTGGCGATTTCCATGAAGGATGTGAGGTAATAGTGAGCTGATCCCGTCTGCTTAAGAGCGTCGAGACGCTGGTCAGCAGTGGTGATGAGGCTAGGGTCGGCGAATTTCTTGCGAAAAGCCGCGAGGAAGGCATTCCAGTCTCGGAGCAGTGGAGATTGTGAGTTCTCGAGATGATTAAACCACTCAACGGGAATGCCGTCCTTCAGGTTCAACCCGACAAAGAGGACCTTGGAAAAATCGTCTGCAAAGGACGCGGGGTTGAAGTCGATGATGCGTTTGATTTCGGATAGGAAGGGGGTAACGTCCGTATGTTTTCCGCTAAAGATACGGGCATTCCTGAGTTTGACGGTGTTGCCGCGAAGAGGGGCGGAAGTGAGGGCGGGAGCCTCGATGACCGGGCGACGTGCCACTTCCTGCATAACGTCTACAAGGTTCTTCTGTAAAGCGGTTTGATTCTCGACGAGCATGCCGACAAGTATATTTAGATCAGGGGCAGGGGGCGGGGGAGGCACGAGTGGCGGTGCAAAGGGTGCGGAACGTTTCCCCTTGGTTCTGGAGGAGCCGGCTTCGGTTCGCGGACTTGGAATTGCCGACGGATCAAGCGTCCCGCCAAGATGAACGAAGTCAAGGCCCGCGGATGGACTTGGAGTATAGATCTGAGGATTCATGGGAGGGGGAATCGTCTGAGCAGGATAATTGTAATCAAGACTGACGGAGGTCATTGGCTGGGGGTGTTGGATGGTGGGTTCCATGGTTGTTGTGGGATCGAGTCAAACTTGTAATGAATGAGCAAGAGATAAGGACTTGAGCGTGCTGAAGGACGAAGGATTCGAGATCGCGCAAGAAAGAGTCGTCAAACAATGAATAGATTACACTGAGTTGACTCGATAGCGATACAAGGTAAACTACGAGGCTTTTATAGAGTATTTGTAGGGGTTTTTGTGAGAGGAGTATTGCCAGGAGAAGCGGAAGGAGAAACGGAATGAGTAACATTTGAATTGGAGCGGGACAGGTCGGAATAGAGAATGTGATTGAAAAAGGATAAGAGGAGCGAAGGGGACGAGAGGAGGTAAAGTACGAGCAATGGCGACATGTAGGGAACGGAGGACGCGATATCGGGAGTCGGAGATCGGGATTCGGACAGTGGATTAGCAAATCATGACATGAGTACATCAATAATAGAAGCTTTTCAAGAAGTCCATATATCTTACCAGATAAGCCGACACCGTAGTTATTGATTTCTCGCGCGTCGCTACGACTTGCGAAACATCAATAGGTGTGCCAAACAGCTGGCGAGGGGGTGAGTTAAAATGATAGGCTCTAGGTGAACACATACCGCGCTGCGATCTTGAATGAAAGCTTGAGGGAGCTTCTCCCAAGCAATGAAAGCAGTGGCGAACGGGAACAACGCGGCAACGAAGAGTTTGCTGAATATTTTCGTCGCTCCGGTATCTCTGGATCCGCCACGCTTTGATCGAGGGAAGATAGTGCTATACCCGGCTGACGTTGGAAAGCGTCTCTCAAGCACAGAAACGATAAGACTGTGCAGATATATTATTTATGGAGCTTGGGGGATGAACGAACAACTTACCTTGTATCGCAATAGACGTCATTGCCAATTGCCAAGATGGGAATCCGGCGGTAGGTTATACCCAGGAGGTCAGTGATTTCGGGACGCGGCAGCATGGACGACACCTGGAGAGGAATACATTATGTATGAGCAACGGCTCGGCTCTGGCGCGAGGGATCCTTGGCTCGACTTACATTCACTTTGTTGTGCGGGACATTCTTGAGGGCGAGGACGTTGTCGATCTTCCTCGCGTAAGGCGAGGCATCATACCTGTAGCCACGATTTACAGCTTGTCAATTTCGTAACAGATTAGGCGTTGACGACGCGCTCGCTCACCGGTAAAGAATGACAGGTGAGGAAGACATGGCGTTGACACATTTGGAGGCGTCTCAGGGGTTATAACTGGGATGACCTGGTAGAACCGGCAACCAAGATCCCCAGAGCGCCAGATCTAGACATGTGAACATGCAATTATCGATTGGCAAGCAAAGCTTATAAACCCAGGCGGCACTGCAAACTGGTACTTCACTGCATCAGCTATCAAGGGTTGGCAACCAGCAAGGGGATTCCGACGAGCTACGTAGCAGAGCAGACGTATCATGCATTGGGTGAAAAATCAGTCAATGTTTTTCACAAGACAGCTTATCCTCAGCTCTGCTTGTCCTTCATGTGCACCAGTACTTATACTCGAGGAGGGGGATACGGAGGACAGTCGCCGCTAGCATCTCGAAACGCTCCACTGAGGCACTGCGCAGGCCCGCAGGGTCGGATATATTCGAGCTGAATGAAGTATCGACGCAGATCTAGACTCACAACGCAGCTCGTGCAAGAATGTATGCTTGGCTACAGGACAAATCGATGCGAGGCTCCGCATCCTACACGACAAGAAGAATAGCAAGGAGGAATCATGTATGAACGCGAGGGCCGGAAGGAATGAGCGGCGAGCGCCGTGGGAACAGGGTGGCAGGGGGATGCCACGGTAACAAGCGGTGCCAAATTAGGTTTATATTTAGCAGTTCACCGCCCCGTTGCAAACAAAACAAGGCTTCAACGTTGACGTTGAATCACTTTCTTTTACGACTCTCATGGCCGACCAGCGTCCTACTCTTCCCTCGTCCAACAACTCCTACAGGGCTGACTACGGGGACCCCTTCGCAGACCGTCCTCGCCAGACGTCATTCCAGGAGCCTGAACCACCATACCACCAGCCATCGCCGTATTCAAGCACCGCTAACCTCAACGCTGGCCAGGAGGGCTACGACGACGACGAGTACGTAGAGAAACTGCCTTTGACCTCGGGCCAGAACTTCGCAGGCGGCTTTTACCCACCTACGTACGTCGTTACCTGACGCGTGTCATTGTCGTTAACCTAACTTTGCATCATCAAGTCCCCACGACCCCAATTCTCTTGGTGAACCGTACAGTCCTGGTCGTCCCGAGTCCGTGCTGTCAACTTCCACCAATGTGGTCGAGAGCGCGTGGAGACGCCGCCAGACCATCAAGCGTGGCGTGACACGCAAGGTAAAGCTCACCAATGGAAATTTCATTGCTGAGTATCCTGTGCCAACACCGGTCCACACGGCCATCGAAGCCAAGTGGTCGTCCACCAAAACCACGGAATTTTCGTGAGTTGCCCTTTCTTCTTGACACTCTGTTGTTCATGCCTTGCGTAGCCATATGCGGTACACTGCGGCGACATGTGACCCGGATGACTTCACTGAGGCTAACGGCTGGTCGTTGCGGACGAAGATGTATAACCGTGACACGGAGATCCTCATTGCTGTCACGTCGTACAATGAGGACAAGACCCTTTATGCACGTACGTTGCATGGGGTTATGCTGAACATCCGTGATATCTGCAAGACGAAACAGTCGAAGTACTGGCGGAGGACTGCGGAAGAAGGAAACCCGGCTTGGCAGAAGATTACGGTTGCTCTCATCGTCGACGGTCTCGAGCCCATGGACAAGAGTGTTCTCGATATTCTCGCCACGGTTGGTGTGTACCAGGATGGAGTCATGAAGAAACAGGTCGATGGGAAAGACACGGTTGCCCACATTTTCGAGGTACGCTCTGACTTCATCAGCGTGGCTCTTTGCAATGTTGTAACATGATTCGCAGTATACGACGCAGCTCTCCGTGGACGCGTCGCCGCAGCTGGTTCTGCCCCAGCCCAACGATCCCTTGAATCTTGTCCCTGTTCAGATTATTTTCGTCTTGAAGGCGAAGAATCAAAAGAAGATCAACTCGCATCGTTGGTTGTTCAATGCAATCGGCAGAATGTTGAACGTAGGTTTCCAACACATACCGGAATATCTATCATACCGACTAAATTTCAATTATACAGCCTGAAATTTGCGTTCTTATCGACGCGGGTACCAAGCCCGGGCACAAATCCATCTATTACCTCTGGGAGGCGTTCTACAACGATTCCAATTTGGGGGGCTGCTGCGGTCCGTCGCTGGTTCTGTGGAGTTGACAAGCACGAGAGACTTACTTCTATGCTAGGTGAAATCCATGCCATGATCAAGGGAGGCAAGAAGCTTTTGAACCCGTTGGTCGCTGCGCAGAATTTCGAGTACAAGATGTCCAACATCCTAGGTAAGGGCTTGTACTACCCTTGGGATTACGTTTGCTCAAATCCACCTCAGACAAGCCCTTGGAGAGTAGCTTCGGTTATGTGTCGGTGTTGCCCGGAGCGTTCTCAGCATATCGGTTCCGCGCCATCTTGGGACGACCTCTGGAGCAGTATTTCCACGGTGACCATTCACTCGCCGATCGCCTTGGTCCTAAGGGTATCTATGGCATGAATATCTTCACGAAGAACATGTTCTTGGGTAATGTCCCATGCCCTAAAGGTTCTGAGACATTCAGTTCTGATATACTTTCGTGCATTAGCTGAAGATCGTATTCTGTGTTTCGAGCTTGTCGCAAAGGCAGGCGACCGGTGGACATTGACATACGTTAAGCCCAGCAAGGCTGAAACCGATGTTCCTGAGACGGCTGTTGAGCTCATTGGCCAACGTCGGCGATGGTTGAACGGTTCTTTCGCCGCCTCTGTGGTACGTCTGTTCAAGTCCCAATTCCATGTCCGAGTCTCACAATACCTTAGTACGCCCTCGTCAACTTTTTCAAGCTCTACAGATCAGGACATGGGATTTTCCGGATGTTCTTCTTCCATATTCAGGCGCTAGTGTGTATTACCCTCCCATTCAACAGCTCTGCTGCTTACGCAATACGGACGATTTGCAGTACAATGTCTTCTCTCTGATTTTCTCGTGGTTTGCTCTGGCCAATCTCTGGCTCACTTTCAGCATCATCATCGACCTGCTCCCGACCCAGGGTATCATTATCTTCGGCACTCCGGTTGTTGTACGTACCTTCATCGATGTTGTCTGTGAAGGGACAAGTCACTTACTTTTTCTTTGCAGACACATTGGATCAATCTTTCCCTCAAATGGTTATATCTGGCTTTCTTGGCAATGCAGTTCATCCTTGCACTAGGTAATCGGCCTAAGGGTGAAAGGATGATGTACACTATTACACTCTGGCAAGTCGAGCCAACACTTACCTCATGGTATCCTCTGATTTGTTAGGGTAAATTAGGGTCTATGCTGTGCTCGCAGTGTACCTCTTGGTTTGTTCGTTCTGGTTGACGATCAAATCTTTCGCGGTACGATCGTCTCAATCTGTCCTTGTCATTCAACAATACCAACTGAAAGAAATAGGCAATACCCTCGATGCTGAAGAACAAGACAACGGGAGAAATCATCGCAACGTTCTTTGTCCCTCCTGTCGGTGCTCTAGTGGCTGCAATGGTGTCGACATTCGGTCCGTCCGCTTCATCGTAATCACGCTCTATTTCCTGACTGCTGTTTCAGGCATTTACTTCGTCGCGTCATTCCTTTACGTGAGTGTCGACCGTCTTCGCAAGCGAGATTACTGACACTTCCTGTAGCGTGACCCGTGGCACATGTTCTCCAGCTTCCTACAGTATCTCTGTCTCGCTCCCAGCTTCACCAACGTCCTCAACGTCTACGCCTTCTGCAATTTGCACGACGTGCGTCATATCCTATCTCCGCCACTTACCTTCATCTCAAGGTCTCATGCCTAGGTGTCATGGGGTACGAAAGGAAGCGACAAAGCCGAAGCCCTGCCTTCCGTGTCTTCATCGAAAACTAAGGATGCGGACGCGCCTGTTGTCCTCGATACTGCAAAGGCTCAGGCGGATGTCGACGAAGCTTTCAAGGAGACAGTGACCCGTGCCATCACCAAGATCGAGTCCAAGGAAGAAGTCGAAAAGCCCAACATGGACGACCAGAACAAGACTTTCAGAACGCGTCTCGTCGCTTCATGGATGCTTTCAAACGCGGTCTTGGTCATCGCCATTGAAAACCTCAACGGTCTGCCCAATAGCAAGGATCCCGCAGCCGACCAAGCCCATCTGCAAGCAAAACAACACGCATATTTTGGTGTCATCCTGTACTCGACGTTTGGTCTTGCCGCAGTGCGCTTCAGCGGGGTACGTCGTCTGCTCGTCCACTCTTGCCTGCCCTGGATCTCTGATCATCGCATACGTTTCGTTAGTGCCTATACTACTTCTTCAAGCGCAACCTGTGCAGGTTCTGCCGCAAGAACTAACCTACTCTACTCTCATTCCTATGTTTTCGCATTGCATCTCAAGACCATATCGCACGGACCCTCACAGAAAATTCTTCGTCTTGCTCTCTCATCTATTGCACGCGTGATCGAGTCCCAGACATACGCTATCATTCCTTGCATATTCGCACTCCTTAATACCCTCATCTTGGTACCGTGTCATGGACGTTATATACCTTCGGTTAGGAGGCTTGAGATCTCTTGGATAGTTAAATAGAGAAAACTGCAACCAGCCTTTCGAGGCTGGAGTGCAGGAAATGGGTGATATAGGATGATTTCACGCCTACGAATACATCCCAGAAAATGCACTTCTGCTATCCTCTTCCTCAATATGCGGTTGTGCAGTGCGTCCGGTCCGGGACTCGGGCGACCTTACGTGGTTTATTTGCGACCGTAGCAAATCGATATGAAATCCGATTTGTCTTTCAAGGGCGTCCAGCTCTACAGGACTGGCGGGGGCAGCATCGTTCTCCGGGCGTGGAGCTTGTGTGGTCGTTTCCGG
The DNA here is from genome assembly GCA_026008595.1 of Lyophyllum shimeji. Classification (NCBI taxonomy): domain Eukaryota; kingdom Fungi; phylum Basidiomycota; class Agaricomycetes; order Agaricales; family Lyophyllaceae; genus Lyophyllum; species Lyophyllum shimeji. The sequence continues at coordinate 1,519,079 of BRPK01000001.1, read as the reverse complement.
TTTGACGAGAAGGCGTCGGCACAGCGGACATGAGTCGTGCTGTCAATGAATTCAAAATAAGCTGCATTCGAAGTGTCCAAAAACGTCGAAGACTTACTGCCTCCCGAATCCACTTGGAGATACTAGGAGGTATTAGTCAGTTACGCGAACGACGTCCATATACTATGATCGACGTACTCCCTCCGACAGAAGACATGACCACATTGCCATGGATTCGATAGCCTCGTTATACCCAGTTCTTCAACGGGGTGCGCAGGGGAATCCATGGCCAGTGCCATCTCTTCTTCGGCGAGAATCGCGAGGTAGGGCGTGAGACATATAGGGCAGAGGGAGTCTGAGGACAAGTACATTGGATCGACATGTTTTCGTCGTCGCTTGAGATGATCACCTTTATGTCCCAGGTCGGTCAATTCCTGCTCCGTCAGCCTTGGCAAGTCCTCCACAAGATTCTGTATCTGGCTACGTCAAGAGCGCCTTCAGAGCGGGTTGGATGTATTACATGTTGGTAGCATACGAATGATCAAGTTGGTCAGCAGGCAGGGAAGCCATTATTTCATCCCTAAGACGTTGTATATGATCCCGAAGCTCGCCGAGAGAGTCAGGCAGGAAAAGAGGTGCTTCCTCTTCGAGATTTGAGCGTAAGTTGAAGTCGTCCATGCAGGCTCTGTGAAACGACTAGTGATCACTGTAGGTGGCTGGACGCGTCACTAATGGCACGCGTCGATGACCTCGTGGGAAGGTGCATCACATGTGACCAAATCTTGAACAATGAACCTGTGAAATCGATGACTGGTGGAGGTCGACTTGTCCTTTAGGGACGGGAGTCGGGCGGGAAGTGGTACACCTTACATTGGAAACAAGTTACAAAGCGACGGAGACGGAACGAAAGAGCGGACTACTACGGATGTCATCAACGCTTCCCATCAAGAAAGCGCGGGAGGGAGGAGCCAGCCAGGTGATAGGTAAGGAGGGTTGTCGTACAATCTAAAATGGGTTCTCGTCATCGGTTTCTAGCTTCTCTTTCCGCTCGATGGGCTCGTCGGCGTCCATATGATCGTCGCTGCTGCCCTCATCTTGTTGAGCGAACAATTGGACCGGCTTGGCTCCCCTGCTAATCATGAGTGAACGCCATTGAGCGATGGGAGGATACGGGCGCACTTTGTGAAGTGCTTCTTCTTAGCCGCATTGAGCTTCTGGGTACACGGAGTCATGAGATTATCCGTGGGCGAGATGAAATTGGGATTACTAGAGATGAGCATTGTCAGCCACAGTCCGAACTCACGCTATATCGCAAAGACTAACTGGTTTTTCGCCATCTTCTTGGCAAGTAGAGCCTTCGCACCCATTCCGGGTGCTTGATTCGCAACGTTGCCGAGAGGCGCTTGGGGTACGACAACGTGAGCGGCTTGCGAGGGGTTATGCATAGGCTGGATGGGAGTGCCGATGGGAGAGTCGTTAGGGGTGCTCGTGGTAGACATTGTTGAAATTTCAGGGATAGGACAGCAGGAAATGTGGGAGCAAGCCTCTGCAGGTGGCGTCGTGGTTGGTAACAGGATGGTTGAAGATTCAACTTTGGGTCACATTGACGAGCTTAACGCGCAGCATCATGTGACCCCGTTTTTTCCTTTCCGGGATCACGGCATGTGGTCATGGGTCCATGGAGGTCCATGGAGGTCCGCACCGTCGCGATGCACGGCGTTTACTCCAGCAAAGAATCAAGTCTAGCTTCGTCAAGATAATGTGGCGCAGGTGCCGATTTGGATCACTGAGTGTGTGGGGTGAGGCACGCGAAACTTGCCCTGATCACCACCCCAGGCAACACCAGCTTCGATTTCGTATCACTCTCCTAACATACCACCAAGACTAAAATAATCCAAGAAGACATCATGCTAAGCGTCCAGAAGTGATGTATCGTAGGGGAGGACCTGTACTCCAAGCAAGGCACGAAGAACTTGATTAGCGAGTAAGGTAGAGGGGGTATAATTGCTTTAGATCCAGAAGCTCACAAACATCAGCGAAGCGGTTGGGTGATCGGAGAACGAGACAGAGTAGAACAGCGAATACAATCAATATGATAGCACGACTCATGTCGACTCCAAACCGTGCAGCAAATGTCCCATCGAGTCATCCCATTACATGATGACACAGTCCTTGTCTTCCGCCTTGGCGCCCTGAAAGCCCATTTCCGCAAACGTTGTCGGGCCCTTACTCGGCTTGGGCGCATGCACCTGCGCTCCTCCAAGGCCAACGGTGACTCCGGGAGGCGTAGGCGGTTCATCGTCCTCTTCTTCAGCATGATTGTCAGGGCTGATGTCCATCACAGGTCCAGGTCCAGGCACCGGTCCTCCGTAGCCCATGCTCGGCGCCCGTCCGCCTCCCGCACCCCGTCCGAGCCCAGGCCGCGCCGGACTCTTCCTCCCGCTCGGGGGACCGGGACTCTTTCTGCCTCCCTGGTACGGCACCGGCGCATCAGACAGCGTGTACCGATTGGTGGCCAGGTGCGGTCCCCCACGGCCGCCTGGTCCGCCAGACGACTGCGGCCTCCTTCCCATCTGAGGGCTAGAGCCCGGACGTGGTTGCGGCTGGGTCTGCGAATGGACAGTGTGCCGCCCGCCTTGAAGCTGCATAGGCTGTTGTTGAGGAGGCGTAGAGTGCTGCATCTGCTGTGGTCGGGATTGTTGTTGCTGGTACTGTTGCTGGTACTGTTGTGCAGGAGTCAATTGTGGTGCCGGCGCCGGCTGAGCGACGGGGTATCCCATTTGTGAATTTCGTCGTATGTTTTCAACAAGCTTTCTTCCATCCGGCCGCCCGACTTGTGGCGGTCCTGGCTGCCCTGGGAATGGGGCGTTCGGGTATTGATTCGCTTGTGGGTATCCTGGCTGCTGGACCGGTTGCGGCCCGTGTTGCGGGTATGGAGACTGCGCTGGTAGTTGCTGGCTGTACCGGGCGGTATACCCAAGACTGTCCGAGCGTTGTTTGGCCTGTGTGCGTTTGCGAACCAGCTTATTTTCTGTGATGTTATCATGTTGCTGTCTTGAGAGGGTATTCGGAGAGGGCTGTGAAAGCGCGGCAAGACGCTCTGAGGCATCCTTATTGCCGTGTTCTTGCGCCTGTGCATCGACGTTAAAGACATCGCGACGGAGATGAGATAAGCCAGGCACGTACCAGTCTATACCACCGGATCGCCGTCTGCAAGTCCTTCGGGCAACCAACGCCGACTTCGGCATAATAACCCATCGCAAACTCTGCACTTGGTAAGCCCTTCCCCGCAGCCTTTTCGGCGAACGAGAAAGCCAAAGCTTCGTCTTTCTCGAATCCAGAATCATCTCCCTCTCCGCCTCCAGACCCACAAAGGAACCACTTGCTGAGCGCCATGTCTGCCTCGACCTCCCCTTGCTGGCTCGCCAGGCTGTAGTACTGGACGCTGAGTAGCGGGTCGAAGGGGAAGGGAGGCTGTGCAAACTCGTAGCAATGACCGAGCTTGTACTGTGCCGGAGCGAATCCAAGGTACGCGGCGCGTTCCAGGTGCTTTCGAACTTCTAACGTGGGAGTAGATCCAGGAGGAACAAAGGGAGCAAATGCGGAGGAAGGAAGGGGAGCCGGGAGCGAGTTGAATTCGCCAAGAAGCAGCAGTGCGAAAATGTACGCGGGTTGGGGAGTAGCGACAGTGGCAAGGGTGGCCGCGCGGTGCAGAAGCGGAAGAGCGATGGAGGGATCGGACTGGAGGCCAAGCTGGCCGAGAAGGTGCGCCATTCCCATGCGCTAAACATAGTCAATACGCGCTCAAAAGAGAGATAGGAATACTCACGTATGCGCAACTCTCCACGCCAAGTTTGACACCGCGTTCAAAACACTCCCGCGCATGGGTCACGTCGTTGAAGTTTTCATAGTCCCTGCCGAGTCTGAACCAGGCTTGGGCATACCCAGCCTTTGCAGCAGTCTCGAAATCGCGAAAAGCAATGCGTGGGTTCGGTTGAATATACTCCGGATACGCTCCACTTGCAGTCAAAGTTGCCCGGAGGTAGATCGCCTCTGCGACGTGCGGAGGAACGGGCTGTGCTGAAGACGCTGCGAACTGAAGGATGGTGGGAACCGCGAGCTGCGCGAGACGGAGGAGAGCAGGGTCATTGATGATTGCAGGGCCAACCGGGGGGTCTGTTGAGGGGGAAGTGTTGAGAGTTCGGTCTACGAGGGCAAGTACGTCACGCGCCCATGCAATCTTGAGTGCAGGATCGAAGGTGGGATTATGGATATTGGGCACTGCGGGTTGAAGAGTAGCAACCGTTGGAGCGGGTGCTGTAAGCGATGCGGCCGCAGGCGGTGACGTGCGCTGCGGAGCAGGATCTGGTGACGAGAAGGGTAACGGAGCGATCTGGGGGGGGCCATTCGAGGAGAATGACGGCAGTTGCGGGGGAGAATTCGACAGCGGTGGAGACTGCGAGTTGGACATCCCTGCATTTCCGACCCAGGGCGACCAGTTTGCGCCTTGAGGAGGAGGTAGTGGCGACGGACCACGAGCGGGGTGTTGGGGGACTGTAAATCCGGGCGCGTAGTTTACGCCGGGGTACTCTTCGAGATTTCGGGCCATCTGGAGCGACCAGGAGGGGTCATTTCGCAGCCGATGTCAAGTGATTGTTGGACTCACATTGGCAGGAACGGAGGGGTCGACTCGATGTGGTCTTGGTGCTGCGATCGGATCCGAGAAGTGCGGTGGCGAGTCGTAGCGCAGCTCAGGAGGAACGGGAGGAACGGGGGGCGGGCTGGAGTATTGCTGGGAGTGGCCTTGAGCACTGTATGGGCGAGGAGGAACAGGAGGAGCAGCCATTTCTGCGGACGGGGGGACTTGATCAGATTCTGTGCAATCTCGAGCCTATCTTTATTGCCATTACCTAAGCCGCCGTCAACCAGGGCAGTTCCCCGCCGCTCCAGAATCAAATCACTGCCTCAACTCTCTCAGCGGCGGAGTCCCCTGTGAGCCCTGCATTCCATATTCTCGTCGCCAAACACCTTGGAGCACCTTGGCAGAGGTGCAACTCTCCCGCTCTAAGGATCTTTACGGGCCGAACTTGGGATCAACTTGGGGACGAACGTGCCACACCTTCGGACTTCACCGCCGTGTTCACGCCCGTCAACTCTGAATATCGCCCCTCCGCGTAGCCGGAGACCATTCTACTGCGGACGACGGCCAGCTTTCGATGTTGTCTTAAAAATCACCCTTCCTTGCAAGTACAAACACGTCGTCCTTTCAGGTTGATACTGTAGCAGAATTGACTGACTGCTGATTTGCATCTAGGCGCGAGCTCTCGCCGAGCCATCCATCCTGATGGCTGCCTTAGACACCGCCTCAGTACGACACTCACCGCAGCTCCTCCTAGTACTCCGTCGGTGGCTCTCGTATCGAATTCCTGGGCTTATTTCTGAGGTCTGCCGGGCTACCCAAGCGTTGGCACCAAGATGGGCTGCCTCTGTATTTCCCGTCCGCCTCGCTGCGGCCCACGGTCGAACGTTCCGGAGACGCCTCTGGCTGAAAGCGTCATGCAAAGCTACAGGATCAGACATCAGCCTGGGTCTTTCACAGGTTGGGGTCCAAAACAGCCTCTTGGTCTCGCCTACCCCCGCAATTTTAGCCGACCATCCACCGGGTCCGTGTAATGCATTTGGCTCGAGTCGGGAGACCCGCCGACACATCGACTTCGTCCCTAGATGCTGCGGTGTACTACATTGGCCCCAAGTCGCAACGTCCGGCGATAGAACCCTTGTCCCTGGATCTAAACCAGCATGAGGTACATGCATGTTTCCTCACGTCGGAGGCAGACAACACTTACTTGAATGGCGTTCAGAGTCTCTTGTCACTTTCGAACTTCGCCACTTGCAAATTGACGTGATGTCGTCACTGAATTCAAGCTTCCTGGTGCCTGGGCTGTTGGCCGGCGTCTTGACGTCTTGGTTCCCTCCATCAGAGTAGCCAGTACGCTTCTCTGCCCTCTTTGGACTGTCATACTCGCGGATCGTAAGTCCAAGAAGCCCGAAACCTGCTTTTTAATGTAAGTTGTCAAAGTTCACGTTGGCAGAGCCGTCACATGGAACCCAAGCGTCGTGGTCCTGACATTTGCGCCAACCTCCTGTGAGCTTTATGCGGAGGTTCCGTCTCACGAACATCACGATGCTGGCACGTTTCCTTTGGTCTTGACTGTGTGGGGAAGCTTGGATCCACCTCGACCTCCGCGGTCGTTCCGAAAACGTCCGTGGACGGACGTTCGGCAGTCGTCATCCTGGCGGCTTGAATGTCGCTTGCTACGACAGAGTCTCACCTTGGAAGTTGGGATTACCGAGCCCACTAAACCATGCCGGATCGGCGGTACCTCTTGTCCTCCCGCAGGCAACGCTTGAAACAGCAAGGAACCGAAACTTTCGTCTCGACCCGTGCGCCAGGTGGCACGTACGTACGGAGACCACCCCTTTCCCTCATCGATGTATGTACATAGCCTGTATTCATGGTGACCGCACTTTTGTATGAACACCATGCTTCAAATGTAAATCCCCTCTGCGTGGAGGTTCTGCCAGGGTCCACATGGGGGAGATTGCCGAAGCGCATACCACATGCACTGAGGCCCTCGAGGCTCTTGAAATTTTTGCCTGTCGCGTTTGAGCTGACAGAGATGGAAATGGTTTCTAAGTACTGCGCTCCTTCATGACGAGATCTAAGGCCGGCAACGGACTGAGATTGGCTCGTGGTGCGCAGTTTGAGCCTGCAAATTTGTGGCTGAAACCCGGACCGCATCCGTCCTCGGCAATGGCTAGAAGGGAGTATCAGGACATGCAAACGTACAAGCGGCGACCGTTACTCTCATTTGGTCAGTCTTTTTAAAGGGAAGCGCATTATATGAAGGTCACCAGGTCGACATGAGGGCTAACTTTGGCGCCGAGTCGACCAAGACGGATGTCGGAATCAACTGCAAGCCATAAAGTACGGCCTTGCCTAAGCTTAACTCCCCTCACCTTCCCTGACCCTGCCCCGCTGACCGCCCGCCACACCGCTCTCGCTAGTTTAATCTCATCGCTCCCAACTGGAGTAAATAGAACCCGAGTCGGAGTGCTAGTGATAATAACAGCGTCAGTGGATCCGGGGTGCCGCACGCTGTGCCACCGACGATCCCACTTCCCCCCACCACTCACCCACTCCACCTTCCCGCGAGATTGCGACCATGGCAGGCCGCGATGTCCTCAAGAAGAGAAAGATTGCCGTGCTTGGGTCTCGCTCAGTCGGTAGGTGCTGGTTGCGGTCCATGTACGTCATAGCACGCTGATGCCGGGCATCGATAGGAAAATCGTCCTTGATCGTGCAATTCGTCGAAAACCACTTCATTGAATCATATTACCCTACCATAGAAAGCACGTTCACGAAGAGCGTTCCCTACAAGGGCACCGAGTATGACTGCGAGATCATCGACACCGCCGGTCAGGTAAGGATCTATAGCTTTAAGCGCCCTCGGAAATCACGAACTCAATCCCACTTGCGACGACGTAGGACGAGTACTCCCTCCTCGGGCCGAAACACGCAATAGGCATCCACGGATACGTCCTCGTCTACTCCATCACGTCCCGCAAGTCGTTCAACATGGTCCAGATCATCTACGACAAGATCATCGACTTCTGTGGCGTAATGGACATCCCCTGCGTCATCGTCGGCGCCAAGATGGACCTCAAAAACAGGTACGATCCTAGTTGCCATACATGACCGAGGTATGTCGGCTGATAGGCGTAATAGCCGTCAGGTGACACCCGCAGAGGGCCAGCAGCTCGCAGAGGCGAACAAGGCTGCATGGATCGAGACAAGTGCGAAGACCAACGTCAATGTTGGCAATGTATTCGAGATGTGTCTCGCGGAAATTGAGAAGCGCGCGCCCAGCAAGCAACCAGAACCGGTACAGAAGAGCTGTATCATCATGTAACGCGCACCACTGCATTGCATCTGTAGACCTGGCATCTGTCCTTCCAACATACACATACTCTCTTCCTCCTACTCTTTTTTCTTCTTCTCTTTGGGTTTTGGGGAATGGGTCCTAGTCGTACCCATGTTGTTGTATGTATACTATAATCGTCCTAGCGGACCTTCTCTCGGACGCTGGATGTCCTTATGCATGCCCCTTTCCGATAGCACAGTATCCGACTACAACATTTACACATAATCCTAGATAGGTACATAATCGCAATTGTTCCGTCCCACTAGTGCTCCTTTCACGCATTTCCGTCCCCCAAGTAGCGAAGTGTGACCTCCCTGCCTTTCAAGCCAACAGCCCTGACGGTCTGAGGGTCATCGGGAACGAGATCAATGGCTTGATCACTCCACTTGACCTCGTCGCCATCGACGTCGAGAACTATGCCTTTGACAGGTTTGTTGGTAGATAGGATGACGGATTCGCCGTCCGCGCCGACAGTGGCCTTCAGGCCAAGCTCTTCTGTGGATGGGAATTGGATGAACTTGAATGGCTCCGGCCTTGCAAACGATAATCAGTTTCCCCTTCCCCCTGCACGTGTACTACTGAACACACCAATTCGAATAACGCGCAAGGACTTCTCCGTCTGCGATCAGCCGAGCAGAGACGATAATAACCTTGGGCAAGTCGCTCAGCTTCGTTCTGACCGGTTGTCCAGGGAGGTCGCCTTTGAAAAGCTCCGTGCTAGAGTTCTGGACGAGCACCACTTCTTTCGCCCACTTATCTCTCCAGTCCGAATGCAACTCGAAGGATGTGACTTCGAGCGTGACTTTCTTGTCGGCGACGGTGCTGTTGGTGCCCCAGATCTCCAGCTTTGTCTCGATGGCGAACTTGGCAGCAGACCGCTCATCTGCGAACGTCTTGTGCTCCTTGCGAGTCATGCCGACTGTGAACGGACGAAGCTCACGAGCCACTGCGAAATAGGCGGGCTTGGGTCTTAAGAAGTAGTCGACGATGGCCCAAGACGTCACTGGCCAACAGTCATTGATCTAGCGGCACAGGATGAGAAGTAATCGCTCTGGGGGCGTGCACACTTACTTGCCACACGAGTGCGCCAGCCGTGTACTCCCGACCCTTGCCTCGCCAGTTTCTGCGCCAGAGCCGGTACGCAGATGCAAGCGTCTCGGCTTGCATCACTTGGGTATAATAAACATAGCTGAGGAGACGGATCGGTCAAGTGATGTTGCATGAAAATCCGGATCATACTACCTCTCCATTTCGAACGAATGCTTGAAGTTTTCCACGAGGTATAGCTGCGAGTACCATTGAGATGATACTCGTGACTGTAAAGGACATCCAATTTACCTCCAAGCGTCGCTCGAAGCCGTCAGCCTTGTTGTGGTTGTTGTTCATTCTGTGGAGGAGGTAAGATTCTGGTAGCTCGCATAAAGTAAGGTCGTACCTGGACTGAGGGAAGCGTTCACTCTTATTACCACCTAGCCAATAGTCAACCGTGCGGATATTTGGGTAGCCCTCCCTGAAAAGCATGATCAGATGAAAAACGGCACCATCCTGTGTACATCACATACATGCCGAACTCAGAAACGAAACGACCAGCCAGGATGTCCCAATTATGCCAGGGTTCTTGAGAGCCATGCCATACATTCCCTGCGTGACGGAAACCTAGTGAGGAGATAGGACGGAGCTTTGTCGTTTGCCTTACATTGATGAAGGTCTCCTAGAGTTCTGTCAGTCGTGGGCTTGCCATGTCCGCTATAAGGAGAGCCGCGATGGTAGTAAATATCGCTGTATTTCTTGACGATATCGGGGAGCGTCCGCTCGTAGATGTAGCGGGCTGGGAAATTCGTCTTCAGGTAGCGTGACTTGTCATCCGTGTCCGCGCTCTCCGCCGTCTCATCGTTGTAATTCAAGTCGAGTTCGAGCAATTCCGCAACTTGGTAGTCTGCGATAGGGTTCAATTGAAACCGAGAGAGTGGCAATCAGCTGTGCACTGTACCTTCGTTGTTGCCGGCTACAAGCAATTACTTTCAATCTTATGAAGATACGTGGCATTTGAGATGAAACGTACCAAAGATGACGATGGAAGGATGATGACGCAGCCTTTTCACGTTCTCTTCCGCCTCTACTTTGACGGACTCCAGGAAAGAATCATACGCAGGGTACTGCGGTCACGATCAGAAGAGATGCGTCAATCTGACTATCATGGCATACCTGCCCACACCCGAACATGAAATCTTGCCACACAAGGACTATGTCGGCGATTCAGCGAGTCATTTTGTGTGAGTGCGAGCGAGTCTTACGGCCAAGTTCTAAAGCACTTGTCATCAACCAGGACCTCGCGCGTAAAAGCTGGCCGTCGCTTACCATCGCATATGTCATAGAAGGCATCGGGCTCATAGATGCCTCCTCCCCAGACACGAACCATGTTTTGGTTGCCGTCGACCATAAGTTGCAGCCACGCCCTGTATCTCTCAGGAGTGACACTGAATACACCATTGGTGATTTGTCTCGAACAAGCAAAGTATAGTTGGAACCCACGTTGTCAAGAACGAGTCGGCGGGAATCCAATTTGATCCTTTCAGAGTGAATTTAAACAAAGCCAGCGGAGTGAGTAGCAAAGTAGCATACCTCCACAGAAAATTCTGACGTTATTGATTTCGAACAGGAATGTCAAACCCTCCTGGTCAATCAACTTCTCCTGGACCACACGGGCACGACGGAATGCAATTCTCAGAGTCTTAGTGTCGAGGACTTGACCATTCTAGAGGAAGCGGTGATTAAATAATGCGTTGTTATGGCATGAGAAGCGTACTTCAGCGACCAACTCGACTTCAACTGTGTAGAGAGGCTGTCTGCCGTATCCAACAGGGTACCACAAGTCCAATTGACCAGCTGCAAAATCGAAGGCGACCGTTGCATGACCTCTACCGGCTGGAATACTTGTATTGGAAGCCACCACGGATCCGTCGGGGGCTTTCAACACAAAGGATACAACCCCAGAGCTTTTCTCTGAGATGGTGATACCACCTGTGAGCTTGACTTCGAGTGACTCCGAAATGTCACTCCTGACATCCAACTCAACAATCCGATTCTCATAGAATTCAAGCGATATGGGTTTCCAAGGTCCGATGGTCATCAACACTGGGCCTGAAGGAGATCGGTAAGTCAAGAGAACAGAAAACGCAGCTCCACCAAACGTACCCCAGTCCCAGCCGTAACTTCGCGAAGTAGCACTGGATTCAACAAAACCATTCCAGCATACAAGTACAAAACGTACTTGTATTGGGCCTTGCGGACATGGAGACGACTAGAGTCGCCGTTGAAGGCCGCGAACCGTCCATGCTTCTTCTCGATATCTCTTCCCTAGGTAAAAGTTAGTTCGAGCTTCAGCGGATCGCGTGTGCTCTTGCTCTACCTTTAAGAAGGCACTCTCAAAGTTCAATACTAGCTCATTCGCCCCGAGCTTCAGAAATTCTTTAGCGGCCACACGGTAGGACACAAACTGATTGCTAGATCTTGAGGCAGTAATTAAGCACCAACTGGTCAGGTCAGGATAAATGACGAACACATACTCGAGGATGGTCAGGCCATTCTATACCAAGTCAAGAAATCTGTGTATCCTGAGAATTCAGACAGCTCACCAGATCAACCTTGGCGAAGGTGTCAAGGCCGTCGAAGACGAGATCGGCATGTGAACAGTGCAGCTCCTCCTCGGTCACTGTGAACGCAGTTTTGAAAGCCCAGTCGCTTTCTCCTACCCCTATGATAAGACGTATAAGATCTCGACGTGTCGAAGGTCAAATATTGCACGGACATTGCACGTCCCACTCGTGTAGTCCTACAAACTAATGCTCCGCATAAGTCAGTCGTCGTTCTGTGCAGCTCGAAGAACACGCACAGGATCAGGAATCTTCTTCAACTTCAGTAGTTCCACATGGACAGAGGTCGGAAACTCAGACGTCTGTAACCACTCTCCATCGTTGGTTCCTTCGCCCCCGCCGATCTGAGTGAAAGACCACTCTTGAAGTAAGCGTGCACGCATGTTACGGGATTTGGGGAGTAAGACTGGTATTCGTGAGACTTATATCGTCTTCGATTGGAAATAGTGGCCTTCGATTGGAAATACATAGTGGCCGCCATTGGGGGCTGCTCGTCTTTGAGGAGCAAGCGCGTGTTCTCCGAAGTTACCCCGCTTGCCAAGTGACCCGCCACGTGAACGGAGATCTTATCCGATCGTGTTCTACCCCACTCACAGCAGCGTTGACCAGACGGGTAATTCGTGTGCGTCGGCTTTTCAGCAGCAGTGTACATCGTAAAAATCATTACAGCATGTATCGGAAACCTTTTACTGGGACACCCTTTTCCTCCTCCTCTTGATCGAGCTTCTTGTTCAATGAAATCAGGTGCTGTCTGAATGCCCAACACAACAGAATCGCGAAGCCGGAGCAAGCAATGCAGATACCATATGAGTTACGGTAAGATTTTCCCCAAGATTTCGGCCAGACGTATCTGCAAACAGGAGCTAAGTAACTAAGAAGCGAGGATAGACTGACGAGGGCCACGCACGATCCAGCGATATTTCCAAGTTGAGAGAAAGCATTGATCAAGGCCAGAGCCACTGCCCGCTTAGAAGGTGGCCGGGGGAACGTATTGCTCATCCATGCATAGAGCACAATGAATCCGGCGTAGGACTGGGCCATCAAGAAGCTAGATATTTCAGATATTCAGAAACGCTTTGATTGACTGCTGCGAAGCACGCACAGGGATACATATCGAGCCGCAGTGTTCATCGTGGATATGGCTATGATGAAGCCGAGGATGCCTAGCCCGAATGACGCTGTGATATGATAGAATCGCTCGCCGACCTTATCTGAATGACTAACGGAGGGGAAGTGAGCCGACCGAGTTCGTCACATGGCGACGAATGACACTCACTGCGAGAGGAAGCCTGAGATGATGACTGTGAAGACAAACGGCGGTGCAACCAGCAACAACGTCACGGTGGTATTGTAGCCCAACGTTGCGCTCAACGTAGGGAAATAAGCGTTGAAGGACAAGGCAACGACCTGCGCAGTCATCGCCAACGCAAGCCACCAGACCTTGATATCCGTAAGAGCTAGCCAAAGCCCGGATCCTTGGTTTTCGGTTTGCTCCTCGTCACCTACGCCGACATCTTCCTCCATACGCCGCATTGCCAACGCGCGTTCTTGCGGGGAGAGCCAACGCGAATTTGCTGGGAAGTCTGGCAGTATAAATATCGCCAAGACAGCGATTCCAATCGTAAGGGCACCCTCGATGTAGAAGAGCCACCTGGATGTAAAATCATCAAACACGGTATCACGGAAGAAGCACAGAGCTACTCGCCTCCATGCAGCATGTCCTAATTTGCCCTGCATACCGCTCAGTATGCCAGATGCCATAAGCGCACCGAAAGCATTGCTGATGATGTTGCCACCATACAGAATAGCGGTTCGGAGACCGAGTTCCTCGCGTTTATACCACTTGGACAAGAGGAACTAAAGAAGGTGAGTCATTCACGAAGGCCTGAAAGTGTTCTTGTGGACGTACTAGAGCACCCGGGAAGAAGGCAGCCTCCACAAATCCCAGGAAGAACCGCGTAAGCAGTGCACCAACGAAACTGTACGGCAGAAGGACTGAGTATTCGCCGAACGAATCTATATCGCAGACCTACTTGTGCGTGATGCCTACAATGAGCGATCAGATATTGCTCCGGCGAGTGTCAAAAAACGTCAACACACCTGTCAAGACAGATATCATTCCCCAAATAATCATACAGCATGGGAGGTAGATAGATGGTCTCCCAATCCAATTCAAGAACATATTTCTGTGGACAGTGCTCAATCATCCGGCGCCTCGAATGCAGAGATGGCTACGTACGAGGGGATTTGCATGATGATGTATCCAACGTAGAGAATGGACAACAAGGTCGCGAATTCCTGGCCTACAACATCCTTAACAGCCGTCAGGTCATCAGGCGGTGGAAGAACTGTACCTTTCAGCTTCAGATCTGCCTCGAAACCCTTCAACCTTGCAGCGCCTGCGTTATTGCGATCGATCTGGAGGGCACGTCATTGAGCGGGATAATCTGCGGAGACAACGGACGGCGCACGTAGTTGAGGATATAGATCACGACCATGATGCTCATCCTCGCGTCGACCTTCCAGAGCAGTCTGCGTTCGAGCTTGCGTCGCGCCTCCGTTCCACCAAACTCCGCATCGGGATCCGCGTCTTTTTCATGGCGGGGGGAATCTGGCAGCTTCTCCAGGTCTTTTTCGTCGGAACGCACAGACGAAGCCATGGTGCAGGAATGTCCGAAGGCGGCAGCGCAGATTGGTCAGGACAAGAGGCCTGTTTTATACGACAGCCAGTTAGATCCAGAACCCCTGGGATTAGCCGGCTGACGGATGCGGGGGTGGAGAAAAGTATTCGCTGCATATGATCTGATGGTGTAGACTGGGACCACGCGTACTGTATATCGCAGATCCATGGAAGATGGAGTGAGATGGGGCAAACTCCGTCATTGTCGGACCGGCGTTCCGCCCACTTTTCCGGAGACAAAAGCAGTTTGCACTGTCTTGCGGTCAACGCTGGAATAGTTCACGCCATACGTTGTGTAAGGCTTTGTAGAATCAAGAGATACGGTCGACTCTTTCCGAAATTCTAGTCCTCTGGATGAGAGTCCAGGACATGAAGTGCTAGCATGAGTCTTTGTGTACCGGGAAACGCATGGCTAATCATACCCTCCAGTGTAACCAAGTTCCGGAATTTGAATTGCAGGCTCTGGCCTACTTCGTTCCTGTCTTTGCAGATGCGATTGCTTGAAATAGACGCGTCGGTTGCGACAGGTGAAATCACAGTGAATGGCGGCCAACTGCATCCGTTAACGCCGGGTCCGGGGTTGGGTGAGTGTGATTGCACGTGACTATGAGGAAGACGCGACGCGACTTGAAATTAAACGAACTAAACGAACTGTCATGGATGTCCCAGAGGACATCCTCGAACGCATCAGACTCGCTATCGACAGTCTCCCTGCGCTTACTGCTCAAGATCTATTCGATACCGATGACTCCTGCCCAATATGTCTCACCCCCTTCTCCTCTCTCTTCCTCGATACCGACCCCGAGGCGGGCGTCACAAAGCTCGTAGCCTGCAACCACATATTTTGTAGAAAGGAGTACGTTTTATCATGCATTTTTGGACCCTCCCAGCTCAAGTCGCTCTGTATCATTAGCCTCACCCAATGGATACGAAGCTTGGTAAGGAAGAAGTGACCTCGAAGTTATTTATCGCTCATCATTGTATTCTAAATTCCCAGCACGGCAACTGCCCTACTTGCCGCCACACATTTATAGATATCCGACCACCTTCAGAGTCAGACGAGGAATCATCTGACGGAGGCGAATATATACCCGACGAGGATTTTGACGAGGAGGACGATGGCGTTCTCGACGCTTCCGATGGTTTTAGCGACGCATTTGATTTCCAGGAGGATATGGACACGGACGCAGCTGATGAGTGGGGAGACGAAGAAGCTGTGGTCGACGCCGACATGGAAGACGCAGTTGAAGAAATAGATGACGAGGCTGTATGGGGACTGACGGATGGAGAGTCTTCCAACATGACAGGAGGACCAGAGGACGATCTGGCCAGTGAAGATGGCCATCATAACGCAGGTATGTGAATCGTCTACAGCGGTGTATTTGCGTGCCCTGACTACTTCCATCCAGAGATCAGAATTGGTGTTAATTTAGCAGACTTCGAGCCCACCGACGGCGACCATCCCGACCAGCCGACTTCAGAGGAAAAATAGAGGGACCAACAAACTACTACACCACTCATGAACCCCCTCGAGATTTGTCCCATTACTGGCTTATGTATTTTCTAGGTTTTGTCACCACCACTTGTATTCCAAATATATCGCCTTTAACTTCTGATACTACATAGATACTCAATACAGACTCAGAACCCGCCGAGTAGGCCCTGCAGCGTTGCACTCTCCTTTGCTTCGCGCCAGACTCCCGTGTACTTGCCACTCCACTTAGTGCCCTTCCCTCCACCTTTTACACCCAGCCTTGATTTCAGACCCTCGCCCGCCTCCTTGACCTTTTTATCGTCCGAGCCGAACAGAAGAACGACAGTGGTACTGGATGCGGATTGCGAGGAAGGCGAAGAGGTCAGGACGACCAAATGCGGATTTGCAGTGGAGGCTGCTGCATTGGTAAATGCAAAGGAAATAGCGGATAAGAAGCCGAGAACGTTTGCTGAATCGTCTGTGCGGTGGAGGTGTCTCTTATGCAGACCACCTTCCGGTACTTGCGCCATCTCTTTGACTAATTCGTCAGCCAAGTGCCTCGCAAGCTCAGCCTCGACATCATCCCGGCGTTTCTCAGCTCTTTTCCTTTCGTCCACGACTTGGTTCACTCGATCAGGAACTTGCGGTGCACCACAGCTCAGGATAGTGGCAGTGTTAGTGAGCAGGTTATGACTTGAGGTGAGGTGGGCTATGAGCCGTGGGCCAACAAGGAAGTAGAGCCTGGCGTTTGTAGTAGTGGAGCGAGCCAGAGCGTCCGTGTGAGGAAGAAGGAAAAGCTGGAGATTGTGAAGGCTAGGGAGATGAGTGCCGCAGCAACTAGAGGGAAATTTTAGCTGGGATAATTCCACAAAAGAAGGAGCATACGGATTGCGGTCGACGCCGTCTATCACAACGACCCGCTTAACACCACCAGTGTAATCATCTGGAAGGCCCTTTCCGACGGCGCGACCAGACTGGAGCTTAGGAGCTGGCTTCTCTTGCGTTCGATCGAGTTCTTCCACCTCGACGTGCACTCTTCTGCCCTCGAACACGAGTCTATTGGCTTCGTTCTGGATGGAAGTGATCTCCTCAGGAGTCATGCCGCGCGGTATTTCGACATAGCATGGGGAGGGATAGGTCGTGAGCGACCATGAAAGGGTCGGGAGTTCCAGGCGGGTTTCCAGAAGCGCGGAGAGAAGATGCTGTGATGTGTGCATCGACATCTAATGGCACAAGAGTTACTTTATCCTGACAATTATACACTACGAACTGGACGTACATGGTCGTAGCGTCTATCGAAGCCGCTTTGACCCAAGGCTACTGTTACGCTCGCCCCCGGTGCGAAGGCCAATAGTGCTTTATCAGTATCCCCGGACGCGACGCGAACGTAATGCACTGCATGCCCGCCATGCCGCTTGGCTTGCACGACTTCCCAGACCGCGCCATCCGCGACTGTAGTAATTATTCCAGTATCGGTAGGCTGGCCACCGCCTTCGGGAAAGATAACAGTGTCGTGAAGAATGACCTCGATCAGTGGATCGCTAGGGATCGCAGGTGCGATCACTGCCTTCTTGGTCGGCTTCTTCGCCGGAGGTGGCTCAGGCTGAGAGACAGAGGCAGCGACGACAGAGGTGTCGAGAGATCGCAGGAGGGGGTCACCTGGATGTGACGAGGTTACTCAGTGGTTCAGTTCAGACTGCAGGCAAGATGGTGTACGTTGACAGGCAAGTATTCCGACAGGTATCGGGATCTCTGGGTCATCGGATACTCGGAGGGTTGGAGAAACTATCCTGTGGTAATCTGGAGGAGTGGGCGAGGGTAAGAGGACAGCAGTCGCCATGACCGTGGTCAGGGTCAATGAGGCATGCAGACCGTGACTGTAGTGACATTGAACGCGTTCTCATGCGTATACCCGTATAACTGGTTAACAGTTGCTAGATACATAAGCCGCATCTCGAGCGAAATCGGGTCGCATGTCCAACCATCCCGAGTCGTCTTTGGGACACGAGGAGCGTCCTCTTCTTTCACGCCGTCCGGGACGTGAGTCGTCGCTAAACTGCGTTGTCCGCATCTTGACGCAGTTATCCAGTGGGGGAGCACGGATATGACGATACCCAGGCAGAGCCCAACTATCCCAACGGTCTTGAGCCAGACCAAGAGTTCGGTGGCACGGAAGCCAGAGCTCAGCTAGAGCGCTCGCTTGTGCGTAAGCTCGACCGACGTATGTCGATCCTCATCCTCATCTACATATTGAACTGTAAGTGCCCTATCGCTGTCTCATACAGACTCTAACACAGGCCCAGATATCGACCGGAACAACGCTGCGTTAGGCTTCTTGCACTGTATCTTGTCCCTCAGAATGCTCAGGATTTCCACAGGGCGGCTAGACTTCGGGGGTTCGAAGAAGATCTTCATCTAGAAGGCAATCAGTTCGCGTCGATCCTTTCGATCCTGTACATAGGCTATATTTTTATGCAGATACCCTCGTGAGTTTTGCCTTGTCCAGTCAACGCCTTTTGACCTTCAATGAACAGTAATATGTTACTTGTATACATCGGGAAACCTTCGGTATATGTACCTTCTTGCATGGCGATTTGGGGCATGATTTCGGTCCTTACAGGTGCGTTCCATGACCATGAAAGGAGGGATCTCCGCGCTTACGAGGAACAGGTCTGACCACTAAGTTCGAGTTCCAGAGGTCGTCATTTCCCTCGATGCTGACCTCTGAGGCGTTAGTTTCTTTGGCGCTCTGTGCACGCGATTTTTTCTAGGTTTCGTTGAGGCCGCCTTCTTTCCGGGTGCCTTGGTATGCCAACTTGAACTCGCATCGTGGCCCTTGCCCAGCTGACACGCTCAGTTCCTCATTGCTAAATGGTACAAACGCAGCGAACTTTCGCAACGAACCGCATTTCTCTATTGCGGCAGTCTCATCAGCAATGCCTTCGGAAGCCTCCTGGCATCTGGAATCTTGGACCTCATGGATGGTGTTTTTGGCTACGCCGCTTGGCGGTGAGGTGTCTCAATCGGCTTGTTTGGGATTTTATTGACTTCGCCGTCAGCTGGCTTTTCTTCATTGAAGGCTCCCTCACCGTTTTCGTCGCCATCTGTTCCATATTCATTCTTCCCGACTTCCCTGAGAGCAAATCCAAATGGCTCACACCTGCCGAACGCGCCCTCGCAGTGCAACGCATGATGGAAGATGCTGGTCCCGAGCTAGATTCCACGGACACCGCCGATGCAGATCCTCTCGAGATTTCGAAGCATGCTCACGACATAAGCCAGGAAGGTTTGCGGCTGGTTCTGACAGATTGGAAAGTGTGGTGGCTCGCCGTTGCATTGGGCATCATGACCATCACTGTCTCGTTCAACGCCTTCTTCCCAACATTGAGTGCAACGATGGGCTACAGTGGAACGATATCCTTGCTGCTCTGCGCACCGCCGTGGATATTCTCGACGGTTGTGACCGTAGTTGTGTCGAGGTGCTCCTTCATTCCCATGCCACTCTCTTTCTTTGGTAACCTGGCATGTAGACATTCTGACCGCGTTGGCGAACGCTATTGGCATATCGTTTGTCCACTTCTCGTAGGAGTGCTGGGCTTTTTTCTCGCAATGTCGACGATGAATGTTGCGGTGAGGTACCTGTCGCTGTAAGCCGTCACATATTCGTCGTACATTCGGCGTATCCTCAAAGGACTGCGGCTCATAGATTTTTGATGGCTCAAGCGTATGCTGGTTATGTCTGCTTGCTGGCATGGGCGAGCGGAACTATCTCCCGGCCATCATCCAAACGGGCCGTGGCGCTGGCATTCATCAATTGTGGGTCGACTATCGGTAACATCGCGGGCTCGTGAGTTCCTTTTGGCTTGATTGTTATCCTTCGCATTTGACTATGAATAGCTATGTCTGGCCAGCTTCTTGGGGACCCACGTATTCGCACTCGTATGCACTCTGTGTGTTGGCAGCGATCGTATCCTCCGCGATGTGTTTTGCATTCCGGCAGCATTTAGCATCACTGAACCTGGAGGCGGAGAAAAGGGGAAACGGACAGAAGTATCTACTATAATGGAGACTACTTCGGCTCAATGGTAAATATCACGAGGTGACCTTGGCTGCCATCGCCAACAGTTTGGGGTACGTTGAAATGGTACGATTGGGACCGGTAAGAGTGGGTGTCTGGTTGGACGAGGATTCAAGCGATGACGGACACTGCATTGTACAAGAGCCTCAGTGTGGACTGGTCGTTTACTATCACCAGCCAGCTCTTGTGGTCCGAGGATTCAGACGGATCTTGAGTAGGCCGCCTAAAACGTTGGGGAGAGGTGGCCGTCTAATAATATTTATTGATCTCCGGCGTCCCACGCGTCGACGCAGCGCTTGGCGTCCCGAATTCTCGATCTTCACAACTTTCTTGATCTCTCTCCACCATCACCCTTCCGACAGCCCATTGCTCGTCGTGGCCGGACAGCAGTGTCGCTCGTCCAGATGAACTCTCTGGCTTACCTATCGCGTCAGTTCGATGTACTAGCATCTGCAAAGACGCCACCATCGACCCCAACATCGGACCGTCCCTCATTCATCGGTGACCGGCATGGCAAGGAGAAAGCCTCGGATTCATTGCAACGAGTGAGCACATGGTCGACCAAGTCTCCTCTCTTCTCCACCGCATCCAGCTCGACATCAACGGCCCCGAAACGGTCTTTCTCCTCTCCAACCTTTGCCTCTCTCAAGAAGCTCGGCTTGAAGGCACCCAGGACATCAACCATATCTGCTGATGTCGAAACACCACCCAGATTGAAGCCGCAGGTGGAGCATATCATTCGACGGATATTCTTCATTCGGGTGTTCGTTCTGGTATGGGACAACCTGCATACCGCCTGGTTGTCCCTCTGGAGTCGAAAGAGTCTCGAGGACCGACCGATTCCAATACCTACCGAACCGTCACCTCCAGGAGTCATAAAACTCTCCGGAGATGATAGCATACATCAGCCCGCGACTCTGGACGAAGTTCCAGCGCCATCCGCCCCGTCAATAGCACCGGTCACCGTGATTTGTGCTAACACAGATCGAATTTCCCCTTCCAAATCAGAAACCGAACTCCTCCCTTCCTCGTTGACTCAACAGGTCCCTCTCCACCCCACTTCACTCATTCGCACTTCCGAAACCCCTGTCAGTGCATCTCGATCATCCACACCTCTCTCTGGCGCGCGGAAAACCCCCTTTCATCTACCCAAGACTCTCGTGCTCGATCTGGACGAGACTCTCATTCATTCGACATCACGGCCAATGCACTCGATGGTAACTGGAGGATCTGGCTTATTTGGTCTGGGCTCGTTCGGTGGCAGGAACAAAGGGGCAAGCCATATGGTCGAGGTGGTGCTGGGAGGTCGATCTACGCTCTACCATGTGTACAAGCGACCATTTGTCGACTTCTTCCTGCGAACAGTGAGACATACATCTCTCAAACATGAAGCCGGCTGAATCAATCACTTACAGGTTTCTGGATGGTACACTCTTGTGATATTTACGGCTTCCATGCAAGAATATGCTGATCCAGTGATCGACTGGCTGGATGCGGGACGTGGGATTCTTGCGCATCGGCTGTTCCGGGACGTGAGTGCAAGGTCTTATCACTATGCGCTCACGCTGACTCCTCAAAAGTCATGTACACAACTCCCCAACGGGTCGTTTACCAAGGACTTGTCCTTAGTAGAGGCGGATTTGTCGCGTGTTTGTCTGGTTGATAATTCTCCGGTTAGTTATCGTGTCAACGAAGGTCAGCCTCGCCGCATTGCTCCAAAACACGCTAACGCACGTCTGAACGAACAGCCAATGGAATTCCTATCGAAGGTTGGACCCACGATCCGTCGGACGAAGCCCTTCTTGATCTTCTACCTGTTCTTGACTCACTACGGTTCACATCTGACGTTCGTCGTGTTCTTGGCCTCCGGACAGCGGGCGTTCTATCATGATGCTTGCTGTCCCTCATAGCCTCCTGACATAGACCTAAGATCTTAATCCGGGTTCTAGTTTATTCCAGCACCAACTTCATTATGCATCGATACCACCGCAAAGACTCTACCTACATATCACTCGAATGCCGTAATTTTAACATTGTACAATCCACTTCTTCCCGGTTTGCATGCGTCGATCGTGTGTCTTGCGAACTCGGTCATTAATATCAAAGGTACATGCTGTGGTGCAGAATGGTATTAAAACACAGTGAATGAAGGAGATGAAAGACATGCAAGACAACCTAATATAATATAACCAAAACAGAGGGAAGAGGTACGGAAAGCTACATGGCCAGAGCAGCTTGTAGCTCCCTGAGCTGACTTTCCTCGTCGTCTTCTGCAGCAGCAGGGACAGGTTGTCGTTGGCCTGAAAGAATATGCATCAGTCATTGCGGAAGATGACGCCTACATGAAGCGTACCTTCGACCCTTGTCCCTTCGGGCAAATGCACTGGAGCACGCTCTGCTCCGCTCAACCGCTCGTTTAGCTCGTCTTGCTCCAGCTCCTCTAGTTCCCTCGTCAACTCGTCCTGAGAGAAATTGATCAGCTCGATTCGGGGAGCAGTTATCAAGGAGCGTACCTCGTCGAGTTCCAGCCCAACGCCCGTTGGGTTTGAAAGCACCTCCGCGATCTCGTTCGCTAGTTCCCGCTGCTCGTTCACTGCCGCAATCGTTGCATCCACCTTATCCATATTCCTATGGTGGCTCCGTGAGTAACCCGTACCGAGGAGGCGACAACTGTGCGAGCTCACAGGTTCCCATGAATGACTTTCAATGCGTCTGAGGCCTTCTTCATGGCGGCCATTGTCTCCGCGTTAAGATTAGCAGACTCCAGGGTATTCACTTGCATCTCAAGCTGCAATCTTGTCCCGGCCAGACGATCTAGTTCCGCTTCACTCGCTTTCTTCCGCTTCAGAGCAGCTGTCGCAACTGTGATACGCCAAGAGAAACTATTTCAAGCTTGAGCCACACGGTATCAATGAGTAACCTCACCTGCTTTATTCGAAACGGCATTCGCTCTCGCCTTCTTCAGCTCGTCTTCAATCTTCTTCTGTAGGTACTCCTCCTTCTTCTCGATCATCTGTAGCTGCTGCCGTAGTGTGACTATCGCATCTCGTGCTGATTGCTTGGGATCGCGTCGGGCGCCAAAGTAACTCATCAAGCTGGCCATCATGGGTCCTGACTCGCGAGAAGTATGAAGAGGAGGAAGTTCGTGCAAAGAGGCAGTGAAAGAAAGGAGGAAGCGCCGCAGCAAAAGCGTTATGTGAGTCGAACGGAACAGTGGACTAACTCGATGATGCAACCCCGATAAGGCAAGTTCCGGTCACATCAACAACATTAGTCCCCGAGTTGCACTTGCAACCTGGCAATGGTATCTCACAACTCGGCTGTAAATACTGGTATATAGTAGGCGATGTCTACATTCTAGTCTCGACACAGCGAGGTTCCATGCGAGGTTCGGACTCATTCTATTTTGCGCTAGTCTTCTTTATCGTTACTAAAACAGCCATCAGGTGAACGGTACGTTGCGCAACATAGATTAGTAGCTCTTACCTCTCGTCATCACTGCGATCGTCAGAAGCTCCCTTGTCCGTAGTAAGGACCCGCCAGGCAACTCGACATATCATGCCAAACCAGATTATCTGAAGAATCTGGGCCGTAAAATCAGAAAGACAAGGCAAAAAATTTTGAAGAGCAACAGACCTGCAACGCTAATAGAGCCGCGAGGAAACCGATCCACGATGTCTCGTTCAGGTAGCGACCTTCCTCGGGCGACCATTTCAAGGGAATGAGCTTAGGAGCATCCTTGTAGGTGGAGATGATGGATATAAGGAATAGGACGTGGCGGGTGACGAGCCAGGAAATTAAGAACCATCCAAACGTCAGGTCGCAAGCAAATTGACTGATTTCGATGTAACGAATCATTTTTGCCAGCTGTAGAAAATTAGAGTCAGAAGTGAACGGAGGTGGTGGTCGGAACACGTACAGGTAGAAATATATCACACCAGTCCATGAGAACCATAATGAGGCAGCCTATGCGAGTGAGGTTGGAGAAGTAGCTAGTGACCATTAAAATGATTGTAATGACGTGGTGGGTCATCATCTGGACGTGGTCCTTGCGTCGCGCCTCAGCATTGAGGATTAGTACTTGATGCATGTAAAATGCGGTCTGCGTGAGGTAATAAAACTTGAGGGGACCAGCGAGGGGTGTATGTGGGTAACCTTGCCAAAGGGCAGTGGGGTCCAAGATGCGAGTCGGTAAATTGCGATGAACATACTGCAAACGCGATCGTCAGCATTAAGCGACAAGGGTAGGGAATGGCACGACGCACAAGTCCGTAGGACCATTGTAATGTATAGTATACAACCGACCAGCCCTGTTCGGCGAATCGGAGGACACTTCGGTGCATTCTTTTGAGTTCCTTGGAAGTGGGTTGCTCGGTTCCGTCAGTAGCACCACCATTCCCGTTCAACGTTCCGTTTACGAGCCCATTAGCATGGCCGTTTGAGAGTCCGTTAGACTTCCCATTCGCGGAAGCCGTCCGTCTTTTGCGATTTACCAAGTCTCTTGACAGCTTCCAATGTGCAAAAGGTTCAAAGACTCCCAGCCGTAGGGCATCGCGTAGTACGGCCATGACTGCGATGCAAGTAACGATAATACACGCATCGAGAAGGCCCGTCGTGTAATACGGAGAGTCGGGGAACGAGTCGGGATTTTTAGGCGGGTCTGTCGGATAGGAAAGAGCGAAGAAGGGGACGAGGTACGACGGAAGCCATTCCGTCGTAAAGAGGGAAGTCATCGGGGAGAACGGCACAGCCAACCAGGCTCGCGACAAAAAGTGCAGGAGCGACGGTGCTCAAAATTCTGTCGGACGTCGATGATCAGCCCACATTTAGATATAATTGAGAGCAAAGTCAACGAACATAGGGCTGGAGGAAAGACCGTTCGGGGAGGTTAAAGGAATGGCGGAGGCAGGGAGAGGACAAGGTCGGACGCTTGTTCTACTCGCGACAGCTCAGGGAACTCGAACAATGCCAGCTGCAACATTCGAGGCGAACAGGGTGCAGCCCATATGGATGATGCACCGTGGGAATCTGAAAAGTTCGCGACCTCGTCTCCGCCACAATCATGGCCTCCTCCTCAAACCAGCCCAATAGCACGCTCTACATCAACAACCTCAATGACAAAGTCAACAAAGAGGAGCTTAAGCTGCAGCTGTATGCCCTGTTCACAACTTATGGCAAAATCATCGACATCATCGCCTCCAAGAGCCAATCAATGAGAGGTCAAGCCTTCCTCGTCTTCTCAGATCTCGCGGGCGCGACATCCGCGATGCGGGCGTGTGAAGGGATGTTGTTCTACGAAAAGCCGCTCGTAAGATCATTTGTCTTTACCTCTGCACAAGCTCTCGGTTGACGGAACCTGTTCCAAAGCACATTGATTATGCTAAAACGAAATCGTATGCGACGCTGCGAAGAGAGGATCCGATGTTCGTTCCCCCGACTGCCGCCAACGGTAGGGTACTCGTGTCACAGGTGAAACGGCAACGAGAGGACGAGACCGCGGACGGGGAACGGATCGCGAAACGGGAAAAGGCTGAGGAGGACGAAGAGGAGATGGAAATTGACGAAGAGGAGGAGGCGGCGCATTCCCAAAGTACTACCCAAGCTCGTACGTCGTGTCCTTCTCATGCAGTGTACCGGTATATCATCGTCTTTTTTCCGCAGCCACGACCGCTGTACCAGCTACCTCGCAATATCCTTCAGCGCGTCTACTATGCACCAACCTACCGCAAGAGGTCACGGATGAGGTTCTCTCTGTGCTGTTCCAGCAGTATGTGACACGTCGCGTCTTCTGGCCTGTGCAGGGCTCACATTTCGCGTCAGGTACCAAGGCTTCCAGGCTACACATGTGACATGGGCTCCGACACCTAACGCCGCAGGCGCGAGAGTGAAGCTAGCCCAAGTAACTTTCGAGAGTCCGGACCTCGCCTCCGTCGCGAAAACTGCCTTGGATGGCTTCACGCTCAAAAAAGGCTGGGTCATGTCAGTGGCCTTCATTTGACAACATGAATATCCGAGCTTTCATTGTATGACAATGGTGTAATGATTTTCCTTCCTGTAAATTCTTTGTAGTGTGCAATGGTCCGTCCTCACCTGGCCGCTCACGGGTAAGCAACGCCTCTCGCGCTTCTGCAGCTCCATGGCTAAGTCAGGCTGTCAAGCGCCGCAAAGTCCAGATTGGAAGAGTACCACTACACTATTCTTCTGTCCTTGTCGTACGGACTGCCTCTGCCTCTCACTTGCGCAATGCTTTGAGAATTTCCTCGGCAACCCCGCGAGCCGACGCCGGATTCTGGCCTGTGATGAGTTGCCCATCGACCACGACATGGGGCTAGATTCCGCGTCAGCTTCCAACCGTCAAAGAACATCATAATGCACTCACCTTCCACGGCTCGGGGCCTTCTCGAACTTGCCCCCGAGCTCCTGGATCTTGGTCTCGAGCAGGAAAGGAACTTCCTAAAGCACGAGCTGAATGGTCTTTCCCTGTCCGTGCGTAAAGGGCACACTGACCTGGACTTTACCAACGGCCTCTTCCTCGGCGTTCGAGAAGCCCGTGATGCGTTTACCTGCGAATATTGATTTCCCGGACGCATCCGCGGCGCCAACAAGTGCCCTGCGGAGCGATCCGGATGAGTCGTCGTCTTTTGGCAGTAACGGGATGCATACGCTGGCCCGTGGCACACTGCGCTTATAATTTTCCCCGCTTGATACATCTGCATCGGCTTATCAGCAACGTTCATGGAGTTGAGCCGCTCTATATATACCTGAGACGCGAGGGCCGCGTTGTTCTTGTCAAACGCGAGGTCTAAGACCGGACCATGGCCTCCGACATAGAAAATCGCGTCGTAGTCCGCTGGGTTGACTTTGGCTATTTCTTTGGCCTTCTCAAACTTCTCCTTGACCTTGCCATCCTTAAGGAAATTGACGCTTTCGACGTCTTCTGTGAATTGCTACAGAGCCTTTGGGGAGGCAGACTCGTGCACTAAAATGATGTGGCTGACCTTGACACTGTTTGTATCGACCGGGGGGTTGGGTCCATCGGGCGCGGCAAATTCGATGTTGAAATGAGGCTGGAGCACCCAGTATGGGTGTGCGGCCTCGGGCAGATACCAGCCCTGGGGTTATCGGTCAATGGAACGTCGTGCTCCATCATTCTGCACCTCACCGTCGGATTACCGCTGAGCGTCCTGTTGGTGGAGGTATAGACAAAGAGTATGGAAGGCATTGAGAAACTACGTGGGTTCCGAAACGCCTCGACGGGCAGACTCCTCCTTTATATACTTCCGGTGTGTCAAAATCGTCATGGGATCGGAGAGACTTGGATAAGATAAGATCCTGACACGTTGATGGGCTTGACCCACGATATTCGGCAATCTGCGAGCCGAGTCTGATATCGACGTGCTCTCCTCATCGACCAGTGCACCCTCCAGCTCTCGACATCTGTCCTCATGTCGTCCTTCTTTGGCCTGTAAGCGTCTGCATACAGTATGAGTGCTGAGTATCCGTAACGTCTAGCGTGAACTCATATCAGGGGCAAGACCCGGACGTTCAAGCCGCGCAAGGATGTGCCGGAGGGGACGAAGCAATATCAGCTGAGAAAGTATGCCGAGGCAACGTTGGTGAGAGGGTCACGCGTAGGCAGACATGGATGATGGCTTATCCGATTCATGGGATTTCTAACGCGTCCAGGGATCCGGCAACCTCAGATTGGCGGTGCAACTGCCTGAAGGGGAGGACACGAATGAGTGGCTCGCGGTGCATGGTATGTGGCGAATCGTCGAGCACACACGCCCCCGTTTATCTATCAATACCAAGCCGTCGACTTTTTCAACCATTTGAATATGCTGTACGGCACGGTCACAGAATTCTGCACGGCGCAGGAGGTACGGAGGTTACTATATGCCAGACTACCTGAAGCTGATGAGACTGATCGCACAGTGCCCGATCATGTCTGCTGGACCGCGGTCTGTTACCCACTTCTGAGGATGCGAGGATCGTTGCTGACGCGAACGAAACAGGTACGAGTACCTATGGGAAGACGGCGTAAAGTACAAGCGACCCACGAAACTCCCGGCTCCGGAATACGTCGATGCCCTGATGAACTGGGCACAAGGTTTGCTGGATGATGAGAGCGTATTCCCAAATAAGATCGGTGGGTCGGGTCACTGCGCGATTTCCATCTCGTCCCCCCTGACATTTTGTGTGTTCAAGGTGTACCGTTTCCCCGCAACTTCCGTGATACTGTTCGGACCATAGTCCGCCGTTTGTTCCGAGTATATGCGCATATCTACAGCAATCACTTTGACCAGATATGCGCCCTTGGAATTGAAGGTCCGTCCACAAAGCTCCGTACCTCATGTCCTCTCATTTCTGACGGCCCGCATGCTTTGCACAGCACACCTTAATACCAGCTACAGACACTTCTTCTTGTTTATCAATGAGGTACGTACTCATTTGTTCACAACAAAACGCATCACAGATTGACCTATCTACGTACAGTTTGATCTGGTCGATAAGAAAGAGCTTGCACCGCTAGACGAACTTAATGATGCAATTCTCGCGGAGGATAAAGCACGATGACTCGTAACCTCACGACGATGTACTTCTATTCGTATATACCTTGCCATGCGACCTATACCCTTGGAGTATAGATGGGAGTTCCCCGTCGCCACAATGAGTCTGGCAACGGTGGCAAATTTGATCGCCGTTTGTGACGTCACCAACGCGTCGTCCATGTCCTACCAAGGTTTCGAGGAAAACTTGGCATCGCCAACGAATGAAACGAAATACGAAAAACGGTCCCCAAATGCGTGTATACTGAGAACAGCGGTGTTTCTACAACGATCAAGATACGTGTATGTCCCGATCTGGTGATACAGACTGCGTGGATTTCGATTAAAGAATAAAATTAAGGGTTTTGGGTATTGGGTCCAGGCAGTCGGATGATTGGATATACGTGCGGGTGAATATAAGCGTGAGCTAGTGGTACAGATTTTTTGCGATGGGCGGAAGCGATGATCGCTGGCGGGAATACAGGGTTCATATGCGAAGTGTGCGTCCAGCAAGGGGATGCGACGTTACTGCGGCCTGGAGGCAGAACAGATGCAGGATTTTGGATGACCACGGTCCTGAGCATACATCGAAACGGATATCAAATTGTCCGCTGGAGTTAGTAAAGACGTTCAGAAGTTCGGCATGGTTAAATGTAAACTGAATTAGCCTACCTTGACGATGGACCACTGGATGACGAGAGTTTTAATTCGATCTCTGAGGGCTTGCTTGCAATCGTCGCAACCGAGGTGTTCCTCCAAAGGCCGCAGCGCTGACTCCATGGTGCTTGTGGAGAGGTCTGGACAATGCACGTCGGCGTCAAACATGCACCCGGAAACAGAAAAAACATACCAGGTCTTGCGTCCCATGCTAGATACGCTGAGGCAAGGGCCCAGGCCCTGGTCAGCTTCTTTTGGTCAGCAAAGTCGCACCATTGTGTTGGCGGATGTGGATGTGGAGGCGAAAGTAGAACACGCTTCAACGCGTCTGATCGACCGAAATGCAGGAAGAAGAGGCGTTTGAGGTAGACGGGGCCCATGGCTTCCGCCATTTCGTCCGTCAAGGAGGAGAGAGGGAAGGAGAGGAGATGCGAAGAGGTTGAGACAGCTAGGTCATAGAGATTGAAGGCTGCGGCCAGGGTGTAGAGTTCAAGGGGATAAAGGGGGGCCTGGGAGAGCAGGACTGTGTAGAGAGGCGCAGCAGGCAGGATACGTGATTCTGGATGTATTCCGTAGAACGATAAACGTCTGACTGCGGTACAGAGGTGAGAAAAGGAGGGCGTGTAATGTGCACAGGACATGTCGTATATGGTATGCAGTATTATGTTCAGCACTGTCGAAGTCTCAGGAACGTTAAGGATCGAGTCCTCGCCTTTCGATGCTGGGGGTGGAGGAAGCAAGGAGTGAAAGCCATTGTCGGAAGCGCCAAGAAGCAGATGAGAATGAACGTAGAAAAAGACACTGTCAGATGAAAGAAGGACGACGTCTGGCTCGACGGGCTGAAGGTTTGAGCCCGGATAAAAGGTGGTCGATACAGATACCAGCGTGCCTGGTTCTGACGGATCGTCTTGCACGGGAGAACCGTCGTTGGACAACTTGGTTCACGGTGAGCGACGGCTGGCATGGAGAGAGAAAAGAGCTTACAGGAGGGGTGGGGACCTGGGCGTTGAGGTTGGCAAGCTCTGAGCGGTCGTTACGCTTGTCGGGGAAGGCAGCGCTGAGGTCGAGGGGGTCGGCGACATACTGCAGAACGTTGTCCCAGTCCGCATGGTCCATGGCGGCGAAAACTAACGGTGCTGCCAGGCTTCATGATACATTCATAGACAGCGCATGCAGTCTGCGATTTGATGCCATCTTATCTAAGCCAGGCCATGACATCATCCTTGCCTCCTATAGACCGTCTTGGTCGCGATATCCACCTCGTATCCACCTCTATTAGTCAGTAACTACTATTAGCATCAACCTACTCTACGCCCTGTCGCGATCCAGCTTCGCCTGCTTGATACTGTGGATCTCCTCCCGCTTTCCAAAGTTAGAGTCATGCAGTTCCTGCATCACTGCCTCAGTCGTAGTCCCAGCGAACCGCAGTGACCCCACTCACCATCTTAGCAACTCGTTTCGCTGTCGAGACCTTGTTCAGCTTCTCCAGCACTGTCTCCTCCGGAAGAATCATCTCAGTCAACCTCGTTTCTGATATTCTGATCAGAGAGCGGTTCGGTTCCAAGAGGTTGAACGCACGTACTGATCCGTTCTTCGATCTTCAACACCCGCTCCTCATCACGTTCCGTCACGAAGCTGACCGCCATACCTCCTCGTCCTGCACGTGCTGTTCTACCGACCCGATGCGTGTACTCCTCAGGTTCGCTTGGCATATCCCAGTTGATGACTATCGCCACTTCCTCGATATCCAGTCCTCGCGCCCCAACGTCCGTTGATATCAGCACAGGCACAACGGAAGCGCGGAAGAGTGACAGCGAATTCAGTCGCTCCCGCTGCGTCAAGCGCGAATGCAAAGCTGTGCTGCGTATCGATAACGACTTGAGCAGGTACGTCAGGTATGCTGCTGTCCGAGCACGCGCACAGAAAATGATCGTGGGAGGTGGTTGCTCGGGTGCTTCGTCCTCATCGTTCGCCGACCTTTTCTTCTCTTTCTGCCGACCTTGCGGCTTCGTTTTCCGCGAAGATTTCACGGGCTCTGGCGGCGCACGCCGCATATGCGCAATGGATTCTGGTGGATGGCAAAGTAGATAGTACAGGTAAGGTTCCCGAACGTGCGATGGCACGAGAAGATAGTGTTGTTGAAGGGTGGATACCGTCTCGACGCTGCCAAGGTATGAACATCACCGCACGCGGAGAAATATGACATTGTACGTACGTCTCAGTCATCCGATGAATAAAGGGCTTCTGCTTGCCTGGTCGTGGTTGAGCGTTGGCCAGTGTTTCGATTGAGGGTGTCAGCGTCGCTGTGAATAGACATGTTTGTCGATTCTGTGGAAGGACCCCGAAAAGATAGGCCAGCTCCGAGGCAAACGTCTGCGTCAGCAGGCGATCAGCCTCGTCGAGAACCTGTCCGCCTCATGAACAAAGTGCTCTGACTGGCTCAAATCCTCGACGTACCAAAAATTTCACTCGCGATAGATCCCATTCTCCGCTGCTGCTTCGTAAATGGTCCACGATGCGACCAGGGGTAGCGATGACCACATGTGGCCGGTCTCTGAGCTCTAGCGCTTGGGCCATCATGTCCATGCCGCCGACCACGACGGCGGTGCGAATGTTTAGCGAAGGACCCAGCACTGCAAACTGTTCAGAGATCTGGAATGCCAGCTCCCTACAGAAAAAGCAGCGTTAGGAAGTGCTTGATTGAACCTGGTGAAAGCCTCACGAGCCTCGTTGGCGTCAGTACCAGCGCAAAGATTCCGTAAGGATCGACCGAAAGTTTCTGAAGTATGGGTAGAGCGAACGCGATGGTTTTCCCTGAACCCGTTTTCGCGTTCCCAATGCAGTCTCTGCCTTCAATAAGTTTCCATGTGAGTCGGAGCCTCGCAGCAAGGAGCGGTTCGGGCAGTACCTGCGAGCAAAGGGGGTATACAAGCTGCTTGTACTTCAGTTGGAGTCCGAATGGACATGGACGAAAGGGCAGCCTGCAGTGGCCCAGATATGCCCAAGGAGGTGAAGGTGACGGCTTTCGATTCCGTAGGTTGCGTGGTTTCTTTGAACTGATTCTGTTGCCTGCTCTTCAAGGAGGAGCCGAAACGATCTTGGACCACCAGAAGCTCGCGGGGGTTCGCGTCGGCTTCGTCTGCGTCTGCATCGTCATCGTCATCGTCATGATCATCGTCCCCCTCCCCCTCATCGTCCTCCTCGTCGTCGTCCTCGTCGTTCTCATCGTCGTCTATACTCCGCTCCTCGTCACTTGAGTCCCCATCCCTACTTTCTGTTCGATTGGCTTTAACCTTGCCGAAGGGCGCATCATCGGAATCCGACTCCGTGAGGAGAGACAGCCTAGCTTTCTTTCTTCTTGGTTCTTCTAGCTTCCGGAGGAGGTCATCAGCGCTGAGCACTGCACGTTTCGTCCCAGTCATTGGATGCCGAACAGAGAGTGGCCGGGAATGGCAAGACCTAAAAAACTTGTGATCGGAGATCACGGACCGCCACAATGGGGGCGTCGGCTTCTGATCCAAGCATGTACAAATAGCGCGGAAATTTGAATTTTGGTGACGCGTCAGGGTTCGCGCTTGTCTCGCTTGCGAAGAACCACTGCAAACTTGCCTTCTCGAAGATCAATTTGCTCTTGCGATTTTTCAAGCCCCCCAGGTCGCTCTCAAGCTTTGCCTGGCAATCCGATTTCGAACGATGCCAAGTGCCAAATAAATGGACATATCTAGCCCGGAGTGAACTTATCACTCCCGACCAGTTCGGTCGTCCTTGAAGGGCTCACTCATTTACCACCATGAAGAAAACGATCGCCCCCTTCACTGCGCAGCTTGTCACCTTCGAGACAGATCTGCCTTTCCTGGAGGTCATCGCGCGACTCGATCGCGAAGTGAACAAGCCGGGCTCGCTCGAGTTTCTGTCCAAGTTCAGAACAGTCCAAACGAAAGAGGAGATTGTAGAGCTGATAACTGGTATCACAGGCGGCAATGACTTTCTGTGAGTGCTTTTCATTCCCTCTGAAGGGTCTCAATCAAATTGAAGGCTGTGTAGATATTTTATGGAGATGAACCACAGCAAGTGGATGAATATCTGCCAGGGAGGCAACAACCGAGCTGCAGTGGTTTACACGATAGGCAACCCTCTCACGGCAGAGACCTTCATGCGACACGACATTCGCAGCGGCTACGGCATTCCTCCCCGGTTGATGGTAGTCCAGAACGCCGACGGTCCTGGCACGAGCGTGCTCTATCAGCTACCATCTTCGCTCCCGTTTGTCCACGATTCGAATAACCCTGAGCTTCGGAAGGCCATCTTGTTGGTGGATGAGAAGCTGGAGGCAATGTTGACACGCGTCACTACCGAGTAGCGTAGCCCTGAATCACCTTGGTTGATCAGTCAGGTCATTTGTGGGCAAGTTGAGCGCAGAAGATCCTAAATTGAATGTCTTATAATACATGCAGCGGGAGATGCGAGCCTTCAGCTTCAGACACGAAGCACAAGTAGAAATACAGAAGAACAAACAGATGGGATAAACTATGCTACAAATCGTCAAGGAGCCGTGAAGGTTTGCGAAGGGATTTACAGGGTGTAGGACTTCGTAACGTCCGGAAGAGACGTATGAAGATGCCACCCTTCATGCAAAGCGGAGAGGTCAAAATTGCTGAAGAGATAGGAGTCGCCGGTGAATGAATAGTCTTGCGGAGCGGGTAGTGGTGGGATGTCAAACGTGCATGGTTCGGCGGAGTATAATGACCCCAGAAAAGAGTCCGGGAAGTGATGCGAGCTTGTCGAGTCTTGTTCCACGGAAGAAATCGCAGGATAGGAAACATTTAGCGTCGGGAAGGGAATGTTGATCTCGGGCGTGGGCTGGGACGTCTGGGCTGGCGACACGGGTGAGGACGGCGGGCGGACGTGTCCAAATGTGGCAGTTGTTGGTGTCTATCAGGATACGTCAGATGAAGCAATAGATGGAAAAGAACCGAGCGCCGCTCACGATATCGAGATCCTTCAGGTAGTTAGTTAGGCCAGTCTCTGACGCCGCAGATGAAGGGCGAGTGAGATTGTGTCCTGTCAATGCACGTGCCTTCTCTTGTGGCGTGTTGGTGGTGAATCCGAGGGAAGTGGAAGGTCGCCGAGGAGGGACCATATGAGGGAAGGAATACTGGGGGAAGAATGGTGGCAAAGGCGACTCTGACTTGTGCTCATGCCCTGGAGGTGACAGCGATGGGAACGGAGACGTTGGCACGGAAGCGGGAAGCTGGGTTTCCTCAGCCTGCGAGCCTGGACTCTGCTCGGGCGGTTCCTTATCCAAGTCGCGGCTCCTGTTCTTGACTCGAGGACGCCTGCGTCGTGCCGGGCTGGCGGTAGGGCCAGTGATACGTGCGTATTCTTCCCGAATCTGCCGGATGCGCTCCTCTCCTTCAAGCGCATTGGGTTCGGCGTCAAGACGACCCTTGGCTTTCGGGCGACGAGAACCGCGCGGCGCCGGAGTGAATTTATAGTCAGGGTTACACTTCCGGTGCTCGATCAAAACTTGAGCAGCTTTATCTTGCCACTGCGCTTTCTCTTCCGGGGGCAGAAGATTCCAACACTGACCAGCAATGCGACTGAGATTTTGTTGGCGGCGTTCGACATGAGACGGTATGATCCCTCGTTTGAGGAAGTCAGACCGGTAAAGCATGAACGCGTTGGGAGGACGAGGAACATGAGCGCGTTGCGATTTTTGTGATGACGAGGTTGACGTCGAATCGTGCGAGTATTCAAAAGGCTGGTCGAGGAGGAACTTCCCAGATAGGCTGCTTTCCGGCTGAGGATAAAGAACGGAGGATTGCTGGGAGTCATCTTGCCCGTTACCTCCTGCGCACGACGAGAAGGTGTGGAAACTCAAGGACGCATCAAAGGTTCCCGCGGCCTTTGTAAATGTCCAATCGCCGAAAGTAGAGTCTTCAGGCGTGGAGAGGGGCGCTGGCGGAGAGGGGGGCATCATGTAGAGTCGTGAACGTGGGGAAGAGTCGCGTTCCTCCTCCTTCACTTCAATTCTATGTTAGCACTTAGTCCGGGAGCAAGTGGCTGCAGACTTACAATTTGATTCCATTTTAGGGCCACCGAGAGTTTGAAAGCGTAGCAAGATTTGAGCGGCTAGATGATGACGAAAATAAAGACATATTTCTTTGCCTTATATACGAGCAGCCGCCCGACGGTCCAACGACAAACAGTCGGAGCATCCGCGCTCAGCAATCAACATGAGGATCTTTCGCAAAGGGCTTGCGCCTGTGAAGCGGGGAACGAGGCTCGTCGTTCAAAGGGAGGTGCAATGTGACGGGGAATACGCATCCGCCATCATGTGATCAAGACATAGCAACTCTCGCCTTTGCGGCACATCCCGACAACACGTTTTGCGCAGGTCTGAAGCCGAAGGGAGTGATAAGGTCGACGTGGGAATGATTGGAAGTCTGTAGACGCACCAAGAACAACGTCATACTTGTGGATGCCGGGGAAAATGCATGGCGCTGAAATGGGCGACAGGTATATTGACTGTTGAAGGCATTGTGGTGGACTTGAACAGCTCAAGTTCACTGTCATATTTATCGTTCAGCGTTGAGAGAAAGCCTCGTGGCGGAGCCACTCCTCTGGAGGATCAACACGAGGCGGCCATGAGTTTCGGGCACATGTTCTCGCAGATCAGAGGTATCCACTCGTTGAACATGGTCGATGACGATGGAAAACAACCAAACTCTATGATATCGGATGTAGGGAGCCTACAGTGATAACGCAGGTCAGAAACTCATCGTAGAGTGTCCACGCGAAGGCTTACAGTATAGCGACATTTCGACGAAGCAGCCCTTTCTACTCAAGAGTGGTCCATCGCACATCTCCAGCTGCCTTTCGTACGCGATTCATCACAGCCAATCCTTCTCGGTCTTCTTCCACTTCCTCAATAAGCATGAGGTCGACACCTTCCTGCTCGAGGGTAAGCAAGCCATCGAAAAGCCGGTGCGCTGAGACCGATGGTTCCGCTTTCAGTCCGAGTGGGTAGCGGGACCATTCGAAGCCATCCATGGGTAATGTATCCCACAAACGAGAATCTGCAGGAGCCAAGACACCAATTTTGCGGGTCCGATCCGTCCTGAGTGATTCCAAGAAGGTGGAGGCTGAGCTATGCGACTGTCCAGCAGGTGGGCGCGACGACGTCATCAAGAGAGTCAGGGGAACGGAAGGTGAATAATGTCTATATTTCATGCCCGGGGTCGTTGGAGCCTGTTCCATCTCCTCGTCCATGTAATCGCGGCGATGCACCAGAACATCAGGAAGGTCAGCGCGATCGTGCACTTCCTCCTCCAATACGCGCCGAATATCCTCCACAGTAATCCCTCCAGGACGCAAGACGCGTATCTTTCCGTCTTCATGAAGCCCATCCACCACCGTGCTTTCGAGCCCAACCTCGCAAGCGCCACCATCCAGGATGATGCTGATCTTGCCGTTAAGATCTCGAAAGACATGATCTGCTCGTGTCGGGCTGGGCTTTCCGGACGTGTTCGCACTCGGAGCTGCCAGCGGAGTATTCGCCACAGCGATCAACCCTCTTGCGACTGGGTGCGAGGGCATTCTTATGGCTACGGTGGAGTGGCCAGCGGTGATGCTCGTAGGGACGACTGCAGCATTCCTCGGAAATAGCAAAGTCAGAGCCCCTGGCCAGAAGTGCTTTATCAGGGCCTGATAAGCTTTTGACAAGACATAACCCTCCGGCAGTAATGTGTGTAGCATCTTGAACGACGCGACATGAACGATCAAGGGATTATCCGCGGGACGACCTTTGGTGGCGAATATCCGGTTCGATGCAGTTGTGCTCAACGCCATTGCTCCTAGTCCGTAAACCGTTTCCGTCGGAAAGGCGACAGGCTCCAAGAGGTCGACGAGGTGGTGTGAGGCTTTTTTCAGAGCATCTAAGGTATCCGGACAAGTAATGTCTGGCCTGTCTGAGTCGGGCAGAAAGTGAATGGATGAGGGGTCACATTTGAGAACCTGCGTCGAGACTGGAGTCATGAATTGGGAATACGTGCGTTTCACCGTCCTCCAAAAATTTGACAAGGTCACAAACATCGAGTTGTTGGCCACTGTTTGTAGCCCTGTAATTCAATTCTTACATATTGCGGACAGCACACAGAGATAAGATTGAACATTCTGAACTCGACAACTTGTGCAAATCGATGACTCGAGGTTACTGCCTTCGAAACCACGCGTCTCCACCGCACGATGTTGAAACGGGGGCTAAGCGGACCAATGACACGAAGAAAGGTGCGACGGAGCGTGAAACTACTCAGGAGTCAGAGGGTATGATGCATAAGACTAGTTGAAAACTTGGACTATCAGGTGTGGAACATCGGCGAGGCAGAGGAACATGTCGCAAGAAATGCAGGGGGAGGAGCCTGGCTTGTCCCGTCGTCTTGGTTGCTCTCGCTGGAGCTGAAGATACTGGACCTCCTTCAGTCGTTCCCATGGATGTCAACTCATATCAAGTTATCCGTCATGCCGCCACCGGGCCAACCGTCATGGATCGTGCAAACCGAGACAGCAATTATCCTGAGGCGACCGGCACTGCCAGTGCCTCGCGCAGTGAGTTTACTCATGCAGTGAGGTCTTGAGCGCAAAATGCCTGCAGGCGAAGAACCAAGAGAGGGAGATATTAGAGCGAATCTATATTTTCAGTATACTCAACGTGAGGTAAAGAGCCATCTAAGCTGACTCTGGTTTGTGAACCGAGGGCATATCCAGGCCGACTCTACGGGCTGTCGCCTTGATCCGCTCTTGGGCCGTAAGATCGACCAAGGGATTGTACCGTTCGAGCAGGAGCTGGAGCATATTATGGTGCCAATTATCAGACACTGGTCATAGTAAACGGGTCATAAGCTGACCTTGTGTTCCCGCTGAGACCGGAGGAACAATAGGGCATTCCGCATGTCCTGCAGAATGACCGGGTCGCCAGATTTTTGGTATTGGGCCGCTATCGAACGAAAATTGGACACGAGGGTCTTGTTGGATTTTCGTGGCGTGACAGCCTAATTCACGGGATGAACTAATAACACGACGAGTTGCTAAAGGTAGCACTTACCGACTTTCTCAACTCCCGGAGGATGCCACGATACGCGTGAGGGAGTTCTGTCATCGCGACCTTGGGCTCGTCGGAGTCGGTGGTGTGTACAGTACGAACTGCAAGTGCCGAGATGGTGAAACACGTGTACTGGGCTATTTTTGGCCACAACACTGATTGTTCACTCAGCCATACACTGGAATCGCCCAAGGCATTGTTCGCTCTCCTTGATCACTGACTGACTGGCCATGACGACCGACAAGATGTGTACGACAATTGCCGCCCGGGCCAGCCTCGGGCCAAAGAGGAGCAGCGGGTGGCCGCTTTGACCTCCGTTATGCAGCTATTTAATGTGGCATTCTTCTCTCCAACCGCATCATCTCCTCCTCCTCAAGTTTAGTTCTGACATATCCACCCCGAGCCTTGTTCGCGATGCGTGTTGCCTGGAACCAGTCTCCCGACACAGCTAAGGTGAACGCTGCCGGAACCATCTTATCGCCTTCCACCCCGCTGACAATAAGCAGGGTCCAGCCGATGCTGCACCTCAGGGAGGGCGGCGAAGCTCCAATGCTCGTACCAGAGCCAATCCTCCTACTCAGCGTAAACGTGCTTCAATATCGCAGCAAAAGAGGGAGGAGAAGCTTCACGCAGTTCAAGAGGCGAAGAAGCGGAACACCGTCAAAACCGGCACGGACAAAAGCCAAGTCAAAGTGCGGCGCACGTTCCCTTTCGTATATGTTGGAAATGTACGTGCACTTATATCTTTCAAAATAACACACCTCTTTGACGTATTCACTTCCCCGATAGCTAAAACCTTCCATCACGGAGGAGAGGTTGCGAGCACTGTTCGCACCATGCGGTCCTATCTTCCGCATTGGAATCCGCTGTAGCCGTGGACAGGCTGTGACCGTCGGTGTACCCGTTCCAGAGAACGTGCTTACTCCTCGTGACCGGCAATACGCCAGCATCGAGTTTCATGACCTCGAAGCTGCCAAACTTGCACTGCGCCTCAACGGGGCGATTGTTGACGGACTCCAGATCGTGGTATGCTCACTGCGGCGATGAAGCGTAGAATCCTTCCTAACCCTTTTTTCTTTAGGTTTCGACGACTCCGGCAGATCTACCTGAGGTTCAGGATATCGTCCAAAGTAAGTTTCTCTATCTCTTACCTAGTTCTCAGTCCTAAACCACACTCAAGCTCGGATTGCGCAAAAGCAAGGAAACAACGGATTACTGGAACACTTCCGACGCAAGCTTAGATCTCAGTGCGTCGACCTTGCGAAACCCAATGACGACGCATGCTCACCCCTCACTTAGACCGGTGCCTGCCGAAGCCACTGAGCAATTTAATCCTCAAGATCGTCATCGAATCTTTGGTTTCTCTTTCGCGAAATGTTTGGCTTAGACAGTCAGAAGTTCTTCGCGTTCGTGTATTCACCGCCGATGTATATGGACCCATGTTGTAAAATTCTAGGATGATGTACTTTATGGATATCTTGTGTTTTATGTGTTATGCCGCAGTATGCAGTTGTATGTTTACAGTTCCCCTGTTTGATGGGTTCTAGTCTGCCAGCGCGTGTGATAGATACGACCACTCTCATTCCACGGTTGTAAGTCTTCCACTCAGACATTGTTCCTGCCAGCTGCATGGAAGCTGCGTAGTTACCTGCTCACTACGACCGTCGGCGGTAAGATCAATATCCTCTTCAACTGTCAGAGATCACTAGCTTACCAACCGCTGCCAAACCATGTTTTGAATCCCTCGTTCTTTGATTGTTGCAAACCAGTTGCCATCTGCCTACTTAAACCATGGCGAGGAGCGCAGCCTTAAACCCTGCCTCCATGCCTTTCTTCCCTGGGGGACTGCGCGGCGGAGAGGACGACGGCAGCAGCGGGCTGGGATTTGGATTCCGCCATCATACATTCCGCGAGCAAGACCGCAACTCGATGTCTTCTCTTTCCATCTCGCCTTCGGAATACCGTTCTGCGAAGTCCTCGCCTAGCCCGCCCCTGGATCACCAGGACCCGAGGTCAAATCTGTTCCCGGAGCTGAACGAGCGGCCTCGACAATCGCCAACATTTCGTCAAGTCGACGCAGGCAGGCCTCACCCGGGTATAGAAAACAGGACGGTCAGAGAGTCCAGCCTGATTGGAAGCTTGGACACGTTGCCAGAAGGAGATGACAACGTAGAAACCCCTGGGCCGACCTCTGGAGGAAGCGGGTCCCAAACCCCAGCTGCGTCATTCTTTTCCTTGCAGCAGCGAGGTCGCGAACACATATCCACGCCCCCTGTGCCCATCAACCAGAACGGCACGCCGTCGTACGGTGGCCATACGTCTTCGTCGCCTGTATCCTCTCTGGATTCTGGTAGCCAGTTCGCTCCCAGCGGAGATCATCCGGCGCAGAACTTCGAAACTCAATTGAAGGCCTCGCCTTTGATTCACGACATTTTAAGCCGGTTGGTACAATGCGAATACGCAACACGAGAGATTCAACGTGACCTCGGTGACTTACACCACAAAGTCACCCTGCTGGTGGAACGGTCGCTGGGAAACCACTCTCAGCCGGAGTTCAAAGATCCCTTTGCTCCCGCGAACACCAACGGCCACAGCTTCTCATCTCCCCCGCCGACTGGCCCTAGGCTGAATGGTCCTAGACCTTCATTGGGTAACATCGCTCCCAATCAACCGGCTCCTGCTGATGATATATCCGCGATTTCTCAACGCTTGAATACCCTTACATCGTCTGTTGGGCAACTTCTCGCCATGCAAACACAGCAATTACAAACCGCCAACTCCGATCCACGCAGCAACTCCATTGCGGGTTTGAATACCCACCCTGTCGACATTGCACCCAATCAAACAATGCCGCCTCCCAACGTATCCAACTCAGCGATG
This sequence comes from Lyophyllum shimeji, assembly GCA_026008595.1. Lineage (NCBI taxonomy): Eukaryota > Fungi > Basidiomycota > Agaricomycetes > Agaricales > Lyophyllaceae > Lyophyllum > Lyophyllum shimeji. Next base: position 1,478,044 of record BRPK01000001.1, on the reverse strand, counting down.
CTTGGTCACGGATTACCCCTTCGGCTTGAAATGAGGTCGTCTGCCCGCCATCCAAATCCTCCGCTGCGTACCTGGTCTGCTGGAACACTCGACCTACCTGTGCGCCCTTCCGACCCCAACATTGGTCGACAAGAGAATATTGTCAGGGACAAACGTCGTTCGGTGACTGCTCTACTACGTCGTGATTCATCAGGGGTATGTCCAATCATCCGTGACATAGAACCGTGCTTACGCCGTTTCAGGTTCTGGATGTCCAAGGCGACAATTGGGCAAGTGGTTCGCCTCGAGACGCAGGCCCTGTTATATCCAAGTGGGAACAACTGTCCCTCACGCCTGAACTTCTCCGGTCTTTGAATAAATTTGGGTGAGATCACTCCCAATCGTTTGCTCCTTCTCATTTGCTGAGCTCATCGACTTCAGTGTTGGTCCTCCGAACAAGATCCAACAACGAGCGCTACCATTCCTTTTACGGGGCTCCGACATCATCGCCCAAGCACCTCCGACACAGGAAAGAATCGCTGCATATGTGATACCAGCCATCCAAATTGCTGCTACAACCATGGCGGCTCGGACCCCCAATCGTGGACCAATTGCTATCATGATCTCCACCACCGTCGATCAAGCAACCCAAGCACAACGCATGATCCGAGACCTCGGCGGACCCATTGGGGTCAGGTCCGCTCTGGGTGTAGGCGCGACCTCCGCCAATAACGATCTTACACAAGAACTGCGACTCCTGCAACAAAACATGCCACACATCATTTGCGGTACTCCTCAGAAGCTGCATGCCCTCTTCACTTCCCCAGGTGGGCTTCCAGGTTCAGAAGTACGCTTCCTCGTCTTGGATGAAGTCGACCAGCTCATCGCGCGTAATCTTCACGACTTCGTTTTCAACATCGTGAAACTTCTTCCGCCCCCTCGCTCCCGACCGGCGGGCTCAGGGACACCCAACTCCAGCTCGACTCCTAGCACCGTACCTCAGATACCCTTCAACAACACCAATATCGAACCGAGTAACGGCATCGTCTCTCCTCTACAAAACCAAGGCCGTAGATTCTCCACTGTATCAACATCGTCACCTGCCCCTCCGGAACCTAACACAAGTGGACCTCCGACGATTGAACGCCAAACTGCCCTCTTCTCCAACACCGTCCCTCAGGACGTGCTCAACCTTGCATCCGCCATTCAACTTCGGGAACCCGTCCGGGTTCTTGTCCGACGCGATGGAAACGTTTCACACGCGGACACGAGCCAGAGCTCTCGAGGCCTCCGCCAATTCTATCTATACTTGGCGTTCACAGCTGGCGGCAGAGCGGATCCTACTGCTGTAACGTTAGGCGGCGGGCTTGGCATAATCGGGTCCGGAAGAGGAGCTGCCACGAGTGCTGAGACAGTCCAGGCCAGAGAATGGAAACTCGACGCACTCGCGGATCTTTTCGACGATGTGGAGGTGACTCATGCCATCGTTCACGTCGGCGGAATGACCGCGTTGGATTCGGTCGTGTACAAGTTAGCAAGCCGGGGCTTGGAAGCCGTCCCTCTGGTAAGAGTTCGCCGATAATGTATGGCATGGAATTTTGACTAACCATCCTATGTAGCATGGTGATATGAACGCCGGAACTAAGCTGGCTGCCCTGAATAAGTTTAGGAACCCCAATTCCCTCATCATGAGGCCGGCCACAAAAGTCCTCGTAGTGTACGACGTCCAAGTGAAGACTCCGGATGTATCTCACGTCCCTCTCATTATTAATTATGGTAAGCTTCTTCCAGCATTGCTTAGGAGGGTGAGGGTTGTCGATTAACACGATGATTCACAGACCTTCCCAAAGCTGTTGAAGAATACGCTCATCGGTTGGTACATTCATCCTTCATTAGCTTTTACTGAAGTAATTCTGGCTTTAGTGTTTCGCCCGCGATCGCCAATAACTACGCACGTGCGGGTGTCGTTGTAAATTTCGTGACTGCCACTGGCGGAGACGTTGAGATGTTACGATCCATAGAATGCTTCTACAAGTTGAGTATCAAAATCTCATGTCCGAAACATCGCTAAGATCGTCCTGTTTCAGGATCAAATGCGTGAGTGTCTCTTCCACCAACCGCAAAGGCCCTATTGATTATGACGTTTCTAGCCTGAAGTTCCCATGAGTCTTCGCGATGTCATTTAACCCTATGACCCTCAAATATCCTTGTATCCCTATTCACCTCTGCTGTTCTTCTGGCTTCCCGCTATACTGCACCACATCACTGTTGGATACCCTTATATCGCACCCTCCATCTCTACTGAACCTGTCTCCTCACCACGTATATTTTGTGTCCTTATCACCTTGTCATCATGTTCCCGCACATTGTATATCAGCTTTCCTTCCGCTCTTCTAGTCATTGGAATTATTGTTACTCCTTAGCCAGTTGAACAATCAGTATTTTCAGTGTACCATCCTCACTACAGCTTGCGAGCCTCGTTGGAACGTCAGATGTCGTCGGCTGCCAGGACAGTTGGTGAATTTGACCAATGTGTGCGTTCCTAGAGTCAGGCGTTAGCATTCCTGTAGTTGATCCTCGACTGTCACGAACCTCGAAGGTATCGTCATGTCGTGACTCCATGGGGCGGGGGACGTCTGTGGAGCGGAATAGATGAGGATTTCCCCACTTTCTAACCCGATGGCAAGTCGACGCCTGCAGCTGCAAAGGTTAATTGCGAGTCATGGTGCTGCTATTCTCGTGACACTGACGGATGCATCGTGCTCCCCGGAGCGAAAGCAACGGCAGTCCCGGGAGCACTGATTTTAATGGTCTCCACAGCCTCCCACTTCTTTCCCTCCGCTTGTCGCCATATCTTGACCTGAAAGGTGTGTTAATCGAAAAGTGAAGGGCAAGGAGGCAATCAGGCTTACGGTCTTATCCCGAGACGCAGTCGCGAAGATATCACCTTCGGCTGCCCAGGCACAATCCCATATAATTCGTCCATGGGACTTGTCGGCTGCAACCGGAATGAAACCTGCGTAGTATTTTCAGTCGGTCAGCATTTATCGCACGGAGCGAACGGAGCGACCGACCACCACTGTCTTGAACTTCGAACAACCTCCAGGACCTGTCCCTAGAAACAGACAAAACAAATCTCTCGTCCGGACTAAATGCTATCCTTGTCACGGTCAAGGAGTGACCTTCCAGGGGCCGCCCGACAAGCTGGTACTTCGTTGTATCATAAACCCGGACAACAGCGTGTTCAGGCGTCGTTGCTTTGCAAGCCGTCGCCATAAACCGTTTCTTTGGGGAGATAGCCAGAGTTATAGACTAGGTTGATATGAGTATGACGACAACGGCGGGTTGCAAGTTGCTTGCCTCATATCCATGACCAAAGACTTTCTCAATCTCCGGCCAAAGGGTGGACGAGGCAAGTTCCCCTTCGAATGGCCGTCTGCCTCTTGTTTCCTTCACAGTAGTCTGGATTTGCGCTGTACGACAAGAAAATTAGCCATCTGCGTAGACAGAATGTAAGATAGTCCTCACCGTTCTCCATCGCCTTGTTTGAAAGCCCGAGAGCGGGAACACTCGCGGCCGCTGGTCTATTACGCTGAAGAAGCGAGATGTAGTCAAGATTACACCCAGGAGTGGTAGACGGCACACCTCGCTCTCGCTGAATTTGGCCACGCCCAATTGTTCGGCAAGTTCGACGAAACCACCTGGAGCTGCGAACACTCGGACGACCTTCTCGTCGGCAATGCTCGCAAATTGCAGGGGATTGATGAATGCGACATCAAGCAGGTCGTACCCATGCACCTGAGGACGACTTAGCTCATGCCATGTGGGATTCTTCAAACCGGGAGACGGTATTGCGCCATGTATCCTGGTCGTCTGGTCTAGTCTATATACCAGCCATCAATCCTCCCATACAATAAGTACTCAAGCACCAAACTCACCCTGCGGAGAGAAGATAGCTTCCGGTCGGACTCCAGTCAAGGCCCTTCACTGGCCCGTTGTGACCACTGATGGCACCAGCTTCGAACCAGACGTCATTGTTGGCAAATTCAGGGGAAGCGTCGCGAATCCAGCGTCTCCATCCTCCGGCCCATCCCCATGCTAGCGCCTCGTTCCCTTGCTTCGCCCACGCACCACCAACGAAGCCCCCCAGCCGTTGCCCACCGATGTCTCCGAAACGATGACGGGTAATCCATATTGAGGTCGATCCATCCTGCGTGGGAGCTACCACGGTGGAAGGCGACCATAATATCACAGAAGAGTCCGTTGACGTCGATAGCAGGGTCGACACAGCACCAGGGGAAGGCGGCTTCCAAGCAAGTGATGTTACTCCTGCTTCGTGTCCGATAAGGAGAGCATCGAATGATATCGAGTATTGCTGTGAGCTGGAGGGATAATCAGAGGCCTACGGATGTGTTGATGGAATATTATCGCACTTTCCCTGATCAGACTTGACCGTCAGTATGTGCCGCTTCAAGGAAATCTGCCTTCCTCCCTCTTCCGCTTCACCGAGATCTGCTAGCGATGCTTCAAATGCATCCAAAAGTTCGTCAGTGAGACCCTCCCCTGAACGATTTTTGGGAACGGAGTTTTCCCTGCCCCAGAGTTCTACCGTCCACAGTCTGATTGTCGCGTCCTGCGAACCAGAGGCTAGAACCAGAGGTTCGTCGGGAGAAGTTGGGGCGAGGAAATCCAGAGCTTTAACCCAGTCTTCGTGGCCCGCCAGGACAGAGGCGTGTACGAACTAACAGCCCGTCAGCTTTTCCCATGGACGTCCGAACGGGCAGAGAGCGCACAAGATTTTCAGACCGAGTCCATATGTGTATATTTCTGTCCGTTCCGCCAACCGCAAGAATGATTACTGAGAGGATGGACGGGCCATTCAGCCGTCATCAGGACACAGGTATGGGATGGCACACCTTTCGAATGTGGAAGATATGCCAAAGAAACAGCAAGCGGATATTTCCCTTGTACATGCATGTGTTGTTCTTCGACAAGGTCGTCTAGACAAAGTTACATCGGTGAAGCTCAATTCAGCGACACCCTAGGATCGAAAGGCCTGCCTGATTCTTCAGCACTTGTCACAAGTTTCCAAATCTTCACGGACGCGTCAGAAGAGCCAGTCGCGACAAACTCATCGAGCACACATAGAGATGAGATTGCTTTCGTGTGAGCCTTGAACGTGCCGGTAGATTTCCACTGACAACAGATATAGGTCTGTCAGGGAAGCAGGGTGGAAAAGCTGCAGTGTACATGCCTGCGAACCCAGTCTCCTCCAGAGAATGAGCACTCCGTGATCGTCTGCGCTGACAAAGGTCGTATCCGACACAAACCGCACACAAGTGACAAGGCCCTCGTGTCCAGGGAGGGTCTCGGACACGCCGCGATCTTCTTCGTCCTACGTGACTTTGTAAGACTTGAACAGGTTCGACGTCGGGACAATGACATACAGCTACATCCCATAACGCGACCAAGCTCGAGGAACCAAATGCAGCGATAGAAGATTTGGAGATATCTGCTGCCTGGGGATACCTGTTGGTGGAAGCAGCTATGTACGCCGTCGACGCAGGCATGGTTCCATCAATTATCTGGCGATGGTAGTATTGTGATTGCAATTGAAATCTAATCTCCAGGTTACAACGCCTCATCTGGATTGGATCTGAGTTCAAAACCGTTCTTGCTGGTGACGGTCATGGGCGTGCTGGGGGTTGGCGTGGATGTTGTCCATATTCCCCGCATCGCTGCATTGTTGCAGCGGAGAGGCGCTCGCCTTGCCTCTCGCATCCTCAGCCCTAAGGAATTTTCCGAATGGGAGTCACTGCCGCTGTCCGATTTCTCTCGCCAAGTCCGTTTCCTCGCTGTTCGGTATGTCAATCTGATCTCTCTTCCGGAAAGTATCAGCTGAGGGATGCGTGTAGTTGGGGTATAAAAGAAGCGGCATATAAAGCTATGTATCCGACAGTGCGACCTACCTGGAAAGAATTGGCTTATCGTGGGTTGAACGAAGGCGTCAAACCTGCCTTGGCCTACCATCCTACCGCGGTTGCAAACAAATCAAGAATCGGCCCAATTCATGTTTCAGTTAGCCACGACGGCGAATATGTTTTTGCCTCGGTTACAATCGAAACTCCCCTCTGAGGTTGCCTGGCTAGCCTATCGTGATTCCTTGCCGCCGTGTAAGCGATCCTTCGTATGGTAGTAGACATGATTCCTTTTAGACGCGTGAGGAACGTCAGTGGAACGCCACGCGACGCGTCTTTCAATCGAGCGGAGGCCATTTTAGTATTTGTTGATAGACCCAAGTACTGGACGGTTTACAATTCCTCTGGTTGATGCGGCCACCAGCTTGGCCACCAGTGTGACAACGCCCACGTACCCTTGCTTCCCCCATCCTCGACTTGAATCTCTAAATTGAGATCGCCCTTTTCCGCAGCTTCGACATGCTCGAGACGCAACAGTGCCAGGCCGACGCCTTGTTGAGATGATAACAATTTTCCTGCCCCGCGTGGTCGAGGAATAGTCCGAGTATCATCGGGGCGAAGAACGACAGTTGGTTTGACGTTCAAATTGCTCGGGTAGGAAGGGGCGTTGGGGGATGGTTTCACGGTTTCTGGAAGCCTGGAAGGCGAGAAGGATGAATATCCTCCGCGAATCGTTAGACCAAGCACTCACCGTTGGCCCGGTTTATGTATGACCACAGGCAGAATCCTTTTACGGACAACGCCGGTATGGTATGTGCGCACGGTGAGCTCTTGGCCCACATAGCAACCCTTTCGAAAGTCCACTAATGAAATATATGAGAGGGAGCACTTCTCGGGAGAAGTAATGGCATTTACATCCGCCCATAATGTCCATGTTGGATTCCATAGGGAAGGCTTGCATTGCAGGGATGTCCACTTGTCCCTCCGGTACGCCGTGAAGAATCCGGTGTAGGGTATATGCATCGGAAGCAGCCAACTCGTGATCAGACGTTTCCTGTGCTGTTCGAGATAAGTTCATCAGAACGATACCGGTTCATGCTGACAACATGTCACATACGGAGAGTTCCTTGCTGGACGAGAAAGCGTCTGCCCATTCCAACAGCCCTTCTATCGAGAATAGATTCCTCCTTCCTTCCCCAAGGCCACTCATCCGCTTTCCACCTAGGCTCAACAACCCCGCTCCGTGCCCAAGACCATTCTCTTGGCGGTTCCGGTGTCGAATTTCCCCAGGCAGCCCAGACGCTATATTGTTCTGAAACGTCTCTAATTTTGACCTTCGAGCGAAGAACGTATCGTTTCAGTAGAGGTAGCAACGGCGGCGCCTCTGACGGTCGCGGGTCATAATCCAGCAAGTAGCCGCGTTTCCCAGCAGAGTCCGTTGACGTGTACAAGAAGACGTCGTAGAGAACTCTTCCCTGCAAGAACGACCGTTTCTCTGTCAATGGTGGCTTGGCTAGTCAAAACGACCATGCGTGCCTGGGCATGTAATAACGCAGTGTAGAGCGGTCCTTTTATTGGATGAGGAACATGCGAGGCGACTATTCCGTTGAGGAATTCTGCCACTTGGGAACCAGTCAAGGACAGTACGGCTCTGTTCGGCACAGGGGCGACCGTCGGGACGCTTCTTGCAAGAGTTCGTAGGACCCGAGGAGGCATGGCGCGGAGTAAGGTAGACGCCCGTCGCCGCCGTTCTGATCGCGGACGCGTCAAATTTTCACGTGACGGTCCAATTTCAGTTTGCACGTCGACCTCAACGCCCCCTGCACTCGCGACAACAGGGAGGGCTCGCGACCGTACTCAGCTTGCGAGCTGCTCCAATGGCGTCGTCATGCCAAAATCTCATCGCTGCACTCAAAGATTGTCTGATGCAATCGGACTGTGTGCTGAAACAAGGGAACCTGCCTTCGGAATGCCTAAAGCACCACGTCAATGAACTACCCGAGGAGTGTCAGTCGCTGCGAAAAGCAACTTTCGAGTGTAAAAGGGGCATGGTGGGTATCCTGATCGTTTCTTGTACTACTTGTTCTGACGCAGCCTCCCAGCTTGACATGAGGAAGCGCTTCCGGGGCAATATCGTAGGCTCGCAGTTCGACTACACGCCGGACAAGAGCACGTCGAGCGTAACGTCAGCGGATTTACCTAGCAAATAAAACTTATTTAAAAGTTATTACCCAAGTTCCTGAGAGCCCGCAATCGTGGGCTAATGGTGGTGCAATGCGGAATGCGCTGATTCAGCGCGCTCTTGGATTTGTAAACGGCTGTTGACATGATGTCACTCCTCCCAACATATAAGAATCGCACAACTCACTCTCTCTGCATCTCACGCCCTTATCCACAGCCATGGCCTCCTCCCCCAAACCCTTCATCTTGTACACTGCTCCTACCCCCAATGGCCACCCAATCTCGGTCTTTCTCGAGGAGCTCAAGGCCGTCTATCCTGGTATCGAATACGAGTGAGCGACATCATCTGCCTTTCATTCCTATCATGGATGCGATGATCTGCAGTGTTCAGAAGATCGATATAAGCAAGAATGTGCAAAAGGTATATTGATATATGCGCGCTTCGATCGCTTTACATCAACCCATTGTCAAAATTCAGGAACCATGGTTCCTCAAACTTAATCCCAATGGGCGAATCCCTGTTCTCGTAGACCGCAGTCGCGACAACTTCCCCGTCTTCGAGACCTCCGCGATCCTGCTGTATCTGGCGCATAACTATGACAAGGAGATGAAGTTTTGGTTCCCCCTCGAGGACGCGAAGAACCACAGCGAGATGTTGCAATGGCTCTTCTTCGCTGTAAGCGGATGCCGCACCTTTGATGATACTCGTGGTCACGTTGATCTGTTTCCAGCATGGAGGTGTCGGTCCCATGCAAGGACAAGGTTAGAGCACAGCGTCTGCGCACATACCCTGTCAGCTAATTGATATAATCAGCCAACCACTTCAACCGATTCGCGCCAGAGGATATCCCTTACGCCAAGAAGCGTATGTGCATTCTTGTACTAACACACATGTCATCTGAGCACATGTCTGCAGGTTACATCGACGAGACGAAACGGCTGTATGGTGTGCTTGAGATGCGCCTCAAAGACCGCGACTGGCTTGCCGGCCCCGGCAGGGGCAAATACACTGTCGCAGATGTCAAGGCTATCCCCTGGTGTGTACCCTGGCTTCTATGATTGACAAAGACCGACGATCATTATCCAGGGTCAGGATTCACGCCTTCGCCGGTATCGAAAGCCTTGACGAATGGCCAAATGTGAAGGTAACGCCAGAACCAGTCATATTGCGCCACATCACAGCTGATAGTTCATAACAGGACTGGGTTGAACGTGCTGAAGCGAGGCCAGCGTTCAAGGCTGGCTTGGAGGTTGGCAAAGCATGAACGCTGTGTTGCCCTGTTCTCCGCGGTTCGATCGCAGAGCTTTTCTTATTGCTATCCAGCCTGTGAGCGCGAACGTTCTGTGTAGGAAGTATGCCAAATACAGAAGTCAATTGGTTATGAAGCCGCTACGGAACTCTGGGGCGAGCTCAGCATCATAAGTATCTGATTTGCCTTATTCAGCCGTTTTAGACGTCAATCCGTCTCGATATATTGTATTGAAATTTCCATGTACTTCCCATTCGCTGCAGTTCGTGGTTATGACATGGGATACACGCGATCATGGGGCCGTGTGGTATGCGATAACCAAGAGTGGGAAAGCACTGAATTCTGTCTTCTTCAAGTAGGACAAAGAATCTGAAACTCGATATCCCGCCCTGCTTGTTTCCGGTCCAAACCTTGCCTGGCTCTTGACACGAGGCTCGCAATACGCATTACTCACAACGCCACGGACTGGATGGCGGCTTTCACGCCGGGCCTATTAGACACACGCGATAACCAGGCCTGATATTCCATGTCAGCCTTTCCAGGAATCAAGCATTTGACCTGGAGACCGCATATACCTTCAGGTTCGGCCATTCATCGAGCGTTTCGATTCCAGCCCGGGTATGAAGTCGAATCCTATATGGCGTCACAAATGTGAACATCATTGGCGTGCCGTGGCGGCCATGAATATCTTACCATGGAAAGGCATTCGTATCGGCTATGGTGAAACGACCGCGTCCTGGGCCCGCGAGGTAGTCGCGGTCGGCGAGGCCAATGTTGAGAACGCCGTACAACCGCTTGGTCTCCTCTTGATACCCTAGCACGAGAATCGAATCAAGCTACTGCACGTAGGGGATATTGATGGGAGTCACTTTTCTTTCCGTAGGGAACATCCTCCAGCGCATAGTGGAGGAAGAAATGAGCTGGCAATGGAAAAGGCGGGAGTCAATAACAGGTCAGATGCCGCTGTCGACATGCAGATTACCTTGGCCTTGCATCGGACCTAGGCCCCCATGCTTGATAAGATGTATACTTGGTGAGCGAGCTGGCAGGATAGCGGGTTCAATAGTATCGCCTCACAGCGAAGAAGATCCACTGAAGCATCGAGCTGTACTCCTTGGGGAATTTAGCGGCATCGAACGAGAAAGCCTTCTTGGGGTCGAAGTTCTGCTCGAGGTACAGCAAGATCGCTGCGCTCTCAAAAACCGGAAAGTCATCCCGAGTGTGATCGATGAGAACAGGGATGCGTCCGTTGGGATTCAGTTTGATGAACCAAGGTTCCTGATGCACTCAATCGTCATGACATCTTGAACCGAGGATAACAAGGCTGTTCACCGGCATACCTTCTGGGTCCCTTTCGACAAGTCGAGTCTTTCAATTCTGGGGGCCAACTTCTATCAGCGGTAGAGAACGAGCGTGAACAACGCAAGTTGACTTACTTGTAATCGAGGCTGGGATCCTTGGCTCGCAGTTCCTCGAGGTAGATCGAAACCTTGAGGCCATTCGGAGTCAAATGGTTGGTGTATAAGGTCAATTGGGGGCTGATTTTCGACATCTCGATGGGGACTAGCGAATTATGCGAGGACTCTCGCTATAGCCATAGCATCTTTAGAACCCGGGTAACTTCCCATGACCAATATGGGCGCTCAACAGTCACGTTCCAGCGAGAGACGAGTAACTTGTCAACTTCCACAGATCTTTATGTAGTTTATGTAGTCTGCTCAGTCAGACGTTCATGGAAGGTACCTAGTGGAATTGGCGGTAAAGAAAGAACGTGGCAAGGAACGAGCTGCGCCCACGATTTGTGTGCATCTGATTCATGTACAGTAGACAGAGCGGACAGTGATGGATACTCGTGCTTGCTTCCACCGAAACAGAAAGCGAGAGTCACCCAGATCATCACATCAGAGGACGTAGACACGATTCCGGGTCGCGAGTACCATATCAGAGCAGGCATGAGCCGGAGGGCCGGAAGTCGACAGCCTTGAAATGCTACACATGTCAACAATCACCTTACCCGTCCACAGTCGCTCTACCTGTTCTTGCAGTGCTTGTCGTCGAGGCTCCTTGGACACTACAATTCTACTAATTGATCTTCATGCTGCGAAATCTTCCTCGCGTTTGTCGACTTACCCCGCCCGACAAACATCCTCCGTGGATGTCAGTTCATCGCACACCTCGCCGGGCCCTTCAGACGGAACAATCCATAAAAGATCCTTCAACTTCCAGCAGCCAAAGCTCCGATTCGACGTCTATCTCTCTGGCTCATCCAAAGGACCCTGCCGGAGACCCTAAGGCTCCGCAGTCATTTGCCACTGGAGATGGTTCCGAATCACCTTCCGCCCCGAGTCCGAGCAAGCCGACGGCCCAGTTCTCCCCAGACCAGCCATTGACAGACATTTCCAACATTTCGAGTGTGCCTTCCACCGAACTTGCGCCTTCTCATGCCCTGGGATATTCTAATCCCCCGTTCCATACCCATGCATTTTTCACCGCATTGGAGAAGACATTTCCGACACCGACCGCGCGGGGCCTCATGCGTGCTACACGCGCACTTCTCGTCGATCGTTTGAGCAAAGTGCGTCGGGAAGGTCTAACAAGAAAGGACCTTGACAACGTACGCTGCCCGTCGTATCTTCACTACACGTCTCATTAGGTTGGTCTCCCTAGCAAGCGTACTTGTTCCGTGCTGCTCTCAATGAGCTCCGTGCGGAAATCACCATGATGACCAAGAACGATTCTGCCACCATACGGACCGCGACGGCTGCGTTACGCCGCGATGTAGACCGTCTAGATGTTAAGATGAAGGAAGACATCGGGACCTTGAAACACGAGTGCGTACTCCAACGCATACACATAGTCCCTGCTCTTACTATCTTTGCACAGAATCCAAATGGATGTAGACAGTCGTAAGAACGAGGCCAAGGCTGACTTGAAGCAGCGCGACATCGTGATGGAGGTGGGACGGAGCATATGCAAATGGCCTGTATCATTCTGAAATGTCTCTCTAGGAGCTCCTCAGCAAGGCCATAGTGAGCGTCAGCGACCTCCGCACGGCCGTGGAAGAAGTTAAATGGGAGAATATGCGGAGAGCCGTTTGTATGTGTTCCCTTGTACCTTTATGCGCACCTCTCCTGAACCGTTCGACTCCAGTGACACTCTCGGCTTTTGTCCTCGTCATCATCATATCGATGGAGGTTCGTCCAAAGCCTAAACCTCCCGCCCCGGCCCCTCCACCTCCAACACGAAACGGTGGTGAACAGCCGCCAGCGGAGGGTGCCCTTGAGAAGGCGGAATGGACATAGCAGTCGTAGACGGGACCTGACATTTTTATCACTCATAGACCTGGGCATAGATGCATGGTATGTTATCCACGCGGTCAAAGACTTGAATTTACAATTGTAGCATCCCTTGTATACCACCCATATTCCCGAGCCCGTATACTTACATACATAATTAGTCGTTCTGGTTGTACAGAGCCGTAAATGAAGCTGAACATCTACCATGATACAAATTATTTGACTGCCAATTTCTCCAGTTTGGATGATAGTTCGTCCACTTTGGGAGGTGCGCCGCTGGGTCCAGAAGGGTTGGCGGGTTTGGACTCAGCTTTGGTTTGTGCCGGTGCTGAAGACGTTCCTTCCACTTTCGTCTCACTGACGGCTGTCACTTTTGCGACACCGCTTTCTTCTTCCTCATCCTCCCAGCTATCGGGAACGACGGTCTTCTTCTTCTCTTCCTCTCTTTTCTCTTTCCGTTTCGCGTTCTTCTTCGCGCTTTTGCTCATAGGCTTCCCGTTCGCAGATGACGCGTTTGATTGTGGAGGCGGTGCCCAGCCGACTATGTGGCCTTTGGGCAGGGCGTTCGCATCCATCTGGGCCTGGCGGGTGCCTCTGAATCTGCGGACATCTTCCTGCGGCGTAAATCCTGGCCGGATTTTGATCTGCTTGCGGACACTTTGATCACAACGTCAGTACGAGATGAACGTGCCGCCGAAATCGATCGACGCACGATCCATCCGGCCTTTTGGATTCAGGTATTACGCGTTCGAGGGTCTGCGGGTCGATGGCGATGCCAGCGACGGTCTGTTCCGGATGGATAGGGGGTCGCGACATGGAAGGTGAAACCGCTCGTCAGTGGTTGTCTACTGATTAAGCGTGGGAATGTATCGCCTATTGTACCGTTTATTAGGTAATATGATCAGGGAAAGTCGGCCCGGGATCAAAACAGATTTTATCCAGGTTCTCCGATGCGCTATGTGGGCCAGGACGCCCAACCGTCAAACCAACAGGCCCGACACCGGCCTCACCACACCAAGAACACGCAGTTCGCAGAACTGCCCGAGCAACGACAACCCATCTAGCGGGTCCATACACACACGCCCGCCCAGAGGAGGCGACAGCGTGCCGGCGAGTTTAATACTGGGACATTTCCCTTCTAATTCTCTCTTCTCTCTAACTCTACTGATATGCCCGACACCTATGCCACCCACTATGATTCACCATCTATCCCACTCTATTCTCGCACACCCCCGCTATACCTTCACGACCGATCTGCCTGACAGGAAGAGAATTTTAATCACGCCGCATACATACAATAGCCAATTATTTACTTTACCTTTATTTCGGATACTTAGCTATCCCCGCTTCTTAGCTCTGTAGTGTAGCTTGCCGGCGGTTAAATTTGACTTCATCATCATCATCATCCGATGCGCTATGCAGTTCTAGTGACCGGCCCAGCTGGCGCAGGCAAATCCACGTTCAGCACGTCGTTTCTAACCCATCTTCAGGCGTCCAAGCGGACAGCGCACTTCGTCAACCTCGATCCCGCTGCCGATTCAGGCAGCTTCGAGTATGAGCCAGCTATCGATATTCGCGATTTGGTGAGCTTGGAGGATGTGATGAATGAGCTTGGCTATGGTCCGAATGGCGGTCTTGTATACTGCTTCGAGTAAGTGAGTGAGTACTTGCGATGAGGGTGGACTAGGGGTGGCCCGTTAACCGTTTCCGCCATAGATATCTGCTACAAAATATGGACTGGCTAGAGGAGGAGCTCGGAGGATTCGAGGACGACTATCTCATCATCGACTGTCCAGGTATTCTCGTTCTGTCGCGGACGTCCGCATGGTACTCATGGTTGTGAACAGGTCAAATCGAACTGTACACCCACCATCCATTCCTCCCGACGCTCGTACAGAACCTCCAAAGATTAGGACTCAGGACTTGCGCGGTATATCTCATAGATTCGCAATTCATGGAGGACAGATACAAATTCTTCAGGTGCGTCACAAATTCTCTGCCACGCCCTAGTCTGGACTGACGGTTTGCACAGTGGCGTCCTGTCCGCGATGTCAGCCATGGTTAATCTCGAAATTCCGTGGATCAACATCATGTCGAAGATGGATCTCGTCACGTCCAACCCGGAAGATCCTGCCGGTGGTGCGAGGAATGGCATTCGGGGTCGCAAAAATATCGCGAGGTACATCATATCTCATGGATGCATCATGTCGGAGGCCGCCGCTCTGACTGTCCCACTCAGATACCTGGATCCAGATCCTCTATTGCTCGCTTCCAGTCACGGACAAGAGCCCAATCCATCTAATCCACGATTTCATGCACTCAACCAAGCTATCGTACAACTAGTGAGTCTCGTGGACACACTTAGGAAGTTGACCCTCGTCGAACGTGCTCATAGATAGAAGATCATCCCCTTGTCTCGTTCCTGCCTCTGGATCTCACGAACACAGAGTCGTTGGAGACTGTAGTAAGTCATATCGACTACACGATGCAATACGGAGAAGACGAGGAGCCCAAAGAGGTAGGTTTACGGCTGTGGAATCATCCATACCTGCTGACATTCGTACCACAGCCCCACGATCTCGATGAAGGCGACTTCCCGGAAGCTTTGGAGTAGAGCATCCTATGCTGTGCCGTCAAATCCGCCTGCTCCGTCCTGTGCGCGTTGTTCTACGTAGTAGAAAGTTTGTACCAGTACATATACAGGATTGCCTGCAGTAATCAATCCGACTGGCAGTGGTGCAGTGGCTATGGCCTGCGCGGAGTCCGGACGACGTATGATACCGTTATCCCCGAATAACCAGTTCAACCACAAAATCATATTTCGACTATATTCCAAGCATTAACACCACACATCTCTCACGAACGTATCACGAATGACTACCTACTATCCAACGCAAGGTTCACAGTACGCCGTAGCGCCGCAGCCAGTGGTCTACACGACCAGCTCCCACGGATATACATACCAACCCACGCAGTTTGCCTCGTCCGGTGCATACTATGCCCCGCCAATACAAAACGGCGGGGTAGTCGTCGTCCCTACGCACGGCAGCCACCATAGCCACCACAGCCACCACAGTCATCACGGCCATAGACACCATTCCCCTCATGTAGTAGCCGGTGCTCCCGCTCCAGTGGTCATGGTTCGTGACCTAGATTGACACCGGTCTTTGTGTGAAGCTCAATTATCCACCTCCAGCAACCCAGCTATTCCGGCGTTCACCACCATGGCGGAGACCATTACTACCTCTCGTTCGGAGAACGCATACGTCGCTTTTTCGGACTGGCGCCGCGCGGGCCGTTCAAGTACAGACACAACAGGGGGACGTGGGGATTCATGGGGTACTCGCGGCGGCAGCGGTATGCTGATGCTCGCACTGGCGCAGAAGTCGACAGAAAGGGACGTCCTATATATAGGGTCTAACGGGACGAGGTGCGAGGGTGCTTTGTACGACGCAACGATCCGTCAATGACCGTTCATGAAACCTGTACTCTGTATGATCTTGTACCCTTCAAAACTATTCCTGACTCACGACCCCGCTCACGTATGGTGCAATGATGCACCCCTTCAAGAAAGGTAGAATTGAGTGAAACCGCTGTAAAACCATATTATACAGGAGATGTATACTTGATTAACAGACCATAAGATGAACAAGAACGGGCAAGAAACAAATAAGTCAGCGAAAGCAATTAGCATGTGATTAAGATAGGACGGTTTCGAGGTTGTTTTAGGTCTCCATGGCGTCCTCGTTTTTACGCAGGCGTCTGTTTTGCTCCGCGGTCGTCCAAAAATGAATTTGCTCGAGAACACACGTCACGATGGTCATGATATCCTTGCGCGCCCTGACTTGGGTAGGATCGTCGCGGGTACCCTCCCAAAGAATAGAGAGATTGACCTCGATCTGTGGATGAAAGATTACGAAACGAACTGGGCGATACAACGAAATTCGGTCACACCTTCTGAGCGAGCTGACCCAGCGCTTCGTCGAGCGCCTTCCCGACTGCCTCCGCTGCCTTCGTCAGCCGATCCATAAGAACGTCGGCACCGTCGTCGAAAATTTCATCCTTGACTTCTTCGATGAAACTCCGGAAGTAGGCCTATGTACAGAGGAATATGAGGTCAAATTTCCAATCCAAGAGTGCGGCAACGACGTGCCTTTTGACGAGCAACACTTCCCGTGCCTCTTTCCTCCAAAGCACGATCATATCCTTCGATGAGCTGAGCCTGGACGTGAGGTGCCATACATCTTGACACTTCCTTCTGTTCACTGTTCATCGTCTCCTTCACAACATCCATGGTCTTCTTTAAGGCAACGCGCGCCTCCTCCAGGCATTGCTCACCCTGCAATTTCGTACGATCCTTGAGACCCGTTGCCGCCGAATCCTCGACGTCCTTGAGAAGTTTATTGATAGAGTCGACAGCGGCCGTTTCGAAGGGACCGAACAGATCCGATTCGAAGACTCTGCTCCAAGAATGGGCGATATTCCGCGTGAAGGGATTTATCAACTCGACGTTCAGATCCCTGCGGAACGACCCATGACGGCGAAGCGCTGGAATCGACAAGGTCTACGCAGTTCTTTAAGGTACAGAAATGCGTGCGCTTACTCGCTCGGTATGTCGCCCAGTGCATAGAAGCGGCGAACCCATCGGAGGTCTCCACAGCGGCAGCGGCGGCCTAGAGTAACCGGTCAACTGGTGTATGTAGACGCGCGTGTGAAACCACCTACATTGGCTGCGCCAACCATGCATTTGTCCTCGAGACCGTCTTTGAAGTTTTCTTGAAGGTCTTTGACACATTTATCGACCAATTTGCTGAACTCCTACAATCCTCCACGGATGAGTTGGTATCAATTAGAAGAAGCCTGTAAACAACTGACCAGGGCGAGTCGAGGAGCGATGCCTGTAGGCTGACCATATGCGTCGCCTTTGAGACTGCGCTTCGGCTCGTGCATGGAATACAGCTCAGCACCGAGGCTGCCACCGAGGCCCCCGATGATAGCCGCGAAAGGATCATCATTGTCAGAGTTGGCCCAGGCTCCGTAACCATCATCCGAACGATCGTCGTCGTCGTCATTGTAATCTTTGTCCAGGTTCCCCGACTCCCACTTCTCTCGCAGAGCCTCCCGGTCCGCCGCACTCACATCTCCAATTCCTTGAACATAGGACTGGACGGACGTTGCGAGGGTTTTCAGGTGAGCAAGGAAGTTCCGAGCAGCACGGTCACGGGAAGAGACAGTGAGTTGATGGCACCACTGCTGAAGATCAGGGATACCGGTATCTTTGGCGTTGGAGAAGCAAGTAGGCTCGCCGTCACCCTTCACTTGTCCTAGGTCGGACGGTCATTAGCAAGTAAAGAGCGCAAGCATGCCATGATGACCGACCTTTCAACCGTACATAGTCACGGCTGGAGCAGGTGAAGACGGGCAAATCGATAGCATCATAATCTAGGTATCAGGCGGTAAGCACTTGTTGCGACATTGCGGTAAAGCAACATACCACGAAGGTTTTGGTTGGGATTGAAGTTATCCGGATCACGCTCCTCGGCAGCGGCGTCTGCAGGGGCATAAGCGATGCGCGCAAACGCATGACTGAAAAAACCACGTACCATCGAGATCTTTCAGACCGACCCTGAAATCTTCTTTCAGAACGTCGCGCGAGAACTGCGTGAAAATCAGCGATTGCTCAGAGCAAGAGAATATGTGCTGAATTACCTCGGACCGCTTCAAAGAGCAGAACGCATTCTTTTCTCGTTGCGCCTTGTCGATCTTCTTCTTCAGGGAAGCTAGAGCATCGATAGCGTCCTTCTTCTGCTTCCGGGCCTGCGATAGGCGCTCCCGTGCCGACTTAATTCCTTCCTTCGATTCCTTAATCTTCTCTTTGAGGGAGTCTTCGGTGGCCTCTTCTTCTGCTGCATCGTCCTCGTCATCGCTAGCCTCGGAACCTGAGCCGGATTCAGATTTGTTGGATTCTTCATCAGACTTCTGCTCGTCCTCCGAAACTTTGTCACTGTCGTCGAAGTCGCTGTCGCTGTCGACGTCCGAATCAGATACAGTCGCGGAGTCGTCGTCATCGCTGCCGTCGTCTTCGTCGGCCGGGCTGTTGCGACGCCGCTTGGCAGATCCCCTTTTTCCACCCCGATTGTTCTTTCGCTTCTTCGACGATGTGACCTTCTTGGCCTTGGTCTTGAATTTTGCAGTGAGACGCGGTGTAAATGATCTGCCGTCCTGCAAAGCTTCAAGATGTTCTTGATACTCGCGCGAGAGGTCGCGAAGCCCCTTTAATTCCTTTTCGATGGCTGGAAGAAAAAGTGAATAGGTTGCCCGCAGAAATGAGCCGCACTGACCTTTCGTCTTGGCCTCAGCAGATTTCTTTGTCTTTTTCCATTGAGTTGTTTCAATCTCGTGCTGATCCAGTCGCTCTTCTATGGCTTCCAGTTCTGGATCTTCTTCAAGGTGGAGTGCCCGGATTACTTCGGAGCAGGAGACATCGTCACATTTACTGGCTGAAGAAATGGTTTAGACCTGGCTGGAAGAAACCAGAGGAGTGCTAGTACCAATGAAGGTAATTGCATGGTCGTCGTAGCTGTCGTGTTGCAAAGCCCTCGAGCGTACGAATGGAAAATCATCGCAAGGCACTTACTTCCCATCTAAAGGATGACGCGAGCAAAATAGAGGTTACTTGAATTTCACGTGCGATATAGCGCTTACCCACTGCAAGAAACGCAGGTCAGCAAAAAATTCCACAGCTTGTATAGAGAACACGTACTCATTAACTGCAGCTTGAAGGCGTCCCCCAGCAGGTCTGGAGAGGGTAAACAAGTTCAGTCTACACAACCGAAGGTCGAACGGGCTACATGCCTCTTGCCGTCTTGTCGTCTACAGCGCGGGTGATGGGTGCTAGGATCCAGATGCAGTCACACTTTTTCATGTAGTCTTTTGCAATATTGTTTCTAGCAGCATTCGCATCGGCAACACCTATGCAATGGAAGTGGGGGAATGGATCGCTGAAGGACGTTGAAACGTATAGAAAGGTAACAAACATACCGGGAAGATCGACCAGAATCGCACCAGTGGATAAGGCGGCGGCGTTACAGCGCACATTGACTTGCCGAATGAGAGGCCATAGGGCAGGTGCGTCGGCGTCCGTGCTACCAGAATCCTTGAACCTCGAGGTTCCGCTCGCCTCTCTGACCTTGTCCATCAGCGTTTTCTCCTTCGGTTTCTTCTTTTCTTTGTCCTTCTTCTTGTCGCCGCGCTTCTGATCCTTGGAGTCGATGTATTTGCCAATTTCTTTGGCGAATGTTTTAGAATCCTTCGCCGATATACGTTTCGTGGTACCAAGTATCTTGGCTATATCTGTGGCACGGCATTGAATCAGAGGAAGTGGAGAAAAGTAGATCATTGAAGATTAATACGAACTGTGGTCACGCGCAATTACCTGGTCGGCAGTCATGGTCACCAGCTGCTCCTGTTTGATTGCTGGGTACACGGCATGAACCTCAGAACGCGCTGTTAGCTGCTGTAATGTTTCCAGGACCAGGGGAAGGCATACCTTTGACCACGCGACGCCGGCATCACTTTTGAGGTCAGAGCTGCGCTTCAGGTTGCCGTCCTCATCGACGAGGTCACTTAAGAGGATGGCAAGTTCCTCGCGCCACTCGCCTTCCGAGAGGAAGGACACGTCGGCGTCAATAGTAGGCTTGTTATGGTATGCCAGCTCCGTGACAACTGCAGTGCAGGCTACGGAGAGATGTCAGAGCCGCGAATCAAGAATACAACTCATACCGTAAGGATGTACCTCGCATGCCACTTGTCGGTACGATGCTGTCTATATATGCGCCATAGGGTCAGGCAAGTCTGGGCAGGTGTTGATATTCCACTTACCATCCAGAACGGCGTTCAAAATGGACGACTTCCCCGCCCCAGTTGCTTGAACAAAAAAAAATTGGTCAGCCGATACAGACAGAATAAGGTCAATATACCTACCACCGCATACGGCGATCAGAGTAGTCGGGGAACCTTGGCTAGTCAGACTGGGGCGTAGATAGGACTTGAGAGGTTTATTCCACACTGAGAGGATGCTTTACTGTACCTCTCTAGCTCCCTCATCCACACTTCCTGGCGAAGTTTGCTTCCCAGATGCAGGCACTTCAGACTGGCCTTGATGGATTCCACCATACCCGATACTTGTTTCAGTGCCTCTTCTGGCGCATACTGAATCTCTTCTGCAACGCTATACACCCTAAAGGCAGTGGGCTTATTGGGTGGAGGCGCAACGTTCGCCGCGTCTCCCATCGTGACATCTTCATCCTTTGCAACGATGGCGCCTCCGCCAGCAGTTATACCCTGTGAGGCGGCGGGAACGCTGTTTTTCTGGACATAGGAAGGGACCGGAAGGCCTCTTTCGAGGAACTGACACTTGGTCAGACCAGCGACGCGTCGTTTCAGTTGTAGAACACGTACTACTCGAGCTGCATCGCTTGGCTCGGGCTTCACCCTGACATTTCCCAACGCGTTTTCCTTATTAAAGGAGTCGCTGCGCGTCAACGGGGTTATAACCGGTTCTTGCGGCTCCGGTTTGACCGTCATGGACTGTGATGATATGGCGCGTCAGAACTGCGATCATGACGGGAGAACATGCAAGACTTACGGACGAGTGATCCATGGCGTTGTTCTCTTTGTAGCTCTTTCACTTTGCTACGCGAGTTCAGCGTGTTGCTGGTGTAGCGGGGAGAGGACCTGAGACAAACAGTGGCAAGCGAAACAAGGGGCTGTTGATGTGACGCGACGCGACCTAGTGGAGCATCATTTCCACACCGTGACCGCACAAATATACCTCTGCAGAGGCCAAAGCACAATTTCTTTCGAATATTGTCCTCTACGAATATTATGCCATTGTATACGTACGTATTATGAGCCGCCGCGCGCGTGAATGTTTTAAGCTTGGGAATTCTTTGAATGGGAGCACATTTAGTGGACGCGTGACAGAACAAGTTGATGGTCACATGTGACCGAACGCGACAAGACTCGCGTTTTCAAAGCTCGAGTCACATCACCGCTAGTAAGTATGACACCAGGTCTACAGTCTATGAGGGAGCCAATGGTTCCTCAGCCTCTTCGCGACGTCAGCTTCCACAGAAGGTAGTTCCCTTCGACCAGGTGATCTTGAAACCAGACCCAAAGGACGAATACCTTGCTCCGAATAACCAAGAAGCAATGCCCGACCCTGCGAAAACCTGGCGGTAGAATCGACAAATCCATCAGTCTCGTCGGTGCATAAGTGCGAGGCACCTGAGCAGGATAGCTGAAACATCTCTTCTGGCGCGCTCTCGAGATTCTCGTCATATGCAACTTCCTGGTCACCTCCACCTGGATCCGAGTTGACTGAGTCATCGAAGGTGAAGGAACGATGCCCAAATCCGTCGCAAGAACGTTCGTGGTCATCAAGAGCATCGCTGGTCATGTATTCCCGTGGGTGACGGGAGTCGTCGTTGTAAACAAGTGAGTCGGCTTCTTCGGCCGCCCATGTGCCTGGTGTCTGATCCTCGTCGGCTTCCTCTTCGAGTCTCATCTCTCCGCCATGACGATAGTGATAAAGAGTGCCTTCCAGTTCGTGCCATTGATGAAAAGAAAGGTAGGTGTCGTTGTCGCCGATGCAACCAAAAAGCTCGTCCTCAGTGTAGATATTGCCATGTTCATCCGTCATAACGTGAAATCGCCCATCTGCCCAGCGGATGTCCTCGGGTGGCCAGAGGTCAACACCCCCGTCAGAGTATCTGTAATCCTGAGGGTCAACTTCGGGCAGATACTCAAGGCTATTGGTGCTGGAGGCGATCACTTCAAAGTGTCCGGTGTTGATAGCCTCGTAGACAGGAGAAACAGGGGCGACATAGGAGACAACTTGCACCACGGGTGACCCTAGATCAGGCATCTTGTTGGCGTTATCGTTTGAAGGACCTTTTTCACAGCTCGTGACCACCCGACTTGTATGCTGTTCTACCGCACCTTGCAAACAAGTGGCGGTACCAGGAGACGCGACGGCAGACACTGCCCGAATCGTAGGCACGATGAAATACTTGGACGACGTTCCTTGAAGTGGTACATCTTGACGAGGTATGCGCTGTCCGTATTGTGAAGCAGATTCGGAAGGTCCGAGGGAGGAGCTTGGACGCTGGGCCGCTGCAATGTCGACCGATTCATTGCCGGAAAGTTCTTGAGGCGGTGACTTGGGTTGGAGAGCAGCAACTCGACCCTTTTCCGAAGGTTTGATTGACGCATCGCCCCATGCTAGATGGCAAGTATCGAGCAGCACACTTCTCCTTTCGGATTCCGAGGGTCTCCGTTCAGAGGCAAGGCTTGCGTCGTCACGCTCGATATCCCAGACGATTGAAGCAGGACGACCATCGGGTCGGGGAGCTTTCCGTGGGTTGTCGATAGAATAGTCCTCTTTTATCGACAAGTCCTTGGTCCGTTTGCTGACGACGTGACGTACGGCATCCGGACAAAAATTTGTGTCCTTCAACTTCCGCGATTTCCTGCTCTCCAGGCGAGGGTCGTTTATTCCATGGCTACCCAGATCTTGATCTTTTGCTTCCGAGGTCGTGGTGCACGTATCACTCGCAGAGGGAGACGATGATGAGATGCGCTTCGATTTCGCCTTCTTGCGTTCACACTTCTTGTTGAGGAAGTGCTCTTCTGCAAACACGGCTTTCACGCGACCTGCTGCCCGACTCTGATCAGCTTGCCACGATACTTCAACGCACAGTGTTGACCTGCCTTCCTTCGGAGGCCTCTGGCTGGTCTTGGCGGAAGCCTTGCCTTTATTGAAGACGCCGACACTCAGCGAAGGTTTTACCTACGAATGATCGCGACAACTAAGTTTTGACAGAGAGAATACTTCAAAAGAGGCTACCGTCAAGCGCACTGAGCCTACGTTGGTGGCCGAGAAACCATGCAACAAAGCCAATCCAGCGGGTACTTTCGCCTTGGGCAATTTCTTGGCTTTCACTCTGTTGGCGATGCTCTTTTCTGAGGAGGTTCCGCTTCCTTCAACGGCCAGTTTGGTGATAACTCGCTTAGCCCTTTTCCTGTCACGTCGGTCCTTCAAACCTAGACGAACACGTCACGTGGCGAGATACCAGGGCTTGAGATGACGCACGGTTTGCATGTTCGCCCTCTGGATCAGAACCAGAGTCTCGTTTCCCCCGTCCCTGAGCCTTCCCGGACTGAAGATCCTGCTTGCTCGCTTTTGCAGGCGAGTCGCGGATTCTGCGCTTGCGCTTGGTATGTCGTTCTTGATTGGGTTGCACTGCTTTCTTGGGGCTATGTGAATTCTCGGATGTTATCGCAGCCTCGTCCTTCGGTGCCGCCGGTTGTTCAACGTCCTCCGCAGTACGCATCACCACTCGAGGCTTTAACACGGGAGTTCCAAAGCCATAATCAACAACTAGAAGCTTGGATGGCAGGCGCGCTTTCGCTCCCTCTTCAGGTTGTGGAGGGGCAGTCACAGTTCCAGCGTGCTCGTGTTTCCAAGATGATACAAAGGCTCGTCCCTGCGATGCATATGTTTTCGCATGAGCGGATTGTTCCTGTAGATACGATGAGATGAATTTCGCTTTATCGAGCTTCGGGATGGCAAGAAGGTGATTGAAGAGAGTAATTGGATCAGGAGCAGGCAAGCTCATCGAACGCTTCCCAGAAATACCAGATAGCCGAAGAGCCTAGAAGCTATCTCGAGTCGAATCTTGAGGTCGCCAAGTGTGAAGTGAGCACGAGAAACTGAGATCACGCTCGTCTTGCTGGTCAGATTCAAGATTGGGAACATCACCCTGGTGGATCTGTACCAAGCCGGTCCGTGATGTCACCGCCTTTCTTCAAACTCCGCGATGGTACGGAACGTCCTTAGTGGGCCTCGACCGACAGTCAACACTGGACTTGCACTGGACTTGCAAATCGCTATATCATATAACACAAGTCCATTAGCTCAGGCGGTATACACAAAGAACATATTTCTGTAAACGCATTAGCTTGGTGCTTCCCCTAGAAAAAAGGTCGGCTTACTCCTTGTCTGTGAGGTCAGCAAAAGCATGTCTCTCCCTCTCCCTCTGCACGTCTGCATCCGACCACCCTCTACGGGCCTTCTCCTCATTAATCTGCGCCATTTTTTTGACGTTCAATCGCAGGTTTATCCAGCGCAGTAAAAAGCAGACTCCAAGCTGAACTGTAAGGAGCACCATAATGGCGATCTTACCAGGAATGTAATCGGGTGCGTCCTTCGGCTGGAAAATCTCCGCACCAACGATGTTCCCGGCGCTGAAGGCCACCAGTGTCATCGCGTTAATGGTGTTCTTCTTCGTGTGCCCAGCCGTGTTGCTGGCATTGTAAGCATATACGGTAGACAACGCACTCCCAAACGACCCGACTAGGTATACCGCTGCCGTGAATCGTGATTACAATCCGTCGGCTGATTGCAGGGTTACGTGAATTGAAGACTCACCAAAGAGCAGAACTCCCTTTTTACCGGAACCGTTGAGAGCGACAAGTATCGCTGCAGACCTGTTTCAACGGTACATTGTTATACTGGAGCTTGGGAGGCTCACCAGAACCAATAATAGTCGGGACCAAGGCAAAGACGATGGGCGTCATGCGTTCATTCTAGGAAAGTCAAGTCTGTACGGGAACACCTTATGCGATTGAATCCACCTTTTTCCCAGAGTACCAGCCGCAGAAAAGGACAGTGCCGGCGTGTACTATTCCCGTAGGTGTCGACAGGATAAGCGCCTGTTTCGACCTGTGCGATGGCAAGCGTAAGTTCTCGTCTGAGAACAAAAGCAGTCGCATACGTATAACCGAAGCTCTTGATGATGAGATTGCTGACTGCGGCGGGTTAAGTGATGGCCGAGCCTCGCTGATGCCAAAAATGAATGATTAAACATACAGTTACTAAGGGCCCCGTTCGGGATACTAGCTGATACAGGATTTTCAACGCTCGCCAACCCTTGAATGCAGAAAACGCTTACTGAGCATCGTCGTCAGCACGATCAGCCACGACCTTATATCCGTCATGGCTTCCACCACTTGATAGCGTTTGAGGGTCTTGTTCTCCGTTCCTCCTTGGTCATCTCGCACTCGCTCCAATGCGGCAATCCGCTCTTCTTTAGTCAGAAACTGGGCATGCACGGGCGAATCTGGTAGCCAAATGAGGACACAGGTCCCGACAAATATCGCAAGGCCGCCAAGAAGAATGTATATGATCTTGTACGGAGCCAAGACCGTTCCCTTGTAAAATGAGATACCCTGTGAACTGTGAGCAGAGGAACGGTTCCACTAATACTGATTCCGCACGTATGCGACGAATCCACCAAATATTTGAGTGAGACCGTTCTGATTGCAGCCTAATAAGATGTTGTCTTTCGTTTAAACAGGAATCGCCTTGCACCATTAAATAAAACCAGGAGATGCGTTGTGCCTAAAATGACCGGTATAAGTTACAGTCTCAGCAACGCTTGACAGCCTTCGATAGGGTACGCACTTGTTCATCCTTCTTGTAGAACATCGAAATAACCAGGATCAATATAGGCGCGACACAGCTCTCCAGCATTCCTGTGAGGCAGCAGTAAGCTGTCGGCTGAGATCACGGAGTTGCGACTCTCTACACACCGAGCAGGATCCGAAGCGCAAAGAAGGCTCCAAACGATGTTCCCACTGCATGGAGCATTAGCACCGCGCCCCATAGGACGATATTTGCTCCTGGGTATCGGGATAAACTGCGTCCCGCGCATTATTACGTGACAAAAAAAAGGTGACACACCGAGGTATTTAGCAATTCTCAAGCTTTGGGCGATGTAGACAGTAGGGAACTCCCAGATAAGGAATCCTGGCCGGGTGCGTCAGACACAGTCCTCAAATGGCGAAGTAGTTGTTCTTTTACCGAGGTAGAAGGCTAGGGAGACTAGGTTGTAATGCTTAGGAGCGTGATAAGCCTCGACCTGTGCGCGGCTCGCACAAATAATTTGGAAGCACCTGTCCAACAATCGGAAGCCCGATGATACTGAAATATTCTTCATTTCACAAAGTGCCTTGCGTGAATGGGAGGATAATGTATTCACCTGGCGTAGTTCAGCGACGTCTTGTCCCTAAGCGGAGGATGAGTCTCGAGAATGGCGGGCAACTCATGCTTACAAGAATTGAGTGAAATATACTGCTGCGCATAAGGGTGGTATCAGCAAGTCCTAGGAGTAAGGGCATCGTCATTCGCAGTCTAGCGAAATGCCGACCGGTACGAACCAATTTCCGGCGTAGCTTGCGGTTGTACTCGTCGCTGAAGTGAGCAGTACGTTCAGCACCGATAAGGCGGAGCGCTTCGTCCCCCTCCTGGACATCGATCAATGGTCCGCTGCCTTTCTCAGCAATAGAGTCATCGACTCTAAATTGCGTCTTCTTCTCGGAAGCGGGTGATTCTCCAGCTTGTTGAGTGATGAAAACCATTAGAGCGTCGTTTGGATTTCCGATTAACGTCGCCCGCTTGAAGTTATAATCATCCTCTTATCAAAGCTTCTGAGCCGCCCCCCTGGAGAAGCATCTGGCACTGTGAGAGCGAATTACCGTAGTCCAGTGGAGTGGAGTCTGTGTGGAATACTTATGGTATGTGGTCAGCTGGTACGCGGAACGGAACCACGAGCGGCATGTTGAAGCCAACGAAGACTCTCACGATAATTTCAAGAGAGCAGCATATGGATTATGAAGATCCTCGATTCTTGATTAGAAATTACAATTGATTCCACTAAGAATGCATGCGGCAAGGTATATGTTTCACAACTTTTGGATGACAAGAGCAGACGCGGCACCGCCCTGCGGAGGGATCAGTAATTTGTTATCGTTGAATCAGATGAATCTGCTCACCCCATTGCAGATACCAGCTGCGCCATATTGTCCGGATTTGAGAGCATGGACAAGCGAAACAATGATGCGAGCACCGGAGTTTCCGATGGCATGGCCGAGGGCAACGGCACCTCTGTTTTCGGGTTCGTCTTAGAAAGACGGAGGGAAAGTGGGGCATGACGGACGTACCCATTGACATTGATCTTCTCGGGGTCAATCTTCAGTACCTTCTCGGCGATCCGAACGACCGTAGAAAATGCCTCGTTGATCTCAAACAGTGAAATATCATCGATGGTCAGATTGGCCTTCTTCAATGCTTGCGGAATCGCGAGCGTCGGAGCTTCGGGGAAGTCAATGGGGTCAACGCCAGCATCAGCCCAGGCTGTGAATGAGGCTAAGTCAGTACCGTCGAAGTGTAGAAGAAGATATGCACATACAGACGACTTTAGCCAGAGGCTTCAGCCCGAGCTCAGCGGCCTTCTCAGCGGACATCAGGATAAGCGCTGATGCACCGTCGCTCAGGGGAGAAGAGTTGGCCGCGGTGATAGTGCCACCCTGCTTGAAAGCAGATCGGAGGGAGGGGACCTTGTCGAAGATGATCCTTTTGTATTCCTCGTCCTCCTTCACAACGGTGTCGCCCTTCTTGCCTTTCACAGTGATCGGCACCACCTCGGCATCGAAGGCACCCGACTTCCAGGCCCGTTCAGCACGCTTGTACGACTCGATGGCATGGGCATCCTGGGATTCACGAGTGATGCCGTGCTTCTCGGCAGCCGCCTCTCCGCAGTTTCCCATAGCGAAGTTGTTGTAGACATCCCAGAGGCCGTCGTTCTCTAGAGAGTCAATGGTTGTGAATTTACCAAAGAGAGGGTTTTGGCGGGGAAGGAGGAACCTATGTGGCGTCAGTAAGATATGGCTCAGTCTGGGCGAAGTTTGCTTACGGTGCATTGCTCATGCTCTCCATGCCACCTGCGGCGACGACCTTGCGGTCACCAAGTTGGATGCTTTGAGCAGCAAGCATGATCGTCTTCAGACCGGAGGCGCAGACTTTGTTGATAGTGGTAGCATCAGAGCTGGTCTTCAGACCTGCGTTGAGCGCGACTTGGCGAGCAGGCGATTGCCCAACGCCGGCCTGCACGACATTGCCGAAGTAGACTTCTTCCACGACTGCGGGGTCGATCTGTTTGGATTCAAGTGCATGCTTGAGGACAATGGCTCCGAGTTGGGGTGCAGTGAAGGACTTCAGAGCTCCATTCAAGGATCCGACGGGAGTGCGAGCGGCAGCGACGATGACAGCTTCGTGGGCCTGATCATTGTTTGGTTACAAATCAACGTGCAAAATAGCAGACTGAACAGACCATTGAACGAGATAGAAACGGGATGAAAGTCCGAGGGGCAACGCGAGAACTTGAGGCGAAACGCGACAGGAGCATGGCGCCTTTATATGCGATAACAAGATCGGAGAATCGCCACCAATCTGATTGTGATCTACCGCGATCGTACGATAATACCCTGGTACGGAACTGATTCTTGTTCAAGTTGAGCGATGTCGACGAAGGAGCTGGGTAAGCTGGGAAAAGGGTCCTCGGAGACGGTCTCAATTTATAGCGTAACAAACGTACAACGCCGCCGCATGGATAAGCTCCGGCTACTGTCATATGTTTGTCCCCTTCGGCAACATCTCAACAGATCCCCTCGTCTACCCCCTCGCATTCACAGCGGTTCCGAGTACCACAAACCACATCTCCAACCACCGTGCCAAGCGCATGTCTTCCGCATATCCCTCGCAATCCAACTCGGACATCAGCTCGTCAACTGCATTGGCGGTCTCGCACGGGTGGAGATACCAACAGGGTGTTCCAAGCGTGGGATGATCGCCTTGAGAAAGAAGGGGAAAAGATGAGGCTGGACGCGTGAGCCCGAAAGACGTCATTTTGGTGTGCTCGAAAGCAAAGGGGTGGAACAAGGACGTCTGGATGAGGTCGATGAGCGGTAAAGGAGTCCCCTCTACACAGGCAGAGTAAATGTCAGGGCGTTCTAAACAAGCAATCAAGATGCCACAGACTGGGATCGTGAACAGTGAAATAAAAGGCAGGGACCTGGAAAGTCGCGGAATAGACAACATATTGGCGAGACACCAGAGTCTCGGGAGCACTGGCGGTCCCGGCATCGTCTTCTTCATTGAGAGACTCCTCTGTACCTACATCCGTTGGCAGGACGTCCGTGCTGCTTGATCGCGACCTGCGGAAGTGCAGTACTGTCCGACTCAGAAAGCCGAGATTGGGCACCGACTTGTTTTTCAACGAAGTGAGGTGTTGCAGGTACATTGAAAAGGACTCCGACGCACGGGGTGCTCATTCCACGCCCAGCCCTTGGCAGCCTCGGCGGCTGGCGAGTCCGGACGTCCTGCAGCAATGAACGCCTTGCATGCGATCTCAAACTCGACGCGACTGAGCATAATCTGGTGTGACGCTAGTGTGACGGGCCGTGGGAACAACTTCACAGCTGTTGAAATAAGGTTTGAAGCCACCAAGCAGGAAATTGTGCAACAACAAGTCCAAATCGTCAGCCTCGCCAACCTCAAAACTACGCCACTCCAAGTCCCGGCAAACGCGGTCTCGTCCCCACCGCAACCCAACATAGTCCACCAACATGGCTGTCGGCAAGGTATGGTCTATTCAGGTCGCTTTCCAAATGCATGTCTGACTGCTCTTTCGCAGAATAAACGTCTATCCAAGGGTAAGAAGGGTATCAAGAAGAAGGTCGTCGACCCCTTCTCTCGCAAGGGTGCGTACCTTTCTAATCAAGGAGGATCATCCGCTCAAGTCTGTCTGCAGACTGGTACGACATTAAAGCACCCTCAATCTTCGAGGTCCGCAATGTTGGCAAGACCCTCGCCAACCGGTCACAGGGCCTGAGTATGTTCAATATCTGGATCCATTTCACTTGATGCTCAACAATCTGGCAGAAAATGCAAACGACTCGTTGAAGGGTCGTATCGTCGAGGTCTCGCTGGCTGACCTCAACAAGGATGAGGAGCAATCTTTCCGCAAGATCAAGCTACGGATCGACGAGGTCCAGGGCAAGAACTGCCTCACCAACTTCCACGGTATGGACTTCACCTCAGACAAGCTCCGCTCTCTCGTTCGCAAATGGCAAACCCTCATTGAGGCGCACGTCGATGTCAAAACCACCGATGGCTACCTCCTGCGTCTCTTCGCCATTGGTTTCACAAAACGACGCCCGACGCAGGTGAAGAAGACCACCTACGCACAGACCAGCCAGATAAGGGAGATCCGTAAGAAGATGTTCGAGATCATGACCCGGGAGGCGACGAGCTGTGACTTGAAGGAGTTGGTCCAGAAGTTCGTGCCTGAGGCTATTGGACGGGAGATTGAGAAGGCGGCGAGAGGCATCTACCCGTTGCAGAATGTCTACGTTCGCAAGGCGAAAATCCTGAAGGCGCCCAAGTTCGACGTGTCGAAACTGTTGGAGCTTCACGGAGAGTCGACAGACGTATGTTACCGTTTTTCTCGTGTGCTGACGCCACCTCACACTGTATTCGCATTTTCAGGAGACGGGCACACGGGTGGTCAAGGAGTTCAAGGAGCCGGAAGCTCTCGAGTCGGTTTGATCTTCATATCTGTAGCTCGTTCCGTATCATGATGCATCTGTCCTATGCTGCAAGCGTTACCTATGATTTATGCAAGCATGTACCATGAACTTGAGAGCCTGATGTTAACGTGATGAGCACCCATGAAGGTCAAGCTATTCATAGCTCTTCCCAAACCGGTCTGAACCCGATATTTTTTTTGGCTCTCTTTTGTGACCCCTCGTGATGGACGTCGAGTACATTAAGAGCCATCTCAGGACCCACCCTGACTTTCCAAAGAAGGTGCGCACGAATCGATGCCACCTGCGCCCCGTTTCTGAAGCAAATCACAGGGCATCGTATTCCTGGACATCTTCCCTCTGCTTCGCAATCCACTCGCTTTTGAAACACTGATAACGCATTGCGTGCATCACCTAACATCGCATACGATACCTACCTCGCCTTCCAGAAAGATCGATGTCATCGTTGGCCTCGATGCTCGAGGATTTCTATTGGGCCCCTTGATCGCGCTTCGGTTGGGAGCTGCTTTCGTTCCTGTACGAAAGCAAGGAAAACTACCGGGACAATGCGTCTCTGCTTCATATGAGAAGGAGTATGGCGTGGTAAGCACTCAGCTGGACCCGATGTTTCTTGGAACGGTCTGAACGTAGGGAGCAGGATATTTTTGAAATGCAAGCCGATGCCATACAAGCAGGCCAGACGGTGGTCGTGGTCGATGATCTGATTGCCACAGGTATGTAACTTCCTTTGTTTTGACGTTCACTTACAGATGACACTGGCTAGGAGGATCCGCTAAAGCTGCGGGAGAGCTTATCGCGAAGCAAGGGGGAAGGACGCTGGAATACCTCTTTATCATCGAACTGACGTTCCTCAAGGGAGCTGCGAACCTTGACGCGCCGGTCTACTCAATCATTCAGGTCAACGAATAGAGTAAGGTTCTATACCAACAACCTCGTGTTCAGAAGTGGGTGACCGTTAATATACAATATCCGGTTCGGGTCTTTCGCTGGTGGTATATCCCCTGTACGAGATGCGCTCGAGTCGTCCTCCACCATCATCCGTATTTGACTGACGAGCCCTCGCTCCGCCCGATCCATCATCTCCATGAGCACTTGGCCAGTCGACTGCGGTATAAGCACCAAAGCGACGTCGCTCAGATCGCCGGCTGCTTCCACTTCATCGCGGTTGGCAGTTGGATTGATAACGAGATCATCGTCGCTGATGACAAGTACCCCGGCTGCTGATGCCGCCTGCGCGTGGATGAGTTTTTCCAGAAACGTACAGTCACCCCGGTGTACGACGAGAACGCTGTCTGGATACGACCATCTGTATGGTTCGCAGCCTCGGTCGTTTTCGAGGTCCCTGTGGACGGCTATCCCATCCGGACGAGAAATTCGCAGAGTATTCGTGTCCGAGCGCGGCAACGTGACGTCGCCTCCGAAATGGGCGACATAGCCAACGAGGAGCGATTGCATGTCGTTTGAGGTGTCGATGTGCATCCCGGTCTGGACCTGCAACATGGGGTCGACTTCATCTGTGTAGAACCGCAACAACACATCTTGACGAGGGATGATATCCTGCGCGACATCAAGATGGGGGAACAGCGAGGAATCGTTTATGTAGACGAGATGTCCTGTTCGGACTGTGTAGTGCCCCACTACAGAGAAAGTACGTCAGTTTGTCCGTCATTTGGCAATAAGGAGTGGCCGTACATTTCCGAATATCATAGCCTTTCCCGTCCAATCGTCGAACAATATGGGTCCTAATACCAGTAACGTTTTGGATAACGAAGCCATCCGGAAGGACGCCAAGTTTTAAGAAGCTCGGGCTAAGATCTTCTGGCACTAATTTGCCATCTGGCGACAAGATCACATCGTAGGACTAGAATATTCATGGTGAGCTTTATCTCGGACTCTTTTGAAATGCAGTTTTAACTCACGAAGAGATCGACACGAGGTCTTTCACACCAGCCATAAGGAGACCACGTGTTCATGTCGCTTTGAGTGGGTGCCAGCCCGACCAGTAATCGTGCATACTCGGCGTCTCCGCGGTGCTGGATACCTTGAACCAGCCCACTTTGTTCCGCGTGCTGATCTCGTACATGAATGAAAGGCTGATATACGGGGCACTGATGGTTGTCGATATGGCGCAGTTTTCGCCGGGCGGCAGACATAGGCTTGAGATGTTCCTGACCGAGGGAAAGGATGTGTCCCTCGGTCGTGAAGACGTAATTCGAGTCATCGCTGTGCACGAGATTTTCTTCGTCGAAGAGTAGGTAGAGGTACTAAGTGATAACGGTGATTAGGCTGGCAAAACATTGGTGCATGTGTTACCGACTTTTAATGTCTCAGAAAGTGCGAATGATTCCATGCGGTCGTCGCGCTTATTGGTCCTCAGATCTTGGATGCCGGTGAGCCCGCAGTCCACTTTCGCTCGGGTGATCAAATCAAATAGAACACGCTCTCCGACGTCGAGGTAAAAAGGGTCCCGCGTAGCCTGTAGACAGCTTAATTCCCTGCGCAAAAACTTAACGAAAGTCAGCAACGTACCCGATACAAGTACCATGTTGACTCTATGAACTCTACGCAGGACGACATGGATATTAGCTTCGAATGCGATATCACTGATGATCCACTCACCAGGCCGTAAGGGATATTGATGTGAGGTAGCTTTCTTGTAGTTCGTGTCATAGACTTCCGGTAATCCTGAATGCTCCCGCCAAAGATTGTAATCTGCAAGTGATCAGCGTAGTCGAAAAATCGACATCATTGAGGTACTTACAAATTAAATGTAGTCTGATCGCGCTTTGAACATCGCCTGCTAGTACCTGCAGTCCCGGCCAAAAGGCAGATAAAGAGTCGATTGTGAAGTAAGCTACATCGCCAGTCCTCATGTTTACTGTCCGATACTGTTGCAGTTAGCAGAATGATTCTTCAAGATGACGCAGGATGAACACACCCAAAAGCCATCCGTAGCTCTTGAGTAACGCATGATGGCGGCATAGGCCTCTTCCCAGACATCTAGATATTCAACTTCTCCTGCGGAAAGTTAAGTTTATCGAACGAACCGTAGATAACCCGCGTACGCACCACTCAAGATATACCACTTGAGGGCGTATTCGTAGAAAGAGTCAACGCCAGCGCCAATGCCGGTGATCTCGGGCGCCGTCCAAGTCTACGCGGCCGTAGCTTAAAAAGAATGGATGGTTCAAATCGCAAGACACGAACCCCGGTCCAGGTATTGATAGTGTTTCCAACAAGCCCGATGTCAGATTTCCGATTCCAAATTGCAAAGAATGCCTTGCTCCAGCTGTTGGTTCAGTTCGTAGGGCAAGATGACCGTGGAACTGACCTTTTGTGCCGCCTTTTCAAAACGGTCATCTCCTGTGAGCCGACTAAGGGTCGCGAATTCCAGAATTAGCGAGCCAGCTCCAGCAGTGCCTGCGGATCAAAGTGAGCGAAATCCAGCCAACACGCCTTGAAGAATGAAACTGACAAGTCTCAAGAGTTTCGCCCTTCGTGAGCCCATGGCGGAGATTTATCTTCAAGATATATTAGCAGGCGTAGATTACAAGACCTATCAACAATTACCCTGGCGTACGGAAGTCCGGTGGGCGTAACGAAAGCGGGGAGCAACCTTTTTCCAAGATCATGGGCCATGTGCAAGAGTTCTCCACGGTACCAGGGCAAATGAAAAGGTTGTCCTGTGCGGTTGGCAAATATATGACCAGATAATAGACCGCCAAGAACACGGATAGTGGTCTCGAAAACTTGCGGTTTGGTATTCACATCGAATGAGACCCAGGTAATGATATCTTTGACCGCTTGCTCGAAGCCGGCTCGATCGCCAAGGACGACCAACGTGTCAAGCGTGTCTATGAGAGTCAGAGAGAAATTGCCCGCGACGTCGTTGGCAGCAATATTCTTCCTGCAGAGCTATGCGATGAAGAACAGCTTAGAGGAAGCGAGGACGACTGCTCACGTACGGGTTTCCCCAATCGGGTCCTTGTCCAGAGCACGAGAGCGGTGTCAACTGCGGCGGCCGTAAGTCTGGCTGCGTAGCGTGTGAGGAGAAGACACACCTCATCCATGGGAAAAGCTGGGAAATCCATTAACTCTGCAGACTGAAAAGATCGCTCGACGGACTCACCGTAAGTCATGTAGTTGTTGAACCCGTGATACCATAATTCGCGAGTCTTCTCACTTGGAATGTAATCAGACGGTGCAGCAGTATCAACAATTCGGATACTCACCGAGCGGCTAGTTTCCTCTCTGTAGTCCATCCAGTTCCTTTCGCCGGACTTGGCGTGTTGGTCGCATTCGTATGCCATACTGACCATCTCGCACCATTGGCCGCAAGCACTAGCACAGCGAGGAAGTATTCCGGCCAGAACTTCCCCCACCTCATGTGGAGTGATCAAAATTGGAGGCCCAGCAGACTGTATACAGGTCCGCGTCCGTGTCGTGGCCGATCGAAATGTTCGAAGCTGTCGTGGCAGTTTGGCGAATTGCCGGTCCAGGTGGGTTTATCTTATTGATCATGTGACAAGATGTTAAGCCTACCGTTACGTAAGCGATGATAACATCCTGCTCTTCTCCAGGTTCACGGCGATGGATTCTGTTGCTGACGTCTCTGGCAGGCTCGGCGAATACATGCTGAAAGGATGGGTGCGCACACGGTCTAATACAATTTGCCGCTAAAATTACAATCCGCCGTACGATCCAGGTATTGACTGACCAGACGTGCAAGTCGCCAGGCTGTAGTGTGCCTTTGATGCGCTCGCCGAAGGGGAGAACACCTGTGGTGATGTTCTGCGCCAACTGCGACGAGAGTCCTGGCGGTGCGCGTCAAGCTTCATTTTACTGATTATTGACTAACGCTAGCAACCAAAGTCCCCCGCCCAAAGCCCACCATACCTACATCTGAATCAGCGTCCAGTGCGACTTCAGGCTCTGAGATATCACGTTCCTCGACGCCACCCACGGAAGTATCTAGCGCTCTCAGTTCGCCTGTGTTCGCCCCACCCGCCGAAACTGAGGAGTCCAGACGCCGTCGCCAACAATCCGACACAGCTTCCGCTGAAATTGGAAAACGTCTTCTGAAAGGATGGGCGATGCTAGGAGACGAATGCCCGAATTCGAGGTGCTACGGAGTTCCTTTAGTTCGTCCTCCGATGGCAGGGGGCCAAAAGGATCCCAGAAAGGTTGTGCCCGCTCTCACATTACCGTCCGCGGCCCACCCTAACTTTGCATGAAGGAATGTGTTATCTGCGAGACAGTCTATGTCACTGAGGCTGATTGGACTGGAAGGGAGCATTTGGTGCCAATGGGATCGAATGCTCCACAGCCCAATAACACCGGT
The DNA here is from genome assembly GCA_026008595.1 of Lyophyllum shimeji. Lineage (NCBI taxonomy): Eukaryota > Fungi > Basidiomycota > Agaricomycetes > Agaricales > Lyophyllaceae > Lyophyllum > Lyophyllum shimeji. The sequence goes on along the minus strand of BRPK01000001.1, from coordinate 1,441,569 downwards.
GCTCTTGACCCCTCCATGCCTGCTGATAATCAGCCACGACATGAAATACGCCCTGTAGGTTGCAAGCTCGCAAGTCGCGCGTGCCCTCACGACTGATTTTGTCTCTTTAGGACGTGACTCCGGCGCGAGAGCCGGTGTCGTCCGCCCATCAACTTGTGCGTTGTCAAATGTCCTTTGTATGGGGACAGTGCCTTACTAGATTTATGTAGCCTTCAACGTCCGCCGTGCACTCACGATCCGAGAACTCAACGGTACTTGCACCATTCTCAGGTTTGGTCATCGCTGATCGGTAATTTCTGCAGGTCCGGGGTAGTTACCCCGATCAAGCGCTGGAGGAGTCTTCGCTTGCGCTGCAGTCGACCCTACGCATGTTATCCTCGAGGCTCGGAACGCTTTCAGGTTCCGGTGCCATGACGGATCCCTCGTCGATCGGACAAACCGCAGATGCTATCAGCAAGGTCACCCAGGCATTGTCGCATGTCCGACAGCTGCAATGGAGCGAAAGTCAGATCCAGAGACTTTGACGAGCTTGGAAGTGTCCTGCAGGTTGTGCGAAACACGTCCTCGTAAGTCGTGGAAAAAGTGGAAAAATATGGCGAGCTTCTTAGATATTCAATCAGCCCTTCGTCCATAATCTAGACGATTTTCTACCTAGGAAGATCAACAATGGGACCCTATGTCTCTCATTTTCTTGCGTCACGCATGTGGATGCTTGAGGGTCTCGAGCTCGTGTTTACCTCATGTTCCCCGTGTATAAAAATCCTTGGTCATAGCATCTACCAGACCACAGACTATGCCTCGTCTAAACGATATGCCCAGGCCTCTCTCTCAGTCCGGGAAAGCGTCTTCGAGACGGCGGCAGGAATCAGTGCAGCTTGGCAGTGGACATTCCGACCACGATGAACGTCACGCTCAAGCCAATGATATTCGCCGCGGGCGCGAGGTCAGCCTAAATTCTGCTATGTTCCAGCAGCTATTGACGACAGAGACAGCGTTTCCCGGAAACAGTAGGAAGGCCGTATACTTTATAAAGCCTCAGCTGACCCGGCATTGGTCCATCGCGCAGAGCGACACGGAAGACGAGATGGTGAACATCCGAGACTCGCCTATGACAGACACTGAGCCTGTGGAATCCTCGAGGTCCTGGAGTAGCACGATTCCCTCTGTTCACAGAGAGTCCGCAGAGCTAGAGGACTCGTGGGCTGATCCCTCTGAGTTATCGTCGCAGTCGGACGCCGGTCGTCGCAGGCATCACGACCGCAGGCACGATAGTTCACAGCCGGAGCGGCAGCACGCGAAATCTCCAGCAAGTTTCAGAAGAGACCGGCAAGCGACTCCCGCCTACGGTCATACAGGGAGACGCGACGACGGTAGAGAGCAACGGTCCCGTTCACGGGTGCGTCGTCCAGTCACTCGCCTGAGGCCAGCCTCTTCACAGCGACGGACAGAGACATAGGACTCATGATTTCGCTCAGACGGACCGAAGTTATCAACCATCGGAAGAAGAACCTGACTCGGAGGTCATCGAGGTAAGAGTCGAGCCTGCACTGGTGTTAAGGCAAGGACGCCATGATAACGAATGCAGCCTTTTATCTATGAGCACGAAGTCTGGAATGTTGACCGCGGCGCACCAGAGCTGTACTACTATATAGTGCCTGGTGGTCTGAACGTGATTTTCAGGGATGAGAACGGAAATGAGTCGATGAGGTGCGCAAATTGTTTATTTCGTGGTCAGATACGCTGAGGACAAGATCTCAGAGTGGGTGAATTCGGAGATTCGATCTATAAGCCGCGTAGAGTGTCCCCAACCATCATACAGGACGAATTTGGGAACGAATTATATCGGTAGAGCCTGGAAAACGTACTCGGCAATATATTCATTGACAGGCAACTGGACTTCAACAGCACAGGAGACTTCGGAAGCACAGCTACTCGAGCGTCTAGCCCCAAATCAGATGAGAACGACGTCGAGGAATTCCAGTTCCATTCTCGGTATGTTAAAAGTGGGCCATATGAGAACACTCACGACTCTGCATCTTGTCTCCAGAAGACATCGCCGCCGCCAAGACCGATCCTACAGGCGTGAAAAGTTGGTCGAGCATCCACGGTGATAGGTATACTTCTGAGCATTCCTAGCCTAGGAGTACCAGTACATCGTCAAAGGCGTACTCAGTTATAACTTACGCTTCCGTCCCGAGCAACGCAGCCAATATCATCCTGATAGACGACAAAGGACAGCAGATCCCAATGTGGTTTCCTTTCCGTTGTCTCCGCCGTAGTACTGTCATTGACGGATGTAATCGCAGAAGAACCTCGACTGGTAAATCGTCTTCGTCCATCGCAAGGTCACACGTTCCAGGAGAGTTCGTCGATTAGGAGAGCGAAGGAGGTTTGTATCCCATGGACACGAGGACTGTATAATTTATGCAGATTTTACCGTCAGAAAATTCCAGGTCGCGAAGAAGCCACTGGAAACATACTCTTCTCGAATTAAGCGAATCTTCGGTGGTTTCATTTACTCCGTCCCTTTCCTCGACTTCTTCCACCGACGCCGCTCGAACCACGGGAACTACCTCGACCTCGACCAGTGCCCTGGCCTCCGCCTTCTACCATGCTGATGTCTTCACGGCTCAGGCGGAGGTATCCGCCACGGAAGGTCCCCACGCCCATTTTTAGGCCTCGCTCTCTTTTTCTTGGGGGAGTGCCCGTTGAATCCTCATACAACTTCTTGAGTGTTGGATGGTAGTTGCCTAGTTCCTTCGCCTACGGCAGCAGGTCAAAAAACCAATGACAGTCTGAAGCGAGTTCTTGACCAACCTCTTCGAGCTCTTTCCTTGCTCTCTCTTTCTGCTTGTCGATCAATCCCTCCCGCACACGTTTTGAGGCTTTATTTCGTTCTTTTTCCCGGACCGACTTCTCACCATTTCCTAGCTTTGCCGCACCAGAGAGTTCGAGAACACGCCCTGCTAAGGCTTTTCGACGTTGTGCGGGTGTCATATCAAGGTCCTGATTCAAAGATCCGGAGAGTAGTTGGGTATGCACAAGACGATGGAGGAGGGCGTCATTTTGGGCATTCGTGCTGAGTAGCGAGTCGGTCAATGAAGCTAGATGAGGAAAAACCGCACATACCGCTCATCTTCTTCCTCTGCTTCAGTTTTCTCTTTTGCTGGAACCGCATGGTCATCCTGACGAAGCTTGGAGACTTTGGAAGACTTGTAATGCAGGTCAGAACGCCGTGAACCATAGACTCCATGTAACCCGGACTCACCATGAAGGCTTTCATTTGCGCCTTCAACCCAATTTCGGCCTTCTTTGATTGGAACGATACGTCTTGAAATACTACGACCTTCGAGTTCGTGCTCGAGCTTGAAGCAGTGAAATCATCATCTTCTTGTTCAAAGTCTGGGGGGCACGTTCGCTTGAACCATGGTGTATCAAAGACTGCGCACGTACCTTCACTCTCTCCTACTTGTGAATCCAGCTCATCGTCGTCCGTTCCAACCTCTCCATTCTGCTCATTGATCCCTCCCCATTCTTCTCCCGCATCGCTGGTGGAGTCAATTTTCGGCGATTTCCTAGGGCTTTGCGCGGTATCGAGTCTTTTTCTTTTTTTCAGGCCTCCAGTGGGATCAGGAAGGGCGAAAGATGCTAAGAACCGTTCCCCATGAGCTTGGAGGACATCGAGCAGGTTTTGGTCGGCGGTCATCACGTAAGTCACGCAGTGTGACATCATTGTCCCCTCTTCAAGTTCAACCACTGTCGCGTCGATGGATCATGGCACGTATCCGGAAAACTAAGCATTCGAGTGCCGAGCGTTCTGAAGTCTCCAGTGGGACGACGGTCATTCCGGAAGATGAACAATGGCGCTTAATAAACGATTCCGGCGTCCTCAACAAGATCAGGAGTGCCCGCGACGACTCGGGGGAGGAAGAGTCTGCTTCTTTACCAGAAGAGATATTCAACGCCATCACGATAATTATACCGGCATCCTTTCTATTACTTCTCATGGAAATGTGAGTGCTGCCTTGTATCGCCCGACACCGCCGGTGACAGGTTCATCGCAGTCTCATTCATTTTCAATACGGAAAGCACCCAACCTTGCATGCTGTGGTGGACAGGATGCTCCCAGGCATACCAAGTATGTTACTTGTTGACAAGCCCCCATTCCCCGTCATGAATTGACCACCCGCTGCAGTCCTTTCCATCTTCATATTCTACAGTAAGCTGGTCCTTGTTAGGAAGAGGAAAGTTGAATCGTGACACCTTTCAGCAACTCGTTATAAGTCTCATCCGGCGATGCAAGTATTTCTCTTTGCCCTGGGTGTCCTCTCGGGAGGTAGGCTGTTGTACCTGTTGGACCGCGGCTCTTGGTTTGTCAATATGCAGCAAGTGTGTTCCAGTCAAATCCAGTTCTGCGGCAAGCACTAATCACTTCTGTTCAGTGCCCTCCTCTCGCAACGGTCTGGGTGTACACCATAGTACAGCTTAACCTGTTGCCTGCGGTCGTCAGCCTGGGCGTGGTTGGCGCATATGTCTGGTGGCAGGGACTCAGTCCACGGCGGTAGAAGCCCCAGTCCTCGAGACACGTCCTGAAAGGTCACTTTACCAGACCTCGCAACTGTCTTGGATGCTGAGTGATTATTCTGCATACGTAGATTACTTTCGTAAGAGGATGATGTGGCCCCATCGGCCAGAGCACCTCTTGGTACACCCCAATCGTGGAACACTCTGTCAGCGAGAAACTGGGCAGAGGTGTCGATTGCGGCACGTCCGTTGAGGTTCCTCCGGAATTTAATGTATGCTCGATGATACGCCCAACCAGGATTGATCTTAAACTGGCTGGGCACCTTTTACGAGCAGAGATGACGAATTTCGCGGACGAAAATGAGGAGGCTGAACGGCAGAGACGAACCAAAAGACAATGCAATATCCCAGCGTGGGTGTTGTTCCCTGGAAGGTCAGTACCACTGGAGTACAAGAAGACTCCGCAACGCGAGTACATATGTCACACCCCTTGGCCTTCATCTAGTTCGCCGGCCAGCAAATCAATCTTCCGCTATCAATCAATGAGTTCAAGTAAAGGCGACAGCTGACGTTCGACTCACATGGTATGTTGTTATTCTGCCTTCCAACACAGTCTTAAGCACCCTCAGTTGCCACTTCAGGCGCCGACTGAGACTATTCTGGATGGCGACTTCATGACCATCGAGTCTTTCAACAAAAGCTTTGTAGACTCGATCGTCGCGAGCAAAATAGTAGGCCTGTGTTCAGGGTCATTGGGACGGAAGGAGCAGGGTTATTTGTCATACTGGTATATTTTCGCCCGGAATAGTTACCAAGGCATTCGACCACGCCGCGAGCATCAACAGATCCCTGCTTACAAGTGATCAATAATTGGAGAGGTTTGGTACTGCAAGATAGAAATACGAACCCTGTAGCATTGGCAATGCTGCCCGAATGATCAACGCCCACTATATGACGAGGCAGTCTGGACGTACTAATCCTCAAGGGAAGCTATTAAGTGCGCCCTTCCGAGTTCCTTCGTCGCAAAGCGGCGTACGGCGGACTCCGCAGCCTTGACAGGTTGTCCGGCTGTGCCAGCGTTTAAAGCATTTGAAATTGTGGCGACCTGTGCCCAGACCCACTTGTCGCCTTCGCTCATGATCAATGTTTGCAGGAAAGAGGCTATCAAGTCGCTTTGCGACTTGGCTAATCCATAGTCTATCGCAAGCTTCAAATTGGTCCCTTCGCATGTCGGCCGTCAACCGGAAGACGATAGAGAAATTGAAATACATACTCAAAGCCTTAAGAATGACCTTCGTACGTGGTTTGGGCACATCTTCGTCACTCAGATGATTGATCCAGCGCGAGAATGCTCCCAGCAAGAGAATGGCAACGTCTCTGTGGGACTGGCCTATCCGCATGGCGTGAAGCAAAGGGGTAGCGTCACCGGTTTTCCGTAGCAGTAACTGGGTCAGAGATCAGACGGAGGACGTGTCGCAAGATATCACACTCACAGGGAAACCTCGGTCACGAACTTCCATCAGGAACACGATGTCTTTACGCTCTATAGCCCTCAAAACTTCGAAGGGCTGGAACAAGCTGAGGCAAGCCAACGACAACATTGGAGACTGTGCTGACCTGTGGTTCCGTCCAAGATGAGGTCTTATGATTGACTTGGGAAGGTTTTGGAGATGTGGCGGACGACAATGATGCCACCGAGGACGCGCTCGCTCTTCGATCATGCTGTGAAAAATCAGAGACACTTTCGGATTCTGACGGCGGCGGTGTGGGACTGCGGCGCAACTGCCGAAGGATGGCTCGTGGAGCTAGGTCCTCCGCCTCCCGCTGAATGAAGCCTAATCCCGAAGACGTCGAGCGATGACACGGCCGGACCACGACCAGTCAACGTACCGATTGAGGGCAGGCGTTCAGGGAGGCAAGGATCCGAGAGCACTCGTCTTCTCGTAATTGGAACAACGAGACTATTGGTTTGGCCGTCGATGCGTTTCCCGAGTTCTTGGACTACTGCGGCGTTGTTGACATTCATCGGAATCCGTGCCGAAATGGGTATCAGTCTCCTTCCTATCTATGCATGAGGTTTATTATTTTTGAGTAAACTCGGCTGGCGCAGGAATAGCTGGGTGTCAGGGCGGGAATTGAGAGAAATGCAGCAAGTAGGATGTCACAAGTGATCAAGTGGGGAGAAGGAGGTGCCGCTGAGACTGCTTGTTCCTGTTTGTCATGCTCTTCAACTCTGGAATCCCTCAGTACTTAAGCAGTTCATGGCCTCCACAGCAAGGGGCCACAAGATTCAACTTCGCTCGTGGCTGGTTCTCTCTCTCTACACAGGCGGGATCTTGTTGGCTGGAATACTGCAGAAGCGTTAGAGCATGCTGAGTGTGTGGAAACGGACGTGGAAGGAGAAAGATCCTTCAGTTCATCCCTCGAAGGACAGGTTGGATGCACCTAGCAGCAGCGCGTCCACTCTGGGCTTCACTGCAGCGGCTCATCCATCCGATACCATGTCCTCTGCTTTTGGGCGCTCTACGGATTCTAGGATCAAGCGCCCGTGCACCGACGACGACGAGTACCCAGAGAGTCTCAGAAAGAGACCCAGAACTAATGCTTCGGAAACCGCCCTCTCAAAGGTTGATAGAGACACGATCTTGGAAGAAGCTAAACGACGAAACAGTGATTCCTTCCTCTTCCTTCATTTGTCGGACTACTTATGTCCTTCTTATGTGTCTAGCAATCGCCATCCTGCCCCCCGGAGAACGTGCGCTCTTCACTGTCGTCGTTAACAACAAATCTAAATTCATTCGAGCAGCTATCATGATAACAATCGTTCAATTTTTAGAATGGACTGTCGAGAACGAGCGACTGCGCCTCAATGCTGCGACCAAACGACGTCGGACTGCGCTATTGGTGGCAAAGTGTGTCCCGCTTATTCGTAACAATAAACAGCCGTTCTTGTTGACTCTGGATGTTATTGAAGCGATGATTCCTCGTCGGAGACACATGATACCAACCTCCGCTCGGTAGCCTCTCATCTCTTGGTCGGAAGATATGACGCTGTAGACGGTAGCGCTGGAGCGGAACCCAGGGCGAAATTGCTACAACACGACGTCGTGGTGGTAAATTCGTCGGTGAGTATCACCTATTCTCATCCAGAGACGGCTAGAATCTTACAGGCGATAGCTGTTGCTCGAGTCGCTGATAAATGGAACGCTCGCCTTAACCCAGTTTCACGCGATGATTTTCGTTGATCTGCAGGACGAACAAGGCGGTTTGGCGGGTCCTATCTTGCAGATCATGCATCACTTCTATCTGGTCACCGATTTTCTTTCTCGCCCGCGCATTCTTGGGTTTGCGTCACCTCATGTTTCCGGAGTTCGAACTCTTTTGTCCATGGAGGAGATAAAAGCCACGATGGACGCAAGCGTTCTTGACTTCACGAGTCAAGAAATTGCGGGCGATTCTTCTCCACTCTCTCAGACTGACTTGGTTCTGCTTTACGATAGAGAAACGCAACCCACGGTGCCCGTGCTGCTCAAGGAGCTGGAGCTCCTCGATCCTTCTCGGTCGGTTTTCAGAGAACAGTTCGACGATGCGCGGCATGTGCTCGAGGAATTAGGGCCGTGTGCTTCCGACCTTACTTGGCGACGTGCTTTGAAGGAATCCGACGCCCGGGATCGTACTGAAGACGGCACCCAGAAAGAGCGGCAGATCCGAGACCGTGTCAAGAACTGGACTTTCGTGATGCCCAACATAGATCCTAGTTCCCGGGGCTTCAACGCCAGCCAAAAAGTCTTAATGCTCGTTCAGGTTCTCGAAGCATGCGAGCCATACGGAGAATGCTTTCGTGGTGTTGTTCTTGGTGTGTGGAATTGTAAAAATCTCGAGGCGTATTCATGCTGATATTCTTTCTGAAGTCCGACAGCAAGCGATCGCAGTTTCTCTGGTAGATCTGCTCCGGAGACTGGATGAACAGTTGAGTTTCTTGCGTCCGGTTGCGTTACTTGGCGACGGTCTGCTTTCCGACTTGCAACGCCAGGTATGAGTGTCAGCCCTATAATGACCTGATGATTGAACTCTGTCTGTGGCAACAACAGGACATTTTGCAAGGTTTTACGGCCGGGATGCATAACCTTCTAATCATGTCTGAGCCGAAGAAAGACTGGGTTATGCCGAAGACATCGATCATCATCTAGTAAGTAGATCTGAAGATGAACGATACCTATATCCTCATGCTGAGCTCTGCTTTCGTAAAGTTTCGATCAGTCCGAAAGTCTCACCAAAAGTCGAGCTTTCAGTAGTGCGCGGGAAACTCATCGCGTCCACCTGGTGCCGAAAAGCCAGGATGCGCTTGGAAACGTTTCGTCGCGAAGTCCTGATGTGAGCCTCGATGACCCCGATGTTCTGCGGCCAACTCGGTCAATCGGCGATGCATGGCAGGCCTCAGCCTCTCGCGCAATTTCGCAACCCGTGAACTCGTGCCTCTCCGACGCCCGCAATCAACACAGCTTCATCCAAGATCCTACGACGAGCAGTCGTATCTACCTCTGGCACGCTGCCGATGTCGTTCATCACATTGCGTCGTCAGGTCTTGTGGGTCGCGTCAGCCGAGGCCACCCAGTTTTCCATTACGAAGAGACACGCGAATCGGGTTCACCGCTAATCTTCACCTGCACCGTCATCATCCCCGGCATCGAGAAGGTCACAGGTCCTCCCTGCGCGTCGAGAGGTGATGCTCAACGTGCCGCTTGCTACAAACTGTGCCAAAATCTGACTTCCATGGGCCTTTTGGACTATCGTGTCTTTCCACGGCCTCCAAAATCGGTGACTAGTTCTCAAAGCGACTCTGGCAGTCTATCCGATGACAAGTTAGCTGGAACTCGAAGCTACGTCAGGAAGAGTCCGGATTTTTGGATCAACACAAAAAACGCGCCTCTCGTGTCACTGTATCCTGTCGTCGTATCCACTAGTCACCGGGACGAAGGCACACAGCCTTATGCACCTCTGGCGATCCTCACTCGACAACCGTTGCCTGATCTGACGAGCTTCAAAATATTTTATTCCGGCGTGCCAGCGGTTATTGACATCAAGCGAGGCGCGGCTCTGCGACTCGAGGAAACCCAGCTGAATGCCCTGTATCTATACACCCTCAGGATGTGTCGTGTCATTTGTAACAAACCCTTCGAGTGCACTTTGGACGATATGGTCTATTTTCTTGCACCGCTGCCAGCCAATTGGACATCATCCCCTAACGTTGATCCCGGCCCTGCATTCGAGCTTCCATCGATAGCTGAATACATCCCTTGGGATCTCGTCTGTCTCGCCGGTGACAGCTGTATCACCCCGTTCACGGCAACGACACTGGAAACTGTCGAGGAGGAAATTCAAGACGCGGTGATTCAAGATCGAGCGACCGAGTTCACCAGAAGGTATGCTGCCGTCAGGCTGAGGCCAGATCTGTCTCCTCTAAGCAAACCACTGGATAGCCCGGTAAGCCACTGCGACCATTATGATACATATCGCCTTACAGTCCTGTTGCAGCGGGAAGCAGGATATGATAATATCCTTGCCTACTGTGCGGCTCGAAAAGGCTTTGAAAAGTTACAGGACGAGAATCAGCCCTTGATTGAAGTGTCGACTATCCCAGCCGTTTTGAACCAATTAGATCCTACTTCCCGTCCTTGCGGTTCAACAAAATTACATGCTAAATGTGACCTCCACGTTCCTCTCCGGCTAGCATTTGAGCTGAATAAATGTTTGTCCCAGACTTGGTACCCGAACTGTCTTCAAAATGCACGATACCTGCTAGGTGATCTTTCTCTTCATTTTTCCCGAAGACATCACTGAGCGGAGTCTCCCAGTACTTTGCGCACTGCACGTCTTCTGCCATCGATAACTCGACGAATCGATGATTTTCTTCTTGTCAAGGAACTCAATGCGCAATGTTTCGAGCATGCGATCTCAGATCAACTTCTACACATGGCCTTATGCACGCCTTCCTGTGGTGTCGAATACGACTACGAACGCCTAGAATTGCTTGGTCAGGTTTTGCGTTTCAGAGCACCTGGCGCGCGCTGATCTACTGACCCGCAGGCGATGCGTTTCTAAAATACGTTTCCTCGATCTACCTTTTCGTCGCCCATCCAACGCACACAGAAGACGACCTGCACACCGCAAGGAAGGAATTAATAAGCAACAGATCCTTGTTCCAACACGCATGTCGCATCGGACTGCCTGCTTACATCCAGTCCAAGTCGTTCACCCCGAAACAGTGGAAGCCGCCAAATTTCCGGGTTTCGTCAGCAAGCGCACCCAAAGAAGACGGTTCCGAAGTCAAACAGAAACTGGGCGAGGTGTCGCAGATCGAACGATCCGTGGGCTCTGTTCTGTCGTCGCCTCAGCGCAAGCCACATGAGACTGAGATGGATCCATCAGCGCCTGAGCACGAAGGCAAGAGATGTGCAGGTGCAACGAAGAAGAAGAAGAAGAAAAAGAAGAAGCGAGGGCAGGAAGACAATCAGTGGTTGGGAGATAAGGTCTGATTTTCTACCCCTCGCCGCGACTTTGAATGCTCACAGTTGCTACGCAGGCCGTGGCTGACGTGGCCGAAGCTATAATCGGGGCTGGTTATCTCACAGGCGGCCAGGACGTTGGACTCAACGTCATCAAAGCGCTTGGGATCCCCGTTACGGATATCCAAACGTGGTCTGACTTCGGAAGAAGGCTGGTTGCAATCCCTCCCGATTTGAGCTCAAGGGTCAATTCGGAGTCAATCCATGCGGTAGAAGACATAATTGGATACAACGTGAAGCAACCACATCTCATAGCGTATGCTCTCGTACGTTTCCTTCCTTGCCATATGACGGACCCTCCGATTAAGCGTTCTGGCATAAGACGCATTCTTCTATACAAGACCGACAACCTTCTATACGTGAACGACTGGAGTTCATCGGAGATGCAATCCTGGACTTCAGTATGCTTGACTGTTCTGTCTTCGCTGTCGAAACTCACTTGGGGAAATAGTGGTCATCCAACGTCTCTTCCGCCGAGAACAGCAATTAATGCCAGGTGGACTCACCTTGCTGAAGGTCTGTATTATTGCACCAGGGACTGTATTCCATTCACTCTGGATCGCAGGGTGCTATGGTTTCCAACTCGACACTCGCGGCCGTTTGTGTGTTGTCTGGGCTTCATAAACATTTCCAGTACAAGTCGCACGTCCTGCACGCCAGTATTCAGGATTATGCCACGAAGCTTAGAGCAAGTCAAGCAAAGGAATACCGGAATGCAGAACTGGAAGATCGCCCGCCCGGTCAGTTCTGGTTGGAGCTTGCGGCACCTAAGGTCTGTGGAGTCCTCCTAGCCATTCTTGCTTACCGCGCTTTTGAATGACACTCTGGCAAAACCAGGTCCTCTCAGACATCGTGGAGGCCGTGATGGGAGCGGTCTACGCCGGAGACCGGTTCTCATCGGCGGGCATCGACGCACTTTTCGACAAGCTGCTCAAGCCCTTCTACGATAAACACATCACGTTGAAGACGCTCTCCCATCATCCCACCAAGCTCCTGTTCGAGTTGTTTCAGAGGTGGAGGTGTCAGCTATTCAGCATAACAACCGCGACGGAAAGAAAAGTGAATGTTGCGCATAGTAAGCGGTCTTTGACATTCAATAGGATAAGCAACTTGACGTCGAGGACAGTCATTGTACACGACGTTATTCTCGCAAGCGCAGAGGATCCTGATCCAACTATTGCTGCCCGACGTGCTTCTCTGTTCGCCCTCGACGCGCTAGAGGGCGACCCAGGGTTCTTCTCAAGGAATTGTGATTGTCGAAGACCTAGAACAAGGGCGGAAACCTATGCCGCCGACAAGAAGAACACGCTGCGCGCTTTGCAAGAAGTGGAAGAACAGCCAACACGGGGAGGTGTGCGACATTTGTCTCAGGACAGCGGGATCGAGGCAGGTATGGTACTTGCCGACGCCGTAGAAAGTGAGGCGGAGGAGGAATGAACTCGAGTAATCTCTGCCTTCAAAGCGATGCATAGCTTTCCAAGCGATATCACAATGTTTACTAGTGTTCCCCTCCGTCTACTTCTATTTTTCCTCATGAGGACGCTTGCGACTTGTGCCTAGAAGGAAGTCAAGTGTCTGCTATTTGCGAGCGCAAGAAACTGCGTACAGTTGCCATTTAGCAGCAAGGAACGGGATCGCGAATCCGGTTCCAAGGAAAGCGATGAGTTTTGCAGCAAAAATTCCTTTCTTTTCACCAGGGAACTGGAAGGGGAGATGCTGGAGACAGAAGGGGTTCAGTCTGGGTCACCCGTATTGGGGAGAAGGCGTGTTTACGTGGTAATGAGCATGCTCTTCCGAACGTGCCACTGCGGTGGTGTGGAAAGAGCGGGCACGCGCAAGGGCCTGTTGGCGGAGGGCGGACGAACGGGCGAGAATGGACAAGGACATGATGGTTCAGTTGGTTAATACGGTCGCTCGCAACGTTCTCGTCGGAATGCTTCGGAAAGAGCCGACAGACGCGTGATAGTCACGCTCATAACGCGAACGTGACTTATTCATGACGTATTGCGACAACTGCATTCATACAATCAGCAGCTGGATGGGGTAGAAAACAACACAACATAGTTCGCAGCACACACTTCAGGCCGCATGTCAAGGAGGCGTCCTGTGAGAGTACTAATGTGTGCGTGTGATGACGAGATCGGAGAAAGGCTGACTTGTGGACATTGCTTGTTTGACAACGTCGGCATAGCTTCCAGGTAGGAAGCTATCATCTCTCGCATGGCTCGTCCTGTAGCCCATCTCGTCCAAAGGAATTTTGACATGCGTCACAAATGAATCTTCCATGCCTACACCGGAGAAGCGGCTTATTGCAACGCGCCACCGAATGTCTGCGCGTGGCACTATCAGCGCCGCGGCTGACGGGGACTCGGAATCCAAAAGTGCTGTCGAGGTGGAATGCTGCGTAACTTGACCTATAGCCGAAGTCTCCTTGTGCTCTCGGTTGGCTAGGATGCACAAGCTGCTTCAAAAGCACCATAAAGAAACGATCATCTTCGATTCATACGCAAGGAGGCCACCTTCAAAGCGCAAAGCGCGCACACCTCCGGCGAATAATCCACGCGACACTCAGCTCCGACAATCTTTGCTAGCGTACATACAGTCCAGCTCGAGCCTCGTAGTACCACCGAAGTTCGTCGTTCCGCACTATGTCCCAGGGGCCCACGCAGTTCTGACGTTTGGCCATGTCCTTGAGATCCTTCCTCCGATTTCGAGCAGTTAGGCCCTGCTTTGCTATAGTGACCCAAGCGGTTTCATGACGAGATGAGGATCAAATGACCTACGGTTCAGAAAGTCCAAGATAAAGGCTCAAAGCTGCCAAGCTGTTGTTCCGAGGGCATATTTCAATCAGAAGCTAGACAGTACCAAAGTGCGGCCGCGAAGTTGGCCACAACACACAACTTCAGGGACGCTCCGACGGGAGCAGGAGAAATGAATTGTTACTAGCTGAACATGACGCAATCACCGCGACCCTAGCATTTCATCGTCATAACTCACGATCGCCATCATTGAGGCAGGAAGCACGACGTCCAACAGGCTCAGAAATCGAAAGAATTCGATAAGCTCACCGCAGTGGGGCTCTCCTATCCATACTCAGACAGTCAGACTAGGGCAGACTGGCCCGACGCTGTCACGCGCAGTCAGCTGATTCATCGCATCTGACCAGCCTTGAAGATGCTTCGCAAAAATCCTTGTCGTTGTCTTCACTCTACACCAGCGCTACGATGGTCCAGCCTGTCACCATTAACATCTCCGCGATTAACAAACAAATAACTGTGCCTACCGGCCTTTTCATCAACAACGAGTTCGTGCCATCGGTTGATTCCGACGAGCTCATCCAGTATGCCCGAGATTCCTGCACCCTCGATGAGCAGTCAACTGACGCAAAGTCAGCGCCGTGAATCCTGCTACAGAGGAAGTCATCTGTTCCGTCGTTGCAGGTACGATTCAAGGACTCTGCCACGTTCAGCTTCTCGACCGACCTCACGAACCTAAGCGTCACCTAAGGATATTGACATTGCCGTCGCTGCGGCTCGAAATGCCTTCAATACCACCTGGGGAAAGAATGTCACTGGATTCGAAAGGTCTAGGTTGATCAACAAGCTCGCTGATCTGATCGAGAGGGATGCTCAAGAGCTGGCCGAGCTTGAGACTTTGAACAACGGAAAACCTGTCAAAATCGCGAGGTAAATGCGCAACGAGGACTTCCCTAAATCTCGTTCCGTTTCTCACTCAATGCCAAGGGACTTTGATATCGGAGACAGTGTGCAATGCCTCAGATACTACGCTGGATGGGCCGACAAGATAATTGGTCAGGTGTGACTCCCCTTTCGCTACTTTGTTTCGTTGCGATTTCGACTTCAGGCTTATAACTGGGAACCTCGTTTTTCTGTCTCATCGTAGACTCTTGAAGTCGATAACAAATCAAAGCTGGCATTTACTCGCCACGATCCGATTGGCGTTTGTGGTCAGATGTATGGCGCATGTCCCCCTTTGATTTGACGCTGCTCACCAGGGTCCTGATTGTAGTATACCTTGGAACTATCCTATCAACATGTGGTCGGTTTCTCGTATATCTCTAGCGTCCAGAAAAAATCTCAGGCCCGAATAGGGCGTGGAAAGTGGCACCTGCTTTGGCAGTAGGATGTACTATTGTCATGAAACCATCAGAGCTTTGCCCCCTCACAGCCCTCGTACGTACATCATCTCACCTGCCCACTCTAGATCTCACGACAGCGCTATTTCAGAAACTCTCGGAACTTGTCAAAGAAGCAGGGTAAGGCGGCTCGCCCGACTCGTTTGCTTAGGCTCATGCCTTTTCTCCCATAGCTTTCCACCTGGCGTGATCAATACTGTGCCTTCCTTCGGCCCTGTCGGCGGCGCTGCTTTGGCTGCGCACCCCGATGTCGATAAAGTGGCCTTTACGGGCTCCACGATTACCGGCCGTAAGGTCATGGAGGCCGCGGCGAAGAGTAATCTGAAGAAAGTAATTACCTTCTCGCTTCGTCCTGACTGTGGTCTCTGAAGCACAATCGTGTGCAGGTTTCCCTCGAGCTCGGAGGGAAGTCTCCACACCTCGTTTTCGAGTCCGCAGACTTAGATCAAGGTCAGTCAACTTTCGAATCGCGTGTCCTTCTTTGTTACCGTCCGGATCACCCTCACGCGTCATCTCGGCCATGTTGGCCATATGTCTCGCAAACCAGGGTTACCAGTCCGCTCTCCGCGATCCTTATGTTGGCTGGAGGCATCTGGTACGATGCCAGGGATCTCATGTGAGGTTTGTCTGAAAAATCTCAATCCGCTCTACGTGCGAGCAGCACGTTTTGAGGAGCGGTGTGGACCCACACCTCATTTTCTTGTTCTTCTGAGTTACTCGAAAAATCTTTGACGCTCATTTGATCGGACATGTCGCACAGCTGCTAATTGGGCCGCTCTCGGCATATGCTACAACTCTGGCCAGGACTGTACCGCGGGATCACGGGTTTACGTTCAAGACAAGGTGTACGATAAGTTCATCAATTTATTGGTGTCGAAAGTGAAGGACCAGGTGATCGGTGGTGGCTATGATGTCAGCAGCGGAGGGGGACCGGTGGTACGTGCCCTGTACTTCTTGTGTCTAAGCGCGAGCTGCACGGGTCCTCAGGTTTCGAAAGGTCAATACGACAGAGTTTGGGGCTACATCGAGGCAGGGAAAAAGGAAGGTGCCAAGGTGATCCTTGGTGGTACCAAACGACCGGGCAAAGGATTTTTCGTCGACCCTACGAGTAAGTTTCGATGTCAACGCAGTATAATATCCATTAAACACTTTATTTCCTAGTCTTTACAGACATCCGGCCAGAAATGAGAATTGTCAGGACCGTTGACGATAATGAATGCCGATTTTTAACTAATCCACGTGCGTCACGTAACAGGTGAAAGAAGAGGTGTGCAATGAGGCTCCTCGAGGCGTTGGACCCCATGCTGAAACGCTACACCATTTTCTCAGATCTTTGGTCCGGTTCTGTCGGTTGGGCGCTTCAGGACCGAAGATGAGGCCATTTTTTTAGCGAATGACACGAGTTATGGGCTCGGCGCCGGCCTTCACTCGAGTATGTCCTGTTTCTACCGGATACTGAAGTCAGAGCACGCTAATCGTCCTGGTTTCAACACGTAGCTGATGCCAACCAGTGCATGCGCGTGGCGTCGGCGCTTGAGGCAGGAACGGTCAGTCACCAACCCTTTACCCCACCCCCGCGTTTGCCATGCATTGCTTCGTCTCCGGTCACTCGGCGCTGAGATTCTCTGGCAGGTCTGGGTTAACCAATACAACATGCTCAACAACAACGTCCCTTTTGGAGGAAAGAAACAGTCTGGGATAGGCCCGTGACGAGCACGCCTCCCTTCATTCTTTTTTACTGATTCGACCACATTGCAGGCCGCGAGCTCGGGAGCTACGCACTTGAAGAGTACACCTCCGTCAAAGCGGTGCACTGGAATTTTGGAGAGAAACTCGAGTGGCCATTGTAGGCGAATGCGATACAAATACGAGTATGCGATTCGGATATGAATGCGTGTAACGACTGTGTAGTCTCCGCCGAATGCATAAGTACGAGTCTAATAAGTCCATCACAGCGAATGCGAGAGCTGAAGGTTCCGAGTCGGGTGCTTTCAAGCGCTTGTAGCAAATTGAAAGGTTATGATCATGATAAAGCCGCGGACACCTTGCCTGCGAGAGGAAGCCGCAGGCAACTTCAGGGCTGTCAGTGTCAATGTGCGATGATTGATTAATGGTGCATGGTCCACGTTGTGGCGCTCAAAAGACGATACCTGGTCTCCGTGTCGTGATAATTATGGAAAACAAGACGTAGCGTATCAGAACCGGAGCATGTACATCACTGGTAGGTTATGAGGGCTGAACTAGGCAGATCGCAATATAAGATGTTACGGCACTTCGAAAGCGACATGCATCGGTGCTAAAAGTAGGGACGTTGCGCTTGAATGCAAATGTTGCAGTAGTGGGGGTAGGGGCAAGCGCCGTCGATGTGAAGCCACGACGAACTGGATGCTTGTGAGAAGGTACAGAAGCTGGGATGGCAAGGGACTTGCCTGGGCGTCGAAGCGATAGGGGTGATCAAGCCACCGGTGTGACCAATGAAATTCGTGGTACTCGAGCTTGCATACTGGATGGGCGATATGTCGTAGTCCTGGTATAGGTGTGACCCCTGGTGCACTTGACCAGGCCACGGGTCAACAGCATGAGAAACGGAGACTGCGTGGCCTCCATCGTGGGTGTCTTCAAGCCGTTGTTGGTAATCCTCTTCGTAGCCTGAAGACGTTCCGTAGGGTAGTATATCGACGCGGCCAACAGATGAAGTGTTATTCGCTGAGCCAGAGACGTCAAACGCCTGCCGGGGTGCCGCAGCGTAAGCGGAATTGTTCTGTAGCGTGTGCGGCCATTGGTGGGTATCGCCAAGGACCCCCTGTGCTGCTCCATCTGGAGACGAAGTGCCGGTATTGCCGGCGTCGAAACTCCCTTGCGTCAGAGGGGGTACCTGACCTCGGGCTGGAGAGTTATCATCAGCAACCGAGACATAGCGGCACTCAAGGCCTTCAGTCATGCATCGCTCGCAGCGACGTCCGGGCTGTTCGTCCAGCGGCAGGCACTGTTCAAGTCAAGTAATTGAGTTCCTATAAAAATATCAGTGTGGCTTCACCGACCTTGACTTTACGCTTCCGGCATGATTTACATGCCATAGGGTTCCGTCGTGATCGAGCGGGTGTCCTAGTTCTTTGGATTGATCCTTGCTGTTGAGACATCGAGTAGGTTTAGAAATGGGAAGGCACTGAACATAGGGCGCAATGATGGCGGATTTTATAAACTGGCCGGGTGAGAGAAACACGCGGAGAAAATCTAATGCATGAAATGAACCACGCAAGGGCGACAAAAGCGGCCAAACGGAACGCGCTCAAATGGAGCACTACTCGCCGCGCGTCCTGAAAAGCAGGCTGAAGTGGGTCTAAACACGCTCGAAGGGCGCTTAATTGCCCTAGAAGTCAAGTCAGAGACGGCTTGGTGTTGTTCCTTCATCCGTAGCCCGAGCGTGACCTCCTGCGTAACGGTCTTTGATTGCTGCATCGATTATGGTATTCCTCGCAACGTAGTGGCCTCGGTCGGCATGATAACCGCAGGGCAACTTTAACTCGAGGAAGTCAAAAGACCTCGCGTGGATCGGAGTGGTGAAGAGGGAAACATAGACTCTAACGAAGGTAGTTAGAAGCGTAGCTGTGCACGACCCTGTCACAAAGCTGCGAGAAATACGGATAAGGCGACATAATCAAACACGATACATGTCGAACTCACCGAGGAAGAGACGAGGGCGCTTCTACTACCTCATATCGAGAACAAGAAAGAGATAAGAAAGAATGCAGAGATCAGCGGCCTACCAAAAAGTCGCCTCTGGCGCGCGTGTGGGATTTCCAATGCGAACCCTTCGGTGACGGACGAGCTGCTGCCACGGAAAGGTCAACACGGACGAGCGTCAGATACTCAGCCACAACACGGGTAGTATTCCGAGACTGCTTGACCACAATAGGACGACTCAGAAAAGAATAAACGTACAACATATTAGCAACTAATGGAGCGCTTTGCTACAACGCCAAGTAGTCCCGAACTTCTTCCTCAGTCAGCTTCCGGAATGTTGGCTTCGGACGACCATGCTCGCCACCGAGCTTGCCGTCTTCGAGGTCAGCTATACTGGGGACAGTGACGACACCGATTTCGATAGTTTTTTCCGTCATTTGGCCCTCGAATCCTTCCTTAAGCGTCAAAAGAGCTGTGTGTATGGCGTCTTCCAGACTGATATCATCGCTGTACCTACGAGACGTTTAGCGATAGACGCGAATCAACAGACGAACCACGAAACCGTTTCTCCAGGAATGTCTTCGCGTTGACCATGTTCTTCCCTATGGCGCTAGCTTTCCAGGCCCAGAATGATCCTGAAGGATCAACCTGGTATAACGTCGGCCCGCGGTGGATGTCCCACCCAGCAACAAGTAATGAGACGCCGTACGGTCGTACACCTCTGTTACATGAATGAGTATCCAATCATTCACGGGCGCAGTAGAAGCGTACCCAGATTGGGTGGCCTGCTGCATGACAGTTGCAATTTCCTGGGTCAAGACTCGTGTTGGTGGATATTCACCATATATCTTCCAATAAGCCTGGGCGCTCTTCCGTGCTTTGGCAACCAAAACCCGAAAATCAGGACCCATTCCTGAGTAAACGATGCCTATGTTTGGACATATGACAGCGACTTTGTCCAGCATGGAGTCGTCGATCAGGATAGATGATGTCTTCTTCTCAGTGGCAATAACTATGCCATTTGAGGCTGCGAAAGATGAATGAAATCAACACGCGAAGCTATCAAACAGGGATACCTTTGATCCCGAGGCTCGTGGTCCCCTGAGAGACTGCAGCTAAGGCGTGTTCGATCTGCACCAACTTTCCACTGGGAGAGAAAACTGTGAGAGAGTAGCTGTCTGCGAAGTTAGACAGGAGAACGTGTAAAGAATCCACGAGGACGCGCCTGTATGCTCCGCCCTCTGCACTAGCCATTGTCGGTGTAGGAAGGCAAGATCGTGCTGGGGGTAGTGGTGATGCACTTGCGTCAGCGTCACGGTCGACGCGCGTTCTGTGTTTGTCGTTGTTGCGATCAAGGGGCCATCACGATCTCATCTTATCTAACTCTTGCCCTATCAGGTCAAGAAATCCTTGTATCAATTTCCTCTGGGCTGTTTAACTATTTTACAAGTGTGGCGGATTATCATTCGTAGTGTATAATGTAATCAATCCAACTTCAAAGGGGTAGTTCTCAGATATGGCTACAGAAAGATCAGTGCACATTACGGCTGGCTGGACGAATTCTAGATACCTTGTGGATCTGGAACTCTGGGAAGAGTGTCTTAGCTTCCTCGTTGGTCACGGAAGGGTGGACAATCACGTCATCCCCCCTCTGCCAGTTTACGGGAGTCGTTACGCGATGCTTGTCTCCGACTTGGAGGGCTAAAGGCAGCATAAGAGTCATTTTTTTTCTGAACGTTAAGAAACCTACAGTCGATGACGCTAATGGTGCCGTCAATATCTGAACCTCGAAAGCAAGACATCAAGGATATCTCACCGAATGATTTCGTCGAAGTTACGGCCAGTCGAGGCAGGGTATGCGAGCATCAAGCGAATCACCTTCTTGGGGTCAATGATAAAGACAGTGCGGATCTGGGAAAAAGCATCAGACAGCATGCGTGTTCACCAGAGAGGATGGACTCACGGTGAAGGGAAGCCCTTTCGCATCACGGTTAGTAGCATCCTGGGCGTCCAACATGTCGTACAAGGTAGAAATCTTCCTGTCCGGGTCGGCGATCTGGAGAAGACATGTCGTATGTTAACTTCCTCTACTGAAGGCGAGGAATCACGTACGATAGGGAACTGCACATCCGTGGGTGCAAACTTCCCTCCGAATTCATTGATATCCTTGACCCACTCGTGGTGGTCTTCAAGGCCGTTGGCGGAAATGCCGATCACCTTCACGCCCCTTTTCTCGAAGTCTGGAGCCCGGCGGGCGACCTCGCCCAACTCAGTAGTGCACACAGGGGTGAAGTCACCAGGATGTGAGAATAGAACGGCCTGAGGCACGTTAACTTCGCAATAGAAAAGAAGTATAGGAAAAACGTACCCAAGAGTTTCCAATCCAGTCGTGGAATTTGATCGGGCCCGCAGTGGTTTGAGCCTCGAAGTCAGGAGCGATACTTCCGAGTCTGAGGGTCATTTTCGTAGTTTTGAAGGTATGGGCTTGAGAGGTGGCTGAGAGATGGGGAAAGAAAACGCGCCGATGAGACAGGATAAATAAGCAACCTTTAGATGTGAGCAGGACACGCCCAGACCCCCGTGAGAGATGTTTCCTAAACGGTCAAAGCAGCCGAAAATTATTGTCATGAGCTCACTGTAAGGTCAATCCTCAATGGAATCGTCCGAGACTTTGGGATCGTGTATATAGGACGTGTATCTACTCATGTGCAAAAATTGGGAGTTTTTGAACAACCAGAGGGCTTTGAATTTGACGAAGAAATTTCAGTGACCCAGAAAAAGGGCTACTCGCGTCGCGTTTTCTGATGGAATAATTTGGGCGCGTCCCGCGGGCTTTTCGGCGTGTCCTGGTGCAAATATCACAACTTATAGGTACCCAGGACACGCACTTTTTGGCAGGACCATCACTTGTCGGCGTGTCCTGATGCAAACTCGATTTTGCGCCCCCTCCAGGACACGCCGACACATTTGGGAGGACCCTGCTCTCGGACGAGCTCGCACATCCATCAAAACACTATATTATATCCAGCGAGTCGAAAATACACGCGATCCGGCCATCAAAAGCTCCCCCCGCCGCCGTCCCAGGCCTGCTCGCGGTCAGAAACGACGACGACGCGCCAATTTCCTCGCTCGGTGGCAGTGCCGTGTCCCGGGACACGGCACTGCCACCTCCCCCGCCAGCCCGCCGTGTCCCGTGTCAGAGAAGCTGGATCGCGTCTTCGATTCTCACGGCAGACATCATGATTATCCATCCATCACAGTCAACTAGAGTATTGACCATCGTCAGAACTTGAAGTTGCCAGTCTTGCGTATGAATTGCGTGCTTGAATTCCAATCTAGCCTTTTTAGGAGCACAGAAACTTTGAACACGGCTGCTAAATCGATGCCAACCTCGTCAGTAGACACGCCCACACAGCTCAACGGCGCGCGCAGAGAACATGAGGTGCAAAAACTCGTCGAGCATACACAAATGCCGAAGCACCCCGATCACTATGAGAGCTGAATAAGATCGCTGAATTACAATATAGAAATGTTACATAAAGCACCATTCACCAAGACCATGAGCCACCTGGGTAGATCACCGCTGAAACCCCCCGATATGTGTTGGTGTGCTTCGCATGTCAAGCCGAAGCTAGACGCTCCCCAACGCGATGGCTTGCTCGCGATGCACAGAGAAAGAAGTGTCCTCGTAGACAAGAGGTATGTTGCGGAAGTCGCTAATAATAAGCGACAGCATGGAGAATACTATGCGGATGTTTTTCTTGTTGTGCCTGCAAAATCTCGTCTATTCGTTCGTCGATATCATCTGCTGCTTCAATCTAATGGGCCGTCAATGATTGATCAACGAAGCATAATCGAAGTACATGCCGCCGCCGCTAGATCAAGGATAGCCTTTCCTGCAATCAGCGCCTCCTCGTGATTATCCTTGATCTCCAGGTTGATGATATGCACTGGTCTGTTAAATTCACCACCCCGTGAAAGCAGATCTGAAGAGGGCGTCACACATGGCTTTGAAAATGCATTGCGCCACGTACCGTCACAGACAGCGTCAAAGCAACGTTCCTCGCAGGTGATGACAATATCCGCCACTGTCTTGGTTTCTTGCCAGCGTTCTGGCGCAAGCTTTATCCGTCGGTTTCGATCGAGCATTTGTAGAAGGCCGTTGGCCGTGTATCTGAGTGCACGCATCAGATATTTGTGCTGAGCAATTGGACATAGCACGAACAAGCGAGGATCCTTAGCATTCAGCTCTTGAAAAATCGCGTCGTACGGAGTTCCGAACGGATAGATATTGGGTTTATCAATTGAAGGGCCCGGTAGACGAACGGCCGATCCTGTCCCGGACGAAATGACTAGGTAGCCTGCCTTCCTTGAAAGAGGTTTGTTTTTTGTCCATCATGAACAGCTGGCTGGGAGGACTCACGAAAGGACATGATGGCCCTCCATAGACCGGTTCTGAAGTACGTCAGGTCAAGTCCGGGTAACATCGCATATAACATGCCTGATTACTGGCGCAGACGACACAGAAGAGGGGACGTGGTTTGTATGCCGCCTGTGATGATTCGGGGGCGGCGGCCGCGCCGAGGTCTTCTGCTGTCTGCATACCGAACTGTGGTTGAGGAGGCTGTAGCGATAAATTTGGCTGGTCTATGGTGCCATTTTCCGGCCACGGTGTTGCTGCTTGAGGGGTGGTATTTTGTGGTAACGGGGAGGGTGTCGAGCCTGCTTGTAGGCGCTGTAGGCGAGGGTCGGGACGAGAAAGGCGAGGGTCGCGCGCTCTTCGAGGATCCATTATAGCTACCAAATGAAAGAAAGTCTGCAAAGAAGGGGTAAGTACAATATGAACTAGTTCACAGGTCGGCCTCAGCAGTATCTCGAACACTTCTGGTCTACATCTCGACCCAGAACAGCTCTTTAGGAACGGGTCGTTCGGTTTCCACTCTGAATCATCACTGGCCATCCATGTTGAAAAAGGAACCAACCTGCTTGGAATGACTGGCGAACAAATGCAAAATTTGTGAACAAGGACGGGACTTGGTGTCACGCAGTGGCTAATGCTGCTGGACAACAAGTGCATACAATATGACATGATCTCGTAAGCGGTCCTCGTTCACATTTCGAGCCTGTTGCAGACGCTTTCCGCCCAACTTAGCAGGTAGCATTGCGCTTGCGATGTTATACGCAAGCTAACCGTCTTACTTTTCCGAGACCAGGCATTCATGCGACACAGTGGAGATGGCATCTCGGAGCTTCGACTCACGGACCTGCGGGCTCATGAGCAGGCGGTGGCCTCGATTGACGATGAAGTGGAGGTGCTCATGCGTACTGTCCGCCAACTGCAGTTTCGCAAGATGCAACACTTGGAGCAGATCAAACGTGTCAAGGGCCTGACAACATTGGCAAGGAGACTTTTTCCAGAAATTCTTGGGTGTATTGTTGAGGAGTGTGTGCGGGACGGTTGGACGCGCACGCCGCTGACAGTGTCTCATGTCTGTCCGGAATGGCGCAAAGCCACTAGAATCCCCACACTCTGGTCCCACGTATACGTTAACTGCGATGCCAAAGATCCTTATGGGCGAACGCGCTTCTGGCTCGAGAAGGCACAAAGTAGCTTGCTTCACATCACTGTCGAGGTTGCAAACGACTCGTCTCGTATCCTCCCCATCATGGACCTTTTGTTGGCCCGAGCCACACAATGGCAAAGTTTCACCGTCAACTCCTCTCGTCTTTGCCACGCCGACTCCGTTCTCATGCTTTGCGATCGGCCCACTCCGCAACTTCGAGCGCTCGGTATCTCTATCGCCGAGGAATTCGTCGAAACTGTTGATGCAGTAGAAGTCAATGTGCACGAGACAAATTTGACGGGTCTCTTCCCCCACGCGTCTCATCTCCGGACATTTCGCGTCATTCGCAACATATTGCCTCCTGTCGGGACCGTTCCATCGTCCATCACTAATCTGTCCATAACCTTATCGTCCTGTTATTCACGACCAAAGTCGTCAGTTGATAGGGCCTTGCGGCTTCTTGAAGGATTGCCAGCACTTCGAGAGCTTTCCATTTCACTTCCATATCAACAAGGACGGGAATTCGAGCGAGCGCTAGACGAGAATCGCCGAGTTGACCTCCCTGCACTGCAAACCCTCGTGCTTGTTGGCTCCCCAGACATGTTGAGAATCCTACCCCACCTCTCAACCCCTTCTTTAAATCGCCTCCATCTCCGATCCTCCGTAGACCCCCTCGGATATCCTGACGAAGAGACTGGTACAAACATAAGAAAGTTCATTGAACAAGCTCCACCCCTCGAGCTCCTTGAGCTTCATGACATCGATCTATCGCCGCCTAATTTCGCTGCGTGTTTCGCCGGGTTACCGAGGTTGAAGGAACTACAGCTACACGAAAGCGATATATCGGATTCTGTTATCGAACAATTTTCCACTGCAGATGGGTTCTGCCCCTTGCTCGATCGACTCGACCTTAGATGGTGTGGACAAGTCACAGGACGAGCACTTGTCGAACTTGTTCGAAATCGTCTTATCAGTTCAGGCAGCGCGGACAGCGGCAAGGGTACCTCGAGGACGACGCCCATCAGCATGGTCACGGTCATCAATTGTTCATTCGTCAAGGAGGGAGATATCTTAGACCTCGCCCGGATGACTGTGTGTCGGATTGTCATGCACCCAGAGGACTATTGCCGTGCGTCTCTTTTCGCTATATCCTATCTCGTACCTCGCCATGATTGAGTGTTTGATGAACTCTGGATCCGTTCATAGGTCCATTCGGATGCTGTCAGAATGAAAGGTACCGCAAGAGGTTGCAAAAACATGGCATGTTACGGGTCAATGGCGCTTGGCGAAAGCCTGACTGGTCTGGAAGTCTGGTGGTGTAATCCCGATTTCACGAGGTATTGATAGGTGAATAGAACTTCATACGTAGTTCAACCGCTCCATGCCCTTTGGCGACCTTGCTGCCATTTGATCATGACCAGCAGAGGAATGATTGTGAAACTTGTTGGGATCGGAAAGAAACGGGTCCTTGAGGAAATGTATATCGCAAACTATGGCAAACGGGGGTTGGGAGGAACTCCATCCGCCTCAAACACAGATATTTCCTTCTACCACGAGGAGAACCAGCCAAACCTCGGGATGGAGGCCAGAGGTCCGGCAAAGTGTAGATCGTGGGATGCAAGAGCGTCTCACTAAAAGGAGGAAGATTTTATAGACACTGATCACGTGGCCAGTTCCTTATTCGCGGTCAATGACACGATCGCTTGAATTCACCTCACCGCTCTTGCACTGCTACAACTCCTGACCTCGCGAACTTTCTTCTGAACGGATTTTCTACCATCAGAGCATAGATGCCATCCAGCAACATTACCGCCGACTTTCGTAAAATCATACAGGAAAAAGAACGCGAGATACCAGATGCCAAACGCCGGAAGCTTGCAACGAAGTCCTCTCGGATAGACTCACGACGCGACGGTGAAGTACACATCGGTAAAGAATATATGAGCGAGGCTTACATTATTGTGAGTACCACATGTCTGTATTCTATGGATTTGCTAAATCGCGACGCTGAACAGCTGAACCACATAAACACCTTGACACGAATGCTGGCGAACATTCGAAAGCCCTACCTGAATGTTGACTCGCGAAGAACTCATTTAGGAAGACAGGCTTCTCGAAATATTGACCTGAACGGCGGGGACCCGTCATGGGCCGGAATCAAGCATCTGACGAACGAAGAACGGGACCAGATAGACCTCCAATCACGTGTCATTCTGACCCGTTGTGCGGACAGAGTGAAAGAAATGGAAGCCATAGAAAAGCGTAAGACTGCCTTATAAACGATGCGAAAACTTGAACGCCGACTGCAGCTGAATTCAGGACGTGCGGAACTCGTTGCGAGCGAAACGAATCCGCTTGCTCGGCTGCTCCCTGCCCGGCTCCGCCACGACGCGTCCACGATGTCCTCAGATTTCTTAGCTGCGCACCACTCTGGCGTTACCTGGTATCTGAGCCGCCGGCTGGCGGAGGCGAGCCAGATGCAGAAAGAGATGCAAGAGGAACGGGTCAAGCGGCAATTGGAGAGAACGCGAAGCCTTGGCTCGGGGGCTGCCAGAGAGGCGCTGCATATGACGGGAAAAGATTCCTTGTCAACGTCTGGTCAGGCGCAAACTAAGGGAATGGGAAGCTGGCTTGGAGACGCGTCGTCGAGTCTACTTGCTGCCACGATCGGTGCTCCCTCTTCTAACGACTGCCAATCCACTCCCTCTCCCGTATCCGAGCTTATGCCCCCCTCGGAAGAGGAAGACGACGAGTTGGAACTGTCCGCATCTCAAATCCTCCAGTTCGAAACCGAAAACGCCAACATCCTGCAGTCTGTGCAGGACGCGCTCGAAGCCGTCCAACAGGCAGAGGCACGACTTATGGATATCAGTGCATTGCAGATGGAGCTGGTCAACCACTTGACGAGGCAGACAGAGCTGACGGACCAGTTGTATGAAGATGCGATAGCCACGACATCCGCCGTAGAAAAGGGGAACATCCAACTCAAGGAAGCAAAGCGACGTGCGAAGGATAGCCGACTTTTCATTCTAGTATTTCTAATTGGGGCCAGTCTAAGCCTGCTGTTCCTCCACTACTACTAGGGTTTGAGCGCCGGTATAGATTACAATGTCCATATACCCATCCAATCCGATATTATGTTGATACATATATGTAATGAGTTGAGCGTGTGAGTCTTGCTAGACACCATCCAGGGAGGTTCGTGACGTTGAGCTCAGTAATGGATCTTGCTCTCCGAACTCCTCAATCGCCTCCGCAGCAAGCTCGTCGACTTCGGCCGGAAGGCCCTCCAGGTGGCGGATATGCTTTTGCACCATATTGTAAACCATCCTAGAGGGTTTGCATGAGATATTTGACCAAGGGCGGGCTGCGAGCAGAGTACAGACCAACTTGTAAACACCGCGACAACTATTCCGCCGACAATTAGGAGGCCATTGATAACCTTGGTTTCTGCGTTTTGGGGTGAGTTATGGTATATCGAGGAGGATAAACACCAGTACGTGTATCCATATGTCCACGCTGATCTCCGTCGGAGAGAGCGGCAATGCGAGAGCCTATGAAGACATGCAGAGCAAGCTTCGGGAAAATAAAGAATGTGGCCGTCACAAATTGCCAGAGCTTCACAGCCCTGATAGACTTGAAGACGGTCAGTACAGGAGCCGCCTTGGTAGCAGATAACATACTGCGAATAGAGAATTGGAGTATACCCACGGAGGGAATGGTGATATGCGGATGAGAATGATTAAAGGTAGACCTTTCGCCTCCTTCCAGGACGTGAGACGATGTACTTGAAACATGACATAAACTTACGACGACAGCTTCGAGGGCTTGCCATTTCTCATTGCGTTCGGACCACTGACGAAGCCGTTTACTGAAGGAAAAGCGCAAGACCACGAATACCAAAGCGGCCCCGACAACAGAGGCAGAGGAGGTAATCCAAAAGCCTTTCATCCCATAGGCAAAGCCGCACAGCGTGGACAGCGTAGTATGGCCGATGAGAGGGGGAAATGAGATCAGCACTGCAAAGCAGCGTTATTTCGGAGCCAATAGCGAGTGAACAACGTTCGCGCACCGATTGCGCCAGCAAGGCCAAGCCATCCGAAACTTGTCTCAGCCAACTTCTGAGCATGGTCATAAAGGAATTGCGCGATACTGGCGGGGGTTACGACCACTATGAATACACCTACGGAAACCTTGAGCACAGACAGCTACCGACAAGGCAACGACAAACCTATGCTGAGGTAGAACAGGATGAGTAGCCAGAGGAAGATCTGAACACCGTTAAAACCTTCATGACTACCTCTCAGAAGAAGGTATTCAGACCTTGCCGAAGATATGGAAGCCTCTGTATTGTCGGAACCCGATCCTTGCATACTCCGTGACTACTGGGAATGGACTGCATATCGACTTCGCAGCCATGATGGTCGGATGAGAGACGGCTCAGAGGCTGCTGCGTGTTAGCGTTACCGCCGTTACGTCAATCCAGGTTGGCGGTGTCACGTGGCGGCGCTTTTCCAAGACGCGTCCACAATGGAGAAGTTCAGTGCTTACCGGGTTGCCCATGTTCCCCTCCTCCCTTTCATCCAGTCGCTGATCAAAAACTATGCTAGGACCCAGGGACTGGTATTCAGGTCGGTCCACGCTGCGAACTTGCATTCAATCAGCCAGAATGACAGGACCTTTCAGCCTTTCCTCACACCTGTGCCTCCTACAGGAACCGACCTGCTGGCTAAGGTCACATTACCGCTAAGATATGTCGTTGGGGTTGCAAGGACTACGCTGGTCCTTGCGCTTCTTTTGCTTTACGCTGCTCTCGTTCCGGGCCTCTGTATCATCTTTGTGAGCCGCCTCCCTGCTGTTCTGTTATTATTAGCTCATGCCAAGTAGGCACCGATTCCAGCGTTATACCGTGCTATCGTTCACATTCTCACAGCTCTTATCGCTCGCACTGCTCTTTTGGTTTTGGGCTTCTTCTGGATCCCAGCGGAGCAAGTAAGCAGGAAAAGAAGGTATGACGAATCTTCGTTTGGAATTCGCTGGGAGATACTTATATACATATATCTCTTAGGAGAGGCCAAAACCAAACGGAATCATGGAACCCACAGGCTGGCGATGTCATCGTCTCTAATTGGGTTTCCTGGGTTGAAGTGCTCTGGCTGGCCTTTCGGTGCGTCCCACCCGGCTTTCTGTGGGATCCTCATTGAAACGCCACTCCCAGCTTCAACCCCATATTTGTCCTGCCGGTTTCAGAGACCGTGCATACACTCCCCGCATCCTCCCAGAGTTCGAGTCCAATCTCTCACACACCAGGTCGACGAACTGGGACTGGTTCTGCTAATGTCCAAACCTTTCGGAAGACCACCGCCCCCCCAATCTCTATCCTCGGTTTCCGGCGTGTTTCTCTTCCCTCCATGATCCGATTAACAGGCCAGGTTCCCCCATACGGCCATTCTCCTTCTGACCCGCCTCCCGTTGCCCTAGAGGAGCTGAGAAAAATCGCGGACAGACCTATCGTGGTGTTCCCAGAATGTACGACTAGTAATGGGAGAGGCCTTCTTCGCTTCGCGAAGGTTTTCCGCCAAGAAGTGCCTGTCAGACGAAACAATGTTTTCGTCATGTGTGTCAGGTATGGACTGTTATTCTTTACCCTGGCACACCCCTTGGCTTAATTGAACGTGCCAGATATGATCCTCCGACAACGATGGCACCCACGTTGACCTTACCGATCCCATCCACTTCACTCAATCCCCTTCCTCACTTATTTTCACTCGCGACCTCCGTCTCTGCCCCGACCATCTCCATCCGTTTGCTTGTCCCGTCCGAATCTCCCAGCTCCCAGCTTTTCATTGTCAGCGAAATCCTGACGGACTTCCCAGACGACGATGATCAGCTGGCAGAGGTGTGTGCGACATTAATCGCTCAAATCGGAAAGATGAAGAGAACGGGCATGGGATGGGAGGACAAGGCCAGCTTCCTGGATTTCTACAGGGGTAAACAGAAATAACATTAAGGCCTTGCGGATATGTGACTCGGAATATACGCGTATTGTACGAGGAAAGATGCTTTGGTGGATGGCGTGCACGTGCGTGAGGTGAATGACAACTTGAAAATGTATAGTATCGATGCAAAGGATGATACGTGATCTTGAGCGATTGGAAGCGTGATGCAGGAGAAAGAACGCAGTTGTCCAGGCAGAAAAATGCTCAAGTTACTCGTTCGGCTTGGGTGAACTAAAGCGGGAACATCAGTTCAGCGTGTAGATGTAATGCACTTCGGCATCAGACCCACTCGATTGTGAGACCAAGGAAAATGCTACCTTCGCACCCGGAAATCTGAATCTGAGGCGCATCAGCTAGTTTGTTATAGAGTAAGCCAGTCCACGAACACATTGCAAGGGCATAGGGTATCACGCTTGCCACTCAAAGTACTGTGAACCAGTATCGCGTCGCTCTTGGCCTGCCGCATGCTCGCGCGGGGCGGTCCCATTGTCCGCATCGTAGCCAGCGCCATACTCGTGATTATACCGCCAAGCATCCAAAGGCAAATTGTGGCTTGCATAATCATACTGCTCCTGGTACTTGTAATGACTAGGTCCTGTGGCAGCGTAGGAAAAATGGTGGTCGGCCACGCTTCGGTCATCCGTCGTGAGGTGGCGAGGCGGGGAACGTTTTGGGTCGTAAGGATATGAGGCAGCGGTCTCGGAATAGTAGGCTGGCGGAGGTGTGCGACGGTAGTAGGTGTCGTAGTACTCGTCTGCTCTGGCATGACCTTCGGTCTGGCGGAATTCTCTATGGTCGCTGTAATAAGAACTTCGTGCTTGGCGTCTGGGTGAACGAGAACGAGTGTGGACACGGGAGAAAACCTGCAGAGTTCAACGGTACTTTTCACGACAAGTGCAGTTGAAGAACGGCATGAAACGAACCTCAGGCTTTCCACTGACTCTGACCCGCTGCTCTCCCAGATATCTGCCGTCGAGTTCTCGAATAGCATGTTCCGCGTCTTCCTTGGAAAAGTACTCGATGAACCTGACAACAACAGCATGAGATGAGGAGTTCGAGTTTGCACGATGGTTTATGGCATGTATACCCTCGCCCCTGTGTTCTTTTGTCGAGATCACAATATGCAACGAGGCCGCCTGGAATCCTCCCGAAATCTTTCAGTTCCTGTGACCAGGGTGAGCGAAGCGGTCGCCGAAGATGGATGACGTCCCAACCTGCCAACGAATTTTGCGAGGGATGTTCTCGACGACGATCGGGTATCGACACTGGACGTTCGTAGACACAAACCTGTCAATGCAGAAGAGTTACACGTTAAGTACGGCAGACTCCACAGGGGACTGACCGTGGCTTCAGAGGAATGTCCGGGACTGTTTCTGCACCGTTGTTGCTCCTGAGTGCTGAGGTGGCGTGCTTCCGCAAAGGATGCGCGAACTCGACGACGATATCTACTTCCCAGTGCAGAAGGGTGTTCGAAGGCGGGCAAGCAAATTGACCCACCCTGTCCCAAGAAAGGTTGCTTGCGAAATGTTTCAACGACATCCTGGGCATCCTATAGGAAAGGCCAAGATGCATTCGGCCGATACATAGATGTAAAAAGGGCTCCCGGGTCACCTTTTTCGACTCAAACTGAACAAACGCGTAGTCTGCGGCGGATGAGAAAAAGATCGTCAACACGATAGTTGCACGGGTGAAAAAAGGGCCACATACCGTGTACCATCTTGACTTCTTGGATATTTCCGTAACTCGACAGGTGCTGAAGGACATGCAACGTGAGGTTTGCGTCGGAAACACGTCGGCAAACCGAAGAGCAGCGACTCGTACCTTTGCTAGTGATCTATGGTTTACATGTCTCGGAAGATCTGTACATCCCGCTGTCAGCGATCCACGCCCCGCATAAAACTTGGTAATCGCGAACTTCGTAAGTACAGGCGCTTCGACGGGGGAGCTGGCGACATAGCGATAATGTATAGAAATGCGGCTGAGGTCAAGTTGAAGTCAAGTTGAAGTGGGGAAGACGATGACGAGATGCTCAAGTTCAGCCTCCGCGGCATCTTAGATTTACATCCGCTCGATGGAAGCTATTCGAAATTTCCAATATGCCATTGGTATATTACTTCTAGTCGACCGAGACGGGCCGCATCCGTGTTCCCTAGCTGTTTGATTTTACAACTTGGCTTTCACCTGACCATAGCAAACGAGCGTCAGGGTACGATTTGAAGGACCAGATAGCCGACCTTACCTTGGTCACCTTCTGCAGACCTTGGCGCAAGTCCTCCTTCAAGTCCTGCAGAATAGAAACATCAGCTAGAAAAGCAAAAATCGGATTCAACGACCCACTTCGACGTCCTCGACACCGATGCTTAGCCTGAGGAGACGTGAGTCCGCGCCTGGGTCCGAATCCTTTCGGCGTTCTATCAAGGACTCCACACCCCCTAAGCTTGTTGCGGGCTGTTGCAAGTCAGTGTCGTGATATAACACCCAGAGACGATACTTACGACGAAGTATTTCAGCATGTGGGGAAGGTAAGTTGCGTATTCCCCGTTCTCAACCTAGAGAAAGAAGTTAATTACCGGAGTTCGGTATACAATTTGAAGGTCCTGACAAGAATGGCAAAGGTGGCATTCCATCCTCCCTCCATCTGCTTGCGCGGATTGAAGCCCCTGGCATCCGTTCCTTGTAGAGACGAGTGCCAGACTTTGGTGATGATGCCGCCTGGGACGCCGTCGTATGATTGGCCTTTTGGAGTAGAAGCGATCGCGTTGAGCCATTGAGCAAGCGTGGCGGCTGTTTCTGACTGCTTCGGGACTCTCAAATGGAGAGTCCGCAAAGATCGTAGAAGCAACCATGCTTCGAGGGATCCCATCATGCTCCCCAAGAAGGTGCGGTCATGTTGCAGCTATGCGTCAAAGTGGGCACAGCTGGCAAGTCGACGATTCCAAAGAAGCTGGACTGACCACATTCCATTCTTCGAGCGTCTTGACTACTAGAACACCACAAAGGAGGTCGGAATGACCACCAAAGTACTTCGTACCTGTTCTCTTTAGCAAAGGAGAGAGCTCGAAATGAAACGGACAACGCACCAGAATGCATGACGCTGCATGGACAGAAGTCAGATTCTTTTCGAAATTAATGGCGGATGAATATACCAGTCGGCTCCAAACTTAAATGGGTACTGCAAAGGGGGAGGGCCAAAGGTGGAATCGACGAGAAGCTTTCCACCGACTTTGTGAATCTTTGTTGCGTTCGTATGAGTGGCCAGGCGACATGACCGACCCATGTACACGTACCCTGTCAGCATAGTACTGTATGTCCCTAAAATTCGCGTCAACGGTTGGGTAACCGCGCCAGAGGAACAAACGGAGGGACTCATACCTGGATTCGCCAGTGGGATTCAAAGGTGTCTCCAGCCAGCACAGGTCTCCAGGCCGAAACTCGTCGTCGAGTCCAATTATTTGCAAGTCCACGCCCTTCGTCTTCTTGTATACCTCGATGGTCGCGTGGCAGCCATGATACCCCTCACTGATCGCAACGCGCTTTGGCTGGTAGAACACAAGGGCCTACAGGGTGGATGAGAAGCACGTCAATTCTCCGCGTGAAATACCCCTTACTGCGTAGGAGGCAGCCAGGCCAGACGCGTATGTCAAAGCATATCCGTCCTTCGCACCGCGTTAGCCAGGCTTGTCGTAGGAAAGACACCAGTCACATAAGACTCACGAGGATGCGGCTGAGGACATGTTCTGCCCGCGTGCTGACTTGTTGAGTATACCTAGAATAGACATGTCTCGTCGGGTTTCGAAGCTCAACGTTGTCCCACGACGGGACGTCCTCGACAAGGGGGTTAGGCGCACGAAACGCTACGCATTACTTGTCAGAAGAGGTATCATGTCGAACGCTGTGTACTGACTCGTAGAAACCGAGATCGCCGGCGCAACATGCGACCCATTGTCTCTGACAACCTCGTCGCCGTGAACGAGATCAGTGCCTTTCAAAATCTTGCTGGAGGGCATTCTAAGGTGTCTAGGGCTGTATGCGATCGCACGTCGTGCAGGCTTTTCGTATGACTCAGGAAACCCCTATGCTGTCCATTCCGGCCGATCCGCCAACATGTCACGATGCTTCCAGCCCTGCTGGGGATAAAATTCATCCCGCGACAATCGGACAGAACATGGCCAACCTGAATCAAGTTAGAGTGAGTACAGAAGGAATACGCAGGTGTTCGATTTTTTCTATCTCCGTCTAGAGAAGTGGGATGATACAGAGAGCGGTGGTGATACGTACTGTAGGGAATCTAGGGATATAAGTACAGAGGTGCATGCGCGAAGTCATCCAGTATGCAATTACACAAATGGGACAATTAAATATGTTAAAAAGGCAGAGTAAGAATAACTGACAAAGGTCACGAAAGCGGAGGGCCATACGGAGCCGAGGTGTTCAGGTTGACGTCCAGCAAGCCTGAATCCCGCATGAACGACATCCATTGCTGATCCATGCCGGAATCGCCAGTCATCATCATGCCAAGATCAACTAGATTTTCCGGCGAGTCCTTGTTCACGACGGGGTCGCCATACGTGGGTACCGCAGCAAAGGGTACGTCAGGGGGAATGGTGTAGGAGTCATCCACGTGGCTGGGCTGGGAGATATGGGTGGTGGGAAACAATGCAGATGACTGCCAGAGTGATTGAAGCTCTTGCTCCGAGGGCACATATTGAGTATGTTGCTGGAGAACGTTCTCCGATGAGTAATCTGCAGCCTGTGGTGGCAGGTGCTCGGCACTCGGCGGGTTAGTGTATCCCAATGGTCGACTTGACAAGTATTCCACGAGCGAAGGGTGAACGTCGGGGGTTGTTTCCTTGCCTTTGGGCTCGCTCTCCCCACTGTAGTCCGAGGAGCCAGGAGACGCTGGTTGCGTCCGGGCGGCGTGCTTGTGACCGAGCAATTTGCTCACGAGCACTCGAGTCTGGCCCCCGAAGAGTGCAAGCTCGTCGTCCCCGTAATCAGGTTTCCCCACCGAAAGCACCGTACCGGGGGTGGTATTACCACTTCGAAACTGTGAGTAGACCTGAAACGCTCTCTCTCGCAGCCTAGAGAGGATGCGCTTTGTGTAAAATGGAAGTAAGTCGCCATGCGATACGACAAGGGACGGCGGACGCTCACCAGGCCGTTTCGAGCGCGACGGGATTGTTTCGCGCCCTTTTCAAACATATCACAGGCAAGACCAAGTTCGATGAACGCACTAGGCGCCATGCTTGATGATGGAGAACGCGTTACGATGCAGCCGACGATAATCTGATATGTCTGTCAATAGGAAGAATGGTATAGAGCGAAGACGGCACAAACGGCGGCTGAAAACACTGGAGAGAAAGGTCATCAAGGAGGATAAGACGATCTGCAAAGTAACGCACAATGGGTCCAGACGGCCCACCATCTGCAGCAGAGATCGGGCCACTTGTCGAAATAGTTCAGGTTCGACTTGATCACCCCAGAGGCACACCGATATGCTGCCAAGAAGGACGGTGCGTAAGGGCTCCGCAAAGGATTAATGGGATGGTCGAGCATAGCCTGTGCGAAGAAACTTCGGTGGATGTACAACAACACTGAACATTGCTGACCATGAGTCTACAGCGACATTGATAAAAAATGAAGGGCTACCCACCAATTGTGCGATACTGCCCAAGCAGACACCCCCGCATGTATGCAGCCGGAGTACAATACTCGTCCTCAGTGCTCATGAAAACGTTGAGATGCGGAGGTAGCGTCTTCTCGCGGACTTTGCGATCGAGTTCGAGAACCGTTTGGTAATTTGGTGGCTCAGCAGTCAAAGTCAACTCTGTCACCGTCGAAAACACTTCCTTAGTAAACTCGTATTTCCAACGATAATCTGGTAACAGCATATATGTGAAATACTGTGAGCAACGCTTGCCGAAGGGATGCTTACAGCCTTTCAAGATGTTTCCATCCTTATCCATTGTGGCCTCGTCGTCCTCAGGAAACTCGCAATCAATGTAAGATAGACGGACTGAGGGTGGCCGCCCAGTCGCAAGGCTCTGCACTCGAACGTCAGTATGAAAGAAACCTGGACGAAATTAGAGTGACACACGTAGAATAGCTCCATTGAGAACAACTCCCAGAACAGCGATCTCCGCCGTTGTACTGTTTTAGCATCCAGGTCAAATCTCGCGCTATCTCGATCTGGGAATCTCAGCGTCCACAGGAACGGCGCTCAAGAAAGACAACCTACGGAGACCGATCTGGGGAGGAGAGTGTCAGAGTAAATAATGGTACCGTCGACAGACCAGACCTACACTCTGAGCTAACTTGCACCCCAAAGACGTCAGAACCCACGTGGAATCCAATGTTTGTCTCTTTCCTCCAACAACGTTACATGCGCCTAAAAGCACGACCGCCTGCACAGTCGATATTTCTGGAGACTCGAACACCGATCGCAGAGAGAGGCATGCCATGCTTAAATGATA
This sequence comes from Lyophyllum shimeji, assembly GCA_026008595.1. Taxonomy (NCBI): domain Eukaryota; kingdom Fungi; phylum Basidiomycota; class Agaricomycetes; order Agaricales; family Lyophyllaceae; genus Lyophyllum; species Lyophyllum shimeji. Next base: position 1,404,603 of record BRPK01000001.1, on the reverse strand, counting down.
ATACTTTTCCGATTCCGCGTTGTCTTAACACAGGTGTGTAAGCTGGAACCACACGCAGTGACATGGATACTCACACGGCTCAAGGGTAAGATCTACAAGGGCCCCGATAGCAAAGACGAGGAAGAGGACAGCAAGTTTATGAGGCGAAATCTCGTCAGGTTCTGACGACTCGTTGGCACGCCTTGCTTTGAGCGATTTGTATATCGGAATGAGAATGTCGTCCACAAGCTCGTCCCTCTTGATTGGTCGAAACATCCAAGTGGCATGCTCCAGATAGGTCTCACACAAAGACCATGCACGAGGCTGCGGGGGAAGGGAATCAAACAAGATGTCCATACCCTTGTCGGAATTCCCTCCGACACCGAATGGGAAGGCGTTTGAGAGCCACGGAACCTCAGAAGGGGCGGGATGAAGCCGGTCGCTTTCAACACCGGGGGCCGCATCTTCCATTTCTGCGCCGGCCTGGTAGATTCGGTCAGCAACATACAGAATGACAGGCTGAACAGGCCGACCAGGAACAATGCCTGGCGGGAACACGTTTAACGACGTTCTGATAGAGGAAGAGCGCGAAAGAGACAAACCTCCGATCCCGCTGAACGCCCAAAGTACTTGACTTCTCCATGGTCACCGATTGTCAATGTTCCCAAAGCATCGATAGAGTCTACCGATGATTTCCTGATGAGTCCTTTTCGCTCGACTGGTTGGCCAACGTCTGGACCGAATTTGATAGCGAGCAATTCATCTCGCAGCAAGGGATGTGGTTCGCTGGAAACACCAGACTGGAAGATCGCGAGGGCGTCTTCTAGCTGACGAATTCGTTGGCCCATTTCTGCTATTTTGGCGTGCAGCTGCGCGGTGTCCGCAAGAACAAAGCTAGACGAAGTGATGGTCAATTGCAGAACATTAGGAACTGGACTGGTGTACACACCGTGTGCCTTGACCACTTGAGAGACTGCCGTTGGGACATATCGAGGGACATCCCCGGCGAGCTGGGAGAAGAGGAGGTTAAACAGGCGTCCGAAATTTCCAGGCCAGCACCTACTGCATGAACCGCATGGTAACTTCTTGTCACACTTGAGTTTGAGTCTTGAAAGGCACCTTCAGCACAGGAAATCGAGAAGAATGTGAGAACATGCCTTCGACATTCTGCACAAGAAATCTTCAACTACGACTTAGCATGCGGATCAAGGCAGAATGCAAGAGCAGCCGACCTCTCCTCTTGACCTCCTGATATCAATCTCGTCATCGCTTGTTAATTTGCGTGATACACGATGCGCAGCGCTCTGAGCAAGATAGGAGGGTTCGGAGGGCATGACGGACGCTGAAGAGCGCGGGGCAACCAGACTGCCTTCCTTGCCGTCACTAGAGATGGATGAAGAGAGCGAGAAGAGTGCCGGTCAATTTTCGTCATTCGGGCCATTGCACCGGTCCGATCGAATGTTTATTATTTTTAGCCGACTTGGCACGCGCAATTTGCAAAGAAACGACGTCACGAAGTTTTGATGGAGACTTTGGTACCGCGGTTGGGCGATTGTGTCCTGTCCTTTCGTGCAATTGCTTGTACCCTTATCGTTATGAGTGCCTGCTGGAATCAACCAACGAGTCTAATGCACACACAGAGCGCTCAGCCAGCAGATCCTGCTTGGTCCTATCAGACTCGAAACCGGTTTCGTATGTCGCACCTCCATGTTTGGTCCAGTGGCACGTGATCTGCGAATGACCGCCACAACGCGTCCTGATCTGAACAAGCAGCATTTACATCGTGCACGCCCGTCGTTACATTGTCTTGCTCCGCTTGTTCTACGCGTACAATGGTCAACGTATACTTCTTCTCCGCCGCATGCATCGCCGTTTTCCAGTTTATCTCTATTCCCGCCCTTGCAATCATAAATACCGCTTCTTCCGCACGCGCCATCGCTCGGAGCAGATACTCCAGGGCCCATTCTCTCGGGAGTGACTACCAATTCGATCCGCGAGATGGCTGGACGACTGTGAACGCCACCAATCTACAGTACAAGTACCGCCGTAACGAACAGTCTCTCGACAACGCCACTTCAATCAGCGACCAGCAGCTTGGGAAAAGGGCACCCAGTTCACGTGTGGGCCTCGGTGAGACACTCGGAGGTGTGGTCTCTGGGATCTGGAAGGGGATCAAAGCATTTGGCGACCCGCAGACGGTGACCATTACTTGGTATCGCCTGCATAGCCCGGTCGGAGATTGTCCACTGACTCCAGTGTTCCAGGTACACCGGTCACGACCTTAAGAATCCTAGCTGCTGGGCACAAGGGAATTGGGCTCCCACGGTGAGAACCCTCACCATACTCCCGTCCCTTTAAGTCACATTCTCGCCTAGGACAAATCCTTTGCTTGCGCCCTCACGCTCCATGGTTGGCATGACCGGCCGGAATGCTTCAAATTCCTCGAGCGTAAACTTCTTCCTCATGCGGATTCTTTTATGACACTTACTCTGCATGGGAAGTGTGCAATGGCCCCAAGAAATGCGTCTTCGTCCGCGTGGTCGATAGTTGTGCAGGGTGTAAGCCAGGGTCCCGTCATGTTGACCTCACACGCGCAGCTTTCGGTGAACTTGCCAATTTCGACCAAGGAGTTCTGGCCGTCCAGCTCAGGATGGCGACAGAACCCGACCACTGGTCAGTTTTCCGATTCGGATAGCTCCATGCTGAATCTAAATTTCGCTCAGGTACGAGGATCTTTGGGGCCCAAAGCATAAGCGCTAGAAGACGTGGCTTCAACCTTCGTAGAAGAATTGTATAACATCCTCAGCACATACCCAGAATATTCTACACTCCTTTCAAATGACATGTATTTCTGGACCGTCTACACCTTAATGGCGACCCTCTTGCGCTTTTTGCCTTCAGCTATCTTCGCGCGCACCTTTTCCTCGTCCATGCCCTCCTCCTCGTAGAATTGAGCCGTTCGATCAGCCTCGTTTCGTCTCCGAATGTATTGGAGTGCAGCAAGATTGTACCCAAGAATTTCCTTTTGCCGCTGAAGAGCGGCGCGGAGGTGCTTCCGCAATGGAATGAGAGCGGTTCGCATGACGCGATTAGCAACAATCTGGTGGTGGTGCGTTTTGAGGAGGAACAAGATGATGCGCGAGACCAGAGTGATGTTTAACTCCTGCAGCAAGGTGAGGCTTCGTCTGGTAATCGCGTGTGTAGAAATATTTGCAATACCTTCTGTGCCCAGATGTTAATGTAGATCATCAACGAGACCACCTTTCCGAAGGGGAGCACCAGCAGCGCGTCATGTAAAGCGGTACTTTGGACCTTCTCAATCACCCAGAGAACATACTCATCGGGCTCCATTTGCAGTTGGGCGAGCAGCGGGTTCTTTGGCGGGGGTTGTAACCTCATAGGACTGTCTTCAGGCAACCGAGCCATATCATCGTGATATGACTGGAGCGTGGCGCTTTCCTTGTCAGCCAAGTCGATCGCCTCCATTATGCGCTCTCCGGCCATGAGGGTTTCCGTAGTTTGTTTGGTCACTGCGGTGACCTCAACTTGCGCTACTGCGTCCCCTGTGGCACCCTCTGCTCCGCTGCCGATGGGGGCTTCTGTGCGGTTCAACGATTCGGCAATTCCACTTTCGTAAAGCATTTCGAGCTCCCGCTCGCGCTCCTCTTCAAGAAAAATCTAGCGCGGCGTCTCAGCTCGGGAACAAGGCGATCACTTTCCGGTATCCTACCTGATCTTCCTCATCCTTGTCCCAAACACGAATTGATTTGTCGTGCGACCCGGTGACGACGAATTTGCCGTGATGACTGAGTGCTAGAGCCCAGATCTCGCCATGATGTCCTCTCAAGTTTTGGATGTGCTCAAACTAAAAAAATAGTTCAGTTACTGCCAAACCTCCATGCGTGCTGCCGGGCCTACCTTGTCACCATCCCAGTATTTCAACAACTTATCTTTTCCGACCGTCCAGAAGTAATGTGTTCCCTTCTCGAACGCAACTTGCATGACACTTTCATCGTGGGCGAATATTGACCTGTGGCAGTCTCCAAAATCGAGGCCCCAGATTTTCACATTCTTGTCAGCAGAGCAGGTGACAATCAGTTTCGAGTCATCTGAAATGTCCATAGAAAGCACTGGCAGCTAGAAAGGACGTTTCATTATAACACGGCACGTTGTCATGGACTCCACGTACCTTGTGCCCGTAAAGGGACAGGAAGAACTTCAGAGTGTCTTGATAAAACACCTTCACGGTAGAATCAAGGAGCGAAACGGCTAGAAATTTTCCGTTAGGGCTGTATCTAACGGCGAGCACTTCGTCGGTCATCTTTAACGTCCGGATGTGCACCAAGGACAGGACTTTTCCGCTTTGGAGCTATTCAAACACAAAGGACGGTCAGTGGAGAGAAGAAACGGTAAAGTTAGGGACGTACGCTTTCGCCTGTCGCGTTCTTGCGTTCGAACTCCCAGAATTTTACATCCTTGTCAGCACTCCCGCTTACGAGTGCTTGCTGATCGGCTCGAACGTGCAATGACCAGACAGTGGCTGTATGCGCTTGAACAGTTTCGATTAACGACGACGACGCGATGTCATATATAAGGATTTCTCCGGTTTTGGTACCGACCGCGATCTGTTCAAGAGGGTATAAGAGTATGATCAACGTATGTGACGAGGCACTCACATGCCGATCGCCGGGCAAGAATGTACTGCAGATAGCATAACCGCAATCCATGGTCCTGATACACGCATTTGTTTTCATGTTCCAAATTTTCAGGGAGCCTAAAAGAACACTGAGTTAATGTTGCCAGGTAAAGCTGGAGGGTACTACCGTTCGAAGCAGATGCCAGAATTTCGTCGTCGGAGCTCAATGATAGCGTCCTGACGTCCGTTCTGTGACCGGGGAGATCTACAGAGAAGGCGCGGACGGCTTCAGGAATGTCCTTGGACTTCGTAGGTTGAGGAATATTGTAAACTTCGATTGCATTCGAAGCAAGAGCTGTCATAATCTATGAGGAGCGGCACCTATTAATCGAAGCAAACCCCCGACGAAGAGGTTGGACAGACCTGCAGAGCTCCCTTCGGATTGGATACACCTGCAAAGTCAAAGGACCTGATTCTTCCACTGCACCGGACCACGAGATAAGGAGTGAACAAATCGACAAGTTTGATACTCCCGTCGACGTCTTGATTGTCTTCGTCGAAGTCCACATCGTCCTTTCCCTTCCCACCTTTTCCCTTCTCGTTTGCCTCCTTTCCCTTCGCTCGTTTCTTCCGCCGGAGTTGCTTTTTCCGCACCTCTTCCTCCGACCGTATCCTGAATATCTCAACGGAACGGTCGTGCGACTGTACGGCCAAGAATGGTTGTGTGGGATGGAATGCTATCTGCGAAACACGGTGCCGAGATGCGAGGGGGAGGGACGCGACGGGATGGATCATTTTAGCAACCTATAGGTGGTCTAGTCAGAGCCACGGAGGCCGAATCATCCTCAAAAACATACCTCGCCTGTTTCACTTTCTCGGAGTCCATTTGCCAATGCTTCGTGATCGATCCTCCACGCCTTCAACTCTCCTTCTCCACTCCCGGTAAAGACTAGATCTTCTTCAGCATTGATATCCATGGTCCATATTTCGGATCGATGCGCAACTATTGTCTGTATACAATGCTGTGTCGAAAGATCCCAGAGCTTGAGGAAAGTGTCTTTCGAGGACGTAAGCAAAAGCCCCGACGCAGATGCGGTTGAAGTGGAAGGAAGATCTGCAGGCGTGATAAATCGAATAGACGTTATTTGATCTCGATGCCCACGAAGTCTGATTCATGCATGAGTCCCAGGACTCAAGTAACGCAGCAATTGTCACGCACCGGTATAGGCCAGCTTCTGCGACAACGTCCCAAACGATCAGGTCTGTGTCCTGAGAACCAGATGCAAGTCGTGTGCCTTGTTCATCGAATGCAAGCGCAGTGACAGCTTTTTTATGACCATTGAAGGTCGCGACGACGGTATTGCTCGAAGCGTTCCACAGGCGGATGGATCCGTCAGCATAACCGACGGCGAAGGTATCTTTCTTCGAAGACTGTAGAATCGAAGTAACTTCCGCGATGTGACTTATTTCATGCCACATAGCGACCTGGGACGTGTTCAGTACGAACCGCATGTGGACGATGCGTCTACGTACCATAGTCCCCTTTTTTACATCCCAGACTAACACGTCTTCCAACGCTGGTACATAGGCAAGTTTCCCATCGAACTGGGAATTGGAAGATGCACTGCATACCAGACCAAAGGCCTACAGAGGGCGTGAGTACCGTGAGGGACGTGCGAAAATTGGCAGACGAACCGCGGCCGGTACATGCTTGCTGTAGGTCTTCACCATCGCAGTGGCTGCTCCTCCGAGACAGGCGCTTGGGAGGAAGAAAATATCTTTGTGCACGTGATCATCGATCATATGTACCTTCATCCATATCGCGTGGCTGTCGCACGACCGTGGATTCGAAGAACCCCGAGACTCAGAAGTCTGAGGTCTCTCTCGACTATGATGCTTTATCCAAACAGCCCAGAAGCTGCCGTCAAGTTCCTCAAATTCGTCAACGCTTCACCGACCCCCTTTCATGCGGTGGACAATGCGATAACCCGGCTTGAGAAGGCCGGTTTTCAGAAGGTATACCACGAGATCACAACGTAAAGTTACGCCAGCTAATCTTTCGCAAAGATCCAAGAAAAAGATGACTGGGAGAAAGTTGTCAAGCCCGCTGGAAAGTACTACTTCACCAGGTGACTCCATCACTCGGTATCGAGGTCATACATTGTGCTCATCGCGATCAGAAATCAGGCAGCGCTGGTAGCGTTCACGCTGCCTCCCGGGTGGCAGCAAGGTGCAGGGTTGAGCATTGTCGCTACTCACGTCGATAGTCCCAACCTCAAAGTGCGTCGCATGCCTCAAGACTCTCTACTACCCACTTAAACGCTATCAGGTCCGCCCAGTCTCGAAGCGCACAAATGCGGGATATCTGCAGGTCGGAGTCGAGACCTACGGTGGTGGAATATGGCATTCTTGGCTAGATCGCGATCTCTCCCTCGCTGGACGTGTCGTGGTCGCAGAACAAGGGGGAAAGTTTAGGTCGAAGCTCGTAAGGATCGACCGTCCTCTCCTCCGTATCCCTACCCTCGCTATCCACTGTGAGTCACACGGTTACTCCATAGATGTACTAGCGCCAATGCCACATGTTTTGGCAGTGGATAGGAATGTGAACGAGAATTTCAAGTTCAATCAGGAGACCGAGTTCGTCCCCATCTTCGGACTGCTGGAAACGCAGTTGAACGCCAGAAAAGAGGGAAGCAGCGGAACAGAGGACAAACCCGAAAAACCGGATGCGGGTGCCTCCAGCATTCAAGCTAACCATCACTCAGAGTTATTGGCCCTCCTGAGTGCTGAACTATCAGTCGCCCCACAGGAGATCCATGACTTCGAACTGTATGTCCTCAATTGCGTATTCCATGAACATCGGCTAACCTTGCGCAAAGATCTCTATATGATACACAACCCGCGACTCTTGGAGGCATTAACAATGAATTCATCTTTAGTCCTCGCATGGACAACCTGGTGTCCTCGTAAGTTCCGCTACGCTCTCCGAGGATTTCTTTTGACATTTTTTAGATTTTGTGCCGTCGAAGCACTTGCAGAAACGGGTCCTGCGCCGCTTGAGGGGAACGTTAACTGCATCGCTCTGTTCAACCACGAGGAAATTGGCAGCGTTTCGACTTCCGGTGCCGAGTCAAGCCTAATCCCATCGCTTCTTAGCAGACTGTCGACCACACCCGGAGCCCTAGCTCAGTCTATTGCACGGTCGTTCATCATTTCTGCAGACATGGGACACGCCATCCACCCCAACTACACCTCCAAACATGAAGAGAAACATAGACCAGCCATGAATGGCGGTATCGTGATTAAAACCAACGCAAAGCAGAGATACGCAAGTGACGCCGTGACAACCTTCATCGTGAAGCAACTGGTGGAGCGTAGAGGTGGTCGAGTACAGGAGTACGAAGTCCGGAATGACATGTAAGTCCATTGTCTCGCATAAAACTTGTGCATTACAAGACTGAACGAATTGACCCAGGGGTTGTGGATCAACTGTCGGACCCATGTTGTCTAAGATTGGCATTCGCACAGTCGACGTCGGAAACCCGATGTTGTCAATGCATTCTATTCGAGAAACAGCTGGCTCCCACGATGTCCAGAGCGCGATCGATCTCTTCAGTTCATTCTTCGAGGGATTTGCGAAGCTTGACAAGGAGCTGTCCGTAGACTGAATGTCAATATCTCCCGAGTACATTGCTACGTGGTACATCCGTGCAGCATGCGAATAAATGCGTCCTCCGAAGCCGTTTGGTACATCCCTAGCTCCACGCAAGTTTCAGACTCCAATGAGCGCTCGGGTATGAGACACCTGTGAAGCGCTGCGATGCATGCATCTCGGAGATCGTGCGCGGCGTCAACCGAGGCAGAAGTACAGCCTCTGCGCAAGATTTGGCTCTGAAAACAAAACAGCACTGTGGACGTCCACTGCTGATCATCGTCTTGCTTTCTTCGCAGGTGGTTCTGATGACGATGGGCCGCCAAGTACTGTACGCTTTTTGGTTGTCCTGGCATAATGTGCAAGCACCCATTCCCGTTCGGCTTCCGTTTGTTCAATGGTACCTTGGCGAATTTCATACGCTGTAAAAGGCGTCAACGTGACGAGTTGCAAGAAGATGAAAAGGTCCGTACGCTTCATTTCAAACCGTGGGCCGACCTCCGCAAGTTGGATTTGACGTGGGATTTTGACGAATACGTGGTGTCTGAGAGAAAGGTGAGGAAGGATGCGCGGCGTATGTGAGGGAACAGCTTACCTGAACGAAATGAAACCATCCTCGTTTGAGAAAGTCATGACACGTTTGCTATCATCCTTGGGTACAGGAAATAGATATTTTAGGACATCTCGAATACGCTGACCCAACGGCGAGGTGAGATTTTCGAAGATGAGATGCGGGTATTGCTCAGAAACAGTGGAATCTTTGTAGGTTCCGATGTCATGTCGAAGAGCAACATTGCTCAGCGTGAAATAGACCGTGGGGCCGTGAGGGAAGTGGGAAACGATCATGGCATCTGAAAGGGATTGTTCGTCAAACCATATTTCAAACTCGATTGGGCCTCACCTGGGACACCGCGGTGTTCATGCAACACTATCAGGTCTGTGACGTCGTTCGCCCTGCAAGCTTCGGCTAGTTCTTTCACGACGTAGTTGCCGCGGTTGATTCGATTCGAGTTCGGAAACACTAATCTCATTTCCTGGTAAGAGGGGGTTCAGAAACCGTCCTGCTGAGCATACCGGCGGACGTACCTTGGCGAATTGCAACAGCTTCGAACTGGGATCGCGGGAGGTTGTGATGACTATCTTGGGGTCTTGCATGCCAGCACGAGAATACTCGTTGTCGATGTGCGTCGTGGGCTCTTTAAGAATTCTTGTTAGCATAAGTCTATGCAGAGCCTTTTCTCCGTGCTCACCTTCCTGTGCATCATCAAAAGCCAAATCCTTTCCCAAGTTCTTCGCATCTTTTTTCAATTCTGTCGGTAGTGGTTTCCCAGTCGCCAAAGCATCCTTCAACTGCTGTTTCCTTTCATACGTCTGCCTCTCCTGGGCCTCGCGGGATTTTGCGTAGATGTATTGGCGACGTTCTCTGATTTGACGGCGAAGCTAGAAGTAGGTGAGAACGACGACTTCAGCGGGCCAGGAGCACTAGGCGTACCATTGGATGAGGTTAAGCCGCTAAGGTCAGTGAGTGGTTCCAGATTTGGTAAGGCTGAACTCAGAAAAAAAAATGTGACGCTTCGGGTCACACGGTCCGGTGGGTCCCGACCCCCATAGTGCTGTACTCTGAGCTACTTAACAATTGATCAAGCAGCAGGGTCGAAAACTCAGAAGTGTTTCGACGATCTCATGTTACTGTACTTGCAGTACAAGATCACAACGCAGTGACTAAAAGGTAAGCAGGACGTCTTTCGCCGTATCCATGCCCAAGGCGTAGACACAAGCCAGTGCCTCATCACGGATCTCCTCGTAATCCCAGGCCGTTGTTGTCTGGAATGGCAAGGGTAAGCAAAAGGAAGAGAAATGTGAAAGTGTGTATACGAGCCTTGATAGGCCTGGTCAATATTTTATTGTCTCTGACACCAGAAACAACTAATATCTGGTCAAGATCGTCCTCGTCCAATGGTACTAATTCTGCGATATCTGTGTTGAAGTTCAGATAGGCATTACCTACTAGCGCAACTGAGTTCACTACCTTCTTCCTCGTCTGGGAAACCATTAAGTGAGCGTTCCGGATGAGAAAAGACAGCATATCTGTTCGCTTCGAGCAGCGGTAGACAGCTCGGTAGAGGAAACCAATCATAAGTTTCCTGGAAGCTACGGTGAGACGCGGACCGCAGCGCAAATAGCAAGGGGCTCACCGGGTCGGCTAAATAAGAAGGCGAATATTCGCCTTTGTATCGCATTTTCTGGCAGGAATGAATGTAGAATCCTGCAAGTTGCACGGCGAGTGAATATGGTAAGACAGAAAGTCTCGTCATGACTCTCACCCATGTACAAAAAGTCCATCCCAGGCGCACCAGCGTCGTGCATCTCGCGAGCAAGAGCGATTTCTCTCAAGGCACTTAGCTGCAGAACTTGCAGAGTAAGTCAGCAACCCTTTCGGTCGTGGCTTGAGCAATCACCTTTCCGAGTGAAAACTTCTCCCACTCAACATCGTACATAAAATAGACGCTCGACACACAATGAGGAAGGATGTCGATGACGCCCATTGCAATGAGCTGCCCATCCAGCCTGTACAGCTGGTGATAGGACCCGTAATTTCGGGGAAGATGAGAAGGCGGGACATTTGCATACGGGATGGGTTCTTCCTGTCATATGTTCAGCGAAAAGACGAAGCTAGGATACAAGGGCGACGTGCTAGAAGTGGTGAGTCCACTAAAAACCTCTTGAAACCAGAGGGCGTCGCTTCATCGCTGTGTACAGTTCTCTGATATTTCTCAAACAGGGCATATTTCTCTTCTGTAAACGAGGAAGGTTCTAACGTGATCTGGGCAGTCTGGTAAGTAAGTGGAATCGCTCATCCTTACAGACGAGTGCTTGCCTCGAATTCGTGGGACGAAGTTGCCGATCCCTCGCCGAAGCCACTCTCGGATGTGTGTATCGAATCAACAAGGGAAAACGGAGGCATCTTCATAGGCATCTTTTTGGCACTTGAGAAGACGCAGCTCAGAGAAATGCCATGGCATGCAGTTTGGCAACATACATTTCAGGACCGGTGTTCATGTGTTCACCAGCTTCCCCCGCAATCACGAATCGATTCCATCTGGGTTTTCTAAGCACGAGCCCACCTTCATGATGTGACCAAATACCAACCGATTCACTAGCTTTCGTTGGCTTCTGGACGGGTTGAACGCAAGCGCGTCCAATCTGGGAGACGTGAAGTTCACAGGGGCAGTCAAGCGAGAGAGAAGATTGAATGACCTGATGGTGTACTGTGGACAACACGAACGCTTCAAATCAGGTTTGTAGCAGTATTTTCCTGGTGGGTGTGTCAACCCGAAGTTGAACGCGAGCCAGGAGAAAGGAGTCGATTCACCTGAACGGCGCCATCCGCGATCTATCATCCTTTGATACACCTACTGGACAGGATACTAAGTATCATCTGCTCCAGTTGACCTTATCCTGCTCACGCACGTCGCATGACAGCCTAAAAGCAGATAACGAGGCAGTATGACGACTCGACCGTTCCTCGCTTCTCTGGCCAGGGGGGGAGCAGTACCCACATGTTGACGAGTGAGGGCCAGAGGGTATCACGATAGCTTTCACAGACATCACATACAGCCCAAACCTACCAAGTATTTCTGATGGGCACCAGTGAAGGCGTGATAAGATGCCGTCGGTGTTTGCGATGAGGTCAAACCGTGCCACCCGTGGGAATTGAATATTGATCAATCAACCGAATTTCATTGGCCATGCTCTGGCTGATTCTCCCTCGTCGCCTCCAAGTTGTACTGTACATTCTTTCGATACTTGGTTGCCAGATCTGCTGCTGTCTTGATGTACGCGTTGGCGCGTAGGATTTCCTAGATTCAATTTCAGAATTTCTGCTGCGCATAAGACGTGATTCTCGACCTCCATGCAGTGGTTGAGCTCGTGCAACATCTCCGTACATTTAGACTGAAAATACGCTCAGCAATCAGCGGACTGGTTTCGTTAGATGCATAGCTCACAGTGTTTTTGAGAATCCGCTCAAGAAGAATGGCCTGTCGCTCTGCATGAGGATTCTCCATGATGAAGGAAGGTCGCAAGGGGGGTTGTCACGCGTAGCATCGCGTACCGTCACAACATCGACAGCGCGTCATGTTCAGGGGGTCGAATTAAGATGGATATAGATTGTGGTATCAATGTACAGTACGAGTATACAGATCAGCAAGTGTGCCTAACATGCATGAGGAGACAGAAATGTAGAGGACTGACACTCAGACAACGATCTGCAGAACAGTGCTGGCCAGCTCTAGCCCCACCCATCCCAACGACCGAACCGCCGAAATTCCTGGAGCACGCATTCTCTGCTTTCCTTCCCTTCCTTCTCTCGTTCCTTCTCCTTGCCCTTGTCGCGTCCTACCACGGACGAGCTACTTGATGTCCGGGGCCGGGCCATCGACCCCAGTCGAGGCGGCGAGCCAGATACTGGAAGGGGAATTGAGGATAGCGATGTAGGAGTCGACGGCGTCCCTTGATTCGGTAATGACAACCGGTACCAACCACCTGCGTACGTCAGGGCAATGAGTTGATATTCTACGACGTTCCCCTGTCCCGAGCTGTCCATTGTTGGCGCCTCGATCCATCCAACGACGCATCGCTCTTCATCTGGAACATCGGCAGTGGGTGAACGTGACGTTTGAGCGGAGAGTGTTATGTGTGCTGATTGTACTGGTATTCGATATTGAGCATACGACCATTCGGAGTCGAAATACTTTGGTAGAGGAAGGAACGGGGTCAACGGGGAGAAGGTAGATTGTCGGTTCCTAATTTTATTCAGAGTCAAGAGTCAACAGGATATTCAAGTGCAAGAAAAGGCTCACGAAGTTCCAGATGCTGCGAGGGTAAAAATATGCACGGTACCCTTATCGCTCCAGACACAGAGTTCGCGCTCGTCAGGCCGAAATGCCACCCCATATATGTCTGCCTTGTCAGTGCCTCTCCGAAATTCCCGTATGAGTTTCCCAGACAATGCATCCCAAACCCTCACTAGCGTTCCTCTTGAAGATGTTGTGGCAAGCAATCGGCCCGAAGCGGGCACAGATAACGTGGTCAGTGCAGATGCATGTGCAGCAATGATTGAGACTGGGTGTTTGGTCGGGGGCGGTGGGGGTTTCCGGGGTGGGGAGGAAGCGGGGGGCGCCGTGGGTGCCGGGGGCGGGCAGGGGGGCAGATGTACCAGTTGTACATGCCCGAGTTGCCGTCCAGCGATCGCCAATAGCGTCGCATTTGTGGCCGTTGCCATTGCAATTAAACCTGCACATAAAAACACATCATTGCTCTGTTCTCATGCCGGGAAAGATGGCATGAAAGCAAATGAGGCGCGGCCTTACCCTTGGGATTGTCGCAGGTGTCGTATTCCCCATATCTAGACACCTGTCCTCTGATCTGGAATACAACCACCCTGCGTCGAAGTGCGACGGCCAGCCAACCGCGTCGGCAAGCAAGACCGCGGACCCGCTCTCGAAACTCTAGTTCCGCGACTTCAGCACCGAGGGCATCGTCCCAGAAGACTACTTTATTTGGAGGATACAAGGGGCTTCGACCGCCACCGACGAGGAAGAGAAGATTCGATGTGTGCAGTGGCACGACTGCAGTGAGGGTCCCTCCCGAGAGTTCTACAGCACGTATTTCCGTTCAATTCTATCGTGATGCGTGGTGAGCTGACATACCGCGCTTCCGAAGGAGTTTCAATGGCGACGTCCGATAGACTGCAAAGCCAGCGGGAGTCGATGTGGTGAAAATCTGACAATCGGGATCGAAACGGGCGTCAAAGATGTGGACGGGCCTTGTTGCAGTAATGGAATGGCGTCCTAGATTCATGAGCAAAGAAAACGAGAGGACGAGGTGAGGGAAGGGTCATGGCCGTTTGTCCTAGTTAGGCGACTCTGGCTTGCGCTGACGCAACGTGTTCGCGCTTCATCCGGTCACCGATAAGGTATACAATTGATCAACTACATGACTGGAACCTGTTCGATACAAGGGTACAGAGAGCTACGGCTACGGATGCGGGGACGAAGGTGTACAGACATCAGCATGCAAATCAAGACGACCGCTAAATACAGTCCATTGACCAGATTACACCGGCTGGCGGGGCGCCGTATTGTTAGTGATGTTAGTGGGGTTCCACGACTTCGGTGGACGTAAATCGATGTGGGCAAGCTGCTGCCGAGCAGCTTTGAATTCTAGTTCTTCCGCTTGATTCTGAGCCAGGAGCGCTGCGCGTGCCTCCGCCTGTCGTTGAAGCTCGGCCTCTGACTCGTCCGACAGGTAATCCGTGAACCCTCCATCAGACGTAACTGTGCTATCAGTCAAGGAGCCCGTCCCATCGCTGCTGCCGCTACTGCTCGAGGCGCTAGAAAGCTCGTCCTTCTTAGTTGAGCGAGGGATGACTAGGGAGATCGGACGCTCGACGGGACGAGCATTCGGCGGAGAAGGGGATCCCTTCACAGACGTTATATTGGAGTTTGACACGGTGGAACGACGGTGGACAGACGCCTGCTGGGTGGGAGACCTTCCATCTGCTACGACTTTGGATACAGAGACGGAAGTGGAAGCGGGGGTGACTGGAGGGCCTTTGGAAGCAGAACCGTTGCGTCGCGGAGGTACAGACACTTCCAGGTCGACATTCCTTCGCTTCGGAGAGGAATGCAACGAATGTGGTCCTTCGGTGCGTCTTTCTGCACTACGGCGCCGCTGGTTCTGCAGTTGCTCCATCGTAGATGCCGTCGGAACAGAGCTGGACACGGCAACTGCGCTGGAACTGCGGGATAGATGGCCACCAGGCGAAGCATGTATCTGCTTCGGACTGCCCGTCCGTGGTTTGCCAGTCACAGAGGACGATTGCTTCCCGGATAGAGATGATGACCTCGAGGGACTGGAGCTGTTCGATTTGCGCTCGGCCTGCGGGACGGTGGCCGTCAGGCCGCTATTGCGTCCGACGCCAGGGGAGGAGGGGGCAGGATTTCCCCTTGTCCCAAGGCTCTCTAACGCTGCCTTTATTTCAGGCGGTATGGGCACCTGGTGTACAATGCTGACGGATCTCCAATCGGCGGCCTGAATCAGCTTGTATTCACCGGGGGTCGGTGGCCTGCAGCAGCCGGGCCAGCCTGGGTTGAATAATCCAGTCTGCTTGGGCGGTGGGCCGCTACGAGCCCACTGGGAAGCATTGAGTCCGAATGGAGGAGATCGGGGAAAGGGATCAAAGAGACTAACCTTGCAGTACCCGCAGCCATTGAAGGAATCCACTAGTTCGAGGAATTAAGCATGCTCCCAGACGAACGAGTGGCTTGCTGGTTACCTTCCGCGTTCTTGAGATAGGAGACGTCTATTCGCGGATGGAGGGTACGATTGCGGCAAACATCCCGCACATGAGGACATCTGAAAGGGATGGTCAGCGGGCGCTTGCTTTAGTGTGGCGGTGAAGTCCACGCACCTTGCATGTGGAAAGACCTTGCACATCGGACACACATTGACAACTTGATCGATAGAGCCGTGGGCGTAGCACATTTCGAAAGGCGGGGGGAGTAGAGTACGGGCTCACGGGTAGAACGGAAGGAGAGAGGAGTATCGATGTGTTTGTACTTGAGAAAGGGCTTTTAGAGAATCAGCATGTGGTTCCCTGCCTGTGTTGGTGATCGGTCGGTTAGGACGAGGCATGACTTCCAGACGATGATGAGGGGTTGAAGGGACTATCTGCTCGCCGCAGCCGATATCTCAGGTCTTATATGCTCACCAAGGCCACGAGTTGGTGAACGCAGTCTACATTAGTCCTTCCTCATGCCCAACAACGACCACGCTGCACGGCCCACGTCGCCTAAGATGGCAACTAATACCCAATCCATCGATGCCCACCAGGGTTCTCTACGAGATTGCGGAGATGCCCTGCTTATCGTGGTGAGCAAGTGCCAAGCCGTTTGTACATACAAATCGCTGAATCTGATCACTGTACAGCCTTCGGATCCGTGCACATGTCCTCCCCGATGAGGCGATTGTCTCCTCCACTTCCTTTCCTCCAGCATGGGCAAATCCCAAAGCAAACTCTCCCCTGAGCAGCTTGCAGACCTCCAGAAGAACACTTATTGTGCGTTTCCTCTCTCCTTCTTGACGCCGGTTTCGTCCATTAACTATGTTCACTAGTCGATAAGAAGGAGCTGCAGCAATGGTTCCATTTCATCGCCAGGCTCATGTGCCTCTAGCTTACTCTCGTCCCAGGTACAAGGGTTTCCGTAAGGACTGTCCGTCCGGTCACCTCGACAAGGAGGAATTCAGCAAAATATACAAGCAGTTCTTCCCATTCGGCGACCCAGCGGACTTCGCGGATTATGTGTTCAACGTCTTTGATGAGAATAAGAACGGGACCATAGACTTCAAAGAGTTTATATGTGCTCTCAGCGTCACTAGCCGTGGTCGACTGGAGGAAAAGCTCAAGTGTGCGTCATCGTCGATCTAACCGCTTTGGCGTTCGCTCAGTTTCTCGATCAATTACGCAGGGGCGTTCCAGTTATATGACATTGACAAGGATGGGACGATCACATACGACGAGATGCTGCAGATTGTGCAGTCGATATACAAGATGACTGGCGAGATGGTGAAACTACCCTCCGACGAAGACACGCCCGAGAAGGTCGGTCTCAGCGCTGGGCGCCACTTTCCACTTGCACTCATCGGTTCTCGCATCCAGCGCGTAGACAAGATATTCCGTAATATGGACAGGGATAAGGACGCGAGATTGACTTACGAAGAGTTTGTGGAGGGCAGTAAGCAGGATCCCACAATTGTCCAGGTAGGTTAATCAGAACCGTGACGTAGCTCAGTCGCTGATTTCTTACTAGGCACTATCACTGTACGATGGCTTAGTGTAGTCTTAAAGATCCTACCTCGTTCATCTTGTGGCTCATTGGGAGCGTCGAGACTGCCCAGATCAGATGGCACAAGTTATACCTTCTCATCCCTTCCCACTGGACCCTCGTCTGTTATCGCACGAAGAGCGACGCTGATGGTATCTAGTTCACCTAGCTGTGCCCCGCCCACGAGAACAACACCTTGTATGTAGTTGGTGTACTTATTCATCATTTGAATGGCAGAGTCGATGCCGCGATATTGACCGGTCATCTATTAAGCAGGAGGCAATTTGCCATACTTGCGTAGTACTCGTTCCTCCACGTCCGCACCTACCCAAGAATATAGACCTTCCGAAAATTCTAGGTTATCCCTTTCTGCCTTGAACAACTTGGTGAAATCCTGTGGGGCGCCAGGCGGGGCTGCTCCGGCAGCGGCGAAAGGCGACGCGGTCATATCGCGTGAGGCATCGGCGGCTACGGGGTGTTGCCACTTAAAATCATCAGGGTACACAAAGTACAGACACCCACAGTTATCTCCACCAAGAATGAGACGGTAAAGACCGTTCAAACCGAAGAAGTTGAGGAAGTACCACGACAGGGAGGATACCCATCGTACATCCATGTCAGGAGTTTCAATGCCGCGCTGTAGCATAGCTTTGAATCCAAGGGTCAAGGGAAATGGCAGCTTGACTGGCCAGATATATGCGAGTGAGTGACACGCGAATGTAGGACGAAGGTTGCGCACTCAGGACAAAGCCTTGGAAGAAGAAATTGATCCAGCCCATAATGATCATCTGCGGCACCATCATTACCATCTGTGTCTTCATACCAGCCATCATACCGTCCATAGCGGCAGGGTCCATTGGGTTAGGTGGGGTCGGCGGAGCATCAGCTTTTGGTGGCCCGTCCTTCAGATAGCTTCCCGCTGCAAACGCCTGCGAAAGATGCCGCGAGATGGAGGTATAGAATTTCGGCGGCGCGGGCGAGTTGGAAGCGGTTGCACGAAGAATTTGCGACCGCACAAGGGCCCGTCTAAGTGTTCAGGTCGGTAAGGAACGTCTGGCGGAGGGAGACTTAGCACCCACTGTTCGCGGATAGCCTCTCGTGTTTGCTTTTTGGGTGGGCTCTGGAGCAGAACGACGACATAATGCCGCAGGATCCCGACCAGAATCTGATACAGCCAGTGGTCCATTTGAGCGTTGGACATGTGCAGACAGGGATAGCCACGTACCATTACCAGCGTGATCGGGAACAGCACCCAGTCGCGAATCTGGGGGTCCAGGTACAACGAGACCCTTTTGGAGCGCAATTAGTATGGTACGCCAAGCATGGCGAGGAAGTAATACGAACGTCGAGCCCGACATGGCAGTGAAGGGATGGGATGTACTGTCCAAATCGGGAAGTGACGCGACAGCTGCGCTTGGATGAGCGGCGTTGGGTCGATTGTTTCTGTTCAGCACTTTGTCTCCCTGGAGGCACGTAATTTACAGGTCTACGACTCATAATGAACAGTGCACCGACAGCGCTCTTCGAGTCCTACGAACAGGACTTCCAACAGTTCATTGCGACGATTGGGAGGAAGCTTGAAGGCGAGGAGCGTGCTAATGAGCGTGGTGGTGAGTGGTCGAGTTTCCTGGTGAGGAGGATCACCACCGACTCTTTGACAGAAGAGCGCAAAACTACTCTGAGACGGGTGGAGATGGAGCTGGACGAAGCGGACGAAATGGTACTTCACACCCACCACGTCCAAATCATGGCTCATGGGAGGTCCTCATTCAGGTGTCACAAATGGAAATAGAAATTCAAGGGATACCCCAGTCTATTCGTGCAGAGTACCTTGCACGCCTCCGGACAGCAAAGGCTGACTTGGCACGGTACAAGAAACTTTTGAAGGAGCAGCGTGCTCAGGTTGCGCGCTCGGACCTGTTATCATCGTCCTCCCCGCCCTATACATCCTCCGACGACCCATACGGGACAAATAACGATCGTGCACGGTTATTAGCAGGGACCACACGCCTTGAAGATGGTAGTAAACGACTGCAAGAGTCACAGCGGATCGCGTTGGAGACCGAGAACCAAGGCGCGGAGATCCTGATGAACCTCCGGACGCAACGAGAACAGATAGAAAACGCGAGGACTACAGTATGCATCTCAAGCTACCGGTATATAGCCGATGGTGCTGACGCTCTGTATAGTTACACGCGGCGGATTCTTCGATAGATCGCGCCTCAAATACACTGAAGAAGATGATCAGACAGTATGCACTTCCCATAATTCTAGGGGCCTCGATAATCCCTCGTTCATAGGTTTTTCTGACTCTGCCGTCTCTAGGATGTACAAGCAACGAGTCATCACGGCTGCCATTATACTCATCCTCGTCCTGCTGATTGGCCTAATTGTCTGGAGCAAAGTCACCTGAATGTGGACACTACTTTCCTAGCTGGTCAATGATACACTTGATAGAAGGGTGAATTTTCTGGCGGCATTGTACTGTGTGCTGTAGCTTAGGTCCGATCGATGGGTCGTTGGATTGCTTCCCGCCATGCTTGCTTAGAATCCGCAGATGGTGTTTTTGCCTTCAATGTGGTCTATAGCCAAAGATTACCGTATCTGTTGTACAAGTAGCACCCGTGGGGTAACTAGCCAAATAAATTCGAAAATGGGGATCAAGATGAAAGCGTTCTGGGCGACCAAAACAAGGAGAACGGGGCAAACTAGATTACATTGCATGCGCGTACCCGCCACCGCCACCGCCTTCTTCGTCATACCCACGCCCTCTTCGAGGCTGATGATGTAGATTTGCGCCTTGAGATGTGGCAGGGTTACTCGAATAACCGACGTATGGGTTTTCGGAAGAAAGGGAATTGTGTCCTGCATACCCAGGTAGGGAGCCCCTAGAATATTCGGACGCATCATCATAGGCTAACCCACTCGTCGGAGACCGCGCCGAGTTTGCAGTAGCACGGCCCTCGTAAACGTCATGAGGGTTGTACATACTGGCACCGCCGCCACCTGGTCCAGGATGGCCGTACGGAACGCCAGCAGATCTTGACCGTTCAACGGGAGATTGCTGGGAAAAAGGAGCAGCTGCCGCCGCGAGATGGGCGGTACTCTCATTGTCTTCCTCGTACATTTGATGGTTCTGGTACGCATGGTCGTCTTGGGTGAACGATGCTGATGATGATTGAAAGGGGGCGTAGGAGCCAGGAGCTTGGTGAGCGGAATATGGGTTGTAGGCGGGCATCGGTGGAGGGTAGTCTCCGGTCATAATCGAGTTCTTGTCAGAGTTGTAGTGGTAGTAGTCTTGGGTATAGGTGCTCGGAGGTGGGACACGAGTGGACATCGACATGTTGTCGTCGAATTCATCATCCACGGAAAGGTTTGGAAGCGTGGGTTGCGGAAGCGGTTTGGCAATCATTTCTCCTTTCTTATTCTTCAGGTGAGAGAAATCACCCCGTGCCTCCTTCTGGGCGAGTTTGGCCGCGTCTGCAAGGCGCTGCTTCTGCCTGCGTTTGATCACAGCGTCGATACGCTGAAGAAAGACGTTTGACTGAACTGATACCATCACGTAGCGTGGCGCTAGCTCACCTTGTCGACTTTGTGACAGCAGTATTCCTAGAGAACTGTACTCAGACTCGCGAACCTCTCTCAGAGCAGGAGCTCAAACCTTAAGGTTGCCTTGAATCCGACAGAGCAGTGGAATGTAGCATATGGCGGCGGCGATCAGAAGGAGCAAGGAACCAGCAAAGACCAGGACAGTGAGGAACGTTGTGACGGTCAAAAGCGATGTTGACGTGCTTTTGTTATTGGCGAACCATTTGTTGATGTCGTACCATTTCCCTTTATTACCTCGCTTGACAAGATAAATGGCGTAAAGGGTGAGGGCATTGATTGTCTGGCGTGGTGCGTCCGCCAGTAAAACTTGCTTCCAACCTAGTACCATTCAGCGCACCGCAGATACGGGGATAGCAATACGCGACGAACTTTTGAAAGTGAAGAAGACGAAGAATGCAAAGTCGTCACTGGTCTTGGTTGAGTTGCTAATGTGATCGAAGAAACAAAAGTGATCATAGGACCCTGTGGAGGCGTGGGTCAGGAATATCATGTGATCGGGGGATAACCCGTTCGCGTACGGAGGGAGTAATAGTGATTGGCCATGACATTGGTAAAAGCGTAGGATATGTCCCTGCTTGCAATAATCTTCTTTGTTTTCCGGGACTCGTATGCCAGCTGTACTGCCATGAGCACGGACAGAGAATACGGAGATCGCGCTTACATACCAGAAGGAAAGAAAATATGATACACCCAACGAATAGCCACCTGCCAGTCTTGAAGGGAATAAAGATACATCCGTCGAGGTCTTTGCATTGATTGAAGATTTCGTTCGACCACGCTTCCGTGGACAACATCGTTACGGCGGAGAATATATCAAGGATGTAGACCATGAAGGACTTGAGGACGATGATATACAACCAAAGGTACCTAGTCGCTATTTAGGAGAACATTTCGAGCGATCTGAGAAGAACATACTTCATTCGCATGCCGAAACTATTGTCACTGAACTCTCGCGTGTCGATGAAGTCGAACTAAGGGGTGGGCGTGCTGTCAGCCATTGGCGTTGACGGTGGCGCGACTGGTTACCTTGTGATCGGCAACCACTTCTCGTTTCCACTTAGTACCGCCGCACATCTTGGTGAATCGAGTTGGAGGGCAGGGAAAGGATATCAGAGACGGGTTGTTGGGACCAGATCCAGCCAGTCGCGTGCAAGTCGAAGGATGGTGTTCTAAAAGAGTGGGCAGCTAATGAGCTAGCTAGCTAGGCTGTAGATGACGGCGAGGGGGACGTGAAGGTTGTCGAGGAAACGAATGGCGGGAACGTCGACGACGAGGGAGAGCAAACACTGCAACGGAGTGGAGACATCGCCAAGCTGCCAGACAACAACTTTGATCGCCCGTCTTCGGCAAACCCCGACAATCTATTTCCACTACCGCAACAATGACCACCGTCCAGAAGATAAAGGTCCGTCAAGCCTTCCATTGTCTGCCTGCTGATCTCTAACCTAAACTACAGGAAATCGAAGATGAGATGGTACGACCCTTCATTGTCCCTTATTTTCTCCCGCTGACCCTTCCGTAGGCCAGAAGTACGATTTCGCGCAGACGCACCTTGGCCGATACTTACCTCTTGCTTCTAGCCCAAAAAAATAAGGCCACGAGCTACCATCTTGGTCAGCTCAAGGCTAAACTCGCGAAGCTCAGGCGAGACCTCATTTCACCATCGGCTGGAGGCGGCGGTGGAGGCGGCGGCCTCGGCTTCGATGTCGCAAGGTGAGCACCGTCCTTCCGTCAATCTGCACTTTGGAATTCCTGACCGACACCTACTAGAACCGGTATAGCATCTGTCGGATTTGTTGGCTTCCCTTCAGTGGGGAAGGTCAGTTTCACGGCTGTGACAGTTCCCGAATCCCTCCAGCTGATGATCAGCCAGTCAACGCTCATGTCCAAACTCACCGGAACTCATTCGGAAACGTCTGAGATTGATTTCACTACCCTCACGACTGTGCCAGGTACTGTCAAAGTACATGGGGCGCCCATCCAGATTCTGGACCTACGTATGTCACACAGCAGTCTGTTGTCGTAGTTTTTTGACACCAATTCAGCCGGTATCATTGAGGGTGCAAGCGATGGCAGGGGAAGAGGTCGACAAGGTACGTCTCGCGCTGATCCGCCTCTAAGGCCTGTCACGATACCTGAACCTTGTACACAGTTATCGCCGGTATGGACGCCCACTCCCCCGTCGGCCTCAACCGCGAACTAAATTCGCCACTTTCCGCCAGTCGCACGCACATGTAATCTCATATTCATTGTGCTTGATGTTCTCAAGCCGCTTGGAGACAAGAAGGTCATAGAAGCCGAACTGGAAGGATTTGGTATCAGATTGAACAAAAAACCGCCAGCTATCATCGTACGGAAAAAGGACAAGGGCGGAATCGCGATCACGAACACCGTTCCTCTCACAAACATCGATCACGACGAGATAAAGGCTATCCTCAGCGAGTACCGAATCAGCAATGCAGACGTTGCTATTCGGGAACCTAACGCGACCGCGGATGATCTGGTGGACGTGGTAGAAGGGAACAGGTGCGCTCTGACGGTTTCTTGGTATGAATTTGCGCTGAAGCGCCGTGTAGAGTTTATATCCCGGCAATATACGTGAGTAATGATCCGGAATCTGAGGCGAATATATCATAACTGACTTGTCGGAAAAGGTCCTGAACAAGGTATTACGCTATCCGACGAAGAATCCATCTGCTGATCATCAGTGTAGATCGATGCGATTTCAATAGAGGAACTTGATCTCCTGTGCGTCCTCGTCTGTCCAAGCACAGAATCGCATTCATGATTTTCCACAGCTATAAAATCCCCATGTCCGTCCCGATATCGTCTCGTGAATGGCTCAACGTCGACGAATTGATTGGCAAGATGTGGGAAACGCTGGATCTCGTCCGCGTTTACACAAAACCTCGAGGACTGCCTCCAGATTACTCTCAGCCAGTCGTGCTTCGGCGCGGTAAATCTACAGTTGAGGACTTCTGCAACAGCATTCACAAGGAGATAGCAAAACAGATGAAATAGTAAGTCCTTGGGACATACAAGGAATATATGCTCACCCAGTGCGCTTCTTCAAGTGCTGTCGTATGGGGCTCCAGTGCCAAACATTCACGTGGACAAAAAGTTGGTCTGGAACATGTGTTAGAGGATGAAGATGGTACGTAGAAGCCCTTCGATCGCTGTCTCGCATGTCATGACACATCGATTTTTCGAACAGTCGTTCACATCGCTAAGAAATAAACTGTCCTTTGGCGAGTGTGAATTTCTACGGAGCCATGTACCATTAGACACACAATACCATCGTGCCGTCGTGTCATATTTGTAGCTACCCTAGAGCACTGAGTTGGCCTCGATACGTCGTCTCCTCGTGAAGGTAAATGAACATCAATCTCAAGAAGCCCCACACCACTCCAATGGCACAATAGAGACTTGTCAGCATGAGGGGCAAGAACTCCATCGCCGCTAAATGGGATCCATCCGTCCGCGTTGTGCCGTCAGGATCTGGACATGAGAACGCCTCTGACGGTACGCACACGTCGGCCGTGATCCGCCGGCGTTCCAAATATGCGGGGAAGATGCTAACAAAGGCGAGGAGAAATGGGAATCCTGCCAAGTAAATCTTCTCCAAGCCATCCAAGAACACATATGGCAGCGACTTCGGGAACCTAAAAAATTGCGGTGAATATCTGGACGCAGAGTCAATTGCAGTGAGGCGGTCTGGACTTACTCATAGACTCGGCGAGATAGCAGTGCGTGGACAATCAGGATCCACAGTAGTGAGTACACAACTTTCACAATAGACTCTGTTTTTCAACGTTGTAAGAAAGAGAGGATTTAACTTGATGTTCAAGAGCATACCTCCTGGCGTAAAAATAAGCGGGAATAGAGAGAAGATACCGGCAGTGCTGATAATTACGAACGTCCTGTAGTAGGCATGTCTCTCGGCAGCGAGAAGACTGGTGCATATTACAGGTAAACACAACAAAGTGCGGCGATATCAATATGCTTACCTCAAAGGCACGAGGACGAGCAAAATCGCCTTCTCGTGAACATGCCAACCAAATAGAAAGGAGGAGTATCCACAGAGCGTCAAGGCGGTCAAGAAGGACTTGTATGTCGGAGTGCGCCAGAGTTTGAACAGCCATATCTGTGAAAGTGTTCAGCGAGCGACTCGCGTCATCTGCGTAGAAGTACGTACCGACTGGAATAAAATTGTGATGATAAACGTGTGGATAGGTTTGATGTTTGGCAGAACAGCGAAGATCGTGTCGCCCACAAGTCCTCGAGAGGTTGACGCCACTCCAGAGGGGTTGATGACGAGGTCCGCTCCTGTGCGCTGTGCATCTGCAGCGGTCTGTTAGATTGACTTGGCAAAGATTTGCAAAACTCACATCGAAGTAACACTCGATCGGCAGCGGTGACTAACGCCCAGAAGTTTGGTGCCCAGTAAGCATGGTTGAGACCTCTTGTGAAGGGAAAGAGGCGCGAAAGGAGTTGTGGAATTTGTCCCATGACAAGGAAGGGACCTAGCGATGCCACGAACACTGCTATGACCGCATTGGCGAGTGAGAGGAAGTTTTTTATCTGCAATTGCCCAGATGGCGACATGCAGAAAGAGCGTAGCAAGTATGTAAAATAGGCGGGCTGAGCATACGATATCAGTGAGTAGTCGCGATGGAATAGAAGGATTCTTAAGCCACAATACCGCTAGATACATATAAATATGCTTGAAGTTCAGGAGCACAGCGAAGAGTATGCCGCAAGCAAGCTTGTTTCCCTGTGAACAAGGTCAGACGTCCTTTTCACATGGAGCAATGAATCGAACCTACGTTACGAGCCATCAGAATGGACCACAAAAGAATTCCGAACATAAACCCATTGTATTGGAAATGAATGTGGTCAACGATGAGAAATCCCGGATGTAGGAAGAGCGAGGCGGATATGATGCGTTGATTTGGAGGATCGACGGCGCCACGGATGAAGCTGCGGCAAGAACCATTCAACATATGCAATCGGACTGGATCATGCTGCTACTTACCGCAAGAGGACGGCCCCTAGGACCAACTCGGTAAGAATGACAGTGGTGCGCTGGTAAGCAATGACAGACCAGCTGTCATAGTTGAGGTTGTTGATATCCACAATCTTGGGGTCAATCAAGGCGGCTGGAATAGATAGGAGTTTCTCGAAGTAGGCGAAGAACGGTGGGTAGTCGAGGGCTGTCAGAGGACATAGCTCAACCTCAGCAGGGTGCGCACAAGTTGATAATTCTCACTCCATTCTGAGGTTGTCTGAAGATACCACGGGACCGTAAGTGAAGCGCTACACAGAATAAACTGAGCGCCCGCTCACATCGTAATACCACTTGGACAGTGGAAGGGAATAGGTGATGGCAAGCCAATTTCTATGAACCTCGAAGTCCGTCGATCGACTGGTGCGGGTCTCAATACTTTTTATGGCGACATGCGCGCAAGGAGCTTACTACGCTGGGTATAGCAAAAGCTTTAGGGACGTAGACAGCGCAAGGATGTCCCATTCGGAGATCTGCACATCCCCATGGAACCAGACGCGCCGCTTGAGATTGGTGTCTTCAGTAAGCTCTGGTGGGTCCGATGGCTTGGTCGCCGAAGGTCGTGGTACTTGAGCTAGAGAGGGATCATCCACATCCATAGCAGCGGCACAGAGAAGTCGTGGCGGACCCGGTTAGGACATACCGGCATCAGGACACGTCCTGTCAGCAACGCGTCTCCGCCACGTGACGTATGCATCCGAGTTGTACCTCAGCGGCTCAGCCTGGTCTGCTTTCTTCGCTCCGTCAGCCATGAGTGAGCAAATCGTTATTGGGAAAGCGACGTCGTCGGTCACCGCAGCGAGGTCAGTATTGTCTTTCTCCCATCCATGCCTCTCATAGGATATGCAGGGGCGTGCTGGTCAAGCTTGTGCTGTTTAGTATTTCGCTCGGTGTGGTCCCGATCTCAAGCTACTTCGCCTCTCAGAAGTATCTCTGGAATGGTGGGTTGCAAATAACACATTAATCTCAATCTAACCAGCTCGTTGGTCAGGCAACTCTACCTACGCAGCGTTAACAGCGATTGTGTCGGCCAATGTTATTCTTGTCGCATACATCATAACCTCCGTGTGGGAGGACACAACGAGCACTCGCGACGTATCTGCGAAGCCTTCGCTGGAAACCAAGAAGCATCAATGAAACACACCAAGCGCATCTGTCGATGTCAGGTACGCATTCGTTTTGAGTCACCCCGACTGTCCGTCCATCTTGCCTGATATGTGACCAGATCCATCTCACAAAGGGCAGACGTTGCACGTGCATACAATTATCCTGTCTTCTCACTCTCAGACCACCGTGGAAGGATGCACTCCACCGCGTCCCCTCGATTCCCCAGTCGCCCGGTGGAAGGTTCAGGACAGACCGTATTGACGCCGAGGTCTTGTCTTCTGTTCATGCTGCAAGTAGCGTTCCGCGCAAGACTCCCAATGAACGGCACGATTATTTTCCTCTCCGTTATTCCCTACTGCATGAATTACTGGACCGCCATATAATTCTGATGGCTATATACGACCACCTTCGGGCAGCAAAGTCGATGAGTTGTGAAAGGCAGATCAGAGTGCATATCCCCAATGTATTGGAGGGTCATGCCGATGTATTGACGTTTCATTGGGCTCCTAATTGCGACTTCAGAGGTCGACTTTGGACCATAATGTCGAGTCAACTTACCGGGGACTGGGAGTCAATATCGTAGGAGTTAGGACGCGGCGGTGAACGTGTCCTGCTAGCCTCGTTTTCTGCGAACAAATCGGTGAAGGGCGCGCTTGACGTAGCTCTGTGGCTGGTATGAAAATTCTCAAGCCGCCGGTCCTGGAGCTCTGACGCTGACTTCGCGGTCCGTGGAAACCTCCCATTGTACTTACCAAGATCAGAAGGCGTCAGGGGTTCTTGAGACACGGGAGGAGTTGGCAAAGGACTGTCGGGTGGACTGAAAGTCGGGGGAGAAACAGTATGAAGGGGCCTCCCTGTGATCCTTGAGGACTTCGGCGAGGGCATGTTGCTTAAAGTTGTCGGCGTTGCCAACGGGGTGGACTCAGCTGAACTAACGAGCGGCGAAGGTGGTAGGCGACCTAATGACGGCGTGGGCTGCAAAACGAGAGGTTGAGGCCTTTTACGTACTCGGAGAGGGGTTGGATGCGGAAACGATGCGATGGTATCCTGGCACGAACCCAGGCTGCCCCTTGGTTCAGTGCTGGTTCGGCGGGAAGTTTGTTGAGGGCGAGGAAGATGTGGCGTAGAGCTGCTCGCGTGATGAAGACGGCACGAGTTTAGCGCGTCTGGGAGGTCCAGTACAATCTCTGCTGTTCTGGGCAGACTTTCCGAATACGGAACGAGCGTTGAGACTCTCGAAGAGCTGCAGTGGAGGTATGAGTTTCGCCCGCCACCGGAATCTTTGAGTGACTCGGCCTCAACGGACTCTTGAGAAAGGGAACTTTGGCTTGCCTCGCTGATATGGCGAACAGCCGATCGTATAGATGAGGTAGATTGTGATGCCCTGACGTGCAAATCCGGTGCAAACTTCACGCGGCTTGGAGATCGTGGCGTTGGCGGCGGGGGTTGAGAATTGAGCCTGAGAGAGGGTGGACGAGGGGGACGCGGAGGAGGGGTACCACCGCGCAGGGACTGACGCCCTATGTTCAAGCTCGGGGGACCATGAGAATGGTTGTGCGGCGGGCCATGAGAAGAGTGAAACAGAGAGCAGTGTTTTCCGCGTAGTCTCGGGATGACTTGAGCATGTGCCAGATCCCAGTTTTCGGACTCATTTACGAGCACCGGGTCTGTCATGTTACTTCGAGAATCCTACAACAGCAGTGAGTATTGGGGCGGGTACGCTCCGTATCCTGGCGAACCTGGAAGGTGGGATCAAACTCGAAGGATAGCACAGAGGCAGCCTCCCCAAAGGTATGCTTTGGACTGAAAGCGACGGGCTCAGCCTCCGACGGAAGTGGTCTTATGAGCGGCACTGATTGGGACTTGGACTTGGACTTGTTATCCTTCTTCCTCCAGGTGTTCCGCAGGAAAGTTACCGGTTTCATAACGAATGAGAGATGCGGCAGATCCCTGAGCTTTGAGAGGCACCAAGACGTATACAGGATCTGAGGCTTAGATCATAATTGAAACGGTTATATAGAGCAAAGACCGGGCCAATCCAAAATCCACCTTCGCGGCGCTATCGCAAGGTGATGCTTCAACAAAATGAAAGCCAACCAAGAGATCTGTGCCTGTGTCAACCTGACCAATCGAGCTCATGGCACGGACTAGTTCTTGTACTGTTCCTGGCTGCTTTCGGAGACAGGTGGTGGAAGCACGGGCAGAAGGCGTCGATTCCGCGAAATCATGTTTATGTCCGACTATGATCGCCATTCGATTATCATTGATCGAGATCATTCACATTCGAGTGTTTGCTCCCTCCTCTGCCCAGGTCAGCTCTCCTGGGAGTTCATAGTGACGAGACCTGCGCGGGTCGGCACATGCTTCTGGATGTGCCAGATGAATTCATTTCATCCCTTACCCTACATGTCGTTTTCTGCTCCTCGCAAAGCCCGCTTTCAGTCCACAAAACAGAATCAACCATCCTGAGATGGAGAACCAGGAACTTCTGACAGTGATATGTCAGGCTCATAGCCAGACGGTTCTAGACACTCTGCCGTACAAGGTTCCGGAGGGACTGATCTCCTCAGCTCCGCACTTGTCGAGAGTACCACACGCTGGTTAGCATTCTCTCTGCCAGTCCTCCGCCGTGCCTCGGGAGGCCATTGCTTCGGGTCCTGACCGTGGCACATCCCCTGGGCAGGTCAGGGAGGGGACAGTTAATTCTGTCGGCTGTCCTAGGACTCGTCCTTCATATCTTTCAGTCTCTGGTTATCGGCGAGGTATACTCCCCGTGTACCTACCACTGGCACATCCGCGACTCCATCAATATACCTCGAGTAAACCAATACGCTTTTGTTCTCCGTGGTTCTTGGTGATCCGATAAAGAAGTGCGGTATGTACGCGCAGAATGTTGACGGCCTCTAGGTAGTAGGACTTGAGCACATAGAGTGCGAGAGGTCCAATCATGTGGCAAGTCTGGATTCGCGGATCTGGATCTCGTCGGCTAGATGTCGACGAGCCGTCACTGGGGCCGAGGGCGTCTTCTTGTTCTCAATTTGTCCTATAGCTCTTCATGTAGGTTGACAAGTCGATCTATCGCAGCTGCTGTGCTGCGACAGCAATGGAAAGGCGCACGCCCCCTTCGCACCGATGGGGCTGCCATAATACTAGGCTTCCAACTTGTGGCATCTGTACACGAAAGCTCCGTGTGCTCCTATAGAAGACGAGGGGCCGGCATCAGGAACAACAGCGGCATGAAGTGAATCACTGTTGAATCCTGTATCGTCGGCTATGCGAATGGGGCGCGTTTCTCGTCACTGCGTATCCGATGCCATCCTACTTGGTTTCCGCTTCAAGTCCGCTTGGAAATCACAGCTCCCATGATTATTGAGCCTCTCCATCCGGAGGCTAGAGGAGCTCCTGACGAGAGAAAATTGTCAAGACATGGCGCTCGCAAGTACTGATGTGTCTGGATATGTCAGTCAAGCATACTGTTCACTGGTTCTGCAGCGCGAGGCACGTCTACGTTGTAATTTCTTATCTTCATCTTACAATGCATGCATGCACTGCGAGTGACCGGGATGCAAGACCATCGCATTCTGTTGAAGATACAACCATCATGCATAATATCCAAAGAAAATTCTCTGACCGTATCCCAAGTTGCAACCTTGAACGTGGACTTGCTGCACAACACTATATATATGATGAACCACAATGCTTATATTACAGATAGTTGAACATGGGAGGATGAGGCTATTCCAGATATTGGCTACTGGTGACAGAATACAATGTAGATAATAAGGTTAGTTCTATGGAATGACACAGCGAGAGAGGACTATGACAAAAGACTACTGGATGCGTGGATATAAAAGGCATGACGGATATTGAGGTATATGGGTGAACGGATTTAAAAGTCTTCATCAAGAACACTGTTCACTTGTAGTTTAGTATCAGACCAAGGTACTCAAGTGAGTGACGCACAATGCAGTTGACGATGTCGCAGCCTCAGTTGTCCCTGAATGATTGATGCCGGCTTTCGAATAGTCGGACACCCGCTTTTCAAAGAAGTTCGTCTTTCCCTGCAGCGAGATCATGTCCATAAAGTCGAATGGATTGGTCTTGTTGTAGACCTTCTCGTTCCCGAGTGCGACGAGGAGACGGTCGGCGACGAATTCGATGTACTGGCACATCAAGTCAGCGTTCATGCCGATGAGCTTCACCGGCAGGGCATCTACCGTAAAGCCAGGTTCATGAGCACATTGTTCGCCAGCAAGTAACCTGTATATATACTTACCTGTGAGGAAGGTCTGCTCAATAGAGACAGCCTCCGTGATGATAACCTTGATGACATCAGGGTGAGGGCGACGCTTGAGATGGCTGAACAGCAGGCAGGCGAAGTCGGTATGCATGCCCTCGTCACGGCTAATGAGCTCGTTGGAGAAGGTCAAGCCAGGCATGAGACCGCGTTTCTTCAACCAGAAGATCGAGGCGAAGGATCCTGAAAAGAAGATGCCCTCGACAGCAGCGAAGGCGACGAGGCGTTCCGCGAATGTCGAATGTTGGTCAGAGATCCACTTGAGCGCCCAATCTGCCTTCTTCTTGATGCAAGGGATGGTCTCGACAGCGTCAAACAGGTATTCACGCTCGGCGACATCCTTGATGTATGTGTCGATGAGAAGTGAGTAAGTCTCGGAGTGGATGTTTTCCATCATGATTTGGAAGCCGTAGAAACAGCGAGCCTCGGCAACCTGAACTTCGTTGGAAAAACGTTCGACCAGATTCTCGTTGACTATTCCATCGGAGGCGGCGAAGAAGGCGAGGACGTGCGAGATGAAGTGACGTTCGTTGTCGTTAAGGCGGTTGTTCCAGTCGTGAAGATCCTTGGATAGGTCCATCTCCTCCGCGGTCCAGAACGACGCCTCGGCCTTCTTGTACATCTGCCAGATCTTAAGAGACGCGTCAGTAAGATCGGACTGTTGATATAAACACGAAAGTACCTCGGGGAACTGAATGGGGAACAACACGAAACGTCGCCTGCTCTCCTTGAGTAGCGGTTCTTCACCTGAGGGGCTGTCAGCAGGGGGGATAGCGAACGAGAAACAGCCACGCACGCTCAGGCAAATCAATATCTCCTACGAACTTCTTCCGTAACTCCTCCAAGTCATACTCGGTGCCGAAGGACTCCTCGTCATCGTCCACGAGCGACTTGGGGGACTCCGATAACCGCGCATCATTGATGATGTCCTTGGCCACAGGCTTCGTTGATGGCTTCGCGGGAGAGTCGAAGCTGAAGGCGGCTAGCGAGGCGGCGGCCTATTAAACTAGGTTGAGCATTGCGCATCACGCAACCAGGTGAGGGCGGACAATTACCTTTTTACTCGGAGTGGGCTCGGGCGTCGACGCACGGAGAGCAGCAGCGCAAGTCATTAGAGATAAGCGGGAAGATTTGGAGAGAGATAGTGGCAGCGGAGGTACAGGTGGAATGAATGAAGAATATACACGAAGCGAGGTTTTTGTAACAAAACACACGTATGGTTGTGTTTGGCACCGTCAACAATCAATTAAACGACGTGACCGCGATGTTTGCATTTGCTGACGCGTTCAATATCTTGCGCCACTTCCACGTGATCATTATACATCCTCCATTTTCGATCACCACTTTCCACCTCGACCTCCTACGCAGCTGTGCAGCTCTGTTGCTCCCGCTTCTTCTAACATCGGGCTATTTAATGAGTGTCTCTGTCACAGAGGTTTTTGGCTTTGCTTTTTTAGATGTAGCCAGCCTGATTTATGCCTCAATTTAGATAACTCAATGCGTTGACAACATGTCGGTTCAGCCGAAATGCGCGGAGCAAGCAGAACAACCAAAGTCGTCTGTCCATGAACTGCAGAGTCGCTTCGTGGGAGAAATCGATCTGCCAGAACGTATGTCGTATGTCCATCTTACAGAAAATGACCCTATTAATGACTCCTTTCTCAGACGAAGAACCTCTGCTGAAGGAGTCCAAGCGCCGGTTCGTCTTATTCCCAATACAGTACCCTGAAGTATAGCTTCTCTCCTCTGCATTGTCCGCCAACTGATCTCCGAGTTCTCAGATATGGCAGCTGTACAAACAAGCACAGGCATCGTTTTGGACTGCTGAGGAAATAGATCTCTCGAACGACCTTATGGATTGGAACCACAGACTCGACTCAAACGAACGATATTTCATTTCGCACATACTAGCCTTTTTCGCTGCCTCGGATGGCATCGTTAACGAAAACCTTGTTGAACGGTTTTCCAACGAGGTCCAGGTGGCCGAGGCGCGTTGTTTCTATGGTTTTCAAATCATGATAGAAAACGTACACTCGGAAACCTACTCCTTGCTCATTGATACCTATATCAGAGACCCGGACGAGCGGACTCTCTTGTTTGACGCCATTGAGACAATTCCATCCGTTAAGCGCAAGGCCGACTGGGCTCTCAGGTGG
The DNA here is from genome assembly GCA_026008595.1 of Lyophyllum shimeji. NCBI lineage: Eukaryota > Fungi > Basidiomycota > Agaricomycetes > Agaricales > Lyophyllaceae > Lyophyllum > Lyophyllum shimeji. The sequence continues at coordinate 1,371,214 of BRPK01000001.1, read as the reverse complement.
ATAGCGGACAAACGATCGACTTTCGCTGAACGACTGGTTGCCTTTGCCGCTGTGGAAGGAATATTCTTCTCTGGATCGTTCGCTTCAATATTTTGGATAAAGAAGCGCGGCTTCATGCCTGGCCTCACATTCTCGAACGAACTCATCAGCCGGGATGAAGGCCTTCACACGGATTTTGCGTGCTTGCTATTTACGCATCTCAAACGCCGGCCACATCCAAACATCATTGAGAGGATCATTGTGGAGGCCGTGACAATCGAGCAAGAGTTCCTCACAGGTATACCGTCCTGTCGTTCGTACAACGAAACCCTCATACCTTTGATTCCCGCAGATGCACTTCCGGTAGCGCTCATTGGCATGAATGCGAACCTCATGTGCCAATACATCGAATTCGTCGCTGATCGACTGCTGGTGTCCCTTGGTAATTCGAAACACTACGGCTCACAAAACCCGTTCGACTTCATGGACATGATCTCCATGCAAGGGAAGACCAACTTCTTCGAGAAGCGGGTCTCAGAATATTCTAGAGCTCATATCAACGTCTCCAACGAAGGCTTCTCTCCAACACATCGGACTTTGTGAGTCTACTAAATGCTTTCCTTGGTAACCTCGCTGACCTTGGACAAAAAAGTACCCTCGACGAAGACTTTTGATCCTATACATCCACCTAATTTTAGTTGTATCAATAGTCGTTACCGTATACTGCCCTGCCCATTCCGCCGTAATCCTAGCAATAACATCAACCAGCTCATGACTTCACGAGACTGGCAATTTGGTAATTGATCGAACGATCACAACTTCATATGTAAGAGTCCGTTCGGTAACTGAAGAGCCCGTTTGTATGTATGTAGAGAGACCGTGGTCCAAGGATTTGACCCTCAGAATCAGATGGATCTCGCGCGGAGTTGCCGGGACAGGAGGACCTACCCAGGCTACCATTTTGGGCAAATATGACGCGAGCTGTCTGCTTCAAGTTGTGGATCGAGCCACAGACATACTCATGGCCGCGATATCCAGTAGCCCGCTGAGCTAGGGTGCTGAACGTAGAACCGTTCTGTTTTCCAGAACGGCCTAACATCCGAGAGGAGGATAAATGCCAAGGCATGATCAGTTGGAGGAGCGCGGGTTTATCTGGGGATCAGTGGCAACAATGACTGAAGGCAGCAGTTGCTCAGAATCACACAGATGCTTTATCCTGTTTTTCAGGGCCTAATGAAACTGTGTTACCAGGTGCACGAAGCCACCGGGCACGGTAAGACATACAAGTTTCATTTGTACCTTTAGGAAAGACTTTCAAGAATTGAGGCAGTGGAGAAGTTCCTTCCAGGTCTCGAACCGCCCAAAGACGAGGTCAATGTAATACGCCCGTGTATTTAGAGTCACTGAAAGTGTCATAAATGGACTGGTGTTAGAAGGGACCAGAACCATGACTTGTTTCCCGCGAAGTAAAGTACATGTGTCGGTGGTATGTTATGTACGTATCCATGTTAGTGTCGGGCAGATGGGTAGACGACACATGACAGCAAGGAGCGTAGGGCAACTCGAGAATGCCAACTGTGAATGCCAACTGTGAGGCACTCAAGAGAGGCTCCAGTTCCAGCGGGCGCGTCGAGGTCCTCAAACCGCTTGGAGAGGACCATCGAATGCGATAAGTTTCGCCGACCGTTGACGCGATGAAGGCTTGCAACTGCCGCTGACGACGTCCCCATTTGGGGGGGGGTGTCTCGCTTACGGTTGATGATCAGTGTAGGCGATCCTGAAATCTGCAATTCCCCGAACTCAGTCTGCCGGGACTCCTCGGCACGAAGAAAGGACTCGAGGTCTTCGTCAAATTCCTGACCAAGTCGGGCGCGTTCACGAAAACAGGAACACCTCGCGAAGCGCCAACACAGCCCAGACTAGAAGAAGAAGACGACGAAGAAGACGACGGAGACGAGGAGAACGATAGATGGTGGGAAGGGACGGGGGGACAGAGCGCAAGGAGAGGGGACGGGAGCGAGGGGGACGAACAGGAGGTGGACGGGGACGAGGACGTGACGGATGAAGAGGACGAGGGGAGAAGGGGGGAATAAGCAGAAAACACACATGGGCAAGGACGCCCAGCCGTCAAACCGACAGGCCCGCCACCGGCCTCACCACACCACGAACACGCAGTTCGCAGAACTGCCCCACACAACGACCACAGCATCAAGGGGGTCCATACACACACGCCCGCCCACAGGAGGCGCCAGCGTGCCGGCGAGTTTGATACTGGGACATTTCTCTCTCGTTCTCATTCTCTCTTATCTCTCATCCTACTGATATGCTCAATATCTATGCCTCCCACTATGATTCACCAACTCCCACTCCATTCTCGCGCACCCCCGCTACACCTTCACGACCGATCTGCCTGACACTGTGACAGGAGGAGAATTTTAATCACGCCGCATACATACAACAGCCAATTATTTACTTCATTGGGGAGCTTGCTCCCCTCTGTTTTGCTACCGACCCAAAATGCTTAGTGCTTTGTAAGCGTCGCTTGTTTTGTACCTGTTTGTCTTTTGAGGACCCCGTGAGAATTTCAGCGCAGCGCGAAGTGCAAGCGTCAAGACTGCTCTGCACATTTCTGCTACTGAGGACCCTGAATTCAACTATATAGCGCACTCAGAGGTTGCCAATTGTGACTTCTTGTCCATTGGCATTTAGTGAAGTCCATCCTCTCAGTCCCAGTTTGCTGAGCCTCCTGGACCTCTCTCACTCAACGATTTCAGGAGCTTTCAGTACCTTTTACTGCCTCCCTTGACACTTCCACCTGCCTAGCAGAAAAGGGGTGTATCAGGAGTTGCTATAAGCTTTGGATTAATTTCCCCTGAACATTGTCTTGCGGCGTGTTGAAATTTGGTGAAGCTTTGGTTGAATAGCGGGGGACACGGGTTCAACACCTGTTTAGGCTCTATCTCTAGCTCTTTGGCTTTCTCTAGACGAGAGGCACTTGGGTTAACTCTAAACACATATGGCATGGATCTTAGTGAATATGTATTCAATGACTAAGTTTGCATCTCTTCCAATGCACTCAGATAAACATTGCGTAAAATACTTGGATAAGACAAGCTCCCCATTACGTAGGGGAGGAACTCACATACAAACATATTTTTTATTTCGGATACTTAGCTATCCCCGCTTCTTAGCTCTGTAGTGTAGCTTGCGGGCGGTCAAACTTGACTTCATCATCCTGAAATCGGCTACCTCGTGGATCGCACGCAGGTCCATCAGCGCAGCTTTTCCTTTTCTATGCACAGTGCTACTGGAAGGCTCAATATCCGAGGGTAGCCATGATGTTCTGTCACGGATGGCGGTCTTTCTTCCGAGGTATCCCATCTAGCCTGCGGCAGGCAGGGTCTCTGCTCTACTGGTCGCCAGCCGTGGTGTATGTCACCACCACACTCTATGTCCCGACGCACATCACAGGGCGCAGTATGCAGGTATGATTCATCTGGAAATTGCAGCATGACTGCTCTCAAGAGTCCCAGTTAGCCTGCTCTCAATCCCAATTCATCGCCGTGGAGAGACATCGGTATCTTGGACCGGGTCTCCGTCCGAGTTTCGCGCGATTATCAGAAGGGTGACATTGTGGCCGTACGGTATGAATGTTCGCTCCAATATGCATTGCGTTGACGAATCCATTGCGTACGTACTGTAACAGCTCACCGGATGACGCGAAGCGCATGCTTGTCAAGAGGATTGTCGGTGTGGAAGGCGACGTAATACGGACCCTGCCTCCCTACCCAGATCCCGTCGTCCACATCCCACCAGGACATGTCTGGGTTGAAGGTTCTATCATCTCAGTTCTTGTCTACAGATTTAAAGTCTTATAGGTGTCCCTCCGTCCTAGGTGATGAGCCCTTTTTCAGCGACGACAGCAACTTACTCGGACCGGTATATCCCCCTCCTCAAACTTATCACACCATTTTCAATCTCCCTCCGTAGATCCCAGCGGCGCTGATTGATTCGAAGCTGGTTGGGATTCTGTGGCCTCCTTCTCGCTTCGGTCCTCTCCCCAAGCCAGATATCACTCGCAAAAACGAAGCAGCTTATAGACACGCCATGGCTGCCTTCGAGAAGGATAGAAGCAGAGCCGCAAGGCTTGCTTTCGACGGCGTCGAGTCGTATTGACATCGCCGCGTATTCTGTAGACCGGTTTGGGTGTCATTCCCTTTTCGACCCTCCTTCGGAATCGGGTTCTCCTCGTCGAAATTTGGCTGTATAACTATCCAGGCCTCTCTGAGCTCACCAATGGAATGTCACTCTTAGGAACTATTCCAATGAGGTGGTGCACTGCGAACGAGGTGTGGACGGAAGTGTCGTAAAACCATGTGCTGGTCTCCTCGACGTCGCGGAATGAAAAACTGAGCAACCTGAAAGGAAAGCCTTGTCCTTTCGCAGAAATGTATAGCAGTTAGGCAATTCGAACCTCCGAGCCATCTATCCAGCAGAATGAGAGGCTGGAGACGACTTCCTGAGGAGTTGTGGCTGTGCCACTGTGGCTCCGTGTCGATGCCCAGGAGCATCTTCGCAAGTCAACCTTCCACTTCACCCACACTGCGGTTCCCGTGTTTCGTATTACAACGGTCTTCTTTCTAGGATCCTCGTAGCACCCAGCGTTATGTCTAAAATCGTCTCTCATCTTGAATTTCTCGTTGGCTCGTCGCGGGATACGGCAGACACCGATAGACACGTCCTCGAAGATTGGGAAACGTACGTCGAAACCCACAGTTTCGACGCGAGGCTTCATTGACCACTGAGTTCAAGCTTGCAAAAGTCTGTCACAGGTATCCTATCCTTCAATTCGTATATGATCGCAACTTATGTCTCGCCAGGGCTGCGTCGCGATCAGGACGTGTTGACGATCGAGGATGAGGAGGTCGAGAGGTGGCCGTCTGTTCTTGACAGCCTTAACTTCCCCGATATCGGGGTTGAATCGGCGCCAGCGTCGAACGAGTTGAATCACTACAGCCCAAGTACTTGTGTCGCTCGGCTGCTTCAGTGTGTACTATTTCGATCGGAATTCTTAATACCAACGCATTTTTGCCGTCATCTGCTCAGGAAACCGAACGTTACACCACTTCTTGATTCACTGCATGCAATACTGGCTTCGACCCGTGAGGATGACGTTGTCTCCGGAGAGATAGCTGAGATCGTCGGCTTTGATGACATTGAACTTGTCATGGACATACTCAGCCAGCGAACGTCTGTCGCAGAAGAGGTGTGCTCAAGTGTTCAGTGCGCGAACGGTATTCTCAATTCAGCATAGCTCGAGCAACTAGGACGCCAAGCGAAATACACGACAGCACCTGCGAAGCCTTTGCACGACTTATCACAGGAGGAAGCACGTCGGCGGATGGAGAAAGCTTTCCGGGAGAAAGCAGAACGTCCTCTGTTTTCGGGTATCGCAGTAAGTACCGCGAGGCTTTCTACCAGCTTGTGTCCCTCTTACTTCTCCACCGTTTTCGTCTATGTTCCAGCAACCAGCGGCCGAAATTCTCCCCCACGTCTATTCATCGACGCAGTTGTCGCAGGGCAATATATTGTCACAGTTCGGTAGCAAGTACATGCTACCAATAGGTACTGTGCGTAACATGCATGAGGTAAAGCTTCCAGATCATCTACAAATTATTGCCAATCATTTACCAACCTCGTCAGGAATTCGAGGAAGTGATCATTCCGCCCGCTAAGACTGTGCCGCCCAAAGCTTTCGAGCGGCTTCTTCCAGTAGAAGAATTAGACCCACTCGCAAGGCAATCTTTCCCGGTGACGTCTCACTACTTCCAGTGTACTGCTCCTTTCTAAGACGTACTATGACTTCCAGGGATATACGTCGCTCAACAGGATCCAATCAATCGTTTATCCCACGGCGTATCGCTCAAACGAGAACCTCCTCATCTGCGGTTCGTTTCTATTTCCCGGTTCCTGTCATGCAAGACCATTAACGCGGCTACCTTGCAGCCCCCACTGGTGCTGTAAGCGTCGACTTCCTCGGTTGACTTTAATTCGATTGACGCCGTTGCAGGGAAAAACAGATGTAGCAATGTTAACAATCCTCAGGGTGATCGATCAGCACCGCGTCCATGCGCCTTTAGCGAGCAACGGCGACATCAAAGCTCAGCTACGATCGACTGTCAACCGTGACGCGTTCAAAATCATCTATGTGTATGTGTATATATTGCCATTCCATGTCCCATGACTAGACGCATTTATGACCAGTGCTCCAATGAAGGCTCTTGCCTCGGAAATCGTCCGCAAGCTGGCGAAAAGATTGAGCTGGCTTTCCATCCAAGTCCGGGAGTTGACTGGTGCGTTGTGAGATATACGTTGAGATTCGTCCGCGCTCATTACGCATTAGGCGATATGCAAATGACGAAAGCTGAAATAGCACAGACGCAAATAATCGTCACGACTCCCGAGAAATGGGACGTGGTAACTAGGAAGCCCACAGGCGAAGGGGAATTGGCCTCTGTGCGTACCATATACACCTTTTCGGCCTGTTCATTGTGTGACCCAGGCCGCTCCAGAGTTTAAAATTACTCATCATCGACGAAGTCCATCTTCTTAACGAAGAACGTGGAGCTGTGATTGAGACCATCGTGGCCAGAACCTTACGACAGGCAAGCGTCTTTCGCGGATGCTCAATTGGCATGAAATGACCACCCTAACTCACAGGTTGAATCCAGTCAATCGATGATCCGTATCGTAGGCCTAAGCGCCACACTTCCTAATTATATGGACGTGGCTGAATTCCTCAGGTGAGTCTCCGATCGCAGAAGTGTCCTGCTATAAGCCTAAAGCGAGCGTATCTAGCGTCTCAAAATACAAGGGTCTCTTCTACTTCGATTCTTCGTTCAGGCCGGTACCGCTCGAACAGCATTTCCTTGGGATCAAGGGGAAACCGGGGAGTGCTCAATCCCGGAAGAATCTTGATCGCGTGACTTTCCTGAAAGTCTCTGAGCTCGTCGCGCAAGGTCACCAAGTGATGGTCTTTGTTCATGCGCGGAAAGAGACTGTGAAAACAGCCATGGCACTGCGGGAGGCAGCTGTCCTCGAAGGAAACATCGATGATTTCAGCTGTCAGGAACACCCCCAGTGGGCTTTGTTCAGGAGATCCATAGGCGAGAGTAGAAACAAGGAGATGAAACAGCTATTTGACGCTGGATTCGGCATACATCATGCGGGCATGTTGAGGTCGGATAGGAACATGATGGAGAGGATGTTCGAGGCAAGAGCCATCAAGGTAAGCTCTGCAGGAGTCAAGCCGACGTCATGGCTGACCTTCGATCCCATAGGTGCTTTGCTGTACGGCCACGCTAGCGTGGGGTGTCAACCTTCCTGCGCATGCTGGTGAGTCTTTTGTGCTAATACCCTGCCGAAACCCATTCACAGTGGCCCAGTTATTATCAAGGGAACCCAAGTTTACGACAGTTCCAAAGGTGCCTTTGTCGACTTGTCGGTGTTAGACGTTCTTCAAGTCTTCGGACGAGCTGGTCGCCCTGGTCTTGAGGCTAGCGGTGAAGGCTATATCTGTACCACTGAAGACAAGCTTACGCATTACCTCGACGCCGTCACATCGCAGGTATGTACCTGACGGTCATCCTGAACAACATTTTGCTGATACGTTGTACGTTAAGATCCCTATCGAGTCTCAGTGAGTATCACGGTTGGATTCTCTGTCGGAGAACGATGGATTCAATTTAACTAGGTTCCAACGCGGCTTAATTGACTCCCTCAACGCTGAGATATCTCTGGGAACCGTTGCTAACACAAGTGACGCTGTCCGGTGGCTAGGTTATACCTACCTCTTCGTCCGGATGCGGAAAAATCCCTTCATCTATGGTTGGTCCTTCCCTATGGATCCTGATATCAGCTTTTGACCTCGATGACAGGTATCGCGCGGGATGCATCAGGGGATGATCCCCAGTTGGGTAACAAGAGACACGAACTTGTGACTATTGCGGCCCAAAAGCTCGCTGACGCGCATATGATAACGTTCGATCGCATGACTGGAGCTTTCACTATTACAGACCTGGGAAGAATTGCGGCAAAATATTACATTCGCCATTCTTCGATCGAGATCTTCAACAAGGAGTTTCGCCCGAAAATGTCAGAAGCAGATGTTCTGGCGATAATCAGCATGAGTACCGAGGTACTTCATATTCTGGGCCAATTGCGCAATTCCTGATGCAAATTTCCTGACAGTTTGAACAAATACAAGTTCGCGAATCTGAAGGGCAAGAGCTGGAGGCGCTTATGGAGCGAGTACCGTGTGATGTGAAGGTATGCACGAAACACTCTGCACCGTAGTCCGAATTGTTCATGATCGTTAGGGAGGCGCAGACACGAGTCAGGGCAAGGCGAACATCCTTTTACAAGGAGCTATCTCGAGGGAGATGGTCGAAGACTTCGCTTTGGTTTCGGATATGGCCTATGTGATGCAGAACGGAGGCCGCATCGTTCGCGCCCTGCTCGAAATTGCAATCAGCAGGAAGTGGGCCAACGTCACGGCGGTTCTGATGGGCATCAGCAAGGCTATTGAAAAGCGGTTATGGCCATTCGATCAGCCTTTGAAGCAATTCGACTTGAGGGCCGATATTTTCTACGGCTTACAAGAATGGGCAGATGATTGGTCTGTCGCGCAACTGGCTACTCTCGATGCTGAGTCCTTGGGGAGGCTCGTTCATTTAAACGTGCATCATGGACAGGCTCTCCTCAACGCTGCCAAGCAATTCCCCGCCGTCCAAATCAGCTACGATCTGCGCCCGCTCGGTGCCGACGTCCTTAAGATCGCTGTTCGCGTGCAACGTGCGTTTACCTGGAATGTCAAAGTCCATGGTACTACAGAACCTCTCTGGCTTTGGGTTGAGGACCACGAGGGTCTGGTCATTCTTCAACTTGCTCATCTCATCTTCCGCCACACGACAGCCACGTTGAACATTGACTTCGTGATCTCGATCCCAAATGGTATACCCCCACCTTCCGTCACAATACGATATGTTTCCGATCGATGGATGGGCGCAGAGGATGAGATCCTCGTCCCTCTGGAATCTTTGGTCATGCCGATACCTTCGACTTCTAATACCCCATTGCTGGATCTGCCCCTCCTATCAACATCAATAGTCAAGAACCCGACCGTGGAGAACATGATCTCCCGCCGAATAGCTCATTTCAATGCCATCCAGACACAGACATATTGGAGTCTCATCAATACCAAGTGCCACGCATTGCTCTCTGCTCCTGTAGGGAGCGGCAAATCTACCATGGCTCATATACTAGCATTGTACGTCTCTCACTCTTTTCAGACATATTGGCTAACAATCCTATCTGCAGGATGTTCCTATCGCAATGCCAGGAAGGTTGGGTGCTTATAATCGCGCCCCGAAGAAGCGTGGCAAGCGAGACTCTCGCCGAACTCCGGGCTACTTCGAAGAACACTGGCATCGCTGTGGAGTACGACACTGGGCCGAATGCATTGAGTCGACCAAGGGGAAGGGTGATTCGGGTTCTCACCACTGCTCATTTACTTCAGGTTATTTCGAAAAGGGACCCGATGCGACCGCTCCTCGACCTGGATATAGTCGTGTGTGAGAATCTAGAATTACTGGATTCTACCTATGAGCTCGCCATTTCCCTCCTTCGACACGCCACGCAGTCATCCTCGACGCGATTCGTGGGCCTCTCCGATTCGCTCAATGACGCGTCCGATCTCGCAGACTGGTTGGACGTCGATCCATCTGGCCTGCATAGTTTTCGTCCAAGTGATCGGGATCAATCCCTGAGATCGTCCACCCAGACGTTCACCATCCCGCAATCTGCTGCGTTGTTCAAGGCCATGGCGAAACCCGCACATGCAGCAATACAATCGGCAGCTCTCGGGGAGTCTGCAATAATATTCGTTCCATCCCGCGGCTTGTGCAAAGCCGTCGCACTCGACCTTCTCACCCAATGCGCATTGGAAATGGAGACTGAGCGGGGCTATCTTCCTCCCAACACCCCTCCGGAGTATCTCGAGGATTACCTCGTCCGACTGCAAGATTCTACCTTGATCGACTTCGTTTCGAAGGGCGTCGGGTTCTTCCATGAAGGTATTAACAAAGCCGATCGAAATCTCATATTGGGGTTGTATGCCGAGGGTATCATCCGGGTATTGGTCGTGCCGCGTGATTCCTGCTGGACACTGCCTGTACGCGCAACGGTGGTGGTGGTCATGGGGACTCAATATGTGCATGTCGAAGCCGAGGGAACGGATCGTCAGCTACGCGACTACGAGTTGACGGAGCTCGTCAGGATGCAGAGTCGAGCTGTGAGGCACACCGGGTCCGGGTATTTCTACCTGTTCTGTCAGACGGAGGCGAAGGACACATTCACGCGGTTCTTGAACGAAGGTCTTCCGCTTGAATCCCAACTCTTGGAGACGGACGATCTAGCACGGTGGTACGACGTCCAGAAGGAACGTGCCGGAGCGTTGAGTGAACAAGACGCCCTTGATGCGCTGTCCTTCACCTTCCTTGCGCGCCGTGTCGTCACAAATCCCGCATATTACGGCAGCACGTCTACATCCCGGGACGAGAACTTGTCTCGAATTGTCGACAAGGTGGTAATCAGGGCTGGAGGATTGAGGCCAGCATCAACATCAACCTAGCCAGACAAGGTGGCATAAAGTATCAGAAAACGTCCCTCCGACATTCCACGCGGTATAATCTCTATGGGATGTGGTTTCTACGTGGCGCTCGAATAATCTATTTGAGATATTTCTTCAGCCTTTGCAGGCGTTCTGCCGCTTGTCTAAGGGTATCGACGTCTTTGCAGAATGCAAAGCGGGCGTACGCCTCTCCAATATTCGCGTGTTCCTCGCAATAGAACTGGATCGGCTTCAGCCATGATCAACGAAAAGGATGGAATAACGCACCTCGCTCACAGGGATGGACGAGACACCGACTTCCAGGGCGATGAACCAGCAAGCCCTGCGCATCACTTCAGTGTTTCAACGATTGGAAGCATGCTCCGACGGTTACCTGAAATCTCGTCCCCGTCCAAGAACACTTTGGGGGAATGGATAATCTTCCGGAAAGTCAACATCGGATATATCCTGTGCGAAATCTTAGCACATATCCCCAAGTATGCTTTTATCACGCACCAAGAGGATGAAGTAGCTGCCTTCGGGCAAGGTGTACTTGAGACCTAAACGATCAAAGGCGTCGGTGAGAATCGCACGCCTTTCAGCATATTGATCGCGTTGTATTTCGAAGAATCTGCGCTCCTTTGCTTGCTCAAGACCGGCAGCAGCAGCTTCTTGCAGAGGCGAGTTGGTGCAGAACACTATGCGGGTTGTTGCAGCGAGTGTGGGCTGGATGATCGACGGGGGCCCGATGAGCCAACCGACACGCCATCCAGTCGCGGCGAAGGCCTCTATACAAGCGCTAGTCAATAGCAACCCTAAGATAGTTTCTTCTCACTTACTGCCAGCTGATCCGACCGTCACGGTCCGGTCCCACATACCAGGAAGGTTCGCAATACGGACGTGCTCTTTCCCATCGAACACGAGGCAGTCGTACTGTCGAAATCGTCAGTTGGGACTCCATGACAACGGTAGACTTTACGCACCACTTCATCCGACATCACCAAGAGGTTAAACTCTTCTGCCAATGAAGCGATAGCTTCGAGCTCCTCTTTCCTGAAAACCTTTCCTACGGGGTTGTGAGGCGTGTTGACAATTATCATTTTTGTGCGAGGTGTGATCGCACGGCTTATTTCGTTCGGTCAGTTGTCATTATGGTGAGGAGCACACGATAGCATACCGAAGTTCGTCGACGTCTATGGTCCAATCGTCACTCGTTGATTTTCCTTGGCTATTCGAAGGCGGATGTAAGGGAACATATACAGGCTTGCCGCCATTGAATGTCACCGAAGGCAGGTACTGATCGAAGAAAGGCTCAAACATGATGACTTCGTCGCCTTGCTCTAAGAATGCTGTAAAGACAGAATATTGTCCTGGAAGCTGTGATGAGCATTCGAAGGTGAAATCAAGTTACAGACCGACATACCCTCATTAGCTCCGCTCGTGACGAGAATCTCGGATTCGACGTCCAATTTTCGACCAAAAAGGGGATCGTAAAAGGCCTTGATAGCCTCCCGTAGGCGGATTCGACCTCTGGGATGAGAGTAGTGGTTGGGAGCGACTGTTCGCAGCGCAGCTTCCGCGGCTTCCCTGACCCACTCGGGAGGTGGAAAGTTCATGTATCCCTGGCCAAGATTGATGCAATCTGCCGGTAGATTAGCAACGCTGTAATTGCAAGTCGGTGAGGATCAGCATCTTCAGAAAATGAGCGGGAGGAACAACTTGAAGATGGACCAGACATCCTGCGCCAGAGCTCGCCCTTCTTTCAGCCGCGAAGAAAACGGGATAAGGTTGGTGCGATCGTGGGCCGAGGCTGGTTTGCCGTTTAGAGCCATACTGCGTGCGGAGGTCGAGAATGGACGGAGTGGTCGAAGGGATAGACGGATGACTCGAAAGTTGGCGAGAAATGCGGGGAGCATGGTCTTCGATGATGCGGCTTGACATTAATCCGAGCAATTCCGAGGCCGACATACCTCCGATGGACGTTTCCAATCTGATTCAACCTGTGTTTCGCCAGCGAAGACGCCTGCGATATCGTGAATGGATTGGACCTCAAGGCATTGGAGACAGTCTAGAGACGTTCTGTGAATCTCGCCACTTTCATCAGTTGGACCCCTGGTTGACCCTGACGTGCGTGACGACCCGTTTCAACTTGGTGCCTGTAAACACCCCCACCCAGCAACCACCCAGACGCAAGACTGTAGGGTACCGTGTACGCTACGGGTGCAAGCACCCTCATTATTGTTAGAAATTACACCTTCACGACAACCATTTACGATTGACGGATCGACGCATTTTCACATTCAGAGCCTGCCCCGGATTCTGCTCATTATCTTCTCGGAGACGAAGGAAGACTCCGTCGACTGCTCGCTGCAACTGCCCTGCGGCCTCAGGACTGACGTAGAAGCACGCCATACGTGATACTGCCATGCACACATGCACTGTTCTTCGGTTTACATTTTCCTGCCACGCAAGGAGGTTTCGCACGAGATGTCCTTGAAACGCGGGACACGGTGATGCGCAAGCATGTATTCTCGATGGAAAACTCGAGCTCGTCAACAGGTGGGAATTTTATCAGGACCTGAGAGTTGTACCTAAGCCAATCTGCTTCTGTATGGCTGCCTGGGTCTCCGAGTACGTCGACTCGTAAGAACAGTTGATATTTTTTCTCATTTGTCTATGAAAATGCGCAGACTGCAACTGACCAGAGACTTATCTGTTGCGCGAGGTCATACACTCAGGCGACTGGAACCGTGGGGAAGCTTGTTTGCTAGGCACGCGCAACGCCGTTCGATTGACACAGCAGTCCCAGTCCTAGTGTGCTTATTTCAACTGAAGAATCTACACGTCCAAGATGATTAGAGTAAGTCTCGTCGAACAATCTGTATGAAGCTGATCACTTATGTGGAAACCGATAGGGATGTTAGATGCTCCTGCGCAGCTGATGATAACACCTGGATGGTCACCACCGCATGACACCGAGGTTCATGTGGTCTACGTACGTACTAACTCCGAATCACTCAAGAAATCGGTCCATGCAGTTAGTGGTATGTGCAATAACGCGGCCCACTCACTATCACATCGTACTGGGGACCAGCAACTGAGCAACGCTGGGGAGTCGCAAGCATTTTCAGTATCCAAGGCAGGAGATATGTAGAGCAGATATCTGACTAATTCAATATGGTATTCGAGGGTCCAAATGATAATCAATTGACTCAGTACATGAGCAGTAGTGTATATACTGTGCAAAACAGTCGTAGAAGCGCCCCCGAAGGGCGTGCAATGGTGTTGTTCATGAAGTCGACACTGAGCTGCTGTGTGTCGATAACTCGCGGTGGTCCAACCTGGTCGGTTGAATCTCGGATGTAGGTAACTGCCGTGTGGTTCCCACAGTCGACAGGTCAACTTTTGATTTGTCCATTGGAAAAGTGAAACATAGCTCTAGCTAGGGCTATACTACCATATATGAGCATAATGTCATCATATTACATGAGATTCATCAAGGCAGGTGAGAGGTACCCCTCCCGCTACACAGCGCAGAAAACCATCATTTCATCGTCAGACTGCATCTCATACATATCTGTGTTATTTAGAGATAGCTAGGGGTACTAGCAGGAAGGCCATCCTGTGCATGAAATTTCTTCGTCAACCTCAGAAAAAGTGAAACACCGTGGGAAGAAATCTCGAACTGCATAAATCGACGTGTTTTCATGGGTTTCCCTCCTGAGGAAATCGGAAAAAAATCCCGAAAAAAAAGCTTGGGGTCGAACACGACGTGTGAGAGAGGTCACGGTGTGCACTGTATGACGATCACACCCATGGCGGGACGTGAATTCGAGGCGAAAGTCTTGGACAACGATTCCATAGTGCATCTATGCTTCAGCTGGGCAGTTGACCCGCAGACTTTCGTCAATATCTTCATACCACTCGCAGCGCAAAGCCAGAGCCGCCAAACTAGAAATATCACGACAGCCAGCGCCAATTCAGAATGAGGTAGCACGGTGGTGTGGCGCGCGTGTACTCGAAAAGAACCAGAAAACCATGCCCGCGGGTTCAATTCTCTGGATAGACCGCTCTGGAAGCAATTCTGGCCTGGTTTTACGTGAAGGTAGTATACGACCTTGATCATTTTCACTGTATTAACGAAGCAATATTCTGATCAGAGACTGCGCATACTGCGCCGACCTTCAGTCTACTGCTGACCATAGGCCACCGTTCCCAGCACACCACGCTAAATCGCATATCACAGATGGCCGTGCGACGCCGATCTGCAACTTCCAGATTGCGACCCAACCATGTGGCGTCCTTCTGCAACTTGATCAAGCATGCGCTCGATTCCAACATCGCACTACTACGCGCGGAAAACCTGCCTTATCTTCTCCAGGACTTTGCAATGTGAGTGCCATTGACAGAAAACACTCGAGAAAACCAACCCTCCGAGCCTCATCCATCAGGAACCGAGCCTTCTCCGTGACCATGGAAGCCGCATGTGATAGACGCTTCGACAGGGCTCGCTCGTCAGTCTGACCCAACGATATTCATGCTTCTTTCACGCGGATACCAATACTCCGAGTATCAAGAAGTCAATGGCCCGAGATAGCCTATGCGTTCCTTCGATGCATTTTTTGGCATGTTGTCGCCAGATTCAATCGTCCTGACGTGCGCGCGATTCATCTACGATGTACGAGACCGGAAGGCACTCGTGCTCACTGCGTCGAAAATGGTGCTGAGACTCCCTCGCCATGCGGATAAAAGAGTAGAAACCTCTGCCTCAGACCTTGGAAGTCTTGAAGTCGACATCCTCTCGGTTTTCACTTGACCCAACCTTCTGACGACATGCCCGACGGCATCGTTCCTTCCGCTCGGGTTCTTGAGGCTCGAGTCACAGCAGCCGATCGAGCTTACAGAGACAAAAGGCAGGCTGAGTATGCCAAGGAGCTGTGGTACCTCATCGCATGCATCATCGCATTTCTTTTGTGCATTCGGGCGTTGCGATTCTTGTATTCGCGTATCGCTACCCGTCGACCTGTCGCAAACATCAAAGAAAAGTCGGATCCAGAAGACGGTCACTCCTCCAGCAGAACGACGATTTCCTTCTCGCGTCTGCCACTGGCTGTCTCCACTTTGTTCAGGATCGTTGCCTTCCGTTGGACCGTCGCGATTGGCTCACACAATCTCGCCTCTCTATCTGAAGTCACATTCATCCTCGGATATATGATCGCTGTGTTCAGCTGGCTGTTGGTTGACAGTAAGCGTGCATTGCTTCTGCCGGTCCTTATGGCCAATCACAAATTCCGGCCTTCTAGCACGCGATCTTCAAAGTTACATGTACCAAGATCGCGCCGCGCACCTGGCGTCGGCTCAGCTCCCCCTCGTCGTTAGTCTAGCCGGCAAGAACAATATCATTTCCTGTATGTTATACAAAAACGTTTTCACCACAGCACCGATTCACTTTCTTCCGTAGTCTTGACTGGTGTCAGTCATGAAAAGGTAGGCCTTGCCTTTGCGCACATGCTTCAGAGCTTACGCGTCCCGAAGTTGAACGTCCTTCATCGCGCTGCGGCGAGGACTTGTCTGATCCTCTTGTGGCTACATGCAATAACAAGAACGGTTTCAGGGTTTGTGTTGTCCTCTTGACCTCCGCCCCACGGCCTCTGATACTGTAACAGTCTTCCTCCCCAGTTTGATTTTAGCCACAACTGGGTCCGATCAGGTGCGGCCGGTCTCGCCGCGTTTTCTCTGGCCACAGTTCTGTCACTTCGTCCTATCCGGCATTTTGCCTTCGAGTTCTTCCTTGTGTGCCACATCGTCCTGACGGCGTAAGTCCAGTCCACCGTTAGTCCCATTATGATCGGAGAAAAATCTGATGTGGCGACTGGAAGGATTTTTTTAATTTGTGGGTATTTCCATGCCCGCGAACAGGAGTGAGTTCATTACGAAACTCCTTCACCCTTCAACATTGACCATCCCGTCGAAGCCGTGGATCGTATATTTGGCCGGCACTGACGTTATGGGCCCTGGACCGCTTCCTTCGCCTTGCTCGAGTTGTCTACAACAACAGATTATGGAAGCTGGGCCGCCCCGAAAATTCGCTCGCGACCGTTGAGCTTTTGACAGAAGACACAATTCGGCTCACTGTCCGCCGACGCATCTCATGGACACCAGGCCAGCATGCATATGTCAGCATTCCCTCGATAAGCAATCTCCCCACTGAGGCGCACCCATTCTCGATTGCAAGCATCCCAGAACGTCGCAGTGGAACGGACGAGGCAGACGTGGTCTTCCTCATTCGAGGAAGAACCGGTTTCACTCAACGCCTCAGAAATCACGCCATCAAGAACAGTATTTGCTCAGTGCCGGCATATTTAGATGGCCCATACGGTTGCCCGCCTGACTTGCGAAGATTCTCAACTTGCATTCTGATTGCTGGTCAGTGCTTGAGTGGAGTGGAACAACGGGTCTTAAAACATTCGTTTCGTGCAGGTGGTTCGGGTGTTTCATATACCCTTCCCCTTCTTCTTAATCTCGTGCGGTGAGCTGTCCCCGTACACCGGATGATTACTTTTGCTGACTATATCTTCAGCGATAACGCCGGGAGAGGAAGACCCGCCGTCCGTCGCGTCGTTTTCGTTTGGGCTGTCAGGGATGGAGGTAAATGAATCTTTTATTGACTTCCGTACTTTTCTCAACCACTTCCGCCAATAAGCGCATTTGACGTGGATTTTGAAGACGCTGACCGAGGCCTTGTCCTCCTCGAAGGCCTCCCTGTCGATCGAGCCCCGTGTCTATATCACAGGACCCAGCTACCCGATCCCTCAGGTCCCTTTTCTGCCCGAACCGCCAAGTCCTAAGTCGCCCACCGAATCCGAGAAAGAAGCGAAAAATACGCTTGCTCTCCCATTATACACTTCTCTGAAGTTGATTCATGGTCGACCTAGCATCCGAAAGCTTCTCCATGAAGAAATCGCGGCATCATCCGGGCCTGTCTCTGTTGATGGTGGGTGACAATTTAGGAGATCTCGTTTGACTTGCTCAATCCTCGTGACAATAGTTGCTGGGCCTTCTGAGATGACGGAGTCTATTCGCCGGGCGCTTCGATCCGATGTTGCGAGCCCTCAGGCGGTTCTCCAAGGTTTCCCACCGGTGACTTTGCATGTTGAGACTTTCGGGATGTTTAAGTCATAGCGGTGCATAGTTTCCTGCCGGCAGGTGATGGCCGTAATTGGGTGTCTGGACTCTGCAGTGCTCATCGCGTGTGTGAAACACCATTATCAATGATTCTCATTTGCTGTCGATATCCTTGTCCTTCATGAATCATGGGGAGAAGTACTTCACATCATCCGTCCGCGTTGAAGCGGTATTTGTATCGAGCGCCAAGCACTTGCTATGGTGGTATGAAGCAGGAAATCCAACGCGGCTTGCGCACAACGTTCCATTCCCGCAGTAGGCGGATCATAGTTCGCATGACCTTGAGTCTTCCAAGTCAACTAGCTAAATGCAGGCAAAAGTAAGTGTATTATAGGCACACAACGCGCACGTACCTTGGAACGACCACTGACTCTGTCCGCTGGACTCGGTGTCGATGGACGCGTGACACGCGTCGAGATACTCACGTGTCCGCGATATCCCACGGGTCACAGCTCCTTTTGTGGACAGCAAACTTGTGGAGGTTTGTACGGTATCAGAAAGTCATGAACGGCAACGCCGGGGAAGGAGAAAGGCACCACTTGGAAACCATAACGGAGTGAGTAAAGTCAGCTCGTGATTTTCGTTCTCACTTCATCCCACTCAGGTCTGGCCAGTCAAATACGCACCTGGCGGACTTGCCACAGGGTGCTTCCGATGCCTCGAGAGGTAGCACGACCAGCAATAGCCACGCCGAACCAGAAGATGATTCCGATAATGATGAAGAATTCGTCTATCCTGGCGCACCGCCTTCTGACGTGGACGAGGAGGTGGTGGATGTGCCACGCCAACATCAGCCACAGCTCCCGTCCCCTGCACAACTAGAGTCTCTTTATGCTGCGGCTACATCTGGGGACTTACCTCTCCTAAAAAGACTGTTTCGGAATGCTTTGGAGACCGGGGAAGTAGAGCCATTTAGTCTTGCCAACCATGCATCATCCCGCACTGGACTCACCGCGCTGCATGCAGCGGCTAGTCGTGGGTACTTGGACATCGTAATGTGGTGTAAGATTCGTATCTTTCCCCCTATGACAGAGATTCTAACACGTTCTTAGTGGTGGAAGATTGCGGTGCAATGCCGGACCTGGAGGACAGAGAGGGAGAGGTTGGTTGACCGACTCTCGTTCTTACTTGGACTGACATTCCGCAATAGACGGCCCTCCACAAAGCTGCTCTCCACGGACACATTTCTATCATAAAATATCTTCTTCCGGACAGAGCAGATGTTCATGCTCGCGATGCTGACGGATGGACCGCCCTCCATAACGCGTGCTCCAAGGTGGGCGATATTGAGTGTGTGGGTGGCATCCGCTCATGCTGTTCAGGGGTATCTCGACATCGTAAAATGGCTCTGCGAAGACGGCGGTGCCACATCTCTTTCTCATGGCGTAAGAGGGGTTGACATTCACAGCAAGGATGGCTGGACGCCTCTGAGTAAGAAACCATTCTGGTTGTTGTATGTTTCCTCAACGCGTATCACAGTGAACGCCGCTTCGAAGGGGCATCTCCCGGTGGTCTTGTATCTGCTGTCGAAACAACACGCGAATCCTTTAGCGCGAAACAATTGGGGTGAAACCGCTTATGACGCTGCCGCTGCGGTGTTCGAAGTTTGGATCTGTGAGGTGTGTCTCCAATTCACAGGCGTGTTCGCGACGTCTGTAACGGTGCGCAGATTCTACAACAGGCGGAGGCTGAGCGGTGGCGCGGCACAACGATCCCATACAATCCACTGGCTGTACACACCACAGTGCCACTCATCCTGTACGAAAATCAAAAGCTTGACACCCGGTTGAAAACTCTCGCCATTTCAGGAGGTCGGCCGAAGTTTTCGGCATCGGGTTTGGGTAAACATGGTCGGCCCTCGCCGTTTGAGCTCAAATTACCTACGAGAGATCTGGAGAGTGGATCTCACTCCGTCGGAGCTTGGCGTAGTGACGTCCAATTACCTCTGCGCGTCACTCCCTGGGCTTTACCGAAACCGGAGCCCCACGACAGGACGCACGACGGTGCAGAAAGGAGTCACTTTTGGCTGTATGCTTCTGTATTTCTTTGCACCTTCTTCTTGAGACTTACCGACCTACTAGGTCTGATTGGACGCTGGACGTCACCCACCCAGGCGTAGATGCACATGTAGGATGGCAATACGCGCATACCTTCAGTGACCCAGAGGATCAGTGGACCGCTGACAAACCCCCGCAACTGGAGCGTATCCTGTCAGGCTCCAGCACGGTGCCAGCCGCGCTTGGGGATTCGTCGCGACGGAGAAGCTCCTCAGGAAGCTCTAGTCGCTTACCACAGACGTGGGTACGCCGGAGACGCTGGGTACGCATCATGCGGCGCCGTCTTGACATTTCACCCCTTCCTTTCCTTGAACCAGACGGCTCCATGTATCATTTAGACTCGGATGGCTCCCTCATCCCTTATGTCGAGGGCAACGTGCACGACCACGGCAATGGAGAGGGTCAAGAGCTTGGATCGATGCCATCTACCTTATTGGCATCTGCGCAGGATTATGTGGCGCGCTCGCGGTATCTGGTTGGCACTCAGCCTCAATACGATAGCCCCACCCCTATATCCGCCATCGAAGCTCGCCGCGCAATTGCAAAACTTGAGCGGGCAACCATGGAACTAAGGCAAGGCATCCTTGGTTCGTGATTCATCTGCCAAGTGTGAGCTGTCATGTCATAATGAGTGCTATCCACAGGCGATGAAGACATGGACCGCAAGACTCAGGCTGAAGTCTTATTGAACGCTTACAGTCGAGAGCTGGAGCGCCGCAGACTTGCGGCCGGTGCTCAGGGCTTGCTGTTGTCCGGGGATGGTAAGTCCCTCGGGAACCATCATCAGCAATCGCATTGAATTCGAACGTGCAGACGATGATCCCGATGAGGAGGACGATGACGACGATGACGAAGAGTTCCATTACCCTGGGGCCTCGCAAACCGCGCGACCAGCGTCAAGATCGTCCAACTCGACGGACTATTTCACTCATCCCGGGGTCTCTCGAGCACCCACCGATCTGACCCCTCAGCTGTCGCAAGCTCCAGATTTCCGTGTTCCTACCCACGAAGCGCCACAGAAAATCCTGACTCCTCGATGGACACCCCCGACCCCGCATCTAGTCCACCCCCAATGGGAGAGGGACGAATCCGTAAATAATTGCAGAGATTGTCAGCGACGATTCAATTTCCTGACTCGCAGAGTGCGTGTTTCTTCTCTCGAGATGATTTCCGAGAACTAAGCTTCCCTTCAGCACGTAGGGCCCTCGCGTCGATGTGATGTATTCAACGCTGATAGTTTTCTAGCATTGCCGCAAGTGTGGTCGCATCTTTTGCGACCGTTGCTCCTCTCATCGACTATTGCTGGACCCTTCAGATGTAGTTCATGATCCTGCGTTTCCGGAAACACAGGCGTCGGCGAGCTCACAGCGGGTTTGCCAAACTTGCTTCGATGAAGTCAACGCTGGGGTCCCTGGTAGACTTCTCATTGGATCAAGAACCACGTCGATGGAACGGATAGTCATCGATCAGGCTCGCCTTTCCGTCCCTGGACACACCAGCCGACGACAGTCCAGTTCTCAACTGAGTGATCTCGCTGAGTACGTTCCAATCCGACCATGGATCGCGCAAGACTCACGTTTGGCTCCCAGATGTCCGGTCTGCAACCGGAACCTTGATGAATTCCGTACTGCCAACGAACAAGAGGCCCATGTCAAGTCGTGTCTGGAAGGAGGTTCGGGGACGACCCCGCAAGTTGCCAGGTATCTTGTGTATCGTCTTCCAGCCGAGAGTGTGCTGTTGGGCGTGGAGTGTATGTCAATTGCTTGGAATCCTCTCATCTTGCCTCAACATATCATCACTAGGTGTCATCTGTCTGGAAGAGTTCGTCAAAGGTATTCAGCCCTTTTCTCGGTCTTGACGACAAGTGATCGACTGCGCTGTTAGGTTCCACGATTGCTCGCTTGAGCTGCTTGTGCAGTTTCCACAATGGTAAGTTCCCGTTCGCCGACTGGTCCGCTGTGTCCTCCTGACCACCGTCCGACCAGCATGTCTCTCATCCTGGCTGCAACGTGGCAAGAGCTGTCCAGTGCACGCCCGCTGATACCAACTTCTGTAAGACCTCGTGCCGTCGCTCGATCGTATTCTTTGGATATCACAAAATTACATTTTATGGATGGATGTTGTGTATTAGTCGCCGTCGTCGCGAGGTTGGTAGAAGGTGCTATTAGGAATTCTGCTTGGGTCGATGCGAATAATGTCAGACAAATCCTCAACGTCCGGCTCGATTATGTTCTGGCCTTTACGGCCGTCGTCTTGGTCATCTTCAAACCACGACGCTGGATCATCATCGTCGCTATCTTCGTCGTCGTCATCTTCCAAGTCAGATTCAGTCGGTTTATGGTTCCTGTACCAGTTTGTGAGTGAGCTACCTCGCCTGGTTGTACGACAAACTACGCACATAAATGCCCATATTCGTGCTTCCCTCTCCTGTCTTGTGAGCACTTCGCCCTTGATGGGCATGCCTAGGCGTCGTTTCTTCTCAGCGATGCGCTCGATCCTCTCCTTCTCCCGCATATGAGCCTGCTGCTCGAGGTTCATCGCGTCCTGCAAACTAAGGGTCCCAGGGACTGATCCGCCCAGCGGTGGTGCCTGTACACAGCTGAGCGTTGTGATTGGCCATGTTCACACGAAGTACACATACGAATTTGTGTAGCGCTCTGCGCTTGGCTTCGATAGTCCGACTCACTGGCGGGTCCACTGCATCGACCGTCGCATCACCTTCTCCTTTGATTCTTGCTTTCTTCAGACCGGTGTTGATCGTTTCCATTCCCTCCAACTCGATCAGTCGGGCCTCTATCTGGGTTTGTTGGACTGAAACTCGACCGACATAGGTAGAAGTGGATGCTCCCCTGTACACGAAGTACCGGTCATTCAACGTCCACTTAAATGTGAACACGTTTACGCACGGTGACGATAAGATCTTTGCATTCAAGCAATGCAAGTCCTGGAGCTCTCGTAGAGTCATCTCTTCGATCCGCTGTTTGGGCCTTGGAGGAGGTCGAAAACCTGGGAGAGTAGGTTGCCTTCGGCGATTAACTGGGGAAGTTGGAGATGGTGGCAACGAGCGGTCGTTCATGGTGCTGTGCGTAGATAACATGTCGGTTGACTGTACATTGCGCACTCCAATTTATACCCATCGAAACGGTTGCCTTTTATGGAAATGTAGCTGTTTCGTCCTCCGGGGGTCTCCTAGGACGGGCAATACTGACAACTCCGGCGAATTCAGCTTCAATGGCGACAACAATCAGCTGTCGTCATTATATTATCGAGCACGCGGATCCTCATTTTACGTGCACAGTTTAGTATCGTACAAGCATCGAAGGCTCCGTCATAGCTATGCGGCAGTCCATGACACGACTTCCACTAAGTCGCACACCTACATGAACATATCACGCTGAGACAAGGGTGTAAGCGAGAGTAACCTTTGGTGCCAGTTTGACCTACCGATCCGGGCGGCATAAATTCGTCATTATCAGGTTCTCCAGAACCAGGACCTCGGGGTCCTCCTCTGCCCCTACCCTGCCCTCCGAACCCACCTCTGCCCGCGAATGGTCCAGGACCTACAGGATCGAACCTCGCGCCAGGTGGTGCGCCCATTGGCGGAAGGAAACCATCCCCGCCCCATGGTCCCCGATCAGCAAACGGACCCTGGCCTCTGCCACCACCAAAAATAGGATGATCTGGGCCGACGAACATGCCGTCGCCGCCGCTGCCCGGGAACAGAGGAGGAGGAGCGAATGGATTGCCTGGGAAAGGATCCAAATCTCTTCGTCCGATGGAAAGAGGATTTTCCGGAGGGTAAGGTGGGCGATAGGGTGCGAACGGAGGTGTTTGGGGCTCTGGGCGCGCAGGAGGAGGTTGCTGGGCATGAGGAGGCTGGGATACTCCTGCAGTGGTGGACACATCTACTTCCTCCGTGTAACCTTCTTTCCGCAGACCAGGTATCAATTTCTGCAGGATCCTGAGTTTGATCTGAGACGTCAAGTCGGCGACGCGGTTAGAGGAGATAAAGCCGTGGACAAGGGGTTCAGGAGAACCAGAGAGATCGTGAGGAAAGAACGAAGGAGAGACGAAGTCATTTGTAGATATGTCAAGCGAGGCAACTTTGTCGCTCTACAGCCGAGATTAGCGCCACAACTTTGACTGCGCATGCGCGTACATACTTCCAAAGCGATTGCGTTTATAAGCGTTCGGCCTCCGAGTTTCGAGACTTTTACCACAAATTCAAGACTGCTCTGATCATGTCTGTACCGGAAGGTGTAGTGATCAGGGCCATGTCTATTCCATCCCTGAGGAAGAATATTCCCCGATGGCAAGTTTGCGGGTGATGCTTCTTCGACGGCTATGGGACGGAACGCTACAGCAGTGAAAATGGCATGGACCAGAGCAGCAATTGCATCTTCCGAGTTCTTTAGAGCCTTATCCGAAGGAGGCAGCAAAGTGGGAAGGAGAGAAAGGAGGGCGGAGGGATCCAAGATATTCGAGCCTGGAGTCGTCATCGGAGTCGAATGGCAAGGGGGAGCTGATGACTAATCGCCAAGCCAAAGCCAGGAGAAATAAGCAGAGACAAACAAACGCTTTCTCCTCCTGACTTCCAGGACATGGCACGCAGGGACAGGTCGTATTCCCCAGAGACTTCCAATAAACGGGTAAGACCATCTCATCGCTCTTCACCCCGGTCTCCGTCGCCGACGAGGCGCAATACCCAAAGGCCCAGCGATAGACCAAGGCACGACGACAGAGATAGAGACAGGGATTGGGACAGGCGGAGGGATCGCGGAGACCGCTATCATGACGACAAGTATCGCGATGACCGGCGGAGAGACTCTTACCGAGATGGTCGGGACGACAGAAGAGATGATAGACGGGAAGACCGCCGACGCTCCCGGTCCCGGGAGCGAAGACCAACTCCTCCTCAAGCCCAGCCTCCATCAGATGCTGTCCAGACACCACCTCCGGAAGACGAAAAAATGAAAGCAAAGCGGGCTAAGCTGGAGGCATGGAAGAAGGAACGCGAGGCGAAAAAGGCCCTCGACGAGGCCAAGGCGAAAGCCATGGCACTTGCCGGCAAGTCTGTTCCAGGTGAGTTTTGCGTTGTTTCTCGATAGTGAACATAATTTCCCAACACTTGATCCATTGCTTCTACAGCTCCAGCACTTTCTGCTCAAAAACCGACTGGCCAGCTCAACCGTGTTGCCCTTGGTAGCCTTGGATTAAAGGGTCTACCTGTGAAGCCAGAGTCTGCCGCCGCAGCAAAGGGTGCCGTCGCTGCTTCCCTCGATGACTCGGTCGAAACGAAGCGCAAATTGGAGACCTTGGGAGACATGCCGGCAGTCGATATGACCATGGCGGAAGGAGAAGCCGGGGTCGGTGATCTAGAAGTTGATGACGACGACGAGGAAGCAAACAGGATGGATCAAGCGTTGAAGACAAAGGCCAAGGACTCCATGGACGTCGATGAGGATGAGGAAATCGATCCTCTAGATGCGTTTATGACGGGCGTCAAGGAAGAAGTTAAGAAGGTGAACCTGGAGGACATGAAGAAGATGGGGGGCGCTGCTGGCGGACGTTCGCGCATACGGTTGGATGAACGCATGGCGGAAGACGGGATGGAAGATGTCGCCGAAGCTGCTGTCGACGAAATCGACGCCACTGACCTCAACCCGGAGGATATTCTTGCGCTAGCCGCCAAGAAAGCAAAGAAGAAAGAGATGGCGACTGTGGATCACTCAAGAATCAAATACGAACCATTCCGCAAGGAATTCTACATCCCACCGCCTGACATTGCTGCCATGACGGACGAGGAGGCTGACCTTCTTCGCCTTGAATTAGATGGCATCAAAATTCGTGGGGTTGACTGCCCAAGGCCAGTTACGAAATGGAGTCACTTCGGACTTCCCGCTGTCTGGTACGTATTCTGTAGCGCGGATTTCGGTTTGCGTGGTATGCTGACAATTTGCGATTTAGCCTCGATGTCATCAAACGCCTCAACTATATCGCGCCGACTTCCATCCAAGCTCAGGCCATACCGGCTATCATGTCTGGCCGTGACGTTATTGGCGTAGCTAAGACAGGTTCGGGAAAAACAATCGCATTTTTGTTGCCTCTGTTCCGTCATATCAAAGACCAACGCCCTCTGGAACAGATGGAAGGACCTATTGCCGTCGTCATGACTCCAACCCGCGAATTAGCGGTTCAAATTCACAGAGAATGCAAACCGTTCCTGAAAGTCCTGAATTTGAGGGTGCGTGTTTTGTTCCCAGTCCGGACGGTACCGATACTCACATTTCCCCTTCGAAATAGGCAGTATGTGCATACGGAGGCTCTCCCATCAAAGACCAGATCGCGGAACTGAAGAAAGGCGCAGAAATCATCGTTTGCACTCCAGGTCGGATGATCGACCTGCTGACCGCCAATTCTGGTCGCGTAACGAATCTCAAGCGTGTCACCTATGTCGTTCTGGATGAAGCCGATCGTATGTTTGACATGGGGTTCGAGCCTCAAGTCATGAAAATCATCAACAACATCCGTCCGGATCGACAGACAGTTCTCTTCTCCGCTACCTTCCCGAAGCAGATGGATTCTCTTGCCAGGAAGATTCTACGCAAGCCATTGGAGATCACGGTTGGTGGTCGCTCAGTTGTTGCCGCGGAGATCGAGCAGATTGTTGAAGTGCGGACGGAAGACACGAAGTTCAACCGCTTGCTTGAGATCCTTGGGCAAATGTACAACGAAGATCCAGAATGCAGAACCTTGGTCTTCGTTGACAGGCAAGAAGCTGCCGACAACCTGCTCCGTGAACTCATGCGGAAAGGTTATCTGTGCATGTCCTTGCACGGCGGAAAAGATCAAGTCGATCGGGATTCCACTATTGCGGATTTCAAATCTGGCGTCGTTCCCATCGTAATCGCGACATCTGTAGCTGCGCGCGGTCTGGACGTGAAGCAGTTGAAGCTGGTCATCAACTACGATGCGCCCAACCACATGGAGGATTACGTTCACCGTGCAGGACGAACAGGGCGCGCCGGGAACAAAGGGACTTGCGTCACGTTCATAACCCCTGAGCAGGAAAGGTATTCAGTGGACATATACCGAGCTCTGACGGCCAGCAACGCGGCTGTCCCGAAGGACCTTGAAGAGTTAGCGAATGGTATGTCTTGTCGCTCAAATAGTCATGAAAGATCTGCTCACTGTCTGTGGACAGGTTTCCTCGATAAGGTCAAGTCAGGCAAGGCTCAAGCCGCTGGCTCTGGATTCGGTGGCAAAGGTCTCGATAGGCTCGACAAGGAGAGGGATGCAAAGGAGAAAGCGGAGCGCAAGGCATACGGAGAGCCTGAGGATGAGAAGGCAACGGCAACGGAGGAGAGTATCGCAAAAGCCACTGCGTCCAGCGCGGATGACATGACGTTTGGAAACTTCAAGGTCGAAATCAAGCGTGGCCCTGCACCAGACTCATCCAAGGGGCTTCTTGGTGTTGGCGGAGCTGTCGCTGCCGCTCGACGCCTTGCCCATGCCAAGGAGGAGGAGAAACTTCAAGCCCAGATGCGTGCTGCCGAGGAAGCTGCCGCTCGTGCGGGCAAAGACACGGCTGCCCACAAACAGGCTTTGAGCGTGGT
Source organism: Lyophyllum shimeji (assembly GCA_026008595.1). Taxonomy (NCBI): domain Eukaryota; kingdom Fungi; phylum Basidiomycota; class Agaricomycetes; order Agaricales; family Lyophyllaceae; genus Lyophyllum; species Lyophyllum shimeji. The sequence continues at coordinate 1,343,708 of BRPK01000001.1, read as the reverse complement.
AGCGAAACTCAACGCGCAGATGAGAGCCCACAAGCTGGTCCTCCAGTCTCAACTTCAAGCAGCGGAAGATGTTGCTGCCGGAAGAAAAGTCAATCCGGACTCTACCGATTTCCACGCCATCATCCCAATCAACGACTACCCTCAGAAAGCTCGTTGGCGTGTTACAAACAAGGAGACTATGGTCCAGGTACGTGCGCGGCCGCTCCGTTTGTATTGATTACGCTAACCTCTAATTGCAACTAGCTCATCGATATGACTGGCGCGTCCGTTACCAACAAAGGTATGTGTCTTACAAAATCGAGTCGAGCGTCGTTTCTCACAGTGAATTCTTCAGGTATCTACTACGAGCATGGAAAAGAGCCGCCGCTTGAAGGTCCACCGAAATTGCACCTCCTCATCGAGAGTAACGAAGAGTGGCGCGTACGTCAACATATTGTTTTTCCGGTGAACTTTATCACTCACCTCTTTTCTACAGGTGGAACAAGCTGTTCGTGAAATCAAGCGTCTTCTTATTGAAGCATCCGCTGCAGCGCTCCAAGCCGAAATGCGTAATCCGACTGCAACATCTGGGAGATATAGTGTCCTCTGAGCAACCAGACGTGTTCTCTTCTGTATCAACTTGCATTGTACTTACTATACCCTTCACATCACTCACAATGAATATAGCACGAACAATCCTCACTGAGTCCACTCAGATCCTGCGTGACTGACTGTGCAACGATAAATTTGCAATCAACTCGGTCTTTGCACAAATAATGTTGCCCGCTCAGACCGAAGTGCTTATGTTCGGCGGCTACGAAAGACCGTTTCACGTCGCACGTACGGGAGCTCATGACATCCTGCGGGGGAAAGAAAGTCCCCGTAATGTTATTATACAACGGCGGTCGCCAACCGGAACTGTGTCTATCGGTTCAGCCCAAAGCCTCGACTCTTCTGGTTTGCGGCAGGAAGGCTGTGGCCAGACTCCTTCACCCTCTTTTCGACATCGGACACTTTGGATTCCACATCGCGCACAGCACCATCGATCCACTGCAGACTCTCCAGATGGCTACTCAAGATCTGGGCAATCTGAGCCATAGGATCGTCCGCAGGGCCGGCGTCACCGGAAGGTAGTGAGAGGTTGTTCACGGCATCGATCATCTGGGTAAGGGAATCGGAAAGATCGTCCAGGTGAGTATGCAGGTCGGTCGCGAGCATATAACTTGCGGGATCAAACATGAGAAGTTTGCCTATCGAGTCTTATGCTCTACTCACTTTTTGTCGCGCTCCGTGTCAGCAGGACCAGTGTCAAGTGCCCGCAAGCCCCCTCCTTGGCTACCAAGTATATCTTGCGTCACTTTCTCGTATGCATCCAAGGTGGACCCGAGCTCTGTTTGTTGCTGCTCTATGTGGCTAAGCGATTGATCGATGTCGTTCTGTTCCCGTTCAGCTGCTAGGACGTGGCTATAGAGTGCAGCAAGCTGGCAGAGTAGTGATCAAGACTACCATCCGGCCGTGTGAGCCATTCGTGACGCACATTGTTTCCATTTTCTATGAGGGCACGATCCCACACCGCGACCTCCCCGGCAAACTTATTGAATTCTCGCACATGTGTCTCTAGCTCTGCTGACCATTTGTTCACGATCTCTTCAATAGTTTTTCCTCGTAACATCGAGGGTGGGGGCACCGCGACTGCTGTCGTAGTGGAGGGTCCTTGAGTGCTGGGCGCTGACGAAGCATTCAGTCCGAACCTAGTGTGAGTTTCCTTATAAAACCCTACCTGCGGCTTCTGCGGGCTTCGCAGGGGCCGTCTGCCCGAGTGTGAATGTGCCCGTGGCCGGGGCTGCAGCGGCATCCTTCTCTCCCCCGGCTGGCTTGGCACCGAACAGACCGCCTGTGGGTGCAGGAGTCGCTGCTCCGTGAGGATCCTCAGTCTGTAGTAAGCAACGCGGCGCAATCGGCCACTCACCTGGGGAAGTACCATCTTTCTTGTCAGCGGGTTTCGCACCCACGTTTCCGAACAACCCTCCTGCTGGCGGAGCTGGAGTTGTTGCTGCAGCTGGTTTTCCAAATAATCCTCCGCCAAAGAGGCCACCTGAAGGTGCCGTGGTAGTGGTAGCTCCAGTTGCTGGGGCCGTGGTTGTAGTATCTGCCTGCTTTGCGGGTTGGCCGAAAAGTCCTCCGCCAGTAGCAGGCGCGGGCGTGGTCGTAGTTCCTAGACGCAAGAATGAGACCTAGTGCAAACTCACACCAGAAACCTAGCTACCAGTTGACGTGCTCGGCTGACCAAACACTACGTTCAGAGCGTCAGGAATGGTTAGAAGCGAAACAGGGTGCAAACTCACAGCTCGTTCCCGCAGGTTTTGCAGCATTCTGGTCCGCAGACTTCGGTTGGAAAGCTCCGCCGAACAAAGGATTTGTCGACGTTGTTCCTGTGGTAGTGGAAGCAGGAGTCGTGGTGCTTGTCGTACCAAAGAGGTTTGTCGGAGCCGCTGCCGGAGTTGCTGTGCTCGTCGGCCCGAAGATGCTGGTTGGCGCGGCACCAGAGGTTGCAGGAGCAGCTGGAGTCGTGCTTCCAAATATGTTGGTATTTCCCGGGGTCGTCGTCGTCGTACCAGTCGATCCTGCCCCAAACAACCCACCAGAAGCTGGAGCAGTTCCACCTGTGTTGCCACCAAAGAGCCCTCCGGGCGTTCCTGACGTCGTACCGGTCGAAGTGCCGCCAAATAATCCTCCCCCAGTCGCGGTTTTATCTAAATAGCAGTGAGTAAGAAGATGGAAAGGAAATAGATGGGACTGACTTCCAAACAGATTTGATTGGGTTGTGTTCGTACTGCCTCCTGCAGTGTTGCTTCCGCCAAATAAGCCTCCCCCGCCGCCAGAGGAAGAACCGAAGCTGCTCATGGCGTGTTATACGAGTAGGATGTTGGAGGTAGGACGCGCCGTCGTGCTGAAAGACGCGTTGGCGTTGTTTGTTCGTACCGAAGAACCTGACAGTGACGATCTGCTGATGGCAAGGACGAGTCGAGCAACGATGGAAGACCGTCCTCAGCTTCGCCCACCACAGGTGTTTCCAATCGCCAATGACCTTGCTAAAGAGCGAGATCAAGGTATGTAATTTCCCTCCGCTTTGTACGATTTGACCAACCTTCTTTAGGTTCTGAACTTCAGCTCGCGGTCAAGTACGCTCGTCCTGTACGTAAATTATGTCCATCTTGTCTCTTCCATTGAATGTGCTTAAAATTTTACAGCCCAGAGGCATCCTGTGAGGAAAAGTATTCGCCGGACATGTGGACATTGTGTGTCCACCCGCAAGTACGTTTGAAGCTTGCTGCAACATGTGCGATGATGTGAAGAATGGCTGCAAGGGATGGATATACTTCCACAGCTGCGCCTTGAAAGTTGTGACCAACCAGGATGTTCGTGACCCTGGTATCTGCGAACTCGTCACCAGAAGCACGGCGAACTATCCACTCCCAGACCTGGATGACCAGATGGAAGTTCAGCTCCTCGTTTCGACGGACGCTGGGCAACAAGGCATGGCGAGTCTCTTCCTTGTTATCAACCACAAGCATTGCGTGGCTTCGTATGACTTGCGCGAGGTCAAAGACGAAAACGTCCATCTTCTCGATCCTAACACCTGTAAGGGCTAGAAGCTGCTTTCACTGCCCCATTTTATCGAGCGCTTGCAGTGAACCGCCGGCGACGCCTCTATTGGAACTACCTTTGGAACCATCCCAGCCATGTACCTACCCCGACGAGGGCTATCCCAGATGCTTCCGATGCTTTGACTTGGTATTTTGTAAGAGTTTCTCCGCGCTGCACATTGAAGAATTCTGAGCTCCTTTCATAGACTGATAATCTGATATCCGGCTCAAGAAGTCTTGCGCCGTTCTCGAAAACCGAATGCGAGGATCTTTCAAAAGTACTTCGTCAGATGTCCGGTTCGCACAGTTTGATGACCACCTGTTCCGCATCCCTTATCTACCAACAGAATCGTGCAATGATTCCTCGGTCGCAAAAACGGTATTCTTGGCGTGGCTACTTCGCGAAGTTTGCAGTTTCCGAGACTCTGAGCATTATGGGCAATATACTCAAAAGGCCTCTCAAGCACTCCGAGAAGCCAGGAAACATGCACCAGGACACAGCAAGCGTCGCCCGCCACCGTGGGTCATGCCGATTGTGCATCTAGTCATCAACTTGTTTTTCTTTGGTATTCCCAGCACGTATTACGCGCATGTGAAGGTCATTGGTCTCCTGCGTCGGTCTGGAGCACTGATTGATTCCTTTGATAGTCATCTAGCGAATATCGTGGTCGATTAGCAAATGTGCAACAGAACTGGGAAAAGTATATCGAACGGCTGGTGCGTGAGTACTCCCACTTCCTGCTTGTCGTGAGTGCTGCCTCCTGTCGTTCATGTTACTCGCTGAACCATCCATGACTGCGTTATTTTTCGGCAGTCTACGGTGTTGCTTTCGTACGTCACAGCTTCATTTTGTCGGCGACCTACCTTTTTACGCGAGAGTGCCACAGGGCCACGGTTGGTTTGCTGGCTATCCCTGAAATACATGAACCGGCGAGAGTGAGCGCGACTATATCGTCCCTCGCTTCCCTTGGAAGTATTATTGTGGGCGTTTTCTCAATCTGGAGGCATCAGACCAATACTCGTACGGCGGACTCGGTGAGTGCTACGACGTCTTTTCGAATTCCATGTGTTTAAAGGGACACCTCGCCTACAGTTCACGTATATGCATAACGCACAACGCAATTACTTGGGATTATACGGACATGCTATGCTCCTGAGTCTGCCTCCCGTTCTTCTGGTGTGGGCCATCATAACCTTCACGGTATCAATTGTCGCCTATGCGGTTCAAGGATTCAGCGGAGTCGATCCTACACACTCTAGCTCTGCTTGGGTGGTGATCGGCATATTCGTCGTTCTTCTCGCGGCTGTCTTTGCAGCGCTTTATACGTTCTCCATCATTTGGAAATTCAAGCACAAAGCTTGGAGAATCCAGCACTGGAAAGCGCTGTGGAACAGACGACGCACTCATAGTACTAATGCTATACTTCCTAAGCCCTAGATCTTGTATTTGTTACTCCGAGGTATACCCAGTAGCTATTGTTATTATACCAATCTGTAGCGCGTATAACGCATCTTGAATCACAATCCGTGATGGAAGCCGCATGATGCTTGCTCAAGTCTCTGTGTCGCTAAATTGAACTTGATCATTTTCTATCTGATCTACACCACATCGATGTCCCGTACCCCGACGTACATCTACAAGCTTGTTCCCCCGGATCTGATTGTTCTGCCCTTGCCGGAACGACTGCCTCTCAGTCAACTGGACGCGAACGATGGGTTTATTCACTTGTCAACCGCGGTGCAGCTTCCCGAAACCCTGAGGCGATACTTTGCGAACGAGATGAAAATGTATATATTGAGACTCGAGTATAAACACGTCGAGAAGGACATTCGATGGGAGGATCCGCGAGGCAAAGGTGAGTTCCCATCGGGTGCTCCCCGAGAGTTTTCCCGAGAAGCTGATATTCTCGCAGATCCTGGCGATATCGGCGCGGAGGGAATTTATCCTCATCTGCACAACGGCGGGCAGCTGGGCAGCGAAGAAGTCGAGGACGTGTTTGTACTAGAGAGGGGAGGTGAAGACTGGGACATAGAGAAGATTCGCAATTCAGAATGGCTCGTGTACTAGGGCATTTATGCTTTCAATCCTATCAACACATCCAGAAGGGCGCGCAGACTAGCTTTCAAGGACAAGTATGGATGCTCCCCCGTCCCGCGTGACTCTCCTCCTCGACTTCATGATCAGATGCCGGCGCCCAAATTGGGCTAGGGCCCTGCACTTGCCGTCCGGGGCAGCTCCAAAGACCCCGAGTGCAGCGGGCGCAAGCACAATCGCTTGGCCAGTCTAGTCAGCTCGACAACGATGGTTAATTTGGCCCCGTCAAACAAAACACTCACCTGAAGCTGGACAGCTTTGTCGAACGCGTCGCCTCCCAAGAAGTCAGCGGAGACGTGTTTAACGAGGTGTTCACCATGAACGGGATGCGAAGCGATGAAGAAACACCGCAGTACAAAGATCTAGGAACACTGGAGGCACGAAGTGGGCTTATACGGAACAAACGTTTGTCACCCATCTGAGCCCCCGATCTTACACTTACCTTGTGTGCTGACGATGACGCGCATCGATAAATGTCGTTGGCGCGTCAGAGTCAGCAAGGCTTTTGTTAGGCTCGATGACCCTCGATTGGGGGATAGATACTAGAGCGGGGATTGTGATCAACACGTGCACGTGAAACCTGAGAGTAAACCAAGTTTCCTCACTTTATGTGCTTCGTCAACGACCAAAACTTTTCCAGTACCAACATCTGCGCGGACGAAGAGTCTGATGATGATTTCGAAATCTCGCAGACAGACGTAGGATCGACGAAAGGGTCTGAGAGGTCGATAACAGTCAGCGTTCCAGCCGCAAATCGACCCCGGCTGAGACTCCTGCTCTTCCTGTCCACGAAGGCCTTGTGCAAGGCCACTCGTTGCTCTAGCTCAGCAAGTTGAGCGGGATTAAATTTCTTCTTGTGCGCCTCCAGCTCCCGCATGAATGCTTGATAGGTGTAGTTTGCACCTAGCTCCCGAAGAATGCCCTATACAACAGCACGGCCAGATCAAGGTACGAGGATAAGCTGAACATACAATGGTGTCCAGTCAGATGACCCAACAGCCATCATCGGTAGGAAGGCTTGAGCATCCAGCTGGGTTTCAGAAAATGTTAGAGGTTCGACAATGACGGCGTCGCCGAGCGGCTTATGAACTGTACGCATCGTCTTCAGGGAGGACTTCGGTACGAATACATGGACCTCGGGCGGTGTGACCGCGGAGCTGTTTGGTTCTGCGAGCCAGGCAGCTTCGCTGGGGAGTGAAGATGGACCACTTTCACCGAAATGCAAAACTAATCCAGCAAGAGGCTGCTTCAAAGAAACAATTGGCGAACAGCTCGGGACCAGCATGTTCTCCAGCATGACTGAATCGCTGTGGTACTTGCCAGACCCTAGTGTTATTCGAATTCCGTGAGTACAGTAATGTGCATAACCAGTAACAGTGACAACAGACCTTGGACCCCGCAAACGATGGCAGAAAAAGGAGCATTCTGTAAAACGCGAAAGGATGGGTTTCTATGAGCGACGATATATCTTCCTAGGCTCACTGTGTTTGGCTATAACCGCGGATCTTCGAGGATGCCGCATGACGACTTCAAACTTGTGCCAGAAAGAGAAAAATAGTATCGACATCGACATCGACGTCGTAGAATTCATGCTCACTGGGTCGACATCACCCGACCCATTACGCCTTATCGACCTGCAGCTTGAGCATATCCCCCAGCATCGTATGCCTCTTTGGTCATCGACGGCGCTGTCGAGAGGCCCTCGTGGGGTCCAATGGTCGGCTGGCCTGAAATGTCCTCGTGGTCAACGAGAGCAAACTCCTGCTAAACTCAGCCGATGTTAGACCTTGAAAAAGGCTCAGCACTTACCGATGCGTCAATATCATCGCGCATCGTATCAACCTGACGAGAAGAGTATGAAGGTGAAGGGGAAGAATCCTGACACGACCGCCGTCACAGACCTTTATAAACCCTGCCAGGTATTTTTCTTGCGGAGAGATGAGTGCCTGATCAGGACTACTTACATACAAGGACACCCCATTCTTGAGGATTCTGGGAAGAGGTAACGGGGTTCAATGATAGGCTGGACGTGTTTTATTCTCCGATATCCTCACACTGTGCTTCAGCTCATGATTCTCATAGGCTCTACCGCAGGCTAGGTGGCTGGAATTGTGAGCTCGGCTTAAATCGTACATAGAGATCCAGGGACGATGATGTACATAGCCTGCCTGCATCGGGATACTTCCTGGACCCGGCGTCCCTAAGTAGGACCGTGCCGTGTAATATTACCTTACCTTCCTTACCTTACCTCAGAATGCACCGCGTCGTCAAGTAGGTAAGACGGCGCGCGCCTAGTCCATCGCCTCGTTTTTACGACGAAGTGCGGGTATCTTCTTGTCGTCACGCGATCTCGAGACCCGAAAATCGAGAACCAGTACTATTGCGAACGCCAAAAGCTGAGGTTGTTGTTGCACGAGAGAAGTAGGTATATATGTCGCGCTAGCGGCGATTCAGTCGAGAAGGATCGAAACCTGCTGCAGAGAGAGCTGAGGCCAATGCGCTTAAGGCTCCAAGTTCCAGAATCATATCCAGCAGCCCTCAGCCCTTGACGCAAGATTATGTAATCGCGTTTGCAGCTCAGCCACTGGGACGGTTCATGAACCTGTTGCATCCCCGTCTCGTCAGCCCAGAATGGCTCTTTTCGATATCCCGGGATGGTCTGTCACAACAGCTCCAGTTCCGGAATCCTCGTCCTCCGCGTCGAAGAAACGTAAACGATCATCGGGCGACTCTTCAAAATTGCAGTCCGCGGAGGTGAATTTCGAGAAGTTGGTGAAGAAATTGAAACGAACCTCGTCAGTCGATGTTCAAGGAGAGCATGGTGAAAAGCAAGTGCCTCGGCCGGGACCCACTGGCGACAAGCGAAAGACTGAGAAGCAAAAGAAAAAAACCAAATCAGGATTGGATGCTGAGCAACGGAAGCAAACCATATCGCGACCCAGACCCCTTAGAGCTGTCGAAAAGGACTCGCGTACATCCCCCGGACCTGCAAAGAAAACAAAGACGAAGCACACCGACGAAACAGCATCGTCGTCTCAGGCTGCTGCTTCCGCGAAGAAGTCATTGGATGCCTCCACAGGTGGGCTGACGGCTCTTCAGCAAGGGATGAAACAAAGCCTCGATGGAGCGCGCTTTAGGTGAGCTTGAATTTTGTTTTCCCAACACCTGGTTCGAACAACACACCTTAGATTGATCAACGAGACGTTATACACGACGGACAGCCATGAAGCACACTCAATGATGAAGGCAGATCCTCGGGTCTTCAAAGATGTATGTTCTCGGAGCGTGCTCTGTGACGCACATGCTGAACTGTGCCCTAGTACCATACAGGTTTCCGTCACCAGGTCCAAGGATGGCCAACGAACCCTGTCGAGCATTACATCTCATCGCTCTCGACATATCCCAAGAAGGCAGTCATCGCGGACCTTGGCTGCGGAGACGCCGCCCTTGCTCGCGCGCTCGTTCCCCAAGGAATCAATGTTCTTTCATTTGACTTGGTCTCTGACGGAGCCTTTGTCGTGGAAGCCGATATTTGCAGCAAGATCCCACTTCCTGGTTCGGAAGGTAGCGAAGGCGAGAAGTCCGATGGCGAGGGCCACATAGTAGACGTGGTTGTCTGCGCTCTCAGTTTAATGGGCACTAATTGGCCACAGTGCCTGCGCGAGGCATGGCGGATTCTTAAACCTAGGTAAGTCCTCACTGTGCCTTGGTTGTGGCTGTTTGCTAATACATTGCCTTTTGTCAAGTGGGGAGCTAAAAATCGCTGAGGTAGCGAGTCGCTTCACTGATGTCGAAGAGTTTCTGGAACTCGTTGGATCAATTGGCTTCCAGTTGAAGAAGAAGGTAAGAAGCATTCGCTTCCATCCGGACACTTCACGAAGCGTTTCCCAGGACGACAGTAATTCACACTTCACATTGTTTGAGTTCAAGAAGATAGCAAGGCGTATGAAAGGCGAGAAGGAGTGGACGAAGCTGTCGTCTCGAGCTGATGTGCTAAAGCCTTGCGAATATAAGCGTCGATAGTGTTCCCCAGCAGATAAGATAATCATTTGGGCTGATCTTATCTATGACCCTAAACGCCGCAAGGAGGTGTAACCTCCGCCCATGGCACGCGTTCACCTCGTTCTTGTTCTTGACCTTGACATTCTTGCACGTTCTCCATATCTCTGCTTCAATTACCACGCACGATGACTATCGCGAAGCTCAATGTGTTGTCCCACCCAATCGTCAATGCTGTGCTGTCCAATCTTCGACAGACTACAACTGGTCCCAAGGAGTTCCGTGAAGTAGGAAAAGGGTGATTGGACGTCTTCTTCTACTGAACGTCGCATGTCAGGGAATTCACCAAATTAGCCTGATATTGGGGATCGAGGCCACGCGGACGCTCGAAGAGTCAAGTTTTGAAGGAGTATGTGGGGCTGGCTCCGTTCCAGTCTTCTATGGCTCATCGATCACTTCCGCTCCAGGAAACACCTGTCGGTCCATTCACCGGCACGGTGATAAAGCCCAGGATAGGACTAACGCCTATTTTGCGGGCAGGATTAGGGATGACGGATGCTCTGGTAGGTCAATGTCCTCAGATTATGGGGACGGTCAGCTCACCACGCGACAGCTAACCTTGTTTCCGCAAGTACACGTCCCATAAATTGGAAAGTAGCTTTCTCAGACTGCAATGACAGCAACGCGCCGGTCTACCATCTAGGTCTATTTCGGGAGAAGGTCACACTCCAGCCAGTGGAATGTGGGTGGTACTCCCTTGATTGAGCACCCGCCTCCTAACCAGTTTTTTTCTTCCAGATTACTCGAAGCTTCCTCCTTCACCGCCTGTGGATCAGGTTTTCCTTCTCGACCCTCTGATCGCGACGGGCGGTACGGCCTGCGCCGCCCTTGCCATGATCGTGGATTGGGGCATCCCTGGTTTGTCCTTTGCCTTCGAACTTCCGCTGGATCCTCTCAAAATGTGCCTAAAGTCGACAGAGTCAAACTTCTATGTGTTCTGGCGTCTCGAGAGGGCCTGGCTCATGTTCAAGCTGAATATCCTAACCTCGAGGTAAGTCGACATCAGCGCGTAAAGGCGCATCGATTGACCCAAATCAGATATGGATCGCTGGCGTGGACGAGCAGTTGACTCCAGAAGGTATCATCAGCCCGGGACTTGGAGATACGGTACGCGTAATTCTTCACGATCGTAAGTCGACAGTATCAGGCTGATGAAAGGACATGCACAGGGCGATCGCTTGTTCAGCACCATCCGAACGTAGATGAGGCGAATGATAGCCGTCCAGATACCACCATAAGCGCGATGCGCGGATACTCCAGGTTGTACCATAGCTAACTCATGTTGATATATCCAGAATGCATTGAAGGATTTCGCGTTCGGGGAAGGGTTCCTCCGGCAACTGCGGACCGATTGACGTGAGTTAATGTTATCAATTGAGCAAGCGAGTCACGTGGTATGAAAGACGTGCTTTTGAGCACGAATTGCTTCATCGACAAGTTTGTGGAATTGGCGATGGCAAAAAATATGCAAAGCTCCTTAATAGCTGCGAAGGCTTTCCAGTCTCCGTTCTCTTCAAGCCCGATCCTACGAACATGACGTTCTCAAAATCCTCAGGCGCGTCGACACCATTTTCGTCGACCACGACCCTGTCTTCACCCCCGTCTCCATCGCTGAAGGGCTCAGCGGGGACGCTCGATCAGGATGTCTACTTTAACTCTCGTCTCTCGGCATCCACTCTCGTCGAATTCACTGCTTCACGACAAAACAATAGCTCCACCGTATACATCTACGACCTTGCAGAGCAGGCAGGCTTTGGCACCCTCACCAAAGAATGGGCGAAATCGGGCTCCAATACGGCGCCTGTCGTAGATCTGCAAACACGGGCAGGTGCAGGCCTGAGTCTCGTCGGGAGACTCTCGGAGGGAACGAGCCAGGATACGGTTAAGGGCGCTGTTTTAACGACCTATACAACTCCTAGTGGGCTTTCCATGATGGCACCGTCCCTCTCCCACCTCCCGGCCGCCTCACCCACGAGCAGATTGGTCATGCAAGTGCCAACAGTGACCGCTGTTGGCGAAACTTTCTCACTGTCCCCTTCACTGGCCCCGCTTGCATCCACGTGGTCCATCTTGCCAGAAAACATTGTCGTCCTCCTCTCTGCTACCCCTCAGCAGACCGTCGACTTCGCTGCTCTTTCCTATAAGCTCACCCACTCACATGTCATTCACATTTTCGACCAACACAGCAGCGCACGGGAAACCGGACATCTACTCGCGCCGTTGCCTGGGAAGGACGAATCGGAGAACACCAGTGCTGCTGAGGTCATCACCAACGCGGGTCACAAGTTCTTCGAGTGCTTCGGTGATGCTCAGGCGCACACCGCAATTGTCCTGTTAAATGGACCCCTGGCATTGACTGCGGCTGCCGTGGCCGGTCGCACCAGTGGACTCGCCGTGCTCGTTGTCAATGTCCTTCGTCCGTGGAACGAGATCGCCCTGCGAAGCACCTTGCCACAGAGTGTTGTCAATGTTCATATCATCGACGACGTTCCCAACGCTTCCACCCAGGGTGCTTTGCATGTCGCCGTTTTCGGTACCCTTCTGGAGAACGGAACGGGTACCTCAGTACACACGCATCGGGTCACACCTTCCAGAACTCAGGAATACCTGAATAAGGAAGGTGCTTTCCTGAAGTTCCTTGCTGGCATCGCACCCACTGTCCCTGATACCATATCCTTTCTCCAATCCCCGACTCTGAAGCGAGTTCTGCTTCTCAGCAGCCCGGAGTCTCCTTTGGCTGCATTACCACGCCTCACTGAAGCCCTTTTCACCTCTAGCAATGGTCTCAGTGTCCGTTCCCTGACAGACTACGATGTGTTCTCCAAGCCTGGAGGTATCGCCGCCAGCCGTCTGCTTCTGTCATCCAAGTCCGAAGTCACCGACTTCCTCCCCCTTGCCACCTCTTTACCCCTGGATCCTTCCAGCGAAGGCACAGTCGATTTCCTAGCCGTGCTGGACCAGAGCCTTCTAAAATCCCACACCGTCCTCCGTTACGCGAAGCCACGCTCTCCCGTGCTCGTGGTCACAGCATGGTCCCCAGACGAACTATCCCCTAATCTTCCATCCGAAACGACGTCGCTTATCGCGGATAAGGGGCTGAGGATCTTCATCATCAATACGAAGGAGATCGCTTCTGCCATTGAAGGGGCGGCTGGTCCGGCAAGCGAGGTCATTCAAGTTATCATCGCTCATTTGGCATTTGTGAGGTTGTATTTAGGAAGTGCGGCGACGGAGTCGAATGTCCTGGGTGTAGTACGAGCGGAGTTGGGTGATGTGGTCGAGGGTAGCTCGTTGGAGACGGTCAGTGCGCGGGCCTGGGCTGGTTTAGAGGAGATCGAGTTCACACAGCCCTCGGAACCTGGGTCGCCGTTGAAGGCTTTCGATTTCAACGCTATCGCAGTCGAGACGGAGAGTGGAGAGACCGTCGTTAACGGTGCCCGACTGGCCTCTTGGCATGACGCTGCGAAGCACCTCATCTTCCCCGCAGCATTTACGCCCCCTACAGAGCCGTCGTCAGAAGAGTACCCTCCTAACCCTGCGCTGCGCCCGGAGGTTGCAGACCGCACCTACCTCGTCACATGTTCCGTCAATCGCCGCCTCACGCCTCTGGAGTACGATCGCAATGTATTCCACCTCGAGTTCGACACCACCGGTACAGGCTTGAAGTATGCGATCGGCGAGGCGCTCGGAGTGCATGGATGGAACGATGAACGGGAAGTCTTGCACTTCTGCGAGTGGTACGCCGTGGATCCTAACAGGCTTATTACGATCCCTGTCGTCGCTGGCGAGGGCAAGATGCACACGCGCACCGTATTCCAAGCGCTCCGACAGCAGATCGATCTATTCGGGCATCCTCCCAAGTCCTTCTACACCGATCTTGCAGCTTACGCTACGTCTTCCGTCGACCGCCACGCTCTGCTCTTCGTCGGCTCTCCCGAAGGCTCGTCGACTTACAAAAAGCTTTCGGAGAAAGATACGGTCACATTCGTCGATATACTCAAGAAATATCCCAGCGCGAAGCCCGGAATCGAAAAGCTCTGCGAGCTGGTTGGGGACATCAAACCGAGGCATTACAGCATTGCCAGCGCTCAAAGTGTTGTAGGCAATCGCGTTGACCTCTTGGTCGTTACCGTGGAGTGGGTGACCCCGAGCGGTAAGTTTGAAACTTAGAAGTCAAAAGTATGACATACCTTCTTACCCTTCACAAACACCCAGGTACTCCTCGTTATGGCCAGTGCACGAGATATCTTGCCGGTCTGAAAGTCGGCCAAAAGGTCACCGTTTCCATAAAGCCCAGCGTAATGAAGGTGCGTTCTCTTCACGGCCTCCTTCGGCATCCGGTGCTGACGCCTGGTCATCCTTAGCTGCCGCCTAATCCCAAGCAGCCTATCATCATGGCTGGCCTCGGTACGGGAGCCGCTCCGTTCCGCGCGTTCCTGCAGCACTTCGCATTGCTCGCCTCGCAAGGACAGGAGATCGGGCCAGTGTATTACTACTTTGGTTCTCGACACCAAGCGTCGGAGTATCTGTACGGAGAAGAGATCGAGTCCTTCATCCTGGACGGGATCATCACCCGGGCTGGCCTTGCCTTCTCTCGAGACGGGCCCAAGAAAGTCTACATCCAGCACAAGATGCTGGAAGACTCCGAGGCGCTTGCGCAGATGCTGCACGACGATGACGGCGTCTTCTACTTGTGCGGACCCACGTGGCCCGTCCCGGACGTGTACGAGGCGCTCGTCAACGCGCTCGTGAAATACAAGGGCGCCGATCCGGTCAAGGCTGGCCAATATTTGGAAAGCCTGAAAGAGGAGGAGCGTTACGTCCTTGAGGTTCGTCGTGGCGTTTTTTTTTTTTGCTCAAAGTCAGCCCCGTCTAACGTCGTGAATGCGCAGGTTTACTGAGGAAGGACTTCGGACGTGGATTGGATCGTTGGGTGGATTACTTAGATGCGGCTTGTATGTGGTCATTATGGTCATTACTTATCGTCATGTACATAGCTGTAAGAAACATTTGGCAACAACTAGGGTAGATATATACTGTATGCACGCAAAAAAAGACAAAAAAACGTCCGGAAAGATGAAGAGAAGGTCCTTGTCTTCACCGCGTCGTCTTCTGACTCTTCACGCTCCAAAGCAGATATATGTACCATGCCACCAGGCCGAAAACAATGAGGCCAACGACGCCGACAGCCACTCCAACAGCAATCTTTCCACCTTTGCTGAGCTGTCCACAGGCATCGGGGAAGACTGGATCGCAAGGTCTACCCTGTGGTCGGACTTTATCGTATGCTCCTACTTCCAGAGAAGTGTAGAACGGATCGTTAGAATCGTTGAAGGCGTGCATCGCTGCCAGAGTCAGCACTGGCGCGTTGTAATCCAGAGCAACCTTTTATTTTCAGCCGAAATCACGAATAAAACACGCGACGCGACTCACCTCGGTTTCCGGCCAGTCACTGCGGATATCATAGTAGTTGTCGTGTTTATCAGGACCCCCGATGACAGCACCATAAAGCACGTGTGCCTCCTGTGGAGGAGAGGTATCAATGTTGGCTATGTCGTTTCCTCCGCTTGCCATGGCCGAGTGTGGGTTAGACGGTGAGTTCGGATGAGAGCCCACAATATATGGCACTGTAACAGGGGTCAGCTTTGCTCGGCGAGCTAACGGCATCGATATGCACCGTGCATCGGGTTGTTGCCCAGAGCGTAATCGACTTGACTTTGGGCAAATTTCTGCCGCAACGAGATCAGTATAGGATGGAAAGGTCGGGCGTACGTGCTTACGAGATACGCAGCCTTCCTCTCCGGAGTTGATGCGATTTGGGCGTATCGGGTCAGCAACATGGCGGCGTTGAGGGCAGGATTAAGGCTGGCAAAATCGGAGTCACCGTCGTAGTAAAGGAGGCCATCTGCGTTGTGCTGGTTAGCAGGGCGAATGGCCGGACACAGATGTCTTGACACACTCTTCGTCATCCATGCGGGCCCTCGCATATTAACAATGTTATCGAAGTAACGCTCCGCCTCACTCTGCCACACGGTAAGGTTTCCACCAATATCAGAGGATGCGCGAGTGATCTGGGCGAAAAGTACTGCGAGCCCGGGAGTTTTCGAGTCCCAGTTGAATACACCATTCTGACCGGCCAATTGAAAGGTATGATAATAAGACTCAGCCTGTTGGAATAACGATGTCGAATTAGTTGCCCAAGAGAGCAGGAGCGCGGCCAACGTGAGTTCGTCGGTATACGAAGACGATCCATAACTAGCAGCTATGGCTGGTACGGCGCTTTGATATGTCTGCTGGCCCCCGGTCGCATTCACGGCGAAAGAGTACAGCTGCTGTGCATGCGTTAGCAGCTTCTCTGCGTAAGATGAGTTCTGAAGCGACGCGGGTGATGAAAAGGGCCCGCCGAAGCTCTTATTGGAGTAAAGGATTGAGCAGGCGGAAAATGCGGCGGATGCTCCAGCAGCTGCATCTGTGCCAGGGTGGGTAATGTTGATTTGATAGGACGGTCGGAAGGATGGGATATTTTGATCGCCACCCCAGTAGGCGTCATCCAGATCCGCTGTTGGGCAGAGTCGGTGAGATGGCTCAGAAGATGAAGGTGAAACTAACCGTTTCCGACAAGAACATATAACGTGTTCTCGGAAGAATGTGCCTAAAACTGGGTTAGACCTGGAACAGAAGTGATATGGCGTTTCACCAGTCTTGCCTTCATCAGCCAGTCGAGGCCCCATCGCAACATGTCATCGAGGTATGCGGTCTGGTTCGTCACATCATAACCTTAGCGCAAAGGGGGTTCGGATGAGGGGACATGCAATGATCGACTGTCCTGACCTTGTCCGTAGTCTGTCGCTCCCCAACATATTGACATAAGTGCGGCGCTCTGATAAACAGTAAGCCACCGCTGATATGCTGCGGACGACCTGCTGACCAGCGGGAACGTTGCCTTAATGTAGTCTGCCTCGCGTTTACCTCGTGAATGAGTGCAGAAGCAGCACGAGCGCTCACCTCCTGCATCAAAATATCCGCCTAGAACAGCAGTGAGTTTGAAGAAGGTCTCGTTGCATTTTGAAACACACCACTCAGGTCCAGACCGACATCCTGTCCGTCACTCGTGGTGCTCGAGTTTCGCCAGGGGACCCGGTTGGAGGGGGGAAGGTTTCCGCTACGTTGGGCCTCGTAGAAATATAATAGATTTCCTAATAAATTAGACCATTGAGGATTAGGATGAGATCGTCCATTCGTTGGCTGAGCGCCGTCCAATGCGCGAGGGGGTACATAAGGCGAGTTCGGAAAAGCCACTTGAGCAAACACAGCGGACGAAGTAATCGTATATAGCAGCGCCAGGCCGTGGAGGAGTGTATAGAGCATTGCAAGGTTGGTCTGCGTCGTACAACACGTTCAACGCGCGCGATGTTGACCGTCCCTGACTGAGATCAACCTGCTGCGGTGAGACGATGTGAATAGTACGCATCACGTGTTCAACGTGGTTCGTCGCCAGTCACTCCAAGTCTCCAATTGCGACCGTGCAAGTCGTGCCAAGTCCAGGCCCTTCCTCCCTGGTGCACAGCACGGCCCTTCGCTTCCCGTGGGTACCCTTTAGCGAGCTCCGCTGTCGTATTCAGATATACTTCTGTGAGCAATTTGTCTCCGTGGCAATCCTCGAACAGCATCCCTTCACAGTTTGTATTGAACATCACATCAGTCACTGGAACCGGCGATCTTGGCGCGAAATGGAGTATTTCTGAAACTTGCGAGCCATGTAGCCCAAATGACGCTGGTAGAGTGAATGTACCGGATACGCACATTCTCTTGACATGCCGAACGCGACCTTCGTGCGATTGTGGCTTCGTAGACAACTCTCTTAAGCTTCCCAATGCTTTCACTGCCGCAGTTTAGACTACCTTTCAATTACTCGGACCCTATCCCATGAAGCCGAGTGCAGTAAGTACCACGATCACTAGTGTGGACCACACGCTGATCAAGCCAATCGTCTCCATTCACATTAGCCAGCATTTAATCTGCCGAAACTCGCAATGCATCTGCAGCGTGCCCTCTACAATGCATCCTTACTTGCGACCATGACTTCGAACTTCCGCGGCCCACGCGTCTTGTACACGTGCTTTAGGAACGCCTCAAGGCGAAGGACTTATAGGCGCTTGGGATACATTATTTCTTCTCCCCACAAGCATCCTACCGATACCAGGGGTATCAAATCGAATATTCTCACATGTCCTACGATATGAATGAACCTGTAAAGGACTTACGGCCTCCTTCGCCACCTCAACCCCAAGCGCATCGAGTGTACGTCAGGGAACTAGCAGAGGATGATGAACTGACCCTTAAGCACAACCCTTACAGTGGATTTTGCTTCGAGCAGTTGAGAGGTATGCGTCGATTTTATTTGCTTGAGATCTTTCCTAATTTTGACCCTTCTAGGCGAGATATGGAGCATGCTGGAAAACGAAACCTTCCTCGCGGACAAAATTCAGAAGCTCGAGGCTGAATTGAGCGTCTACAAGAGGGCTTACAACGACGTCGACTCGGAAAGGAAGCAACTTGAGAAATTGAAGCAAGACGCTGTAAAGGAGAAGGAAGATTTGGAAAATCAAATCAAGGTAGGTACTTCTACATTGTCAAAGTCACAGGTCTTTAGACTCTCACTGTTCAAAGGGTTTCCGCGTCACTGCTCTTCTTGACGGTGACGGCGCTATTTTTTCTGGCGACCTTATCGCGCAAGGCAAGACAGGTGGACATACTGCGGCACAGAAGCTGTCCGATTCTATCCTTCAACATCTGTCTTCGACCTACGGAGCCAATCAATACCAACTCTGGGTCTATGTGTTTTTAAACAAACGCGGACTCGTCG
Organism: Lyophyllum shimeji; assembly: GCA_026008595.1. Lineage (NCBI taxonomy): Eukaryota > Fungi > Basidiomycota > Agaricomycetes > Agaricales > Lyophyllaceae > Lyophyllum > Lyophyllum shimeji. The sequence goes on along the minus strand of BRPK01000001.1, from coordinate 1,325,062 downwards.
ACACCTTCGGACGCGTCGGCAATAACATGGCAAAGCAGAAATTTGAAGACTTCATGACCGGGTTCAATCAGGCCGCTGAGCGGTTCTTAATGGTAGATGTCGGGGACGCTAAGGAAGCTGCCGACGCCAAAATAAAGGGTAAAGTTGATCCGTCCTGGTAGCCAAGTAATCTTCTCAACTGCCTCACAGCGCACCTCGAAGATCAGATTCGTCTGCCCCAGACATACAAGATTGTTTTTGGTGGTGAGTTCGAGACTGCTTGTAACGCATTCCTATTACTTGATCTTTCGTACTAGGCTGCCACGACAATGGCTATGTCACCAATCTCCGGTCGCAAATCACCGCCGGATACAAGCAGAAATTAATCCTCCTTCGAAGCTATACCGACATGGCGGCGGGAATCGCGGACCTGGAGCTCCCGCTGTTGACTATTCCTGATTTATTCTTCACGCAAAAACTTGTGACACCAAGTCCCGCTCAAATCGCCCTAAGTGGCCAAGTTGGACATATCAATTCTTCTCCCCGCGTCGGTCCTGCCGCGTTTCCAGCGTCCGTACCCACACCGCTGGCACTCCCAGCACTCGATCAGACCCCTGGCGCTAATCCGGACCCCCCAGTGGAGAGGGAAAATCCTGTCGTCCCCCGCCGTCCTTCTAACCCGCCAACGTATTCTTCTGCCGTCCAGTCTACTCAGAAACGCGTTCCGACTCCCGACTTGGACTCGAGCAGCACCACCTCCAGCGATGCGAGCGACGATCCTCCAGAGCGTCCGGCACCAACATTTACGCGGGCGAGACATGTTAACCCAAATATTGTAAGTTTGATGGTGTTACGTTGTATGCTGATATGGTTCTGACGATGTGAATGTGTTATGATTTAGCCCTTATCGAAACGTACGTGACATCAAGCAATCTTCTGTCTCAGGTTCTGTACTGATCGCACGGTCCAGACAAACCTCCTCCATGTACCCTGTTCTACCTGGCGAACTGTAAACACGGCGCTGATTGTAAATACGGACACGACTACCTCTTGGATGCCGAACACTTCGCAGAGATCCGCATGAATGCCAAGAAAGCACCATGCCCTGCTATCAATAAGGGTGCGTCACCGTCCTGCCTCGATCCACTGTCTTCTGTCATCTGTCATTGCTGACTGGTCTGCAGGTGAGCCTTGCCTGTGGGGTGATGGATGCTGCTACGGGCACTATTGCTCGCTGTCGACCAAGTGTCATTTCTTCAAACAGGGACGTTGCAAGTTCGTAGGAGGTGAGTGCGGTGTTGGCTGTGTTCGACGAGTGGCTGATCATGAGCCGCGTGTCCAGCTGACATGCACAAGGAGCCGAAGTTCGTTGATGAGTAGGTTTGCGAAATGATTGGCGGGATGAAGTGAACTGCTTATGACCTATACTAACCTATGCCCCATGTATTTACCTATGCCCTGTGTATGCGCCGTATGCCACAATATGAATTCCATGCGACCGTCGACCGCTGAATCGAAGCAGGTTCAAAGTCAGCGAACGCGAATCGAGGCAGTATTCTCCCGCGGGAATCCGTGCGTGACCAATTTCTCGTTTTCTCTACTCCATGGCAAAGCATCTAATGCCGATGGGCATCTCTCTGATGCACCAAATCATGATGGACCCAGCGTATAACGTACGAGCACAGCAGGGGTTGGATGTGTTGCGGTCTATGGCGCTCTTATGACGGGCTGCGTTGTCTGGGCAGATCCTATTCGTGTGACTTTCGAAGCCTCTGACCGTCTTGCCCGTTCGATTGGTACCTTTCTGGCAATAGAACCCGCAGAAGCCCCCCCTTTACCTTTCATTTGCATTGAAGCCGTCGTCTTTAAAGCCACCCCACGTTGACTCATCTCGTACGTCTTCATTCCGCCCCCCTCAAACCCTCTCTCTGCCAGCTTATCATGGCCACACAACCGCTGGTCGAGGCAAACCAGCAGCTCTGGTGTGTTCCTTTTTCGCTATCTACGGTTCAGGGCTTACGTCAGAATTTTTTTCATGTCAGGGACGAGACCCTCACCAGGCTTCTGAGTACCATCCTCCATTCTCAATGTCTATTCATGACATGGTTGACGCGTCTTTCACGTAGACCTCTCGGATTCCACGGTTAAACGCAATGCTGAGCTTGAGAATCGAGTTTCTGAGCTCGAAGTTGAGCTCTCTGTCTGGAAACAGGCCCACGCGGTTGCGCTCGAGGCGTCCGAACGCGAGGCTAAGGCGCATAATGTGCAGGTCGCGGCGCTGAATAGGCAGATCTCCAATTTGGACTGTTTTAGAGGAGTACTTTCCCCTAGCCCCTTCCTTTAACCCCATCCCCTAACCCGCGATACAGAATCAGAATCCTCTTATCTTGTGCGTCGTCAATGGCGATGAGAACATATTTATTCGCGAGCTCCTTGTGCAAGGGCAGCAAGGGGGAAGGGCAGCGGCGCAGCAGCTCACGAAATCGATTGCCGAATATCTATCCAACGAAGATGTTCATATTTTCGGTCGCCTCTCCTTTTGGATTACGGTTTATTACAACAGAATGGAACTGGACGACTTTCTCAGGACCCATAGAATCTGTACTTCGGAACAATTTGAAGGATTCCTTGCGGTAAGTTGAGCCACAGTTCCGTTGTGGCGGTGACATATTATATTCTGTTCCCAGGGATTCAGCCAGTCCTCGCCTCGATTCTTAATGGTCGATGTGGGCTTTCACAAGGACGCCGCGGACTCCAAGCTAAAAGGTGGAGTTCGCGAGCTAGAATCGTTTGCCTGGGCTGAGTTCGCGGTTTAGAATATTTGCAGACATACACGCGTTTTCCTCAAACCTTGCGTGTTTTCTTTGCAGGTAAGGAATCAGTACCTGAATGCGCAGTAATCAATTCAACGTGAGCCGTTTAGGCGGTCAATCGGATGTCCCAGACTACATGTCCATGTTCAGCAGCTTAGAGAAGGAGCAGCTGCTCGGGAAAATCGTCATGCTTCGATCTTCCAGTGATCTCGAAGTCGACTCAAGGCTGCCCTCTCTCCCTCGGTTGATTGTCGACGGATTGTTCATGACAGAAAAGCCATCAGGAAGAGGTTTTACGAAACTTTCGCCGTTGACTGTGGGCTCATTTGGGACAGTGACAACAAATGGTGGACTCCTAAGTCCGCAGTCTCCGGCTCGAGGAGGCGGTCGCCTGATTGATCCTTGTCTGGTACCGCAATTTCATTTACAATCCTGGCAGCACCATCTCACCGCTTTTATTTTAGCCTCTACATAGACGTATGTATCATCAACTCTTCGCCATTGCCTTTGATTGAAGGCGCGCTAGAAAATCCGCCGCCTTGCAACGAACACTATCTGATGACCTGCTCGAAAGGAGTGAGCGTTTGCGTTTCTTCACCGATGCAACTGATGAACGTCCGGCTAGGCTGCTGTATGTAAATACTCGCATGATTATACATTGACTCCGGAGCAATTAGCGTCGCTCGCGAGCAATGCAAAGAAAGCTCCGTGTAATTGGCTAAAGAACGGTACGCCAAGGACTGGCCGGCTCATATCTACTGGCTGAGAAACATAACCTTCAGGCGTCCAATGTCCCTACGGAGACATTTGTTGCTGGGGCCATGTTTGTCCGAATGGACCGAAATGTTTCCATCTTAGCAAAGGGAAGTGCTGGTTCAAAGGAGGTTTGTTGATATACCATTGCAATTTGCAGTCGCTCACGGGATGTGAAGAAGCGATGCATCCTCCGAACCCCATCGAACCCTCAAATCCAGCCACGAATTAACCATGTCGTGCTTTAAGATATACAGCGGCCATTTGGCGCGTCTCGTCCACGATACGTATTATATCTGACATCTTTCTCTACTTTCGGACATACATAAATGATACCTGGATGGATGTTAGCTGCATTACTTACACTGTGGACATACTACTCGATTGGTGAATGATGGTGACCTTGACAATTGGAGATGCTTTGTTTGTCGGACATGGCATGCATGGGGGAGCATGATCTCGGCAAACGGCGCGTGCGAAATCGATATGTGGGTGATAGAAGGCGAGGAAATGGGGACTGAGGCAAGGCCATTCATCGACCTCTTTCCACTTGGAATACAGCCATGTCCGCTGTGAGCCAGTTCAGTCACTCCGTCCTCGCGCTCAGCTGACCTCCACCCCGTGTTTAGAACGACGACCATGAAGATCTTAAGCCCTCCGCCACTCCAGGTCCTTTGTATCTACCCTCAAGCGATTCTGTTGCACTGATCATTGTTCATTGCTAGGCTATAAACCCAGCGCTGCCAAGTCTGCCGATGAGTATGCTAAACTTGATGCCGAAGATGAGAGTTTGGCTCGCTGGAAGGCATCTCTGGGCATCGTTCCCGGTGCAACCAATGGTGATACGAGTGGGCCCAAGGTCAGCCATGGCGATGTGATTGAAATCGTGTGTACCGTATCTCACACCCATCTAGGTCACAGTCCTGACCCTTGAGCTGGACTCTCCCACATTGCCCGCAGGGAAGAAGATCATCTTTGATATCAGTGATACCGCCAAGCTAGCGGACACAAAGAAGAATCCGATTATCATCAAGGAGGGAGTGGAGTACAAGTGAGTTTGAAAACTATCGCGACGGTCAGGAGCTGACGATGAGCGTCGCAGCGTCCGCATCACCTTCAAGGTGAATCACTCAATCATCTCGGTATGTTGCAGACTTTGTATGTTCTTCCAGAGTTGATCGAAACTCATGTTATCTGGCGTTCAGGGCGTGCGATACATCCAGGTGGTGAAGCGAGCGGGTGTCAAAGGTTCGTTCTCGCACTACCAGAGCATGGTGACCTGCTCACCTGTGAGACGATAGTCGACAAACTTGAACAGATGCTCGGCTCGTATGGCCCTTCCCCGGATGGCAAGCCTTACGCGAAGAACTTTGACCCCGAGGAGTCGCCATCCGGAATGCTCGCTCGCTCTGGATCATATAACGTGCGAAGTCGCGTGGTCGACGACGATGGCGAGGTCTATGCTGGTTCGTTTTCTTCGGTCGAATGTCGTACGTGTACGCTGACATATGGAATGCTGTAGACTGGGAATGGTCCTTTAAGCTGGCCAAGGAATGGTGAAGGGAATAGTTATCGTTTTGCATTCATTTATCGCGGGTCTGGACCAGTCATGTAGCGCAGCATTTCATTTGTAGTCTTCGAATCAATTCATACCCATGTACAACGGTCAACAGTATCGAAAAGCCCAGCAGGCTGCAAAGGTACGGTATCATGAGCCCTGAATCTGGAGTTCGAAATTCGAGTGTGACTGACAATGCTCGTGACACGGTGCCAACATATGCAGCCGCAATGACCAGTGTTGGATGGAGGTGCCTCACGCGTCTCCGAAGCAATCTGCATCGAAATACGCGGTGCCCTCCCTTCATTAGTCGGCCATGGCCTCACTTCACCAGCAAGTACGCGTTTCGTGTCAACCAGACGCGTTGCTCGAACTCCTCTGCCGTCCCGACTGTCGCGAGAACATGGGTGGATCGCTTGCCTCCAAAAGTTCGACCGTATCTCTACCTGACACGTATCGACAAACCTATCGGGACTCTTTTACTTCTCTATCCCTGCGGTGCGCACAAGGTTAACTCTTGCAGCTCGATAAGTGCTCAATGAAACTTGCTCATGTAGCATGGTCGATCACCATGGCATCCTACGCACTAGAAGTCCCCTTCACGACACCCTTGACGTACATCAGCCTATTTGGTTTTGGAGCACTCGTTATGCGGGGCGCTGGCTGCACCATAAATGACATGTGGGATAGAAAGCTCGACAAGGCTGTCGGTGAGCGAGGGCCAAGCTGTGCAAGCATTCACCACTCATAGCAACCCAGCAAGGACGCGAGACCGACCTTTAGCAAAAGGCGAGATTACTCAGGGACAGGCAGTCGCGTTTCTTGGTGCACAGCTCATGGCGGGCCTTGGGGTCTTGACACAACTGAACTGGTACAGGTATATGATCCTCTTCGTTCAAGACGGCATCCGTTCGCACGTCTGAGAACATTGCTGCGTTAGCATCGTCCTTGGCGCTTCATCGCTGTCGATCGTAACAATCTATCCGTTCATGAAAAGAGTGACATATTGGCCCCAGGCCGTCCTTGGTTCGTTCTGGACAATCTGTCGCTGTGACCTGGAGATACACAGCTCTGACTGTTCCTCCACTTTAGGTCTTGCTTTCAACTGGGGAGCTCTCCTTGGATGGTCAGCCGTGGCTGGTTCAGTCAATTGGGACGTGTGCCTTCCTCTATATGCTGGCGGTATCTGTTGGACGCTAGTGTACGACAGTATCTACGCACACCAGGTGAAGCCAAGACAGTCACCATGATTGCGTACATGCCACTGACTCGCGTGTTAGGATAAACTGGACGACGTACACGCGGGCATCCGATCAACTGCCCTCCTTTTCGGAGACCACTCGCGATCGATTCTGAGTGGTCTTTCGGCATCGACGGTCTCGCTGATATCATATGCCGGGTATCTGAACGGTCACGGTTCACCTTTCTACCTTGGTACGGGACTCGCGGCCGTGCAGCTTGCTCGCGTGCTCTATCAGACGGACTTTGACAGTCGTCCAAGCTGTTGGAGAGGATTTGTTGGATGTGGCTGGGCCGGATTCTGGATCTGGATGGGGGCTTTGGCGGACTACACGTTCCTCATGTACGGTTCGTAAGATATGACTGGATGGAGATAAACACCTGCGTTCGGAAAGCAGTGAAACATTTTCAGTCATCACGACTAAAACATCGTGTTTAGCAATTAGGTATGGTAAACAGCTGGCCGCGTAGGGCGAAGGGAAAACAGCCCTGAGATGAAGCAGGGAATGCACAAAGCAAAAATACAAATGCAGGGGGGTTGAAGAACACGGAGAGAAAGAAGGTCACGCAGAAGTGCTGTATGACACAACAGGGCGAAGACGTGATTTTAGCCATCCCTTGAAGCCGACGACGCAGAGTGTCCAACAGAAAGCCAAGCAAGTGATCGCAACGGCTACATTCAGGAACATCATAACGTCTGGAAGGCAGAGGCACCATTTCAGTAGTTGTTCGCGAAACGGTTTGAGGTAACATACCATCCCGGCCTCGTCGCATCGCAGCAATCGTAACCTCTTCCGTCGAGAACATAAATACTAGACCACCACAGGCCAAGAAGAAGCTACCAAGAGCTTCGGTTGGAGGACGCGATGGAAGCACAGACTTCGGAGGGCTTAGCCACAGGAAGAAGTATGTGAAGCAACGCAGGACAGAGAAGGCAACCAGTAAGTTCCCCCACAGGGTGTGAATCTGGACCTGTGGAAATGATTTATGGTAAATGCATGGTATCAAGCCTGAGTAGGTATCAGCAACGGACCTCAAAAAGATAAGGCTGGTAGTGTGCAGCCATGGCGGCCCCAGTCACACCAATCACAAGAGCAGGGAAGGGGTTGAAGCTCCCAGAGTAGCTAGGGGGCTCTGCGACAGCGTCTTGAGCTACATGGTCAGTGTTTGTCGAAGCAAACACCGAAGCAGCTAGCCAATTGCGAATCTTTTTCGATTCAATGCCCATACCTGAAGAACGCAATGAAAAATCGACCTCGAAGTTGGGATCATCAAGCTCACCAACAAGACCAGCGAAGCAGAACATAACCTTCAGAGGCACAATTAATGGGACTGAAAGCTAGGCGAGTCAAAGTCAGACTTACCGCAATGCTGATGTGCTGAATTTGTTTTGTTGTGAACGGGTCGCCAGGATGAGCGCCAAACCTCTCCATCCACATATTCGATGCTCCATAACTGAAGATGACGAAAGATTCGACGAATTCCGCGGTAACATAACCGTTTTTCGGCGCTCGGTTCCATGCCCATCCCAGTTCAGCGAACGATCCAAGGAATCGCGCGAAGGTGACAAGGCCATATGACCAAAAGATGCCACCCTCTAAAATTGGAAATGAGAACACCCAATACGGCAAACCGGAAGCAAAAACATACTGATCAGATGGGCCAAACATCCGTTGACCCAGCTTCCTCGGCATCCCCCTGCATCACGTCAATTTCTGGAAAGACAGGAATTCAGTTAGAAGCGCACCAGTATAGATGACGATTCCCAGCAATGCCTGCCATAGACCCGCAAAGACCAAAAAGCGTTCCAGCACCGCGAAGCTCCCTTTCCCAATGCGTTGAAGGAGGTTCCGAGCGCCTTTGACATCTTGGATTTTCTCAAAAGAGCGCACGGGGGAACCAACTCCAATCACTGTCCGTTCCGATGCAATGGAGTGTTTGCGAGAATGCTGGCGGCGATGGTGGTGAGCTACGTTGTTGGCCCATTCTGCAGCATCGCCACTGTACTCCTCGGTCGGATCGAGATCGCCCGATTGCCGGTCCGGAGAAAGGCTGATTTTGGATTCATCATACTCCTCGGGCTCATCCACCACGAGCCCGGTGTACTCTGGGCCATGTCCCTCACGATCGAGGTCGCGGCCTAGAATGGCGGACTTCCAGAATGTCTTGACTGAAAACTTTTCCCCACTTCTGAAGTATGCGACGATGCGACGCAACGTAGCGAGGATGTCGATCACAGACAAAGAAATCGCGAGTAGCAGCACGATATATCCTTGCTTGCTATGAACCGCGCCTGACGGGTGCGAGGTTAAACCTACCGATGCGCACAATGTCAAGTCGACCGACCTTCGTACCTACGAAGGTCATCGATCTCAGAGTCAGACATTTCGGATGCCCAGAAGCAGGGAGTGCGGATCACATACATATTTGGCGTGAGTTTCCTGTACAAACCACTCGAGGCACAACCCAGCACGCACAAAGCCCAGAATGCAGCAGCGACAAAACCGTGGGCCGCATGCTTGACGGAACGCAACGCAATGCCTGGTTATGATCATTAAACGCCATAGCGAGCCAGAAACATCAGATTCTTCACCCATCGGAAGCGCGACAAAGAACGCGAGGGTCATAAATAAGATGTGCGCTATCATGAGACCCGGATAGCGCGTTCCCTCTCCCGCACCCTCCCAATCAACGGTGTAGTACGACTCGGGTGTCGGAGGATGATACATCGCGATCTCAGTTTCGTTCAGCTCGACCTTTACGGCGGCATGGGAATCATGGTGGTGAGACCCGTCCCTTGGCATTAGCAGCGCCTCCGACGCATGTACGCTTGCAGCAAATAGCACGGAAAGCAAGGCCAGAGAAAGAGAGCGCGCCATAGGCCGCTGGGAACGCATGTCGGGCAGACCAGGAAACGGGGTCCAGCTTCTTCACGGATAGGTTCGATTTTATATGGGGGGTTTGTTCAGACGCTGATGGGGAAATAATGATTTGTGATGATTTCATAGCAATACAGTAAGCAGACTGCCGCACTGCCGAGTGCATGATCCTTTTCCTCGTCAGTGCCGAGGGTCAGCTTGTTTCAAGACAGTGGTCGGAATCAATTCGCGGTAATCGGTGCATCTCGGTTAGATCTGGCGGTGACGCGTTCTGGTACTTTCTATGATGTTCCTTATTTGGTTATGACCCCCGCAAATAACACGACCCTCTGCGACTCTGAAATGCTCATAGATTCCAGCAACCACGAGCCCAGGACCGTGCTCGACGTTTTGCGTATCGTCGACGAGCAATTAGCGGGACTCCTGTGGCTGCTCAGGGGCTTATGTACCCCGCCCAGTCCGAGATGACACACGAATGCTACGTAATGATTACGCCGTTTATGCGTTGCAGTCGTCGGTCCTCGGAGCCGCCGGGTCAACGGTGAAGAAGACATGATGTTTGCCTGCTGACGACCTCGTGCATTCTATTATCCTGACTCGTACGATACTCGGCACCAGTCCCTCCCATTACGAATCCAGCCTGACACGCAGCTCAGGTTCACCAGGATAACCACTTATACCCCGCAGCGCTCGCGGCCCCCATGGCTTTCTTGAGCAAGGCGCGACGTCTCGTGTGGGGCGCGAGGCCCTCGACTCACGCGGAGAGAAGGTTGTTACTCAAGATAGATTGGTTCATTCTTTCTTATTGTTGTCTTATGGTATGTGTGAAACGATCTGAGATCGAAACGGTATTGATACTTCTCGTTCGAAAAGTATTTTACCAATTGCGAGTGCTACGACCTTATCACCTCAGACACTCATTGGCTTATCTCCCTCGACCATGCACAGACCTGGACCGTTCCAATATATCCAATGCATATGTCTCCGGTATGAAGGAAGAGCTCAAGATGGTTGGAACCGAGTTCAATGTCAGTCCACTTTCATTGCACTACATCCAAGTTCTCCACTGAGTTGACCTTGCAGAAAATCAATACCATCTTTACCTGTGGTTATATCGTCGGAATGATACCCAGTTCGTTAATCTGTGGCCCTCTCTGCACCAGTGCACCATGCCCTGACAGGCACCTGCCAGATAATCTCATGTTACAGGTCGTGCCCCCACGAATATGGTTTCCAAGCATGCAAGTTGTCTGGGGGGTGCTAACCTTCGGGTATGTGATTTCCTCAGCGTCTCCGCGTCGAGACGTACCCATCTCCCTTCACAGCACAAGTGCTGTCCACTCTGTAAGGCAGGTGAGCAGGGCATGGCGCTTCGCACCGCACACAAATCTAACGCGGTTTCTGCTTCAAACCAAGATCTACATCATTCGTTTCTTTCAAGGCATGGCGGAATCGTCAACGTTTGTCGGCACACATTACATTCTTGGATCGTACGTCTCTGGCTGCGCCGTTATCAAACTTTGTGGGCCTAATCAAGCCCCAAGATGGTACAGACCGGAAGAGCTTGGAAAGCGCTCAGGTATATTCACAAGTTCTGGGTTGATCGGAACATTGTAAGTCTTGTGTTGGAAGTGCTCGTCCGTTTTTTAAATTGTCCTGCCACCAGGTTTTCTGGTATCCTTCAAGCCGCAGTATACCAGTACGCAGGTCCAGTGCTTAGTGCGATGCCGTCCTCATCGTACTCTGGACAGACATCTCAATGGACATGCGGGGCGGAGTGGGTGGCGATGGCTGTGAGTCACTAGTCGAATTTCATGAACGAGCCTGACCCCCGACGTCCACCTTGACCCGTGGTTCCAGATTCATCATTGACGGTGTCATAACTCTGCCGATCGCTCTATATGGGTTTCTCATGTTTCCGGACTTGCCCGCGACCACAAAGGCCTTCTACCTCACGACTGAGGTGTGTTATGACGAACCCTGATGGATAGATGCGGGCATATAGCGGACCTTCGCATGCCTTACTCACCCCGTCCCACGTTCTAGGAACGAGGCCTGGCTTACGAGCGGCTCGAGAATGATGTTCAAGTCAAGCGCCGATCCCTTTCTTGGGATCTTGCGCGGCGTGTTCTCACGCGTTGGAGATGGTATGGATGCAGCCTGCTCGTTTGTGTCTTTCGGTATCTTCGACTCGTATCTCCGCCTCTGACCAAGCCATGTACCGCAGTTCGCTATCTCCGGAGAAACCGAAAGCTTTGGTTCCAACAATTTGATGGGACAATGGCTGAAGGCGATTGGCGGTTACAGTGTCGAGCAAATCGGTAGGTGCTCCGTCATCACCTTCCCTTGTAATCATAATCCGCTTCTAACTTGCCAAATATAGATTTTTATCCATCTGGCGTCACCGCCGTCGCAATCGCATCCACCCTCATATGTGCTACATGGACTGACTACACCACTAAACGATGGCCTGTGCTGGTCTACATGTGCGCGGCGACCATCACAGCTGCTATCTGTATCTTGGTGTGGAGCAGTCCAACGGGACTCAAGTTCTTTGCGTACTGTAAGACCGTTGACATCCCAATACTTCGAGATTTCCATCTTCTGATTATGAGCTTCCGCAGACATTGCAGGGGCTTCGTTCGCAGGCCAAGCAACGACATTCGCGTACGTCACCGCAATTGATGTCGTATCACGACGTCTGAGCTGACATTCAATCAAGGTGGGCAAACCAAATCTGCGCTGACGATGATCAAGAACGTGGAATCGTCTTGGCTTCAATGAAGTACGGATCTCTCCGTGCTCTTTATCTTCGTGTGTGACATCGCTCATCATCTACTGCTCTAGCATGTGGAATAATGTCATCAACGCTTGGTGGCCGCTGCTCTTTTACCGTGCCACCGACGCACCGCGATTTAAGAAGGGAATGATCGCTATGATTTGCGTGAGTGTGGCTACGCTGCTGGTAACATGGGTTGTTTGGTATCTGGAAAGGCGGGAGAGGAAAACTAAACCTCGAGAGCACATTTTGGAAAAGGAGAAGGCAGACTCGAAAAATTGATTTTTTTTTTCGCGCTATCTTAAGGATGCCGATGGTGCTCTGAACAGTGGGGTCGCCGTCGCACAGACAAGGAGCAAGGTGATTTGCAACAAGGCAGGATATATATAGCACTGAGTCAACATCTACAGATTACTCCCAGCTGTACTCGGGTAACATTAGAAAAAAGTCAGCTGACGGGAGAAAGAACTGCTCTGCAGATAAAGCCGCGCGACGGCGTGGCTAGGGTATACTTGATGACACTACTAAGGATAACATCGCACAGCGGGAATGGGAAACAGTCAGGTTACTCATTGGCAACCTAAGGGGTGCACATGTAAATTGTTAAGTTAGGCGTGACGAGAATAACGACGAACCTTCAGAATCCTGTTCTGAGACTGAGCGCGTTCGTCAGCAGTGTTCTCGGTCCGGTTGCTGGCCCCGAAAGTGGGCGGCAGGGGAGCGGGGGCAGGGGTAGGTGTACGACCCCAGTTGATGCCAGCGGGTTGAGCAGGAGGAGCTGGTCCTTTCTCTCCAGGTCCAAGCGCATAGCCCTGAGGGTTGGGACTGAGGGCTCGCGCAGGGGCTTGAGGAAGGGTGATGTTGTGTTCAGTACGACCTTGAATTCCGGTGTACTTAGTCCCGAAGGCATTGTACCCTGCATGCCCATGGCCGCTGCGGTCGTCGCTCGACCTGGGGCTGCCGAACCCCATGGACATCCGATCTTTCTCGTCGCCGTAGTGATGGGTTGAGTCCATGGTGGATGACGGATCGAAGGAGATCGCCTCTTTCAGGAGCCTGTTGTTTCGCTTGCGCCTGAGAGCGAAGGTGGCCATGGCAAGAATGACGAAGAGGGCAATGAGGCCGATGAGGGCGAAGACGACGCCAGACAGCACCTTGTTCTGAAGGAAGGACTTGGGCGGAGGGACGGAGCTTTGAGAGGCGGAGGGGGTCGCATCCAAGTAAGTCGTAAGTGTGTGCACCTGGCCGCCGGAAGTCGTCTCGTAGACGGAGGTGGGTGGCGGGGTAGGAGTTGGACTCGGGGTGCTGGAGCTGCTCGTGACCGAAGAGGACAACGAAGACGAAGACGTTCTAGTAGAAGATACAATGGAAGAGGAAGAAGAAGAAGTAGGACTGGTGAACTTTTCGTAAAAGCAAAGAGAGTCGCAAAAGAGACATCACATACGCGCTCGACGATCCTGGAGCAGAACTGGAATTCGCCATGGGTCAGTGATTATTGATACGCCATATCTCATGACTACGGAAAACTCACAGTGGGGGAAGTGGAATCAGACTCGTTATGTCAGGCAAGGGAAGGCCGAGAGGGTTGGACGTCGGGGCATCTTTGCCACTGGAGGGCGCGAGTTTCACTAGGGTGTCTTCCAGGCAAAAAGAGAATTGCTTACAGGCCCACATCCGACAGTACTATCACTCACGAATGTCAGTACCGCATCTCGAGAAGATGGCCAACACTCACCATTTGGTATGAGGCCTCGCCTGTCAGCGTGAAGCCTAGCGGGTCGAATCCGATGCATCGGTATACACACAGAAGCAAGAGGTTAAAGGAGCGTGGCGTGCTAAATGTAGCTCAAGTTTACAGAAACTTGAAGGACAGAAATTCTGTCCGTCAAGCAACGCTGGGATAGATATGGGTATCGATGAAAGAGGCGGGGAATAAAGGAATGCTCAAAGGCAGTGAACGGGTGGCATTGCACGGTGCTATTCCGCATTGTTCTCACTCCACCGCGAACAACGTGAACGGTGGGACGTGTGGAGCGCATCAAATATACCGAACGCGTGATCATCTTGTTGGCATCGCGATTGGAGCCTAACCTCCGAAGGCAAGCGCACATTCCGAGTATCATGAGGACTCAAATGCCCGAGTCTCCCTGGATGAAGGAGGGCGGTGCGACGAAAGCCGATCGGATGAAGGGAGGAAGTCGGATTGGGGATAATAGGAATTTCGCACGAAGATGTGAGTTTGGGATACAATAGAATTGTGGCCTAAAGTCCTCGAGTCCGGGGTGCGAACTCAAGCCGACTACTAGAGACATGTCTACGGAAAGTAGTAGCGAATGAATCGTAGTGTAACGAGAAGATGAAGATGTTTAGGGAGGTGGGTGGGAGAGAAAAACCGCGTGACGCAATTAAAGTGCTGCGAGCACTAGTGAGAGGGAGATGTTGTAGGTATTAAGGAATACGTACCTGCGAGCACTAGTGAGAGGGAGATGCCTCGCCACAGTGCTCGCAGGGGTGCTATATAGACGACGAACAAAGAAACTAGGTATGAAAGGTATGTAGATAAGATATGATCAGACGGTCGGATCGATCTCGGCATTGACCCCGGGCAAAGGGTCTTTGCCCGGATCAATCGTTATACAGCCGGTGCACGGAAGCGTTTAACAGCAAGGAGCGACGAAGAGGGCAAAGGCAGGATTGAGGACGTCCGCTGTCGTCCCGCGACGAAGAGCTTCTCCATTATTCGCGATTCATGAGGGGCTCATAAGTCGAACGGAGGAATTTGCAGAGCGTCAAGTCGACACCTCCCACGTACATACTCTTGACGACGGCGATGGTGGAAATCGCGACATATTTGGTCAAAAGTTCCGTAATAAACAATACCAAGAATACAGAAAGCAAGCACATCATTACACTGAGCAAGGTATCCCTAATAAAGAACTGTACATACGAGAGCAGCACTACGATTAGGATCGAGAAGATACCCCGTATGTCTCCCCAGCCTTGCGCTCCATGATCTCTCGGAGAGGCCCGAGGAGACGCGTGAAAGCGGGCGCGTCAAGCGCTGCGACCTTCAGCCGAGGCTGCATACTGCGGTTATCTCGCATGACTGCGCTGACGGTCGCGGCACGTGGGGCACGGCGCAACAGCGACAGTTCTGTGTATAATCATAAAAATCGCGCTCCTTGACCGCGGAGGGTAAGAGGGATGACTGACCTCCGAAGTAATCACCCTTGACAAGGTGCCCGACAGTGATTTCCTGCACATGCCCCTCCTCGCTTTGCTGCAACTTCGTCACAACAGCCTCACCTTCCTCGACGAAGAAGAACGTGTCGCCCATCTCGCCCTGCCGCACAACGGCCTCGCCATCATGGTATACTTTGCTAACCAGCGCATCCGCAATTTTGCTTCGCTCCGGGGCATCCAGCGAGGACAGCAGCGTTACGGTTGACAAGAACTGCTCATACATCGTCCTTCGCCGATGCGCCGCCTTGAGGATGATCGTGCGGAACGTTATCCGATCTAATGACCATAGCGTTGACGGCTCGATAGACAATACTGTCGCGGCGCGTGGGTGGCCGTACATGAGCGCGAGCTCGCCAAACGATGTGCCCGGCTTGCACTCTGCCACCTGCTTGCCAAACTCGGGATGATACCCAGGCTGGATAAACATGTCCTCGGTTTTCAAGGCAGTGGAGGACTGGCTGTCGGAAAACCACGTCGGCGGGAGCGGGTCGCCGCGGATGTAGCAATTCAGGAGGCCAGATTCCACAACGTAGAAGTAGTCGCCCACGTCTCCTTGTCGAATGACCACCTCGTTCCTTCCAACATTGAGTTCACGCATGGCGTTTAGCACGCCCGTCTCCTGCTCTTCATCGAGATCGCGGAATATGAAGTTGTTCGCGATGGACGCCTTAATGCGTCGGATCTGGTCGGGCGTCTTTGGATAGACCGGCAAAGGCTCATCGGTATTGCTATCCACAGCAATAGATTCAGCGGAAACAGATGTGCGGCGTGCAAATATCGCGGACGTCGGCGGGTGGAGATAATCTCCGGGGTTATGGGAGGTGGGTGTTGCGGGATCGAAGTTGGCGAACGGGTTGGCTGTGGTGAGGGGAGATGTGGGGGGCAGCTCGTGGCGATCGAAGTTGAAGGGCGCGGAAACATCGTCGTCCGATAGCAGCGCGTTCCCTGGGACGTTCAGCATGCCAAATGGACTCTCTGCGATGCTCTGGCGTATGGATGACCGCTGGCTGGAGTTCTTATAGAGATGGGACGACGACGCAGATTCGGTCTGATTCAATGGCGAGTCAAGATATATGTTACTGGGAAGGTCAACGGCGAACGAGCGACGCTGCGCAGCGTTCGCGAGCACATCACGCGTACGCGCTCGCTGTTCCTCTAGGCGAGATTGGAACCAATTCGCGCAGAATTGAAGAGCATCCTTCGGCTGGACGCGATGGACGTCTCGGGTCAGCTCCTTGACGAGGCTGTCGAACGTCGACATGGACGACGAGGACGATCGTGGGTGAGGGGCAAAGGTTGAATTTGTATTTGCAGCTGTCAACGGAACTATTTACGGGAAAGCATAAGGAGCCGCACGTGCTCCCGCCCATTGTACTTTCAAGTTCAACGCGTCCTCACAGTCAAAGGGCCGTTTCATCCTCAACAAAGCATCAACAGCGCCTGCGCAGGGCCTCCATGTCAAATATGTAAGGCGTCCGTCAGTCCAACATTCGTAATATATCTTGTAGTACATCATTACATTGGTGACTACCTACCTATCCAACAGGTCTAATCAGAATCGTCCACCCACTCAGCAGCAACTACGCGGACCATATACTCGCGGATCCATCCAGGTCGCCGATTGTACCGTTCACGAAGTTCATTACGAAGCCGCGCCCGGTTGTCATTTCCACCGTCGTTCTCGCTCTGCGTTTCAACTGGAGGTTCGGCATCTCGAATATGTGCTTCCGTCCTGATTCTCCCCTCCCTTTGCCTAAGAGCCACTCTCCTTCTATTCCAAACCGCCGGATGGATCGTGGTCAACAAGAGATGGAGTAACGTCCCGACCTTCTGTGAAAGACTAGGCTCCGGCGTGTTGGCTCCAGTTTCGTTGAGTATACGTTCCTCTGTCGCTATGTTCACATTGGCGAGAACGTCAAGAACGGCTCCTGCCTGGAGGTCGAACTGCGCAGCTGCGCCTCCCCCGGGTGGCTGCTGCGGCCGCGGAACTTCGACAGGCGGGTTCGGAGCGTCCTGGGCATTCTGCGGAGCCTGCTGAGCGGCACCCGCAGGCAGGAGCCCATTCTGTTGATTTTCAGCAGCTGCCACTCGCAAGCCACGTATGAGACCATTTCGAATGGGCCGCCAAATCTCGTACAACATCCAAGCGAGGATGAGGAGACCGAATATTGGCTTTCTCGCTGGGGCAACGAAGTACAGCAGTAGTAGAGTTCGGAAGAGCAGCATCGTGAGCGGTGCTAGGAGTGGCCGAAGGGGCATCTCGCGCAGTGCGGGTATGATCTGGTTTGGATTGGGGTTCTGGTTCTGGTTTTGTGCCACGCGCAACTGTGGTAAGCCGAGCTGTTGGAGCAGTTGGTTGACATTAGGTGGTATAGGTACGGACTGGGAAGGGCCGATGTGGGTGTAGGTCGTGTTGGTGACTGGTATCGATAGCAGCGTGAATGTGTAGGAGAGAACTTCCAGCGCGTGGAGCTGTAATGGCGTGGGTGTGGCAGCGGGGGTTGTGAGTGAAAGGTAGCTTTGGCCACTAGCATAGGTAGAGTTAGCATGATAACAGTTCGGGTAGAGAATAGGACACGGACTCGATGGTGACTTGTTCGTATTTGACGCCTCCCTCGGTGGCAGGCGGCGACTCCTCATCTAGGATTGTCGGCCAAGTCCAACCATGCCTTTCGACTGCCTGCACAGAGTGGGCACGCAATGCGGTCAGGTCTGTGTTGGGAGTCTGCACTGTCACATCGCGCGTCAACGCAGCCAGGGCAGCCTGGTGCTTGTACAAGACATATGCAAGGGGTTGTGGTGCGCTCGCCGCGGGAGGGGTGGCACGTGCGGCGGGACGCATTCGCGGTTGAGGGATGGGTTGCTGAGGCAGGTGGGGGATGTTGTGAGAAGAGGTGGGTACGGGTACGGGTTGCGGGATCTCCGGTGGAGATGATGACCAAGCGGAAGGATGGACGGCGAGATGAACGATGCGTGGCTCATCAGGAGACTGTGAAGCACGGTGAGCCAAACTGTGATGAAGTTAAACAGCACGAAAGGCTACAGACCTTCCAGAGCTCATCGACTTTCTCGTGGTCGACGAGATAACGGCCTCGCCAGATGATTCTCTGGCCCTCGACCCGCGGGCTTCCTATGCACGTATTGAAGATCTCCTGCTTGACATCTCTGATTGTACACGTCGAGGGCACCTTGACCGCGAATGAATGTGCATAGGCGGGCAGTTCGACGTGGAGCTCAACGAGCGACATGAAGGGTTGTGCATGGAATGAGTTCCACGTTGCCGCTAAGTCATATTACGTCACGTGATATCACGACATGAGCCCATTACTGTGGCGGAACGCTAAGTGTTACCCCCTCCCTTGAACTCTTGTGCGCCAGCTCAATCATCTCAATAACAGCTGTAGCTTCCTCCCATTTCACTGCTGGCTCTGCCTTGCCACGAATTGCTGCCCCCAAGTTCTTGAACAAGTCGATATACTGACCTGGTTCCGTCGATGGCCAGCTGAACACATCTCAGCGACTTGAGAAGCTTCGATGGTCCGAAGAACTTACATGGATTTTCTGACAGTGACATTGTCCGCTTCAATATTTTCCACCGTTCCCCAGATGGCCTCAGGCTCTTTGCCATAGGATTCCTCGAAGACAGCCTGCGGGGAGGGGATCACTTTGAGTTGATCCTCCTGAATATCCAGACCGTATTTCGTGTATGTTCCTTGCGTGCCGCGGACCACGTAACGAAGCTGCGGCGAGCGGACAGAGAGAATGTGGGCTCTTAGGATAGCAGTGAATGCGTAGGGCCGTGCGGGGCTCGCGGGGTAGTGGAAGTGGATGGTGAACTGTCAAGGTCAGCATACCAATGCATAGCCCATGCACGAGTAAGGCCTTACAGTGTCATCGACTTCAGGATTGCCCACTCCTCTGATATTTTGGACAAACGCAGTAAGTTTCTCGGGTCGTCCAAACAGCGTCAAGGCCTGGTCGATGAGATGAGCACCGAGGTCGTACGTTTGGCCTGCTGCCGGCAGCGGCTCATCCTTCCATGTGCCTTTCAAACCCTTGCGATAACGGTCAAAACTGAACCATTGTGAGATACGGGCGGCAAGGGTGATGAGGCATTTCCACTTACTGTGATTCAAACTCTAGAACGGTGCCTAAAGATTGAGGTGACGATTCAGGCAAGGCCAAAAGACGCTTGAGCGCCAGGAAATCAGAATCCCATCTGCGGTTCTGGAATCCGTAGAGGACCAGTCCTTTGGAGCGAGCAAGCTCTCCGAGCTCTCTGGCTTGTTCAGCGGTGGCAGTTACGGGTTTATCGACCAGCACTGCGGGCGGGCATGAACAGACAGATTTAGCAACGGAGGACGAAGCTCAACTCACCATGCTTTCCCGCTTCTAAAGCCGCCTTGGCAAAGGAATAATGTGTCGGATTCGGCGTGCCGATAACCACCAGTTCAATCTCCTGCTCTTTGAGAACCTGCTCCAGAGTCCGATAGATCTTGACTGCGACACCGAACCGATCGTGCAATTTCCCACCGCTAGATTGCGGATTCCGCTCCAGGACCGAATGCAAGGTGAAGACATCGGGGAGGGCGAGAATGAACGGGACGTGGAATGTTAGACCTGCGAGTCCGACGCCCAGGACACAGGTATTTATGGGCTTTGACATGGTAGGAAGTAGGAGAAATGATGGTTTGTGCTTGAAGCGATCTTGGGAATATATACAGTATAAGTAGTGTGGGTCTTCGAGAAAATCCGGTGGCGGCGAAGGGGCGACAGCTCTTGAGGAGTACAATTGGTGACCTCTAGATGACTAGATCTGTCGACAGGATCTGAGCAGAGATCTGAAAAGATAGCGGACGCGGAGCGGAGTCACCGGACCGATACTGTTCCGTCACGCCACGTGCGCTGGTCACGTTGTCGTGTTGAGGTCGCGCTTGACCAACTCTTTCGATTCACCTGTTCTTGATCTTCATACGCGACACCCTGCTCCTCATTTCTTTTCCTCCCTTCACCCTCCTTCTCTAACGCAGCTGAGGGCCTGAAAATAATGTCGGACATCTACGCATCGCTCGAGGTTTCTCCAAAAAAGAAACGGTGCCCACCCATCGACGACGACACTATTTTCACGCCCAAGAAGCTGCGAACTGCGTGCGTCTGTTCGCGGTACTGTGATTGAATGCTTGAGCTGAGCACCTGACTACCGTATTCGCAGGCCACCTACTCCGCCCCCGACTTCTTCACGCCGCGCCAAAGGAAGGACTGAGCTTCCAGACCACCTCACGCGCCTTTATAACATACAAACCGCCCTCCAGCACGCTCTATCACATGCATTGGCAACATGCGCCGTATCGCCCACCTCGGACACCGGAATAGTGCGCAACGTACTCAACCACTTGTCATTGACGACCTATACTGGCCTGACTTCCAAATTCGAAGTCGATGACCTCAGCAGGCTTTGCTGGATCTGGGAGTGGGACGCCAAATCATTGCCCTCCGACAAGAAGAAAGACGTCGCTACTACGGATGAAGAGGAGAATCCTTTCCTGGTCAGTCCGCCCTCCCCAGGCGTGTCCGCGTCCGGCGAATGGACTCGCGGAGGGATGGGCCTCGTGCTTAGCCCCACGACACATCACTCGAAGCGCGACGGAAAACGCGTACCTGCTTATGGGGTTGGGATAGAAGTCGAGATGGACGTTGACAAGGATATGGGAGGCGGGATGGCAGCTGTTGCGCGCTGGACCGCCGCTGCGGAGACTCGCCGGTCAGAATTCCATGATAAGCTGAAGCGATGGACGCGGGTACGTGTTTTTCTCCCTTTCACGCCATGTTATTGTCCGCTAACGCGTCGCCTTGTTCCAGCTTCACTCTAACGCCCCCTCTGTACCTCCAATTCCACTTGCGGGTCTGCCTGAGCTAGCCTTGCCGACCAAAATCTCAGCCCTCACTCGTACCTTGGCCTCTGCATCGCCCAAAGGGGCGATTTCCTCCCTTTCTTTGCCGGGGCTGCCATCTTCCCCGTCCAGGTCTCCCACGAAATCACCTTCCAAACGTGCTCTTCGGGACTTTGCTGTTCCCTTTCCCATTACGTCTGCTTCCAAATCGCCCACCAAGAGTTCTGTGCTGTTTCCGCAAACGCCATCTCGCCGTGACAAAGTTACAGATTTGTTTTCTCCCCGCACCCCTGCTACATCTATAACCTCCGAATCTGCGTTTAATCCCTCGACCCCAGTCCACCAGAAAGGTGACAAAGCCCCAACTGTACCACAGACACCCACCAGCTCTCGTCGCCAGGCGCTCTACGAGCGTGTTCGCCAAAAATCTTTGTCCGCGTCCCCTACCAAATCTGCCAGCAGCGCGGCGAAAAGCGGTAAGCTCACCAGAGACCAAATGATGAAGATGGGACAGGACGAACTGAGGCGACGTTGCCTGCTCGGCCGTCTCGGCGGTGTGGCTGAGAGTGTCTGGATGTACGTTCGTCTCTCCTTGGTCATGAGGACAACTTATATTCAAAAACTTTGAAAGGTTATTCTCGACGCCCGCCACAGGGTCCTCCGCGACACCTTCCGCGCGAAAACGTCGAGCGCTGCCGACCTCACAAGTAGCCACGGCAGTGATCAAATCGTCGCCTGTGCCTATCTCAGCAGCAGAGGCAAACGAGTCACTCTCGATGTTGGCCAAGCTCTGTCCTTTCTTTATCAAGGAGCTCAACATCGCTGGAGAGGAGTGGCTCGAGATGCCCGCTTCCAACCCTGCTTCGACAGGGGGTAACGTGGAAGGTAGTCCCAGCAAGAAGCCTGCAGCACCTCCAAGTCCTGGTCCTGCCATCAAAGGAAAACACGAAAGCGCCGAAGAACTTGTCACGCGAAGCCCCAGGAGGGTTAAACGAGAAGGCGGTGGCCTTAGGGAGGTCAGGGAGATTATTCGGAGGGAGCTGGAACTCTCAGATTAAGGGTGTCTACTGCTCTATTTACATGCGTATTACTTTCTTCGTACTATGTGCTCGATTGATATCCTGTATCTGCTCGATTTGTGCAAATGAAAATTGTCCGAGTGTTACCATGCATTTCTCGCTTCCCTTCTAGGTGTCGAGTAGTGAAGAAGATTCCATACCGAAGACTTCGTTCCATATTTCGTCCAGGTGGAAAAACGCGGAGGCGTGGCTTCCTGGTATATTTTTGAGTTGCGCAGACTTGTAAGTGCTGGCCAGCCACTGCGCCATCGCGACCGGGGCCATGTAATCATTTTTAGAGGAGACAACAAGCACGGGACAGTCACTCTCGATGTTGGCCGGGCAGAACTGTCCCCAGCCCGAATGGTATATGGCCGGGATGTCTAGAAAGCCGCGCCAGCTGTGTGCCACGCTCCGGAACGCGTTCCGCCCAACCTCGCGCTCAAACTGACCTTCGTCCACCGCGTGCTCCTCCCGCCACTGCACGAAGAGATCGCGCTCCTCCTCGTCTATCGCCGCGCCCATGTTGTTGCGCATGAAGGTCTCCGCCGCCTCCTCTGACGTAAATTGGCCCGCGATGAGCATGCGGACGACGTGCATGACGAGGTTGAAAGGCATGTAACGCGCCGGCGGGCCGGTCATCAGGTATCCCGGCCATGTCATGGTACGCCCGTACTCGGCGTGGCAGTGCGGGGGCGAGTGCGGCGCGAGGAGGACAAGGGCCGCGAGCTGCTGGCCGAGCGGGAACTGGTGGTGCGGGAGGCCGTAGAGCATTTGCGCGGCGACGGTGCCGAAGGCGTGCGCGCAGAGGTACAGGCGCAGCTTGTGTGCGGTGTGCGGGTGCAGATGGGTGATGAGCGCTGTGATGTCTGCGGCGAGGGTGGCTGCGTAGGCGCAGCGGGAGGGCACGGGGGAGGAGCGGCCCCAGCCTGGGAGGGAGGGCGCGACGAAGTGCACGTTCCGGTCGAGGAGGACATGCGGTGGGCGCGATGCGTCGCCTACACTGAAGGCGCCGTGGAGGTAGAGGACGAGTGAAGAACTGGAGGTATTACCATTGTCCGCGTATGCAAGAGTGCGGCCATCTGACAGCGTGAGTGTCTTATCTTCGACGTGTAGCATGGGTGCAGGAAGCACCTCAGCAAGTGAGCGCACACTGGGGCAGCTGCGGGAAGGTGCAACAAGGCCACGCAAGCAAGTTGGTCTATATAGGTGGGCGTCTGGGAAGAGCAGCGGCAGTCACGCCACAGCAGGCGTTACCTTACTGGGATCCAGACCCGAAAGGGCTGAAAGGGCCTTCCCTGAGAGCCCTAGAAATGGAAGCAGATCGTGATGCCGTGTAAGACATCATCACCGTGCACATACGTGGTGACTCGTCCCACAACATTCTGGAAACGTTCGTCCACGTCTAGGCCTAGAGACGCAAGGAAGCCAGCACCTGGACAGATGGCATTCGAAACTACATCAGTTCCGCGAGACGTCAGACGCGTTCAATCAGTGACATTGTGAAAGGGGACCCAGGCGAACCAGGAGGCCTTTGAAATCCTACAAGGGCGGTGGGTAAGCGGTGACTGGCGGGTATAATTGTACAGGGCGTCGGGAATCATGTCGTATGCGTATAGTGGAACATGCTTTTCTCATCCCTGAACCCCATCCAGGAACTCATCGAAAATCTTATCTTGGTAGAACAACGAGGAGATATGGCCGCCGGTGAGGGTCTGCAATTTGGCATTCTCGTACTGGGTAGCCAGCCACTTGGCCATCGCATTGGGGGCCATGGTATCCGCCGTGGACGTGACGATGAAAATTGGACGCTTGGTGTGGTCCGTGTCCAAAGTGTCGGGACGGAAGCCCCAGTCGGAATGGAGGATATCCGAGACCGCCATGAACCCCGCCCACGTCTTCGCCACACTCTTCACCACGTTCCCCGCCATGCTCTGCACTACCTCGTCCTCCGTGCGGCTCTTCCCTTCTCTCCACCGCCTGAACGCCGCCTGCTCCTCCTCGGCCATCTTGTCAAACAGCTCCTCGCGGATAAACGTCTCCGCGCTCGCCTGTGTCTTCACCTTGCTCCTGACCACCTTGGCGATAAGGCGTTGAGTGAGGTGGAAGGGAATCCACTGCGAGGGCGGCCCAACTGAGATATAATTCGGCAACGTCATGGTCTTGGTGTATTCTGTGTGATGGCGGAACGGGGAGAACGGCGCGAGGAGGAGACAGCCTGCGACGCGCCGCCCGAGAGGGAAGATGTCAAAGGGCGCGCCGTAGAGCATCTGTGCGGGGACGGTGCCAAAGGACCCGCCAGCAACGTACAGCGTGAGCTTGCTATCTTCCCCGTCTGGGTAGAGGTGCTTGAGTAGCGCTGTGATGTCCTCTGCGAGCGCGACGTGGTACGGTTTCGACGCTGGAATTGGTGACGAGTTACCCCATCCTGGGAGGGTGGGTGCGAGGAAGCTGATGTTCTTCGCTGCGAGAACGGGAGACGAATTCGAGGCATCGCCGACGCCAAAGACGCCGTGGAAGAAGATGAGGACGGTGGTGCTGGAAGCGTTCCCGCTCTGGGCGTATGCTATCTTCCTGCCCCCAGCAAGCTCCAGAAGCTGTTCTTCACCCATGTTGTTTGATAAGCTTGAGTCAGAATGACTGGCATTATAAACGTTTCGAAAGCACCCGACGAGGACGCGCGCAGCTGGGGCAGCCTGCGGCCCTGCTACTGATGTTCAATTACCGAGTTACACGCTTCATACAAGGTTGTGCTTCGATGGTATACTGCGACTCCCGCAGTCGAATTCACGACGCTGCGGATGCGCTCTTATCCCCATCCACTCTCTGCCTGGTCTCGTTCTCGAACTCAACACAATCCACGACCCTGCCCTCTCTCCGACTCGTCTCCGCCGCGAACACCGTCAAATGGCTCTTCAGCACCTCGCTGACATCTGTCCCGAGTACCTCCTGCCTCCCCGTCGCCACCGCCTGCACGAATGCCCTGATGAGTCCCATATCCCCTCCGCCGTGACCTCCACCCTCGTTCCTCGGGTAGTGCTTGGTGGTATTACGCGTGCGGAAGTCCGTGACCGTGAACATGTTCATATCGCCCACGATCTCTCCGTGCGTGAAGTGCAAGCGCGTCTGGCGGTCGCATATGAGGGACGTGTACGCGACCATCGTGAAGGACGCGGTGCTGCCGTCCGAGAACTCGAGGTTCACGACTTGATGGTCGCACACGTCGTTGTCGCTTTCGTAGACGCATTGGCCGTAGGGCCCCGTCTTCAGCGCTTGGGTGACGTTCTCGATGTCGGGAACGCCGTCCACCAGGGGTGAAACCGGCCACCCTTTGTGTCCCTTTGATACGGGGTCAAGGTAGACTGGGAGAGCATAGGCATCGTAAGAACAGATGCAGGATTCGTGTAGGCAAAGAGAGTACTGACTCTTCTTGGCGCTGTATGGACATTCCTTCTCCGCGGCACAATCTAGACAGCGCGTTGCTGAGCCTGCCACGGCCGGTTTGCCGGACTGGCGGAAGTGCTGCAGAGACCCAAAGGATGACACGCGTGAAGGAGTGCGAGGGGAGAACCAGTGGCAGAGGATGTCAATATCACTAGGCAACATGGTCAGCGTCATGGATTAGGTATCTGGCGACGCGGACGTACTGGCAGGATTTAGTCATGAGAGAGAAAGAGCTCTTGGCTTCGTTGGACCAGTTACCGCGCACGTAGGAGTGGGCGAAATGATAATAGCCTACAGGCTCAATCTGCACAATGTTCACCAGGTCGCCAAGAGCCCGCGAGCGAACGATGTCGGTAATCTCTTGGCTGTATGGCGAGTATCGCATGACTGGGGAGCGCGAATAAGAATCACATCGAGCGTGGGGGACACTGGGCGTACCATGTCCCATTCCAAATATCGTCCCGGCTTTCTTGATCGCCGCCTCCATCTTGATACAGTCCTCCAAGGTGGTCGCCATAGGCTTCTCGCATAGGATATGGTAGCCCTGCTCCGCAAACGCGAGGGCCACCTCGAGATGCATATTGTCCTGCACAGCGATCAGCACCGCGTCGGCAAGGCGTTTGCCAACGGTGCTGATGGTCTCTGCGGAGGCTGCGTGCAGGTCCTGCCATGTATCGAAAACGAGGGTCTTGTCGACGTTGTGCAGCTTGGCGAAGGAGGCTTGAGTCTTGGGACGGGGCTCGGCGATGGCGACGACCTTGAGGTACTCAGGGCTTTCAAGGGCGTACGCAGTATACGACTTGGTTTACTGTATGCGTCAGCGATACGGCTCTTGGCGAAGTGACGGACCTACATACCCTTCCGCGCTGTCCGCAGCCCACGACAGCAAGTGTTACTGGTTGGGTGGGAGGTGGGAAGCTGTCCTTGTTCATTGCGGAGGCTGGGGGATCCTTGGATTTGGATGTCTTGCGCCAGATGGCCTTTGTACTAGAAAGAAGAGAGGTCACTGACATGGGAGTGATATATAGCCGCGACCATATGCAACAGGGGTTGTTGGGGTCATGGGATGAACGGGGTTCGGACTGCGGCCGTCGCCACCGCCGTCCATGCCACGCATCCTGCCACGGCTGCTCGCTCAGATCGAGCGCACTGCAGAACAGCAGTCGTCGTGGACCCCGTTCGTGCTGCCGCGTCGACGTCCGAAGTCTTTGCACAAGCCCGTTCCACCGCGCCCGTCGTTCCACCCAGTCCATTATGCCAAATCCATTCTTCTTGGTTCGCCAGGCACGAACCCCATCACCTCCTCGCGCGTCTATCTCCGTCACAAGTCTCTCCCTCCTCGCCCGCGGCTCTCTAGACGCGTCAAGACGAGAAAGGATTGCCATGATCATCCGAGAGCCATGACCGAGCAGGAGCGGCAGTGGTGGTCCAGCCCATACCGTACGCGTCTCTCGTTCTCTACATCTGCCGTGCTGACCACCATTCTAGTCCGCATGCTGGCATCTCCCATACGACAATGCGTGGCGACTGAACGTTTCATGCCCAACGGTACCCTCCTTCCTCTGCCTACTGCCCAGTTTCCTGACCCTTTACAGATTTCTTGATTCGTCTGGCTCATATGCACCTCCCCGCCTCTCTACTCCCGGCAGGCGAGCGGACTAGTACCCCAGCACAAGTGGTCCTACCCGATGGCTTGCAGCACTCAAAGTTCACCGTCCGCAAGTCAGACAAAGCAAACTACATCCTCTGCAACAGGGCCGCGCTTACCATCCTCACGGAATACCGCGCGAAACGCCTGTCCCCGACCGGCGCATCCATTCACCCGCACCTCGCCGACCAAATCGCCCACCTCCTTCGCCTGCGCGTCCTCCAGGAACTCGAGCTCCTCGCCGACCAGCTGCAGGCCGACCTCGACCGTCCAGGGAGACGGCCAAAGTACAAGTCCCGCATCATCCGCCGCCTCACGCGCGACGAGTGGGACGCACTCCGCAGTGACGGCACCATCCCCTACCCCGGCGCCATCGCCGTCCTGGTAGTACCCCCGCTCCAAAAGGATCCGATCACGAAACAGCGGCCAGAGCCGTCCATGTCTGCCGCGCCGCCCAAGCCAGAGGACGTGACCACTCCTAAATCGGCAATACCGATGTGCACACTCCATCCCGTGGCCCCAGCAGCATGGGACCCTGCCTTGGGAGACGGTATACTCCCGGAGGAACGCGTCCCGTTGTACAACGGCGTCGCGCTGTTCCCGGCGCGATCCCAGCGCGCCGCCCTACATGCGCTGCTGACGCGGCTGCTTGGAATCGAGCGTCGGTCGCGGCATGCTGGTGCGGAGCCGGCGCAATGCGCGCGTGCGAGCCATGCATTCCTGCTCTGTTCTGATACTGAGTCGGTCCTGCGAGGGGACGTGGCGGCGGTGGCGATTGCGCTGTGGAGGGTCAGGATGTTTGAGGATACAGGTGAGGACGTGGCCTCGCAGAGAACGGCGGGTTGGGAACGGACACGTCGGTAAAATCGACTTCTGGTTTTTCGATGTGCATAGTGTACGATAATGTTTAATTCATGCATATCGGCCTTGGAGGGATGGTACGAGACTAGTGTATGCATTGTAATCGATGCTCCGCTCTCTACTATACATGGTCGCTGTTTATCACGCCTCGACAGCCATCGGCACCAGTCCTATCCCCGCCTCCCCGACAGGTTGCTTCTTTGGCACGGCTTCGCCGAGGACCTCGCGTCCCTCCCAGAACCTCGGGAGCTCATCGCCGGGAACGAAGAGCCGCTCCACCTTTTCCTCCGTGATCACGCACATCCGGATGACACCTCCTGATGACCCGTCGCGCGACATGGCAAGCGCCAGGGCTACCGTGGGGTACTCGGTAAGCTCGTCGCTCAAGTAATCAGAGAAATTCGAGACGTACTGTTCTTGACGAAGTTGATACACTCGTCACGTCCCCAGCCGTCTCTGTATGTCGCGTCGCAGTAACCGTACACATACGTCGACCCGGATCCTGCAGTTAATGAATGCTCAAGAAGTCTTCAAGACGAACGAAGGGGAGGCATACCGCCGATCGCCCAAGGTTGGCGGAAGAGACCGCCACCGAGCGGAATGTTGTAGACGCTAGGTCCGACTTCCTTGTCCCATCCAGCGACGATAATCCCCGCGGTCAGCTGGTCTTTGTTCTCGTAGCATAGTTTCTGGAAGACGGAAGCCGCGTGGTGCACCGTAGGCGGTTCGCCGGCCGTTTGACTTTCGCAAGGTTTATCAGCCGTGCCTAGCTGTACCGAATGAATAGACACACACACCTGTACATCTGGAGAGCATAGTGCACAATGTCCGCCACGGCCTGGGTGTCGGCTGCCGAGCCTGAACGGCAGCAGTAGATGCGGTCGTGCACGTACGTCAGTTTGTCGGTCACTCGATTTGCCTGTGGGATCGTTCAGAGACGGTGCGGGACAAAAGGATATTGAAGGCAGGGACCCACGATGTAGCTTCCTGTTGTAGTGCGACTGTCTGCGCCGATGACCACTCCGCCCTCGAATTGCACGGCCATAATTGAGGTCTGAGATCTAAGTAAGCAGGATATACCGCGGACACTCATGCTCATACGCACACCGAGATTGACCTCGCCGGTCTTCAGCCTGTTGATGTCGACGTGGTCCATGGTGCGAGCGGGAGTGGATGAAGGAGAGATCGAAGAGTTGGCCAAGTTTGGATTGCGCTGACGCGTCTTTGGACCGCGCGTCGTCTCTCCAACTCTGATCGCACTCTCTGCCATGGCCGCTCACCAACTCAAGTCCCTCTATGAAGACCTACAACGCTCCTTCAATGGCGGCCCCTCGGATCTCAAGCGATGCGGGACACTACTTGCTCAACTCAAGGTTCTGGTCAATGCATATCCCGTTTCCGAGCACTAATGCAGTCATTGCCCTACAGATGGGACTAATTGAAACGGGGCTGCTCCCTCCCCGGGGAGAGCACAATCTCGATGACCTCGTCGTTGCCCGTCTGTGATGCCTTCTACCAGCTAGATTTTCATCCTTATACAAGCATTCCCAGGTGACATCCTCGAAATCGGCGCGTTCTGGAGCATCCGAACACAGGACGTCCCTTCCTTCGACCGCTACTTCTCCCAGCTCCAAAACTTCTACACCGACTACAGGTTCGTCCCTACCCCCTTCTTTATCCTCGCACGCACTCACTTCCCGCCCGCACACTGCAGCTCCATCCTCCCGCCTTCAAAGCGTGAATACCCAATACGTGGGCTCAACCTCATCCGCCTGCTCACACAGAACCGCATCGCGGACTTCCACACCACCCTCGAGAGCCTCCCGCTCCCGGCAGACGCCATCGCGGACAACCCATACCTCGCGCACCCTGTCAACCTCGAGCGCTGGCTCATGGAGGGCAGCTACAGCAAGGTGTGGAACGCGCGCGAGGAGGCGCCCGCGGAGGAGTACAAATTCTTTGTGGATAGCTTGATGGGCACAATCAGGTATACCTGTCGTTCTTTTTGGGTCTTCTGTGAATCGTATCAAGAGCTGACCGAGTGGATGTTGCAGAAATGAGATCGCGAGCTGCGAGGAAGCGGCGTATGAGAGCTTGCCGCTGAAGGATGCCGCGACGCTATTGTTCTTCCCGAAACAGTCTGAGCTTCTGAACTTTGCGCAGCAGGTACATCGTCTCTCCATTATTTCACTTCATTTGTGACTGACTGAATGCTTGTAGCGGGGCTGGCAGGTCAATCCTACCGCAGGAACGGTTACCTTTGTGAAAAAAGGCGAAGAGAAGATAGAGATACCAAAGGAAAAGCTCATCGCTGCCAATCTAGCATACGCTCGGGAACTAGAGCAGATCGTGTAATGTACCATATAGACTTAATCTTTTTTTCTTGGGGTGCCCTGGACTGGTTGTGGATTTTAATTCTGTACATTACAATTCCCAGAAAGACAGATGATGAGGCCTAGAGGTAGGAGTGGTAAGTGTCTACTCGAAGGTCTCTAGGGCGGCTTTGGCTGCCTGTTCCGCCGCTGTTTGCAGGTCTTTCGGCACAGGAAGGTGGATGCCGTTGGTCTCATCGCCGACCCATGACATCTCGAGCTCGAACTCCTTCTCCTTCGCATCCTCGTGTACGAGATAGATGCTGAAATTACACGATGAGCGATAGGCTACGGCAAGGAGAGCACGACGCACATTCGCGCAGCCTCCTTAACTGCTTCCCGCGTCGTCAATTCGGAAAGCTTGAGCTTTTCTAGCTCTGTCTTGGCTAGCTGGCGACCTTTACCAACGGCAGCACCATGGTAACCCTGGCGCCACAGCATCAGTGATGTTTCAATTGAATGAGCTTCGAGAAACCTACATGGAAGACGCCACTGGGCTCCACGACATAGAGGGCAGGACCGGTCTTGTCCACTGCACCGAGGATGGTGCTGATACCGAATGGCCGGACTGATGAGTAGAGGGTGTAGGCTTGAACATAGAGACCCAGGCGATCAGCGATTTGCTATAAAGCTCGTTTAGAGACGAGGTGAAGGAGGGTACAGGCGAAGGCGTCAACCTTTAATGGTGGAGGTTGGCGGTACTGGTCGCGGAAGCTGGCTGCTTCGTCCCGTGCGCGGTTGGCTAGGTGCCGACCGTCAGCAAGGAGACCTGCTGTTGCCTGCGAAAACGGTTCATTACGATAGATCCGTGGAGGTTGGATGTAACTCACCAGCCCGATATGTCTATCTACAGTCTGGATTCTCCGATTCACACCTGGAACCAGGAGTTTCGAGTGCACGAGCTTCTCCACTGCTAGGACGACGCCATCCTTCACCCGAAGACCGATGGCAGTACTGCAAAAAACGGCGAATTCAGCCATACTAAACAATGAAGCAGATAGTAGAGGTATACCCAGAGTTCTCGACTGCTTTATTAGCATACTCGACCTTGAAGCGTAGATCAATCGGCTGGGCGGCAAGATAGCGAAGTAAACGAACCTGGAAGATACGTCCGTCCGGCGAATATGTGCTAGCGGAGAGATCGTATCCTGTTCCAATGGAGGTCATGGCGGAGAGTGTTGGTTTGGAGGAGGACGCGCAAGCAGCGGAGACGCGTCAGTCGACCGTGGGAATATCCTGATCAAGTCGCGTCGCCCGAATTGTACATCCACCATTCACTCAGACTAGTACTGCATACATGGACCCCGACAACGACTGGAGCGACGTACTCAGCGGTCACCCCATATTCTCCCTCCCAGAAGTCTTTACCGGCCCCTCGCCTCGCGCGGAGGTGTCGCTCGAGCTCTCGTCAAACACCTTGCCCAGTTTTACGCAACTTGATCCCACAGAGGATGGCCCAGCACCATCGGGGCGGCGGCAGGTCATGGTGTTGAAGGACGCCGACCTAATTGTGGCCGCTGGAAGGGAAATTCGAATGACCTCCTTGGGGGACGCGAAGCTCAGCCGAAGTACGCGAAAGACATACAAGGTATGTTGCGTTCCTTGAGTGACTTACTCATCCGGGCTAAGAAAGCGAATAGACCCTGCACACGCCCAACATCCAGTTTGAGATACACCAGATATCTCTTAACCCAAGCGGTAAACTCCTTGCTGTCGCTGGCGCGTTCCAGGTCGCGGTGATTGTCCTGCCTCGGCCTGGGTTCGCGAGGCTTGTCCCCGACACGATAGATTGCAAGTATGCGTTCCATCCTTTCCGCCTTCCAGGAAACAATATCTTACTCTCTCTCCGGATAGGTCCGTGCAAGTAGGACAATTCTACCATGCGTCGAACGCTGCGGCACCTATTGCTAAAATTGAATGGCATCCCTGGGGAGAAGCCGGTTCTACACTCATGGTGATGACTACAGATGGGAAGTTGCGGTATGTACCCAAGTCTAGTTTTATATCCTCTTCTCATGAGCACATAGAGAATACGACATATCCGTCGACACCGAGGAGCCTCAACAAGTCCTGGCCTTCATACCAGAAAAGAAGGCAAACTCGTTCCTCGCAGCAGACGCCTCCGAAAGAGAAGTCGCGTCTTTTACTTTGGGCAAGGGCAGAGCGGATTGGGGTCCGCTTACCATCTATGCTGTGACGAAATCTGGCGACGTCTACGCAATATGCCCTTACATGCCACAGAATGCGTGAGCCGTCGTCTTGCTCGGTAAGGACCCCTGCTGAAATCTCATCCTCTTTCAGTTCGATTCCCTCGTCATATA
Source organism: Lyophyllum shimeji (assembly GCA_026008595.1). Lineage (NCBI taxonomy): Eukaryota > Fungi > Basidiomycota > Agaricomycetes > Agaricales > Lyophyllaceae > Lyophyllum > Lyophyllum shimeji. The sequence continues at coordinate 1,292,224 of BRPK01000001.1, read as the reverse complement.
TACATTCTCTTGAATGCTTCATCTCTGCGAAGCAAGAATTCCTCGCGCAAGGGACTTCAGCAGCGGCCAAAAATCTCTCCACCCTCTATGACTACCAACGCAAATACGTTTCCGCACTCCTAAAGCAGCTCCCTCCTGGCACGGTGTTCCCCGCGGCTTCACGACCTATTCTCATACACCCGCCTACGACGATCAAGGCTCCCCCGGCAAGACAAGGGCCATTCCTGCTCCAGCCGTCTCCCAGGACGCTAGAGGGTAGCGAGGGAGGTGATGCGACGGATATGTCGTACCTCGCCTTCGATCCAGAAGATGACGGAGGGGAGGGCGATGGTGGAGAAACCGAGCATCTAGGTGTCGTAATGATCGCTTTCCAGGACGGAAAGGTGGACGTCTGCCTCGATGTTGAGAAAGTCGAAGCTAGGTGGGATGTGAAGGTCTGTTTCTGTTTCTCCTCGCTACCTCTCGATAATCAAGCGAAAGGGATAGGCGACCAATCGCGATCTTCCTATGCTGGCGGTGTACGAAACGATTGACTTGGGCCTCGTCTCGACTCTGAGCGAAATCACAGCGTCAGAAGAAGAACCTTCTCCTCTCGACCTGCTGCAAGCCAATCATCCAGCATTTCTAACGGATCCAATACACGCCGATGCAATATATGTCTATCACGCATTTGGCGTACATGCCCTGAACATTAGCCCCGTATTGCAAAGCCTTGCGATAGCGCTTCGCACGGACGATGAATCCGGTGGGATGTCGCTTGATTCAGCCTTGCAGCAGTCCGCGGGGACCACCGTCCAGCCTATCTTGACCACGTTGTCGGTCGAACGGAAGTTCGTGTCGCCTTCGGATCCGCTATCTCGCGTAGAGACTGACACTCTTGCTCTGACAGATGCTCAAACCCCGTCATTGGCGTAGCGATTCCAAACGATGTCTATCTGACGTACAGCATCTTCATCCTCACTTCCGCCATGCGAATTATTTCGTTCCCGCTCAGCCTTCGGACTGAACCCGCTCGCCCTCCTCCCACACAAGTACTTCCCCCTGCCAAGGACAGCGCACAAATAAGCCAGAAAAGTTACTGGCTGACGCCGCCCGAAGGACCCCCGGCTTACGTCTCACTACTCCAGAATAATCCGTACATTCCAGGCCCAGCATCATCCCGCCCATCAGGCCTCCCGAAACTTCCTCAGTTATCCCTCCCTCAGTCAACCAAGGGGACTGAGTTTATGCTGACTCCGGACACCCTACGGTACCTTGGGACCACAGGGAGGGAGCTCGCGGCTCAGTGCACGGACATCAGACTGGCCGTGAAGGCTGCCGACGAGCGGGTGATGCTGCAACAGGAGGAGTTGACTCGTATGGCAAGCAAATGCCGTGAGATGCAGACGCTTGTCGAGCAGCTGAAGGGCCCCAAACGAGAGGCGAGCGAGGCAAGGTTCAAAAATATTCAAGCGGAACAGAAGGCTTTGCTGGGAAGGATGGATCGTCTGCTACAAAGCCTGATGGAACGTGCTTCTCCTGAGCTGAGCGAGCATGAAACGAAGTGGTTTGAAGAGCTCAAGCGGATGAAAGGAGAGATTACAGGCATCAGCAAGTACGATGAAGGGTCGTTGGTCGCACGCACTCGCCTGGTACGCCATCCCGTTATCAAAGTTACAACTACCGTTTCTCATACTGACTTTCGTGGCCCAGCTGGAAAGAGAGTATGCGCGGCTGATGCCAGCTTTGAAAGAGCTCACCGAGAAAGAAAAACGAAGAAAAGAGAAGCTCGCTGAGAGTACTCAGGGGCTGGGCTTTTCGCAAGCTTTTGAATTTGGGGAGCGGTCGAATCTCGAGTGCGTAGCTATCTGCCCACTTGTACCTTGCTCGCCGGCCCGCTCATTCTTATCATCTGTAGGCGGCTGCGTATTGCCGAAGTGGAGCAACAGATTTCAGACCTTGCGGCAAAAATGGACGTTGCTTTGGGTCGGCCACCGTCTGCGCAATAGGAGATTGGAACGGTTGTTCATTGCGTCTTACATGAGAGTCACTTGCGCGTGAGGACCAAGAATCAGGCAAGGTTTCGACGTGACGAGGTCCTGCTTCGATTCACTCGCCATCTGTGGTGCATCCTGCAGCGCTGAATTCGCATCCTTCGGTATCCCCTTCGGTGCCCTTCTAGCCCTCATCGAATTGCCGCGTCTTTTGCTCCGAGCAAGTATGTACATGCGTCCAGCGAGTAAGCTGCAAGCATTTGCAATGAATCGGCATCTCGACTCGTCGTAGGAATAATAATACATGAATAGCTCGAGCAAATTGGCCGTCGTCATCGTGACATAGACACCGCGTTGAGTTCGATGGCCGGCTAGTGTCGTTCCCCAGGCGCGTGCAGGAGGCGTCGAAAGTCATAGGATCGCATCGTCTCAGTATAAGTAACGGACTGACAAAAACGTTATGTGCGAACATAAGATGAAGAAAGGGCGCTTACATTCGGGATTTTCCTTGTCCGTGAGGTCATCAAAGGCATGTTTGTGGGCAAGGTTTTCATCCTGAAATGCTTGTGAGCAAGGAACCTCTTGAGAACGAACTTCACGTACAGTAACTTCGCCAGTCACCGCAGCGGCCGGCAAAGACTGCGCGCGGCGTTTAAGCACGTTCTGGCGCATGAGATGGACGCGGAGGAATACGATGGTTGCAAGCTGAACGCCATATACTACCAGGTGTGCAACAAAGGCCTTGATGTACCGTGGCTTGTCGTTATCACGAAATACTGAGGCGAATGATCAGCGTCGGTCATATAGATGATACCAAGTGCAAACCTTGTGGGCCGATCGCATTTCCCACTGCCCAGGAGCTAAACGAAAAGAAGTTCGAACCTAAGAGGCTACCAAGAAAGGGCCATCAGGCGTACATGAACACAAGGCTTGAAGCGATAACTTGCTTCGTTCGCTATAATATCCTCAGTCTCTCGATGTGAACATGTGTATGAGGAGAGGCGGCTTACTCCGGCAACATCATTGCTCATTACTGCCAGATTGAGGACGGCCACCGCTCCGAAGCCCTGCATGCAGCTGGCGCCGAATTCGTGAACAGGCCGAGACTGGGCAAGCTGGAGGGAAACTCACTAGAACGCCATCAAGAGGCCAACCTTCGTTTGAGATGAAGTCGGAACACCTAAATGCTCATAAATTGCGGAACATAAGCCTCTGCGAAAACCCTCTTACAAATAAAGACGATAGTGCCGGCAATATTGGGCAGCGTGTAGATCTTGAGTCACGGCAGTCAGACAAAAGTCCCAGGACAGTGTTTGCTTCCGGACTGACAAAAGCGAGGAGTAGTTTCTGGTTGTATCGTTTGGAGAGATACGCAGCGCTAAACAAGAATATCATGATGATGGCACCTGCGCGATGGTCTTCAGCGACAAAGCTTGCTTGAGGACATACCCCGCACCTTGGGCGATCGCCAACAAATAGGTCTGCAGCTGAGTGAAACCCTACAACGACACGTTGAACATAATCCAGACTGGAGGAGGAAAACAGAATGACTCACGAATGCATTGATGATAATGTTTGAGAAAGCTCCTAGTCCGCCAGTGGGTAACGCGTTTGTGAACGATATCAGGGTGACAGCCCAAACGGTCGGGTCGGTGAACGCTTCAACTGATGGTGCGCTCTTTAGACTACCATGCAACGGTGTGCAGAGAAGCAACTTACCCGCTTGATACATCTTGGTCGTAGGATTTTAGTATTATTGACCAATGGCGTCTTGAGAGATTATGGCTGACCTTGAATGTTCGGTTTTGGATACCCGTATCGTTCTTCCGAACCCGTTCCGCAAGTAAGATTCTGTCTTCCTTCGAGAAACATTTGGCTCGAATAGGGCTGTCCGGGAGCCACCAAAGAACAAAAAGGCCCCACACGAAAGTAACACAGCCGAGTAACTGCAGCACCAGACTTTGAGCACTGATGCTTGGCTGGAATCCAAGTGGGCTTACCGTGAACAAAATTTGCCAGTTCTTCAGTTTGAGGTGGTTCAGATGAGCAATCCCATATGCTATCAGACCCCCGACACATTGCTGAAAACCGTTCATGGAATAGAATGCCCCGATCACAAGGGCTTGCTCCTCACGCGTGTACCACATCGTTGACCTATGGCAAAATATGAGGTGCGACGCTGCAATTCGCGGACACGGTTCCCCTCACAAATAGACAAACGCCGGCTGACATACGCATTCGAATATGCCAAGGAATGTCCGGACAACAACCAAACCGGCAAAGTTTTTGCAAGCAGCCGTGCATGCAAGAACAGCACCCCACGCCATGATGCTACGAAGTAGAGGCAATGTTCAGCGAACGATCCCATGCGAACGAGCGAGTTGTCATACTTAAATGCAAGGTATTTTCCGATTGGAAGTCGCTGAATCAGACGGTTGGTTGGGAACTCCCAAGCAAGACTACATTGCATTGTCAGTCCGCATGGCAGGATGCTGTCTTCAGCGAGCTCACATCGCAATGTAAACTAAGATCGTGATCAGCGTTCCGGAACAAAAGAAAGCTGTGACGGATATACCACAGGTCGTCAGCCATGCATATTGCTGACCCTCAAGCTTCGTATCTTCGCGGATACCCATAATGGAGGCAAAATTAATGGTTCTAAATGCGACGGTGACTATGAAATAATTATGAAAGAGCTGGGACAACTGACCCTTTATCAAGCGTCTGCGCGACTGAGGGAAATAAGTGATGTCGGCATGATGCGCGAGGAATGTTAATCGATCCTTACAATAGGTAATGACCATAACACTCTAGTCATGGTTCGGTCAGCGGTAGTGTTATCGACTCCAGAATAAGATGCACTTACAAGGACGCGCTTATGGACCATCCAGCGCAAACGAGCGTTGGTCGCTTCATCAATGACCACCGCCTTAGTCGACGAGGAGCCTTCAGCAAAGAAGTCCGCGACTTCGGCGTCGATGCCTGCAGGTGGCGCTGGAGGAGATTGTTAGGTAGGAAGACGCTTCGAGGAGGGGACCTACCATTAGTGGTTGATCCACTGCGAAGAGAATACAGCTCCTTGTCAGGTGCATCTTCGAAGTGTTGGCTCTGTGCAGCTTTCTTGTGAGTATCAACGGACATGATTCTTCTCAGGCTGGCGCTTCGAGCTGATCAAGAGACCATGGCTTTTATGGAGAAGCATCGCGGTTACTCCTAGGTAAGTTTGCGTGATCTTGTGACGGCTTTGGGAATGCCCCATGGCGGTAGGACGGTAAGGCGGGATTTCGTGACTTGTCGTTGTCGCCTGTTGAGAAGGGATAACATGACCCAATGACATTATGCCGCCGGCCCGCGGGCCGACGGTGGAGAAGCCACAAAACGGACTCTCCGGCGACAGACTGGAAGGTAACGACTTGCCCCAGCACTTCCCCATGTCTGTGCGGAATACGAACCCTCTCAAAGTAGCTCTTTTGGACCACATTTTTAAACTGATCGATTGCCTGGTCAGTATCAAGGATGAAACTGGCGAATTCCTGATGACTCTGGAGGATGGACGCATAATCGATACGAAGGGCTGGAATGACTGGGAGGTACGGCAATGTTTCGTCGCGAAACGAGTACTTGAGTCTTATCGATTTCCAGTGGACCCATGGAATAGGTGAGTTGGATCAACCTGTCGTTGGGGCATCCACTCAGGTCAACTCCCGACTCAGGTCTATATGGACTTCTTAAATTCCATGAGATCACCGGGGACGAGAACGCACTGAAGATTGCCCTGGCTTGGTTCCGTGACCGGTTTGCAGTTGGTACCACCAAGGTAAAGCAGGCGCCTTTCAAGGGTTGGTAGAACGATCAATTTCCTCGCAGAACGTCAACACCATGTCGCCATTGCTGACAGCGGCATTCCTTCACGAGGCCGGGAAAGCAAACTTTCTTGTGCATCTAGACTCGTGGGCGGAATGGGCAATGTATGATATGCCAAGGACGGAGGAAGGCGGCCTTCAGCACATCACTTACTTGGTCAACAATCATCAGCAATTATGGGACGACACCCTTATGATGACAGTCCTTCCACTGACGAAAATCGGGTTGGTTCTCGGGCGAAAAGAGTATATTGAGGAAGCGAAAAGACAGTTCCTAATCCAGTAAGTGACTGCGCGACAAGAAATTCACTGCACTCATCGCTTTGGACCCTTGTAGTGTCAAGTATTTGCAGGATCAGCAGACTGGGCTATGGTTCCATGGTCAGCAGCCTATAAAACGCAGGCGTCCTTCATCTGAAAGAATCACTTGCAGGTTGGACTTTCGATGGACGTCATCATTTTGCCAAGGCAAGGTGGGGACGAGGAAATTGCTGGGTGACTGTGGCGATCCCGGATTTCATCGAGATGTTGGACTTACCTGCGTCCGATGGCGTGCGCATGTTTCTGGTATCGGCCCTTGTTGCGCAGATCAACGCCCTCGTTTCCTGCCAAGACAGTGAAACTGGCCTTTGGCACACCATTCTGGATGATCCGACATCATACCTCGAAGCATCGGCCAGCGCAGGCTTCGCATACGGTATTAGGAAGGCTTTGCGGTTGCGGTTGATCCCCAACGAGGAGCGTTATACGAAAGCTGCACAGAAGGCGATCCAAGGGGTTCTCGACAACATCTCGGAGAAGGGGGAGTTGAAGCAAGTGTCGTTTGGTACCCCGGTTTTCGACGATATCGACAGCTATAAGAAGATACCCCTCACAAGCATGCCTTACGGACAAAGCTTGGCTTTGCTGGCTTGCACAGAATATCTCAGGACCTTCCTGTAGTATCACCGACATCGTCGGCGTGGCTGTCAGTGTATGTAGAAATCGAACCACAGAATCCAGATCACGCTTCGCGATGCTTTACGCGGATATGGAGGTGTCTACCTTCGCGATTGGCAATAGTGCAATCTTTGAAGACCTCCACGCTGAGATATATGGTGTTAGATCGGTAGCCAGCGCGAAACACTGTTCGAAATCATACTTGGTGTCGAGTACATCCCTTTCGACCCTTCGGAATAGGTTGTCGAAGATCAAACATAATTCGCACCAGGCAGGCTAGAGTATCGAAGTGCAGCTCACGGAAAGCTTGATGCGAATACAATGAATGATGATAACAAGAACATACATGAACCAGATACAACTCCTCCACGAAGATACACAATTCGCGTTTCGTCTTGGTCCGCTGGTCAAACTACTACGCACCTACTTCTCTGGAGAAATGTCAGGCGAGGAAGCGTGAGCCTCATGATTCTGGGCACTCACTGATTCCCAACTTGAACCACTTCGGTATCTTCTTCTCACCACCGGTGGGTGCTGGACTAGATGATGGAATTGATGTTGAAGTTTCACTGCGATTAGCAGGAGTTGCGTCGTAATCAGGACGTGCCGGAAGGTCGACGGCCTGAGAAAGGATGCTGGGCAGCAGGGGTGCAGGGACATCGGAGCCTAAGAATGAATCCGTCCAAGTTTTCCCTCACCAGAAGACAAGCTTTGCCTTACCATTCAAGGATTCGTCCACAAATTTCAGCAGCAGGACTGAGGAGGGTGCTAGTTGCAGCTCGCCAAGGGTGAGGTCTCGAACTTGAGGATCCGATACCTTAAGCTCGCGTTTCGGGGGCTGGTCTGATTAGTTCGTGAGTCAGCAACACTCACTCTCCGCGAATCAAAGGTCCCTACAAAGAATGAACTTGATCGGTTTCACATCGTCTCTCAGAGAATCGCGGACGAAAGCATATACAGAGCGGATTTTATCTGTAGATGGGAATGTGCGTTCCAATTGGGTGCGATCCGTGAATCGGATGCGTATTGTCGTCTGCATCTCGATGAGCCTCGCAAGGACTTTGTATCACTCGACTTGTACGCACATTTGGCCATCTTTCTCGCTTCTTCTGTTCTCTCGCTTCTCGGACAGCACGCAGTTCTAGCGGGGCATTCACGAGCGCCTGAGTTCGAGCAGCTAGAGTCGCCTGAGCAGCCTTGAGATCCGCCGCCGTGGGCTCAAAGTAGTCGTCGGGAAGCGGGGCTGAGACGCGAAACGTTCAAGAGGTCAGGTCATTCCTCCAAGAACGTAGATGCATGTTCTGAACGAACGCACGAGGCGGGGCCGCGGATGCTACACTTGACGGCTTGTAAACCTTGAAAGCGGGCTGATCCCGGACAACGTCTACGATTTCAGGCTTCGACGATCCAGTCGTGTCGGTCGCGTCTACAGCTGCAGCGGGACTGGTCGGGAGGTCAACCGACGAAGGTGGTGTGTCCGACATTCCACAAGGGTGAAGAGGTCAAAGGGCAAGACTACAATTTCGGACTTAGGTAATACATGGTGGGCGAAACAAGATTTCGCCTCACGTTGGATGAAGGACTCGCAAAGAAATCTAATATACAAATCTGTGTAAAGATCGTCAGTAAGGGTCTTGGGAGTCGATGGTGATGCAGGAATGGATCAGCGAAAAAAATAATTGTCTCATACCAAGCGCTCCAGGACCACTGGCGGGTGGTCCCTTTGGTATGGAGCGAATGGCCATCGAACGCAAATTACAACTAAACATCATGAACGTGAGAAGAGTGCGGAGGATTGACTTACAATTACAGAGATTTGGCGTTTGGAGGTTGCAGCCAACTTTCGAACAAATTCTCTGACTTTATAATTCTAGTCTGTTTGTCCTTATTTGATAGTGGTGCTGTCGGGGGCTCCAATTTGCCTCCGTCCAGCAGTGCCAGAGCTGTGGACAATTACAAGACGTCAGTTACAACGTACTCGCCTGAGCTCACCGTATCGCCTTTCTAAAGTAATTTCTCATCACCGTCGGGACGATGAGCCATCACGGTCACAGCTGTGGCGATGAGAGCCATGACCACGATCATGACCATGACCATGATACATCTGACCTCGGTCCACAAGATAATTTATATGTTCACGTCGACCGCTCCAACGTAGTCGCGCTCAACACCAACGGAATTGGGCCAGAGGTAATAAAACCGTGGCACAAACGGTTGGACGAGTCCATCGTGCGTAGAGCGTTCGGACCTAGGCAGGCTGTCTTAACCTTGATGCGTTTGTGTTCGTAGTCGCTCGAGTCAGACGCGGACGACCAGATGTACGGCCCTCATCTGGTTCTTGCGCTGGATCGATGCTCATAAAACATTCAGCATCATACGTGTACCGTTCACTGGATCTGTAAGACTGCGCTCTCTTCTTCTCAAGACCGGACCTACGGATCAGACCCCTGCAAAAGTTGCATTGGTGGGTGGACGAACATTCGTCGAGTAACTTCGTGCATGTCGATCTAACGCCGAATCACCATACAGTATGCCAATGCTGCTAGCCTGGACTTCAGTGACATTGGCGATCGAAAACCAACCCAAGAATTCGATGTAGCTCAAGGCCGCGAGGTTGGGGAATATGCTGTGAAGTACCCATCATTCCTCCCGCTGACGACAGCAGAAAAATTCACGCGCAAACCTTTCTGTTCAGGACATCTCAGTTCTCGAACATCTCCTCTGTGACCCTCTTCTTCCCTGAATCTCAAGGTGCTGAGACGACTCAGATATACTACATTGGCTTCTTGGGACATTGGACAGAGGTACGGTTTTCGAGACACAGCCCTAACGCTCAGAGAAATCTTCATTCCGGCTTTCAGCGCAAGGATAATCCTGTCATCACGGTCTACGAAGCCCAAGCTAATATCGCCGACCACCCTAAGATCCCAGGGACAGAAGGGGCGCTTAGCAATCCCCATGTTTAGACCAACTCATCGGCGCGTTCTCGAGAGGGATTTCGTGCATTATCGAGTGTATTATACCTCCGTCAGCTGTCCAAAGGCAGGGTACGCATACTGTAGCATATGGTATCACGAAAATGAAGTGCCTGAGTCACCAGTGCGCATTGTGATCAAAACTTCCAACTGTGGTGGTGGCAGAACTATGTCTTGTCCTCCCGGCGTGGCTATCGTCCTGTGTCCCTTCAGGGCTTACGATCTCCCGTGTGCCATCGCCCAACCAACTCATAGTCCGCCGCCTGTCCGGAGTATTTTGCATGGAGCCATGCATTGGGTGTTCGCGCGGCGGTGTATGAACCAGTAACAAATGCTGGAAAGCCAAAAGCATTAGATTGGCACGAGGTGCGCGATGGAACGTCGCGTACTTGAGCAGGGGAAAGTCCAATGAGGCTGGATATAGGAGTGTCACCTGTGCCGTTGGGTATCACAAGTTTCGCTCGCTTTCGTCTGGGGAACGTCTCAAATCCTGGCCGTGTCTCCTCGGTGGAAGTGGGCAAAGGGCCAGCAGAACCCGATTCGCCAGCGTCTTCCACGGCACCTTCGCTCTCCGAGCTTGGCGCCCACGAGATGATGAAGACGCCGAGAAATGTCGCAGCGCAACCGTACAAGAAGGTCACTATCTGGTGAAATTTCGCTTTTCTGAAGTCTCCATAGAGAATGGCGGAACCGATGATGGCAGAGAGCGTAAAAAGGACAAACTGAATAGGTATGACCACCTACAAAACAAATGGAAGCGATGAGACGACGCAGAGACACGGAAAGCGAGCGAGATACCTTGCCATCGAACCGCATCAGAGCCCGGTTGAGGTATCTAATTTGACCGATGCCAGTCGAAATAAGAATCTATAACATTCCTCCACTGAGAATCGACGAGAACGCATTATCGACAAGACGCACAAGAAGAACTGGATATGTAATCCAGCTAGAAAAGACGACGGTTCCCATCGTCAACAGTGTTGAAATGGCCTTCGTGCACAAGACAGTGAAACCGCCTGGATGGTAAGCAAGAATGAGCGACATTGTCTTGAGAGTTTTTACGATGCCTCTGACCGAACAAAGCGCACAATCCAACATCAACGAATACCCATCGTCTCCCGACTTCTCCCTCTGAAAGGGTAGCCAATATGATAGCAGCAACGACATATATGCAGGAATAGACGATGAAAGCTGTCTGGGCAATGGCGTGCAGCAGTCCATCAGGATCTAGCCGGGTATCAGACGAGTTGGATGCAAGAACAACTGTTACTGCTCCGATGGCTGCGATAAGGATTCCCAGAAGGTCGCGCTGAAACGAAAAAATGTCAACAAAACTCAACGAGGGGCTAGGACGGCCATGACCTTCCGAAAGCGTTCCCCCAGCAAGAACGGCGCAAATAGGCAGTTCGCCATTAAGGCGAACTAGATGAGTAATAAGTAAGCTTGTCTCCTGGAGTATTGTCAAACAGATCTTACAGTGCCAAGGGGCGCGACAACGGACGCTGGAGCCCATGCATATGATATAAAGTTGCCCATTTCGCCGACGTTCATTAGCAGGAAGCCCGACCACCTACGTACGTCGTCATGACATGAAGCGCGTCTACTTGTAGCAATTCACATACCACAACTTGGACTTGAGATATGCGGTCTCATTTCCCTCCTCCAATATATCTTGCTTCTGGGTTGCCTTTTGACCTGTACGCTGCGCACGTAGGACGGCCTCTTCAGTCACTACGTCGACCGGAATCACAGCAGACGGGTGGCGCCGTGCCTTCCTACGAAACCAAGATCCAGCGAGGCGGGAGAAAAACTTCGATTTATGAGGCGCGCTCGGTTGCGAACGCTCCGGATATGCATTGTCGGCGATAGGCAAAGTTGTGCCATAGTCAGCAGGCGGGGTGGACGAGTGAGGAAAGGGAATCAATGGTTGGCTCTCCATTGATCCAGGACTTGTCTGGGTCGAGGTCAATGCAACCGACGTGCGGTCCTCATCGCTTTCATTCAGGCTGGGCCCATCTGAGCGCCTGCGCCGAACGGGATCGATAGACATGTTCCCGTTGCCGGCCCTTTTCCCGTTCTGTCCACAGGAATCCCTCGCTCGAATTTCGGCTTCGACACGCTTATGTGCAAGTTTCTGGAGATTGAGCGCGAGTGATATGAGGATATTCCCAGTTATGGCTATCATAATCCCGATGAACGTCGCAGTCGTGAGCTTCGGAAGACCATCCATGGACCTGAAGGCTGCGAGACTGAGCTGCGAGCCTTGCGCAGGGAATAAGGCGTCGCCAGGAACAGCAGAAGCCAGCATGTTCCGGTGATTTCTACCTCGCGTCCACCAAGAGGGCTAAGGCGGAGGCCGAAGGACTAGGCCCTTCACCAAGAAACGACGAACGTTTGAAAGCTGGAGATGAAGTTTATCAAGAATGGAAACGCCTGCCATTGCCAAGGCCCTACTCCACGTTGTCACGTGACGTGAAGACGCGTTCCTGACGATCGAAGGACAAGTTCACTCCCTTCCAATACCGTATTCCATACAATAATGCGCACTGGACACTCGCCCCATGCGTTTCCTGCTTTTCCCGTGTATTCCTCCTCGTTTCTATCTGAAAATGAGCTAGTTCTAGGCGGGGGAGGCGGGGCGTCGCGAAGCGGGATCAAAAACAAACTAGTGAGTTGTGACCTCGTATTCTTGCCCTTGACTGACTGTGCATCCAGAGACTGTACAATGTTGGCCCTGAGAGGTCTCTTGAACTCCTGGACGAATTTGAGCTAGAGAAGGGTGAAGATGCACCAATGAGCATGGCTGCAGATGCCAAGGTACGGGACACGCCTTTCCCATGTCAATGCCAGCTAACTTCCTGTTCAGAGTAGGACTGTTGTATGCGGCGTAAACAGCACACTGGATAAATTGGAAAAGGGCGAGAATCAGAACTGTCGCGTCCTCGCCGTCAAGGAGCACAAGTGCGTTTGTTACTCCGGTTTCTGAAGCGTACATCTAATATTCAGCCAATCGTATAGGCTAGGGCTGTTGGGAACGCAAGGAACGCTTCCAGCTGGGGATTTAGACGACTACCAGGCAAGTCCTGCTTGGGACCATGTTGTTCGGTCGTTCTAATCGAGTACCAGAAAGTCACAGTCTTGTCTCCAGACGGTGCGCTGCTGGCAGTTGCTGGCGGTCATGACGTGAGTTTGTCAGACATTCACTTTCCGTTTTCTAACTGACTGCCACCTTCAGCTTTCCCTTCTGTCGTATCCTTCCCTGTCTCCCGTCGCGAAGCCCATCCACACGGAGAACGAGATTTACGACGCGACTTTTTCAGGGACAACTGTACTGCCACTATTCCCTTCCCTTCAATTACATCATCTCACGCTTGTTGCAGCTCGTTGTTGCGACGACCCTCGACCTCTTGGTATATGCACTTCCTACCTCCACGGAGTCTCCCCAGACGCCTTCTCCCACCAAGAGCAGAGGGAAGAGTAAAGGAAAGAAGGCAAAATCAACGAAACAACCACCTGGACCGTCAACGCTCGAACTACTGCGTACGATCGGAGTTCCCGAGTCAGCTGGAGGTGCTGGAGCTGGTACGTTCCGGTCCGCAAGGTGAGCCAAACTTAGTGACGGCTCGTGATGCTTTTGACGCCCCACCTAGATACCATCCCACAAACGGAGACGTGCTCTACAGTGTGATCAACACGTCTCCTCCACGAACACGGAAGACGAAGACGCCGCAACGCCAGGCTTTTGTTTGCAAATGGAATACGAAGACCTGGATGGTTGAGAAAACAAGGAAAGTTGGCGATCGCGGCTTAACGTGCTTTGATGTCAGGTAGGCTACTTATCGTGCAAGGCTGTTGGCAACTGGTGACTCATGTATGTACTCGTCCAGCGCCGACGGAAAGTTTTTAGGGTTTGGTTCCTCGGACCTGACGATAGGTCTTCTGGATGCGAATACTTTCAGCGTATGCTTTTTGCCATCTTTGTCTCACAGGATTCTGACATCACCTTGCTACCTTTCTAGCCTATTGTGACAATTTTGAAAGCCCACGAATTTCCACCGACGACAATCGCTTTTAGCCCCACGTCCTCCTTGCTCGTTTCCGGAAGTGCGGATAATTCTGTGCGCATCGTCAGCGTGCCGCAATCTCTCGGAAATGGTGGTTGTATGTCCTTTTTTCCTTTTTCTGTGTGTCCCCGCTAATATTTTCGTCTCGCAAGCTTGGGCTATCATCTTCTTAATTATTACGACGCTGCTCGTCATACTGCTGGCAGCGCTTGCACAAAAATACCTCAGTGGCATGCAATGACAAGTAGACGCCCTGTACGTATTCCACTGCGATTAATTTATAGAGTAATATACATATGCCTGCGGAGGCTCTCGTCATCGTACACATGTCCGCAATTTTGCAGCGTTGCCTGCGGCCTAGTCATAATCCTCCTCCTCGACCAACTTGCGTTTCATTCCATTCGTCGCCTCCGTCGTTTGGACCTCCTCCATGCCATCGCTCTCTTCCTCCTCGTCATCTCCGCCTCCAAACAAGCCGTCTTCCTCTTCCCCGGCCTCACTCCCTTCATCCAGGCCTTGACCAGCCCCAGCGCCCCCAGGTGTGCCGAGCATATCAATATCCGAAGGTGTCGCAATAGCGCTGATCGGGAATGGTGCTTCTTCCCTCATTACCTGGTCCGCAGGCATGGGTGTGGCGGCGGGGCCACTAACCGCACCAGGGAGTTTCGGTATGGGAGCTGGCTCCATTTCCTCCTCCTCTTCCTCCTCCTCCTCTTCGGATTCGGATTCCTCGATCTCTTCAATTTCTTCGTCGTACAGTTGGACGCCAGGAGGTGGTTTATTTGGTACAAGGTCAAAGTCGATGGCCGTGAGGCAGTCTGGGGCCTGTGGCAGGCGGACACCAAATACCTCTGGAACGGGAGGGAGCGGGGTTGCATTCACTTGCGTTGCCAAGGATAGGATGTACTGTTATTATCTCAGCGTTTGCATGTACATCGAGTAAGGCTGAGACGGACTTCTTTCGGGACGCGACCGCCGAACTCCCAACCGACACGCGCCTGGACAGCTAGCACTACATCGTCTATTTCGACCTTCCCACCACGGCCCGCGTGTTCGGCGTATACGCTTGCATCAGTAAGGACCTGTGTTGTGTATCGGTGCGAGAATTCGAGAAGTTGGTGTAGAACGCCAGGTTGCACGTCCTGAACAGAAGGAGTAGAGGAAACAAGGAGTGCGATGGCACGCGCTGTAGGGGGCAGATTATCGACTGGGCGTGACATGGCAGCTTGGGACTCCAAGCGCTGCGCGTACGAACTTCGACAAACGGAATAGCGGATCGAGGGGGGTTGTTGGATGTTGTTTACTAGTTCGCGTTACCCGGAATAACAAGCAACTCTGCTGCTCCGGAACCAGCTCAGCCAGAAGGCATCGAAAGTCAAATACGCTTCACCCTATATTTCTATCGTTCGTAGTACGGTACAGATTCTTGTGATTCTGTGAGCAGGCGTAAAACAGGGCAAGATGTGTGTCACTCCAGTCACCCGTCACGGTCACGACGTGGCGCTCAGTGACTAAGCAACTTGCGTCACTTTTCTTCGCACCCACTTTCCCTCGCTCACACTCCCACCACCGAAATGTTCCGTTCAGCAATCACAAAGACCATACTCAGCGGTGCTCGACCCAGGGCTTTCCAGGCTACGCTGCCCCGAGTAGCTGCTCGTGGATACCACGAGAACGTCATCTCGCATTATGAGAAGCCGAGAAATGTGCATTCTAGTCCCTTTTTTGCTGCCTAGACCTCCTTATCTGATAACCACATTTGTTGGATTTAGGTTGGTTCTCTCCCCAAGGGCGACATCGATGTCGGCACTGGCCTCGTAGGTGCCCCTGCGTAAGTCATCTGCTCGTACTGCTCGTCCTTACAACGCTAATCGGGTGGAACCGCTGCAGTTGCGGAGATGTAATGAAGTTGCAAATCCGTGTGGACGAGAACGGTATCATCTCCGACGTGAAGTTTAAGACGTTTGGATGTGGCAGCGCCATCGCGTCGAGCTCGTACATGACCGAGCGTGTCAAGGGCTTGTCTCTGGCGGAGGCGGGGAAGATCAAGAACACGGAGATCGCTAAGGAGCTTTGTCTCCCACCTGTCAAGTTGCACTGCTCAAGTGAGTTTGCTACATACTGACATCGCGTGGCCGATCACTGACCAGCATGCCTTGTTTCACAGTGCTGGCGGAGGATGCCATTCGTTCGGCAATCCGGGATTACCAGTCAAAGCGCAAGAAGGCGTCGTCGAACACCAAGCAAAGCGCACTTGCTGACGCTGCACAAAGCACAGCGAATGCCGAGACGACAGCTGCTGCGTCTTCTGCGCAAGCCGCGTAGACTGCCCCGGCCACGTCAAAAGTTTTCATCCATCGTTGTCATGTTATCGTACCAGTGCATAGCTTCTAGTAGGTAGTCAGTTTCATTTGTTGCAGTTGTATTATTATTACCCATGCATCCCTTATGTTATGGAGTGGACGAATTACAGCATATATTACAGAAAGATGTGTGATGGGGAACATAACAAGCACATGAGTGGACGCATCATGCCCCTTTCTGACCAACAAAAGAGAAGGTTCCTCCTGCGAACCACCTCTCGTTTGCTTCTTTCACTCTTTGTGCAGCGGCTGCCCGGTTAGTCAGTTCGAATCCTGGTAAGAAACAAGTCAGCTTGCGGCTCAGCCGAGTCCTGGACGTGGAATACCTTGAGCTGGAGTGACACTTAGTGATGTCGCAGTTCCTGAAGTCTGCGTGCCGCTGAGCTGAGCCGAACGGGTGATGGCAGCTGTGCGTAGCTTGTTCGCCTTGGACAATTTCGCTGCATTGGCATGAAGTAAGTGACATTGGAACCAAGACAATGTTAAGGGGAGCAACGAACCTCGACTCCTCGCCTCTCCCATACCGGCCCTGACCTTGCCCGCACCAATCATACCCAGACCCTTGGTTTGATCGAACGCGCCAACCTCCTCCTCTGCCTCTCCAAACGCCATGCGATTCTGAAGTTTGCGCAATTCCGTCTGAGCGTAGGCCTCCTTGGCTTTTCTGGCACTGGAAGAACGAGTCACTCCTGTGGCCGCTACAAAGATAGAAGACAAGTCGACTGACCGTTTACCACCACGACGCTTCTTCGGACCGTCACCTGGTATCGGCAAAGCTTTGACAATCTTTGTCGGCGGAGGGGCAGCCACTCTGTCGATTTGCTTCTCTATCTTCTCTCGTAGGTCTTCGCCATACGTTCCTACCATCAAAGTTAGCTTGGTAAGACAATGAGTACCCCGAACAACCATACCATCTCTGCGCCGCCGCTCCAAATCCATCCGCGCCGCTAGTACAGCTTTTGCGCCTATCGTGCGCTGTATTTTGAGCTGGTACTCTGGCGGCGTCTGCTTGACCAAGTCGGACTGAAATATGAACCCCGTATGTCGTCTCTGCGTGACTGACGAGAATCCTGCTGCAATTTTCTTCTGCGCTCCGAGTAGCTAAAGCATGATGCACGTCAGACCAACATCGACGAAAGATCTACCGGATAAGAAGGCGCACATGGACATTACAAGCAGGCATTTTCGCGAGCCCGTTGAGGCCACCGGCGACTCCAAGAAGCTTGGCGGCTGTCGTAGTACCAACAATAGCTGACAGGTTGGGTGCGAGAACATTCATTCTTGAGCTGACGTACATGAAAATCTGCGGCGCCAAATAAGTAAAATCGTGGAAGGTATCGCGACCACTTACTTTTTTGCGAGCTTCTTCAAGCCGATCAGCGAGGTCACAGGCCCGCTCCACCGCTGCCCAGTCCGAAGCACTTAGCGGTTTGCCGCTGGTAGTGGTTGCTGTCACGAAGACGCTCATAATCACGGCGGGCGGGAGGATGCCAGCTAAGTCGACTTTCGTCGGGTCCTGGTGTAGCATGAAATCAATACCAGACGATTTGTAAAGGACGGCATACGCACTTCGTGGTTCCCCAGCACGCGCACAGAGCGGATGAACATAGTCGGATCTGACACGAGCTGCTCGAGCTCCGGGAATTTCGGCGCGTAGTGGTCGCGAATGAACTGTAAAACATGGCTCGCACACTGAGCGAGAGCGGTGCATGTGAGATTGCGAATTACCTTGTGTACCACAAGGATCTCATTGTCGACGTCGACCGACAGATTATTCGCCTGTACAATAAGATTGTACTCCGGATTCGTATGCGCTGGGAGCGCCATGGCCGCCGCCGTGCTCGGGTTCTGCTGGTATTTCTCGATTTCCTACGACAGCAGATCAGTAAAATTTAAATGCTTGGACACACCGCGGCATGGGCTCACATTGAGGATATCAATCATCTTCTTGCTTCCCTCGAGTTTCGCTACCTTCGTCACGTCCGCAATGCCTCCCAGCTCCATCTGCTGCACGTCCTCCGCGTCGAGCTCCTCCGCTGGTTTCACACCACCCTCCAGGACTAAGCCCCCGATTTCTTTCTGGTCTTCGTCCTCCGCCTCCGCACCTTCCTCGTCTTCGAGATCTGACATGTGCAGATCGCTGTCAGGCGCTTTACGCTTGAGACCATTTGTGGTGGACGTTGAGGCTGCGGCACTTGCGGCTTCGTCTTGGTATTCCTCGTGCTCTTCGTCGGAGAGACCTTCAAGGTCAGCAAGGAGCTCATCTCCGAGGGTGGTCATGGGGAACGTCGGCGGTCTGCAGCTCTCGAATGAATGGGATCACAAGAAAGGATGACTACTTTGACCAATTTCAAACCAAGTGATCGGCGTGGGAAATTTGGCTTACCAGCCACTTCCAAAGAGCAATACTGGAGAGATCGATAGCTATAGCGCCGTCCATGGAACTATGTACGTTACACGATAACGCAGCAGGTCGATAGCGCTCGCGTTGTATGGTACGACATGGGAACGCGATGATAATGTATGCCGAGAGAAGGGTTGTCGAGGCGTGCGTATGCGAAATGTGACGAAAACTGTCCGCCTGAAAGTATCGATAAATAGGTATTAAACCGTTGTTTCACTGGTTGGTGTGCAAGCGTGATGTATGATGTGCAGGCCCGAGCATCGAATATGGATAGTGGAGAAGAAGAGACTGCAAGACGCCGATGTGTAGGCTCTTGCGGGCGCTAGAAAAGGGAATCATCCGACGTGCATTGGACTGTTGACAGGCGAGTCGTCTTCATTGCCCATCTTCAGCCCCTCCATTCTCAACGGACTCCCGATTGCTTTGCCCGACAGTGGGCTGCTGACGGGAGGAGCTGCCCCGACCTTCCGATGCCGCCTCCCTAGTAAAGTAGCACCGTCCAAATCAAGCTGGAAACCGCCCTTGGCCTTTCTTGGCCCTTGTCTTCTTGTGCCCGCTCCTTGATCGCGTGGTCCAGCCCGACCGCCAGCGAATTGCGCTCCAGCACCTACGCCCGCAACGCCTGCCTCTACCAAGCCATCCTCACCCTCGTCCATCACATCATCCTCGTCGTCTTCCTCATTGAGCCCACCGAGGTGGCCTCGCGGCCCGGCGCTACTGGGGCCCATGTATTTGCGCCGCCGAGCGCCCTCCTCCTCCATCCGATGCACAGCATACGTGATGTCAAAGGCCTCCTTGAGGGTCGCGAGCCCTGGGCTGCGACCTTCATGTGCGCGGCCACCACGCGCAGCCGAGAGTAGGGGAGAGTCGAGCGGTATTGAGGAAGCGGCAGACGGCGGCTGGTTAGCATAGACAGTAGGTGTTGGAGGCGGAGGTGCAGAGGGGGCGGCATTACACCAAGGGTGGGCGAGGAATTCGTCGATGGTGTAGCGCTGCGCTGGATCGACGCAGAGGAGATGCGTTATCAAATCCTTGGCTGCCAGGAGGTACTCGTCAAGATTATCCGGCTTGTAGATGAGTGACGCTGCTTACCAGAATGGCTTATATCATCCCACCAGGGACTGAGGAATGTGTAGTAGCCCCGTGCGACCTTCTCCGTAAGCACATTGATACTCTCGTCATAGAACGGCGGGAATCCACATAGTAGGGTGTAAAGCACGCAGCCCAACGCCCACATATCGACACTCTTGCTGTAGCGCTCATCTTTAACAATCTCGGGCGCGGTATAGCCGACAGTTCCGCATGGCGTCATGGTCTCTTCATTCCACACCACCTTACTCAGCCCGAAGTCCGCGATCTTGACCCGGCCGATGCCACCGCCACCCACGCCAGGGGTGAACTCGCCTTCGTCCTCCTTCTCCTCGTCGTATGGCCGCCGTTCGGGAGGGGGGTTAGAGGGGATGATGGGGATGCGCTCAAATAGCAGATTCTCAGGCTTAATGTCACGATGAACGACGCCACGTTCTTCGTGAAGGTATCGGATGCCGTGAGCGACTTGCAGGATTACATGACGCGCGAGGTTTTCACTAAAGTATGTCAGTTTGACGATCTGGTGAAAAAGCTCGCCGCCTTCCATCACTGTGAGGATTGATCGGTCAGACGATGAGGGACGCGAGCAGTAGTAACTCGCATTCTAGCACGAGAAAGTAGTGTTCTGAGGATTCCGAGAACGAAAACAGCTTTATGATTGAAGGATGGTGAATGCCGCGCATGATCTGGACCTCTGTACGTAGGAGGAATTAGTTGGAAAGGTTACCGTGTAGGGTCGACTCGCCTTTCAGGATATTGGACCGCTGGGCAGGGGCAGAATAGTGTCAGGACCGGTATGAACAGGCGATGTAAGGGGAAAGAAGCAAGAACCTCAGTTACGCGCGGTTTTTTCTTAAATTGTGGATTCAAGTGTTTATCGCCAGCCTGATCCGCGCGCAAGAGGAAGAGAATGAGAAGGAAGAAAAGAGAAAGTATCAAGTCAGTGTCCACTCTACGGCTACAGACGACATCGACCCAAGACGAGCACTGACCTGTGACGCATTGAGCTCGTACTTGCGCACGACTTTCACTATTACGCCTTGATGTCAGCGGTAGCCAGCGATCATGTGAGAAGACCGGCACCTGCGACCTTGAGTCCAGTCCTGAGATCGATTGCTTTATACACATTAGAGAAGGCTCCACTTGGAGGGGGTAAGCGAAGCACGAAGGGATGACATGATGTTTACGCACTCTCCCATTTTTTCCATGAGCTCGAAGTTCTCAAGGCCTGCATATTTCGGCATCTTCGAGCGGGCCTGACGCTCCTCGTCCACGATAAGCTGAGCGGCCTCTAATGGGCCCGGAGACATGGGACGGCTGGGTTCAGGTGGAATCGCGGGGTGTGGAGAGTCAGCGTGGGGTTGTTTTGGCTGGTTGTTGTTGTGGTGACTGTGATGCTTTCCATGTCTGATGAGGTCTGACGTACGGTCAGTGAAGGACGTTGCAGACAGCGAGGAGCGTACTCTTGAAAGCGTCGACTACGCCAGAGGGCATCGTTTCGTTGAATGGAGTCGACTCCAAGCAAAACAACCCATTCATAAGGAGGTTGCCCCGTGACGTCACCGTGAATCGGTCCACAGCACGTGCTCTGAGTGGAACGACCTCGTCATCGTTCAGAGTGGCAATAGTAATACCACTGCTGTGTGACTGTCTGGCTACGTATACGTGAAGTCGGTCTGGATCTGATACAATAACAATAATCGTTTATTTACATCGCGACAAGACAAGCTCTGCCGCGACCTGAAGAGACAGCGGAGGTGATAGTCTGCTCCGAGTCCCCATCGATCAACTCGTCCCTCGCATGCACTGGCGGAGGACGTCCACCCGTGTCGACCTTTGATCGGTGATAGACATTCCATTCGATGAGCTGCTCAACAGAAACTGAATATCAGAATATGTTTGACGTGAACGGATCGCGCGGCGAGTCCGGGGGTCGGTGCAATGCAGCTTCTCTCGAACCTGTCAGTCTGCGGAGAGGAGGCGGCGGTGATATGCCTAAGCGTCATCAGAAGTCCATCGTCGGGCGGCGTTGCCTGCTGCGTATCCCCGCCAAAATTCACATGAACGCGAGACAAGTGCTCAAAGAGGCTTCACCTCGGAAGCATCTCCACACGGCGTCGTGACACATAGCATGATAGTAAACAGAATATCCGTCGCACCAGAAGCTCAGCACGGAATGCCAGAGGCCTCGGACATGGCCAAGCTTCATATGAGCAATGCCGCAGATAGCATGCTAGTGCAGGAAAAATGCCTTAGAATAAGTGGAACCCACGGCTGCTGATTGCCCATTTACACGAGGATGAAGCCTTGTATGGCCAGACTTTCTCTGCAGTACTGCATTATCCACGTCAAGTCCAGCCATTGCCGGGACCAACCCAAGGGGACGGTACTAATAATAGCCTCACGGCTTGTCACACCGTACAAAGAGAGTCCATGTCCTGATCATGGTGTGCTGCCAAGTCGCGATTTCATGCGTTCCACTCCAAAGGTCAGAAACATCTATGATTAGCGCAGCGGGGATTACCTTCACACGGGAGATTTACTTGTGCTTGTGAGCGATGGGCCTAAGCGGAGCAACGACAATAGGCGCTGCCATTCCGAAGCCAAGGTAAAGTGTCGTGGCGTTTCGCATCCTTAAAATGGGTCTTTCGCATCTAGGCCATGGCGAGCGGGGACTGGACCGAAATTTGAACTTATGGACGTACCGTAAGATAGTACAAGGTACTTGCGGGGCCGGAACCTCGAGTCTTGAAGATCTCGACTTAGGCATTGGAGGCCTGTGTATTGGCAGGTAGCTCGGACGCCTGTTTTACAAGGCGTGAGCAGCCATCGCTACTTGGCTGAAAGGTAAACGCGGCGTTATTCTTCGGCGCCTCCCAGACACCGGTAAGGAAGCAGCAGATCATATGGTGTTGGCCGAGCACGTAACCCAGTCATGACCCGCGTACAGGCGTTTCACGAGGTTACTGGGCGGTCGCCATCACCGGCACACGGACGGCGGAGCGATCAGAATAAGCGGCCAGGGTTCAGACAGACCGGCGGGATGTTCCAGTGCACGACTGGCACTGTCATTGTCAAGACCGCTTAGCGGCGCAGCCCTGCGCGCGACGCAGAGCCGCCGATCACCCGTCTCGATGTGAGTGTGCATTGCTCCCGCACAACTACTGTGGGAAGAGGTTATGCCACCGACCAAAGGGATACTTCGTTGTGAGAACAAGCAGAGAATAGCCAGCATACACACAATCAGGCTAGATGAGGTGACGGGGCTTTCTAGGGTACTATGTTCAGAAGGGGGGAGTGACATCGTCAATGAAGAGTCGAGCAAGATTTCTTGAAGTCATGACTTAGGGAATTGACGCCGCGGGACTTGCACGCGGGCAGT
The DNA here is from genome assembly GCA_026008595.1 of Lyophyllum shimeji. NCBI lineage: Eukaryota > Fungi > Basidiomycota > Agaricomycetes > Agaricales > Lyophyllaceae > Lyophyllum > Lyophyllum shimeji. The sequence goes on along the minus strand of BRPK01000001.1, from coordinate 1,269,172 downwards.
AAATTGCCGCCGTCCATGTAGTCCACTGTCGCAAGATTGAATGTGAGGCAGGAAAGCCCACGGAAGCAACGACGAGACAGTTTGCTGCTTGCGGCGAAAGTCATGTTCCAAGTTACCGAGCTGCGAGAAGACGCAGTTCCGCATTTTCAATCTGAAAGCTGAGGCCTGAGGATGCTATGTAGTGGTCTAGAAGCTGGACTGTTGGAGACAACGTCGGCCAACATGACGACATCACCGAATTCGTGATTACCGACGTGAGCATGTCCCGATCAGCCGACCCGGATAATGTGGTCCGTGCGCAGGCCCAAAACTATATAGGGCGGCGCTGGACACATTGGCACCTCATACTTACCTTGATGGCACAGGCCCCTTCACGTACCCGGGTCTGTGGGCCGTGGAGACTCTCCATAGCACGGCGACCCTGTCCATACAGGGAGTAGCTGCGGTTTGTATTGGCTTCGGCTTATGCACCGTCCCAATATTTTCCAGTCCCGCTTCGGCCACTCTGGCTGGGCGGGCGTATTTTTTTGTTCGCCGGCGGCGCTAACCCTAACCCTATTTACCAGCTCCTTATGTAATTTCCAGTTGACAGAATAATAAATGTATGATTTCCGAACACCGTGGCGCATGATGAGTATCACCATGCTTTCCAGCCTCGATGAACATATTGTACTCGACCGAGCTGTGGCTCATCGCTTATCGTGGTGCTCTTAACTTCGTGATCGCACCCTTGATCCTTGTGCGCTTGAATATTGCACCAGTGAACCTATGAAGCCTCCGCGGTATCTTGAGGTCGTAAGAAACGCGACTACTAGCCGATTGCAGCATGTGAACCGTATCTTGTTGAACATGACACATGGTCATCGGAGGAGAGTGCGGCGTATGGGGTCGTGTATGGCCCAAGGTCGTGATGATTCGCCAAGCGACTGCCGCGGTCGTCTGGCTAGTCCGTAGTAATGTCCGAGCAACGTTTCGAGGGCACCATGTACCGCTTAGGGCGACGAAGTCAAACATGCCGAAAGCGTTGTCACGAAGAAGGTTCATCGGACGCCACAGAGGCAGTGGCTGTGCCCCGAAGACCATCCAATGGTCTGGAGAGTATTGTGCGTTTGTCCGTGAGAATCACGGTTCTTGAGAAGACGTCCCCCAGAAGGTGTGAGAAGGTCGGCACCGGAGTAAAGTCGGATGTTTTGAATAGCATTGGAAGAATATTCGCAGACCAATACCGGCGGTCCGGTAGAGGATTTGCGAGACATCATCTGTTTCTCTTTGCCCGAGGGGTTTACATGCGAAGAAAAAGCAGACCCACTCCTGTGGAGCCAAGCGCCCCAGGCAAAGACGGCGGATATGTCTCATGACCGAGCTGGGGCTGGACAACGAACTTCCGAATCAGTGTTTGGTGTTTGAGAAGTCTGCATTCGTCCAGTGTGAAGAAGTAGGTCTGTCGAAAGCGGCATGAGCTTCTCATCAGACTAACGGCTTAAAGAGGTGAAGTCTCCAGCTGACGGCGATCTGGTACTGTCAAGAGTTGCGAAGATAACGTCGCCTGAAGGCGAATGCACGGGACTGGCCGCGCCAGAGTGTCGGACGTCGATACCTATTCCTATCCCAACGCCTGACTCCAGTGGGAGGGTCCAAAGGGGAAGGCGAGTGATGAGCGCTCGAATGAATGTTGGATGACCCACATGATTCACAAACAGGTCGCATCGATAAAGCTGGCCAAGTGTTGCGTGGGTTTCTGACCGTTCCTCCTGTCGGGGATATCGCAAGGTCGGAAGATGGCTGTCGAGATCATGTTCCTTCGTCGGCGACTTTAGCTCAATGGGCAGCGAAAAACCAAAAGCATCCACCCCATCGGAAATTCTGCAGAATTCTGATCTTCGAGAAGCGCGCGGTATGCGATCCCGGCACCGCTGGAACTAGAAGGAAGCATTGCAACAATGCCGCAGAAAAGGAAGCGGTAGAGTCACCAGTGAAGCTGGAAATCTGAGAAACAGAACTTTCGAGAAGGTGGACATTAAGAAGGGTATATCCATAGTACAGTAGAGGTCGCGGGTATAATCTGAACATTGGACAATCAGGAGATAGCCAGAGCTATGCATATACATATCAACGTGTCCTGGATCGGCTGGGTGTCAGCTGGTGCTCGGGCATGAGAGAATATGCCGCGACGTACATTCGCATACATCTCCTGAGCCACGACGTCCGTGTCCTCCCAATGGCAGACCATGTCTGCTCTATCAACGAGGTCAGCATGGTGGCACCAGCTGGAAGTAGGAGTCGGCTGCGCACCTGCCGCCTTGTCCGAGATTTTCATTTATCTGTGTTAGCACGATATATTTGCTGGAATGATAGATCTTCAGACGACAGAATGGATCCAAGCCACGAGCACACGACTGACAAACCCCGAGGCTGAATTTCGACCATCCTCTCCTTGACCCGCTCTCCGATCTCCTTGATCCAGCCCCTGACTCGTTCGCGATCCTTTTGGTCAGGCCAAGAGCTGTTCTGAAGCGTTGTTGATAACAGTTTCTTCATATACGCCTTCAACAAGTCAGCATCAAACTTCTGGCGTGGCGAGGCAGCATTGGACCGCGATGGAGGAGGAGAGCGTAGTCCAGATGAGTTGGCCATTATGTACACAGAGTCGACCCAAGGAACAGAGTGTGACGCCGAGAAGAACGAGCACGCTGGGACGGAGTGCGGCGACGCGTTGGGAGTCGGTTGTGCCTTGTTTGGGGAGCGTGGAATCACGTTATCATTGGCCCAACCACGTGTGGCCCGAACCGCCGGTCTGCGCGTCTCGCGGTCGTCTCAAGAATCACGCCAATGTCGTCCATGTCGTTCCCCAGCGAGCACCACGGCTCCTCGTCGCACGAGCAGACTTTCTATTCCCCTCCGTTCGATGCGAGCGCCTCGTTTCAAATGAACCCGCTCTCGGCCCATCCCCCACGCACCCCCAGGTCCTCCATCGTAGCCAACAAGTCGGCGGTACACGTCTACGGGCAGGCTTTTCACGACCCCGCTGATGATACAGAGCCGTTAGTAGTGGACAAAGAAGATGTTCGAGAAACAGAGGAAGACGAGGAGGAGGAGGATAAATCGAAGGTGGAGGGAGTTCGGGTGAGGAAGGAGGAAGTCTGGAGAGACCTCTTCCTTACTAGTAATGGCAGGGATAAAGCATTTGTACGTTGTTACTTGAGGAACTCGCAACCCAAACACTCAGAATTTTTGAACTACCTAGAAACTAATACAATACTCTATCCGCCTATACCTCCTGTTCCACACATCAATATCTACCACCCGGTTACTCCGTCGACCAACACGGCCGCAATGGGAGGCAGAGCTCGTGAAGCGCCTCAGTTCGACCGCCTCTGGCCTTTCGTTCACGAGGTAGGCGTGAACTTTCTATTTCACCACTAACTTAATATTCCAATCCTCGCCAGGAAGCTGCTGCTACTCTTCAACTGGCTAGGCCCATTGACCACGATAACGGCGCAACAGTCGGTACCGTACTCGACTGAGGTGTCGGTGGAGAAGTCCAAAAAGACCACTCGGCCCTTCCTTCACACAGTGCTGTACGCACCACCTCCCGTCCTATTGGAACTCGTACATTCCGTGGCAGACGATGTAGCAACGCTCTCACTTCTTGGGCTACTTGGAAAGAAACTGGGTGACCGTGCTGGCCGGTTTTCCGATTGGTGCTGGCTTCTTGCCACCCTTGTTGGGTTGGTAGAAAATGGGGTCGAGCGCCAGATGATTGGCAATCTTCAGCAGCAAGGTGAGCGGCAAAGTAGAGCGCAGTCCTCATATATTAAACCATGATAGTCGAATCTCGTCTCTATGCCGAGTCTATGACTGGCGCTACAGCCAAGTCAAGACCCAAAGACACGCAAATTGACGAAAGGGAGCTTTCGAGACTACGGAAGCAGGATTACTGGCTTCAAATTACTCGGGCCAAATATATCATGGATCTGATATTCGTTTGTGTGTGCTTCTCCAGAATCTAGAAGTATACAGACACTGATCTGCCTACAGCGTATGACCTCTTCAGAATTCAGCGTTTCAGAGAACCAGCGAAGACACTCGCAGGCCTTGCTGCCGCCATTTTGAGGTAGGCGTCCAGACTAACCATTCCTCAAATGCTCGTGACTTACCGTCCTGTTTTTGCAGCTCGATGAAACTCTACCACGGGCAAAGGAACATTATTCGAAAGAAACCCATGTAGACTCACCCATCTTATCCGTTTGCGTATTTCTTGTCCTCGTCGTGCGGTCAAATGGAGCACCCATCTTGATTTCTCGTTAATTCTCGTCACTAGGTAGATTTAATATACCATTCCCGGCAACCCTGGGCAATAATCTACGCCACCTCCGTTCATGACCGATAACATGAATGGTCACCACCAACTGGTTTTTTTGATTTTGTTGACAGATGGTGGTGGTGTCGCGCCCTGAGTCTGACTAGCTCGTTTTTCCTGTAGAGCATCTACCTCGGCCTCCAGATTTTGAACACGGCCCAAAGCTTCCTCCATATATTTCTCATGTGACAATTTTTGCTGTGCGAATTGCAGGCCCTGCAAGATTCGACCAGAATGCGTAAAAGGCGCGTAAAGGAAGGTATGAATATGCTTACCAGGTATACAGCGGAGCCCAAGAGAAAGATGGGTACCATAGCTGGAGCTATCTCGGAGTACCATCGTGCATGACCGGATCGAGGCTTCTGGGCCGCGGTTTCACTGTAGGAGCGCGATGAGAGCCTCAACCCATGAGTCGGACGTAGACGTCTGATCAACATTGTGCGCGTCGAGAGACCGCGAATGAACAACTTGAGGCGCTACTTCGGGGTGTCCAGCTGGATATAACGGGTCACCTGCTTAGTTGGCGGAGAAATCTCGTTCGACATGTCAGGTCACGCATAGAAGGCTTGGATAGAGAGGCATCTGTACCTTGGGTCGAGGTGGCACTCGGAAGCCCACGTTGGGTGTTGTTCGTTGACGTCCACAATCGTGGCGGGACGGTTGAACGTTTTCGTAGGTCAGCTGATCCCTGTCCGGATCGAACGTGAGCAGTCTGAGGCCCTTGGAAGGTCTCGGAGTGGTTCAGCTCCTTCAGCAGCTCGTTGCTCGCTGGATCCTATCTACAGTGATCGCGGTCCTTATTCACCCGGTGCATGTTGCGACGATAAAGTGCGTCGCAATGACTCTTCGCGACCAACGGCCTGTCCGAGCAGCTCGGCTACCTCGGTCACGCAACAAGCGCAACTGGCGGAAAATACAGGCCAATCCATCGATTTCGAATTCGACGACGGTTGAAACGCCGTGCTAATCTCGTGCACATGGGTCACCGTATATACATAGCATGCTGTCGTGCTGCGGGAGGAGGTTCTTCGCCAGCTTCTGAGTCTGACGTCAAACCATCGCAGGACCATATTGCGAATGGCGTGGGACAGTTGGTCAGGAGATGGGCAAATTGTGCCTTTGCATACCGTCGTCCATCCGCTGTCCTTTTTCTTCTGCCCTCTTTCCTCTCCTTTCCTTGCTTAGCTTTCTTTCTCTCTCTCTCTCCTCTCTCTTTTAATTCCTTCCTCTTGGACTGGGTTCTAAATGGAGTCCAACCGTCGTCCACCATCCCTCAACCTCGCATCATCATCTCCAGCGCGTCCTGTCTCCACCTCTCCATCCCCTCTATACCGACAGTCGCAGTCGCCATTTCGATATATTCAATTCGAGCAACACGATGAATTGGCCGATGAGAAACCCACCCCTCTCGCGGACCTCGCAGGAAATTCCCCGAGGCAACTTTCATCAGGACCGTCCACACGCCAGCAGACCAGTCCATCGTCGAGAAACGGATACATAGCACCCAATTCTCAATCACGAACTGCGCGCGTCCAGCCTGTTTCATCATCAGGCCAGAAACATTCCCCTTTTCTCCGGCAGCCTTCCCCACTGCTTGGTCCGAATAGGGCCAACTCCCAAACATCATCAACCTACACGCGCCCACGGGGACTTCGGATAGCTAATCTAATACGGCCATGGATCCCTCTAATACTGTACGCTATAACCAGTCTTGCGTTTGTGGCCGCCATCGCGCTATACCGTGATGAGGTCTTTTCACGTGAGTTTTGACAGCGGCTTTACTACGCCCCAACAGCTGACCACGTTCGTCGTGCTCGCGCATAGGACTCGACGAACTAGCCCATTGGCTCCAAAGCGACAAGCAATTTGGCTACGCAACTCTTTTCATGCTCATATTCGTCACTACTTTTCGTGAGTGGTCTATTTTTAGCAGCATGTAGAGCTCCCCTAATCCAGGAAAAACTTTCCGCAGCTCCCGTTCCTCTGTACTCTACACTCATTACATTATCCGGTTATACGTTCGGTCCGTGGACTGGCGCTATCATCTCTTATTTTGCAGCCCTTTCGGGTGCGCTCACCGTCTTCCTGATCTCTCGCACTTTCTTCCGCGACGCGATTTCGCGATGGCTTTCGTCTACGCGCACCGTAAAGCGCGTCGTCCAAGCAGTCGAAAGGCGGCCGAAACTTCTCTTCCTCATCCGCCTCGCGCCGTACCCTTATAACGTCATGAATTGCCTTTTGGCGGCATCACCCACCCTCACGCTGCGCACTTACACGCTCTGCACCGGACTCTCGCTGTTCAAAGTCATCATTCACACAAGCATGGGCGCGTCGATAGCCTCGTTTAAGGATTACCATAAAGTCGACCCTAACAAGGCAAACGAACCTCACGAACACACAGCCGCGGAGCTGTGGACTGCGTTTGGGATCGTGCTGTGCATCGCAATCCTTATCTACATCTCCATCGTCGCGCGCAGGGCTGTGGACCACGAGCTCGACGACGATCCCGTCACGTGCGACGCGGAAGAGACGATTGGATTCCTTTCCTCGCAGGACCTGGAATCGGGACGTGGGCAGGAGCCCATGGCGGAATCGCCTTTCCGCTCTCCCCAGCAGCTGATACCATATCGGACGTCAATGGAACGGCGATGACGAGGGCAAGTTCATGACCCTTTTTTGACTTTTATATATCTACTTGCTGCCATCTATTACCGCAGTCTTTGATACTTATGGCTATCTTTTCTCTTACTTACTCGGACTCTAACCAGACTTGGGACCAACCATTGTACGATTATTAGCTAGGAGCGGGAATACAAGACAGCATGGATGATTTGGTGATGCTGGAGGTGATGACAATACAGAGTCGGTTAGCAAAGTTACAGCGACGGACGGGCGGCCGTAAAGGATGATCTGATCGATCAGGTGGACCCGACGGACCGGTAATCAGTACAGCGGTGACTCGGGGGTCGACCCCGATGACTTGGATTTTTGCTTCCGATCAGAAGTTCTGTTGGGGAAATCTATTTTTCGATCGGAAAGAAGCTGCCTCATCAAATAAGGTTTTGACCGTCCACGCACATACGCCCAATTGGCTGATCTGCATGGAACCTCCCGGAACGCCATGCATCACTGGGGAAATGTGGATACAGCACCCTCGATTTTTGTTTGCCACCGTGTGCGTCTGTATGCGTGCCGAAACAGATGCATGTGTGGCGTGGCGGCGGAAAATACGATTGTATTGTCTAAGGTGGGCAAAAGGCTACAACGGGGGCGTGGTATCAAATGGGAGATAGATATCAAGTGGGCGTGGGTGAGCCGACAGCAGCAGTGAAGAAATACAGACAGACGGAGACGCGCAGAAGTACAAGATCAGCAACGACAGGTTCCAAGACGCGGATCGTCAACGGCAGAAAATGCTATCCCTTCTCAAAGCAACAGACAAGTCAGGCTGCGAAACAGTGTCCAATAAGGTCCAAAAGAACAAGCAATGAGGAGCGGAACGATCGAGCGGCGACATTACATCTCGCCCGGGGCTTTGTAGTGGTGGGGAATATGTTCGTTCATGGGGACAAAGCCGAAATCGGGCGAGACTGATTGTTCAAGACTGGTCAGTAAATGGGATCGTAAGTCATTGTGAATGAAAAATGAACATGAAGAAGGAAAAAAAACAAAACGCGATGGGAATGGAGGGAGCACGAAAAGAATGAATTTGAGAAAAGTCGAAAATGGAAGATCGAGACTCACATCGATTGATATCGGTGTCAGGATGGTAATTGTCTGGCACGGGAGGTGTTGTCGCCTGAGTGGACGATGTATGCGAGGCAGCCGATATTGATGAGGTCGACGTCGACGGGCGGCCATTTCTGTTATTCCAACCATCATTCATCGAATCCATCGACGAAGTGTGTGTTACCGTGCCCGGCACGGCAGAGTAAGCAAACTCAGCCTGAGATGGGGTGAACGGGTAGTTATCCACGGACGGCAGCTGGATCATGCTACGGACACGCGGCAGGCCGGACGACTGATGGTCGTCCACCGGCTGCGGAGACGTCGAAGGACGCTGGTGTTCACTATGATCGTACGGGTTCGGGTATGGACTCATGGCTTGGCTGTGGCGTCGGGCACGGCGGACACTCAGAGACCCAGAAGGGTAAGCAGACTTGGAAGAATGGGGACGCGAGGGTGAGATGGGACGGTGGTGAGAAGAGTTAGGGCGGGAATAATCATGCTGAAGGTGATCGTCGCGATATGGAAGGGAAGAGACAGACGACATGGAATACCCGGTCGTGGGACGGCTATCGGGAGACAGCGATGATGCACTGTGTTCAGCTTGTATGGGCATAGATGAGAAAGGCGACGCATATGATGTGTTGATTGTCGGGGTTGGTCGGGAATAGCCTCCACCACTGGGATTCAGGAGCGAAGAGAGACTGCCGTTATGACTGGAAGTGCTCCCAGTACCATTCTGGGAGTACGACCAATTGGATTGATCCTGGTAGTATTGAGGCGACGAAACCATCATGTCGCGATTTGACGTCGAGTAAGAAGACATGCCGTTGAAACCACCCGACGTCGGGGCATCATCAGTAGGGGTAATCGGATGCAGGGTATGCGGCGAGTTGTAGAGATTGCCATGCGAAATATGTGGAGGGTCGGATGGAACTGTGAGCGGGGGGAGTGCGGATCGCGGATAACTGGTGCCCCAAGTGGTACCGCCACCCTGACTTAGGGGTGTGAATGATCCCGGAGCAGAAAACCCTCGAGCACGACCCACGATGCCAGCCTTATGGGACGATGGACCGACGGAGGATGGCACCGTGAGCGGCACAGGACCGACACCTATTGCCGAGCGTGGTGGCGGTATGGAGGGGGCATCTTGAATGTCGCGTTTTCTGGGTTTCGGAAGGCGTGGAGGTACACGACGCTTGAAGTTGGCAACTACCTCAGGGGGCGAATGCCGATTCAAAGTCGGATGGGCTACCAAGCGTGTAAGTTGGTCAGAAAAAAAACAGGACGCTGTCACGTGGAACGGGTAAACTTACACCAGGTGCTGGCGTCGGGATCGTCAATTGCGGGGTCGACGTTGCGGAGGTTGACTTTGCGCATGAAGCCATAGATCTGGAGCGCAGACAAGGCACGGTGAACATGCAAAGAGAGTTTTGAGAAAGAAGACTCACATTTAGTTGCCGAGAGAAGCTAGCGAATCTTGATTGACGATAGATACTTGGGAGGACGTGCAGGGCGAGTTGCTCGGGGCGCTCTACGATGATGTGTTCGCCAGCGGGATCCCAGCGAATCATATGGTGATTTTCGGGGCGCTCGAGGAGACTGATTGCGCAAAGACGCGTGAGACGGCATGAAAAGTAGACGAGCGCCAGATACTTGCGCGTAGAGTTTTGTTAGGAAAGTAGCCTGTGGTTTCGTCTCGGCTTTTTGGGGCTGGTTGTCGGACGATTTCGTTGGACTTGGGGGCTGGTCATGATTTTCTTCTGAACTGCCGGCACTTGAGCCAGAATGGTGGGAGGCAATGACCTGGGGCGGGTAGGCGACGCCACTGGAGGGGTATGTGGACGAGGAGATGGACTCTGGGGAGCGCTGGAAGGGACGGGAGGGATAGGAGGGCGGGTAGAGGTCAGCCATGGGGAGGATGGAGAGCTGGACCTGCGAGATTGGAATTGTCCTAAGTAGTCATACGCCCAACTGTTACGGTGGAGAAAGGGAGTCTTCCGAAGTACGTAACAACCCTGTCACATGTCACACGCCCAGTAAATCGAGATCCACCCTCCTCCTGCTCATCCCCGAGGGACCGAGGCTGCCATTCCCACTTCTTTCTCGTCTGGCGAGTCCTGGGTGCCGCGCAGCCTGCCCACATCCCTTCCGCGCCTCCGCTGCTGCTTTCCAGCTCGCTGCGTGCCATCGCACCCCATTTTTTAAGCATACGCGATCGCCGCAGGGTTGCATACAGGTTGTGTCACGCCATATCGGGCTTTCAGATCGTCGATTGGTGGGCCCGCTAAGCCCCATTCGGACATCCGCCAAATTTGTTGCTACAGGGTCATGCATGCAAAATTAGGATCCGCATTCGGCATCCCTGCTCGAGCCCGCCGCACGATCCATGTGTCACCTCCCACGTCGCGGAGAACAAAATCACTATCCAGTCCGCCCATGTGCTCCCCGTCAGCCCAAGTTCAATATGAGTATGCAATGTGTAGTCTCCATAAGTAACGAAAGCAACATTCAACATTCGTCTGTTTGAGTACTGTAGTGAAAGCATGAACGGAAGCGCAAAGAAAACCTAATGATATCCTCATAAACCCCTGCAAGTCTATACCAGCAGTCCTCAGCTGTGTAACCTCCACAGCCGAGATCCTGGAAATCAAAAACGGAAACATCCCTCCCTCGACAGATCTCCTGTCTCCTCCATCATCAACAATGATACCACCACGCTATCCATATGCCACCTTATGCCACCCATCTTAACTGTCTCCGTCATAATGCAATGTCACGCTCGAGAACGCGCCGAACAAGTCCGTACCGTCGGCTTGGACTCCCTCGTCTGGCGTCCCAGGGTGCTTTGACGGCGATCCGGTGACGCTAACCGTCTGATCCTCTAGATGCAGCGAATGCGACTCCTTCAAATTCCGGAAATTCACCGCGTCATTCCCGTTTGATGATGTGGGCACTATCTGCTCTCACACAGAGACAACCCAAATCAAAAAAAAAAAGTCAGCGCACCATCCAACAGATCGCATGATCACCAGCAGACAGATACACCATCACCTCTACACGAGGTCTTTTTGCATTTCCGAGGCTACCCATCCACGCGCTCGGTCAACCCAAGCCCGTCCGATCGACGGCTGGTTGATGTGAAAGAAAGAGAATACAAAGATGTGGGTGGAGAGATTCGGCTATGTCACGTACCGGTGGCTGTTGGTTCCGTAGCAGACCCCAGTTGATCTTTGCAAACCACTTGTGCTGCTTGACTTCGCTCGCCCCGCTCTTGCTGCCCAGCCTGGTCCGCTCGTTCTTGTCCAGTAGACGCGTGACGCAATCCTTACATGCACTGTCGGTGAACAAGTCAGCCCATCGGAGTTCTCTCCAGACGATCTCAACATCATGGACCCCATCAAAAAAACTCCGCGCATCATTGACCGCAACGCAGCTGCACGCAGTCCCATCAAGACGAAAATGTACTATACTGACCTCGAGACCTTCGGCGAGTCACGGAAGCTCACTGGGAGCAGGCGGATATTAGAGAATGTGTCAGACCGTTCTGGCCCTTTGAAAGGAGTCGTGGCATACTGGATCAGAAATATGAGACACGCGATGTCCAAAAACGTCAGTCCAAGCTGCGAGGCAGATAAACAGGAGTAAGCACACGTACAATCATCTCATAAATAAGGATTCCGAGCGTCCACCAATCGACGGCTGCGGTGTGGCCCTGAGCAGCGATGACTTCTGGAGCAATGTACTCTGGGCACCGCCACCAAAAATGTTTAAATTAGCGAACCGCCCGATCACGATAGGGTCCACCTTACCTTCCGTCCCAACGAAAGAGTTAGTCCGAAAGTTGGCAGTACATGACATGGTATCGACCATCGGCGTCTAGACAAATCTGCTTAGGCCCAACCGGCGTTTAGCTCGAGAAAATCCGACGCACTCCATTCTGTTCTGACTGGATCATAACAGGCATGCCGCCGGGCTCGCTTGACGCCTTCGCCAGATCAAAATCAGAGAGCATGATATGGCCCGACTGGTGCAGTAGGATATCTGAACAGACGAAATCCGAGTCAGCCCGAGCCTAGAGCTGTCGTGATAAGGAGGCGAGACGCGTACTCTCTGGTTTCAAATCGCGATAAATGAAACCCATAAGATGCAGGTACTCCAAGGCAGCGACCACCTCCGCGGCGTAAAACCGGGACCCGTCCTCGGGCAAGCATTTGCCAGGTCGCGTCTGCAGGGCGCGGAAAAATTCACCTCCCATGCAATATTCCATGCAGAAGTAGAGATAGCCCTCGGACTGGAAGGAGTGATACAAAGTCACGATGAAAGGATGATTCGCGGTGGCAAGAATTTCCTGCTCAGTGAGAGCCCGCTTGATCTTTTTCCGTTCAATCATTTCTTTTTTCGACAACACTGCGGATCAAATGTCAAGTAAGCATGGGTGCGCCACGATAGACAAAGGGATGTGAAGGGAGTGAAGGGGCCTGTTTCTAGAACAAAACGCCATTTTACCTTTCATCGCAAAGAGCTTGTCGGTCTTCTTCTCGCGCACCAGATAGACTCTACCTACGTCCCCTTTCCCCAGCATTTTGACTTTCACAAAACTCGATGGCCCAACTTCCACCTGCGCGGCACCAGGAGTTGATCAGTTACCATCGTGTTGCATGGAAGACTCGGTGGACACTTACCTGTCGGACCTTGATTGAATTACTCGAATACGTTCTCCGAAACGCGACCTTGCCTGGCCCTTCTGCTAGACCACTACTCAATTGAGCCTTCGAGGATGGCGACCCGTTGACGGATGGCACTGGCCGTGACGTCCGTCCTCTCGACGATCCTGAAGATATAGTCTCCAAGGAATCCGTGCCGTGTTCCAGAGAGCTCGACACGAGGGATGGCAGTGGCGGAACGATGTCAGCGGGTGCTAGCATGCCGTTCTTTGTCGTCGAGGTGGTCCGCGAACCTAGAGAGAAAAGCCCCTTGGCGTTAGGTGCAGAGGCTACGCGTCGGATGAAACGCGATGCAGAGGCCCCCATCGCTTTAGGAGAGAGGGCCCCATTAGTCCGGGATTTGGAGGGCGTAGTGGGGCTCGTGAACGATGCTTGTGATGCGTCGGCAGTCAGTGGCGGGGCGTGAGGAGAGTTAGGATTCCGTGACAAGTTCATCCGTTGTTTCTCTGACTTCGTGTGTTGGCGGGGTCGGGAAGAGGGGCCGGCGGATAACGCGTCGGTAGACTTGGGATGCTGTGGTTGTCGGTACGGGGGATACGAGCGATTCTGTGGACCAGCATTGAAGGGGGTCCTGCCACCATTGGACTCGCTGGATTGCGTGTTCGATGAATTATAGGAGGAACGTTGGTCGGACACGAAAGAGGGCGTCAGGGAAGGGGTTGCTGTGACAGGCGTTGTAGTGCGGCTGGTATCGGGGGTGAGGGAGGTGTCAACAGCAAGCTGTGGAGAGTTAGCAGAGACCTTCTTGGAAGAGGCGTTCGGAAAGCGAAAGACGGATTTCCAGGCATGAGAGGACCGCGAGAACTGGGAAGGCTGCGTCGACAGATGCCGTGCTGTAGCGTCGTTCTGGGGGTTATGAAGGGAGGACGACGGCATCGAAACGGGCGGCGGAGGCGGGTATTGGAGTGCACCAACAGAGCTTCCAGCACACCGAGTTGGTTGGCACAAAAACTTTGGCAAAGGGGTCTCCTCGCACCCAACTCCTCCCACAAATTCACCCTTATGTAATCACGTTCCTTAGTCTAACGGCCATCTCATCTCAATTAATTTCGAATCTCCTCTTCTTTTTGTTCCTGTGTTCGTGCGAATAACCTTAAGTACAGTCTCCGCTCGTCTACAGTACTGTACATGCCGCGAGCATCATGTACAGTAACTTGCAAGCCCGACGACTAGTGAGGGCGAGTCCTGCGCCGCTTCATGAGATCATCGTACAGTAGCCGCCACCCCCGGACAATCACTCCGTCCTAAACCCGCCGGGGAACGATTTTCTGTCCAGGTGTCAGCAGATGGCAACAAATCGCTTCACTTCACAGACAGTATCCAAGGGTTCCAGCGAATGAAATTCCGAAGCCAAGGAGTCTTGAAACTTGTTCTCGACGAGTCCAGCAAAGGTGACCCATTGATCGACCTCCGCCGACTTGGGTTTCTCCAGCCTGTATTGGAAGGATGTAGCTGTAAAGGTGATCATCAGTGTACAAGAGCAAGGTCTCGTTAGGTATCGGCCTTACGGAACTGGCTCCACGGCTGTCCCGGTTTTCTGGTGAGCTATTCCACCCATCCTATTCCCGAAACGTGCATTGACAATTGACGTAGCCGGCGCGCTCAAAGGCAGCCCACGAACTCGTGGAAGCCATATGTATCCGAAAAGCCGCGAGTAGTCGTCGACAGACGACCACAGTCTTGACGCTCGACAGGTGAATTCGAAGCCTTTTGAAGACCTGAGGACTGAGAGCTATGATTTCATCGAGGTCTGTCGAGCCACGCATGTGCGTGCCATAGTCTCCGATAGCGAGCCTTATCAAATCATGGACTTGCCCAGGACTTGCCAACAAATGGCAGAATATCTCTTCTCCCACTCTAAAGAGTTGAGGATCTGTCAAAAGATACATAAAACTTGACCGGGCGGACGGCGCCGGGTTCGAGAAGGCCGCCGGCAAAGTGAGAACATTGCACGCAAGCCAGCTCACGAGTCAAAGAAGATGCCCTTCTCTCGACTCCAGTCAAGTCTCCCCAAGATCAGTACACAGTCCCGTGTTCGTATGTAGAAGCTTCTTTCTCCGAGATCCCTGGGTTCTCTGCGGTGCTCTCGAGATCTGATAGTTCTCAAAGAGCGCCCGCAGCTTAAAACGTACCCGGATCCGAGGTCGGAGGAATCTATGATAGCATTGCATGGCAGGTGTAGAATGGCGTCAGCGAATAATCAGCACAGCACTGGCGATGTTCTCGGAAGGCGCTGGCCTTTGTGAGAATTCCAGATATGAATCACTGGGGATGCAGGGAGATTTCTGGTTTTGAACGTCCTGGCAGCTTGCTTCTAGATGACTCCGAGAATAATCGACAGGAAGGACCAGGAAAGGGCGATGGAGCGGGGAGTTACGCTGGCAGATGGGTGGAAATCGCAAAACGCCTAAAAAGGCTTCGCCGGTTCGCGGCACGCAACGCACATGACTTCAACTTGCAAGTTCTTCGGACTGGACAAGCGCTAGCGCTCATCACGATAATCCATTGGCGCTACCGGCTGCCTAGCCCAAGGCTGCATGGTGATGACTTTGCATACGAGAGGGCTTGGAGTATCCATGAACCGAGGCGACCACCAGTAAGTCCGACCCGCTGGCACTCCGGACTTGCCGCAACGAACCAAACTGATGGCTCAATAACGGTAGTAGCGGTCAGCAGCCGTGAAAAATGGGAAAACGGTCTGCATGATCCTTCTCACGCGCCGCAGTCGCGAACAGCTCAGGCCAACTGGCTGATGAGTCTCTTATGGAGATTATTCCACATATTGGCTATCCACAGCGCTTGCAGGGACAGTGCATACACGATGAGGACAACGACCTCCACCGTCTCGGAGCTCGCTTCGCCTGATAGTGGCATACCGAATCAGTCGGAGGCCGGCCGGTTTCAGGGTGTTGCCGCCGATGAATACGGGAAATGACACCAAAATCAATCCAAAATCACCTATCCATCCAGCAGCATGTGCGAAGGTCTTGAGATTCGGAAATCTAATTCCATGACCCATGTTCCTTACCCGCTCAGCGGTTTCATTCACAGCGCAAGCAGGCTTTTCTATTTTTCTGATTTGTCACAGCGGACACGAATTTTTGACAACGCGATCGCAAAGGACGTATAAAGCTCATCGCTACGCCCGCCATAATCCCCTCCAGTCCCTCCTCATGGCTTCAGATCGCAGGTCTCCGTCGGACGAAACGAGACCGCTGCTTGAGGAGGTCCGACCCTCGTACAGTTCTACCGATGACGTCGACGATTCTGCCTCCGAATCGCCTCCTGGCGAGGACCTAGCCATGGTTAAATTCTCCAGGGGCGACACTATTTGGATCCTAGCTGGTCTGTGGTCTGGTGTACTCTTGGGCGCGTTCGACGGTTCGTGTGAAAGCGTCACGAGCAAGAAGCTTGTCTGAACACAGAAATACAGGAACGGTTGTTGCCACGCTCTTGACGCCCATCGGAAGCCAATTTAAGGCGTCTAATCAGGCTTCCTACATTGGCACTTCGTATCTCCTATCTGTCTGCTGTTTTACGCCGCTATATGGTCCGTCATACTCCATTTACTCCTCTTGTTGACGTGTTAAACGCCCAAACTTCTCTTAGGACGTCTTGCTGACATTCTAGGTCGTAAAGGCGCGATGCTCGTCGCCTTGTCATTATTTGGTACGGCTGTGATCCATCAGTTTGCGAGAACCGCCGAGATAACCCTAGTATAGGTTCTGGCACCGTGTTCTGCGGCATGGCACCTTCAATGCGCGCGTTAATCGCTGCTCGCGCAGTTGCTGGAATGGGTGGAGGAGGGTCAGTTTAGCCGTCATCAGTTCAGTAATAATCATTTCACTGAACTGTTTGATTCGCGTAATGGCAGTGTCATGACAGGTTTGGCTCTCATGCTGTAGCGTTGACGAGAAGGACGCTAACATGATTCAATCCCAGTGGCCAGCATTGCTGTCTCTGACTTTATACCCCTGTCGGTCACTCGTCCGCGCTGGGAGTGCTCTTGCCTTGCTAACTCGTCTGCAGAAAACAGCGTGGGCTTTATCAAGGAATGGCAAACGTGTAAGGATGACTGCATCGGTTCTGATCTTCGGTCAACTTATGGTTTTTAGACTGTATGGGCTAGGAGCCGGACTCGGTGGCCCGCTGGGAGGATGGGTAAACGATCAGTTTGGATGGTGAGTCTTGATAGCCAGATGCTGCGCGCAAAAAGAGTCCCAATTTATCGTAGGCGTGCTGCGTTCTATATGCAGGTGGGTCATCGAGGCTACGACGCAACAACTCGACCTCCTGAGCTCGCCGTTTTATCCAGGCACCACTCTTGATGTTCAGCTTTGTCGTGGTTGCCACCAAAGTGAACATTCCACTGCCATGCACGGTCCGCCAGCAGAGTCTGTCCGATAAACTGCGTCGCGTCGATGTTCTTGGTTCTGCGACACTTGCCACCACTGTGGGCTGTCTGCTTCTAGGATTCAGTGTCAAAACCTCAGAGGAGCTCCCCTGGTCACATCCCCTTATTTATTGCCTTCTGATTGCGAGTGTCGTCTTCGGAGTGGCTTTCGTTCTTGTGGAAAAGCACTGGGCTCCATATCCCGTTATGCCTCTGCGTTTAATGACTCAGAGGACTCCCCTGGCGGTCTCCATATCTAATCTCCTGACGAGTATATCAGCGTTTTCCACGGTGAGCCATCTCTTTACATTCTAATCGACGACGAGCTGAGACTGTGCGTAGATGTATAATGTACCACTGGTGAGCACTTTCCGATATCCCAAATTAGCGGTCGCCAAACAGCCATCCCCAGTACTTCGAGGCTGTACGGCTCGATTCTGCCGCAAAATCCGGTACGTGCAATTTCACAAAATGATGCTAGATTGTCGGAAGTGCTGACATGCCATCCTATCGCGGAGGTCTTCATCTTTTGCCGCACTCGGTATGTTTGGTAATCGATGAACGTCATGTGAAGTGGCTAATGTCTCCGTAGGTCTCCATCTCCGCGGGGAGTGTCATTGCTGGCTGGTTCGTCTCTCCTTAGCAGCAGGTTTCGTGCCTTGCTGAACTTGTACAGGATTATGCGCAGGACTGGAAAACTATATGGGCTTACACTGGCATCCTGTTTCCTAACAATCCTGGCCAGTGTGCTCGTCACGCTGTGGAACGAGGACTCCTCTCCCATCCATCTATGGCTAGACCTGGTTCCACAGGGCTTTGGTATGGCGAGCTTCATCACCAGTACCTTGATTGTTGGTTCCTCCTCGCCCTGTGATCTCGTCTGTATAGTCAACTGATCCATCTTCAAGGCCATGATCGCCGGTGTTTACAAGGAGGACATGGCCGTTGCCACAGGCAGTAAGTCATGGCCGGACCCCTTGGAAAATTGTGACGTTTCATGGAACCATCTCCACAGTCACCTACCTATTCAGAACGACAGGCCAGGTTCTCGGCGTAAGTCTTAGCGGCGCCGTTCTCCAAGCTGTGTTGCACCAGAAACTGCGAGAGCGGATACAGGGGCCTGGCTCGTCGGAGGCAAGCCGGATGCTTTATTTCGCATTCCTGCATTTTCTGACCTTTTTCTCCATGCAGATCATTGATTCGATCCGGTACAGTCGGCATACCGTGTTACGCTGATCGTGGCTCATCCATTTTCTCTGTCGAAGGCGCCGGACCGAAATTATACCCCAACTGGATCCTATAACACAACGCGCAGCTGTGACATCCTACGCGGACGCCTTACGCGTCGTTTTCATTTGTCAAGTCGCTATCAATGTACTGGCCTTCATTGCGTGTCTGCCTATACAAGAAAACGTCCTACCGTAAGTAGACTGCCTATGCTTTCATCTCTTTTTCCGAACTTGACGCCTCTTTTGTATTTTTGAAGCGGGACTCACGAAGAACAAGCGGAGCATTTTAGGAACAGGAGCAATTCTCATCATAGAGACACTCCAAATAGTTAATGTATGACTAGCCTGACATGTATTTGTGCCGAGACCTCACAGCATTTTGATTACCACCTCCGTATGCGTCCCATCTAGCCCATCCCCTGATGTGGATACGTGGATGAAGTTTCAAATCAAGCCGCGTCTTGAACACAGTTTATAGAATAAGTCATTCTAGGTTCGGGTGCTTCTCCTCGATCCACCTCCTGGGCCGCTTTGCGACGATGACACGACCTCCCACTGCTGAATCTCCTTGCTCACTGTCGGCGAAGCGGCTCTTGTTCGGACGCGCCGGGCAAGGTAGAACATTTGAGGCCGACACCGTCAAGACCGTCGCAAAGAACGTGAATCCGAAGAGTGAGGAGACGATTGTGCGGCGTTGTTTTAATCGTAGGACTTTGTGGACGGACATTCTATAGCTGTTAAGGTTTCAGAAACCCGCCAGAGGCAACGTTCAAAACACGTACCAGGATTTTGTCCATATCCACCTTGCGGTACCACTGACGATGTGGTCGGTTCGACTTGGGATGACAGTTCAGCGCGAGTCGCAAATTTGGATCCGGTCCAGGCCGGTTGCTTGCTCTTGCTTGGCAGCAGCCTCCGAGAACATGGAGGTGACGTTACAGTGTGACCGAGCCAGTAAATCCACCACCATGCCCAACATCCGCGTCTTGCGCGACATCAAGGCGCGCCATGGCGTCCGTGCCAATGAAATTGCTCGCAGAGCGTACCTCTACGTTGCGCGCAACCAGGCGCTACCTCCCCAAGTCCGCCATCAAGCACAGCTCCAACTGAACACCTTCGGACGCTACACTCGACCAACCACTGTCAAAAACCGTTGCTCTGAGACCGGGAGAGGAAGAGGTATCATGAGCGAATTTGCGTTGTGTCGAGTGAGTCCTTAAGTCAATCATGCCGGTGCAAGCGGTGACCGCCTGTCTAGTTCCAATTTCGGCTCAAAGCGCTTCGGGGTGAGCTGAACGGCGTACAAAAGGCTTCTTGGTAGTTCAGACTGTGAGCAACGCGCCGTCTGTATTATCTGTAATGGGATGCCAACCCTTCGGAAGCAGGTACATAACGATACACTCTAACACAATATGGCCCTATATGATGGGAATAATCAATGATAACATCCAAGCAGTCGCCTGACAAGGGATTTATGCAGGTGGTGTGGATTCCGAGCTGCCAATGTCCGTCAAGCGCAACTCCGGCTCTCCTCGTTCTCGCCGCCATCGGTTTGCGATAGCCAATGTCGCTTTATCAATCAGAAATCTAGTAAAAGCTTTAGTCCTGACCAGTCGAAATTCGAATACAGTCACGAACCCGTATTGCCGGAGGAACTTCTCGCCAATCTCCCAGTTAGTATGAGCTAGGACGTCGTCACCATGTATAGTGACGGAACGCTTGAAATCAATCAGGCATTCCACCAGGTCGTACCGATCTGAACCAAGGGATCACACATTGTAAGCTAGGGCTTCAGCCGAGCAAGTCATACATACTTCGAAGGAGTATCATTCGGTCCCGAAGCTCAGCATGGAGAATACCGTCAATGACGCTTTCTGAAATTTAAAAGACGTGAGCTTGAGCATTCCCAAAGGGTGCAAAAAACCGACCATGTGGTATAGTTCTGCATACACCTACATTAAGTATTTTCGTCGAACAACAAAAAGTGACATTACCTCTGAACTATCGTCGGACGCAGTGAAGCAGGCAGACAGTACTGATTGTTCCGCTTATAGTTGTCCAGGTGATAGCTACGAAGTGCTCGTCAGCTCATGCATTGTAGAGGGAGAGAGAATTCATTCACTGGATAAGTTTGTAGGCCTCGACCTTATTGGGTTCGTCGTCGTCATCCAATGGTTCCAAGGAGCCTTGCCGTGCTTGTTGCTGGTTTGATAAGGGTTGCGGTGCTGCGACATTTGCGGTATTGGGAGGATTGAAATGGATAGGTGCCAATGGGGATTCCATGTTGAGATTAACGCCGGACATATACGACGGCTGATAATTCCCAACAGGTGCCCCAGCGTACGTACCGCTCGCGGGGGAACCTTGCTGCATGTACATTGAGGATTCACCAGAACCACGCATAAGGTCTGAGAGTATACCCCCATTTCCTTCGTGTGGCCTCGAGCCGCCAGGAATGACGCAGTTGGCGGAGAGGGGCGCTGCTCCCATAGGCATGAGGAGGTTAAAGCCGTTCTGATGCCTTTCTGTCTCGGTCTCGCCGCTTCTGGCTTTCTTTGCTCGTGAACCGGAAGCGTCCTCCTCCGCAGGACGTTTCAGACCTGCAGCTTCGGCTGCCTTTTTCCGTGCTTGATAACCCTCCCAAGCAGTATCGGTTTCGGACCTATTGATGAACTGGGTAAAGTCTGCCATATCCCATCCAAGTTTAGGAAGCAGGCCACCGGCACCTTCGCCGATGAAGCCAGCAAGACTTCTCAACAGTCCACGCAGTGTCTGGTTTTCTGCCATCAGGTCTGAGCAGGACCGAACAATATCAACTTCGCGGTTTGTGATGAATGCGCGACAGGCGCACCTCTCAACATGTTCCGCATTTCTCCAAGTGCTTCATCTTGCCCTCCGGATAGAATTTCGACGCGCGCTTCGAGGTCGCGAATCTGTCCAGAAGCTGGATTGAGATAGGTCGTACATGAATAAATTGTGTGCGCGCACTCGCTGTTGTTTTCTGAGACGGAATTCACGCTGAGCTATACGGTTTTGATCGCGTCTTGCAGCTTGAGAGCTTGAAATGTATGTGAGTGATCAACCTACTCATACGGGCATGGTAAACAGCGTACTTGGGGTTCTTCTTGCGCCCGGGTTTGCCAGGATGGTTGGTTCCTTCGCCATTGTGGGACTCAAGTTCAGACTTCAGAGGTTGACGGTTAGAATACTGCAGTCACATCGCAAAAACCTATTCGCACGTCAAGATTTTCGGAAACACTGCGCTCTCTCGGTTCCTTGTCTGCACGCATAGGGAGTTATTGCTTGGGTGAGAGGGATTACGAGGCTCGAATACCCTCCGATTCAAATACTCCAAAATAGTGTTACGTAAAAAGAAGCATCTCCTCCTCTTTTTGGGCACCTTGCGCCAATCACTTCGGGTTCGTTCCAACTTTTTACTTCTCATTCTCAAGATTGGCATGTACCTGTTCGCGTGTGCCAAAGCCTCTAGCGCACTTAAAATTCCTCAATGCGCTTCTTTTCTGACCATTCGCAATGCAAAGAAGACCTGCTTGCCTGCCAAGGAACGACGAAGCTAGCCTTCCTCGAGGCTTATAATCCCACTACTGCCCCATAGTCGTCCGCTAGCCATGTTGTTCCCTTCTCCAGCACCTTGTGCACCAGGTCTGTTTTTAATGCCTCTCGGTCTATACAGATTTTCCGTCCGGCACCTGATTCTGATCGATAACGAGTCCACGCTGCCAGGGTGGTATCATATTAGTTTCGTCATGGTCTTCCCCGCGCCTCTCCACCCGCATCAGCCGAACTCAGCAGACCCGTGTCCGATGTTGTGCTCCGCCGGAACTTTTTCATCGCGCGCACTGAGTATAAGATATGATCAACCGCATCTCTTTCCAGTCTAAGTTTCCGCGCCGAGGCTCCCAAACGGTCCCATTTTGCTCCGCTCCCTCGTTCTGTTTCGGCCCCTAGGGAGATGGCGGGCGACATCATCTTGCAGTTTGTGTATTCGCCAGGACCAAATTCAGACATACGTACCTTTTCGGTATTCATGGTTGGTGAAAGAGGGCAGGTAGAATTATACAAGGTGAGTCTCAATCCTTGCACTCGTCGTAATGTGTCATTGACCACTTGAGTAAGTTTTATCACCCGGTAACTGGCATGAACATAGGCATGACGAACTTCTACCGCCAGAATCTGCAGACGACGGTGTTCGAGCCAGCCGGCGCTATCGAATGGTTGTCCAACGAGAACGCAACTATCCAGTTTGGCCTTGAGGAGGTAAATGCTCTGGATCAGTCGAGTCTTGGCATTGACTTTCCAGACAGGTTTCCATCAGAGATCTACGAAAGGTCAAGAATTCTAACAGCAAGTACGCCGTTGACTTACACTTCAACGCTCAGCGCTCAGCACTGACATGAGCCACAAGATCACGCCGCTTCAAAGCTGGGGGGTCGACTTACAAGTGGAAGCTTGCCGAGAACGAGACCGATCTCTACGTGAGCTATTGAATCGCGTTGGCATGAAATGTCGCTGAACATCATTCGGGCAGTGCGTCGATTTTCGTGACAAGACGATCGCCACATGGACACAAGGACAACAACAGCTGCGCATAGCAGTTCGTGCGGAGGAAATTCTGGATCGACTTGTAGTGACATGCATGTTGAATCTGTGGATCAAGCGCCTTGGTCAGTGGTGACCAGCGATGGACAACACACTTCCATATCGCTACAGCAGGAGCCTCACGGCATGCCTCTAATCCCTGACGATACTATATTAATATCACCATACATTGAACATATTGATACAGAGCGCTACGCGCCGATGCTTCATGTTCCGTCACGTCGCTCTCGTGGTCTCCTGCTGAGTGGACGACGGATGACTGGTTCGGCGCTCGGTATCTCCAATATTCAGTCTCTCCCGAAGTCTCCGAGAGGCGTGTCCTTGGACGGCTAAGAGGGAGGCAGGCCGATGTGTCATCGAGCCTCAAATTGCACCACTAAAAGCAATTAACCACAGTCAACTTGAGATGCAAGCAAGGCGGCAAACGTACTCCGCTTCGTTCTCTTCTTATACATGATACGATGTCCACATTCTCTGCAGCGTATAGGTTCTCGGGGCTTGATCTCGTTTTTGGCACCGCAATCTGAACGAAGCATGAGAATATGGGTTCAGAGGGGCAGCGGTTAACGTTCGTACCTGCACAGATATACTCCATATCTTTTTGCGGCGCGCCGTATAGATTAGTCCCAGAAGGTGCACCTGCGCCGGCACCCTGCCCGCCTTGTTGTTGGCTCATGGCAATTTGGATGTGATGGAAAAAAGCGGTTGTGTGGCTGTGTTTACGCTTGCCTTCCACTTTCACGATTTTTTGCAATTCAAGCGTCCATTTGCATCCCCTGTTGACTTCCTCCCGCAGATCTGTCAAGCGCCTACCTACCTAGTTTCCATCGACGGGCTATCAAATGCCCGTAGCTTTGCGATAGAGCGACACAACTCTACATCTGTCGGACCGGGCACTGATGGGTCGCACAGCCTTGGTAGACATCCATCTGCGGTATCACTCAGGCTCCTGGTGACCAAAGGATCTTGGTGGTATGGCATTCGTGACAGCTACGAGGGCCTCTGTCCCGCTATGATGGTATCGACTCCTTGTGACACATCGGTTCCTCTCGAGATACTGGAATTCTCGGGCATATGCACTGAAGAACGGAGTGGAGTGTCGCCAAAACACCAGGAGTTGTGGCGCCAACCAAGCCAAATGACGCGTTCCTAACCAAAGCCAGCGATGGCATCATGGTCTCCTTCAGAAGAAATTAAACGCTGAAGGGAGCTTGCCAAAATCAGCAACCGACATCACCTTGCCGACCGTTATTGATTCGTTCTGTTTTGGTCCTCACAACCAGCGGAGGCGTCTGTTCAACCGCGATAATAGGATATCTTGACGACACGACCGTGGGCTGTTTCCAGGGCATCTAGACACCAACTCCTTTATAGACGGGGCCTGGCGTTTCTGCATTCGAGGTTGCCTCTTGCCTCCTTCGAGACTACTTATACCTCTTTTATTTTTTCTTCTCTTCAACTTTCATCGGCCATGACTTCTCTCCCTTCCTTCGTCGAGCTTATGGCGTCTCTTGGTCTGGACCAGACCACTAAAACACCGGATCGGACGCCCAAATCCTCCCTTTCATCACCTTCCACTTCGCCTCGTCTCGTTGGAGCCGCCCTACCTTTCCACTCAAGATCGAAGTCTAATCAATCTTTGCGAGAGTCATCCCGTCCACGGGCTACTCGTTATTCCCCATATTCCCCGGTCCTGGTATGCAGCATGCGTTATCTTCGCGATAATCTTGCTGATAAACCGCCACAGTCCGCCTCACGACGAGGAAGTTTGTCCTCCGTTTCCTCCTGCTCTTTGGATCGTGATCGGTCTCCTTTACGTGTGAGTGCTGTATTCAATGGTGCAGCAACGCAGTCCTGATTGAGTCGTGGCAGGCTATTTCTTCTTCACCCAGAGCCGCGTCGTCCCCTCGCTTATCCAGGCGGTCCACGAATAAGCTCTCCGTCAACGTTTATGGCTCCACCTCAGACCTCCCAGCCAACACTCCCATCTCCTCTTATGTTCGCCGCAAAACGCCTGGGGCCTCGCCGACATCACCGACCTTTCCGTATGAATCCCGCGATTCTCCGCCACCCATGCCTGTCCTTGTACCCACCCTCCCTAGTTTCTGGCCAAATTCCGCCAACTCGGACTCATTTCCCGTCACGCCAAACGATGCTGAGTCCATTTCCTACGACAAGGACTACTCGTTTGGGGATGCCACCAAAAGCCGTTCTCATCGCCACCGCCGCCATGCCGGGATACGAATCTCTACCCCTCCTCAATCTGCGGATCTCACTGCGCACTATCCGCGGCGCCGCTCCCTCGCTCCTGTCGCCTGAGACGACGTTCGGAGCACCGTTATTATTATCATTATGCCATCCCCTTTCACACCTCGCGAACCATTGTATCACACTTGAATCCGTTGGACATATATCAAGGACTTTGCACTGTAATCATATCTCCCATACCATTCTATTCCTTCCTGTTGGACTTTGTCATCCCATTTGGGAAGGAACACAACCCAGTCTCGTTTCGTCCAACACCAGCGGACGTTACACTCCTTGTTTTCGAAGGCTCCTTGATTCAGTTCGTCGCATTGCTTTCTCTTCGGCTATCCTTGGTCACTCGTTAGGATATATACGCGAATGGGGAATCTAGGTTTCAGAACCATCAAACCCTCCTCTCACTGGGGCGGTGAAAAGCATTCTCGGCGTCGGACGGTACCAGAACAACTTGTCTCGACGATAGGCACTCGCTCCAAGTGGCCAGACGATGTTTTTTGGAGGACTCGGATATAAAGTCAACTGCGAGGTTGATACCGTCCATGATGACATTGTCGGTGCGAAAAACCGGATTGATGCCTATCTCGATGATACCCAGACGCACGTAGACGACTCAACAACGGGCGACTCGCAGGTTGCATTCCTTCACCACCCTCGAAACCACGCCGCATCTCCGTAAAAATCAATCGTGAGATTCCTCACTCGGCCCAGGACACTGAGTCTTCATTGCCTCCTGATCATCGTACTGTAATCCACACCAAAAACAGTACGCATACTCGTCGCGTAGGTACGCAAGGACAAGGTGAAGGCGATCTTGTGCCTGACAGTTATTTCAGTGAGATGGGACTGAGCTGAGAGCATGGACGCAAGGAAGATCGGAAGATCACTGCACCTGGAGACGTAGAAACTGAATTGCCTCCTCAAGTATCTCCGGCGGGAACGTTTCCACGATTGCAACGTCCTTTGTCTCCGAGTCCTCAAACGGGCGGAGCGCGTCTGCCTGCATCTGTTTGCGCAGACGGACTTCGATCGGCTCGTCGTGATTTTCGTGTGGAAGTCGCGGCGCGCCGTGGATCGCCAACGCGTCCAACAGCCCAGCAGGGAACGAGTCGGGATTATTAGGATTCAGCCATAGAACGTGAAACTATGTTCCATGGAACAGGACAACGCGAAGAGAACAAGGTAATCATGCGCGTCAGCGCCATCAATTACCATAGCAAAAAGGGATAGAAACACTCAACTTGTTTCCCCGCCTGTTCGTCCAAGGTCACGCAAGTGCGTTGTGCCGGACCTGCGAAGGGGAGCTCGGCATGAGCGCTTCGAGCGACGCAAGTAACGATGTTGCAGAGCAACACACCGAGTCGTCCTTCAGCGCGCTTCTCTTCATATTCTCTTCTCGCACGATTTCGAAAGTCTTGCTGGCTGATTTCCTCCGCCTCTTTAGCCATCTTGGCCATCTTGGCAACTCGCTCAGCAGACGTAGTCGGCGACCGTGCGCGTTTGCCTAATCCGATCCCTTTCTTGCCTAGATAATGTTGTTAGCCCGCAGAGACGGCCGAGACGCAACAACGGCGCACCGGCCCATTCGCTCAAAGGAAGTGGTTCAACAACATGGCCCGGCCTTGCCGAAGGTGGTCTCGACAAAGACCCGTCTTCCTTCCCCGCGTCTGATGAATCCGCGGAAGACGCAGGTGTCGCGGTCGGCTCCTCGATCTTTCCGAGAGACTGTCCGGGTTTGAAGCCCATCTTCGTCATGATCGCGAGTGCCTTGTTCCCGGTAGAAACACCCGACGCCTCTTCCTCTTCGGCGCGCTCAAACAGGCTCTTGCTGAGGCCCTCCTTTCGAGATTCGAGCTCGCGCTGCCGTCTGCTCTTTGTCCGGTTCTGCTCATTCTTCAGTTGCGCCTTTCTCTCAGCTTCCTTGCGAAGTTGAGCGTAGGTTTTTGGCGCAGCTGCCGTTGATGCAGCGCCGACTAGAAATTTGTCGGACAGATAGTCGTCACCTTCATCTCCAGACATTGAAGCACAAACAACACGTAAACAAAAGGAGGATACGCTCCAGCCACGTGTCTGGCAGTTGTCGTATGACTCATGTCCCGGCAGGCAAGGGGAGGGGGTATGCTCGCAACCACAGGTTATTCAGAACACTACGACAAACGGCACCAGACCGCAATGGACGATGACTAGTGAAGGTAGTTAACCGAGCGCAGTACTTTTGAAAACACATTCACTGGTCATAAAAGCGATTCGTAATACGAGCATGAGAAGGGAGACGTAACGGGTCATGTATTAGGTAGCAGCGGCAGGGGCAGCAGCCTCAGCGGGAGCGTTGCTTTCCTCGGCAGCTGCCTCTTCCTGAGGGGCATTGACGGCGATCTTGACAGCGATGGTCCTTCCGCCAACCTCCTTGCCTTCAAGAGCAGCGATGGCCTTCTTCTGTTCTTCCTCGCTGCCGACATCGACGAAGCCGTAGCCCTTGCTCTTCCTGGGTTGTCCCCAGCGCCTGCGGACAATACGAGCAGAGTTGACAGTGATGCCGGCGTCGGTGAACAGGGCAGAAAGGCCAGCATCGTCGATGTTGAAGCCAAGGTTGGCGACGAAGAGCATGGTCTTGGAAGGCTCGCCAACAGGGTCTTCGCCAGCGGGACGAGGGGGGCGAGGAGCCTTGGGCTTGCGGGCGCGAGGTGCTTTCTTGGCAGCACCTTCGGCAGTGGCGGCAGCCTCAGCCTCCCCTGCGGGAGCAGCGGCGCCAGCCTCAGCGGTCTCGCCCTCAGCCTTGGCCTTGGGCTTGCGCTGATCATAAGATTAAATGAGATGCGATCAGCAAATTTTTTATGATTAAGGGGACTTACCGCAGCCTTCTTCTTCTTCTTGGGCTTGGCGGCTTCGGCAGTGGCAGGAGCAGCAGCTTCGTCGGCCTTTGCTGCCTCGCCGTTGGCCTCAGCCTCAGTGACCTCGCCGGGAACGGCTTTGGCACCACGCCTGCCAGGTCGCCTCTTGGCCTTCTTCTCCTTCTTCTCCTTGTCCTTCTGCTCAGCGGGTTTGGCAACCTCGACGATTACCTGACGACCGTCCAACTCCTTCTTGTCAAGGAGCTCGACAGCATTTTGAGCGGCCTCTGCGGTAGCCAGAGCGACGAACCCATATCCAGCGGAACGCGTGCCACGCAGGATGACCTGAGCGGAGAGGCTGGGGATGAAAAGATTGATATGAGCAAATGATGGAAGGCTGTGCGAAAACGTGCCACGTACATGTCGCTCTGAACAGGCGCAAAGAAAGCCTTCAGCCCTTCATCCGTGGTAGAGTACGCAAGATTGCCTGCGAAGACCTGTGGAGTGAGAGTGAGATATGAGTGGCGCAAGAGAAAAATGACAAAGAGACCGACCTTGAAGCCAGGAGCTTCTTCGGGCTTGTCTTGCGTAACTGGAGGCACGCCGTTTTCGGTGACAGGGGCGGCTGGGGCGTCAGACATTATGAGCGGGCGGTGGGCTGGTGAGAGTTTGTGGTTGATGAGCGGGATGAGCTTGTTGAACCGGTTTCTTCGTGTCAAACTTGGAGGTCAGAGGAAAACCTCCCGCACAAGTCCAATCCTTTCTTATGTGCCCAAACACCGCCAAACACTGCCGCGTTGGCATTGCCGCATTAGGCAACTGTGTTCAGCGTCGCCATGGCGCCCCAACAAAAGTTGGCTATCTGTTCTCGCCCCTGCCCGCGATGGCTCCAGCGGTGGACCACGGGCTGCGTAGAACATTACGCGGGATGATAGGCTTTGCAGATGCGGAAACACGCGTCGCAGACACACTGAGCAGCGACGAAGGACCTCGCAGTGACCGCAGCGCTGGCTGCCATTGTCAAATTCGAACGCGTTGCTGATGGCGCTGAGCTTGGCGTTGCAACGGTCCGTGCGTTCGTTGATTTCGGCAAGAACCGCCCGTTAAAAGAACGTTCGCAAATATCCAACATCACAAAGTTTTCTCTCCTACACCATCCTCGACGTTGGGCCGCGGCCAACCTACATTCATTTACTGCCCGCTCGTTCACGACACTACTACGCGATGGCCGTCACCAAGCTCCTTAACCTCCTTGCCCTCTCCTCGCTCGCTATCATTGCCTCTTCATTTGGAGCCACCCCTGTCAACGCGCTCACGGTGGATACTCACCACCTCGCTCATGCTCCCGTCCACGGACATGCTGCCCTGGCGAAGAAGAGGCGCGCGGCCGGCGGCAAGCGCTGCAAGCCCCGCCCGTCCTCGTCCGTTGCTGTCCCCGTCCCTACGTCGGCCCCGGTAAAGGCCACTTCCACCAAGGCTCCTGCTCCCACGACCTCGTCGACCAACCACAACAATGGTGGATCCCCTCCGCCTGCGAACGGCGGCGGTAACTCTGGCTCCAACGGCGGTGTCGGCAAGGTTGGTATTGCCTGGCCACAGGATGACGACAAGGCCCTCGCCAGCTTCAAAACTCCCAAAGTTGGCCCGTACGCACTCTCAATTCGTTGCGTGAACCCGATTTGCTCATCGCCCTTTGCAGCATCTACACCTGGAGTCCTTGGATCCCCTCTGCGGCCAAGAGCCTCGGTTACGAGCCTGTCCCCATGTTCTGGGGCGAGAAGCAGGCTTCCGAGTTCCAGCGCATCGTCGTTCCAGGCTACGCCAGGACCGTTCTGGGCTTCAACGAGTAAGCTTTCTGATATTTGCCTCGTTCCGTTTGATCGATCCTTTTTGTTCCAGGCCCAACCAGCAGGGTCAGTCTGACATGTCGCCTGAGCGCGGCGTCGAGCTCTGGCTGCAGTACATCGAACCCCTCAAGTCCAAGGGTTACAGCCTCATCTCTCCGGCTTGCACGAACGCTCCGTCTGGCAAGAAGTGGTTGCAGGACTTCCTTGCTATCTGCAACGGCAGGTGCCACGTACGTAGCACTTCATATCAATGTCGTTCTTGAGATCAAACCTTTTTGTAGCTCGATGGCGTTGCCCTCCACTTCTACGGCACCGATCCCCAGGCTATGATCGACTACTTGATTGACATGCACAACACCTTCAACCTTCCCATCTGGCCCACCGAGTTTGCTTGCGAAGTATGTATAGTTTAAAGCCATGGTTATGCATGGAGCTAATGATACCGCGGCGCAGAGCTTCTCCGGAGGCAAGCAATGCAGCAAGGACGACGTCTTCAACTTCATGAGCAAGGTCAAGAACTTCATGGACAACACCGGCTGGGTCCAGCACTACTTTGCCTTCGGTTCGTTTCACGCCTTGTCATCTCAGTCACGTTCGCTCACGTATATTTCAGGCGCCATGTACGACATGGGCAACGTCAACCCCCTCAACCAGCTTTTGGGCAGCAACGGCAAACCAACCGACTTGGGCTACATGTACATTAACTAGATGGGAGGGTTTCCTGCTATCTGTGTACTGCCTAGGCCCCTTGCGCTCCGTCCCGCTGATTTTACTGCACGGTTCTTAGTTGGTTCTGTGCGCCTTAACCAGATACCCCTGACACACATACTCCCTCATGTTTTCGTCACATCCTTCTAACCCGCAGCCCACTGGGCGGTGACTTGCGGCCGTTTGCTTTTGCCCACTGTTTGGATTGCGTTGCTTGTACTGGTTACTAGAATCTGAACGTCCTTGATATGTAGTGCTGAGCAGAAAGCACCTTTTTCTCTCACATTGTCCAAATATGTCGACACTGGAGGATAAAGTTAGCTATGAGCATCGCGGGTATGTTTTCCTTCTTTAGCTCCGGCTGCCGGACGTTCACTTTCGCAAGTCAATAATGGTTAAACACCTTCCGCCATCCATCAAGCAACTCTTGGCGCTGCGCAACCCAAATGTGCTACCTGGCCCTCCCCTTCCTAAGCTCTATAACCTCTTTGTGCGCACATCTCGCGATGCAAAGCTTAAGAACGCCGAAACTGGTTGGCTGGTCTTGACGGTACAAACCCTGCGCCTCATATATTCACACTCTTTCTCCAGGCTGATCCGATGCTCACAGACCTGCACCCTCCTCACTGCCAACCGCCCCGCGTCCGTAGGTCACCTGTACCGGTTCGTGACCAACCCCAATACAAATGAGCCCGGTTCTCGCGTCAACGTGGCCCAAGCCGTCAACAAAGCTGCTCTCATACGCGAGTCAGCTTTGAAGAGCGCAATCTTTGTGGGCGTTCCTCGAGTGAGCAATGAACTCCTTTCAGCTGACTAGCCCCGTCGTTCCGTGTTATTATGTCAACGGTGGGCTTAGACCGGGCTTTCCAGGTGATCCTTTCCCTTGCGGCACTGCACGAAGCGCTCGATGACGACGTAAAGAAGTCCCTGAGGTCCCAATCTCGCAGGTACGAATGAAATCTTTCATTTCCCAGCCGATGGCTTCCTCGGCGCCCCTTGCGTCTTATGAATGGTTTCATGCCCTTCTGACTTGCAACGTTCCGAACGCCGTGATTGGCTCTCTGCAGGCTCGCGACGCCCGAGAACATCGAATCGACAATTATGCGGGGCCAGACTCTATGGAACTCTATCTACGCGCCTCATGCAGAGAAACTCCACGACAAACTGGGGGCTTATCACCCAGATTTCATATGTGCGTGTCACGTTCGCTCCCTCTGATTTTTCCCCCCTCCGATACTGGCGTGGGGTACGGTGTGCCCAAAACACCCATTCTCCATCGGCCGATCTGAGTCATCTGCGCATCGTGCACACTTATCTGATGCACCACGCCTTCGCTGAATCTGCCCTTGCGTTTTTTGCGAAACGGTCCCGTGCTCACATTCTGCTGTCCTCGTTGCAACACAGCCTTCATTATCCAGGCGTATGGCTCGGTGCTTGCCCCACTGCCCGGGGGAACGAAGGCCTTCGCTGATGCAAGCAGCCTCGATGATTCCGATCAGGGCAACCTCAGCCGCGCGTTAGGCTCCGTGGTTGGGATCGCGACGCTGCGTGCAGAGGGAAGGGTGGGGCCCCAACTCACGAGCCACACGTTTGGGCTGCTCAAAGCCCGGAACGTCGAGGGCTTATCCGCAGAAGACGCGTGGCTTGCGAGTGACGAGGGGACCGAGTGGGTCCTGCGCACCGTGGACGAGATTCTCGATGTCGTTTCATCAGAAGAACAGGAGGCTGAGGTTAAGATGAAATTGTAAACGGTAATGCAAGGTGGTCGGTTGTGCGAGGTCCGGTGATCAGCTCTTCTGCGGCGTTGTACCTAGGCCTGTGTATCGACTGCATCGTGTCCAGGAATTCGACTCGATTTCACACCCTGTCTGCCTCGCTTTCGTTCCACGTGAGTTCGAGATTATCTCGATGGATTTTTTTTCCTATTAGCATTATCGATGCGGTACATCCTTGTGTGCCCGCGTTCAGAATCTGTTGGTTGCGTCACCTACCATGCACCCTGACCCTGCACACCCTCGAGAAGTTTGTCCGACGAAACGAAGAGAGCTCGGAATGCTCGTATGATTGATTTAGGTGATTAACAAAGTTTTGATTCCCATATACAGAGGCGAGATAATTAAAAAGTATGGTACAGGGGCCGGCAGCGTCGACGCCGCCGCCGACGAGGACTAAGGTACACACGTAACCCAACCGTGTCCTGATCAAGATACAAACTCAAAGATTCCATTGTGCGCAGAAACGATAGAGCATGGCGGTCACCGTGACCGTGTCCATTATTGGAGGGTGCATCTGCGCGTGCGGGGAAATATGTGTCAGGAGCGAACGACAAAGCTAAGAAGTTACATACCACTGTGCCCGTGCCTGCAGAGCGGATGAAGTGCAATTCGCCGTACACGTCTCCAATCTGGTAGCGCGTTGGCCGGGTGGGCCGGTAGAATGCAACGACGGCGCCGGTGGTGTCCTGGAGCTGGAGAAAAGATGAATCAGTTTCCGCGAGCGCGTGCCGGAATCAAGGTCACAAACCAGGATGTCATGGTTTGTCGCGCTCGGCCGCCACCGGTATTGCTGGCCGTCTGGACCGCTAAAGAACCGGACGCCCTAGGAGGAAGCGTAAGCGCAAACTTTCCAGCAGGGCGGCGGGACTCACAACGTGATGAGGATCCGGTATAACGAGATCCGCCATCGGCAACGTGTTCTGCGGGACATAGGACATCAGGTCTTCCTGCGAGAAACAAGGAGAACCGCAAGAATGGTACTTTGCCAATGATCACGCGTCCGAGGCCGCCGTTGGTAGACCACTCAAGTTTCGCCACCCGGTCCTCTTTATTGGGACGGATCGCCCGCCACAGTGTTGTCACACTCTGTCCGCTGGGGCTTATCGTCGTCTAGGAAGGAAAATTAAACCTTGAAGATGATGATGGCCCATTGACGCGCACCTGGAAGCGGTAGAGAACACCCCAAGAATTGAAGAGCTGACTTTCTCGGGGATCTTGGTTGGTCCATGAGAGGACATCGTTTGAAGCGGTCGACATGATTGGAGAATTGGACGGGAGTGCAGGCGACGTGGTATGCGTATCCCTGGAGGAGCTCCTTGGTTTTTAAACCATCCCGAGGCCTATACCTGACGGATTTGGAGAATTGTAAACTTGTGTTACTTTTCTTGCGCGATTGATGGTCCTTGAATCGATCGGGAACGTGGACATCTGGCAAAAAGATAAAGGCCGACAATGACAGAAACGTGTCGATGGAGAAGGAAGGCTCATGCTGAGCGGTGGTAAGTGGAGCAAACTTTTTGGCAGTAAAGGTCGAGGCCAGGGTGACCACGTAGGGCCATGAGCAGAAAGGCCGAAACGCGCGATGTTTTGTCAGACTTTGCAAAGTTCGGAAGAACACAAAGACGGGATTCTCCTGTAGAGAGGTGGATGGTTGTCATTTCCTTTCAACAGACGGACCTCCGAAGGTGTTACACGCACCATGAACGCATGAGAAAGCAAGTGACATCTTATCCCAATAAAAGATCAAAACGCTTCGTGGACGTTTTCTGACATCCACGAGGCCGCCCTATTAGGCAGTTAGGTTGCGATGTATTGGTCCATGCATAGGTAGTGATGCTTTCAACGTGTATTAGGTATCCGGAATTCGGGACAAGGTCCCACGTCGTGTCGGGCCACCCGTTTCTGGGCAAGGTTTCGCCAAAAATCAGGTAGGTTCAGTCGTTGGTTGCGGTAGGGATATCCTTTTTTCGAGGATATGCCAAGTAGTACTGCGGCGATCTGCGCACCCGAATGGCAATACCGGGAACGCTCGACGGCGCCATAAACTGAGGACTTCCAGTACTACCATTCAGCTCAGCGATCGTAGATCCAGGGTTCAACTCGATGGCGAGACTTTGGACAATGACACCCCACACAAGGGTTGGTCTGTCGAAACAGTTGTTGGCATGCGCTTGTAAACCCCTGACAAGTGGACAACACGCATTGAAGCAGACTTTTTGTTCCTGAATCCGGTATAGATAGTGAATAGTTGATATTAGGATAGAATGCGACTACTTTTACACGAATAGAATCCAGAGCAAATGGCGATAAGTCAATGTCAAGACTTCGACCTACTAACCCAGTCAGTAGGAGAAAGGATGGTACATGATCACTCACGAGGCCCGGCTCATGGGATGACTTGTACACCCAAACTCCTAGCGCTACCAACGACCATTCTGGCGATCGATTCCAGCGGAAGGTGCTTCATGTGCTCATCTGTCGATTTAATCTTTGCAATCTCGTACACGTGTTTGAGGCTGATCGTCCCGGTAATTTCATGCCCAGGTTTTCCGGTTCCTTTCTCGATACCAGCTGCTTTCTTCAAGAAGTACGAAGCAGGTGGTGTTTTGGTGATGAAGGTGAACGAGCGGTCAGGCTGCACAGTAATGAGTGTTGGAGTGGGCACACCCTGCTCTAGGTGTGCAGTCTTCGCATTGAACTCTTTGCAAAAATCCATAGACTTGACACCTCGAGCACCGAGTGCTGGACCAACGGGTGGCGTCGGGGCAGCCTTCCCAGCTGGAATGAGCAGGCGCTGCGCAATACGACCATAAAGCGTTAGTGAAGAACGTGCAGAACATTACGACAGAGCGACGCACGACAACCTGCGCCTTGGCTTTCGATGCAGCCTTCGACATCACACCAACGAAGCAAGTAAGGATTGGTGAAAGTAGTAGAGTGGTCCGAATATAGACAAGACAGAAATTTACGGACAACAGATCACATGACTCACTAAGAACCGTGCTTCGCGTCAAGGTCGTTCGTCACCACGGCCCCGTTTCTCGCTTCCAGTCCAACTCCTACCCACACCTGCTTTTTGCTAAACTATGAAGTCCTTCACAGTTCTGCTGTCGCTTGCATGCATTGCAACTGCCACTCCCCTTTTCGAAGAACAGGCTCCCCTCGGGACTGGTCGCATGACTAGCTATCCTGGATTTACTCTAGATCTCAACGCTCGGCGGCTTGTCGAAATTGAGAACCAAGCACCCGTGTGGGTGTCAGAGCTGGAGAAGGTACCAGTGGCCGACCTTGCTTCCAAGCGCCTACCCAGCGTGACATTGTTATCACACAGATTCAAATGAAAGCGCATGGGCTCAAGTTTTTCGACATGTGAATCCAGTGACTCGTGCATTTGGATATCGTTGACGCCCGCATTCACAGCACAGACACGCAAGACTTAGGATCATCGGCCCACTTGCGGCTACAGAACAAACGTATCTCCGCCTTCTCTCCTCCTTTACGTCCCAGTTGTTTACACGCGGACCGTCCAGCCTCGTTTCCATCACCGAACGCCACAGAGAAAGTCAGGCCGATTCTGCGGACCCTCTCCACCAAGGGTCCGAGGGAAAACCTCAAGAAATTCTCCAGTTTTCGCACAAGACGTATTTCAGTCTCCCTTCCCACTTCTGTCTTCCGCCTGATGTGATTTGACCCCGCAGATTATCGCAGTGACGTAAGGATTGCTCTTCTTTAAAAACCTGTCTTCCTCTGAGAGCATCGTCACTAGACCGGGAGGCAAAGTCAACAATGGCTTCTTGCTCGCATTGAAGAGGTGGACCTTCAATGTTTCGTGAAATCCATCAATACCTAACAGATATGCATTATTATGGCAGATCACGCGTGATTCTGCGTCCGAGTCTCTTCGTGGGTTGATCACGCTCACTGAATTTCCTCACGCCTGGGGCCAGAATTCCATTGTCTGCTCATCATTTTTAGCCCTTTCACTCGCCTTACGTTCATGTATAGGTCGTTAGGATCAATGGCTCATCTTCCAGTGACGATGGCGTCGTTATCATTGGCGCCCACCAGGACAGGTGAATGCTTACCTGAACCGCATGATTGCCATTCTCAATTTCGTTTTCTATCTCGGCAGCACCAACATGTGGCCTTTTCTTCCTGCGCCTGGTATGTGTTTTCGCTGCTTCCGTCTTGATTCCCTCTGATTGTGGACGTACGCAGGCGCGGATGGTGAGGCAAACCAATTCTCATTTCCGACAGCGCTAACAGTAACCCTGCAGATGATGGCTCAGGAAGTGTTACAATCCTGGAATCCTATCGTGCTTTGATTGCAGCCGACTTCCGCCCTGAGCGTGCTGTTGAATTTCATTGGTACTCTGCTGAGGTAGCAGTCTTAATCAGCATGCAGAACGGCAGCACACTGACGACAATTTAGGAAGGAGGCCTTCTTGGCTCGCAAGCCGTCGCTCGGGACTACGAGGAGCGCTCAGTGAACGTGGTCGCCATGAGCCAGGTACTTTTGTCTTATCTCCTTGTAGCGTTGATTTACCGGAGAAACTAGTTCGACATGACAGCTTGGGTCAAGGTAATTAATTTCCTGTCCCCGTCCCCATTCCCCTGCTCGGCGAAGCTAATCTTATCAGCGAGGAACTCGTGAAGAAGTGGGAATCATCGTAGATTACACTGACGCAGGGTAATCACCACCGCGTTCCTTCTGACGTGTCTATTGACATATCTCCTCAAGCGTCACGAAATTCAACAAGGCGCTGGTTGACTTGTACCTCGATATTCCTTACGTCGAGGTCAGTCCGATGGTCTAACCGAAACTGCGACGTCTCTTATCCTTGCTCTCCTGACACAGACCAAATGCGGTTACGCCTGCAGTGATCAGTTGAGAATCTTTATATGTTCCAGCCGGGCACATGTTTACCATATTCACTAACGCTGCAGTGCCTCATGGTCGAAGGCCGGTTATCCGTCATCGTTTACCATCGGTGGGCTCAATATCCAGCACCTTCGCGGGTAATACTCACACCATCTGTCCTATGCAGAGAGTTCGTTTGAGAACTCAAACAAGAATATCCACTCCACCAACGAGTGAGTCAATGCACCACGCGCCAGCCTGGGGCCTAACCGTTTCTTTGTAGCCGTATCGATATATCCGACGAGTTCAATTTCGATCACATGTTGGAGTTCTCCAAGCTTGCTGTGGCTTTCGCTGTGGAATTGGGAGGCTGGTCAAGAGCCCACTAGATACCGCGATTCTTGATTGCATGCGTTTTCTTGGAGTGGTCCACTGTGTGACGGTCGCCGATATATATCGATTATACAATTGCTATGCGAAGACATGCAGCGCAGGCGACAGAGGTGCAAGGAATCGGCCTCAACGCGTCATAAAGGCCTTCCTTGAAAATCGAGGAAGCTCAACGAATCTCTGGCAAAAGAGATGACCTCAGATCCCGTTATGGCGGTATGGAAGATTTTTCCTTGCAGCGCGCGCGTGACGAGCGTCGGTTTCTGCAGGTCCCAATCAGCTACGCGGTGTTCAAATTGGGAAAAACACCCACATACCTTAGTGTTCCTGTAGTCCCAGATGCAAACCTGACCATCCGGGTATCCTCTCACGAAGAGAGACATACTGGTGCTACCCCTGTAGAACGAGCTGTTCGAGGTGATCTTACTTCTGTAGCCAAATTTGATATCAGCGGCTCTGTCGAATCCTGGTTTCTTACGGTCATCGAAGACCAGTATCTGCTCCTCGAGGTGATTGACCTGGAGAGCTACTCATCAGGGCGTTTTTCATCGCGCTCAAAGGCTCGCGGGAAGGCAGACCTCGAGGATCGTGATATTGGCCATATTGGGATGTATGTGGATCTGGCAGATCCTATTGCTGAAATCCACAGCTGTGGGTCTTGCGGTGAGATGGTCCAGATCCATAACTGATAGTTTTGCTCCAGCGCTGTAAAACAGCTTGCGATCGCGAGAGCCCAAGGCATAGGGTACAGTGAGGCATCGAGTTACCGTCGTGCTCTCAACGTTCCGACCACGCACCGTCGATCGCTTTATCGACCTATCGTACGCGCCGGTAAAGAACTCTATCGCACTGCCACCGGATCTAGCGGGCGCGATGCAGCTGAGCAAAGCAGCTCCCTTTGTGGCGTGACGAGCGTGATTACGCTTTAGATCCCAGCGTGGACGGTGAGGAAGGTGATCTAGGTGCACCATAGAGGGCTTCGCCTCCTGTTGCTAGTTAGTGTCACTCTGGGAACCGGACTCGCTGCAACATACCTTGATGAGTGGGATGAGGGATACTTGGTGGGGCCCATCCCCATAGCCGATTACAACAGTGTCCCGGATGACGCAAGCGTCGATGACCTTACGGTAAACTTCGCTGGCGGGTAACGAACAGGCAGAAATTCGACACCTAACAAGCTCAGAACAACGAAGCAGCGCGATTTGAATGTACCAACCGACCTCTTCTTACGGTCGAAAAATTGGGCGTCGGCACGCATGGAAATCGTTACTATTGGAAGCTCATCCGATTGCGGAACCAAGATTCTTCTGGATCGGTTGTGGGGGGCACGGGGTAACTTCCGCGAAGGGTTCTCGTCTGGTGGCGAAGTTGGGCGTGGCATGACGACAGGCTGACTTCCTCTGGTGCGCGAAGGACGTCGTCGAGAACTGGGCTGATCCCGCGCTAATGATGTCGGCGGTCTTGCACACGACCTGATTTCCTGCGCAGAACGGACAGTTCGATCTCCAGAGCGTATCCTGATCGTAGATTCAGAGTCATCATCGGTGGGTTCTTCCTCGCTGCTATCATAACTTGAGCTCGAGCACGGACTGTCGAAGTCTAGCCTGGGGGTCTCCATAGTCCAATGGTAGTCCATAGGATTATTCAGTATCGCCGTCCGCATCGGCGACCTCCTGGTAGGACGAGGTGAAGGTGGAGAGGAGGAGCCCTCATCCTCACTCCCACCCTCGCTGGAAGACTCGTAAACCGTTCTATTGAGGCTGCCGTACAAAGAGTCTGGAATGACCTCTGCTTCAGGAGCTTCTAGGGAAGATATTTCCATGTCGCTCGTAGGATCGTCCTGTTGAGGCCGTGGAGGCGTGGTCGTGTCGTCCAGTGTTGTGCCAGATAAACCGTCGAGCGGTACCTTCCTCTGAGTCCGCTCTCTGGAAACGATCTTGATTTTTCGATGCCTCGGTGGAACGGAATGGCATACGGTCAGCTCAGTCGTAGTATCAGGGCGGGTTGAACTCGATGTAAGGCAGTTCGTCGGGTCCTCATCGTCAGACTTGATGACTTTGCGGTCAGCGCTTCGGCACCCCTTCCCCGCACGTACTGTCTCGCTCAAGGAGTGTCCTTCGATTTGCTTGAACGAGGCATCGTGTGGTTCGCAGGAACTTTCCGAGGAGGTCAACCGTTCAAGAGTTTTCGTCTGCCGGGTTACAACCAATCCGTCATTGCTGGTTGCGGCTCAGGTTAATTCAGACCGGCAGAGAGTTCATACGCTCACAATAGCAGAGGTTGACCGACAATGCGTTTTCCGGTTTGAGCGAGAGAGGTGATGAAAGTCCGGTGCACGGAGACACGCGCCTTTTTAGGCACAAAAGAGCTAGCTTCAGATAGCAGACGCTCTCGCTTTGAGGCAGAAGCTGTAGAGGTTGTAGCTAAGCGGTCCATGCACAAGGCAGAGTTGGAATCTATACGTGAGTCTATATATGGATGCTGAATTAAAATATCGTGATCGGATTCTGTGCTGAGTGTTCAGGTTCTCAAGATCTCACTGTTTTGCTGTCTAAGTTATTCGTCGCTCTATACACCGATGCTATGACTGAAGATGCCCAGCCGAATGAACGACCGTTGAATAGGAAAGGAGGCACTGTTCCACTCGTTCGCGCTACCCAAGCAGGCAAGGGAGCACTGCAACGCGGTCGCGGATATGACCTTCTGACGCGCAATGATCATCGGCCACCGAATGGCCCACGAACCGAGGCCTATCCTCGTGTTACATCCCAGAACCATTCCTGGTACACGGACGCATTGAAACGCGCACGCTATGACGGTCCACACACGAAACGGAGACGGACGTTTCACGAATCCACTACGGACTCCCGCTCGCGACCTGACGTTGCAGCCACGTCCCCTTCTCCTCTGGTCAAACCTCCGAGTAGACCGAGAAAGTCCGCCAAACGGAAGGCACAGCATGAGCCTACCGAATTGCTAGTTGATCTGCCGCCGCAATGCAGGAAAGGGGCACCAGACTCCCGACAGTTGAGAAAACAATGGCAGATTGCTCACGCTGAAGAACTCTCCGCAAAGACCGGCGTTCCGCTCCGCTTTGGTGGTTATGCAAATGATTGCGCTCGCTTCGTCATCGACGACAATGCTGCCACCCTCCCAGAGGAACAACATGGGCCAAATACGCGAGAAGAAAGGACGTCTGGTATGGCTTTGTCGTTGATGACCTCTTTCATGCTCACTGACCTTTCTAGTTCTTCCGCCAATTCAGCCTGTTGTCCCTCCGGGTTCTGACATTACCATGCCTAATATGAACGAGGAGATCATCATAGTGGAAAATGTCGATGATCTAGAGGATACACAAAGCTCCCTGCTTGCTCTGTCTCCAATGCGAAGCGTCAGCCCATTCGTGCAACTACCATATTCTTGCTGATCACGTCTGATGGATCCACAGGAACATGAATCACACCCGCGACAACCCACCCCACTAGAGTTCTTCGAACCTCCTCGGCAGGAGTCACCTAAAGCTTTTGAGCCTCTGCGTGTCTTTAAATCTGGTGTACTATCTCTTGCACCTACGGAAGCTGACGCAGGGGCTACGATTCGTCCGGCCGTGCCTGTGGGTACTGAGTCACCGCCTTCTCATTCGCCAGGTGACACGGTCTCCCGCTTGGGTTTCTTGAACGATACATCCTCGCTGTCGCAGGATCCGCCTGAATTTGCTAAAGGAGTTGCTACCGAACTGCCGAACACCGTTATGACATCCGTCCTAAAGCCGACTTCGTTGAGCACGGTCAATGCAAGGACTTCGTTCAATCACGAAGTCGCAACGCTAGAGAAACCTAGCGGAGACGAATCATTTCGACACAAGTTGGCTGCTTTCATTCAGCTTCCTTTATCTCAGTCGGATAAAATACGACGTATTCTGCATCTAGACACGTCATCTGTCGTGACCGTGTCTATGCGCGGGTCTCTCGACGTGAGCGACTTCCTTCCGTTGAGGTACGTAGGAAAGTGCGGACAGAAAGCTGTAGCTCACGATACTCAGTCGTAGAGGCACTCTCAAGACGTCAAAGCCGGGAGATTCGGTCGACGATGCTTGCCTTCTGCGGGCAGGCAATGAACACCTTCTTATCTTTGGTCAGGCCCGTAATCAAGATCAACTGAGTTGGTGCCACTTGAGCCTTGACACAAGCCAGGTGCGCCCAAGGATCTTGCTCATGCACATGTGCTAACATTGCAAACAGAATGACGCTCTGCCCCTACCTAGGCCCTGGAATGCTGCTAAGAAAGGCGGCGTGAGCGCAGTAGCCTCCATGATGCAGGATCTACAGTTTGCCACCGGGGGCTACGACCATGTTGTCCATCTCTGGGAAGTAAAGCACGATTTCTCGACTGCGTCGGCTACGCCTTTGGCGATCAAGCACACCTCCCAAGTGCAAGCACTATTGGCCATCCAAGACTCCAGTCACAAACTTGTTTCAGCAGGGGCAGACTGCAACGTGCACTTCTGGGATTTGTCGTCAGAGCGTGTTGTCAATACTTTGCGGACCTCAAACGCACCATACCATCTTCACCCCACGGCCTCGCCCTTCTGCACGCTGCTAGAGGTATGCTTTTCTCACGTTGTTATGAGAGGAGCTCATTTGAATGAGTTCACCTAGGTTGCTCACAGGGAACTCCAGTTTGAGGTTCGCGACCACCGGCTTGTCCCGGAATGCCCAGTTCTGCGTTTTGGGTACAACACAGATAAAGTTCACGGACGGTTCATTAAAGGCAAGCAGCTCGTGGTTTTAGCCTTTGTGGTTTCAGCGTTTTGAATACTGATCGCTGGCTGTAGGCGCCACATCTTCTGATCTATTCGCATGCGGCTCACGAGACGGAAGTGTGCGCCTATGGGATCTGCGCAACGTCGAGCTGCCAGCTGTGACGGTGAATTTCCTTCC
The DNA here is from genome assembly GCA_026008595.1 of Lyophyllum shimeji. NCBI lineage: Eukaryota > Fungi > Basidiomycota > Agaricomycetes > Agaricales > Lyophyllaceae > Lyophyllum > Lyophyllum shimeji. The sequence goes on along the minus strand of BRPK01000001.1, from coordinate 1,226,503 downwards.
TAACTAACCAGACTCCTCGTTGATGTGCATATGCAGGCCACGACTGATCCTGGACAAAAGCTTGTGCAAGTAGTCTTTGAACAGTCGCATCTTGTGGTGTGCTCCGAGGGTGGTCGAATGACTTTACTGAGATATGACAGGGGTTAATGGATGTAGCATGTACCGCGCAGCGTTGGATAACCCGCCAGACTCTAGCCTACTACACTTGTATTATTTCACCAACATTGCTAATAGTATATTCTCTGTGCAAGATTTGGTGATGATTTCCTAAAAAAAATGTTGATTCGCACGGCTTCGAGAACAATCTTTGTGAATCGTGGTCGTCTTCGGAGTGGAAGTGAGCCCCTGCCTCGGTCATGTCTACGCGTCTTCGCCACAGGGAAGACGTAGATAGGGCCCATGAAGTGCAGAGTAAAGCAGCCGTCGAAGTTTGTTCTTACCTGATTTCGTCTTGAATTGCTGTTGACTTCGAATGTCCATTTTCTACAGGGAGGTTTGCGCGGCACTGCTGTCGGGCTAGGACTGGCTATCATCGGGCACCACTCATGGCCGCTGTTCCGGTACGCGTCCATTCAGTCAACCAGCCCCGTTCCCAGCCGATTTCAATCCAAGGCGGCAGCCACTGGCGTTTAAAGCTTTTCTGGTCTCCACCTGTACGTCATTGCCCCCTCGATACTTCTCCCACCTCCGATCTGCGTTCGTCCTAGTCACGGTCTTTGGTCTTGTATTTGGTGCTGAGAACGCCCTACAAGCGCACGAGGCTGAACAACGCTACCACGAGAACAAGCTCCGTAAGGAGGCGCGCTATGACCTCGCACGTCGCGGGGTTGTGCCAACCGAAACTGAAATTGCCAAGTGGAAGAGGGAGAAAGTGGAGGCTACGCAATCTGCTGAGCTCTCGTGACGTCGCCCGGTGCATGACCCCAGAGGTATTTCAAGATTCGAACGAGCTTGCTTGTATTTTCAACAATTACATACCTATCTATGTTGCAGTGCCCAATCGAAATAGCGCACACTACCGAAATATATGTGGAAGAGAACGATTATAAACAAGGCTGTCCATGAACATGGTACATGAAAGAAAACTGCATTGATTCGTGAGCCAATTAGTAGGTTGTGATTTCAAGCTCAAGCTGGATTACGCATATCCATTTTGTGGATAACCAGTCTGCGTCGGCTGCGCAGTCCAGTGCCCTGGGCCATCCAGGGGTGCGGGCGGATTCGGAGGCGGGTGATACGAAGAGGTTTGGGGCGTATGGGAAGAGGGCGGTGGAGGTGGAGGGGGCAATGGATGTGTGAGGTATTCCGAAGGAGGCGGGGGTGGTGGCGGTGGGGGTTGGTACGCAGGCTGCGGTGCTTGCTGATAAAGAACAGGTGGTTGAGGCAGACTGGATTGCCGCCGCGTTCGGGGGTTGGGGGCATTAGACTGCAGAGGAGGAGGAGGCGGTGGTGGGATAAGGGCGGAAGGTTGACCATTCGGTACATATGATGGTTGGGGCTGTCCCACCGTGAGCTGGGCAGGTGGAGGCGGTGGCGGCGGAGGCAATGGTTGGTATGTACCGGTATTGGGATACACCGCATTTGCGGGCTGAGGAGGAGTGAACGAGTTGATCGGCTGCTGCGAGCTCCCAGAAGGAGGAATGGAATATACTGGTCCCTGTGGCTGAGTATACACAACTTGTGGCTGTACTGGAAGCGGACGCGAACCAGCCCCGAGGCTAGATGACAGCGATGTGGTCTGAGGAAGGGTCGGGACACTGCCAGCCTCATGGGACGGTGAAGGGGTTGGCGCATATGTTTGATAACCTTGGGGCAGGGCCTGTGTCGGAGGAAGCTGGCCGGGAACAGGCGTAGCAGCATATGGCAGGGGAGCGGGAGTTGTTGACGGAGGATATGGGGAATATTGGAAGGACTGTGCCTGAGGGAAAGACTGTTGTGGAACGAATGTACCGGAGGAGGGTACTAAGACATTCGGAGGTGCTGCTGTCTGCGGTGTGTATGTTGGCTGAGGATTGAATTGCGAGGCGTTGAAAGCCGTAGGCAGTCCCGCAAGGTGGGATGGTTCCGAGGTATGGGAAGGAAGGGAAGTAAACCCTGAAGGGTTGGATAGAGGCACGAACCCTGATGATGACGTAGGAATACTGTGTCGAGGGCCACGAGCAGGTGCATGGTAGGTAGCTGGTTGAGCCTCATACTGAGGTTGATAAGGAGCTTGGTAATGGGCACCGGATGTCCTGGGGTGATGAGGGGAGTGGCCAGAAGAGTGGTCGAAGGAGTAGGCAGAAGCTCCAGAGATACTTGAATCATATCCGTGTGTCTGACGCGAAGGGCTCGAATACCCTGGAGATGGCGGCCGAGGCGTGTGTCCACCGCGCGGGGGCTAGTTGTCGAAACATGAGAATGTCGGCCACAAAGGTCGAGAAGTTGACATACCGCGAAACTTTCTCTTCGATGATGATCGGATAAGCCAAAATCGCCAAATTCATTGGCTATTTTATCGACGGGCGAAACCTTGTTCCGTTCATATGGCGGTACATACAGATCTAGCCTGGCGAGAGAACTGGACGCTCGAAGAGACGACGGAATACTGTCTGAGTTTTGTCTGGAATGATCATACACGCTACCGGTCGACACGACTCGCGACGGGTGGGAAGTCCCATCAAGAGGACCAGAGGGCGATTCCCCCGCAGGGACAAAGGAACCAGGACCAGCGTATTGCTTGCTCTTTGCTGGTTTCGGCGTGACCTTCTTCTCTGGCGGAGGTTCCTGCAGAGTCGCCATTCAACTTCACGTTATCGCAAAGACAATATGAATTACTTGCGTTGGACCAGAATGTCAATTCAAGGTAGACTTTTCCCGAGAACTTGTCCTTATTCATGAGGGTGAACCACTCTGCCCGTCAACATGTGAACAGGGTCATAAGACAGAGAATCATTGGGCACTCAGTACTCACCGTCTGTCTCTCCCTTGGTCAGAACCTCTGTCAGATCGACATCTGCGTCCCCAATGAAATCAGGTTCCCGTGGGTCATCAGCGAAACAGGCGATCTTCATGGTCCTGCCGCCCTTGATTTTCTTCGGTCCCTTCGTTTCCTTCGGTGGTGGCAGAGGAGGAGTTCCGTTTGCATGAGCGGTATGGTTCGTGATATCGCTGGTATCTTCATAAAGAGTGAAGCGTATCTCCTCATCCCATTCTGGATGCTGTCCTCCTCGCTTAATTGCCTTGGTTCGGCGTTTTTCACCATTGACGGTCACAACACAGTATGGGTCCTGCTTGCCTATGTGCCTTTTGTTCGGCAGGTGGTTCTGCAGGAGAGAGTTAGCGAAATACTAAGAACGTGGAGGATGTGGGGTCCGCGCACCGCTTTGAGGACCACGACGATGAGGGTCCCGATTTCGCGCGGGGTAGCTGACATGGCTGGGGTATCGTTAGATCTACTGTGTGCGCTGGGGTATAACGGGCATGGAGACCGTAAGAGAACGGCTCTTGACGATCGCTGTTGCTTCGAGGTTAAGAATGTAGTGGCAAGCCTGTTATGGAAGCAGTGATTGAGGACTGTTGGCCTTTGATGTCACTCATATTTAATGTGCCATCGTTCTCTCAACTTAAGGTGGCCATCGACGCCATCAAAACCTCGGGTATTTGTCTGCTATTCGCAACTGGTACTGTACTGGGTCACATCCTTTATTCCGCAGTAAATTCCGCAGCCGCAGTGCCCTTCCAAGTGTCTCCAGCCTCACTGCCCCGGCTTGTAGCTCTTGTTCGTTTTGAGGATCAATCCCGGCTTGCGATCGGCCAAGTCCAGAATCATTTCCGCGAAGTAACTGTTCGCCCACGCAAACCAAGGACGCGTGTATTCCGTTGATTTGTAGATTGACTGGGACTCGTGGATGAGTCCAAGCCCGTTCGTATTCTATCCACCACAACATCAACATCAGTACTCCAGCAAACCAGAAGACGGAGAAGCAACGAACGTTCGCAATGGTGTACAAGGATTTGAGGATCTCCTGGTCATTGTCTGTGCCGAAAATGGCTGCAATCTGGGACATGGGCCTGAGGACAGTCAGTCTCGCGCGTCGCGCGCATGTGTGAATGACAGATTACCAAGGGTGCCAAGGGTCAACGTGGGGACCGCTATACAAAAGTCAGGTGTTGAACGCTCCAATAATCAGAGTCCGTACCCTGTGCCACTGAAGGTCTTTCCTGCCGCGAAATATGGGTTCTTCGCCGAAAGCAGCAATTTGCGCGTCGCGACGTAGGCAGGATTCTTCTTGTCCAAGAATCCGAGATACGGGAGTGAGAGGAGCGACTGCAAGGCGTACTCAGTCAACGAAGGTCTCCAAAACTAAGTGGCAATGCTTACAGGAACATTGGCATCGTCCATCACGTAGCGGCCACCGAAGCCTTCGGACACGTTCAGATATTACACAGCGTCTGAGGAAAATGAGCAATCTCACCGTTGACCTCGTAGGCGAAGATGTTGTCCACAACCTGTCACATGGGTGGTCAGAGACTAAGGTACGAGAGTCAAGCCATCGCATTACCGTATATTTCCAAATTGCGTCTCTGACCCTGGAGCTCCATGTCTTCGCGTCTCGACTGACGTCAGGGAGCTGACCAGTAGCATCTAGGACGTCCGCCAGGTTCTGGAGCTCGACGCTCAGCATCGCGTTGGCCGGGGTGAGGTATGCTTTAGGCCCCTGGTGAGTATGCGCCTCGAGCCTTGTCGAATCACGACGCACCAAAGACGCTTAAGTCGTCAGAAGGTCGGTGGTGCGTGCCAACAAGACCGGTGTAGGCCTTGGGTTCACCATTTCCGTGGTTATTGACTTGCGGGGAGAGCGCACCTCCGCCACCTGTCCAGTTGTAATACGAGATGAAGTTGAAGTTCTCGTCAAAGGTAGGTTGGGACTGTTCATTGATGACGCGGAAGATCTGCCTGATAGCGGCTTTCCCTGTGTAGCGAACCACAGTCAGGTAGACTGCAGCGAAGATCCATCCCGTACTCACAATTGTCATTGATGAACGAAGCATCTTTGGTCGCTTGATAATACGACCTTGATAGCTTCAAGAACCCGCATAGGGAGTCGATCTCGTACTGTGAGCTGCGTGAGTTGTACTCAATGAGAATGTGGCATCGAGGTAGACCTTGCATTCAAAGACTGTTTGGTTGTTGACCGGGCTAAGGAAAAGTAGTCAGGGAGGAATTTGGGGCCGAAATGATATATGCCTACGGGTTGACAGTTACACCATCTGCCCAATCGTTGTGGGTAGGACGAAGGCCACTCTCTGGAGGCGGTTGGAAAGCACCACCTGATCCACGTCAGCACAAACGCTGGCACGGATTACAACGATATGACCTACAGTACGGGTACTCGGCTACGTATCGAGCTTCGTTATTGATGACGGCTTTCACCAGCTTCGCGAGCTCGGGGTCCAGCGCCAGCAAGCTGTGGTAGTGTGCAAACTAGAAAGACTGGTAAGGCAACAAAAATGGCGAAATGATGAAGGACAGACTTGGTTTGCAGTGTCACGCAACCACTGCGCGCTGAGTAGACTGGGTCAGAGACGAAGATCATAGGTATCGAGAAAGAACAGACGTGATGTCCTGCAGACAAGTCAGTAAACGTGCGAGGACAGGAGGAACATGACTGACCCCAGTTATAATGAACGCCAGATTCTCCGTCTAAAAGACAGGAGTCAGCTGACGGCACATGACGCGCGCGAAGTCGGAATTCCTCACAGCATTGAAGTATTTCACGGTCGTGTCTGCTTCGTATCAGTGTTTTGAACCTTTGTAACGCAACGGCGGGACTCACCCAAGGTATTGGGGAACGTATTTTCAAAAAGTCTGGCAATATCCGGATCCCTGATCAGCGACTTCATGTCGGTGATGACTTTCTGCATCCGGTCTGTCAGCCTCAACTAAGTTTGCCTGCGAGATTGTGTACCTCCACAGCTGTGCTATTGAATGTACGACAAGCAGGGTCTGGTCGCATGTACGGCAAAGCCAGCGGTCCTGTTGATGGTGTGCCATGGGGTTTCTGTAGGCGCAGCAGGATGTATAGTCAGTATTGAGACTATAAATGTAAGAATGTGTGACCACTGACCTGGGAGTAGGTCGTGTAGTCCGGGCACTGCGCCTGGGAAGTCGACGCCAGTACAGCAGCGACAACTAGGCTGCCAAATCCAAGCTTCATTTTCGTCTGCCAGAAATGCTGAGTAATAGTCGCGCTGTGTTCAAATTGACACAAGGCCGTCTGGCAAAGCGTTTCCTTTATAAAATCCAAGCATACTCTCGGGAGCACATATATAGACGATAGCATATGCTACCCCTGCTATGCGCGTCCACGAGACCTGCAAAGAGCGGGAAGAGCGCGTGTGGAGGCGGTTCCAATCGCGTACCCCTGAGCTTACGGCCCGTGCTGCCATGGTTGGCATCTTCTGTTAAGTAGAGTAGAGCGATGCGGTAATGAACTTCACATATACATCATCCAATGGAAGTTCCAATGACGAGGTCGTCCACGACTTCAACTGCAGCAAGAACTGGGTATATTCTGGTATATTGCGTGCTGAGGTGGAGGACCAATGGAGCTATTGCTCACAAGAAAATAGAGCCAGCTTTGCAAAATCCAAATCGCTCGTGATGCGTTTGTGATGTCGGTTTTATGAGGGGCTTAGATCAGAAGCATCAGATCTGGAGTTAAATGCCTTTTCCCCACCAAAATCGCGGGACTCGCGTATCATCGGACGCGTGATCTTCGAGCTATTGCCTCAGCTACTTACAGAGTATCGCAGTAAGTAATAGCATCAGGCAATGGTGCACATGTCAAAATGGAATAAATAGGAGACAGTGAGTGGGACGTTGGTAAATCAGTGATGGAAACGCAATAATTATACAGTAACGCTGAAGAAACTGAGAAAGTCATCGTTTATCCTGCGGTTGCGGCTTGCTCACGCCGAATATCGGGTGCTGCTGCCGCCTGGTCACCCGTCTTCTCGCTGAGACTGGTCTTGTGTGCGTAGACTTCGTTCGAGGCCCTCGCCTCCGTGACTGATTCTTGAGATTCTTGAACCTGGTTGGGCTGCTCCACCGTATCGCTAGACACTTTGCGGGCGGCCTCAGGTCTGGACGGTATATCGGTCGCATCCGCACCTGCGTTGGGTACGAGGTTCCGCGCTGAATCAGATTCACCGCCGGACGATGGTGGCTCGATAGAGATGCCGGTGACGGGTGAACGGTCCACTTGGGACGCTCGCTCTTTTTGATCTTCATCCTCGTTATCAACATCGTCCGACCGATCGTACGTTTCCGGGTTCTCCGTGCTGAAGGCGCCTGTCTTAATACTGTTGGTCGTCCGCAAACTCCTGTCCCTCACCAACGACGGCGTCCCTGCTCCGGCCTGGATCCTTGCACTCCATCGACTCGCCTCACTTTCCCAACTGCCTCTCCTCGAGCTCCGAGGCCGCAGGGCCCGGACACTTGCATCCACATCCCTTTCTTCCAACCGCTCGTCATCCCCTAGGACGAACTGGCTTGTACTCTCCGCATCCGCGTACAATACGCTACCCCCGAAGTGCGACAGAGAGTCTCCTGGGCCCCTGGCAGAGGGAGTCGCTGAGTGGCCCAAATTTGGGCGCTGCCCGGGTATCGCATACGCAGAGGAAGCGAGCGTCAGAACGGACGCGTTATCCAAGGGCGGTGAGGACGGGCGAGGATTGTTCCGTGGATGGTGCGTTGTATGTAATGGCGCCTGCACTCCGGTGATTGTACCTTGACCTTGTGACGTGGGCCCAAGTGTTAAAGGGTTGCTTAAGGACGAAGGACGCGACGAGGACTGGGGAAGGGACGAAAAGGTGATGGAGGCACCGCTTCCGTACCCACTTGGATTGTTGGTGGACGAAGAGTTGCGAATGTGGGGGAAGCGGTTCACATATGTTGGTGATGTCGTGGGCGCCTGGGCAATATGTGCCATGCCGTTTCCGTTCATGTCGATACTCAGCAGCGTAGTCGGTTTGGTACTAGCCGCAATGCTTCTGAAAGTGCGCGGGTCTGATAGATATGATGAAGAGGAACGTGAGGGTGAAGGGGAAGGCGGGGCGCTGGGGGGTAGCGGTCGCACAGATGCGTCGTCGTCGGCCTCTAGGACACTTCCAGGCGACCAAGTAGACTCCGGCGCGAGGGAGGACTGATCCAAGGAATTTTCATCGGCGTCTCCCCCCGACGAGTCGTGACCAATGTTATCTTCGTTCAGAGAAATGGTCTTTCGTGGTGCTGCAACCGCAAGCGAGTCATGTCTGCTATGTGGCCTTCCACCGGGGTATGTCGATGAAGGGACGGGCGAAGACGCAACCCGTGGAGTGACTCGTGGCGACAGCGATCCTGGAGCGGTTCTGCTCTTGCTCAAGGCTATGGCTTCAGCGGCCGCCCGGTGGTTGTCGGCTCGCTTCGTTCTTCCTGTTCCAGCGAGCTTGCGTTGGAACCAGTTTATAATGGGTTTGCTTGCTCGACCTGTAAGAGGTTTTTGCTGTGGCTTGGGGGCTGGCTTGGGGGCTGGCGGGGCGGCTTTCGCTTTGTTAAAGGGCTGAGCGTTGGAGGGTGAGTGTTTGACGGTCGAGTGCCCAATGGATGCTTCTGTCGGTTGCTTTTTCTCCACGGAAGCGGTGGCTGCGGGTGCCATGATTCACGCAGACAGAGACCAGAAGGAGGGGAAGAAAAGAGACGTTTGTTGGGTTGTGTGGTTACCGACGATGGCCGCAAGTCAAAAGGCGGAGGCGTGACACAAGCCGTGTGCACATGGGCGTCATCACGTATCTCAGAGCTTCATCAACTCAAGCCTTTATATTCACTCCATTGTTATACAAGATCATGGTACAAGTGCAATGTCAGTATGCGGGAACATCCTACCAATCCATCTTCTTCGATGCCTTCACTGCTGGTACTGGAATCTTCGACCCCTTGTATCCGAAACCGTCCACCCAAGGCCACTGTTGCGATCGCCTTCGCTCGAACTCCTCGATCGCTGGCCCCTTCTGCATCGTCAAGGCGATGTCATCCAGCCCGTTCAACAGGCAATGTCGCCTGAAGGAGTCAGTAATGAATGGTATAGGCGCCTTGCCATTTGGCCTCCGAACTTCTTGCTTCTCGAGATCGACCTCCAACTCCAGACCAGCTTCGGCATCCTCCGCCAACGCACGGCAATCCTCCTGGGACAACGCCACCGGAAGCATGCCGTTCTGCATCGCGTTGTTGCGGAATATATCAGCAAAACTTGGGGCGATGATACACCGGATTCCAAAGTCATTCCTGTTATTATGACAAATTAGTGTCTCGCCCCCAGATACGAGGAAGGAAAAGAAGTTGTCTCACAGACTCCATGGCGCATGCTCACGAGAGCTTCCGCATCCAAAGTTCTTGCCGGTGCAAATGAGAATCTTCGCCTTGTCGTATGGCGCACGGTTCAGAACGAAATCGGTATCTTCTCCAGTGCGTGGATTCTTGCGAAGGGTATAGAACAGCGCATTGGCCAGACCAGTCCGCTTCAAAGTCTTCAGGAACTGCTTGGGGATAATCATGTCGGTATCGACGTTCTCGATGTGCAGAGGTGCGGCAATTCCCTTGACGATAGTGAATTTCGGAACGGTGCTGGGCGCTTCCGCGGGAGGCAAAGGGGCACTTGTCGAGGAGAGTCCCGGTTGTGGGGACTGAGCCGCAGGCGACGGTTCAGGCTCATCGAGGAAGTCGAAGGCGCTAACGACCTTCAGCGGGGGAGCGGCAGCGACTTGTGCCTGTGCATCAGCACCTAGGAACTTGCGTGCGTCCGTCAACTTCCCCGTGAGAGCTGCAGCTGCGGCCATCGCAGGACTGAGCAAGTGGGTACGACCACCGGCCCCCTGGCGGCCTTCGAAATTGCGATTGCTGGTACTGGCGCAACGTTCGCCGGGTTGAAGCTGATCGGGATTCATACCCAGGCACATTGAACATCCAGCCTCGCGCCAGTCGAAACCTGCGCGCTTGAAGATGACGTCGAGACCTTCAGCTTCAGCATGTTGCTTGATCAAGCCGGAGCCTGGAACGATCATGGCATGGACGTTGGGTGCGACCTTCGCGTCAGGTCCAGCTGCCAGAACGATCTTAGCAGCAGAACGGAGATCTTCAATGCGACTGTTGGTGCACGACCCGATGAAGACCTTGTCGATAGTGATGTCTTGCATAGGCGTGTTCACCGTGAGGCCCATGTACGCCAACGAACGCTCCGCGGACGCGCGTTTCACGGGGTCGGTCATTTTGGAGGGATCGGGAACTGATCCTGTAATGGGCACGACATCCTGAGGCGAGGTACCCCATGTAACCGTGGGGATGATGTCCGAGGCAGGAATGTTGACTTCGATATCGAACTTAGCGCCCTCGTCGGATTTCAAAGACTTCCAGTACAAGACTGCACGATCCCAAGCCTCGCCCTTCGGTGCCAGAGGACGGTTCTTGAGGTATTCAAATGTGACGTCGTCGGGGGCAATCATTCCTGCTCGAGCACCGGCCTCGATGCTCATGTTGCACACGCTCATGCGGGCCTCCATGCTGAATCCGCGGAATACGGACCCTGCGTACTCAATAACGCAACCCGTGCCTCCTGCGGTGCCAATGACGCCGATAATGTGGAGGATCACATCTTTCGATGTTACGCCCTCGTGGAGATCGCCATCAACGGTGATACGCATGTTCTGCGCCTTCCTCTGCAAAAGGGTTTGCGTGGCGAGGACATGCTCGACCTCCGAAGTGCCAATACCGAAAGCCAGGGATCCAAAGGCCCCGTGGGCTGTGCGAGGCATTTAATATGTCTACAGATCCCGACAGAACATGTAAAGCTCACTTGAAGTATGCGAATCACCGCACACACAGGTAACTCCAGGAAGCTTCATGAATGGTTTCAATTTGCTTGCAGATAAGAGGACAGATTGAACATACCGTGAATCCTTGCTCCGGTCCGATAATGTGAACAATGCCTGTTATCATGATCGAGGTCAGCAGTGGGCGGCGACGAGATGGGTCGGCGCCAACAGACCTTGGCGTCTGTCCTTCATTCCGAAGTACGTCAGGCCAAATTCCTTCACATTGTCTTCCAGGGCAGCGCATTGGGCCCGGGAATCAGGCTCGGCAATGAACGCGTCGACAGTGGTGAAATTCTTGCGCGACGCAGTGCTTTGGTCTAGGTTAGCTATCAATCAGCAGATACTAGAGGCAAGTACGCACGGAATGTTGTGATCCACGGTGGCGAGGGTGCAGTCTGGCCGGCGCACAGGTCTGCCTGCATTCCGCCTGTCAAACGGACATTGGACGAGATCCGGGACTAAGTTGTTCAATGTACTTACAATCCTTCGAATGCCTGGGGGCTGGTAACCTCATGGACAAGATGACTAGAGTGAATGAGCAGGTGAACATACTTCAAAGACACACAGCACTTACCGATCTATGTATATCAAAGCCAATCCGTCGTCATTGACATCTCTATACGCGACATCTCCGTTAGATCGTCAGAGGCGCGCGATAATGAGATGCACGCACACAACATGATCATCCCAAATCTTGTCGTACAGAGTTCGTGGGGCGGGTATGGGGGCTGGCATGGTGCGGTATTAAGAGAACGGATCTCGCTCAAGCTCAGCTGAGCCCTTTTAAACTGACTTGAGAGACGGTCGGAGACGTCGTCGGCCGAACGGCGTTGAAGGTGTAGCTTTAGGCGTTTCGGCCTTTCTCGGAGCTGAGCCAACCAATCGGTGCCGATAAATTTTGCAGTCTAAATTAGGCTCCGCTGATTAGATCAAATAGATTAGATTGTCTGAACACTGGAACGCGGATTCCAAAAAGTTCATGGTCGTACAATGGCTTGACCAAAATCAAGTGTCGCCCCTCCCACCTCCCCCGTCATCTCCTTCATGAACTTTTTCCACCCTTCTTCCCCGCTCTCCCACAGGACATCACCGCATCTCGACGTCTCGATGTCAATCGTTCGCCTCAACCCTGCCCCTTCCCGCCCTTTCTTTGCTCTCATGAATCTTGGCCCAAACCACGAACATCCTCCCAGCTCGGCTTTTACGTCTAGCTCCGTTAAGAACGGCCCTTCGTGCTGTATGACCACCGCAAGCTGGAAGTGAGACGGAATCCCTCGTGCACTGCTGCTGTTCTCCTCCACTGTCCAAACGCAACGGGCACCCGCGTTCCGTCTCGTGCCCACGATAGTCATTGCGTGCATAACACCCTTATGGCTCTCCCTACTTCTCGATGCCTCCAACCCTACTGAACTTCCTGCTAAGCCAGCCTGGATGGGAAGTGTGATCCCCCACACGAGCTTCGTACACTCTTCGCTCCACCCTCCGACGCTGAACTCCGGTGCAAGGTGTGTAACGTTCGCCTTAGTTGCTGTGGCGGTGAATTTCCAAGTTATGGTTGCGTTCACAAACCGTCGCTTCGTAGCTGGGTGGCAGCGAACAGCGAGGACGAGGAGCGATCGGCAGTCATCTAGTGGTTGGATGACAGAAAACTCTGCCGAGAAATACGAGTTTGACTTCTCCACCTCGCGGAGAACTTGGTCTTGGGGAGATATGGGGTCCGGCGACTCTTCAGAGAGTTCCCCCGCTTTGACCTCATCCTCTTCGAGGTCGATGACGAACTGCAATTCCGTCGTCTCTAATGACATCGACCCGAGCCAGGAAGTAGTAGTTGTGAGGATGTCAACGAAATTTCGATGTCAACGATTGTTTTAAATACAGGCACTGACAGACGCTGTGCAATAAGGTTCTTCTTTCGGACTGATGATCATTCAAACACTCAGACAATTCCAACAAGCCTATCGATGGTGTGCGGTGCACAGCTTAGTATGGCACCTCCGGAGGACACCCTGATCGGGACCGCAATTACGTGCCTTCACCGCGATGATTTCGTTGGCCTTTGCGAACTGTTGCCCAGCCTCAACCAGGAGCAGGCGTTCTCTCGACTAGCGCTCGTTTTCAAGCAATGCCATGTCGATTTGATGCTGAAAGAGGCCGTACAGGCTTCCAAGGAGGTATGGGACGCGTCGCTTAGAAAACGACCTATCAAAACTTACGGAGTAGAGGACGTGAGTCTTGCATCTACTCCATGAAATGGTGACCCTTCTAACGAGGGATGCTTATAGGTCTACGCGTCCTGCATGTACTATATGATCCAAGAGTTAGGGAGGAAGCTACTCGAGGGTGACGCATGGGAGACGGAAGAATCGCCAGCCAAGCTTCCATTGCAGCAGCTCCGCCAACATGTCATCGAGCGACGACGCGCGGATGAACTCATGTTCTTGTTCCGTGCTGAAAGATCCCTATATTCTCTGGAAGAGATGGTTTCCAACCTCACGGAAGCCTTGTCGACGTCGCCCGCCAGAAGCCGCAGCTCCGAGGACAAAGAACTCCAAAACTTCCGGACTTCCCTCCATATCGCACTGGCGCGTGCACTTTGCGAGCTGGATCGTATCGAAGAATTCAGGGTACACGTCGAGCTGGCCCGCGCTTCTAGTACCGCCCTCGGAGACCACAACCAGTGCATGTGGGTCCGATACCTCGCTGTTCTCTGCAAGGAATACGGAGACCCGTCGGAGAAAATAGAAGAACTCGAGCACATCGCACTTCAGTTCTCCAGGATGAAAGATCGCAGGGGTTTCCTGACCTGTAAGATGGCAATTGCCCGGCATCACCAGAAGCAGCAGCAGAGTGTCGAATATCATTCAGCGGTGATCTCTGCGTTCCATGGTACCATCAATGTCTTAACAGTTTCTGGGTGAGTGCGCACGTTGGGAAGTGTTCTGCGCCTATTCCATGTTGACGAGACTCCCGTGGCAGGCAACAAAGCAGCAGCGCGGATACAAATTCATACCAGATAGGGTCGGCACTGCTCTTCTGGCAGTACTACATGGGGATGATGCCGCACGACATGAGGCACTTTCAGTTTCTTGGCACTGCCCTCGAGCTCGGGACAAAGTTCTTTGAAGTTCACCCTAGGTGTTCAATCCCTGAAATGAGATTCGCCCTGTCCAGCGATCTCTCCGCGCTATATGGCCAGAACCTAGGCGATACGACCAATGAAATCAAATGGGCTGCAAAGGCAGTAACGCACGCAAAAGAAACCGGAGATCACGAAGCGATTCTGGAGGCCGAGACACGATTCAGGATCATATTATCGAAAAGAAATATCAGACCTGGGGGCGACCGTTATGGCTTTTATTTAACGGGATGGAGGGAAACACAGAAGAGAGACCTCGAGATCGAGTACCAGGAAGCAGGGCAGAAAGAGCGCTGGGAAGACCAGTTTGCATTCGCCAACAAGCTTTTCATGCTACAACTGTCGGAGCAACTGCAGGAAGGCACGCTGATTACTGGAGAGCCATGGCTGAGCCGTACAAAACACGTCCTTGAGCGCTTGCCGGACAACGATCTGCGGAGCGCCCGGGATATGGCGATGGACATGAGTATCGCAGGTACAATTTTTGAATCGCGGGATGTTGAGCGGGCAGCCGGAATGCTTGAGCAAATCATCCAGAACGACGATAACACTCGAGATCCATCCCTGCGACAGAAGGCATACTTTCTGCTTGGGCGGGCGCGTCTCGAAATGTATCGCGAAACGAAAAACCAATGCCATCTTGACGAGTCTCGCCGCTTGCTCGACGTTGTCGCACAGGAGACGTTACGGGAAGGGCAGCCAGATATGTCTGCCTGTTGTCAGTGTGTATTGGCAAGTTCATGGATGGTGGAAGAGCCAACGAACACACGGTCAGCTTCGCGCGCCCTTTACCACATCCAAGAGGCAGAATCTCTTTGGAACGCGGAACGAGATGGAATATGGAACCTGGGCGGGCTCGATGGATTGCTGACCCGATTCTCGCTTCGCGAACGCAACGAAGGAGGGCCAATCGATGTATTCGCAATTGCATACGACGCGTGCTTCGCTATCGGGGATCATACTATTGCGTGGAAGTGGGCGCAAAAGGCCAAAGCGCGTGGGTTCATACACGCTCTTGGGGTTCACAGCGAAAGGAATTTCGCGGCCGACAGACAGCTCCTCACACCTGAGGCGACCACGATAATTTCGGACCAGTTGCAAGGGAAGGGCGCTGACTTCGAGTGGTTACCCGAGCGGGGAGACGATGTCGTTCTCATCGACTGGGTCACAGCGGGGGAAACGATATACCTGCTAGGCGTAAGGCCCGGCAATCCACCCGTTATGCACAAGCTAGAGATCGGGCTTTCGACGGTAGAGGAGTGGTATTCGGACCTTGTCAAGTCAAATGACAACCTCAGCGACGCCGACGAAGCTCGAGAAACTTTGTCGGAGCTTGCTGCTTTGTGCAAGCCTCTGGAGAGTCACGAAGTCGCCAGGCCGGGAGACTTGCTGGTACTCTGTCCGACCAAAGTCTTGTCGAAGATTCCACTTCATGCGCTGGAAGTGGACGGAGATGTATTGCTCGCGAGAAACCCCGTAGTCTATACCCACGCCTTGCCTGTTCTCAGGGAGTGTTTTTGGAGGGTTGACAAAAGAAACGAGAATCCGACGGAAGGAAAGCATGCCTTGTTCGGGAATCCCAGAGGAGATTCACCTGGCGGAGAGAGCTCGGTACGGAGGATGGGTGCCGCTATGCATGCCGAAACATTCGTTCGAGGCGACGCCACGAGAGCACGCTTTCTGGCAGCGTGCCAGTCGTCCAAGTTCATCCACTATCACGGTCATGTCGCTCCACTGCCACAGGGTCACGCCATGAAATTCGCGGATTCAGCGCTAGGCGTCGCAGATATTTTCGCAACGAACATTCGACGGTACTCGCCCTTTGTAAGCATCGTCGGCTGCGGGTCTGGATCCGAGAAAGTTCGGCTGGGCGATGAGCCATTGGGGCTTGTGTCCGCTTTCATTTATGCTGGAGCATCGACGGTGCTGGCGACGTTATGGCCGATCAACGACACCCTGTCTGGAGAGCCATTCTCTAGATATTTATTTGACCAGTTCGTGGCGGGAACGGGCCCACAACTCAACCTGGCAAGGGCTCTACAGGAGGCTGCATTGAAGCTCAGAGTGCAGAAAGATACCCAAGCGCCTTATTACTGGGCTGGCTATGTCCTCCATGGACGCTGGATGTTTAAGTTGTGATGTAGATATCTTGTGGACTCCGAGGGACTTGTTGGTTCTGCTGCAGTGATCCCGTTTTTGCCGTTTTGGGCAGTCTCTTCGCTGTCCCTGGTTGACATGATCACATGTCTCCTTTCGACCACAATGTTCTTGTTCTTGCATGCTCTTGTGCTGCTCTGTATTATCATCATCGCATCTGTCGAAAGCTCATTTTTATGTCTGCGCTTCCTTGACAACGTTCGACCGCTATAGTCCTCTCAGCTTTGTTCCGACTTGCATCAGCTACATGCGTGTTCTATAAACCTCGTGTAAGGCCCCGAGGTTTCGTCTGAACTCCATCTGCCTACGCCCATACCGGATCGATAAGAGACGATTAAGACGCGCAGCCCTCTGCCGTTCTCACCCGCTTCCTCCCCCAACGTTCTTGACAACGTTGCCTGCTCCCTCGTAATGTCTAGCGCTTACTGGAGGTACTGGGGCTATTTTCCGCCGCGAGGAATTCCCGTCCCTCGCAAAAGCAGACGCGAATCGGAGAACGTTGATACACCTTTCGGTAAGTGTGTTGGTTTCTGGTCTCGAAGGCGTAAGAGTCTTGCTGAACACTCCGTCCAGTCCCACCAGTGCGATGTCCACTATTCCCTCCAACGCCCTTGTCGCCAGCATATGTACACCCTATTCGAGTGACGCAAGCCACTCCATGGTCACAACCTCAATCTATTCCTGCTTTGCCTCCAAGTACTCCGTTGTGGCCATCTACGCCCGTGGTCCCTCTCGCAACGCCGTGCGTTGGCACGGCACAACTAGGCTTCCCAGAATTTTTCGAGCCTGGGACTTTCCCAGCGTTGCCTTTCGGTTCGCCGGTCCCAATCCGCATCCATCCCCTGCTGATATATAATCCGGTGAATCCTGCAATCCCTGCGCTGGAATGGGATATCAGCCACCGCGCAGAACAAGCAAAAAACCTAACGGGGCGTCAGGTACTCGTGACGCCAGATCTCTCCGGTCCAGCCACCATCCCTAGTGCGCCGAAGATGTGGATTTATCCTGACCATCCTGTCCTCGCATCGTGGATGGAAAGCTGGGGTCCTATCATGATCGAAAAGGCTGAGATCTCGGCGCGTGACGTTCTCGATGCAATCTGGGAGTATATGCAACAACCCTTGACCGATGAAGATGTCTTGCGTATCGAAATGTCTGGTGAGAAGACCAACCTTGAGTATTCTGCAAGGAAGCGGATTAGGGATGGGTTTGAATTGTCACCGGTCGCTCGGAGGAACGGTTATCAACGAGTGGATGTTCTCGGAGGGCATCGAAAGTTTTTGGGCCTGCGGACGGAGGTGTTCCAGGACAGAACCTGGAAGGTTTTCATGGGATTGACGCGAGGACCTGTCGCATCCTGATACCTTCCATTCGTATTTCATGTATACAATATACTTCGGAAAGTCCTGCAATTGATATAGTATGTAGATCTATTCAACTAAAACCTCATGGCCGAACAACTGCTTGACTGAACTCGACCACAACATCGGGTATCTCTCCTGTCAGCCCCGCTACGTATTTTTTCCACCCTTGTTCACCAGGCTCCCAGCGAACTTCGCCGCATTTCCAATGCTCGACATCGATGACTCTCCTCAGCGGGTCTCCATTCCGCCCCTTCTTCGCCTGTATAAAAGTTGGCCACAAGCCCCCACCCAATTCTGCCTTGACATCCAGGCTCGACGCGAAGAGACCGCTGTGCTCGACAACGATGGCTAGTTGGAAATGCGACGGGATGCCTCGTCGGCTGCTTTTGTTCTCCTCAACGGTCCAGTGTGCACGCGTCCCGCCACTTCGCACAGTACCGAGAATCGTCATCGCATGCATCACAGCCTTCTGGGTCTCTTTCCCCACCGAAGGCTCGACGTTCACAGAGGCTCCCGGTATTCCAGGCCCCACGGCAACGTTGAGTCCCCATATAAGCTTCGTCTGTTCCTCCGTCCACCCGCCAACACTGTGTTGGGGGGCGAGGGTGATGACCTTCGGGGAAGACGCGACCACAGGCGATTTGGTCGGGGAAGTAGATGGTGGTGGCGATGATATCTGCCAGATTATCGTAGCATTCACGAAGCGCCGACCAGGCGCGGGATGGCAGGCGATGTCCAGAGTAAGGAGGGATTTGCGATCACCCACAGGTTGGATTGTGGAGAGGGTGGCGGAGAGGTACGAATCCGCGATCTCCGCCTCCGTAACGAGGTATTCAGGATCGTCGACGGCCACGCCCTCGGAATGGACGTCCTTGACGGCGTCTCTGGTTTTGAAGATCGAGCGCGTGCGGTATACTCCTTGGTCCTGGACAAGCCTGAAAAGATCCTCCTCAAAGGCAACGGTGAAGGTCTTCTCATCAAGTTCTGGATGCATAGTAGCAGGATAATTGGGAGAAGTCCAACAGTGTTCCGAGCTTTCGTTATATAGCAACATCGAGCCCCGAAGCGCAGTCCACTGTGACGCTCTCCACCCCACGTTGCCCGGGACTTCATCAAATGCGACCGGTGACTCGTTTTGTGTATCATGACAGAGCGCTTCTTCCTGACAGGTCACATTACATGTAGGACTTGACGCCAGTGCCGCTGTGAACGACCAAGAACAAGCAAAGCATCGGCCAAAGCGGTCTCTTGACGCGCAGTACCTACGCGACACTGAGCAGCGGCAGCAGACATAGCCATGGACAGCAATTCTTGTTCGGACAACAAGTGGATAAGAATAGGACAACTGCCTGTCGCCCATGCCAACATCAGCCTACTTGCCATATCAGGAAGGAGCTGCACAGTTCATCAGCCACAGTGGCTGTGCATCCAGTCTCCAATTCCCCGGTCATCTAGCCCGCACCGTCCAGCAAGCTCAAGACCGTCCTCAACGTCGCCATGGCCAAATCTAAGAAGTGTGTCCGCTTCACATATGCTCTTGACCCATGCTAATCCGGTTCCAGCCATACCAATCACAACCAGATCAAGAAGGCCCACAAGAATGGCATCAAGCGGCCCAAGTCTTTCCGATTGCGTTCAATGAAGGGTGTACGTCGTATCCATGTTCTCTAATGGTCGGAATTGATCTTTGTTCACCGCATCTAGGTTGACCCCAAGGTATATTGCGTTCCGACCGTGGAGATCTAAGACTGGCAGCTCATGTCAATATTTTCGCTTTAGTTCCGCCGCAATGCTAAACACGCTCTTACTGGAACGGTGCGCACGGTGAACGCTATCTGGCGACGCGTGCTGACGATTTCTACAGATCAAAGCGCGCCAGGAACAAAAAGAAGCACTTGGACACCCATGATCGCACCCGTAGGCTTCACTGCACATTCGAGTTTGGTGTTGGAGATGGCCAGATGGACGGCAAAATATCGACGTATGCTGCGTATGCAACACCACTATGCTTATATCGCATGACGAAAGACCCCCAAATAAAATTCAAAAACACGCAGATGACTAGCGAACTAAGTTGGCAAAAGAGATGGTTCTGGGACTCAAGAGGATGCTCAACAAATGGCGTCCGTTAATCACCGCAGGCCTTGCATCGTCTTCGCGTTTCGGTCTAACGCGGCTCTCAAGCGCATCGCCTGCACTTTTTTCAGAAGAGCACGGGCATCGAGCCGAGGAAACGACGTACCGCAGCGTCTTCCGGCCTCAGTGCACCCTTCGCCATATTATGTTTGCCAGCTCTCAACTTATAGCTCCTGGTCGCTATAGTTGCCTTGGCTGAGCCTTCATTGCTCGCTAATAGTGCACGGCATTCCTCGTCCGTAGCAGGATGCCCTTCAAGGAGCGAGAAGAACTTGTGCCGGAGAACTGTCTTTATCCGCTCAAATGCATGCGCGGTATACCACCCATCACGCTCCTAAGGGTCTGGATTTAACGCAAAGCTCGCGTTGTTTCACGCTCATTCCACTTACATGGCATTCTTCTCGAAGTTCGTCCGGGTCTTCTATCATCTCCCTGAGCATTGGGTCGGTGATATCGCACAATTGGAAGGCGGCCGTTTCTTTTGTGATGGACTGTCCATCGAATATGTGGGATCTCCTGCAGCACATATTAGCGTAGGGTTTGAGTCGCACGGGAGTAACCTGCCTCCTGTCTGCCTCTTTTTCAGTTCCCTCTTCCATCGCTCGAAGTTGTATGTTGGCGGCGGTGCGGTCTTGCCTTCGGGTTGTGACCGACGGTCGGGCAATCGGATGATTGGCGTTGCGAAAATAGAGACGTTGGTAACTAAGATATGTATGAGTGGTCTCCCAGCGCGAGGAAGTGTTGAGATAAATACAATCGGGCACTTCGATCTTTGCGAGGATCGTAACTGAACCTCACGAGGGTATCACGCCACGGACCGTCCTGGAATACATAGCAAACCAAGGGAAGAAGAGCTTTAGAACTAGCGTAGTTGTTTAATACCTGTTGAGGGGTTTCTGAGCAGTGTTCTGACGTACTTTAAGATCTCCCGGGTCTCATTCGGAGCAAGTTGATTGAAAAGGGACATTCGCGTCCACACGGGCCGCTGGACGAAAAGCTGCAAAAAAGTTGAGGGTGTATCTCGCTAGATATCGGAAGCAGCGTACGTCTTCCAGTTTCTTCAGGATGTTTTGGTCGATTAGATGTCGTCCCTCCTCTACTACCTGTGGAGGCTTATCTGGGACCTAGAGCAGCCAGTTAATCAGGTTTGAGACAACTACGATATGAACGTACGGTTGCGTCAGTAAACATTATGCTTGCAGGGCCGTAGCCTTTCCAGCGCATTCTGTTAATGAGTCGCTTCCTCTCTTCGCCCGTCTCTGGATCAATGGTGGTCGATACCATTGATGCGGTGTTCGATTTGAAGCTATGATATAATGAGACGGCTTAAGAGGAGCAAAGACAGAAGGGCGCACTTATAAGCCTGGGGTATCGTCTGTCGACTAAACAGGGGTGGCGGAAAGAGTCGCAGGTTGCTTCTCATGCGTGGTCCGGTTGGGGTTAGGTCTCCCGTCGGAGGTGGAGGCGCAGGTTTGCCATTCAATTGTGGATCGAGATTGTAGTCGACGTCCATGGCTGTCTCCGGTTCACTTCCTTCGACAGGAACCATATAGTCTGCCTTTTCTTCTGGAATAACATACGATTGTATGGTTTCGACTGAAAAGATCTGAGCTTCTAAGCGTGCGCGTCCGGAGCAGAGGTCTGTGCTTACCGTCCATGTTATCCATCGCGACCCGGAGCTTTGAGACAGGGTCATTCATGTCCGGTTGGTACTGATAGTCAACCATGCCTGGCACCCATGTAAGCACAGTCGCACGAAAGCCATGTCTTCGGCACTCACTTCGGAATCGCACAGTTTTTGGGATCACTCCAACCGCCTCTGCGGTGTATTCGCCGATAGCACCGTCGCCCGCTTCTCCCTCCGGGCGTTTCTTCCTCCGTCGCTTCACAACCTTGAAGAGAATATTGTTGGTGGGTACGACATCTCCAGGAACAGGATGAGCAAATGGTTGATTGGGTCTCAGCTTCAGCTCAATCAGAGTTTCCATTTTCGATGCGGCGCGTCTGAAAGCATTATCGAGCGCAGATTGGCCGCCTAGATTTGAGACCGCGAGTGGTACAGATGTGGGACGAACATAACCAGGATATTCCACTGAATAAAACGGAGTCTGCGGCAAGGGATGCTCTGCAGCTGCTGAAGCCGGAGCAGAAGCCGCATCTGTATCAGAGGCAACTAAGGCGGAGGAAGAAGATTGCATTGAAGGACATGCAGGTACGCGGCAAACCTCCAATCTCCAAGCGGTCGCGTCTGACATCACGTGACTTGACCGGAGGTCGGAAGTCAAGGAGGACCCGCGCCATATTCCGAAGTTCATTGTGAAGGGGTTCTTGAGGCAAGCCATCATACTTGAATAGGTTGCTTTCCATAGGATGTATTACAATTACGATAGAGGTCACTATTTTGGAGGTCCCGCCTTCTTGAGAGCCATGATTTCATCCATGACCTCCTGAGCATCATGTCGGCATTGGTACTAGATCGCACTGTAACTCTGAGAACCTTGAGGCGCACCTTTGAATTGAAGTCCACCCCAGCTTTTTTCATCTCCTCTGCGACTTTCTTTATCTGCTCCCGGAAAGTCGAACTCATAGCAAGCTTGGCCATCTTGAGCGCCGAAGGCTTCTGCCCGGATGTCAAGTCGACGCCTGCAAAACATGTGTCGGTGAACCTTCTTTCGCTCGACATAGAAGACATACCAGCATCTTGTAGGATCCGTGTCAAGTCTTCAAGCGACTTGATAGCCTCCGGGTGGCTGGCCAACTTCTTGAACACCTTGGTCTTCTGAAAAGCTGCGGTGAAGGCCGCAAGGTGCTCATCGGATGGCGGTTGTGGATTGCTTGTGAAGCGGCGCAATTGGTGAGCTCTGTGGAGACGGCATGGCACCTGACGAGCTGAACGCGCTGCCCTGACGAGGGAGCTTGTGAGGAGTTGGCGAATCATGCTACGGTCTGAATGACTGAAGCACCCGTGGGAATGTCCTCCATCTCCGAAACGCGTCGACGCGACGCGGATCTCCTCGCCCTCGCCGTAATCGCATGGATCAAGATTATTTCTCTGTCGACTCCATTCTCGCAGCAAACCAGGTAGTTATCCGCCGCCGTGGAATTCATTTCGTGTGCCTTACGAGCACTGTTCCAGAAGGTTCAATGTGTCTTCAAGCAAGATCTCCCTAATCTTGGTCACTTGGGCGGAGGATCCGATCGCGACGTCCGTCTGCGTTACCTGAATCTTCCTCCCGGTTGCTCACCCTACAAGCCAGATCGCAGCCTTGTCCAAGATACAGCTCCCGCTGTGGCTGGCTCTTATCATCATCTACTCGTTCGTCCATCTCCCGTGTCCGAGTATTCGCTGTGGCTTGATACAAAATTCTTCTATCAGTGACTGGGCCGATTTCAATATCCCCACTGCGTTTGGACCGAGAGTGCGAAATGCGTTGAAAGCGGAGGCACGGAGCGTGCGCCTCGCCAGTCTTGTTGGCGCTGGTGGTCTGTGGTATGGATTTGGCAAAGCTATCGTCGACATGTGCGTGAACTTCTTTGTGTGTATACCAAATCTCTGATGTCCCGTTTCGAAAGACTGGCGGATGAGCAGGCAAATGAAATCTCGGAAGTACTGACAAAAGTAGGCTCTGTCCTTCGAACAACTCTTGCGTAACCATGTCCACACCTCCTCTTCTATAGACCTTTCGCGCACGTCTCGTAGAAATCATCGACCAAGCTCAACACTTTGCTGCCCTGGGTCCGGTCGGAGCTGCTGGATCCTCAGGGGATACCGCGCAGTTGTTTCGAGAGGGTCTTGATGCGACGGAGCGGGAACGTGAGTGCTGATTCATCCCCGACCAAGTGCGCCATCTTATAGGAAAGCCAGTATTTTCGCTGGCACAGGAAAGCGCGAAGCGGACAAAGAGGTGGTACGAGGAAAGTGACCGACCGAAGCGGTGACGTGGCTTCCTACGAATCTTTTTTTGATTCCTCCAGTTTCTCTCCCGAACCCTGTTCTTCCCTTGGTATTGGCGTGTTCTTCAGCTCATTCACGAACCTGTTGTATATTGTAAATTATCAATCCCGATCATCCATAATGTATCCAATATTACACACCATTTTACGCTAGCCCAGAGAGCAAGTTCTATGGCCATAAGCGCGAAGATGTGGAAGTTGCCCGAGGTCGCGAACGCGAGCCCGACGAACACGAGGAACAACGCGACAAACGCAGCATCAAGAATCGCCAGGAAAGTGGGATTGAGGGACGACCCAGGCTTGAGAATATCGCCGAAAAATGAGAGCGCTTCTCCACCATCGCTGGACGAGGCCGACATTGCCTCTGGTACTTAGGGTTGAGACGCGTAGAGACTGAGTTGAGACGAACGCTGATGTAATACACTTCATCAAGGTCCAAGCTGGGTGGCTACAACAGAACAGAGAAAGTACTATTCTCAGAGGCTCGGAGCTGTCTGTCTCAAGCTAAGAATGTGGCCATGCACCAATAATGCATATGTGGAGATATCTGAAAATTTGTATAGATCGTTCTCAAGGAGACGAACCGAGGTGCTGTAACACTTCCTCGATGGTCGGCCTCTCGTCCCATTTCGTTGACCAACACTTGGTCAAAAGCGCCCATATCTTATCGTCAAGTCCACGCTCAACGATTCGAGGCTGTGCGGGTCGCAGAGGTAATCCGCCATTCGATGCCTTGATTACCACCTCGGTGGCGTGTCTGATGTGGCTCCAGGGTTGTTGGTGCGTCATAACCTACAGTACATTGAACAGGTCAGTCTACAGCTAGCACTTTGAAGAGCTCCAGCACCGTCGCATACCTCCAACACGGTCATGGCATATGCGTAGATGTCAGACCTCAGTGAGAGCCGGCCTTCACCGACGCATGCTTCGGGTGCAAACCAACGATACGATTGGATCGCACCGTGGCTCTGCGTGAATGGAATTCCACTGATATCTGTCACAATCTACGCCCCAGTCGCTTAACATGAACGTATGCGCGAGGTAAACGGTGTAGACCTACTTGCGAGACACCGAAGTCGGCGAGAAGGGGGTTCCCCTTGTCGTTTATGTAAATGTTTTCCTGTCCAGGAGTCAGTGGAGGTCTAGCGAGCACACTCAGAAAGGATATTGGTACCGCTCGGATCACTCCATGTACTATGGGTGGTTTCATGGTGCAGTGGAGAAAGTGAACTCCACGTGCAATACGGGTGATCTGCTCTCACAAGGAAAATAAGCTGTCCGTCGTGATGAGAATTTCTCTGGCCGTACAAGTCGATGGTAGTCAACCTCGAGGTCGTGCACCTTGACATATTCCAGAACGTTGCCATGCTTTTGCCAGGGACTAACCATGTATCTAGTGATAGATCTAAGAAGTGTTAGGGCACGGTGCATATAAAATACTCACGGAAATGGGCCATCGTTTTGCGCGAAGCCATAGAATGGTAGGATGAACTCGCCTCGATCACGCTTCCACACTTCTGCCCATATCTTCACCTCGCGTTTGAACCGCTAGCGCCAAATCAGATCGCCGGAAATAATCCTTTGGTAACAGAAGCTTACCCGCAGACTATCTTCATTCGCGTCGACAACACGGAGCGCTTTGATGTAGACTTTCTCACTTTCAAGGTAGACGCCTTCGTAGATGTCGACGATGTTTGTCCACCTTATCGGTTGCTCACTGATCCGCTTGACTTCTCCAGATTTGAGGTGAAGTTCCGGCATGAGTTCCCCAGATTGAGCTTGTAGCTGCCATAGATTCTTTGAAATCCCTGTGTGTGCGCGCTCCGCTAGTCTTTTGTTTTCTGCCATGAGCTATCCTTGCATGAATCAGTGGAATGGTTATGCCGTATGCATAGGTACACACGTCTTGCATCATCTTCATCAACTGGCGAGTGTTCCCCAGGTTCTCCCCCAGCATATTAATTACTATGTCTTGGCCGATCTTGATTTCAGACAGCGCTTGCCCGAGTTCCATACGATCGAGCTTCGCGCTTGTGGCAAACTCCGCTTGCCACCCATGTATTTCCATCTGGGACACTAACTGCATCCCTGGCCTTAGCGCAGGTAGCGGTTCTATCGAGTACCGCGACTCACCTGGAATTTCAATAAGCAATCGCTCACTGCGGAGAGGCAATGCTGGATATCTGCTTCGATTTGCTTTTGCTTCGTGAAACTCTGGAACTTTCCCAGGTGGACCCAGCCATTCATCTTAGTCTGGATGTCAATCAAGCAGCTGATAAACAGTCTTGAGACGCGGGCACTGTGGAGATCGTGGAGGGAACGAACTGAATGGCATCATCCAGGGCAGCGGCCATCATCCCGTCCAGCTTCCTTGTCTGATATCCGTCATTGAGTGCCATGACCAGTTGGTGGCATCGATCACGCAGACATCGCGCAGCGTTTCTGAAGTTCGCGACGATCGAAGAGTTGAACAGGAACCGGGCACACAGCGCGAATTCTCTTACCTGTTAAGCGGGACATTCTCGCACAATTCGATGATACCGACCAGCAGGTCGACTGCCGGAGGGAGTCCTGGGACAAGACTGAAGTGTGCGACTATTTGAGCGGTGGTCTTGCCAAGAGACGTAACAAGCTGCATAGCAGGGCCCATTCACTAGTTAGCGAGAGTCAGCTTCCAGGGGTATAGAGATGGTGAAAGCGGTCATAGTGCTCTGTATGCATCTGATGTGAATATATGCTGTGCATAGACGCCAGGAGGGGCGTCATGGAAGTTGGTGCCAAAGTCGCGACCACGTGGTCATTATCAGCCTGCGTCAGTACCCTCACCTGTACCGGTGAGGACGCCCACTGCCAGGATGCCTTCTTTGTTCCCCCTGCCGGGACCATCTCTTCCTTCGTTTAAGACGCTGCTGGTCAAAGGGAGCTACCATTCTTCAGCCCCAATTCATCTGTCCTTGTCATGCACTTCTGAAGCGGTCGACTCTTATGCAATTCTCATTTCGCCATCGCGGCAAGATCTGACAGTTGCCCTCCGGCAATATAATGACGAATGGTTGAAGCTGAACTCAGGTCTTGGAAAAGTTTCGTCGCTCTCGTCCAGAGTGAAGCTTTTGTTGGTTGCGTTCATTTGATGGAACGGTCGATGGCAAATCCTGATTCTGGGCGAATAGTTATCCACCCTCACCAGCGCATTTATGCCTGCTGCTTTCCATGTTCGTGGTCCCGAGTCCACTGGAAATTGAAAAAGCAGCCTGGTTGAACGTGAAGACGACTCTTGCTTCTCCACCATCGCTTCTCATCCTTCACGAGCCTTCGGCTTATTTCTTGTCAAGCGATGGCATTACCTCGTGCGTCGCAACAGATGGATGAGTTCAAAACGCGTCCTCATCCTGTAACTGCAGATCCAAGTGGACCCTCTCTTCGTACCTATCACTAATCACGCATGCGCTATCTTCTTTGACGTTTCTTGCGCGAGCAGGCCAAACCGCAGCATCCTTCGCTCTCTTCGACTCACGTCTCGATCAGCTGAGGCTACCCATGGTGAAACAGCCAACATATCGTGGTGACGATGACGACGATAATCGAGCAGCTCCCCGTTTGGAGCCTGTTTTCAACTTTGCCCAAAAGTATTTTGAGTGGATAATTGTGGCTGACGAAGGTGCGAACTCCTGTCTAGTACAGCAGGAGTGGGATTGATGTCCTCGCTAGAGGTTCCCTCAGTGCATGAAACCCGCAAGAAGAAGATCATGGTGTTACATCGGAATGGCCCGAATGGCGGCTCTGTGAAAACATGGGAGTGGTCGGAAGGCCATGACATTGGAAACTTAGATGCATGGCCGGCAACGCGATTATTCTGGCCGAGCTGAGCTCTCATACCTAGCCTCGCAAGGTCTGTTTAGGAAGCCGCGTGCGTTTGGCTACGATTTCTTGCAGAAGCCAGGTTAATTCAAGTCTTTGGGTGCGAAAGAGTCTCATTTCGTGAAGATGCCTAAGTAGCTCATTCACTTCTCCAGCCCAAGGTTGAAAGCATACGCTCGCGCACTAAGCACATGTTTCTGACATACCGATGGCTGCTCCAACCCGCTCGGAGCCGGAACAGAGTTGGCTGGGCCGACGAGGTCGGCTGCCGGCTTGCCTGGATGTTAAATCATGGAGGATGCGGTAGCTTCGAAGCCGTTGCTGCACGAGGCCGATGCAGCACCGGGTTTGCACTCCTGGAGACCACAAGACCCGGCGACTGGAAAATGGACAACGGGCAAACCTGTAGCGCGTAGCAAGTGGCAAAGTATGATTCCAATGACAGCCAACCGAATTACAGACCAATTTGAGCAACTAAGCACACTGCGTACTCTGGCTGCTCGCTAGAACTTTCAGGGCTATAGCTAACGCCTACAGTTTCCTCCTTCTTGATCCCCACGCTGTGGTTAGTGGACCGGCACGCATGCGCCACGCTTTGAACCAGAATACGCCACAGCCGGAATTCTTACTACTGAGGAGTAGATGCAGGACACTACTAATGTCGGAGACCATGGAACTCTGGATTGGTGGCAGCTTGGCTGACGGGTCTACGCGCTGTTGTGTTCGCTCAGAGCCTAGTCCTTCGCGGGTGAGCTCTGACCTCGCAATAGACACTAACGCCCCTGGGTTGCGTAGGAAACCTTTTTGAGCTGGCCATGCCGCCATCCGCGTCTAGATGCTGCTGACGATTGACTGGCGGACAGCGTGACCGACGCGTTGCAACCACGTGACTTGGAGTAGACTCGTTGCCGCCTTATGATTATGAATATGAGCCTCATCCTTCGTGTCCAGTACTACTGTCTCGCTGTGCGTAGGCGGAGGTGCAAGGTTCACATGGCGAGGTGGGGCAATCGATGGTGGTGATTCCCCCCGGTGAAAATGAGGCCATCAAGTTGAATGTCCGCGAGTATCGGACCGGAATACTCCCATTTGACTTCGACGTTGTGCGTAGCGCATGCATCCGTTTGCCTCTTATGTCCTTCGCAGCTACTACAAGGCAACGGGGTGGAACGAGGATAATCTGTACGCTAACCTGACACGCTCCTCCAATGGTAGGTGCTTCTGCGGCCCAAGCAATCCGTATTGGTGACGGTTTCCAGCTATCCTCGACTTCACGGTCCCCCGGGGGCTCCACCTATCGATATCAAAGTCTCCTAATGCCTTATTCAAGACGACCTACTCGATGACTGCCATGCCATCCTTGAATGGTTCTGTCGGATACATATTCACGTCGTGCGATCTGGACGTCAAGGGGTCAGGTAACGTCCGCTTCAAGGACATGATCGAACACTTCAAGGTCTATGATCAGCCTCGGAGACCAGAAGCCAGAGAAGAGGTATGGCGTGGAGGAGAGCGGGTCCACACTCGCGGTGTGTGCGCAACAGCCCTTGCAACACGCATCTCGACTGAACAACTGCACAGATTACCTCCTCTACGGTCGCTTCTACCTACCCACAGGCAGGCTGGATGCCCTGTACTCTACGCGGCTGTCACCGACAATACAAGCACTAGTGGCTGCCATATCCGATCCAGCCTCGAGCAAGCCGGCCGAAATGCGCGGCCGCGGCGACGCAAGTAATATCATGCTGAACTTGCAGCATGATGTTGGGAAGTGGTGCACCGAGTATACATACAGCGCCGAGGATGGCATGTGGGGTGTGCGGGTGCTTCACAATTTTGGACGGCTGGGCATGCCGGTCGAGCCCACGGACGACAACGCCACAACCGCTGGCTTCCGGGCAGGGCTGAAACGCGTCGACGAAGAAGACGCAGTGGAAGGTGGTCTCAAGGGTAGAGTCTCTGTTGGAGCAGAGCTATACTTCAGCGCGAAAGAGAAGAGCGCCGGAGGTTAGTCTACTCCTCATGCGTTGACCGGGATCTGCTTACGCTCCGTTCTGCAGTTTCCACGGGTATTCGCTTCACGACGCTTCCCGACGCGACTCCGCCTTCATTCCAGGTCCCATCATCGTCATCGCCACTATCTACCCCGTCGAAAGCGCAGCTCTCCCAGCCCCCCACCACGATAACAGCACTATTCAACCCCATGTTGGGCCATATGTCAGGAGCATACTCTGCACAGGTCTCACGCGACCTCTGCCTGTCCTCCAGATTCGATTTCAATGTGTACAGCTTCGAAAGCGAGTGGACAATGGGCGCAGAATGGTGGATGCGACGTTCACCTGCAGTGGATTCGGACGTGGAGACAGGCTCCACACTCCTGAAACTGCCACCTCCGGACCTTGAGTCTAAGGACGATGTGCATGGGGTTGTTAAAGCTCGTGCTTCCACAAACAATGTGCGTGCTTAATATGTTTACGACTTGCGGCTTGCCTGAACAAAGTGTTACATGCAGGATATTTCGCTGATGTGGGAGGGTCGATTACGGAACATGCTCGTCAGCCTTGGCGTCGTTTCTGACTTCTCGAGCCGGTCAAAACCCATAAAAGCCATCGGGTTGGAGCTGTCGTATTTCAGCTCAGAATAGACCTCGCTATTGTACTCGTCCATGTCATGTACTTAGACACAGCGGAGTAATCACATCACACCTCTCTCCGTATTGAAGGCATCGCGGTTGTCAAATTCTCGTGTAGCTCGTCAATATACTGTACATCCGAAGGTAAAAGGGAGGTGATATACAAGTATAATAAGATATATCCGTGGGTGAGTAGGGAGAGCACGATGAAACCGGGGTATATGTAGGTAAGACAAGGTGCAAACGAAAATCAGAAACTAGATGAGTGAAGATTAGGCGAACGAGAGGTCGATCGTGTCCGGTTACGTGGTGAATGCATCAGTCATGAGTAGTGGTGGTGGCGGTGGCAGTCCGGCCTGGCGAAACGGTCGTATTGCCGATCGTTCTCGCGAGGCGAGAAATTGCGTCACCAGTTATTACAGGCCGATGAGTGTTGGGACTGCGTTGGCTGTGCAGGCCCGCGGGAGGGGTGGAATGCGTACGCGAGTGATATCCTGCAGAGTGTCCTCCTCGTGGTGTGCTGTAACCGGAACGCGAAGGGCGTCCGCCGAATTCCGGACGAGGAAAGGAAGGCGGCCGACCGACTGTGTGTGCTCGTGTATGCGTGCGATGCTCGCATGTCGTCGACGAATACGAGGAGATGTTGCTTGGTGCGGATTTCGTTTCCAAGATACCGCTCGGCGCTGGGGCGTGGATGGACGTAGTTAGGCCACCACGGGAGGAAAGATTTGCAAAAGGATCCTCTCTATTCGTATCTTGCGCTGGCGGAGCGTGAACCGACTCTGAGAGCCCCTGCTCACTACGCGTTCTTTCTACCATGACGGCGGGCTCCGACGCAGATACAGCTGGCTCAGCTGACAGCGGATCACTGACTGGAGCTGGCTTATCTGTCACGACGAGGGGACTTGTTATAGAGTGCTCGCGCATTGACGTTGCACCAGGACCTTGCCGGGAATTAAGGAGGATGCTAGACATGTCTGCCCTAACGACGGGTTTCGGAGGTAAGGACGGGTGCAACGACACCTTGGCTATTGCCGGCGCGGAGGTGAGAGGTTGCTGGGTCGTAGTGACGGGAGTAGCAACGTGGACCTCGTCTTTCGCAGAATTGATTGATAACCCGGTGAGACATAAGATAATGCTGCACTTACCCAGATCTGAGACGTCAGAAGCAGTGACTGAAGGTTGCGTAGTTGGTTCTGGAGGTCCCTTCAGTCCCCTGCTCTCCAAAACACCATTCGGCGTTGGTTCTTTCGCAAGTTCTGGCGACTGCGGAGGAGGCGGAGACACCTGCGGTTCGATGGTCACATCGGGCAATGGCTTTAGGCCATCCACAACAATTGGAGAGATCAGTTCAGCTTTCTCAGCTGGACCCACGGCAGTGGTGACGCCCCAATCGTCTAGGTCCGGTAAACTGTCGTCGTCGTCGCCAGCCCAATCGATATGACTTCCTGGTGTGCTTGGCCTGTTTTCTGCCATTGCGACCGCACGGACACGTTCGACCAGGGCGTCAATATTGCTGCGCATATCAAACGAGCCTCCAGGTAAATGAGGCGGCGCGTCCTTTATTGGGGCACTGTGAGGTGCTTGGCCCATGCGGAGTCGTTGTGGTCGTGGAAGATTGTCATCACGGGAGGGAACGTTGATTTTGGGTAAATTTGTTGAGGCCGGCTTACTTGATTGTGAGCGACGCCTTCGATTATTTTGCGACCGAGACGTGCTCGGGCTGCCTGGAACATCCGTGGCCGCGTTGGGCTGTGGAACGGCGACGGTAGGTATCGTTCGCGAGGCTCGACGTGAGTTGGCGCCCTTGTGCCGGCCAGAGGCCAGCGCAGTGGTAGGAGCGGGAGGAGTAACGCTTGTTGCTGGGGGAGGGAGCGCCACTGGTTTCGTGACGGGAGTGGGAGCATTTTTCGACGTTGTGTTGGCCTTGTCACCAGAGGATTCTGCTCCGATTGGTTTGGTTTCCTTTCCACCGCCACGTCCGCCACGTCCGCCGCGCCCCCTTCCATTGCCCCGGCCTCTTCCCCTGCTTAGACCGCCGAAAGCTGAACCTGGTTCACCAGACCTTGCCCAGGTCGCAGATGGGCCGACCGAACTTGAAGGGCGTTGGCTAGAAGCAGAAGTGGCCATTCGGGGTCGTAAAAAATAGAAGACAAGAGAACCAGGCTCTTTGAGTCGTACAG
This sequence comes from Lyophyllum shimeji, assembly GCA_026008595.1. Classification (NCBI taxonomy): domain Eukaryota; kingdom Fungi; phylum Basidiomycota; class Agaricomycetes; order Agaricales; family Lyophyllaceae; genus Lyophyllum; species Lyophyllum shimeji. The sequence goes on along the minus strand of BRPK01000001.1, from coordinate 1,194,193 downwards.
TCAAGAATACAGGTTTTTGAAGAAATGGCGAGGGTTAACAGGAGGTTGCACTGGTTATGGTCGAAACAATCGGCAGTTGAGCCTTGTGCCAAACACGGCAAAGCACGCGGCGTTCCTCTCCCAAAACCTTTTGTCTTCCTTTTTCAAGCACCAGCGCCATGTCCAAAGCCTCGCAGCCTGAGCTGAAAAAGGTTCGCTTTGAATCATTTCCATGGTGAATACCGTTGATCCACGTCTTGTTTGCAGTTCATGGACAAAAAGCTCTTCATCCACCTTCAGGGTGGGCGCAAAGTTAGCGGGGTCCTTCGTGGCTACGATCTTTTCCTGAACCTTGTCCTCGATGATTCTACGGAAGAGACAGTTCCTGCTCAGAAGCACCCCATTGGCACAGTTGTGAGTAACGGACTGGGACTGGATGTCTGGGGGTCAGTGGCGCTAACGTTTTTGTGTAGGTCATCCGTGGAAACAGTATCACATCGATGGAAACCCTAGAATCGATACGATAGCGTGTGCTTAGGTGCTGCAGGGTGGGTGTACGATGGCGTGCGTTATACCTGTATTTGACATATTGTTGCTCGCTATCCAAATCACAAGCTGTACAAAGGTCACTACTCGTCCGATCGATGCTCGACAATCAATGGGTATTAGCTCACATCTCTGATGGTTTTTGCTTCCATATATCAAGTCAATAAGAATCACTTTCAATCCAATGGAGGTGATCATGAGCATGTATTTCATTACTCAAGTACAGAAACAGACTATATGGACAAGTAGTGACTCGGTCCCGGACACTAGGGTTAGGGTTAGTGCCGCGCTGAGGCGAAAAAAAAAAGCGCCCGCCCAGCCAGAGTGGCCGAAGCGGGACAGGAAAATATTGAGACGGTGCATGAGCCGAAGCCCATACAAGCCGCAGCTACTCCCTGTATGGACAGGGTCGCCGTGCTATGGAGAGTCTCCACGGCCCACAGACCCGGATACGTGAAGGGGCCTGTGCCATCAAGGTAAGTATGAGGTGCCTATGTGTCCAGCGCCGCCTTATATACTAGCGCACCTCGCGCACGGACCAGGTAAATCAGTTTGTCGACATGAGAAACAACAAACAGCAGCCATGCACACGTCCAACGCAACGTCTTCCCAACGAAGATCCGCTAAAGTGTCCTGCATACTTTTCTACACTATGCCTGGATTTTCACCCGAAATATGAGAGAATGCGAACGAGCGGGTTACGCTTGCCGTTCTGAGCCTCGCGTTGTTTGGCGTCGTCGTTGAAGATAAACTGTCGCACGTGTGGATAATTTTTGAGGTTGCGCGTTGAACACGTCTTGCAGCTCAACGAACGGACGGGGCTTGCCCCAGAGGTCATACTTAGATGACCGTTTGCTCTCTTTCATACCATGCTCTCGCTCCGGTCTTCCACTCTGTGACCCGCAACTCTCCTCGGGGACTCCTTAGGGCGTCGTCGCGATTCTCCACCACCCTCTCCCTCTCTTCCGATCTCGTAGATGCTCCGCCAGCCCCGGAACCTCCTGCACTTTCGCCACGAGCATATCTGCGCGAGAGGAAATTCCTAGAACTCCAAGATTCATTGAACCGAGGCGGTGGCCCATCCCGCGTGTGGGCGTATTACACCGACCTTCTCAACGTCCTGGGATACGAGAAATTGCCGTTGGAAGTGCACCAGGCCGTCCTGAGGAGGTGTACGCCGCCAACCGCCGAACTTCGCGTTTCGGCGGCCAAGCGCTTGTTAGCGGGGAACAGAACGTCCACTCCGCATATCCACGAGGGTCGTTTCCAGACCATAATTCGTAATATCCGCGCACTCGACCAGAAGCCGGAATTGGACGATTACCACTTCATTTTGGAGCAATTCGCCGCCGTTGGACACCATGTTGGTGCCATGGAGGTTTACAAGGAGCTGACTTCCATGGATGTTACCCCGAGGACCAAAACGTTTGGCCTATGCTTTCAGGCCCTCGCCCATTGTTTGACCCTTCCAGTGCCTAAACAACTCGAATCGCACAGAATTGCCCAGACGCGCAGCATGCTGGCGAACCTCATCGCCGACATGCAGAAGCTCCGCATTCCCTTTACCTCTGCCAACCTCGATTTGACCATCCGGATATTGAAGGAGAACATGGACATGGAGACCTTCGAAAAACTTATGAAGTGGGGTTATGGGATAGACTTGTCAAATCCCGATCGTCCCCCTGTCGAGTTCTTGGGCTCACAGACTATCAGATCTGACCTTGGCATGGCTGAATCAGTCATTTCAGGCTTACCAGCACCTCAGCCGTTCTCCACAGCGGGGCTCAACACGACTCTCGATATCCTCGGCCGATTCGGGAACGTCTCCAAGCTTATCCAGACGTTCGAGGTTCTCACCGCTCCGTTACCGCGCGCCAGCCAACATATGTTTTCTTCGTTCGATGACGATGACGATTTCGGAGTGGTGGAGAGCCCTGTGACGCTTCCCCACAAACCACCACATGCATATGCCAACATCACCACCTACAACACGCTGCTGAGGCACTTGTGCAAGGCTGGGCATGCAACGCTCGCTCGTCATTATCTTCTGGAGGCCATCTACTTCGACACTAACACAGATATGAGCCTGCGGCGGGTCGTGTACAAGATGCCTGTCGAGCGCATCTACGCGCCTCATTTCGCAATAAACCGCGGTACCTTGCTACCCGTGTTTGGAGAGAGCAACCGCGACAAAAATCACGGTCTGATGCGCTGGCTGTCAACCAAAATTCCTGGGATTTTGAAGCGGAAGAGGCAAAGTCTCCAATACTTCACGGAATTTAAGAAATGGTTGGAGCGGGGGAGGTCGGAAAAGCAGACGACCGAGCAGTCCACTACCGAGAAGGCTGTGCAAGCAAATCCCACCGAGGTGCCATCTACATCCTCCTCCCGTCCTGCTTCTCGACTTCAGAAATCCCAGACCGACTCTGTCTTCGACGTCGATCTCGATGCTCCGCCCATACCGACCCCACCGCCGCCCAAATACTTCGACATCAACCTTCATCTACGCATACTGGAACGTGATATCCGAGAGATCGAGGCTTTCGCCGAGAACCTAGAGCGGGTGCGCGGCCGGAACCTGCAGCGCTTGAAGGAGCGCCTGGGCCGGCGCGTATGGGCAGGCAAGGACGTGTGGCTGTCCGTTGAGAACAGGCGGCGGAAAGTCACCAGGGAGGAATGGCAGAAGATCGTGGGATTCAAGCCTCGAAGGAGTGCCGAGCCGTCTCAGCGTACCCCTTCTGTTGCCTCAATCCCCACCAACCGCCCGGCCTCGACCTTCTTCCAGAGCAACTACGTGGCACCTAGGCAGGAGAACAAGGATTTGGTCCAGCCTGAATCTTCGCCGCGAGACGCCGTCACCTCAACGTCGGATCGTCGAAACTCTTAGGAGAATATGAAGCCGTCTAGGATAACGTGAGTCTTTAGTGTAGATCACACCTCTGCCTTTTTCGCTCAAAACTGGGCGCCAGATTTGAGTCATCCTTTGGCTGGGCACGCGACGGCATGCGCAAGACCAGCCGTGTACCATTCTCCATTCCCTCGGAGGCAATGCCACCGCAGCGTCACCTGCTTCTCGGGCTGGATATCATTCTGCTCTTCAAGGCGGCGCCTATGGGGCGCTCTGGTGCCGTGGTGCGATCGCGGGTGGAGATGTCCCTGCTAGTGGTGATGAGCTCCATGGTTGTCTACTTGTCACCTACGAGCTTATATCTAGTTTACAACGTATAATTCATCTCTGCTGGATCTTCGGATGAACTGTATGCTCCTTGTATTGATCCGGCAGGCGCTGAGGTACAATTCTACGTTTGACGCTTTACGAATGCCTTGGTGCTGGATACAAAGGTGATTACGAGATACAACACAATGCAGTGCAAATCGAACAGCTGGTAATCAGGAAAGCGAGAACAGTATGACAGAAAAGGCGGCCCTCGTTCAATTCAACCTCTCGAGCTCAGTTGCTTGTTCCTTGACCACTTTCTCCATTCCCTCCAACCATACATCTACATCTGCGCCTCCAGGGGAGTTCGGGCTTGGTTGTCCATTCGAGGTGGCAATAGAAGACGAGCTTACACCGAAGGTGTGGACGTTACCAATGCCGATGTAGCGCGCGAGTGCGAGTACAGGAAGGCGGCGGAGGGCGCGACCCGACAGGCGCTGGGCCTGAAACCCAGAGGCTCAGTATCATAGGGCGGGCAGAAGTCGTCAGACCATTACACACCCTACATTGCGCTGCAAGAGCAAGGAGCCGTAACGCGACGTTTCTCGTCTTGATCTGCGGGTCGGATGTAGGCAACGAAGCAGTGGAAGGCGTTGTTCTCGACGTGGCCTCATATATCTGGGCTTGCTTGAGAGTGGGTACACTCTACGCAGATTGGAGATGTCAATAAAAATCCGGTTGTGGACGACGTGACGCACGACAGATGCAACTATTCCTTTGCCTATGATCTCGCATAAGCATGTGCGAAGGATTTCGTAAATTGCTTCGCGAGGCGGGAGATCCACGTATTGCACGATGTCCGCACGGTCCACGAATGCACTATCTGCATGTATGTTGGAAATAAGCACCGCTGTGCCATCGATGGTGATAAAAAAACAACGCACCGATCGCCTTCACAAGGTTGCTGGTCGACATGATCAACACGTTTTTCCTATGCTTTAGTTTGTCGAGCTGGGTTAGCAGGGCATTGACGACCTAGACACGAGTCAAATCAGTCAGGCGGAAGAGTCTAAAATGCGCAGGACCGTACCCGTAGACCGTCGGATGGCTCAGTTCCAGCCATTGCGCCTGCCCTAGCAGCGGTGAGCGATTCGACTTCGTCTAGGCAAATTTTAGATGGGACATCCCGAGAAATATGACATATTCTCTACCGATCAGGACCACCAGGAAGGCGTCCTCTTCTTCGACCAATTCCGTTATGCCATTGAATAGTCGCTGTACAAGCTTCCCAGATTCAGAGAACCACTTGGAAAAGAGGGAATGGGAGTTGATCTCAAGTAGTCGAGCATGGGTGTATCTTGGGTGAATGCGATCATCTTCTTCATATATGGTTGGCGACGAAAAAGATGCACTTACCTATGGGAGAGTCGAATAGAGAGCTTTTGCGCCAGTGCACGGCATAAAGAGGTTTTGCCAGTCCCAGGAGGGCCGTGAAGTAGAACAACGCGATTCCAGGAAACAAGGTTGACTGTAACAATCGACAATTAGCATTTCAACTACGTCATTAAGGAAAGCATCACAGTCAACGTTGGCATCACTCAACACGAGAGTGGCGTGAATATAATCGAGTAATTTCATCTTGATGTTATCCGCGTATATGAGCGAGTCCCAGAGACCTTCCCAACTTCTATTTGGCAACTCGCAGACACTGGCAGCCATCGTATCGTCGTCATCGTCTCTGACGCCGGCACTATTTGAAAACTCCTCAAAAGAATCAGAGTCGGAAGGTTGATAGACGTGTATCTGCAGCGCCATGTCTTCCAGTGCAAGAGTGTGTGACGGACACGCTGACTCGGACACTGCAATGCGCTCCACAGATGCAGCTAGTTCCGGAATATCTTGCCAACCATGGAGAGTCGAGGGAAGGCCAAGGCGATCAAAAGCGCAAATGTACGCATGCACAAGGTTCCGGATAGTGTCAAACCGAGCGGCGGCTCTGGGTCGTAAACGTACTTCAACTAGCAGAATCTCAGGGTGAAAGTGAAGTGGATGTGCGATGGCCGGCTTACCGTGCACAGTCCACTTTGAAGTGGAAATCGCGTTCTGCGGGCTTAAAGCGCCTTCCTGAGAACCATTCGTGATAATGTCGACGACTGTCATTTGAGGAGCGAAGGAGGTATAGAAGAAACGCGTTTCGGTGCCTCATGCGAGTCAGAAGCCAAACAACGCGTCCACAAAGCAGGCCAGGTCACATGATGCGAAATTGATGAATTTGCTGAAGCAAAAGACCACCATGACGGAAGATACCAGCCACGAGCGTCTCCCCCAGAATCCCGCAGCAGCACCGCGGTCAAGCTCGGTTGACGATTCCACGTTCGTTTTCCCTGAACCGCTGTCAGTTCCAACAATTACGATCGAGTTTTGCGACCGAGTGCGTAAATTTGTCCATTTAATATCTTTCGTTCTCTGAATGCGTGCAATGTATCTCAGTGTCGCTGGTGAGCCGTGCAACCGTTTACTCGTGCATATTGTATCACTACCCGCCTGATCAGGCTCCATCGCGCAAGCTGGACTCAAACCGAACTCCTCCTCACCTTCCCGCCTCCCGTCCTGGGAAGCGTAACCTTGGTCCCTCGTAATTCGGAGGAAACCGCAGGTCGTTTCCGCGTTTGGCTTTCGGTCGCCTCTCAGCCTCCTCGTTTGCTATGGGACCGAAAACTTGAAGGTGGTTTTCCAGAGCTGAAAGTACTGGTATGTCTCCCAACTCTGGCTTCACGCAATGCAACCCCGACACAGTGTTACATTCGTTAAGAAACAACGTGTTCGTGATCACATCCAGCCGGGACTGTCACTAGGACACTCGGATAAGAAGGACTGATCGTGGAAAGCCAGCTCCCTGACGAACTACGGATACCTTCCTCACCTCACTTGTTCCCGCCAGAGCAGGCTACAAATCCTGGTAAAACCTGGATATCGTCACTGTTGCTGTACATCGTCACTGTTGTGTATGTATATCGTCTCGCTATACACACTAACCGTTCCTCGGTAACCTTCCGCCCCGTAGGATGTGCACTGGGTCCATTTAGTGCATTAATGAGCCACGCGTTTTCCGCAATGAGTCCGCAACTCCGAAGAAAGTCTCTGCCAATTGAACCTGGTAACAAGATCCGAGTTAAGGACGTAGTTGAACAATACGAAACCACTCTGACCGTGTCAAGCGCTTCTGTGAAGATGGAGTCGAGCGCGGCGGCGGCCGGAAGGAGAGGGGCGCGAGGGGCAGTGTTCTGAATTTCAAGAGCAATCTGTGCCATCCTGCGCAGTGTCGCAGTGCCAGGTCCGAAAGCCACGAATTGGAACGAGAGCGATTTTCTAAGAGGGGTCGCGAAGTCAAACATAGTGTTGCGCCTACAGAACAACGGTCCGAGAAAAACGTACCCGTGGGCAATGGCGGCACGACAAGTAGTACGGACCGTGCCATCGGAGACGCTGCATTCACCGTCCGATAAGAAAATTATCACAGGGAGCCTCAGGAAGTCAGTTTTCTGACGCGTAGTTGCTCGTCGAAATCGACCTTTCGATGCTCCAATTGCGACGCATGACCTGCTCTGTTTCTGCGAGTGCAGCGGTGTAATCTGTGCCCCCTCCAGCTGAATGAGGCAGAAGGTAGGCAAGGAGTTGATCAGGGGTGCTGGTGAAGTCATTCTCGATGCCTCTTTGAACAAAAGAACGCTGTATGCATCCCTACACAGCGCCGTCGCTGAGTTTGCATGAGCACCCTCGAGTGCAGCTTGGCGCGAAAGCCAGAAGGAATAAACAGCGCCGGGTGCTATTGACCGCCGGGATTTTAGGATCGTGCCTGTTCATGAATGATAGATAGAGGGAATCGATGATTTTGTAGGAAAATCGTGGTGTGCTGCCCCACTAGTAGGAACTCATGGCTGGATGAAGTGGGTGGCGATCCAGACGTCCCGAATGTGAGGGTCCACGATCGCCCTGAGCATTTCAATCGCAGGAGGTGCAAACCGTCCGCCACGCGCGATTCGCGACCTAGTCATGTAAAAGAAGGCGAGTTACGCTTTTTTAGAGCTTGAATTATAACAGCAAAGGAAGAGAAGAAGTTCAAATTGATCTTGGCGAATGGTGGCATGGTGCCACGGTCATCATAAACTTTCGACGTGCTTCTTTTCGATTATTCCAGCATTGCTGAACTGTTGTCTCGGTCGGCCGTTCGGTCTGTCACCTCCCCTTTCCCTCCATGGATCCGGGCGAGTCAAGAATCGAAAGACTCGTGAATCAGTGCAAAAGCAATGGTACGACACCGCAAATAATGGTCTGAAGTCATGACCTAACACATTTCCGCCCCGTAGATGTCGATGTCAAGGTAGATTCCCTCACGAAACTCCAAGGCGAGTTCGAATCTGGCGTGGAGGTGAGCGTGTTCTTTCTCCAACTCAGTGACAGATACGAAATCAAGTGCGACAGATCAAGGACCTAGACAGCCTCCTGAACGTCTTGAAGGCATGCCTCCGAACGTCCAATCAACACCTAACGACTGCTACACTGGCTGTCTTACCTCCTCTGCTTCCCCTAGTGATAACGCGGTCCGTTGGAAGTCACCTCCAGCGCTCTAGCAGTCAACCTCGATCACCGTCGTCGTCGACTTCTTCCGTCAACCCATCTGGCGTGGTCGATGCAGCAACACTGCGTCAACTGCTTAACGCACTTCTTCCTAGTGGCGGCGTGATCGAGCGACTCGGGGACAAGGAAAAGGCGCAACTCAAGGCACGCGAAACCTTAGTAATCCTCGGTGGACTCGCGTTCCGAGCTGGAGGCAGCAGCGCGATGTCTGCGAAATCGAGAGACAAAGGCCCAGAGACGCCGTTGATGATCTTTGAACGGTACCTGAGGGAAGCCGGGTTGGGTAGCAAAGTTTGGAAAGTCAGGGAACAGGTGCGTCGCGTCAACTGTGTCAGACGCGAGAGTTTCATCGATCCATTGAGTGCAGTCCATCTTGACATTGGTTCATATTCGACGCGCCCATCACCAATTTCCAATACGACCGTACCTCTCACTCCTTGTAGATGGTCTCGAAGATACCGACGCGCATGTTCGTGACTGTGCACGGCAGGCCGTAATAGAACTTTTCACAGGTCCAGGAGTTACAGATGCGGCACGCGCGGATCTCAAGAAGGAGATGACGAAGAAAGGCGTCCGCAAAACAATCGTCGACGGAGTGCTGTCCAAACTTCTCGGTAGTTCGGTTAATAGCAACCCTCAAAGTCGCGACGGCTCGGAAAATGGAGACGCGCCAAGCACGAAACCCAAAGAATACATACCTCCGAGCCTGCTTCTACTGGGCAGGAGACCTACCGTTGACAGTCAAGGTAGCGGGACCTCTAGAACCGCCAGCCAAGGCAACGCAAGGGACATATCACGTCCCAGCAGCCGAGCAGCCGTGGCTCCTCCATCTGTCGCTCCTTCTAGCACCCAGAACCCTACCAGTGAATCCGCAGACATACAGCCCGTCTATGTAAGGCTTCAACTGTCAATTCTTTCTTCATCTTACCTGGGACTTAGATTGCATCTACGAAAGACTTGGAGAGCGAGTTTGCTGCCATGCTGAAGCCGTTCGAGGTATTTGCATTACGCATCTCGCCTGTTTGCACCATCTTAATAGGTGATACAGGGGAAGGAGACAGAACATAACTGGGCTGCTCGCGATCAAGCGATTATTCGAGTTCGTGGGATGCTAAAGGGAGATGTCCACCTCCGCTACTCGGATGTCTTCTTGGCTTCTTTGAAAGAGGGATTTCTACAATGGTCGCTCAAAACCGTATGTGCCCGCACAGCTTGGAACACTCCTTCAACTCACATCTTGTCAGCTGGCGAGTCTTCGAACCACCGTCGCTGCCAATACTACCTTTCTGTACTCCGAGCTGGCAGCCGCTCTCGGGACGGCGCTAGATCCTTTCTGTGATACCTTGCTCACAAATCTATTGAAGATGGCTGGCTTCACGAAGAAAATCACAGCGCAACAGTCCCAGGCGGCGGTGACCTCAATCATCAACCGGACATCAGCACAGCCCCGTATCATCCTTCCCCTCCTGTGGAATACCTTGCAAGACAAGACAGTTCAATCTCGAGCATTCGTGGTCGCTCATCTCAAGCAGTATGTCGAAGTACATGGTCATCGTTCCAAAAACATCATCGAAGGGTCAGGTGGTCTTGATCTGCTCGAAAAGTCGCTCAAGAAGGCCATCGCCGACGCCAATCCTGCCGTGCGCGAAAATGCGCGTATCTTGTTTTGGGTTTTCCAAGAGGTTTGGCCGGAGCGTGGTCTCGCGATCTTGGATGGTCTGGATTCCATTGCTCGCAAGCAGGTCGAAAAGGCCTGTCCGAAACCTGAAATGATGGCGGTCCTGCCACCAACGACACCGAAGAATGTCAAGAAGTCCAGTGTTGCTGCCGCCATCGCTGCGAGCCGGGCTAAGGCCAAAGCTATCGCCACAGCCCCTCCAACTCTCCGCCATCAAGCAACCTCCGGGTCCTATGTGTCCACATCGAAACGTACCGCATCTCCTGGAAGTTCATCCAAGACCTCCCCAGTACGACCAGCTTCGCCTCTCAGGATGTCTTCTTCCCCGCCCGCGTCAGGCCCTGTTGGCAGATCACGCACCACGTCGGGAACCATGGCCCGTTCTGTCAGCAGTACGGCCGCTCCCACCTCCCGCTCTCGCTCGCCATCCACCGGGTCCAGCGGTTCTGTCCGAGCAGCAACTCCTCCCTCGCCTACTGAGCACTCTACCTCCCGCCGCCGAGCGTCTTCTCCGCTGGCAACCAGCGCGACATCTGTAAATAGGCCCTCTACCATACGTAAAGCTCTTCAAACTGCCCTCCCGGCGTCGCCGCCATCCTCGGCAGCTCAGGCATCATCGACGCCTCGTAATGCCAACGGCAACGCTCGCGCTGCTGCTGTTCCCGTTCCCGCCAGGCGTTCAAGGGTGTCGCTCCAAATGCTAAACGGCGACGACGAGTCGTTGCTGATGGCACAGACTGTACCTATACCAGATGACGACAGCGATTCCGAAGGGGACCACTCTATCAATCTCATGTCGTTCTCCGCTCCTTACGAAATGTTTCCCCCTTCCACGCCACAAACCAAGACGGCTGGCGGCAAGGAGTCGATGTCTCCAAGGTCGATCGATTCGAAGCCGACTGCTGTCTCGAATGCTTTATCATCCGGGTCTATCGCAGACATGGCTGGTGATCGTCCTGTAGTTGAGGACGCTCTGAGGGCTCGTGCTGAACAGGCAGAGAGTGCGGCAGAGCGCTTGTTAGAGCTTGTCGATCCGGAGGAGGAGGGACTGCAACACTCGACGATTCCTCCTTCATTACTGCTCGGCAGCGGCATTGGACATACACTTGGAAAGTCCAAAGCCAAGCCAACGCCTCTTCCTATTACTCAGAACCGCGCAGTACCCCCGGTGACGCCGGTCAACAGGTCTGCGGCCATCATGAGGCAGGCTGCGATGTTCCAAGACAGTCCAGCGCGCAATGGGCAGTCGTCGTCCTTCATGGATGTTCTGCAAGGGAAGAAGCATGAGACCGGGTGGTGGTTGAAACGCAAAGCCCGTAGGTTTTCTTAGCTCGGTTTTCATAGCATATACTAATTTTTTGCAAAGTGGTCGCTCAGGGGACGCCTTTGCGCGCGACACAACCAGCAGACAAGGCCAAAGAGTTACAAGGCTACATCTCCGCGCTTACGGAGGGCGATTCAAGTATCCACGTGCTTCAGAAACTGGCATTGTTCTCCATCGAAAATATGGCTTCCGCGGCCGTCTCCCCTCCGCTCAGCCCTGGGATAGGCCTTCCAAACAGTCCCTCCCCGTTCTCCCCGTCGCAGTCTCTACCATCGCTCAATGCCGACCTGTGGGAAGCCAACAAGAACTTTGATCGATTGTTCAATGCACTTCTCCAGTTCCTCGAGCCTACGAGAGTGAGTTCTTGTCAAGTAAGGATCATCTACGCGGCAGCTGACCCTCATGCAGAGCGAAGAAGAGATCGAATACGGCTTGATCCTCCTCTGGGAAATGCTGGAAAATCAAGGCCCCTATCTTGAAGGAAGGGAATCGGACCTTTTCTCGGTGCTCCTCCGCGTTCGCTACTGCAACAAACTGAACGTAAGGCCGTATCCTTTGCATCCGGTGTTCGAAGTTTCCCAACTTGTACACAGGTACTGGAGGCGACCAACACCCTCCGAGATGCCCTCTGTGCAAATATCGAGCCCGTATATGGACTCACAACCATGCACGCGAGCCTGCGTGCATTCCGCGCCGAACCGCACCCAGCGTTCTGCGACGAGGACGTCAAGTCCACAGCCTACGCGTTCGGCCTCATTGCGTTGGGCAAGTTCATTTTGCGTCTACCCGCAGAGATCGCGGAGGAGGAGCTGCCTCGCCTGAAAGGCACACTCATCTCGGTGCACGGTCTTGCTTTGTTGCCGATGGACTCATTCCGCTGACCGCTCATGCGCCAGGCTCTGAATGACAAGTCTTCTCTCATCGTGCGCGAGTCCGCAGCCGCATCGATCATCGCTGCACAGCTGGTCTTGCGCGACGAAACTCACCTCTTTGCGCTCCTCGACGGCCTCGCGGACGAGAAGAAGAATCTCCTCACGTATCTGTTCGACAAGCACGGTGCGCGCGGGTCGACGGCCGCCAACAGCTCGTCTGGAATGGACAAATTGGAGAAAGAGATCCGACGACTGGATACCCGCACAAGTACACCCTCGCGGCCAACAGCGGCAGCGGCTTCCGCTCTTGCCCCTTCGCCAGCTGCTCCTTAGCCCTCCGAGATTCCCTCGTTGATGACAACCAGCAATCACCCTAAATACCCGCATGCAGTGTTTTGTATGATCCCCGGCTACCCCTCTTTATGACTCGACAACCATATATAGTTTTCCGTCTTTAAATGCAGCATCGATTCCTATGACACGCATCCATGGCGAGCTGTACGATTCGAGCATGCGTGGTGAGTGGGGAAACGGCCTTAAATACGGCGCGTGAGGATGTCGTCGACCCTCACAATATCCTCCTGCGTCGTGCAATGATATAATATCCTGCTCCCGCCAACAAACCCGCGACGTGCCCAGCTGTGTCTGTACCCCGTTGCTACGAGTACGAGGAATTGCATCAGATGCACAAATGTCAAAAATCCAGACACGGCGAAAACGTACCTTGTCATTGATGGCAGAGTAGGTGTCGTAGGCGAAGACACCAGTGACAAGAAGCCAGGCAGGAACGGGGATGATGCCGTAGAGTTGGAACGTCATAGTCGGCGCCACGCAGGCGAGGAACGAGACAACGGAGTAGATGGCACCTGAGGACGGACTTGCTGGTCAGTAAACGACTTCGCAGGGATGTCGATAAAGACCGACCGCTTGCACCGTATGAAGCTGCGTCCCGACCTTTCACGATCAGATTCCAAGCCATGCTGCCTACGCTTGCGAAAAGCCCGCCTGTACGGTACTTGGGGTAAGGCTTGTTTGCAAAGTTCAGGGCATCCGTCACTGACCTCCTAGGTAGAGGAAGAGGAACTGGCGGCTCCCTAGCATGGCTAGTACGGGTCGAGCCATGAAGAAGAACGTGAAGCCATTGAACAGGATGTGTCCTATGTTTTCATGGGAGAACGAAGCGGTGATGAGGGTCCATCTGTTGGGGTGATGAGTTCGGACCAAAGGTACCACACGGATGGAGCTTACATGCGTCCTGAGCGAAAATTCCGCCAGCTCTGCGTAAAGTTGTCGATCATCCATTTATATGCGGTCGGATCTCGTTCTGTCCTCTGTTCAGCACTGTGAGCCGAAGTCCGGGCGTCGATACGGCGGTAGGCGACAGACCATGCGTTGCGCCGACAACGTCCACATTACGAATACGACACCGTTAATGGTGATGATTCCCCAAAAGACGGCATTTTCTGGGATGCGGTCGAGGAATCCGAGAAAAGATCTCCGGTGGCGATTGTAGTATTGCCGGAAGGGATATGGTCGTGGGTTGTGTGGACGCGGTGTGGACGTGAAGAATCTTGTTTGCGTCCGAGCTGTACTCCTGAGCAGCTGGAGGGCAGAAAAGGGCGATCTAGAAGCGAAGGTCGACGATAGATGCCTGGAGGCTAACGGGCGAGTGTACGGAAAACACTGGAGAGGTCGTGCCCATGCGCGATGGAGGAGAGAAGCCATGACGGTGCCGGACGTGATTTGCACGTGTTTGGCTAACGCGTCGAGATTTCGATTTCGCGACAGTGATACTCTGAAAACACCATGTCGCACCATCTCTTCTTACTGTCGCCGTCTGATACCCCACTGTATTCGCTCACGCATTACTCGACGAAGCCAGCGCCCAGCACCACGTCGCCTCTGTCTTCAAACCTGCCCAACTGGTCGACATCCGCGTTCGCAGGCACGCTCACGGCGCTCTCCGGCGCATCGAGCGCGACGCACCACACGTCCGGTGGTGCGGTGCGGATGGGAGGTGGGCAGGACCGACATGTAATTCAGATGATCGCGAATGCAAGCTTGGACATGATTGAGGATGTCATGCGCAAAGAGAACACGATGTACGTTGGTCTGATCCGCGCGCGAGATCAGGCAGACCCTGACTGAGAACAATAGGTACTTGAAGGGAGTGGACAGGTTCAACGAATGGACGGTGTCTGCGTTTGTTACTCCAGGAAGTGAGCGGTCATGTGCGAGGCAGATGCGGGGTTCTGATTGGCTGGCAGACATGAAGTTTATATTGCTGCATGAAGGCAAGAACGATGATGGTATCCGGCAGTTCTTCATGGACGTCTGGGAGCTCTACGTGAAGGTGAGTGGTGCAGGTGCTGCGGTGGGCCGTGCTGAGTGCTGCAGACGATGCTGAACCCGTTCCACACGGCGCACACGACAATCCTGAGCGCGACGTTCGATGCGCGGGTGCGAGCGAGCGCGAAGAAGCATCTGTGACCGGGTCATGATCTGATGGCACGTGGAGCGGGGTGTGAAATGCATAGCCCTTGATTTGATTCCTCCTCTTCCTCCGCTCTGACCTGGCTTTTGGGTGGCCCTCCCTTCGTGCCTCTTTCTCTTATCTCTCCACCTTATATCTCTTCTCTTCATAGTCATATTATCCACAGCAATCCAAAACCAAATATCAATTCTATTCCTCTCTCTCTCTTCTTTTCTCTCCCTCGGGTCGTCCACCCAAATCCCGTCCAGTGGCCCTCGCCTCTTTGCGATCCAATCTAGCTTCAGCCGACACCAAGTGAGCCTATCTCTCTCACTAATCGTCTTCTCTCTTCATGGGGAGGCTGACCACCAGCCTCCTAAGCTGTACCCTTCAATCCTGTCCATTAATTAAGACCCATAATCCGGTATCTATCCCTGTCAGCCCCCAGCCATGACTACCGCACCCGCACCCACTTCCCGTGCTTCTCTTCTCTCCGGTCTTCGCACCGGCGGGGTCAGATCGACCTCGTCCAGCATCCCCCACACAGCCGCTCCCGGCGCTACTTTCAACGTCCCTCGTTTCGCCTCTCAGCATCACAGCAACCCCTTCCCCGAAGAAGAGGAGGATCAGTTTGTCGAAATGCCTCAGCAGAGCGTCTTCAACGGCCGTGCTGGTGCTCGCGCAATGCCCATGACTGCAGCTGTTGATGGTCCCAACAACCACTTTGCTGCCCAGATGGGCTCTCGTGGCATGAACCCGCACAGCGTTCCCTTCAACCCCAGCGGCATTAATCCGAACATGGTGCCTCAACCGAATCCCATGCAGAACCAGGCCTTCCAGATGCAGATGTTGCAGCTCGAGATGATGAGGATCCAGGTCCGTACATCGTATCCCCTCTTTACACTTTGTCGATTAACACATGCTACAGACCATTCAAGCTCAGCAAATGCAGGCAGAGATGCTAGCCCAGGCGCAGCGCCAGCAGCAGCAAGCTCAGATGCAGAGCCAGGACCGTCGTGCCAGCCTTGGTTTCAACCCGCCTGCCACTGCCGGACCCCTCAGCAACTCTTTCGACCTTCGTTCTGCTACGGTGAGCGCCCAGATGCGCCGTGCGCACCAGGCGGAACAAATGAAGGCGCAGCTCGGTGTTGGAGGCGCTGATCAAGTGCCCATGACAGCCGCACTGGGTGGGAAATTTGGAAGCCGAACCACGAGCCTGAACGTCAATGGGACCATGTCCAGAATTGCTTCGGAAGAGCACAGCGATTCGCCACTTCCTCCCACGCCCGGATTCACCACTGTAATCAGTGGAGGAACCTCCCTCGGTAACCCAGCCTCGAACAACATCAAAGCTGGGAACAATCCTTCTTCCAAGTCGGACTCGGCGACCTCGTGGAGACGCGGTGGGAACAACAATTCTGTCCTGAGCGGAAACAATCGGGCTGTGTCTTCGCCCACTGTTAAAGTGACGCCTCCTCCCAGCGAGCACCAGCGCGTGTCCCCACCGCCTCTCCCATCCGCTGCGGCTAACAAGTTCAGGCCGCAGCCTTTGCGCTTCAGCGGGGACACCACTCAACCTGTACCTACCGTCACCATCGACACATCCGATAGCAATGACCCCGATGATGCTTCTTCTTCCAGTTCTGCTGCATCCAACTCCTCTCCAACGACGCCTAAATCTTCCTCGTCCAATGAAACGTCCCTCTCGTCGCGCGAAGAGGCGACCAGGAAGCTGTACGAGGGCCTTGGCATTGGACGTCCTGCCTCGGCGGTGTCTGACCATCAGCAGGTGTCTGGAACCGCGGTTGCTGTCCACAGGGTGGTCAGTCAACCGACAAGGCAGCCCCGCGGGCCGCCTTCCGGCGCTGATGAGCTTGGGCCGAAGAATTTCGCTACCAGGATCAGGCGCAAGGCCATCGGCGGATTGGGAATGTTGATGGACGCCCGCGAGAGGCGGGAGCTGGTGGAAGCGTTCTGAAGCTTTTCTTGATGCCTGGCCCTTTCCGTTCTTTCTCCTCTCTCTCACATCAATCCCGTTTCTCGGTTAGCGAGACGGGATTTCGACGCTCCTCATAACAAACTCCGCACATCAGCAAGATTGATATGGTTTTCTCGTTGGTCGGCTTGGCTGGACGAAACGCGATGCAGAAACTGTGTTCGAGACAAGGTTGTGTTTCTTTCATATATTTCGACCACACTCCTTCCCCCCCACTCCCCAGGCTTCGTCCTTTCTTTGCCTTCAATCTGGGTTTGACCCTTCCCCACGTCGTAAATGTGCCGTTTTTGCGAAGCATTTACTTCGTTGTTGTGCTTTTACACATCCCTATACACTCCTTATCCCTGTTCTTCTCTACCTGGTCATCCACGTCATCATCTTTTCAGCTTGCGTCGCCTCGGACTACTTTTGGCCATTTTGAGTTGGGGTGAACGGTGAGCGGAGATGACTAGTTTACAGTACCTAATAATGAGGCGGAGAGCAGCGCTCTTCCGCCCCGAAGCCCAAGTATATAAAACACACAGACACACTCCCTGACTTGAATTTATTTATTGTGACGACGTATATTCAGCAGATAATCTGTGAGGAACGTCAAGAAGATGGTGTCACAAGGAGCGCTTTTGATTGTACATGACTCTACAAGACGTCGAACCGCTACAACAGACCAAATATTACTATCTGGCTCATTTACACCGCTGGCCCACGATCGCCTTTCCGTGTTCCTAGAAGTACAGGCGAGGATCAGAGCCAACTCTCACACCGATCAGAAGGGAAGGGAGACGCACTTGCCACTCTTCTTTACTAATCCAGAGCTGGTGGAAGGTTCCGAGACTAGCAAGGATGCTGCCACCAAGCCATCCTCCATACCGCCGTTCGATAGGGTTGCCAGGGGCATGAATCTTAGCCTGCAGAAGCCCGTTAGCAAAATAGTTTCATACGTAGCAGCAGGAAGGAGGAACTGACGTGCGGGAAGGATCGTGTTAGTTCTGCCGATAGCCGGTCGACGAAGCCCGCGAATAGTGTGCCGCCACCAGTGACTACGACGTTGCTCGAGAGGACTTGGCGCAGCTCCGCGTCGCATGAACGTAGCGTGTCACTTATGAGCGCCGGTAGGTGTTTTGGTAGGTTCGGATTCGATGCCTGGCGTTCCGAGGCATTAATGGTTGCGGAAAAAGAGAGCAAGCGGAGGACCACGTACGACGAGTGCCTGAGGGTGGTAGAAGAACTGTTCGCCAACCGACAGCCTCTCGCCACCGAAATAGGTGTTATAACCTGTCGGGAATTCGTACGGTTTCGGCGGGCGTTGGGCAGCTAGCCTGCGGGAGTAAATTCGTGTCAGAGGCCGCATCGAAGTGAAGCCTTGGCAGAAAAGACTTACTGGTCATTCCACCCCTGCTCGAGTACGCCAGCGACACTCTGGATCCACTCATCGACTTCTCTGGCTTCCGCCCACTGCCTCCAGCTTTCCGTTGTCCCCGCAAGGCGCTCTTCTCGTAGCGTGAAACGGGGTGGTGCGTTCAAGTCTACGGGCTTCAATGACATTTACGGAATGATGCATTCTAGAGCGCCACTGAACATACCGTCTTGTTCGCGATTAGCTGGTGAGGTAGAAGCTCGATCCCCCGGCGCATGGGGGTAGGAGTGACAAGAATGTGCCGGGCATGTGCTTGCACGAGTTTTGGCAACGGAGAGTACGAGAGTCCTGTACAACGGTTGGAAAAGACCGGGGAGGATACGAACAACGACCGTTACCTTTGCGGAGGACGAAGCCGTCCACGACTGGCGTTACGCTCGCCATGGATTTCCCTACATCAATGACCAGTGCAGTACCTTTGCCGGCTGCGAAGCTATGACGCGAGATTGTGAGGTCATCCGGACTGTATCGCCAAACGAAGATTACGACATACGCGTTCAGGACGCCTGTGTTCGCGATGTAAAACGCGGGTACTTGAAATTCCTCGAACATGATTTCGGCCATCCTTTCTCGATTTGCGGGCGTATTCCACGGTGGCTCAGTTACCAAAATTGGGTGCTCTGAAGGTGTACAGCGCATAACGTCCACAAGCGCGTGTTCGATGAGCGGCGGGATAGCAGCGAAGTCGTCAACTGGAGAGAAAATATTCAGAAAGGAACGGTAGAATGACGCGGGTGTTGACGTACTGAGTCCATCTACCATGGGATTCGCCGTTTCCATTCCTGCTCTCCACATCGACGGACCATTCTGACCGATATACATTTTCACTCGTTTGGGTGCTTGTGTCGCGTCGCCTCCTTCAACATCCATTGCCTCATCTCCCTCCGCACGGTGGTATCCATATGTAGTGGGAATTATCGATTTTGGCGTGTCATCCCCAGCGTATCCCGCACGCAACGACGATGATCCAATGTCGACCACGAGCGCGGACACTTCGTCTGTCCAAAGTTGTTCGCGTCACACTCTGATTGACGCAATGAGCAACGTACCACCCCCGTATTGCACCATTTTACACCACGACACCGAACTGGCGATGAGTGGTGTCAAGTACTTGGCTCAGAGCAAGAAAGCCGAACCCGGTCTACACTTCCGTTGAAGCCTTCGCGGTTGTTGAGCGACCGACTTATTGATGAGTGTTTGGATCCAGGGTTATCGCCTTCTTGGACCGATCAAGAATTTTCAGCGACTTGTCCAAGTTCTTAAACCAATATAACTCTGGCCTTTCGTCATGACCGTCAAGGACGCGGCGAAGCCGAGCAACAAGCGAAAACAGTCCACCGACAACGATGCTTCAGAAGCTCCCGCCATTGCCGTGACGAATCTGGAAATGTGGAGCGACGAGGAGAACGGCGAAGACGTTGCATCGGACGACGGGGAGGTCGATGAATTCCCTGAAATTGATACCCGGAGCGACAGTGAGGCTGAGGTACTTGAGGCCTCGGAAGAAGAAGAATACAGCGAAGAGGAGGAGGTGGACGATGAAGACCAAGACGAAGACGAAGATGAATCTAGCGATGCCGACTCTCTTCATGTATTCCCGAAGGCGAAAACTATTATCTCCAATATTACAGGACAGCCCAAACGCGTCTATCCAGAGATAGAACCGGAATACGATTCTGATTCATCGACGGAAGATGTGAGGATTTCACTCTCACCGATTCACCGTCCACAGCTCACACAGGTCCTTCGCGCTCCTAGGCTCCTAATCGTGTTGGGAATGTGCCAATGCATTGGTACGACGATCTACCTCATATTGGATATGATATAGACGGGAAAAAGGTCTACCGACCTGCAAAAGCCGATGAACTCGATAAATTCTTGTCAACCGTTGAGGACCCGTCTTCGTGGTACGTCTCCGCGAAGTTACAAGTGTCAGCTGTGCCTGACATGGCTATTTTAAAGGATCTCTGCTTTCGATAAAAATGCCCAGACGGATAAGCCTCTGACGACCGAAGAACTTGACATCATACGGAGGTTGTATGCCGGCGAGAACCCGGATGCGTCTTACGACCCGTATGCACCTACCATAGAATGGTTCACGGGCAAAGGCAAGGAAGAGGTCATGCCCCTCTCAGCTGCCCCGGAACCCAAACGACGGTGGGTTCCAAGTAAATGGGAGAAACAGAAGGTGAGTCGTATCTCGAGGAATACAATCTATGTAGTTCTGATCTTTCGCCGCAAGGTCATGAAAATTGTTCGTGCTATTCGACAAGGGCGAATTATAGGCTCAAAGCCGAAATCTACCTCGAAATTCTCCTTCTACTCAATATGGTCTGAGCCGTCGTCTGCCAACCCGCCGCCCCTCCCAGCTCCAAAACCCCGCCTCCCAACAAATTCTGAATCGTACAACCCCCCTGAGGAATACCTCCCTACGGAGAAGGAACGTAAAGAATGGGAAGCTCAAGATTCAGAAGACCGAGAACGGGACTACCTACCTCAGAAATACTCTGCACTGCGCCTTGTCCCTGCATATGACAATTTCATCAAGGAGCGCTTCAACCGGCAACTGGATCTTTACCTTGCCCCGAGAGTTCAAAGGGTGAAACTCAACATCGATCCCAGTACACTGATACCGAAGCTACCAAGTCCAAGCAGCTTGAGGCCATTCCCCAACTACAAGAGCCTCAAATTTACCCATACGAAAGGTCGCGCGAGATGTGTCAGTGTCAGTCCTGACGGAGGTTGGGTGATTAGCGGTGACGAGAGCGGCAAGGTCAGCCTATGGGAGGTCAACGTTGGACGGGAGGTCAAAAGTTGGAACTTTGATAGCAAGATAGGAGCCTTGGACTGGTGCCCAAGGCTGGACGTCAGCTACTTTGTCGTCACAGTGTGAGTGAAGCCTTGCGCTAAGGATCGGCGCGTTCTAACTTTCCCTTATCCAGCGAAGAGAAAATCCACTTTGTCATCCCCCCTAACCTTCCCGGCCCCGTCCTATCCCTCACACAAGCTCTCCTAGCCCCGGCCACCCTTCCACCTGCTCCAGCTACACCATCTCCCGTTAAATGGGTAACGCCCGCCACAAGTACCTGGTCCACCGATACACCTATCCTCACCGCTCATCTTCCTGGTTCTTCTGGCTTGCCGACACAAGTGGCATGGCACCGAAGAGGCGACTACGTTGCAACTGTCTGTGAGTATTGTCATATTTCCCCTATGATGCAAATGCTAAACGACGTTTGAACGTTAGCAACTGGTAGGTCCCAGGGAGGCGTCTGGATTCACCAAGTCACTCGGAGGCATTCGCAAGCTCCGTTCAAAAAAATCAAGGGTGCAGTCCAGTTGGTGCTCTTCCATCCGCTAAAACCCCATTTCTTTGTCGCTGTGAGTTTATCTGTTACTTACATCCATGTGTCACGAACCGACCGCATTCCAGACCCAGCAATACGTCCGAGTTTATAACCTTTCTGAGCAGAAGCTCCTAAAAACCCTAATTCCTGGCATCAAGTGGATATCGTCTATGGACGTACACCCGTCCGGCGACCACCTCATCGTCGGTGGTTACGACCGCAAGTTATGCTGGTTCGATTTGGAGCTCAGTGACAAACCCTACAAGATCATGAGGTTCGGCATAACCTCAAGAAGTTGATTATCTGCTAACCGCTGCATTTATTCAGGTACCATACTCGCGCCATCCGTTCTCTCCATTTCCATCCATCGTATCCACTTTTTGCCTCCTCTTCGGACGATGGTGCTATTCAAATCTTCCACTCGAGGGTGTACAATGACCTCATGACCGATCCATTGATCGTGCCCTTGAAGATCTTGCGAGGACATGAGATCCGAGACGGGCTCGGCGTCCTCCAGGTCAAGTGGTGCAGTCGACAACCATGGCTCGTCAGCGGAGGCGCTGATGGTACCGTTGCGGTATGGTGTAGCTGATCGCTAAATGATAATACCTCTTAATGCACAGTCAACATGCTTCCCGTTGTGGGAACATTAAGCTAGGCTCTTATCCTGACACCAAGCATGCTCTCTGATTCTCAGGGTCTCCGTCATCCCTGCAGCTTTCTATGCAGCTCCTCCGTTCACATCTTCCGAACCTCGGCAGCAATTCACCAACGTATCTGCTCCTGAAATGGGTATATGCTTGCTCGAGGCTCGTCGAGGCCTAACCTTAATACTCTGAACCCGCTTTCTCTAGTACTTGAAAACTTCGAATCGTCGACGGCTTTCCTACCCGTGACTCGTGAGTTCCAGTGTACAGCGGATGAGAAGGGCCTTGGGTGCTCGATCGGAGCCTACTAGCGCATCCGTCTCTTCACGGCTGGTGGTTACTGAAATGTACCGACCCTGTTTATGTACTCACACCCGCCGGGAACTCCATGGAACTTGAAATGGAATGCCTTGTGAGGCATTGCTCCGTGGACTTGCACACTCATTCCGCGTTGCTACAGGCCCTTCCAACTTCCAGCTTCCTAACGAAATACAGAAGGACCCGCCGCCAGCACGTCATAGTTCTGCCATCCTCAGATGCCAGAGCAAAAGAGAATACCTGTTCGCTTTACGTAACGCCTCTAGGATGATCGCGGTTGTCTAACTTCTTCAAAACGGCACAATCGCAGGTACTTGGCATTGTAGGTGCCAGGAAATGTCCGCCAAGTTGACATGGAGCTATTTTTCGCTCCATTCGACTAGGCACTGGCGTTAACGGAATGCCGAGCGATCAAGATCCTGTTACTTAATCCGTTCACCTGAGGTCGAGAAGAAGGTCGAACGATAAAGAGACAAGAGAAGCTTAGCGGTATGATCGGGAGACGACACTCAAACCTGGGACGCTTTTAAGGTGTCATGCTCTGTGAAGTGTCGAGTTATCCCCCCGGAAAACCCTCTGCTTTTGCCTCGCCATCATGGTCAACTGGTCGGACCCCAAGGAGATCGCCAAAGACGTCGGTAAGTGCTTTATCCCACATGGAGGGTACTAATCCAATTCCCTCTCCGTATGTTCCAGAGATATTCTCGAAACTCATCCTCGCGCTCTTTGGTGTCTACCTATGGGAACTATTCATGACGTCCGACTTTGAATGGTCCTTGATCAGCCGGCAACGGAGATTCCGGTGGCCTCTGGTGAGTCGAGCTTCTTCGATATCGTCCACTATCCCTCACTAACAACTGCGCAGAGTGCGTGCTTTGACTGTCCAAATTATCTGCGCTAGATTCAACATCCCCTCAGTTTTCTTCTTCCTCTGTCGTTACTGCATGCTGTCCGCTTTCATCGGCCTGTAAGCTTGAAGACAGTTCTTTCACACATATCGTTCACACGGGAACAACAGGATAATATCTCTCAATATTTCTACCCCAGTAAGATCATATTTCACCGCTCGTTCCACTCAGTGAAATCCGCTTCCCATAGATTGACTGCGGTGTAAGTTGGTTCTCATTTGTCACTCTCAATAATCTGATCGCTTCGCCCAGGCCTTGTATACCTTCAACTCGGTATGTTCGGATCAGGAAAGCAAGAGAAAGGAACCATTAACAGCTCTACAGTGGACCGGGAACATGACTATTCTCTGCGCTTCAACCTCTCTCATGCTCCGGACGTATGTTCCAACTCAACATACATCGGGAACGTGCTGAATTGCTTTTCAGTGTCGCACTATGGGAACGCCAGCGGCCCGTGATTATCTCGCTTGGCTTGCTCTGCCTTGCACACTGGGCTCTCTTGTATCGTACAATGTTCATCGTCAAGGCCGCATGGGATGACGAAATGGGAGGCTGCGTCTTGACGTCGACCAGCCCTTCCCTGCTCAATATTACGTTTTTCTTTAGTAAGTTCTTTCGCAATGCTTTGCCTCTCCTCCCAGTTTATCCGTCTTGCACAGCAATGGGCTTCGACCTTATCATCCTCATTTTCACGGCAATAGCGCTGCTCAAGAAACATTCCGCACGGACCGATCTCTGGAAGTTACTGTTTCACGACGGCCTCGTATATTTCCTCATATCTTTCTCGACAAATTGCATACCTGCCGTGCGTTCGAATTTCTTCGGTCGCAGCGCAATCTCCTCACGTCAACCCCACGACAGGTGCTCAATGTACTCAATCTGAACGGTAGGCGCTGCGTGACATTGTGCTTTCTCCTTTCTTATCAGTGCTTCGATGCGGTAACATAGCACCCATGAATGTGTGAGTGCCTCTACCGACATTTCGATTGCCTATTCCTTTCTCATGCTCGTCGCGTGCATTATCGTAGCATTGCCACGGTCAGTGCAGTCTGTCAGGTAAGAATCATGGGCGCTGACAGTAACGCCTAGATCCCGGCTGCCACTGTCACGTATGCACACATTGTGATGCCCGCACGCTATCAAAGTTTAACCCCCCTTGAAGGTCAATAGCAGCATGCCGGGCGGTAATCAGACTCCTGGAGTTCAGCGGCACCAGTGACGTCTACGTGCATTCAATGTCAAACATTGCCAGCTCGCACCCTCAGATTCGACACAGCATGGCGCCTTACGTGCTCCCAAAATCGCCGAAGTATGCATTGAAACGTCCCGAAGTTCACGTCACCACTGAGCACATCACGATGGCTGAATTTCCGTAAGTTCACATCCATGAAGTTCGGATCATGGAGAAGCTCATGGTCGCTAGCGTTGGTAGCCCGTCTAGCGCCGGTGACTCACCTTACCTGAGCAAAAGCCACGAGCATCGGACATCGTCTGTCGACCTGCAGTCTGCGAGGGATACAGAAGCACATTCCGACTCCAAGAGCGAGTCTTATGTCTTTCAGCAGACTGTCTGACTGACGCATGCGCACATCTCGACCCCCGCACTTGCTTTCGCATGTTTCTTCGTGGCACCGACTCGAAAACATGTGTTACAGTAGCTCAACTTTCCTTCGTGCATGTTGTTCTGCGTCAACTGAAGGCCAGTGGATGATAAAAATTGGAGGTTATCATTATGTGCATATTGTGTACTTTCGTGAAGCGGGTCTTTGTAGATATACGAATTTACAAATTTCGGATGCGCCGGGTATCATGAAGGAATGGAAGTACAGACATAAGCATGGAAATATGGTATCAGCGTCTTCTCTTCGACCGACCCGCTTTCCGACGAGCAGCGGGGACTCCCTGACGGTTTAGTGCGCCAAGTTTCGGTTTCGGAACCATCCCTTTAGATTTCCGCCATTCTTCTCGTCTTGAACCCTTCGGTCCGTGAGTAGATATCCGTTTCGGAGGCTCTGCATCGACAGCCATCGTTTCTTAAACGGAGTGATATACGTGAGATGACGGACATTGGGCGAAAGATGCACAATCGGCTAACCTGTCGAGTCGTTTAATGCGTCGTCCTGTTGGTCTGTATAAGGTTTAAATGCGTCAACAATTGCTCAGACTTGATTGAAAAGATCAAGAAAGAGAAATTTGACGCTTCAACCCGCCAAACCCGCTGCGGCGGTCCCGCAGCCCATCCCATTCCTGCTCTCCATTTGTCAGAGCATCCATGCTCTCAAGCGTAATGTCCTCCGCATCCAGTAGTCCAAGAGTTGCATACCAACACCAACCTGGCATGCCATTCGCCTCCCCTTCTAGATCCTGTATGGGCACATCCCCCTCCTTGTCCGCCGATGCGACGGAGGCGAGTTTCGCATTCAGTCGATGTAGTCGAGCTGCTTCTGTTGCTGCGTAGACACCAGATTCACGTTTTTTCGAACGGAAGGTGCGTTTAGCTTTGGATCGTATTGATTTGGCCATCTGTGTGTGGGGATCGGTTGTGGTGGTGGTATTGAAGCAAGCTGTGGTGCGTCCTGCTACGATCGGAGTCAGCAAAAAATCTTCTGGCGGAGTTTTAAATTGCACGTGGCCATTTCCGCTTTCGAAATGTCCAGAGGCCAGCGCTCCAGCAGCGAAATCACCAGAGGGCGTGCGCATACTCATATCATAGTCATATGTTATATGTACTACTGGGCAAAGAGACTGTCAATCAGCGCATGGCAAGTACAATACGGACTCCCAGATGTCCCACAAATATAATTTTACTGTTGTATCTTGGATATGAGAAGGTACACCGATACGAGTGGCCGTAACATACATATGGTCCTACAGTATACAACGACGGTGGCGATCCTCTATCAGCCAATTGGTTGCGCATGTTCATCAGCTTGGGAATCGTGGTATGGAAGGTGGATGCAGCGTCAAAAGTTGATCACTAGCGGTCCACCTCGCCGAATCATTTTTGGTTTGCGCTCCCTCAACGCTACGATTCCGCAGGAGCCTCTCTGTGTCGGAAGACGAATGTCAGATGGGGGACAAAGCAAACCGATAAATAGACTTATGATATAAAGAACATTGTTACACCTGAGATACGGTCAGGACAAAAAGATGATTGAATAGCTCGCGAACTTGCCGGATGAACACCTCTCCTAATGTACCAGTTGACTGTCCGTCTTGGAATTCTTCCGTGTTTGCCAGCTGAAGGTCGTAATTAGGGGAGACCACCAGAGTCTGACGGAGGGATGCTACCTGAAGATTCATGTATCCATCCGTGCTCACGAGAAAACCTTTATATTCAAGCCCCCATTTCAGCCGAACGAATACAGGCTTGCCGGTGAGCTCCTGCAAGAAAGGCTTGGGATTAACGGGGTTGACCTAGAAAATCATTGACCATGGGTCAGAAGCGATATGAACGGTTTCATCGCGAGATCGCAAGAGAAAACGTACGGATGCCATGGTGGTTCAGAACAACACGTGCGGATTTGCAAATCATCTGGTCATAAAAACTCGGTCCCTTGCACGAAGCCTTTGATTCCACCCACGACGCTACTTGACTTCCTACCACACGCGCTAGTTCGCGAGCCATGTCCGACCGCGAAGGTCATTCTGGCGGCCCACCGCCGCCTGATGACGATCTCTCCCTACCAAAGGCGACTGTCGCCAAAATGATTTCTGGTCGGTCACATCACACGCGTAGGAGAGTTTGTGTGCTAATATGCCAATCCTCCTCTTCAACCTTCAGAACTACTTCCTAGCGATGTTGTCTGCGCTAAAGAAACGCGTGATCTGGTGATTGAATGTTGTGTAGGTGAACATCGTTTTACTTCTCTCTGTCAAGGAACATACTGAAAACCTGCAGAATTCATCCACTTGATATCTTCGGAGGCCAATGAAATCTGCGAGCAGGAGTCGAAGAAGACGATAGCACCAGAGCATATTATCTCTGCTCTAGACGTCCGTCGATGTCCCTTTCTCAACTGAATCACAACTTACGCGATCCTCCTCTAGCGCCTGGGTTTTGAAGCTTTCGTGTCGGAGGTTGAGGATGTCTTGAAAGACCATAAGCAGCAGCAGAAGGCACGTTTCTACGCCGAAGATCGCCTAATGTGTCTTGCTTACATTTTGCCTCAGGATCGGGAAAAGAAGGTCTCGAAATTCGAGCAATCAGGAATGACAGAAGAGGAACTCCTCGCAAAGCAGGAGGAGCTTTTCGCCGCAAGTAGGGCAAAATTCCAGTCAGCGTCAGCACAGCAATAGCAATGCCTCTGTATTTTATTCGTATTGTATGTCTACGATGTATGTACTTAATGTTTTTGACTAG
Organism: Lyophyllum shimeji; assembly: GCA_026008595.1. NCBI lineage: Eukaryota > Fungi > Basidiomycota > Agaricomycetes > Agaricales > Lyophyllaceae > Lyophyllum > Lyophyllum shimeji. Next base: position 1,166,533 of record BRPK01000001.1, on the reverse strand, counting down.
TTTCCGTGACGTGTCACCAGAGCATCCAGCCTTCTCTGAGGGAGATCACCATTCCATAGAAGATGCCCTTGCTTGTCGCGAGATAGACGTGGTAACCCTTCCTGTTCGACTATGAAGGATGCCGATGCAGACGCGTAGAAGGTCGCTAGGACGAAGTCAACGAGGTACGCAGGCGGTAAACCACCAAGTCGCACACCTTTCAAAACATCGTTGGTGAGTAGCAGACCAGCGGCAAGGCCACCTAGGAAGCTATTTCCTGCGCCTGGAGACTCGTTAGTGGATTCCTTCCTAAGTGATTTCGATGCCGATTTACCTGTCACATCGACAATCCTTCCAGCATCGTCGGCACTGGCGGTCCAGAAGGCGTCGACCCACCTTCCCTCGCTCTTGAGAGACTTCACAAAGGCTCCCATTTCCCCGCTCCTGACGATGATCCACCCCTTGCGTTCATGGCCGACCCCATATTGCAAAAAACGATCTGCGGCCTCTTCTATCGACGCGCGAGTGGGCGGTAGAGGAATCGATAAGAGGGAAAGCGCTTCCTCAGCGTTTGGACTAATCTCTTGTGGTCAATGTCTGACTAGAATGATAGGAAACGCAACAGACCTCAGGATTGAAATGGATGGCAGCACCTCGATCAGCGCCGGCAGTTCTTCGGGAACGCATCTGTCCTTCACGGTCTTTTCAGGAACGAGGATCTTTTCAGAAGGATGCACGGACAGGTATAGGCTCGTAGATTGTCGTCGGATACCAATCCTGGACGGCGCGGACCTCTGACATGATCGTGGACGCTCTGGTGGGTGAGCAAATGAAATGCAACATGCGAGGTCGAGGTATCCTAGTGCTGGCGAGGTCTTTAGGCGTTATCCGTATCCGTGGGGTGATATATTGAAAGCTGAGCGGAAGAACAGAACAACATGCGGTCAATTGGCAGACCTCAATGGCCAAAACCAGAGATCTACTTTCGATGGTCCCCCTTGTAAGAGTTCAGAGCACGGGTCGTGAGTCGATCTGGTTGGTCTCTGAAGATCCACATCTCGGGACCGTATTCCAGAAGATTCGCTTCAATGGATGCGGGAAAGTCATGGCCTCGGTCAACCATCATCCCAATCTCGGTGGGTGGGAGCCTGCATTTGGCGTGATCATGTACGCCGCAGTGCACAAGGGTAATCATTCGCACCATATACGAGCACCGATCGCAGCGTACGTGCCCCCTCCGCCAATCTAAACAACCGGCGTAAGGGCTTTCTACAGACCTTGGAGAAACGAGGCCTTTCCTGCGGTGGTAAGGTCCTGCCGGTGGGCTTCCCATCATCGTCCGCAAAGGAGAATTCATCGATGATGAACATTCCTAGAGTCACGAAGCCGGACGACGTCCCTGCAGATGCTTTGCTTGGTTCCATCGTTCTAATGGTTGTGAGTGAAGTCGAAAGATAAGATAAGATCCGCTACAACGCGGTCGTTTATACAGATTTCGAGAGTCCCATCTTGTAGACCACGCCTCATGGAGGTTTGGGCTGTCATCTATGACCCCGGATTATTTCCGGACGACGTGAGCTTTGCTGCATACTTGCTTACCTTCCTGCTAACAGACTTCAAGCATAGCTCTATGAACGTGCTCTTCAACTCGTCGACCCGGAGAGTTTCGCCCGCATCAAGCGATTCTATCGTAGGGAAGATGCCTGTCGTGAGTCCGTTGACCTCCTCGAGCTCTCTCTCGACCAACGCATGCTCAGGTACACTTATCGGACGGTTACTCACTCGTACCTTGCTCAAGCAACGCGGAATTCCAGTCAGCTTGATGTCTTTCGGTGCGACGGAAGCCAAGAAGCCCTACATCGCAAGTCCAATGTCATCAGTCCAAGGAGTTTCTCTGACGCGCCCTTCATAGGCAACCCCGGGACTTGATCCACCTATTGCATACAACATCTCGCATGACAACGGACTGGTAGTGATGGCTTTTGCGCCCGGAACTCACAACCCGCCTGCGTTCAGCATAGGCATCGATGTCATGAAAGTTCGGATACCAGGACGTGATACAGTCGCTTCATTTGTTAATAGCGTCGGAGATCAGGCAAGTCATCGAACGTCCGCATGGACTGATCATTGCTGAGTCTTCTTTCCCAGTTGACGCCGCTCGAGTACCGTAGCTTATTTGCGGGGATCTCGCAGGACGAGACGCTGAGACGCTTTTTCTGGATATGGACCATGAAGGAGGCTTATACCAAAGCACTCGGACTTGGACTGGGCTTTGACTTTCGGCGTGTCGAATATGATATTGAGGCGAACGTCGTGCGCGTCGACAACCAGGTACCAGGCGGATGGCGATTCAGCAAGTTTGTGGTCAATATCGAAGAAGATGTGTATGAAGGCGTTGTCGCCGAATATCTTGGGGGGCTGGAGACCGAGATCGTCCATGAGTCCGCTGCTCGAGATTGGTCAATAACCTACGATGCGGTGGAGTTCGTGGAGAAGGCCATCCACGACCTGCGACAGGAATAGTAAGAAGCGATGCCCGGATATAGATGTCTTCCTAGTGCTCTTGTACAGTGTTAATTTCCTCACGATGAATAGGATACAATCTATGTATATTTCCAGCTCTACAGCTAGATCGTCTCCATTGCAGCAAGTGTACCACCGACCAACCATTCGCCGTAGTACACACACTCCTGAGGATTGACCGGCCCACCATCCTTACAAAAGTCGAATGAGGGGCATTGGCTGCATGGAGCCTCTGAAGCACCGAACTTAGGACGCTCCTGTCTGATGGCGCGGTAGACAAATCCGCCGCCACCGCTCGTGTCCAGTTCATCCCAGTCTCGGAAAGGTGATGGAGACCGCTTCATAGCCCTTTTGCCATCATAGTCATCCGACGCGTTTTCGCTGTCCGAAGAGTCTCCTGATCTTCGTTTTTTGGATCGTTTCTTCCGACTTGAAGGGCCTTCGTCCTCACTGCCGAAAGTGTCCTCCGAATCGCTGCTAATCCTTTTTTTCTTTTTCGACCTTTTGGAACGTTTGTCTTCAGAGTCGCTTTCGCTATCCGAGAGGCCCTTAGCGCGTTTCCTTCTGGACTTCTTCCGCGAAGCATCTTCGGAGTCTGAGCTATCTTCCTCGTCACTATATGACCTTTTGCGTTTCCGGCGGCTTTCGTCCTCGTCTGCACGTTTTCGCTTCTTCCTATATCGCTCCTCTTCCTCTTCCTCTCCGCCGCCGATACTGGTCTTCCACATCGACGGCCCGAACGAGGGGAGCTAGGAATCTTGTCAGATCGATTTGGTCTTTCCCAAGGCCACAAGCTGCGCACCCTCTCTATTTCCCCATCTAGAATGAGGACGTTCAGGAGCATTTCAACATGTTCAACTGATAGCTCCGTCTCCGTCAGGCGTGCTTTTCTCAGCGAGTTGCGAATTTGCTGCGCGGTCGGATATTCCGGCTGGTTGGACAAGGCATACAAAGCCCCCTCTGGACGTTTTGGAAAAGTCTAGTCACCAAGAGGTAATTTAAAGAGCCGCGCGTGATAGTAGGGAACAAGGGGACTGACGATGTCGCGTATGAATTTCAAGCACGCGTCGCTGAGATGTTGGATAAATTCTGTGTCAAATTCATTGTCCGTATACCATGGACCACCCGTTAGTGCGACTGACGGCTCCAGGCCCTCTAGCATGTAGATTTTACGCGTCGGATGCTGCCAGACGTGTCTGCGGTTAAGTCATGTCCTGAAATCCGTCGTAAGGAATGCAAGGACAAACCTGGACCGAAGGAACACGTTTTATGAGCCGCTTTTGCGTCAAAGTTTTCAAGGCACGGTCTATTATCGTTTGGTGGAGATTAGTTTTGGCCTTCAAATGTTTTGTCCATATTCCTGCAACAGAATCGTTGGGGAATGCAATCGGTACTGCCTGTGTTCTAGTCCTACCTTCAGTTTTCGATGCCTTGATATGCCCCAATACCAGACTCTCCTCCCCAGTAAGATCTTTCGTCCTGCGGTACGAGTCAGAGTGGGTCGTACGTGTCTGAACGTTGATCACGCACGCAGTGATCTCGCCTTTCGTTACTCCTCTGAAGGTCACGGCGCCTTTGGCATCCACCAATGACTTTAATAGACCCACGCCAAGCAAAAAGTTGAGAGCATTCTGCCTCTTCGCGACGTCGGGTACGATTGCCTCGGCTTGTTTTGGGGTCAGTTCCTAGGGAGAAAATAAGAACGGCGTTGAAGAGCTTTGATTTAAAAAAGAACGCGCCTTATTCGGCGCTGCAAGCGCTGCTTGGTGGAGTTTGCTCTCAAGTTCATTTGGAGGTCGTTTGCTCATCGTCGTCGACGATTTGGTCAAAGGGCTGATCAAGTCTGCTCAGTCGTGACATCAATCCGCGTGGTCACACTGGGACAGTGGGACGAGTCGACGACCGTTACATCACAGCTCAACGCAAGCCTCGATGCCATCGATTCCATCGTTCAGCTCAGCGAGTTCGCCTTCACCACAAGATCAGCGATCGACGCCGTTTTCCCTTGATTTTCTGGTGATCCTTAGGGACACGCAAAAGTCTGCACGTAATCGGGGGCAATTCGCTGCTCTGGGCCGAGGGTTGTGGAATCGGCCTTTTTCTTTTCTGGAGGCAAAGCTGTTCAGACCACGAACCACTCCCTCGATCTAATCTACTCAGAATTCATCGGCGTCGATGTTGTAGGCGTCACTGAAGTCCTCTCTCCGGCGATTCCGACTGGGACGCACTTGATGCCGCGGAAAGATTGCGTTTAGGTTTACGGCACCCTTTATCGACCATCACCAGTCATCGTTAGTCTTCCCTGGTTTCAAAGGCACGAGTTCCACGCGTGAGCACCCCGTTCGAAACGAATCGTCAGGTGGAACGCATGCACACAGGTTACGTTAATGTTCAATGAAGAAGCCTCAAAAGTTAATTCACTAGTTGCACACGATGTGGATATCATGATTAGTACGGGAATACAATGCCGCGGCAGTCTGCGATCTAGGGTGAACATTACATGAATGGTATGGGTGGTGCAGGGATATGCACCGGTGAGATACTTTTGAAAGGCCTGAGCCTTCGCTCAGTAAGCAAAGAAGAGATCTGAATCCAAGTCAACATCACCGGCACCCACAACGTCACCGACCAATGGATGTGATTGCCATGTTCGTCCTGCGTCTTCGGCGGCTTTCTGAGATGGGCCCCAGTGCATGCCGGAGAGCTCGAACGCTTTGAGATCGGGCAGCGACGTCAAGACCGTGGCAATCTGTTCATAAAACGACTGCGAAGAGGGTGAGAGTGTATATTATGAAACAAATGATTGAACTGACTGGCTCGGGAGGTTCTGAGAAATTACACGTTGTCATTAGGCGGAGGTAAACGAGATGCGGCAGTCGTTGGCTAAGCGACTCAAGGAGCGGCATGGGAACGGAACTTGATGCTGCGCTGAAGATAACCACGTGGGCGGTAGAATTAGCGAGGGCGATGACATCTTCCTCTCGCAAATCTCCCGAGGGTAATTGAATGCTCTCGACGGGACGACCAGGCACGATTGCGGTGGCCACGTGGGACGCGCCTACGAATTCGGATAGGCGAGGTATAGACGCGACGGGAAGCGTGGGCATGGTAAGGGGATCGGTGGAACCGCCGTCAAGTTCAAGCTCGAGAAGAGCGTCGGTTGTGCGGAGAAACGCGGCGACGTGGCCGTCAAAGGGAAATGACGAGGCAAAATGCGCCAGGCGTGGATATGTGCACTGTATCTCGGAAAGGATCCAGCTCGCAGTGGAATCCACAAAGAGATCGAGGGAAATAAGCTCGGTCATGCCGGACAACGCGACGCCAAGAAGGTGGTAGAAGGAGCTGAAGACTGTTGACGGGCCTAGTCTGAGGGAGAATGTCCTGACATGGCGAGCCAGCTCTGGCTTCTTTGACAGCGCCACTACAGCTTGAAGGTTGTGCGATGTCGATGTGAGCGAAAGGTGCCTGTAGAGAAGGCGCTGCGCTATGGGATGGATCGTCGAGTCGGTCCTTGCAAGAGCAACGAGGTCGGGGGTTTCGACTCGTTGGCAGATGGCGTCAAGAAGCTCCGCGGGTAGCTGGGGTAGGTACATCGCGCGATGTGGGTCCGGGGTGAAGTTCCGAAGTGCTTTTATATGTAGTCAACGCAGGGAGGAGGCGCCACTAAAGGGATTTTCAGATATGATCGCCGTGTGGTCGACGTGCGAAGATGGCGCACAAGCGAAAGTGAGGGTGCAGGAGAAAAGCACCGTGTCGACATGATGATCATTGCGTTTCGTATAAAACCTAACGCAACGCTCAGGACGGCCGGAAATTTGTACATGAGGCACGGAGGCAAGCCTCGACCCTGAGTCTGTCGGCTCCTTTGTTGGCCTTTGTCAGCTTTCATCTTGCTCCTGTCTTCCATCTGCTCAAAGTGGTGCCGGGCCCAGCCACTCCCCATGCTGCCGCTCTGTCGAATACGGCCGTACTATACCCTGCGGCGGTGTATTCGTCACTGCCATTTGCAGCCCGATCCGTTCGGTTTGCCAAGACACTATTCTAGGCTAACATCACAAGACCTGTCCGCGTCCTCTCGGTCACCCTCTACCCTCGCCCATTGCGGTCAGCATTCTCTCATGTGCTACGTGTATCTCGAGTCAGACTCAAACCGCCATTCTTAGCTCCATATCCCGCACGCACTCATACATGTGGTTCTCTCACCGCTCGTGACGCGGGTGCCAAAGTCGTTCTAACAGGATGGATCCTTCCTGAGCGGTGATTATCACTTTTCTGAACCCCATTTGTCATACAGACAGCAAAACTAACATGCCTCATAAAGCAAGGGAAAACTCATGTCCTTTTATCCGTTGAAGGATTCTTATGGCATCACACAACTCATTGTCCATCATTCGGAGGGGGCTACAGATCTATCGGCACTTGCCAAGGTTCCAGTGGAATCCACGGTTCTGATTGAAGGCACCGTCCTTTTGCGTCCACCGAGTGCCCGACGACCTGTCAGTGGATCACTTCATCACGAAGCACGCTGTTGACCGATTGGGTGCACTGAAGGGGCACACAGGTGAAATAGATGTCCAGGTCGACAAATTCATCGTGCTGAACACTGCCGGAAGCTTACCGTTTGTGCCCTCGGATCCCCATAATGTGGTATGAAAGGCTGCCTTCCGTCACTTTCGAGATTGAGAATCTGACTTTCCAAAGGCGAACGATGAGCTACGAGCCCGCTATCGGTACTTGGATATTCGCCGTACCACCTTGTCCGAAAACCTCAAGAAACGAAGCAAAGTGGCGCAAATAGTCCGCAACGTCCTTCATGATCATGGTTCGCGTTTGTATCTGCATTACCTCAATTAACTTACATTGCCATTGTCAGATTTTGTCGAAGTAGAGACACCTGTACTGCTCCGCTCATCCCCTGAAGGAGCGAGAGAGTTCCTCGTACCGACGCGTATATCCACGGCGGGCTCGGATGGTGCAAGTACAGAGGAGCCATTATTCTACGCGTTGCAGCAGTCTCCTCAGCAGCCCAAGCAGCTACTCATGTGCTCTGGGGGTGTCGATAGATATTTCCAACTAGCGAAATGTTTTCGTGACGAAGGCGGACGCAAGGACAGGCAACCCGAGTTTACCCAGATTGATATGGAAATGGCGTTCGTGTCTTGGGGCCCGCGCGAAATATCGAAGGCTGAGCATACCAACGTTTGGCGGATTGGTGGGGAAGAAGTCCGGGATGTCGTTGAGACACTCATACGAAACATCTGGGAGAAGGTCGAGGGCGTATCGCTCCCCAAGGGCTTCGAGGTGATGACTTATAATGAAGCAATGACGCGCGTGAGCCTCGATAGTCCTTTGGATCAGTGATACAGTGACGAATTTCCCCTCAGTTTGGCTCAGACAAACCCGATACCCGGTTCGGTCTCGAGGTGAACATTGGCATTCCTTGGCTCTGGACAGGACTAATTGCTCCACAGATTCAAAATATTACCCATCTTCTTCCGCAGAAACAGGGGGCCATATTTGAGCACGATGGAGAGATTCTGGAGTGCATACCGGTTCATAAAGCCAGTGAGCGAGAGTTCATAGGTGCATCTCGGGCATGCGATCATGATTCCGCCGTCGTAAGTCTTGAGAGCATTGCGAGTGTAAGTAACGTAACTGAAAAATCTTCAGGAGCGTGTCACGATTACCAAGAAGAATCTAGATTCTTGGTTGCTCAATGCCAGGACGCACGAGTCATTGCTTGAAATTAGCCCCGATGATAACTCCCGCATCACCGACAGCCTTCAATTGACCCCTGGGGATGAAATTTGGCTTGCTGTTCGGCCACGCAGTCCGAAAGTATGTCTTCCTCAACCTCGCCTGTCCGAAACTCACGAATGTCGTGGCTGTTGTTCAGGGTGGCTCAACCGCGCTAGGGTCCATCAGACTACGCCTTTTAGAAATCGCGCAGAGCCGCGGTGCGCTGCAATGTTGATAGAACTGATTAGACGCCCGGTTTATGTTTTCTGCAGGCGAATTCACGGTTACTAAAGACCCTCACTTCCTATGGATCACCGAGTTCCCCCTCTTCACGCAGGCTGACGCCGACAAAGATTTCCTAGCGCGTGGTCGCTGGAGTAGTTCCCATCACCCCTTTACCGCGCCAATGTGGCAGGATATCGAAGCCATGTACCGGGGTAACATTGAGTCGGTGAGTTTCATTAATTTGGGCCGCGTCGACCTAGTGGCCAATATACGGCTGCCGTAGGTTCGTGGACAGCATTACGATCTCGTTTTGAACGGCGTCGAGATTGGCGGAGGCTCTGTCCGTGTGCACGATGCCGCGATGCAAGATTATATCTTCACCCACGTTTTGCAGGTGAGCGTCGCGGGACCCGAACGTCACCGATTTCACTGATTCTGATTTCATTTTACGCAGCTGAGCGAGACAGAGAAGGCCCCTTTCCAACATCTCCTGCATGCCCTGCAATGTGGTGCGCCGCCTCATGGCGGAATCGCGCTCGGTATCTGATGTTACTCCTCTACACGCCCTCAGCAGAGTCTCATGCAACTGTTCTGTGTTCTAGGCTTCGACCGATTGATGGCAATGCTTTGCAACACGCAGTCTATACGCGACGTCATCGCCTTTCCAAAAGCAAGCACCGGTGCTGACCTTCTCTTCAAAAGTCCTGCACCCATAGACAACGAAGTACTACATGAATATGGTATACAGTCGCGGTCGACTACATAATTTTTAGTTAGAGTATGCATGGGAAAACGATCTGAACAATAGCTAATCCATAAACAGGGATACATGGAGATAGTTGATGACGCACTACATATGCGCTATGAAACCGCCGGAGCAAGAGCGGCTCGAGGTGTCTCGTCAGGCTCGTCAAGTGGGCCTGTATTCCTATCCGGCGGTAGTTCAGTGTGGAAGAACGAATGTCGAGGTGTAGCAGCCTCTTCCTCCGCCGTGGTGTTATTGTTATTGTAATAGCGAGACTCCCCATATCCGGAAGACCATGGGGGCTGTCCTTCTTGCCCTGTATCTGGAGGAGTCGATGAACCATTCATTGTCCGGTGCGAAAATCCGGACGAAACAGGGGATGCATTGTCATTACTTGTGCGCGCCTCGTCGATGACAGAGAGCACGCTACGCAGCTTGGATTCTGCCTTCCGCTGGCCGGCGGAGGGCGGCGACGAATGTTTGCGGGATAATATCGGCGGGGAGACGGAGCGAGGAGGGGTCGAGATTGGAGAGGGAGAAGTCGGCGAAGTCGCCCATTCTGGACTCAGACGAATACATAGCCCCGTTGCTGGTATTCGGTAGCCAGGACGCAATTTTATCAGACGCAATGGCTTCCGTGGAATCAAGCTCCGAATGCCCAGTGATGGGACTGGGCGAGGACGACGACGTCATGATCGACAACGGTGCCAGAATGCTGAAAATCTGGTCTTCAGCCTGCGGAGGGCCGTAGGAGTCGAAGGGATCGGGGACGGATTGCAACATCGGCTCAAGGATGGGATCTGAACTGGAAGTTCGGAGGTAAGATTGGTGTCTATAGATGGTGGACTGGATGGGACGTACGCTTTGGCCGTGAACCTATCAAAGACGTCCATGGACGAGCGAACCACTATGCAGGCCTGAAATTGCATTAAATCGGTCTACAACTCGCGTTTCTGATGTGGACTCACCTTGCCCTGCACCACTTCCCAGACCTCTTGCTCATGTTCAATGATCTCACGGTAATGGGATGCTTTCATGTTATCGAGGTCGTCAACTTGTCTCTGGAGTACAGCTAGCGCTTCGCGAAAGCTCTGAAGGTCTGAAAATGTCATTCGCGAGGTGGAAGCGAGGATGACGTCGTAGACGTACTCCTTTCTTGCCTGTTCATGCTCCGCTTCTCCGTATCCCGAATAACCTGGCTTTTCTCCCGGAGAGCACGTTCATACGACGCTGAGCGGTCCTGCGTATTGAAATTTTGAGTTTTGGAAGCGGCAAGGAATGGACGCTGCTCCACGCACCCTAATAATGGTGCGATAGGTTTCCAGATGCTGGTGCAGCGGCTTCTCGAACTTCTTCTCAATAACTTCCGCCTATTGGATGCCATCAAGATTCGTCCCATGCTTGCGCAGGTGAATGACGTACCAGGACATGCCAGTGGTTCCCCATGAGATGATGAAGTCCCGAGGCAGCCTGTAGCCGCGTTGATGCCTCGTACGAAGGTCCCTTCAGCCTGAGGCAATGATTACCAGGCTATTCAATGCAGCAATCTATCAGACGTACCCGCTGCAGTTCTCCAACGCATCCGCAAAGGCAGCGGTAGCCCTGGACATTGTCATGAGCGCCGCTCGATATTCAGCGCTAGTGGTCATCAACTGTGAACCCATAAGACTCGTAAAGACTTGGCACATGTAGGTCTCAAAGTTGCTTACATCTTCGTATGCCTGTAGACTAGCCTTCAAATTTGCTCTGGTGATGATCTTCTCTGGGCCGCTAGGGCCAAAGTTCATGGCAGATGCGTTGGTGGTGTCCGAGAATGTGGGCGAGGGGGGCTCCGGTGAGGACTTGCGCTTGCCGTAGGCGAAGGCCAGGGCGCGAAGGGAACGAGGACGGCTCGGCATGGGTCAGGTTGGGAACATGCGAGTGGAACGGTTGGCAGGATGCGGGCAAGCAGCGCAGCGATGTCTGACCATGTTTAGATCACTGCTCGATTTGGTGCCTGAATATCTACCCAGTCACTAATAGGGCTGGCTCAAGCAACGGCTGGAGTATACAGCTGTTGCCAAAGACCACTGAGACTGACAGACGACCACCCGAAGACGGCAAACAGTGAGGATTCATCGCCACGCGTTCAGGAGGTCCACATGTACATTGTTAAATCATTACGCCCCTCTACTTATGGTGTGCTGTCTACTAAGGTGCGCCCGTGAAACGTACGTACGTGGTAATATTAGCTGCTCCTCCGCGCAGCGAAGCATAGTCATATGCCAGTCAAGGCTCCTCCAGAACGGACGGACGATCGGGGCGTTGGTAGCATGCATTCCAAGGTCCGAAATGTACCGGCCTGAGCCCAGTCCGACCAATGAGCAATGTGAAGGACATACGGCGTACGAAGGAACACGCACAAGGATTACTTCCTTCCACCCGCAATCATGCTCATTTTCTCCGGTGAATCTCTCAAATAGAACAACTTGGCTCTGCGCATCCTTCCACCGGGCGGTTTCTGCAACACCTTGATGTCCTTCACATGCGGCGAGTTCACGTAGAACTGCATCTCTACGCCAGTCCTCTGAATGATATTCCGGAGAAGGATAGAGGTATCAAGCCCGCGTCGTCGGATGCTCAATAGGACACCGGTGAAAGTGGTCGGCGCGTGGTCGAGCGTGACTTGCACGATGGACCCGGGAAGAAGTTGCTTCGGGGACTGTCTGGAGAAGAGCGTGCGGAATATTTCCTGTTTTGCGGGGGTTGGAAGGGATTTGTGGAGGTATTGTATGAGGCCTTTGCCTTCACGCAATGCTTTTGGCGGCGTAACGAATGGTTGCGGGGGAAGTGTGGCAGTTTTAGAGAAGGGATACGTCGCGGTTTTGGAGCGGACGGCTGTCGACATTTGTCGTACGGCCGTCCGACAAAGGTTCAGCATCTTGGTACAGAACCTGAGATGAACGCGCGGAGGAAAAGGCTTGTTCGCGACTCGGCTACTTCCGACACAACATTTTCGATCAGTCCGTCTGTACAGGCTCAAGATCATTTTTCGAGTCGTGTAGTACTACTACTAGGTTCTTGTACAGAGAAAAAACAGTAGAGATATATAGTATGTGAGGTAAAGAGCCCAAGCGGAGGGCCGACGCATTTTGGGTTGGATTTACCACCCTCGTCCTCTCCCTCTGTGCGAAAGTCGTTGAGAGCCCGAACTTACGCAGTATCACCGTTGAACCTACCTGCCGCGTCCTCTGCCATAGGGACTGTAACCTGCATAACCCCTATAACCTCCTCTGTAACCACCACGTCCACGTCCTCGTCCCCGGTTAAAACCAGGAATGTTTGTTCGCTTGGCGACGACCTTGATTCGACACACGCAGAGCTTCAGAAGCGCGACTCCACCGTCCGTTCACTGCAATACGCACCTTGATTAATCTGCCGCGGAACAGCGAATTGTCCATCGCGAGGGCGGCATCTATGTGTTCGGGTTCAGCAAACTCGACGTAAGCGTACCTAGCAAGGACAGCGAGTCAGATGCTGCGTCTCGCTTGTAAAAGCGCGTATGAGGACACGTACCCTTTTGGGTGACCGGTGAACTTGTCGCAAAGTATCGTCACTCGGTTTATTGTGCCGCAGGCCTGGAAATGGCCCTGTATCTCCTCCGGCGTCGCACTATAGTCAACCTGCACACAAAAACATAGGGCACTCTTGTCAATTCCGACACTCCGAATCGAGGGCAGGGCGTGACGTACGTTCCCGACGTAGATGCTCCTGGCATCCGCCAGTGTTTTGTCCTCTTCCGTCTCCATCGGCACACCGTCCTCACCCTGGTCTGCGTTGCTCGCCTTCTCGGCAGCCGCCTGTAGTTCGCGCAGTTTTTTGGCCTCTTGTTCCATTTCTGCCACCCGTTGCTTCATGAGCATAATTTCCTGAAAATTTGACATCAGAACGTGCAAGACGTGCCATTCGGCGGGTTGGGCACCTTCGACTCTGCCTCCTCGCCATCGTCGACAATAGGGTCGGCACCTTCAGTTGTCGATGGTTGTGTAGTCTCAACGTCGGCCATACCAGCGAGCTCCTGTGGAGGACAAGTGAAGCTGTTGGCAAATGCAAACAACGGCACGTGAATGACAGATCGTGGCTGTGGCGGGTCACACCGCCAAAGGCGACACTGTAACACTCGCGACTTGGTGCATTCCCGACCTCCGCGAACACCGTTTCTTTGGTGGTAATTTTACTAATGACGTTTACTGTCCATGTACCCCAGTGGTAAAAGGAAGTCGAGCGAACGTTTGAGGACGATCAGAGCGCGTCGCACACCTGATCCCAGTGCGCATTACAACCGGTCCAGAAGCGATGGCAGTCATCCTCTTATGGTACGACTGCACCATCGGAAGGACCTGGCCATACGGTCGTTCGTGAATCATGCCTGACCACCATCGATCATCAACGTCAACTGCCCAATTGCATTAAAGAGAACCCCAGATTTTCCATAGGGGCTGAAAGTTTTGGCAACACAAACGGACATGGGGAAGAAGTCTATAACCGTCAGCCGTGTCAATATACAAGGAACAGCTTGCACAAGTTCAACATCGACCGCTCCAAGCAGTATACTGTATCGTGACACAATGTACATAAGGGCGCGGAAGCCGCGTGAAATGGACCCACAGTGACTGGAGGTCACTGGGAGTGGACGGATGGAGGTCGGCATTTATGGTGCCATCGTGATCAGAGTGTGATCTATGACAAAAGTGTGAAGGCTCTGGATATAAAGGGCCTCGGTTGAGAAAAGTTAGCGGTACACCTTATTTCTCACAACGCCGGGCTGCGAGGATCAGTGGCCTCCTCCACAAAAACGCACGAGAACGACCACGGCCCGAGGTGGCAGAGCACGTGCTGTCTCATTCATTACGCTGACGTTCTTGCACCTTGTCTTACTGCACCGTCCTCTCCTCCTTTACAAGTCTATGGCCAAGGGCGAAGAGTCCACTTCAATGACCCAACAGTCGAAAAAGAAACGCAATGACGATGAATCGTTGCCCACCGATGTAGGCCAGAAGCCGATACAACTACAGCGCAGGCGGGTTTGGCGAGCATGCGAGAGTTGTAGGTCCGTCTCTGCTCCCAGCACCTATCGCGTGGCCTAAAGTTGGCTTACACTCTTCTTCGTTCGTCCTTCCAGGCGCAAGAAGATAAAGTGTGACGGATGTGAGCCAACCTGTTCGCAGTGTTCGGTGTCTGGATCCCAGTGCACTTGGTTGCAAACAAAAGACAGAGCTGCTCTAAGCCGGCAGTGCGTCGTATTCTCTCTCATCTACCGCACCGACGTCTGACGGCATACGTAGCTATGTGCAGGAGCTCGAAGCACGTCTGCTTCACATGGAATCCCTCTTTTCGCAGATCGCCCCTGTCTTAGAGCACATTGGCCCATCTATCAACGGTGGGGCCCCAGGATCTTCTAATGGTGTCTCAGCCGTTGCGCCTGACTCCAGCATTCCGGCCGCGCCGGCGATACCTCCCACTGTGCCCAAGGAAATAACATCGGAGCCCTCGACACCGATCAAAACTGAGGATGATGTCAGTGAATCATTCGGGCAGCTCGCTCTCGATGAGTATGGCCATCTGAGGTGGATTGGCGGCTCGTCCACAATGTCCTTGATCCAGTCTTTCCGTGCCTTGACATCCTCTCCTCTACATCGGATTTCGCCTATGGAGGAGGACCCGCACGCTCCAGGACCCAGTGTCAACAAAATTTACTTCCCCGCGTCCGTCTTTTTCGGCAAGGTAAAAGCACTTCCAGGACCCGAGGAAGTGGAATACCCCGAGCGCGACCTTGCGGACAAGCTAGTGCGTGTTATATTCACTGTGTGCAAGCTACCAAACTGATTTGGCCTGTAGGTTGAAGCATACTTTTCCCGCCTTCATTTTCTCATGCCTGTCCTGGACAAACCGACGTTCCTACGGCAATACAATAATATAATGGACAATATGAAAGATCTAGCGCTCGTCCGCTCCGAGGCGGCCTTCCTTGGTGTTCTGTTTGCAGTCTTTGCCTGCGCCGCCCACCTTGTGCAAGATAGCCGTCTCACGACTGGGGAACGGAATGACGATGGCGGGATGGGCATGGTTTACTACGAACGGTGAGTGCTACGTCAGGGATGATGCTTAAGATGCTTATCGCCGCACGAACCTCAGGGCTCTGATTCTGCAGTACATCAGTCATGCCAACACGCAAATCGCTCATGTTCAGTGTTTCGTTCTAATGTCATCTTTCCTCTGTTCCATCAATTGCCTGCCTCAGGCGTGGATACTACTCGGTCAAGCGGTCCGTATCGGTCAGGACCTCGGACTTCATGTAAGTTCCCCGTCAAGTTGAAGGCTTACCACGACCGACCTTACGTTATTAGCGATCACCTCGTCGGCTCCTAATTACGCCCATCGAGAAGGAAACGCGGCGAAAAATATGGTGGGGTGTGTATACACTGGACCGGATGCTCGCACTGGCGCTGGGTCGGCCCCTTGGGATCAACGACTCGGACTGTGACGTCGAACAACCTGTGGAGGTCGACGACGATCATCTTTCCGAATACTTCACTGGTGCTACTATGACCCAGCAACAGTCGTCGCTCACGGCAGGCGCAGTTGCTTTGAACCATCTCTACGAGATTGGAGGCCGAGTGCTCCGGCAAGTCTATGCCCTAGATATCTGTCGAGACCATCTGGAGCCCGAGAAGAAGGCTGAACTGCAGCGAACGGTTGAATCTCTCGATAACGAACTCACCAAGTGGTGCGAAGATCTACCCGCCGTGTTCAAGTCGCAGTCTGAGACGGACGAACAAGTCTCGATGGGCGCAGTTCTCTGCAGTCATTACTACTCGATTTTGACGACTCTTCACCGGAACCTCCTTCCTGTCAGGCGCGACCAACCACAGCCAGTGACGGCCAAGTCAACGATAAAAGCGGTCTCTTCGGCTCGCTCCTGCATTCGCCTGGCTCCGTCTATGAAGCATGTGGTACCTCCCTCCCACCATCTCGCCTTCTTCATACAGCATCTGTTTAGCTCCGCAGTGATTCTTCTACTCTATGCCATGCATGCATCGGAATCGCGGGCCGCTGCGGCTGCGATGGAAGAAGCGAAGAGTGCGTTGGTTGCCCTGGAATCCTGGGAGGGGCAGTGGCCCGGTGCTAAGAAATGCAAGGAATTGCTCCTCGACCTCACCAACACGGCGAGCCAAGCTATTGCTGAAGGGAGCAAGCAGCCTCCGCCTGCTCCCGGACTACCTTCCGCCCCTGCCTCCGCCTCCGCGCCAGCGCCGAACCCTGCGCCCTCGCAGCGTCGACGTTCAGTCACGATTGCGACAGCTTCTAGTACCGTACCAGGGCGAGTCGTGAAAGGCCGTTCTTCAAGAAGGAACCAGTCTCGGGACCCGAGCGTTTCTTCGTCACGCCGTATGGCGGCTGTATCTCCGTATCGGGTTGATTGTAAGTCGTCAGTATCGCCATCAACGGTCTTCTTCTCACCTCGAACCTTATAGCAGCGGAGCGGGCTAGATCCACGTCGCGCAGACGCCGCGACGATGAATCGCTGGACAGACAGGGGCGACCATACTACCAGACCTTCGCCGGTTCGACGTCGGGCGCAGGTGTGCCAAGTCCGCACAGTTCACCTTCATCGGCGAACCTGCCATCTCCGTCGATGTCTGTCATTGAGCACTCGCAAGAAGGGAGCCCAGGAACCTCGAACACTCCGCCCTACAAATACGCGACTTCACCAGTAACGGCAACGCAGCAGCCGTCCCCACCGCGGTTCGAATATGAATATGGCCTACAGTCAAGCCCGCTGGTCCATTCCAATCCGAATCCTTGGAATGGCAGCGAAGAGCAGCGTCCATCTGGGTTGGACCTGTATGCAGCCGGGTCGTCCGAGGTGGCTTTATATCCCAACACGTATGGTCTTCCATCGTCACTTGACGCATACCCGGGGTATGATGGATCGGACATGACGATGGCTGGACTGTCCATCACTCCCCCATCGTCCTCCTTCGCCGCGACTGGACTGCCATTCCGGGGTCTGGACTACATCAGAAACTACAACACAGGTGGGTATCCCACCAATGACCAAGATGTACTTTGGCAAAGCTATGATCCAGGCGCGTTCGGGTTCGACCCAGATCTGCCCTTTAATCTCGGTGACCATACCCTCGATCTGACGAATCACCCATCTTGAATGTACGCACGCTTGCACATCAGATATCCGGACTACACTCATCTTGAATATTTGAATACCTACATCTGTACTGTACCTGCTTGTATCGCTATGCAATCGAAGAACCCAGCTACCTGATTATACTTATACCTACCCTACGTATACTAAGATTCTGGACGCGAATGAAGGCTATAATACACGTTGTTTTCCGCGAATTTCGAGATGTGGTCGGACAACATAACGCCGAGGGCAAGCGTGATGGGGACGCCAATCATCCGGGTGTTGAGGTTGCCGGACTTGCCCCAGGTTCTCAGGTAATAAGGATGCACCCAACATACACTGAATTTACCTCTCATCTCCAATATGGCTCCCCACCCTGTCGTCGAATACACCTCCGAGGCCTCCTGGGCTATGGTATGTTCCTAACACCGTTGATTCACTGGTTGAGAAGCTGAGGGGATGAAAGGTTGAGGACAAGTTCTCGCCATATGCGAAGGAAACCCTTGCCAAACTAATCACATTCATGGAAGTACGTCTGAGGTTCGTATATGCGTGGATAGGAAGAGGTGCTAATAGTGTGCCTTAGGAGGAGGTCTTCCCAGCGACGAAGCTCGCCCATGCACAGCTCCCCGCCGACCCCGAGAAACGGTGGAAGACCGTCATTCCAATCATCGCGGAGCTCAAGGAGAAAGCAAAGAAGCTTGGTCTATGGAACCTCTTCCTGAGCAAGGCGCACTACCCGGAGCATGGCGTCCCTCTCACCAACTTGGAGGTGTGTAGACTGCGCTGGGCCGCAATGCGTTGCTGGGACGCCGTCCATTGACCTTTCGATCGCAGTACGCAGTGATGGCTGAGATCCTCGGACGTGGTGGACATATGGCCCCGGAGGTCGTTAACTGCTCTGCTCCTGACACGGGCAATATGGGTATGTGCCACTTGTTCCACAGGAGGCGCGTCCCTCACGATCGGTGCAGAGGTGTTGGCGCGTTACGGTTCACCGGAGCAGCAGAAGAAGTGGCTGCTTCCCCTTCTGAACGGTGAGATACGTTCGGCGTTCGCGATGACTGAAAAGAACGGTAAGTCCATTTCGAGTTGCTGTCAGCGCTTCAGGAACTTGCGTTCATTTCCATACCAGTCGCCTCTTCCGATGCTACGAACATTCGAACCTCAATTAGGCGAGAGGGAGACGAGATTGTGATAAATGGACACAAATGGTATGCTTATACACCACTCTGACTCTTCTGAGGAGTTAGGTGCTGACGCGGTCGTCCACAGGTGGATCAGCGGGGCAGGCGACCCGAGAACCAAAGTGCACCTTGTCATGGGCAAGAGCGATCCAAACAACAAGAACAACTACAACCAGCAGAGTGTTGTAATTGTACCTGCCGACGCGCCAGGCGTCAAGGTCATCCGACCTATGCAGGTGTTTGGGTACGACGACGCGCCGGAGGGACACTGTGAGATCATCTACGAGAACGTTCGTGTTCCCTTGGGGAACCTGGTACTGGGCTGGGGGCGTGGTTTCGAGATTATTCAAGGGCGCCTTGGGTACGTGAAACAACCTGTAGAAAGGCGGACCAATATGTTGACTCGCTGATACAGACCTGGTCGTATCCACCACTGCATGCGTTCGATCGGTGCAGCCCAGGCGGCTTTGGATCTGATGCTCCAGCGTGTGACTGATCCTGGACGCAAGACGTTTGGAAAGTATCTCTACGAACATGGTATGCACCCTCCTCCTGTAGGCATTACGTCGACTAAGAATTTCGGACCAGGTTCCGTGGTTGCTGATATCGCCAAGTCCCGCGCCGAGATAGAAGCTGCACGGCTCTTGGTTCTGAGCGCGGCCCTTCAGGTTGGTCATCTCTCACATCAGAGTTTCCCTACTGATTGCCTCTTAGATCGACAGGTACAAGGCGAAGGGTGCTTTGAAGGAAATCGGGATTGCAAAGGTGCGTTTCTCATATGTCGGTGTGCAATCAACTGAGCTCTATGTTACAATACGTTAGTTCGTCGTTCCTTCAATGGCTCTGCAAGTCATTGACAGGGCCATCCAATCGTTTGGCGCCGAGGGTGTGTCGCAAGATACCGAGCTTGCTGCTCGTTGGGCAGGACTGCGCACTCTGCGTATCGCCGATGTACGTGTCCTTGCTCCGTGTTGGTATTCATGCTGACCTTGAGTTCCAGGGCCCTGATGCTGTTCGTATCTTGAGCCGCCGCGGATTCGTTTTCCAGGCTTGCTGATGATTTCCGCAGGTTCACATCCAACAAGTCGGGCAAAGAGAGCTCAAGCGTATGCCTCGCCTAGTGCAGAAGAACGCAGAATGCAAGAGGAGGGAGAAAGCACTCTTTGAAAAAGCTGGCATCAAGGCCCACCTTTAATTTATCATCTCGATAGTGTATACCTCATTTTTGGCATTCGAAATCTACACGATGCCTAGCTGTTCACGTTGCTTAAATCGACACATTTGGTAAATCACTCGTCGACTCTCCGAGGTTCTCTCTATATGCGCTCTGCAAACAATTCGCCCACATATCATGCATGCATCTGCATCAGCGCCGGCAGCCTTGTTACGTTGCACGGTGCTAGAAAGCTGGGTGCATGTATGTGCTCTATTCTTGTCTGGGGAAGAAGTCATCTTTGAAGTCGAACTTTGCAGTGGTTGTCCATTCGAGCTGGTAACGTCGTTAGCATCCACGAAGTGCGACGCATACGTCAATACTCACGCCATCCGGAACGGGCACTCGCCTTTCCTGAGGACTCTCCAATACAACGTATCGTCGATAATGCTGCATGAAGATCGGTTGACACCGCATATTCGCCAAGTCCTCTGAGATACTGGCATGGATGGTGGCCGGCCATTGTACTTGTTGAATATTTGCATAGCTAGAATTGAAGACGTCGATACATGACTGAAGGACGGACAGGGGACCATGTGGGCGATGCGACCAATGCTTTCTGAGCCATCCTTGTCGCGGATCGTTGGTCCTGGTCGGAGAAAGTTCGTAGGGAGGTGGTGAAGTAAGCAATGACAGCTCTCCGTTCTCAATTGCGTCGAGGAGCCCAGCAAAAGGTTCACTGGATGACGTATCAACAAAGTGGGTCATCAAGACGACAGAAGAAACGAACCGATCACACAATGCCAACGGATCATCATTTCCGGTCTGCAAGTGAAGCTTGGCTACCATTCCGAGAGCTGAGGGTAGAATATAGCATTCCCACAACGGATGACTATGGATTTGGCTGATGCGATGAAGCACACCGATGGGATCATCGAGGATGGCTTTCGGCGTGAAGGTGACGATGCCGCCTGGATTTGTATCCCTCAGTATCATCATCGCCAGATGAAAAGTGGCCTACCGCAAGGGTAAATTTCGCGAACACCCCAATACTCCGGTGGGACCGTCTCATGCGTCCCATAGGTATAGAATTGGATGTGCGGACACCCGGCGATGATCTCCAAGACACCCTGCCGTTTGAAGAGTGTGCGGAGGGCACCAACGTGAACGAAAACGATGCGGGCCTCAGCAAGGTTTTGGCGGACCTTCCGGGCTCGACACTGCTCCATGATCGCGTGAAGCAGATGTGTTTCCATACCGGCTTTCTTCTTTGTGCCATCGCCGCCCTCCCACCAAACCCAGAATGTTCGCTCGCGTCCTTCTGCCAACAAGTAATCATGTAGCCACTTTGGGAACTTGAGTATGCGGAGAGCGTGGTGATACGTTGACTTGGTCCGAATCGACCGTGTCCATCGTATCTCATCGCTAATCATAGCTTCGTCGAGATCTGCGTTGACAGGGAGGTACGTGTTCGGTGGCTTGCGACTATGCTTCGTGAGTTGCCCAGACATCAAATCCCATGGTACCAACGCAGCCACTAAGGTGCCCGCTCTCTGAAGTACCATCGGAGGTCTGAATCGACGGGTTGCAAGTGTGGTACTGTGATGGAACAAGATGATGTGCGCAATGACAGTATTGTCGAGAGATATCGGAAGCAGGATAATCTAAGTCAATTTATTGGCGAGGAAGACGAGTGATACTGGCGGGCACGTACCTTCTGCATCTTCGACATATAGGTGCTGAATATTTGTAAGGGCTGGACGTCGTCGTTTTCCTTAGGACCCAGTCTAGCAAACTGGTGCGGTCCTTTGCAGGCTGGCAAGATTGAGTCAAGATCGGCAGCATCATGAAAACTCGGGAGGTAAAGTCGGTCCATTGTAGCAAGCGCAATACTAAATCGCATTCCTCCTTGCACGGGTTCGGTAGCGTCGGAAAAGGTCGCGTGGAATATGGGTTCAGATGGCTTGGCTTCCGAAAAGACACCGCCGGACCACGTCCACCGCTTCGGGATCCTGGTGACGATTTAAAAGTGAACAAAAATGTTATGAAGAACCTACTTTGGCGTCGGGGGAGGCAGCTTTTTAGGCACCAGAGGCCGTGGAGGTTGAGGTTCGAAAGGTTGTTCCACTGCAGGTCTACGTGCGGAAGAAATCAGAGAAGTCCACTTTGCAGCACAGGAAAAATTACATTAGTGGTGCGGCAAGGCTAAGGGGCGAAGCGACACAGTGAATTCACAATAATGATCCCTCAAGGCGGCAAACTCACGCAGGTGGCATAAAAGTCTGTAGGAATCGCTCAGCTGCCGACAACTCCGGGGCGACATGAGGTCGCGCTGGGGAAGGCCTTAGCAATAAAAATGTGAGCCGATTCCGGCAAACGTCTCAAGTATTGGAAGCGCCAACGACCTTTCTGTTACTGCGGGAGGGCCTGGGTAGAGCGGCTCGTCTTCAAGCCCATGCATGATGTAGTCTTCCTGGGGAACCGGGGAGAGACGTGCGTTCAATGCAGCCAATGTGGGCTCCTGATCAGCAACTGGAGATTGTGTCGCGAGGGTACTTCTATTATCCTCTGTAGCGAACGAGCCGCCCAAGCCAAGTACAGGCGTCGCGGGTGGCTTCTTCTTGAAGCTCAGATTCATCATACCACCAGAATTGATCCTGAGAGGAGGAGGCGGGACCTTCTGTTTTGGCGCTGGAAGAGGTATGGCGTTGGGCCGGGTCGGGGCGAGAGCACCTTGCGCGAGCCGTTGTTTCGTAGATATTCCACTTCCTGAGGCAATGTTCTCTGACTCCATTACGACAAGTTTAGCATGAGGATTGGAAGGGCGCCACGGAATGCTCGCAGGGACGGTCGGGCTGGGTTTCGCTGAAGATGGTCGAGATTTCGGTGGCGGCGGTGGCGGCAGCGGTCGCGGTATTTGACTCCCGACAGCAGGCGCCGGCAACGGCTCTGAAAATATGGACGCAGCAAGCTCATGTTGCTGGAATAGTGAGCAGAGATAGTAGGGAGCATTGGAAGATCACATACCCCTGCGACAGGCGTCTCTTTCGGCTATGTGCATGACGTTACTTTACAATCTTCCGTCAACAGTAAGCGTCTGATACGCACCTTGCTTCGACCAGGGTCCGTGGCGACGGAGATTGAAGTTTCCGTTTTAAGCTTCTTGCGAGCGGGAAGCTTTATGAGGGAAGTATCGTAAGTAGATTAAGTGGGCTGAGCATTCCAGAGAGCACTGATAACTTACATCGTCCGACGACTCAGCTTTCTTTCCCAACTTCTGTTTGGCAATCAATGGTATATCGTCGTCCGAGTCACTGTCGGAGTCAGAAAGGGCCAAACTCTGTGTATCAGAAAAAGTATTAGAATTGCATGCATCGTGGAGAGGAATGATGTATACAGTGGTCCGCGACTTGGATTTCTTGGACGCTGACACTCCTGCTACTTCTGCAGAGGCTGATTTTCTCTTTCTTTTCGCCTACATAGTCATCATGCGCCGCTTGTCAGTCCAAGCCACGACAGTGGTCTTAGCGAGCTCACCGAAGCCTTTTGACGTTTTGCTTCTTCTGCTCGTGCTTTAGCCTGCAAGCCTTCGGCCTCGTATTCTCTTGCAAAATAGTCCTTTTCTCTTCCTGAGCACGACATCAGCCAGGACTTCCAGCAGCTTGGTGTGTTGAGGACGAGCACTCACTGATCCATTCCTTTGATGCTGCTACTTCATACCCGATGAAATAGTCAGCGTTATCTGTCCCGATTTCTTCCCAGAAGCTAGCGAGTAGGCGCTGGCATCCTGCGACGTTTCCTTCTGGCTCCCAGCTATAATCACACACCACTCAGTGAGATGGTCGCCTGGATGACATTATGACGTACGTATTATGCTTCCGAGAATAATTTGCCCACTGCGACACATTGAGTGCACGACAAAGGTACATGATTGAAGGAAAGGTACCTTAACATAGTACTCCTGTTGCAATTCAGCATTTTGAAACGAACGATAACGGACTGACACGCACCCAGCGAGCTGCTGGCTTGTCAGCCTTGGCCTTGCCCTTGCCTTTCTTCTTTCCTTTCTTCTTGGTCTCGACGTCGTCTTCATAGTCCTCATCACTGGGAACGGCAGCTACGCGTGCTTTCTCGATGACCTCTGTGCAGCACCCAGAGTGATTATTGCACGCATCTTCCGAACTGAGCGAAGAAAACACGCACCTACATGGAAGGTTTCTTCCTGGCTGTCTTCCTTCTTCTTGCTATTCCCCATTTATCCGTTTTCTCGATGGACCTGAATGACATAAACGTTAGTCATGGAGGTTACAGTACACAGCACAGTATGCGCTTACAGCTTGTGTTCCTGCACGTTGGTGACGGCTGCGGTCGTGTCCGAGTCGCGTTGACGGTTATTTGCACCTGTCAATTGTTCCTCAATTTGCCAAGCAAATTCGTCCTGAACACCAATGACCTTGTCACCGATCCTCCAACGGTGCGCCCTGCAAAGGGGCATAATTCGGCGGCATGTCTCGACGAAAACGACGAAACCAAAGCCAAAGCAAAAACGCACTCTCCCTGACGAAAAACTGCGCGCGTTGATCGCACTCTACCACCAAGCTGACAGCTTCATCACTCCCGAGAACCTTTCCCAACGCATTGACGAGGCTTTCTTGTCTTCCACGGAACCGCGTCCCAACACGTTCCAACCTACCGTGAAAGAATTGCAAAACGCCCTCGCTGTCCAGCGAAAGGCGCCAAAAATCGCCGAGTGGGACCAGGAGACGCTAATCAATCGCACGCCGGCAAATGGAGCGGCAGACTACAGAGTGTACGACAAATGGAGTAGTGTAAAGACCGCGCGGGAGTTGAAGGTGGTGGAAGCCCTTTATGGCGTCAATGCGGCGAAGCTGGGCGCGACACATCCTGGTCTGGAAGTTTTGAGGGAGGCGGTGACGAAGAAGACCGTCCCGGAGCCTTTGAATCCAGAAGATATAAAGGGATTTCTAGAGAAGGAGCCCATGGACGTTCCTAAAAATTGAAACGGGTACGTCGCCTAGTCGTATTGCTAGGGCCCTGCTGACCTCCGCTTCAGACTGATATCCAGAGCTGTATCTGCATCAATGAACTTCGCAGTTCGGTGGCGTAAGGGTTTGGTGCAGCATGGAGAGTTCCGAATCCTTCGATTAGCTGGCCGGTGTTCTGCTGTGACGGCGTGGTGTGGCTGGATGGGAACTTCAGCTCCAACGCCAAGTACATTCTCTGGCGTTCAAGCTCCTACCACTTGATGTGCTGGATCGATTTCCATGGATGGTCCACTGAGGAATTCAAGAGTATAATACACTGGTTAATCCTAATGCTTTCGGCAACGTCTCCTCGCATGGCCCCAAAAACAGGAAATCAGCCTCTTCATCCCCTGCGGAGTGTTCGAGGTTGAAAACGGCAACTGTGCCGCCATGCTCCTGGACTTCAGAGGCGTAACCTGCAGCTGGATATAACTAAAGACTTTTTCAGCCACGATTGAGGCTGCTTCTCCATCCACTCGCTTACTGTTGACGATGTCCCCACAACGAGGCACAAGTCAGCCTGATCCACCAGGTTTTCAATAACATCAAGATGCAGTGGTACTTCTTCAAACCAAACAACGCCAGGCCGAGCAAGGGCGCCACATTCAGAGCAGCGAGGTAGGTCTACGACTGGGATCGCATGGTCTGCGTCTCCAGCTGCAATGGCGAGCTCTGTGCCTGCGAGACTCGCGCAGATCGGAGAGGTAGTGTTGAATTCAGTGTGTCCACATTTTGCTGAGGTGCACCTCACGTCAAACAGTCTTCCGTGCATCTCAAGCAGTTTGGTCTGGGTGTCATCTGGAACATCCAAGAATTGAGGCTGCGCGCTCTGCACTTGTTGTGATGCTCTTGCACTTAGCCCGTCAACATTTTGAGTGATCAAGGTAAAGGTCGAGTCGGGAGCTATCAGAGCCCGAGTCTGCGGTAGTGAGAATGACGCGAGGGCAAGATGAGCAGGGTTGGGCATTGCCTTCAGTGCCCTGTTTGATGCAACGAGGTGAGCGGTGGATTGCGGTTGGTTGCACGAAGAATGGCACGAACACTTCGCGCCGGTAATGATAAAACTGCCAAACGAGTGATGGATCTCTCCTGAAGCTACCCGGTGTTGCAAGGCTCATGGCATCGTACTTCCTCCACAAACCACCTGCACCTCGGAAGGTGGGTATGCCTGGTCACCGAGATATCATGCATTCGTGCAATTCGTTGCGTGAGATGAATGACAAACCGGAAGCAACTGAAAGTCCAGCGCCTGCGATGGCTATGATGTGCTTGGAGGACCGGAGAACCGTCTGGAAACTGTTCATATCATGAGATGGCATTTGATAGACTATACGGGGCTCAAATGGCCAAAAGAGCAGGGTATCATGCCGAGGAGCAAGTTTGAGTTCAACTTAAAGCGTAAGTTTATTTACCCCGTGACTTCCGTCATCTTATCTGATAACCGGGGCTTGTCCAGTTCCCTCACTGCTCGGAACACGAAGTCGCGCGTCCACAGCTTACCCGTTCTCCCTGTCCCGCCTTTGACCCAGATGTACAGTCTAAGAAGACTCCAGGCTATGGTCCTCGGCTACGAGCAGGACCCAGACACTATCCGATCTCAGCTGGAGGCCGCTTCAGTTCCAGTCACCAGTGCAGATTGTCGAACTTGCTCGGATCCTTGCGAGGAAGGTAAAACGAGGTGGTTATCTGATAACGACTTGCTCATCGCCACGTCGCAGGCCATGAGTCCTACCCAGGTCGCTTCGACATCGACAGGGACTCTCAGCTGCTGGGTTCTATCAAGCCCTTTCGTCGACAGGTGATGCGTCCCCTCCCCGCACGACCACCTGTTCGCATAACTGAGGTCATTTGCATACAGGTCGTCATTTCCACTGGAAAATCGGACTGGGACAGGGAGGTCACGGAGACGAAGGGCAGTCTCGCTCATTACCTCAAGGACGCGCAGAATGGCGCCAATCCGCCAATAGCTGAGCCCACACCCCCAGCAACACCACAAGCAAAGGCAGTGCGACCGGCACCTGGCGTGTTCCGTTCGACCGAGTCCACTAAAATCTCGATATTGAATGGGAGCCACAATACCATGAGCGACGACCTCGACGAGGAGACAATTTTGATTTTTCCCGACTACACCATGGTCGCGGACGTCCCGCGGACGAGAGAGGGGGCACGAGGTCTGTGGGAGAGTGCAGTAGATCCGGACGTGGACCGTGGAAGT
The DNA here is from genome assembly GCA_026008595.1 of Lyophyllum shimeji. NCBI lineage: Eukaryota > Fungi > Basidiomycota > Agaricomycetes > Agaricales > Lyophyllaceae > Lyophyllum > Lyophyllum shimeji. The sequence goes on along the minus strand of BRPK01000001.1, from coordinate 1,139,537 downwards.
GCGGTTCTTGAGAAGACGCCATTCAAGACTTGGGTTCTCCCATATTCGTGTGTCATCTTGCTGTGTACGTCTCATTGGGTCTCATGACTTCGCCCCTTTACCGCGACTGACCGCGCTCGCTGCCTTCAGGCTCACATAAGAAAAGGGACAATCGATGTGCAATCGCTGCCCCGAAACTTGAACAAGGTGATGCTTTCCCATGGTCTCACATGCTGTCCCCATTTTGACATGTCGAATTATGCTAGCCTTCATACACTCATTACAAGAGAATGGCTGGGCTGCTGACACACACCTTGAATGTCACTGCCTTATGGGTCCACCGTTAGAGGACCTCCATCTGACGCCGGAGGAGACGCAAGAGCACATCACGAAGGAGCTTATGAACAGCTCACAAGAAAAACGAGTTCTCATCTTGAAGACGTCACATGTCGGCGGACACAAATACGCTGGCAATTGTCTGGTACGTGTTGCTTGCCGCCAGCGCTGTCAGGCATTGACCGTCGCGTTTCTATCTCAGATATACACACCACAGGGATCGTGTGTGTGGTATGGCCGAGTATCACCACACGAAGTAGATTCTATCGTCGTCCACACCATCATCCACGGCCGGGTATTGCCCCCGCTGCTACGTGGCGGACTGAATATATCGAGACCAAAGTGCAAGACGCTGAATGACTGGTAGCATATCTTGGACGCCTGCTATATATATATATCGCTAAGTTACTGTAATTTGCATTGAGCTGACCGTTGTTCGATCCTTTTATTAGAGCAGTGTAACGTATACTCGTCGTAGTACATAAGCATGGGTCCTATGGATGTTAATGGCAAAGCGAAGCCCGGCTCAAGTGAGTCCGCAAGAAGTCAAAGTACAAAGTGGGTGAGAAGATAGAATATTGCACGGGACTATATGAATGATGATAAATGTATTACCAGGCAACGATGATGAGCGAAGGTTCAAAGAAGCAGATTCCAATGTTCTCGATGGGCAGTCGAAAAAGGTCCTTCCGCTCCCTGTGGCCATCCACTTACTGCGAATTACAGAGCCTATTTGCCCCAGCGACCACAACTCCCGGCGTACCCATCAACCCGACCGCATTACGACATGTCGTCATCCAGCGAGCTGAACCCAAGGCCTTTCCGCCGGGCACTCGCATACCGTCCCACAGGTTTCCCAATCTCGTCAAACTCGTCGTCCGTGGTCGGCATCTGTACCTCCTCGTCCTCCAAGGCCGCCTCGCTATCCGCCTTCTGCTTCAAATGGCTCGCAGGCGCCATGACGCTCTCCCCGCCCGAGTACGTGAAGCCCCTGAAGTTCGCCTGCACGCTGTTCGTCAACGGGCTCCCCGCCAGATCATCCTTCTTCTTTTTCTGCTTGATCTGAATGCCCACTCGCCCGTTCGTCCCCGCCCCATTGACATGCGGACTTGGTGGGTTCCGTTCACTGCCAAGAGGTCCGTTCGGCGTATGCGTGAGCCCGGAATTGCCGATCGATTGTGACACCCAGTTCTCGGACGGATCCTCCTCGTCGAGGTCCGTATCCTGGATGCCCACGTCCCGGATGTCCGCAGAAGTAAACTCGGGATCAAAGTTGTTCGTGCTCTCGTCCGACTCGACGACAGGCTTGAAGGGTGGGGTCACCTGTTTGCGTGCGAGAGCTTCCCAGTCAATCATCTTGAAGAAGGGATGTTCCTTGAGTTCTGCGGCATCACGAGAAGCACCGAGTCGATGGTTCGGATTCCGGTTAAGAAGCTGTATGACAAGAAGAAATAGACATGAGAATCAAGGAACATTATCGGTTTCGACGATCAGACAGAAGACCAGCGTTCAAGAAACGGAAAAGAGCGATGACGAGAGAGAGAGACTACTCACCCCTTTAACGAACTGTTTTCCGTCCTCCCCAATGACACCCTTCGGGAACCGGATCTTGCCAAAGCAGATGTTTTTGTACATCTGCTGCGTATCCTCGGCATAGAAGGGGCTCCAACCGCAGCACATCTCAAACAAGAGAACGCCAAGTGACCAGAAGTCCACAATCTTAGAGTATCCCTGTTCTGATAACAGGATTTCCGGCGCAAGGTATTCGGTAGTGCCACAGAACGTCGTAGTCAGCTCGTCTGCCCGAAGATCCGCCTTGGAGAGGCCAAAATCGCAAAGTGCCACATGTCCGGTAGCGTCCAGTAAGATATTTTCCGGCTTCAAGTCCCTGTTGGATCACGGGTTTGAGTTGCAACGCTAATGTGAGGGTTGCAAAAGGAGACGAACCGATATACGATGTCAAATTTGTGCAGATGCTCGAGGGCCAAAACCAGTTCCGCAATATAGAACCTCGCTCGCTCCTCGCTGAACCGCGTCTCGCGCTGTAGATGCCAGAAAAGCTCGCCTCCACTCTTGAAGTCCGTCACCAGGTACAAATCCGAGTCGGTCTGGAAGCTGAACTTGAGCCCAACCAAGAAAGGCGAGTCTAGTGAACGCTGCAGGATTTTGCGCTCTCCGATTGTATGCGCGACTTCCTTTTTCGCAACAATTTCCTTCTTCGACAGGACCTTCATGGCATATATGCGCTTTGTGTCTTTCTTCCGTACCTGGAAAACCTTTCCGAAAGTTCCTCGGCCGATAAGCTTAAGAAACTCAAAATCTCTGGGTGTGAGGGCGCGTTTGGTCTACGCATGGACAGACCCTGATTAATGACCAGGGTCATCACATACGTAATTACCGATAACGCACCTTGTACTGCTCAAATGTTATCTGCACTCGCATCTCCCCACTAACCACCTCGTGCTCAAAGGGCTTGAGTCTGAAAATGACGAGGATCAGATACGAGGTCGGATCGGGTATCGCCCACGGGGCAGTATCAAAAGGAGAAATGGTTTGGGGTAAAAGGACTTACTTGTACCATTGGTCCACCGTATGGTCATGCACCAGTATCGGCTTGACTTGCACAGTTCCCAGAAAACCCTGGTCCTCGACGGCTCGGTCGTAGACATTGAATGTAATGAGGGATTCCTCTGATGTGACATCGCTAGGCGTGGACGATTACAATCAGCTGAGAACTGCAGTGAGTCATACGGGTGCTTACAAGGAGACCTCGTGTTTCCAGACAGGGTTGTGAGCTGATAGACGACCAAAGAGCCCGTTGGAAATTCCCGCTATCGATTTTCCCGAGGAAAAGGACGATGCTGGGGAAGGGTGACCGCTGCTCCCATTCCGCTCCCGCCTAGTGGCATCGAAAGCAGCGACTTTGCTTCCGATGGCGCCCAGCGCATTGATAGCATTTGAAGAGGTGTTCCGGAAAAGGTTGGTTGCGGTGCCCTTGACCTCCTTGTCAGTCTCCGCAGTCGGATCTCGCGAAACGAATTCGTTCTTCTCGAATTGCACGACAGCGTATGGGCGAGATGAGGACGAGCGAACATTGAGGCCGCGGGCCTGGATCAATTTTACATGTATTTGACCTTTGGACGAGGTTACTTGAGGAGTGGCAGTGGCAGTCTGCGTGGAGGGCGATGGCGATGATGGCGCGGACTTGTTCGCAAGGGCTCTACGGGACGCGGCGGGTGGTTGTTGCATGTTGAAGTCGGGTGCATGAAGAGAGAGCTGTGTTGTTGGCTGAGCTGCACCAAGCGTAGGCGTGCCAATCGGACTCGTGATATCGGCGTTGGCCGAATGTAGACCAGAGTGGAAGTGTGGTGAGGCGTGTGTGCCCAGCAATGGATGGTATGTCGACGTCGGCGTTGTGGGCCATGGACCAGAACCTGAGTGAGTCGTCGACCCTCCCGGCGTACTCGAGCGATCGGACAGCGAGAGGTCGAAGGGGTTGCGTTCGTGGGCAGAGGCTTTTGGGGTGAGCTGGTCCATTGGTGAGCTGGGCCAGAGCTTTATCATTGCCTTGTGGAAGGCCAGATAAGAAAGCCTGTGGAAGGAGAACGAAAGGACAGTTTGCTGTGCATCCATGCAAGTCACGGGCACTGTGGAGCACGCTGACAGTGAGCGTGGGGCAGCAATGTGCCGGGACGCGCCCAAAATTTTCTGTCCGCTCTTTTATATACAGACCTGCGCGACTGTACGTCTTATAAGTCTTATCGAACCCTCTTTCGTCCCCTTTTCCTGCTCGACGGGCCCCTTTTCCTCGACGGGCCCGGTCGGACTTATGCAATCGGAGATGTACTCCAGTGCTTCCATTGATCTTCCATCTGTCGTCATCCACTACCGCGTTCTTTTGTTTCCACTCTCTCGCTGCCCTGACCGCTGCTATCGCCCAGCGCATCCACCTGCTCTTGTAGCTTTTCCCTGCTCCAACTTAGCATCTTCAAGCTGCTTCCCATGATCAGTCCAAGAAGTAGCGTCCGGCGTGTCGTTTTCCATGGTAGACGGTCTACATAGTCACGTCAGGCATACGAATCGCAAGAGAGCTAATTTACGCACATACTGCTGAAAAGACTCCCGCTGTCCCTATTGCTGCGCCAATCTCGCTCAACTGCCCCCACCCTACGCGCTCCAGTCCTTCTTCGATCCCGACCCAGCCCAACGCGACTAGTGTCAGTTTACTGGCCTCTGCTGCCGCCCCTTTGAGCCCTCCGTATAGCACCTTGTAGTTTTTCGTCTTGTTGTAAAAGTACCACCCTTGCACTGTCGTCGGCGCCCGGTGCACGTTCTCCGCCAGAAACCGAAGGGATGCCCGCTGCGACCCGCGCATCAGCCCAATGACCGAACCAACGACGATCGCGGCTCCAGGGACAAGGTAGAACCGCGGGGGTATATTGAGGTGGATGACTCTCTTCGCCGCGCTGTCTATGTCATCTTTCTCGTCATTCCGTCCGTGCACCACGCTGGTCTCCGTCATGGATTGGGAAGCTCGAATCGTCGTGTTCGGTCATTGACATCAACCCAACAAAATTCGGTCATGTGATCTCCGGTCCGCTCACACCGGTCCTTTCTCGCCACTGCCGATAACAACTTCAAGCTTAGGGAACGTCGAGGGGTCGTTCGCGACACACTTAGTCCGGCTAAGGTCACAGTTGCAGGATATCATCTCTTCTCTTGACTGAAGATACGCATCCGAGGCTTGCGGAACTTTAATCTCCGCGCGAGCTGCGCGAACTCGAAATAGCTCGAGATCTCGAACAGCACAAGAGGTGTCGTATGCGCGTCTCGAACTCTAAACTCCAACCGTTCTTCCTTTACAACGTTCTTTTGGGGTGATTTCTGCATGCCACCAATCTACTCCTCCAAGGATGGTGACACAAGAGATAAGGTGGAACGTCACTACTGTTGGAGTCTGCAATGGTGCAGGTATTGTCAAGTACGTTGACCTTCCGCTATCTATACTTGTGCAGTAATTCGACGATCGCGTGGATCCAGCACTGAAGTACTGACATCTGTCTGTCAAGCAAAACTTGTGCGCACATCCCTGCAATGAATTGCTCAGCGCATTGCAGAGACACACTCCTCGACACACGGACTGTCGTTAGCCTTCAGACGATCATTCCGACCGCCACCAAATAGAGAAAAGACAGGCACAGACCAGGTCCATGCTTAGGCAATAGATTCGTATCTCCCAATGTCCGGGGACTCACCCAACGGCAAATATTGCGCGCTTATCCGTGTTCCAGGCGGAAAAGCCGAAGGGTTCCCTAATTTATGGCTACCCTTGCCTCTACTTCCCAGACTGTCTGAGCTATCGTCTCTTAACCTCCGACCGCGACGAATCGCGCTCTATTTTCGCCGCCTTGTGTTCGTCTTGAAGTGGAGCTTGCTTCCCTGGTGCAGTGCGCGGACTCCATCGCCGTGGACTTGGGCCATTAGGGAGCTCGCCGTGCCGTGCATTGCAACTTTCCTGAACCTATTAGATCCAGACATCCAGCATTGGTATTCACAATAGATACATCGACAGCTTCCTGCCTGACTCTGCCATGGGATAAGGTACAACACAACCTTCAGAAGCACGCCTGTAGATCTGTCATTCGTCCGTTCCTTTGTCTCTTGTGCCTATCAAGTTCAAGTCACCGGAATGGTCAGCCTATTGCAAGAAGGAACTGGAAGGCAAGAAGAGATGGATGATCACAATGCAAGGTTGGAGGGTTCGATGCGGCGAGAAGGAGGTGCTACTGAGCAGATGACATCGCAACTCGCGTGGTCCAATTTGATTCCGCTTGGAAGGTGTCTATTCCATTCGCAAACGGGGCGATATGTATACGCCTCACGCGAAGTACTCAGTACGAGTAGGTTGCTGCAAACACACATGGTGTACCTAAAACGCAGCTGTCGTACGCGAGATCGCCCACGGGCTTCCCGCTGCATAGAAGTCCATCGGGTACGTGCCCGGCTCACGTCCCTTCTGTCCGTCCTCATCCTGCCGCATCCAGCTGGCGGTCCGACCGACTGCCACGGCCGTCTCGTACGGGCTCAGCAGCGGCCGATCAAAGGCGTATCCCCAGTCAATAGAGAGGCGCGGGCAGGAGGTCTGGACGAAGGTGGATATGTGCGGATTGAAGAGCGCGAGTTTGGCGGGGGAGAGCTCGGAGAGGAGGATTTGGACGTAGGGGATGGGGGTGGAGGAGGCCTGTAGTTGGTTAGTTATCGCCTGAGGAATGTGTGGTGAGGATGGTATGGACAAAAAACTAAAAATGCGCTTTACCTGTAGCTGTCTGAAGTTCCCCTGGCGGCCTAAAGTGCCGAGGATGACGCCCCAGAGTGGCGTGGAATCCACCCCTTGTCCAGTATCGGGTGCAGAAATGCGGCCAAATGCAGCGATGCTCCTGCGTGCAGTTTGGACCGCGTCGTCCCGCATTGTTTGCATCTCTCGATGATCGTATCGCTCCCGCGTAAGCTTCTTCGAATATGGATCGTACCGGAAAGCGGGTACGGACGGGTTGGCGATCATTGTCGACTCCAGATGGAAGCGTCCGTCACCGAGGTATCTGTAGAGTGAAATGGTTCGCATCAGGATCAGGAGACCTACTGGAGATGTGGAGATAAAGTCCTACATAAGGGCATCGACGTCATTGAGCTGGGGGGCGGTGCATCCCAGGATCTCGCCGGGAGACAGGGGTTTAGATCTTGGGATCGTAACCTCGTATCTTCCAGACCATAACTTCCGTTGCTCAGCTTGGGAATCAATATCGGTGGGTTGTGAAGCCGACGCCTCGAGGAAGTCAGAATTTGATCGAGAAGGGTCGACGACAAACGATTCGCCGGTAAGATCCTCCTTCAGCCGTTGCAAAGCAGCTACGAACTGTATTGTCGACACCAGCGCCAGGCGCGTAGGCTCGTGAGATGTCGATGGACCTGGTTCGCCATTCTGCGACGAACTCAACGGACCCTCTATTCGTAAATGCGATGTAGACCCAATCTTGGTGCCGGCCGGTATCAGGCGGTCAGATTCTTCTGAGCTCAACAGGTTTTCATGGAATTGGTGCCGGTCGCTCGGGAAATTGAGGCGGACGGTTTGAGCAAGATGTTCGGAGTCGATGGCGATCTCGACAAAGACATAGAGGGTCTTGATGGACGTCTGGTCCATTGGCACTGTGATCCTTTTTTCAGCACCGGTTGTTCGTTGTCGGATGGCGGGAAGACGTACCTAGACAGCTGTGTCCGTAATGGACGAGCATGTCGCATCCCAAGGCAACAGCGGTGTAATCATCGACACAGCATGCACCATACGTGACATCGCCCATAATCACCGTCAAAGCATTGGTAAATCTACGTTGCCATGCATTTTTACATGAGATGTTGGGACCAACTTCAACGCAACGATGGCGTACCTCTCAATTATATCGGCGATCGTGCATGCAAACATCTGCAGCCCCTCGGGCATCTGCAAGGCGACCATGGTCGCATTATTCTTGCGCACATGATGTATTGTTTTGTGGATCTCAAATGAATAGTTCGAGGGTAGCTGTCGTATAGCGGCATTGAGCTGTTCGTCCTGGAGAATGTCCGGGGGTATCTGATGGCTGATCGTGCCAGAGAATCCGGGCTTGGATGGGGTCGCGCTCTTACTGCCAACGAATCGTTTGCGTAGTTTCGAGACTGTGCTAGGCTTTGAGGCCTTCCCTGGATCAGCCATGGCAGTAGAGCGAGAGTTTTTTATAGACCATGTTTGTTCCGGGCCGAGGTGCAGCTTTGCCATGTGCCTGGAGAACTGTTTCGCGTCGCGTCACTTTCTGTGCTGCCAGTGCTGTTCTCCACAGATTCGGCTTTCCCTATATGCTCTGACGCTGTTCTCCTCATACCCCTTCGACTGATTTTTTATCGTGGAACACAACTCGATATCTGGCCTTGGATAGGCAGCGCCCAACATGACGCAGAGCGGCAGTAGAACGATTCACGCAGGACGATGCGCCATGCGTGACTCCTGTGGCAAGAAGGGCTTCTTCGGAAAGGACCTGCCTTGTCCGTACGATGGACCGCCTATGGAGGTGTGCTGATATTCGCTGACATCTGTACACACTCTCATACTTCCCACAGCCAGACGACGAGGCTCGTCTAATGCTGGTCGATATCTGTGGACCTGAATTTGCGGAAGGGCCGACGTGCTGCACTAAGGACCAGGTTGAAGCTTTGCGCGACAACTTCAACCAGGTCGAAGGCCTTATCTCCGCATGCCCAGCTTGCAGGAACAACTTTCGCTCTTTCTTCTGCACTTTCACCTGCTCCCCCGAGCAAGCCTCATTCGTCAACGTAACCTCCACGCAGACCACCCGGACCGGACAAATAGCCGTCAAGTCCGTGGACTTCCATGTTTCTGAGAAGTACGGGGAGGGTTTCTACAATAGTTGCAAGGATGTCCAAGTCGGGACAACCAATGGGTATGCTATGGAGTTGATTGGTGGCGGCGCAAAGGACTATCATGGGTTCTTCAAGTATATGGGAGACGAGAAACCGATTGGAAGTCCTTTTCAGATCAACTTCCCGTCAACAACACCCACTGGCCTCACCCCCCTAAATATCACTCCTCGAGGCTGCGCCGACAACGACCTCAGAAGTCGCTGCACATGCATAGACTGTCCATCCATCTGCCCGACTTTGCCAGCTGTCCCTCCACCGAATGCAGCGCCAACCTGCCAAGTTGGTGCTCTTTCCTGCCTCTCGTTCTTCCTCATCCTCGCATATGCGTTAGCCGTGCTAGGCTTCCTCGTCGGTTACCTCGTTTCATCAACTATCAAGAAACGGAGGGAGAGGACGTATGAACGCGTGGCGCTGTCCGAAGACACGTCTTCTCCCAGGATACATACTCGTGGCCTAGTCGGTCAAGGTTCCCTCGCACAGTACCTCGACGAGGATTCGTTGGGTACGCAATCAGAGTCGCGACACCTCGGCCGTGGTGCCTCGCTACTAGACCCCATAGACACTGCACAGCCTCGTCAATACCCCCTCAACACCTTCCTTCGCCATGCCTTTTACAAACTGGGCCTATTTGCCGCGTCCAATCCTTTCCTCATGTTCAGCGTCGTCTTCACCGTGATGGCGATTCTCAACATTGGGTGGAAGAAGTTTGAGATCGAGACGGATCCTGTTCGGTTGTGGGTGGCACCGTCATCGGAAAGCAAGCAACGTAAAGAGTTCTTTGATGCAAATTTCGGTCCTTTCTACCGCACGGAGCAGATATTCGTCACTGCCGCTCCTGCGGCCGCAGACCAAACAACCAGTCTTTCCCTCGGGGCAGATGGTGAATCCGTGCTCTCCTGGGACCGCCTGAAGTATTGGTTCAAGGTCGAAGAAGACATTCGTGCTCTGCGTTCGCCGCGCGGGTACGATCTTTCTGATGTCTGCTTCAAGCCAGCCGGACCACAAGGCGCATGTGTGGTTCAGTCCGTCACTGCTTGGTTTGGTAATGACCTGGACAACTACGACGAAGATACGTGGGCCGAGCATCTAGATGAATGTGCGCGGTCTCCTGTGGAGTGTCTTCCCGATTTCCAGCAACCACTTGGTCCCCACTACGTGCTCGGAGGTGTTCCGGAGACGGAAGATGGAAGGAAACTTTTCGTGAACGCTGAAGCGTTGGTCATCACCTATGTGGTGTCTGATTCCTTGGACAGCGCACTACAGGCGAGGGCGATGGAGTGGGAGCAGACGCTTCGCACGTATCTTGTCGATCTCAGCTCAAGAGCGCCAAATGAAGCAGGGTTGCACGTCGCATTCTCCACGGGCGTTTCGTTGGAGGAGGAAATCAACAAGAGTACCAACACCGACGTCAAGATCGTCGTTCTCTCCTACCTCGCCATGTTCTTTTATGTGTCGCTGACACTAGGCGCCGGTTCCGCTGTGCGCGAAGAGGAGGGTGTGTTCTCCTCGCTGGCGCAATGGGCACGCAATTTCCCTGGGTTATTCAAGCGCTCCAGCGTAGCTGTCTCGGAGCTCTCTGTCGACACCCGGACGGTTCCCCGCTTCTTCCCTCGTCTCCCTCGAAATCTCTTTATAGGATCCAAGTTCATGCTCGGTCTTTTCGGCATTGCTCTCGTTATCCTCTCTGTCTCGTCGTCCGTCGGGTTCTTCTCCTGGATCGGAGTCAAAGTAACACTGATCATTGCCGAAGTCATCCCGTTCCTCGTCCTCGCAGTAGGCGTGGACAACGTCTTCATTCTTGTCCACGAACTGGACAGGCAGAACTTCCTGCACGGGCCCAATGCCGCAGTCCCTGTCTCCAACGGCGGTTTCACTACCCCGATGTCCCCAACGCATTCTCATCGTTCGCCTTATGACTCATCTCTTACCGACGATCTGGACGCCGCGTCCATGCCGCAGTATCTATCGGCTGAGGAGCGTGTGGCGCGGACGCTGGCGAAAATGGGGCCGTCCATCCTTCTAAGCACTATCACAGAGACCGTGGCATTCTCGCTCGGCGCATTGGTGCCCATGCCGGCCGTCCGGAACTTTGCCCTCTACGCGGCTGGAAGTGTGCTTTTGAACGCCATCCTCCAAGTGACGGTGTTCGTCAGCGCTCTCTGTTTAGATTTGAAACGTCTCGAAGCAGGCCGTGTCGACTGCTTCCCCTGCATCAGACTTCAGTCGAGGATTGCGTTGCTAGAGGGCTCAGCGAGTGGCAGCGGCCTGGGGAGAATTGGACGCTTCATCCGACGCCATTACGCGCCGTTCTTGCTCAAGCCAGTCGTGAAGGGCATCGTTATGATCATTTTTACAGGTGCCTTCATCGCCTCTGTTATTTCGATGCAGCACATTGAGCTTGGACTTGGTAAGTCCGGAAAGCCGCTAGGCTGGAGCTATGCTAAAGGTCCTGTGTTCCAGATCAACGTCTCGCATTGCCTTCCGAGTCTTATCTGGTTGACTACTTCGACAACCTCGATGCATACCTCGATGTTGGTCCTCCAGTCTACTTCGTCTCCAGAAGCATCGACGTGACCCAGCGCCCCGGCCAACAAGCCCTGTGTGGTCGGTTTACGACCTGCCAGGACTTCTCTGTCGCCAACGTGCTGGAGGCAGAACGCAAGCGTCCCAAAGCCTCCTTCATCTCGGAACCAAGCGCATCCTGGATTGACGATTTCTTCCTCTGGCTCGACCCTAACAAGGAGGAGTGCTGCCGCGTACGTAAATCAGACCCGTCCATCTTCTGCACCGACCGCGACTCCCCGCGCCTCTGCCGACCATGCTACAAGGACAAGACTCCCGCATGGAACATCACGATGGAGGGCTTGCCCGAGGACGAAGAGTTCATGCGTTACGTCAAGCAGTGGCTCGTCTCGCCCACGACGGAGGAGTGTCCTCTCGCAGGCAAAGCCTCCTTTGGAACTGCCCTTTCGATCAGCCAAGACGGCACCGACGTCGTGGCATCGCACTTCCGCACCTTCCATGCACCGCTCAAGTCGCAAGCGGACTTCGTAAACGCCTTCGCATCGGCGCACCGCGTGGCGGATGACATATCCCAGCGTACGGGTGCGGACGTGTTCCCGTACTCGATGTTCTACGTCTTCTTCGACCAGTACGCGCACATCGTCGCAATTACGCAGGAGGTGCTCGGGCTGGGGCTGGCGTCCGTGCTTGTTGTGACGGCGTTGCTTCTGGGAAGCTGGCGGACGGGCTCGATCGTGACCGGCGTCGTGGGACTGACGGTGATCACGGTCATGGGCGTGATGCCGCTGTGGGGAATCAGCTTGAATGCGATCAGCTTGGTGAATCTCGTCATCTCGCTCGGCATTGCAGTCGAGTTCTGTGCGCATATTGCAAGGGCTTTCATGAGTGCGGGGACTGGGCTGCCAGTTGAACATCCTGCGGGACAGAAAGAGCGGGACGAGAGGATGTGGACTGCCTTAGTCGATGTTGGACCATCGGTATGTTGCTTGAATTTGAGTTGGGCGGCTTGCTGAGTGTTGAAATAGGTGCTATCGGGCATCACCTTCACGAAGCTGATTGGAATGTCTGTGCTCGCGTTAACGCGGTCTAAATTGCTCGAGGTACGTTCATATGCCCTTTCACTCAGCCGCTCCTGTTCAATCGCCTTTTAGATCTACTACTTCCGGATGTGGGTTACCCTCATCATCTCGGGTGCTCTTCATGGGCTCGTGTTGCTCCCCGTTGTCCTCAGTATTGCAGGAGGTTCAGGATTCCCTCAACAGGAGGCGGACGAGGAATGGATGTCTCGTGCTATTAGAAATGACTACGAATATGCGTACGTCCTCTCGAGCACACTCGCTCCGCTCGATCTGAACTCAATCGTCTGCAGACCTTTCCTTGCTGATGATGAATCGGTGGCAAGCGACTAGTCTACAGCATTTTAATACCATGTTGCGCTATATATATGTCCTTTCGCTGTGAACCTTGCGCCACCAATCTGATTATACACAGCACGGCGAAGATTTGAGTGTACACTGTCCCAAGCGGTATAGTTAGTAGCTAAAGCGAGCAGTTGGCCACACAAGCGACAAAAAGACTTCACAGCGCCTTTGGTGACCTGGACCTGCTGTCCCTAATGTCATCACGACTATTGCTCCTCCTTCCCCGACTGACAGACCTCGTCCTGCTCCTGCTCCTGCTGCGACTATATCCCGAGTACGAAGAATACGACAATGACCTAGTCCTAGACCTGGTCCGCGACCTCGAGAATGATCTCGTACGAGAACGCGAGCGGCTGGACCGCACAGAATAGCTCCTCGACCTTGACCGCCGCATACGTCCATACCCTCCTCGCGAGTAGCTGGGCGAGCGCCTCCTCGGGCCCAGCCTATTCCCACCGCGCCGTGGCGGGGAACGCGAACGCGAACGGCTGGGCGTGCGGCCGCGGTGGTACGGGCCGCGTCCAGGGGGTCCACGTCGGCCGTAGCCACCACGGCCTCGGAACGAGTCTCGCGGCGGAGGGTAGTCGCCGCGTCTGCGGTAGAGGGGCGAGCGGGACCGAGAGCGGGACCGAGAGTAAGACCGGACGCGGGGGCGGTCAAGGTCGCGGCCGTTGCGCAGTCGTGGGGGCGGTGGTAGGCGGACGCGGGGAGAGGGCGAACGGGAGCGGACAGGGAGGTTAGACAGCTCGACTTTGAGGATGGCGCCGTCGAGCTGTCCGCCGTCCATGTGGGACGCGGCTTTGTGCGCCGAGGGTGGGTCAGCGTATTCTAGCGCTGCTTTGCCGCGATTTTGGCCAGCTGTAGGACGAAAGTCAGTCAGAAATCGGTAAGAAAGAATAGTGAACAGATGATACTGACATTTTCCGAAGACAGGTAGGTCGACTTTGACGATTGGGCCGTAGAAGCCGAAGATGGTCTGGAGGTGGGATTCGGCGACGTTGCGGGTGAGGTTGGTGACGATGACGACCTTTGCGTCTTGCTTTTCGACGGGGCTCCGGTCGATATCCATGTCAGCGTCGCCCAACGGGCGAGGTGATGTCGAACGGCCTCTTGTCGACATTTTTTCAGTTGGTGGTCGCAAGCAACGAATAGGTTGTGACAAAATATGGGGGTTGTCACATGTCACAAACAGCGAGCAGAGTTTGAAATATCGGTTGACCAACGTTGCAGCTTCAATACTCGTTCGACCTCAGAATTAACGGTAACTCAACGGGCTGAGGAGGCTATCGCAAAGTGCAGCGCTGAACGTGGGGCAAAGTTCCTTACGATCAAGGCGTGATACATGGATCATGAAGAGCTCCCACCAGGCTTCAGCCTGCTACGCCTCGGGCAAGGTTTGCACTCGGCGGGTTCACATGTTATGAAGAATAAAAACGTTCAACGGCTCTCTGGCCGTCAATTTGCCACTGCAGAATATACGTTCAAGTTCCGCCGTTGAAGCGCTTTATGAAGCAGAATTCTCGCAAAAACTCAGTCTTCGGGGTGTACGCCCTGAGTGAAATCTATGCTTGGATTACGACGCTGGAATATATGAGGCAGTCTATTCCTCCTGTTGAACGTAGCGATGACGGATGTCTTTCCATTGTTTCTGAAATGCGGGGTCAGCAGCTGAAGAGATTCAAGAGCGGCGCGACGCACTCCTTGGTTCCACCGGTCGTAGAACTTCGACACCGCCACGTCAAACCCGATACCGAAAAAGAATGCGGTGGTGAAGACAGTCGTGACGAACACGCCTGCGGCAGAGGTTGGTCAAGGACATGTGGAAGAATTTGCGACATACTGTTCCGCTTGAAGAACGTGTTGTACACCGTGTTGGCGAGCTAGACGATGCTTGAGATCAAACGCGTACATGTCTTGAGAGCCCTACTCACTTTTGCCATGATTTAGTGGACTGGGAGGTGGAGGAGGTGGAGGATGGACGTTGTTCCCGATGACTTCCGGATGGAGTGATCGGAGTTTGAAGCCGCTTTTCTGTCCAAGTCCAGCAACATGTTGGTCGCCAGAGCATGGCGCCCATTGCGCGCCGCCACGACGATGAGCAGCCATCTAGGCGCCATCCGTGCTTCCAGCACAAATCCCAATGCCCCGCTCATCGACCTCATGACGAATCTCGCTAAGCCGCCTACAGCCGGGGCTGCGGGCTACCCTCCACCGAACCCATTCAACGCCAAGGATTCGAAGCATTATGCATTGAAGAAGCCACGCTACAGCTTGTACTGCCAGTCGACGCGTAACAACACCATCACCACGCTCATGTCGGACAAGCAGGCCCCGCTCGCGTCCTTCAGCGGTGGTTCGTGCGGATTCAAGAAGGTCAACCGCTCAGGCTACGAGGCCGGGTACCAATGTGCAGTGCGGATGTTCCGGCGAATTCAGGAGCTCGCGGAGAAGAACACTTTCGAGATTGACTTGTATTTCAAGGGCTTTGGGCAGGGGCGGGATGCGATGCATAGGGCGCTGCTGACGACAGAAGGGGAGAGAATTCGGCCACTCGTGGCTACGATTACGGACCGGACGCCTATTAAGATTGGAGGAACGCGCGCCAAGAAAATGCGCCGTTTGTGAAGGCATGTATTGTGTCTGCTCTTTCGTTATGTGCGGGCTTACAAAACGCGTTAGGCTTCGAACAGGACTGGATGCTTTCCAAATCCTACCTGGCTACCCTAGGCAGACTCTTCCAGAAGTTATTGCCACGATTCTCCGACGCCTCGCTGGCGCCCCTGGAACGACACTGGCATGCTGGACCGACACGCTCAGCAAACGCCGTCACTACCATCTACATCATCTACCTGTAAAAGTACTGCACGTCCTTCTGGAAATCTAATCATCGCTTTCCAACTCAAAGTGCGGGTCGCGTGCAAACTTCTGATACTCAGGTCGATTCAGCGAGTTGAGCGCAACACGCTTGTCGGTATTGATGTCGTCTATCAACGCCTCTGTAGCAAGGCTTAGCCGGCAGACGGAAGCATGTGCGCTGGACGCACCTCGAGAAATGTAGTCCAGTTCTGGGCGTATGTACCCAAGAACCACCGCTCGCATCTCCAGGCCATAAAAATCTGACTGGAACTCGTGCATAATGTGAATTTCCTGACAGGGGATCGTTATTCAGAACTGAAATTCCCGACGCAAGGCAACGTACCGCCGTCAATCGCTCATTCTTGTAAAATGGATTCCATCCTAAGCTCATAACCATGGGGAACACCTTGGTATCCTCCGACCGCAATCGGCTCTCCCCGTCCTTTGGTGGTATAACTTGAGCATAACCATAGTATACACCTGTCTTCGCAACAGTGCTTATGGGTGTGATCGACTCGTCCGGGAGATTCGCTAGTGTGACTATTGTAAGTGATAGATGAGACTGTTTGGCTAGTAAGGATGAGCAGACCAGTAGGACAGCCCAAGTCCTTTCCTCCCCGCCCGAACCCGCGCTGCACCGGGCCCCGTAGTCGGATGGGAAATGGGGGCTCAGGACTAGCCGGTCCTACAATCTCCGGCCGGGTCTGCCTGGTTTGGGTCTGCAGCGGTGCTTCCGGTGGGTGGTCGCTCTGTGCGGCGACTTGGGCAGCGGTCTGTTCCATAGTCTAATCCTAGAGACAGATTAAGGCGATAAGGGCGACATGGGGAGAGGAATTGATAATCTCGGGGTTTGACGAAGCCGAAGTCGATCAGTGGCACTGTCTGATCATGTACCAACCACCAACACCAGCGGAATCCTCCTCCCCTGCCCAACTCTACAACCCCTACTCTCCCCACACACACTATCCTTCAGCCCAGTATCCCGTCGCAGCACCCGCGCCCCCCGCCATCCTCCCGCAGCTCCCTTATCTCCCGCCGTACACCAATGTCCAGACACCAAAACCGACGTCGGTGCAGGAACTCGCGCCTCCGCCCCCAGATCTCACTAGCATCACACCGGAGGTAGCGAGCCGCGCATTGCAGCGGCTCATTGCCGCGGAATTGCGCGACGCGGGGTTCGACTCGGCGCAAGTAGACGCAGTGAAGCGGATCGAGGTCGAAGTTGCCGCTTGTATGGGTATCCCTCGTCCAGTTCAAGGGACCCTAGGTGCTGAAGTGTCTCCTTCTCCAGTCGTTGAACAGCTCTTCCACCGTGCACACGAGTATGCGAATCTCTCGAACCGCGCGGGGCCCATCGCGACCGACCTCATTCTGGCTTGCGACGAGTTCAACATGCCGCCCAAAGCACTGCGCAGCGTACCAGTCAAGTCGCGGAAAAGGAAACGGAGTCCGTCGTCTTATGATCATCTTTAAGCGCCCGAAATTCATCGTTTTTTTCTTTTTGCTGCTGCAGAAGCCATAGCCGGAGTGCGTGCACCGACCTTGCTCGCTGCGCCTCCCTGCCCGCCCTCGCCCAAGCTGTTGCCATCGGACGATGAGGGCACGCCGATCACGATTCCACCGACGCTGCGGATGCTCCCTCACCACATCCCCACTCTCCCTCCCAAACACACGTACCTACGTACACCTGTATGCGGACACTCTTTCTCACAATACTTACATGCAGACTCACGTTCTTTCTACAGGCCTCACCGCCGAAGAAGGCCGCGCTCCCCTCCCTCGAAAAGAAGCTCAAAACAGCAAGCCTAGTGCAGGAGTCGCTCAAAAACCTCCTCTTGGCAACGGAGGACAGCACAAATCAGGAAGACGGCGAGCTGCTGGGGCACATTGTCAACTGGGAGATGGGCATGCATCCGCGGAAACGGTGGAAATCGTCTAAGAAGTAATCCGGGAGTGTATGATCTTGGGAGTGCATGTTGTGGGCACATTCTGTGGACGGCGTCGTATGAGTGTATATTATCGGATCCAGGGGACAGTTGTAATGCAGTCGTGTGTCTCTATTGGAAAATTCCATTAGCATGCGAGCGCATACAGCCCACCGACGCCGAGATTAACGACCTAATCGCAGTCGCGACCACATCCGAGAAAGGCAGCTCGCACAAGCCCTACCCTACATCTCACTCTCCCGCCTTGTTCCCTCCGCGTGGAGTCATCGACCTGTTGCTCACGATCTCGCAGGATCTGCTACGACATGATCACCCATGCCTCGGTGCTTCAAGTTCACGCTCGGCTCCAAATTCAGGAGGGTGACAACACTTTCCTCGGTCGTCCGCGCTGCCGTGGTTTTGGCTTCCCGTCCAGAGCCGCATGTATTTCAGCGTTTGCGATATGTGAAGACGAGGTTATCGAGTTGGTCCCAGGCTCGTTGGACCCTAATTCGGGAAACGCGTCCGCCGTTGAAGGAGCTTCCGTTGCAACCTCGGAATCGGGCTGTGTGATGACTTGCTTGGGGCGCCCTCTTGGGCGCGGTTTCGGTCTCGGTGCAGGTGGTGTAGTTTCCTCCGCGTTCGTAGCCGATGTCCCTTCTGTAGCTTCAGATGCTTCCCCGGGGAGGGAAGGGCTAGCGGACGTAGCAGAAGCAGTCGTAGTACTCCTGCTAGCGGTCTTTCTCGGACGCCCAACCTGCTTGGCACCTTTGCGAAGCGAGGTCTTGTGGGGTGTCTCCGGAGCTTGTATGCTTGAGTGAGTAAATCCTGTGACTTCAGTCCACTCTTTCCTCCTCTTCCTCGTAGGCACTTCTTCGGCAGTGTCATCAACCATCCTCTTCTTCGGGTTCGTAGTTGATTTGGCGCCATCACTGTCGAGTATCGGAGCATGTACACTAGCAGCATCGGAAGTGGACTCTGTAGCAGACGTGCTTGGAGGAAGATGGGAGGGCGGTTCGATGGCCTTTTCTTTGCCTTTGCCCTTTCCAATTGGTCGCGGCTTCGGACGAATCGTCGGAACTGGCGTCGTCTCTGATTCGTCGGTCGCAGTGCTGGGGACGGCAAGTTCCTTGCGAGGGCGGCCCCTGGGCCGTGAGATGGCAGCAGGCGGAGCAGCACCTTGTTGACTAGTCGAGGCAATACTAGACGGACCGGCGACTGCAGCCTCCCGCAATCGCTTCAGTTTCTCCCAGCGCGCTCGACACTAAAAAAACATCCTTTAATGCGGTGGTTAGGTGTTGAGGAAAGGACGTACCTGGTGACCTGTCGCCTTGTTACCGAGCTTTGCGCTAATGGCTGTCCAACGATTCCCCATAGCGTTGACAGCATCCATCAGAGCTTGGTCGTCTGCTTCGGACCATACGATGTTCGCACTTGACAAGCTGAGATGCTCAGTCCAGCGTTCCCGGCACTGCTCGTTTGTCCGGCCAGGGATACACGCCGCGACTTCGACCCAAGAGTTCCCATAGGCTGCTACGGCAGCTTTCAGGCGCTCAAACTCTTCGTCGGACCAGGGTCCGCGTTTACGCGAAGGATCGATGGCTCGGGCGTATCGTCCCTGGCATTGACCAGCGGTTGCATCTTCAGAGACATAGCGAGCAACTAGCATGGATTGGTAAATACAGAGGGTTGGTGGGCATGTTAGAACGTACGTACCAAGACTCCAGTTATCAATGCCGTAGAGATTCACAGCCTCGGCTAGTCTCTCATCAGCGTCAGGATGCCAAACATGCCGTTCGCGAGGAACGCCGCGGCGCATACAGTCGAGGGGGATGCGTCTCGTCTGTGTATAGTGGTCATCTGCTGCAGGTGATACATGCGGTGTGTTGAGCCTACCCCGAGGTCTTTTGCGACTTGTACCCAGTCAACTTTGCCGTTGTTGACTTCCAGCTGTGTGGAAACTAAACCTTTCAACTTCTCCAGTTCGTTCGAGGACCATTCCCCGTGGTTTATTCTTGGGTGCCTATCACCTAACCAACGGATGCGGCACTGATCCGCAGTCCGCTTCACAGTGCAGACATTCGATACCTGTGGTAGAGGCTCAGTCTGAGCAGAGCCAAGTGTAAACGACCACAGTACCCGTTCAGCGACAGTGGTCCAATTTATCCCCTCAGTATTGTTCTCAATGTCAAATGTGGCCGCAGCATCCTGTCCACTGGGTAACGTTCAACATGGGAGAAGCGAAAGTGGTTTCACTGACCTCTTCTGGGCTTCATACGCCTGAAGTCGTATATTTTCACCCCTAACTGCCTCTGCAAGAGCCTCCAATTCCTTGGCCTTCACTACCGTCTGAGGCTATCAGATAATGGATTCACTGAGGGTTACATGGACGCACTGGGGTGATCAACCGTGTAGCTCAAATAGCGTGCTCTGCGAGATGCATGTTCAAAGAAAGGGGATTCCTTGGGGAATCGAAGAATTGAGATGGAGTCCACTACTGAGGGATACGAGCGGCATACAGGATTCCAGAACTCTGAGGTGGGGCACAGTCCCGTCGCTTTTGTGGCGCCAGGAATCTGGACTTCTGCATCGGGTTCGTCGTCGACATCCTCGGAGGTCACAGCGTCCTGTAGACTCGCAGCGCGTAAGATCGCGACGCGCATAAATCTGCGAGCGACGTACCATCAGCTTCTCCACCTCTTGTAGTTCGGCCGTCAATTGTTCGGCATACTTGGTGAGCGCATACTGATGGGCCGTATTGGCATGGAGAGCTTTCTCGGTCATCCCCTTGAGTTGTGCAAATACATCGGTCTTCGCCTCCACTCCATCATCTAAGGTGGCGTCGACGTCCATCGAGGCTGCCTAGAAGGAGGTTTCCTCGCCACTGCCAAATTGGAAATGAGTGATCGAGCAAGGTTCCGTGGTCACGTGCTTGAAAACTCACTTGGAGCGCGCCCACGACAGCACCGAGGCAGACACCATGGCGAACGCTGCCGCGAAACGCATCGGTGCGACATCTATGAATTCTTCAGCCAGCGATCTACTGAACCGGGCCAACAGCGAATCAAAATGAAGCGGCAGTCAGGACTCTGAGGCTCGGCATGCTCGTGCCGACCGTCATCTCGCTCATTCTGCGTTTTTTGTTCAGAAGAGAGTCTCTGCCTCCGTCGAAGGGGTCCCTGGCCATTTACATTGTCACATTCTTTCCGGCGTTCTTCTTGTCAAACTACCTGATCAAAATAGGCACTACGAGGCGGGATCCCACTACCGGCATGCTAATATCCTACGGAGAAGACCTTTATCAGCCTGGTGTAACGGAATGGTGCTTTGATATCCTATATGTGACATGTGAGGCTCCTGGTACTATTGAAGAGCGCCGATGTTGAGCTATCTGCTTTGTAGGGGCATGCCAAATTGGAAGTGGCCTCTTTGGTGACTGGTTTTGGTGGTTGTACATGGTGGTACGCCTGAAATGCTCGAGTACGCTGAGCAGTCATTGATGCACAAAACCTCCATAGATCCCACTCTACGCAGTTTTCAAACTTTGGGTTTCTGTCATCTCACCAATGTTCCTGGGACGTTCAACTAAACAAGCGCCAGACGACATCAACAAGCCCGAGACTACCAGCAAGCGCCAGGAGAAGCTCCGGAAGCGCAATGAGCGGGGTGACCCGCGCGTTCGGGCGCAACCTGCGAGAAAATAGTGCGGGAAACTGTCTCGCGTTCCTGGATATCCTGGTACTACGTACTGAGGACTTCACTTGTACAACACATATCATCCATATCATCATCATAGCAGCGAAATCGAATACGGATCGCCATGTCAATTTTGCTCCGGTCGGAGTCCAGCCGTTTCGATATCATCGAATCATCCACCACCAAGATAACTGGCATGGGCCGCAGCCATTGCTCGCCAGTGGCGAAAAATGCGATCTGTGCTCTGCTCGACAAGAAGAGAGAACATTGACCAATCAAAGCCTACGTCCTGCAAGCTCTCGTGGTCAACGCAACGTTCTCATGTGTTTGCCGGGGCAACACGGCAAAGATTGGATGTCGAATACTTTGGGGGCATGGAATTACCAAGCCACACTGTCGTTACAAAGTCGTTGAGTTAAAAAGGAGCAGGTAAACGAGGTCAAGCCAGAGTAGCGAATCCGACAGCTTGCTGCGCCACATCAAAGGCTAGAGTTAAGAGAATCATCAGTATTAGCTGAACCTTTCGGGCAGGTAAAAGCTTGGCTAGCGCACCAGTGTAAATGCCCTGCAAGAAAGTAGCGCCGACCAGCCAGGCTGATTAAGAGGACGCCTTCAGTTCTGCAGGCTTATTGGGTACAACATGTCCTCACCATCATAGAGGTCCGCATCGTCCTTTGCAGCGACTCCTCCGACGCAATCCTCAGACCCCTGGGATACCCGGCCGAGATTGAAATGCTTGGGGTCGAACCGGAATTCTTTGCCGCCAAACGTTAGGCTGATATCGAGGGAGGCGTTACAGGGGACTTGAGCAAGGAGAGGGTTAATAATGACCGTAACAGGGTGAATACCAGACGCACAGGTGTAAAACCCTTCACCGGCTGTATCATATGCATCTTTGCTTCCAGGTATGGCGTCGTAAAAATTCGCGACACTGCTTGTATTTCCAAGAACCAAGGTCGATCCAGTATCGATAATGGCAGATGACGGGGCAAAAATCGGTTCTGCATTCACATTGACCCCTTCGAGGCCGACGTGCCAGAACCCCTGAAAGCAGAAACGTGAGATCAGAACCTAGGCTGATAGATACGAGTTGGAAGAAAAACCTTTTGCGTTACCGGAGTCCATGTGAGTTGTCCGGTAAAGAGATTAGAAACTACGCCACCCAAGTATACGCTTGCGGGATCAGCGAGCTTGAAGCCGAACTGCGGGGCGGTCGTCTCGCCTTGAGCAACAAGGGTCTCAAAAAGCGGGTCCGATCCAAACTGGGAAATTTCCTTGAAGGCCATTCCGACAAGGCCATCGGGAGGGAACTGGTTGACAGAAAGGTTGTCTGAATAGGTCAGCGCCGCACCAACAGCTTGGCCATTGGCCTGTGCTCGTCCGGTAAGGAACCGATTTCTGTTTCGTGTTTGGCACTTACTGTCAGGCCAGCTACTGATACAGTGTCGTTATATATGTCGCCCTCGACGGTAGACCCGTCACCAAACGAGATCTGGAACTTTCGATGAAGAGGTGTTGCAGACAAGCTCGCGGTTGGGTCATATCTTTTGTGGCCATTGCAGCCATTGCTGTTGCAGTCTTGGCTGGGGAGGAAAAAGTCGCTGCTGCCTACGTCGTTTGAGAGTCAATTATCAGCGGCGAGGGATATAGAAAATCGTTGATCGAAGCCATACCGGTATCAAACACAACTGGGAAAGCAGGTGGGTTAGTAAGTCCCCAGGAGGTTTGAAGTCGTCAGCGACAAACCGGTGAAAGTCTCTTCAGGCATACCCACCGCGACCTCGCCATACCACAAAGCGCCGTTATCATTAGTTAGTGGAAGGGATCCCTCAGCACGCTTGACGAATCGTCTCTTGTTGTCGCCGTCGGGAAGGACAGAGCCTGTGTTCTTCCGGAGAGCCTGGAATCCTTGCTGGACTTTACTGTCAAGGGTTGAGAAACGCGTCCAAAGGAGCAGACAGTACTTGCCTCGACGCGCTTGCCAGCTGGTCCTGGAGAGTTTTGACGCGGACAACACCATGCCCATCCGCCGCGAGGGTCGTGCGCTTGGCCAAAGGTATGGTTATGCCATCTCGACGAGGGATACTCGAAGCTAAGGGCAACGAAGTACCAAGGACTACAATTGCAACGGGAAATGAGAGGCGCATGTCGCAACGACGCTAGGGAAATGCGGTGTCAATACGACGGACTCATTCACGGGTCCTTATATGTGGTCCTGGAAATTGAAAGCTTGTGTTCCCTGCAATTCGGTTCCCACTCGGTTCGAGAACATAACGTTCAAGCCCGACCGACATAGGGCATGCTTCGTCGAAGTGGTGGCTATATATATTATGAAGGCCAAATGATGGAGGCTAGAAGGCAGCAAATGTTAACGGTCTGCGCAAGGAAGGCTTCGATGACTTGCCCATGTCAATCGCCTTCGGTTCATGAGAGATTACCAATAGATACTGAAATGTACCTCGGATGTGGCGATAAATACGCACCACGAGAGGGTTGACTAATTTGGACTAGCTTCGGAGCCACGGGCTTGACAGCATGATTATGAGGGATTTTCGTACGTCATGTACAGGGGAAGAACGAGAACCCCTTGTTCACGCAAGAGTGGCGAATCCGACACTACTGTTACCGACATCGAACACTTGAGAGATTGAATAGTCAATACGAGGGAAAGAAGACTGGATAAATCGTACGAACCGGTGTAGACATTCTGCAAGAAAACGTCTCCGACAATCCAGACTGTGAGGATCTATGAGCTCAGCGGAGGAATGAGTAAGTGACACGATCTCACAGTTCTCGTTGATTGCTGCTATTCCTCCAACGCAATCTGAGGAACCCGGCGCAGCGAGGCCGAGATTGAAGGTACTGGGTGAAATTGCGAAGGCCTTGCCACCAAAAGTCAAGCTGATGCTTAGGTCTGAGTCGCATGGGACTATATATCTGTGAGCTTGGACTGCTAGCCGATGCGTGAGCTAAACTTACATGTGAAGAAACCTGGGCCGATAGTGCTTGTCGCAGCTTGCGATCCGGGAATCGCAGCGTAGACAGCACTCACGCTGTTCCAATTTCCTAGAACTAAAGTCGTCCCCGTGTCGATAATAGCAGACTGTGCGACGACAGCAGCTGCACCATTGACATTCACAGCGTCGAGGCTGACTTGCCAGAAACCCTGGGAAACGAGGAATTTATCGATTGTGTGAGTCTTTGAGTTGGCAAGCAGTCCATACCTCTCGCACAACGGGGTTTATTGAGAGGGAGCCGATGAATTGACTGTTGTTCGCCCCGCCAAGAAACAGTTCAGAACCAGAGTTTGTCAGCTTGAAAGCAAACTGTCGCGCAGTCGTCTTGTTTTCAGCAATAAGGGTCTGAAATACGGGATTGGCTGGGAAGTTGGATATTTGAGGGAAGGCCATCCCCATGAGGCCATCCGGTGGGAATTGGTCGATAGCAAAACCAGTCGAGTAGCGAGACGCCGCGCCAACGGTCTGATTGGTTGCCTGTGCCGATAGATCATAGGAGAATCAGGCTTGGTCACGGTCAAAGGATTTTACCGTCAGATTCGCGATTATTACGGTGTCCGTGAATTGATTCCCATGAACGGTCGAGCCATCCCCGAAAGAAAGACTGAATGTCCGGTTCAGGTTTCTTGCCGTCGAACTGGCATCTGTATCATATGCGATATGGCCTTCACAGTTCACCTGGCATGTTTGAGCAGGGAGGAAAAGGTCGCTGCTGCCTGACATTGTTAACGTCAGACGCTGACGGTTTACGATGATAGATGATATTCACCAGTATCGAAATCAACTGGCGGGACACTTTAAGCATATTGCCCGGATTTTCAAACGTAAGCACAGACCTGTGAATGAGACCGGCGGGGTCCCTAGAGAAATTGTACCATGCCACAGCGTGCCGCCATCATCGGTCAACTCGTCAGAGCCTGTGGCACGCTTGGCCGTTTGCCTTTTATCGTTGGGATGATAAGCACCGGTGTTTCTCAGAAAAGCCTGGAATCCCCGGTGCATTTTGCTGTCCAGCTTGCGGATAAGTTCCAAAACGCTTGATGACGAGAGGGCTCGTGACTTGCCTCGACGCTTTTGCGAGCTGGTTGTTGAGAGCCATGACACGAACGACGCCATCCTCGTCGACGTGTTTAGCTCGCTTTGTAAGGGGTATTGTCACTCCGACGCGAGGCTTGGTGTACAAGATCGACGACAATGAACCTTCTACAACCGAAAGCAGAAGAAAGATCGTCAACCGCATGGTATAGAGGGGGGGAGGGAGCTTGAGGAGCGAATGGATCCGCTGGATTTTGTCAAGTGCGAATAGCCTGCGACGGATATATAACAGATTTTGTGGACTGTGACAATTACAGTCCGTCTTTATTCACAGCTGGATGATTGCTTTCGAACATAGAAGTAACAGGACAAACCAGCAAAATGGCATCGGATGACTGGGCTTCTCGCACGTATTGGAGGTTCGGTTCTGTTTCCTTGAACGTGGAGTGAGCATCCCAACATGGGACATCGGGTGGGGCTGCAATCGGTGTATAAATAACCTTGCAAGGTGCGCGTGCAACCCTCTTGACAAGGCCCGCTCCAGGACTACGTAGCGAAAGACGCTTCGGAGGGAGTTCCCTGGTGATGCGGGAAGTTCTCACCGACCGTGCGTCAAAGTAATTAGACATTGGCAGATATATTCCATGGTAGATTTCGAACCTGGTCGCTTGTTACATACATTGAAATTTGGTCAATTCCCCCGATGATCAACAGTTCCGGATTCATAACGAGTCTTTCACCGGCTGTCGTTAACGTTTTGTATCGGGACAGCGAGATGTGGGCTGGATGCGACCTGGCGTGTGTTAGGCGGACATACAAAGGGTGCAACCTATGTAGACAGGTCTGATCGCGGTTTTCAAGTTCTGGTTGATGCGATGGGGATTAGAGTGGATTCCTAAGTCGGCATCGCTTCCATGGATCCAGCAGCATTCGTGGCAAGTGGACAATGAACCTGAACAGAAGTCAAGGGAGCCAGCCGATTTGATGGAGAGCAAGCTTCAAGGCGACTGTCGGCCTGAGACGAAACGACTGTGGACTGACAAGGAAGACGGCACAATATTAATGGATTCGTGGTCGTCTCGACGAGAGTGTCCGAACACAGGAAGTACTAGCGGCACCGATACCTCCTATCACAAAGTAGCCGAGGTTTATCTGCCATTTTGGTCTCAAACTTGGTATCCAGATTCCTTTTCAGGCAAGAGGCATATCCCGATGCATCCACAGAAGGGCGAAAAAGCCTGGTTCCCATTCCATGCTGATTGAATTTGAACGGCATACAGCTCTGTGCACCAGGCAAAAATGCTCACTGCCAAGGGATCTCGAGATCGCCCCCGCCCTCGAATCCCCTATGAAACGGTTGAAGCTTACTGTACCAAGGGGAGCCTCTATGCAAGCTTATGTTGGCTGTGATACTACAACCACCTCTGTCAAGCTCGATTTGCCCCATTCAAGTACAGTATACGGGCGGATTGGAGCCGTCCAAATCCGTTCATGGCTGCAAGCACAATGAGCGAATATGACATGTGTGCAAGGGATTCGGCCGGACGTATTCGTGGTTCTTGACGGCGTTGAGGTGGGATGGGCGGCTCGCTGACTACTACCGAAATGATTATAACAGGGTGGCACGCTAGATGGTAAAAGAGGAATAGGCGGGACTGGCAGCCATGCGGCGGAGGTAGTCGGAACGCGTCGGTCGAGGTCAAGGCTCAGTTGTCGGGCCGTGCATGATCGTCATTCCCACTTTTCTCAGTCATTACTGTACCAACTGGATCGGTCATCTCGTTTGAACGGGTTGTACTGGGTTGTACTACCAAGACTATGGCAAGCATTTGGGGTCAGCTTCGTATCACGACATCAAATGATGTCGGCACTGAGTACTGAAGTACTGATAGACGAGCTCGGCCAACACCAGGACTCCAGATACCGCTCGGCCAGATAATAGATGCGTCGGTGGGCGGGCCGCCGCGTCGTAGATCCGCGTATTAGGTACCAGTCAGACAGATGAACGTTCACTGAAAAATTTGGAAATATGTTCACGTTTGTAGAGACCTACCAGAAAACTGGTCTTGCACAACCACCGTGTAAACCAACGCTTGCTGCATCATACGCGATACGGACATTCAAACATCACCTCGACCCTGGGACTTCACTAAACCACCCCTCGTGCCTTCTCAATCTCTTCCAAGGCGGTGGCATAACCTTATTACTGTATATAGGGTTGATGTCGTGATACGAAGCTGACCCCAAATGCTTGCCATCCAAGACGACCAGGTTTCCCCGCTTTCTGGACGATGTAGCTCGATCAGGAAGCTGATAACAACCGCCCTTCTCCGCATCTCCGCTCAAGACGGCGAGCATAGCCATCAAAACCTCAACTAGTGGCGATATGGGCCGAAATGGAAATGTTATCAGTGCGCCATCTCTGCTTGACTGGGCTCGATCTGTCTCGGTTCACTGTCATCAGAAGTTCAGGCGTCGTTTGGGTGGTGCTCAGGAAACCAGTGGGATTCATCCAGTGATGTCGCAGCCCTGGGTGGTTGCATGAAGGGCTTCTCAAAAACGCCCCTGCAAGACGCTTTCTCAGGTGGTTGGAAACGATGGATGATTGGGAGAGTTCGCCATAAAGATGACGTCACAGGTGTGATGGCATCACTCTAAGTCCGTTGAATTCCCACGAGCCAGCCAGTCACCATCACGGGATGATTCGTGCCGGCGTCGCATCTCCCCAAGGTGGTAACCTTGCTGATGCGGTCCTCTATCTGCCGTACATATCTCCGTGGTCCCTGACCAACACAGCGCGGAGGCTTGCTGCGCTGTTGCGATAGTTGGCGACAATGTTGTTCTGTCGAGCCCTCTATAAAAGCGGCCGACTGGGAGAGGCTGCGATTCACAGTGTTTCAATCGATGGCGTCTAGTCACTCTTGGACGCTGGCTTCCTTGCCTCTATTGCTTGCATTAACTGGGTTGAGCGCAGGCAAGCCTTCACCGAGCGACTGGGATGCTTTGAATCAGGCTGTACAAGGCCGGCTGTTCCAGGGCGTTCCATTCGCCCGCCCATGTTTCGCGGAAGGCTTCAACTCGACTGACTGCTTAGCCGTTCGGTCGTCATACGTCGACGAAGGTGAGCAGTTGTCGAGAACAACAACCCGCATGATCTGAAAATGTCACTGGTTGCAGTGGCGCGCTCGAATGTCGCATCAGCCTACATTCAGACGCAATGGGAGACATGCCAAACCACGGCCGAGGGTTGTCTTCTTAGTTGGACCAACCCCAACGATATGAGTCCCACTCTCCCTCCCAACCAGTGTTTACTTGGAAGCGTACCGCAGTATTTTGTGTGCCCTACCTTCCCTTCTTGCTTGCACCTCGACCGCTGACGTAGGACCAGATCGATGTACGCAACGCCCAAGACGTGGCTGAGGCTTTTAATTTCTCAAGGACAACCAAAATGCCCTTGGTGATCAAGAACACGGGCGTAAGTGTCGAAACCTGGCTTGTCCAATTTTCACCTGACCATCGAAAATGATAGCATGACTACAAGGGCCGAAGCAGTGCCCCCAATTCTTTGGCCCTCTGGGTACGATTCTTATCTCATTACTTCGTAGCTCGTGTATTCTGACGAACTGCGGTACGTTACATAAGACCCACAACCTTAAAGATGTAAGTCCGTGCGCCTAGTCCTCGTTAAACGTAGTGACGTTTGATTCGACAGATATCGTATACTCCTGCGTTCGTACCGGAGGGATGCTCCGCAGCGAGTCCCGGTGTTACCGTCGGGGTAATAGCTTTTCTTTCCGTCCTGATAAGCACTCCGTTGACGTGCCTATCCTCTACGCAGGCTGGTGTCCAGTGGGCCGATGCTTACGCATTCGCAGAGTCCAATAACATTACATTGGTTGGAGGTAATTACCCTACTACAATGACCATCAGCGTCCGCAGAAACTTACTCCTCGAAGGCAGCGACCGCTCAGTAGGCGTCTCTGGTGGCTGGCTACAGGTACATACCGCAAAGACTACAGGTCAGCGAGAAACTAAGCTCGAAATCAGGGCGGAGGGCACAGTGCTCTGTCAAACACGATGGGCCTCGGAGTAGACAGAGTGGTGAGCTTGTTACATACTCCATATGCGACTGGTCTGACTCCATCTCCTCGTCCAAGCTACAATTCAAGGTGGTAACACCTGATGGTGTCTACCGCACTGCCAATGCATGCCAGAATCAGGACCTATTCTTTGCCCTTCGTGGAGGTATGTAGCATCTCATCCGTTATCGGTCGCTATGCTTAATTCATCGTTAAGGTGGTGGAGGTACCTTCGGCGTGGTCCTCGAGAGTACTATTCTCGCTTCGCCTCCAGTGACTTTACAGGCCGTCATTGTCTCGTTCACCTCAAATACCAGTACGACACAGGAGTTGTGGACCATTCTTGCGGAAAATGGACTGAAATGGGCCGAAGAAGGCTGGGGAGGGTTCTCGCAGGCCGGGATCGCGATCATGATCAATCCAAGATTGAGTCAGAACGAAACCGCGACATCGATGGCTCCTCTCATCGAATTCGGCCAGCGTCTCCAGAATGAAGGTGTTGCGAATGCGTCCACGGTCGTCACACAATTCCCCACCTTCGGTACGTTTTTCAATGCGTTCACTGCCGAGCATGTGTCGGTGCGTCCAGCCTTCTCTCACAGTAGCACCGTGACTTAAATACCTGGTAGCTTGTCGGCACCAATATGGCGGAGGCATCGCGGATGGTCAGCAAGGACAACTTCGCAACAGCCGCTGACAGAAGTGCCCTCGTGTCGGCCCTCCTCGCTGCTGATGCGGCTACCCCCGGCCTGCTCATCCTCTTGACCACGCCCTATTCATACCCGTCCGATGGACAAACCAGCGTTACCGATGCATGGCGATCAAGCCTCTACCATGTCACCGTCGTTTCGACATGGGAGTGGAATGCTACTGGTGCTCAGAAGAAGGCAGCCTATTCCGCAGCCAGCGCGTCTATTGACAATCTTAGAAAAATAACTCCAGACGCAGCTTATGTTGTAAGTCCTAGTCTTCCTCTTTCGGTTGTGTCCTGATTCACCCACCCAATTCGCACCCACAGAACGAGTCAGACGTGTATGAACCTAACCATGAAGGTAAATACATTCTGAGCTGCTACTCGACAACGAATAACGATTTATCTCGAAACAGTCGCCTTCTGGGGCACCCACTATGCCAAGTTGCTGCAGATCAAGCAGAAGTAGTGAGTTAATCCTAGATCTACGCTTGTGCCACACGAGAGTCTAACTACTCAACTCAGTGATCCTGATCACCTTTTGGATTGCTGGCACTGCGGTCAGTTACTTCATTCTTGACAGTTTTTACCTTGTACTGACACGTTGCTTTCTCCAGTCGGGTGGGACTCCACGTCGCCTCGTTTCGCCTGCTACATGTGATAATCTCTAGTCATTGGCTAATCTCGTAATCTGCTGCAAGCTTTACGGTTTAATTGGCGTTCTTCTGTGGGTTCCTCAGGCTAGAACGACATACGCTATTTTCGTCGTTGTATATCGAACCACATTGCCGACGAATGCTAGCTGCAGCGTCAGATTGAAGAGTGAGAAACAGGTGAGAAAAATGGGTGGTGCCAACGGCCATCACATGATGAGCATACAGCAAGCTCAATCTCAGTTTGCCACCATTACCTCGAACACGGTTGTTCCTTGACTTCCCACTGCAGAATCTCCTCCGAGGGCTGGATCTAGTCTTCCTCCTGGCTCTTTCCAGAAGCCACTGGCCTGAGCTGCTAACACCCTTTCGACTTGACTGGCTCCCAGCGAACCCTGTGCTCGAATCTTGTGAACATGCTGGCGACTAATGACTTATTCTCTGGTCCTTATTTTGGAGACGTGAACTCCTCAAATGTAAGCCGCGGTATTTCACCCCCGGACCGCTCGAACTGAGCATCTGCCTGCGCATACATCAAGCCTTCCTCACCAAGCGCAACCGATGACATTGGTCAACCGCCGACCCCGTCACTTCCTCGCTCATCCGAAGCCATCCAAGAACAAAAAATCGTCTTCGAACCTGCTCGCGGCAATACATCAGTTAGTCATTGTTTCATGTCCCCGAGTCTTGTCAGCTTCTGACAACATCGGTAAAGCTTTTCTCGAGTACTAACCCTTCACCCTGTGCGTTGGAACAGCATACATATACTTTTCCAGCCAGTCATGAGGTTTCTGTGAACGGATTGGCTCGACCGTCTGGAAGCGAACGAATCCTGGTCACGGATACCGGACAATATCAGGGCTATTCTCGCGAGAACCTAACTGCTACTGAGGCTCTTTCGCCCTGGGACTCGACCTCTACACCTCTTGACCTCGTACACGACGGCGAATCTAATGCTTGTGAAAACGGCGGTTGCTCTTCACCTCCGACCTCAAGCCCCCCTTTGGTTTTTTCTTCGTCGTCGCTGCCATCCTCGCAATCCTCGGCTATCGAACCTCTGGCAGACTGTGCCCGTACAGAACAGGCGCAGGGCACTCTATTCATGACAACGCGCTCAAATTCACCTTGTCCTCAGGACGTCGGCAAGTTCCAGGACACATTCTCCGTCCAAGATACCCGGGACAGCGCAGAAGCTCAAAACATCGATGTATCTGCGACAACAGAGTCTAGCCCGTCGGCTATAACGAGCTCCGATTGTGTTTCAAGGCGTTACTCTGATTCTGATTCCGAACTTTCGTGTCCTGGTCATGTCGAATTGGTCTTCGAGGAGCAATGTCGTTCTCAAGACGTAGAGACCGCCGCGCACCAATACTACCGAAAAGATACCGATGCGAACTTCGACCCGGGACCTGCGGCGGACAGTAACAGTGGCCCAATGCATCCAGGATTTTCAGATGCCATGCCCTCCGAGTCAGTCGGAGCGCACATAGAGGCTCAAGAATCGGCACTAGCACGGCTTTCCTCAACCTCGAGCATACTTGTACGCGTCACCGAGTCAACAAGGCAAATTGAATCTGACGCTGACGGTACCAGGCTGACGAGATGATGTCCACTGACGTAGACAGCTCTACAATACCTCCACGGTCGACGCAGCTTTCAAGGTCCCTACCGCCGTCCTCTCCCCCGCAACAGCCTTCATCCTCACCGCCGGAAGTATCAGCGTCGCCTCATGTCCGACATACAGAAGCAGTTGCTTTCGGGATCTCTCAGGAGGAAAACAGCGATTCCTTCCCTACTCTATCTTCGCCTTCAAGCGACTGCGGGGCGGACAATGTGCCTGTGTTGGATGAGAGCTCTGTGCATTTGCTGGAGCGAGCCTCTGAGGCTGCGTCACGCGATTTCCGACACTGTGAGGTAAGGTTTGACCACTTCTGGAAGTCAGATTCCGACGTCGCAGCGAACAGTTGCCCGTGTTCGATTTGGATTCGCGACCACTCCTGGGCAAACGCAAGGCCGAATACGGAGGCGTTGAAGTACCCTTACCTCAACTCCCCCAGACCTACAACCACGCCCTTACTGAGGAAGCGACCTCCGTGAGTCGTATCCACGTCGACGCGTCTCCTTTGATCGATGCTCCGCAGACGAAATTTCCCTTGCCGAATCCGAAACGCTCGACCATCGCCGCTCAAAAGCTGCAACATAAGAAGCTTACGACTCCTTTCCGCTCTCCTGCACTCAAACGACCTAGATTGGACCTCATTCCGACGAAAGCTTCACCTCCACAGATACAAACATTGGCACCAACGGAAGAACTAGTCGAACAGCCTGGTCCCCCTGTTACGCTTCCTGCTCCTGGCACGACAGGCATGAAGGAACGATATCGCACCGAACGAGCCGCTGCTCAATTCAAGTCTCCTCTCTCGACGGACGCCTCTTCGAAAGTTGCATCTTCGGTTCGCATGACTCCAACGCTCCAGGCTCTGGAACGTAAACTTCAACTTTTGAAACGTGCTGTCAAGATCAAGCAGGACGGTGAGGAAGAGACGCTCCAGACTCTGCTCAAGAAATGGACTGAGGCTGGGCGGGAAATTGCCTGGGAGGTCTGGGAACTAGTCAAAGAGAGGGCGAACGGTGACGATCAAGGTTGGCAACCGAAAGGAAAAGCCGGGCAAACGGCGTCCGACTATTCGTGGGGATGGAACGGCTCGAGCGAGAAGAACGCCCGCGAGAACGAACGAAACTGGGGCTGGAACGTGGAACATCAGGGAACAGGAGACGACGTCGGGAATGAGATGAACTTGGCCAAAGATTTTGAAGGCATCGATTCTTGCAGCTACGAAGACCACGACACGGACGAGAAGAAACAGGACACACTTGGGACAATGCTCATACGGTTGGGAATTGCTCCGGAGACGCTCGGCTGGAACGAAGAGGAGGGGAGATTTCAAGGCGAGTAGATCCGGGTGATGATTCGGCGCTACGTGTGGTGTCTATGCTTGGCTACAAGTATATCCTAAGCCAGACCCGTGTATCGGTCGACGGTGTGGGCAATTAGAAGATTTCATCATGGTGTTGGTCATCGAGCCGACCGCAAGGCCGAGCTTAGGTTTCAGAACCAGCCAAAGCCCCAGCTGGAGCGCCGCTGGCCAGCGACTTTCCGAGGAATGCTTGCATAGATTTCGTGTGCCACACGAAGGCAGGGTTCGAGCGCCTCGATAGATGGGTACGGGGGTTTCTTTGTAGCCATCTCTGCCTCCGCCTGCAATGAATATAACTGATCGACTGCAGAAGGAAAGGTTAGTGAGTCATGCACGCAGGAACGGCGTTGCCGTACAATTTCGTATCCCGTGTTTCGCGAGTTTCACGCGATCTTCCTGTGAAAGGACCTTGTCCCAGAACCAGGCATTATGGTCTGACATATACCATGTTTGAGTCGAAAATGAGCGGGACATAGATGCACGACTCACTTTGGCCGAAAGCCTGCGCGGCAGCAGGATCTTTGTGATGCAGTTGTTGTTTCTGCAGTGCTTCTGCCGCCTCCTCCTCCCTCTTTAGCTTGGCCTGCGCAATTTCAAGCTGAGCTTCTAGCCTCTGGAGCACTCAATCAATGAATTAGTCCTTATGCAATGTCTAGATGGGTCGAGGTACCTTGAGCAGCCGTTCATCCTGTCTGCGAGCGTTTACGTAGAAGTTGGTTGACCGCTTAGTGCGCGCTGTCCTTGTTTGCTGGACGATGCATGATACGTTTTGCCGTTTGAGACGATGCGACGTTGCCGTTCCTTGGCGCTCGAGCGCGCTGAGATGCCGGGGTGCTGGCGAGCGTAGGCGTGACAGCATTGTGATTCGTGAAGCGTGAGTGCATTGTCCACTGAGATGGCCGATTTCCTGATTGAGACCTTAGATAAGCAACAAGGGCCCTTCCAATGCCCTTTTCGGGCCTTTCCTCCTGCCACATTGTGCAAACGCTGCGGTTACCCGTTTCTCCAGTCGCATAACGGTCTTATCCCAGCTATGGTCCCACCACTGGCCTCATAACTTTCCCTTTCGCCTTCTGGCATTAGCCTGCTATAATCGCGGAAATGATATGGGTTTGTGACAATGTATGAAATGCTTCCCCAACAATACCGGAGCATTGTCTCAATATGCGCCGGATGCCAATTCACGGGAGGAGGGTTTGGACGGTTCAGGCAGATAGGGGCAACCTGCAGCCGCTTCTCCTCGCGTTTTCCGTGTCTATCCATCCTTTCCGTACTTACGTCGAGGTGGCTGTTTGAACTACCCGTCCCCCAACACCTGAGGGGTTACGGACGCAACAAAGTTGCCCGGCGGTGGAGGCGCACTAGTTTCCCTATGTGCCACTAGCCCAGGACTTGTCACACGCGCCCGCGAAGCTTACGATGCCTGCGTATGGTGCGCGTGGCGGTCGATTGATATACTATCATACAAGTAGCAACCAGGGATGCTCGGTGGCACACAGCTGGGATTTCATGGTCTCGCCACAGCGTGGCCGCCTCTGCAACAGAATACGAATCAATGTATTGGCATGTCTATTACCAAACCAGTCGTCGCGATCAAGCGCCAGAGTGGCTGCGTCTACGCCGTGTTTTACGGAAGGTTGTTGGAAGTTCGACGGGTCAGGCCGCGGCGTTCGGGCGCGAGTCTACAAGTAGTAGTTGGATTGAAGCGCTTGGGCCAAGGCGTTCTTCATGCGTATGCGTAAGTAGCCGGAGACAGAGTCGTCAACTGAGCTGCATTCAGAGCAGTTGTGGAATGGCGGAGCGCTGTTGCTCAGGCTTCCCGATCTGCAGCTTTGAGCTGGTGCAAGCTGGTCGGAGTTCTAAAGTGATGAAATCAAGAAATGCGTCAACGCTGGGCGTTTTAGCAGAAAGTGGCGCTCTCAGGTCGTCTGCATGCGGTTTAATTTAATCAACTCGTGTCGCTCACTGAAGCGTTTAGCATAAGACAAAAGCAGGATCGCATGGTGGGCGCGGCGCCAACTGAAGCGCGCACGCGCTTATGGTACGTAAAACGCGGCTTACGTAACTCGCCACAGCGCTGTGGACAGCTTCTTTCTCCCTCCCAGATTGATCGTGGGCGTGTAGCACACGATTTACGCCCCACCCAGCCCCTCCTCGCGCCTTTCCTTCTGGCCCAGACCCGTCTCGCACCAATACCCACGGAACACCTTCAGATAACCGCTTTTGCTACCCACCGGTAAGCCGACGCCGGCCCTCGGGACTA
Source organism: Lyophyllum shimeji (assembly GCA_026008595.1). Lineage (NCBI taxonomy): Eukaryota > Fungi > Basidiomycota > Agaricomycetes > Agaricales > Lyophyllaceae > Lyophyllum > Lyophyllum shimeji. The sequence continues at coordinate 1,103,616 of BRPK01000001.1, read as the reverse complement.
ACCTACGTCCGTGCTGATGGCTCGCGCCCGCTTTTGCCACTCAGCCTTGACCATGTCGAGCGTAGGAAGCTCAAGCGTCCCTCCGCGTCACGGAAAGAAGTTGGCGGACGCCATGGAGGAAGCGTTCAAGAACAACAGCAACGCCATCGACGAAGCTGAGGCGGAGAAGCCTCAAGGCGATGCGCGCACTGAAGCGCCCGCCGCGCCGTCCTCGTCCGAGCCAGCAGCAGCTGAAAGCGAGTCGGCGCCGGCGTCGGCGAAGGCGCCAGTAGCAAGGAAAATTGAGGGATACACGGTACGTCCGTATGCCGTCGTGTGCCGCGAACGCGCCCTCTGAGCGTCCCCGTTCCAGTTCCAGATTGCCTCGGTCTACCCTCCGCAGCCTTGCGACCGCTGTATCCGCTCCAAGAAGACATGCAGAGGCATCGAGGGCGCTCGTTGCGAGCATTGCAAGAGCTTGCACCAGAAGTGCTCCAACAGCACTGGGCCACCCCGCGGGCGGCATGCAGGCAAGTTTTTCGCCTCCGCTGTTGCATCATGGGACTGAAGGAGCATCCTTTTTGACATCGCCAGCTCTGCGTCAGGACTCTACTTCGTTGAGCGTTGAGAATAGCCCGGGACAGTCGGCCGAGCCAGCGCGCACGAAACGCAAGGCGGCCCCCGCCAAGAGCAAGGCGGATGCCGCCGACGACGAGGGAGAAGACGAGGTCGACGAACCGAAGAAGGGTCCGGCGGCGAAGAAACGTCGCATCGCAGGCGATTTCCAGGCGAGCGCCCTCAAGGACATTGCTGACCTCGAAGCTTCCATCAAGAAATTGCAGACCTCCGTCACAAAGGACCTTGCGAAGCTTTCCCAGCTCACCGCGTCGTTGGCCACCCAGATTCGTGGCATGGACAACTAGTGTATATACTGCTTTCCTGGATAACCCTGCTATTCGCTGTGTCTGCATTGTATCTGTATTGTTATATATGATAGGAGCTTGTAATTACTGGAAAATGTAGTGTCTTGTTGGATGGATATCGGGTAGTCTAGAGCCCCCTCCCGCCATGGCCTCGCGGAGTAAAACAACCTTCCTGACATGTGACCTTTCGCGCTCCGCGATCGCGGGCGCTCATCGTGTGGGGTTTTCTTAGTATAAGTAAAGTGCAGGTCCTGGACAACTCCTTCACCTCTCTTGTGCAAATGTCGCCAAACCCATTCATTCTGGTGTCTCCAGCCTCGCGTGGGCTCTCTCTGGCCCTCACTCGGCATTTCTTGCGCACCACAGATCTCCCTGTCTATGCAACGCATCGCTCCGACTCCCAGTCTGCCATGAAGGAACATATCTTGGAGCCTCTTCCTGGTGTCGACCCGAAGCGCCTCAACCTCCTTCATCTCGACCTCACCTCTGAGCACAGCATATCATCCGCCGCTGAGGCACTTTCACAAACGCTTCGACCTGGTTCCTACATCCACACAGCGTTTTTCACTGGCGGCCTTCTGTTTCCCGAAAAACAACCTTTGGATCTGGACGCCGACAAGCTGTCCTCAGTCTTTCAGATCAACGTCATCTCGCACCTACTCCTCATCAAGCACTTTTCGCGCTTTCTCCCGTCCGCACAAAAGCCCAAGGTCGAGACGCCTGCCAAATGGGTTCACGTCTCGGCGCGCGTGGGGTCGATCAGCGACAACGCGCGCGGAGGGTGGTATTCGTACCGCTCATCGAAAGCCGCCCTCAACCAAGTCGTCAAGACGTTCGATCTACACTTGCAGATGAACAAGAACCAAGCAATATGCGTCGGTGTACATCCCGGTACTGTCAAGACGGAACTGAGTAGGGGCTTCTGGGAATCGGCAGATGGAAAGGGTGTCTTTGAGCCTGAGGAGTCCGCACGCAGGTTGGCTGGTGTTGTAGACAACCTGGGTACGGAGCACAGAGGCAGGGTCTGGGACTGGGAGGGGAAACAGGTACCGTGGTAGAAGGACACATTGAATGTCCATCGGGGTAGTCGTTCCGCACCCTGTTGAGAATGTAAACGGAGACTTCATATGATGCCGCATGTATTATGCTAGGGCCGACCTGGCATACCACCCACATACTATAGTACAATTATTGAATCAAGTCAGACCAGACTGGTGGCCAAGATTGAGTCCTCCGTCGTACTTTTCTGACGTGAGAACGTAACAGGATTTCGGTCCCGTGGCCGGTGTTATGAATACTCGCATTGGCCCAGGTGCATTCCGTCTCTGCCTGCAGATGTGACATCCCGAACCGCATAGGGTCGAACATAAGCACGGGGAGCCATGGAGAATCAAGCAAGAGTCACTGGAGTCTGGAAGAGCTGCTGAGAAAGGGACCACGCCAGTGGCGCCACTGCGGCCTTACTGCCGAATGCCGACAATGCAGTTCGTAAGATAGTACTAGTTTCACTGCCCACCTACCATTGTTCCAACATCATCGAGTAGGACGTGTTCGGAGTACCTGTCAGCCGGAAAGAGCATCGAGCATCAGCTCTACTACTAATGCCAGTTTTAGGTGAGCGCCGAACGTTTCTGACGGCCCTCGGTATCAGTCACATGTCACCGACACAACGATGAGTGATTATCGCATGAACTAGAGCGTCTGGCTGCTTCGCCTCTCATGAACTTCTCGGTAATGTCATTGACTGCCCACAATGTGCCTCCCGGTACTTTACAAGGCGGTACTTTGATCAAGGCTAGCAGTTCGGTGTATACCCCTGGTCAAATCTCCACCTGGCTCTCGACAATCGGATTCCCCCATTCCTTTACTGAAGACGACATTCTCCATGGTCGATTCCCCACGACGTTGGAAAATCTCCACATAGTTACACGCCTGCATATCATAGCGTTTCCTTTCGAAAACATCATGATGCATTAGTGAGAGCTCAAAAGTACCTCTTGCTCGCCTTTCCACTGAATATCTTAGCAGCTCTGCTGATCATTACATGGACATAAGCACCGAAGGGCTCTATAAACGGATGGTGATCGGACGCGGTGGTTCCTACTGCTTTGGCTTGAACGGTCTCTTTTCTCAAATGATTTTGGGATTGGGCTACCGGTACGTAGCTCGGAGACTGAGCCCCGAGCGCTCGTGCATCACGAGAAAAATCGAGAATCTGACTTTTTGTGGAATTGTGGCAGGGCGTATACTGGCGCCGCAAGGATAAATATCGCAGAGAAGGCATCCGACACTCCCGTGTATACCGCCTTCTCGCATATGATCATTTTCGTCCAACCAGGAGCGGATAGTAATGAAACGTACCTCGTCGACGTCGGCTGTGGCGGCTCTGGATTGACGCGACCCATTCTACTCTCTGACGCTGAAGACAACGTGGTGATTGGCACTACCCCCACCGAGATGCATCGACTCAGAAGAGGCGCACATCCCGCGTCAAGACTTGGTACATCTAGCATTTATTTTCGATTTTCTCGCGGCATTGACTGAGACTCTTCAGCTTCATCGGAAAGGTTGTGGCATCTAGATATTCTGCAGATAAAAGACGATGTCCGGCAAGCGAAGTGGAGAGTGGTCTATGCCTTCTCCGAAGAAGAATACTTTCCCACTGACTACGAGAGCGCCAATTTTGCCGTGTGTCGACGACCGCAACCGGGAGGACTGTTTTGGAAGAATATCGTTTGCTCCAAGCACTTCTGGTTAGACAGCCACGAAGTCGGCGCCTCCGACGGCGGGGTAGACAAGTCGATTATGACACGATATATGGGCAGGCTTGGAATGGAGGGCCGTACAGTCCGGCGTCACGTAGGATCTCAGTCTGAAGTCATCAGGACTATGGCCACCGAAACGGAGAGGACAGCCGCTCTTCGAGAGCTTTTCGGCATTGATCTAAGCCCGGAAGATCTTGAGCACGTCCGTGGGAGGGATGCTGCACTCAGTGGATGATAGACCAAGCGCATTCATTACTCGTGATCCACTAAGGCTCGATGTTCAAGCTGTAGGCCTGGAACAGTTGCAATTTTTGACCTGGCATCTCTGTATAATGTACGACTACTTTTCCGTGCACGGACTGGAGATGCTAAAAGTTCAAAGCTCGAATGTGAGGACTCTTTTCGAGTTCCGAAGAACTCGCGTTACCCAGTACAAAGGCAAGTAAAATAACCCTCGTCGGTACACAGCATCGGCACGGTTGCTCTGTACACCTTAGCTACAACCCAGCTAGAAGCCATGACGAGGCATGTGCTCTCTTTATGGTTGCTCTCGATGGGCTCGCGTACTTAGGCCTGAGCAATACAGTAAGGCTTAAACCGAAGCGACTCATACACAAGAAACCTCCACCATTCCACATTGTCCAGCTGAGAGTTGTGCCGAGCAGTGAGTGTGTGCAATGCATCGATCTACATTTCAGTCGCACCCGTGGCCCGTACTACAGTACCGCGGCGCGCCTGTCGCGATTCGCGTCGTAAATTTAAAAAAGAGTCGCGTTGTTTGCACGTGTGGACGTGTCTGCTCAATCACCATATGTTGTGCATTTACCCGCCGAGACGAAGTCAGATCTCACCAGAATCTCCCCCCGGGTCAGCACTGGCTGGTCTGAACAGCCGCGGGCAGTTGCCTCTGAACACACCTTTTCTCTCCCAACATGACTCGACCGGCTTAGAGGCCGAACATGATGAAGATCTAGGGCTGTGCGTTCTTGCGTCACGGTGCTCCGAAGCCTTTGGACCCTCGTGGTCTTTTGATCCCTACCCAGCTGCGCAGCAGGCGGCAGGAGTACTTAATGCATATCTTGGTTTAACACCTCCTTCACGAGAACCTGATACGTTCGACTATGCTTCTACTCAGCGTACTTGCACTCTCTGCGATCAACAAAGTTTACGCCGCTATAGGACCGACGGTAACTCTCGACTGTACGTCCTACCTCCGGCTCTCTTCGTGATATGGTAGTTAAGGATTTTGTTTTCAGATGGAACGTTTACGGGACACAGAGATGATTCCGCTGGAATTATATCCTACCGGGGAATTCGCTACGCTGACGCACCAGTTGGCGAACTCCGATGGCGCGCGCCAATCTCGCCTCCCACCAACAACCTGGGAAACGTCGATGCCACGCAGGTACATGAAACACTGTTTCCACGTTTTCAACGGTGGTTGATGCGTTGGATCTAGTTTGCGGACGCCTGCATTCAGACAGCGCAGACAACGATCGCAGCCGGGTTTTCTGAGGATTGCTTGTTCGGGAACGTGAGGGAAACCTACATCCTATCACTCTATGTGCTGATCATGTTCCCATCCTGACTCAAGGTCTACATACCAACAACGAAGGCGGCGAATGAGACACTTCCCGTCTTGGTTTGGTTCCACGGTACGCATGTCGACTCGGGCGCGTTCTAAGACCTTTGTATCTGATTTGACGCTATCCGTAGGTGGCGGCTTCCAAGGCGGGAGTACCCATGATATTCCTAACTCAAATCCCATGGTACAGCCACCCGCATATCCCGTGGTGTTCGTGTCATTTGAATACCGTCTGGGTCAATTTGGATTCCTTGGTGAGTGGCATGCGATCTCAGTTGGTGAGGGATCTCAAAAGGTGCAAAGGCGGAGCGAGAGTGAAGAATGACGGCGATCTGAATATTGGGCTTCTTGACCAGGCAAGCATGTCCTTATGGCTGTGCTTTTAGACCTGTATTCTGATATTTCGTGCCTGTCAGCGTGCTGCCCTTCGTTGGGTCCAGCGATACATAGGCAAATTTGGCGGCGACAAAAGGTTCATACTGCTAGTGCGCACGACTTTTCCTCTGACATCTTCAATTTTCAAGTCGTGTCACAATCTGGGGACAATCAGCGGGAGCTGGTTCAACTATGTTTCATGTGAGGGCATTGACAGCTGTGTTGTTTCTTGCACACCACTTAGACGACTGTGTCATTATATGTAGCTCCTTGCGGAGGGCGGTAACCCTGGCGGCCTCTTCCGCGCGGCTATGGGCGACAGCCCTTCTCTGAACTTCATGCCGGCCTACACCGACCCATACGTCGAGGGGATATTCGACCAATTCGCTTCCTTCGCGTCAGTGGTTTTGCCTTCGACGGTGTTCTGTATTGTCTGAAATTTTGACTCGCAGCGGATGCGGAGGCAAAGGCGACGAGGTGATGAAATGCCTGCGGTTCGTGGACGGGAGTCGACTTGCGTTGGCAGGTAGTCAGACGATTGGCGCTCGCACTTCGACGCTCTTTACGTTTGCCCCCATTATCGATGATGCGTTCCTCAAAGAGCGACCAGTCGAAGCCTTCAAAAACGGCCGCTTCGCTCACGTCCCGGTTCTTTTTGGGTGAGCGCTCTCGACTCTACATTTCCATCTAGTTGTGTATTCCACAACAACCCGCAGGTCGAACACCAACGAAGGCGCCTGGTGGTCAGCATTTCTTCCGAATCCGGCTGCCAACACGTCCATGACGAACGCGACTGAGACGACGGTGTTCAACTTCCTCCAGGGGCAGTTCGCAACGCTGACGCGGGCCTCTTTCGATCGCGCCGTTGCGCAATTTTACCCTTTGAGTGATTATGGGACGTTCAGCCTCCAGGGCCAACAGATGTACGGCGAGATGCGGTACATTTGCACGGCCTCGCTCATTACGGGGGGCGCCTTCGATCAGGGACTTCCGGCGTATCAGTTCCAGTTCAGTGTTTCAGGGTCTACTCGGACTGTCGCAGGTTATTGATATAAGTTGTTCTAGCTACAACAACCCGATACTAGGATCCGACCATACTGCGGAACTCACCGCCTTCTTCTCGTCATCGCCACCCTCTGACGAGGGGGACAAAGATCTCTTCGCGGCCATGCGCGAGTACTGGACCAATTTCGCTGCCACTGGGATCCCGAGGGCCAAGAATGCCCCTTCGTGGAGTGTACGTACGTCACGCTTTCGTGCCCTGAATACCGCCCTGAATACCCAACCTGCAGGCGGTGACCACTTCCGCTGGGAGCCCTCGGATCCGACTTCAACCTGGAAGTCTTGGACTGGAGGAATTCACCAGTGCTCTGGCGGCACGGTGTGCGTTTTGGCATGGAATTTCCGGAGAGCTGAACGTGTGACAAAGAGCTACTACCTGTTGGTCATGTATTCTGTTCCTCGAGAGACTCTGTCGAAACATCTACATTCACCAATGCGAGGACAGATGGGACGGCAAGCGCCCTTTTCTCAAGCGCTCACGGTGTAAAAATGCAGGCGAAAACATTCTCTAGTCCATTTTGATCAACGTCTTCCCGCGGAAACACTCTACTACCGAACAGATGAATCAAAAAGCCCTGCCACAGCAATCTCGACAATTGAAAGCAAGCAAAGACCGATGAACGGCGAAGTAGATATCAGAGCATAACTGCACATTAAGCAGAAGCAGCAACGGTTAGCGGCGCAGCAGGGATCTGCACCTCCTCAGCCGCCCTCGGAGCGCCAACGCCGGTTTTCATCTTCAATTCCGCCAGGCCTGTCGCGTGGCGAGCGGCCGGTCCCTCGTCAATCCTGCCCAAAAGCGTGTTGAACCTGTTACGCGCAACCGCAACCGCCTTGGGATCAACGACCGCCTTTTCGCCATTCTTCAACGTCTTGGGCGTGGTACCGTCAATCAGGCCAAGCTGCTCATCGGTCCAGATCGGCTCAACGTGGTCACTTGAACGGGGAAGCCCGACGCCAGCACGGCCGCCGAGAGCTTTCCAATCCTGGAGGCGATTGATTTTGAGTTCCGTGAAGATTTTGTCGACGGCGCGGACAAGTCTGTCCATCTGCTCCGCAGTGTGGCGAGGAGTGACGGTGATGCGGAGGCGTTCCTCGCCACGGGCGACGGTGGGGTAGTTGATGGATTGGACGTAGATGTTATGTTCGCTGAGGAGTTTATCGGACGCGGCCTTTGCGAGAGCGGCATCACCAACGAGGACAGGGACAATGTGCGAGGGACCGGGGCTAATGCAGGACTTCGTGAGCTGGGCAAAAGGAAAGGCTCAATACAGTGACTTACACAACGGGTATATCAAGCTCGGCGAAGCGGCGTTTGACCTCACGGACATTGACCTGTTTGAGCTGCCTGTCGCCGACGTATGCCTTCTGATACGCGACACTTGCACGTGCGCCAGCCACGGTTGCGGGAGGTAGAGATGTGGTGAAGATGAACCCGGGCGCGTATGACCGAATCATGTCGACAAAGTCGTCCGAGCCAGCAATGTAACCGCCAACAGCGCCATAAGCCTTGCCAAGTGTGCCTGCCGCAGAGTCCTTAGAATTATTTTTAGACGCTGGGAAAACACAACGAACCGGTGATGATGTCAACGCGATCCATGACAGAGCCTGGGATTGCATCGGGGCTTTCGCCGGCAGCTTTGTGCGCTTCGTAGTCCAAATGTTCAGCGACACCGGCGCCTCGCGGTCCGTACAGCCCGACGGCGTGGACCTAACAGCGGTGTGTGATTAGTCACCGAGACAGATGGGCGGCGTTGCAGCTTACCTCGTCCAAGAAAGTGAGCGCACCATATTGCTCCGCGAGATCACAAATTTCCTTGATGGGTCCGATGCTGCCGCACATGGAATAGACGCTTTCAAAGGCGATGACCTTGGGCGTCTCCTTAGGGTACTGCTTGAGCTTAGATTCCAGATCCTCCAGGTCGTTGTGCTTGAATATGACACGTTTAGCCGGGGAGTGACGCATGCCTTGAATCATAGAGGCGTGATTCATAGTGTCCGAAAAGAAAACGCAGCCGGGGAGTTTAGTGCCGAGAGTGGAGAGGGTAGCGTCGTTAGCGACGTAGCATGACGAAAAGACCAAGGCCGCGGGTTTGCGATGAAGCGCAGCGAGCTCTTGCTCGAGGCCTAGATGCATCGCACCGTTCCCGGCGATGTTACGAGTACCACCGGCGCCATGGCCATATTTATCTAACGCACGACTGTAATGACAGTATGTGAGAGACTTTAGCGGACGAACAGATGGAGAGGAAGCGTACTGCATAGTCTCAAGGACAACAGGATTGTTGCCCATACCAAGGTAGTCATTGGCACACCAGACCTCGACTTCATCCTTGACGTCAGCAGTATGCGCGACCGGGAACTTCGCAGCGAGGCGGTTGATGTTATTGAAGTAGCGATAGGAAGCATCGTTGTGCTTCTTGTCGAGTTCGTTGACATAGAAGGCCTCATAGTTGAAAGCACCCGGGGCTGCTGCTTTCGGCTTAGCTCCGGGCTTAGCTACGGCAGCAGCAGCAGCCTTCTGGTGGAAAGGACAACCGGCAGCAGCCGCGGCAGCAGACTCGTCCTTCGCATGCTTAGGAACGCTGGCTTTCTCCTTGGCCTTGGCAGCAGCAGCTAGGTCTTCCGCCATACGAGCAGCAGCGCGGGCAGCGGACGCGTGCGGACACATCTCGATGGTCGCTCCGGGAGGCGGGACTACACCCTGCTCCTTGTGTATTTTATCGACATCGGCTTTGCCAGCAACGCTAGCGTAGCCGGCGGCGATTTCCTTGGAGCGGACGTTGAGGGCGGGGCCCATGACGGGGCATTTGGTCGCGCGTTCTGTGAGGAGCGAGAGCGATGGGTAGCGGGTGGACGAGGAGGTGCAGAGGGTGCGGAGCGTAGTCGTCTTCGTCCTCCCGAGGAAGGGGCAGGCTGCCTTGAAACGAGTCAACGAGGAGAGCTTGTCCATCGTCGTACGGGAGAAACGGGAAACTGCGATATTTTGCAGCCGGACTTTATCATTTTCGCGCTGGCCAATCACACAACATGGATTTGTATCAGGTGATATACATTTCCGATCAACCCGTCACAGCGCTCCGAGACAGCTTTCTAGCACATCCACCGCTAAATCCACCTCGTCCATCCCAACATTCAGACTGGGGACTAGCCGGATAGCATCCTTCCCAGCGGTCAGTACCAGCACACCACGCTCCCTCGCCATCTCAAATACCCGGCCTGGGTGCTCATGGTTCTTGAACCCAAGTCCAAGGATAAGCCCACGTCCGCGGATATTCGAATGCAGAATATTCGGGAACCACTTCGGCAGTTGGTTCACGCGTGCTGTCAAATATTGACCCATCTCTGCCGAGTCTGCGATGAACCGCCGAGATGTCAGTCGCGAGAAGACGTGATGCCCAACGGCACACGCCAATGGTGACCCTCCAAACGTCGTGCCATGCGTGCCTATGTGACTCGATTGAGATGTATCGTTACCGTGATCTGTAAAAATACACACCGGCCGTCATTGTCTGTGCCACGGTATCTCTGAGCATAACCGCGCCGATGGGGAAGCCGTTCGCGAGCGGCTTAGCCATGGTCACTATGTCCGGATGGCAGTCAACCGGGTATTCAGAATGTGCCCACAGGGTCCCCGTCCTAAACAGGCCGCACTAACCGCCACAAGAAGCGCTGAGTGAACATTCAAATAACCGAGCAATGGAGAACCGACCTGAATCTCGTCATAGATCAGGACCGCTCCCACCTCCTCGCACCTCTTTCGCAACGCCCGCAGCCACTCCACATCGGCCACGTTAATCCCTCCCTCACCCTGAATCGGTTCAACGATCACAGCGCAGGTGTCCTCTCCCACTAACGTCTTCAAGCCCTCCATATCATTCAGCCGGCCGACATCTACCCCAGGTATCAGCGGGGCGAACGGAGCCTGATACTTGGGGTTAGTCGTCACGCTCAGCGCACCCATACTGCGGCCGTGGAACGAGCCCTCGAAACAAGCGATGCGCGTTTTGGTGCACTCGGGCGAGTCCCACGACCGGCCTGGCGCCGCAGCGGCCCAGCGATCCTTTCCGACTTTGCGGGCTATTTTGAGCGCACCCTCGTTGGCTTCTGTGCCGGAGTTGGAGAAGAATACTTTCGCGTCTGGGAATTTGAGCGGGGGAACTGTGCCCGGGGCGTATCCCAGCCCGCCCTCGAACTGCGTGGTCGTCACGAGCAGCTCAGCGAGCCGGTATGCCCACTCGTTGTGGTAGACATTGCTCGCATGCACTAGTTTCTTCGATTGTTCCGCAATAACCTAATGATTCACGCGTCTCCGGTAAGAGAGAAACCGGATAATACATTGTTCCCCCCGACGAACCTTGGCGACACCGTCGTCTGCGTGTCCGAGCGCGTTCACGGCGATCCCAGCGCTGAAGTCGAGGTATTTTCGGCCATCTGTGTCCCAGACATAAGAACCCTTCCCATGCGACAGAATGAGGTCGGGTCGCGCGTAGACCGGGAGGACGTATCGGGATGTTCGTGCGAGGTCTCTCGCAGTGGCAGCGGACTGGGCCCCGGATGCGTGGGTGACGTCTTTATACCGCGTCGATGGTTCCTTGGGTAGCTGGATAGATGTCTCGGATTTTGGGACACGTTGGAAGACGGTTCGCTGGGCTCACCTCTATCGATGCATATGCTGAAATGAAACGAAGGGAGGAGGGTGCAAGTGGTCGCGTCTTCAGCGCACGGTTGGCCACCCGGAGTGTGTTCATTGCTTTCATGGTGCGGCTCTACGTCTATGGAGAGTTTTCGTCGGGTTACCTTTGGTTTGGTACAGGCGTGGTCTTTTTCTGATTTAGGGACTGTCAGAGTTCGAGTCAGAGCAGGCTGTGAGTCAAGAGTTTCCTTTCGAAGCTTGAGAGATGGTCCCTAGATGAGTAAGAATTCGCTTCCCGGCCCTCAGATTTATAGCTTGCTCACTGCAGCGAAGGGAACAGCAGCTGGTGTGAAATTCACAGCAAGTAAGGTACCTTAGCATAAAAGGCGCTCAAAAATAACTTGCATGAAATCGCAGGGTCCAAAATAGCTCCGACTATCAGCGGAGGATGGAATTTCTTTGAGGGCATGCGCAATGACATGAGCTATGGTATACATCGATGGCCACGGCGTCTAACACAGCATCGAATGCACGAATCATACCGCATCCCTCGTGGTGGTATAGCCACGAGCAATCGTACAACGTAGTCAAGCGTTCGGGCCGCCTACGAATTATATACAGTCTCGAAAATACAACGACAGGGAGTGCATAAAGACATAGCATAACATACGTTCTATTCAGATAGGGTGGGCGGTGACCGGTCTCTGAACGACTGACTACAACCTAATCGCGACTTGCGCTTCGACTCTTTGAGCTCTTTCCAGACCGCGTACTGACACTCATCGACGAGCCAGTGGATACCGACCTTCCCCGTCCACCGCGAGCAGGAGGCGTCACGGACCGAGGTCTTCCACGTCCACCGACGTCTGGAGACCTATTACGCACAGGCGACCGACGTGGCGGAGACCTCGACCTTGAACGAGCGCGACCACTGCGAGCATGAGGTGGCGGGGTGGGGGAACGTTCCCGAGCACGACGGGGTGGTGATGGGGGCGGAGAACGATCACGCCGCGGAGGGCCCGGACTCACGGAGCGGCGGCGATACTTCCGCGGAGGGGATCGAGAGCGCGAGCGAGACAGGGAACTGGATCGGGAACGGGAAGGAGAATCGTAGCGACGCCGATTGCGAGGTGGCGGAGATGGTGTTGGGGACGGGCGACCACGGACTCTGTCGGACGGTGGTGGAGATTCGCGACGAAGAGGGGGACTGCGGCTCCTGCTTCGTCGGACCCTGCTCGGATACGCATCACGATCGCGGTAATCCCTGGGTCGTTCCCTCTCCCCCCTGTCCATCCTTGATGGGGGAACTGGTGGGGGAGGCATGTCTTTGGGCTTCAAATTATTCTGCTCCCTCTCCCTTCTTAGCCTGTCTTCTTCTCTCCGCCTCAACCTATCCCTCTCCCGTTTTTCTGCCTCCCATTTCGCCTTCTGCTCCTGGTACTTGATGCGTTCTTCCTCTTTTTTCCTCTCCCGCTCTTCCCGCTCAGCCTGTCTCCTGAGTCTTATTTCTTCCTGCTTCTCTCTGTCGAACGCATCCCCTTCTTGGTAGTCGGCTCGCGTTCCAAAGGCGCGGGCCATTTTGGTCAATTCAGTCTTCTTTGCCAGAGCTAGTCCATGGGTATCCGATGGTTTAAGGCTTTTCGCACTGGGTGCCATGGTAGCCATGGTTTTAGTCAGTTCGGCGCGAAGAGCGCTGACTTGCTCCTCGATTTTATCCTCGTCGAGACTGGAAAAGGATACGTTAGCAGTGATGATGTGGATGTCTAATGACCACGCACCCTTTTTCCTCGAGCTCGAGCTGCAGTTCCAGACATTTGACTTCAACCTTGCGCCTACGTTCATGCTCCAAGATTGCCGCGTCGGGCTCACGATGTTTAGGTGGAGCAGCATCCCAAGCACTGTCACGATCTTGTCTTTCGTAGGTGCGAAGGGTCGAGAGGTTGCGAACAACATAGCCATTCGTTCCACTGAGAAGTATGTGAGCATAAGGTAGGCGTTGAGCATGAGAGACAAGAAACTCTTACCTTCCACGAGGAGTGGCGAGTCCAATACCGTTGTACATGACTGCAAGAAGGCAAGTGTTGTTTGCAGCTAACTGCGTGGACCGACGGATCAAAGTCCATGGACGTCACGTGCTTGATCGAGCATCACCGCGTGACTCAGCAAACAACACTGACGACGGACGCTCGGCATCGGCATGGTCAGAGTGGGTCAACGAATAAAAGGAAAACCGGTGCACGATGAGCGCTTAGAAGCTATCCTTGTTGTCCACCACGACGTCCAGAATTCTTGCCCTTCCTCTCCTGCGCGGACGTGCTGCAATGGACGTGCCGACGTTAGATTCTTTGCCCCCAGCACGGGAAATACCCTCGGCTTTCGCTGCTAGTGTGCGCAGCTGGTATGCTGTCTGTTGATCGACGTCTGACGCTTCGAATCTAACAAAATTTCCAGGTGGTCAGTGGGCGAAAAGCAGAGCGCAATCAGTGAAGAACGACTTTTGAGGCGCGTGAATTCAACGACGCCTAGGCTGGCGCTGATAGCGCTGATCCGTTACATGCAGAGTGACTAACTCCATATCATCACAGACGACTGCCGTTCTTTAAACCTCAGAACTCGTCGCCACCGCCACATAATGACAGTCCCGTGGTGGCGTACAGCTCACGCGTGGATCTGGATACCCCGAAACGATACCTCAATACCCTGTCTATACAATCGACATCACCCTCCCCAAGCGCGCCTCCCCCGGCAGTTGTACTGCACGGCTACGGCGCAGGTCTTGGATTCTTCTACAAGAACTTCCCTGTCCTGGCACAATGGGCTGGCCGCAGTGGAACTTCCGTGTATGCCATGGACTGGCTAGGCATGGGTCGATCCGCCCGTGTCCCGTTCACCATAAAAGCCAAACGCGACGATGTCATTGGTCGCGTCACGGAAGCCGAATCCTTTTTCGTGGATTCTATGGAAGAATGGCGACAGAAGATGGGCCTTGACAAGATGACTCTTATCGGGCATTCACTGGGCGCCTACTTCAGTGTCGTTTACGCGCTCAAGTATCCTACCCGCGTCAATAAGCTCGTGCTGCTCTCCCCCGCTGGGGTCCCTCGCGATCCGAACACTACCATTCCATCCAGGGAGCTGACAGACTCTAGAGATACAGACCAGTCGGGGTCTGCTGAGCCAGCCACTGACGCGAAGGTGGATCAAATTAGAGCTGAGCAAAGGGTGGACAAGAGGCGAGAGAGCAGAGCGAGGAGAATCCTCACCTATCTATGGGAAGAAGGGTGGAGTCCATTCCAAGTCGTCCGCTCAACCCTCTTCTGGGGCCCCATGTTGATCGGCAAGGTCAGCAAGTCCTTCTTGCCCTGTGTGAAAAATGCCCACATCTTGTTCCCTTAGTATTCAGCCCGCCGCTTTTCGGGTCTGTCCGAAGCGGAGACTCGAGATATGCACGAGTATATCATGAACATTACGCTTGCGAAGGGCTCAGGAGAATATTGCATCTGTGCGTGTCCAATTATGACATGTTCTGTGTCCATTCCTCTCATCTCTCCCCCAGCACATATCCTCGCACCTGGAGCGCACGCACGTTTACCCCTGGTAGACCGCATATCAGCACTGAAGATACCCGTCACCTTCGTTTGTAGGTGCCCCCGAATATTCACAATCAATTTTTTCTTGATCTCTTGCAGATGGCGACCACGACTGGATGGACCCGGAAGGCGGTAGACAGTCGGTGGAAAACCTGCGGCAGGCTGGAAATGGGAAAGGACGGATGTATATCATCAGCAATGCTGGGCATCATGGTAGGGTTTTTGTCGCATCGCGCTTGCTATGTTCCTTACACTTCGTGCAGTATACCTTGATAACGTCAAAGCCGTGAACGATCTTTTGGTGAAGGAGCTGGACCGCCAATGAACTCTGTTTTGTGGTCCGCAAGGCGCACATGGGGATGTATTCTATTGCAATTGCTGTGCTAGATGTATGGACAGGTTTACAGCGGCGTTTGGGTAATAAATTATAATACTTGTTGTACACTACACAGATAATGAGTCCGAGATGGCAATACTTAAAGATAACTTGACATCGTATGCTGGCAGATGTGAAAGCAGTAGTGTGTCGCGATCGGGAGAGATCTACTCTCTATTCGTCATAACGTTGATATTCCTCTCGGGGTATCTGCAAGCGGGTCATGGTCAGGTACTCGCAAACAAATGGAGGATATCGGGTGACATACTTGGCCTTGATCCTCGCAGCTAAATCTTCCTCATATATCTGGTCAGCGCCCAGCTGGTTGCCTAACGTCAACCACCTGTGATTATCGCGCAGTCAATAAATCACCCGTCCGCAAACAGAAAGATAACGTACCCAGGTCTGGTGTTGTGTTTTCTGCCAAACACCTCGATTTTCCTGCCCCCAGGACACATTCTCTCGATCAAGCCATATACCTCATCCGGTTTCCTACTGGTCTCTCTGACTTCCGACACGATGACGTCGGTATCCAGCCCTCGGTTTATCCACGACGGAAATTTGAGGGCCCCAGACTCATCGGTGACGGTCTTGACCCCGACAAGCATGTGCTCCTTCGTGTGGTTCAGCCAGTGACCTGTCCTTCCAGTCCTTATCACTCGTTGGAGCTACAGGGAAAAATTAGCCAAAGAACGTAGGGGGCTGGGGCTTGGAATGCGAACCTGGTTGGTCTTTACCCAGACGACTTCATCGACGCGGGTATATCCCCACACGCGCATGCATTCGCGTCCCACTTCCATTGCACGGCCTGTCACCCAGAGGAAGAGTAGCCCCTCGTCCTGGAGAGTAGGGATGGGCATAGCGCGCATCTCGTCGTCCGTCATTGTCCCATAGGGTAGCTGGGATAAAGGGTGAGATACCGCGGCACGGTCAACGAGGAAACCAAGGCTTACACTCATGTGGATATCCCACGGAGGGTCAGCCATGATGACATGGAATTTTCCTAGCACCGAATAGTCGAAACGCCGGAGATCACAGTTGATCCACTGTGGAGGCAACTAGGGGTAACCAGTTAGCATTCTGGCTCGCAGCATCAAAGATGAACACATACAGGTTTCGTGAGTTTCCCAGAAGGACCCAGGCCGATACCGAGCTTGTGGACTCGTCTCTTCACAACCTCCTTCCCTTTGCTGTTTGAATTTCGCGGACCTTCGCCGTCTCCCTCGTCCCAATCAACCTCATAGTGAAGATATCGACAGGGTGCCTTCTCCTTCCCTCGGCCACCAGCACCCAGACCGGAGGGCAATGACACAGGACCCCGCGTATTTGGAGGCACCTGGCCATGGGCGTGCGCAGTGCCTGGAAACGGGGGTATTGAAGGCGACTGCGAATATGTAGGTTCGGAGTAGCATGTGTTGAGATAAGAGCAGTGTCCCAGGGTGATGTCAGTGTGTGGACGGATGAGCACTCGAAAATGAACGCGGTCGCAGATTGCAGCTGAGGAAGAAGTACTGGGGTTGGCGCGTCGGGCTTTGGCACACTCGTCTTTCGTGACGTACGAACATATAGGTTCGAATTTTTCCTCTGTCGATCGGAACTGGAAAGAGCTGAGTGGGATACAACGATTGAGGAATTGGTCTGACCTGTTCCGCAAGTAATCGTCCTTTCGCAGTACCCTTCTGCAGTATTGCATAAACTTCCCTCATTTCTTTGCTCAGACTGCCCAGAGCTGATGTGCGAGACCCCGGTAATTCTTCGTACGAGTCCTCAGTTTCCTCGTCTCCTGCAGCTGAGTCCGCGTCTTCGTCAATCACTCGTTTTCGTTTGCGAGACGCGGAGACATCCCAGGAGGTTGCGTCTAAAACGGAACGCGTCTGTCCATTGGGATTTAAGACAATATCCAGTACTGTCGTTTCACCGTTTTCTCGCGAAAGCGATATGGTCGCTTGATCCCAGGTGCGCGATAGGTCCTCGAGTATGCTTTCAAATCGCGATCTATCGGTCAGCCTGAACCTGATGTTTGAAGAGGACGGATTGGCGAAGAGCCCGTGTGGAACTTTGGTCGAAACAACGCGTGTAAGAAGGCTCATCGCCGTCATTGGGAACGAGAGCTGCCCCGAGGTTAGAAGAGAGGTGAGAGCGGTAGTGGCCAGGACTCTGAGCTCATCGTCGGACATATTGGAGCAGGAAAAGATCCTGGCTCGATATGCTGTGCACTGGTTCCCCGGCGTAATTCACTTGCAGTCCCGAGGTTTGCTGCCAAGCACGATCACAGACGTTGATCGAGGATGTCGAAGGACTCGAAGACTTTGGCATCTGAACCAAACAAACTGGCACAAATCTACGGGAACTTACTGCCGTCTTCACCGTCGAAACCTGCAGCAGCGCAGCTGGACATGCTAGTCTAGCCAATTTGTGGTATATTCTAGTCTTATTCTATTCTGACATCCAGATAGAGTGATCACTTTCCACTCGAGCCTACCACGACTTGCATCCAGCGACACGACCTCATGAGGGTTTTGTATTTTGTGGATCACTTTCTGGAGAGCCTAGTAGATCGATGAGCGCTCGAGCTCGAAGCTTCTTGGCGTCTTCTAGTTCGGACGGTAGCGCGGGCTGGGCGGGTGCGGGAACCGGCGCAGCCTCAGCCGACTCGGGAAGCTTCTCAGTTTCTGGAGGTTCCATTGTTGCACGGCATGACTGGAGCAGATTCTGCTTGGTGCGCTTTTGAGAACGTGCATTTTGCGGAGGACAGGCGAACTTACCTCGCGAACGCCACCCTGTACCTTCCCAAGGTAGGCTAGAGCGAGCGGAAGGTGGAGTTCTGGAATCTAGCAGAACATGTGTAAGATGCTGGGTCGGAATGTAATCGAGACCTCCAACTTGCCATTTCCTTGGACCAAATGTTACGAATGAGCCAATTTTGTCGAGCTTTGTTGAATTTCCATTTCGATGGTCGATGGATCTGTAGGAACGCGTATGCTAGACCTGGATTGACAACACAAGGAGAACCGCGTTATTGATCGCAACCAAATGTGAGTTCATTGGGACTGACATTTCTGTGCTTGATCAGAGAGGGTATTGTCCTCCATAGGGTCAGGGAAACCGGTCTTATTTTTGCGCTTTTTGCTCGCAACACCCATGGTGGTAGCGACATCAGGTTCAGTTTTCTTGTCGCGCTTTGGTCTCTTCTTCGCCTTTTTCTCCACGTCCGTCCCTCCATGATCGTCATCCGACTGCTCATCTGCTTCTCGCTTCCGCTTTTTCATCTTTTTCTCTTTCTTTGCTCGAGTTCGAACAGGATTTCCTTCATCTCCAGAACTTTTGCTTTCTTTCGGCGTCTTCTTTGATTTCAGTCGTTTAGGCTCCGGCTGGGTATTCGACGGAGCAGAGAGTTCGCTCTTTCGTGCTTTCGGTTTCTTGCTTGGTAGATCGGCACTGTCTTGAGTAGAATCTGAGATCGCCATTAGAGGCTAAAAAGATTCGCGCCAAAAAAGGGTTCCTGGCTAGCAGACTATGAAGGGTACAAGAAGGAGAGGAAAGGAGAGGAACAGCTTGCTTGGCGTCCGCAGATTCAGCAAAATGTAATGCCACGTGGTTACGCGTTCTGATCACGTGCGCAGCTTCAGGCACTGCATTGTGGAAGTCCAGACTTCTCGTTTGTGACAACTCAGTCAGTTTATCCACCTACTTTCCGTCAAGCAGCCCATCTTGGTCTTCGGTCTCATGGGGCTCACAATCTCCTCCCTTATTTCCTCACTCTCGTCGCTGGTTCGATGGAGTAAAGACCAAGATGTACGGATTCTGATGCTTGGCTTGGATTCGGCTGGCAAGGTGAGCTGCAGACATGGTGTTCACTAGGAGGCATTAACTGACGTGCATCATAGACGACTATACTGTATCGACTGCAGGTATGTACCTTGTCGCGGATGGCGTGCTCGTGCTCAGGCGGAATAGATTGGCGAAGTCGTCTCGACAATACCTAGTGCGTCATCAATCCGCGCTCGTTGAAGTGCTCCCAACTCACGACATCATTCGTAGCGATCGGTTTCAATGTAGAGACAGTTCAGGTTGGTCTTGAATGCGTCGCATGCGTACCATTCAGCAACTGACTGGACCCACGGACCAGTACAAAAACATCAAATTCCAAGTTTGGGATCTCGGGGGACAGTCGAGCATACGGTATGACAATCGCGTCTATCATGACGAGGAGTTCTCGAATATCCTGATCCAGACCTTATTGGCGCTGTTACTTCCCCAACACCTCTGCAATTATCTATGTCATCGACTCGGCTGATCACGCCCGTCTAACGACGTCACGGACGGAACTATTGACGATGCTTTCAGAAGAAGAGCTCAAAGGCGTTCCCTTGCTTGTGTTTTGTAACAAGCAAGACACCCCGGGAGCTCTCAAGCCCGAGGAGATAAGCGAGCAGCTCGGTCTTGCGGGAGGGGAGAAGACACGACCATGGAGCGTGAGGGGTAGTTGCGCGACAAAGGGGGAGGGTCTAGAAGAGGGTTTAGACTGGTGAGTTGCTTTCGCTTCATAGGTGCCCTTTGTTTCATGGAAGCCTTTCACGTCGCAGGCTAGTCAATGCCATCCAGAAGAAGTGATTATTCGGACATTATGCCCTTGCTTTTTCCATACCCTTGCATCGCATGCGACACTTCGTTGCCAGCCTGGGCACCACCACATCTGTAAATTATCCTCCGTAGTATTAGGCCATGGTCAATCCAGGGATTCGTGACTTGTGCGTCTCTCATAATAAACTTCTCTTGTTGAATCAGTTGCTTCGCAGCTTGTTGGCCTCTCTCAAGAGAATTCCCTGGGCTGCTCGCTATCCACTCTGGAAAGCATGTTGAGTTCCTGGTGAACGCCTTTCGATGGGTTTTCGGATGGCCGCCGCTCCATGAACCATCTCAGTCCCGGTCCCTCCTTGGCTCCTGAGCTCCTTGGTGGCTAGGCCTATATCTCCAACCCGTGTTCGGAATTAAGGAAAAAGGCTTCTGGGAGGCAAACCCTTCGGACGCTCGGGGGTCGTTTGTACGATCGGGCGAATCAGAACGCACGAAGCTTCTTCCCGAAACATGAAAGCGATGGAATAGTACAAAACTACAAGTCTGTCATGGCCATGTCAAAGGCGCTTCCATGTCCTGGCGCTCTTCTAATGTGGAAGCTCGGTCGCCAGTGCGACCTCGGACCGAAACTTGAGCTCAGTGGTCAGAAGAATGCGGCCAAATAGGATCCTAGGGTGAAGTTGCCTCCGCAACGTTGTAGTCAATCGCCTAAGGGCGTTTCGACTTCCGAGGGCTCCGTGCAATGTTCAATTATGGTGTGTTATTACTATCGTACATTAGGATTGCAGTCACGCAGCCCAACTCCAGTCCCACCTGCTTTCCTCCGGCCGTTCCACACACGTCCGATAAGTCTCGATGTCCGGTCTCCACACACGGACCGTCCCGTCATCCGCGCACGTAGCAAGCATACCCTCCGCCCAATCGATCGCGCCAACTTCCCCTTGTTGACTCTGCAACTGCACGCCGTCCCGTCTCGGCATCCACGGACGCGAAGCATTATCGACGTCGAAAAGGAACGCGCTGCCATGGGTGTCGGTCCCGCTTCCACCACTGCCGGCAGCAAGCCACCGGCCGCAGGGTGACAGCGACAGCCCTACGTAAAACGAGTTCTTTTGCATCTTGTCGTGGCTGTACCCAGTCGGCAGAGCCTCTAGGTTTGGAACGCTGTATGTGTGAATCCGGCAATCGGCACCCAGACCAAAGACAAGACCCGCAGTGGGTCCGGTTCCTGCACATAGCCTGACGATGCCGCGGGGACGATGGGAGCCGTTTAGGGTCGTGGGGTCGATCGGGGAAGAGTAAAGGTTTGCCGGCGGCTGGGGTTTCGTCGATTTTGACTTCCGAGTATTGGTCGGAAGTCGCAAGTCCCAGTACTTGAGAATGCTAAGATATGAATTAGCCGTATATACATGTACATAATTGGTTAGGGAAGCATACCCGTCGAAGGAGCCACTGCTAATCAGACCGTATGGCCCTGTTTCGGGGTAGAGCAAACTCGTGATGCTTCGCGGTGTTGGCACGTTCTTTCCACGTCGTCCTCTCTTAAACTTTGCATCCTCATGGGCCCCTGCGATAGATATCACCGGACTCAAGACAGATGGCCCGGCTTCATCTGCTTCCTTGACGCCGGGCACTCGGAGATCCCAAATGCAAATGCTCCCATTTCTGCCACCAGAGCTCAAAAGCTCCTTGTGGGTAGGGTCCCAGGTTACACACTTGACGGTACTCTCGTGACCACGAAGCGAATGGGTCACAATCTGCGTTCTTGCACAAGTTATATGAGTTGATTTGTCTCCCGAGCAGGTGGCCAGTAATGTGTCGTCCGCGTTCCATTTTGCGTCGAAAATGCCGTTGTCGTGGATTTGCAACGTTGTGCAAGGTGGTTCTAGTGGATGCCATGACTCATGCGTCCGAGAACCATGAAGACCAAATTTCTACGTACCAGGATCCCAATCCTTCCGCTTAGAGGTATCAACCAGATGGACTGTCCCTTGCTCGGTGGCAACGGCAAGTATCGGCAGTCCACCTCGCTTTGCACCTGCGAGAGATGTTGTTCGTGAGTTATGACCCGGGTGAAGACAGCGAGGCGTTACTCACTCTGTGTATACGAGCATGCGTACGGAGGTGTTAAATAGGCGTTCACATCATTGGACTGGCATTTGAAGAGGTCTGATTTGTGGGAGGAAACGAAGGATTGGAGGATAGCTCGCGTGGACGCTGAAGTTGCAAGGTAAGTGCTCCCCAAGAAGGTGTGTTAGATCAGCCGCGCGCACGTTCTTCCCGTCTACCTCTTCCAGGGACCTGCATCACTGCTCGCATCCTGGTGTGGAAGGGCGTATACCGCTGTGACCTCGCCTGGAGGACACCAATGTCTTCCATCTCTACGTCGGAGTCGGCGCCGCTTTGATCGTCATCACTGAAGGCATCGCCGTCGTCAACGAAGCTCAGCTTGCGTTTCTTGAGCACCGTTTGCGCAGATGTGGCATTGAGTCGTTTCCTGTGCTTGCCATCTTCTGGAGGTGTGGGCAACGCGAAGGACAGTTTCGTCTGGATGGGCGTGCTGAGGACATTGGTGCGGTTATAGAGGACGTGCTGAGGGGATGAAGCTGGGCTGGGAAGCATTTTGATGTCGAATGAACGCGTCAACGAATTTTGAAGTCTAACCGACGCGTCGAGCCTAACATGCACAAATAACGCGCCCGCGAATTCACGTGAGACGATCGGTAGAATGTTCCTTCGGCCGACCTATTTTGGGAAACGACTTTTTCCATCCGTCTGTGTCCGTTCGCCTCGTTCCATACAATTGAGTATGTATCGTGCACCGTTCAGGTCGTTCAGGTCCCTGTCGACAGCCGCGCGCAGCTCTCTGAAAATTGGTCTCATTCCTGCCGACGGAATCGGGAAAGAAGTTATTCCAGTACGTGTCCCTCCTCTGACACGAGCTGCTCCACATGGACTGACATGGTGTATACAGGCTGCCAGGACTGCGATAGAAGCACTAGGTTCTGATATTCCCAAGCCAGAATTCATCGAGCTGCTCGCTGGTTGGGAAACATTCACGAGATATGGCGTCGCACTCCCCGAAGAGACCGTCAAGTGAGCTTTGTATCAGCTGAACATGAAGCATATGAACTAACATGTGGGGGTAGGATTTTGCGAAGCGACTGTGATTGCGCGCTCTTTGGCTCGGTCAGTTCGCCGTCAAGAAAGGTGATCGGTTATTCATCACCCATCGTGGCACTTCGTAAAGAGCTGGACCTCTACGCGAATATCCGACCAGTAGTTTCGGTGCGTTCAATCGCTAGAATGTCCAGAATTGTGGTTTCACGGCGCTGGAACAGGTTGCCCCTGAAGCTGGACAAACGCCTGCGGTTGACCTGGTAGTTGTCCGCGAGAACACGGAATGCCTGGTACGTTCTTCTTCGAGAAGATGACACGGTCGTTCTGAAATTGTCGCAGTACGTCAAGCAAGAGGAGCAGATCATAACAGAAAATGGCAAAGAGGCACGGGCTACTAGGCTCATCACGGAACGGGCGTCGAGGCGAATAGGAAAGATGGCCTTCGATCTTGCTTTAGAGCGGCAACGCAAGGTTAGTGAAAAGCGGCTTGCACAATCAACGACGTGCTGATCTGACTCTTTCTCAGCATTTGACGATCATCCACAAGTCAAATGTGCTTTCCGTTACCGATGGGCTTTTCCGGGAGACAGTCCGTAAAGTCCATACTTTCCCCGATGCCGAGGGAAAGTATGACAGCGTGTCTGTCATGGAACAACTAGTCGACAGCGCAGTTTACAGGTGCGGACGGTAACACTGGCGTCATGACTCTTAATTGACAGACCGCCGCGAGCTAGGTTGTTCCGTGAGCCAGAGTGAGTCTCCCTTGTGCCATGCATGGGAGATCCATGATCATACACTTCTGAAACAGAGTATTCGACGTTATGGTGGCGCCCAACCTCTACGGAGACATTTTGTCGTGAGTGACATCAAGTCGTCTGTGGATAAATAGTACAAATGTTCCCTTTGTACAGAGATGCCGCCGCTGCGCTTGTGGGTTCCTTGGGCTTAGTCCCTTCCGTCAACGCCGGCGATGACTTCGTCATGGGCGAACCGTAAGTCGTCCTTCGTAATCCGAATCACCAGGCTGACAGATTCCCAACCGAAAAATAGTGTCCACGGGTCTGCGCCCGACATCGCTGGAAAGGGCATTGCTAACCCCATTGCATCGATACGCTCAGCTGCCCTCATGTTGCGCCGCCTGGGCTACACTAAGGGTGCGGACAGGCTTGATACCGCCGTCGACCAAGTGATCAGGGAGGGGACCACGCTGACGCCTGACCTGAATGGCAAAAGTTCCACCACAGAAGTCCTTGACGCTGTGTTGAAGAAGCTGTAGTAGACTGCTTTGTACGCTTGTATACTTGCCAAGAAATCATTCTGCTCTCGTTCAACTTCCCAGCATGGTATCATGATGTGTTGTGATTGGACTTGAGAAGTGCTACATGGACCTATGACTACTTATCGACTAGATGTACGACGTGGGCGGTGGTTCTGGTAGGGCTCTACTGCTACCCAGAGGGTGTCCGCCGCTATTTGGAGGGATAGCAGTCCGTGGCCCATTCTGAGTTGGGGTCCGAGGATTCTCTGTACTTGCACTTTGCAATGCCTCCATCAACCGCACCTGCTTCGACGATCCGGGATCTTGTTCCAGGAAAGCCAGCTGCCGTCTCGCAGATGGCAGCGGCTTTGCGCTCGCCGTCGCGGTCCGCGGAGTCACGGCCTCGACCCGAGGACTGCGAGCGCGCGCTTCCAAGTGTTGTCTTGACGGTTGGTATTGCCCAGGGTGCAAGGGCGACCCCGGCGGGAATCGGAGAGATGGGTCTGCATTTCGGACAGGTATGAAGGGATGCTTTAATGGATGCTTGGAGAACCATGACCGCCGTCGGGAAGGGGATTTCGGTGGTCGCAGACCGGCACTCTTGGCAGTGGCACCGAGCCCAGGAAGGGGACGGCCTGGTGTCGGCACGATGAGAGCCTTCGGTGGCTCCTGCACTTTTCGCCGACCTGATCTTTCGCCCCCACCACTGTCATCGGAACGAGTTGTGTCAGTGGAGGGCGGACGGGATTCGCCGTAGCCTTCCAGCGGTGGTGGCATCGGCCGTCTCTTAGCGTGTCCACGTTCGAGCACGCTAGGATACTTGGGGACGTGGCTGGGCACCGCTGGCGGAGGACGGTCTATGGACTCCTGAGAGCCAGGGGGGATGGCGATTTGAAAAATTGGAAGTATGCTCGGGTTGTTTCGCCGTCGCCCGAGGGCCATGCGTAATCGGTCAAACTTGCCTCCGCTGCCCTCGTCTGGTGAAAACTGAGATCTGAGGTCAGGTATCAACCCGTCTGGTCTCTCTTTCAGCGCCCCCGGACTCTTTGGACCTTCTTCAACGTGCGGAACTTTGCGTCTGCGGGCTAAGAACCACAACCCAATGACGGCTAGTATAAGCGCTACGCCTCCGATGACCCCGCAAACTATTGCTGCAACATTTGGCTTTTTGGGCGGGGGATCCGGGCTCAGGAAGCCAAAAAAGCGTTTCCTCCTAACGCAGCATAGGTTGACTGTGGTTCTAAAATATGCAACAAGGAACTCACGATGTGTAGTCTCCGGTTCGCTGGTGGATATCATTGACGATGCGGTCGTCATCGGGTACTGTGGCACTGCCCAGTCGAACCAGCAACGAGTACAGAATGAAGATCCAGCTCCAACGAAAGGTCATCATGATAACAGCACGAAGACTCCAGAGTCTACCCGTCCCGGACGGTGCTGTGGACTGAAAGGAAGATCAGCGGGTGAGAGACCAGTCTACGGGGCATTTTTGGCGTCGCTCTGGTAGATATGGCGCCGCTTGCGCTGATCTGATGGGCTCGCATCACTTGGTTTCATATGGCTATCAATTGATCGAGTATTGCACCACAACGATGATGATTCATGAAACGCTAACAAGAATGGCGTTCCTCCGTTTGGCATGCCATCGCATTCCGTTATGAAATGCGAAATTGCGCCTGGCTTGCAAGGCGCGTTCGGGAGGTCCGACACTGGTCCGGCTGAATACAGGAAGGTTACTTTCTAGTTGGGAAATGCTCGCACGCGTGCATTGCATTCTATGGCACCTGTGATCTCCCAGGACGCCTCATGTCCGGCAATTACTGTATGGTCCCTAGATGAGCGCTTCTTCAGGTCTCTGTGATTGCTTATCGTCCACTCCCTCGAGCCCCTTCACATCCCATTAATTTCATTGACAACGGGTCTGCGGGCGAGCTGCTACTTAAACCAGCACCTGGACCTCAAGCCGACTCCGTAACGGGTCGTATTTGATGCCTCCGAAAAAGGGAACGAAGGGGAAGGGCAAACAGGCAGAGGAGAAGGTAGACAAGAAGGGGAAAAAAGAGCCTACACCGCCCCCTGCGCCTTCACCAGCACGAGAGCCAACCCCTACTCCACCCACTCCAGAGCTAGAGCCAGAACCTTTTCCGGTGCCCGCTCCAGTTTCGATCGCGGCAACAGAACACGAGGCTCGCCAACATGGGCACCGGAATGATGACGTGAATGCATCTGGTCACGGTAGTACTTTCTACTACAACATCGAAAAAACTATCGTTTTGACATTCTCAATTAGACCTATCAGAGGGGCAAGGCAACGACGATGGATGGGGCAACAGCGGCCGTGGATGGGATAACGTTGGCCCTGGTGGCAACAGTGATGGCGGCGGCGGGTGGGTTGGGGGTGATGACGGCTGGGGAGAGACTGGAGGCGCTGGTGGCAGCGAATTTGACGAGGGCGAGGACAGCAAGAATGCGGGCGCTTGGGGGGACACTGAAAAATCGCCGGCACCTGCTCAAGACTTGCCATCACCAAGCCAACCAGCAGTTCCGATCCAAGCTTCAGCGCCTGCTCCAGCACCTCCACCGCCTCAACCTGCCGCTCCTCTCCAGCCTTTCCAGCCTGTGAGTACTATCTCCGTGAACTTCGGCCCTGACTCATAAATTATCAGCATGACTGGTCAGCTGCACAGGTAGCACCGCTTCAGGCTCAGGACCCGCCGCCTCTGACACAGAAGGAATATACTTCGGCGAGTTCGATGGCTAATCGTGGTGCACAGAAGACTTCATCTCCAACAGAACAACGTGCACAAGATCAGCGTGCTGCGGATCGACCGTCGTACTACTGGGCTCCCAATCAGGCGTCTTCCGCGAAACAACCCGTATCCTTTGCGACCGCTGCGCCTCGGAAACCTCAAATGCCACCTCTCAGCGCATGGGGTGAACCCAAGCACGTCGATCCCTGGGGCTCGCCCAAGCCTCAGCCACAGGCTCCGGCACCGCCTGCGAAGCCCCCCATGAGGCAGGCATGGCAAGACTGGGGAAAACAACCGCAGCCCCCTCCTTCCAGGGCCCCTGCTTCTCGGGCACCGTCTTCCAGAAACTATCCAACTCCATCGGCATGGACGGTGACTCACGATGACGAGGAATATAGTGAAGACGAAGAATCGGACGAGACCCATGCCGATCCGTGGGGACGTCCAGCACGCGGACAGCCTGGGTGGGGAGCTGATCCCAGGAAGCAACCCAAGGTGACTTTTGCTCCTTCGGGCTCTGATTACGGGTCGGGGACAGGGACTAAGCCTGTCCTTTCCCCGCAAGAGCACTCACAGATATTGAGATCATTGCTCAACGAACTGCCTCAGAGCCAGCATGGCTATCAGCAGCGGGGGCATCATCCACAGCAATCAGCGCAACCGAACCCTCAACATCGACGCTCACAATGGCCCCCGCAGGATAAGCAAGCGATGGCCCACCACAAGCACGCTTCGCAAGACGGCGGAAAGAAGCCCGAGAAATTGCGGAAACCGAAGGGCGGTGGATGGGAAGATGGCGGCTGGGGTGCTGGCGGCGGCGATGGCGATGGCTGGGACGCTGGTGGCGATGGACGGGGTGCCGGGGGCAATGGTTGGGGCACCGCTGAGGACGGCTGGGGTGGAGGGGGAGATACCTGGGGGGGCGGTGGTAAAAAGGAGGGAAAGGGTGGATCCGAATATGGTGGCTGGCAGGAAGGCGGCGGCGGCGGCTGGGACAATGCGACTCGAGGGAAGAATCAAGGCTGGGACCAGAATGACGGATGGGAAAATCACGACAATAGCTGGAGCAACACCAAAGGTTCTACAAACGATTGGGGTGGTGGTAAAGACCAGTGGGGGCCGGGTGACAATGAATGGGGCAATGATGACGGTTGGGGGGAGCATGACGATGCCTTGGATGAAGAGGAGAATGAATGGGAGGGAACCCACCACTACCACCATGTCGGCACGTCGAAAGGGAATGCATGGGGTGGCAGCGAAACGGAATCTCAGTACTTCATGCCTTCGAAGACGCTATCGCATGCTATCAAGGGTACGCAACTCAAGGCCGCGAATGGTGAACCTCCTAACAAGATGGATGAATACACAAATGTCAAGTTCCTCGAATCCCGTAAAGCTGCTTTTGCCCCAGTTCAGCGCGCGATCTTTGGCAGAGAGCGGAAGGCTAGAGATCGAATACACTGGATGTTCTCGCCAAACAAGGACGATCGGGTCTGGTCCGTGCTTGGATGGATACAGGCGATGGAATACAACCTAGGATCTTTTGGCGTAGGCATCACGTCATCTCCTCTCCGCCCAGCTGACTATGTACCTTCATCTAGCTGCACAAGTTCCTCCAGAGCCGGGAGCGCGGAGCCTTGTTTGTAAATGTGACTTTTCGGCTCGCGGAGCATCCAAATCAGCCAGTTTTTGACTGGCTAACTTTCGATGAAATCCAGCCCTCAACGGATCGCATCCTCCAGGAGTCGATTCTCTCCTATGATCCGTCTATGCAAGTCGTCATCTTCGTCTACTTACCGTCGCCAACCGGAAATAGCGTGGCGATGTGGCGGCGCAAGGTCCTTGTGCCAAATAATACGCGCCTGAGGTTCCAAAGAGAGATCGTGATTGCGATAGGTGGCCTCAAAAGGGATAAAGACTACATTGTTCATGTCGACGAGTGAGTTTGCTGCCCTCGGGATATCGCTCTGATCTCTAAGTCGCACCCCGCGCGGTAGGATGCCTCCGAAAAATAAGACCAAGGCAGCTCAACCCGGAGGCAAACAGGCCTCCCCGAAATCGAAACAAGACGCAAAGCAAGCAGCTAAACAAGGAAAATCCGCCCATGCGAAATCAGCTCTCGTCAAGCACCACCGTGGACAGTCTCTCCCAGCCATTATCGATCTGACGGACAAGCCTCAGAAGAAACGCAAGTGGTGGCAAATATTGCGCTTCGCGGATTAGACTTTTCTCCTTTACTCAAGTCTTTACTTATTGGTATTTCTTTTGGCCAGTTTCACTTCCATGATCACTGTATGCTACTTTCCTGTATCTCTATCGTGCTTTCGTTCTGCTTTGCTTATCTAGTCCTTCCCCTGTATTTGCCTCCTTGTTTACGATCGAATCACGACACCACCTAATAAACATATCCACCTGCGCGGGCCGAATTGGTTGGCTTCTTGGCATTCACAGGTTTCGAGTGCCAGACCGCATTCGAATTCGCATTGATCTGCACCTCTGACCATGGATAGCTTTTCGATAGTCAGCGGCACTACGGATTCATATATATCGCATGGCGTTGTTGAAACCGATCGACCGCATAGCGAAACAGCCTCTTCCTCCTCAGATGATCCTGCAAACCGCAAAGGACGTCCTCTCAGCAGATTAACAAACCTCGTAGTCGTATCTGCATTCATCCTTCCCTTCGCCCTTTTCCCCTATATGCTAGCAAGACGCCAACTGCTGTCGCTCACGCGGCAGTTCGTGGAAGCGCGAACCAGCATAAAGATACTGGAACAAGAATTGGATGTTTCTTGGCGAGAAATAATGACCAGGAAACATGAGATTCAACAGCTACAAGGAACGATACGGGAAATGATGCAGGATATAGAACAGCGAAAAGCGCTGTACAAAGTGAAGGAGGCAGAGAGGGCCGAGTTCGAGGGCGAGGTCAAGCATGACCTGCAGAGGTTGATAAAGGAGGCAGAGAACTCAAGGTAGTCGTGCTCATATCAGCAGACATCTGATATGACCAAGTCTGTAGGACACATGCCACTGCCCTACGTGGATTGGGGACCTCGCTCGCCGACGTCGCCGCGTTCATGCAGGAGATGGAGTTGGAGATGGGTATGACATCTGTGCATGGTGGAGACCAGCGGGGGATAGAGCGCCTGAGATTGCTGGCTCTTCAGCTGGAGAAGATCGATGCACAACGAGGCAACAAGGTGAGCAAGAGAGTTCGCCCTGAACAAGATTTTGACGTTGCGAAGGACGACCTTGGCGCGCCTGTTGACGAGGTTGCTCCATATTAGTCGGTACCCTCTCGCTCATGTTCGTATATCTACTCGAAGAGTCAACTGAATGGAACCATCGTGCCTGCTGAATTGCAAGCGGAGGTTGAGAGCAAGTGTGTTGAGGATGACCGTCATACCTCCGTCGCATCCAGTGTTTCTCACGCGCCCTTTCTGTGACTTGCCTCGTTGCTAAACGGCCTCCTCCGCATGTCGGCCTAGGATCTCATTGCGCGGGCCGTATGTTGAGCATTGGACAACCACCTCCTTTCTTGAAACACTGAGTATCTCCTACCCTGGCTCCTTAGCATTTCGCCTGTTCGCAATGTCCGTCGCCCCATCCGATGACGTCTCCCAGTCGTCTGGCACGGCCGTGGCGCTACAAAGTCCTGCATCCGCGAATGATCTTACTGAGCGTGTCTCTTCAAACCCCGCAGGGCCCGCTGCTGGTGAAGAGCAGGCGCTGGAATCCCATGAGGTAATCGAACTCCAGACCTTCAGCGAGAGGAAAGTATGGATTGAAGAGAAGATCAAGGTCTGTTATATATTTACGCGAAAAATAGCCTCTTGCTCATCTTCCCTCCAGTTCCTGGAGAAAATGCCTGCCATTGAAGTATTTGCCGGCCTGGACGCCGTTCGTGCCTCAGCGGAACACGTCCCAGGATTACCCACTCCGGAAGAATTGAAGCAGTGGGTCGCGGAGCACGATGCTATAGAAAAGGAGACCGAGATATTTGATAGAGGGGAGCTTACGAAACTAAGGCAACTCACGAAAGGTACGCAATTGCCCGGGCACGCGACGTCGAAAGCTAAAAGTAACATCACCAGCCGCGACACAGCGAAATCTGTCCCCAGCAGATACGGATGTTATTGAACTGACACTTACGGCTATTTATGAACTCGATAAGTTGCTTCACCTCCTACGCCACAGAAGCGAAAACTTGGAGCTGTTAGGGGTCAGGCTTACCTGGGAGGAGAGTCGAATTGCTGCCTGGGTGGATCGTCGTAAAATTCTGGAAGACCTTCAGGCGTTTCTCGACACCCGGGCAAGATGGAGCCCATCGGTCTACGAGAGTCCTCCGAAGACAGAGGACACCCACGATCCCAAACGCCGGGCCTCAGTTACTTCGTTCGCGTCAGCTGCCTCGGACACCTCCACCGCCTCTGCTGGAATTTCTCGCAGTATACGCTTTAAGTTGGCGGAGCTCCTTTCTCGTGACGCGGCACAGTTCGCTGGGCGGATAACGAGCCTACGACACGGGAAGATAACGGCTGCTGGCAAAGTGCTGGACAAACTGATTGACAACAGCCGTAAGCCTGTCCCGGAGGAGCTCCTTGACGAACAAGACAGGCTAGAAGAAAAAGGCATCACGGAATTGGAGCACGCAGGCAAGTTCGTCATGAACATTGTCATGCAATGGAGAAAGTACATCCCACTTCACGCCATTCTACTGCAAAGAATCTTAAATTCGTTGGATACAGGGCTGACGAAATTTATGTCGAAACCATG
Organism: Lyophyllum shimeji; assembly: GCA_026008595.1. Classification (NCBI taxonomy): domain Eukaryota; kingdom Fungi; phylum Basidiomycota; class Agaricomycetes; order Agaricales; family Lyophyllaceae; genus Lyophyllum; species Lyophyllum shimeji. Next base: position 1,071,840 of record BRPK01000001.1, on the reverse strand, counting down.
AAGGACAAGGCGACGGCGCAAAATCTTTTCGAAGAAATCGAAACGGCGAAGCTCCATCATCCTTCCGCTCGTCAAAGCGCATCATTTGTCTCTCGAGCAGACGCCTTGACGAAACGGCTAGCTCTGCGCGGTAATCCTGCCTCGCCGTCAAGCAGTTTCCCTTGCCCAGAACATCCGCTCTTTGGGGAGCAGAAGGACTTCAACAAGATGCTTGTCCAGTCGCTCTCCTCGGAAATCGCTTCCGTGGCAAGTATTGCCCGCAATGTTGACGCCGCAGCCAAGGCATATCGCGTTGGCTTCGAGGCAGTCAAGCGCGTCGAAAACTTGACGGCCACGACCAGGGAATTGTCGACCACCTTCGACAGTATCATCTCTCGTTTACGAGAAGGCGTCTCCGCTGGAGATGGTGATGGCTCGCCACCAAACCTTATGACCGAGGAATGCTTGGACCCTTCCCGTCACTCCGCGTTCCTTGCCCTTCTCCCTTCAATCCTGAAGGAAACTGAACAAGCTGCTGAAACCTCGAGCCAAGTCCTACGGCAGTCGTTGCCTGCCCTCCTTGACTTGGACCATCCTGGGATCGATGCCGAATTCAAAGCCGACGCCGGCGCTCAATTTGAAAGGCTGGAGTCCCTTCTGAAGCAAGCTCAGGCAGCATGCGACGACGTCACGGGACGAGGGAATAGGTTGCGAGAGGCACGAAGGATCTCAGGATTGATGGACGCAGAGCAGAAGCGTCTGGAAGACATCCGGCAGACGATCGCGGAAACGATGGAAGCAAAACGTTGGCGCCAGGTTTCTGGTTCCGCGAAGGAGCTCCTGACGCCAGAGAGCCAGCCTGCATCACCTTTACCGACGGAAATGTCACAAGCGGAACTCGCAGACGAACTCCTTCGTCCCGGTGCCAGAATAGTTCAGGAAATCGACGCGCCTCTGGCTACGCTGGGCGAGACTCTCGAAGATCCACTCAAGCAATGGCTCTTGCAGAAGACCTGTGGATTGAAGGTATTATTGGAGGGGGCGAAGAAGATGGCGGAACTCCTGCAGTCGATCCAGAGGCAGGCAGATGTCATGAAGACTGTTTATAACGAGTTCAACGACATTCAGCTGCACATCGAGGATGCAAGAGTGCAGATGGAAGCGCGCACGGACGACGTCCTTCGTGATCGCCTCGCAAATGGGAACGTCCCGGAGGTCGAGGCCGACTTGCGATCCGCTTTGGAACGGGTACAATCTGAGGTTGCGATGTATGTCAACGGATTAGCGGACCGAGTACTGTTCGTCAGTCCGCACGCCGACGACACCGTAATCAGCCCGACGTTCCACAAGAGGCACGGGTCCGTCGTGGATGCGAGACTTGGACGCTCGACATCCGTGGAGCTACCATTTGACTTGGCTGTTCTCGATGAGGCAGTCCGCGCCGATTCCAATACATTCGCAATCACACTGAATGGCCAGCTTGAGGGCCTAGTGCAGAAGTCGGTTCACTTCGATCTCGCGCGCATGGCCAAGGAACTTGACGCTGCTCTGGGTACCACCGTCGCAGACATCAGCAAGGTTAATCAAGAGCTCACGACGTACAAGTCCGCCTTGTCGGATATCATGTCCCGCGACGACGACAAGACTGTACCCTTGAGCTCCTTATCGAAGGACGTGCAGGGGACTACGCAGAACGATCGCACGCGGATTGGACGCTCGTTCTCGCCTATCCGTGAACTTCTCCGTAAAATGGAATCAGCCCCTAGTGCACACGACGCCTCGATGCGCGAGGCTCTGTATGCCAGTCGGCGGAGAGCGGTCGATGATGCAGAGGCTCTTTACCAAACTTGGAACAATGATGTATCAAGCTTCCTCGAATTCATCTTGCGGGAACAAAAAGCCGAAGCGGAACGGCTGGAGCAACTCCTGGTTGCGGAAGAACGACGACTGAAAGCGGAGCAGGAGCGCATTGCGGCGGAGGAGGCGGAGAGGCTACTCGCTGAACAAGAAAGGTTGGAAAGGGAGGAACAAGAAAGGCTAGAAGATGAGCGGAGAGTAGAGGCGCTTAGACAGCAAGTTGAGAGGGAGAGGATTGCCGCTGAGGAGGCCGAGAAGGCGCGACTCGCACGTGAGCATGCCGAGGCTGAGGAACGTCAACGACAGGAGGAGGAAAGGCTGGCTGAGGAAAGCCGGATTCAGGCGGAGAAGGACCGGATTGCGGCGGAGGAAGCTGAAAAGGAACGTCTACAGCAGGAACGGCTCGCAATTGAGGAAAGACTCCGCCTTGTCGAGGAGGAGTTAGCCGAAGAACGTCGTCTTCAGGCTGAAAAGGATCGCATCGCCGCTGAGAGACTTGAACAGGAAAACGCTCAGAAATTGCTGGACGAGGAACGTCGTTCGCAGACGGAAAATGACCGCATCGCGGCGGAACGGCTCGAACGTGACAGCGTAGAGAAACAATCGGCTGACGGACTGCCCAGCGTGGCCGAAACACGCCCTGGTTCCGGAAGGGGGGGCCAAACAGGGCCGAGGACGGAAAAGGTCGTGAAAAATGGTCAGGAGGAGGGACCACAGGCGGGTCAGCGTCGAGGCAGAGGACACGAGGCTCACGCCGGCGCAAGCTCGAGGAAGGCTGCGACAGATCATCAACGAACGCGGAAGGACCTCCCCTCGAAAGAACGAACCACGTCGACAGGGACAAGTCAGCAGAGTGTGAAGGCACGACCGTTGGATGAAGAAGGTACTTGTCCTACTTATCTTGACCGTCTCGGCCGTATAGTAACGTGTTTTTGCAGATTTGTTCGGTCTACGCGTTGCTCCTTCCGCAAGTTCATCGAAGACGAAGGAAATGTCTGATCTCCAGGCTCAAATCCTTGCATTCCGCAAACGCCTGCGTTCAATGAGTATCAATGAGACATGCCGCCCCAGGAAGTCATCCACCCACCTTCCCAGCTCGGACCAGCTGAGAAAGATGACCCGCGAATTTTCCAGTATCTCCTCAGGTGTTTCCCTCCTTCCTGCATCAGCTCCCGATTCTTCCGTAGACGTGGAGCTCAGATCGTTAAGAGCGGAACTCGATGCTTCTGCTGAGCTAATGAAACGCGTCGAAAAATTAGCACGCCTGGCAGACGACATCCAGAAGTGCGATGCAGCCCTGAGCGACTTGCTGGAGCACATCGACAGCTTTCCTGCTTCACCAAAGGCCGTGTTGTCGTCCTCCTATAAACCCCTTCTCGAGACGACACCGGAAGAACAGCTGACCGCGCGTCTCTCCTTCACTCGAAGCACAATAGACACTATGGCTTCGAATTTTGCAGGCGTCTCAGATGATCTTCGAGCGGTTGCGGAGAAGAAGCGTATAATCCAAACCTGGAGCGAGCTGGAGGAGATGGCTCACGATCGACTAGGCGGCAGAAGGTCCCGTCCGCCAAGTACCATGAGCTCACGCCCAAGCTCGGGGCGGAACAGCAGTGCTTCCGTGATGAATCCGCGTCCCACGAAAAAGGCTGGTGCATACTCGAACCTTTCCGTATCATCCACACCTTCTCATAAACGTCTCCTTGTCCCGGGCCACCCTACTCCTCGGCGTGCTGTCTCTGGTGGCTCGAGTGAGCCCCAGAGTCGCCCGTTGAGCCGGATTTCTACCTTGTCGTCCAATCGGGCTGTTTCAGGCCCGCTTGGTGCCTCAATCTATAACTCGACTTTTGCATCACGACAGCGGACGTCGAGCCTTTCGAATTCCGTCTCCACTCCGGTTAGACACCCGTCTGCCACGCCCCGTTCAAGAGCACAGACTGCACAGCATCCCCGGGTCTCGTCGCCTACCGTCTCGGAGGCTTCATCGTATACTCGTTCGGTTCGCACGCATACTCGCTCCTCCACGTCGATGTCATCCTGGTCACGAGCTCCAAGGAACTCCCTGTCGTCCATCGCACCCATGCTTAGGGATTTGACACCACAGAAGAAACCCGTGGCACCAAGGAAAACCTACGTTGCTGATCCCAGGAATAAATTGGACGTTGCGGTTGGAGATGTTGTCAACAAACTTCCAGTAGGCATCAATGTTGAAGGTGTCGCAGAGACTTGGAAGGACCAGAGTGGGAAATACTGGATAGGAAACCAAGACCCTAAACTCTGCTTCTGCCGAATATTGCGTTCACAGACCGTGATGGTCCGCGTCGGAGGGGGCTGGAGTGAGCTCTCCAAGTACGCTTCGCCCCTGCTGGTTTCCCGTCTGTCATACTGACTGGCCTTCCAGGTTCATAAAGGATCATTTTGCGGATAGCTTCCGTTTACTACCTGACTCACCGCCCCGTCCAGGAGCCCAAGAGGAGAAATGGATAAGCTCAGCCACGCTCCTCGAGACACCTGCTGAAGTCGGCTCGCCACCAGCTCCACCACGTACTCCCGAACCGACCGTGCCTTTCGTGCCCTCGTTCTCGCTTTCTACCCCAACAGGGCAGAGCCCCCGTTCTCTGAATTCACCATCAAATTCACCATCAGCAAAAGGATCCCCCGGATTGACTCCTCTCCAGTTCATAAGACGTGCAGACATGGAAACCATTTTACGACCTGTTACCCCATCGAGACCTTCCTCAGCACTTCGTCCCAGGAATACCGCTGCCCAGGCTCCAACACCCGCTAGAAATTCGGTCTGGCGGCCCTGACGGATTCACCAACTACATACCTTGTATCATTGACGGAATCATATACTTATAGACGGGCAAACCATCATTTAATATTCGGGCTAGAGAGAGACCAGCTGTGTTGTTTGCTTTGTATCTAATCACCCTTGCATCACGACCAATTCATTCATGATTCCTCGCACACTCGGTGCCACTTGAGTTACGGAATACATGTTGTGGTTACAGTAAGATACAAGCACCCTGGGGCCCGAAAGGAATGTGGAATTTTAGTTTCCGTATGGTATCATGTATCGTTCTTCTTTTTTACTCGTTTCGACGGGCGTACCCTGGCGTTTTCCTTTCCCTCTGACTTGGCGACCTCACTTTTGCGTTTCCGAGCCGTTGTAATTCCATGCGCCCGTGCAGCGTGTCGTCTCAGAAGGTCCTGACGAACGAAGGCGGTGTCTGGACATAGGTCACAGACGTACGGTTTCGTGCCGCTATGGCTGAGTTCATGCCGCTTGCACTCATTCTTACGAAGGAACTGGGAGGGACTGAATTCCCGTAAGCATTGGTCCAAGTGGAGAAGAGAGGTGACTCACCAGAATGCACACGCGTACGGTCGCTGATCCAAGTGAGAACCGACGTGTATAAGGATATGATCTCGCCTCTTGTTGGTCTGAGTGCAGCCCTCGATGTAGCACCTGTAATCCTCCACGAGCCCCCCTCGGCTAGATAGTTTCCCAACAAACGACACTAGCCAAGCATTGTCATACATCCGTCCGGCGTTACGAAGCCGGTAACGCTCGGCTTTGGCTTTCAGATCCTTGAGACTGATGCCTTTGTGCGCGTTGAAAACCGGCGTGCCGAGATCGAGGTCTTGCGGAAGGTTGTCAGCTCTGACAGTGGCAGATTGGGGTGCTGGCTTCTCGACGGCCAACTGAATTTTCTGCGCAGGTTTCCTAGTCGACTTCTGCGCGGTGCGCTTTGCAGTCCTTACGCGTTTGTTTTGGCGAGGGCTTGGGAACGAAGAGCTGGAGTAATCAGAGTCTGAGAGCTCGTAGTCGCTGTTGTGGTCTTGGTCCTTCATCGGAGGGAAGACCTCATGACAAGGAGGGTAACGCGCATGCAGGGTGACTTCCTCGGTGTCGACCTCGATACCGTTCGTAAGGCGAAGCTGCCCGTCGTCCAGCGTTTCCTCTTTGGTCGAGAGTAGTCCGTCAAATATATTGAGAGAGGAGAAACCCGAGCCTGCAGAGTTTGAGGGGAGGAAGGGATACTGGTGTGAAGCTTCAGAAAGAGTTTCGGACAGGGTATCTGCAGGATTTACGGCCAAAGAAGGTTCCATCCAAGCTTCAGAGCACGTCCTCACTTGAGGAACAAGAGAGATATCGTGCCTGTTGCCCGCCAAGACTGGCCAAGAGGTATGTTGGTCCTCGAGAAGCTCGTCTAACAATGATCCCTGCGATAGTGAGACTGAGCTTCCGAGAGCAGGAAAGGAGGTGTACGGGTTATCCGCCAGGTATTGAAGGGCTAGGTCCGCCGTGGCCGATAACTGTTCAGCCAATGAATCGACAGACATTCCGGAGGCAGCGGCAATCGAACTGAAAGCTATCTCTGTCGCGCCTTCCAGATGGGGGATTTGCAAGGTTGCACCTTGACTGAGCGGGCCGGTCATTTCAATAGTCTCCGAAGTAGCTCTAGAAAGGGAACAGGAAGACCATGATGTTGAAGGTAGATAGAAGTCGCCAAGGTGCACATTTTCATCGTCTAGGTGCGGTTGGAGAAGATCCACGGGTGACAGTGCTCGGGTTGCGGAGCCAAGATACAAAGTATCGACCTCCTCCAGACTCGCCTTAGGGTAATGTGCAGGACGCTCTGGATATGTAATTCCCAAGCCAGCGAGGCGCGAGGTAGAAAATGAAGAGCAGGTCGACCCGTTCCGAGCGTTTGATTGAAAGTCGTTATCTTCCTCGTCTGGGCGAGATGCCGGAGGCAGATTACTATGCAGGCTGGAGGACTGTAGGGGTGAAATAGAGGAGAAACGATTAGATTGCGGTTTATTGTGAGACGCCAGCGTCAAGAGATCCAAGCTAGTAGGCGTGTGTTTGTGGAGGCTATTGGGCGTAGGGCGTCGAATGTGAGCCATGCTGACACGGTGTTATCCTAGGCTGGAGTAGGTAACCAAGACAATGGGAAGAGATGGGATAGAAATGGCCAGAGACAGCGAGATAAAAGCAGATGCGTGTAACAATTTCCAAAGTACATACACCAGACTTCGGATATCGCCGAACACGCACTGCGGCTTTTAATCACACCCTGACCTGACCATCTAACGTACATCCAAGCGCTGCACCTTCACTCCTTGCTATCTCCCAACCGAGTTCCTTTCCCGCCCAGAAGGGAACGACGCTATCGCCGCCCGAGGTGTATTCGTCGTCAATCAAGAACTTCCCTGAGCTTGGCCTTCTCAGATGAACTGTGCGCTGTTGATCGGATGATAGCTCTTTCTTGTAAAATGCTCTCCCAAACCCGCTTACAAACCCTTCGAGTTTATCAAGGGCGTTGAAAGATTCCAAGATGTGGGCGACAAGGGGCAGCAAGATGGGTGATGTATAGATCCCCGCCGCGCATCCCGAGGAAGGGGTACTTGTGGATTTCGTATGTGGCGGGTGGGGCGCTGAATCAGAACCAAGGAAGAACCGTGGATGCCCTTCCGGAAGCTATTCAGTTACGATAACATCGCAGGACTTCGATACACTCACCGTCGAGTATCACTTCCCTGAGGGCCAAGCGGTCATCGGGGTATTTGGCGACTGGTTTGCAGTAATTCCAAGACTGGCCTGCCCAGTCGTCGACCGTAAGTGCGAGATGGTGAGCGGTAATTGTGCACGCCACAGTTGGACCGCAAGCTTTCACAGCTTCGACTGCAGCGCGAGTCGTTGCGTGTTCAAGGACGATACGAAGTTTAGGGAACGTCGCATGAAGTTTGAAAAGATGGGGAAGGAATCTGGGCTCAGCATTGAGGACGTGTGTGTTCTGTCGGCTCGGACGTTGGAGAGCGTTCGAAAAAGAGAGGTAAAGCAGCACGAACGGTGGACGCATCCGATGGAATTTCACCATGCAAATTCAAGACCATGTCGACTTCTTCCATTGCTGCGAAGACATCGTAGTAAGTTTCATAGGACTCGATGCCTCCGTCAGAATTCGTGGTCACTCCTCTTGGGTATGATTTTACGCCTGCAGAGTTTTGTCGTCTCCCAGACTGTCTGGGATGGAAGGAAGACAGACCATAAATGCCAGCTTTCTTGGCTTTTCTAATCTCTTCCGGAGTGAGCTCCGGAGAGAGATACAACGTCATAAGATATTCAACACTAGGGTCAACTTTTTCGAGTTCCTTCTTGTAGTCGAGTGCTTGAGCGGTTGTGGTGATCGGGGGTTTGAGGTTTGGCTAGGCAACTTTATCAGGATACGGCGAATCCTTGCCAGACTGTCAGGTCGGTAGATCTATACGTGCCATAACGTATGCAAGTTCGAAGCCTCCTTTCTTGACATGAGGAGTTACCAGAGCGGCGAGAGAGCCCTGCCTGAGGTGGACATGAAAATCGGCAGGGGAACTGACAGAAATAGTGGACGTCATGGTGGAAACAAATCTATGCTGATGATCCAGTGAGTAACGGAAACCTTCCACTTGAGTCGTATACTGACAGTCGCGAACGGATGTAGCGTAGATCAAGAACGAGTTCCAAGTTCGCGACTGGAGGAGCGTTCCTGACAATGAGATAACTCCGAGTGATATCGACAAGATTGAGATAAGATCAATGTTCTGATGCGATCATGTGACTGAACGCGTTGTGGTTCAGTTTCAGCACATCGGAATTCCCAACAACCATCCGCATTCCCGGCACTCCATCTCGCCGCTGCCCACCTTCTCTACTTCACGCCCTTCAACATTGAGTAGACTCTATCAGACTGGACTAGATTAGAAATGGTTGCCGCAGGCTCCATCACTGTTGCAGGTGCGTCTTTGCGTCTTTGTTGGAGGAGGATGGATGACCACTGAAACTCTACAACTCCCTTCTACAGTGCGTGTGCGACCGCCTTCAGCATGGGAAGCAGCTCGTCTACCCGAGCCATGCTATGACAAGGTTTTCCGCGGAGATGGCGCGTTATCTACTCCTGGCAAAGTCCAGCACACCGCACCTCTACGAGACATCGTTCAAATCGTCGACGACCGGATATTGACGTTCGATCCCGATGAGAAGGATCAAGCAAGGGCGTTTGTTGAACGCGGCTTCCTGCCGCCAGGGACGAAACGCTACAAGGATAAGAGGTTTATGTTCGACAAGGTGTTCGGCCACGAGGCGCGACAACAGGATGTGTACGAAGCTACAGCACAACCCCTCCTCGAGGGCCTCTTCAATGGTTATAATGCTACCGTGTTTGCTTATGGCGTGAGTCCTAATTATACCCTCACCGCCCATGTACTGACTAGCTTAATCTAGGCCACGGGGTGCGGTAAGACGCACACGATCAGCGGCACAGAAACCGACCCCGGTATTATATATTTGACGATGTCAGACTTGTTTCAACGCATCGAAGACCGCAGAGATGAGTGGGACGTTGAAGTCGTGGTGACCTTCTTGGAGATATACAACGAGGAGATCCGTGACCTGCTCGCTGAGCCGGGTTCCAATCCACCACGTGGAGGGCTCTCTATTCGCGAAGACAAATCAGTCAAAGTGGTCGGTCTCGCGGAACTCAAACCAAGGACCGCGGAGGACGTCAAGCAAATTGTTCTCCAGGGCAATCTGAGGCGAACACAGAGTCCCACCCACGCCAACGAGACCAGTTCGCGATCGCACGCAGTGTTGCAGGTCCATGTTACACAATCGCCCAGGACAGCTGCCCTCGTTGAGCAACGGACGATGGCCACGCTATCCATCATCGATCTTGCTGGCAGCGAGCGTGCCGCTGCCACTACCAACATGGGTCAACGTATGGTCGAGGGTGCCAATATCAACAAGTCCCTTCTTGCCCTTGGCAATTGCATCAACGCCCTCTGCGAGAGCGGTGGCGCCGTACGCCATGTTCCATATCGGAACAGCAAACTCACGCGTTTGCTGAAATTCTCACTCGGAGGCAACTGCAAGACGGTGATGATCGTGTGCGTTGCACCCACATCAGCCCATTTCGACGACACGCACAACACGCTAGTTTACGCGGAGCGCGCCACAAAGATCAAGACCAAGGTGGTCACCAGAAACGTCGTGAATGTCGACAGACACGTCGGACGCTACGTTGAAGCCATCAACAGGTTGAACCAGGAGATCGCGGAGCTGAAGGAGAAGCTGTCTGGGAAGAGGGACGCTGAGAAGGAGGTTATTCGTCGGAAGAAGGCAGAAGCGAAGGCGGAAGTTGAGAGGACGAAGAGCGATCTGAAAACCAAGGTGGAGCAAACGAAGGAGTCGATCGTGGACGGCGCCACTTGCACTGGCATCATCGCCGTCGCGAAGGCGAAATTGCATGCAATCCGAGCGAGGCTTGCTCAAATCGATGCGAAGGCGTCGTCGGGTCCTCTTACTGCCGATCTGGAAGCGGAGAGAGCATTGTTGAAAGCTCTGGCCGTGCCAGAGGAGCAGGCTACCAAAGCCGATTCGCCGCTCGTTACCCGCATCCAGCGAGCTTCCAACTCCAGCGCCATGTTTGACGCTACGCTGCGCGCGGTGTCAGAGCGGAAGTCCGACAAGCTGGACGAGGTCAGCGTCGAAAATGTGAAGCTAGACGCCATGTGTAGGAAGGCGGAGATGGACAAAGCGAAAGCGGAGGGCGAGCGAGACGTCATGCGAAGCGCGGTTGAAAGCATGGCTGAGGTTGTGGTGAGCTTAGTGGGAATGCTTGGGAGGTGCACGGTGATGATCGGGGAAGCGGCGGCTACCCTGGGTGGACCATCGGAAGGGTCCTCCGAAATTATCACAGTGAAGGTGGCGAAGGCGCTTGACTCACTCAAGAAGAACAACGACGAAGTGTTCGACAAGCTAGTCGGTGCGTCGACCGAGGGATACAGACAGACGGTTCGGAATGCGCCTTCGTCCCTGGACGCTTTCAGTGGATATGCGACCACCTTTACCCGAAGGATCAGCTCCGGACCCGCTGTGCTTCAGCATGACACCGCATCCACAAAGAGCTCAAGGCGGTCTTCTCCAATTGGAGCCAATCTGTCAGTTTCGGAATCTCGCCGCCCTCACCGTTCCCCTCGCAAATCGTTGCGTTCAAGTCTAGTTTCTCAGCCATACCGGAAGGTATCAGACAAGGAGAAGAAGGGGTTGAAGGGTGCCAAGAACGTTCAGTGGAAGGACGAGGCCGGCCAGGGCGAGCTTGACGATGGTGGTGCGAAGTTGTCCTCAGTCGCTGTAAAAATCATTCCTGCCAGCCCACCCACCGATACTAGTGTCAGCAATATGTCCACAACATCATCTTTGACCACGACCACGCTCCCGCCGAGGTGCACATCCCTGGGAAGCTCCGAGAGCGACTGGGAGGACGAGACGGACAAGACTGATGATAGTGTCAACGTCAGCTTTCCGGCATCGGTGTCAGCTTCGGCGGCATACGACACATCTCTGAATTCCTCAGCGGCTCTTCGAGCTCGACGGCCACGACCGAGCCGCTTGGATCCCAGTTTCCTCAAATCGCGAACGCGAGGCTCTGCGCTTGGCAGCCTTATGGAGGGAGACGAGAGTGCCAGTCCCGAGCGACGGGACTACAATCCGCTCGCCGATATGAGTATCAACCGCCTTTCCGACTCCACCAGGAATGGCCTGCACATCCCCAAAGTGCGCGACGGCGCAGTACACGGAAGCCCGGCGCGGCGGGGACCATCCACGCCGTCGAAGTCCGGTGCTGGCTCCGGCACCGCGAAGGCCGTGGGCGCGAGGCGCCGGTCGAACATTGGGCCTATGCGCAACGAGAAAGGCAGGAGGCGATCAAGCATGATTCCCCAACTTTCGCCACCGACTGCGGATGGCAGCAGCGGACCACGGCGGATCATGTTGGCGAGTCCCGCGAAGCGGACGAAGCGGATGTCGTTGACTAAGTCCGCGAGTGCGGCAGCGCTGAAGCTCAGGTCAACACCGCTCGGGGCGAACTCGTCCATGGCGAACCTGTCTGTGATGGATCCTAACACCAGCGCAGATCTGAGCTTTAGCAAGCAGAGAAAGGCTACCTGGCGATGAATTGTTTGGTTTCGTCCGCGAGTCCCGCTCGTTGTGTTTAATACGTGGGCAGTGCCCGTACGGTGTATCTTTTATTTTAGATAGTCAGTCCTTGTTAATTTCCTTGTCGTTGATGTTGCATACGATCCTCTCATGACATCCTACCCCCAGCTATGCCATCTTTCTAGCTCGTGTTCTTTTACTTATACCCATCTTCCCTCTACGTTCTTCAGTCCTGTAGTGTGTTATGAGCAGTATTTATGTTTGGTCAATGCGGGAGTTCCGGCATTACGTCCACGCAATGCTATCAAAGATCCCTACATTGAATCTAAGGATATGTCATATTACACGCTTCACTTCGAAGAAGGACTAAGAAAAATAGTCAGGGACAAAGCAGTGGAAAGAAGTGGTTGCGGCGTACTTTAAGGTAGTAAACCTGCCAACCGACGACCGAGAACAAGACTATAGCCTGCAGAATTGACCACCATTTTACACGAGAGTTTGTCGACTCTGCGGTGTTCCGATGGGTGCGTTCCCTGACTACGATGTACTCCTGCTCGTCTTTCACGGCAAGCAAGCCGCTGGCCAATGATCGTATCTCCCGCTCCACGGGTGCGACAATATCTGCCAATCAAGGGTTAGCTTTAGCCATCGTTGCTGCAAGAGGGACGCACCGTCACCCGAGACGTAGATCACTCCGTGCACGTTAAAGCTACAAAAGCACGTTAGTCACGTTGAACAACTCTGCCATACATTGTGAGTACCGACCTAACCATCTTGTCCGTGACCGCGCTCATTTGGTTCGAGAAACAAAGCTCATGCCTTCCATCCTTCTCGGCGGTAATCGAAACTGACCCGGTGGATTGTCGTATCTGCTTTGCCAGAACGCGTTCTTCTGGGTCTGTCAACTGCAATCGACGTCAGTGGCAAAGACAAATCTGTAGTGACGCGCCGACGGACCCAGAAATCGATGTCTAGATGACCCCCTCCTCCAACCTGATATGTAACAGTCATCTATAACGCGAATGTCAGAGAACCTAGGCGCTGTGTGCACGCGAAGCTGAACCTTGTCATTTTTGTGCAGGTCTTCGAAGAAACATTCTTTGTGACCGGCGGGCACTTCTATGAGATGGGCAGACAGAAGGAGGGGCGCAACGATAAGGAAGGTCAGGCAGGCGCTGAGCAGCCTCTGGATATCTGGTATTCTGGTCATTACAAGTTCGGAGTAAGCAAGACGGAGTGCCAACGCCACGACGGCATGGGCACCGCGGACCCCGATCCCGCAGTTCCGGGGTCCTTCTCATCATTCGGAAGATTTCCTGAACGATCTCATCTTTCGACCTCGTTGATTTCTTTTTCTTCGTTTACTTACTACGCCAACCTCAAATCCCCGTCGACCATGGCTGAAACTACCGATGCTCTTGCCCCGAGAGTATGTCGTTTTCCCGTTCCTCTGTGATCTCAGAATCAACCCTGAGATCTATCCTTGACCCCCTCAATTGACTTGACCTGATCACCACATCATTAAACAGGAGGAGGAGACCGATGTTCACTTCGAACCGGTTATCAGACTCACAGAGCAAATCGATACGAAGACAAATGAGGAGGAAGAGGATGTGCTCTTCAAGATGTGCGTCTGATGTCCAATTTACGCGATAATCATTCCCATTAACTTGATCATCCAATCTGCGATTCTGCGTCGATAAATCCAGGCGCGCAAAGCTGTTCAGATTCGATGCTGATGCTGCCGAATGGAAGGAGCGTGGGACTGGTGACGTCCGCCTGCTTGCCCACAAAGAGACTAAGAAGGTCCGCGTGGTCATGCGACGCGATAAGACCCTCAAGGTCTGCGCTAACCACGTCAGTGAGTGACCACCGTTGTTTCGCTACGCCGCATACGCGGTCTTACCCGCGTCTTTCATAGTCACTGGGGACATGCGGCTGCAACCCAACATTGGTTCCGACAGGAGTTGGGTCTGGAAAGTAGCAGCCGACTACTCGGAAACCCCGCCCACCGCAGAGACACTTGCCATCCGTTTTGCCAACTCGGAAAGTAAGTCAATGCTGTTGTCGTTCGTCCGGGAAAGTTCCGAATGATTGAACTTCCTCAGACGCTGCGCAGTTCAAGGCCGCTTTCGAAAAAGCGCAGGCAACAAACGTAGCCTTGTTGGGTGGAGCTGCTCCAGCCGCCCCGCCGTATGAGGAAGAGAAGACGGAAGAAGAAAAGAAGGAAGAAGAGAAGAAGGACGAGGAGCCTGCCGCTGACAGCGAGAAAAAGGATGAGGAAAAGAAAGCCGAGTGATTTCACCCGCGCTGAAGCTCCTTTCATGGCTCCTTGGCCTCTGCATACCAGGCCCTCTGCGCCGCTGATAGTTTACATCATAGCCTTTCTTCTTTATGATCACTACAGGAACGAATATAAATCTTCCCTGCCTTGTTCACATTCACCACTTTCACATTTCTTCCTGGGCTCATCAACTGCAAGGATAGTGTACATGAAATACAACCTCTCTTACGTACATTTACAGAATACATACAAGGTGCCAGACTCTCAGCGTAAGCGTAAGTGAACTCTGATCAGGGACCCTTCTTGGTACTCTTGCCTTCTTCCTTCGCCCACGCTTCCCAGAAAGCGACACCTTCGCCCTTCTTCCAATACCCTGGTGATTTCTCCCCCCGGACGACTTCTGCAGTGATCAAAACATGGCGAACTTCCGATCCACTACCACTAGCAGTCGGTGCAGAGTGAAGGAGGTAAAATTAGGTTTACTTACGGGACTTCATACATAGGCTCTAATAGGAGAGACTCCTGCCAGTGAACAGCTTCGTATGACGAACATGAAGGCTCAAGGGTACCACTGACCATGATTCCGCGAAGTCCTCGAGCGCCTCCGCCCCTTTCCGCAGCCTTTCGACAGATTTCATCAAGAGCGGCACCGGTGAATCGGATTTCGACGCCAGAGTACCCAAACAGGGATTGGTATTGTGACATAAGGGAACCTTTCACTTCGGTGAGGATCCGGCGTAGGTCGGGTATGGTCAATGGTGCGAGCGTCGTTATAGAGGGCAGGCGAGATATAAATTCTGGGATGAAACTAAACAGCTGTCAGACGATCATCGACCGCTACTCGTAATGAGGCGCAGCTACCCGTATTTCACAAGATCTGCAGTCCATGGAACTTAGCTCAAAAGAATAGAAGCCACACAAGACAACGGGACTGACCAGAGGTCTCTACGAGGTCTAGCATGTTCGAAGCAGTCTTGCGATTTGGAGTGAAGAATGGAACGGAGTCCCCAGCTTCTGGCGTGGGTAACGTAGCTGTGAAGCCGATAGACTTTCCTTGGATATTAGCTGATGCAAACAGGTCGTCTCTAGCACAACGCTCACCCCTTTGGCAACACGTTGTTTGATGATGGTGTCGAGACCTACGAAAGCGCCACTCAGGATAAAAAGAACGTTCGATGTGTCGATGTGATACGTGTCCGGTTTTGCTGACTTGAGTATCAGTTACGTTGCGAGTAAATATCATTGGGAGACTCACCAGCAGCCGCAGGCGCGCGCTGACCTCCTCTTGAGCCTTCACCTGCAGGAGGACCGGGTACTTCTACGGAGGCAGCACCTTTGGCTTGTACACTAACAACAGAACCTTCCATCATGCGCAAGAGGGCTTGTTGAACACCTTCACCACCGACATCCCGTGAACTCTCCAGGCCTCCCGCAGACTTCTTGGCAATCTTGTCGACCTCATCGATGTACACAATGCCCGTACTAAAGGACATCTCAGCCGGTACTTAGAGAGGGATATACCGATTTGATTTCACCTCGCGCGTAATGGATCCCAATTCGCGGCTTGCAGCTGAGAGATCGCGTCAGGACGCTGTCAAGGCTATCAGTCACTACTCACGAGCCGTTGTATTGACATATCAACGTCCTCGCCCACGTCTAGAAAGATATAGATTGATTTATATGATGCAGGCTGATTCAAATGATGCACTGACATCCAGCCTATGTTTCCCAATCAGTTGACTGGGCAGCCAAACCGATGGAGTACAACGCACCTGAGTAAAAGACGTAGCATCGCTGACGGAGAATGGCACGTCAAGGACTTTGGCAAGCGTCCTAGCCAACAAGGTTTTGCCTGAAGAAATACGACGGTTACTGCAAAATTGAAATCGTACGCACATCATGCACACCTGAGCCTGTTGGACCGCTGTCAACGCGTGAGCATGCATGCTTTCTATCGGAGAATGACCGCGCCTCCTCACATCACTAGCACGTTGCTCTTCTCGAATAATGGCATGTGCTGCCGAGCGAAGGGGGGAGCAGATACATGCAGCTTGCGTGTGGGTCGTACCTGGGCTTGAAAGACACCATCATGATCATGGGCTGCCTCGTACGTTCAGACTCATTCGGGCGGTTGACATTAACAGTACGTACGGTTGTCCAGCACAGAGTTGAAAAGCGCTTCACGCTCGGTCTGTTGAGCTTCCAGGTATTGTAGGTTTGCGCGGACACGGTTGTAGTGATTGAACACTCTTTGGAAGCATTAACCATCATTTGATAGGTTCATGGAAATGCTAGCACACACGCTACTGAGAGCACTTTCTTTGCGTTCTCTTGCCCGACGATGAAATCGTTAAGATACTCGACGAGCTGAGTGTTTTGAAAATCAGACGAGAAGGGGAGGGTAATAGTAAGTCAATACTTGTCGTGGTGTAGCTAATCCGAACCCGGGAGGCTTCCGTGGTATATCGCGTTCTCCGTTATCAACATGTTCATGAATTGGTTGGGTCCGAAGGCCTCGACGTGGAGCTACAAAAGTCCGAGCGAGTCGACGCCCTGACAGGCTACGCCAGGTCATGGGCATAAATCAGCGCCGGCTTGAGAGTGCAAGCCTGAGTATGGGACACTAGGCCGGTGGGCCCAACGATAAGGGACGGACGAACAAGCACGGACTTCACCTCAACGCGGTTCTGTTCATGAGCACATGTCCGCAATACACAAGACCAAACACTTGCTCGTAAGTAGCCTCATTCAGTGTCACCGTCTGGTCGCCATCACCTTTCAACGTTCGACGCCGACAACGGAACAGTTGTCAAGTTCTCGGTGTTGGTCCTTGTGAGGCTCCTTTCGTCACCATGGGTAGGAGGTCTCGCTCCCCGTCGCCTCGTAGAAGGTATGATGATCGCGACCGCGACTACGGCTCGGATGTGCACTCATCCAGGCCAGACAAGTACTCGTCAACCGACGACCGGGACCATTCGCGGCGCAGGCGCCGTGACAGCCGGAGCAGGAGTAGGGACAGGGAAAAGGACTCTTTGCGGCGCAAAAGGGATAGAAGTCGTAGCAGTTCTGCAGAACGGAAGGAGAAAAAGTAAGTGTTCGCATCATCCTCCGCAAGTCACCTATCGACCCGACTTTGCAGACGCAAGCGGGAGAAATCTGAGGAGCGAAGGGCAAGGAAGGCGGAGAAGAAACGAATAAAAGAAGAGGAGGAGGCCCGGCAGGTCGCTGAACTCAGCATCTACAGTGCCACGGACAACCCGTTCCACGACGTCAACCTCGGGCAGCAATTCCGCTGGCACAAGAAGAACGAGAAAGAGCGGAAACAGGGTTTATCGCTTGCAGAGGCGCAGCGACGCGATGCTATTCGGCGACAAGAGGCAAAGGTGGAACTAGAGCGCTTGAACAGGCGGCGGGCGGAAAGGGAAGTCGAACAGCGCCTGCGCGAAGAAGAAGAGTTGAGAATGCAACGCCTTCAAGAATCCGCTCAAGTGTCCGAGTGGCTGTCGAAAGAGGGCGATTTTCAATTGGTTCAGGAGCGAAGACGAGCCGCCATCCGCATCAAGGAGAAGCGGGCCAAGGCCATCGACTTCCTGGCCCTGAATTTGAAGTACGTGAACCCAAGTGCCGATGAAGACGAGAATGAGGAGGATGACGACGCCGGTCTGGAGATCGACCTGGACGAGCCTTATAACATACTGGATGTATGTATAACGTGCTGCTCGTTGAACCTATTTCTCACAACCATGACAGAATTTGACGATGGAAGAAGTTGAGGAATTGCATGATGATATCGACCGATACCTCTCCTTGGAGGAGTCGGAAGTTAATCTCGATTTTTGGACGGTACGGTGCTCTCAATGTCCTCGAATTCCTTGTACTCAAAAATTTGTAGAACATGATGGTGGTGTGCAAGGATCGCCTGGAATTCCTGAAGACAAGTCGGCGGACGGGCCAAGAGGTCACTGCAGCCGTTGAAGCCGATATCACGGCATTGCTCTCGGGCAAAACCTATGAAGAACTTGTCTCCCTCCAACGGCAAGTTCAGAGCAAGCTCACCAGTGGAGAACCCGTCGACACTGATTATTGGGAGGGTCTACTCAAGAAACTTCTCGTTTGGAAAGCAAAGGTAGGCAATTTGGTGGCTTTGAATGCGTCTCGTCGCTGAACACTATACCAGGCCAAACTCAAAAGCCTTCACGAAGTTGTCGTGCGTAATAGATTGGAACAGCTGCGGAAACGACAACGTGACGAAGCTCTGCAAGCTCAAGCAGAATTGCTAGCTGGAGTTGCTCGCTCTGCTTCCAAGAAGTGGGACAATGAAGTTGCCCCGGCAATCGAAGCTCCTGAGCAAGAGATTGTTCCTGCCGAGGAAATGGAGGAGTACGATAGAGCAATGAGTCCTCCGCTTCTTGACATTACCAAACTGCCTCCCGAGGAACGGGACATTGATATCGTCACTGAGGCGGAGGCCTTACGGGCACTTGTGCGCCTTTTCAGCTTCAAACATTTTTCAAGTCACTGACACACTTCCACAGCTCGAGCAACGTCGCACAGTTGCAGCTTCCCGTTTCGTACCGAAAGCCGCTCAACCACAAGCTGAAGTTCAGGGCGAAGAAGCGGCGAGCAATGCGGATCTTGCTTCCGAAGCTCTGTATAGAGCAGAAGCGGAGAGAGACCTCGACGAGGAGGAGGAGCTGTTCAATCTGGAAGAGAACATTGCCAATCCGACCACTTATAACTGGGAAGACAAATATAGGCCGAGGAAGCCGAGATACTTCAACCGCGTACACACTGGATACGAATGGAACAAGTACAACCAAACACATTACGAGTATGTCGTCTTCTGGTTCCTAGGTACAAGTCGGCTTATTAGACACGACAGCACGGACAACCCTCCACCGAAGGTCGTGCAGGGATACAAGGTATACCTTAGAATCCAGGTGATAACACTACGTGGGACTTACGGAAATCCATTCCTCAGTTCAACATCTTTTACCCCGACCTCATCGACAAGAGCAAAGCTCCAACCTACAAGATTGTCAAGGAGCCGGGGAACGACGAGACTGTTCTGTTACATTTCAGTGCAGGCCCACCGTACGAGGATATCGCTTTCCGTATCGTCAATCGGGAGTGGGAGTTTTCGCATAAACGGTATGCTTTCCTTTGTCTCTCGTCAAAGCAAGCCACGCTAATACAGTGCATGCAGTGGCTTCCGGAGTAGCTTTGATCGCGGATGTCTCTCCCTCTGGTTCAACTTTAGACGCAGCGTAAGTCACACTTGCACGTAGCCCTCGACCTCGAACGAACTCACCTCTCTTCCAGTTCTATCGCAAGTAACATGCCTTGCAGTGAATTTGAAGTGGACTTCCCAACTTGTAATATCGCTAGCTAGTTGGCTTTCGTCAATGTATGATCCCTCCATAGTTCATTCTGGCTGGCCTTCTCTCCGAAATCGCTGGAGTGTCTGTCCTTCCATCCACGCGCATGCAGCGATAATGCCTCGCTTTCTGCTTGCCACGGTCACAGTTGTCGCGGAGTTCAAAGCAGTGACCCGCTGGCCAGAACGGGACTCCGTTTATTTTTGCCCTTTCCGCAACACCTTTCGGGTTACGGTGTGCCTGGCCAAGCTGGTATCCTTTGTTCTCGCCTCTGGCCATGGATATACCCGTTGACACTTTGCCACTCAGACGCACGTACCTAGGGCCAGCTGAACAATATGTGGCCAGGAGAGCGCTTTGTCCTGCTACCCGACTCATGCATCTGATATCACTCTTCATTTCAATGTCCTGGGCTGCCTTAAGTACCGTGGCGTCTTTCCTTGACCTCGAGCTCGATCCCCTCCCCACGATGGCTTCCTATCTACACACTGATGGCCCTTTGCTTCCCAACAACCAGGCCGACTATTCGACTCGGCATGAAGCCTTCGTGACTCGGGAGACTATACAGCTTGCTCCACTATCGCAACTGCATAACACGTCGGACTGGGAACATAGTCGCCCTCGTCATACGTTCCGGCATTTGGTAGCGACACTCCCACCCATACTCCCCATGTTCTCCAGTAGGGGGATATGGTCGTTTAAACCAGATCGCATAGCGCCTTCTAAGGTTGTGCATTTTTCTTCCCTGCTGCCTGCGTCCTGGTCGACCGCAGAGCACCCGCGTCAACGATGGAACTCGACCGTGGATCCCGACTCCGCTTCTTCGACTCAGCGCAAACTTGCGCGGCTGGCTTGCAGCGCAGCCAGCGCGAAGGCCTCCGCACCTTCGTCTATCCAAGAGAGTGTTTTGCCTGTACATTGGCAGGACGTCCTGGTCGCCCATCGAGCATCCGCCAGAGTCAGCGTTGAAGACATCGATATTCGAAGAAAACTTCTGTTCGCCCAGCCTCCCCTCACCCGCCATACCGGAAAGCATCCTCGCACACCTTTCCCCAGTTCTTCCGGCGCAAGGGTCAGGATTGATCCCCCGGCCATCGAAGAGAACGTTTCCCGAAAAAGGATCCGCACAGACGCTGTCGTCGTGATACCAGAGAAGCGTCGACGCCCTGAAGTGATAACGGAGAAACTGGGAAAGAGCAAGTTACTCCCGTTTGCGAGGTGGCTCGTGTCGCATCTCAACATGCTCCTCACTATGCACAACACCATTCAAGAGCCGTAAGCATCGTGAGCCTTATATTTCGTTCGTATCTTTCTCATCCGTTATTTTTTCAGTACCCTGTCCCCAGCGCAAGAGGACGATGCAGCCGACAGGATGCTGGATATACTGACAGGATATTTTTCTCCAAACTGCGCCGCGGAGGACGGACTCATGGCGACGGTCACATTCCTGGCTCTGTGGTACCTCGGACGGCTGTTTCCCCTGGGTCTCCTTACGACCCATGATATTCGCGGATCGAGTACCATTGAGGTCGTTGCGAGGGTATTCCTCCTCGGACTGACGCTTGCAAACAAATGGCTGGACGACTTTATCCGTCCTAATAAGAAATGGTACGTTTTTCCGCTTACCTCTCCGGGCTGAAGCAAGGACCGACTACTCTATCCTCGCAGGATGCGATTCTGCTCGCTTCCTATCTCGTCAATCAACGTCGTTGAAAGGGCGGCTCTGCACATACTGGACTACAACCTCAGCATTACCAAGGCCGAATGGCATGCATGGTTGCTTGCGCTCAAACCAACAACGTCAAAATTTAATTCGTCAAAGCGCGGCCAATTAACTGCCGCGGCTGCTCTCGAAGAGGCTACCCGGGACGAGCATTTCATCAGAAGTGCTTGCACAGATCCTCTCCGCAGAAGAGCCGAGGTTGATTGCCCGGAGTCCTTACACACACTGCGCAACGTCCTGCTAGGCGACACCCACACGATCGACTCAGCATTCCATGTCAGCAGTCGTGTGACCGCTGACTCCATTGCTGCCCCTGTCCAGATATCGCTCGAGGCGACCGCCCAAAGAAAAGTTTGCCCGCTCCCTCAAGGCAGGACCGCTACGGGCATGCTCACTCGAATCTACGACCACCCTCTCGCTCGTTGACATCCGTCTAGGTGGAGCTCTCCCGTCCTCTCTCCACTCCCCTCTCGCGAAATTTCCAGTGACTTGCCGCTTGGCTTGAAGCTCCCTCTCTCGTCGTCGCGCCTCCGTATTTAGACATAATAACTTACTGCTTAGATCTCTAACCATCTTGCAGTTGCTGCTACGGTACCATCCTACCTGTATCATTCTCGATCTTATCTTATCTTCAAATTTATGGAAATTACGAGATCATCAATCACGTGAGCAGGACAAGTCAGATCGCGGCGCTCACTGCTGCCTGCTGTGCCACTCAAACTTAAGCTTGCTCACTCATCGGAATCTCCCCAATAACCACGCATATACGATACCTCTACCATGACCGAACCGTCCAACGTTGCTGCAAGTATGGATATTGACGAAGCCGCCATCGATGAAGGGCTTTACTCCCGGCAACTGTCAGTGGCCTCATCTCCATCCCAGACTCCCGGTAGACTCATAAAGTTTTCTCTATAGATATGTCTTGGGACACGAAGGTAGCACAATAAATAAGCATATGGCCGATCTCTGATTATCTTGCAGCGATGAAGAGAATGGCCGCATCGAATGTACTGATCGTTGGGATGCAGGGATTGGGCGTTGAGATAGGTCGCGTTTTTTTTTGCCTTCTCGATAGTACCAAGGAGCTGAGATCCTCTCGTGCAGCCAAGAACATTGTTTTGGCTGGCGTCAAGTCAGTCACAATATTTGATCCCGAGCCCGTCACTATGCAAGACCTCAGCTCTCAGGTGCTTAAGACGTCATGGCAAATTATCGGACTCGTTGACTTATCCTTCCCTAGTTCTTCCTTCGAGCAGAAGATATTGGAAAGTCGCGCGCAGAGGCAACTCATCCCCGACTGGCTGAGCTCAACACCTATGTCCCAGTACGGAATCTGGGAGGCGTTCCTGGGCAAGAGATTACGGTGGACCTGATACAGGGTTTCCAAGTCGGTGGTGCACTTTTCACTGTAGGAACGCGTCCTGACAGGCTTTCAGGTCGTCGTGTTATGTGGCGTTCCCTATAGCAAGCAGCTGGAGATCAACGACTGGACACATGAGCATGGTGTACATTTCATCGCCGCTGAGACTCGTGGACTCTTCGGGTATTCATAATCATTCTCCTCAGAGTTGCCAAAATCTGATTCGTTATCCGAAGGTCTGCCTTCAACGATTTTGGTCCCAAATTTACATGTGTGGATCCCACTGGAGAGCAGCCGCTTACGGGTATGATCGTTTCGGTCGAAAAGGTACCTATCCTGCTTCCTCTCTCCCTCCCATATCTGTGGCTGATTGCTCCGATAGGACCAAGAGGGCCTAGTGACTTGTTTGGACGAGACCCGACACGGTCTAGAGGATGGCGATTTCGTTACGTTCAGTGAAGTCCAGGGCATGACCGAGCTGAATGGATGTGAACCGCGGAAGGTAACCGTCAAAGGGCCTTATACCTTCTCCATCGGAGACACTTCGAGTTTCGGAACATATAAGACCGGAGGGATCTTTACGCAGATCAAGATGCCCAAAATCGTTGATTTCGTGCGTGGCTACTCAAACCAAGCGGTATAACAACTAATATTTCCCAGAAAAATCTAAGGGATTCCTTGAAATCTCCGGAGTTCTTCATCACTGACTTCGCTAAGTTCGATCGGCCTCCAACCCTTCACGCTGGCTTCCAAGCCCTGTCGGAATTCCGCTCGCAGCACAAACGTCTCCCTCGTCCACGCAACGATGAAGACGCGGCCGCAGTCGTTTCGTTGGCGAAGAACATAGATGCTGACGTTGACGAGAAAATCATCACAGAGCTGGCATATCAAGCAACTGGCGATCTATCTCCCATCATCGCCGTGGTTGGCGGCTTTGTTGCCCAGGAAGTGCTCAAAGCCTGTTCCGCCAAGTTCCACCCCATGATCCAACACTTCTACTTCGATTCTTTGGAATCCCTCCCAACAACTCGTCCCTCTGAGCAGGACTGCCAACCTACTGGTTCCCGTTACGATGGCCAGATTGCTGTCTTCGGGAAGGCTCTCCAGGAAAAGATCGCGAATTATAGAGAATTCCTCGTTGGTGCTGGGGCCATTGGATGCGAAATGCTGAAGAACTGGAGTATGATGGGTCTGGGTAGCGGTCCGCGGGGCATCATTCATGTCACCGATCTGGATACCATCGAGAAGAGTAACCTGAACCGTCAATTCTTATTCCGATCGAAAGACTTGGGTAAATTTAAGGCGGAGGTCGCTGCAGCCGCAGTGGCTGACATGAACCCTGACTTGAAGGGCAAGATACTACCAAAGCAGGAGCCAGTCGGGCCCGCAACTGAAAGTAGGCCTGTCTCTCGTCGAATATGTCGTTTTCTCATGCTGTCGCAGACGTCTACGATGCGAACTTCTTCGCGGATATCGATGGTGTGACAAACGCTTTGGATAACATTAAAGCTCGTGCGTAAAAGCTTCTTGCGCGCTTCATGTGCTAAAGTCGATGATGCCTAGGTCTCTACATGGATCAAAGATGTGTTTTCTACAAGAAACCTCTGCTCGAATCTGGCACTCTGGGGACGAAGGGAAACACGCAGGTGGTCATCCCTGACCTCACGGAGTCGTACGCATCATCCCAGGATCCCCCGGAGAAAGAAACTCCTTCATGCACTGTCAAGAGTTTCCCTAATGCCATTAACCACACCATCGAGGTATCAACGATCCTCCTCATTTCCCCTGCAATCATTTTTCTAACACGGTTGGCAGTGGAGTCGACAACAGTTCGACAACCTTTTCGTCAAGCCTGCGCAAGCCGTCAATGCGTACCTTTCCGAGCCCAACTACCTGGAGACTAGCCTCAAATATTCTGGCTCATCGAAGGAACAGATTGAACAGATCATCTCCTACCTCGTCACCGACAAGCCTCTCACGTTCGAGGAATGTATCGTGTGGGCAAGGCTTCAGTTTGAGAGGGACTACAACAATGAAATCAGGCAACTGCTGTTCAGTCTTCCAAAAGATGCTACAACAACCACTGGCCAACCATTCTGGAGTGGACCGAAGAGAGCGCCGGACCCATTGGTATTCAATTCAAGCGATGTAGGCGCAATCAACTTGACTGCCCGCTCCTTGCGCTGACCACGCTTTTCCAGCCCGCTCATCTTGCGTATATCATCGCTGCGGCAAATCTCCACGCCTTTAACTACGGGCTCAGAGGCGAAACCGATCCAGCTATATTCCGCAAAGTCGCCGACTCTGTTATTGTCCCTGAATTCACCCCGCGGAGTGGCGTGAAGATCCAGGTCAGCGAAAACGAGCCAGCTCCCCAAGCTGAAGCTGCCGGTGAGGTCTTACTTGCTGTGGTTCGATCTGCTTGGTGTTCACTGTTTCTCTCAGCCGAGGACTTGGACGATATCACTGCTAAACTTCCTTCGCCCTCGTCTTTGGCAGGTTATCGTCTCACCCCAGTTGAGTTTGAGAAGGACGACGACTCTAACCATCACATCGACTTCATCACCGCCGCATCCAACCTTCGGGCGATGAATTACAAGATCGAACCAGCCGACCGCCACAAGACGAAGCAGATTGCCGGGAAGATCATCCCTGCCATTGCCACCACTACGTCCCTTGTGACAGGCCTGGTCTGCCTAGAGCTGTACAAGGTCCGTGCCATCCGCGTTCGATGTGAATCATGCGTTTTTATCGTAATCGATGTCAGGTTATCGATGGCAAGAAGAAACTTGAGGACTACAAGAATGGATTCGTCAACCTCGCGCTTCCATTCTTCGGCTTCTCAGAGCCTATTGCTGCCTCCAGGAACAAGTATGGCGATACGGAATGGACGCTATGGGATCGATTTGAGTTCGCGAACGACCCCACACTCAGCGATATCGTGTCGTGGTTCAAGACTAAGCATAATTTGGAAGTCACGATGGTCAGCCAAGGTGTCAGTATGCTCTGGAGCTCCTTCATCGGGAAAAAGAAGGTAAGGCTCCGAGGACCCTTTACTCGCTATGTCGCTAATGCATCAGTTCAAGAGCGAAGAGCGGCTGCCGATGAAGTTCAGTAAACTCGTCGAATTTGTTAGCAAGAAACCTATCCCCCCTCATGTCAAACAACTTGTCGTCGAAGTCATGGTGTCGGACGAAGAGGGAGAAGATGTAGAGGTCAGTGACTTGTGCTGTACACCTCTTCATGTGTCTAACAACTCTTTCAGGTTCCCTTCCTTGTTGTCCAAATCTAAATCAAGCATGCTGCAAGCCTTGTACACAGTAAGAACGGATCGTAACGTAGATGTTGTATTATCACTTCGCAGAACAATGACAATTCCGTCTTGTATATCATCACCGCTCGTCTCGTGCTCAAAATCGAATGGCTGGAAACAGAGGCATGTATATTGCATCCATATCCACAACGTAACCATGTGCGGGTTGGCATAATTACTTACCTACAAGGTGCTGCAAGGCATCCTAGAAAACGAGGGAGAACGTGGACTGGGTTGGGGAGGGCGGGGGCGTGAAGACTTGAAGGTAGGAAGAGGAGGGTGAGGGTGAGGGGTAGGAGTCGTGAAGGGATCAGGATGTAATGAAATGGGCAAAGATGAAGCTAGCGGGAAGGATGTTTTTGTACGATTTTTATATCGGTACTGGGTGCGTGAACCTCGAATAAAATAAGACTCGCCGGGAAGGAAACAAGCCGATGCCAAATGACACAAGGGTAAGGGTAAAAACATTAGTGGTGAGGGAGCTTTGGATAAGTACCAAAAGGACGTCGAACAAGAGGGTTCAGAGCCATTTGTCAAAGAAAAGGGCGACAGATAGATTGGATACCCTTTGAAGCAAAGCTCGTATGCGTCCGTGCGTAGTTCGAGGAGATGACCGTCGAACCACAACGATAGGTCGTCCCATCCGCACGGCAAGGCTAGTCGTGATGGGATGCGGCAGAACTTTTTCCGCGAATGAAGAGGTATGGATATGCTTCCGACGTCGGTTTGAAGGGCCAGTCATGGACAGGATGGATATGTCGTCGAGTTGTCGGAGGGCCCGAAATGATATGAGACTGGAGAAAAGACGGCAAAGACGGATCGAGTCCGATATTCACAGGAGAAGGGTCGAAAAAGTACACGCGCGATGGCTTTAGATGAAGAACTGGAATAGGCCGTGATGTGCAGTTCCGGTTGAGCGTAATGTAAAGTTGACGAACAGCGCAAATGGAGACGTCAAGTCTAGAGGACGGATGCTGAAAGTGCGAGAGTGAAAGAGTGCTCAGGTCCTGAGCCAAGCCGGCTGATAGCTGACGACGTTGTGGATGGGCGCGAACGCGGGGGCGTGGTATTGGTGGTGATTCGCTCCGAGCCACGCAGCCTGGCCTTGGCACTGCGGAGCAAACTCGTTGGCTGTCATACGAAGATCGCTGCACTGATAGTCGAATCGTGACTGAGAGTAGGAGCGCATATGATGCCGCGACTGAAGGTTCTCTGGGTCATATCCCAGTGACTGCGAGCGAGAGTGTGAAATGGCAATCTGGGGGATGTATGGGTAAGTGCCGTAAGACGCTTGATTGCCGGGATTGTCGACGACGGGGAAGTCGAATGCGTAAGTGGGCTGCGGTTTCGCCGACGCGTAAGCAACAGAAGTCCAGTGGTACGGGTAAGCGTCGATGGGAGGGTGATAGAGCCCCGGGTATGAAACGGTGCTGTGTACGAGCGGAGGCTGGACGGCGACATACTGTCCCGTGGCACGGTCCCTTCCTCGATGAAGAGGTTCGTCGCCAGCAGGACTCCATTTAGCTGGTGGAGGTAACGAATTCTCGTGGCCACGAGCACCGCGTCGCTCCCAATCAGATACATGACTGGCAGTAGGGTCAAGAACGCCAGGAAGCTGGGTAACCCCCGACTTGCGATAAGATCCTGCGCCGTTAACTCGCCGTTTGGGAAGGTATTCTTCGCGAAGTGGGCCATCCTCATCAAGGTCAATCTCTAGAACTTCAGCGACAAGTGAACGCTCATTCTCTGACTTTTCCTTCTTCCGCTCCTCGATGCCGATGAACACGGGCTGCGGAACAGAGAAAGCGTCATAGGCAACCGGTGCCTGGATAATCTCCTCAATAGCCTTGCGGATGATAGAGTGGGGATTCGTCGAAGGTCGCGAAATGGGCTGGGGATGGGTCGGCGATGAGAGAGACATATGGTATGACATGACATGCGCGAGCCACTGAGACCAATCGCGAGACGTGATCGTCAAATCGTACGCGAAAATGTCCAACGTCAGCGACTCCAGCTTATTCAACGCTTGGATAGGAACGTTGGAGATGTTGTGCCTACGCACAGATCAGAGCCTGATGTGAAAAACATAAGGGGAGAAGAACATACCATGTCTTGTTGGAAAAGGTATGATCGTCCAACCATTTGTTGGCTAACATGCAACCCAAGACGATGAGTCGAAAAGGGGCGCTCGCCTCCATGGACTCTTTGTCGAGGCCTGTGTAAGGATCTCCTAACAATGCGACTCTGAATCGTGCCTCCTTGACATATTCGGGTCCGAGCGCGGCTGCCGCGAAATATACGGGAAGTCGCACGATGTACCATATGGCCAGGAAGACGGCGGAGGGCTGGAGGAGGGTCGAGAGTAGCAACGAGTGGACGGATGCCGCCAAGTAACTGGGCGGCATGTTCGCGTATGTGGTCATCGAACTGTTCCCACGCAAACACTGTTACAAAGGATGCTCAGGCAATGAACACTAAGGGAGACTTACGAAGACCGTGCAAACGTCGACGGTAGACTAAGGCCAGTAGTGCAGACTTTCCAGACGTAGTTGGCGACCCAATCTGCAAGAGGTCCGGCGAGCTTCTTGTACCCCGCCGAGGCACAGGGCGTCACAACCTCAGGAACAGGTGCAGGGGCGGGTTCCGGGGGTACCTCAGCAGGGAGTTGGTAAGGAGGCTCGGTTGGGAAACATCGTGGGCCGCATATCTTCTCCTCATGGTTGTAGCCTTGAGGCTGTAACTCATCCGACGATCCACCCACGCAGATCGAATAGGGTTGCGCCGCAACAGCACGATCAACATACACGGCAAAAGGGGTGACGGGCTGTAAGGGGCTGGAATCTCGTTCTGGGCCGCTGACCGTCCCCGGAGATTGGTCTTCGAACACAGGCGAAAAAGCACCTCGCTCGTAGGACTGCGCGTCGTAAGAGAGATCCGTGAGTACTAGAGGAGCCGGGTTAGGGCTTCGAGCTTGAGACGCATCGTGTGTCATGCCACCGTCATCAATCCCCATTGGTGAGCTGGCACTCCACTGACTCTGGTTCTCGAGATGGCTCCGATCCATGGCCGAGTAATCCGAGCGCATCTCGTCATCTGCGTCGCCATCCGAGTTTACAAGTCGACCGGGTGTCACTTCTGTGGGCAGCTGGCCGGCCTCGAGAAGGGCGTAACGGGGCGGAATACTCGCTTCAGCGCGTGCTCCTTTAATGACTGCCGCGTTGCCCGCGGCAGTCAACCCTCGACAAAAACCCTGCTCGACACGTTGGTCAGCATTTCGTGCGTCGTCCTCCCAAATCCTGCGCGGCTTTGTCCTCCTCCAGGTTGGCAGCGAGTTGATCCACTGCTCGCGGGTGCCAAACGAGGCCGGTGGTCCTGTTGGGGACACAGGCAATGTGCGAGTGAGGGTCTGAAATGGAATGGTCTGGCCATCACCGCAGTTTACTGGCTTGACAACTGGGTGGCAGACTGCCTTGGAACGACGAGGGACAGGGACCGGCATTTGAAAGTGAGGGCAGACGAGAGAGTAGCACCAACAACACGAAAGACGTGAAGATGGCCGCTAGACTCCAATCTAATGAGAACTCCTTGGGCGAGAAGGAGTAAAGGTGGGCAAGAGAGGGAGGTGGTCGTCGTGATGAGTCGTCGTGAACTAGAAAAGCCTGGTCGAGGCGGCGAAGAGATAGCTAGCTGAGATGGCAAACGCGCAGCGAAGGCGTGCCTTTTATTGGACCAAGGAAGGGAAAAGACAGAAGAGATTGCTGGCTGTTGGATCCTGTGAGCCCAGCTGCGGTAAGTTCTTGCTGTCCTTCAAAACAAGGGAAAGCGGCCCTCTTCAGTCTTCGCCTTAGTTGTCTGGCGGTGAACGCTGAGCAACAGAGACCGGGCAACTAGAATCGACAGAAGAAGAGGGTCGATCCACCTGGTGGTTGGGGGTTGAGAGAAATTCCCATTTTTCCGTCACACATATTTCAACCGCGACAATGATTACGTAAGCACATGACTCCTAGCCACATGTGGATCCGGGTTCACCAAACGTTGACGTACACGTCCTCCACGATGCCGACATTCTCCAGGCCTTGCTGCTCTTTCTCCAGGGGCGCTATCGCCAACCACGACCCTCGTGGCCTGTCCGTTGTGACCGCCCTCTTGCCTGCCCATGATTTCATCTTTTGGACTGTGCACACTGCACGGATCCGTCATATCATCAGCTGCCCTTCAAAGCACTTCCCTCCAATGGTACCCCATCGATTAGACTGAAAGACCATTGGCTTGGATCGTCACTGATCTGGAACAATGAACAGTATCAGGCGAGTAAACATGCGACAATTGGATGCCGCGCAAGCGGTATCAACCCGGCATCAAAACGAGGGTGACGGTCACTAATTTTCTGTATGTAAGGTAGAAAGGGGTATCTACTATTAGTATAAGAAATAGCCACGCAGCCTGATTTTGCCACTGCTACTGTTTCCGCATGGACCAGTTCTAGACGCGCAGTCAGTGATCCAGAGTAGCGCAGTCAACGCGTCGCATATATCGTTATGATTCATGAGGAAGCTCATCGCGACTACCTCCTGCATACGCACCCACCGCGCTACTAGTACCAGGTTCCGAATGTTGCTGACCTTATTCGTCAAAACTTAAGAGATGGCTGCTGCAGCTGAGAGCGCATGTGAATCTCACGCTCCGCCCTGTCTGGTGGGAATCGTGTCGAAAGCACTCTCAGTCAGATCTACACGGATCGGATCATCATCGCCCCTTTACATCCACAGCTGTACCGTATCGCGGAAGCACGACGGGCGTCCGACGCGGTTAAACAGAGGAGAAACAACTCCCAGCCTATCGAGCAAAATATCAGATCGGCCCAGCTAATCATAGGCAGATGACCAGGCAGCGTCGACGGACAGGGTCCCACTTGTCGCCACCGTGGACACCGTCAAGGACACCTTTTGAGTCCGTCGAGTAAGTACTCCGCACTTTATAATTTATTATGGGCGAGGCGTTGTTGTCCCCTGCTTGGTAGGGAAGTCGTCTGTAAATATTGACCTGTCTTGCGATCAATTCGGTCATGGCAATTCCTCAACTGCCTTCATACATGAGTGGATCTCTGCAGGACAGCAATGGCTCGACTTCCGCAGTGGCAGGCCTCGATTCAATAACTCTTGGACAGCTCAGAGCAATGGTGGGAACTGTTCCCAAGCCAAAGGTACGCCCGCGCAACCAGCCATAGAGGATGATCTTCCTAGACGCAATTCTCCCGACAGCAATCCTGGTTCGATTTTGTGTATGACGATGAGGATACAGTTATGAACGAGATTGACGAGTTCTATTCGTACATCGAGATGCCCCAGGTTGCAGAGAACCTTAAGGCTTGGGAGGGTTCATTCACGTCAGGTGCTCCTGAATCGTCTCCCTTCTCCCCTCCGCGTCAAGTTAATCATGTCATATCGTAGAATGGACTAAAGCATCAGTTTCTCAGCGCAAGGCCCACGTCGAACTGCTGCTAGAGAGCCTTGAACATCGAGATGCGGAGATTCGCTTTACCAATGCGCGGCGTCTTTTCTACGTGCTTCAAGGTCTGAACGTTCTATGTGGACACGACCGCGAGAGTCTGACATGCCCCCGTGTGTACCTATTTCTCCAGGAACGTTTGCAGAAACGGTCTCTCCTGAGCACCAATTACATTGGATTTTCGAGAACTGCAAAGTTGTAAGATCAGCCAATGGCCTCAGCACCATCGTCGAAGCCATGAAGATTGCGAGCTCAAAACACGACCTGCTATGGTATTTCCTTCTTGCGTACCATTCGATCGTTTGAGCTGATGTATTTCTTATCTGCAGTTCCCTGTCCGACCATGACGCGGCACATTTCAATATCACGCCGTCAGAGAAAGCTGATTTTATTGAAGAGGTCTTGACGGAAATATCGGTATATCTGGGCATGCTTTACCACTTAATCGAGCTGTTCAAGGGGCACGACGAATTCGCTGATGAGCTCAGTGAGTACCAGTCCAATTCAATATCCGAAGTGACCTAAACGGCACCCTGTAGTGAGCTTGGACCCTCCTTTACCCGTGTACCTCTTCAACGTCGTCTCCGGACTCCGTGACAAGAGTGCAAAAGGATATCCCATCAAGAAGGTTGATTTTTGGTCCGTCAGGTGTAGTTTGTGCTCAACCGGTCCTAGCTGCTCTTAGTCCTTTGGAAAACGCTTTTGACTTGTTGTGGAGGCATTCGTGAACACGCGCGAGTCAAGAAACTGGCGAGGGAATTGGCCGGATTACCACCGGTGACGGACGCGGGTATGTCACATTATCTAGGACCATTGCCGTACTGAGCGTGTCCTAGCGGAGAAAATCAAGTCTTCTCCCCTTGACATCGAAGCCTTTAGACAGGAGACATCGGTCAAATATCCTACTTTCACCCCTCCGCAGCAACCGATACCCCAAGCTGCACCGGAACCCCAGACAAACAAACCCAACAATCCACCATTGTTGACCTCACGACTGGCCCAAGCCTACTCGCCCATCCCCGTACGGCATCATTATCATCATGACGACAACGAATCGAATAATTCCGGAATACCTGGCGGACCCCAACACTTCCAGCCTCCACAATCCGGAAACGGGTATCGTCCGATACCTCAACCCGCGACTCCCGCGCCATCGCCTCCCCCGTCACCTAAACCGAAAAAGCAGCAGTACCAAACTGATCAGAACCGACCTTTCCTGTTCCCGTTTTCGAAAGGGCAGTTCGGCAAAGACGCCCGACTCGTCCCGTTCGCGATCGATGAGGCTGACCGGCTGTACAACAAACATATGTATGTCAGTCTCGCATTATGGCAAATGTGGCGCACCCGGGAGGACTGCATCACCGCCGAGAGTGGTTTGGACCATATGCCTGGGGAGGATGAGTTCCAGTCGTCGACGTTTACGTCGCATGTAAGGCCGTCGTGATGTTCGTAAGGCTCTGCCATTCATCTCTCTCTTTTTGCTAGGACTCTGAGGTGGCCGAGCCTCTTCCGGATGTTGCGTTGCTTGACGCAAAGATCGAAGAAGCGACGAAAGCCCTGGAGACGGCAGAGTCAAGCGCCGATAAGAGGAAAGCGAAAGAGAGAAGAGAAGATTTAATGCGCCTCAAGCGAGTCGAGCAGATCTATGTAAGCAAATTGGATTCAGAACCACGGCGTCGCTGACTGTTCCTCCGCTTTAGAGTGCTGTACTCCCTGTCCTTTCCGGTTGGGTGCTTGTACTTCTGAAGCTGCTATTGGCTACTGTGTCCGCAAGCACGAACATGCAACCACCGCAGTCTTCAACATCATCCGTTTTCCCCCCTGGCGTCTCTTCACGTAAGAGGGTCTCCGCAAATCACGGAGCTTTGTTGAATCTTTGTCGTGATGTGCAGCCCAGGAAGCGCCTCCTGCACCTCCGCCAACGTTAGATGAAATTGATGTCACCCGTCATCGTGAGATCACTTCGAAAGCCGTATCTGCGATCTTGCTACTGGTGTTGAAATGGTTCAAAGTGTCTCGTAAGTGGCATGATGCCCCTCCTATGTTTATGGTGCTAAGTGCGGATCAGACGTGATGAAGTTCCACCACCTGGGTCAACATCTCCTTGACACCAATTGCCTGCTTCTGATCTTGAAGATGTTTGGCTTGCAAGAGGTCTCTGCTTCAGTCGTGTCCAGAGCCGATTCGCCAGAAAACAAGTGAGTTGGCATTTAAATGTTTGTACATTTCTTCATATCCTCGGCAGCTTCTTCCGGTATTGCCTTCTTAACTTTTCCAAGAGCCCGCAGCCAGCGCGTGCTGAAGACAACATGCCTCTACCAGCGCGGCACACGGTGGTGAAAACCATTACACTGCCGAACGGGGAGAGACACGAGGAAGAAGTGGAGCAAGTCACGGAATACTCCTGGCGGAATTTCTTCTCGACAATTAATTTTGCCAAGATAATGCAGAAGTTGTCGAAAGGCCGTTCTCATCGCATTTGGATGCTGGTCCAGTACAAGAGCTCGGTAATTGACTTCAAACATGCACTCCATATCATTGGTTGTCTGACTCGTTCGCTCAATAGGCGGTGTTGAAACGAGTGCTGCGAGTCATGCATCCCATGCTGCAGTTGCACGTCCTAAAGCTGATCAAGAGCCAGGTGCCGTTCTGTGGTCGGAAATGGAGGCAATGTGTGTCCGTATATTGACATCAGATGACTGGTTTCATAATTCGCTCGCAGCAAACATGAAGGTTATTACGTCCATCTACTTAAATTGTCGGCCAGACCTCCGTGACGAGTGGCTCACGGGCACGGAGGTTGATGATGTCTCGGACGCTCAGGTGTGTATAACGTCAATAGGCTATGCAGGCTCGTTAACCGTTACAATAGGCTCAAGAACAAGCCCTGAGGCATCTCGTCAAATTCTGTAAGTGCCTGCACCTCGTTCGCAATCCACGGGCTGATGAATGTCGCTCTAGACAACAACAAACGATATGGTCCAACCGCCACGTCTAATCAACATGGACATCTTCATAGGAGATCGGGTAGTATGTCGCACCACCTGGAAGGTTTGCATCCCGGACCAGAGCTCTCAAATCTCATTCGGCCTATGGGAACTCCCAATGTTGTCGATTCTGATGTCTTCCCTCCGGCGCGCTCCCAAGCTCCAGATCCCAATATATTCCTTCCATACATCACGGAGGATATCGCTTTCGAAGAAGAATATGAGGAATATCTCTCAGATCTGGGGTTGTCCGACGAGCACACGACGGAGGGGCCGTTGTTCTCTGGTGGTACCTCTGCGTGGCATCGGCTTCCTGCATTTGCTTCAGAGATCGCGGACGGTATCAGCGATTCTGAAAGTATCGTATCGATCGGGGAACTCGGTGACGATGCACGGCTTGATCTAAGCCGCGACGACCGTGATGTTGCTGATGAAAATCTCAACAACTGGGAGGTTCGTAGATGTCTGCCACGACTATCATTCCTGATACTGAATCTGTAAACGCTCAGCACATGAGCCCAAAGACAATGGCCGCGCTACCCAAGTCTCCTGCAGGCGCCCGACGGTCAAGTTCGGGGAGTGGACTTCGGCCCGTCCTACCCTTTGGCCTTGATGACGGAAGTGCTGTTGATGCCGATGACGAAGAGGAGGATCTTGCGATGGGCCCTGTGCCCAAAGATCAATCTGGTCCTTTTGCTGCAGGTGCCGGAGTTGACGAAGTAGAGTATGCTTACGGGTAAGTTAATTTTTTCCCCCTTACCAAGGCTCTCTAAAACTCACCGTGGACATTCTCAGGGTATGATTGAGGCGGCAGCATGGATTCGCTGAGCACTGGCTTGCAGGGGTGGTACTTTTTGCAGATTGATGTATCTTCGTCTTGCACATGAGGAACGGTCATAAGATGCTTTGGTCAACGCCTTGGCAATCCTTGGAGGCTTTGTGTCGAATTTTCTGTGGCGCTTGCTCTGACTAAAAGCGTTGGGGCTCAGCGCTCAGCACTCAGCCTCTTCGCGGTGATATCGTACTGTTGCTGACTGTAATGTGGAAAAGTCCGCGAGAGCATGGGTTCCTCTACCCTTTTGTTCACGAGCATTCATTCTCAAATTCCTACGAGCAGAAGCAAGGAGTTGAGTCCTTTAAAGCCTTGATCATATGTTTAACATCGAAGAAGAAACGGTACGCATCACACTAAGCCATGCCCACTTGAGCTGTGTGCTTGCTGGATCTCCGCCGTGGTAGAACGGATGCGTCCTCCATCGACTAGTGCAACACTCATCTCCATCATGGCTGCCTACGTTTTGCCGGGCACCTTGCATCCTGCGGTGAATTATCGGGGCGTCTACATTATAGACTTACGGTAAGTAATTACTTGCCGAAGGCACAACATTATTGGAAGCGCGTCTAAAGTAGGTTGCGGATACTATCTGATGCTGGCGATTTGTTCCACTGAACCAGGAGCGAGAGGATCTTCAAACGTCTCCGAGCTGCTCCGTTCAGCTTCGCGGTAAAAACGAATTTCTCGCAGAGGTATCATCCTATCTCCGCGATGCGTTCTTTGTCCAGACATGCCAAGGTCGACGTCGCCGGGCGCGTATAAGTAGTAGGCCGTCCGGAGATTGAGAACCATTCTGCCGCCCATAACGCAACTTGCCGCGCTGGTAAAGCCCTGGAGAAGCTTGAACCATTCCGGCTGTCGTACGAAGAAGTTAATTATCTCATGTATCATGCAACCATTCCACGCCAGGACTCACACGAAGAGTGAACCACACCACTATGTTGGATATGGATGCCGTCAATATCCTTTGTCAACGTCCGTTGAGTCAGAAGTACTGTCGCGCATCAATCAGAGTTTGTACACAGGAGACTCACATAGAGGAATATAACAGTGTGTCCGTCAATAGGACGTCCCACATCTGGCTTCTCGCACATAGCGCTCCACCAAAGTCCTTGACGTGTCTGAGGCAAGGCAACAGAGACAGAGTGCAGAGAGTGCAGTCGAATGTGATGGCCGGAATCCACACCCAGCGATAGTACTTCGGGACGTGATGTGGCGTACATATAGCAACATGTGGAGAAAGGTACCTGCGTGCTGCGAGTCGACAGCGGATGAATACTGAGGCAGCAGACCAGACATCCCGACAAACGCACCGTCGAGATGGGATGCTGACGCAGCGAGAATCGCTGACATCGCAGCAATTTCAGCAATATATAGGAACAGACAGATGACGATGATTGGTTGAGTATGCTGGTAAACGGCGATTGTGCGAAACACCATAACAGCTGCGCACGAGTGTCGGCTGAGTATATCTTCGTGAAGCGACGAAGAGCTCACACTGCACAGAGCATATGACGAGAACGGTGCCGCATCCTTGAAGAATGAACCAGTTCCGGCCTGGAGCATTATCGGACGATGTCGGTTAGGACAGCGAAAAACCTGCGCGATTAGATGATCTTACAGCTAGAAGCGTAATTTGCGTGAACACTGTCATTGGATAGTCTGTAGAGAGATACAAGACGCACAACTGACAGCAAAACAGGTCAATCAGTATATTGAAACAATCAGAAGTGAGAAATATCACCTCATTGGATGAAGGCTTGACCAGGAACACTGTTCCGTTGGCAAGGTCAAACCAACTTGCCGATATTAATTGTAATGTAGAGCTTACGTATAGCGGAGGTCCTGTGTAGAGGGGAGAAGGTGATTTAAGTTCGAAGACGGCCGTCCAGTTGGGGAACCCACAGCAAAAATAGATTGCTGAAATAGCGATTCTGAATAAATGGCGGAAGTGAGAGCTGATCGAGAAGTACGATTGAAGTTCGTACTTACCCACAGAAAGAGGACCTTCGCGAACGTCCACCGCTTATTCTGGAAAAAGCTTCACGCTCAGCCTTTGAGTGGTCCGAAAGTAAACGACGGACCCAAATAAGTGCTACCTGTAGCAGTCAGGGGGCAAAGGTGAGCTAGCTGTATGGCAGTCTGCAAGGAAACTGACCTCCCGGTCGAGCGTGATCACTGACGGAATAGCAAGTTAGCGATTTAGACGGATCCGTTGCACTACTAACTCACGATGGTCGTAAAGAGCGACGATAGTTGGGATCACTTCGATACGAGTGAGCAATCGTCCCATGGGTTTCATAGTCCAACGCACATTGACATGTCCTAATGACCCGAGCCACGAATGCTGAATGCTCGGCGTTCGGGGGCGTTATATCGGTCATCAGACAGAGCTAAAAACGACTGGAGGGCATGAAAAGGATAGAATATCGGCTGCAGCACTGCGTTCCGTGTCTGCATATAAGTGTGAACTACCGGTGAAACGAGGCACCTCCCCATCAGCGGTGACGTTAAAGTACACATGAATATCGCCGTGGAAATGGAAGCAATTTTCCTATGGGCTGCCGGCACTGTAAACGAGCCGCGATGCGAAGGTGCGTTTCATCCGAGATCTTCATGGTTTGCAGGGGAGTCAAGATGCAGCGAGGTGCCACCGGCAGAATGACAGAGTTGAGGTCGCCGCAAAGATTTCCAACCTGTCCAAATGCTGCACCTTTGGCATGGTAGGTCGCTAGTGCCTGTGTTGCGTAAGAGGTATGGGTCCCCAAGTTCAGTTCCATTGTTTCCGGGCGAACGCCTAATGGAATACTTAGCGCCGCAGGGACGCCGGAGGGTGTCAAAGGACTCAGGTTAATCATTCGAAGCCATCCAAACCAAGGCCGACCCAACGGCTCGAGTAATAGAGTATAGCACCTCAAGGTCGGATATACATCGCAGTAACGGGATCGATTGCGTTCCATGTCCGAAAAAAACAAATGGTTCAGCCTGCTTTCAGCCAGAGCGTGAGGGACTGGTGTCTCGTCCGCATGTTTTGTTTCCGGGTGACTTGCAACAGCTTGCACCGCGTTTGAGGAGGCAAAATTGTAGTGGGAACTGGTCGGATTTGTGAACCGGAACTAGGTGCCGATTTCCGAACTCCCATCAAGTGAGACGCCCAACCCTCCAGACACTTGGTGGTCGCGAATGTATCGTCATAAACTTTGCGTATCGCGCCAGCTCAGTGAATCATATCAGGCTGAGGTGTAGTTGGGTGGCGCCGCAGGTACTTCGCAGCTGGTGGCTTGGTTTTTACGCTCTCAGCGAGTAGCCACACCGATGAGACGTCGACATTCTTCAAAGGCACAGAATTCGAAGGTTGGCGTCCTTCGGTTAACGCTCTCGCATTGGCAATTGTCAAAAGGACATCCAGATTCCAGACGCCGGTTGTAGCCCTTTGAGAGCAAGCAGTGTCCTCGCTTTTTGTTTGTGTGTGCAGACTTTGGACAGTGTTTTATCCTGTCTTCCACAATTTGGACCCTGTCGGGGTATGTTGAACCTAGTGGCCGCAGACACACCAACTCCATTCCTCCTCCTCCTCCTCATCGTCGGTGGGCTGTCAGCATGCTACACAGCGAGGAAGCACAGTTCGGGGCGTTTCTGGGTGGTGGAGAGGTCCGTGCGCAACGTTGGGGAATTCCCACGTCTCTGACATAAGCGTTGATTCTGGGTTCGTTTTCCCCTGCTCCCAACCACCACCACCTCAACCGCCCGATTCTCTTTCTGCCAGGTTTCCCATATGTCTCAACCGGCCCCGCAAGGAATGCCTCAAATGATGCCTGATGGCCAGGATATGTCCGGCAACTCGTACTATCCGCCCGAGAGCGACCTCACGGGCGGTCTGCCCATCAACCTGGACTCTTTGCGGGACGGACCTCCGGGTAGCAAGCCATTCTATCCTTATTCAACACTCATTCGGTATGTTTTCCGTGCTTAATCCTGGTTGCAGGTCATACTGGATTTGCTCCCGGTTCCGGCATGCTCACCTTGTAATCAGCTACGCAATCAAGGGATCCCCGAATCAGAAACTATTATTGGAAGATATCTACTATGCCATCGAGTCTCGAGTGCGTTGGCTTTTCGCTTTTGCTGCCGATCTTTGTTAGTGACGACATTCCTTTTTTACTTGTGTTTGCAGTTCCCTTATTTCAGAACTGCCCCTAATGGATGGAAGGTGGGTACTTGCCATTTCTTCACAACGCCGCGAAAATAGACTGCTCGAAATCGCGTAAAGCGCGGTGTCGCGTTCGCGCTGTTGTTGTTTGACTGGTCCTATTTGTTGTAGAGAGTTTACCATCTCACCCGAAAATGCCCAATTTTGCGGCCACTTGCTAACTGCAACCTGTCGCAGAACTCTGTCCGTCACAATCTATCGCTCAATCCATGCTTCGAAAAAGTTCCCCGACCGCTCACCGACCGTGGGAAAGGGTCATATTGGACTGTCAACGATAATGTAGACCCCCGCACTGGCGTCCACCGCATTCGCAAGAAGAAGTCAAAAGGTGCCAAACGCGCATCGGAAGAGGTGGACGTCGACTACACTCCGCCGGAAGGTACATTCCAGGATCCTAACGCACAATTTGTGCAACCTATGCCGGAAGATGCGGGTCCCAGTCGACAAGTCCCATATCCCCCTCCCTATCCTCCGTGAGTGGAGAGTCGACTTCTCGTAGTCGCCCAGCTGACTATTCTTCCAGTTTCGACCCTAATTTTCAGATGATGGGTGGCATGCGCTTCCCCCCTCCCGTTCCGCCTATGCCGATCAATCTGGAGGAAGGTCTTGAGCTCGACGAGCACGGCAACGTCAACTGGCGCCTGGCTTGGCTGAAGGAGATCGGTCACCTTCAACAGGTAACCGCTGAGCAGGAAAAGGCGGGCGTGGACCCGGAGTGGTATAGGATGATGCTCTTCCGCGTGCGGAGCGCTTTGATGCCTCCACCGATGAACCCGGAAGCGCTCATGCATGGCATTCCGCCGCATATGCCACCCCAGCCCAATCCGGCGGACGTCCAGCAACAACAGCAGCAGCAGCAGCCGGCACAGCCCCAGCAGTAACTTTAAGATTATGAACGCACTGCATGCAGCTTTACGCGTCTTGTATTTTTCGTTTTCTCTCCCGACTCTACGTAATGACTATGGATAGTTCCTATGACCCGTGTTTTGGCTTACAATTCGTACAAAATAGATCGATGTTCTCTAAATATGAACCTCCCGCTTGAGGGTCTTGCTGCCCCTTCCTCCTCAACAAGCCTGTTACGAAGTTCGGCCGAA
Organism: Lyophyllum shimeji; assembly: GCA_026008595.1. Lineage (NCBI taxonomy): Eukaryota > Fungi > Basidiomycota > Agaricomycetes > Agaricales > Lyophyllaceae > Lyophyllum > Lyophyllum shimeji. Next base: position 1,031,321 of record BRPK01000001.1, on the reverse strand, counting down.
AGCTTCGGAGCAGATGTGCAGTCGTGGGAAAATAAGCTTGCTCAGCATCTCCTCCTGATATCTGATAATTACAAATTGTGAAGGCTCGATCTCGTGGTCAACGACTACATAAGGCGCCCTCCCACCATCATCCTCTCAGCGCAGCGATGTCACCCACAGCAGTCTCTGCTTCTCCTCTCGAGGCGGGTTCCTCAACTGTAGTAGCTCCTTCCAAAGGATCTGCGTTGGTAGTGGGCTCACTATCAACAGCTGGTGATGGAAAGTATCAGTCACTCATTTCGCAATTGGAGGCAACTCGTCAAGTGGACAGGCTACTGTTAGATAGGTTGGTGGACGGAGGTAAGTCAATCCTTATGATCTCGGGGCAAGTGTCTCACGAGTATTTTACCTTCAGCAACGACATTAAGCCCCAGCTCGTACTCCTCCGTTCATGTCACTCTTTCTCCCGCAGATTACCACACGCTTACACCCAATCTATCACCATTCCTTTCGCAACTCCTCACAGGCCTCACACCTCTCGGCACACTACACTTGCTTAATTTGTCCACCGCCATCCAGACACTGCCGACAGAGCTTACCCTTGCCGGCTTCCAGGTCCTCTCCGCACTTCCACACGAAGGCTTAGGCTCTATAACTGCACAGAAACCGGCGCACGCACCGACTACCTCCTTCTCTCTCAAGGCAGCCGCCGTGCCGTTACAGGCTCGCAAAAAGATGGATCCTGCTGCGAAAAAAGCTCTGTGGTCCCTCAGCTCGCCGGCAACACCCAAAATCGATGCCGAAGCGCTTCTTACACCGGAGGATAAGACGCGACCCGTGCCGGCATGTGAGCCTGTGACCGCTGGAACGCCACGGCGGAAAAAGGCCTGCAAGAACTGCTCGTGTGGGTTGGCAGAGCTGGAAGAGGAGGAGCGGAAGGCAAGCAAGGTCGTGGTCGTTGACGGGTCTGTAAATGGAGAGGCGAGGGCAGTTGCACAGGATGAGAGGGAGCGGCTGATCCAGGCGGCGAACGCGGCACCAAAGGCAACCAGCAGTTGTGGGAGCTGCTTCCTTGGGGACGCGTTCCGATGTGCCGGGTGTCCATACCGAGGTATGTTCCTTGCGCTAGATTTATGAAAGACTGCATCCGCTAACATGTTCGTTACAGGCCTCCCAGCGTTCAAGCCGGGCGAGAAAGTCGAGATTGACTTCGGCATGGACGACATATGATTCTGTCACAGTTTTCAGGAGTTTTATCTCCTTGTTGGACCTTTCAAGGTGGAGGTATCTATGACGCAAAAGTGGTCAGCATAGCACCTTATTCTATGTAGACAATGTAGACTGTACTATTGCATGGCTTTTTTACCATTTAACATCGCAGTGTTTTGTAAAGGATATTTGACGAGAACAAATGCGCCAGGATCAGAGGATGAGTGTGCCCCGAGCGAGCTCTGAGTCTGCGCTCTTCTCGGGACGCGTTCCCGTCTCTGTCCACGTGATCAGCAGAAATAAATTTCTCGCCCGTCTTTACTCACAGCCAGGACCATAATCCGACTATGGCTGACGTCCTCTCGCCTGCAGATTCCTCTCAACCGGAAGCCAGCACCTCCGCCGACGCCCGGGCGCGGCAAATGTGCAGCGTCTGTGGCCAACGCTGCGCAATCTACACTTGCCCGCGCTGCTCTACACGTACGTGCTCCCTACCCTGCTCCACGGGCCACAAGGCGGCGACGGGCTGCACCGGCGAGCGGAACAAGGTTGCGTACGTGCCGATGAACCACTACGGCTGGGGGACCATGATGGACGATTACGTATTCCTGGAAGACGTCGGAAGGCGCGTGGGCGACTGGGGCAAGGAAATCGTCAAGGGAGGGTATGGGATGCAGGGGACGGAGAGGAGTGGACGTGGGAGGGGCAGAGGTGGTGAGGGGAGAGGGAGGGGCAGGGGGAGGGGCAGAGGCAGAGGCGGTGGTTATACGAAGCGCGACATTCTGAAGATGCAGCTGGAGGCGAGGGACATCGATATGGATATACTCCCAGTTGGCATGGAGCGGCGAAGACTCAATCAATCGTATTGGGAACCCAAGTGTGTTCACCGTCACTCGTTCATAGGTATAAGACCATTAATACATCGTGATTTTCTTCTCCCTTTCCTTCCTTGATTCCACTGTAGAAGCCACGCCGCGTTCTTGACTATAGAAATCAAGATCCACCCACCACGCGATCCGCTCAGCCCTTCCTCCCAGTCCCCCGACCCGCCGTACGTCCTGTTGACGCACCGGAATAACTTCAACACGCCCCTCCTCACTCTCACCCGGCAGGCCGTTGAGCGTGCATTGTCCAAGAAGGAAGGTATCGCACCGGAGTGGGTCAGAAACTTCCTCTTGCCGGATCCAGAAGACCCAGAGTCATTCACGACCCCCCAGTTCGTGATGACAGCCCATATGGACCCGCGCAGTGCGGTCCTGCAGAAATCACGCCATAAAGCAGCATACTATCGGTTGGACGCGTCCAAGCCGCTTGCAGCCCTTTTACGGAACACGCACTTTGTCGAATTCCCAACAATCGAGGTGTGGGAGGAGTTTACTGGGACAGTAGTGGATGCTCAAGGGGAGGTGACGCAATTGCCGGAAGATGAGGAACGCAGGCCAAAACGGAGAAAGCTCACAGCGAAAGCAGGGAAGCAGGCGATCACGGGGTTGCTTAGTGGCTATGGTACTGAGGAGGATGAGGAGCCACAGAGCGGTTTAGCTCTTCTTAGTGTGTATGTGGGGAGTGAAGACGAGGATGCAACTGGTGAAGTGGAGGAGGTGAGCGTTGGTGACGATGAAGATGCACTGGGCGATACGGATGACGAGACCGAGGTTGATCCAGTGGTCTTGTTAGAGCTCATGCGACAAGCGCAGGGTAGCGAGCAGTGGACGGAGAAAATTCAGGAAGACGACGAGGTGGACTGGGGTGGCTCCGGGGACGAAGACGGCGACCCCGAGTGATACCCGTTTTTGGTAGCACTGCTAGTTAGTCCTGCCTGCGAAGGTCGAGCAAGCCTTTCATGAAGAGCTGAACCTCCAGCACTGCATTGACAGAGTGGCTTAGTGGGGCCTCTGGTGTGTTGCGTATTGGAGTGGCAGTCTTCACTTCGACCTCCCAGAGCGTATCAGCATGCGCCGGAATGGGCTGCTGTGTTTTGGGGTCCACCTCGATTGAGCCATTAAGCAACGTCCAAGTGACGTCTTTCGTCGAGATGACTACGTACCAGTTCTTGTTGGAACATAAGTATAACAAGTGGACCGCGCCGGAACGTATAGCCGCGTTTGTATATTTGTGAGCGTCGCCTGCCTTGAAGGATGAACTCTGCTTCGATCCGATTACGAGGGAACTTACACGTATCCTAATGCAGCAGCGAAGCTCAGTGCGTCGCCCACGACCTCACAAGTGGCCCAGGGTCGAACAGTCGCCTCGGGATGGACTCGAACAGATTCTGGTTTCAGATACGAGTACAAAACCCTGCTTCAGACATGATCCCCGGCAGACTGCAGGATATCATATCATGACGCACCATCCGGAATCTGGCTCAGTCAATTCTTTCTTCGCTCTCAGCATGACTGGTTCAGTGCCTGCGTCCCGCTGTTGTTGCGCGTCAAGGGGCTCGAACACAATTTCGCGAGTGTGCATGGGCCCCGAAGACTCGCTGTGCAGGGTGACGCGATTGAGTATTGGCTTGAGGTCGCGGGCGTAGAATTCTCCGAAGAGAGCGACTTCGTAGAAATGTGACGACATGGCGGAGGTGATTTGAGGTTAAGGCGGGATCGATATCAGAGCTTGCCGACGCGTCTGGCGTTGTTTGGGCCAATCTGTTTTCGGAAGGCACGACACCAAATTGGGATATAAAGGATCCCCAGGTAATCGAAATCCCTTTGACACTGGCCATCGATGAAGGTTATCTCTCAAAAGTGACAGCAAGCTTTTCAAGTAGTAATGCAAGATCGTAGGACGTGCAACACGACTTATCTTCCATATCGTGTGCCATAGTTCAGCCTTACCTGGGTTCGCTTGTCATACTTTGCATCCATGTGTGCACTCAAGCCAGAAGTCTAAGACAGAGATGCGGGCGTACGTACGCACCAGAAGCCCTAGTGCACCCGTCATGCTTCCTGGAGGCCCACGTCTGGAAAGTCCGATTCTCCGAGTTGTCTAACAAGGAGGCGTGGATAGCACTCTCAAGCCGAAATAGCCCAAAGATGAATGCAACGATGGACCTTGCGGCATCGGGCTCAGTGACATTTGCAATCAATACCTGCATACATCGTACTCGCCGAAGTCGTCGTAACGACGACTTATAAGGGTCACTGCGAGGTGGACGTTGCTATGTACTTGAAGTCTCGACGGCCCGCATGTATCAGTTCCAAGGAGGTTGATTAAATTGTGACGGTGCCACAATGGCTGGTGCATAGCTCGGGCGCAAGTGCTGTACGAAAAGGATAGATTGTGCCTATAACTAGGTACCCAGGTGGGTCGTTCGGGGAATGGTGACAGATGTTGCAGACAGCATGATAGGAATCGGATAGGAATCGTGAACGGGCTCCGAGATCAGAGTACGTAGATGCAAAGGTGAATGGGAGGCGGGCAAGAGGAAACCGGCATTGACGCAGTCCCACGTGGGGAAGCACTGCCGCACTGTCACAAAGTCGAAACAACAATCCGGCTATAAACTTTCTGGTCGTCTCCGTCATGAATCGCCCGCCCTCTGTCAGACCCCTCCTTTGACTCAATTACTTTCATCATGAGTTCGAAGGACTCAGCTTACGCTGGGCGGAGGTCCTATAAATCGACAGGTACATCGCGTGTGGTCTCTACCATGAGCATCCTCTCCCGCAAGTACGTATCACTAATCGTGTCTCTCACAGCCACCGCTCGCCCCTCCGGCTCTGAGCATACCAGACAGCATGTGGAGCACTCAAGACGCGATCCAGAGCCCTCGAAACCGAACTCTGAACGTTCGAAACGGGACACCGATCATTACCTACAATACTACCAGTCATCGCTAGCCGACGGACAGGCTGGAGAAAGCGACGAGGAATCTTCGCGGTCGAGAGAATTGACCAGGCAGACATCCCGAGGCTCTACATCGCCATCCGACTACTCCGATGAACCAGCCACTGACTTCTCCATGAACGCCGCACGAAGCGTGACCTCGACGCGACGATCGAAGGCACCTACTGACGGGGGTTCGGACCGGCGACGTCTAGCGATAGTACAAATGGATCCTCTGGGTGAGCCACCACCCTCCAAATCCAAAGACGCGCTTTCCCTTGGCAGCTCAGTACGCGCACGGCGGGGGCTCCCCGCGAATTTGGCGGGACTTGCTTTGGTCGCTCCCCCGGACGCAGCTCCTTCGACCTACTCCCATTTGACACCTCCGACCACAGCACCAGCTACCGGCGACTTGAATGTACGCCACGCGACACGTGAAGATAAGGGACACAACAGGTCTTCATCCGAAGCTGCACAAGGGGCGAAAGATTCATCCCGAAGTGCCGGATCTTTTGGAGCCGAGCGGCCAGCGAACTCGACGGAGCGCGCCCGTCCACGAGTAGTCGTGGAGAGCGACTCCTTGAGTCCACCTGGCGACCAGCGTTCTCAACACTCCCGGTCACCGTCGCCAGGTGCCGTCTCGGATGTATCAGATCAGGCACGCGGTCTGCTTTCTCCGGTGCAGCACGCGAGACCAGGCATGACGAGAGGCGACACACAGCAGTCCGTAGTCCTCACCCCTGAGATCGGGGAGGAGAAGGATATCGCTGCACGTGTAGCCGCACCCGTCGTCATAAATTTGGAATCTGCTGAGCCCTTTCGAAGGAGAGATGCTTCGAGTCGAAACGGCAGGCCCCACGTTGACAAGCAGCCTGTCTCTCCTACGTCTATCTCTTCACGAGACACATCATCATACCTTCACTACCAGCCGGGTAAGCTTTTTTTGCATCGTTTGTGTCCCTGAAGCATTGATTCGAGCTGTCATGAATTCCATGTAGGCATACACGCCATTGCAGGGCCTCTACCGCCTCCTCCTCGAGCCATGTTCAACATTGACACGAATTCTCCGGCACCTCCTCGACCGCCTCGGCTCAATTCTCCCTTGTCGATACGCTCGAGAGGTGACATTGAAGCTGTCAAACAAGCCCTACAATTACCTCCTTCTGTCACGGCTGCGCTAGCCTCAAGAACACCCAAACCAAAACCCGTGAAAAGTACCGAGTCTCTCAAGGCCGAGGCAGCTTCCCTAGACCAGTCAACTGCGGAGCCCAACGGGTCGAGGTACGTGATGTCTGCCAGCGATACACGTTAGGAAACATTCCTGTTGACATGTGCATTGTAACAGATCGACAGACGACCCGGAGTTGCAACACGTCAAATCAGTGCATAGACGCGAAGGTGCCTTTGCGCCCTCGGTTTCGACGTCGACAGCGACAACGTTAGACTCGAACACACCCGCATCTCGAACATCTTCACGTTCCGACATAACCCCGTCAGACCGTCCACATGACGACGCCAAAATTGTCGACGATACAAAGGCTGCGAGCAGTCGAGCCGCCAACGAAGACGTGCCTCCCATTACTGTGATACACTTGATGCAGCCTATCGACGAGCAGCAAGAGCAGGGAGTGAATGGCAACACGGCTGACCTGACTTCGTCGCCGTCGGCAAGACGACGGTCCGATGACTTGTCCTCTGAGGGTGGCTCTCGGTCGCGGTCGCCGCCATATACTGGTCACACCGGAGAGGCGCCAAGTCCCCCGCCGAAGAGCTTCCGTAACAGTCTCACCACCAACTTCAAAAGGCTGTCTTCGTCGCTCCCTCGGACGCCCTCCCTCTCCTCGAAATCGCGGAGGTCGTCAGGTGGCACGTACTACTCGTCGAGAACTCCATCTCCGTCTATCATGGTTTCGCCGCCGCCGGTTCGACAAAAAATCAAACACCAATATCCACCAGCCATGTTTTACGCCGAGATTACGACGCGGAAGACTTCATTGGAACGATGTATGCTTTACGCACAGAAGATCAACGAATTGTATATGTACGACTCGGGTCTCGGGGACTGGACTATCGAGACCAAAATGCGAGGTACGTGTTCTAAGTACTGGTCAATCCTTCGTGGCGTCTGACTTGGTTTGATACCTGCAGCAAACAATAATCGCCCCACGGTCGCTTTTTCCTCACATACGTTCACGCCGCAGCCCAGACATACGTCACGCGCATCGATGATTTCCGAAGCAACGTTTCCACGACGTCCAGACGCGTCGACGGCAACCGACCTCTCTGTGAAAACACAGGACCTCGCTCCTCCGACTCCTCCTGCCCTCCCCTATCCCGCCCTTGCAAACCAACGCGCGTTCCCGGCGCGGTCATCCTCCGTCACCAGTGGCACCCCTTCCTCCTCCCTCCGCTCTCTCGCGCCCTCAACTCCTACCTCCAAATCGAGTGGTGGCTTTTTTGCCTCGCTTGGTCGCAAGGCCAGCATGACCTCCTCTAAGAAAGACAAGCCAGCCCCATCTGCGCCTTCCACGACTGCCCCCGCACGCCTCACGAAGAATCCCCCTGCCAGCGCTGCTGCCCGCGTAATCAACATCTCCAATGCACCCACTGTACCCGGCGGACCGCGCGCAGCACCCGGACATCGGGCAGCACGCTCGCAGACCATCATGACCACCACAGCGCCGTTCGCCGCATCGAATACCCCGCCCGCGGAGCGCGGCGAGGCACTGGGCCGCCGCCCTTCCCTCTACGACATCAACTCGGAGTCAGTCATCAATATTTCTGCGGACGCGGAGTTTGTCCGGCAAGTCGACAAGCTTGTGCATCTCCTGCCGGACGCGGACCGTGATGTGTTGGCGGGGTATCTGCGCCGCGCCGGCCAGGACATTTTGGCAATTGGCCAGTATCTGGAGGACGAAAAGAATGGGAAGATCAAGCCACCCTGAAGCTGTAAGAGACTCTGTCCTGTGTTGGATCTCCCCTTCGAAGGTTTCGTGTTATCCATACCTTTGCTTCTCTGTAGCAGTATACCCACAATGCCAAGCGTGACCTGGCTCCCTTCCATTCCGTTTCGCTGTTGCTCTCTCGTCCTTTGTTATCATACCCTTGCACTTCTTGTACCCTCTACTTATACTATTCGATTGGATTAGCCAGGGACTATGTTGACAGACTACGAAACTACGCAAAGGCGCATCATGTACTTGTGTATGATACCTGCCAGTAATCAAACGCAAAATTGCATATTCGAACTTGAAAGCAGCACGTTCACGGTCGACTCATACCACCAGCTGGTCTGAATTTACTTCCTGTACGTCGAGAAGTTCCTGTATTGCCTGCAAATCCTATGTGCAAGGGATATCAGCGACATGTACACTCCTACTCGAATTCCGGTCACCCTGAATGCCCTGCGGAGTAGGATTTGTTCGAATCGGCTGATGAGGTGTAGTCGTCCATCCAGTATGGGTCGGGTGACTGCGACCGCCGCCGTGGTCGTTGACAAGCATGTTCTCGACCTCGTTTGCGCTGTCGGAATGGTCGGTGGTTGACCGGTAGGATCGGTCAGCCGGCGCAGCGAATGGTTGACGGTGAGACTTCTTTCTGGCATGAGCTTGCTGTGGACGTTGTTGCTGAGCCCACGTCCCGACGTTGTGCTGCGGTTGTATCTGTCCTGGCGGTATGAAAGCCATGGTGCGATTCACGATTGGAGTTCGCTGGACCTTCCGTACGCCATGACCGAGATAAGGCATGAAAAAATCGGGTGAAAAGGTAACAACTACCACGAACCCCGGTCGCTTCCATGCCGCCTACCACAGCACCCAGGTTGACGGCGTTCCCTAGATTGGTTCCGAATGCCCTTTGCTTCAGGTGTTGTTCTTCGTTCAGACCGAGGCTTGGATGTCCGTCATGCCCGGAGGGGTGAGGTGCGAGTAAAGCTTTTCGCTTGAGCTTGTCATGCAAGAGCTGAAAGTCGTGAATACAGATCGCACCCCAGCAGATGGTTAAAATATACCTTGAGCTTTTGATACTCCTTTTCTCGATCTCTTGACGAATCTTGGAGCTCGCGAACCTTTCTGCGTTCCAACTCGAGGTCGCGCTCGAGTTCTAGCTATAATATATACATAGCGAGTCGGTGGTATGACGGCACCCACCAGCAATCTTATTATTCAGAAGTGAAATCTCGCCATTCGCTGTAGGAAATTGTCCAGCAGAGGAAAGCGCATTGTATCGATTCGATTCAGACGCGCTCACCTTCTCGCACGACGTTTTCTAGCTGTTTCTGCAGTTGTGCATTTTTGTCGTTGAGGCTACGCATTACCGCTTGTTGGAATGCACTATGAGATTTCAGCTTGTCATTCTCCTTTGGTATGGAAGACAATATTTCACTTTTCTTGAAATATCTGGTACTGCCAAAACGAAATCGCACTGAATGCGTACTGAGGTAAGGCTACAACCGTGACGTGACGGAATCCCTCACCGAGAGCAGATTTCCAGTATAGTCGACGGTGTTAGACCAGACAAGACCGACTATGGGCGCGATAAACGTCCGAATGTGACAGAATTCGTCCTGTCTCACAGTTTTATAATCATTTGACGGGTGAAGAGAGGAAACCTGGCATCGTGAGCTGTGAAAAAAACGAAGCCGCACGGTTCGACACAGACGCACGACAACATCATCCCTAAGGGATGGTCAGTAAAATGCAACCGGAGCCTTTCAGAACTTACGCTTCGCCCAAAGTTGTATCACAGGCTAAGCAAAATGCGTGAATTTGCGCGGCAGAATTCAGAATCGTACATGTCAGAGGCACCTGGACACAGGCGGGCGGCACTGAACAGCTCGTTTGCGCATTCAACTTGTACATAGTGTCACGGTCTTTAGCATTGCAGCGGATCCACGTTTGAGAGCGTACCACAAAATATATGCGAGCCTCCGGGTGCTGGGTTGGCCGTCAGTGTTAGGTGTAGGGCATTGAAACGTACAAGTTGTCTCAATCATCCAGTGCGAAGATTAGATCTACATAGGAATCTGACGCAGAGAGGAACGCACGACTACGGCCTTATCAGTGAGTGACTGTCGACATGTCAATCGATTGCATTTGAGGTCCGTGTCCATGTTCTCTAGCCTTCCTAATGTCGACAGCGCCTACGAGTATGCAAATGCAATCTAAGGTCGTCGCGGTTGAGATGGTCACTAGTTGAGTAGGAAAACGCTAGTCTCCGGTAGCTGACCTTACAACAGACAGTGATAGTCGATCTGTTTATATAAGGGAAAACGCGTTGAACGTCGGGAACTTCCCGACGGAAAGTCGTATCACATGACCAAAGAAATGGATCACGTTACGGAGAACGCAAATTTATATTCGTGTGCGAGGTAAATCGTGCTGCGTACAAATATATGCGAAAGACATGCGAATAGTCTATAGTGATGCGCGAGAGATACAGATGGAGGTAATGTAGCGAGCAAGAGGTATACATAAGGAGGCGGGAGAATAAGAGGAAGTGTACTGCACCAGCAAAATCGAAATTAACTACGTCGACATCATTCCTGGATCTTCCTCGTCACCGAATATCTCGTTAAAAATTTCCTTGCCCTCCGTAGGCAGCGCGGGCAGTTGTGAGGGCACAACCGAAGGGTCATCTCGGGAAGCTTTGATTCTCCGAATGCGTTCCTCGCTCCAAATGCGCTCGAGTGATTCGGTCAAATGCTTCAATCCGAACAGAAAGCCTCGATCCGGCTGATCAGGGTAGTGCGGAGGGAACCTGGCGAAGACAAGCCCAGTTTCCGGGTCGACCTCGGCCTGATAGCCTTTGGAGCTGGAGAAGACCTCGTATTCGGAACGATTACGAAGTTCGTCATAAGGAAGCCAGTCTTTTCCCGTAGTCGTGTGGGCGAAGTCAACAATGCGGACATTGACTTCGCCACGCTTCTTCCGGCCACTGGAACGCTTGGCTACGGGCCCGAAAAGGAGATCCTCGCTATGCGAACGACGCAGCGAAGGTCTGGCTGCTTGGTCTGGCTGATTGGTTGGACGTTCCAACGACTCACCACGTTTGCTGCGTGATGACGGGTGCTCAAGCACCGAGGCGCGGAAGGCTTCCTGCGATTCTCGATCCCCATCATAGATTAGGAGCAGGCTGCAACCATAGAACCTGTACCCTTTCAGACGGTTGATGATGCGAGCCAGCGTGTACAACTTCTGTAGCAGGACAGGGATCTGGTATGCCAACAAACGTTGCCCGTCAGAGAGAAAAGAGGCGAGCACGGAATCAAAGTCGTCGTCGCGGATCTCCCGTCCTTTGTATTTGTCTTGGTGTATGTAGGACTGTGTTACGCAGTTCCAGACCTTAATGATAAGCAGGCTGTCAACAACGTGGCGGCGAATGACTGATACTGAGTGCTTACCTGCATACCACAAACCCTGACTCCCAAGGAACGGCTTGTTGTGCGATCGCACTTTTTGCGCTGACTCTTCTTTTTGACAGGAGTGGCATCCATGCCATACTGCCGCGTACCCATCTTGAGGTCCATAACGCAAGGATGTTTGAGTCTTCCAGTCAGGTCTTCCATCAGGATAAAGTGGTTCTGGCGTGTGACGGAGGAGTCTGCCGCGCTGTGTTCCGGAATGGACGCCTGTCCAGGTACCGATGAATGGAAGGTCGAATGGAACGAAGCTTGGAGCGAATCAAGGGATCGTGAGCGGCTGCGCCGACGACTGAGCGAAGGGGAGAGCCGATCTGGGTCCACTGAATCAAAGTCCATCTCGAACACGCCGAGCATGTCCTTGCTTCCCTCGTGGTCGAGTTCTAGCGGTTCGAGCTTGAGCTTGTCGCTGGCGATGACTGAATCGCTTTGAATGCGACGCATGTATGCCTCGCCTTCCGAATGAACGGCACGAGGTGAGTCCATCTTCTTCGTTCTCCGAACACGGCCTTTGAAGGATGGAGTCGCGCGGTCACCCTCACCATCTGCAGTATCTCCTTCATCCTCCGTCCTCGCAGAACCGACCCATCGACCTCCAGTCCTTCGCCGAAAACGGCGCAAGACCGTGCTGAAAACATGATCCTTCAATTTCGTGTTGACCACCGTCGAGCCAATGCCACCGAACCACTGTGCGTGTAGCGGACGCGCAGACCGCTCTGAATTGAAAGCGCGTAAGTGGGGTCGAGCGCGAGGGTCATCATCATCCGAGCCAGAGTGGGTGGCGAAGTCATGCAGAGTTCCTGACCGTTGTCCTAAACCTGGCGGAAAGGCACGGCCAGAGTAACTGGGTGAATTGACGGGAGTAGGAGCGTCCATCTCGGTCGGCGGGAATGGAGAATAGCTTGCGAGAGGGCTCGGCTTGGCCTGCGCCATACTGCTCGGGGTGGGGGTCGACGATATACCCAAATCGGGGCTAGAGGCTGTGCCTGGGCTAAGGTAGCTTCGTCGTAGCTGTCTCCGGGCGACAGTTGCAGACCCATTGGCCGCAGAGTAGGAGAACGAGCGGTTGCGGCTGCTACGCAGTAACCACTCAGGCACAATGTGTCGGTTGCGATCCAATGCGACTTCCGGCATCTCTGCCTCGTCGGTACTACTACCATTGCCCTGTATTGGTGAAGACTGTCGACGCCGAGGAATCGGAATGCTGGACGGAGTAAGTGCCGCATCGGTAGCAGCATGCCTTAGAGCAGGCCGAGAGGAGGGCAGGGATGGCCGAGGGGAGCTCGGTGATGGTTTCCGAGATCCATTGCCGCCCTTCGGGACGCGCCTGTAGCTGACGAGCATGACACCCAGATATCGCGGGATAAAATCTAGGAGGGGAGGTGCTTCCCGTTCCACGGATTCATAGAAGAGATTTTCGCGAGATACAAGAGGCTAGGGTGGAGAAAGGAGAAGTATGCCGCATAAGTCCGATACAAAGTTAAGAAACGCTAGGAGTCTGCGAACCTTGCATACAGCTTGTTTTGTAAATTTGTAGATGGCACTATGACCGCCGACCTGATTGCGAAATGGGCGAAGAGGAATGTGCGGTAGATGTTCCTGCAGATCACGATCGACATCAATGAGCGGCGGGCTAGCCTTTCCTGGGACATCTATACGATATCCATGACCGTTCCTTGTATACATAAGCGATGCGCCATGGCGAGCTTCTTCCGAGGTTGCGATATCGGAGGGAGGATACGGGGTGGGCGAATGAGTGGAGGTAGTGGATGCGGTGGTTGTAGCTGAAGCAGTCTCCCAGGTTGATTCATCATCCGTCGACCACGGCGAGAAATACGTCGAGTCTTGCGGGGAAGGCGGAACCCGATCGTGCGAAGGGAAGGGGGGTTGAGTCTGAATCGGGGTGGGAGATCTCGAGTGACACGGAGTGGGATGCCTGACGGGAAGCTCGGCAGCAGCAGGTCGAGGATAAGGGGATTTTGGTGGCTCTACCGACTGGTATGAAAACGGTGTAGTACGGCTTGTAGGCGAGCGCGAAAGGGATGGCGATGGTGGGTACGCTTGTGAGCGGGGACGAATCAAGGGGGAGGGTGGTTCATTGAACGTAGTATTGACGGACTTAGACAGGTCAGGAAGAACATTCATGTCGCCAACAACTTCATCGGCAGTCCGTTCACGCCGCCTTCCGCGTCCAGTATCCTGCCTCGTTCCAGCTTCCTTCCGCCACTGAGCCAGATCGCTTACACTGGGGTCTCGCGTTGAGAGGTTACGTTCCCTCGTCCGCGAATCGTCTTCCCGTGTGCTATCCCGTGTCCTCACGCGCTCCACAGTTGTAGCGCTCCTCTCCCTTCTGACCGCGGCAGCCTCCCGATCCGGCCATTCCGAACGCTTGACAAATTCGAACTGCGCCTCTGCAACATCGTCCGGATGAGCAAGGGGTGCAGCCCTGCGAGGCCCGCTGGAAGTCTCGACTCGACACGACAATTCAGCCGGTTTCGCCTCATCGGCGCCTGTTGTCTCTTTGAAGAGCTGTAACGTCGCTGCTACCTTGCGGCCAATTCCGGCGGTCGGAGGGGGTGTACCAACGGGCTTTCGAAACTGGAGGGAGATGAAGAGGAGGACGACGAAGATGCCGAACTCGACCTTCGAGGGAGTGGGCGTGACGTCTTCAAAGGTGAGTACGCAGAAAGGTTTTCCAATGCCGGTGAGCCCGAAGGTAACGTCAATGCACGATTTGTGGCCTTGCGGGGAGGTCGTTTGCTCGGGAAGGTGAGATGAGAGGATTTTCCGGTGGTATAGCCTTCGGAGTCCGTAGCATGTCCATTGGAAGGAGTCCGCCAAGGAATGCTGGTGGAAGGGGAGCGAGAGTCACGAAATGTCTGACCAGATGCAAACAGTTTTTCTGCCACCTCCGCGGACTCTGGGGAGAGCGTGACAAGTTGAGGCGAAGAGAGAGCAGTGGCGGTGCCCGAGCTAGGAGGAGAGAGGGGGAAACGAAAATACTGTTGGTTGGGTTTCTTGGAGTCAGCAGGTGATGGTGTCTTCAACGGTGAGCTATCACCGACATGCTGATTGTCAGGCATTAGGAACAAATGCCTGGAGATAAGCGGACACTTGTTGTGCCCAATTTGTGGAATTGTCGAACGGGCAGGGCTGGACGACGAGCGAGGGGAAAATGAGGAGAGAAAGGAGCAAAATTCCAGCGAGAAGACCGAGCAATTATAAAGAAAAGACGAGGAGGACAATGGGTGGCCGACGATGGGCGGGACAAGAGAAACTGGTCAAGTTTTCAAAGTGGTGATATCACAAGAGGGCCACGTGCCCAGACCCGGAGCACTCCGTCATTTCGCAAACGTTCAACGCGTCCATTTATCTACTCGACCGTGGACATTTACCCTCTTTGGTTGCTCTCATGTCAAATATCAGAACGCACGTTTGTGTCCGTATTTTTGCCATCGGCATTCCCCATCTGCGACGACTTCCAGCGAATAACATTGCCCACCGTGCTCTTGGTGAGCGACGTATATTTCTGCCGCGTTTGTCATCTTTGCTTCCGACGTTTCTAAGCACTTCCCTCACAACATAAACATCGTCCACGAGTCTACCGCAGACGACCGAGGTTCGACCTCCCTCCAATGGCTTTAATGACGGTCGCATACCCACTGTTACCCACATGGTATTCGGAAATGGGCGCGTTGCTCTTTTATCGCTTTGCGATCAACATCCGGCCATCCATCCCTAATCGAGCCTGTCCACCAAGATCATGAGCTAGTTTTCCCGTTTAACGCTGGACGCGGGGGCACGCGCGCTGACACGACCTCCCAACTCCGGCTTTGAAGAGTCCGTCAGCCAAATCCTTTAGAAGTACCGAACCACCCTCGCTATGCCACTTTGTCCAATATTCTTTGCGCGGCGCGCGAAGCTCTCGCGGTGAAGCTTGCCTATTGTGAACTTCTTTTCATCCGAGTCCGCCCAAATTGGCTCGTGCTCTGCGGATGCTTTTCACACTTCATATCCACTGCTCCAATGTCCTGCCTGCTCTCGGGTCTTGGGCACCAGGCATCCTGTCAGCGAGCTACTCGCCTCGGACGAACGGGTGACGTTGATCTCGAAATCGAGGCTGGTTTTGAGGCAAAATCATCAAGCACGTTATCAAGGTGCTGACATGCCGATCTGACAGACCATCAGCAAAAGGTCAAGAAATAGACCTTAGAATACATGGCGTTACATAGTTCAAAATGGTCACCTTTTTACGCATCCTGGTAAGGTCGACCATCTCAGAACAGGGCATCTAGGTATACCTGGATCCCACCAAGATGGTCGGATTCCCCAGGTTGGTAAGCATTTCCAGCAAAGGCAAACTTTGCCCATTCAGTACGACAGGAATCAATTAATTTTATTCTGTTCTCCACTTGCATTGCAATGGAACAAAATAATGACCAAAATAATGATAATTCCATATGATCAAACTAGTACATGTCAACGGGTCTCTAGCGAGTCGGCATTGAATATTGAATATTAAACCACCGTTCCTGCAGGGTACATAGGATGAGTTAAAAATGGTAAGAGGGAAGGGTGCGACGCACATTTGACCAGGGTCGCATCAGCACGTTGACACAATTGTTGATATGGTCACGGTGTCCGGGAATGGGGGTTGTGGAAAGGGCGACAGCACGATCGTCGCGGATCATGAGCTACAGAATCCATGACAGCCAAGAGCAAAGAACTCACTTCATTCTCATCAATGAGACCAATCTTTACTTGCACGTGCTAGAAATCTGCCGCCTAAGATGGACTGCAGTGCGAACAACATGACAGGCTCGACAGTGGCAGATCCGACTGTTTTACGCGCATATATGCGCGAATTCCGGGCTGTCACCTTCATATGTGCCGCGCAGTGCGAAATTATGAGTATGAGCGGATATAGGCAGAGTCTACCTTACCTAGGCACTGCCGCCGGATGAGGTTGTCGTAAACGCACAGATGATATAGACACGGTAGCATCCGACCAGGTCCGAGAAAGTCGAGGTGGTGGTAAGAGACATGAAGATTCTGTCCTCAAAGTTCCAAATCGCGACGCGACATAGCTCGGGTTTAGCCGACAATATTATCATGTGACCATGACGCGTTCGTCACTGGCACAAGTCAGATCTTTCGGCAATCCTCTCGGAGGCAAACACGTCCAGCTCACACCACCTCCCCTCACTGCCACGCTACAGGAAACCGTCTCATAGGCGCAGGCGAAGACATTTGGTATAGGGGTAGGGGAGGCCACGCAGACGATGGTCATCCTGTCCTGCATGAGATCAAGGGGCAGTCGGAGAATGCCTCCGACTCGGAGAGTAATGGTTACGTGCCGCTGTAGCTATTGAGCGTCAATTATCTATTTTTGTGCTGACTCGTTGAACCACGACGGGCTCAGTCGACGAAATGATCATGTTGCTGTATTACAAAATGTTGTACCAAAATTTCATGTACCTTACATTCCTCCCACCACATTGCAACTCCCTTGCCTGTTGATCCCAAGTTGCTGTTGGTATACCTGGAGCCACACAAATTGGTGAGCTGTTTACCTTGCGATACCAAGTTCTACCAAGATGGTCAGTCCTTCCCACGATCACCTTGAGATACCAGCCTAGCGACTTTTTGCTGATGACACTGAAATGTGCGTAGGCACTGCGTAGGCCATTCTTGGTGAATATTCTAAGTATGCGCAGCTATGCAAGCAATCTAATGATGACTGTATGTATAACAGCTCAAGGAATAGATTGAAGTCCTGGCTTAGTAATAAGGAGACAAAGGAGACTTCTGATTGGTGGACTACAACCCGCAATCTGATTGGCTCCCACATGGGTGCAAATTACAGCCTTCAGGCTCTTGTTTCTTTGCTCTCCTCTCTGCACTGCCCAGGTGTATCCTGACGTTGCATGTTTAGCAATTTGCAGTCTTGCTGCTCACTCTCAAACACACAGGACTATGCTCCAAAGAGCACTCCTTCTATAATTCAAACTGGCATACTTGGCGGCAATCGCTCAACATTGTCATACTCAAGCAAAACTCATCGTAGGGTTGATACCCACCTCAAGGTGAAGAGCATATAAATCTTCAATGAAAGAAAACCTGTGGTGGCTGGCACGTCATCTGCCAAAGAAAAAAATGATGACATGAATTCCCATACGGTGCGGGGGATAGGGATGCCACTCCAGAGGGACGCGGTGGTGCATAGGGCCGACAGTAACCGGCCAACCAGGCAATGGGTTTAGGGAAACGGAAAGAACCTCACGAGCGTAACCAAATTTATATCAAGACACTGGTGCCGATGCCACGAAGCCCACCGAGCACCATACGTCTCCGGCGTCAATCACCAATCATGATCACGGCCGCAATACCTCTGCGGGCGCTTCGGGCATAGCCCGCAGCAAAGATGGGAATGAACACCGACGACCCCTACCAACCCAGCGCCCAGCCGACGCCTTGAAGTTCAAGCTCCCCGCTATGCACCACGCGAATTCACTCAGTTCCGCTGTGTACCTTCATAGCCGGGGAGAGTTGGATGCCAGCACCATAGAGAAAATCCACGCTGCCTTGAAATGGGCCGACGAGCACAAGTTAGTATTCATAGAGCAGCTGTTGCGAGAGCCGAAGCTGGCGTTTGAGGTCCAGAAGGTGATCGACAGGGTGGTCAGGGAACAGGCGGCGCGAATTTACAGTTCTTGGAAGAGGGACGATAATGTCTGACGGACGGCGCGCGCAAATTATCCACGGGCGGCGCGCGCAAAGGAGGTGGGAGAGCAATGGAAAGAGGATATTGACGCCCAAAGCTTGCGTTGTAAAAGCATGTTCTCACGACGAGATCCACCTCATGATCAAATCCCGTAGGTTGTACTTGTACCCGGATTACGCCCTACTATGCCTATGACAATATCTTGTACCTGCAGTAACGAAAACAAGAATGAGCATGCGTGAAAGTGAAAAGCGATGCAATGGGATCAAAGACCTCTGTCCATGAGGTTTGCCTAGTCGTACACATTAGAAGTATTGCTAACGATGCCGGAGTACTGATCGTGGAAATCGTGAGCATAAGCGTGGCTAGAAGTAGAGTAGCCAGCGAAGCAAATATTGGTCAACGTTACGAAGCCATGACTTCGTCGACCTTTCTCCGTTTCGCAGCAGGACCGTCGTCCTCGGAGTCATCAACGATCACGATCGGAGAACCAGGGTCCGTCACCGCGACGACAGTTGTCGGATTTCCAGCCGGGCGAAGTAAGCTGTCAAGAGCGGCAGCGGTCGGAGCCACAGAGCTCTCTACCACTGGAGGCTTCTGTTCGAGGGTGTTCGACGCGTTCGTAACTTGTGTAGCGGCGGTAGTATTCGCACCGGGAGCTCCAGACTTCTTGCCACTTCCTCTCATTCTCTTTACTCGGCCTCTCCCCTTAGCTCGACGTTCCTTCAGTGCCTTCACCATGTGTTCCTTCAACACCTGCAACGCCGCCATTGTACCCATTTTCTCCAAGTTTGCCAGTGTCTCCTTCGTCAGTCCCCCAAAGACATCTGGGTCGAGGATCAGGGTTCGCTCGTGCAAAATCATGTACCCCTCCTTCGCAGAATTATGAGGATGCATAGGTGAGTAGTCAGGGTGCGTAGGGGGATAGGTCCGAGGACGATAGGTAGGTTGACATCAAGGACGGGAGGTACGCCGGCCTGTCCCGGCGGTGGCGGGTGGGTAGTTGGCGCTGGGGGTTGTTGAGACGGCGTAGGTGGTACAGGCGACGCAGACGACGAAGACGGAGGAGGTTCCGTTCGAGGGGATGCCGAAGCGGGTGTGACAGATGTGACCTGCTTCTGAGCGGTTCCACCAGCCGTCGACATTGGATGCATGGTCCAAGCCGCGTATGGGTTTGGTGTAGTCATCGGAGTGCCCGAGTAGCCGGATGTGTTTGGAGAAGGCAGCGGTGCCGCGTTGGCATGATGTGGGTGAGTAGAATACGCAAATACTCCTGTGGTTGCAGGCGTCGTAGTGGTCACCTTGGTCGAAGGCGGTGCAGTGCTCGTGCTCGCCGCGGGCGTCGGTACCGCGGTTGCTGTCGTTGTTGGAGGAGGCGAAGACTTGAGGGCAAGCGGAGTGGACGTCAATGGCGGAGGCAACGGCGCGCCCTTGTGATCTCCTTTGACACTTCGCTTCAATGGAGGTTCCAACGCGACACCCTTATCCCTCTTCCTGCCCCGAACATTACCCTCAGAACTGCCCTGCAAACCACCGGCAGCGGCCGCTTGAGTGACCTTTGCCTCCTGCTCCATCAAAGTTTGCGAATGCTGCTCATCCAACTTCCAGAAGAACCCTTTTCCTCTATCACCACCACACCGCTCCAGTTTCTGAAAAGCCGGATTCGAGGAAAGATTGTGACGAACGGAGCTCTGCTACGATGTGAGGCCGAAAAATGCTAAGATGAGCGACAGGAAGACCGACCATCCAAGATGAATCTGCATACTGATAGTACTCGTGAGTACTCGATATCCATGCGCATATCTCCTGCAGAGTGGCCTTCTCGCCGATAGCTCTGATGGCCTTGTAGATAAGCTGCGCGTATGTGTATGGCGGTTTGGGAGGCATCTCTTCCGGTTTCAGCTTCGGAAGAACAGGCGGTTCAACATCTCCTTTTTTCCGTTTCTTAGAAGCAGCAGCCTTGCTCGACTTGCCAATTGCATTGGAGTTGGGGAGCTGAGGTGATGATACTGGTGCAGGACGTGGCTTCGGTGGTGGTGGCTGTGAGGCAGCAAGTTGGGGTTCTGGGAGGGGGGCAGGAAGCTTGTGCGCTGCCGGCGGTGGTGGCGTGTGGGAAGGTTGCGACGACGGCGGGGAAATGGAAGTGATGTCGACAGACGGAGAGCGGGCTCGGTTATTGGAGGATTGAGAACTCGGGGACGGGGTATCCTCCGGAGGAGGCGGGGGCGGAAGGACGAAGTGAAACGTGCGTGACGCAATTTGTATTTGGGATCTAGAAGACGAAACTGTTCTGCAACCGAGGAATGTGGGACAAATGACTACGATTACTGACCTTTCCCCTAGCGGTGCCCGCGTACCACTGCCGGACCATACACCGTCCACCCATGCACCATTGCGGCCAATGACGACAAGAACAAAGCGATCCTCGTCCTGGTCATACTCTATCTTTGCATGCAGACGCGATACGCTCTTGAGGGCTCCTAGATCCACGTCCACCGTTGGCATTTCCACAGTAGACGATGTGGGAGCAGTTGGGTTAGGAGCACATCGCCGACCAATAGTCACTGAAAGAGTCTGAATGTAGAAGGTAAAGTGGGGAAAGACCAAGGAATAGTAGGCAGATATCTTGTCCTGAACTGGAGGAGTCTGTTCCAGCTTGACGTCTGCAGGGGCAACGGGAGATGCAGAGCGGGTCCGGGTATCCATAAGGGCTGGGGGCAGTGGCGGCGGCGGCGACGAGCTCGAGAGTTCGTTCTCGGAAGTGAATGACAAGCCTTGTATTGCCAACACCGAATATGTTCATGGCCCACGTGATGATCGGATGAGATTAGAAAAATATCTTTTTACATAAAATAAATATTCCGCTAATTCCCTCTCTCCAATCCATGCCGGTGACCGAAGTTCCCCTAGAAGCTGCCAAGATTACCGTCGACGATCTGGCAGACAAGAACGTCGACAGTGCTGACTCGAATGTGCGGTACTTAGCTTATGCCTCGCGCCTAAGAACCGCCCTTCGTGCTGGTCACCGTTACCTGGCCTATGTACGACCTCGATGCTCCGAAATGTCGGGACTCTCGGGCTGACGCACCACGTAGACCAGTGATGTTGGAGAGGCTTTTCGCCCTGTCGTATCCTCGTGGGTGGTAAGGGCCGCGTACGGAGTATCCTGGCTCTATCTCGCAGGGTATGTTTAGTATTTTTGGCACCCATGGAACCGCGGATGCTGACTTCTTAGGGACGTGGCCTACGAGTCCTACAAGGCTCATCGTCGCGGACCGTCTCCAATAGAAGCAGCAAATTTTTCCGAACCCACCCGCATCGCACTTGCGGCCGCTCAACGCGCGACATTCCAATCTATAGCATCCATGTTCGTCCTCTCCCACTGACGTAGACGCGCGGCTTGAACTCGCGGAAACTTCGCAGGGCTCTTCCGGCGCTCACCATTCACACGACGGTTGCACAGTCAAAGAAGGCGTTCAAGAATGTCCGGAATGTTCGTATCAGGGCATGGGGTCCAACCATCGCTGGACTCGCCATCGTTCCTGCTTTGCCATACATCTTCGACCATCCTGTGGAAGTCGCGACCGATCGGGCGTTCGAATGGATCAAGAAGAAACTGATCGAAGCAAAACAACAGCCGGAGCACGCGTCGAAGGAGAAACCCGAACTGTAGATACATCTCTCGTAGACTGGAGCTTGGATTCCTGCTTTCGCTCAAGACAAGCATCAATTACCGCTACACAATTCGCATTACTCCCCTAATGTACAATACATTTATTGCCTATTTCAATACAGCTCAATCGATTATGTAGACACTCGAGTACTGTCAATAAGTCAGGACGATAACTGATAGCGAAACAGCAAGGTACATCCGTATCCACAAACCCTACAAACTGGTCTTCCCGAGCGCTAGAGGGATCGAGCTAATACTGCTGGGGGGAATAAGTCCGACCTCGGTCACCACCGCTGTTATACACGAAGGGGGCGTGAGGTCGTAAAGAGGGTTCAACACCTCAAGATTTGGCTTTGCGGGCAGGGGCTGCGAGTGCCTCGCGGGCGCGGAAAATCGTCCAGGAGCTTTAAGGCAAGACTCTTTAGGACATAAGGGACGAGAAACAGAGTGTCCATGCCTCACCTAACTCGTTCTTCCCGAAGCCGTCAAGCATCACTCCTTCACTGAACTTGTAAGTTTCGCAACAGACCATTACAGGTACGGAATGCTCCTTTGCGATCATCGCCACAAGCGCTGTCCCTGCGCGCGAGTATACTGCACCATTCGCGCTGAGGGAATGTGCACCAAGTAGTACAGTGGTAACTTCCGTCATCAACGAGGGCAAAGCGGAGAGCAATGCGTACGTGCCCGGGATAGGAGGGTCGGTCCTCGTGAGAGTTTTGAGTAGTGCTTTTCCTAAAGGACAACAGTGCAGGAAAAGTAAGATACGATCAAAAAAGACGTACCTTCCATGAGTGGAGGTGAATCCACCACAATAACAGAAAACCGTTTCCCTTCTTCATGGGCATTCAGGAGAATCTTCTCGACTACTGAGGATCTGGGTCGGGAGAAAGGTCAAGACGAGGCAGAGCAGATTGGCGTTCAACGCAAACCTTGCATAGGTAAGGATGACATCGCCGTCTTTGATTTTCTTGCCTGCAAGCTCCTGGATGACTTCATCTGCGATGATAATCCTGTCCCGAATGTAGTTATCGATTTTTTGACACAGTGCATCTTTAGCCTTGAATCACGCGATAAGTCACCGGCAGCTGGAGAACGCGAACAGACGTACATCCTGCTCGATCATGTCAATATCTGATCCACTTATCTCCAGTTTCAGCTGGCGGATCGCGTTACCCATCGTCACAGACATTGGGCGCGCGGCCACGAGATGGGTAATTTGGGGAGAAAGGTGCGTCATAAGATGGCGGGAGAGGGTATTGTGCGGTGGTGTGGTATAATCTTGGATAACCTATGTCCAGGATCAATACCAAGTAGAAACAAGATCAGAAGTGAACATACATTTTTGAAAGCCGTCAAAGTAGCAATACACCGCGCGTTTGAACCGCATATGCGGAATTCGGAGAACAGCAGTCCCAGTCGAATTATCGCTGGATGAACGTCGCCCTTCACATGGCTGACTGGTTTCGGGAGTCCAAAGTGTGAAAATATCCGCAAGCCCCGAGACGCAGACCTCGCGCCTGCACCATCGTCGATGGCAGCAGAAGATGCCGCACCGACATCTTTGGCCGATGCAGTCTTGGCAGCACCACTGCCGCTGGCATCTGCGAATTTCTTCTGGGATGGGGTCGAGGGGGTTTTCGGTGGTTTCGACGATGCACCTTCTTTGTTAGCAGACGCGATCGTTGGACCGACAGGTTTTTGTGCAAGTTTAGCAGCCCGTTGGCGTTCCTGGAGCTCTCGTCGCTCGGCTTTAGTCATTGATTTTTGAGATGGCTGGCGAGGGGGTGGTGGCGCGCCGGGCGGCGTCTCAACCTTCGTTGGAACAGGCATCTTGCGATGGCTTTCGAGCAACAGGACAGGATGGCTTTACTTGAGGCCTGTAGCTGGAGATTTTGGGAGGATAGCTAGGTCGCAAGACTTGGATCTTAGTGAATCGAGTCAGAACTGATCTGAAACGAAATGACATAAGATCACGTGGTTGCTCAACATGGCACGCAAATTGGAATCGTCGGACCGTCTTCCTCGCCGTCATCACTGACCACGACGACGACCACAGTTACCCTCAGAACGGACGGCACGGGCTCGGTATTTTCTTAGTCCTTCCTAGAATAAATACACTCTAGCCATGGTATGTTTGCATCTCTTGCATCTGAAATTCCTGGTCTTAACATTTTCGTCTTAGGGTGTTCCCGCGCTTTTTCGTTGGCTCAGCAAAAAATACCCTAAAATCAGTCAGTGTCCTCTCACAACCTCTTGTGTGGCCTCGCAATACCTAACCCGCGCCGTTCTTCGCCTTGCAGTCTACCCTGTCGAGGAGGAGGAAGAAGTCAAGGTCCCAGACGAGAATGGCTCGTTTGTAACCATCCCGGTCAACATGGCGCAGCCTAACCCCAATGGAACGGAGTTTGATAATCTATATCTCGACATGAATGGAATTGTGCGTGTCTCTTGCTTTGGCCACGACCCCAGCTAACCAGAGCGCTCTTATAGGTTCACCCTTGTACTCATCCCGAGGGGAAGGTGAGTCGCAACTCAACACTGTCAGTACCGCCTGCTGAACTAGATTAATAGCCTGCGCCTGAAACGGAAGATGAGATGATGCTCGAAGTCTTCAAGTATACAGAGCGAGTCGTCAACATGATCAGACCACGGAGACTGCTATTCATGGCCATCGGTGCGTACTACCTCCTCTAGAGAATGTCATCAAGCTACTGACCTTCGTCCGAAAGACGGTGTTGCTCCTCGAGCGAAGATGAATCAACAGCGATCTCGTCGTTTCCGCTCTTCGCAGGAAGCTAAGGAAAAAGAGGAAGCTCGGAAGGAATCGGTCGCCCTCTGGGAAGGTAAGTCTTCTGTTTACGGTCAATGGGAGTCTGCTCAGGCCGATGTTCGTTTTCTAGCGATGGGCAAGCAAATTAGCGATGACGAAAAGAATAAGGTTGCATGGGATTCAAATGCTATCACACCCGGCACGCCTTTCATGTCCTTGCTCGCCGCATCTTTACGCTACTGGGTGGTGAAAAAAATCAACACCGATCCAGGCTGGAAGAACGTGAGTTGTCCGTTGATGACATGAAAATTGTCCTCACCACTTTCCACAGCTTCAAGTCATCATTTCTGACGCCAGCGTTCCTGGAGAGGGGGAACACAAAATAATGGACTTCATCCGCCGCCAACGCACTAATCCTGGACACGACCCCAATACCCGCCATGTCATATATGGTTTGGTACGTTCTGCCCCCGTCTGCTCTAGCATCTCCCATTAACTGCTTGAAGGATGCGGATTTGATCATGCTAGCTCTAGCAACGCATGAACCTCACTTCAGGGTCCTCCGAGAAGACGTCTTCGCCAACGATACGAGCCCTGGTGCTTGTCGAATGTGTGGTCAAGAAGGTCATTATGCCGCACAGTGTACAGGCACGAAAGCAGAAATACAGAAAAAGCCGCCAGCGGAGAAAAAGCCTTTCATTTTCCTCGATGTCTCCATCCTCCGAGAGTATCTTGAAGTCGAGCTCCATGTGCCTCAGGCTTCCTTCCCCTTCTCCTTGGAGCAAGCGATTGATGACTGGGTACTGCTCATCTTCTTCGTCGGCAATGACTTCCTCCCCCATCTTCCCTCGCTTGAAATTCGAGAAGGCGCGATTGATACTCTCTTGAAGATCTGGAAGCAAGAGCTTCCTAGGATGGGCGGCTATTTAACCTCGCATGGACAACTTGAGCTCGGGAGAGCACAAATTATTCTTGAGGGTCTCGCCAAAAGAGAAGACGAGATCTTCCGCAGGCGACGTGAAGGTCTGTCATACCCCTACCATCGTCATAGTTCCTTGTGGAACTCTATCACCGTTTCCTCTCTGAATCAAAGAACATTGCAATTGACACGAACTTTGTTTATCAATTTTAGCTGAAGAGCGACAAAGTCAAAATGCGAAACGGCGTAAGTTGGAGCAGCAGAACAATAAAGCAGGCTTTGCTGGGGGGCCTTCGCCCACGATGGCTCTAACTGCAAACCCTACTCCCCCTACGCCTTCACTATCCGCCGCTGCCTCTGTCCACCCTTCCCTTCCCCAACGTCCGTGCTATGACTTTGCCGCGAATGCAGACGCTCTTGGTTTTGGTGTTGCTCCGACTGCTCAATCAATTCAGAATGCAGACGCGGCTGCACAAGCACTCGCCGGGTCTAATCGTGACGTAGTTGCGAACCGTCGTGCTATCCGCATGGCGAACATGAGCGCTGCCGAGGTGTTGAAAGCTGAAATGGCTGGTCTTGCTCCTGTGAAGCCCCTCCCTGCAAAACCTCCCCCTTCCTCCAAGCCTGTCGTACCCCCAATTGCAACGCTTGAAGCCTCCCCAATGAGCAGTAGCCCTGTTGCTGCGGGCTACAAAGACCCTACGCTGCCTGCTGATGATGACGATGTTCCCGGGCTCGGGACCTATCGGAGTAGTAGTCAGGCTGTGCTTGTTTCCCAAGTCGAGGTGAAGAGCGAGTCGATGCTTTCAGAAGTGAACGACGTAGATGCAGATGGGGAGCCTGACCCCGATGTTTCGACGAGCGAGGATGTCAGTGTCGGCGTTGACACCGTCGTGGCTGGCGTGAAGCGGAAGTTTGAGGAAGGACCTGCGGCGACGGACCCCCTAGACGAGGTGGTTACCGTGGAGGAGGATGACGACGATGCTCCGCCTGACGCCGCAAGTATCGCACCTGTCAAAGTGAATCCGGACGGAACTGTAGACCAAGAAGACACAGTGAGGTGTGTGATCTGTGAGACCTTGTGTAGGCTTGCGCTCAACGCTTCCTTGCAGGCTATGGGAACCTGGATACAAGGAGCGATATTATAGGCAGAAATTTGGAGTCGAATTGACAGATACCGAATTCAGAAAACGGTGAATGGTGGCATGATTTATAACGACGCACATGCATTGACATCGTTCCGTAGGATAACACAAGCCTATGTCGAAGGTCTATCGTGGGTTCTCCAGTACTATTACCAGGGGGTACGTTGTCTTTTCATACGCCTTCCGTACCTCAATTAACCCGAATTCTAGACTCCTTCGTGGCAATGGTTCTATCCTTACCATTTCGCTCCCTTCGCTGCGGATTTCGAGGACGTGGACAAGATGGAGCTTGAATTCGTCCTTGGGCAGCCTTTCAAGCCTTTTGAACAGCTAATGGGTGTATTTCCCGCAGCCAGGTACGTCGTTCCAGCACGGCAGTGACCGATGCTAATTTTCTACGCACGACCAGCCGAAAACACATTCCTTCAGTGTTCCACTCCTTAATGACAGATGAGACTTCGCCAATCATCGACTTCTACCCGCCCACGTTCGAAATTGATATGAATGGCAAAAAGATGGCATGGCAGGGCGTTGCACTGCTCCCATTCATTGACTCAAAACGACTGTTGGACGCGATGGCTGTGGAGTATCCGAATCTGACTGAGGAGGAAGTGAAACGCAATCAATGGGGCAACGACGTGATATTTGCATCGAACGAACACCCCATTTACCCGTTTTATGAGGCGTTATACGGCAAACGCAAGAGCCAAGAGGTAAGTTTCCTTCACGTTGATACATCCACGGAGGTCCAATTCCTCGTCCTTATAGCCCGTACCCCTCGATATACGACTGAGCGGTGGTATCAGTGGAAGCGTTTTGCGGAACCCGGACTGCATTCCAGGTTCTACCTACTATTGCCCGTTTGAGATGCCAGGCCTTCCTGATATCCAGAACGACCGCTCCCTGTCGGCGTTGTACTTCTTCCCCAAGCAACTCACTCCTCACCGGTCGGTCATACTTCCTGGCGTGAAGAAAGGTCCACGCATCCTCACTGCGTCCGACCTCGAAATTACGAGGAGTGGCGGTGGTCGCGGTCGCGGGCGGGGCGGTTGGTCGAATGGCGGTGCGAATGGAAGATCAGGCAACTGGGCGCAAGGAGGTACGGATCGTAGGAGTGATTCGTACCATTCGCGCACCACGACGTACAGCCAGAGCTATCAGCAAAGTACCTACCCGAGCGAGCGAGGATCTGGTGGCGGAGGTCGTGGATACGGCGGCGGCCGCGGTGGTGGCTATCATCCCCCTCCCTCCCGAGGCCCTTACCCGCCACCGCCTCCGCAACAATATGGCAGTTATGGAGGTTATGGGGGCTACGGCGGTGGCGCTCCAGCACCGCAGAGCTACCGCGGCTACGGGTCGGGACGTGGTGGTCCTACTCCTTCCAGGGGTGGGCCGCCCAGTTACGGAGGATACGGAGGTGGAGAGTATGGCGGAGGATATGGAGGTGGAGCGTATGGCGGACCAGGGCAAGGTAGTGGCTACGGCGGCTATGGAGGCTATGGAGGAGGTCATCAGTCCTCGAACAGCGCCCTTGCATATCAGGGAGGCACACGAGGAGGCGCTCCATACAATGCTCCAGGTCGTGGAAGAGGAAGGGGCTGGTAATACATTATAGGTAGTGTGTTAATTTTTATGGTTGTATTCTAGTACTATTGTCTGATCAAGCGGTACTTCATTTTGTTTGAGGTTGTGCGATTTTCTCCATCACAATCGTGAACTCAGAATAGATTCCAGGAATCAGAACGACATGGGCTGTACGTATACATGAAACATGCAAAACACATCCAAAGCACAACGGTATAAACTTGACGAAAGGTGTACATCCGGTATCTAATATCGTCCTCCCGTTCCATAACCTCCACTGCCAGGGGTAGCCGGGTATCCACCTTGACCTCCGCCCACGGTGGTCGGCGCATACGTAAGATAGAGGGAGTACTTGCGCTCTCTATATCTCTCCCGGCGTCTGCGATTCTTCTCATGGCGTCTCCTCCGCCTCTCTGCCCTGGCGGCCAGCTTCGCCTCTTTGCGGCGTCGTCCAGCTTCAAAGACTTCGGCCAGCTGTTGTTGCGGATTCCCGTATAGGTTGTTGTATCTCCCCGCACCGTAGTCGAGGTCCGAATCGTCTGACTCGGTAACTTCTTCCTCTTCGGAGGAGGGATAGTCGTCTGGCTCGGAGAGGTAGGGCAGATCTTTGTCGACAACGCCAACGTGGCGGCCAGAGCGCCGTTCTCGTCCCTTGTATAGGATCAGCTCCGCCCCGCGAATCAGGAAGAAAGAGGTGTTCCATAGGTCGACGAGATCCGCGATGAGTGCCGATCGCTGTGGTGGCTGTCCAGTACGAGCAAGTTCTGGGACAGGAAGCTTCCCAGCCCAAGCGAGGGCAATGTCCTGAACGAGTTGAGATACTCGTCAGCATGTGACATCCGTTCACGAGTTTGCCACCCAGCATACCTGCATCAATCTAGCCCAGTCTTCTTCGAATACGTCGTGGGTCACCAGCACTGCCGGCATCCTCGGAAGCTCAGTCCAGAATTTCTCCATGTCCTGGATTTTGATGATGTCGAAAGGCGTGAAAGGATGGGATCCGTTCACAGGGCGCGAGAAGCCCTCGGGGGCAGCCAATTGCTGATGGCCATGCTCTCCTGGGAATGGGACCGCGCCCGGCATGCTCGGAGACGTGCCAGCCTGCGGGAAGCCGATCGCGCCGGACGAATATGGGCCAGGGGGTGGAGGCCCATGGCTGCCGGGCATTGGGGATGGTGCCCTCGAGCGGTTTCCTCGGGTAATAGGCTGCCCTTCCATAACATGACCGGGGGGATATACGCTGTGCCCTCCAAATGGCGTTGTCGACCTAGGAGTAGGATCGAAGGCACCACGCGGAGGCGAAGTAGAATAATTGGAGGGAGGATATCCACCGCCGCCGGGAGGAACGTATGGTGCTTCGACAGATCGCAAGCTCGGGGAAGCTCGCATGTTGGGAGATGTGCTTGGCTGATAACCCGCTGCGGAGTAAGGTCTGCCAGAACTTTTGTAAGCCCCAGCCGCAGCTGCTGAGCCATAGGGTCCGGCCGCGCTGTAGCCCTCGGGTCGAGATCCAAGATTGCCGCTGACGGTGCGGGATCTCTCGCCGCCCACTTCGCTGGTGCTGTATTTGCGTGGCTGGCCGATACCGCTGATTTTTCTTTCCCTTTCACGTTCCGCGCCGTACTCCCTGTCTCTATCGCGGAGATCGAGGTCTCCCATCTGGCGGTCGAGGTCCGAGTAACCCCCATGCCCCGTGCTGTATTTGCGTTCGCGAGAGTAGGGGGATCCACCGCTCGCGGCATATCCTGGGATAGGAGCGGCTCCGGCAGGCCGATCGCCATACCCGGAGTAAGGGCTTGAAGGATATCCAGTGCCGGGATATCCACCAGTTGCACCGCTCGTAGGGAAGGCGTACCCTCCAGCGGGAGGAGGACCTGCGGGGCCTGCGTTGAAACTCTTGCGGCGTTCTCGGGATAGGGTGTCTCGTTCACGGGCTTTTCGAAGGTCGGCCTCGTCCTGGAGGCGTTTAGCTTCCTTCTCCGCGTCTTTCCTTCTCCGTCGTTCTTCGTCGCGTCCCCTGCGGGGCAGAGAAGACGGTCAATCAAAGGTACGTTGGGTATTGTCATACCCGGCGACGAGGAAAGCTTACCATTCGCTTAGTGCTTTCTCGTCTTCTCTTCCTAGCTGGCCACGACTCCAGGAGGCTGCGAATTCCTACGTAGGTGTGGAAGTCAATCAAAAGCTCTGGCGTGGTAGACGCCTTAATGCTGACCGCAGTGGCAGGCTGGGCGCCCACCGGGGGTGTATGAGTGGCTTCACCGGGCACCCATTGGATGCCACTTACGATGCCATTGGGAGTCTGATAACTGGAGCGATCGCGTGGATCAAGAGGATCAGTCGCCGCCGCTCAACCGTTCATGATCACGCATGATCTCACCTGGCAGCGACGGCTCTGTCGATGCACGATCAGGATGGATCTTGCGTGAGTGACGAAATGAAATCGGGCACATACTTGAAAGGGTGGTACAAGGGTCTCCCGTCCGGTCCTGTCGAGGTGGTATAGGTTACGGAGCCTGGTGCGATAGGTCCTGTCCCAGGCGACGGGGAATATGGCCGCGGGTGGTAATCTCTGTGGGCGTCGGGCGGTGGCTGGTATGGTGAAGCAGATCTGTATGGCGACGCAGATCTATACATCGCTCTGAATTACAGGTTGGTATCTAGCAGAGATGACGCTGGAGAGATGGATTCCGCAGCCCCCAGCCCTGAACCCAGGGACAGGAATACAAAGGCTTGGATTGACCTTTGTGCATGATGTCGACTCTCCAATCAAGATAAGATTACGCCGGTGTGAGAGATCTTTGCTCAAAACAGTCAAGGGGAATCCGTGGCAGCATAAACACTACAGTAAGTACACAGGTATCAGCCGAACCTCCAGTACAATAAGATAATTATGATGAGCCCTATGGCGCCCAATGGCGCGTATTGACGGAGCATGGCGTTGAAGTTGATATTTCTAGCGGCTTTTCTATACTTCTCGGACTCGGAGCGCAGTGATGTCGATAAATGCGACATTCCTGGACAGGGTTGGTGAGGCGAGAAGAAAACCCTGGTCACGGAGTGGACGTACGGTCAAGAGAATCCCCCCGCCAAAGCAGCTCCTCCATGTTTTTCGTCATGATCCTCGTCACGTCTTGCAAGTCATCATTCAGTTTGTCAAGTCCTGAGCTTGCAGTCGCCGTCCGGGTGTCGCGGTAAAGTCGTGCTGTCTTTGACATGAACGTGTCTGTTCCAAGTGAGTACGCAGAATACGAGGGACGAGGATGATGTCATACCGAACCCCACGAAGGCATATGGCTTCCGCACCGTCTCAACCTTGGGCCCATACGTGGTTGTAAACTCCTTTGACAGCTCATCCAGATACGAGAAGGCAAGCTTCCGAGGATACGACTTATCGGCGATCGACAGGAACACGACGTTATCTGTTATGAGGTAACTGAGCAGCAAATGAACGGTTCAGGGGAGTCCGCGGTCCTAACTTTGAAGGTACGCACTGTAGGGTGTACTGGCCACTCTCAATCGAGCACCGAGGCTCAGAGTTTGGCGTAATGCGTCGGAATATGAGTTTAGCCTGTTGTTTGTGTTCTTGGAGGGATTGTTCAGTCTGGAGGAACGACACGTCAATTACTACTCGGTCTTCATAGTTGGTTGACGTACCTGCTCGTCGTCTACACTGGCAGCCAGAGGCAAGGCGTCTGAGGCCCGCACGATGATAGTTGAGCGGACCATGAACAGAGGCAGAAGCAAACTGGAGTAAGGTGCAGAGCAGGCACCTTTGAATTGGTGAAGCTTGTGCAAGGTGCAATCACGTGCTTCGTGTAATACGTGGGGAAATGTTGTCGCAGATGTTCCAGTTTTGGCATCCCACCATACAAGGCATATGTTTACGCACAGCTGATATGACACCGGATGGCATAAATGTGCCGGCGACACATTGACCACTTACCACCATCATGAAGCTCTCCCAGCTCTTCGACGTCAATACTCAGGTATGCCCTCCGCTTGCACTGTTCTCACATATCTGTCCTCACCAGATCCGCCTTGCAGCTAACCTTTTACGGTGCCTACCACGCCAATCGAATCAACATCCTCATTCACGTCATATGTGTGCCGATCTTGCTATGGTGGAGCATGCTTCACACCCGCCTGTACCCTGGATGCTGACACGATCTTAGGACGTTCCAGGTCATGACCTCCGAGCTCCCTGTTCCGTCGTTCGTTCCGGAAATTCATTATCAAATTAATGACTACCTCCGCTTCGACCTGAATATCGCGGCCCTCCATGCCGGTGTATACCTTGCTTACTATTTCATCCTCGAGCCAGTGGCAGCTGTAAGTCGTCATGGTTTTACCCGTCCGACCCCTTTTTGAATGCCATTGCAGTTACTCTACGTACCCCAGATGGTGCTTTCTCTCTTGACCGCGACCGCGTATGCCAAAGGCTCCGGTAACATCTCCAAAGCCGCCCTCCTTCATGTTGCATCGTGGATCGCCCAGTTCCTCGGCCACGGTGTCGCAGAGAAACGCGCTCCAGCCCTTCTGGACAATCTGATTGGAGGTACGAAAACATACCCAAAGCAACAGATTGATCTCAAACGCTTTCCCCTCAGCTGTTGTTCTGGCCCCCTTCTTCGTCCACTTGGAGGTCCTCTTCGCGCTTGGCTACAGGCCCGAGTTCCACAAGCGCATCAATAACGAGATCAGCAAAGAGATCGTGAAGATGAACAAGGCTCGAGCGGACAACCGACGTGCCCAAGTGGGAAAATCTTCCTGAATCGATTGTACTTGGATCGCTGACTGAGATTTGCATCCGCGTTTTGGCCGCATACCAATGAATACCACCAGCCATGTATCACTATTTAAATAGTACGGCGGCACACACTACTCTCCCAGTCTCGTTTAACGACATACTTGGTATTTACAACATCGACCAGGCAGTGGCCTGATATCATATTCGCTGTGCATGTGTGTAGCTCTCTTCGACCCTACATTGAACGCAACGCACGCATTCTACGTTGCACTTCAAAGTTCGGTCAGGCTTCGCGGCGGGGGGAGTGCAGGTTCCCCGAGTGGGGTAACGTAGGCGGCAGTCAGTCCACCGTCGACCTTGAAATCGGTGCCCTGTGGATCCAAAGTGTGATTGTCAGTCATATACGTATTTGTACACCGCGCGGCCAACTTCGAAAAGTCGCAAGACAAGAATGGACGTACCGTCATGTAACTGCTATCGTCACTGGCAACTGTCAGACAACATACGTTAATCACCGTCGGTGTCGAGGTCAGTGCTCGAAAAGACGTACGGAATAGGGCGGCCTTGGCAAGCTCCACGGCTTCGCCGAATCTTCCCATCGGGAGGTGTACCATACGGCGCTCGCGTTTCTCCTCGGTATTCAGGAAGTCCATCAGGAGAGCTTGGTGCATTTGTCAAGAAGGAACACCGATGACCTGACATTCGAAATCTTACGAGTCTTCAGCGGCCCTCTGCAGGACCTAGGTTATCAGATAAGTCAAATCGCTTTGAAGCTCGCCACGCACGGGCAGAGAGAGTTGATGCGGATGCCTTCTCTGGCATGCACCATTGCAAGTTCTCGGGTCATCGCGAGCACGCCACCCTAAACGGAAGGTGAGAATTGGCAGGCCATGCAACAAGCAAAGCAGTGCGGTGGCTTCGCGCACCTTGGATGCGGTATCTTCCGAGAGCCAAAAAGCATGTAAATTACCGGGAGGAGTGATGAGGAGTCAGAATACATACATGCCAACTGGGGTGTTGCCGCGCCAACGAGAGCCACGAAGCTCGCGGTGTTGATGATACTTCCTCCGGTGTGGAGACCTTTGGCTTCATCGACGGGGTTGTTGCGCATCGCCAGAATGGCATACTTGCAGCCCCACCAGACACCCTTGAGGTTGATCTGCATGGTCAGGTCCCAGATGCGCTCCTCGGTGTTCAGAGCGTTGTCGTCTGCCGGGTGCATGATACCTGTTATGTGAGAGGCATCATATTCAGGTCAGCAGAATGTAGGCCAATGTGAGGCATCGATCGAGCTGACCGGCGTTGTTGAACTGTGCCCCATGCCTCTGTTAAAACGTTACGAGGAATGGCTGGCAAGGGAGTCTCACCATGACGTCGAGCCTTCCGAACTCCTTGACCGCCTTGTCGACCGCATCCTTCACGTCCTGCTCCTTGCCGACATCAGCTTTGGTCGCGATGGCCGTGACGTTCGGAAAACGTCTGTTGATCAGTGCCGCTCCTTTCTCTGCTGCCTCAAGGTTGATGTCTACGAGCAGGACATTGGCGCCCTCCTGCGCAAATAGGATGGACGATTCCAGTCCAATCCCCCTATGCGCCGGACGATGATCACCCTTCAAGACCTCATGAACGTGCTCGTGTGACTTACGATCCAGCTCCAGTGATGAGTGCGGCCTGTAGCAGTCGTGATCATAGTCAATTCTCGTGTAGATCAGTTAGATCGATGCTCATGCCTTGTTTTGAAGTCTGCCAGTCATGAAGTCAGGAGTTAAAGCGAGGGGTTACGATGCAGGGCTGATTTACATATCTTAAGGTCCGAACGTTCCGACTGCTATCCGAGATAAGATAGCAGTGTGACCAGATCACGCACTTTAGGTCACGTCGTGTATGTCACGGCGATTGCATGGGTCTATGCCTGGCTTCCGAGATGAGACCGGAGGAGAGGAGGGAGAGAGGGCCGTAGGGAGATCGCGGGGCTCAGGATAGCGGGCACGAGTCCGTGGAGTTTGCGGGCAAATAAATGTATTTGGTCGCCCAAGCTCTTTCGCACGGACTCCGCGATGGGAGGCCGAACTCAAGCCGGCATGGAGCGAGTGTACATGAGAGTAATGCCAAATGTAAAAAATGTAAGAGAAAGAAAAATTAAAAGCACAGAAGAGGGGTAAGTGGATATGAGGGGTGGGAGAAAGAAAAATCTCGAGTCCAAAGGACTAACGAGCTCTATGTGAGTGATGGGAAAAGAAGCAGGACGAGGGATCAGGAAGCAAGGAAAGGTCTATATAGGCGTAGCATGAAAGAAATTGTCGATGAAAGGGAGGTATGCATGAGGAGGATAAGATAAGATAAGATGATCGTACGCTTGCATAGACCTCGGTCAAAGGTTTTTGATCGATTCATTCATGGTGTTGTTGTATATGCGTCGCCAGCGACTCTGAATTGGATCTGCTATCGCAAAGACATCGGAAAATCGTCAGGGTAGCTCCCTTCACCTTCCCCAAACATAGCCCGGAATTCCTTAACCGCGTCGGGTAAAGTACTTGGGTAATCCATCACCTCCTGAGACTGCGAGACGCCTTGGTCTTCAGCATCACCTGCAGGTCTGTCAGGAGGAACAGCGGCATCTTCGTTTTCGGATTCGTCCTCCGTAGCTGAGTTCGGATCTTCAATCGCAGGAAGTCGTCCAGCAGTGGAGCCATTGTCCAACGATTCGTTCACAGTGCCGCGGGCAGACGGTCCTTCGCCCAGGGGTAATCGCCGCGCCTCAGGGGGAGATGCGTACCAATCAAAGTTCCGCGAACTCGAAGACCTGGACAAACTTCAGTCATTATGCATGAGGTGTTAAGAAGCCATACTCAGTCGCAGCACCCATGGGGAGGGGAAGAGGACAGTATTCCGATATTCGCCTTGACATGTCGAGTTCTGTCTCAATTTGGCTTTGGGAACTAGGAATGACCTCTTCGCCGGAGGAAAGTGTCGCATCATCAGGAACTGGAGATGATGAGGAGTGATATTGAGCCTTGTCACGATTCTTGCGAGGAGACACATGGAAAGGCAACATATGCTGACTCTGCGAAGAGTGAACATATCGATGACCATCGTCATCTTCGAGGACGGGAGTTTCCACAACAAATGGCGGCTTTGAGGAGACCTCCCTAAGTATGCGGTCCGGTAATCGAGGTGAGAGGAAAATGGGTGCTTGTCGGGAAGTCGATGATTCTGACTGGTCCACAGCGCAGTATGTAGAGGATTGTTCCGCTTCCAAGCCGTCATGCTGAGATTGTGATGAAGGCACCGTCTGAGAAAGTGTTGGTGAAGGAAGACCACAGTAATTCCAGGTCTTTGATGACGAGTCTTCCGCGATCGAGACCACAGGAGCCAGAGGACCGTTAGGTACGTTTGATTCGTTAGGAGACGCATCTCGGGAGCTTAATGTACAGGAAAGCTCCCGGTTTCCGGGGATGACGTGAGCTACGGTGGTGGGACGGGCGGTAGTAACGGGCGTTAGTACCGGATTTGTTGAATCTTCGAGTTTAGGCTTGCTCGACGAGAAGATCACAGTGTGGAAATCTGTCGAAGGACGTGGCACTTCCTCCTCTGGTAGGTCGGTAGAAGGTGGGGTTTGGAGAGCCTGCGCTGGGACGTGTAGACGCGTCGTAACCGGCGTCGGTAGAGGTGTGATGCATTGTGAAGATGCTGGAGCAGCCGAAGCATCGCGGAACAGGACCTGGACTGAAGGCGGTGTCGCTGAGGAGGAGCGTGCCACAGAGGTTAACGATTCCATACGACCAATTCCTACAGTCTCTGCAGAAGCACGAGCGGGGGCCGTGACATTGGCTGCGTATCCTCTGTTCTTGCTTGCATCGCGAAGTACTAGTTTCTGCTGGACCTTCGGCTTCTTGCTACTTGCAAGGGGCTTATTTGCTTCCGTGTCTGGTTGTGGTCGTTTCCGCGTGGAAATATCCGAGCTTTCTTTGCGTTTTTGTCGCGAAGGAACGCGGTGGAAAAAGCTGGTTATGGGCTCCTCGCCGGCGTACGGCATGCGTAGTCAGCCTGCAAGCTTCAGACGCTCGGCGGTTGAGGTGGTGGCAAAGCGACAGCAGGTGGGAAAACTTGGGAAGGTCATCGTTCAATCAAAAATAACTCTTAGTCTCCTTAATAACAGTGCGCAAGTCAACTCTTGTCAAGCTCAACTCGCACGTATTTCATGCCCCCAGCACTTGAAGCTCGGCGCGTTGGGACGCGTAAGGACCGGTGCTATCACAGATGCTGTATCTGTCGACGTCTTACGCACAGTCCCACACAAAGCTGGGCTATCTTTGTCCTGCTATCTTTGTCCTGCTATCTTGTTCTCTGCGCTTGATAAGACAGCGACCTCGTGCGCAACTGTCATCTGCTCTAGGCTTGCCTATCTACCCTAGTACACCCTGCAATCAACTTCGCGCCCCAATATAGACCCCCAGCTGCTCTTCGTGGGCAAAGAATTCGGTTTGCACGTCGAACGACCCGGTTGTTCCCACTTAGGCTCCAGATGCTCGGCAGACAGCCTTGAGACTACGGGAGATAACGGTCGTCTCCGCCAGGCATCCTTCATGCTGGATAATCTGGCTTCTATTTTCGCCGTTTGGATGGTGGACTCACGTCCGGTTTGACCCTCCGCGACGTATAAACAACTACACTTTCCCGCTCGGTCCACTGTCAGATTGCTCTCGGGTCACATAAGTCTTCTGGGATGGTGAACGCTGATTTTCCTCAAGATCCAGAGCCTGCAAGGCAGCACCGCCGACGAGTCGTTGTCGTCGGATTCGGAATGGTGTGACACCATGCTAGTGACTCTTATTTTGACATTGACTCTGCTTAAAGGTCGGTGTGGCCTTCGTCGAGAAGCTACTCAATTATGACAGCAAGGAGAATGGAGGCAATTCCTATGTTGTGACCATCATAGGGGATGAGCCTTGTGTTGCCTACAACCGTGTTGGATTGGTATGCATGCGTCCCCAGATCCCTACTAGTACTACCTCAACTTATTGTTCTTCGCAGACACAATATTTCTCACACAGGAAGATAGAGAATCTCTACTTGAATTCCGAGGAATGGTATTCTTCGCACGTATCTGGTCGTCTTGTTTACCAAACCGACTCCCTTGTCGAGCAAATCAACTCTGAAGAGCGCAAGATCCACACCAACAAGGTCTGTATACACTCCCTTCGAGGGCGCTGCCCTGACGACAGACTTCACCTAGGGCCTACAAATCTCCTACGACATTTGCGTCCTAGCCACCGGTTCTCATGCCGCCCTTCCTCCTTACGTCTCTCCAAGCCGCGCCCAATCAACCGGAGGGGTTTTCGTCTATCGCACTGTTGCTGATCTTGATCGCATGATTGCTTTTGCTGACGGGAAGGCGGTTAGAAGAGCGGCCGTCATTGGTGGCGGACTGCTTGGACTTGAAGCTGCGAAAGCTCTTCTGGACCTTGGTACAGTGCCCCAAGTCACGCTCGTTGAGCGTAACGAATGGGTAAGTATCGCAACATATCGAATGTGATTTTGTTCTGATCCTCCGGTCAGGTTCTTAGTCGTCAGCTCGATGGGGAGGCCGGACGTATGGTGCTCGAACAGGTCAGAGCCCTTAACGTCGAGGTTCTTCTGTCCACTCGTGTGAAGGATCTAGTCACCGAGCCCGCGGAACACACCGAGGTCATCAAGGGCCTCCGCCTTGAGGGCGACGAAACTTATGAATGCGATATGGTCGTTTTTGCCGTTGGAATCAAGCCGCGGGACGAACTCGCGGCTGTATCGGGCATTGCAACTGGTGCACGGGGCGGTTTTTTGGTAAAGGATGACCTCAGCACCTCGGTTCCCAACATATATGCGATCGGCGAATGCGCTTCCTGGAACGGAGAAACCTACGGTCTGATAGCACCCGGGATTGAAATGGCGGACATCCTAGCCTTCAATTTCACCGAGGGACTCACACACAAAATGAGATCAATGGCGCCTCCAGACCTCAGCACGAAATTGAAACTGCTGGGAGTGAACGTCGCTAGTTTTGGTGACTACTTTGCGGACCGGAAACCCGCCGACGCAGTGACTAGACCCGGCCGCAGAGGGAAGGGCTCGACAGCCCTGGCCGCCGCTCCGGAGCTCACAGATTCACAGTTCGCTGTAAACGGCCAGGTCTCGACTACGACTGCCGCCCCGGTCAGCAATGGCGTCCGTTCACTTGTTTACCACGACCCTTTCTCCTACGTCTACAAAAAGTACCTCTTCACCGCAGACGGCAAATATCTTTTGGGAGGGATGATGATCGGAGACGTCACGGACTACACCAAGCTAGTTTCTATGGTCAAGAAACGGGTTTGTCCTTCTTGTTTTTGGGCAGTTACACCGTGGTCGCTCAGGCTCGTCCCAGAAACCTCTAGAAATCCCACCTGGTCAATTGATTCTGGGCGTTCCGCGAAAGGAAGGTGAATCTGATGGCGACGACTTGGACGAAGACGCCCAGATTTGCTCTTGCCATAATGTCCCAAAAAGCGCTATAACTAGCTGCGTGGCCGCAGGCTGCACGTCCTTCGGCGAGCTCAAGGCGAAAACGAAGATCGGCACGGGCTGTGGCGGTTGCGTACCTCTAGCAACTTCCATTTTCAATTCGTTGATGAAGAAGGCTGGACATTCGGTCACCAATTACCTCTGTGCCCACTTCAAGAAGTCCAGACGCGAGCTGTTCTTGATCGCCAAAGTTAAGAAACTTACGTCTTTCAAGGAGATCATGGCCGATGTGGGAGAGAACCCGGGTTCCCTAGGCTGTGAAGTCTGCAAGCCCGCGATCGCGAGCATTCTTGCCAGTCTGCACAACGAGTTCGTCATGAGCGCCAAGCACCATCAGAATCAGGACACGAACGATAAGTATCTGGCCAACATCCAGCGTAATGGTTCCTATTCTGTGGTTCCTCGGATTTCTGGCGGAGAAATAGTGAGTCACTTCTGCTTCCATCATCCCAGCTATCTAAGTCGCCCAAAGACCCCTGCAAAGCTCAAGGTCATCGCCGCCGTCGGCGAGAAATATGGACTGTACGCCAAGATCACCGGAGGGTGCGTCTCAGAGTTGTCTCGTGCGGGCATGGTTTGATACTCGATTAACAGTCAACGCATCGATCTATTCGGAGCCGCCAAGAAAGACTTACCCGACATTTGGGAGGAACTCGGGAACGCGGGGTTCGAGAGTGGCCATGCCTACGGAAAGGCTCTGAGGACAGTCAAGAGTTGCGTGGGCACCACGTGGTGTCGCTACGGCATCGGCGACTCCGTTGGCTTTGCTATAGAGCTTGAAAATCGGTACAAGGGAATTCGGGCCCCGCACAAATTCAAAGGCGGCGTCAGCGGGTGTGTTCGGGAATGCGCAGAGGCTCAAGCCAAAGGCAAACGCCCTTATCCACCTGCTGTTCACAAGCTGACCACCTACGGGAGCAGACTTTGGCGTTATAGCCACGAGCAAAGGCTGGAACGTATACGTTGGAGGAAACGGCGGAGCGAAACCACGTCATGCAGAGCTGCTTGCGGCGGACGTATCCCGAAAGAAGGTCAGTCAGGTTTCCCGGGTTTCTTCGCCGTCGCTTACGACTTTTGAATAGGCTGTGAAACTCATTGATCGATTTCTCATGCTTTACATTGAGTCTGCCGACCGTCTTCAAAGGACAGCAAGATGGATTGAATCGTTCGCTGAGAATGGGCAGAACGGCCTCGAATATCTCAAGAAAGTCATAATCGACGATTCTCTTGGTATCTGTAAAGATCTCGACCAGGCCATGGATGCTCTAGTTGGGACGTACTTCGACGAATGGGCCGAAGTAGTCAGGAATCCTGAGAAGCGTGCATTGTTCCGACAGGTCTGTGGATCGCCCTCATCTCCTATACCAGTCATGAGTATCCCCACAGTTTGCAAATACCGATGAACAACGACCCAGCATGGAACTAATCAAAGAACGGGATCAATCACGTCCGGTAGATTGGCCTGCCGAAGCTCTCCCGCTCAAGATAAAACGAAGCGACGTCCAAGGTGGCCTTTGGCAATGGCATAGCGTCGCCAAGCTGAAGGACCTGAACCCGAGCTCGGAGGGTTCTTCGTCCATCGTCGTCAATTACTCCGACACGCAGATCGCGATATTCCGTCTTGCCAATGGAAATCTATACGCTACTCAGCAAGGTTGCCCCCATCGAAGAGCGTTCGTGCTAGCGGATGGCCTGATTGGAGATACGGCGGACGGCAAGCCATACGTATCATGTCCGCTACATAAGTGAGCACAATCTGTTAGACGGCTCTGGTGGAGCAGGACATGACTGCTGTCACAGGCGTAACTTCAAATTAGAGAACGGGGAATGTCTAAACGACGACGAATACGGAATTGTTAGCTTCGAGGTGGGTTGTAATTCAGATAGGCGTGAACTGCGGGGCGCAGACTGACGCATTCTCCCTCTAGGTGAAGGAAGAAAACGGCGAAATATTCTTGAAGCTACCAGAGCCCATTCTACTCGACGAAGTCCTCGGGACTGCCAAGTGGATGATTCGGAAAGCCACAGAGGAGGTCGAGAGTTTTGGAAGTAAGCACGTCGAGATTGTGGGGCCAACAGCAGCACCCCACCTTGACGCCGTACAGGGCAACGGTTGTGGCAGTCAGACGTGTGCTTCCGGCAGCGCGCTTGAATGGTAGTGTACAAGAAGAGGAATGCAAACCGTTGGAACTGGTCGTATGAAATCAAATCATGCGAACATGCCAAATCGCGTCGCGTCGCGTCAACTACCATAAGCGGAGTTGACACGCTCCCAAAGTATTTCCACTCCGATCGACGCGTCTTCATCTTTCTCCTCCTTCATCCATGTCGGAAGATACACAACAGCTCAAAAAGAGAAAAATGTCGCCAGATACAACCCTCGCGCCTGTCTCCAACCTCCTGATCAAGCGTCTTTCTGAAAAAGCAAGACTTCCAACACGTGGTTCACAACTGTCTGCTGGCTACGACCTCTACAGGTATTCGCGATGGCTCGGCGCATGATACCGATTTGACTGCTATGTAGTGCCGAAAAGAAAGTCATACCAGCGCACGGAAAAGCGCTTGTGGACACCCAGATTTCCATCGCGGTGCCAGCAGGGACATATGGTCGCGTCGCACCGCGCAGTGGCCTTGGTACGTCCTAGGTTTTTCATTCGATCGATCGATTTAAACATTCAGCGTGTTCACAGCGTCAAAATTCATGATTGACACGGGCGCAGGTGTAATCGACGCTGACTATCGGGGCGTGGTGTTCGTGTTGTTGTTTAATCATTCGGACAAAGATTTCCAAGGTTGTTAAATACCTCGACTCATCGATCACACGCTGATGCATTTCCATCAGTGGAAGAAGGAGACAGGATAGCCCAATTGATCATCGAAAGGATTTATAACCCCGAGGTTCTTGAGGTCGAAGTGAGTGACCGACTAGCGCTTATCAAAAGCCTGATTGAAAACACCCTTCAGGATCTCGACGAGACTATTCGAGGAGCGGGTGGCTTCGGATCGACAGGGGGTCATGCCGCACTCGTAGCTCCCCCTTCCTGAAGGCGAATTCCCCCACCACAATTCAGAGAGTAGCCCTCCGATGACAAGCGTGGCAGAGGCCGAAGATTTCACGCTTCCTTTTCCATGATCTTGACGACGAGCGAACGACGTTCGCTTGGGAAAAAGATAACATGCCGCGTTAGAGAAGCAGAGAGTATAAAAAACGCGAGGAAGGAGCTTACATCTACCCGGCGCCAACTATGTCAAGCCATGTACTGATAGAAGCTGTTGCGTCCATTTTGCCTAGAGTCGTCTCCTGTCCGAATCCACGACATAAAAGCCACCCGAGGTGCGCGCCGCGTGCTGCAACAACTCCTGTCCAAATGCTTCCCGCTCAAGTAAGGGCAAGCCCGGATTCGGGGACTTCTCATCCTTGCTAAGATGGCTTGTTGGCTGGACGCCGTGCGTGGCCACGAGCTTCACTGCCTCGACTAGCCTGATGATCTCCTCCATTTCCTCTTTGAGCCTGGCATGCTCCGGCGTCCCTTCCGCTGGCGGATTGAGAGCTGAAAGTTTGTGAAGCCGAGCGAGAGTCGAGGATGAGAGCGTCGGTTCGGGGTATGACGACAGGAGTTCGTGGACAGACCAAGTCGGCTTGACAGGAATCCCGTGCTCGTCCGTCTTGTGCTGTACGCCCGAACTGCCGAGGCGGTTACGAGACGCGTTCGGAATGATGAATTTCTGTGGCCGTCGAAGACATCGTCCAGGAGCCCACATGACGGGGAAACGAAAGCTGAGTTTGAATTTTTCTCGACCACTCCTCCAACACCATGTTATGGACGCCAGTGCGGTCCTCTGGTATTGCTCAGTCAATACAGAAACTGCTGCCTAATAAGCTTCCGCCTTCACTCGTCCCGCGCACTGGAAATCTGTACGAAGTTCTCTCGCGAAGTCCGGGTGGTGGTGTGGGAACCAAGGTCCACCAGATACGATGGAGTGAGAAGCAGATTGGGGACTCTTACTGGGTCGTGACGCGGTCCCGGTTTAAGTGCGAGGGGAAGCATGGAAAGGCGTGGGGCTTGCTGTACTGGAAAAGTGCGCGTCTAGAGCTGTTCTCTTCGTGCAATTCCGGCTGACCGCGTCACTTGTATCTGTACAGACAAGCTTGTCAGTCCGCGAGAGGAGAGAATACGAGGCTCCCTGAAGTACACGTGGGCCGAAGGTCGATCTGTTGCAAAGAATGCTCCTAACAGTGTAAGTTCAGCAGACCTGATTGTTCGTCGTCTATCTCATTGCTTGATCCTCCCTAGTGAAGCTTCCTGTCCATGACCGAGAACGACCGAGATCCTGGGCTTCATAGCAGGTGGAAAACCTGGACGCATGCTCCACTCCGACCACCTGTATGGACATGAACGACTGGAATTTGCTCAGGCTTGTCTTCGGCCTCGCTGGGAATCGAGTTGGACGCTCATGGATCGTCATGGACGCGACCCAGAAGTCTAGTTAATCAACGGCCTCGGCATGTAGACTGATTCTCCTTATTTCCTGTGTAACTTAGAGCGAATCTCACTGGCCAGTCGACCATAAGTGGTATGCTCGCGGTTCGCGTCTTCTAACCGTTACTCGGACTTCCCTTTATTGCCCAGCGGGTACATCTGGCACTTAGGCCGCGTCATGTCACAAGAGAGACTTCTCTCTCTGCCGTCACGCTCTTGCCTCAGAAACAGCCGTTCTGCTGGCGGACGTACCGTGCGGGTTCTGTAGGAAACCCGCCGGGCGTCAGGATATCCACTCAAGCACATACACCCAGTCGATACACACGCGCTTGAGCGCTGATCATTTCGTCTGGGGTAAATACAAGATTGCTCACTATTATCCTTCGGTTCTCATTTTTTATGCGACTCCGCGGTAGGTGGACATCTGCGAGTGGGC
Organism: Lyophyllum shimeji; assembly: GCA_026008595.1. Classification (NCBI taxonomy): domain Eukaryota; kingdom Fungi; phylum Basidiomycota; class Agaricomycetes; order Agaricales; family Lyophyllaceae; genus Lyophyllum; species Lyophyllum shimeji. Next base: position 986,868 of record BRPK01000001.1, on the reverse strand, counting down.
GCGGGAAGCTTGGCCAGCGGTGAACTGGTTCATGCAGGAGTCGTCGGTGTAGTCCATGAAGTTGTCTGATAATTCAGTCTGTTATTCAGAAATTTTCGTTGTACGTAAGAGGAAAGACATACGGATGGGGTCAGCGCCGCCGCCGGAGCATGTGTCGCGGCCAGTGGGGCAGCCATAGGCAGCGGACGACTCGGGAGGAGTGTCAGTGACGTAGTCGCCGCTGCCGCTGCATCCACCCTGGAAGGTGTGGTAAAGACCGACCCAGTGACCAGCTTCGTGCGTCAGCGTCTATGGGGCGTAATCCGTGGTCAGTTGTGCCAGTGTGCTAGTAGGTAAAACCGCTGACCTGGCCCTCGTTGTAAGGAGCGGCGGTGCCTCCAGGGACGGACGAGTAGAGTATAACGACACCGTCGTCCTTGGGGTTGCTAGCATAGCTAGAGGGGAAAGTCGAATACCCGAGAAGGCCCTGACCAGAGCCAGAGGTGAAGCTAGGAGCTCGTGTAAGGATGCATCACAAACTGGCGTGCTACTCAAACATACCCGACACTGTAGACGTTGAGGTCCGCCGCACCACCTTGGCGAAGGGCGTTCTTCATGGCAGTCTGCTGAGAGGTGTTGGGGCCAGCATTGTTGAACCAGTCAGCATTGATGGTACGAGTGGTGCCTGCGAGGACCCAGCTGTAGCCCATGCTGGCGTAGCCCTGGTTCATGACATTCATTTGAGCGGAAATTTGGGAATCTCTGTTGAAGACGTCTGAATTAGATGCATACCGACCTCGCCTAGCCCAGCGACTTACGGGATGTTTCCGCCGGACAAAGTGGTGTCCTGGCTGACAACGTGCCAGTAAATCTGCGCAGGATTCAGCAACGGGGCCGATCGTACTAAGAAGCTACCCACGTTGAGAGTGGCCTGAGTGGTGAAGTTGCCAACTTCGACTTTCTTGGCAGCAAAGTCCTTCTCCATCGTCGCGATCTGCTCATCGGTGGTCACTGTTCCGCAGACCCTGAGAGGTACTATAAACTTTCGCGAACTAAGTGATAGAGAGAAATGCGCACCTCCGCGCCGGGGGCTTTGCGAAGGCCGAGGTCGCGCCAAGGAGGAAGGTGAGAGCTGCGGATACGAACATTGTACGACTCAAAGCAGGGCCAAGAGGTGATTTTCACCGTTGCAATCGATTGGCCTTTATAGCAGAACGCGAGCGCGTTGAGAAGTAACAATCAGGACGCGCCGTTTGATGCACAAGGGGATAGGATTGTCAGTGCCCATATGTCGAACGATGGCACAGCAGCGCACAGATTGATTGTTCGCGAAAAAGAAGCACGCAACCGCGTGTGAACGGTCCCCATGATAGAAGTTGCATATCGGAGGTTGCGTTGAAAGGTCTGCATCCGACATGAGGAGATATCGCATGGACCATGGTGCATTCGACGATCACTCGGAGCTCGAGTTTGTAACTTCCCGTGGTACGGTTCATTGAGAACAATCTACGTCCGACGCGCCACCAATGCACTCCTGGTGGCATAGGTTTCGGTGCGACGCAGCAGTCGTTTGGAAGGGTCAATTTCTTGCAAACGGATGCCTTTGAGCGGACCCTGCGTCCATTGGATAAAAATAGAACGAGGAATGCCAAGAATGCCAAGGGTACTGATAGATATGTATCGTCTCAACGCGGGAAGGTTTGCTGTGTATGGTGATACGCATACGGTTGACAACTTGAAACTTGAGAGAGGGGAGCACGACCATAATCACATGATTGCGCGACCACGATTACATGTCAATGATACAGAAGCCTTGCGTATGGGTCACTGTCTGAGAAGCGAACAACACCAGATGGGCAGACCATGTGTCGACAGCAGCAGCATGGATAATTCGAGAACATGTCGCATCAAGACTGACATAATTAAAAGTAAGTCCCGGAGTCCATAGTCGATCAGTCTAACCCGATCCCATCAAATGCCAGAGGTTTGACAGGACCTGTCCAGGGTTGTTCCGACATTCGTCCACTTCTCAATTTTTTTCAACCCTAACCTTGCCCTCTACTCCGGCCACAAGCTGTTCTTCTCGCCGGCGCCGAGTGCCATCGTTCAGTTCATGTCTCTTTTCTAATATCACAGATGCTCGTTCGTTCGCTGGCTTCGATCGTGCTTTAGGAAATGCAGCATCCTTGAAATCAAGATGACGACGACTACAAAATGTGTGCAAGTCGATTCAAGCTCTTCCGATGGACCCTCCTGGCGAGTTTCCCGCTGCAACAGGGCCCTTCAACGAGTGTGTCGAGTTCCAGGAAGCCAGCACCGAGCTCGTCGTCTACAGCCCGATTGTGCGACAAATTGTGACTATTGCTTGGTGAGACCCTTCATTTGTCGTGCTCGAACATTGTTGCTCACATTGACACGTACAGGCCGTTGTTTCAAAAGAAGCGTATCGTTCCTAAGGGGATCAAGGCCTGGCTCCGCACGCGGGGCCTCCATTGGTCCTGCTTTTGCCCGCTCGTCTCCGGGAAGTCAACGCTCTCCAGCCGCATTGTCGAGTCGTTGGACGGCGAAGTACTCATCTTTTGCAATGCATATCCTTCAAACTGTGGTTTTTTCTGTGAGTTCAATAACTTCTATTCCATGCCGCAGCCGTTAACACTCGAATTAATAATACCAGTAAATCTGACCTCTATCCATCACAGCGCGGCTCTAGAGGCTGAGTACGACCTCCCCACACTCGGTAAGCACATCTTCTACGTTCGTCTTCTATACATGTGCTGACACTTACCATTGCACTAGCTTCGGGCCGTAAACCTCCCATGAAAGAGCTTTCCATGGCGTTCAACCTCGACACCGTAGGCGATGCCGAGCTAGGGCCATATTTCGAAGGGTACTGCGGCGAACATTACCCCAACGTGGAGCAGCTCAGTGGAGCAGAGATCGCACTGGACCTTGGTGCGTACCATCCACACCACGAGTCCGTTTCGTCACAACTGATTCTTCTTCAAGCTCTTAATCGTCAGAACAAGACCCCACGCCAATTTGCCACCATCAACCCATCCAGTGCGTTACACATATGAATTACTAGGATATATCCTAACGCGTACATCAGAAAATCGTCATCAAGCACGCCGCTTATCAAGACCAACCTCACTTACTCACCGCCGCGGCGGCCACCCATACGAACACGTGAAGAAACAGGTCTCCATCCGCTCCCTTCCGCTGGCCCCGCTGCCGAAAGACAGCCCGTTCCCATTCTCCTCATCCTCGCTTTGCGCCACCTCGCTTTCACTCTCTGACCCCAGTCGCCCCTCGACACCCCGCGGCAGCGTTTCAGCCCATGCCTCGACATCCCGCAGCAGTATTTCAGCCCATGCCTCGACATCTCGCAGCAGTATTCCAGCCCATGCCTTGACATCCTCTAGCAGCATCTCAGCCTTACCCCGCCTTACTCTCAGCGCATTCGGAGATCGTTCAACCACAATCGCGCATTCCGCGCCCGAATTCACCCCTGAAGATCGCAATGAGGGCCCTGCGGACTGGCGCGTTCAAGTGCAGGACATTTTCGGCCGTCTTAGCGCAGGGCAGGGCGTTTGTCCGCGAGAGTGGGACGGGTTGGTTGAGCTGTGCTCAAAATGCATGGAGGTTTTTACACCGTGGGCCCTCAAGCGACATATACCAGAATGCGATGGGTCTATTATTTTGTAGTTTCACGCACGTACTCATCCACGCCCGCGTCAGTTTAATTGCTCTCTGGTCAATATGTAGATGTAACGCAGTCAGCCCTCCGCTCCTTTTGTAACGCAAGTGTATGATCAATTTTTTATCACATCTTGCTGTGATATTGAGCACTGACAAATGGGGACACGATCACGTACGTACACATTTTATGTTTGTTACGCAACATTCTTGGCTTCTCAATCTCTTTTTCGCGCTCCCTCTCCTTCGCTGTAGGCTGTTCGAACGGTACCCTCTTCTAAGGTGCGTCCCGGGGTATGTTTTGGGGAAGGTGGATGGGTTTGGTCTGGCGCAGAGATCGCGCCTCGGTCACGCCGCGTAAACCGAACACGTCTACCTTCCTTCGAACATAGGTTCCCAACTCTACGAATCAACGAAAGGTTGCTAAACAGTCGCAACACAGGGAACTTTTACGCGATGACTTCAGAAATCTCTCTTGTATGCTGTTCCTTTTTAATCCCGAATGTGGCGTCGCTGAAAACAAATGACCAGGATTCTTTGGGCATTGAATTTAAATGCTACAATATTCCTGAGCTCGACCTATCCCCATTACTTGATGCAGCTGTGCGGAAAGAGAGAGAGGAGATGCACGGTGGCGTGGATAGCGCTTTCGCGCAACAACCAGGTTCGAGCACCCTGCCTCTCAACGTCTCTCCATCCCTTGACGCGTCCATCTTTTTGCACGGTGTAGCCAACAGCGCTTCCGCCCAACGACCAGCCTCAAATACCCTGCCTCTCGACACCCCTCCCTCCATTGACGTCTCAATCCTGTCTGGCCTTCAAGGCGCCGCACGTCACAAAATGGCTCACAAAATGAAACGTCAACACAAGCGGCTTATGATGGATACACGCGCTCGCGAGGCGCGGTTGAATCTCTCGAACATCGAACGCGCCAATAACCATGCGGTCCCGATCGACCATAGCGACGCAGAACATTCTAAACCAGGATGGATTGGTCTCCGCGTTCCCACCAACGACTTCGGTGACATCGACGGGCTCTTGAGGAAAGGTTACAAGCTCATCAAGTACGAAAGGTATAATGCTACTGCCGTCTCTTCTTGAATTGAGCTCACCAAGTTATTAGGAAGTCTTGCGCGTTTTCAGACAAGCATAATCGGGTCTTCTCTGTATTTATTGACTGCCCCGCTGGGATGTTGGGGGTGAATGAAGAATTGTGCTCTGCTATGGCCGTTGCGCAGACTAAGCTCCAATTCGGAAAGTCTAGTAACGCAAAGGACTCTTCTACGAGGGTCAAACCTCCCCGGCGTGGAGACTTTCCTAGCATCTCAGTTGGGATATCCTATGGCAGCGGACAATCCGTAGGGCCATAATACTCACCAGAATCCTGTCCTTTATCTCACGTCAAGTTTACAGGAGCCCGGAAATCTGGCCCACACCGCAAATAATCAACACGTTCTCGATATCCTCTTGAAGACTCCTGCCGTGAAACGTGTAGCGGCATTTCAGAGCAGTGAGTTTGACCGTTTCAGAATCAACATGTCTGTATATCCCATTTCTGACGTACTTTTCAGACTGCTATCGCGCCTGGATGCCCCGTCTTCACGAGGCTTCAGGCAAGGTTCTTTCCGAACTGCTCGAGTGGAAGCCCAGCCTCCGACGAAATTTTGCCAACAGCGTCTACTGCTGTATGACGTTTAACTTCGGACCACATGTCATCTGCAAGGGCCACCGTGACCACTTGAACTGGGCACCTGGTGGGTGTATCATTACTTCAGGAGGCGAATTTGACTATGTTCGCGGTGGACACCTTGTGCTTGTAGAAGCAAAACTCATCATTGAGTTTCCACCTGGCTGTAGCATCATCGTACCATCCGCCTGCATTACCCACGGCAATCTTCCCATTCTCAAATCAGAGAACCGCATTTCCATGACACAATACACCGCTGGAGGCCTAGTCCGCTGGTTGGATTATCAATGCAGGTCGGCCGCAGAGTTCGAGAAAATTGATTGCAAGGGGAAAAATGCGATGGATGACAAGGGACATGAACGTTGGAAAGACGGCGTCGGAATGTACAGCACCATTGCGGAACTGAAAGAGTTCTGGTCTTCGAGGGCAGGAAGGGCTTGATAGACTTAGATTTTCTTGTCGAACTTTTACCAAATCTACATCTATTGATGCCCGATGTCTCTAGGAACCTCCCATCGTCGCCATCTCGTCAACGGGCATCAAGATAAGAACCTTTCCTGTACCTGTGTGGAGTAAACCTTTTCCTCCTGCAATAACCTTAGCGTAGGCCTCCCTTGCCTTTCCCAATGCCATCTGAGATTTCGCGAGAGCCTGTGATAGGTCTGCATGCCGTTGAGGCTCGACCCTTACGTCGGTCGTTGACAGCGTCTCTGCATATCGAGCTGCCTCCGCTTCGTGTTTTGAAACTTTGAGCGACGCTTTGCGAATCCTCTTGTTATGATCGTCGATTTTCGCGTCTTGATTTACGAGTGTGTTATGATGAGCTGTAACTAGTTGGACGTCTTCAGCATGGTTCATGATCACGAAAGGTACACAGACATTTACGCTTCACACCCCTTGTTGCGCGTTCGGTAGGATGTCCTGATTGATACGACGGCCGAATTCCAGCGGTCTCAAAATCCTAAAATCCACAAGGTGTGAGGATGTCATCTAAACGCAGGAGTTCATCATACCTGAAGGGTCTTCATGGTTAAAGCGTCAAAACGCTGTCCAGCCTTTACTGCGCCTACAAGAGAGAACCCAACACCTTCACGATTAACGTCAGCGTGAACGCTTTCCACGAGGTTCGTGTTTGAGTCGCCCGACACCCATACGGCTTTCGGGATGTAGCTTCTCTCCCAGCATATCGCTTCAAACGCAAATTTGCTGGCGACCTTGTTTTGAACCCAATCTTCGTCAAGTTCCATGCCATGAGCCTCAAAAAAATATACAGGAGATGAAAGAATTCAACTTACCTATTGCCGGTTTCCCTCCAAGCGCCTGAATCTTGTTTAGTGTGCCGTCCCAGTTGTCATGTGTCATACAGCATAGACCACGCATGAGATTTCTGACCTCTTCCGGTACGCTGCAAGCACGGATATTCCGCATGAAGTGGACAAAGCAAAGACGAAAAATCCGATGCAGGTGTTCGTATGGCGACAGATCTTTCAAAAGGCGATGCGGTTCATGTAGGTCGTACTTCATGGGATACTGCTGAGCAATCTTCTGGAGATATAGGCCAAGGCCTGACGGGGGATTCGGGGTTAGATCGAAGTTCGTAGACAAATGCAGAGCAAATTACCTTTTGCCTGACCGGAATGCTGATCCGCACCCCATTGCAAAATCAGTCCGTCAGTGTCTTCCGGTGAGGACGCATGAATATGCCGCCAGCGAAGATTATGGCCAGTATCAAGCTTCACGATGTCGTCAAGTGCTTCAAAAATCAGCTGATGCACAGCTGCAGTTTGACGCGTGACAAAAACTCGGCAGAATACCACACCTAGCAAGGATACATCTCGTCAGCCTAGAAGATGAGCAAGGGAAATTAGACTGACTCATGTTTCTAATGCGATCCCAACAGGCCAGCTCAAATTCGTAGAACCCGACTACGCGTTTGAAACCAATGTCGCTCTGTGGGTATTGCACATTCAGGAGTCGCCGGCTCCCTTCCTTGGTCATGCATATAATAATCCGGACATCATGGCTATCTCCCAGAACAGGACGTTCGTCCTCCTCATGAATGGCCATGGTGCTGCCCTTGACTGTGAAGGCCTTGCGAATATAATGATCCTCCGGTTGAAGTGTCTCGTCTTGCACCTTCTTCAGGTGTAGGAGTCCTGTAGAAGTTGGTATTTTAGATGCGACTGAAATATGATGACTTGGAAACATGACGGAAGCAATAATACCTTCCCAACCCGTTCCGTATGGAAAGTTCTTGGTGATTGCCTGGTCAATATATACCTTGACGTGTTCACGATTTGAGAGGGAGACATGTAGGTCGCTCAACGAAGGCGAGGGAATTGAGGGAAATCGGTCAGCGAGGTACGCACGTACGACCGGATGGCGCAAGAATCGCCGTGTCGTGAGATCTGCCAGACTTCCACCAAGCTTGTCGAGCAATGCCATGATCTCGGCACGGATTACAGGAGGTGTCTTCTGTGGTAGTGGGACAGGATGAGGATGTGATCCTGAAGCGACAAGTAAAATGAATGGGCATTCAATCCGAACTTTTTCAAGTGGCTCAAAGATACGAAATTTGACTTGACATGGTAAGTGGATCATCTCAGGCTGCACGAGGCTTCCATTCTCAAGACGATGGTCAAACGCTGTCCAAAAACCAGCACGTTAGTACGAATTAACACATTTTCAGCGGTAACTTACGACAGCAGACTTTCTGAGCAGAGAAGTTTGTAACGGTGGTGCACGCGCGAAGCGGTCCAACGCCGAGATCAGACGCAGACCGTTCAATTCTTTCGAGTTCGTCCTTATCATTGTCGAAGTATGCTTTTATGTAGTCGAAATCAAATCGCGACTCGTCAATAAACTGGATGTAGTGATCACGATTCACATATTTGCTATAATGTTCGCACCTAGCAGACATCAACGCTCACTTTCAGTGCAACGAAATCCGTCAGAAATTAGTTGCCTTACTTGATACAAATATTCAACTCGTCATCATGAAGAACCAGGCGCCCTCCGCATTTGCTCTCGACGCTCATGTATCCGCGTTGCGCCTTTGAAGTCAAACGATCCTGGAGCTCGCGATCGGCCATTTCTTCTGCTGGTACATGAGTCTCTTCGCCTTGTGGCGCTCTGCATCCGGTATTTCGTAGAGCAGCTATTAGCGCAGCTGTATTCCTGAAGACCTCGCTCTGGGGTGACAGAGCTGCTAAACGCTGACTGCGATCCGATAGAAGGCGCAGCCTGACATCCTCCCGGCTTGCAGACGTATGTGGCGTCGATAACTTCTCGAGATCTGCCTTGGGGCAAATTTTTGATCCTTGGCCTACCGAAAATCCTAACGTTGGGAAAATGGACGTATATTTGATGATTACAGAGTTACATACATGTGAAATGACTCTCTGTGCAAGGAACCAAGGCACCCGCACTGTCTTTTAGTAACGGGTTAAATACCTCGTGTCCATTCTGTGTGCGACCGGACGGAAAGCCCATAGAATACCCCATTTCATGCGCCGGGTTTTGCCAATTCTTGGGGTCGCGGCGGAAGAGGTGTCCGACAGGCTGAAGTGAGCCGGTTTCTGGGTATTCAACATAGGCATGCACATCGTTATAGGTGTAGAGCGTAGATAATGTCGTCTGGCGATTGAGCTTGACGTCATGAGTGACCGTTGGTGCGATGTTCGAAGGGAACGATGATATCTTGAAATGCTCCTCGGGTGAGCGAGGCATTGAAGGACAGCGCGGCAGAGCAGGAGGGTGTGGCGCATCCGAAGTTAATGATGCTCCATGGCAGCCAGAGGGAAGATTTCGAGCTCTGAGGTGGTCAAGCAATCTCGAAACGGAATTTGCAAATTCAGCAGGAACGAGAACAGGTGCTGAAAGGTCGACCAAGGTGCTGAGCTCGCAGAGATTGGTAGCAATGTCGACTTCGCTCTCAGGATTCAGCAGCGCATCAATAGACATACGCGATGCCATGAGTTGTTGCAAAAAAAAAGCGTCCTAACTCTGCGCAATAGCCACTCAACGATGTGCGCGAAGAACAACATCTGTGAAGAGGTTTCAAGGCACCAGGCTCTCATTTTAGATACTTAAACTTCCACTTACGACCTCAGCAGCTCAGCGTATCACACTTCCATGAAGCACCAGTCACCAATTCATCGTGAAACCCAAGCGTCAAAGGACAAAGAAGGGTTAAAACCATGTCATTTCAGACATCTAGTGTGCGCGAAAGGACATGATCTCATCTACGAAGCAAGGAAGATGTGCGCCGGGCGGAGCAGTCAGCCGTTGGCGTGCCCGACGCCCGACAATTTCGTCAGTTACCTTGTTATTTTTTCGAGAGGGTGTTTGGCGATGTGTGGCTAAGACATTTCGGATTAACCGGCAACTCTTCCCGGCTGACTTGTTTGGGCATTAGATGGGATCGAGTTAGACTGATCGACCCTTCCCTCGTAAGTCCCGAGATGACCTTGGAGTGTATGAGCAATCACTGAGCAGGAAGAGGCCATATCTTCTCGAACACAAGCGACCACGAGGACTATCGCAGATTCGCAGTCAACCTCAAAGCAACATGAATGACAAGAGAGGGATACACGAGGTTTTGACAAGCTCATACGATATCTGCCAAGAAGACCCGGCGTGAATTCGAAATATCCAGCTTCAAGAACCACGAGAACGTTGGCGGAAAGCATCTCGGAATGCTCGCCATATCGAATGGCGAATGCGGTGTCAAAGCCGGAAGCTAAACGGACCAATGTTACCCGTCACATGAGCTGAGCCCATCCAGCAATGGAAGAGCACCACGGACATATATCGAGGCACGCCGCAAGGACAGGACACCAGACGAATAAGTATGTCGCTGGAGTATGCCGCGACAACGCGGTGGACAGGCCCGTTTTGGAACCAGAGATGGCACTGGCACGTAGCCCGGAAGGAGCTCAGCCCTGCTGAGCCTCCATCATACGAATCTCGTCTGATTTCTCTCAATGAGGAGACTAGCCGATTCGCAGTTCGCTATCTTTTCTGTCCAAGAAGTAAGTTGCCATTTAAATGCTGTCATGGAGAGTCAGAAAAGGCTCACTACGCAGCTTCACAATTACCCAAGACGCACAGGTGAGAGACTAGACGGTGTCAAGAAAGATATCAGTCGATGGGGTGACATGTTCACGGAATGTCAGCGAAAGGTGTATCAGATCGTCACCCCGATGAGTGGGTTGTCCAAGTTGGATGGGAAGTCACTCCGTTCTGCTTACTTTCAGCCTCAACTTCGAAAGATTCGGCCACAGATGATGAGAAAGACTACGCTCCGTGGGTTACAGGATGCGGAAGTTGGCAAGGCTTCCTCACTTATGTGCAGTTGTTTGTCCTTAAGGGCGAAGACTTCAACTTCAAAACAGCATTGGCAAGCACGTGGGATTGCGACAGCTTTTCACGTGTTTCGGCTTCATTTGCTCGTCGCTCAGCTTTACCAAGGTCCCGATACAGTACTTATTGTCTGTGTCCACTATCCATCCTCGTTCTCCTTGAATTGCCAGATACCCGTTGGGAGAAATTCACTCCTAAGTTTCTACAAATGGCGACGCCGGAAGTTATCGACGCTCAGTTCGACCGCGCTGTGGAGATAGTACAGAGCTTGCCGAAGACCGGCCCAATCCAGACGGATTATGAGGAGAAACTGACGATGTATAGGTACGAGGTCCACTCCTTATACTGCTGAGAACGACATTGGAACCTTCCTTTGCAGCCTCTATAAGCAAGGTGCTTCCTTCAAGTCGTGTGGCAAGGTCGCGTGTTCAACCTTCTAAAACTTCGTTTTCAGCCACGGTCGGAAACGTCAAAACGCCGAGGCCAGGGATATGGGATATGCTTGGACGTGCGAAGTGGTGAGTGTGACCATGTTCATCAGTACGCGGCAGTGCTTGATACGGACATAGGGATGCTTGGGCAAAGCACCGAGATCTCGACCCATACGAGGCCAAGTGGTTGTATGTCGATGCACTCTTGAAGGTACGTCGCGGGAAAGTCAGTTTGGCAAAGCCGGTAGTAATGATATAGTTGTGCAGGTGTTACGCAAGTATTCTGACAAGACTGTCGCGATGAAACTCGTGGAAGAATTGGAGGGCTACGGTGACGGAGACTTTTCGCATATCAACGCAAGGCGTAAGTTCGCGTTTATGCTCTGTCAGCGTCCTCCTCTTACCCTTGTCGGGCAGAAACACATCGCTCCGACGACTCCGATACCTCTGGCTCGACGGTCTCCGATGACGAACCTTCTCGACCTCCACGTAATCTTGCTAGTCAAAGCGGGCGGCGACAACCTATATCAGAGGACGAAGATTATGAGGACGACGAAGCGCGTGAGCTTCCAGTGGTCGAACAGGAGCGTGCCATGCCGCAATCTCAAGCGAACCGACCGCCATCGTCATTGTCCTCTCACAGATACCGGACGCCTGTCTCCACCTCCGTTGTAATGTCTCCTCCACCGCCGCACGGTATTCCTGCGACTCAACCCCACCCCGGTTTCGAAACTCCATCTGCGTTTGCGGAACAATCCCCTGCCTCGTCTCCTTCATTCCCCACGATGAGCTCATACGTAGGCCAATATTCTGAGTCTTCTCGGGGAGGCGCCGCGACACCAACTCACGTGTATCCCCACTCTCAGCACCGTGGACTACAGCAACCTCTTCCGCCTTACGGGATATCACGGCCCGTTTCTAGACCGGCATTAGAGCATGCCATAGAGAATGTGCAAGCGCATCTGGCGGCTCTGACTGAACGCATCGATTCCTTGGAAGCAAACGTGGCATTATCACGGTCCAATGTCTCCCTGACCCCCCGACGTGGAGGCTCTCCCAGAGGTCGCGGCAGTCCAAGCGCGGGCCGAGGTCCACAATGGGACATAGACGACTTGGGGATGTGGTCGATTGTCCTGAATCCTATCTCACGCGGTTTGGACAAGTTACGGGACATCGCAACGTTCTTTGCGCGGAACGAGGATCGGTCACCGACTGCAATCATCATCAGGCGGCTGTGTCTGGATGTTTCTTTCCTTGTCTGCGTGCTTGCGGTCGTGAAGATTTTGTGGAAGAAGAGCGGGGTTAGGCGGAGGGAGGTGCGATATGCCCTTGCGGTTCTCTGGCGAGCAATACTGGGAAAGCCGGAACGAATGATGGCAGATCGTGCAGTCTAAGGTCTCCGGGTCACGGCGTGACAGGAAGTGTCAACACTTGCCTGTTTCCCGACTTGCATGAAGGTGGAATACGGGATATAGGGCGACTGGTATAATTTACAAGGATCAAAGGTACACGGAGGAGACGCAGTGCTTCATTGATACATCAATTTTTTCGCTTCTTGTAGGCAGCACAGATACCTCATAAATTTACACCTTGCAAATTTAATCCCGCATGTCGATGACGCAACGGATACAGTCGCCGGACTGAAGGGCAGGTTGTAAGACGAATGCTAGTTGACTGTACTAGCTGCGGACGTACATGCATCTCGTGGAATCCAGCCATGATGGTGTTCAGTTTCTGGTGGTGTGTGACGTATTCGTCTATCTTGATCTTGCCTTGGAGGTAGTCTGAATGCGGTGTTGCATATTCAGCATGAGCTTGACGTGCAACAACGGGGATTGACTTCGCTGACCTTCTACAAGTCCAGGGATTTCGGTGCGCCCTTTGACACCTCCGAACGCAGTGCCCCTCCAGACTCGGCCAGTCACCTACAGATGCAACGCATGAGCTCGACAGACATCAGACCCGACAACGAGCTTGTCTCACCAATTGGAAGCTGGGCATAGGGATACCGTCAGTCGCAGATCCACGAAACGACAGGCTGATTCTTACGGTCGAGTAGAGATCTCCTGGCCTGCGGCCGCTACACCGATGATAGTTGAGACACCCCAGCCCTTGTGGCAAGCTTCCAGAGCCGCCCTCATGACGTTAACCTGGACAACAAATCTGTATCGGCACAATGCACCAGAAGTTTGTGAGGTCATTATAACACTGACGTTACCAGTGCAGTCGAAGGTATAGTCTAGGCCGCCGTCGGTTATATCGACCAAGTAGTCCTGAATCTTCTTTCCCTCGGGCAGCTTCAAGGGGTTGACGAATTCGGTGGCGCCGAATTTCTTAGCCCATGCTTCCTTGTTCGGGTTGGTGTCGACGGCGATGATGCGCTTGCAGTTGACGAGTTGCGAGGTCGAGATGACACCGAGACCGATTGCGCCACAGCCGAAGACTGCGACGTTTGAAGCCTCTGAAAGTAGCGGTGAGGAAGTGAGGTGATGGTAGCGCGTGGATGTTGTAACTTACTGATATCAGGGAGTTGTTTCGTGACGGCGCCCCAGGCGGTGGTGATACCGCATCCAAGGAGACAGACCTTCTCGAGGGGCGCCTTCTTGTCAACAGCCACAACGGAAACGTCGGCGACGACAGTATATTGAGAGAACGTTGACGTCCCCATCTATAAATCATTCGGTGATCTTGCGGTATACGAAGTGCAGCAGACGACCCACAAAGTGATGAATGGGCTGACCGTCCTTCGAGAAACGCGAGGTGGAATCAGGCATCAGGCCCTTGCCTTGCGTGGCGCGAACGGAAGAGCAAAGGTTCGTCTTGCCACTCTTGCAGAACTTGCACTCGCGACATTCTGCCACGCACGATTGTCAATTAGTCGTCCTGCGAAGCAGAACACGGCACATACCAGCGGTGTAGAGGGGAATGACATGATCGCCAACTTGAACGTTGGTGACACCCTCGCCCACGGATTCGACCTGCACTCGTTGATCAGTTCAGATCGCGCACACGTCACTTGTAGATGCACTGACGATCCCTCCGCCTTCGTGGCCAAGGATGACGGGGAACACGCCCTGTGGAAGAAGATGAGCCCTACGTGACTTGACGATGTGAAATCTTTATGCGGTACCTCGGGATCCTTTCCGCTGCGGGTATATTCATCGGTATGGCAGATACCTGTCAAGCGCCGGTCCGATTCATAAGCTCACGGACATGTGGGGAGACGATAATATGAGCGCACCAGTGTAGAGAATATGGATCCTGACTTCGTGAGCCCTGGGAGGAGCAACTTCGATGTCCTCGAGCTTCAAATCTTCGCCGGCAGCCCAGCAGACGGCCGCTTTGCACTTGATAACTTTTCCAACGGTGGACATGGCGGTTGAGAATTTCGTTGTGGGAGTCGAAAAGACGGTGGGTGGGATGTCTTATATGGATCTCTGCCATCCGTGAAATGTATTTTGCCGCCATCGTGACATCATGTGAACGTTGCTTAGGAGGACTCGATGGTCTGCGGAACACCGATGCATTCCAGTAAGAGCACCTCGACCTAGTAGGAGAATTACGGAGGTTGGACATGTTCATGAGAGGCCAAGCTTCGTTCAGGGTCAATGAGCACCATTCTATTAGATCTTATCTTTGGAAGGAAAAGCTTCAAGCCTCAGTTGCTCCCGAAATCTTCCGTTTGCTTCACACGAGTTCATAAACATGCGGCGAGCCATCGACGACGTTCATTCAGAAAGTACACAGTGAAAGTTGAACGACCACCAAAACCCTAGTACGTAGCAGTCTCGGAGAGCACATATCGCCTATGACCATAGCTTCGGGGGGACAGCGTGAAACGGGGAAAGCATAACGGGGGAAGGGGGAAGCATAACGAAAGGACGGAGCCGAAATCGTAGAGACAATAATCGGTCCAGCAAAGCATAACCACTCCATCTCAAATCGTAATCAACATCTTAAGAACGCGCGTCGCCTGACCTCTTTCAGGCGGCGGGCTTGTACTCGTTGAGGACGATGAGCGCTTCGTTGACCTTGGCCGACAATGCGTCCGCGTCCTCGAGCAGGTGGAGCAGCTCAGAATTATCCATCTCCAGAAGCATGCCCGTAATCTTGCCCGCCAATTCGGGTTGCTCACTATGAAACGAGGGGTCAGTACACTTTGTCCACACCTTTCAGATAAACAGAAAACCGTACCGGGCTATATTGAGATAGATGACTTCACCAAGCATCTGCTTCTGCTCCATGGGAGAGGCAGCGGCAAGCTGCTCAGCAGTAATGGTAGGAACCTCAGGTGCAGCAGCTGGGGCGCCAGCGGGGGCAGCAGCAGGTCCAGAAGGGGGAGGGCCACGGGGACCCGAAGCCGGGCCCTTGTTATTGTAGACAGCGGGTTGTTGAGGGGGAGGGGCGCGAGCGCCGGGTGCAGCGGCGCCAGCGGGAGGTGGCGCACGTCCCTGAGGCGCCTGTGGGCCGGGAACACGTGGAGCAGCGCCGTTGACCGGAGGAGGGGGCCCGTTGGCGCGAGGCATGGGAATGTTCGGGTTAGTGGGTGAACCAGGTCCGCGGGGGACGGGAGGACGAGGAGGGCCACGAGGGGGGTATCCTGGCATATAGCCCTGAGGGGGTCCTTGCGGGTAGCCAGGAACGGGCATGCCGCCAGGTGGATAGCGAGCACCACGCGGGGGCATCATCCCGGGCTGGCCATAGGGCATCATACCGCGGCCTTGAGGCGGGTAGCCAGGGCCAGGGGGATAGTACATGGGGCCGTTGATATATCCGCCAGGGATGCCAGCGGCAGCGGCCTGTTGAGCGCGGATGTGGTTCCGCTGGGCAATCTGACTCTCAAGCTGCTGCCTGCGGACCTCGCGCCGCTGGGCGAGAGAGACATAGAGAGGCTTGGTGCCAATCATCTTGTTGTTCATCTCGGCCACAGCCTTAGTTGCCTCCTCTGGAGTGGTGAAGCAAACGAAGCCGAAGCCCTTGGAAATGCCCCTCTCGTCCCGCATCACCTTGCAGCTTGTGACAGTGCCGAAGGGCTCGAACTCTGCGCGGAGTTTATCGTCATCCATGTCGTCCTCGAGGTTCTTGATGTAGAGGTTGACGCCCTGGTACTTGTTAAGCTTTTCCAGCTTCGCTTGCTCATGCGCCTTGCGCAATTCCTCCGCGCGCTCTTCCCTCTTCTGAGCACGAGCGACGAAGAGCTTCTTGCCGTTGAGCTCGGTGTCGTGAAGCTCGTCGACAGCTTTCTGGGCCTCTTCGTGCTTCTCGAAGTTGACGAAACCGAAACCTTTGCCTTTCCCCTCCTCGTCTACGGAGATGACAGCAGACGTCACGTTGCCGAACTGAGAGAAGAGCTTCTCAAACTCTTCTTGGGTCAATTCTGTATCGATGTTCTTGACGTAAAGGTTCGTGAACTGCGCCTTCATTTCGTCAAGCTTCGATTGACGCTCCTGAAGGTATAGGACATATTTGAGACCCTGCTTCGTAAATAGATTGCATGGACACTGACCTTGCGAGAAATGTGCAGCCCGACATAGACTTTCTTGTCGTTGAGTAGCATGCCGTTCACAGACTTGATGGCATGCTCGGCAGCCTCAGCAGTCTCGTAGTGAACGTAGCCGTATCCCTTCGAGCGACCGTGCTCGTCTGTGGCGACCTTGCAGGACAAGACGTTGCCGAAGGCAGCAAAGGTATCATGAAGGGCCTGTCGCCGTATACATTAGCGCTGGCAAACAAATTCCCACAACACAAGCCCGCACACCTTGTTGTCAATCGCCTCGTCCAAGTTCTTGATGAAAATGTTGCCTTGACCGGTCTTGCGGAGAGCTGGGTCACGTTGGGACCACATGATCCGGCTGGGAGATGGCACGGATAAGCCTGATTAACACTGACAGGAAAGAAAATTTTCGCACCATGCGCGGTTCTTGATGAGCGAGTAGTTGAGCTGCTCGAGGGCACGCTCACCTGGACGAGGGTATGAGGTATTAGAACCAGGGTATAAGATCTCAAAGCTTACCATCGGCGGCATTGAGATAGTTCACGTAAGCGTATCCCAGTGAGCGGCGAGTGACAGCATCACGGCAAACTCGAATGCTAGAAGCAAAAAGGGCGATGTTAGTCATTCGGGCCCGGTGCGATGCATCGCGGCGAAAACGCACCTCGCAACGGGGCCAATCATGTTGAAGATCTCAAAAAGCATCGCCTCAGTGACGGTAGGGTCGAGCTCCCCAACGTAGAGAGAGGCGGAAGGCGCGGTGGCCACCGGGGTTGGCGGGGCAGGGTTGTAGGGCGCAGGCGCAGGGACAGGCATCTGAGGAGCAACCTCAGGAGCGATCTGGGGCACCATCTCGGGCTGGGCGACGGCGGGAGCAGACATGTTCCGGGTATGAGATTTTCTGGGCTTTTGGGGTCGTTACTGTTTTCTGTGACTTTTTTACGACTGTGCGTGAGGAGAGTTGATGAATGATGCATGACAGCTAGACGATGAGAGAACGTACACGAAGTGATAACAACACAACCGTTTGTATATAAAAAGTTTTTTATATTTTTTTGAACGGCTTTTGGTCTGTGAACGACGATGGGATGAGCAGTGGAAAGACGGGATGAGGAGGAAAACACCTTTTGAGATGGAGGGTTGAAACAAGATGGGTTGCATGCCGTCCATATTATGAGAGATTTTTGAAACTCCGTTCATGATCATAGGCACTGCATTGTGTAACAGATCGTGGCTACCTCATTCTCAAATCAGACTGTCACTCTCCGAGACGGAGAGCGTGCGAGGGCCTTATCCAGAGAGCAGAGAGGACGGTCCTTAAGCTGTCTGATATCGGTGGAGGGATCTGGGGTAGCGGAAGTTGTGTCGCTCCATCTCAGTCCATCGTAGTCATATCAACTTGAAGCATCGCCACCACCATGTCTTTCAGCAACGTCTATTACAAGCGAGTAAGTGACATTGATACGACGACGTATTCACTTATGGAGGCACGAAGGTAGACAGCGGCTACAGCCAAGGCGTGCTATGTGTGCTATAAACCAACGACAACGGTACTTGCGACGATCGATACTGTCGACTTCCTTTATACCTGCCCGGGTCATTTGGCGGATCGTGGCTTTGCATCTGGTCTGGGAGGAATGGATGGCACGGGAGGTGGGCGAAAGACGGGCTTGACAGACGAGGAGCTCGCGAAGGTCAAGGAAGAGTGGGAGGAAAAACAGAGGAGGAAGAAGGAGAAGGAGAAAGAAAAACAAGGGGAGAGTGACAAGGACAAGGACAAGAAGGACAGTCAGGAGAAAGATACCAGACGAGAGGACTCTAAGTCGCCCAAGATACCCTCGTCACAGTCAACACCCAAAACGCCGCCAACTCCGAGTCATGAACGATACGCCTTGCACCGAGATTTCTTTGCAAGTGAGTTTTCTGGTGTAATATCCGACACTACCCGTCTGAACACGTGTAGTGCGCCAGGCCGAGCATCGGAAGCGAAGACAGGCTGCGCAAGCCAAGGACCTGGCGCCTCGACTGCCTGGTGCTCCGAGCGGGACGTTGTCGGAGGAGAAATACTGAGACGGATCGGGATTTGTGTCGGATACAAACTTGTGCAAACACAGCTTGATCTTTGACGAGGATTGTAAAATAAGTCTTCACGCAGTCTTCACTCTGTACCACTGCGAGAGGTTCAATACAGACCTCGCTGAGTCGTCGTTGCAACAGTGGGTGTCGCCGTTACGTTCTACGGTGAGCTACCCTTGCTGGCGTTGACCAAGTCAAAGTCTCACAAGTGTCGTCAGCTCTATGCTCACCAACGTTGAAACGCGTTGTAATCGGAAATGAACAAAAATCCATTCGTTCCCCAGCCAAGTTATACACCACAGCAGCCTCCCTTGCCTCCTGGTCCACCGCCGCCTCAGCCAGCCCAGCCAGATTATTCCGCCTATTGGGCGGCAGCAGCAGCTGCACATCACCAGCCACCCCACACCCAACAGTACAACCCGCAGTGGTCCGCGCCACAGCCCCAGCCTCAGGCCCCGCCTCCACGCCCACCCCCAGAACAGAGTGCTCTATATGCAAACTACGGCTATGGGGCCCAATGGCAGCGCCAGCAGCAGCAACAACAACTGCAACAGCTTCAGGCGCAACAGTACCATCACCCCCCTCCGCCGCCCGTCTCGCAGCCTCCCCCTCAGCCTCCGGCCCAACCAGGCTATAACCCATACCAGCCCACCGCCGGGTACCCGCAACAATATGTGCCTCAAGCCATAGCGGCCCCGCCTCAACCCATGGCGCAAGCTCCTTATCCCC
Organism: Lyophyllum shimeji; assembly: GCA_026008595.1. NCBI lineage: Eukaryota > Fungi > Basidiomycota > Agaricomycetes > Agaricales > Lyophyllaceae > Lyophyllum > Lyophyllum shimeji. The sequence continues at coordinate 967,415 of BRPK01000001.1, read as the reverse complement.
ACCCGCAGGCTCAACCACCTCAGCAACAGTTCTTCCAGCCACATATGCAGCAGGCCCAGCAACAACAGCAACAACGGCACCATCTCCACCACACTCCGCCACAGCATTTACCGCCTGCGAAAAGGCAGCGCTTCGACGGACCAAGCTCGAATCGGCATAATCAAAGCCAGCATCACATCGCGCCGCCGCCGCCGCAACCACAGTTCCAGGCTCCGCCTCCGCCGCCTCCTCAGCCGCTTGGTCCGTATGTTGGGCCTCCGGGAGCTGGACGTGGTGGCGCGCCGCAGGGTGTGACTCACATGGGGATGGGGGCTGGGAGAGGAGGAGTGCCGGGTGGTAGAGGTGGAGCAGCAGGGGGGCAGAGGGGAGGGAGGGGTGTACCAATGGCAGGCGCCAGGGGAGGAATGGCTGGTGGGCGAGGGCGGGGAGGGGGAAGTGGGTATATCGGTGGAGGGGGTGGCGGCGGAGGAGGGCGCGGTGGTGGAACATCGGGCTCATTGCGAGGGCATGGTTCACGCGGCAACTTTGGTGGAAATAAAGACTACCAGAACCGCAGGGGTGGTGCTGCAGGCGGAGGAGGTTCATATGGCCATCAAGGAGGGTCATTCCGTGGTCGCGGTGGCCAACATGCGAACAGGACTCGACATGACGCATCTTTCGGCTCCAGGGATGGGACAATGGCGAGCTTTGGGAACGTTGGTAAAAAGGATGAAAACAGAAGGACACTTACGGACTTCAAGATTGTTGGGATCGAGCTTCGCGAACTGTCTTGGACTTGGGGTGTTCTTCCTCCTACACCCGTCAAAATTGAGGAAGTAAAAGAGGAAGCGGTGGAAGTCTCTGCCGAGCCCTCGCAGAGTTCTGAGGTCGTTGTGAAAGAGGAGACAATGGACGAGAGCAGTGTGCCTCTAGAACCGGTGCTGGAGGAGTCTGGGACGCAGCCAGCGACGCAGCCATTGACTCAGCCCGACGCACAAGTTGATTCTGAAGCTATCGTTCCGGACGCTTCTGTGCCTATACCGATCCCTGAAATGCCTACTGCTTCGGAAGTTCCTCCGCCGTCAGTCCTCCCAACAGCCCCGGAGGCAAACGCCCCCACACCTCCCCCTTCCCGAATACGCATATACTTCCACACCCCTGTGACAGCCGACGACTCCCGTCCTATCCCACACAATACCTCACCATCTTTCTCCCTCGGCGCTACACCTTCAGACTCAAGAAAGGGAAAACGGAAGAAGCTGGAGGACGATGATGGGGATATGGAGGAGGAGCGGACACGTCCTCCGCCCCCGCAGATGACGGGAATCAGCGATGATCGGTCGAGCGTTGCTCCCAGCGTTACGCACACCGAGACAGCTAGCGAAGCCGACTGGTTAATGGCTGCAATCCAGGAGGGAGAAGAGGATGCAGAGGCCGAGGCCGAGCTCGACCCTGCGCGCGACGCAGAAAATGACGCAGAGGACGCCGAAGACCGGCTGCATGTCACGCAAATAGTTGAGCCGAGTGAACAGGACGAAACCGCCGAAGACAACAGCCAGGTCCAGACCCAGACACAGACACAAGCGACGGCCCGTTTCGATGGCGGTGAGTCCTCAGTCCTTTGCTGCGAAACACTACATTGGTGTGGACAGTCCTCCTTGTCACGGGGAGGGCGCCATTGCGCGCACACTGCTGACATATCGCTTCCTCAAGGCATGCGTGGTGATGTGGATATGTGGGCGGCGGATGGTGGTGCCAGTGGTGAGCCCGCCGTTCCTGCGCCTGAGGCTGGGGCTGGGGACACAAGAATTGACAGCGCGTCTGAGAGTGGGACTACTGTGGCTCCCGAGGCCGGTGCACTCCCTGCGACGGCGCCTGCGCCTGTTGAAGGTGGCGAAAATGTTGGGCAATCAAGTGATATGGCCGGGCAAGGCGCAGCAGCTGCTGAAGCCGCGCCCGCCTCGTTCTCGGCGTCCGTGCCGCTGGAGCCTTCTGTTTCCGATTCCATCGCGTCTTCGCAGCACGCGTCTTCCGTTTCATCCGCGTCTGTATTTGAAACCATCTCACCTGTGTTCTCCGTTCCTCACACCTGTCTCTCTTTACGCAGTGGGGAACAAGCTGCTGATGCTAATCATGTTGGATTGCTCGACACGCAGGTCCATGCAGGTCCTCTCTCGCCCTCCCGCGTTGCGGGCGCTATCAAGTCGCTGCTGTCTGTTTCTGCGGAACCGACAGTGCTCAACATCGGGTCGGGCGAACCGGTGCCCCCCGCACCGCCCTCGAACGACGGCGGTGTGACGGTTGTGAATGGGCATGGTCCCGAACAGGCCGACGACCACGAGGAAACGGGAACTCAGATGGATGAGCTGGAGGGGGCGGCGCAGGAGGTGGACCATCTCCCTGAGCCGCCTGCGTCTCCGCCGACGTCGAACACGTTGCTGTCGAATTCGTCCACGTCGACGTATGGGGACTCGCCCATCGTGACGGGTGTTGTCAAGCCCGAGGTGAAGACGGGCAAAACGCCGTCCGCGAATCGGCTGTCGATATCATACGCTGGTGGGAACCGGCGACTGGTCGTGGATGCGGAGGTCGTGGAGTCCCTTAGACTTTTCCGTCAGGAAGGCCGCATTGAAGTCCTTGTGAACATTTTGAAGGAGGGCGATGATGGCTTGAAAGGAATCCTGGTATGTCCGAGTCTTCTGTCGTTTGTTATGGCACCCTCTCATGTTCTTTCCTTGCGCAATAGATGGAAGGTCTTTCCGACCTCACAAAATCCTACCTGCCCCTGCAAACCGTGAGCGATGAGTCCGAATCCGATCCCACACTCCCGCCGTTCTCAAAAGTATCAATACCTTCAACATTAACTCTCATCGTCTACCTCGACACTGCCCGTCCACTCTCGGAACCCAAGTGGGCAAAGTCAGGCGATATTCAAGAATGGCTCAAGAGCATGTTCGGGCGTATGTTTTGGGTCGCAGGGGAAGCTGCTGAAGGATGGGAGAAGAAAATCCAGGTCTTGGATCCTGACCCTGTATGTGCTTTAACCACACTTTTCGTCTCATATCTGCTGACATGAATTATTCCGTAGCCTCCAACCATCTGGACAGTGTTGGAGGGCTGGGCAGCCAACTCACCTGCGGGCATGCTCAATGAACGCCAGCGGTTCTTGAAAACGCACATGACGGAGACGGATAACATCCTTGAGATCCTGCTCCGTCTTGTACGCGGCGAGCGTGCCACGGCATCGTACCAATCCGGCCCTGCCATCTCCGCGCCGAGCATCTCTGGGCCGCTGCTGTCGGCTTTGTCGCAGGGCTCCGCGCATGGTGCGCAGCAGACGCATGTGTCGCTCGCGGTGCTGGCGATGTTCAGGATGGCCGTGGAGTATGCGAAGAAGGCGATAGGGGACAAGGGGAAGACGGAGGTTGAGGAGCGCATGGGCGAGATCATCAGGTGCTTGCCGTCACATCTTGTGTACAAGAGCCTTGATGGGATTTTCAAAGAGTGGAGGGTGGATAAGAAGGGGCATAGATGATGAGTGTATGTATTCAGATCCCGTGCATTATGACAAGCAGGTACAGACTTTGGTAGTATATGATTAAGACCATGGTAAATCATGAATGGGTTCAATGAAGCCTTTGCATGGACTGTGTACTCGGAATGAGACTCGAAGTCGCGGCGCGCGTTGCGACCCAGTTTGGCGATGAGAGTGGTCACGCGCGGGTAACTCCGAAGGGTTGCACGACGCGTCACCTCTAAAGAGATTTCAGACCATCTCGCCCTCTCTCTGATCGACGAACATGGTAAGCTCTGTTCCCAGCCTCTGTTGAGTCTTCCTGACGTGACAGCCACCGTCCTGCACAGTTCCGGAACACTTACGATTCGGACAACACTGTCTTCTCGCCGCAAGGACGATTGCATCAGGTCGAGTATGCCCTTGAAGCCGTGAAGCAGGGCTCGGCCGCGGTGGGACTGCGCTCCAAGACGCATTCAGTGCTGTTGGCATTGAAGGTATGTTTTCCTCCTCACAACGATCGGGCTTGGCTCAGTATCTGTACTGATCTCGCGACGGTGTTGGTGTAGCGATCGACGGGTGAACTTGCGTCGTACCAGCAGAAGATGTTCCGGATAGACGACCACGTCGGGATTGCTATAGCGGGTCTGACATCTGATGCTCGTGTCCTGAGGTGAGCGGCTGGTGCATCAATGTGCAGTCCAGGAATCTCAGCAAGCGATCATAGCAACTTCATGCGCCAACAAGCCATGTCCTCGAAAATGGTGTTCAACCGCCCGGTACCCGTCAACCGTCTCGTGTCCGCTATTGCCGACAGTGCGTTGTGCATCTTTCTTTTCTTTGCCACTCTGGAGTCTCAAAGCTTCCGCGATTCAGAGGCCCAAGTGAACACGCAAGAGTACGGACGGCGCCCGTACGGTGTCGGTTTCCTTGTCATCGGACAGGACACCACTGGCCCACATCTCTACGAGTTCTCGCCGTCAGGCAACTCGTACGAGTATTACGCCATGTCGATCGGTGCGCGCAGTCAAAGCGCAAAGACATATCTGGAGAAACACTACCAAAGCTTCGAAGATGGTGCGTCTCCGTTCCTTCCCTTCCCCTCCTCATCCCGCTTCTAACTTTTTCTCCTCTTTTTCCGCCCCGCAGCGTCCGTGGAAGACCTCATCCGGCACGGCCTGCACGCGCTGCGCGAAACACTGCAGCAAGACAAGGAGCTCACGACGAACAACACGTCGATCGGGCTCGTGGGCCCCGCGAGCGTGCACGAGAAGGCCGTGCCGCCCACGGGCTCGTTCCGCATTCTCGAGGGCGAGGCCATCCAGCCGTTCTTGGACTCCATGATCGCGAAGGAGGGCCCGGCGGCGGCTCAGGCTGGGGTGCCACCTGCGACGGCGGCTACGACGGTGCAGCCGGCCGAGGCGGCGGCGGGGGCTGCTGGGGACGAGGATGTGCAGATGACTGGGTAGAACTGGTGGCTGGGGAAGTGAAAGTTGTACTACCTTGCATTTTGTAACGTTCTTTCGGATTTGTTGATTTAATCTGCTCTTCCTGATCGCGTATTGAGACGAGATGAAGCAGACGTCACATACACGTCCATCTTACTTGCGGAGGGCAGAAAGGTCAGAAGAAAGGAAAACCCCACAAGAATGATCCTCGAAAAGTTAGGTGCGGGACAGCTACCATGAAAGAAATCAGACAGTGGCGAGAACCCGAAAAAGCAAAATCCGACTCCCAAGTCGCCAACCAGAGCACACCCCTCCGACAAGGGGCTTAGCGGCACGAAGGGGGCATCGCGCACTTAATGCATGATATTCCGCGTATATTATTATTAGTTACATCCAATGTTGAGCAGGGGTTGAGATGTCCGATTACTTTTTACGTCGAGGTGTAGGATATAACGACTTCCCAGTTTTTCATTTCCTCAATTCAACTCGCAACCTTCTCCGTCCCCGCCCCCGTCCCCCGTTTCCCCCTCGCCAACGCCTGCCTCCACATCCTCGCCGCCTGCCCAGGTCGTCTAAGCGTCACAAGGACATGCAGCATCGCACTGAGGAGCATGACGCTCCCCGCCTGGTGCGCCGCGGCAAGCGGGACGGGGACGAGGTACAGCAGCGTCGAGATGCCAAGGAGCACTTGGAGGTTCGCCATTGCGAACGCGGCGGTGGTCGCGGTGCGTGCGAGCGGCGGGAGCAGCGGGACGCGCCGGGATTGCAGCCAGAGGAGGAGCGTGGTGAGGTAGGTCGTCGTTGCCTGATTTGGAGCGGGGGGGGGGGGGGGGTTGGTGTGAGTGGGAGGAGGGGGAAAGGGGAAAGGACACTTACGAGGACGCGGTGGTCGAATTGGACGGTGGTGGGGTTCTCGAAGATGTTGCGCCACCAGAGGTCGGATGCGTCAGGGCTCTTGGCGTAGAGCGGGGAGAAGAGCTCGTCCGCGGGGGGCGCGAGGCGCCCGCCCATTAGTGGGAACTCGTTGTACAGCAGTCCTGCGTCGAGACCGGCGACGAATGCACCTGGAAGAGGATGTCTAACGCGTTAGCAATGTATGGGAGAACAATGGACGAGATGTCGAACCAGAAAGAGCGGTGAGAAGCACCAGCCCCGTGAGCGCCCAGGCCTGAACTTTGAAGGTGCGCACGGAGGGGTTTGCCAGCACTGACTTGATAGCCTTGGAACACGCCTTGGCATCCATTCCACTCCACCCGGCGCCCCTTGAAAACTTCCAATCCTTGATCGCAGCCATGCCCGCGCCAAACATGCCCGCATACAGCGCGAGCGCCATGCCGAGATGGGCGGCGAGGCGGTACTGCGAGACGCGCGGGACGGCGCCAGGGGTGTCGAGGAGGGCGTCGTCGAGCCCGGACTGGACCATGTACCACCCGAGCACGCCCTGTGCGCCGATGAGGGAGCCCAGTCCGAAGAGCGTGTAGAAGGTGCGGCGGGATATTTTGCGGCGGAGACCAAAGTAGAGGAGGGGTGCGACGAAGACGACGCCGAGGAGGCGGCCGAGGAGGCGGTGCCCCCATTCCATGGCGAAGATGAACTTGAAGTCGTCGAGCGTCGCGGAGGAGTTGAGCCTGGGCGGTGGGTTAGGTTCAGATGCTACATTGGTGGGGCAGGGACGTACATCTTGAACTCGGGCGTCTTTTTGTACTTTTCAAACTCGGCTTCCCATTCTGCCTGCGTGAGAGGGGGGAGGATGCCGGTGATGGGCCGCCATTCGGTGATGCTGAGCCCGCTCTCTGTGAGGCGGGTGACGCCGCCCACGACGACGATGGCAAAGACGAGGGTGGAGGAGATCATGAGCCATATGCCTACAGAGCGCGGGGTGAGGATGGGGAGCTGTGCTGGCGGGGGTGTGGGCGTGGAGGCAGAAGGGGCGACGGCGGAGGACACGAATGTGCGGAAGGGCGACCTTGAAGCAGCGAGGAGGGAGCGGAACCGAGCCGAGGGCAGCGGTGCAGGCGCTGTTCTGTGCACGGCACGGAGGGCAGCACGGGCACTGCACGGTCGCGTCCATCGCAGACACGGCGACTGCACGGCCGGCCTGAGCCTCGCAGCCTTCCTGAGCGCACCCCAGATCATCCAAGAAACAAGAAACGGTCCCGATCACATGACCCACTTCCTTCGCTCTGCAACCTCCGACTCGCCGCGGACATGCTCTCCCTCACCCGCCCTCTCCTCCCCCTCGTCCGCGTCCCCCTCGCGCGTACCTTCACCACCACCGTCGCTCGTCGCACAGCTGCTGATGACGGGGCCAACGAACCTATTCTCGAGGGCGAGCAGCTGATCGCCGCCAAGTTACAAGACAAGTTCTCTCCGTCCGTCCTCAAGGTGCAGGACATTTCCGGTAAGCATCCTTGCGTTTCGGTGGACTTCTTGCGCGACCTGACGCCCTGGTGTAGGAGGGTGCGGCTCGTTCTACGCGATCACCATCGCGAGCGAGGCGTTCAAGGGCCTCCCGACCGTGAAGCAGCATAAGCTCGTCAACGAGACGCTCAAGGATGAGATTGCGGGCATACACGGGCTTCAGGTGTGTAGCCTGTATGTGCGCTTTTGTACTAGTTTTGTCTGACGCGGGCTGGTAGATAAAGACTATCGCGCAATAGTATATGCATTTCAGAGGACATTGTCCTTCGTCCGCGAATCTCCACAGCCGATATATCCGCAGACATGCCATAAGGCAACGCCGGCGCGCTGACAGGACTGCGCGCGACTTGTATTATTACCTGTACAGTGTGCTTTAGTCACTACCGCAAACACCTTAATGCTAGCCCATCTCAATAAACCCATCATTATATCGCCCAAAATCCAATACCCCAAAAACATAGACCGCAGCGAGTTCATATCCGCCTCCTCGCTTCCTCCTCGTGATCATCCCGCCTCGATCCCGCCAACGGTCTGCGTCGAATGAGCCGTAGCAGCGTTATCGCCTCGCGGTTGGACGTCTCCCTGTCCGGATCGTCCATAACCTTGAAACCGATCAACACCCAGCCATGCAAAGAATATACGCGTTGAGGACACACGCACCTCCGTCCACGAAAAACTCTTCTTCAGCATCCCAAAGAAGCGTTTATCCGCCTTCCTCCGCTTCTTGTAACAGAACAGTACCTCCGTCTCGCTCTCAGCGTTGCGGTCTACGAGGTCGCGCAGGGTCTGCACAAGCAGAGGGAACGCCGGCTCGAAGTACACGCAGTCGGCGGCGAGGATAAGGTCCGGCGCGGGGATCTCTGGTGGGATCAGACTTCCCCTGAACCAGCGCGAGTCAGGACTCATACAGTGAAGGATATGTGCGTGACTGAGGCGCTGACCAGTTCAGTTCCGCGACGGCCACATTGGCCTCGAGCGCGTTCGCGCGGACGTTCTGGCGCATGATGTCCAGTAGCGGCCTGTGCACAGATCGGGTCGGTCAGTTCGAAGCAGGCGAAAGGGCAACATAACCCACGCTTGGTCTGTTATCCACACTTTTGCACGCTCATCCTTGGCTCTGCCAGCAAGCGTGCCCGCGACGAGGCCGACGAGGCCCGTACCACTACCAAGCTCGATGATGGTGCGCCCCTGGACGTAGGTGGGCCCGCGCTTCACGAGGTAGCTCGAGAGGATCTGAACGTGATTGGCTTCATTAGTATCCGGACGTGAATTGCGCGACAGTGTGGACGCACCTCTCCCGCTGGCCAAGCAATGCCGCCGCACCCAGGCGAGGCATCTACAGCGAGCTTGATCGCGATCGGTGGTGGTTCGTTTGGGTCGTGCGCGTGTGGGTGGGCGAAGGAGAGGTGAAGTGTCTCGTTCTGGATGGAACGCGATTGTTTTGGGAGGACTGAGAGGACAGATGACGAGGGGGCGTCCAGATCGCGCTCAGTGTCATCAGACTCGGGCTGGTGCATGAGGTGCCGGAGGGGATCGAGCGCGTCGAGCTGCTCGTCCAGGGCGAGGTCATCGTGGAATGCCATGAAAAAGGTTCCGGCCGCGGGACGGAGAAATGGATTATCAGTAGCAGATCTGGACGGATTCTGTCATGACCTTATGTTTTTGTAGATCCTATACCCAACATCCCGTATAGTCCTCTCTAGCTTTGCAGTCGACGACGATAAGTCATCGCAGAACTCGCAGGGTCGGAGGAGCGTGGATGGCATCGCTAAACGGGATTGACATGTAGAACGGAGTAAACATGACCAAGCTCTTAGGGCGGTGACAGCACCACTGCAAGTTCAAGCCCACCCCCGTTCCCCTCACAGACTCATGGCAACAGGACACGAGGCGATATTTACATGGTATGTGCAGCCCCTGCGTATAACACCCTGCGCACCTGCTCACCATCACCCACATGGCAGGCCGCACCTCGAGCCGAACGAGGTCATCCTATCCGGCACCTTCAACCAGGTGAGACTTCCCGCCTGTGCAGTTGCGCCACCTGAGCTAACATACCCACCCCTAGTGGTCCCGCACAAACCGCCTTGCCAAGGGCCCCGACGGCTTCTCGGGGACCGCGACGGTGCCCTGGGGCGAAAAGACGCAGTACAAGTTCATCGTCGACGGCGAATGGATGGCGCACCCCGACCGGCCGACCGAGCCTGATGGCGACGGCAACATCAACAACGTCTACACCGCGCCGCCCGCCCCGGCCCCCGAGCCCGAACGCAAACAACCCGGCGCCACCGCCGTCCCGGGCCTCCCCGTCGAGGTGCTCACCAACGACGAGGATTTCTTGACGTCAGCGAGAACGGGTGCGGGTGCCACGCCCAATGGTAAGCCCGCGGCGTACACGCACACTCGCACCGGGTCCTTTCCTCAGCTGGTTTCAGATCTCGCGGACACTGTCGCTGCGCGCGCGGGCACCTCGTCCGCGTTCGATTACGTGGCTTCGGGCCTTGGCGCCGCTATACAGGGCGTCGTCGGCGTCGACCCTATCAATGCTGACCAGGTGAGCTTCCCCGCCCCGTCGTGGTGTATTCGGTGTGTTATCCGCGGGACCGGAGTACTGAGCTGCTGTGCGTCTGTGTGTAGATCCCGATCCCAACGCCCCTCCCAACGGGTGCGACCGCGACCGAGTTCGACGTGCCCAAAAACACCGCCCACCAGACCGGGTCAAGCTCGGACACCTCAACACCAGGAGCAACAGCAACGTCAGCGCCTGTACCCGCCCCCGCCCCCGCACCAGGCGAAGTCAACCTCGGGCCCTCCATCGAGAACCCACGCTCAACCGCACCCCACATCCCCGTGCCCATCGTGCCCGTGAACAGCAGCGAGAACCGGCCGGTGCCCAACGTCCCAAGCGGAGGGACCGATATCCCGTTGTCCCCCGCACAGGCACACGCCGCAGCGCCGGAGAACAAGCCGTCCACGCATGGCATCGTCGAGGCGAACAAGCCTGCGCCGATTGTGGGCGACATTGGCGCGGGCCCGACCGACGCGGCTACGGGGCGGCCGGTGACGGAGCATGGGGAGCCTGCTCCAGGGGGCGCGGAGCCCGTGGCGAAGCCGATCGTGCCGGGTGGGCAGGCGCAGGAGCGGGAAACGGTGCCTCCAGCCGGGCCTGCGCCGCCCGCGGAGGAGAGCGGAGAGGTGCACAAACCGGCGGGTGAGGGTGGCGCGGTGGTCGAACACGCGGAGGTGTCCAAGGCGGGGCCTGCGCCCCCTGAAGAAGAGGGCGCGGAACTGCGTCCACCAGCGATGGCGGAGGAGGCCTCCCAGGCAGGGCCGGCACCATCTGAGGAAGGCGCTAAAGTGCCGCAACCTGCTGCGGTGAAGGTCTCGAAGGCAGGGCCTGCGCCGCCTGTCGAAGAAACCGAGGAACTGCCTCAACCGAAGACAGCGGGAGTGGTAGTGGCAGAAGTGGAAGTGTCCAAAGCCGGGCCCGCGCCGCCTGCGGAAGAAGGCGAGGACCCGTCGAAACAGAGGCCCCCCGTCGAGGTCTCGCCGAAGCCCATCCTCGAGGCGCTGGCACAATCTGCGCTGCAAGCGGCCACGCAGCCGGCGGGTGTGGTGCCTCCAAAGGGACCCACAGAGGTGCAGGCAAAGGAGAAGGAGAAACAGGAACCGCCCAAGCCGCCCCCTGTGCAAACGCCTGAGGCTACGACCCCCAGCTCGGATGTGAACCCTGCGTCTGTATTGGCGGATATCAAAACGCCTGCGGCGGCAGCTGGCTTGCGTGCGGCTGAGATTACGGCTCCGTTCGACACGCCCATCACCTCGCCGGAGACGCCGACGATGGTGCCTGCTGAGGCGAAGGAGCGGGAGGAGAAGGAGAAGAAGGAGAAGCAAAAGGAGGAGGAGAAGCAAAAAGAGGAGGAAAAGCAAAAAGAGGAAGAGGGCGTGGCCGGTACAGAGGAGACAGGCCTCCCGCCCTTCATGGCTACCAACGTGAAAATGGTGAGCGAGACGACGGCCGAAGCACCCTCTATCGCGCCTGAGCCTGCACCGACGACGATCGAGACGCAGCTGCCCCGCGTAAACGGCACGGTCGAGGCCGTTCGCGTTGTCCCTCAAGAAGAAAAACGGCCCGCTACACCGACTACGCCGACCAAAAAGGCGTTCCCGTCCGCTGAATCACCGACAGCCTCGCCGTCCTCGAGGATGGACGCCGAGGCATCGCGGAAGAAAAGGAAGTCGATATTTGGGAAGCTCAAGCATCTATTTGATCATGATAAAGAGAAGGAAAAGGAAAAGCCCAGGGCGCAGAAATGAGTAACGTGCCCTTTCCACCGTCGCGCTGCGTTTTCTTTTTTCCTTTTCACGCAGGCTTTTCATGTCCCTGCTATCATCCATCCTAGATGTCCACTCTGTTACGACCACACGCATACTACTAACCTTATCTTTGCTTGGCTTTCTCTCTTTTCACCTTCCCTCTCGGCTTCTGTATTGCCCAGCGTACGCTGTTTGCTAATTTTTGTACATATATTCTATCCGTACATAGAGTGCTGGTTGTATGATCTATATTCTGCGTCGTTGTTTACATGTCATGTACACGTCTTCATGCTTTCTCTATGCCTCAATGCCCATCACGATCCCTGCCAGGACATATTGAGTCGGTGCAAAATAAGGAAGTGGAAACAGCAAACGCCCACCGGCACCAATGGTCTCCCCACCGCGTCGGAGCAGAATCCGTCCCATATCCTTGTTAACCGCGAAAGTCTCCAACGGAATCGGTCGTAAGACGCCCGGGCCAGCGAGGGTCGTGCTGCGAAGTGAGATTTGGACCTCTGCCGACGTGCCCTTCGTCAAGACCCTGCACACCAGGCAATTCAACGACTACGACAGGTATGCGTCTAATGGCCACTCACCGAGGATTTGACCTGATCACTTTGCCAGACCCGCGGTCGATAGTAGATATGAGCTTAGACAGGGTAGCAGGTACGTCACGGGAGTGGTGGAACAGTTCGACCTGTATTCGTGCACCATGAGTCATTCGTTCCATGCAAAATGCAACGAAACCTACAGATGTGCCAGCAGCGATGGGCACTTGGATGTCAAAGACGATAATCTTGGCAGTGAATGAGGTGGCAAGCGGAACCAGATCCGTAGGCGAGCTGAGAACGCTCCCGATATGCAGCTGGACAGGGTCCACCGACGTAAGATACAAGGTTGCGTTGGTCCCCGCCGCGGCCCACGGAACGGTTTCTTCGTCCACTTCGATCGCTGCAAGGAACGTATCAGCTTATGCTAGAGAGACTCGGCTCATGCAACGCTGGCTTACTTTTGACGACGGCAGTTTCGTCACCAGGGAGGACCCGTAATCGTTCGCCAACCTGTACAACCCCACCACAGAGCCGTCCGCAAACGCCAGCGCCAGAGCCATGACTCCTAAACACATTTGAGATGGGGATCCTCAGCGGCGCCATGATTTCTCGTGCTGGCGGTTCAAGAACGTCTAGAATTTTCAATATCGCGATCAATTATACGCTTCGGGGCGATGGTGAAGGAAAAGGACCGACCGAGCAGATCGACGAGAGTCGGTCCCTCGTACCACTGTCGCAGAAGGGCAGCGTCATCTCCTTCGTGAGTGACGAGGTTGACACCCTGCATCGCACCAACGGGAACAAACTTGGTTTTCTTGGGATGGAACCCGGACTGTAGGAGGAAAGGACGTAAAGTCGAGCAAATTTCCTCGTATCGATCGCTGTCCCAGTTGACCTACGTGCAAGAATCAATGACACATTCGAGAATATCAGACGAGCTGCCAACCTGGTCAAGTTTGTTGACAGCCACGATGACCTGTGCGACGCCAAGACTTCGGACCAGAAGTAGATGTTCCCGGGTCTGCCCACCTCGCTCAAAACCAGACTCAAACTCGCCGTGCGTTGCGTCTACAACGAGCAGTGCGCAATCCGCTTGAGCTGCGCCGGAAATCATATTTGGGATGAAGTCCTTGTGGCCAGGCGCATCTAGAATCGTGATTCGGCGGTTTGGTGTCGCTAACGATTGGAGAGCGATGTCCATCGTGATTCCCCTAGTATCGTAAATTATTGGCGAAAGGAGACACGGGGAGACGCGGAGCTGACCTTTCCCGTTCTTCTGTAGTCCCGTCAAGGCCCCAGGCCCAACTGAAGCTGCTCTTTCCAGCTTTCATGGCACCGCGTTCGTTGGCTATCCGCGTCTTTTCTTCGAGCCGACCCAGCTCATATAGAAGCCTGCCCATGAGCGTTGACTTGCCAGCATCGACATGACCTGCACACAATGTGAGCTGCAATGATCTACTGCCATTCGCTTTGATCACGCACCGACGACGACCATGCTCACTCCTTTCCTTTGACCGGCGCCTTCAGCCTCAATCGTGCGCTTTGCTTCTTCTAGCAATTTTTCCCTCGCAAAGCTCATTTTGGGCGACTCTTCTCGGACTGCATCAACCTCCTCATCATTCGATATATGCAGCGCAGACAAATCAAGGAGACGTGGTTCTATGCCCCGAGCTGGTGACGACGCTCCGGACTTCTTCGCGCCGGGTCCCGGTTTCTTCTTCGTCGGCGTACTGAGACCCGACGGCGGGCGTGAAGGCGACGCAGATGCAGGTCCCGCGGTCTTTTTCAGGGCCTTTTCTCGTTCCTTCGCAGCTACAGATTGTGACACAATATAGTCAATACATCAACAGCAACATAACGATATAGAAAGCAAAAATGCGATAACGAAAGAAAGCACGAAGAACGACGCAGTCGTCACTTCGAGGATGTCGTGGAGGCGGCTTTGCGCGGGGACACAGAAGAAGGAGGGGTTTTCTGCTGGGCCAGTGACGTCCCACGACGTGCGTTGAAGACGATATCGTCAGGACTGGGCTGATCGAATTTGAAACCCGCCGGAGGCGAGAGGTCTGGAACCGGTGGTCGCTCGTGCCTATGCTTCCGCGATTTATGCCTGCGCTTCTCTGGAGAGCCCTCTGAACCAGATAACGCCGCCTCCACCTTGTGACGATGCTCTTTCTCTCGACGACGGGACGCCCGATCTTTGTCTTTGGTTTCGGGGGACATCAGAGATTCATCGACGAGCAAAGAAGCGAATGCCGAAGGCGACGCACGGACGTGGGCCGATGGCTTCGTGTAGAACATGGGCGACACCGGCGACGAGACGACATCTTCCTCTCGAGAAGTAAGAATATACTGCTTCTCATGGGCTTTCTTGATCTTCGCCGCGAGCTTCGATTGTTTTACCTCCTGAGAAGGAGTCGCCGGGAGAGGAACTACATGTTGAGCGGGGATCACTCGAGAGCGCGAGGGATCGGTCAACGTGTACAGCGTCTGATATGAAGTCGTTATTGCCGTGGTCGCGGTCGGTCCATTCGCCGTGGGTGTGAGGTACTCGGTGACGGGTTTTGGTACCTTCGACCCTCTGCTAGCGCTGGTCTTCGCCTGTGCAAGCAATGCTAACTTAGAAGGCGGACGGAAGGTATCAACTTCCTTGTAAGGATGCCCAGGGACATTGTTCGGCGCAGGCGCGGCAGAGGATCGGAGCGAAGATGGAGGTCCAGGCTGAGATGGAGCCTGGGGAGGTGCCTCCGCTTTTCTGGGACTCGCTGAGGACAGCGGTGATGATGGCTGCGGGGTCGCCTCGGGAGTGGCTTCCTTGTCGACGGCTTCCAGCTCCATAGCGGTTTTGATAGCACGCCGCACATGAGAGGACATCGAGGAACTTCCAGTGCTTGGAGGTCTATAGTACTCCTCCTTCTCTCCTGGCTGAGACGAAGGGGGGCGTGAGGAAGGTAGAACCGAGGGCGCAGCAGAACTGGTAGGCCGGACAG
Source organism: Lyophyllum shimeji (assembly GCA_026008595.1). Lineage (NCBI taxonomy): Eukaryota > Fungi > Basidiomycota > Agaricomycetes > Agaricales > Lyophyllaceae > Lyophyllum > Lyophyllum shimeji. The sequence goes on along the minus strand of BRPK01000001.1, from coordinate 952,195 downwards.
ACTGCGCGGAAGGACGAAGGCCGGGGAAAGTCTTTACTGAGCCAGTCCACGCTATTCCCGAAGACCTAGAGCTTTCGCTTCGCGAACTGGCACTGCTAGCACGCGAGCTCGCCAGAAGGGACAGCTTGGACTGTTTGGGAGGGGGAACTAGGGCAGGTACTTGATCACTTGATTTCGAATTGTAATCCGGTATCTCCGGCAGTTCATCGCTTGGGGGAGTGGTTTCGCTGGAGACCTGAGGCGTGACCGTTCGAACACTTTCTGCGTCAGATGAGATGGCAGATGGAGCTGGTTCATATAACGAGAGCGCATTCATCGCCGAGATTGAAGGAGAGACCGGAATCAAATTGGGGTCAACAGGGCCCTCACGTCCTGGAGCTGAATGATGAGGCTCTAGTAGTAGGTTCAAAATACATGCCAACTATGAGGAACGAAATTCGCACCATTGATGACCTCCCCGTAGGAAGATGCTGTGAAAGTTGAACTGGGTGTACGTGGTGTTTGATTGGGCATGAACAATCGACCGGTCGGATAACGCGGTGTAAGTTCCGTGCGTTCGGTCCTCTCTGTGATGGTACTCAAAGCAGGCCGCACCACTCTCGGTGTCCCCATTTCTGAGAACTCCATAGAGCCCTGCTGTTGATGCAGGAACACCAACGGCACCCTCGGTCTTTCCACCGGTTCATCCAGTTCTGCGAATTGTTCGGGATGATAATACTCGGCGTTGCTGTCGCCTTCTTCCTCGTCCTGAGGCACAGGAGGAAGTGCTTTGTCCGAATACGGGTCTAGATGTCCGCAATGAATACCGGAAAGCTGCGACTCAACGGACACAAGGACAAGCAATGGAAGAAGCACCCGCTCACATTGATAGCTGATCCAGTCAACCATACGCAGTCGCAGGATATCGTCACGGCAGTACGCGAGGACAAGGACGAAAGGAAAGAAGGCAAAGTTGCACCGGACTAAAGCTCACCTTTGCGCTCCTGTGCCAACCGCCTTCTCTGTTGTTCTTCTGCAGAAAAGAGCGGATGAGCTTCGCAGACTGCATGAATCGAAATACTGACCAAGAGCCCATTGGATGGTTTTCTCCTCGTCAAAGAAATACTCCCACAGCGCATCCTTAATGTCCTTATCCGAGAGTCCGGTGACATCTTCATCGCCCAGCACTTGCCGAACTTGCTCTAAGCCGTAGAGAAGTCGCGCTGGGAAGGTCCTGTCATCGAGTGGCCCAGGGAAGTTGACTTGCAAGGCGTACCATGCTGCTCTTCTGTCATGTAGTCCTCTCCGCCATCCGATAATGCATCATCGTCTAGTTCATCTGGAGAGAAGGGCAATAAGTTGGACTGTGCACATTAACATTCTATATACGACCTTCGATTTTCAGATTTCGAAAGTGTCTATGTCGAGACATGGCGAGTGAAGAGTTTGACGGCAAGATGAACCACAGGTCTTGAAGTTGATCAACGAATGACTTCAAACACAGATTAACCCTTCTGCTTTAGAACCTAACATCGCCAAACAAGATGGATCTCCACTGGCAGGTTCCTCGAGTTCGCGCTTAGCCGCTCTTCCATAACGACCTCCTAAAATGTTTTGCGCCATTCGTGCAGCTGCTTCACGTTCCAGTGTTCGCGTGAGCCAACCTCTCTTCCATTATGCTTGCCGCCTTCTTCTCTGACCATTGTGTGAATTTGATACGGTTTTGCAGTCGTTCTCGACAAGCATCCCACGCGCCTCTGATGTGTCCAAACTCATCCTAGTCGGCCGTCTCACGAAGGACCCGGAAACTCGGCAAACCAAGAATGATAGAGAATATGTGACGTGCGTCCACTTTCAGCTCTGGACGCGACGAAAAACTCACGACTTGCACAGCTACACTGTCGCAACTGCCAACTACCCTCCACCCCCTCCGGACGCCAATGGTGGTGCGTAGCGACCGCAAACCCAATGAAAGCACTGAAGCGAAACTTCACGTTATCTAGAACGAAGGCCGTCCGCATCTACGTTCCACAGAATTCTGTCGTTCCAGGAAAGTACCAACCGATACCTCCAAAACTTGAAAAAGGGCAGCAAGGTCTATGTCGAGGCCAACTTCGAGCTTCGCGAGCCGGAAGCAGGAGCCGACCCCTCAACACCTCAAGGGCAACGTCAAATTTTCCTCAGACATGGTGCGTAAAGTCAGCTGGCATCTGTACATTGCGCTCATACGTCGGTTCCAGAGACCATAAGGCTTCTCAGCAGGCCCAAAGCTGTGGAGCTCGAGGAGGACTAGGTCGCTCCTAGATTTTACTTCTCATGTATCATCACCTTGTGGATTTCCACGGGTGGAGCGTATTACTTATTCACCTATTACTTGGCAGTTTTGCACTTGACTCAATGCAAACTGTAGTGTTCCCTTATTGGTTGATCAACAGTTCGGAGCTCGCTCATTGGTTCTGGCACTGCCCCACCTCGGTGGCTCAAAGTGCTCTAGTAAAACACCCTTCAAGCTTAGATACGTGAAGCAGCATTACTCGTGGTGCTCGTGGTGCTCGAATGGCGATTCGGTGCGTCCGTTGAATTCACTGGGACCAACCGGGTCTGTAAGCCATTCCTTCCATTCCAATTGTCAGTCACGTCTATTGCAACAGGACCAAGCGGGTGACTTACTTTGCTTTCACGTGGCGGACCGATTGGAACAGGCGTCGCGGGGGGTGGGGGATTGCTATTCCTCGCAAGCTTATTCAAATAATCCCGAATCGTGGTCACTACGAGCTGCGAGATCGTCGATCATGCGTTATACCAATCGCCGCGACCAGCAGGTTTCAAGACGCCTAACTCACATTGTGATCGTCTTGCGAAGAGCCAGAGTAACATGCTACGACCGCAATAGGACAGCAGGCTGCGTTCTTGCAGAGCCCGCGTGAGCGGACAACGTGCGCGTTTATATACTGATGATAAAATACCTCCAGCCAAATTGGAAATGCTACGGTCACCGCTCAGAGGGTGCGAGAATACATTGCATAAGGGACTCACCACCCCCATTTACCCGAAACTCTCCCTGAATGCCCATTTGCTTTGGTGTCTTACCCATCGCGCTCATCCCCTTTTCGACATAGAAGCTCGAGTGACCCGTTCGTTTCACCACACTGACCATGCCTTCAATGCAAGTCCAGCTGTCCATGCTGACGTCGCCGATCCCGCTGCTATGCCCCAAGTCACCGACCGTACACGCGAACAGCGTGTGGCCGGCAATTGATTGGATAGAGATGACAAGTCCCTTGCCCTTCACGTGTCGTGAGGTGGCGCGGAACCGTTTCCGCAACGACAGGCCCTGCGATGCTGTCAGCGTACTAGACTTTGAGTATAGAAAGACGTGGCTTACAAGCGTCACCGCGTCTGCCGCCGAGAAGGATGGGAAACGAAAGCTGCCTTCTTCGGCTAGCGTCTGAGTAGCAAGCTCGCCGTCGGTGGGTGCCATTGAATGAAATCCGCTGAACATATGTAAGTCTATGGAGAAGACGGCTGAATCCTGTCAGGGTTTTGAAATCTTGGCCACTAGGAGATGAGATCGAGCTGCGCTGCGCAGGTGAAATGAAGAGATCGACAAGTAATGAGGAAGAAAGTCAAGGCAAAAGTCCAGATATAACAACTCCAGGACAAAGGAGCGTGGAAGGAGGGAGGACGGTGCCATGAAACCTCAAGGAAGGCGCAATGAGGCGAGTTTATCTAATATGATGGTGGACTTGTACGTGTCAAAGGGACAGAGAACGGCATGGAATTCCGCCAGATTTCCCGGAAATTCATGTCGGCAAGTAGACTGCAGAGGAAGCGAAGATTTGATGATGAGTCCAGACGCCGAAACCGAAAGTATCAATTGCGCATCGAGACTGGGGTCGTTGCTGGCCGCGGTGTGGACCGCTGTGGAGGACCGTTTTATTGCACACAGGAGCCGACACTGGCAGTAAGTAATATGGTCATGGTCGAGGATGAAGGATTTGTACATAAGGGCTGTCGGGGACTGTTGACCCGGAAGCCCGGAATACGACTCTTGAAACGATCATCCCATGAACGAGCGCGACTTTGACCTCCTACGCTGACTAGCCTCATGGAATTCTTCAATGACCGGGGCACCGACCCGTTGAAACCCTCTCTCTTCGAGCTGATTGCCCAGGAGCAACTCAAGGACCTCCTACAACCTGCGTTGAAATACGTCCTGGCTGTAAGCGAAGCTCACGTCCCCACAACGCGTTTATTCACAATCTTCCTCATAAGGTATTCGCTCAAAGATATCCTCGATACCTCCTTCGCATTGTGAATCGACATGAGGAGTTCTATGCGTTGATCATGCTGCTCGTGGAGCGATATTATCTTCGCAAATACAGTCAGTTACCATCTAAACTTGCGCGCAAAGTTCGCGGTAACCTTTGCTTGCCAGACGCGTCGTTCTCAGAGAACTTCTACGGACTGAAACGCAGACGTCTACCATACATTGAGACAGAACGGACCAAAGCTGCGGTCGGTGGGATTCCCGCCGGTGAAGCTTTGCGAAGTCGGGAGATAGGGCGTTCACTATTGTTCCTCGTGCGTGGCGATCGTAAAGCTGGCGAACCGCTATTCACCCTGGCAACAGGTTGGTGTCCCGTATCTGCGAGCGAAAGCACACGATTACTATGAAGAGTTGGGTGGTGGGCTTAGTGCTGATGTCCTACAGGAAGGAATGGGCACGAGGCAATTACAAGCTCTCACTGAAGATGTGACAGATTCCCTTTCGTCCTGCGTTCGCGTCTTCCTTTCGTGACTGACGTCGTGCTCTTTCCAGACACTGAAGGCACGATTGAAGCGAGGTTTCAAGGCGTCCTATCCTTGGCTCAATGCTTCCTTTGAAGCATGGTTGCTCCTATGTAACATGGCCTACCTGTTCGATAGAACACCGTTCTATCGACCTTGGCTCTCCTGGATAGGCGTCGACCTACGACGCTTGGGATCTGAGGATTTCGTGAGTCCTAATCTCGCATGCAATACCCACATACTGACGACACGCCTTTTCAGCGTGCCGCCGCCTTGGCAGCTCAAAACAAGTTGTCACCAGATAGACAGCTCGGCGTTCTTGCCTGGATCCGACGAACAGTCGTCGCCTCGCCTAATTTACTGTTGGACTCTCTTCGGCTGCTACTGCCCACAGCCATTTTTTTCGTAAAATTCCTTGAATGGTGGTATTCACCAGGTTCCCCGGCTCGTTCGTTGTCGACTTCACCACTTGGCCCGGCGGTTCCTCCGCCACAGATGCTGCTGCCCCACCCACAAGGCATCCCGTTCGACAAGGAAAGCTATGGCACATGTCCGATATGTCACAAAAGTATAAGCAACGCAACAGCATTGCCTTCGGGCTATGTGTTCTGTTATCGGTGTGCGTTTGACGAAGTAGAGAAGCACGGTAGATGTCCTGTTACCCTGCTACCCGCTCGGGTGTGGCAGCTGAGAAAGGTTCTCGTCTGAATTACGCACGTTTGTCGGTACTGTCGGGGCCTATTACTTATCGTTTATGTATCGATTCGATATTCTGATTCACGTCTAGATATCCAGAGTGCACAATCGATTACTTTTATTGAGATGTCGATGTTTCCGCGGCCTTTTAGACACGTGTGTAAATGGCGCCTACACCTTTTCAGCCTCTTCTATTTTACATCCTAACCTATTTCTCTTTATGCATCGCCCTAGATAACAGTCGACAGTATACCTCCTCTGTGACGGAGATCCCCCGGTGGAAATTCATTTCAGCCTGCACACGACCACCGCTTTCTCGTAACGATGAAGGTGAGTTTGGATTCCGTCCCTGAACAGACTAGATACGACTCATCCGCAATCGTAGTTCGGCAAGCACATACAAGCGCAGCAAGTGCCGGGATGGTCAGCATACTATCTTGACTACAAGTTCCTCAAGAAGATCATCTCGTCTCTTGCTGCCAATCGACCAGCATCGGAGGCGGCTGCCCTGGCCTCAGGCATCCGTCCTACCGATCTCTTAGTTCAAACCACCTCCGCGACGCCCAGCGCATCACCACGGAGTCCATCGAGTATACTCTATGACGGTCCTCGTCGCCCTCCCATCTTTTCTGGATCCGGTCAGGATTCCGACAGTGGTCCGGACTTCCGAGCGCACAAAGCTGCATTTTTCTTCAAACTTGAACGCGAGCTAGAAAAGGTACGTCGGGATCTGTCTTTGCGGACTAGAAAATCTAATCGCAAAGGGGATAGATCAATGATTTTTATCTGCAAAAAGAAGCTGAGCTCAAGCTGCGCATGGAGACACTGCTCTCGAAGCGAAGAGCCGCTGCGATGCGTGGTCTTCCCGACACGACAGGCGATGTCACACAAAATAACGTGGAATGGAGTGCCGTGGAAGAGGGATTTCGCCTTCTCGAGAGGGATCTTGGAAAACTGCAGGTATCGACCTTGCAGCACCTCTCTCTGACTGATGCATGAACCCTTATTTCATAGTCATTCGTTGAAGTCAACGCTACGGGGTTCAGAAAGATCTTGAAAAAGTTCGATAAGCGTTCAAAATCAACGACGAAGGAGCTGTATCTATCGCGCCAGGTAGATGTGCAGCCTGTTTTCAATAGGCAGGTGAGTCGCGCTTCCTTCTATGCAAGTTTTGTTCTCTGAATTGCGTGCTAGCTTATCTCGGAGCTATCGGACACGGTTGCCATATGCCTTCTTGACCTCACAGATCTATCGTCGGGCCTCAAGTTTGAAGGATCTGCTGCAAATGACATCTTCGCACAACAGATCCTCACGGAGCACACTCCTCCCATGGGTCCCTTTAGAGACCTAGAGAACAATCTCCGGAAGGCTGTCGCGGCTCGCGAGACGAGCTCAGTGACAGATTGTGTGCGGTATTCCGATGCCCTAGCAGTGAGTAATGGGGGGAAACCAATCGTTACCCGTATTCTGTGGAACGTTATCGTGGAGGCCCCTCCCGACATGGCGGACTTAATTCTTTCGTCGCTGTCGCATCCGTTCGACTTCCAGTTCGTCGATGACATCAACGGGCGTACATGTCTACACGAGGCCGCCATGGCCGGCGCTCTACCTCTGGTCAACCTGTGCATGGAGCGAGGCGTACGTGTTGACAAGACTGACCTTTATGGCCGCACTGCACTCCATTATGCGTCCATGAAAGGTCATCCGACTGTCTGCAGGCGACTTCTAGAGGCGAATCTTCCTCCCAGCGTTCTCGACAGAGATAACTATAGTCCTCTGGTGTACGCGACCATGAAGGGTAATGTCGAATGCGTCCGGGTACTGCTCGATGAAGGCAAAGTCCCAGCAGAACCTACGACACCTTTGGACGATCTCATCCCACTGTCACTTGCTAGCCAATCGGGACATGTCGACGTCGTCATCCTACTGCTGCGTTATGGCGCGCGTTGCCTACCGAACAGTAACGGAGAGTATCCTATGCATCTTGCTGCGCGAGAAGGTCATGATGAAGTGTGTAAATTACTCGTTCATCTGGAAGGCTGGGACACACCGGACAAATACCACGAGTGGACACCTCTATTCCACGCTGCGCGGTATGGTCGGGATCGCTGTGTTCAGATTCTGCTTGAAGCCGGCGCACGGGTGGACGCCACTGATGAACTAGGGCATCTGGCTGTCCACTACGCAGCATGGTATGGTCATACCGAATGTCTCACTCTTCTTTTGGACGCCGCACGGAATAAGCCGTCCTCGACACAGGCCGTGATGAATGTCGATTCCCCCATACCGAAAACAGGTGCGAGGTCTGAATCCGACATTGACCTTATCCCTTCATTGTCGCTCCCGCCGCCGATCATGCCTCATCGTGTCTACGGACACAATTATCTTGATAGGAGTAATCTGATTCAAGTGACAATTGGTCACACCGCTCGCCGCTCGGAGAAGGTATCCGGCGTACGCCTGCACCATCGTTTGATCAGCCCGGTGTTCGAAGATGAATATCTTCTGGCGTCGACACCATTAAAGCTGGTCATGACATCAAGCCCGAATGTTACCTCAGCCCCGTACAGCGTTTCCCTTCCACAGCGTGACGAAAAAGGCATTTTTGCTTTCCAGATACCTTCCTTGGACAACCTTTCGCTGGAGTTCTCGGTATATCCCAATTTTGGCACCAAGACAATTGGTCGAGCGGTGGCGCTCCCTTCCTTATTCCGCGACTTGAAGAGCAGCAACGCTTTCACACTGCCGATCTTGGATACCCGATTACACGTGGTCGGAGAGGTGATGTGCAACTCTAAATTATGATAGCGCGTCGCTGATGTACGATAGGTCGATTTCGAAATCAAAATCATAACGCCATTCGACGGCGTCACACTCGAAGTTGGAGGAGACGTAGAAACCTACTGGAAATCCATGGTGATGCCTCCATCGCTTCCTCAGCCGGAATCGTCGAAATGGCCTCATCGGTCAAGTTTAATCGGCTCAGCGCAGGCTTCGCCATCTGTCCACTCCGTCACTGGTGGCGGGGAATTCGTTACGATATCTTCTCTTCAGGGCACCTATAACTATTGCGTGGTTCAAGTCACGAAGGACTTCCAGCCGGTCATCTTCTCCGAGTGGTTACTGCCGAACAGTGATTTCGACCTCGGGGTATCCGACATCACCATCGCCCAGTTTGAAACTCTGGCTCGTCGTTCAGGAAGAGGCGCGCCGACAGGTACCATATCAGGCATCGGCGAGTGGACCTCCGTGCTGTCGCGATCAATGATTTCGCTCGCTCAACTTCTCAAGGTATTTCTCTATCCTTGCTGCTGATAGTTTCGGGTCGTAGTTATATTTATATTGCCCAGCTTCTCCCGGTTGGTATCAACATATGTCTCGAATTAGCCTACCCCTCCTGGTCGACAACAAGACGGCTTTCCCTCGGTCATCGGCTGGACCTTAACGACTTCGTGGACTCCGTGTTACGAAACATATACCACGCGTCGGCATCATCTGACGCTCCTCGCGCACCCCGGAAAATTGCATTCGCGTCTTGCTCTCCAGATGTTTGTTCGATGCTCAATTGGAAGCAGCCTAATTGTATGTGTCGGTCCCCGTTACGACCACCGCCGTATCCTCATGCACCGTGTCACAGACCCTGTCTTTTTCGTCACTCCATGTGGTAAGAACAGCACTTACACCCCGAGTGCCACGGCGCTGGGCGCCGAAGAAGGAAACGACCCGCGGCTGTCGAATATTGGAGCAGCAGTTGAATTCGCGAGGATCAACAATCTGCTGGGTGTCTTTGTCGACGCTGACCTTCTTGTGAGTGACCATCTTCTGTTCATGTTCATTCCGAAAATTTGATGATGGCCCATGAAGGTCCAAGTCCCATCTCTGATCCACGGTATCAGAAATGCTGGGCTGATTGTCGGTACACACGGCGACTCCAGGAACCTGGAAGAACTTTCCACGGCATCCGGTATCGAGGGAACGCCTGTCGATGCAGTTCTTGGCGATGGCAAAGCGGTATTTACTGACCATTCGACGGAAGAACTAATATAAAGATAAGATCTTGAACGAAATATGACTATATGCTGGCAATATGAGTTGGGTATTGTACAATGGAAGTGAAGCTCTCTAGTCGCACTATCTACGAAATCACTGGTAATATACATACTATATACACTACGTTCTACATTGATGCGCGATACAAAGCAGCATAAGAACCATTTCGACTGAGGAGTTCCTGGTGCGTTCCGAATTCAGATATGGTCTAATGGTGCCCAGAAATTATCAGCAACGACATAATGCCAAGATGATTCCACATTACCCCGTTCTCCATCATAGCAACCTTGTCTGCGCGACGAGCCGTCGAAAGACGATGCGTGATGAAGATTACTGACTTCGTCTTCTTGCCGAAAGGAGAGGTAGATATCTTCTGAATGGTGTCAAAAATCTGGTTTTGCGCATGGGCGTCCAGCGAAGATGTCTACGTCGTGGAGTTAGATTTCATTGCAGGAATAACATTAACGGAGAAGTATACGTACAGGTTCGTCAAACAGAAGTAGATCGACTTCTGGTTGGCTGGCCCTCATGAACGCGCGCGCAATAGCAATTCGCTGCCACTATGGGAAATAATCAATTAATTCCACAACATTGCGGAAATAGCCAACGCTTTACGTACCTCTCCACCTGATAGACCGTGATGGGGTGCGTGTCGGCGATAGTTTATTCCAGGATATGATATGCTTTCAAAGCCTCGAGTCTCAAGAGTTGTCCCTAGCCCGTACGGCAATGCCGCCACAACTCCGTCGGCTTGGGCGAGATGAACGGCATGTTCTACCGCGGCATCCTCGGCCACTTTCTCGACGTAACCGAGGCCCACGTTTTCCTGAACAGTGGCGTTGAACTTGGAGAAACCCTGGAACACTGCCGTAAGGTGTCGATGGTACTCGTCGGGATGGTAGCGGCGGACGTCGACACCATTTACTTTCAGCGTCCCCTCGTCGAAATCGACGATGCGTAACAGGATTTTGGCAAGGGTGGATTTTCCTGAATTTTAGAACGGTCAGTACACTTCGAAGAAATAAGTCTCAAATTGATAATTCACCAGATCCGTTAAAGCCAACAATCGCAAGGCTTTCCCCTGGCGCGAGCGTGAAGTGCACGTTCTTCAAGGCGGGTTCGCTGCTTCCTGGGTAAGTGTACGACAGGCCTCTTTACGAAACTTTGAGTCAAGATATAGCGCAAGAGCCACGTACGCTCGCACCTGACTTCGATGCTTACGCCGCCTGGCAACGAATCATATTTCGCCATCTCGCCATTGTCCGGTTGCAACCGAGGTTTCAAAGTTTTACTGGCGCAGAATGCAGACATCAGAAAAATTCCTTGGAAAGCCATTCTGGTCGTCCGGATTAGATTACCACACGCAAAGACCACCGATTGAACGGAGCTGCGATATAACGTCAGCGACCCTAAGGACGCAGATGATGTCTGCATGAGCCAAACGAGGGGAATCTAATGGTTGCGTCAGTTTTCATTGACAGGTGAGCCGCCGTACAGGCTGACATTTTGCAAGGCGAACAACAGATCAGAGAGGTGGAGTTGCGACAGAAACGATGATTCCCGAAGAAGGTGGGGTTGTTCCGATGTCAAGACAATCTTCCTCGCGTTCGACCAGGTTTCCAGAATCCAATCTCCTAGGCCAAACAGTGCGATTTCCGGCCGGTGGACCTCGCTGTACGCTAAACTTCGCATGCGCTCGTGGCGTTCGACGGCTCGCGCTTCACGAATGCTAGGCGAAGGCTCAGTCTGGGTTTGCGAGAAGTTACACCAAGGAAGCACCAGAGGTAGCATGGCAGACGAAATCGACAAGAGGAGAACCCCGAGGTGAGTAGCGCCGCGCGTGAGCGAAATGACCACGGCTATGTGAGAAATAATCTCTATCGTGAGCGATAGGATGTGAATGAAGTCGAACGGGGACAGCACGCCGAAACCGCCTCCGTTAAAAGATCTCGCGAACAGGTCCGCTTCTTGGAGAAGGTCGCGCACTATAGGATCCGCCAGGGTGGGGACATCCAATCGGACGCGATGTTTCAGTTGTTCACGTTCCACGAAAAATCTGGCCGATTCCAGGACAATGTTTTCGTTTGAAAAACTACGAAAGCACGCCGTGAGTTCGAGAAGAACGCGCACCGACATGTTCTTACGCGAAAGAATCAAGCAAGCCTTCGAATACTCTCCTGACGAGTTCGGTCGTGATCAGGTATGTAAGGCGATACCACGTGAAGCTGCCTGAAGCAATCAGAGATTGGAGCTTTAGGAAGGTCAGATGCTGTGAGTATCAAGGTTCGGACGTTGTGACAGACCTCATCAATTATCATGGCCTGGAACCCACCAGCAAATCAGAGTTCACAGGTTTCGTGAGACAACGAAAATCGTTTGAACAATGAGTGACGGACCTGGGAATAACCTCGGAATGCCGGAAAAAGACTACGAATGATATTCAGGGACATCATAAGAGTCGTTCGAACTGGGTTGAGTGCCCATAGCTCCTTGAACTGACGCGTGACACGTCAGAAACTGCTCAGCAAAACACGAGCCAGTAGGCGCTTACGAAGCTGAACGCGCATTTGTGAATGGTTGCAGAGAACGCCAGACGGGCATTCGGCAAACTCAGCGGTCGTTGCGCCCCCGCCACAAGGTATGTACCATTCTGACCAGGGATTTCCCTCGAAGCCAGCCACGCGTCGTAGGCCGTCTCGGGGCTATTCCATGAGTCCGGTTCCTCCACTGGGTCGATAGTTTCCTTGGTGGGTGGGTGTTTCGTCACAGGCGTTTCTCGAGCAGATAGATGTAAGTTGTTGAAAAAGAGCATGTGACCGCTAAGCTTTTGGCACATGTCCAGATAGTAGGAGAGCGGGACATGCATCGCGAGAGAGATTTATATGTCTCTGGAAAAAAATGGGCGGTCAACGAGAGTCAACGACTCTTTTTGTTCATTAATATACGAGATCCGGATGTTTTTCATGACCGTTGATGCAGTGCACCACTTGCACTGGGCTGTACCGGGTATGCGCATTTGGTAGAAGGGACCCAAGCGTCGGTGACGATTATGGCCAACTGGCTGTCCTTCAGATATCCAAATCCAGTTCTGTCGGACTCGGACAGTCGGACAGATCAGTCTGGAGACGGACCACAACTTGTACGATCAATGGGCCACCTTTGCCAGTTCGGGATACGGAGGCCATCCACGTGCTCCGCTCCGGAACTTATTTTTTGACATACCCGCCCATCCCTCCGCCAACATCTGATATTTACCTACTCTACTCCCCCATCCTGACCGGTGATCGTTAAACTATGGATTCATCTAGCAACAGTTCTCATGTTGCCCTCTTGTCCGACAGCCTTCGCCAACTCCAGGCGCAGCAAGCATCTGCCAGTTCATCGAACCAGCCCGACGATGTCCAGGAGGTTCCCTTGACCCCCAAGATCCCCAGGACTCCTCATTCACGGGACGATTATGGCTTCCGAAAGTCCGGAATAGCAAGTCCTCAGCTTCCTACTGATCCGAACAATCCAACGCGTTTCTCCCCTGTCGACCTTTCTAACATAGTGCCTGACCCCAATGGCCTCGGTTGGCCAGGTGAGTCGGCGAAGTCCTGACACGGTGCCTTGACTTACGTACGTCATAGCGAAATCAACCGTTCATCGACTCCTTGCGACGCCGGAAGAGAGACTAGCACGCGAACAAAAGATAGCCGCGTCAGTCCGAGTCATTCTCGAGGCGATTGGCGAAGACCCAGATCGAGAAGGTCTGCTTAAGACTCCCGAGAGATATGCGCAAGCAATCATGTGGATGACGAGAGGATACGAAGAAAAGCTTGCAGGTCAGTGGCATCGCTTTTTGTTAGTCCGTGACTGACACGAGAACAACAGACGTCATCCACGATGCTGTGTTTGCAGAAGACCATGATGAGATGGTTCTTGTCCGTGATATCGACATTTCGAGCTTATGCGAACATCATCTTGTGCCATTTACCGGTAAAGTAGGTCTTTCTTCATTCATAGCATTTGGTACTCCTTCCTAAATGAGCCACCTTCGAAAGATTGCCATAGCTTATATCCCAAATCAGCTCGTTCTCGGGCTGTCCAAACTGGCCAGGATCGCAGAGACGTTCAGCCGCCGATTACAGGTGCAAGAACGCTTAACCAAGCAGGTCGCCATCGCCGTTCAGGAGGCAATAAAGCCACGCGGGGTTGCTGTAGTTATGGAGGCTACGTGAGTACTGATTTAGGATGCCCTAAAGCTGCCAATTTTAACATCGTGCCATGGAAAGCCACATGTGCATGACCATGCGTGGAGTTCAGAAACCGGGATCGATAACGGTGACATCTTGTATGCTCGGGTGTTTCCGCACGCAGCAAAAGACACGAGAAGAGTTCCTCACTCTCATGAAACGCTAGAAATGTACCAGGATGAACCGCCCTGCTGCGATTCAACTCGCAACTAATACGGCATGGTAACTTATTACTCTATATCTATACGCACACACTGGGAATCGGAATCGCAAATGTGCAAGGTATTATTGGCACACGAAATACTAAGATAAATCGTAAGGCAACATTCCAAATCAGTCTCTCCTCCTGGGGACTCTGTCTCCAGCTGAAGGGTCAATCGGAAGACCCAGTTTCTTCGCAACATTCGGAGCGGTGTTGTTGTAGCGAGTTCTGTTGATGCGAGGACGCTTAGGGACTTGATTGAGTTCACCCGGCGGACTCGGCACAGGCTCTACCACGTCCTTGTCGCGGTCTGAGGGAGAACACATTCAGTTTAGCGATGAAACGCATGGCGCATATCCTAACATACCTGAGACAGTTCGCTTCCTACTCTCACGGTCGTCCTCTTTCCTCTGTGACTCAGGGCGGTAGGAAGTACCAGTCTGAGGCAACGACCTGGGTGGCTCCTTTGCACCGATGCGGGATTGGAGGCTGCCGAGACCTTGTGAAGCTGGGTCTGGATAGGGCATACTACTTGGGCCAGGTGCCGGACCGTTGGAAGGGTGGTAGTCTCGATGTCGGTCTCGCGCGGGTATCGGCTCTCCCTTAACGCTTCGATTCATATCGCCAGTCGACATTGCTCGTGGAGCACTTGGCGGCAGAACCTTAGCAGATGACGAAGAAGGCGGAAGACCTTCGGGAGGTATGCGCTTGTCCCCGACCTGCGTGAGAGTCAGCACAATGAACACAGCAGGGTCGAAACATCAAGTACCTTATCTGCAGGAATAGCCGGTAGGCGGGATTCAACGTCGCCCGACTCATCGCGTTCCTTTCTTCGCCTTTCCGACTCGCTCTTTCTTTCATGGCTTTCTTTGTCGGGAGGTCTTCGGCTACGGTCATCGCGATGCACATCTTTGCGCGAGCTGCGTTTAGAGCTTCGGTCGGGCTATGATGTGCATGTTCAATGAGCCATCGCATGTTAGAGTGGGACTAACGAATACTTGCCTCGTCATCTATGGGTCGCCTTCTCTTCCCAAGTCCATCGTCAGCCGGTGCAGGCCGATGCCTGGGATCTGGACGTGTGGGAAGTGCCCGTTCGTCAGGAGGTGTAGGAGCGCCAGGCTGGCCACGAATCAAATCCCGTTCCTTTCTGCTCTCTCTATCTCGATCCTTGTCATCCCTGCGATGCCTATCCCGGTCCCTCTCTCGGTCCCTGTCACGGTCTCTCACCCTGTCTGAGTCGCGGTCCCTCTCGCGATCCTTCTCGCGGTCACCATGCCTGTCTCGGCCTCGGTCTCGCTCCCTGTCTCTGTCGGCGTCCTTATCACTGTCACGAGTTGACGTACGCTCTCTTCGTTCACTGCGAGTGTGAGTGATGCTGTCGCGACGACTGAGCGTAGTTGCGTGATCGCGGGAGTCCTGTCTATCCCTCTCCACCCTTCTCTCCTCACGTTCGACCTCGACCGTTACACGGTCGGATCGTGACCGACCTCCGCTTGCACGGCTTTCAGCGCTGTGACTCCGGGTACCCGGACGGCTCGTGGGTGACAATGAGCGGCGTCGAGGCGATGGCGCATTAGATCCTCCGGCAGTCCGCACTGTTTCAAACTTGTCGATGCGAATGGATTGTTTGGCGGTCTCCCTCAATTCCTGCGCCGACGCGGTCTGGCTAGGAACCACAGGAGGCGGCATTGCAGGGAGTCCGTCTGGACGGGGTCTGTCTTCTTCAAGACGTGCGAGGCGAGGAGAATAGGGTTGATCTTTGCCAACTCCCGAGAGCGGAATGTCTTGTGGCATGGGTGAGTCCCTCGCTGGCGCAGGACTACCATAGCGGGACCGGGGAGGCTGAGCGGCTGGAGGCTCATCCTTTGCAGCCACGCGAAGTTCGTTCATATGTGGCGGAACTGATGACTTGACAGCATCGATTTGGGATGGCGATGCTTCTCCAGGTGGTTTGGGTGACTGGCTCAGCTTGTCTGGTCGGACTCTCTTGACGACTTCGGGGCGCGGTATGCTGGGTGGTGGAAGCGTTTAGTACTCTCGAAGCAAAGCATGTAAAGCAGCAAGTTACCTGTCCATAGCAAGCTTCGCGGAGCTGATACCGCTGACGGGCGGCTTTTCACCTGCTGAGGGGCCTGTGTTGGCCACAAGCTGAGCGCGAGGAGCAGACGGTGCCGTGGCAGCAGGTGTTGCCGGGCGGCGCCCGTCCCCAGTAGGAATGGTCTGGGAGCTAGGACCGCTAGGCGGCACAACGGTCCGAGGTTTTTCGGCTGGCTGAGTCGGTGTAGTAGACTTGGGAGGGGGTATTGCGGCAGCGGCGGCAGGAGGGGGCTGCAGACACGATGAGTAGATGCCGAACAGCGACGTTTGACGAGACACACCTTTTTCGGCATTGTCCACAGCGCCTCACGCTTCTTGAGGCCTGCGGAATAACTGAAGCAAAGCGTTCAGTAATGTCTTGAGAACATAAAAGAAGATACCTACGCGCGCCCGAGGATCTTAAGATCTCCACGATCCTCATTCTCAAGGAATCGATCCATCGCCGCGTCAATCGCAGCACCTGTGTCTGTCACAGCCGAAAGCGGGAAAACAGGGAGCAGCTCTTTCATGACGATGATGGCGTTGTAGACATGCATAAACTCTCCTGTTTGAATGCAGTCCGTAAAGCACTTGGCAACAACAGTTAGATGGGTCTTCAGTCGAGTCAATAAAAAGCTACCTTCGCCAGCTTTTTATGCCACTTTCGAAGGATCCTCTGGAAGATCGGCCAGTCCAGCAGGGTGTCCGAGCCGTTTGTTTTGCTCGGTGCGCGCTGCATACCTGGGTGATAGACCGTTTTCCCCCCAATCTTGGTCCGATTGTCCGCCAGATATAATTGCTCGTCATTGTGCCACTTGAATAAATCTGAAAGTATCCCAGCTAGGAATCGACCTGATAAGACATGTAAGCCGACGATCGATGCGGGAAACACCACGAAACGAACCGTAGTTGTGTGCCTCGTACTCGCTGCACGAGAACAAGACGACCTTGACGTGATCACCAAGCAGCTACGTCGGACGTCAGAACGTATGCTTGGCCCAAGACATTCTGAAAGCAGACCTTGTCATAGCAATTTAAGGTGTGGAAACCTGGAGTTCCCTGCGTATGGAGGATCTTGATGAATTGTACGCAAAAATCGGCGTCCATGGGGGAGAGCAGACAGCGAGGTTGTATGCAATGTTCAATGATGGACTCGACGAGCGGAACTGCTTTAGGACCTGGACGACGTCATCGGATGGTCAAATGCACTCTAAAGAAAACTAACCATGCGAGAACCAGTGTGCCTTTTCCCGAGCGAGGCGCTTCATTGTGAAGGCCCGGGATGCTGTCTGGTCCTTGAACTCCTGGGTGAGAGCCATAGCGGTATTTAGATAGCGATCTCTGCGCGCTCGATGCGAGGGTGCCGTTGCTCGTTTGGCTCGATCACTCGAACGGTCTGCTGCCATGTATTTGGCATCTTCCTGCCGACTCAAAGCCATCAACGCCGTGCCTTCTTCATCGTACTTGGCGGCGGGGGGCGACAAGTCGTATGTAGACAGCTGCCAGAAAGTGACATAGAATCCAGGCCTGGGAGGTATTAGTGAGGCAGGCATATAGGGTCTACCAAGCGAATCTTACCCGATGACCTCGTACGCATTGCCGGGTGCAATCTTTTTGATGTCATCGAAGAGGGCTTCAAGTTCAGGGACCCAGGGACTCTGTAGACAGATAAGCAACTCGTGCCCCGCAGGCGTAACTTCATGACCGACCTCCGCGGGCGGTATAGACACGCTCTGCTCAACTTCCATCGCAACGTCTTCTTGAGAGGGCTGCTCCTCAATCCGCGGCTTGGTTTCAACGGCAACTTCGGGAGCACTAGGGGTACCAAAACTGGGTGAGGCCACTCGCGAAACAATAGGTTCCCGTTTGGCAGTCAAAGCCGCTTTGAGCCGCTTTTCCGCTTCCTCGTTGGCAATACGCTCCTGTTCTTGCATCGCCAGTGCCGAACTCTGTACAAAACGCCTCGTTGAGATGGTGCTCCGGGGGAAAACCAATTTGACGAACCAAGAGCGATGTTTGAAGAACCGGCCGGATGATTTGCATACAGATGGGTGCACTGATCCCATAAATGACTCCAAGATCACCGAGGGAGGGTAGCACCTTGGTGGCATAATCCTTTAGAGGGATGACGGATGGGGATGTCAGCAGCTCCAGGTATTGCAACAAGACGCCGTGAGTCTGAATGTCGACTTTAGCTTACAGCTCGTTCCGAAAGCGACGGAAGGACGCACCGTATCATATAAGCTCGCCAGGGATTTGATATGTGCATCTGGGGCTTTGAAAACGCAGGCTTGCCGTTGCTGGGCCACCTGAATGAGAAGGTTGAGAGCCAACGACGACTCCAGCAAAGCTCTCCCGAGTCGTTGTGGTCCTTTGAGCACAGCGTCCCCAGGATCAAGCCTCGCACCACGAGTGGCGGATGCCACGGATTCTATCCGAAGCACAGGTCCACCTGCCATGGCGCTGACCTGGGCATCGGACAGACTGGGAAGAGGTTCGATACCAGCCATCTTCCAGATGAGCTCTCGTAGCACGACCAACTCCGTGGTCTGTCCATTATGCAGCTGATGCATGACATAAGTTAGGACTGGAGTCAAATCAGCGCTGTATCGCCGGAAGAGCATTCCAGTGAAGGACGCCAGACCTGCGAATCACGTCAGAGAAGTCTGAGGCAGAAATGGGAGTCAAACGCACTCTGTAGCCAATCTGCCGTATTGACACCGTCATCCTTCAAACGTTGTTTGTGGGGATTCGACAGGGCATCGAGAATGACGTACACCAGGACATCAAAGCCCATATTCGTAACGTAACGGAGCGCTTGGATGACAACGTTCGCCAGATTATCGTAGGCCATGATTTGATGCACAGCATTGGCAAAAAAGATGCACGGATTCGAGTGAGCCATTTTGGCGACAGTGCCGGATAAAGAATCTATGGTGTGGTGCGAAAGGCGCCGAAGGATTCCCTTCGATTCCCTATCGATCTGGACGAAGCGAACCTCGAGCTCTGGATGGGACTTGTATACATTCGTCTTCCATTCGCCGTAAAGTCGCCAGCGAGATGTTGTGGAATATTGTCGAATGATATTCCAGACTTCCACTGTGCAAACTGCGTTCCCTCGAATTAAGGGAAGAGCAGGAAGCAGGTATACACGCAAGACCTTGAACCAGAATTGACGAATGGGGTTTTCAGGATCAGGTTCACCGACCGGTTTCTTGGTCGCAGGGTCGATAGGCATCTGCAGCACTTCGTCAGAAGGGTATCACACCCGGAACGAGGGGCGACTCACCGTAGATTGAAGGTGACTACGTCCAAGTCGCAGGAATTTGGTCAAGAACAAGGGATCGCGGGAAATGTGAACACCGACGAAACTCATAAGAGGTTCTATGACGTCCTCCAGATCGCTCAACACCGTACATATCGGAACTTGCTGTATCCAGTCAGGGAAGAAGAAGACAAATTCCGTCGTGATTGTACTGGGCGGCGTAGGCGCCCAAAGGGTCAGGAGGGGTTTCCGAGTGGGAGGAATCAATACGCCAGACGTTCCGTATCGCGGGCGGGGCTGGGTGAAGCTGGGGTTTCGCTCCTTTGTGACCATTAAGGATTCGTAAAGAGGCGCGAGCGAAACTTTCATGATTCGAATGAGGAGATCAGCGATCTCGGGCCGCGCGTCCACGAGAAACGGGAACTTGGAGAGAATTGCGAAAGCGGGCTTCAGATCCCCGACAGCAAGGAGTGCAGTCAAGAGCCCGATTTTCTGGTTGTCCTTGGGCTCAGCAGCCTTTTTCACGTCTACAGGTGTCGCAGCTTTGGCTCTTGACTGCGCTGATGTGGCGGACTCCAGCGGTGCAGCCATTGCTAGTTGGCTGACCTTTGCACCCGCGATTCTCGACTTGACGTCGTCGAGGTACTCTTGTCGAACGCTTTCCATAGCGCTGTCATCGGGTGCGATCTGAAAGCTGTTATTAACACACAGCCGGCGCAAGGTAGCAAGGCATACGCACATGTGGATACAAATCCTCTAGCGAGATGAAACCTTCACGGATGAGAATTGCAGCCGTCAGATACAGACTTTTCGGCGTCGCTTCAGCTACGTCGGGAGACTTCGGTAGTGTTAGAGGAGCTCGATTGAAGTCTGAACAAGTAACATACTTGGTAGTAGGCGAATTTGAATCCAAGGACTTGAGCCAACACACGAGGATTCCCATCACTCGGAGTTGGCTCTGCTTCTTGCCTCCTCGGATTAGCCAGCGTCAAGACTTCGTCCAAGGTCTTGCCTGTGAACGAGCCCGGCGGGAGAGCGGCACCCATCGCACCTAGATCTGGACGGCGATACGACCCAGCCCAGGGAGAGAACGATAGAAGGGCGATGAAGAAGGTGTAGTGAGTTGCCAGATGAACCGTGAATATGTCCAGGATGATGTCGAGCGCCCTGTTTGGGTCCAAGTCAAAGTATCCGATGAGGCTAATGACCTTCTCCCAGACCGGACGAGCACGTTCTTCTATCGAGGTGTACGACTCAGTCGGACGCCCAGTAAGAGGCGAATGGGAGGGACCAAGACTGCTTGTTAGCTCGGTGGTCAGCTTGCTGTAACCCTCAGACTGTTCACGAAGGAGGTTGAACTTGTTCTGCTTGTAGCTTGAAGGAGATTGTAAGTATAAGCTGGGTGCAGCAGGGCAGAATGGACGCACAATAGCCCAGTCCTCATCCTAACCTCCTTCTTTTCCAAAGCAACCTTGTCCGGAATCAGGTCAACACTGGCTAGGATGGCAGTGTCAAGACGCTCTCGACACAAGTGAGGGTCGATTATCTTCAGCTCCTGAAATATTATCAGCGTTAGGTCAGCAAGGACTCGCCTAGGATGATTACGCACAAGGAGCCTCTTGACGATTACTTGAACAGTCTCCTTGTCCTTCTCTGCATTTTGCTCCGCCTTTTTCGCCTTCAAAACGAGGGAAGACACGGTGCCGTTCACTTCTTGCTTGCCGTATGTCGCCAGTGCAGCTCTAGCATCGCTCAAAACTTCATCCAGCTCCGCGTCGACCGACCAGATCATATCCACAAGGGTCTCTCCAAAAATCGCGGCGTTCGAAGAGGCCGTTGGCGATTCTGACGAAGATGACGGAAGGCTGTCGAGCACAGACTGCACGAATTCGACGAATGCTGAGGGCGAAAGAGTATGTTTTGGCGACCACGTCTGGAGAGCCGAGCAGAGTAGAGTGTGATACACGGTGGTTAGCGTGTCCATGCAGCTCGGGTCGGAGGGGTTGCAATGGGGTGCGAAGAGCGAAGTACGACTACGCCACACTGAGTCAACTCGTGTGCAGACTAAGAAAGATAGTTCACGCACCATTCCGATTCGCCGCCTCTGGACCACGAGGCCAAGTATCCCCTGATGTTATTCACGACGTCCATTGACCTTTCTGTTCGCTCCGGCGCAGCAGGAGCCAAATGTAACTGCCAAGTTGGTGTCGGGAAGGTGATGAAAAGCGTTGGACCTTGTCACAACGCCAAGAAGGAAAGTTGTGGCAGCGTATTTTCCAATGTTTGTCAGCAGTCCCCGACACAAGCAATCACGTAAATGGCCTCCCACGTTGATCTAATCGCCGACACATTCTCCGAAGCTGCCTCACGCAAGGGGACTACTGACCGCATCTTGGCACCGGCGACGGGCGGTAAACAATCAAGGAACGGGGTCGGTTTTACCTGGCGGTCTTGGCTGGATGGCGGTATAATAGCCTCTTCCGGTACCCACTCTCGCCGTTGCGACGGGTGAAGTGCACCCATAGGTCTTTCAAATGTAGGCAAGCGTCATCGGTATACATCTTCTCTGGGATTCTAGCCGGAATCCGCAAAGCGTGGTCTGTCAAGTTTACGAAGCCATCAAATCAACGGGAGCATATGGTCTTTCACACACAAAACGTACAAATACTCCCGCATCGAGCAGGCCCAACCCGTCCAGTACTTCTCGTCTCGCGCGCGAAATGGTCGCCTGGCTCCCTGGCGCGCTACTCGCTTCCCGTGCTCTGGCCCAGGTTCAGGACGGTCTGAACAATAGCACCGCTGCAAATGTCCGCTCGAGGTTGATTGAAAGTGCACGTGCGAGGTACTCGGATCTCTTTCCTTTGTGACAGAACAGCAAATAACGGCGGTGTAGCTGGGAATTAGGGACTGCTGCTGAAGCGCTCACAGAATACTCTTGGCCGGCGCTGTCGGTCTTTGAGCGCAGTGCTTTCCCTCCCCCTGCTCATCTGAATTTTTCCTTGAACGCCACGGACGTATTGCAAATCGCTGTTCAGTAAGTGACAGCTGCTAAAGAAGAGTGTGCGGTCAACCCCTGAACTGGTGCAAATTCAGGACTGTCTCAACGAAACCTGCGAACTCTCTCCCTTTGATAGCGAATCAAGGATCTGCCGCTGACCCAGCAAGTGCGCGTATTCTCCCCTTCCCGCGATGGCTGGTTGAAGATACTCATTTAATAAGGCATTGGCGTGGCTGTCCTTCTAGCAAATTGGACTCGTCCCGATCCCTCTACAGCGGCATTTGACAATGCAGCAAGTGGACAGCTAGAGCACCTTCTGCACGATGTCCCTCGGTCAGCCGAAGGCGCCATCTCCCACCGCGAGGATGAAGTCCAGTTGTGGTTCGTGGACTCGATCACTGATATCTATGTTTCTGTTGATCGCTATGGCTGCTTGGTTTGCCCGCAGGGCTGACTACGTCTACATGGTGCCTCCATTCATCGCCTACTACGGCGCGCTTCAAAGGGGAAACGGAGGACGCGCTCTGATGCAAGTGGCGTACGACCAATGCCGCCTCTACCGCGAAGCCTTAAGAGATTCCTCTGGGCTCTGGCGACACGTAGCACTTGGGACGTGGCAGGACAATTCGCATTGGGCGACAGGTGCGTCTATCCATGACATAGGGTTTTTCGAGATTAACATTCAGCTGTAGGCAACGCTTGGGCAGCGGCGGGAATGCTCCGTGTCCTTCAAACCCTGAACCACTCATCCGACGCAGACTTTTTCACCAAGCAGCAAGCAAATCTCACGGAGTGGATCCAGGAGATAACGACGACCGCATGGTCATATCAGGTCGGTGAATCCGCGATGGTTCTCGTGACCCAAAGATGTTAATGTTATATCTGCCAGAAATCTAACGGGGCTCTTTTGAACGTCATAGATGCACCCACATCTTTCGCAGACACCTCTGCCACGGCGTTGCTGGCATCAGTGACGTATCGTATGGCTACTTTGACCAACGATACGAGTCTGATACCGGTGGCCGAAAAGGCTTTCGCGTTCGTGAAGGACAACATCGACGGGCAAGGGTGGCTGCGCGGCACCGTGGACCCATACGCCTTCCACACACCGAGCGCACCCGATGCCCATAGCCCTGAGGGCCAAGCATTTGTGCTCTTGCTTGTTGCGGCACGTTCTGCATGGAAAAAATTCATCTCGGGATAAAGCATCGGTTCGATACGTACCATGCGGGTTAATGGTCACTCGACATAGAATGTGTATGCTTAGCGTGTATTTTGCCAGTGTAAACAAATGCATCGGATCGCTGAGCTCCTCGAAGCTCTCGGTGTATCCACCAGAACACGTGCCGTTCATCGTCGTACCGTTGGTCGTGCTGGGGTCAGTGTAAAAGATGTACGATGCACTAGAAACGCGGGAAGCAAAGCGTCGACATACCCGTACCTGGACTGGCATTCTTCCTAGCGCTCAAGTTCAAGTTACCTTGAGCAAGGGATCTTTGAAAGAAAACCGCACAACCGGGCAATGAGTGCTTCGAGGTAAGTTGGCTAGCTCAACATAAGCGTTTCCAGGCTGGATAGGCGCTGTGTGCGCGTGCTTACGTCAGGCGATAGACGCTTCGACGCAGCTGTCCCACCACGGAGCGCTGCATGGTGGATATAGGGTTGGTTGAACGACTGTACGAAGGCAAGGATATATATCTGTTGCCTCGGGCTCCAAAATGGAAGTAGGTCATGTTTCGCCTAGTACTGGGCTTAGTGCGTGCAAGCTCCTGAGAAGTGTGCTGCCGGGCTGCCTTACGCTTATTCCATGTCCTATGAGGCCAAGGGAGTAAATATGCTCTCCGAACTGGCGGATGGGAGAGGAACACTCGGCTTCCTTGGGACCAGATAGCGAGGTTGCTGGTGAATTGAGCGTTCCGCAGCGAAAACTTGGTGAAAGGCTTTACGAATCAACGTCAAGGAGGGAAAAATGGGTGCAAGACGGATGGACACGTTTCCTACAGCATTGGCGCTCAGGGCGACAAGCGCTAATTCACGGATCAGAGGAAGTTGCTCAAGGATGTGCATCGCGATTCCGGGGGCGCCAGCTTGTGGGCCGGAAAAGTCTGCGTTGAGGAAGAGAGGCTGGCGGCGCAATCGTGAAAGCGGGCTTCGAAGTCGAACTTTGAGTGCAGACACTCGAATCCGCCATGGCTGTTTCCCACCACTTACGACAGACGTGTGCCAGAGGCATACAGGATAGGCCATAGATAGGGTTCCTGATGATGCTTATTATAGAAACTCGAAACGCGTCCAGGCAAGATCTAACCTGAAGGGAAAGGATATATTGCATGATTCCGTCTGGCTGCTGGGCAATCGGCGCGAGGAGTTGTAAGTGTGTCTTAAGCGCAAGCATATGTAAGTATCCTCTGTCACAAGTTGCAGTTGCTTGCTGTGGTGCCTCTACCTGGTAGGAAGGGCACCTCGATGCTGTCAAGACTCGAGCGTCCATGTTTGATCAAGGAGGCTCGTGTTTCATCGGATTTCTGAGATGACCTCGATCTCTCTCTCCAGGGAGCCGAAATACAGGCTGCGTCGATATGGGGTCCATAGCTTTCTGACGCTCAAGCACACTACGTCTTGAGCAAAGTAGAAACGTTGGCCAAGATTTTGAGCACATGGCGCACGCAAACGACAACTCACGATGAATGTACAAGCGTTCAAGATTGCGAGCCTGGTGCGGAAACCACATTCCATTACCACCAATAGACCGCCTTGGCCGGAGCTTCTGAATGAGAGTCGATGTAATCTGCAAGGACTTTAGATGGCTGCGCTTTTTTATTGGTGGTGGTGCAAATGGAGGAGTTCGAGTGTCGTGGCAGGCACTGGGTAGTCTTCACCTCCTTCGGGCAACACTAGTAGTGGAGCCTTGATGTTACATAAGCCTCACTAGACAGATGGAGAATGTGCTCACTGAAACCGACTTCGATGAACTTGATCCTGTCAGGGAGACGGGCATCAAGGCTGCCATCGGTACTGCACGTTTCAATCCATTGAAAAGGATGCTATGATGATGTTGTTACTTACCTACCCACTACTCGCAGCTTTTCTCCGCAGTCTTTCCTTGGTCTCCTCCACCTGATCTGTACTCGTATATCCTTGCATGGCCAATCTGAGTTCGAATCCGACGGCCGTGTCCCGTCAAAGGACATTCGCTGGAAAGCCAGTTGACGTTGAGAAAGCTACTGCCTCGAGCCCTGGTTCTAATAGCGCTGAAGGACGCTCTCACCACCGTCTCACTCTGAATTCTGGGCCTATATCCGAACTAGAGGAGCTTGAGGCTGGGTTGATTCGTTTCCGCGACAGGTTTACGAGGAAAGGAAAACCGAAGGTTGGCGTGGTTGCGACCTTCCGAGCCATTGCGTTTTCTTCATGTATGCGTCTACATTTGGCTTCGCACCAAGCGAGTGCTGCTAACGCCTATATCAGGGTTGAATTTGTTTGTTGTCTTCATACCACTCGCATGGTTTGCACATTTCTACCCGAAAACATTCCCTCATTCTCTCACATTTACCTGTACGTCGTGACTTCAATCTGAACTCTGGTGGGCCATGCTGAGATAATTCGATGTGAAGTCTGTTTTCTTGCGCTCGTTCCTTTGGAATGGCTGTTCGACTGGGGTGGCGAACAGCTGGCTCTCTATCTGGGCACCCAAGCTGGTGATCTCGTCGTGATCACTCTGAATAAGTGCGCCACACTCGTATAGGAAGCTTTACCGTGCTGACAGGAATTCATATAGCGTCGTGGAGGCGACGTTGTCGATAATACTTCTTTCGAAATGCGAGTTAGTATGATGCCTTCTTCCTCAACCGTAGTCGCTTATCAGTTGTGAAGGTTGAAGTTGTTGCAGGCTACAGTAGTCGGTATGTTCCATGCTTCGGTTTATTCTAGCTGGTCTAACTCAGATACGCGTAACGTTAGGTGTGGTCATCCTCCATCTCCTCCTCATCCCTGGAGCTGCGTTCATCACGGGAGGTGCGATGATCATGCACCAAGATCTACATCCGCATCTCGTACAACTCAATCATACTTTGCTCATGGTTGGGTGAGTGTCTGGCTGGTTATTATGCAATGTCAGCTGATGAGAATGCACAGAGTCTTGAGCCTTCTTCTCCCTGCCGCATTCTTTGCAGCGCTTGATCACGGAGTCGGCAGGCAATTGACGCCCGAAGTTTCTGTTGGCGCCATGGTTAACGACGAGACCCGCCACATATTTCTTGTCATCAGTCGCGGCTTGGCTATCATTCTGCTTATACTGTCAGTATCGTCTCCGTTGATTCATTGCAATACTCATAAGGGGTACAACACAGGTACATATGCTCTCGCATTTTCCTCCATAATCCCCCAGGTGAAGAAAACGACTTTCGTCTCCATGCCGAAGCACCAGCTGCCATGAGAGAGGAAGAAAAGGACCTGATTGCCGCAACACCAAAGGCGAACCAATGGGTTCTGATTGTTGTACTCCTCATCAGTATTGGGATCATGGCTGCTACAACTGAATGGGTCAGTGTCCGCTGCTTTGTACAACCTCGTTCTGTTTTCATTCCGTTTCTTCAGCTGGTGGAAAGTGTCGAATTCGTCCGAGAGTCTGGAAACATCGAAGAAGAGTGCGCTTGAATTACTCTGCATATCAACTTGTCTGACTTCCACCAGATGGTTCGGGATGTTCTTGCTTCCAATCGTGTCGTGGGCTGCAAATGGCTTTGTTGCGATCGTTTATTTCCTTCGATACCTGTTCAAGCACTTTTTCAAAGAGCCCGCGCCGCCCCAGGAATTGGCCAAGGCTCGAGCAATTGATCTGAGTATCCAATTCACACTTTTCTGGATGCCATTCCTTGTTATGCTTGGCTGGTGGTCGGGAAAGCCCATGTCCCTTCTTTTTGGTGCGTCTGTTGCTCTGCAGCCTTCGAATCAATGCTCACCAGCCCTCAGATTTCTTCGAAATTGCAGTCCTGCTCGGCGCTTGCTTCGTCGTAAACTACGTTACTGCTGATGCGAAAACGAACTGGGCCGAGGGCTTCGCGATGGTTTCATTCTATTGTATGATCGTAAGCGTCGCCTCCACGATTGCCTCCGTTCTTCTCATGCCAACAAAATCAACAGGGAGTTTGTGCATGGTTCTACAGTGGTCAGCCAGAAATCAGGTTCCTGCTCGGCATTGACCGTGAACTCAAACTCTCACATTGCGGAAGCGTGGCGCAGGCTTTAGCAGCCTTTGTTAATGCGACTGAAGGAGGTGGTACTGCACATGAATAGATCCTGGAGCACACTTTGTTCTGCCATACCGTACCTACTGTAATTTATTGCCCTTAATGCCCCGCATGAATATCGCTTTTGACAGCTCCAGCAGCGATACGTCACGCTCTTTCTACCGAGACCTCAACGTTCAACTCGAGGCTCTCCCGAGTGCCTAGTTACCAATTACCCCTCGACTCGCAGTCAGCGTTGTTTTCGGACGCTTGGTCCCCGGAGGCAGTGTACCTCCCTGCTGATGGCGATATAGCCGATGCTATTTAGACCTCCAGCTTCAGACGGGATGATCTCAAGGAGCTGGCTCTCTTTCCCCCACCTTCCAGACAGAGTTCGAGCTGGTCTCACTCATCGTCCACAACGCCGATAACATGGACTCCAGAGACGGAAACCGCCACCGCCAGCGCGCCTTGGATTCGCTCACACGTTCTAGCAGCCGGCCGCGCTCGTCAATTGGGACAACAGGTCATGGTCATAGCGTACTCCTGGACTCGGGCCATAGCATCTGGAGCGACGATGCTATAAGCACCCGGCACATCACGATCCCTGGAGGCATCGATTCGAAATTCAACCATGTCGACTTGGGCCCTCCGATGCCTACACCCCCTGCGCGAACGTCGACGCCGTCGCGGGACTGGCGGCCCTACTCGGTCGGCCATGCACCGCCCGTTCATAACGGAGTTGAAATCCTCTGGAGCGATGCGGAAAGCCAGTCTTCGTCGGATACTGTGACGGAGGAACAGGGGGGCAGGATGGCCAAGGTATCGAAGTTGTTCCCGAAGCCGCTCACCCTCTGGGAGAAGCTGAAGGGCAAGGGGAGGACAAAAGTGACTTGGGCAGCTAGTATGAGAGCGTTCCTGAGATTCTCGTGTAAGCTTGTCATGTTGTTACTTCAATCGACTGTCAGGAATGATTTAGGGCTACAGGGCTCAATGTCCTTCTCATCTTTATACCGATCGCATGGGGAATGCAACGTACAAACGTGTCCCACATAGCAAAGTTCATGTGTACGCCTTCTTTTCGATGATCTAGGCAGGCGTCCGCTGATGCTTTCTGAACAGTATGCTTCGTTGCGATTATGCCTCTCAGCAAGATCCTGGACTACGGCGGAGAGCAGCTAGCTTTATACTGTGGGCGGGCTTCGGGTGATCTCATCATAATTACAATTAACAAGTTCGTGGCCTGGGACCCCGTTCTGTTCGGTCGGTATTCACGTATCTTCTTCCTAGTGCGGTCGAAACATCGTTGGCCATTGTCCTCTTGACCAAGTGCGAGTGCGTGTATTCTTCACCTCATGTGTTCATCTCAAGTTCAATTTGTCACAGGTTGAAGCTACTGCAATCGACTGTCACGGGTATGCCGTCACTCTGCTCTCTACTACATTGCCTGACCATACGGTATCCAAGGTGTTGTCTTGCTTCGCCTCCTGCTTGTTCCAGGAAGCGCCTTCCTGACGGGAGGCGCTAGGGTCTTGACTCAGGAATTGCATCCACACATCGTCTCCTTGAACAACACGCTCCTGACCATCGGGTACACGTTCTCCACCTTTTCCACTGTGCAGAACATTGCTCACCTTTGTGATATCAGTGCACTGACGCTACTGTTACCGGCCGCGTTCTTCAGCGCCCTTGATCGTACCGTAGCCCCCGAAACTATCGGTGTTTTCGCCGCAGTCAGTGACAGTGTCCGAGGGGACTTTCTCAAGTTAAGCCGCGCTCTGGCTGTATTCATGCTCGTCATGTACGTGCTGAGCAGGCTCTCCTGGAATTAAAGGATGCATCGTTCATATACCTGCGTTAGATATGTTGGCTCCAGGTTTTACCTACACAAACCGCCTGGAGACAGCGACAGCCTGCACGAACATCCCGATGCACCCGCATCCTTCAAAGCGGATGTCGCAAAGCTGGAGGAAGAGGAGCCGGCTCTCAACCCATGGTTCTGCGTCGTTGTACTCATCATCACCGTTGCCCTCTTGGGAGTCACATCGGAATTCGTGCGTTCGCATTCTCTACCGCCGTCTTCGTTTATCGATGAGGCGGAATACAGCTGGTCAGCAATGTAAAGCCTATGAGGAAGATGTCTGGCATAAAGGAAGAGTCAGTTCAACCTGCGCCTTCCATTTTTTTCTTCCTTGACTCAACCCTTCTTATACAGATGGTTCGGCATCTTCCTTCTCCCACTGGTGTCGTACTCCGCGGACGGCATCCTTTCAACAGTCTACTTCGTCATGCGCCACATCAAGCAGTACCGCGGAGACACCGCTCCCCTTATAACCGAGCTCGCCCAAGGCCGCTCTATAGACCTTGGGATCCAATTCATGCTCTTCTGGTTACCCTTCCTGGTCCTCGTCGCGTGGTTCTCGCACAAGCCGCTGTCGCTCCTGTTCGACATCTTCGAAGTGGCCGTCCTCCTCGGCGCATGCTTCCTCGTGAACCACGTCACCTCCGATGCCAAGACCAACTGGGTTGAGGGCCTCATGATGGTCATATTTTACCTCACGATCGTAGGTGCCTTTGTATCTCGCGGATAGAATGCCCGGCGTGACCTTTGCTTATTTGCAGGCGACAACCGTGTGGTTCTACCCAGGGCAGACGGATGTGCAGCATATGCTCGCCTGTACGAGCGTGCAGGCTTCGATAGCCGCGCCCCCTAAGAGCTTCGTGATTACCGGGAAACCGATAGGTGTCCAACCTCCCAACAGTCAAACGCAGGAGCAGGCTCAGGCTCAGGAGAGCTTGAATCATGCGGAACTACAAACTCTCAACGCGCGGCTGCAACGGCTTCTGGATATGCATGACGTGCTTCGAGAGAAAACGTAACTTAGTTAATTGGAACTGAATCTATTTGTGGGGTATCGGCTAGTATATGCTAGGGTGGTTTTCGTTGCGTTTTTTCTGGATATGCCTGGGGCCAGTGCTATCGTTTGAGACTGTCGCCACAGACGCTTCTTCCCAGAGACTCCACTGCTTGCTGGACGATAGCAGTAACAGCCGCTCTAATTTTGACCAGCTCCTCGTCTCTAATGGAGGCCGGGTGCACATCCTTGTCTAATCGATCTTTGATCCAGCCTATTGGCTTTTGTGCATGTATCGGAGTAGGCGGGTCGGGAGGAGTGCGATGCGAGGAGCCGAATTCACCAAGAGCCCGTTGGATTTCTTCAGAGGGGATGGGGCTGCCGAAGGTTACGCTCAGCTGAGCGCCAGGGCGAGGGAGATACTTGTAGGGAAAGGGTCGTCCTTCAGGCATTAGTTTGTCGAAACCGGTGAGCCATATGGGTATCACGACAGGAGGTGTCGAAGTTTCCATGATTATTCGACCCCTGATGTGAATACCAGGGAGTTACTTCAGAAGCCAGGAGAACTCAAGTTGATATACGTACACGCCCCACTTGAACCTGCGAAGGGATGCGACACCATTCTTATCCCGCGGATAATGTTCTGGCTGGGTGACCTTGCCTTCGCCATAGAGGTGAACCTACGGGAGCGGAATGGGCAGTTATAGTCCCTGCTTTGGTGGGCGAAGAATACTCCTCCGTACCCAATCACCCTGGTTGAGCTTCTGGATCGCGATATCTACCGCGGGCTGATGGACGCCTTTACCCCGAAAGGTTTCCAATGTCTGACCTAGCCGGAAGAAGGTGGCGAAGACACTTGCTACCGGAACTGAGTAAGCTT
Organism: Lyophyllum shimeji; assembly: GCA_026008595.1. Taxonomy (NCBI): domain Eukaryota; kingdom Fungi; phylum Basidiomycota; class Agaricomycetes; order Agaricales; family Lyophyllaceae; genus Lyophyllum; species Lyophyllum shimeji. The sequence goes on along the minus strand of BRPK01000001.1, from coordinate 920,940 downwards.
GCATCTCGGCAGTGCGACGGACGAGCTCCACCCACGGATTTGTGAACATGATGTCGGAGGCACCGAGGGCCCATCGCGTCGTCCGAGAACTCAGATAGTACGAAGCCGGAAGGACTCCCCAGGTAACGGGATCATCGAGGCTTAAGCGCGAGACAGGTTGAGACTCCTAGGGGTGGTTGCGCGATAAGAAGAACGCACGTCGAAATATGATTTGAAACTATACTTTGGTCAGCGATGGCAGATTGCGATCGGTAGGCTAACCTGTCACGACGCCCTGTCCATTATTTCTGGTAGGAGAGGCAAGGGCAGTCTTGAGATTGTCGAGGCCGTTGACGGCGACTGAGCAGAACGCTGTGTTGAGAGCAGCCTTACAGGTGAGTCCCACCGCAGTTACCGTTGCCCTGGACAGCACACTGCTCATGGACGTTCGAGACAAATAAGGTTTAGCGATCAGGATCACGGGGGCAACGCGATCACGCTTATGTAATAAATAGGAATCGCTCGGTTGCACGATTTCTCCCAACAAATAGTGCAGAGCTCAGCCTCCCTCCTGTCAGCATTCCCTCCCACCGCCTGGGGCCCCGCCTCGTCGCGCCTCTGCGCCGTCCCCCGCGACAATGTTGGCCCTCATGATGCTCAGCTCAATTGCCGCCCTTCTTTTCGTCTACATCTTCATGCCCGCCCTCTGGCTCTCCATCATGGCAGTTGACGAATCCCTGGACGCTCATGAGGCTGGCCTGGCCGTTGTTGCATCCCGTGAGTATACACCGCAAACTGTTCGAAAAGTGCTGTAGATTGATATTTACCCCCAGGTAATCCGTTCCGGGAAACTGGACCCCCGGCCAACATGGCAAAACTCATCTTGCTTCGTCATAAAGTAAGACGACCTGCTGCGCATACCCCGCAGTTCCGTGTTGAGCCCACGTTTTCATAACCAGATCCAGACGAGCAACCGAAAAAGACGCAGTTCATCACACACGCGCCAAGTGGCACGCGTCGTTCCTCCCCGCCCGAAGGCTGCTCCCTGGATGCGCTTTGGTCGCCCTTTCACTGCCAAAAGCTACCATTGACACCCCCCATTCGGCACCTTTTTCGATACCTTTGCGGCCGCTGTGTTTTACTTATCTACTTATACCCTTCGCCATTTAGCATACTCACGGAACCTGTACCACCAACTCCCTTGCTTACCGTCGCACAATCTAATGCGTACTTATCGTGGTTCTTCTTTTGACGGAGGCATTGATCTTTTGTTCAATTGCAATACTGCAGGGCACGTCGTCTCAATGTACACTAGACAGGAAAGAAAAAAGCGAACGGCTGCTGAACGCTGAGAATTCACTTTCATCGCAACTATTGTGCAAGGCGCCACAGCGCGGTCCTTTCCTCGACCGCCACTCGGACAGGAGAGTCCTCGCCTGGTACCAGACATACATGCTGGTATTAAGCGCGACCGTCGGACATCATCATCACGGCCGCCTTGAACGCGCGTTCTGACCTTGGCAATCTTCTCCACATCCGTCCCCGATGGCTAGAGTGCCTCGACGCAGGTCTTTGCAGATTAGCTCGCGTGCAGACCTCCGGAGAACGGCTGGAAAGGACCCATATCGAACTTCTCGTCATATAAAGGCATCTTCGACGAAAGAAGCTCAGAACGTGGCTATCGAAGTCCACATTGAAGTCCGCGTCGAGTATGCGGCGTGTGCCAAACCCCGTTTCGCGGGGACCTTTCTACCATTTCTGTCTCAGGAATTTAAGCACTTTCTTGGCGGGTCTGCGGAGGTTCTCCTCGTCATCTGACTGCGTCATGTCGCATAAGTATGTCACGAGGGCCTCGAGTTCTAACTTCTCGACTCGCTCGGTCCAGATGCTCGATCCAGTCTCGCTGAATTGTGTTAAACGCCAGATTCTGCTGCTGAGCATATGGTCATTTGAACAATGTCTCCTATCATGTAGGTTCCCTGATCCTCTCGCCCTCGCCCTATGATATGTCGAACGGTAGTATCCAAACCTGCAGTTTTTTGGACGAACTCCCTCGCTGTCATGAGACTTGCGCCGCGGTCACTCCGCGTACTTTCCATCACAATCCGCTGCATAACTCATACGACTTCTAAATGCTGCTAGGAATTGGCCATCCGATTCGTCCTCACAACGGGTCCATCTCGAAAACGACCTCACCCCAGGTCGGCGCGTTCGATTCTGTGGAGGGATCGAGATGACCGTACCTTCGGCAGACTAGACTCCACAGGATACTCCCGGCGACGATGTCCAACAAAGCGTTACTGTACTGCTCGACCATCTTATCGACGTCCCTGCCGAACGAGGGAAGCTCTTTCTTCTGACGGTGGAAGTCTTCCAAATATTTGGTGAACTGCTTGCATGTATGGGTGATAGCCTTCTGACGATCGCCTGGGGGAACATTGGCACTCGGGTCCCGCATGGCAACAGCGACGAAGTTGTGGTGGGCGCCGCTTTCGAAAAATTCCTTTTTGTAAGAATAAAGGTCCTACAAGATTTCAATTGTCTTTTCCGCGGGGCGTGAACCTGGTGACTCAACAAACTTACGTTGGCGATGGCTCCCATGTTGATGGCATACTCTTCCAGTATCATGACGCCTGGATGTTTTAATACATCTTGCGGAATATCGAGCTTCGAGATCCAGCGCTGAAGGTCAAAAAAGGGCTGGATACCAACGGAGTCTCTTCGAGCATCCATGTAAGCCTCCAAGGAGAGACCATGACTAGGACTTTCACGATCTGACGCTTCCTTGACGGTGCCCTCCGCCAAGGTGACGTTGCTCGCGATCAGATGGGACCGGTACGGCTCTTCGACAGCGTTCACGACGCGGGAAGCAAGCCTGCATGGGGAGTTTTTATGAGCGGGTGTCGAAGAGACAGATGAGAGACGCGGCACTCTTTGACGAGGGAGGCAAGACCTTTAGTCTCCTCCAGCGTTTGTTTATACGCTTGAATGTAGATGTCTGCCCATTTCCGAGCATCGGCGGGTGTAGCAGGTGCATCGCTGGGCGTGACAAGTCAGCGACACTTCGTATGTCCCACTCAATTTGTTCCCAAGCGTCCCTCCACTCACGTCAGTTGCTCCAACATCAAGAACAACATCATGAAGTCTAGCGAAACACGGAGGGGCCCCAGCTCTGCTTCTGGAAAAGCTCGGGACATGAGGAGGGGCAGTTCTGCTCGCTTCCAAGCCTTGTGTGGGGTGGCGTTCAAAAAAAGCACAATGTAGCCAACTGTGTCTTGAACCTGCCAAGATGGCGTACCTTTTTGTGCTCGTCGTTGAGATAGGGAGAGTCATCGATCCACGCGACGTACTCAGCCTCTAGGACGGCGTGGTTTGGGTTTTTAGGCTTGACATGCGGCCGCAAGATGTTCAGGAGGTTTTGAATGAGGTATTGCACCATGCTGGATCAGGGTAAGTGGCAGTTTCTGCCGCCTTTTTACCGTTATGTCGCGCCCATGAAGTTCTTGCAAGTTTTCCATGCCAATCGATGTGCCGATCATAACGGCAGAAGGCAGGACAAAGCTGTGATTAGCTCCCATCGTATCTTATCATCACAAATCACATCATCTCAGAAGGTCGTCAAAAGGCTGGGCGTTGGATGCCCATACCCACATCATGATGGAAAGCAGTGTAACCCGTGATTCAGGCCGCGGTCAAACTTCTTCAAACGCTGCGATCTATCCACGCTGCCAGTGGTTTCTGTCAGTTCTTTCTCGTATGTACGCAGACATATCGGCGATGAACGCCGAAAGGATAGCAACAGCATGCCCGTTCAGCCGGCCGTACGTAGCATATGTAGCAAGTCCTACATCGCAAGCACCGGAGGATTATACTCCGCTAGTTCAATCAGCAACACTTCGGGATAAACTCCATCCTCCGAGCATAGCCGCTGAACATATGCACATGCACATGTTTGATGTTTCGTGTGTGCTTTTCCACGCCCGTCGCAACCCGTCAAATAGCTTGTCAGAGCGCTGGACATGGGTCACCCCTCCCAAGAAAGGTGCAATTAGTTCCTCGCTTTGGCTCGCAAGCGACGTGAGGTGACGCCCTGCCGTGATTCTCCTCCTACCAATGTCTACATCGCCCGCGGCGAAGGCTGCCCAGCTCACTGCTGCAGTGAAGCAAGTATTCGGAACGTCTTTCATCGGATTCACGATCGCCACCACGTGAGCCGCTCCGTCGTTCATTTTGTCCGCGACCCTGTGAAGTTCTGTCCCGACCAGATTGTATGGAATAACTTGCTTGCAGACCTACATCTATTACCGGAACTATCGCAAAGACCCTCAACTTCTCAAAGCGACGGTAAGCAAGTCTTCCCCGGCTTCGTACATTTTCATCGGTCCGATCCCTCTGTACCGTTAGGTTGCGGCGCTATGGTTGGTGATCCATGATACGTTCACTATCTGTTTGATGGACCTTTTCTTCAGGGTTCTTGACACCCTGACGACTATATTCGTGGCGCACTCACTATACACGTTTTTCGTGTTGAATTTCGGCAAGCCTCCCCAAGTCGATTTGATCATCCCATGGTACGCCTACTTCTTGATCATCTACGCCACAATCGATGCTCACCAAACTACAGGAGTTTTACCGTGAGCAGCTCAGATCTGTAACTTTTGCCGTGAAGCTTATTCGTAATCACAGTCAGAGAAATTGCTTGTCGTGTGTTTCATTCGTTTTCCGTTCCTAAATGTCCTCTGAGGATATTGGCAGACTTTAATTACCTTCATCGCTCAAGTGTACGTTTTTGGTATCAATCGCATTGGCGGACCATGTACCGACGAGCACTCTAGTTTCTACGCACGGACGATTTGGAGAGGTATGTATGCTTTCATGAGCAAGCCCGTCTTCGTGTGGAGTTGAAAGACTCTCTGTCCAGTGAGCTCCAACAAATCGGTTCCTGTAGTAATTGTCAGTTCCCGATCTCCGCGCCATTAAATCCTCGGTAAACCGCTAAAATCAATCAAGGTTTTGCTTGCTCTTGCTGCGCTAGGTACGTGGTTTACATTGAGCTTCGATATCTCTCGTGTTGTTGTTAATCGGGCTCTAGCTCTGGGCATCGGTGAGATCCTCAAGTAACGGCAAGAAATGGGCCTGGCAGCTGACTACTATTCGCGAAAAAGTGACAACCGAACATCTGTGAGACAGTCAACCAGCGCCCCTCTCTCACCTTCTCAATAATCGATTTCTGCGTAGATTCCGCAATCCATTAACGACCTCAATCTCTGACAGGAAATTCTCAGTCAGCTGCTTCATGCTGGACTTCCACGCGAGTTATCCAACTATAATGTTTTCTAGATTCTGAGTGGCCTTGTACAAGGCTTCGCATCGCTGGATGACATCTTGATCACGGTTGCCTTGTGCTACTTCTTACAGACACGACGTGGTGGAGAGTTCAGTTCCCAAAACAGAACCGATGTGATCATCGACAGCCTCATGCTGTACGCCGTCAGTCGGGGTGGGTCCCTCGTCGTCATGAACAGTGCGTCTATAACTCACCGCCTGGGTGATTTCCATAGGCATTCTTACCGCGTACGTCTTTATCCCTGATAAGGTTGCACTGTGCACGCCCGAACCTAGCCTTTTCAGTGTCACTCAGATCTTATTCCTGGTCTTGGTATGGGCCCCTTCTTGAACGAACTGCCAATTGATCTGCAACGGATTGACCGCAGAATGTTGCACTTCCTCACGACACATTCTGGCAACCATTTCACCAAGCGGTGGGGAAACGTACGTATTCGAGTCCTCAGCATGGACACACCTTGACTTATGACCCTTCACAGTGTATGTCAACTCGGTTTTGGCTACGTGAGTCATGTCAAACTCGAGGACATGCGCGGTGTCGCTGACCAGTTCTTCGTCCGTCCCATGAAGCTTGAACATTCGGAGCGCGTTCAATGAGCCAACTGAGGTCAAACTTGGTGGCCTACAGTTTGAAAGTGGAGTCGACAGCGCCCACACCGGACTGCATGCCTCGCAACACGTACACACTCTGGAGGTCAGCTAGCCTTCAATTCCTGACCCATTGCATGTGCTAATGAGAGGCGTTTTCTTCAATGACGTTCACTTGGTACCTACAGGATATTGCGTCCAAGACAACTGCGTACAGCAGCACATATGGTGCAAGCGAAGGCAAACGGTCCATGAAACTGGACGACGTCGCAAAACCGGAAGCTTAAACCGTACGACTCCGCTCCCACAGCTGTCCAGTTAGGATATTCCTTCGTCTCAAAATTCGGCTTTGGATATACCATCACCCATTGCTGTAACACTATCGTGGTTTGGCTGTGCCGAGCTCTTAGTTTAGCTCTTTCCTAAGCTCGCAGTGGTAGTTTGAGTTCCAATACTGACTACATACATGTTGCACATATGGTAAATAACAGTCATGACGAAGTTCAAATCTTGAAGATGCTCGTAAAATTACAATAGTGGTAAAAGCATACATTCACCTCTCACCCAAAACGGGTACTGCGCCGTTCCGCTGCCACGTTAGCAAGCAAGCTCACTTGCGCTTTCACAGACCGGCGGTGCTCCACAGGTTTGCTGGACCCATTAGCCGCAGAGCCGGCTGCTACGTTACTGCGCAGAGAGCCGCCACCCGACCTAGCCTTGTGTCCTGTAACCGCAGCCCCGCCAACGTTCCGACCAGTCGTCCCGGTATGGCGCGATCTTCCTTCCACTTTGGCCCAGGATTGCATACGACTAATGCTGCCCTCTGCGAGGACCGGCTTCGGCGGAGGCAACTACGAAACTCGAATGGTCAGTTCCTGGACATCAAGGTGGGCATTTAGTAAAGACGAACCTCGAAACCTGAGTCGAAGTCCTGGTCCACGCCCTTGCGCCGTGTCATCGGTTGTTTCTTTACATTGAAGTCAACGGACTTTATGCGGAGGTTCTCTTCGTCCGAGTTATCCTCCTGGTCAATCCAGGACACATCCCGCAGATCTCGACAGTCCTCGTCCTTCATAGAAATGTCAATCGGTGACGGGGAACATAATCGCGCGATGACGCACCTCGTCCTGCGGCTGCTGTGCAATTTCTCTCACACGCCGTTCAATTTCCGCCCTCGTGACTGTTTCTTGAGGTTCCTCGTCTTCTTTTTCGTCTTCTTCGTTGGCCATCACGACATCTTGCGGTTGAGAATCTTGCAGATACAGGAAGTCCCCGTTATCGGCGATGAGATCACCCTCGTAGACGTCATAGAACGATTTGGTCTCTGGGTGCTCTCCTGAGATGAGGTATCAGCGACACGTCCACAGTGGGAGGTGGTTCGACAGCACTGACCCAGCTCCTTGATGTTATCCCTGTCGATCTTCTGTTTCTTGTGCATGCCTCGGCGAATCCTACGATTTGCCTCATCCTCATCGCTATCGTCGTCGCTATCGTCCAACCCAAGACCACGGTTACGCCGCTTCTTCCGCAACTCTCCTTGCACGGCGGCCTGATGCAGCTTCTCTAGTTCGAGATCATCAGCTTCCTCTTGTTCCCTATAACGAGCTCAGCGGTCATAAGATAGCAACATGTAGGAGAAGCTTACTTGTATTTCTCCAATACGAGCTGAGCAGCAACCGTCTTCTCGTCCATGTCCCCGTCATCCACCAACGTTTCCAGCGTCTTGTCCAAGTCCTCTCCATCCTCTTCATCGTCATTTTCTTTCGGCCTTGGCCCGAACCCGAACATCTCATCGTCATCGGACTCCTGAGCCTCTTGTTCAATGAACTCAGACTTCTCAAGCTTTCGAGGTTTGTCGGCACGGGTCTTAGCGCCGCGCATGATCTCGTCGAACGCGTTCGCCGGTCGTCCTGGGGCGCTCGAGCTCGGCGATGCCGATCTATGACCAGCACAGAGAGTTGGAGAAGGAGGCGTCGTTGCGCGTTTGCGAAGTCGATTGAGTGGTGCGGGGGAAGCGAAGTCAACGTCATCGGATAACGAAATAGTGCGAAGTGGACGGCGGACGGAAGATTGAGGTTGAGAGGGCTGATTGAGCGCGGTACTTTGCGTGGGCGACGGGGGTCTGTAGATCTCTGGGCTGCCAACATCAGGCCTGGTTTGTGTAAGGAACCTATGACGACCAAAGTCAGTCAGAAGCGACGAATATGCGTGAATCGGGAGAGAACAGACCCATGATCATTGACGTAGAGTTCTGTCTCCTTCTGTGGCTTCTTGTTCGCAGCTTCCAGCACAAACTCCTGCTCCTTTTCGAAGATCTGGTCTGCTTTGCGAAGCAAGTTCTGGCTGACTTGAAAAGCGGGCTGCAAGGTGACATCCTGAGTCAGACCAAGATCGCCAGTAAAACTGGTTCGCCCAAGCTTATTGCGAGGTGAAAGCTAGGGGAAGGATGCACTCAGTGACCCGCCTTACGATCATGAATGGACTGACGTACTTCTTCAGTGAAAGATGCCGAAAGGCCACCTAACGGCTTCTTCAACGACGTTCCTTGCTTCTCCGTAGCAGATGCGAACAAGTCCGAGAAGCTGGGTTGCAAAGGTGCAGGACCTGGCGTCCGCGCGGATCCTTCTTCATCGGAAAATTGTGAGAATCCAGCACCTTTAGCACCAATGAAGGGGGCAGGCGAGAATGTCTCGGGTGAGAGGAACGGCGCGGCGGTTGATGCCTGCTTGAGTCTGGCCTCGAATGAAGTGGGAAGCTTGGATCTTGACGGCGAAAGGAACGGGTCATCGTCCAGCAGGTTCTTCAAGGGATGCCTGGTTCCTTCGTCCCCTCTGCCAGGCCCGTTCTCGCGGACGTCCGGGGACGTTGGTGATTCACGCGATGGTGCACTTCCTAGGTCAAATAAGGAACTCCTTCTGGTCCCGGAGGGCGATTTTGCACCCGCGATTGCATGTCGGACAACAGCCTTATTCTCCTTATCCTCACCACGATCCCACATACGTGCAGTTTCATTCTCCTTATCGCCCTCATCCTCGGTCGGCTCATCCATAGACGAAAGAGAACCCCGATGCGAAAGCATTGACGGTCTTGGGCGAGGATGAAGCTCGGCACCTTCGTCATTGCTGTCTTGCGTTGCAAGTGGACTGGTTGGGTAGCGTAGTCGTGCAACGGTCGTCCTGGTCCGCACAGGAACGCTGTTTTCCTCGTCGGCTTCGGAATCCGAATCGATGATTTGCTTGTTTGTGGAACGACGACCAGGAAGTTTGACACGTAGTCGTTCCTCCATGTCCTCGTCCTCAGTTGGTGCAGCCGGGTCCTCATCATTGATCGTAGTGGTATCCGCATCTTCCTCGGGGTCCTCCTTGGCACCTTCCTCCGCCTCGTCACCACTGTCGGCTGGCTGAGGAGATGGGCTCGCCGATCCCCTCTCTTCAGTCCTCCTCTCTGGTGCCCAATCTTCGTCACTCCCATCCTCCTCGTCGAGATCCACATCCATTTCCGTGGTCCTTGCCTCTGGCAACCTAAGTCCTCTCTCCACGTACACCTTGCTCGCCTCCTGCACGGACGAGGAAGCGCCTTCGCTTCCGGTGATAATCTTGCCTCCTCGTCGCGTCCACTCTTCTTCCTTTGCTCTTATGGCCTTCTGACGATCGGCTTCCACTGCCGCAGCCAGCTCCCGATTCAGTTCAGGCAGAGTCACAGGAGCGTCATTCTCCTTCCTCTTCTGCGATTCAACGCCCACGAGCATCTGTATATCCCCATGTCTCGCTGGGCTCGCCCTTGCCTTCTGTTTCGAAAGCGCGATTCCCCCCAGGTTAAGCTGCCTCTTACGACCCTCAGACATCCGCTTTTTTCGCCCAGATTTCCGTTCTGCGTCTTCTTCCTTGATGGCCATCTGCATATCGGGCTCCCGAAGAATTTCGAGATCATCGTCATCGTCATCAGGGTCACGAGGACAGGTCTGCGCGCTGCGGGCTGCGAGGGCGCGCTTTTTGGCCTCCAGAAGCTCCTTTTTCTTCCTCACTTGATCTTGTTTCTCGTTCTCCAGCGCGACGAGTGCACCTACTTCGGGAAGCTCCGTGTCCGAATCGTCTTGCAGCTCAGGAAGAGAAACCATGGCCTTCAAGGGGCTCCTCCCAGCACGTTTAGGAGATGGTCGTAGCGGCGAACCACCCTTTTGTCGGAGGGGCGGCGGCGAGGGTTCGACATACGGGTGGGCGGGAGAGATAACAGGGTCCGAAGAGAAGGAGACAATGGGGTCTGGGTCTGGGTCTGCCTCAGCGCCCCTACTGGGGTGACTGTTAACTAAACGACTTCCAACGTGCCTTCAATGAACTTACGGTAGAGAAGAGAAGAACCCTCTTAAGGAGTACTTTTGGACTGCGGCTTCGGCACGCGGAATCGCAATCGGCTGCTCTGCGAGAATGCGCATGCGATCACGCGCAGTCTCAAGGCGTTCCTTCTTCGTCGGCGCCTGAAAAGCTTGTTCAGCTCCAAGCCTGCCATGATTATATGTCTAAACACAGACCTTAATTCTGCGCTTTTTGGGCTGTGTATCCTTTGATGGGAGTTTCTGAGGTTTGACGGCTCCTGTGGAAGTTGGTTCTTCAAGAAATTGCAGCGGCGGTACATTTGGACGAGCGGCGGCTTTTGCTTTGCCTTTTCCTTTCGGGTCTCGTTTTGCACGTATGGACATGTCGTCTTCGGAGGTGGGCGGGGTAGGGGATGAATGCTCTTTAGGAGTTGTGATAGCGTGCGGGAACGCAGGTGAGGTTGGGGAGGAGCCTTTGTTATCAACGTCTTCGGAGTCAGAGTCCCGCACCACGCGTTTGATCCGTCGATGGGCGGCGGCTGAAGGGGTTTTACGAAATGAACCACGGGAGGAAGGCGAAGCGGCGAGAGTGGTCAAAGATCCACTAAAGACCTCTTCAGCCAAAGCGTCTATGCCACCGCCGACAGGAGACGTTGGAATATGAGCCTCTTCCATGCTCTCTGGCCTTCGAGGAGACAAAGCAGGTCTGTGGCCCGTTTCCGCGCGTGATGGAGACGCGTCCCCTTCGTGCGCAACGCCCGCCCCAGCAACATCGAAGTCATCTTGTTCATCCATCTCCTTCAGCTTCTTCTTCCAATCGAATACAAACTCGGGCGACGCGCTGTAACTAGCGTTGTCATCCCCGTCGTCTGCGTGGTGCTCATCATCATAGGAAGGTGCTGGATCAGAGCTTGGGGGTATCTCCTCGTTCGACTCTAGTGGTCCCGTTCTATATATGCTATTGCGCGAACCTGAGCTGCTCGCTGGATGCACGAGAGAGATGTCAGAGTCGTCGCCAGCAGCTTCGACGTGTCGTGGGCGCCCATATGTCCGAACCGCGCGTTTCACGAGGTGGGGCGTAACTGGAGGCGAAGAGGACTTGGTAGAGTCAGGAACAATTGAGGTTTCCTCAGAGACTGGCATTTTCGCGGAAAATAGCTCAGGCAAGGCGGAGGGGATGAGGACCTTCAGAAAGGGAAAGTGACGCTCAACGTGACAGGATTGGTATCAGTCACACCGTGACCCGTCGCGTTTGGCGATGTCACCTGACCCACGCGTCATGAATTTAATGCAGATGCCACGCTGCGTTGAGGATAACCCACAAGAGGAGAAAATATAGTATGAAAGAAGTGGTATTACAGAATGAAAAGGCACATGACAGAAGATCCTAGCGTACAACAAGGCAAGAGTGGGTATTCGACGAGTACAATGGTTTTTGTGACGGGATGGCTGGGGTGTCATAGACAGATCCATGCTTCGTGAAGCCGCTTCCGCAGAAATGCGGGTCGAGAGAATTCGTAGCTCCGCTCTTTGTCCCCGTCGTGCAGCAGGGAACAAGCACGACATCGAGGTGGGGGCCTTTTCCAAGTAAGGCAACACGGCAGTGGATACGCTGCGGCATGCGCTAAACAGACGATTGGCTACCGTGCAGACAGCATGGGTTGCCATACTCCGTATGAGATCTCCTCAAGATGATGCAGTTGAACGCGGTCCCAGACAACAGGAATGATGTTGGTCTCGTTGGAGAATCAGCACTTGTATCTTATCGGCCCAGCTGAAAACGCTCACTTGTAGATAGTGGACACATGCCCTTGAAACACGCCTCGCGAGTGTCTGCAGGTTAACACGCCCGTCGTATCCGTCCAGGGGAATCTCGTATGTCATCGAACTGTAACCGGCCCACTGGGAAACGCTCTCAACACCGATCGTTCGTAGCTTCGTGAAGTGTGGACGCACCTGTATCCTGAGGAGGATCCTGTTGCGGCTATCCGCATGGAAGTCGTGCATCCTATACGAATCATTTCCAGAAAGTCGGACGCGGTCCTGCGCCTCGGCGAGATTGATCCCAGCACTGAATGAGCCCTTTCGCTTGAATTTAATGTGAAGTGAGCTTGGCCGGCGGTATGTGTCGATCATTGCAGGCGGACGTGAAGAGAAAGAGACAGTCGAGTGGCGGCGATGGCGGGGTCTTCCCACCGTCATGGATGAATGCGGAACCATTGGAAGGTGCCCAGATGAAAGTTGGCGGTCATCCGTATAATACCCATCTTGCAAGTCCGTGTCATCGTAGGCTAGTATTGAAGGTTAGGCCAAATCATGTCGAACAAGCCACTGAGGCTTACAAGGTCCAGTCAGGCGGTGGCTCATTGGGACTGTACCCGCTCGTTGAGGGGGTCCGTAAATTTGATATTGAGGCTGGGGATACTAATGGAATGATGTCAAAAATGGATGCGGACGGAGGAACGAGCGACCTACTTCAGCAAATCCGTGAGGGTCAGGATAGAGCGACTGGTGTGGAAAAGGCACCGGCGTAGCGCCATATCCAATGGACTGTCGACGAGAGAGAGAGCGACTGAAGCCGTCGTAAGCGGGGTACGCCATCGTGGTCACCGTTGGGGTGCAAGGATGGCTCAAGCAAAGGTCGGGAAAAGCGCCCTCTTTATAGGACCATGAAGGCGGATACAATGAGGTATGTCTTCACCCCAAGGCTGCCACGCGGCCATACTGACAATAGTGATGGGGTACAATGGACGCGCAAAATGAAGTGGCCGGATGGCCAAAGAAGTCAAGTGGATCGGGCTATGGCGTGCAAGGACGGAAAACCACTTGGCCAGCTAGCTGAGATACATCCATATAAGGCGAATTTGTGTGATTGAGTTGAATGACGATCCGAGCTCCAGGCTGAAGCTTGCAGGTCGTTCCATCCTCAGCGGGTCTTCTGACTAGCGTCCCACAGGCTCGGAAATGAAGACCGTTGGACCAGTGGCATAACTTGTGGTGGCCTCGCGTCCAACACGAGAGACCCTCTTTGTCACTCCGAAAGGGAATCGGCGGCCATGGCCAGGGTTTCGCGATGGAAAGACTTTGACGAAGCTGAAACAGAACTTAGGTCTCCCGCTTGCTTCTTGCCCTCCTTCAGATTGATGCAGATGAGCACCTGGATTGTTCGAGAAGGTGAATTAGTTCACGAACGTGCTCTTGGGGCCAGCTACCTGCTTTCATGGTTGCACTTGACATGGAGGTTGGCAAACGCGTAAATCTGCGTAAACACATGCGTCGTCTCGCGTGTTCGGCGGGATGCACGGACCGAGAAGTCCTAAGGAAACAGTACCAAATCTAATGCGTCATACTAAACTTCGCTTGTCTTCATCCAGTACTTGCTGTAGGTGTCTGGATATCATCGCGATGCGTCCGTCTAGGAGCGAGCTCCTTTCGACCGCGCAGCAGTTCGGTGACGACTTTTCGAACAAGAAGGAAATCACAGTTCTACTTTCCCATTTCTCCACGACCCACAAAGCAACTGCGATCGAGCACGGAGAGCCCGCGCTAGCGCCTTTCCTAGGAAGACCTTTCGTCGGGATCGGCGGGGTCCGGGAGTACTTCGAGACAATAGCGTCGCTCCTGTCCTACGAGGAGATGCACTTCTCCGAATTTGTGGTTGACCCAGAGGCACGCAAAGTCGCGATGAAGGGCAGAGCACGGTTTACGTGGATGTCCACAGGGGAGAGTTGGGATGAAACGTTTTCTTACATATTGGACTTTGATGAGGATCGGAAGGTCGCTGTCTATCAGGTTTGGGCGGATTCTGGCGCGGCCTATCTCGCGAGCAAGGGCAAGCTGGACGACACGAGGAAGAAGAAAGTATGTTCTCCGACACATAGCGCTCATATCCAGCTGAATTAAATTCTTCGAATGTGAAGGACGAGACCTAAGGACGCAGAGTTTTGCCCACCCTTGTGCGGTGGCATTTTCATGTGCATCCAATGGAATTACTATGAAACTAGATAACACTATATGGTCCTGTCTATATGAGTTCGGAATGAGATACATGTCTACCAACACCATGCTACAGGCTACGATGTGAACGGGTTACATCCACAGATCGCTCCTCTGACGACAAAACTTGCAATACTCCCGATAGCAAGCCCACCCACAATCGAAAAGCTCGCCACAGTGGCGGCTACGTCAACGTCATCTTTCCTCCCTTTGAGTCGGGGATTGTGCTCTAGGGATGGCGCAGCCATCATGCACAGGCTCGATACGTAGCCGTTAGACAGTCCAAATGCGAAGAGGATGAGCATGAAGAGGAAGTCGGAGCTGATTATAGGTGGCGTGGGAGGCCCCGTCGATGACCGCTGGACGTTGCACAGCAGGAAGACAGGTATGAAGAGCGTTCGGGCGAAAGAGAGCGTCAGAAGCCGATTGGCTGACCATATCAAGAGGCTGGGTATGGCGCATATGTATCGGCCGAGGAAATCTCCGACATTGAAAACGAGGAAGTGCATTGTGTTGAAGAGAAGCGGGTGAATGTTGGGGTTTGTGGGCTGCACTGAGGTCGTGATGGGAGGGAACACAGCCTGCGTGCAACGATTTCAATGTCTGAAGATACGAGGACGGAAGCTAGTACGCACCAGTGTGGCAACAAAAACGTATGCGGCAGCGATTTCGAAAGTAATATTCGCTTTCGCAACGCGCATGAGGCAAGCTTTGTCGCTGGCGTAGTCACTCTGTCCCGCGGACGTGAGGGTGCTTCCTTCCTCCCTTACAAGCTTCTGCTCCAGAGGTGACACGAGAGTCTTGTAAGCTGGTGTTGCAGCCAACATGTTGAACGCCACGCTCGTCATAACGAGGAAAATTGTGGAGAGCGCGAAGAACAGACGAGCAGATCCTTGTTCTGCCGACCCGTCGATCGCATTGGCCGCGATAGCCTCTGGTGTCGCTCTCCAAAGAAAAAGAGCGGAGCTAAGGACCTGCACGCCGCTAACGGCGACGGCGACGGCTGCTTGTCCTGACATCACGGCCTGCATGGCTTGAGGACCGAAGAGAGAGGCGACCGCCACCACTGACGTTTGGTGATATCCCCCGAGTGCTGCTTGAGCGCCTCCATTGGCAAGAACGAAGGCGAAGAAGAGTCCTGGTGTGACTCGGACAAAGGTGCTGACGGTCAGAAGAGCGTTGAGGACGGTCAACCACAAGAGGCAACGTCGTATCTGACGGGAAGGCGATGTCTGAGCTCGGGAGATGATAAATATCGCAAGACATAAGGAGGCTGCAAAATCCTCTTACATTCTTCGACACAGCTGTCGCGTGTGCCAGAAAGACGAAGTTCGACGCCGTGAAAGATGTCGACAAGTATGAGCTGAATGTCGACTTAAGAGGCGATCTCACCAGTCGAGAGAGGAAGAACGGTGTCGCCGTGATCATAACTTGGGGCGTGCATTTAGCCAAGATCACAGCAGTTGAAGAGGGAGTCTCGTACCATTCCATGGGAGGAGTACTGAACAACCCAGCACAAAATGAATCCATCGAATCCGGGTATCGACCACTACAGATGGCGGGTCCGTTGTGGTGAGAGCAAGATCTCCAGCATCTACCTGTTCGTCAGCTTCAAGTTCGATGTCCGCAGGAATGACTCGATGGTCCTCGTTTGCCAGGGCTTGAGGTATCGCCTGGTATAGTGCCTCTGGCGACCGCGGCGGAGACATGGTGGGGAGCTAGAATTATAGAGTGGGTGGGGAGTCCCCACTAGGCAGTCGTCACTGCCAACGTTGAGCATCACATCGAGCTGTGACTGAACAGCATGCCTGCTGCCAATGGAGCCGAGGACAGAACGGTACTTATTCTCTCAGGCATGCTTCCTGAAATCATGCAAGGATAGCTTATTATATATTATGGAACTACGGTCGCATATCCTTGGGAATGACTTGGTTGGGCTCATCCTTAAGCACCAACTCAGTGAGGCGTTGCCTCTGCTTAGCCTCCTTCCTCTCTCGCCTCTTCGCCTTCCTCGCCAACGTCGCTTCATCTGTGATCTTCTTCCATCTCTGCTTCCTGAGAGCTTCCTTCTCCGCTTCCATCTGCTGACGCCATTTGAAGGCAGCTTCCGCTTTAGCCTCCCGGATACTACGCCCGCGCAAATTCGACAGCTCCTCCTGGAAGAATTTCTCGAGGCGCTGCCTCTTCTCCTCCTGCCATGCTAACCAGCGAGCATGCTTTTTAGCCCGCGAGTGTGGATTAGCGAGCTCCCTGAAAAGGTAAATTTCAACTGGCGGAGAGTCGCCTAAGATATTCGGAAGATGCGGGTTGTAGAGTGTACGAAGGAATTCCGCCTCCGATGGAGGTCGAGGAACCAGACCTTTCATGGAGGGACTCAAGGCGGGAGGTTTGTAGGTGACCTTCACAACTTCCTCCTTTGTGGTATCGTAGGTCTTGGCTGAGTAAATAGAAGGGAAAAATCAGTCGCTGCGGCGGAGTGACTTTGTACAAGCGACAGACGCACGTTCAGGCAATGTTCGTGGTTCTGGTTTAGGCCAGGGTATAGGTATCTTCTCATCCTTGAGGTGGGGAATGACAGGGACGGTCTTCACTGCAAATCGTTTCCAGTCATAGCGACCAAAGAATCGATTCCAGAACGGTGCGGTCGTGCCCAGGCGTTGTGCAAATACACTACGTCGTGAAAACTGAACACCTGAGTAAGTACCGTCATACTAAGGAGACTCACGGGACGACCTGAGGGTCGGGGTTCTTCTTGGTTGGAGGAAGCTCGTAATTGCCAAGGAACAGCTGGCACCGTGAGTAGTGGTAGTTCTTGCTGGGCGGTATTTTCCCGCTATCCTCCTCGCCAGTCTGAAAGCAAAACGGCGTTCACAGCACGAGTAGCTTGTTACTTCTACCCACTCACATTTACGGCGCCCTTCACGAATACGCGATTGCTGAACCGGTTTATGCTCAACACTTCGTGAAGCGTGTTCTTCTTGTCTCCGAGTAGTCGAATCTGGTCTCCTGGGACTATATTCCAGTATTTGATGCGGTCTCTTGGCCTGACGGATTTGATGACTGGATCCCGGATACTGGTTCGTTTCAGGAACTTCTTTGGAATGGGGAGAAGGTGTCGGAAGTGCTGCGTCCATGGCTTAGTGGTGGTCGCGCTCAACAGCTGCCTCCTGGTAAAGGGGGTTGCGGTCGCCGGCATCGTCAGCAGTCCCTAAGCGAAGACGGCCGCGACGAGTAGAGGGTGCAAGGTGGCGGCGGAAGCAGTCCTTGAATTCAGAATTGGACAAAATTTGGTGATCGATCACGTGAGCGAATGCGAGACGCAGTCGAACTCGACGCGACCCAACCTCACAGTGCGTCCGCCTGGCCAGAACTTTTGAGTCGTGTCCAAGGAAGTACTTATACATTGTGCCATCGCCAACACAAAAACCGAAAACAAATACGACGATTTACTCATTGAACGAATAAGAAAGGGACTCCTTCCGCGCTTCCCCTACATCACCCGGCAGCGATCGGTTTAGGACCTCCGGATCCCCAAGCTGTCGATGAAGAACTTGGTTCTTCGGATTCCAAGGTCTTGACTTGGGGTTTAGACTGATTTCAACAGAACCGATAGAAGTTGACTTACTTCGAGCAGCATCCCCAGAACCTGATCGACCTCTGATGGTGGAACACCTCCACAACCAGCACCTATCAGCCGTCTATACTCCGCCATCCTCCCGTTGGTCCCAGCCTCAGCCTGGAAGGAGACTAGCTCCTCAAACGTCGTCTTTCTCCGCTTGCGCAGTTGCGATAGCTCATCCCGCAGGGCCTCACAAGTCTTGTGTAACTCGTCTGGATCCGTTGGTATATCCGCATGCAGCGAGATGAGGTCTGAGATGTCCTCCATCTGGGAAATCGCCTTTCTTTTGCCCTGAGTCAATTCTGGATCGGGCCCCGGTTCCGGCGCAGTCTCCATGTCCTCGTCGAGACGATAGGAGGCCGTCGCAGCTGTCACAATCAGTTCGCCATTCGCTGCCTCCCGGATAGTCGCTTCACGGAGCTCCTCGTCTTTGACCCACTTTTCCCACCCTAGTCGATATCGTCGGCCCATTTTCATGTACAGCTCGTTTTCTAGATCTTTTAGAGTCTGCTTAGCTTGCGGTAAACCTTCGGCTTGTGCTTTGAGCGCCGCAACCGAGCGCTGATTATCGAGAATCTCTCCCTGGATATTGCCGAGTAGTGCATGGGCCTGTGTTGTATCCCGTTCCTTGTCCTTGAGCTCCTGGTCAAAGGAGGCTGCAAGACTGTCTAGCATGCTGGTTATGTCGTTGACACATCGCGTGCTAGCTTTCTGAGCAGCGACTGAATGATGAAGAGGCGGTCGATCGCCAGTGGCCGGCGCAAACGCGTAATTGGGACCTGCATTGGGAGGTGGGTACGCAACCTGGGCATTTCGGAAGGACATTGAGAGCGCACGGGACGGAGGGACAGGTGATGATCGGAAGCGTTCATCCTCGAGGATATAATCTTCCGTACTTTTTCCATCATTGTTGACAATTTTGGGATCAGCGCCATGATCGATGAGGATCTTCACCAGACGCTTGCTCCTACACCTGGCCGCCATCGTTAGGGCAGTTTCGCCGTCCTCGTCCTGGAAGTTGATGACGTCTGCTAACTCTTTGGGATAATCCGCGAGTCTGGTGAGGACGGTTTCCATATAGTAGCGCGCCGCGTGCGTCTTTCCTTTGGACATCGCCACGTCCACGATATGGTGAAACAGGGTACGATTGTAGTTGTCAATGTTCAGCGTTGAGCGATGAAGGAGTTCGTATAGCTCAGGGAATTTGCGCACGTCGTAGTTGTTCGCGAACATGACACTGCGCATCAATGGGGTCTGGCCAGCTTTGTTCACCTTGAAGATGTCGGCCCCAGCGGTCAACAACAGCTTGACGACGCGGATGCGGCCCATTGCGCAAGCCCAGTGCAGAGCGGTATGACCATCATCATCAATGGCCATATCGGGATCGAAGTCGGGGGGTGGAGTGATTAAAATCGGAGGGATTTGGTTCGTGTCGGAAATGAAATATTCCAATATCTGGTCGGCATAAGCGCGAGCGTCGTTCGCGCCATTGGCCTCGCCCTCGTCGGAGAAATGGTCGTACTCGGCCTCAGCAATGCGGCGGTACTTTTTCCGACGGCTCTTCGACGTGGCAACGGCACGACCATCCCCTGGGTCGAAGGATTCGTACATAGGCCCAGGACTGCGAATCGGGGAAGGGGTACGCGAGCTTGAAGATGCCTCGGAAGGTGAGGGGGTCATGGAGCCGTCTTCGGACGCACGAGCTGAGAGAGTCTCAAGGTCCGTGTCTTCGTCGACGCCGGAAGGTGGCCGACGCGACCGCGTGTGTATCACAGAAACGGTGGATGAGGTATCCGCGGTAGGAGGGCGGCGCGCTGGCCTTGCTGTGCTTGCAACTAGATGCTTTGGCGCTAATGGAGGGCTTTTGGCGGCAGGCTGAAAGTCGATGATGGGACGCAAAAGATGTTCGCAGTTGTACTGTTTCGCTAGACTGAGGCCACGTTCGAGGGGTATCCACGTACCTGCACGCAAGATGGTGGAGGTCGTCAAAGATCGACGCGTCGAGGAAGAAATTCACGGACCTTGGTACTTGCCATACCCTCCTTGTACCTTCTCGTGTTCGCCTTTCTGCACTTCACGCTCGAGAACGCGGGTTCGTTGGGGCTTATCAAAGCCTGCGACCTTGAGAATTTGTGTAGCGTTCAGCCACCCGTCGGCGCGCCGACGCATCACTGCCACACCCTTGCACATCCTAAGCGTGTCAACACGGTGAGTACACGTGTATATTCGCGTCAGGATATACGCACATCTCGTACACGGGTATTCCGCTGTACGTAGCCTGATAGCAAGTGAGAATGACAGGCTCAAAAGCGTTGAAACAAGTGGAAATGACCTTGAAAATCTGCGTTTCCGGCATATCGGCGCTGTTTCAGCGATCTAGTTACTTTGACTGCTTGCAGCGACGGCCACGTAGAATCCGCTGAGACTGGGTTGTGGAGAAGGCGCACTGAGGAGTGATGGGTGTCGCGGCAAAGCGTGGAACGCGTGATACAACAAGCACAAACACTCGCGTTCGTGTCATGCATGCCCGAAGGCTGCCAGCAGTGGAGACATGGCACCCGTCCAATAGAACAAACTTGTCCATTCTGTTTCTATATATTCTTTGACTGTACGCAAACAATTTTCAGGGTCAAAAGGTACTCAAAGTGAAAACTACATGAAGTCCTCAATTTCATCAGCACGTCCTGCACAAGCGGTCTTGACGCGCCGGTGAACGACGAGGAGTCGGCAATTTAGGAACGCCGTTTCCTGAACATGACCGATACGGTTGGATCGGGAACTCTGATGTGACCATACCAGCGGTCAGCAGGACGCCCGCCGTTGTTCTCGAAAGCAACATCATAGTTCAAGACCACGTGTGCGAGCAAGGCTTTCAGCTCATTGACGGCGAAGAAACGACCCGGGCTACATGGAGGACAGGTCAGCGATCGAATGACACACACATAACTGCAGCAGCCTACCATGCATGACGTCCATTTCCAAAGACGATGTAGTCCAAACCGAGAGAGACCATCTGGTGTTTGCTGAAGCCTTCCACCTCGCTGTCTCGGAGGTGGGCGAATCTGAAGCCGTCAAATTTATCAGGGTCACTGTAGTTTTCCTGTAGCAGATTTCTTCAACGACCCCGGCCATTTATCATAAGGAATTCGCGGGCACCTCGTCAAGATGCATCGGGAGATTAGCAACGGCGACCGTATGTCCCTTCGGAACGACAGTTCCGTCGGAAAAGGTAAAATCTTGCAGCATTCTGCGCTCCATGGACACTGAATTACTAAGAGTGAGATGGCATGGCGGAAGTAAACATGGTTGAATACGCACAGGCGCCATTCCCCCCTAACCTCTGTGATTCTTTGATAAAGCTATCGAGTTTTCGCATCTTGTGCAGTGACATTTTCGTCAGTCCTTCCTCTTTGATCACTGCCTCGACCTCTTCTCGCAAAGCCGGGACATGGTATGGGTAAGCTGCAAGATCAAACAGCACTTGAGTGAAAGCCTAGCAAGGAAAACACGGTTCAGCTCGTGATGAAAACTATCAACTTGGTGCGGACCATGGAGGTCGTATGGATGGCCGCGAAATTGAGGGCCAGAACTCGGAGGGTGAGGTCGCGGATGGTCCGTTGAGGTCCTTCCGCTACATCTAACAACCAAGTGATATAGTCGTTCTAAATAACAGCGTCAGGTTACGCTGTCAAGGACCCGAATATTGCCCACGGGTTTCTCAGGCCAGTCTTTTCCGTGTTTCTCCTCTTGGAGCAGTCGCTCTTCGATGATCGGGCGAAGATGCCTCGTGGCACGCTTGATACTCGCTGGAACACTGGTAAAGACTCGTCCAGCGATCCTGCAGGCAAAAGATTAAGCACGAGTGAAGGGACAAGACAGGATTGCCGACCGTACGGTTTGAGGATGTTGGGGAACAGGTTGATAATATGAGCAGCTTTCATGACATAGATCGTAAACTCGATGTTCAGAGACCTGTAATCAGGATTACGGCCTACAGATTGACTGTGAGACACAATAGTATGTCGCCTGGAGTTGACAAGAAATGCGTACAAAGAGGAAGGCCGACGAAAAGGCGATTGCTCGTTCGACAGACAATCTTCATGACTGTAGGAAGTGCAAGCACACTTGTCCACTCTACGGCGTGATTTCCTCAGGCTCGGTCGAGTATGGAAGATGGTGCTTCTACCTTCGGTCGCGGGAATGTGTTCTGAAAAGGCCGTGACGATCTCGTCTTGGACGTCAGGGAACCGTTCCACGAGACTCCGCGTAAGGGCCGACCGAACGATTCCGATGTGGTAGGGGTCGTGATGGACTTCCCGCCCCATGGTATGTTCGGCTTGAATGGACTACATCCGTTATCAGATTTGCTGGACATGGGAGAGATTCAGTATCGTACCTCGCCTACAGCTTCCATGAAGGAGATTTGGTCGTCTTTCGCTTTCCTAAGATCATCCACCATCTGCTTTCCGCCAACAACAACCGTCCATCGGAAAAGTCCAGGAATCTTGAATGCCCCGCCGCGATACTGTCAAGCGAAGTCTACACAAAGTTCATTCAGGCAAAGAGTGCGTGTGAACCTTATCGTAGCCTTCAAGAATCATTTCACGGCTATGCCAGAAAGCCCTGAACGCTCCAATGTACGAGGTCAGAATCCCTGAAGGTCCAACCGTCGGGATTTTGTCCAGCTGGAGAGTTCTGAGCTCTGAAGGATCCCATGAGAAGCAAAGCTCCGGACTCACCTCTATCCTAGCAACACAAGCCTTGTAGATGCTCGAGGCAAGGTAGAGCGCTGTTAATACCGCTAACACAGACACCGGCAGAGGAGGGCCATCCATGCTGAAGAGTCAACAGACAACTGTTTGATAAGCCTTTCGATATTTAAGCAGCAGCAGCGGGAAAACGGTTACTGAAACCGTCCATGTAACCAAGGTTCTGGGTCTCTTGATGCCTTCCAGGCGGTGAAAAGGTGGAGAACCACGTCAAGAACTCGAAATTTGCGGATCTTCGGGCGCCGAACTGTAATAAGGATTTCAACTGATGGGCCCCGATCCAAAATAAGGTGTCGAGCCTCTGTGAAAGTCTCAGGTGCGAAAACAATAGGGAAACATAGGGACGGAGGCATATTTCGCGTTTGAGAAACAGGACCGAACCGCCTTCGAGCGGGAGCGAGGTGACACTCGGGTTACGCTTCATCGCGCGACACATCCCTTCGACTCAGCAACGAGCATCCAGCGGGACCCATACTTCGCGCCATCGCATTCTAAAAAGAAGCTCAGAATGCTTCACGGCGCGTTCAGCGACTGCGGGAACAGGAGACAAGAAAAACCGCTGTGCCAAGGGAGCAAGTTACGGTTATTACGAAGGTTCCACAAAGTAAACATACGTTAGAAGATGGAAAGGCTGCGGTGATCTGGTGCGGTGATCTGGTGTTGCAGAGTCTGGAGAAGGGTCCAAACGCATTCCGCGTCATGGTGGAATATGTAAATTTAATGTCATAGGGCTATTCGCGGCGAAACACTTCTCAGTCTGCAGTCATTAACTTATATAAACAGATTGACTGTCATCTGTCGTAAGGTCTGCTACCGGAGACTACAGTAGTCAGTGACTCAGTGGGCGTCGCGACGGAGGTATATTTCGCGTCCAGGCAACAGAGCCAAACACAGGTCACGTGGTTCCCTTATTGAACCAAGTGGGTTGAGGCAACACGCCTCTTCCGTTCTCCACTCATCCCCTCGCGTCCTGTGCGCTCTCTCCTCCTTTTCATTGTACCAATGGCCCCCAGGTGTGAGCCGTTATGCCACTTTGGCGACAGGCGAGTCAACTACAGCGCTCTGAGCACTGAGCCACTCAGCTGACAGACTGATCGTACGCAGGCTATACTTCACCACTTTCCCTCACCCTGCGCCGCAACCTTACACCCTGAATCTACCCGCAGAGCCAAGCAATCAGCCACGCGTTCGTGCGCGTCCTAGAGGAGGTCCTGCCGCGTCGCCTGATGACATAGCGTCATATTATTATTTCACAATCGACGACCAGCTCCTCTATCTCTCGTTCTTCCAGGACTGGGGCCCACTGAACATTGCAATGGTCTACAAGGCGTGCATTCTTATCCATGAACTGCTTGAGGTATGGCAAGATATGAACCATCCCGTCGCCGCATGCCACTCACGTGGACGCATTTTATTGTGATCTTAACAGGACAAGGACCTTGCATCGCACCGACTTGTGCTCTACTCCTCTGATGATCCGCGCCGGAAAGCGAATGCGGCGCTGCTCATGGCTCTTTACGTCGTACGTCCAACTTAATACTCGGCTTTCACGGTGTGTAAGGTTTGCCTGCGTTAGATGATCGTTCAACGGCGTGCGCCATGGGAAGCATTTCATCCGATCGCGGAGGTCCAATTCATGCCATTCAGAGATGCTGGACGTGGACCTTCAGACTTCAGCCTTAATATCCAGGATTGTCTCTGGGGTATCTGGAAAGCTATGCAAAATGGCTTGCTGGATATGAACGAATTCAGTGTGGAGGACTATGAATTCTACGAGAAAGTGGAGAACGGTGACTGGAATTGGCTAACACCTCATTTCATTGCGTTCGCGTCGCCGGTGGACCCGAATTGGATCAAGCGGGAGAAAGAGGCAAAGGAGAACTCAAAGGCCTCAAGTTCACGGTCACTCGCGAGCAGTGCAGGGACTGTTTCCTCGTCAACAGGATCCAGCAATCTGGCTCTACAGCGCAAACTCCCCCAACCGTTCCTCAACTGTCTGGAGTATTTTGAAAAGAGAAATGTTAGACTCGTCGTCCGCTTAAACACCGAACTCTATGATCGGAATACTTTTTTGGAACGCGGCATCGACCACATGGAACTGTACTACGATGACGGTACCAATCCCACCGATGAGATCGTGCGGACATTCATCGATGTCGCCGACCGCGTCATCGGAGGAGGAGGAGTGGTAGCGGTCCACGTGCGTGTATCCTGCTATATTTGTGGGATTTATTTAACGATAATCAACGACAGTGTAAAGCGGGTCTTGGACGTACCGGTACGCTCATAGGAGCGTATCTGATCTGGAAATATGGCTTCACTGCGAACGAGGCCATCGCGTTCATGCGCATCATCCGACCCGGAAGCGTCGTTGGGCCACAACAGCAATACATGTATCTGAAACAATTGGAATGGGTGAAGTGGGGTGCAATCGACGAATACCGAAAACTTCAAGCTGCGGCCGCGGCCGCTTCGACTACCCTCGTTACACCTGCTACACCTCCCGCGGAAGAAGATGAAGAGGTGCACGCCATGCAAACCACCCCAACTGGTCCCGGCACCCTACCACCTGTGACCCCAAGTCGACATGTTGCCACTGCAACTGCGAAAGCGCGAGACATCGCGCCGCCTGGCCAACCACGCAAAACGCCTGCTTCTAAACGGCTCGCGCAGGACTCGGATGACGAGGACGGCGACGACGTGCTACCCGCGTTGGGTGCCGCACCCACACGCACAAGACTAAAGCCTTCGAAACCTCTATCATCGCGGGGCGTTACAGCTTCAGAGCAGCGTCCAACACGCGTGACGAGGTCTACCGCCAATGCTTCGCTTATCCGCAAGACAGGCAACGGAGCAACCACACCAGCATCCCCGGTCAAATCGTCAGGGCAGGGCCCGAACAAAATTCCAAGGCTGGCCACTACGAAGACCACGTCAGCTGCAAAAGCCCTTGCAGCGGCTTCCGCGGCAACCACGAAACTCCCGCAGCCTGTCGCCACCCGTCGTCCAAATCCACCGCCGTCACCTGTTCCTTCCCGTCTTCCGACATTGATTCCGTCCAAACGGCTGCAACCAACGCATACATCGTCGCTGAGCGAAGTAGCAGCAGGCGCGATTGCTGCGGTGAAGCGCGGCGAGGCCCCGGATGCATGGATGAAGACAAACGCCTCGGCGGTGGTCGCTCCCGCTACGACGGGCCGTCCTGGGCTAAGAAGTGTAAGGCGGAGACGGAGCAGCTTCAGCTCAGCGGACGTGGTTGCATGATGAAGATGTCGACCGATTCCCGCACATCATTCCCGATCGCATCGCCCTTCTAGGCGTACCCGTGTTGTTCCTTCGGATTTCGAGCCCGGCTCAAGTTATGCTATTACGGTTCTCATGAGGCGGTATACCATCTATAATGCATATCGGTCGTATTGTCATTCGCATATCCCCCATCTCCCCACCCATCCACTCATTAATTATTGACGTTCTGTTTTATCATCTGTCTTTATTATTGACTGGCGGCCCCGCGTACCACTGTTGACTGATTTTGGAGGATGACAGCGAGATAAACGACGGCGGAAGTTATTCCAGTAGTCTGCTACCCATCTGGATATGGCGAACGAAGGATGTGCAGCGTGCAATAACTTACAATGCATTCCTTCGCGGAGGACAGACAGTATTGATCCCACTGTTTCGCTTGTACAGATACAATTTGAGATTCTGATTTCGCTTCACCTATCATGAGCGACTTGCGCAGGAATACTTGTGAATACACTCGAAGAACCATCGCAGGTCCTCCGGAGCCACTCCTGGAGTAATACCATGTCCGAGATTCGCGATCCAACCGCCCTTGCCCTCGCGGAAGCCCTGGCACATCCGCTTGACCGCCGCCTCGATGGCATCCCGTCCGCCAAACAGGACGTTAGGATCCATGTTCCCCTGCAGGGCCACCTTGTCCCCGACGGCCCGTCGTGCCTCAACAGGATCTATAACCCAGTCGATGCCGAGGACATCATACCCTGCATTCTTCGCCAGGAAGCCCAGCGCATGATTAGCGCCTTTTGCGAAGAGAATCATCGGTACCGAGGGTAGGTTCTCGTCAGCGAGGCGTCGCCGCACGTTGGTAGATATATGGACAAGCGAGGGGTATGAAAATGTTGAGAAATCGTAAGGGGACAATTCACCCGCCCATGAGTCGAATACTTGCAGGAGCTACGCCAGGCAGATTAGTCTTGGAGTCCCTCGAGGTCAGAATCAAGGGGACACACCTGGGCACCTGCCCTGACCTGACCGACAAGGAAGTCCACACAGACGTCTGCGATGCGCAGCAGCAGCGCCTTGGACTCTTCTGGGTATTTGAATAGCCAAGTTTTGGCCTTTTGCAGGGTTTTACTTCCTCCACCTTCGATCATGTACGCGAATAGCGTCCAAGGAGCACCGCAAAACCCGATCAGCGGTACCTCGCCACCGAGTGCTTTTCTCGTCTGCGTGATTGCTTCGAAGACATACTTCAGCTCCTTATCCACGTCAACGACATCGGTCAGTTTGCTGATGTCCGCGGGCGTCACAAGGGGATCGGGGAAGAAGGGTCCCGGGTTCATAAGTACCTCCATCCCCATGGCCTGCGGGATGACAAGGATGTCACTGAAGATGATCGATGCGTCCACGAGTCCGCTGTATCGTCGTATTGGTTGGAGGGTGATTTCAGTCGCCAGCTCGGGCGTCCTGCAGATTTCGAAGAACTCGTGTGATTCGCGCATCTTGCGGAATTCTGCAAGGTGATATTAGGTGGGGAAACAGCAGTTTATTGCTCGAATAACCAGGTAGATATCGGCCTGCCTGTCGCATCACCCAGACGGGCGCCCTCTCGGTTTCCTCGCCTGTAATATATGTCAGGCTTCTGCCAGTCGTCGGAGCGTCATGCGTCACCTCTTGCTGCCCGTAAGATCAGGTCATTCCGAAGTGGAGGAAAGGTGTCGGCCATGGTCGGGAAGGGTCGTTGGTTGTGCTAGAGGCAGCTTGGAAGGAGTGGGAGTCTTGAGGAGATGCCAATTGTCCCGGCGATAGCCAGTCTCCTCTACAGATAGGCCCGGCGTGTGAAGTCGGGGAGTTCAGGATGTACCGGGTATCGATGGTCAGAGGAGTTGACGGTGGATGGTGAGAGCAATAGATAACGATTAGATCTTGTTTATCTACCATTCCAAGATCACGCACTTCACAACCTTGACCACGACCGCGTCTGGCGCTGTGGCCTGCTGAGGCTGAGAAAGTTACGTTACATGCCTATCGACAACCCCACGCAGCTCGTCAATGAGTATGGTCCATGTCACCCCGCGCTTCGCGTACTGATCCTCGTTGAAACCCAAGGTTCAAAAAATCAGGAGAGTTTGACCGTTTACGACGCGAGCTGCTTGCTCAGGTATCACAAGGCGTAAGTGCACCACCTATACTCGGATAGCCGTATGAGTGTTCATCGTGGATGGCCGTCTGAAGGATGGAATTGCTACCCTCAAGGCACGTGTAGAGCAAACGGCGCAGGAACGCTTCACATCAGACCTGAAGCTGTCGTTTATGCCTCCAGAAGCAATTCATCGAGAGCTGATGCAAGAGATGGAAAGGTCAGCATTCTGACAAAGAGCCCATCGTCCATCATGCACTGAGTATATTCTTAGATTCCCAATTGTCGACCGTGTGGCCGAGGACGTGCAAATGCTGTCCGAACCCGCGTTCGCGGAAGGTATTCGAAAATCTGTCCACAATATTCTTCTTGAAAGTAAAGGGCAGAAACCCAAGCATGCAAAGGGTTCGCTTGCGTCGTGAACTTTCGATTAGAGCGTTCGTTGACAGTGGCACAGATGAGAAGAGCGAGATGACGGCGACAGCATCTGCGGCGCCATCCACGAACCACCCTTCGACTGCGCCTACTCATCCAGAACAGACTTTAATTCCTAGACCGTCGGTCGCAGTGACTCCTAACTCCCAATCATTTAGTGTCAAGGTAAATACGCCGCCCCCTAACACGACTCCCGAAGCACCACCACAGGCTCTGGAACGGAGTCTGGAAACGACGAAGCCAGGTGTCGTCCCCGCAGCAGCAAAATTCAGTGGAGTTTCTGAGCCTCCGGTCCTCGCGACTAACGAACCGATGTGGAGATGGCGGATGCATCGCACCGAGATGGAGAACCTGTTTCTTCATAGCACGATAAGTGCTCTCAGGCCGCCTGCTCGTCATCGAAGTTCGGCTTGTACGTTTTTCTCGCCAAGAAAGGTCGGCCTGGACCATGTAGAAGGGTATATCATTTTAGGTACATTGGGTGTCCAGCAAGCGTAAGTAACGAAGGAAACAAGATATGTAATAAATACCTGATACATAGTACACGATGCAGCGTTTCAAAAGTTAAAAGCTGGTAAGACTCTTCATTGCTATTTGTGTTCGTCGGCTTGAATCAAGGAGACCGCCTTTTGGGAACGGGGTTTGATAGAACATTTGAAAGGTTTGGGGTGACTGACAAACGGAGATTAACAAACCTCGGAAAGCCTAAAGGACGGTGGCATACCTTATCGTTCCAGTGGTATTTTCATGGACAGGTTCTATGACGACGCCATTCTCGACGCATTTCGATATGTCGAAAACCGCCAAAGACATTGCGCATGAAATGAACACCGAGGCATCCGCGAGTTGCATCCCTGTGAGGTGGGTTAATTAGGGACGAACCATATTCGATGTACAACCATACCTGGGCAAATGCTATGGTTTAGGTTAAAGTGTGAGTTCGAATTCCTGGCACCGGAGCAGCGCCTTACCGTCTTCCGAAACCAAAGCAGACACCCCGAGGGTCTGGCTCAGCTGCTTTACTTTCAGTCGCCAGGAAGCGATCTGGATTGAAAACATCCGGGTTGGCGTAAACTGCCGGGTCGTGGGTGAGTTGCCTTATGGAGGCGACGTTAATTAGAGAGTTTCGGAAATGTATGCTAACTGACCAGATGTTTGCGATTACGAGGGCACCGTTGGGAATGAGATATCCATCGTGGATATCGTCCTCCATTACGCGGTGTGGTACGCCTATGTCATCGAGAGACAACATTCAGCCGATAGTGCAGCGTGAGCAGTCCCTTCCTCACCAGTAGGAACGACAGCATGCCAGCGAAAGACTTCTTTGACGAGAGCGTCGACGTAGGGAAGGTATGGACGGTCGTCAAACGCGGGAAGTCTATCGTTGCCAACGACGACGTCAATTTCCGCCTGTGCCTTCTTCGCGACCTCGGGGTACAGGGCCATGGCAAGGAAGAAAGAGTATATTGCCGACACAGTCTACAAGGGATGCTTGACTGTGCTCTGGTATACCCAGAGGAGAGAAAGCTTACGGTATCAGCACCACCTGGTCGAAATCATTAGAAGAAATGTCCTGCGACGGTCATGTCGAGCTCACCTGAATAAAGACTTGCAGAACTCCACTTGATATCTAACTCTTCTTCGGCGCTAATACTCTTACCCTCCATCAGCGAGGATGTAAAGGAAGTTGATGCAGTGCCCACGACCTAAACCGAAACAAAATCTGAACGACCGGAGGTGAAGACATTATAAACACCATACCATCTGACGCTTCACGAACTGATGCGGTTGGTCGACCATTTGGTTCAGAGTAGCCGCCCACAATTTAGCCGTCCTCTGGAAGCCGGCTCCAGGGAACCAAGAAGGAATGTGACGCACTGCGAATGCGCATTGGCGGAATGAATTCTGGACACAAAAGTGACTTACAGATGGGGAGGACATCGACGAGATATCCGCCAGGTGCGGTGGAGAGAGAAAATTGCTCGGTGGCTTGGTCGGCCAGCTCGACAAAGGGGTCACCGACCTCTTTGACTTCGTAGCCATGTGAAATGCGGAGAATAATGGCCCCTGCAGTGCTTGGAGGAGAATGAGCTTCGGTCTAACCAGCATCGAAAGGGTGTACATACTGTCTGACGTGAGCAGCGAGGTCACCGGGCTTCGTTAGGACGCGTCGTAGGAATTTCCGAGTCTCAAACTCTTCGACATGCGAAAACTTCTTCATGCTGGCGCTGGTTCCGATGACGCGATGGAATAAACGCCGGAAGCGACGAAAACGGTCCCCATAGGGTATAAGCACGAGGGTGTTTACCCAGCCGACGAGATTTCCGCCCATCTGAAGCACTGGACGGTCAGAATAGATGGAACTCTTCTTGTCAAGCATTGCGGTCGCCACTTTGGCAGAGTTGAGGATGATGAAAGGCTGTCCGAGGACCGTGACTGAGCATATGTCTCCTGGAACGCGCATCGTCAATGGCGGGCGGGTCGACGAGAAGGACGCGACTTACCCCATTGCTCGCCCCACTTGGCGAACGTGAGCCATTGCTTCTCGGATGGCATATCCAGGACATTGCCAATCAATGGCAGTCCCTTTGGGCCAGGCGGGAGCAAGACACCGTTCCTCCGGCGACGGAGGAGACCGTTCAGGATAAATAGACATAGAAACGCGAATAAAATATCCACAGTGGTGATGAATTTCTGAGCCATCGCCGTGCCAGGAAGAAGCAAAGACGGGGGAAACCGCTAAGGAGCGTCGAGTTTTTTATGCCCCCAATACCCACCAGCGCGGCTTTTAAGCAGACCCATCTAGAATACGCACAGATGGGATCAGCCCGATTTCCGGGGCCGGTACCATTGAGGGAAGGTACAAAAAGAATGTCTTCTTTTGCCAAGGGGACGTCCGCGGCAATCGTCTTATGAACTCCCAAAGTCGACAGGAGCAATGAAACACGAGGTGGCGACAGATACTGACAAATAGCTGAGTAACGCCGTGATGCGTGTG
This sequence comes from Lyophyllum shimeji, assembly GCA_026008595.1. Classification (NCBI taxonomy): domain Eukaryota; kingdom Fungi; phylum Basidiomycota; class Agaricomycetes; order Agaricales; family Lyophyllaceae; genus Lyophyllum; species Lyophyllum shimeji. The sequence continues at coordinate 889,515 of BRPK01000001.1, read as the reverse complement.
AAAGTTCGCGGGACGCGCCAGACGGTGCCAGTCGATCTGCCAGTCGAGTGCAGATGGCACGTTCAATCTGCCAGCGCTAGAGGATGATTCCCAATGCCCCCGATGATCCTGATCGCCTTCAGACTTTAGAAAGTACTAGATAGAAAGTCTGCAGACATGTTTGGAAGATACCCTCGTACCATCCAGATTTGCACAGAAGAGTCTCCCACGAGGCTGTCCAACCTGAATGGTGTGGATCAGGATGCGCCAAGGTTTTAGGTTGTAAAAGAAGTCCGAGCCCGGAATGGTGACCAGTCAGAGATCAGATGCCTCGAATGATATACGGAGTGCCCCGCTGTTGGCAATAACGAAACTTGGACAGCAAAACGCCAATGGAGAGCAAAGTCGCTCCCGAACGTTCGGTATTGACCTTCCTCAAACTTCAAAGCACTAGATACAAATAATCCACAACATCCCCGATAAAGTCCAAAAAAAGTACAGCTCAGCGTCGCGAAAATCGTTGAGGTACAGACATGACCCCAAAGACCGTTCCATCATATTACAGATTGCTCCTGGTAGAAATTTTCCGTAGTCGCAGACTAGGAAATGAGAAAGGGGTTTGTACCAGATTCACAGACCGAATAATACTCACATCGGGACTGAGTTGATCATCGAGGCGTCTCGGATCGCGATCGTACTGCTGGCTCGTGTCGATTTTGATTGAGATGTTAGCACCTCTCTGCACGGAATGGCATCGTAATTTCCTACCGGCGTGCCTTTGAACCGGATGCACTTACTGTTGAAGTGAGATGTTTCGCGCCTGATTTGGACAAGGTGGGTTGCATCTTGAACGAAAAGGACAGGTCATCGCTATCATCTTCGCCAAGCTCTCGGATCGCCTGTCGCGCGTTCAACGTCGCGAGGACCGAGTTGGAGTACACTGGGAAATAGTGTCAGACCACAGGTCGAGAATAACTAATTCGGCCAGACTTGCATCGCCCCAGACTGAAATAGAACGCCACATAGATGAGGGTCTTTCCCCACACGATGATCTAGAAAGAGGTCAGTGCATGTGAGAATGTGAAACAACTTCTGCACCCACGGATACCAAAGAAGCAATGGCGCAAATACTAGTCAGCACACCAGTGCTAACAGTAAACATGATCTGTAAAAATTTGTAAGTTCGCCACGGAAAACGACGGGGAGCGAGGCGTGATGTCCAACCAGTTTACTAATCATCGTATCTGACCTGTTGAGTTGAGAACCTAGTCGTGAATATGTAATTGAAAAGGCGTACTTTCGGAAACCCGTCCGAGACCGATGTAAGAAAAAGCATAGAGCGCCTGCGATGAGAGCGTCCGTCACGGCGGCTAGAATATTCACCGCCATCGAAAGTCCCTGAAGTGTGGGTCAGTGGATGTCACCCATATTCTTTCAAGGCTTCTCAACCTTGAGTTCCGCGAGTTGCTCCCAGGTAACTAGCTTCATGCTGAGAAGTATGTCATGCGTCAGAGCAAAGTTGAGAAGCGAGCCATGAGCATCCAACTGACGAATGTATGGTAAATGCTGTCGCGACGGTTTGAGAAGCTAAATAAAGCTACCGAAGCGGAAAGGGACGCACCGACAGAGCATCCTGGACATTCCGACTCTCTGAGTAAACTATGGGGATGAAGGGGAAAAAGAAGAAATCTGACCAAATTCGGCGACTACGAGGCTGACCTGGATATGTGTCAATGGTCATCAGAAGGTTTAGTCTGACAACTCACCGTTAAGACGATGAGTGGAACGTTTCCACCACTGACTATGCGTTGTTGAGCATTCCGCACAGCATGAATCCATTAACAAAACTTACGGCGCCAGACTCGCAATGTCAAAAATCTAGAGACCGGTGAGATTGAACATTCGTAAGCAGCCAGTGGGACCAGATACAGACCCTTGTACGAAAAAGCCGATGAAGGCCTTGGTCTGAATCAGGCACACTGGGACATTCATACTCGTCCCGGACTCACGTTGAATAGGACTTCAAGCTGCAAAGATCAAGGAGCTGAGAAGGGAGCGATGCGACAGTACGACGAAACATACTAGTATGCTCCTACAGACGCTAACCGTCAGAACGTGGCCTAGGCTTCTGTACGAAGAATTATTGTTGGACTAACCAGACCATGTTTCCCAGAACCTCCGGGTTATTGTAGTTCGTGATCAGATATGTGTACACTAGATAATTCAGTCAGTTGTTGGCCGGATAAGGGGTGGGGAGCTTGCCTGTATGAGAAATGAGGCCCTGGTGGATGCTGTCAAAAATCCAAATGCCGCAGACCTGACGACAGATAACAGATCATGGAAGTCCGCGAATTAGACGAATCGAGCCACTCACCAGCGTCTTGATGTACCAGACATCCTAGCATGTCTTCAGCCACTGTCAATGCCAGAACGGGATGGTCCTCACCCCCCGGTACTTGTCGAAGTAATACCACGTCTGGACACACGACACTGGCGAAATTACTGGGTTCGGGGGTGCCAATCACATGGGAGCAAGCAACCTACCTCCATACAAGCTACGAAGTGCAGAGTAAGTTGATTGTCACCAAGAATCTCACCTGCCTTACATCGCAGCGCATATTACACCGACGAGGGAGGCGCCCATGCTGACGAATCGCCTGAGCTGATAGTGGCGAGTGAATGAATGCGAATGCGACATACGTGTTGTCCACGACGAGAGTGGGCCCGTCCGCCATGCGTGCCACAAAAAAATCCGGAGGAAAGGGACTACGGGGTGCTAGTGCTGCACCGGCTCGAGGCCGCCTAACTCTTAAGAGAGCGGAAGCCAGCAGAACGCGTGCTAATGTACGAGAACCCGTCGCCGAGAATCAGGCTATTGGGTCTGCTTGTACGTTTCTGTCGTCACACGATGCACTCGAGAGCTCTCATCGGACACGGAATAAGGTGAAGCGCGCGCGTCTAGAAAACGACTCAAGGTAGCTCGTGCTTCTCAAGACGTAATTTTGCCGCGTCACGACTTCCTCCCGAGGCACTCGTTCTCAATGGATCTTCTGATGAGTCCGGCCAAGGTATTTCTGCGACGTAAGCAATGGCCACGTACCTGGATCCCTAAGCTTCGAGTTTTACGCAAAGCATCTGCTGCATCTGTGCTGCTCGGGACGACATAAAGGCAAGCGAGGGCATCGATGCTAAGATAACTTCAATTGAACGCGAGGGTTCAATAACCTGTAAGTGGCGGGGGCATGCGAATATAAAAGGAATCTAGCGACAGTGTGCTCGATACCTCGGCTTAAAAAACGTTGAAAGGCTTGCATGGCTCAGCATTAGAGTCGAACACGACAGTCGGACAGATTGCAGGTGCTGGTTTAGATCATGCAGAACACGTGATGCAATGCCGACGATCACGACTCAATATCACGACGTGGCGCGTCGCGCATCAGAATAAGGCATGGACATGAAAACGCCATTCCCGAGTGGGTGAAGTATTCATTATCTTCTATCCTGTCTGTTGGCTTTTGGCTGTAATGGCGGAAAATGTTACTGGTAAGTGGACAGCATGGGACTCAAACTGCATCTTTCATTGTTCTGATTCACTGCAGTTACTGGACACGGGTTATCCATTCCACTATCTCAGCTTCAACCCAGGAGTGACATCCAACACAGTCATTGAGTGCGTTATATGATGCATCACAGTGATCTATTGGTCCACTGAGAGCAACCTGTTTCAACTTGGTGCCGGCCTCAGGCTTTTGTTGTCTCCACCGTGAACTCCCAGCAACTGGAAGCGGGCAGTAACTTGAAAGGCTCTGGAGGATGCATGCCACCCATATCGACGTTTTAAGTTTTTACTCCGTCCAACATATGGACTTTTTACCAGCTGTAGCTGCTGATCCAATTGATGTATTTCACAGAACTTGACATCGAACTTTCCTTTCCCACTGGTGATGCATACAAGAAGAGATATACTCTGTGAAGTTGCATAACGAAGCTGCCGTGAGATTCACTAGACTTTTCCTTGTGTTATTCATGGATGCATGTGCGTGAAGAATAGGAGAAATCTGTGCCGAAGACTTATCGGTAACGCTGCCAATGAACAGCGCTCGGGTTACCGCCCGAGATGAACAGAAGAATTCGTTGAGCTGGCTCCAGGAACAGCTGGCGGTGGGTCAGTAGGGCTTGGCGTGACTGAGCTGGACATTCCAGCGGCCGGAGAGGCACTGAACTTGGGAGAGGGAGGAGCTCGGACGACGATCAGGTGCTTGTCGAACGGCACCTGTTCTCGAAGGGCTAGACCAGGCTGGAAACAGTAGTATATCAGCTGCTGAAGCGCGGAGGTTGCGGGGGGCGATGGATAGATGCGGGGCATATCTTGATCCAAGACATTCAGTGCATAAACCCCATACCTCCGTCCCAAAACGGAAGTGACGTATGGAGATGGTTGATTACGCCAAGTACTGCCAGATAAATCTTATATCCACCAAGTAAAACTCACGACTTCATCTTTGCCTCCCATCATCTCCTCCCAATGCCCCCAATTCCCGCCCTGTCCTACGATGAAGCACAGAAGGTGTACGACGACATCGATCGCAGCTTTCACTTGACCCCGGAACGTCTTTTCGAGCTCACCAAAAGCTTTCTTCATGAGTTTAGTATCGGACTGAGAGAATACGGCCACCCTATGGCGATGATGTATGCGACACCACCTGCATCCCATCTGAAGCTGATCATTGCCTAGTCCAACGTTCGTGACGGGTGTCCCTAATGGTAGCGAAACCGGGTATGACTCTTTGCTTGTCCGCACTACCGCCCACGAATTCATCGTGGAATTCTCAGGACTTTCCTGGCCCTGGATCTCGGGGGCACAAACCTGTGAGTTATGTGGAGACCTCTGCTGGACCCGATGTCGCGTGTTCACGACCTCCAAGACGTGTTTGTGAAGTGGTCCTGAACGGCGACAAGACTTTCTCCTTGCGGCAACAAAAATATAAAGTCTCGGAATCTCTCAAAACTGGAGAGGCGGAAGCGTTGTTCGGTCTGTCGTTGTCCTCAGATTTCCTATCTTGACGATCTAACCGACGCTACTGCGCAGATTATCTTGCCGACTCAGTGGACGCGTTCCTTACCACGCATGCCGCGTCAGCATACACGACCAAGGAAGAGGAGGATGTCGTCCATCTCGGCCTTACTTTCTCTTTCCCCGTTGAACAAACTGCGCTGAATTCTGGCAAAATTCTCACGTGGACTAAGGGTTTCTCGGCCAAGAACGCGGTCGGACGCGACGTCGTGCAATTGCTACAAGAAGCCTTTGACAGGAAGCACATGCACGTCAAATGTATCGCACTTGTTAACGACGTGAGTCGGCCTGCAGTCGAAAATTCGTGACTCCTAAACAACGTAGACCGTTGGCGCGCTCCTTTGCCGCGCATATACCGCAGGAGGGTGTCTCCTAGGTGCGATCTTCGGTACTGGTACCAATGGCGCGTACGTCGAGGAAGTCGGTGAGGGGGAATTTGGTCTCCGAGTCCTTCTCGCCACTAAATGTCTACAAGCCAAAATCACGAAGCTGGGCAACCACCCTGCGGCTGCGAAGGGAGGATATATGATCGTCAATACGGAATGGGGTGCATTCAACAATTCGGTGCGCACTTTTAAACATTTGGTTCTAAGACAATATCTGAGCAAGCCGACTAGCGCTCGCACCTTCCGTCCACCCCTTTTGACAACACGCTTGACCGGCTCAGTATCAACCCCAACTTCCAGGCGTTCGAAAAATTCGTCTCCGGCATGTACCTCGGTGAGATTACGCGTAATATCCTAACGGCGTTGGTCGACGCTGCTCCAAAACCGCTCGTATTTGGCGGCAAGTCAACATCAGTGCTCAACACTCATTACGGTCTCGACACGAGCGTCATGAGTGAGGTTGAAGACGCTTGGGAGGGCCCGCATCGGTCATATAGCGCAGAACAAACGGCGCCGGACTTTTCGACCTTCGACGAGGAGAAGCTGCCGCCGAATATCAGGACGAAGCTGGAACGCATTCGGGCGGTGACTGTGAAGCAGCTAGGGTTCCAGGACTCTGATGTTACCTTGAAGGACGCCGCGGTGAGCGCAATCCTGGCCGCCCTCTTTATGTCAGTTGACCTCGCGGATAGATCGTCCGATGGGTGTGCTCGCTAGTAGCCAGGAGAGCCGCGTTGCTGAGTGGCGTGGCAGTCGCTACCGTTCTAATTCAGACCGGTTATGCTTCCTTTCCTGATCAAGATGGCGTCTTCTCTCCTCGCGCGAGTACCGAGCCGATTCTGATTGGTGTGGATGGCAGGTGAGTCGAGCGAACACTCTGGTCTTGTCTCTATCCTTTGTTCTGAAGCCCCACGTATCAGTCTGATTGAGCATTACCCGAACTTTCAGCGAACGTTGCGGGAGTCTCTGCGCTGCCTGGTTGGCGAGGAAGTGGAAAAGAGAGTAGATATTGGGATGGCGAAGGATGGTAGTGGGGTAGGCGGTAAGTGGATTCGAGTTGCACTCCTTGAGCGCGCTGACTCGTTGCAATGAAGCGGCCCTGTCCGCGCTTCAGTCGTTGAAGCAAGGTCACAGATAGGCGGGAAAGAGATCTAGATTAACTTAATGTCGACATAACATTATCGGGTCTAGATATAACTTGTAAATGTATAACCAGCTCCGCCCGTCGGACAAACGTGTACGAGTCTTCCAGTGTTTCACTGGCGTTTAGACTTGTTAGATAGTAGGTAAGGCGACAGTGGGGATTAGTATTACGTAGGTATATACTCATAGCTCACATGGTGTTCTCCAAGTAGAACTCCCCATATGCTTTGCTGACTTTCTCCCAGTCCAGGACCGTCCAGAACTGTTTCAGCCACTCCTCCTTGCCCCACACGCCGTACCCGGCTGACATCCATGCATGCTCATTGACCGAGATGCAGAACAAGGGATGCAACACCTCCCCGATGTTCATCATCTCCGTCTTGGTTCTGGGCTCCGTGCGCGGCTCAGGGTTACCACCCCACAGAGCGTTTTTGTTGTCCAAGTTCACCTGGAAGTCAGAGCGCGCGAGAGGACTGGTATGGAGAAAGCGGGGGAGGAGATTCTCGGGCGGGGATGGGGTTTTCTTGCCCGAGACACCCGACGCGGGAGAGGAAGGCTTGACGCCTGGAGGTGGCGAATTCTTGGCAGTTGGTGAGGCAGGCGGCGGAGGTCCCAAGGGCTCAACATCACCCATAGCGTCCTCTGTCGGGTCAGTTGTAAAGCTCGCGAGCGGGTCCTGTGGTAGCGTCTGGTCGTACTGCTTGAAATCAGGGCCGAGGACAAGACTTTTGCTGTGCCCCATGTATGAGCGGGAGCGGATGAGGAGCGTGCCGGGCCCGAAGGTGGGGATGATACCGGTGTTGCCGTTCTTGTCTGTTACGAACCACACCCAGCCATTGGTGAACATGCCTGTGACGGCGGAGGAGAAGGCGGACTTGAGTTGAACGAGGCTGCCGTATTGCGCACGGATGGTGTTGGCGAGATGAGAGGAGATTTCATCCTGGTGGTTCTTTCGCGGCGGCGCTGGAGGGGGTTTCTAAACATGAGGGTTATTTAACGACATTTGACTCCTGGTCACGAGAGGACAACGACATACAAGTTGGTCAAGGAAGAAACTGTTGTTTAGCGCGAGACTCGCGTAGTTAAACGCGAGTGTTCGTTCCCGATACGGAGCAGTATTCAACACCGTCTGCGCGACACCTACATTCTCCTCCGGGGTACCTGCACATGCGGTGAGTCGCGCGTGAAGTCGGCAAGTCACCAGGGGACATGTGTGGTGACGTACCACGAACTTCCTCGTCAAGCCGCTGCAAGAGTCCTTCCTGGTAATCAACAGCGACAGTTTTCAACGCCGCAGGCGGCAAGAAATCACCAAGACCACCTTCTATCGGGTATGGCAATGGTATCCGCTGGTGCAGATTGCGACTCCCGCAGCGCGACTTGAAGCGGCGAACAGCCGAGGAGCACCTCGATGCATTTGACGACGTCCACCGGAGTCCCAGGACGCTCATGCTGTGGTAGACAACGCCGACAGGTGAACCACGCGAGTCGAAGCAATTGCCGTTTCCAAGTTTTTTTCGGATTCCGTTGCTTGTTGTTTGCGCGAGTGTGGCAACAGCTTTCCGTTCCCAATCGGTAATGTCATTCCACGTTGCATCAGGTTTCGTCCGAAATGTCTCCCAAGTCGTCAACACCAGCGACCTCCAATGTCGTCCAGACGCTCTGGAAAGCGTACAGTGACCAGACTTCCGACCGTCTGAAATTCATCGACGCGTTCCTCGTCTTCTTGATGCTATCTGGCATCGCACAGTTCCTCTACTGCATTCTGGTTACCGACTACCCTTTTAATGCTTTCTTGGCTGGGTGAGTTCACCTTCGGGGCTATATATTTCGGTGTATTCACGTATCCCCTCAGCTTCTCGAGTAACGTCGGCCAATTCGTCTTGACTGCTTCGCTGCGGTCACAAGTGAACCCGGAAAACAAAAGTGAATTCAAGGATGTGTCTCCTGAAAGGTATGTAACACCCTTTTCACCCCTGCTTCAGTATTGAGCCAGTTCATTGCTGCAGAGCATTCGCAGACTTTGCATTGGGCTCGATCGTACTACATTTCTTTGTGTACAACTTCCTCGGGTAGCGGCGATATCGTGTGCGGCTGTATGATATAAATATACCCACGAAACCCCAAAGCCCAGCATCCTGTCGTATAACGCAACCGTCGGGATGAAGCGTGTAGATGTGAATACGCGTTGGAGATTGTCCCATGAATTGGAAAGTCGAAGAGGCGGTTGATTCCCTCAGCGTTTGCGTTCAAACGATGTGGAGCGCTATGAGATGGTTAGCCTGCGTCCGCTGAGGGTTAGAAGAAACATCCCACGCACTCCCAAGATAACGACCGCGAAGTCAAAGATATATTCACCTATGTTGAATGAGTACGCCGAACATTCGCTCATGCATGGGCTATACCGCATTCCAAATAAGATCGCAGCAATTCTGTCTGTCACTCAATAGGTGGTCAAGTCAGGCAAAGCGATGACTTACGGCGCACGTCTTTGTTGGGGATCTGTGATAGAGCAGGGCTGCGAATCACAGTAAGAAGAATGAGGCTGCACTGTACGAAGGCCTTTACGTCAAGCTTGTGGTACGCCTAATGCCCGCAAGGAAAGCACTGATAAGGAGCGCATCGAAGCCCAGATGAGCTTGAGGAGGAACAAGACATGAGTGGTTGAGTGACGGGCGGAAAGAGCAGAAATACCGAGTTTGCCAAGCATGACGAGTGAATGTGCGAGAAACGTCGACGTCGAGGAGATACGATCGAAACCATGTGTTACTAAATTACTTACGTAATCACCCTCCAGCACATACACGACGTTGGCCATCTAAGAACAACGCCGCCTGGCAACCACGACCGCCTCCCACGTTGACCACAGGCCATACTCATCCCTAGCTCATTGTTCTCACTTGGCCAGTGGCACGACAACAATGGCGTCCAGGCCACCCTCGCCGCCGCTTGGTTCCAAAGGCTACTTCCCCACTCCGCAAGCGTTTGAGCGATTTATACGAGAAGAGACCTCCGATTGGGCGAGCGCTTTTACACTTCTTGGTACGCGTTTTACCCAGCCTTTCTCTCAAAATGTGGCGCTATACACCAGTATACGCAGACACCATTGAGACGTACTTCGATTCCCATGTCGACTTGCTACAGCGGAGACTACAGAAGCACGGCGATAGGCTGAAGATGAAGGCGGAGGAGACTTTCAAGCTCAAGGATCTGTCGGGGGATGCGTTGGAGAATTTTGACCGAGAATTCAAGAACTTCAAGGTCAAGGTGAGCACGGTATTTTGGTGGGCGGCGGTGCGAAATAATAACGCGTCGATGCGCGTAAAAGGTCTCGGCGCGAATGACAAAGTTGTCTGCATCCTGGCAATCAGCAAAGGTCGTCCGCACACGCGAAAAAGTGTCGTTCTTCGTCGGCGTCATGACCTTGCTGTTCTCTGCCCTCATGTTTGGCACCGCACCTCAGTACGTCATTTGTTCCGTCAAGAAAAAACCCTGTGGCTTACATTGAACAGGTGGATACACGTCGCCTATACACTTCTCGGCTGCTATCTCCTCCCCTTGCGCTACTACCAGTACAAGAAACGCTCCTGGCATTACTTCTTGTTCGACCTATGTTATTATGTCACCATCCTCAACTTCATCTTCATCTGGTTCCTTCCCTCGAGCCCGGCGCTCTTCGTCGCATGTTATTGTCTCTCGCATGGGTCACTTGCTAGCGCGGTGATCACATGGCGGAACAGTCTGGTATTCCACGATCAGGACAAAATCACATCTTTGTATGTGCACATCTACGCACCATACACTTTTACAGTCATCAGGTATGCCTGCCTCAGCACCCTTCATCTTGGTTACGCCATTGACGCGATCGTCCCAGGCATTTCTATCCACTCGCGGAGGAGCGTTTCCCTGCTCTGGCCGAGTTGCCTCATCTGCAACCCAAGCGAGCGCTGCTATTGAGTGGGGCGATATGTGAATGTTTCCAACAATTTGTCTAGAAAAGCGTCCTTACCTTGTCCCGTCAGATCTTATATGGCAATTGCTGTATTGGAAGGTGAGTTACCGCCACTCCCCAACCGAATCCGGTCTCCGAATCATCTTCCTAACATTCCATCCAGTTCATCCTCATTGATCGGCGCCCTAAAATCGAATCTGGAGAGCGTACCACCTCGTTCTCCTGGCTGCTTAATGACAAACGCGGGGTCATTGGGCGCGCATTGTCATCGGTGCCGCCTCGCTACCGCGAGCCTTCCTTTATGTTTGGGCAATTTGGTCGGTCTCTCACTGCAGCGTCTGCCACCCACGGCTTCTGAATCATCCGTCTAGTTTACGCTCTGCTCACCGAGCTTCCCGCTGTCTATGTCTTGTATGATAGCTCCCTCTGGAGCGGCATGTACCTGATCACGATCTTCGCTGTGAGTGTGTGGAACGGAGGAGGCTACTATGTTGAAGTTTTCGGCCGCAAGTATGTATTTCTTCTCCTACTCTGGGCGCTCAAGCTGACTGGTCACCAGGTTTGAACGCGAATTGGAGGCGCTGCGAAAAGAGTTGGCGGAAGCCACGGCGCGTTCTGGCGTCTCGACACCTGGATCTCCCGAACTCTCGTCCTTGGACATCTCTCCTGAACTGTCTAATGGGTCATTGGATCTGAGTCCCGAGTTGAACCCCCAGCCTGACGCGACCCCGAAGAAGACTCAGTAACATGCCACCCTAATGCTCATCATTTAGTACATTATATCCTCCCCATTGCGTGGTTGGGTTGTTTTGACGTATCATGACCTTTACGACAGCTATACTATATTCATGCCAATCGTTCATGTTTCCCTTTTTTTCCCATCTCTTGATTGTGATAATGTTGTACTCCTTATTTATCCTTTTCCCCCCAGCGTTTGATCTGATATCACGACGTAAGTACAGAATACATAGACCGGCATACACTACGCACACAATTATATGTTGATATTACGGATGAGATCTTAGAAGACCCTCTGCGTCGACGTGAAGTGCGCCCCGGCCGAGGTCAAAGCATTGCCACTTCGCACCACTACGAACCCAACCTGAAAAGACGCCATTCGGTCCCATGAGCTTTTCCTTGACAGCTTGATAGTCTGACATTTGTTGCTTCAGTGCATGGTAAGTGGTCGTCGGTCTGTCCTCCATCAATACGCATCCAGACGGTGCCCCAAGGACTTACTCCAACGGCGGTAGGCCCAACAATCCCAGTGTTCGATTGTACAGTGCTAGCACGGCTATTCTGGATAACCGTGGCCTGGAAGAGCGGGGTGAAGTCGCAACCAGCCATTCTGGAGGTGACTGCGTACCTTGCTTTTTCGTGAAATCGATGCTTGGGAGATACCCCGCGCTTAAAACCATTGATTAGGACTTCATAAGGCTTCGGCTCGGTGTCTGCAGTCCAACACAGTGCTTTCCAGGATTCAGCATTAGAATGATAACGAATGACTGCGAAGGAGGTGAGTACCGACCGTCGTTGCAAGAGCCGCTCAAAGGTGTCGTATTTCCGAGGACGGTTCGCGAGTGAACGAAGGGTTGCGCAGTGAATTTTATCACGGGAACGTGAAGGCTGTAGCCGGGATGTAACTCTTCTAGACAGTCAAAACTCACAAGTGGGCTCATACAAGGGAGAGTCACTGACCATCCACATGTCCGAGTCTCCTCCAGAAAGCACGTTCACAATCTTCTCGCACGATATCTTGCATATCCAAAGGGACTTCCCCTATGACGATCGTGGAAATGTACAGAGGTCGGAGGAAACGAGAACCCAGTGCGCCCTGGAAGCCGAGAATACTCCACGACGCAATTTTATCGCTGCAAGACATACAAAACGTCGGCGGAGAGTCTGCGCGTCCAGGCTTCGTGCGAAGCACACCCAATCGCGCGTAGTTATCGCGTCCCCTTGATGCTTCATTAGGACCCAGCGGTGCGTACACAGCAGAATCTTTCAACGCTGCCATTTCCTCGTCCTGCACGGCGGCCAGGAAGCGCATGGACGCGTCACCACCTTCGACACCGTGATAGCGAGTGTGAACAGATTGATTGCAAGCTGCAACGGGCGCGATCTTACATGGCATGGTCGATACATACAGCGAGACCTGCACTCCCTCTCTGAGGTCATATTTCCCTTCGGGATCTCGATGTATCCAACTCGACTTGTACGTGCCTGATGATTCGCAGCGTCCGATTTCCTCGAGAAACCAGCGAATGGCGCCGCGCCGCGCGAGGACCTCTGCGTGACTGTCGTGCAGGGCTTCACCTTTGAGCGGATATCGCGAAGTGGGGAGGCATTTCGTGCCGGTTGCGATGCTGATGACTTTGGGACTGACTTTGGAGGGGGAGGTGAGGAAAAAGGAGGCCGCGACGGTATATTGCGCAGGCGGCGGGTTGAAAGAAAGTGCAGAGTAGATGCTTAGGACGGATGTGATTTCCTCATCGCACATCGGACGGTAGGCAAGTCAGCAGTACTTACTTAGTGGAGGCGGAGGTCAGGGCCACAGCGCGGCATCTGCCGCTGTTTCTGAAGATCGTATCATACGCCACCGTCCGTGATGCTCGATCTGTATACACCACACCTTACAAGCTGCTGCTCTCGGTGGCGCACATAGAGCCTGTTACTTCACGCGGCACTGTCGAAACACCAGCATCCATGCTGGCTTTTTGACGCGCTGTTCTTCGCGTCACGAGCAGTATAGATAGATATCACGCTCTGCGTCACTAACAACCGACCTTAGCTCAGCTGGAAGAGCGCGAGACTGTAATGGATAAAACACTTCATCTTGAGGTCGCCTGTTCGAGCCAGGCAGGTCGGATACGTTTTGCACACTATCGCTTCGAATGCCATGATTATACCACCTCCCTCCCGCATCGCACCACGCAGTGATGTTCAAGCGAAGACATCGCACATCCTTGTCTCGAGCAGTACAGTAACAACTGTGCTAAGTAGAACGGTCGACGTAAGTAACTGCAGCCAGTCCTGAGCATTATCGCCCCTGCTGCTGTTGCGGCATTCCTGTTGAAGTCAGCGTAGAATCGACGGCTGCCGGCTCGACTGGCGCGTATGATGCGTCGTCGTTTGACTCTGAAGAACGAGCGGGACTCTATGGGTCCTGCCGATACGTCTTGGCTTCTGCAGACATACAATGGCCCGCCCTGCGAACGGGGTAAGGAGCACTGATCGGATTAACCTCGGCCGAAGCTAGACTGCTGCATGTATGTCGTAAGTACTAAAGTAGATATTTCAATTACTTCCTAGGCCTTCTGACCATCCTTGCGCATGAAGCGAGGTTTTGCGGACCGTCGGTGAACGAAAGTCGGCGCAACCGGGTGGAAATCGAGAGGGTCAGGTCCACGGTCTCTTCGACTGAACCGCTTTCGACAACGCGCATTCTGGAGTAATTAACCTCCAATGGAGTATGGCAATACGCCATAGGCCGTCATCGTGAAGGAAGAGGAACGCCGGTAGCTTGCGTGACTGGAAGCATCCTCATCGCTGGTCACAACTCACGTGTGCGCGTCTTGCGCATAGCCCGCCCAAGCAGCCTCCAGGCCCGCTTTCCCGGGAGCAGCGCCGGACTCTTCTGGACCGTTGCGACCAACCGCTCTTCGCAGATTCAGTATCCACATGCTCACGCTGAAAAATGTCTTCCCGTTTCATCGAGAATATCCCGATAGCTTTCAACCCGCGGATTTAGCGCGTCTTTATGAACTGTGCCCAGCTGGCACAAAAAGGACACTTCGGCAGCGGAACGAACTAGGAGATCTTGTGAAGTCATGAAGCTCCTCCTATCGAAAGTTTGGACGCTGTTATGGGTAGCGTCTGCCCTTGCAAAGTCGCCTCGTGGCGCTGGACTCCAACGCACCGTTTTGCTCCGGCGAACACAGGACGATGGTCTGCAGAAGATAGTGAGTGGTTCATGAATTGCGTGTGGTAAATCATATAGAGAACCTGCCTGCTTTTAGGTGACTTGGGATCAATACTCGCTCATGATCAATGGGAAGCGCCTTATGGTGTTCAGTGGCGAAGTTCATCCATATCGGTGCGTCCTCTACCTCGCATCGTGGAACGGCGTGATTGAGCAAGTGAATGCGATAGAAACCCCGTGCAAAGTCTTCATCTTGATGTTTTCCAGAAAATCAAGTAAGCCTGCGATCCGCGAGGGAGGCACACCATAACAGACTGCTTTGCTAGGGCCATGGGTTTCAACGCCGTCTCTTTCTACGTTTTCTGGGGTATTTTGGAGCCCAAGCGCGGTGAAATATCTTTCGAGGGCTTCCGTGATCTCCAACCATTCTTCGATGCGGCTAAGAAAGCGGGGCTCTACCTCATTGCACGCCCGGGGTATGATGACCCACTACATCTCACTTTCTTGAAGCTCCTATGTTGCATACAGACCTTATATCAATGCTGAGACCGCAGGCGGTGGATTCCCTGGATGGGGAACATACACCCCTGGCCTTTGGAGAACCTCCAACACGACGTACCTGGATGCATATGACGGATACATCAAGGCAGTCGGCGCTAAGATTGCTGCCAATGAAGTTACCAACGGGGGACCGGTTATACTAGTCCAGGTCAGATTTCACCATATCCTCCATGCCACCCGAGGTTCACATGGTGCTTCAGGCTGAAAATGAGTACAGTGGCTTCCAGGCGCCATACACAGAGGACCTTGACTACGAAAAGAAGCTGATCCAATCTTTGGTAAGGGATTAAAAACCCGCGTCTCGTCTGTAACTTATTCTCTGGGAAGCGCGATGCTGGCGTCACTGTACCGATCACCCACAATGACGCTTGGCCTGGAGGTCATCTCACCATGGTTGACATCTATGGTGCCTCAATTCATCTGCTCATCTATGTACGGTCGCTGATACAATCTAGGCTATGATTCGTATCCCAACGGCTTTGACTGTTCTAACCCTTATGTGTGGAAATCCGATGCCGTGCCCGAGTATGTTGTCCCGTTGCCGCCCACAATGTCCTATCTCATGAAACCTTTGTAGATGGTTCTGGGGCGCCCATATGAGTATCAATCCTGAAGACTTGAACGCTGTTTATGAGTTCCAAGGTGGTGCATTTGATGGTTGGTGCGTACTTGGCCTTTGTGTCAGTGATAACGGACGGTCGACTTATGATATCGAAACCTAGGGGCGGCTCAGGATATGCAACTTGTGCTGTCCTTACAGGCCCTGAATTTGAGCGCGGTAATGAAACTTGTCATTGAGAGCTAATTTGCGATCTTAACCGTCGGGCAGTATTCTACAAGAACCAAATTGCCATGTCGACAACGCTCCTCAACCTTTATATGACCTTCGGCGGCACGAATTGGGGTAATTGATATCTTTCTCGAGCGTGTTACGGAGAGCTGACATTTCTGCTTGTTTACAGGAGGTATTGCTCATCCAGGTTCGTCGCACGAAGCTCTGCTATTGATGACGATCTGAATGCATATTTTAGGCGTGTACACGTCCTACGACTACGTGAGTGGCTATGGCACTTGGTTTGCGGTTTTCCGTGTTAACGCCTTTCCTAGGGTTCCGCCATTGCAGAAGACAGGACGCTCCGAGAGAAATACTACGAACTCAAATTACAAGCGAATTTCCTCGCCGTTTCTCCAGCTTACTTGACCAGTCGACCTCAAAATATCTACAACACTCAAGGCTCATTCACCAAGAACTCAGCCCTGAAGACTACTCAGGTATTAGATGTTGTCGGAAACAAGACCGGATTCTACGTCGTGAGGTAAGTGAAAACGGCAACGAAGAGTACCGAATGACCTACGGTGTCTGTCTCTATTGGCTGGTAGGCAGACAGACGCATCGACGAATGCCCTACAGACATACACTCTTAACCTTCCTACGAGCATCGGAAACCTAAAGATTCCGACAATTGGTGGTTCTTTGTCTTTGAATGGCAAAGATTCGAAGATCCACGTTGTCGACTACACCGCTGGATCTACAACCGTACTGTATTCGACTGCGGAAATCTTTACCTGGTACGCGTTCGTCTACAGTCCAGGTCTCTCGGTCTTCTCAGCTTTAGCAGGGCTACGATTGATGGCAAGGATATTATTCTTGTTTATGGCAATGCTGGAGAACTTCACGAAACTGCATTCAAGTTCGGTACCACCCCACCTGCGCCAGAAGTCCTCTCCGGAACTGGAACATTCCAACAGAAGACTCTTGCCAGCAACAGCCTCGCGCTTCAGTTCAGAACCACTGGTCAAACAGTTGTCCAAGTTGGCTCTACGTTGCTCTACATCCTTGGTCAGTGTCAGGTCTGCTGAAGAGGACCTTGTTAACGAGACGCCGTATACATAGATCGCGCAAACGCATACCAATTCTGGGCTCTTCATCCTCCTACAATCGGCGCTTTCGCTCAATATAGCACTGAAAATCCTATCATTGTCAAAGGGGGCTATCTTCTGCGTTCTGTTGAGATCCGGGGCAGTACCCTCGCGATCCAAGGCGACCTTAATGACACGGCAACATTTGAGATCATTGCCCCCGCTGCCTCATCTAAATTGGTCACTTTCAACGGTGCTCCTCTATGTTAGAATCCTAACTCGGTATAGTCTATAAGAATACACGGTATCCTTCAGTCTCGTGTATACTCGACTATATTAGTGTGATCGTACCTATAAGAATACACGGTATCTAGAGTACGATTAGTATATGTTTGTATAGTAAGTATGATAAGGTGGCTCACCCTTCAGTCTCGTGTATACTCGACTGAGGGTGACGGTATAGACTAGGTAGGTATTTATACGTAGTGTAGGTATATTAATCCTTTGTGTATGTACGATGAAAGGGAACTGCGGGCATGTTGCCCGGCGAGTGTTTGTGGTGCGGATCAGATCCTGCGGATCAAATCCTAACACTCCTCCTCACCACAAATACTCCTCCTCGCGTGGAATTCGGCGTCGATCAGTGAAGGCCTAGTAGGGGACGAAGGCGGAGGAATAGTGGGGAAGGTAAGGCCTTCGTGAATAGATCTGCGACGTTGTCTTTGGTATTGATATATTTGACGGTGATCTCGCCGGACTGCACGCGCTCGCGAAGGAAGTGGTACTTTATGTCGACGTGTTTGACGCGGGAGTGGAGAAGTGGGTCTTCGGAAAGGCTGATAGTGGCCGTGTTATCGCAGCAGATGGGAGTAGGGGTGGTAGTGGGGTCGAGTCCGATGCCTTTGAGGAGCGCTCGTAGCCATATGCATTCTTGCGCGCTTTCGAACGCGGCCATATACTCCGCTTCACATGAGGATGCGGCGACCGTTTTCTGCTTGCGGGCGGCCCAGGAGATGACTCCGGATCCGAGGTTCCAGGCGTAGCCACCTACGCTTCGGCGGGTATCGAGGCAGTTCGCCCAGTCGGAGTCCGTAAAGCCGACGGGCGTGATGGGTGCCTGTCCCCCGAGGTGTAGCTTAAGATCACGCGTCCCTTTGAGGTAGCGTACTAATCGAATGGCTGCGTGCCAGTGGGTGAGAGTGTAGGAGTCGACGTATTGCGTGAGTTGTTGGACAGCGTAGGCGATATCTGGACGCGTCGAGATCGCGAGGTAAAGGAGGGCGCCGACCAGAGATCTGTAGGGTGTTCTCGCGAGTTGCTCCTTATCGGCTTCGGAGAGTTCACTACGGTCCCCACGTCGAAGCTTCTGGCCGGGATCCATGGGTAGTGACAGTGGTGTGGCATCCTTCTGGCCGAATTGGGATATGATCTTGTCGATCAGCGCGGTTTGGGAGAGACGGACGGTGGAGTTCTGGCGATCCCATTCAATACCGATGCCGACGACGTATTTCGGAATACCGAGATCTGAGATCGTCCATACTTGTCGCATCTGGTCTTTGAAGCGGTCATTCTCGGCCTTGGAGCTTGCGATTGAGAGGAAGTCGTCGACGTGAACGGCGGCTATGACGGTGCCGGAGTCAGTGCGTCGATAGTAGATGCAAGACTCGCATGCTAATCGAGTGAATCCCCACGCGATCATGTTCTCGTTGAGCGTTTTGTTCCAAATTCGTCCGCTCTGCTTCATTCCGTAGAGGCCACGAACCAATCGCCACACCCAGTCCTCCTTCCCCTCCTCCTCAAATCCTTCCGGCTGCTCCATGTATTGTACTTCGTCTTCAGGTAGGAGGCCGTACAGGAAGGCCGTCTTGACGTCGATTTGGGTCGCGTCCCATCCTCGTGTCGCCGCGATGTGGAGAAGTATGCGCCAGGATTCCATGCGGGCTGTTGGTGAGGTCGTTTTGGTGTAGTCCTTCCCGTAGATCTGTTCGTAGCCTTTGAATACCAGTCGGACCTTGAAGCGCACCGCCTTCCCATTTTCGTCGCGTTTAATCTTGAAGACAGGACGCCCCTTGCGCACCTTATGACCTCGAGGGACAGCGGATCGCGGTACGAGCTCGTATACTCCCATCTCTTTCAAGGATTTTAGTTCCTCACGGTAGCCCTCTTCCCATCTCTTCGCATCTGCGGACGCTTTCGCCTCCCGCCAGGTCTTCGGC
This sequence comes from Lyophyllum shimeji, assembly GCA_026008595.1. NCBI lineage: Eukaryota > Fungi > Basidiomycota > Agaricomycetes > Agaricales > Lyophyllaceae > Lyophyllum > Lyophyllum shimeji. Next base: position 870,422 of record BRPK01000001.1, on the reverse strand, counting down.
TCATCCTCTAGATCTAGGGCGGTTGGATCAAGGTCCCCGGCTTCTATGATAGCCGCCAGTGCTCGATCAAGATCGAGGTCGTTCCTGGCATCAATGACGTTGGGAGCCTGATCCGCGTCTGCATCTGGATCGGCTACTTCAATCCGTGCCGCAGTCCGTTCCGCGCGACGCTCAGCCCGAGTGGCCTTAGTCCATTCAGCGCTAGCTCGCACCTCCTGCATGACGCGATCTAGATGAGTTTGCGGAGGATTATCGGGGCTGGCTTTCAGCGTGGGCTGGGGTATGCGAGACGATCGCCGTAGCTCGGGTCCATTGGCGGCGGGAGGGAGCGGTGGAGGCGGCGGTTCAACGGGGGGTTCAGCAGGAAGATTAGCGACTCCGGCCTCGACTTCATTCACTGGGTAGAAGTCGTCCTCATCGTCGTAGAAGATCGCTTGTTCGGGCGTCTCGGTTTGAGAATCAGGGTGGGGAGGTGGGAGATCGGACGGCTCGACGGTTACTGCCGGATGTGGGTGTCCGTCCGGCGTCTCTAGGAAACGGACATGGTACGAGCTGTAGACTTTTCCGGACTTGCGCTCGTAGCAACGATACTCCTTGGCTTTAGGGTTATAGCCGACGAGGACGCATTCGATGGAGCGCTCATAGATCTTCGGATTGTGTCGGTTCTGGATGAGGACAAACGCCTTACAGCCGATCTCGCGCATGTAGGAGTAGTCCGGTTTTCGCCCATACCATAGCTCGTACGGTGTGAGCCCGTTGAGAGACTTCGTTGGCGTCTTCTCGTGAAGGTGACTTGCCGTGAGGTAGAACTCGTCCCACATGTTCGGAGGGCACCCGCAGGCGAGGCGCATCGCGCGCGCTTTGCCCATAAGGGTGCGGTGCATGCGCTCAACGCGGCCGATGTGCGCTGAGGTGTATGGAGCACCGAATTGCTGATCCGTGCCCTGCGATCTCAACCATGCCTCCATCTGACGTCCTGAGAGTTCTCCATCGTGCCCGGTGCGGTAGATACCGACCTTGAGCCCGGTCTCGACCTCTCTTGCTCGTTCCCAGGCCTTGAGTTCATCTAACGCGTCGCTCTTCTTTCGCAGAGGGATTGACCACGGTTTATTCGTAAAATCGTCCACCAAGTTCATGATATATACATGTCCGTGCCGTGATTGTACCGGCGACGGTCCAGTAAGATCCACCCACACTATCCCCAACTTTCTCGTAGCTCGATGCCCCGGCCCGTCCTCACGCTTCCTCGGTACAGGCGTCTTTGTCTGTTTCCCGAGGATACACGCGTCACATTTTGGTGTGCCAGGAGGAAATACGGTGGGCATACCTGCAATGGTGCCTGATTTCGCCATAGCCCGAATGGTCTGGTAGTTGGCATGTCCAAGGCGGCGGTGCCAGGTACCGAGATCGGTGCTTTGACGAGCAGCTAGGGCGCGATCGGCAGACACGAATTGCAGGTCGAGTGCGTAGAGGCGTTGGTTAGGGATAAGGGTACCACCGACGAGGAAGTTGCCGGTGGATTTATCGTAGATCTTGACTCCTTCGTCGTTGAAGTGTGCGGTGGTGTGCGCGTTAATGCATAGGGCACTGATGGACAGGAGTCGAACGGTGGACTTGGGGACGTAGAGGGCGTTATCAAGTACGAGGCGTTTCCCTTCCGCGGTCTGAAGATGAATTTGGCCGATGCCGTGGGCGTCGATGGATGATCCCCCTACGCCGTTGATGGATCGGGGTGGGATGGCGGTGATAGTAGTGAAATCGTTTGGGTCTGGAGTGAGGTAGCAGGTAGCGCCGGTGTCGGCATAGAAAGGGGAGATGTCGAGAGGGATCGGTGGTCTGTTGGTCCACCCAGATGGTTCGACGGCGGTAAATGCGGATGCGTCAGTCCCTTTTGAGAAATCGGACCAATGTACTCCCGTAGTAAGGTTCCCCCCTTCCGCCGCGAGCCACGCGAAATGAGTGTGAGGGACCGAACTGTCTGAGGAGGGCAGGGGGGCGGAAGCGAGGCCGGCGAATTCTTGTTTGGGTGCGCCGCCGGCGACTTCAGTAATGTCGCTGGGGTCGACGTGCGCCACATACGCCTTGCCGTTGACGGTGTACAGAACGGATATCTTCGTCGATGTCGATCCGCCGCTGCCGCTCTTTGTTCCCTTCTCTTTCTCCTTGTCCGCTTTCCTCGCTGTCTTATGCGCGGCCCGTGCTTTCTGCGCTTCTGGAATCGTCTTCCCTTCGCATCCTCCTCCTTTCTGCACGCACCACTCCGAGGTGTGCCCGCCACAGCGCCTCCCGAGGCCGAAGCAAATGGAGCAGCAGTCGGTGTTCGGGCCGTGGTTGTGCGTGTGCGCCGACTTGGCGACGAGCGCGGTGTCCAAGGGCTGCATCCGCTTCTTCGCGTTGATGAGCGTCTGCTCGCTGTCGATGAGGGAGCGGACCTGATCGGAGGTGTAGGGGTTGGACGCGGTCGCGTCGGAAAGGGCGCGGTTGATGGTGGACTGGATGGCCTCGAAGGCGCGATCGTTGAGACTGTTGAGGATCGCGAAGCATTTGAGAAGATCGCGCGTGATCTCGCCCATCTCGTAGGCTTGATCGATCGTATCGCAGATCCTGCGAACGGTGGTGGGGAGCGGTTCGGTGTGGGAACAGTACGTGGATAGTGCTTCGCGAATCAAGGCGATCTGCCTGACGGGTCCGGCACTCTGGTGACGGGTCCTGAGCGCGTCGAAGCATGCCTTCGGCGACTTCTCCCAGTCGATATACTCCAGCTCGGAGTCGGCGACCGCGGTTTGAAGTGCCGCGAGGGCCATGTCGCAGTTCTCGACGTAGTTACGGTAGGCGTTAGGCTCCTCGTCTCTATCAGGAGCGCGAACAAGGGGTTCGAAAATATACCCGCGGAGGTGGTTAAGGGTGACGAAGCCCCTGAAGACGCGGACCCAGGTTTTGAAATCGCCTTTGTCGCGCTCGAGCTTGGCACCAGAGAAGCCAACGGACATTTTAATCGCGGTAATGGAAGGGTTGGTAGCATCGGTCGGTTTGACCATCTTGGGGGAAGATCCAGAATCGCTGGAGGGCATACTGACGAGCGGAGGCAGACAAAGAAATGATAATCGAGGAGGGACGGAGCGCAGGTGGAAGCCGCGAGGCGCGCTGATAAGATATCGGCGCGTTTAACGGAACGGAGGTAAGTTCGGAACACGGTCCGATCGGAGACGGATAACTTCGAGGTAGGGATTCCAACGCGCGTACACAAAGTGCACGGCTTAGTAGCCCATAACCTGTTAGAATCCTAACTCGGTATAGTCTATAAGAATACACGGTATCCTTCAGTCTCGTGTATACTCGACTATATTAGTGTGATCGTACCTATAAGAATACACGGTATCTAGAGTACGATTAGTATATGTTTGTATAGTAAGTATGATAAGGTGGCTCACCCTTCAGTCTCGTGTATACTCGACTGAGGGTGACGGTATAGACTAGGTAGGTATTTATACGTAGTGTAGGTATATTAATCCTTTGTGTATGTACGATGAAAGGGAACTGCGGGCATGTTGCCCGGCGAGTGTTTGTGGTGCGGATCAGATCCTGCGGATCAAATCCTAACACTCTAGCAGTGACCAAGACGCCGCACGGAACACTTACAGCGACACGGGTTGCCCACCTCCCTGCGGTCACTCTCCCCAACTTGTCTTCCCTGACATGGGTATGGCCAATTCACAAGTGGCGCGTCATTGATATTTATCGCTTTATTGCAGAAAAGTAGCGACAGTCTCCCAGAGATTCAACCAGGTTACTCCGACGCGAAATGGACTGTTGCTAACCACAATACGACCATCAACCCCACCGCCCCCAAGACACCGGTCGTTCTTTATGCTGGAGATTATGGTTATCACACCGGCAGTATTATCTGGCGTGCTCATTTCAACGCCACTGGCTCGGAGACGGCCTTCACGCTTGAGGTCTGGGGAGGTTCCGCCTTCGCGTACTCTGTATGGCTGGACTCTACGTTCATCGGTTCGTGGGAGGGAGACGCCGTTCATGGAGGCTACGAGGGCACATTCCATTTCCCGACGCTCTTGGCACCGGGCTCAGCACATGTGCTGACAATTTTGCAGGACCACATGGGATATGAGGAAGACTGGACGGCCGCCAGTGATGGTTTCAAGACTCCAAGGGGCATCGTGAGCTACTCGTTTGTCGGCTCGGCGGTTCCTACTGTGAGTGTCTGGAAGGTGACCGGAAACCTGGGTGGTGAAAATGCATGTGCCTCCCTCGCGCAGTCATTGATGAGCGCTAACTCACCTTCGCTATAGTATGCTGATAGGACTCGCGGGCCCCTGAATGAGGGAGGACTGTTTGGCGAGCGCCAAGGTTAGCCTGAATCTTCTTCTGCTGTGTATCAACACTGGCATTGACCATGACTTCAAAGGGTGGCATCTTCCTGGCTTCAACGAAGGCAAGTGGGCCGTCGGGAAGCCCGCAACCGGAATCTCCAGCGCTGGCGTCAAGCTTCTATAGGTGCGCCAGCTTGCAATTCCGAGTCGTCTTGACTACGATGCTTAAATTCGATTCCAGGACAACGTTCGACCTGAACATCCCCAAAGGCGTCGACTACCCGTTGGCCTTGGTCGTTTCCAACTCGACTGTCAACCCTTTCTTCCGATCTCAGGTTTGCATTCCCAATCTTCTCAGTATTGATCCAGGCTCATTGCTACCAGTTCTACGTTAACGGGTACCAATTCGGAAAATACGGTACGAACACTGTTCCCTTCCCGTACTGTGAATGCATTCTGACCTGCTCATCTTCTTAGTCAACAACATTGGGCCTCAGACCGTCTTCCCGGTTCGTAAGTGGCATTTTCCCTCGTCCGCTCAGCATGTCGCTCATCGTTCTGTTTAGCTCAAGGTATCCTGAATTATAACGGTCCTAACACTCTGGCAGTATCACTTTGGGCGCTGGGGTCCGGGGGCGCCAAGTTGAACTCATTGGGACTCCATCTCACTGCCAAAGTGGAAAGCAGCATGACAACAGTTATCAACCAGCCTTTGACGGCGTGGCTTCCCCGCCCCGAAGCGTACTAGAATCCTTCCATGTACTCCAGTGTTACCCATGAAACGTTGTGTTTTGCCGTTCCGCGCGAAAGTATTGATACCCACATACGCAACGTTGTGTTGCGCCAGATTACCGAAGGCTGTCCGAAGGCTCATTCGTGCCAGTACACACAAAACCAAACGAAACACCCGCTATCGTTGAACATGACCCAAAGATCCGCAGATGAAGGAGGTCATTTTCGGACGGTATCCCGTCGTCTTCATTTCTATGTAGCAAATGCGCAATTACAGAACGTTGAGATCGCCGAACTTCTCCTTGTATCCTGTGGTAAGCGACAAATGAGCGGAATTCAATATGTAGAGAACGTCCATGACACATACCAGGTACTGTCCATTTACCCTTGCTGACCATCGTGGCGACAGCCTCAATGATGCGAGGGTGCGCATTGCCTACATCCTCAACCTTAGAATGAAGAACTGGTCAGTTGTATGTGCAGGGGAGTCAACGTGGGCACTAACGGTGAGTTGGTCGAACGGCCGCGCCTCTTCGATGTTGGCAAGAGTAGCTCGTAGTTCCTTCAGCTCACGGTCAACCGCCTGCTCCGTCTCCTTGGCCTTCTCGACCTGCGCACGGTGTTAAAGTCGTTGGCTTCGCATGGACAACACGAACGGAAAACACGACTAACAGCCTTGGTTTCGAAGGTTTCGATGGCCTTCAGGTGGGAGTTCACATCATACGTGACAGGCTTGAACTCCTTCAGAACCTTCTCTGCCTCGTCAACGACAGCCTTGTTCTTCAGGACGGAGCGGTAGTGCTCCAGGTCTACGGTCGTGGGCTGCGAAGCGTAGTGGCTCGCAAGGCGTTTTGCCTCAGTGTTGCGCTTGCGGAAAGCCTGCAGCGCCGCAATGGTCTCTGGATACGCGATATAAGAGAGGTATCACGGTATCCCGACTGCAACAGACCTTTTCCGAGACCAAGGGACTTGTAAATGCGGGCAAAGTCCTACACGAAATATCCGTTAGGTTCGACGCGCACTGAGGGACTATTTGGACTCACGACTGCCACGCCACCTGCTTTTGAGGCCATCTTAAACTACCGCGAAATTATCAGAAACCAGGAGAATTCACGACGCGGAGACTCACTCTAGAGGCGAGAAATGGTTGTGTGTGTTGAGAAGGAGAGTGAGGTGGAGGTCAGCCGGCAATTTCCGGACCATTCCTACGAGCGCCGATTGCCGTTCTCAACAATGTCGGTCGTCAGTCGACCATCCATTCAGTCTCCCAGCATGTGCAAGTCCGTTACCTCGACTACTGTAAAGATAGTGAAACTGCCTCGCCAGCCACAACGGACAATGAGGGTTGTATGGATGTACGATAGCATGCAAACATTGACGGCTACTTGTCTACAGCCATACGTGCATGAGGGAGCGGCCTGTGTGATACCGTGACTATGGTGTCCCTTGAATGCCACCTCGGGCGACTTTTATCGGGCGCACAATTTTGAAATATTGTGAACCGGTGACTCGCCTCAGGGGCAAGATAAGATCCGAGCTTTATCATGGTCCACATGAAGCTTCTCACCCTTCGAGTCAGGCGCTTATTCCACGATTACCGCATCGCGAGATATAAACGAGGTTGAGAACGGGAGGTCCATACACAGCAAGCTCGATGTCGCACCTGCTCCAGAGCTTTAGCGGCCTCCGCCAGCCTTTGCAGTCGTGGATCCCCAGACTCGACGCACGAGGATTTTGTGTCGTCGTTCCGGTGCTCCTGACGGCCACAATATCGCTGGTGTATTTGAATGGGCTGGTAAACACTTACAAAAGCCGTCTTGCGTCCGAAGCTCCGCAGAAGTCCACAGGAACTGAAAAGAAGGTTCGAAAGTTTGGAGGTGAGTAAGGTTGGGTTGACCTGCTAGACTTCGTTGACCATGCCCTGCAGAATGGACGCCAGTGGATTTTGCGTACCCTCCCATTACAGCATGCCCGCAGGAACCTGCGGAGTCAGATCCAATCCCCTATCGGCCCTTCCGTTCTGGGGAATACCAGTAAGTCACTACCGGAGACTGATCTCGCATAACGCAGGACGAGCACTGATTTTACTGAATTTCTCCGTGCCAGTGTTACTATGGGCATCCGCTCCATGCACTGGGATGAATGGATTGAAGTATGCGTGATCATCTGTTTAGCGCGCCCTGCAATTGACAGCGCAACATTTCCAGCTCGACAACCAATATGAGAAATATCACCGCATCCGCGAGCATCGCATTCGCACTCGTGGGCCCCGCGTCATACGTGTGCTGCCTGACAACCCAGGGATAGTCGGATCTGGTGCCGATGCTGGTAGGCTTGGATTCCTTCGTCTCCGAGGTGATAGTCCTTACTGTGGGACCGCTTCTCAGCCATTGAAACGATTCACGAACTGGCCGAGTATTTATCTCGGCGTTTTCCAACGACATTCAAGGTAGAACGACATGCTTCAAATCAAGTGTCCTCACAGAAGGGGTGGGGTGGCGCACCACCCATCAAATCCATCCAAATAATACCGCTCAGGAAGTCTTATGACCTTCCACTCGATGTCAACGACGGTGAAAATGCCGCGACGCGAGCAATGGAATTGTCAGCCCTTTTGTATGTCTTTCCCGTCACAGCTCGCTTGAAAGAACCGAGAACGATGACTCCTTTCTGGCGACAGGGTTCAGGAGGATCTTGCGCTAATGATCGAAGGTATATTTTCACTTGTCGTGGTCGACCAGGTCTAACAACTCTGAACAGGCATGGACGGGAGGTACTATTTCCAAGCCGGTGCCATTTGTGTTCCCGGTGCGTTAGACACGATTCGCTCATGTGGATGACCGCTTACATGAGAACACGAAGGTTTCTGGCGTATACAGGACAAGATCGGCCTTCCCCTGGACGAAATCCACACGACAGGCGATGTTCCAAGATGTGCGTAGTCGATCTTGCCTCCCGTAACGTGCTCTGACACCTGCTTATCACCACCTTCGCAATCAGACAAAGATAAACTGCAAATGAGCATGGAACGCTTCTTCCAGCGACTAGCGGTCGACAAACCCGTCGCGCGGAACAACTACTTCTTCCAGGTCGTGAAATCCGCATCACCCGATGCCATCGAAGATATCGACCCGGAGGAACTAGCCTGGGCGGAAAGCAGCAATGGTACCGAAGATGCCTTTTCACACACGCATCCTGCACATCAGCCCACTCGCCCAACCCCGACCCCATCCACGGTTCGCCTTCGGACTGAACGACAAACCCTGCGACGCCTGCCGCGGACGGGAGCTATCTTGTTCACCATCCGGACATATCTGACGCCGATAGATGAACTTAGCAAGGAGCCTGGCGTGGCGAGGAGGCTTGCAAGTGCGTTGAGAGGTTGGGGTGAGGATATCGGTACGTACAAGGGAAAATTTACAGGTGGCTGGTGGGATGTTGTCTTGGACTACCTTGACAAGGCAGCCGACAAGGAAGCGGATAGGAGTGGTGAGGATATCAGGAAAATGGAGAACTATCCATTTTGACGATGTACGACACATGGTATGACTTCATGATACAGGGGTCAAGAACAGGGATGAGAGTACGAAACTACCGAGATCCCGTTTCAAACGGAGGGATTTTGTGGCCAGTGGGTAATCTGCGCGTCGTTACCCACCAGGTCAAAGTGATGGGTCAAAAGTGCGGGCCCTGTGTCGATGTTCAGTTGATACGAGCCGCTGTAAAGCCACAGATTTCCATTTGCGTCGGCACGAGCTATTGAGCCTAGAGTCACGGCTAGGCTAGCACGACCTGTACTCCCCGCTTTGATTTGATGGAGACGAGTGTACGAGATCAGCTGCTTGTTGGGGTGAGGCGCAGGGCCGGCGGTGCCGTTGACGAAGAGAAGAGCGACGTAGTCCGATGTAACTTTACCAGTATTCCTGACAGCGATGTCGAAGGTATCGAAAGTGGCGAGGTCAAGGGGGCGGCCGTGCGGGGCGGATGCGACAAGTCGAGAGATGTCGTAGCGGGTCGGAGGAGCGCGTTGCCAATTTACGGCGAAGGTCGTGAAATGGAGGCCGTGTCCAAACTCGAACACTGGGGGGTCGCGGTACCATCTGTAGGTCCGGCCAGGATTGCTAGCGCTGGGTCGAACGTTCATGTCCGTCATGCCGACTTGGTCCGTGTACGCGGCGGGGTACTGAGTGGTCGAGAGGCGGCCCGCGGGGGAGGCTTTCCCACTAAGTATGTCGAATAGTGCCGTTCCGCCGCTCTGTCCGGGGTAACCCGCCCATAGTATGGCATTGACCTGCAGGCGATATGAGGATCACAAGGCGAGGAAGTTGAGGGAAAAGTGACACTAACAGTTTTATTGTTTTTCAACGCCGAACCGTCAACCTGACCACCGCCGAATTGTAGAACCACTAGCGGCTTTCCAGTAGCCTCGAGCGCGGAAATCAGGTCAAGCTGGTTTCCAGGCCATACAATGGTCGTCCGGTCCTGCCCTTCTCGTTCAATCGTCTCATCTATACCTCCTGCAAACACGACAGCATCCGCTGCTTGAGCAGCTGTAATGGCTGCAGCAAAACCCGCTGTCGAAGTGCCTGAAGTAGTGGTTCCTGGGAAAAACGTGGCCTGATAACCAGCATTGATTGCGCCTTGCAAAGGGCTGACGAGGAATGGAGCGACGCCTTCATAGTTGCCTTGCATTTGGGTCGTCGCGTTGGCCCAGGGCCCAATGAGGGCCAGCTTCTTGATCGAGTTCTTGAAAGGCAGAGTTCCGTCGTTTTTCAGCAAGACTATGCCTTCAAGTGCAGCCTGATATGCGAGCCGCTGTGCATCGGGCTCGTTTACGCTGGCCCAATCAAGCTGTCGGTAAGGCTGGACGCTCGGAGGGTCAAAATATCCGAGGCTAAGATGTAGGATGGAAGTGAGCCATGGAAACCTCCCTGCTCGTCGGAGTGACTCACCGGACAAGGGAAGTATATTGACGGGTCAGCGCCTTCTCCAGGTCGGCACGCGTGATTAGGGATTGGTTGAAGGCCTCCGGAAGATGTTGGGAATACGCAGTGCCACAGTCGACGTCTGTGCCAGCCTTGAGGGCGTCTGCCACCGCTTCAGCGTATGTGGAGGTGAAATGATGGGTGCTGAAGATATTATCCACCGCGTCGCAGTCGGAAGTGACCCAACGATCGTCGTCGAATCCCCAGAAGTCTCGCAAGATACTCTGTAGGAGATATGAATTGGCGCACGATGGGATGCCATTGACGGAATTGTAGCTGCACATCACGGATGCGACCTTGGCATCCCTGACACAGCTCTGGAAGGGAGGCAAGTAGTATTCGCTGAGATCCTGCAGGGTGACCTTAGCGTCGAAGGACGTCCGAATGTTTCCCATCCAATTCTCGAGATCGTACGCGGCGTAATGTTTACAGTCCGCAATGACCTTGAAATACGGTTTGGGGTCAACGCCGCCTTGGAGGCCGTCGATGAGGTTAAACACGTATTGCGAGATGTGGAACGGGTCCTCTCCTGGCGTCTCTTGGCCTCGACCCCAGCGAGGGTCTTTGAAGGGATTGATGTTGGGTGTGAAAAAGTCTATCCCTGCTCGACCAAAATTGTTGAACGCGCGGGCTTCCGTGCTGATCACGGTGGCTACCGCTTTGATCAACGGATCGTCGAAAGCGGAACCTAATAGAATAGGCTGAGGGAACGACGTTGCAGAGCTGAAGTTCCCAGAGCGAGCAAACGTGACGCCCGGGCTCGAAGCGACTCCATGCTAGCGTGCGGCGCTGAGTCAGTTGCCTGGAATCGATGAGGTTGAGGCCATACCAGTGCTTCGGACCACCATTGGTAACTCGGAAGCCCGAGGCGGGGGACACCAGGTGAGAGGTTCACGGTATTGCTCATCAGCTCCTCGACAGTGAAGAGCTTGACCACCGCTGCTGCACGCGTCCTGGGATCTTTCGTGGTATCGCACACCGCATTGGACTTCAACGGCTCAGCTGTACAGTCCGGAAATGTGTAGACGAAAGCATTGACGGGGACCAGGTATAAGGCATACAGGAGAAAGGTTTTCGGGAACATGGCTGATTTACGCCAGTGGCACACGGGCTCGAAACGAGGAGGTAAGCCGAGGCAGTTGTCGCATCTTATGTACTCCACCGAGAGAAGTTACGAACATGGCAATCCGCCTCACGGTCCGGATGGTCGTAGAAGAATTTCTGCATCGATGCCGCCGGTGCCACAAGCACAAGGAGATGGAGGTCACAGCCGTAGCGTATGTCGGGAGAACTGCGGTATTCGGACGACTAAGAACGATGTTATCGCTTGGCTCTGTGTGATTATTCACGTATTTATAGACGGAGGAACGCACCTCCGAAGGATTTCGTCGTTCTTACTGCGTCCACGCGACCTGATGACCCAAGGTGACCATGATTCTTCTTCTCATCGGTCGGGGTCAAAGTTTAGCAGCGGCAGCAAGGAGGCCAAAATGTTACGAGAAAAGTGAACAGCGCGTCTGCCTCCCGGCAGCATTAGATCGCAGCCTAATTGCGGGGCGTACAATATGGGATTTGCGAGTAGGATGTCGACATTGAGATGATTGAGGTGGCGAGGCTCCGCGTGATGCGGGCATCATACTCACGTGGTGATGCGTCTGATGTCACGACCATCTCAATTTGCTCAGCTTCCACTCATCGACGCCTGCGAAATAACAAGCAAACATACTTACACGCACTCCGGGCTCAGTCTCTTGACCAACTTCTCCAGGAGATCAGCCCACATGATCAACAACGCCCCCTAGAAGAGGTGACTCCGGCATTTGAAGGTCTCGAACTCATCGATTCACGTAGTGACTTGCCCACCGCGTATTCGACGAGTCGCTGCGCGGCCAGTTTCTGTGGCGCATGGTTTACGACATCGTAGCACGGGCCTTTCACGCGGGCGTTTCCTAGTGTTTCATTCTCCGTCATCTTGTATCGGACTTCCGACTATCGTGGTGATTCCTGCTCGGAATGTTTGACTCTTCCGGCTTCAAGCTCGCTATAAGGCATGGGCGTTTGGTTGATGAGCTCGGGCGCCGGGAAATTTGGCAGAGAGGTATGTACTTCACCCCATTTTGCATGAAGATGCTAAGACTGTCATTCGACCTCAGAGTTCCGGTGATGCCTCGCTTATCGCGACTACCTGATCATTGCGAACCTCTGGGACACTGCACTTGAACGCACCCCCACCAACTTGCCTCCGTTCAGCTGCTCACATGTTTGAGCTCGTGTGTCGTCGTATCGATCACCTGAGTATGTCAGGTGTACGTGCGTTCTGTGACTGCGATGTTGTTCGGGCTTGGAATGACCCTTGCCAAGCTCGGCGCCTTGACGATCCATCGTGTACTCTCGCCAGCAAGCATTCCCCTCGTGGCCCATGCCTCGCAATCCATCAGACAAAGCCACGCAACCCGCGAGATGACCCTCGCAAAGCTGCACGCCAGGCAAGGCAAGCTGACACTCGTTTGACAGGAACGCATGCAATGTCGGCTCGTAGAAGCTCGCCTTTGCGCTGATAAGATCTTTCTGTGTCGTATCGTATGTCGCTATCCGTAGCCCGCGATGCTTATCAAGGCGATAAAAGGAAGCCTTGATTCTTCTGTTCAAGAACCTCTGAGCCTGCATCTTGACTTGAGCACCCATGTTTCGGTTGTATTCGTCCATCTATGTGTTATCGCTTCTCCCCATACTATTAGCAGCGCTTCCTCAAGACCAAAAGTCTATCCTTAGGTCGAAGGAAGCTATCCCTGGTCGGTACATCGTGAAGCTCAAGTCCGATACCGCGAACCGGCAAGCGCTGCCTGCGCTCAGTGGTATCACTCATCGGTGGTCCGGGTGGAATGGATTTGCAGGTGCTTCTTCATCAACCTCTGGGTCCGCACCGTGCTGTGAAAGGTTTACGCTTCGCCATCGCCTGCATAGGCAACTTCTCCTCAGAGACCCTCCACCGACTCCTGGCCTCCCCGGAAGTCGAATTCGTCGAAGAAGATGGAATAACGAGCATTCCCTCCGAGTCTAAAATCGAGCCGCGTTCCACGCAAGTAGTCGTTACCCAGTGCGCGAAGTTGTCCACGATTGTCCCCCGCGGACTTGCTAAAGTTGAACTCTCAGAACGGACGCGACGTGGGGCCTAGCGCGCATCAGCCAAGATGCGAAACTCAGCAACCAGAACCCTAACGCGCTGTTCACGTATAACTATGGCGTACAAGCGGGCCAAGGTGTCGATATCTATGTCCTTGGTGCGTTTCCGTCTCCGAAACCGTGTGCAGCTGACACTCTTTTGACGGCAAATAACTTCCGTGATGTGCAGATACTGGTGCGTCCAGTGTTTGAACATAAGGTTCGCGGTCGTTGACCCCTCCTCCCCATTCGCGGCAGGTGTCTATATTGGACATGTACGTTCTCACAAACCGGTTTTGTCTTCTTTCCAACACTGACGATCCCCCCGAAGTCCGATTTCGGCGGCCGTGCAGGCATTGGAATAACCTTTGGCGGATACCCGTGCGTCGTCGTCCTCATCAGCTTTTGTACGTCCTGAAGCAACTGCCCCCTTCGAAATCCAGGGATACGGACGGGAATGGTCATGGTGCGCCCTCTCCCGACCGCCGAGATGGTTATATATCAAACGATGAACTTTTGAATGCTCAGGCACTCATTGCGCGTGAGTCACTGGGTTGAGAACTTCGGAACGTGGCCATTGAGACAGGATTTCGGAAAAATGCAGAGCAACAGCGGCTGGTACCAAATACGGGGTGGCAAAGGCGCGTCTCACCTATATACCCAAGAAGTACTGAGCCGCAGCTTCAACACCTCATTTCTCGTGTGTATGTAGTTAGCAAGCATCATCTCCGTGAAAGTCCTGAGCGATCAAGGGTGCGTCCTCCCTTCGCATATGTAGAATCTTGATCTTGGACGCTGATACCTGTCTTACAGCTCTGGCGCGATTTCCGACATGTTCGAGACTTTCCTTTTCATATCCTTCGTGCGATACTGCTCAACGTCCGCGCCACAGCATATCGGGCATTGACTGGGTCATGCAATCCTCCGCCTCCTCAGGCAGACCCTCTGTCATCCTCGCGCCCTTCGGCGGAAGTGCATCCACCTCGCTGGACAACGCCGTCGTCGCAGTACGTCTAGCCATTCCTTTTCATGCCACCCAAGCGCATATTTATTCACACACCCCAAGGCCACAAATGCTGGCGTGCACTTTGTCACCACAGCAGGCAACTCCAACACAGACGCTGCAAACTTTAGCCCTGGCCGCGTGCCGGCTGCTATTACAGTTGCTGCAAGCACGATTGCGGATGCTGTATCTACGAGCTCGAACTCTGGCTCGGTGATCGACCTGTTTGCACCTGGGCAGAATGTGCTGAGTGCGTGGATCGGAAGTCCGACGGTACGTTGTTCTCTGGCTCCCCGTTCTCGTCAAGTCCAGAGCTACATGTTCATACCTGTCTTGCTGTCCACAGGCCTCGGCAATTCTGTCCGGTGGATCCTCCGTACGCCTCTTCCATGCTTTTTTGATGTTGTATCCTGAGTATCTGCTGCCGTGACCCGACAGGCTGCAGCCCACGTCGCTGGCCTCGCCGCGTACCTCTTGAGTGTCATCGGGACGAATATTACGGTCGAGACGGCGCTTGAGACTACAAGTGTGAAGAATGTGTTGACGGGTGTCCCGCCTGGCACGGCTAACCGGCTCGCGAGCAATAACGTGACAAGGTTGGGGATTACTATTCTCTGATCTGAGCTATGTTCCCGGAGGAGCGCTGGGCTACGGCGCCGAGGGCTCTAACTGAGGATCGGTGTATTGGTCGGTGCTTGATTTTTGATTTTTCGGTTGGGCGGCACCGGGATGTTTAGATCTGTGCTTCGGTTTTACCCAAGATGTACATACGGTCAATACAGTACTGGCATTTTCCCGGCAATCCAAATAGGCTGTTGGCCGCTTAAATACTGGATGACGTGCTTGGGGATCATGATGAGTCCGTACTGTAATCACGGAGAGTGACGCAGGTTTGCGCTCTCGTGAGATGGACGGGAAGATCCTGCCCGTGGCCATGGAACGCATGGATCTTGCTTCTAAAGAGCGGTGGCTTTTGTGTACATGCCGATGGGTGCGTGCAACTGTGAACGGGAGCAATCTTGCTGTGTACACTAGGCTACAGCGGGCTGCAGTGGGAAACTCGTGCAGAGGACACAGACGGCCATCAATCATGACGGCATCGAGAAAGCGGAGGTGGCGAAATGATGCAGTTGAGATTTTTAAGAAGTATGTGATGAAAGAAGACGTGGTGGCTTGGCGGACATATGTGCAATGTGGTGAGGGTGATGATCGAGTCCGAAGGTTCTCCGAGAGTGGGTCAAGGTTGGATGGGTGTCCTCACGACATCCCGCGACATTTGTTGAAGACGGGCTCGATCTATAGCTAGGACTCGGACAGTAGGATCATCTACGCCGACGCCTCCGTGCCGAGACTCGATATGATATTTTGGGACCAAAGACACAATTTTTTTTCTTGATCAACACGTTGTATGTAAAAGCGGAATGTATGGCCCAAATTTAGTGCGAGGAAAGACATGGGACCATCTTTTACCCGTTCTGTATAGAGAGGGTGGAGAAAAAAAAGTGGACGGCAGCGATGAGCCGGCAGCAGGCAAAGTTTGATATGGGGCGATAGGGGGCAAATTGAAGCACATGATTGGTGATTGACGTGTGACGAAGGGGAGGAAGGAAGGGGAGAGAGACGGGGAAAGGGAGGCGGGGGAGGGAGTGGTGGACGGAGCTCGAGGACGGTGGTGACGGTGGTGATGATGGAAGCATAGAGGGAGAAGAGGGGGTTTATGAGGTTGGGATTGAGGTGACGACAGTATGACGGTGGAGCAAATTGCCAGGCACGACGTCATCAACAGGGACAAACATGATGGGGTGGATTATAACAGTTGGCTACGTCAGCAGTCGTCATCTTTTCCTCCCCCACGTCGGATTCGCTGTCGTCATGTCCGCAAAGAGCAAGTCACCTTCACCGCGCCCGACTCGTCAGACCCGCAAGGACTTTGACAAGGAACCGAACCCCTTCGAACAATCCTTCTCCGCCACCCCGAGGTCTGGCTCGTCCAACGTCCGCTCGTCCCCCAAGCCCGACGGGTCTCAGACCGGCTCGCGCCCCAGCTCGCGCGCCGACAAACGCAGTGCGTCGCCCCGCCCCGTCCTCCCGCCCCTCGCCTCCATCTCCTCGCCCGCCGATCCCAACTATGCCTGGAACTACTCCGCCGCGTCCCTCACCAATTCCCTCCGTTCGGGCCCGCTCTCCCCCGCCATGCTTGCCGGCCCGCAGCCCGCCGCCACCGAGCAGCAGCACCTCCAGTTCGATGCCGCCGCCTTCCGAACTGGCTTGACCCCGCGCACGGGCCTCACTCCTCGCACAGGCCTCACTCCCGGCACGGGACTCACCCCGCTCGTTGGCGTCGGCACCTATCCGGCCTCACCCAACACCGCGTTCCTCAACATGATCGGCTCCACCAACTCCCATCCTCCTGCCAACAACCCCACCATCACTCCAAACACCCTCACCGCCATGAACGCCTTTCCGGAAAACGGCACGGCTACGACCTCAAATGCCAACGGCCCGTCGTACATCGCGTCCGCTAATAGTGCTGCTAATGCCGCCCACAACGGCCTTTTCCTTCTCTCCCAAGCACATCAGGAGCTCGAGAAGCGTCAGCAGGAATCTCAGCGCCAGGCCGGCAATGCTGCACCTGCTGCAACCAACGGCCGTCGTGGCACCAAGCGCAAGCCCTATGACTTGACGGAAACCAATGGTACCACAAATGGCACGGCTGCGGCCACCCGCACCGCTCCGAAGCGCAGCCGCGCCGCAGCCCGCCGCCGCTCCATATCACAGGACGACGAGGAAGAGCCCGATGAGGATGAAGACGCCGAGGAGGAAGCGGAAGATGCGGCTAGCGAGGCTCGTGGCAGGCGCAACAAAAAGCCAGAGACTGAAGAAGAAAAGCGCAAGAATTTCTTGGAGCGCAATCGGCAAGGTCTGGCTTTCATCTATTTACCTATCTTACTCCGTTTTACTGACGCATTTTCTCCCAGCCGCCCTCAAATGCCGCCAGCGGAAAAAGGCATGGCTCGCACAGCTGCAAGCCAAAGTCGAGTACCTCACGAACGAGAACGAGCGTCTCACATCTGCGCTCGTCTCGTCGCGCGAGGAGATCTCCCGCCTGAATGCCCTTGTCGGCGGAGCTGCTGTGGTTGGCCCGCCTGGCGGGGCCGCCGCCGTGGGTGCGGGTGTGGGCCCGCCTGTTGCGATGAGCGTCAACCTAGGTCCTGCGGCTCCAGGCAAGGTGGCTACTGCTGCAGGCGGGAGGGGCGGCGGGTACGGGTATTAGGGGGTTTCCGTCCGGGTATGGGCCGTGGCTGGGATGGTGCCGGCGTCGACGACGATGGCGAAGACCTGTGCCAGGTAACCAGCCGATCGCCTGATGGTGACTGGGGACTCTCGGACGTGATTCAGACGGAAAAATGCAAAACACGCAACGCATACACATACCCACCCCTCGTACCTTTTCTTTCTGGGTTTTATGCCTCCGCTTGGGTATGACAGGCTCGCAGTACACGCGCGAGGTGTCGGTCCCGGAGACTGGACGTGCACGCTCGCTCGCCGCTCGCGCCGCGCGGTGTGCTGGGTGGCCGTGTCGTGGAGATTGGTCATGGCGGGTTGGGTGCGGTAAGCCGGGCAGGGCGGCGACGGCCCTGGGTAAGGACGATGGGTCGTCATATTAATGTAGGGGCTTGGGGCGCTATGAATCCTTGTAAGTTAATCGGCGATGGGTGGTACCCACCGAGCATTACGCTATACATATTTACGTACGCGTAGTACTGATGATTGCTGTCGGTATGAAGACCAAAAACAATGCGAATATGAAGAGTCTGGCGCGCTTCTTGATTTATTCGCAGGTAGCGTTTGAGGGCTGGAAATCCGAGAATCAACCAGCGCGCAGTGTCGAGGTTTTGCGGTAGATCTGTGAATGATACATGAGAGGAGTGTGGATTAGCGCATGGAACGACGTCATGCACGTACCGTGCGATGCGGCTTAACATGGTGTGTTGTATCTCATTGCGCATCCCGCGTTGGAGGGTGCGCACGACTTGTTATTTCTGTCACCCGCTGCTCGGTCTTGCTGACTTCTGTACGTCCTTGAGTGCTGCATGTGTGACACACGCGGACCCGCGACGCAATTCAGCTACAACGGAATTAATTGCATGCTACTAACACCATTGTCATAGCCGTCCCTTGCGTCGCAATCCCTGTACGGGAGAGCACAGTACAAGCACAAGTACTCGAGAACAAAATGGTCTTCAATAACCGTAAGATAAGATGTAGTCCAACTTAACTGAAGTCGCTGGTTAGCTACATACTATCGTGGGACGCGTCGAGAGCCGAAAATACATCTATCACATAGTTAAGTACAAGAGAAGCTACGGACAGCCGCCAATCTGCCGTGCTTGGCTGGAGACATTCTTCCTTCCTATCATGGTGGAGTAATGTAGTCGGTGTGCTCATGGGTCGCTAGGACGAGGCACTTTGCCAGGCAGCCCCTTGCTATGGGCAACTTCCATATTGAGACTCTGGCAGACCGGTGTCATGATATCGATATCAGATATACCTTGGCCCGGTAAAATGCTGCCTCAGCAGAAGCTGCGTTTTGCTAAGACGCGTTTTGCTAAGACTGGACCGTCCTCGGCGTACCTCGTCAACGAGCTCGAGCTGAACATAGGCCGGACACTCGTCCGACGGATGCACAAGACACCTACAAACCCAACCTGCCACCTCATGCTCTCTAAACAACACTTGCTGTTGCTCGCCCAAGACGGGAGGCTCCCAATATCTCGAGCTTGGCACACAACCGGCATCCAGATTACTTATCAACCAAGTTAGGGTCATGATTGCGTCACTGCTACGTACAAATACATAGAATACTGGGATCGTAAAAATGGTACGAGTCGTTCATAACGAAGCATTACATGATGATACAACCTCCCCGTCGGCGTCGTTCTTGACCTACCACGGGGACTTCGCGTCCCTGATTAAGCTGCTGTTGCAATATGAGAGCATACTGCAGATCGCGGTCGATTTCCCGCTGCTCAGGTCCCGGGCGACCGGGGCATCGATGTCCGCCCATCTTGTTGTATTTCTTCCCACAGGTCCAGCACATCTGACCGCCGCAACGGCACGACATATGGTCGCACCCCGAGATTTTCTGGATCCAAATGAAGCACGACGGGCAGCGCTTCGCACCGTGCGTAGTCGCCCACAGGTTGTTCAGCCGTGCCTCCTCCACCGCTTTCCCAGCTTTCCATTTCGCACATGACATGCCGGTGTGACCCTCGTTACATGAAGTGCACAACAGCTTTGCGCAGGAGGGACAGTCCATCATGATCTTCGTGTCGGCGCGGTATATCTCTGGGCAGTCGGGGGTCGGGCAGTATCCGAAGTCTCGCGTGTTTCGGTTCAGGTGCGCGGTAAACGCGACGTCCACAAGGTGTTCGTATTGCTGCGGTGTCAAGAATCGTTGGATGACAGGGATGGGTATGGGCACGTTACATGTGGTTTTGTTGCCCATGCATGCCAAAGGGAAGACCTTCGTCTCCGCGGCTGTGGTGAGGTAGTGCCGAATGCAGTCTGTGCAATAGACATGCTTGCAGCTGAGCTGGACGGGCTGAGATACTACGTCGTAGCAAATGGGGCAGACGCCGTCCGCTATGCATAGAGTGTTGGCGACGTGAGCAGGCTCGGGCAATGAGAGGCAGAAGAACGGCAGCTGGTGCTTGCCACGCTTGCCTTCCAGGGAAGCCCGAGCACGGTCTGCGTGGTCCCAGCTCCTGAAGCGAACTCTGACCGTGACGACGTCGGCAGTTTCGCGATCACAATCGAAACATTCCACCCCGCTATCATGAAGTGATGCCAGGTGTTCTCGAAGGTACTTCAGGGCATCCGGAAGGTAATATGTCTTCGATTTCGTTGGCCAGCTCGTGGTAGCTTCAGGATATCCAATAACGCCGTAAATCGACAGATCGTCTGCCGACATTCCAGAGACTTTGACAGATGCCGGGTTATAGAAGAAACGGAGGACGGGACCTGTAGGAGCCTGATTCATCTCTGCTTTGATTTTCCGACCATTGACAATCCTTCCGTCCAGTCTCTTCACCATCTCCCGTGCCAGGTCCAACGTAGGGTAAGTTGCAATCACGCACGTAGAAGGTGCAGCCAGGGTGATGGTCAAGGTATTGGCCTGGTATTGGAGCGCAGAGGTTCTTCCCGTGGTATTCACAGGGGTATGTTTGCTCACTTCGCAGGCAATGATTTCTTTTTTGAACTCTGTCCCATCGATTTTGCATGCGATCTCGTGCCCCGTCGTATCAATTTGGTTTATACCGCTTGTCAAGACTTCCGCCTTCAGACAGTCTCCGGGGGTCGGGTGCATGGAGAGGACGACTATTTTATCGCGACTCAGGCCATGCTGTGTGAATAGCTCCGCGACCTCGGGAGATTTGGTGTCAGGAGGAAGATTATAGATCGTAAAACGCCTGGATTCGAAGCCCGTGATGACGCTTCGAATCTCGAGTCCTGCGCCACAAGTGATGAGGGTCGACCCAAGAACCATGTGTTGCGTCGTGAGAGCGGCTTCTGTTTCGATTCGGAAAGTCTCTCTCTCCGAGCGTAGCCGCTCTGCCTCTTTCTGAGCGTCTGAAAGATGGGTATTTCCCATCAGCGAGATGAGCACGGGAAGAGCTGAATGATGACTGACTGTTAATCAACGGAAGCGCGGGTATGGCCAAGTAGGATGCGGCCAGTTCGGAAAGCGAACAGAAGGTCCTATCGGTCCGACTCGGTGCCTTTTGTTCAGGTCGTGCCTCAGAGGTACTAGGTTCAGAGGCGTCATTCGAGCATCCAGTCGCATGAGCCTACATGGTAAAATAATGTTCAGAGCGTGGACACCGAGGTGGCGCAACGACGAACTGAAACTTGGTCGTGGCCGTACAGAATTCTGCTGCTCCACCTTTTCAATATTCTTCCCAGCATTACAACCATGACGCCAGGCAGGGTAAGCGACGGAAAGCACCAGACGAGCGGCCGTGGAGGAGGCAGACGCGTTCTAAAGCGAGCGGGTATAGGTGAGCAAGTTCCCGGAAAGTTTGACCTTGAGTGGCCAGCCGGAACAGGCCTCCATGACAGTGCAGGAAAAGAGGAGGCAATTGCAAGGCGAGTGGGAAGAGGTTCGCGTGTCCGGGTTTCTCGGGCCGTCTACAGGGTGTTTGACATTTCTGAGACGTCTATGTTTTGTCTGAGTCTCTCCGCAGACCCCGACTTTCCTCTTCTGGGGTTTGGATCCCATTGCGACGCTGAGGCCGGAGGAGAGCTCGAGGTAGCCAAATACATTGCGACTTTTCATTTCTACACGACCGTGGCATCGATCGAGGGAATCTAGCGCACATCTAAAATGCGTTCTAGTACGTAACGGCCGGAATCTAAGAGTCCGCACCGGATATCACAACGCCGAAGATTTCACCGCAGGCGGCGGCGGTGGAGCCTCCAGCGGCGTCTTCGTCGTGCCGAGGACCAGAACCTCGCCCGCTCGCTCGGTGCCTTCCTTCGTCTCCTTGACCAGCTGGCTGAACGCCTTGAACTTCGGTTGCTTGGAGTCGCCGATGAGCTGGAAGCCTATGCTCTCGGATGTGGTGACGACCGCGCCTTCTTGGCGCAGGCGCTGCAGCACTAGCGGGACCTCCCATGCGTTGTGCGATGCGATGCCGTCTGCGATCACGTAGGGGGTGTAGGGCTCTGAGCGGAAGGAAGGCTGAAGGAGGGACAGCGCGGTCTGGAGGACGCATATGTGGGCCTTGGCGGTGAAGGAGTCAGAGGCGTGAGCTTGGAGGCTACGGTGGACATACCTCGATCCCGAAGAGCACGACATTTTTCACCTCGGGGCGTGCTTGCAGGATTGCCTGGACTTCATGCGTGACCATCGAGAAGCTGGTCTTGTCAAAGGTCCCAATGTGAAGAGGCCCCACGGAGTTCAGCTCAATAGCGGGATCGAGCGGGCCTAGCGCTGTTAACGGGGTCAGTTGGCCTGCCGGACGAGAGATGGGGGTCGAGGAACAGTGTACCCCGAGCTGCTTGAGTAGCGCTAACGACTTCGCATCCGATCAACTACAGGGGCGTGTGCGCGGGTCGGTGAATGTATGTTTGAATGAGAGCTTGGCTACCATACATTTGCAAGTCTAAGAAGCTTGTTGGCGGTAAAGACGAGATGGTCGAAGCTTGGTATAGATGATCCTGACAATTGCAAGATGACAAGTCCAGTTAGTGATTGGGGAGAAATTCTGCAATGCCCAGGGGAGATCTCACGGAAGATAGATTGGAGGTCACATAGAAAGAAGATCGTGTTGGCAGGCGTAGGGATTGGCATGGTGGTATAGTCAAGAAAGTCAAGAATGAGATACCCAATCCCGACCTCGATTAGCTAGGCGGGACCTTTTCAAGTCCAATACTGCGAATTCCGTTCGGGCAGCCGTGTGGGTCACCAGGTCCCGGTGTCCAGAAATTCTCATACGTATCGGCATTCTACTTCCAATCGAGATATTGTGTCTTTATTGCTTTGGCAAGAGCAATGACTCGTACAGTGCAACAGGTTCTTGTGGATATATAGTACAGTAACAAGTCCTCACGTCCGTGACGGTCCGTCGACACGAATCTCGATCAAGGGCCAGGAGCTTTTCCGAGAAGGAGAACCTCTCCAGCTCTAGTGGTCGCAGCCTTTGTCTCTTTGACGAACTGACTGAAGGCCTTGAACTTGAGGTTTGCAGACGTGCCAACGAGCTGGAAGCCTAAGCTCTCGCTGGTGATTACTATCGCACCTTCCTGGCGGAGGCGGTCAAAAAGGATTGGTAGTTCGAAGGTGGACGAGGAGGAAACCCCGTCCGCGACAATGTACGGGGTGTATTTTGCGGGCAGCGCAAGCAACGACAAGGTGGTCTGCAAGACGCAAATTTGGCCCTGCAGTGATGGGGATCAGCCGGGTGACAGTAAATTTGAATGATGATAAGACACGTACCTCGATTCCGAAGATGACAACATGCTGAATGTGTGGACGTGCTCCTAGGACTGCCTTGACCTCATCCGTGACCATGGAGAACAAACTCTTATCGATCGTTGGAAGCTTGAGGGGTCCAAGCGAATCTAAGTCAACTTTGGGATCTATGCCGCCGAACACTGGTACGGGTAGTCGTCAACAAGGGAAGAGGTCGTGCTGTGATGGAATTACCCTTGGCATATTGCGTCGTGGAAACGACTTCGATCCCGAGGATCTACGATATTGCACGACGCAAGTCAGCAGGGCCTACACGTCGGACATACATGTCGCAGCACCTTGGCAAGCTTGACCATTTTATTGGCCGTGGTAACCACCTGGTCATAACCGTAGATGCCCGAACTTGGAGTGAAGGGTGTCCAGATAAAAGCGTAAGATAAGTACGTGTTTCAGAAGGCAGCTCACGGAAACCGGTCTGGAGATCACAGCAAAAGAAGATGGTCGACTCTGGAAGGGGAGTTGGCATGGCCGGAGGATATTCTAGAGCTAGCCATGGCGTTCAGACGATATATAGGTTGCGGTTCTTCCAGTGGGTCTACGGAGATTGACAGGGGCGGCTGCTTGGCAAGGTGGCCATGATGAGGGTGGGATTGGGAGTTGCGATGATGAGTAGATCCAAACCACGTGCTGTTCGTTTCTGTGTTCCTGCCATCATCCTCCCCCGCAGTCGACACCGTCGTCGTTCCCCCCAGCGGCCAGCTCTGTTCCCCGCCGTCTCTCCGTGACCTCCTACACTTTCTCGCCACTCCTTGGCACTTCCTTTCCTTTTCAATTCACTCCCCACCAGGATCAATCTTTCTTTTTTGTTCGTTCCAAAAATCACAACATGGAAAACGGAGCCGTTGTCGACAATGCCAGAGATGAGGTCTCTGCCAAGAACAGGGTATGTTCTTTCGTGTTGCTGTAAGGTTACGACCTCACGCTTTCTTTAGTTCGAGTCGTTCAAATTTGGCCAAGGCCTTCCTTCGACCGTGGTCCAGAAACACTCGCACGTCCGCTCCCACTCTCGTAACGCCTCTCTTTCTTCTTCAGTTTCTTCCCCTCTTCCTTTTTCCACTTCAAAGTCTACGAATGCTACCGACATGTCCACCCCGCTCAACTCCGCACCTCCCGCCAAGCGCAATTCGCATCACAGGCGCCGTTCATCTGTCTCCACTCGCATCGAATCCGCTGAGATGATGGGGGTTTCCATTCCTGACCTCCCTCCGTCCACGTCGGAGGACAACATCAACCTAGGCGAAAAGGATTCCATTCGCCGTCGAGCTCTCTGGGCCCTCGAGGGGAAACCAGACGTGGCATTCTCGAAGGTCGAGATCCCTGAGCTGTCAACACCTGTTATGGAGAGGATGATGTTCGATTTTGGTCAGTGATTACGTTCATTTCCTCGTTGTCGTCCTTGGCTGAACCATGTGTCAAACCAGTAGCAACGAAGACTTCTCAGCCACAGAACCCTGTGCCGAGTTATGGTCCGAGCATCAATACGCTGATGGCAAACAAGCGGGACTCTTTCAAGCTTATGGGGCCATCCTCTTCATCCAAAGACCAATTGCACACTTTGGTGGAGGAAGAGGAGGAGGAAGAGGATAGTCAGGAGGCAGAAGCAGTAACCGAGGCTGCAGCGCCCGCTGCCCCGGTGACGCCCGCGCTGGAAGTCACAAAAGCGACCCCTGCACGCCCGCGTCCCGCGAACCTAAACCTTCGGCCATTATCGCTGACACCTGAGAATCTCGTCAGCGCAGTTAGCGGGCTTCCCACTCCCTCCCTTACGCCCAGCCCCCGCCTTGGTCTGAAGGCCCTCGCCCTCGTCCCCTCATCAACTGGTGACGATGTCACGAATATTACGAATGTACGGCGGTCCGCAACCCCGCCATCAGCATCGCGCCGGCTCTCGCTGACTCTCAATTTTGCGTCAGAGAGCCCCTCCGCTGCTTACTCTTGTTCCGAAGATAGCAAGGGGAGTCGCCGCAGTAGCATCTCTTACAAACGCTCCTCGTCCTCCGGCAATGGAGTGACCACGAACTTGGCGGGCCTTCCGACACCTGAGATGACACCCACCTCCTTCGACCGCCGCTACTCAATGTCGCTAGACGCCCTGCGGCGCCGGAGCAGTGGCTCAAGCAGTGCCAGTGGTGACGAGGATTCTTTTCCATGCCACCTGACGCAGTCGAGGCCTCTTAGCGCGAGCGAGCAGCACTTCCTGTTCAAGTCGCACAATGCGCTCCTGGCGCGCATCCAGGACCTGGAGCGTGCGCTGTCCGTGCGGAGGAGGTCGTCGGGTGGCCGGTCCACAAATGGGAGCTCGAGGCCGGTGTCCCTGGCCTCGGATTTCTCGTCCTCGAGTGAATACGACAATGGCGAGCCGAGCGACGAGATGCTCAGGCTCGTGGCGGATTTGAAGGCGGAGAGAGATGATTTGAAGCGGGATGTGGATGGGTGGAGGACCCGCGTGGCTGATATGGAGAAGCAGCTGGGGGTCGTGGCTGGGAGGGTGGAGACAGAGAGGAGGGAGGCATGGCTTGCACGCTCCATGTCGGGATTGTTGGAGGTTGAGAAGAAGACTCTTCAGCAGCAGCTTGCGGACGTTGAGAAATCCTTCTTGACCCTGGAAGAAGAGAAGAAGGCACTCGAAAAGCAGAACAGCGAGGTGAAGACCCGTGTCGCCGCCCTTGAACAAGAACTGGAGCGCGTCAAGAAGGAGTTGGAGGAGGAAAGGAGAGCCAAGCACGAGGCATCCTCTGCTCTCAACCAGGAGCCCAAGACTCCAACTCCTCGAACTCCTGAACCGCGTTTTCGTCCCCTCGCCTTCGCCGTGAAGCGGGGTCGCGGCTTCACTTCCGTCGATTCCGAGAGCTCCATCACTGATGTCGAAGACTCGGTCAATGACAGTCCGAAATTCGACTTCTCGCTCAAGGCCGTTGAGGAGGATGACGAAGATACATTCTCCGAGGAGGATAATGGTCTTGCCGGTTATGAGGATGAAGAGGAATCTGACGTTAGCTTCCGCTCGTCGTCTTCCTTTGACTCTGAGGACGACTTCCCTCGTTCGGTCTCCCACCTCAAGGCCGATGCGCCTGCTTCCGTTGCTCCCATTGGTGGCGCACCGGATTCGGCAGCGCCTGCTGTCCTACAGTCACCCCGTCCGACACACGCGCCCCGAGCTTCCCTCTCCAAGATTTGGACCTTCCCGATCGGCGCTCAGGTCGCGAAACAAACTGTCCAACAGGAGCCGGAAGTCGATCGCTTCTTCCAGTGCCTCCAAGATGATGAGTCAGATGGTAGTAACTCTGCACCACGTTCGCCCTCTATCTTTTCATACGAGAAGAGCAAGGGCCTCTTCGCCAGCGGATTCCAGTATGGCGCTGATGACGAAAGCGCACCGTTCGTCTTCCCTCTTGGCGCAGGCGTGGAGGTTGAGTCACCCAAGGGCCTCGACGTCGTGCAAGAGGAGGAAGAGGAAGATGACGCGTCAACGGAGAATGAGGACGACGAGGATATGTTTGGTGAGGCGGGTGGCATCCAGATTACGTTCACACCCGCTGAAGGTGACGAGAGCTTTGACTCGCAATGCACCTCGTCATCGTCCCCTGCCAAGCCCTCCATTCCCACGATCAAGTTCTTTGATGCGGATTGCGAGGAGGAGGATTCAGCACCGTTCAATTTTGGTAGGCCGCTGGTTACTGAGCCGGCTAAGGACGCCAAAAACAAGCCTCGTCCCGTTGTCACTGAGCTTCCGAAGGAGGTCAAAGAAGCATCGTCGGTCATGGTCACACCGCCTTCGTCCCTCCCTCGTTCCTGCGAAGCTCGAGCACCGTCGCCATCTTCGATTCCTCGTCCTACGTCATTCAGGCCTCTTTCCTCATCTACTGATATGACGACCTCTACTCCTCCCAAGTTCGCAACAGCTCGCGTGGTATCGGCCTCCAACCACTCTCCCAGCGCCTTTGTAACGCCTCCAAATAAACGCGGTGGTACGATGCCTTCGTTCATCCCACAACTCGTCTCGTCACCTTCCCCTATACGACCTAAAGCCAAGGTCGCTTCCCCTGATGGGACGTTCATCCGGCAGCCTCAGCGGAAGCCTCTGATGTTGGCGAATAACAACGCTACGACCCAAAATGTTCCGTCAGGCGCTGCACATGGTTCGACATTTGCCCCTCAAATTCCTACCATGCGTACGTATTACTGATTTTTGCCTGTGACTGTCTAGTGGACCACGTCATGAACGCGCATTCTCTGCCCAGGTCCTCTGACATACACGCAGCGCGCGCCGGCCCTGGCGCGCACCCGCAAATGAAGAGTATTGATTTCTCGGACCACTCGAGCATTCCCAACAATATATCCGCATCCGTTTCCACTACTACCCACTCGCAAGCATACCCTTATCCATTTCAAGACCGCAATATTCCATCCTCTTCGTCCGTCGCTACCCAGCCTGAAGCATCGCCGTCGTCGTTCTCGATCATGTCGCCGTTCTCAGCTAGGGTCTCTTTGCAGACGCTCACGAATTTTATTCCTATCTCATGGTCGCACCGTAGTGATGCGCCCGTTTCGTCATCCTCCTGCGCAGGAAGTGCGCTAGAAGTCGACGGTGTGCGCGCCCCGAGCGAGGCTGCCGCAAAGCAGAGCGTCCCTTTGAAGAGGGCATTTGTGTCGAAGGAGAAGCAGTTGGAGAAACTTCGGAGTCGCCTGGAGCGCCAAGGCACGCTGAAAATGAGGACATCTGTCTCAGTTCCGTGCAGGAGGTGCGATGATGAGGTGGTCGCTCTGTAGGGTCAGTCACGTTCCTTTTAGTCAGACCAAGAAGAGTATACTCATCCATGGCTGGTGTCCAGCAGATCTCCCACGCACTCAAAGACACCGTTATTCTCATTGACTTCGGTGTATTGTACTTCTCCCCCGCTCTTTCTTGGACGCTGTTCGTTTGCATTTCCACCTTGTTTTGTTGCCATTCACGACTGAGATCCTCAATCACATCATGCTTCATGTCTACGCCTTCTATGCCCTCTATGTCCTCCTTCCTCGCGCGCAGACTTCTTTGTGTTCTGCTCTTTGCTGCTCCTTTCCTATCCCTTACCGCGCTCATCGCAATCCCCCCCCTCCACCTGACTCAGTTCCGGCCCGCCTTCAAAGCATTTCTGTGTACATCTGTGACAAACTATCTTTCATCTGGGAGGCTTGATGCTTTTCCGATTTATGTATTTGTACATGACTTGCACGAACACTGTTTTGTCATATACGCGCGCCGTTTCTGTCTTTCAACGAGCGAGGTTGAAGTTGGGAGAGTCTTAACTTACTTAGGACAGTCCCGAACGCTTCTGCACGGACTCGGGGTGATTGATGGTCGCCTCCGGGATTTTCCGTGAAGCGTGGGAAATGTGGTTTGGTTGCATTAGGAAGTGCCGTTGGGCAGCAGATGTAATATTCTCCGTTATCCACTCACTCTGCAATCATGCCGGCGAACAACCGTCCGTCAATGCTTCAACACCTAAGGAGGAATTGGTTTGCTGTTGAAGTGGGTATTTTCTCTGCCATTGGGACGCAGTCATGTCTCATATTGTTCTCTAGGCCATCCCAATGTGAGTGGACAGTGGTGAACGGTTCGCAAACCCCGACACTGACTTGCTGGTTAGGTACGTAATTATTGGTGGTGTCGTTACTGGCGCCGCCTGGTACACGTACCGTCTTGCTATGGGCCCCAGCGGTGAGTTGAATCCGGTCCAGTCCTTCATCCCGCCCTCATCGCTCCACCCGCCAGTTGTATGGACGAAGACCAACCCGACGCCCTGGAACACGATTCAGCCCAACGAAAACATCAAGCTGGCAGCCGTGAACCAGAAATTTGACAAGAGGTCCGTTGTGCTGCTCGCCGTGAAGGTTGAGTTGCTAACGCCCACGCCATTTTTCTTGCAGCTGGATACGCGAAAGGCTATAGAGGGTGGAACGGGTTGTCTTTTTCTTCCCTTGCTTGCAGTCTGTAACCCATCCGTGAAATATTAGACTTTGCCTGCACCGCACATCCTCCGCATTTCGCCTTTAGTCGTACTTTTCGCGCCATGTGCTTGGCTGTGACTTACTCATGCGTTTGTCACGGATGCCGACGGTCCGCGTCGGTCCTTTAGCCTTTGATTCTGTAGTACATAACTCCTCTCCAACCCCCCATTCCTTTCGTGAGCGATCCTTCTGCGATCCAGCCATGGCCAGCGTTGCCGACGACCAGCCTTCGCCTGGAGCCTCCGTCGTCAGTCATCACCGCGACGTTTTTGTTTGCTGAATTTTCATCGTCTAATTGTAGGCCACTATCAGAGCGCCGTCGTCTCCGGTAGGGCGTTCATTGCAGCTGCCTGCGATTGTCTTTGGCGCCGCGACCTTTTCGGCTTTCTATAATCCAGACGAGCATGTCAAGAGCGCGGTACCAGAGCGCACGGTTGGGCTTGCACTTCGGTGCGATCATGTTCCGATCATGACCTTTCGGCCTATCCTGACTGTGCTTTCATTTCAGGTATGGGATACGGGCATTTGATACATCGATCTATTATGGACCTTCGGAAATCGTCCTGGGGAATGCACTGCAAGCATTGAAGTCAGAATTTCCTCGTTCGTCGTATAAATTGGTGAGCAGGCGTTCATGCAACAATGGCTCGTAAGAAGTTGAACCGAATGGCGCCAGATGACCAAATGTGGTCGATACGGCACATCAGACTTCGACTATTCGCCTGCCAGAATACGCGCAAGTGTCAAAAACAGCTTAGAACGCCTCCAAACCGATTATCTCGACGTCGTTTATCTGCATGACGTCGAATTCGTGTGCACGCCTGTCGCACCTCGGTCAACGGGATGCAATCTCTCTGCGTTGGCGGATGAGAGTGCCGCGTACGGATTGGCCGAGGGAGACGAAGGAAAGATCAGAGGTGAAGGAGATCAGAAGGTGCTCGACGCTTTTGGAGAGCTGCGGAAGCTTCAGGAGGAAGGGCTTGTCAAACACATCGGCATATCAGGTCTGTTGTGTACGCTCATCTACTTCACGTTGCTGACGGGATCGTGATCAGGATATCCACTGCCCACCCTGCTTCGCATGGCATTGCTCGTTCTACATACCCCGCCATATAGACCGGTGGACGTGATATTGTCCTACTCTCATCTATCGCTTCAGAACAGCACATTCTTACAGTACGCAGGACAATTCCGGGAGCGTGCACAGGTCGGCCAGCTGCTCACAGCATCGCCGTTGAGCATGGGCCTCCTCACACCGTCGCCTCCTCCCTGGCATCCTGCTCTCACGGTGCTATCTGCGGCAGTCCAACAAGCACTCGATGTATGGCCGCAGGGACTACCCAACCTTGCCCTCGGGTACGCGATCCGTAATACAGGAAATGCATATGGGGACGCTATACCCCTGGTGACTGGTTTTAGCACGCCGCAGGAGGTGCACGAGTGCGTTAGAGTATGGAGAGAGATACAAGATGGGGATGACAAGGAAAGGAAGAGCGCTGAGGACTCTGTTCGAGATATATTCAGGAATTCTGGTTATTTGGATTGGTCTTGGGCTTCACCGTAGATATTTGGGTACTCTGTAGTCACGGTATACACATGCAAATACAGCTTGTTCTCCTCCTTGCTCCATGGCTATCGACGGGCTGATAATAGTGGAAAATACTGGGTCCGTTTCACTGTGTATCTTGCAGTCCGCGTTGAGCTCACATACGCGTAAAGACGTCCCATAGTTCAGTCAGGTTTCCGGTCGACATCTCCTTCATACCCACTGTTGCACATCGACGCGCTCAACAACGCCCTCGCGAAGTCCCCTCACTCCGTCGATCCCGTCCTTTACGTGACACCACATAATACGTCGTCCGCTACGGCCTGCTGCCACGTTCAATGCGGTGATATCAGAATCTTGTGTCCGGTCAGTGGTGACGGTTTGTCTCATGAATAGTCTGTCCCCGTGAGGCATAGCTCATCGCGAATCAAACCAGTGGACCCCCTGTTCGCGTTCGCGTTCATTCATACATTCATTGATATCCTAAATGAATACTTTGGCAATGTTTCTGCCACGACATTGAAGGAGAACTTCGATGTGGTCTATCAGGTAAGCATCGACGCACTCGTTATTATGGAGACGCTTGACTCGGTTTCTAGTTGTTGGAGGAGACACTAGATTCCGGAGGTCATCCTCTGACTACGTCTTCGAACGCGCTCCGTGATATCGTCCTGCCACCTTCACTTCTCAACAAACTCTTGAGCGTCGCTGGTGCGAACATCACTTCGACGATCAATTCTGGATCGGGATTGGGAAGCGGGCCTTTCTCGTCTCCAATACCCTGGAGAAAGGCTGGAATTCGATACGCCAGCAATGAGATCTACTTCGACATGGTCGAAGAGCTCAGAGCCGTCGTGAACAGGTCTGTGTTTGTGTCTTGAGTCATCTTAACGCTCACTGACATCAAGCATGCAGACATGGCACACCGCTTTCCAGCCATGTGCAGGGGAAAATCGAGACGAACTGCAAGCTGTCAGGTGCGCAACGGCTTTCCTGATATTGAGCTCCCAAGGCCGATCTATCTCAGGTACCCCCGATTGTCAGCTCTCGTTCGCGAATCCACAAATCCTCACGGATTGCGCTTTCCATCCCTGCGTTCGGTGCGCTACAGTCGCGCTGACTATCTTCGGTTGACTGATTTGGATCGAAAGATTGAAACGCTGGAAGGAATCGAAAGTGCTCTCGTTCGTTCCACCAGATGGCCGATTCGTGCTTGCGGAATATCGTTATGCCCCCGGTTCCACAGCTGCAGCTGCCCGATTTGTAAATACGCCAGCACCGACCGCTCCTCCGTTGAACTTGACGAGGGATAATGTACCAGTCCCCTTCACCATCAAGTCCGCCGTTGACCTCGAAGATAACGGAGGTGGGCAATTGAACCCGCTTCTAAGCTGGTCCTCGACTGACCCTTTCACCGCCAGGCAGTTTCGACATAACTCTGACATCGCGTCTCACGACGCGAGATATTGAACATCTTATTGCAGAAATGCACTTGGGCGAAGGCGCCGGCGGTATCAAATGTGTCACCGCCCGAGGAGGCGCGGCAGACCGGTACGGTCGAGGGGTGGAAGGTGTAGGGGCGGCATGGTCCTTCGACTCGGACAAGAAGGCGCGTGGCTTTGTACCCTGTTCATCTCGTCCCGTTCTCATCTTGTGTTCTTCGTTCCCAGATCCTCCGCTGGGAGATTCCCGTCGTCTCACCATCGAGCTCGTGGAGCCTCCGTGGCTCATTCACTACCTCGTAAGCTCTATATGAATGCTGTGCCCGAATGACTTACGCTGATGCGAATGAAACAGGGTACAGACACCTCGCCCCTCCCATGCGCTGCAGATCCGGTTTGAGATCCAGTCGCACACGTTTTCTGCCCTCAAGATCGACCAGTTGAAGGTGACGGGAGAAGGGTATAAGCCTTATAAAGGCGTGCGAGGCCGGTCTGTCGGGAATGTGGAGTGGAGGTGGTGAGATGAGATGAGCATTGGCGAGCTGGACTCAGGGATGGGCTGCATTGCACGGCCTGTAATGTGTTCGACCACGGCGACGGATGACTTTGGCACAATGATTGAATGAATAGTGAGCTGAAGTACTGGTCACTCGGGACGCCTCATGTCCGAGCATCTGGAGCGGAATCAAAGCACCCATAACACCCAGGCAACGCTTCCACGGTCATAAGTGCGTGTGCGACCCTCCAAGATGTGAATGTGCACACGCAAATTACATTGGATAGTGTATCAGTGTCCTCTACTTGAAGCTAAATTGTATCCTACATCATCAGCATCGCGTCATTACAGGAGCAAAAGAGAGCGCAAAGCAAAGCACCGAGAACGCAACCACCCAGACACCGAACAGCTTATCTGGTCCTGATGATACCGGCGTTGATCAGCTTTTGGATCTTCGCCCTGACCACAGGGTTCTTCATGTGATCCTGGAGGGCACCAGGATTCGTCTGAGCTTGCTGGAGGATCTGCTGCATGACCGGGTCATTCATGATGTTCTATGGGAAGTGGACAGTGTTAATCTCAGGATGCATGCCGCATAGACATGAGAAGGGTACTTACGGCCACTTCCGGATCGCGCATGGCACGCTCGAGCGTCTGCTCCTGCGTTTCCTCGCCGCGCTGACTCCAGAGGGCCTGCTGAACCTTCAGCTCCTGCTGGCTGATCTCGGCAGTGTGCTTGTGCTCCGCATCGATCTCCCGTGCCTGTTGGATGGTCTCGAGGGCCTTGTCGTACTCACGCATCGCATAAAGGATGTTCGACTTCCGGATATAGGCCTTAACTGTTGGCAGGACAAGTCAGTACATGGGGCGGGAAAACGGCAGCAAGGCGCAGCGGATGAGACATTGCTTACCGAAAGTGGGATCAGTCTTGATCGCTTCGTTGGTATCCTTGAGCGCCTCAGGCAGGGCGGCGAGCTTCAGGTAAGCGGCTGCACGGTTGTTGTACCCGCGGGCATCGGAAGGGTCCCGTTTGATACTTTCGGTGTACGACTTGACTGCATCAGCGAAGCTGCCCGCCTTGAACTGCGCGTTACCCTCCTCACGGGCGGCAGCGCTCTTCTCCGGATCAATGTATGCCTGCCGCTCTCGTTCAGACTTCGTACGCTCCGCCTCGCGCAGCTTGTTCAGGATGTCGGGTGTTCGGTGCTCCGTGAGCGACTTGTTGAAGTTCTTGATCGCCGACTCGAGGTCGCCCTTCTTTACGTATGCCGAGCCGATGCGACCGTACGCTTTCGCAATCAGTTTGTAATCCGCACGGATCTGATCAGGAGCACTTCAGCACTCTGTCTCATGAGCACAAGGAAGCGAAGCCCACATTCCGGCCTTCCTCTACAGCCTTCTCGCATGCCTCGATAGCCTTATCGTAATCCCCTTGCTGGAAGTATACAGCTAGTCCCCCCGGTCAGCGCGAGTCGATCGGCGCAAAACACGCGATGGACCCACCTCCAAGATTGGTTAGGAAAGTGACGTCCTTTGGCCAAAGGTCCCAGGCCCTCTGGAACTCCTTGGCGGCCTCCTCGAAGTTCTTCTGCTTATAGGCTGCGGCTCCCTTCTCCTTGGCCGCCAAGGCCTCCTTCTTTGCTTTGGCCTCCTCCTCGTCCTCCTCTGCCATCTCAACATCCTCTTGCACAGGCGCGGCGGGTTCAGGCTTCGATGTCGAGGCCGATGGCTGGGGTGGTGACTGCGGGACCTCAGGTGGGAGTTCATCCGAGCCTTCTGGGCGGGCGAAGCCTTGGATATCAATGCCCATAGCTACACCCATGACGTCAATCATACGAGGATCCTCAAACGCGCTGCACAGGCGAATGAGCATGCAATGAAGAATATGGCCGCTCAGGACTCACTTTTGCGCCATCATAGGATTTTGTTGATACAACCTGATCTGTAGAAACCGCTCAGAAACTGCAAGGCTGGACCAATGATGTTCACGGACCTTCTCAACGAACGATGGGTCAGCCAAGTGCTTTTGTGTCCTTGGATTGGCCGCGAGCTTGCCCAAGAGATTCGGGTCAGAGAACATCTTGCCAAAGGCGCCCGCGCCCTCGGAAGCTATGGCCAATAAGTCAGAAAGGATGGTAGTTCATTTGACTCCTGCACGTACCCTTCGCTTCTGTGACCTCATCCAGACCCTTCCTGAGCGCGGGGCTGTCCTCGACAGCCAAGCCGCTCCGGTACGCCGCAATCGCCTCGTCGTACCTCCTCGCTCCATGCAGTGCGGCACCCTTACGCGCCCAGCCCTTTCCCCATTGCGAGTTCAACTTAATGCACTAATTTCTTCGCGCTGAATAAATATATGTGACCCGAGAATGACATGGACGAACCTCTTCCGCGTCAGCCAGAGCACCTGCCCAGTCTTTCTTTCCAGCTTTGGCTGCAGATCTGTTTGAGTACAGGACATGGTTCTTCGGATCTTTGTCAATTGCCTGGGAGAAAAGATCGATGGCCTTGTCGTAGTCCTTGGCCGCAAAGGCCTTGTTTCCGAGATCTTTCAGAGCGTTCGCCTATTATCTATGTCAGCGATTTGTACCTATCTCGGCAGAGGAATTGACGCACGTCAGACATAGAGAACTTCGACTGACTAGGATGTCTGGAGAAGAGCGTTGGCTGAGCTTATAATGCGATTATACATGGATCCTTCCAGAAACACAGTGAACATTCTAGAAAATACCACCGCGATCACGTTTCTGAGCCCAACCTAGCCCTTGAAGGCCTTCCTGAAGTCTTCGAAGGACTGTCTCCCCAAGACCCCGAACACGACGCGCGTGAAGCTGTGCTCGAACCTCGCCCCAGGCGCGCTCAGCAGCTCTGTCCATAATCGCGCAATGACCCCGACGTCATTCTGGAACACGCCTGTCCCGAAACTCCCAAGCACGATGTGCTTCGCCCCCTGCTGCTCCAGTAGAAACAGAATTCTGCCCATTCTCTCTTTCATGACCCGTTCAATCTTCTCCTCCGTCCCTTTGGCTGCCAACTTCCCCATCAGTGATTTCCGGACCACGCCCGCATTTACCGCAGGACTCGTCACAACATCCACTTCAATCGGCTCCTCCCATCCACCGTCGTTGTCCCGAAATACGACTACTCCAGGCGAGTATATCATCGCATGCGAATAGTAGCCGTCTTTAGGGTCGCGATTGTGCAGTGTATAGAAGTGCTTGGCTTGGGACGTCATAAGTGTTGGGTATAGCGTCGACGACCGTGCGATCGACTCCTCCTGCGCTTGCGCGCCGTTCAGAAATCCTCCTCCGGGTTTCTTCGCGGACGCGAAGTTTAGGATGCCGATCTTGTCATTATCGACAGCGGTTGTCGCGAGCAGACGCGCGGCTTCGAGCGTAGATATCTCGAGTACCGAGAATTCTGTGCGTTTGTCGGTGGAAGGTGTGGTAGATGTGGATGCAGGGGGCGTGGACCATGTGGATAGCACCGCGTCGGGCGCATAGTATTTCGTTCGCTTCTTCGAATCCTCGACCTTTGCTCGAAGGTCATGAGTGATCCCATTACGAACAAAACCGTCGTCAATTGCTTTAAGGGTTTCCTCCGCAATCTTGCGGAGCGCTGGTCGTCGATCGTTGTATTCTTTCGTGCCACGGGTGAAAGACATGCTGTATGAAACCGCAATCGGATTGGAGGTTGCTTTGGACGGTATGTATCTCACTTCGTGAGCATATAGCCTCGGAAGCGCCGGACACCTTGAAGGAACCGAGTTGGGCATAGCATTGAGAGGAAACGTGACTCGGCATGACTTCAGGGAGCACCGCTGCGAGTCACCCAAACTGCAGCCTCAAAACCAAACGCATGATAAGTAATGAGAATGAAATGGGCATTTGGACAGCAGGAAACAAAGGTGCTGCTAACGATTCAAGGAATACGAGTTAGAGAAAGCGGCCTACGAGCATATCTATGAACCATCATTGGTCTCCTCATAACGATTAGCTTTAGGTGAGGGATGGGCGAAGGCGACCTCTGCTCAGCACGACGGATCGGTACCAGTTGACGGCGCATCTTGCTGTGCTGCGCAATCTACTATCCAATGGAGCCTCGTTCTCAATCTAGGAGGGGAAAGCCGTTCTAGCGGCCACTCATAGGTACTGCGCGAAGTCCCTCCAGAGCACCGCAAGACATCTAATCCAAGAGATTTGCGTAGGCGCTAACGTCGGCGACGGGTAAAAATCTATGATCGACGTTCAAAGGGAAAGGAAGTAAGGTCGTTCGTGATAAGTAGCCCCGCCCAGGGTGGTGCAGATCTGGGTTTGTCAGTATGTTGCGCGGCCTGTCATATGCAGTGCCTGAACAGAGAGAGATCGACATGACCACATGTCAAGATGTCTATCAGATGGCATAGTGTCGTGGAGTAGCGCCCTGGACATATGGCACAGCGATTAGATACGGCACCATGATGAAATACTGGAAGACGTGCTGCTGCTGCGACCTGTCTGAAACGACCTGTGGGAGCAAACGAGCAATTGGCAGGTGATGCAAAGTCGGGGAGGGTACGCGGTGCCACGTCGGGATTCGAAGTATTGAGGAGGAGATTGCAGTGTCTGGTGAGTCCATGTGTAGGAGTTCGGAGAAGACTTGGCTGCAAACTGATTTTACGTAGGAGTGCTGGCCAGCAACGTCACGCCAACGTGTAACCCCAGAGCAATCGAGATGCGGCTGGCTGTGTCAGTCAATTGAAGCAACGAATGAGTGTTTCCCCTGAGCTGGAGCTGAGTGAAGGCATCCTCGACGTCGAATGAGTACGTAAAGACCGAAGGAGAATCAGGAGATATCGGCGCTTGAAGCTGTGCTCGAATCGTAATCGAATTGTCAGTTACCCACGCCACAATGTGCTTGGACCTCGCTCTCTGTGACGGTCACCTGGGTTGACCGTCAACCTAAAGATTCAACCTGCAGAAAGGTTGAAAATGACGAGGAGTAAGGTTGAGAATATCTCTTTGTAGGTTGATATGTACCCGACTCAGTAGGTTGCTCGCGCAGGTCAAAGATCAACCCTATTTTGCAAATTTCAACCTGGCATATTTTGGCTGCCAAGGGTTGAAAAGCACCCTTGCACCGAGTGATATAACCTCTTAGAAAGGGTTGCCAGTCAACCTATTGTAGGGCTTTCTCAGGTTGAAATACAGCAAGGAATAGGTCAGAATCACAGATGTATTGCTTGCGTATATATCAACAGGCACATAGTCCAACTATAATAGAAAGAATTGATACCGAGTGCGCGACACAGAACAGTCCACCACTTCATCCACCATCCATCCATCGCCGCCGCCGCCACAAAACGACCAGCTCCGTCGTCAGATCCAGATGTCATCATGGGGCTGGAACCAAAGAGAATAAGGGACCGGCGTGGCGAGCCCAACAGAGATCAAGTGGTGCGGAAGATCGAGTCGAGTGCGTCGTGAGGCCGGCTTGACCATGGTGCTGAGGGTCGACAGGTCGTCGCTCAGAAAACACTGATGCCGACGTGGGGCCGACGGAAAAACAGATTCCTAAGGTGGAACGAACATGAAAAGGGATTGTCGCGAAGTGATGGATGTGTAACTCACCTCCCACTCCCTGCTACCACACCAGTCAAAACCTTGCCTCGATGCTGCAGGCAAAAAGAAAAGTTAGAAAATGAAGGCTCCTCGGTTAGGCGGGTATAAACATACGGAGCCATGTTGGTATTGTCGTGATGGAGTACCCGTAGCATAGGATGGCACCAAGAATAAAGGATAGGACAGAGGAAGAGATGGTGCTTGTGCCCGACACGGGGTGCCCACAAACCAGGCAATCTGAGTACAAAGCAAATCACAAGCACCGAGACGGAACATCTCCTCTCAAGACGAAAAAGAGGGCTCAACGATGGCATCGAAGATGAGGCACTGGAGTGGGAGCAGTCGAGGCGGTTGACGTGGCTGTTTGATGCGGAGTTCCAATGTCTTTGGAAGTTTTCTGAGAGCATCGGGTCTCGGCACGATATCCGGCAGTTTGCCGGACGAAAGCCGACCTATTCCAGGTCGTTTTTCATGGGTTGCTGCTCAACCCATTCCTAAGGTTGATATCACCTCAACCTAAAGATCGACCAGTACGAGGTTGAACGGCAAGATTCAACCTGCCGTAGGTTGACCGGCAACCTGGCCGGCCTTCATAGTGGCTGTTTCCATTCCGTTCCTGGAAGTCTCTCCTTCGTCGATTCTGTTTTTTTTTTTTCTGTGATTCTCATAACGGTGCTCGCAATCCTCCGACATTCATCTCCCTTGATGTTCGAGCAGATACTTGCGCGTCCTACGGCGTCTTCGGGGTTACGTACCGTAAAGCTATCAACCATCGTTTGCGGTGACAAGTTAAGCGCCACTCGCAACATTTTGCGACTCTCCTGCTCTATCGGGCACGAAAAACAATCCCCGCTTTTCCAGTGATGGAACGTTCGAACTCAGAAGTTAGAACCTATCTTTCTAGAATAAGGTCGGGAAATGCTCCGTTTACATCACTGGTCATTGTAGATGCTTAATGGCTAACGTACCCTGTTCAACTGTCTCGTAACCTCGCTGCAGTCAAAGGTGGAGTGGGCAAGTCTAGTTCTAGAAAAAGACACACGCCCGAACTCAGAAATGCTTTTCTGTTACTCAAGGGCGTGATGGCGACGAAGCGAACCGGCGGTCCCAACCCTTTAGTTGCTCACGAGCCTGCACGGCCCGCGCACCCCTCGGCATCCCGAGAACGTTTGACAGCCCTGCAATACAACAGCATCTCATCAGACATTCGACTTTCCATTCCTCCGATAGCCATGTTACCATCCATCCATCTGGCGCTTTACCACGGTCAATCCTGGGCGTATGTTCCACTCATTGCATCTCTGGCATCTATTACTTGCTCCGGACTTCTTCGTCCGGTGCTGGCTTGTGGTCTATGTTTTTTTTGCTTTCCTCACGGGCCTACGATTGATCAGCGTCGCAGTACCAGGATATATCTCGGCATTCCTTCTCAGATATCATGATGTCGCTATGACACACTGACACTACTTCAACATCGTATCAGCAGAACTGGAAAACCCCATCAGCCGCATCAGCTCCAGAATCCAGATCGACTCCTCGTCCTGGACCTGTCGGCTTTACGCGTATGTTCTTCCCAGAATGTCGCGCCCCTGCGTCGCAGCATCGTACAGCGAAAAAGGCCCTTGCGCGATGATATGTACCGATGGGGACCATGTGCTTGTACTTCTCATCAGTTTTGCAATATCTGGACGGCGGTCATAGGTCCCGGGCGTCGTCTTGCCGTATCCCCTGCCACCCCGCGACCCTTGAAGTTCACTCCACATGAGTCAACACTCCGGCAGCGCTGGACAACCTTTGCATTTCCTGCGGCAGCGTCTGTGCTCCCAGTCTGAAGCTGGAATTTCAAATACGTATACCCTCTTCGCCGTTCACCTCAGCTCGAAGTATAACTAACTCCGCCTTGAAGGAGATATAAAAGAGTTGCTTTATGGGTCTTGTTAGACAAGCAAACTATTCGTCGACATGATGCTGGGATAAAACAAGATCTTTGAATGGTCATATCTTACCTCCGGAACCCCCGCGGTGCTATGTCTGCTGTGCGGCCGAAACGAGACGCGCCGGGACGGACATTACTTAGCGTGTAGGTAAGCACCTTCTCCGCTAACCCAGAACATACTGTCGTTGTGGCGGGGATTCACGATGATGACATCGAACTTGGGGGTTATTACCGCCGACGTTTCGACATGCCCGATGTAACTTTCGATTCCGTGCGAGAGGCCACAGGAGTCAACCTTGGTCCGTCGCAGCACGTCGCGCTGCTTCTGTCTTATCTTACAGCGACTGCTCCCAGGATCCCCGCAGTCGAGAGCCCTCGTTCGAAGGTCCAGACGGTTGGAAGGGACGGGTAGGTTTTTGTTCCCCTTCGCAGAGGCGCTCAGCTGAGCGAAGCTTTCTTTCTTAAACTCAATCTTCAATTTATAACGAGACATGCTCTCCACCTAACTGACATCCCGGGGCTCAAATAAACTACCGCCCCCTTGCCAATGCACGGCGATTACCGTCCTTGTGGCCCAGGGAGTGCCCCTCTCCCTCCTGTCCGGTGACGTGGTGACTCTGAGTCACTTCTGGGCCGTTGCATGTACTGTAAGTGTATTGTATGCCTTGACAGTTTGGACGACCGCTCGACATCACCATCAGTAATAGTACCCCCGTACGCTTCTTGCAAAAATATCCAAACGGGGTCTCCGATCGACTCGGAAGGTTATTCATGCCTCTGCGAATGCCTCGCGCTCTCTATGGGTATCGATGGCTCGGGGAACGCTGGCGCGGAGCTCGTGTCGAGAAAGCGTTCTTATCTGAGTTTTGCATCTCCTCCGGATGCCGTCGCCGCACGCGCTGCATGCAGCCATCGCGTCATTCGAATGAGTATAGTTACGAGATCTGCGTTTCTGTGCATTCTATGACTTGCGTTCCAAAAGCTACTTTCATTCTCAGGAACGTGACGTCTCAATGGAGGACCCCGATGACATCTATCTATATACCTCGTAATGAATGTCAAGCTCCCTAGAAATCGACGATGTAGTCAACAAAGACAAGATTGAGGGATTTGCTTGGGTAGAGCTGAGATGATTACTCCCTGTATCTGTATGTCGACAGATGTCATTGTGTATCATCCCAACCAACTCGTTTGAGCACCGTTGCGTCCCTTTCGGTGATTTCGCGACGTATGTCCCGTTAATCGGTGTGGTACCCTTTGTCCCTAGTCCGGGCAACTCTAAATGCTTGGACTTGGAGCATCAAGTAAGGCACATGTTTAATTCGTACTGGCTGAGGCGCCAAGTAGTAGACGCTTGCATCGGATGACGGAACTAGTCGTGTATTTCTCGCAACAGAGTTTCCTCTACGAGTCGACGTCTGTGTGTAAGCACGATTGTGGGACCATGATTTAGTCCACAGATAATGTATACAGCCCGACTGGGTAACATCATTGTTTCGAACTTGGCATCGCTCGATCAGGCCATGCAGAGACCTGTTTGGGACGGGAGCCTTTCTAAGCAGTCTCTAGGATTGGGGTTAGGATGAGCTGTATGGAGGGGACATCCTTATGGGGGCGTGGTCCGATTGGGATACGGGAGAAGCGATTGGACAGTTTTTCACATCGAGCATGCAGGGCAGCGCGTTGTCACAAGGGGTGGGATCTGGGACTGGTTCAAGATGGACTGTGGTCAGAATGACCACATGACGGGGGCTCCGAGATGTCAGGGCTCTGCTGGCGCGTCGTGCGCCGGGGTCTGATGGTTGTGGACAACAGTGCTGAGTGTGTATTTTTATTTTTCCCACCTCAGCTCGCGTGGTCTCTCACGCATCTGCCGGGGAACGATCGTCTTTCCGGCGGCGCAGACGCGGCAGCAAAATGGAAACGTGGCGAGACCCCGGATACCCTGTGCCTGCCCGAAACAGCAATTCTGCTCGTCGTCGTCAGTATACTTTCGTGCCCTCTTCTCGACGGGCAGCAAGGGCGTGCTATGCCCCGGGCATGTCAAGGAGAGTTTCGTCGTGGTCTGTATGCAAATTCTTGGGATCAGTGGACGGATTTGCATGATTTGGCGGGGTCTCGGCTGGATCGCGATATGATCTGGGAGTTTTATTTGATAAATCGTCAATTGGGACAAGAACTCGATCGGGCCCTTGCGTATTCCCTCCTCCTCCTCCTCCCATCCCCTCCTCCGCCCTCCGTCCTCTGTCCTCACAGCATAACGGACGCTCTCTCGGCTGCGCCAGCTCCTACCTACTCGACACTCTGGCGTCTTCTTTTGCCCCGTTAGCGATCGTCTAATCTTGGAAAACAATACCATGGCCGACGACAGTCCCACCACAACTTCTTCTCCTACGGCTCCTCGGCCAAAGCCTCCAAGAACTTCGACAACTGGTGTTGTCCGTGGAAGAACTTCTCCGACCGGGGAACAAAACGCGGACGGTCGTCCGCCTACGAAGCGCGCTCGCAAAGCTATCAACTGCGAACCTTGTAGAAATAGCAAATTGAAATGTGACAGGTTTGTCAACAGAAGCGTGTCGTCGGCCCACAGTTGACGATTGTTCAGAAATCGACCATGTTCGTCCTGCGTCCTGCGTGGTATGTGTTCGCTGCGCCTTCCGTAGTCCAGAAACGTTGAATCCCATTAGGTACTTCTGCCATGTGCTACCAGGATGCTCGTGGCCATGATAACAATGATACTCAGACCCGCGGAGATGATCACCAGTAAGTCTCGTTACCTAGGCTTCTGCAAAGAAAAAACGCCATCCTCAATCCATCCTCTCGTATGAGCAGTTTTAGTCGCATCGACCCCGCACAGGAGATAAACCGTCTTCGGCACTCTGTTTCTCTCCTCGAGGCCTATATTTTCCCAGCCCAACGAAATCATGTCCCGCTCTATCGGCGGCCCAGTGATGCTTCTAGTCTCATACCAAAGAAGGAGGCAATAGATCCTGATGTCAACGACAAAAACGCGGCTGCTCCTGGCATGCTAGGAACCCAAGGACAAGGCGGACTGTATGCTGGTCCAACGAGCGCTGCTACACATTTACTAATGGTCAGACCATCTTCTGGTGTTTATGTGGCCTCGTATCTAAAATTCCGGCCTAGAATGAGCCTCGAGGCTCGGAAGAATCAGACACCCGGCAGCCAAGTCAGGAGCACCCCGAAGACTACCCTGCTATGACTCCAGAATATGACCGTGACCTCCTGGCGATGCTGCCGGCCATTGAGATCATCGACGAACTCATCGCCTTTTACTTCGAGTACTGCAACTGGATATACCGCCATGTCCATCAACCGTCGTTCACCCAGGCATGGGAGCGCTTCAAGAACGGCACATCCGCAGACAGAATCATCTTGGCCACCGCTTGCATCATGATTGCTGTTGCAACGTACTATCTACCGTCGCATCATCCCTTCCTTCAGAGTTTCCCGGAATCGCACGCAGAAGTCGGCCAGAAGTTTTATGATGTGTCCACGACGGCGCTTCAGAGGCGATTAGCTGAATCGCGCAGTTACTCTTTGGAACTCGTGGAACTGCATTTGATCCGCGGTATGTTCCAGACCCTCTCGAAAAACGACACAGAGGAAATCTGGCATATTCGTGGTGAGCTGGTAACGATTGCAATGGCTATGGGTCTTCATCGAGATCCGGGAAAATGGCGAATGCACCGCGACGTCGCAGAACGGCGGAGATGGGCTTGGTGGCATATCATTTTGATGGAGCGGTAAGTCTCAACTGCTTTTTGCTTTTCGACAAGCCTTTGGGCATGCTCACTTTTCGACAAGGTGGCAAGCTTTTCTCTTTGGACGACCTCTTGTTATCGCGTCCCATCATTTTGATACGCAACTTCCATCATACTGCGACCCTGCCATCGACAAAACAGGGCGGCTTTATCTGCCTAATATCGCGCTGTTCCGTTTGGCCTTCATCCTGGGAGATATAATGGACGACGCGGTTTCCGTGCGACCGGTGCCTTATGAGAGTGTGCAGGCTAACGATCGCGCCCTGACACAATGGATGGAAGAACTGCCATCTGAACTGGACTTGGACGAGTACCGCGTCGCACGGAGCCTTGCGTCCCCGAACACGGCGACGCGACGATTTGGTGTGCAAAGCGTTATCATCCGCACGTCTTACTACCATATCAGATTTACTCTCCATCGGCCGTACGCCAGCAGCCCAAGCGCCGGTCTATCGAATGGCAAGTCGTCTACGGCCGATGCGTCCAAGTCGGCGCAGAGCTTGGAGATTGCTGTCGGAGCCGCCGATAAGCTCATCACGATGGTCGGCCAATCACGACCAGATTTCCTCGCCAATTCTGCCCTTGCCGTCCCTGGTCACATGAACTGGGGCCCATTCCACTGCTTTTCCGCCGCGATGTTCTTCTCCTTCCAGCTCATCGCCAACCCTGACCAGCCCGGAGCCGTTATGTTCCGCGCCAGCATTCGCAAAGCTATGGCCACCCTCGAGCAATCGAGAGGCAACGCCGTCGCTGACAAAGGCTACGACATCTTGACCGCTCTATCGCCGCTATATGCGCCCGACTTTCACTGCGCAAGTCCTGAAGCACGCGAGAAACAGCGACAGCAGGTGCTGGGTACAGTAAGGAAGCTCGCGTTCCCGT
Source organism: Lyophyllum shimeji (assembly GCA_026008595.1). Taxonomy (NCBI): domain Eukaryota; kingdom Fungi; phylum Basidiomycota; class Agaricomycetes; order Agaricales; family Lyophyllaceae; genus Lyophyllum; species Lyophyllum shimeji. Next base: position 825,497 of record BRPK01000001.1, on the reverse strand, counting down.
ACCACGATTCGCACGATCCACGGCGGTATGGCGACTCGCCGAGCATGCGCGGGGTGGGTTCGCCAGCCAACTCGTCGTCCGTCAGCCCGCCGCTGACCAACATGCCTGCGCTGCCACAATCGCAGCAATACGAGTCGATGCACTCGATGTCTTCCATGCGGACAGTCGCTGACGGCGGCGGCGGCTATACGACACATCAGCAGCAGGGCGGCGCACACATGCAGGGCCTGCCGTCGCCCACGCAGCTGCAGATGTCACCGACGGTGCTCACACAGTCGTCGGCCGGGTACCAGTACCCCATGACGACGCAGCAGCAGGTCGCGTATGACGCGGCGCGGTATTCGCAGTATGTGAATCCTGTGGACGACACGATGTGGGGCGCGGCGGTTGGATTTGGGCAGGGCGAATGGACTCAGTTCTTGGATACCTTCAGACCCGAGCCTTCGGCCGGCCGACACTCGGGCCATATACAGGGCTCATAGCGAGACTTCGCACCCTGACTGCTTGCTGCTTAGTTTATCATATTCACCTTGATCTTGGATTCTCTCTGCTGTTCTGTTGTAACAGTTGATGTATACCGTTGTAGTCTTTCCGTGTCACCCCTCGGGCCAGCAGTTTATATTTCGTCTAGTTCCCTTCCAGGTCCTCGCACTCGATCTGCTCTGTTTCCGTGCTTTAGGAGATCCATTTGTAGCAGTATAGAATTATGTGTATGTCTTATATCCCAGGAGGATTCCACTGTGGACCTCTTTCTCAAAGAGACGTCCTGCTTTCAGTCGATTAATGCACAGTGATCAACGTACAAGATCGTAACCGATAGACATGAACAGGTGCAATACTACTCTACATACATGATAGCTATGAGCCATGCCCGTTACGCCGGAAACTGGCTAAGTTTGTGCATGCGTTTTACACGGGTAGCAATCTCGGATCGCAACGCCGACAATCTAGGTGTGGAGGTGGCCTCGGCGGCAGCTTTGAGGACTTGGTCGATCAACGTGTAGGGCAACCACGTTGCGCAAGCGTTCTGAGGCGCTTCGCGTGCTAGTTGGGAATCAGACTAAGGAAATGGATCAGGTCTGTGACAGAAGAAGAAGCCCGAATAAAGCAAAAAGTACCTTGCGGATCAAGGACAATGTATGCTCAATAGCATCTTCAAAGTTTTCGTAGCGCAGGCTGATTCGAATGAGGAACTCGTGATGATTTTCCTGTTATTTCTGTCAATAGCAGCTTCCTCGGCATCAAGAACATTTCATACCTCGAGTATATGTATGAGCCAGGGCGGAGGTGAACTGTTGGACCCAAGTATTGTCTCGAGAGTCGCCTTCGTGTACTTGTAATCAGTCTCCGCACTGTCGTGCTCTTGCAAGGAATGCCGCAAATATCGCCACCCTCTGTCAGCAGGCGTCCCTGGCCATGATGATACCTTGTCGGTGAGCAGCCAGTCCGATGTATCTTCTTGGCTGTAGAAGGCAATGCATCAGGGCAGTACAGCCTACAGAAGCTCGACTTACATGACTGTGTCAGCATTCCGTGACAATCGTAGACATTGCCCTGTCAAGTGACTGAATAGATCTGTCATATCCACGTTCAGAGAGCGCGCCGTAGCCATGGCCTGGCTGAACCGGTTGGCTTGGGCGAGTCTTAACACGATCACCGACGGGGGTAGTAAAAATTCTATATGCGGAATGAATACATGGGTAAAACGCGAAAGATGAGGAACGCGACATACCCGGGGACGCCAAAAGCGCAGGATCGCGGCGTACCATATCAATCTGGGCTGCAAGCAAGGCATAATCGTATTCCATATCCGCAAGGCGGATAATATCGGAATCGAATTTTCCAGGTGTGAACCTGCGCTCTGGGATATATCTTGGAAGTTTTCTCCGCTTGTGAGGCTTAGAAGATCGAGGAACGTCAGCCCAAAGTTCCCGGACTGAGAACGTGCATACCTCATAGAAATGATCAGCTGGCATGGGGAGGAGAACCCAGGCATTCTTCGGCTCAACTAGAGACAACGCGTTGATTGCGACAAGGTACGCCTCGAGTTGCTCTTCAGCTAAGGAGGCAAATGACGTCGGGTCGTGGATGAGATCCTGAAGTTTCCTGGCTCGTTGATACATGGCGAGCGCAGCTGTTCCAAGTCAAGAGACAGGTAGGAAGAAGAATGCGGAATTACACACCATTGCGGTAGTCGCCTCTGCGGATGAACCAAGTGTGGAGTATTTTGGAATACGAAGGATGCACGCGAATATCGACATTTCGTGCCTTGAATGCCAGGGCATCTTGAACTTCGTCGGCGATGCCGGCGAAGTTGAAGGTCATCAGCGTCTCTACGGCGTTATCGTCGCACATTCGATATGTCAACTGGCTGACGAGTTCCCGTTTTCTAAGTGAGGAGTTGACAATCAGATACCCGGACAGAGGAACCTCGACAAAGCTTACAGTTTTTCGTAAGGGCTCGACATCAATGACGCGTATGCATCATCGTAGTACCCGAGCTCCGTCAATCCGTTTATCACAGTGGCCCACAGGGAAGATGTGTCCGCGTCAGGCGGGGCAACGGATATAGCTAGTTGAGCGAATGAGACCTCGTGGTGCACCCAGGAAGTCACTTTGAAGAGGTTGGAAGCATGAATATAAAAGTTATACTGAGAGTCTAACAGTTCCGTTGCAGGAAGGATGCGGGCCAAAGCTTCCTGATCTTCTGCCGAGAGGACGTGATCGCCGCCTAATGCAAAACTTTTGAACACGTCCTGGAGAATTGATAAAATTCAAGAACAACATACCAAAGTTGCCGGCTGAAGAAAGCGAGCGACATCAGCTCTCCTCCGCACGCAACCTGGACTGCGTACTTACCGAAGCTTCCAGCCAATTTTTCGAGTAGATACGAAGCATCGTCAGGTTTACCTAAGTTCAGCCACAACCGGGCCAGGACATATGAAGCACCGGCTGTTCTTGGAAGCCAAGACAGAAGTTCTCTGCTCGCGTCGTAAAATCCAAGCAGCCTAAGTTTTTCGCAGAAGAGGACTTCGTATTTGGTGGCGTTTGCGGGTGATACGGACTGCAAGAGCCCTATGGAGTCGAGGAAGCGATGCGCAGCGCCCGGAAGGCCGTGCGTGTCACCCGATTCGGCAAGGAGGCGATGTACGATGGAATACGTCGGGGAGAGGAGGGTCTTGCTGCTGCGCGAGACGTTCATATTGCGCATTCGATGGACGACATCGTCTGCTGACAGTAAGTCAGAGGTCGCGGGCGGGGTATCAGAGGCAGCACTAGCCGGATGCCTAGCGGTGAATCGGAGTATAGCAACCCCCCGGAATACGGCAAAGATTTCCGCAAGCAACGAGGGATCCCACTCGGAAATCTCGTCTGAGAGGAAGAAGAGGAGAGTGACAAGAGCGAGGGCAAGTTCATATCGCGCGTCAACCGTTTTCGAGATGTATGCTGCGGTCAGAGCTCGCGCCCACTCCGAATGAGGAGGCGGAAGAAGCAGCTCCACCTCGTCCTCTTCCCTTTTGACCTCGACGTCGAATCCACCAATGATATCCAGGGCCTTACGTGCGGCGGAGTCGAGGTCTTCAATACTTTGTAATCTTCCGATAATCCAGTGCAAAGACCCTTCGTCCATCTCCTCCCTGAACCTAAAGCGGCGAGTTTGATCCTGAAGGATGTCAGGGAGGGAAAACGCGACTTCTTGATGTATGATATCCATCATGCGGTTTTCCAGTTGCAGCATGACATGGGGACCCAGCCGACTCTTCAGGGTCCACAGAATTGAAAGGAGCTCATACTGAGGCTCCAGTGGAGGGTTTTCCACGGCGAGGAGTCGCGTGAGATAGATGGGGAGATCTTCGCTGACGAGTAAACCCACACGCTCCCGCTCCACGTGGATAATCTCTCCCTGATCTTGGGCTCCAAGAGCCAGAGGTCGACGAGCGCTTCGTTCGACCTCCCGGCAACGGGCAATGAACCCTTCCCAGTCCCGTTTCAAGGCGCTCCAATAGGTCGCGTATTGGTAGGCGCCAGTTTGCGTGTCCCGATTTAAGTTGACAGTACAGCCCACCACAGCGGCAATGTGCTCGCTTATTGTGGCGTACGTGGTACCCAGTTGAGGAGGTCTCGGGCCGAGCATTGAGAGGCACGCATCGATATACTGGTCGAGAGCCGTTCGCAGGGTCAACGCCGAGAACATTCCGGGCCTCATGATGGCCTCAAAGAACTTCTCTGTCATGGAGCCGGGGGAAAGGAGGATTTCCTCGAGATATGCAGGTGTGAGCTCCGGTTCTGGAGCGTAACATGATGTGTACCATGGAGCTGGGTGGAAACCCTCATTCAGATGCTGGACGTTAATGACCGTCTTCGCAACCATGGATTGGCCCTGAGCATCCCACAGTGCGAACAATGCGTTGCCTGCGATCATGAAATCCTGGAGGTGGCAATGGGCGGTGTTCGCAGATGCTTCGATTTTACCGACTTCATACAGCTGGTCCGAAAAAGTGTCGAATAGATGGAAGGTACCGCCGGAGGATGGGGATGAGATCGTGGGGATGAAAACAATGACATAAATGTGATCTTCTTGCGTAGGGCTTGTGAAAACCCGGAGGAGCGTTTGAGGCGTGACGTCCAACATGATATGAGGTTTTCCTCCGGAGGTTGAGCTGCCAGGCGACGGGGAGGCTTCTTTGCCCGGAGATACGGCCTTGGACGCGACGCAGCCTATCTTAGCTTTCCAAAACCGCAAAGTACGGTCACGCGAAAGCGTCCAGACGTGTCCAATGTCAGTCGGCCAGGGATGGGTCGCTATTGAAACCGGTTCTGATCCAGTCGAAGGGCCACCAGTCAGCGGTAGAAAGGACGTAAGGGAGGACAGGAATGAGGTGTACTGGTATACAGTTTCCGTCCACTCATCTCAAAGGTCAAGTCAGGCTCTAGAGCGTCCAGTAGAATGGTAGTTACTCACCATCAGTGCCCTCCCCAACATAGTCGTTTTCCAACCGCAACAACGAGCCATTCCGGAGGCCAATTATCACGGAATGCGTTCCCTGTACATGGACCAAGCCCTCCCTCGCGTCTTCCATGTTCTTGAGAAGATATTCCCGTGGCCATATGTTGGGCGCCTGATTCCGCCACAGTTCACGACCGCTTGCGATAGGAACGACCAAACGATACAGAGAGCCAGTGTCAACTACCGCGAGTACATGGAGCTCGGAGGCTTCCCATAGAAAAATCGCGGGGAATGGAAGAACGCGACCAGGGAAAACAAACCGGATGGGGGAGACTTCAGTTGATAACGAAACGAGCTCTATGATGAGACCACCATGGAGAACGCGTAGAAGAATGGTTCCTGTCACCGGTGTGTGCAAGACCGACGAGTACGTGGCATGCTCCGCGGGTGGATCGGATTCGCTTGGTGGTGGTGGTAGTGGAACTCCCTGCCGCGATGTTTGCAGTGGAACTGAAGTGGCTTGAGAAGGATACAGCGACGAGAGCTGTGTTGCCACTAGGAAGCCGGCATCCATCGAAGTGCCAAGTTCTTCACAGAGGGCGAAGAAGCCGTCGACGAGAAGAAATGGAGTCCAAGGAGGGTGGAGTACGACTTTTTGGAAGACGCGTCGAACAAACTCCCACACTTCCCTTTTAGGAACCAAAACAAGTACTCTACCAATGGCATGGCCCGCGACGCAACGACGCTCAATAGTACCATTGTACACCTTCTGGCAGCAGCTCCTGACACACGAAACAAATTCATGACTTAAAGTTGTACAAATCGACCGCCAAGGTCCACATTCTCGACCAGCTTAAGAGACCCACTTATGATCGCGCTCGAAATGCCGGGTAAGATGGATTCGGGTGAAGGCATGTACTATACACGCGTCGCTACGTGCTAGGAAGGCAGCGCAGAGTCACTAAAATCGTACGAGGCAGAGATTTTTTTTTATCCTCCGCGTCGCCACAAGCTTCGCAAAGGAAACATTTACGATCGACTCATCAGCGACGGGAAGTCAGCGTATAGACTAAAACGGCATTGATAGAGTGGACACGCACCTTCGTTGAGTCGAATTGCTGTACACGCTGCGTTGCACATGATTTTCTGCGGTAGAACGGCGTGCCACCTCACCTGGCTAGACTTGCTCTGGACAATTGAAGCCGCTGATTCGATGCTAAAGCACGCCGATCGAGCGATGTCACGCTCTGCTTCACTGCTATACACCAGTCTCGCCAGGCTAGGCTTAATTTGCGTACGAGTCAAGGTGGTGGTGGTCGACTTCGATGCTGAACCATAAACCTGGGTGGCGGAGTGAGCCTCATCTCCACGGAAATAAGACCCAATTAATGCCGTAGTGCGTCGAGACAGCGGCAACTCTTCAAAGAGCTTCGTCGTGGATGTCGCGGGGCTTCGGCGGACGGAAGACATTCCCCCCTATGCTGCGTACCACCTACCATGTCGAATGGCGATAGATACATACTGAGACAGTCTCCGCAACCACTGGTTTTAGAGAATTACCTCGCGGAGAGGCTCAAACTCCATCAGCACGGTATGCTAATTGGTCGCGATGCGATGAATCAGCCACGATCTTGCGTTTGAGCACTCAAGTGGACCCACAATTGAAGACAATGGCAGCGTGCCAACGCGAGGGTTCCTGCCGTCGAACTCGCCAGGAGCGTGAACTTCGTTGACGAAAGATCGGGGAGAAGCGGGCAAATAAACGATCATTGAGGCGTCATTTATAGAGGAAAAGCGGAGAACAGCCATGGAGCGGCCCTGGCTCTCGGAGAATAGAAGATACGGGGCCATCTCTACAACGAAATTTCGCCTGGCCGCTTCCAACAGCATTGACAGGTAAACATCAGTCCTAGAGCCACGGAACAAGGAGTACACCGATAGCCGGCTCCAATGTTGGGTACAGAGGAAGACCACATGGTCATAGAATGATTGGAAAGATAGGTGCTCCAGATAGATCTGCAGGTTTTCCTCGGATGGCCAAAAATTGAGATGCGAGATCGCGAACATCCACGGGGGTCGCCAGCAAAATTAAAATGGGAAGGGTCGAGTGATTGCGCATGCAGAAACAGGTACAGCAACATTTATGCGGCCATAGACCACATGAGTTGCAGGAAATGAGGCGTTTGTTGCGAAGCATGGGCGGAAGATGGAGTCAGCCACTGCAGCATGTCAATGATGGGTGGCAGAGAGCTGACGACTCGTGCAGATTCGCGGAGTAGAGCAGAGATACGCGCCGTGTACCACAGGCTTTGCATCGGCGAACCTCTGGGCAAGAAAATAACGTCGGTTTACATTGAAGAGAGCAGAGAGGCTCAAAGTGCTAGACGAATCTATAGCTTCGACGAAGTGGAAGGACGCTATATTAGCTTCTTTGTCCCCCAGCTGACGGCTGGTGGTTCCTTGGCTGAAAATTAAATTTCCGAGAAAATTCAGAACCACATGTGCGAGTCGGCCTCTTTGTCGTCCCTGCAGTCTGCATCATAACACACGGGCCCGGTACCCGTCTTGGTTAGTACCATGACGATATTGCGCCGCTGCCCAGCACGATTTGGCCACCACAGCATAGGAAATGTGTTGGAGGTCATGGCAGGCCTGGCGGGTGGATCCGGAGCAGGAAAACCGACATGCGAGTGCTTCCCAATGCTAAGCGGTATGTCCTGGAGTTTTGCATAGCTCAAAACGTGTACTAAGACCAGTGAAGAATGAGTAGACTTGTTCAGTCTTCCGAACGCAAGCCTAACGGTTAATGATAACTTCCTGATAAACGAAACCAAATTATCTGGAGCGATTTTCTCACGACCCGCTCGGTTATGCAACGTCAATTCTGGTCATTCCGGGCCGCCTTCCAGACTCCGTTCAACGAACTTCTTCAAGCTGCTAGCCTGCTCGAGGATGCCTCCTCCGACAGCTTCAAACGGGTTTGATAGCCATGTGTCGCATGCCGGGCAATTACGGGAGGCAAATCTAGGAAGGGGCTGCCACCGACCCACTGCAACGGATTACCTTTCGGGCTAGGACGTGTCTACAAGTTCGACTTCTTGAAACTTGACACCTCGCCGTGAAAGGCCAGATGGTAGATCACAGCTCTTTAATGAGGCTACGTTCACGTTACGATCCCAACCTAGACCAGCACGCATTTTAAAATGTGTGATCTGCCTCATGTCTGCTCACAATCATTGCCCTCTTTCACGATCGAGCTCTTGGATAGCTCATCAAGAACTGGCGACCTCATTGTTACCTATTGAGATGGTTTATAAGGGAGACGAAAGTGCCCCCATCCTCCACATTCGGCGCTCAGGCAGTTCTCGGGATTCGCATCGACTCACCTCGCTCTACACTAATTCTTCGTCCTAGTATTCTTTCCGCTTGACTTGTGACACCATCTCCCTTCAGGCCATGGATCAACTTCATACCTTCGACGCCATTCTTTTTCCTTCCGACGGTACGTGGAACAGCCACCTACTACTTTCCCCCTCCCTAACTTTCCTTTAGGCCGCCAACCCTCTGTCGTCCAACTCATGACAAGGTGCGCTAGTGGCTTGTGCCGGTTCTGAGCACGTAACGTACTTCTTGAACTCGCCAGCCCTATGACGACACCCCATCATGGAACTTACACCACCGCGCCGTCTCGTATGCCTCATCCGGAGGTTTACATGGACTACGTCAGTTTACAACATTTTGCTCCGTCGAATGCTTGTCATACTGATATAACGGCTAGGTCGCCGAGGGCCTTGGATCGCGGGCGTGGAAATATCATGTAAGGGTCTACCTTTGGAGTGGATAATGGGCAGCTTGACATTTTTCATTTACCAGCTTGTGGAGGCTCTCGACGGCATGAACCGCAAGTTCACAAACCCCTACGTCATTTTCTACCCAACGGTCTCTCGTGACGGCATGCCGTTCCCTATCAACAAATGCATTCGCGAGATCCAGGGTCGAGCATTCAGAGAGGAGACTGCCTGGCGCGGAAACATCGTTATCGCGAAGTACCGCGACAATCCGTTCTCGTCCATGATCGATGCCTCTATGGCGGACTTTGCAATCTTGAGAAATTATCTCCTCACTCACGGAGCGCCCAAATAGGTATGCAGTGCGGCCCCTGATTCATCGTTGGTAATGCTCACGGAGACTTAGTGAATTATTCTTACTGTATTGCTACTCTTTTGAGGGCCTTTGGACTTCAAGTTCTCCGCGTTGATGTTGCCGCTTCTACACCCTACGCCCTGTTTATTGGTATCACATAGAAACGGTCTAGGACCTTATGTATGTACAATGATATGAATACAAGGACAACTATGATCAGAGCTCTGTATGGTCTGACTCCGCAGCTCTTGGCGTTGATGCTGCCTTGCGCGCGGCCTGCGCGGCGGCCTCTTTCTTGGGATCACAATGCTCTGGTATAGGACTGGCGGGATCAATGGGAGGGTGCGAGACGCGGCCAATTTTCACGTAATCCTTGTGCTCCGCGTAGAACTTCTTCCAATGTTGGACGCTCTGATATAGATTGAGCACATCACCGCGTTCGTTCAGAAGCTGAAGCCGCACTGACCTTAAGTTCCTGCTCGGTTAAATCACGGAGGTCGTGAGTCCGGTGCGTCTTGAAACAACCTGTCCCGAAGGCCCTCGCCGCGTCAACTCCTGCACTAACAGGGGCTCAGCATCATACACCCAAAGCACCAGTTCCAATGATCATACAGAATGGCGTAGGAACCACCAGGTTGATATGCTTTCCCCTTCGAAACGTCATAAACATCGCCGTCAATCTAAGCCCAAGGCGGAAGTTATCTACACAAGGTAACAGCCAACAAAGACGGACCACTTACGGCGAGATAAATGGGTCGCCCTGGCACGCTTCCATCATGTTCAGCCAAGAGTCGTTCGGAGAAGAGTCGTTGATTCGCCTGCAAAGCAATTTGTTATTTGACTACATGAACGGGGTACCCGGTTTGATAGTGACACGTACCGGCCAGTAAGTCTTCAGTTGTACCCATTTCCCCTGGTACTCCCAGGTATAGCTTCCAGTGAGGAACTTCCCGGCCAACGCGACGAAGATCAACAAGTACACGAGGAATTTCAAGATGCCAAGTAATCCAACTTCTGTTTGTGCTGTAGGGTCGGGTTCTGGAGGTCCGACTTTCTCGCCGCGAGCAATCTTGGCCTCGCGTTCGTTCTGTCTTTCCACCCAGGCCGCGTGCAGCGCTTCCTGCTTTTCTCGGTATTCCTTGTAGCTTCAAAGATTGTGAAAGACGCGTACGGCTCTGAATCAGACGGAAACGTACGCCAGAAACGGTCGATTTGCAGGTTTGTCCGTCACCATCCTGTCCGGAATCGAAGGATCCTTGACTTTGCGTTCCTCTGGGGACTCCTGGTAGGGTGCTGGAGCTTCGCCACCTGCCGCTTGCTTGAGCCACGACATTTTTCCAAGCGACGAGAGTCAAACGCAAGAAGGCAAGACTTTGTCTCCTGACAACAATTGCCGCGTTCAATCACAAATGCGAGCCGCGATCGGCACACGTGGCGTAATTACAGAACTGAGTTTGGTCTCGTTTACCATCGGCTTCTCCGTTTCTTGTGCAAACAAACTTGCGGCTTCCCAGTATGGACATCGATGACGACCAGCCAAGTGAACGGCTGCATACCTTGTACCTGCAGGTTCTTCATGTCAAAGTACTCCGGCTTACGTCCATTTCGCGCCCATAGCAGAGGGCCCCCAAATTATATTATATGTCTGCTGAAACGACCTTCAAATCCTTCAACCGCACCCTCGAGGGGTTTGTGTCGGCAGTCTGAGGCAGCGTGCTGGGGTAAAAGCTTAAAGAAGCTTCAAGCCAAGTGGCAATAATGGTGTAGGGGTCAAATTTCCAATACTTCTCTGAACCCCGAACTTTAGGAGCTCGAGCCCCAGATGACTGGCTCGGTGCAGGGCATGGCTACATGCTCCGCTCGGACCGTTGTTCGGCTGTGATCGACGATCATGAAGGAACTGGATCGCTGAACGTTCAAGTGGACAGGCACTTTGCTACGATGAGATCAGCGCACCAAGACAATCACCGGCACGGGGTTGCTAAGTCCAAGGTAACCAGCAGCTCATAAATGCCAGTGTTCGGAATTGGACCTGCGGATTTTTGAACGTTATCCAAAGTCTGACGCCGACGTCGTTCAGAGCACCAGTGTTGCCAGACGGTCCAACACACCTCAAAAAATGGAGAATACGCTGGCACGGAATTCTGGTTGCGGAGGCAGAATTTTAGCCATACTCGCCATACACAAGATACGCAAGTTTTAAGGGGTCATCGCGGGATTGCTACGCTGACAGGTACGACCAGGTCCGCTGGCGGCACGGGAACGAGTTGCTCGATCACGGAAGGAGTCTGGGAGGTGGGTGGGTGAAGTCCGAGAATGGAGGAATCCAAAACATTTGTCGTGAAGCGTCACAGGGCAGGAAAAATTCAACGTCGCAAGAACTGGCTGGGGCTCTGCGCACCCAGCGCGTACCTAAGGAAAGTGGCCAGTATGGAGGCTCTGGTGGGACGGGTTAGGTGGAGTCGGGCATAGGGAGACTCGACGCCATTGTGAAACCTTTCGGTGATTGGTCCATCAACAGGCGGCAGCGTAGATGAACCCGACCCGCTAACCTCCGTGTAGTAACACGGACATCGGACGAAAAGATGGTCGCTTCAGAACTGGCAACGCTAAGTATACGTAGCACAATAATCAGCACTTCGCTTATATCAAACCAAGTAAGGACGCTAAAGATTATGAAATCAGACCTTAAGGCCAGGGTGACGGCATGCAATTGCTCGGGAACTCCATTCATTTCCGCCTGGACCTGCCGTCGACGTCAGCGCGTTGTCACTGTCAGATATCGGCTGCGTAAGGGTCGTGTGCACCCACCGGCTCAAAGGAGGGAGCAAAATTTATTTTGCGCAAGTACGGTTGTCGGTGCTTGCAAAAAGCGCTTTTGCGACAGGAACGCAGGACGAATGATCACGCACGATGGTATCCTTGGCGCGAACACAAGAGGACGCCAGAATCATACCAGCCATCAACGTCCTGCAGGGCTGAATGCATCATTTTGGCAAAAATCACCTCGAGTCAAGCAGAAATGACATAAACATCTGCCTCACGCTCCGACGATGGACAGCACCCTTGACATACGGTGAGCGCCATCACAGAATGCAAGCGACATCTCGCATAGGAAGTCCACGAATGAATTGGAAGAAACCCAGCCGAGTCACAGCAGTGTGTACAGCAAGCGGTCGACCTGTCAATTGTCGCATTATTCATGATTTTTGTCCTGAGCGCAGACATCAATCGTATACGTACGTACAGCGGAAAAACGGTAGTAGAGTAAGGTGATAGGAACAGTGAAAGAGATGTTCGTATTAGGTTGGGTGCCGACCCGAGAAGCCACCCTGACGGAATGGCTGGCGTAATGTACTAGAGGTATTACAGGTAATCAGAAAGGAGGCTATAGTGGTTATGGGTGAGCACTCCTCTCGGAATGGGGAGGGTGAGGTAGTGATATATTGCGGCGGGAGCAGGATGAAAACAGAAGAAAAAAAATTGCGGGGAATATAGACAGGAGATGATTATGTATCGGAGGAATGTGAACAGTGAACAAATGCCCCCGGGGCTGGTGTACCAAGCGGAGCTATTGCCATGAATGATAAGTGAAAGGATGATGAGAGAAAATGGCCAGAAAGAAACGAAAACGGAAGATGCGCATAGGAATTGTGGATGACGGGTGAGCGTGGTGCGGTACTGGAAAAGCGGTTCATGTCAATATGCGCAGATGCAGGGAGCCAGTGTCACGAGAGTCCGAACAGCCATACTCCTGGGGGCCAAGATGCGAAACGGGATCAACGTCTATGGTGAGCCAGGCGCGGACGGAGCAGTGATCGCCAGCTGAGCCTGACGGTGTTCCCGTTCAGAAGCTTGCTGCGAGATGGTGATATAGGCACCACCAGTCTCTTCCGACGGGGTTAGTCCCGGCGGCGCAGACGGTGCCGACGAGAGCATGTTGATGTCGTTCTCGGTCGGGTCGAAGTCCTCCACCCAGTTCCGCAGTGCTAGGAACTTGGTCGTTTTGATGAACTAGTGAACGGCGTCTGAGGAAACGAACAGGCGACTGAGAACGAGAATGGCTCACCTTGGGCACGGAGTCCGTCGCCATCAAGCGGAATACGTGGATCTGTATCCGCTCGTACAACTTGATCATCGTCTGCAGCTGAGTGGCGTTGAACGCATTCGCCTGCTCCGGCTCCACACGACCTTGGAATGTCTTCCCAGTCAGATTCGTCACCACGTCCTCGAGATACTTCGCCAGATCATTCCGTAGTCCGTGGTCGATGTTGAGCTCGCACTGACTCGACGGCGCCAGATACGTATTGTAAATGACAAAGGCGGTGTTGATGAGGGACTCGTGGTGCTTCTCCATCGCAGCCTGACCCGGAGTGTTCCTGCTGCTCCCCGACTTCGGCGCAGGGTTGATCGCCATCGCGCTCGAGGTGATGTTGAACTTCCTCTTGAAGTCCTGGACATCCAACCAGAATGACAGGTTCTCTTCGCAGAAGTTGCCGCGCAGGAACTCGCGGAAGAGGGAACGCAGCGCCGGTTCCTCGAGAATGTACCGCAGGCGGTCCGTGTTGCTCTCCTTGTTCTTCTTGTCGCCCGCCTCGTAGTTTGCATTGAGCTTCTCGGCCATGGATATCCGCCGATGGATCTTCGCGTCTGCATTCTGGGGCTTCTTGTCCACATTCTCAGCCGCCTCCTCGACTGATGACCGGTCTGTAGCGAGGTTGGAAGACGAAGCGTTGGGCGAGTTTTGCGCTCCCCGGGGCGCGGTATCCCAGTGAGCGATACGACGACCCTCGTCCGTAATCTTGTAGATAGCCTTGGCGGTGCAACGGAACTCGCCATGTTGCTGTAGGACGACCATGTAAATCAACAGCAAGACGACAGCGGAAGAAGGAACATACGCTAACGACCGAGTTACCGCCTGGCGCGGACCCACGGACGGTGAAGATAATCGCCGAATCGTTGTTCTTCCGCTTATCGCTGACCAGAGTGATGAGTCCAAAGCGGACGAACTGCGCAGCCATCTCTGCTGCCTCCTCCCGACCCACCACCGAGGTGAAATCACACAGCCACTCCAGCGCCGTCACAGCAGCGAAGCAGTACTTGTGAACCTGCGGACCTTTGCCCAACAGCGGCTGTGCCCTCTCGGCAACGTCCATGAGCGCAACACCCTTCGACCGCTCGTTATACCGCTGGAACTGGTCCAAAGGGGCGTTAGTCTGGGGAGGATAGTTGGGCTGGCGCCCGACAAACCGACGGAACAGTGCTGTGATGACCGACTGGGAGACTATGATCTCGTCGTCCACGGATCGACGCTCGAGATGAAGCAATTTGATACATATCGGCTGAGAGACGAAGACCTGCTGAAGATGATCTGCGTTGATCCCGTTCTTGCTGATGAAACGTTCAAGTACATGAAGCCCCTTCGGGGTCAAGACGTAAACGCCCCGGTCCTTGAAAAGGTTCGAGGACGGGTCGGTAGCGTTCTCAATCAAACGTGCGTCCATGAAGTGTTGGCTCATGGCCTTCGCCATTTCACGGGTCATAGAGAAGGTCGTCGTCGTTGTCGTGGTCACTATTCGTGAGGGTTCTCTGGGATCCGGCCCACGATTAGATTGCGAGAACTTGAGAGAAGCCAGATTCTGTGCTGCTTCATCCCTGTCCAGAGGTCAGTTTGGGAACGGGGACAGAAATGTGATACGACGCACGTGGAGAAAGAATTAGGGAAGGTTCGGAAGAACTGCTTGTGCGGTCCAAGTTGTAGGGATACAATGAGAGTCGCGAAGAGGTCCAGGGTGTCCTGATAAAGGTAGGTCAGAGGCGGAACGAGGGATCGTGGTTGGTGAAAGAACTTGCCTTCAGAAAAGGTCTCCCGCGTTTTGTGGTCTTCATCATATGCGATGAAGTGGCTTGTGCATCGTGGTCAGCTTGCGAGGGCATCGCTAGCGGTGGTGGGGAAGAAAAAAAGAGGAGTAGGAGAAGATATAAGGGAAGGGGGAGGAAGGAAGAATGAGGGGGGCAGCGGGAGTGGATGCGAGGAAGAAGAGAGAGATGGGAGGTGGGTGGGAACACTGCGGTGGGAATTGCTCGGCTGTCGGTTGCCAATCACGACCCTTTCCCACAAGGGCAATCCGCCTCATGTAGCCCCTGTTTGGGCTGATCCAGCCGACTTTTTTTTATGCGACGCCGACGTCAAAACCGGTGTACACGCATAATGAGGCCCCGCTGCACTCCGTGCTCGTACGTGGCCAGCGACGACGCCTGCTTCACCCTAATCACCTCGCCAATCTCATTGAACGTGTCCGACCCGCACATACTAAATAGATTACTGGCGTTTCAAATATATGTGCCGATTGCGTGCAGCACCATGTCCAGTGCCTCGTGCAGGTCACAGTCACTTTGAGCCACCATTCCACTCCAATCTGGGCAACACCGTTCCACCTGTTCCAGACGGACCGGCCACCGACGCCTCCATTTCCGTTCATGTGACTTCAGATGCCTTGATTTCACTGATCTCACCTGGTCCCTTGTCGATCGCCTCCTTCAGGCCGCAGCGTTCATCCTAATCTAACGCTGATCTTCCACTGCTGTCGGGATCTTCTGCTCAGCCTTGGAGACTCTTCTCTGTTGAGCCTGATAGAATCGTCTTACACAGCTGCTGATGACTATCCTGTACTTGGGCCCGACGTCTCGTGTCTACAGATCCCGTCCATCGTTACGGAATATCATCTCCCCACGATTCGAGAAACGAGCCGCGCTCGTGTCTCTTTCTAATACATGACAGTTTCCATCTCACGTCGTGATGAGACTTCGAGCAAGTTGCGAATCGTCCACGCTGTTCGGGGCGCCCGATGTTTCTATATCCGCGATGCCATTGTCATGAACTTTGCTCCCACTGGCTCTGCTCGAAGCATTTCTTGACAATGTATCAGGTGGAAAGTATGGAACACTGTAGTTGCGCGAGTTCTCTCGCACCTTCACGTCTCTCGTTCACAACTGCTCTACTTTGGCGTGGCAGGTTGCCCAGGCTCACCAAACACGTAACTCGAGGACTCCTTAGCGTTCCTGTCCACTGAGGATCTAAACTTCTCGACTTCTTTTTTCCTGTCGCCGAATGGAGTTCTGTGCCATAGATGAACTAACCCACAATGTCAGCACGGACCTCGTCACACTCCAAAACGACCAACCATGATTGGCGCCACCGTCGTGCTGATGATGGTCTACGCACTTCGATGACATCCAGCCACTCCACGTGATGCATTGGAACTGCGAGCTAGGCATACTAACGCGACTCGGAGGCCGACGCAGGCCTCTGAGACCACCACAGGACCTTCATACTGAAGGCATGGTATGAGACACATATGTAAGTGGCGCGTAGATCAATTCTGCTAGCTTTCTGCCTTGTTGGCATAGCTTCTGGGTCAGCGTCAGCGTGAACCTGTCAACGCCTTCCATTCGCCCCTTCCGCGGAACATATTAGGTATGTTTCTCACATACCGAATGTCGTCGCAGCTTTCCAGACGATTCCTGGGTCATGGCCTGACCGTCTACCGCGGTACGCGTATATACGCACCGAAGAATTCTACATCGGTTTCACGCTACCTTGATTGTCCACGTCACGCATCGTGGACCAACCCCGGCCTTTGGACCCAGTTCTCCCTGCTACGATGTGATTCAATCATTCGAGCCCATTGTTGAACCAGAGCCTTCTTCTATAGCCTTCTATTCCCCTGCATCACGAATCTGTCATATGCAGTCCATCTTCTGTGATTCTATGACCGCGGGTCTTCCATCTTCCAGTCTCACTGGTATCAGCACCCACATTCGCTTTTCCTCGCACATACAGGTACTGCCCCAGTTCATTCGGTTTTGCGGCACACCTCAAGCTCCACCACCATCACCATCCGGAACCCTGTCTGCACTGCCCAAGTCTTCGCCACCAGATCTGAGGCCAAGGTTTAGGTACCGCAGTCGCATTTCGGAAGGGCAGCACCTGAGCAACCTTAAAAGTGACATGGTCCTCGCATGTCGCGCGTTGCTGTGCCGAGATACCTCGCTCCCGGTCAGTGTTGCTATGCATGGATAGCCTGGTGCCTGCAACACCGCGCTGATCTTCGTCATGCTATCTCAGGACAGTATACAGGTACGCAGAAGGAGTCCATAGTCGATCAGTCTAACCCGATCCCATCAAATGCCAGAGGTTTGACAGGACCTGTCCAGGGTTGTTCCGACATTCGTCCACTTCTCAATTTTTTTCAACCCTAACCTTGCCCTCTACTCCGGCCACAAGCTGTTCTTCTCGCCGGCGCCGAGTGCCATCGTTCAGTTCATGTCTCTTTTCTAATATCACAGATGCTCGTTCGTTCGCTGGCTTCGATCGTGCTTTAGGAAATGCAGCATCCTTGAAATCAAGATGACGACGACTACAAAATGTGTGCAAGTCGATTCAAGCTCTTCCGATGGACCCTCCTGGCGAGTTTCCCGCTGCAACAGGGCCCTTCAACGAGTGTGTCGAGTTCCAGGAAGCCAGCACCGAGCTCGTCGTCTACAGCCCGATTGTGCGACAAATTGTGACTATTGCTTGGTGAGACCCTTCATTTGTCGTGCTCGAACATTGTTGCTCACATTGACACGTACAGGCCGTTGTTTCAAAAGAAGCGTATCGTTCCTAAGGGGATCAAGGCCTGGCTCCGCACGCGGGGCCTCCATTGGTCCTGCTTTTGCCCGCTCGTCTCCGGGAAGTCAACGCTCTCCAGCCGCATTGTCGAGTCGTTGGACGGCGAAGTACTCATCTTTTGCAATGCATATCCTTCAAACTGTGGTTTTTTCTGTGAGTTCAATAACTTCTATTCCATGCCGCAGCCGTTAACACTCGAATTAATAATACCAGTAAATCTGACCTCTATCCATCACAGCGCGGCTCTAGAGGCTGAGTACGACCTCCCCACACTCGGTAAGCACATCTTCTACGTTCGTCTTCTATACATGTGCTGACACTTACCATTGCACTAGCTTCGGGCCGTAAACCTCCCATGAAAGAGCTTTCCATGGCGTTCAACCTCGACACCGTAGGCGATGCCGAGCTAGGGCCATATTTCGAAGGGTACTGCGGCGAACATTACCCCAACGTGGAGCAGCTCAGTGGAGCAGAGATCGCACTGGACCTTGGTGCGTACCATCCACACCACGAGTCCGTTTCGTCACAACTGATTCTTCTTCAAGCTCTTAATCGTCAGAACAAGACCCCACGCCAATTTGCCACCATCAACCCATCCAGTGCGTTACACATATGAATTACTAGGATATATCCTAACGCGTACATCAGAAAATCGTCATCAAGCACGCCGCTTATCAAGACCAACCTCACTTACTCACCGCCGCGGCGGCCACCCATACGAACACGTGAAGAAACAGGTCTCCATCCGCTCCCTTCCGCTGGCCCCGCTGCCGAAAGACAGCCCGTTCCCATTCTCCTCATCCTCGCTTTGCGCCACCTCGCTTTCACTCTCTGACCCCAGTCGCCCCTCGACACCCCGCGGCAGCGTTTCAGCCCATGCCTCGACATCCCGCAGCAGTATTTCAGCCCATGCCTCGACATCTCGCAGCAGTATTCCAGCCCATGCCTTGACATCCTCTAGCAGCATCTCAGCCTTACCCCGCCTTACTCTCAGCGCATTCGGAGATCGTTCAACCACAATCGCGCATTCCGCGCCCGAATTCACCCCTGAAGATCGCAATGAGGGCCCTGCGGACTGGCGCGTTCAAGTGCAGGACATTTTCGGCCGTCTTAGCGCAGGGCAGGGCGTTTGTCCGCGAGAGTGGGACGGGTTGGTTGAGCTGTGCTCAAAATGCATGGAGGTTTTTACACCGTGGGCCCTCAAGCGACATATACCAGAATGCGATGGGTCTATTATTTTGTAGTTTCACGCACGTACTCATCCACGCCCGCGTCAGTTTAATTGCTCTCTGGTCAATATGTAGATGTAACGCAGTCAGCCCTCCGCTCCTTTTGTAACGCAAGTGTATGATCAATTTTTTATCACATCTTGCTGTGATATTGAGCACTGACAAATGGGGACACGATCACGTACGTACACATTTTATGTTTGTTACGCAACATTCTTGGCTTCTCAATCTCTTTTTCGCGCTCCCTCTCCTTCGCTGTAGGCTGTTCGAACGGTACCCTCTTCTAAGGTGCGTCCCGGGGTATGTTTTGGGGAAGGTGGATGGGTTTGGTCTGGCGCAGAGATCGCGCCTCGGTCACGCCGCGTAAACCGAACACGTCTACCTTCCTTCGAACATAGGTTCCCAACTCTACGAATCAACGAAAGGTTGCTAAACAGTCGCAACACAGGGAACTTTTACGCGATGACTTCAGAAATCTCTCTTGTATGCTGTTCCTTTTTAATCCCGAATGTGGCGTCGCTGAAAACAAATGACCAGGATTCTTTGGGCATTGAATTTAAATGCTACAATATTCCTGAGCTCGACCTATCCCCATTACTTGATGCAGCTGTGCGGAAAGAGAGAGAGGAGATGCACGGTGGCGTGGATAGCGCTTTCGCGCAACAACCAGGTTCGAGCACCCTGCCTCTCAACGTCTCTCCATCCCTTGACGCGTCCATCTTTTTGCACGGTGTAGCCAACAGCGCTTCCGCCCAACGACCAGCCTCAAATACCCTGCCTCTCGACACCCCTCCCTCCATTGACGTCTCAATCCTGTCTGGCCTTCAAGGCGCCGCACGTCACAAAATGGCTCACAAAATGAAACGTCAACACAAGCGGCTTATGATGGATACACGCGCTCGCGAGGCGCGGTTGAATCTCTCGAACATCGAACGCGCCAATAACCATGCGGTCCCGATCGACCATAGCGACGCAGAACATTCTAAACCAGGATGGATTGGTCTCCGCGTTCCCACCAACGACTTCGGTGACATCGACGGGCTCTTGAGGAAAGGTTACAAGCTCATCAAGTACGAAAGGTATAATGCTACTGCCGTCTCTTCTTGAATTGAGCTCACCAAGTTATTAGGAAGTCTTGCGCGTTTTCAGACAAGCATAATCGGGTCTTCTCTGTATTTATTGACTGCCCCGCTGGGATGTTGGGGGTGAATGAAGAATTGTGCTCTGCTATGGCCGTTGCGCAGACTAAGCTCCAATTCGGAAAGTCTAGTAACGCAAAGGACTCTTCTACGAGGGTCAAACCTCCCCGGCGTGGAGACTTTCCTAGCATCTCAGTTGGGATATCCTATGGCAGCGGACAATCCGTAGGGCCATAATACTCACCAGAATCCTGTCCTTTATCTCACGTCAAGTTTACAGGAGCCCGGAAATCTGGCCCACACCGCAAATAATCAACACGTTCTCGATATCCTCTTGAAGACTCCTGCCGTGAAACGTGTAGCGGCATTTCAGAGCAGTGAGTTTGACCGTTTCAGAATCAACATGTCTGTATATCCCATTTCTGACGTACTTTTCAGACTGCTATCGCGCCTGGATGCCCCGTCTTCACGAGGCTTCAGGCAAGGTTCTTTCCGAACTGCTCGAGTGGAAGCCCAGCCTCCGACGAAATTTTGCCAACAGCGTCTACTGCTGTATGACGTTTAACTTCGGACCACATGTCATCTGCAAGGGCCACCGTGACCACTTGAACTGGGCACCTGGTGGGTGTATCATTACTTCAGGAGGCGAATTTGACTATGTTCGCGGTGGACACCTTGTGCTTGTAGAAGCAAAACTCATCATTGAGTTTCCACCTGGCTGTAGCATCATCGTACCATCCGCCTGCATTACCCACGGCAATCTTCCCATTCTCAAATCAGAGAACCGCATTTCCATGACACAATACACCGCTGGAGGCCTAGTCCGCTGGTTGGATTATCAATGCAGGTCGGCCGCAGAGTTCGAGAAAATTGATTGCAAGGGGAAAAATGCGATGGATGACAAGGGACATGAACGTTGGAAAGACGGCGTCGGAATGTACAGCACCATTGCGGAACTGAAAGAGTTCTGGTCTTCGAGGGCAGGAAGGGCTTGATAGACTTAGATTTTCTTGTCGAACTTTTACCAAATCTACATCTATTGATGCCCGATGTCTCTAGGAACCTCCCATCGTCGCCATCTCGTCAACGGGCATCAAGATAAGAACCTTTCCTGTACCTGTGTGGAGTAAACCTTTTCCTCCTGCAATAACCTTAGCGTAGGCCTCCCTTGCCTTTCCCAATGCCATCTGAGATTTCGCGAGAGCCTGTGATAGGTCTGCATGCCGTTGAGGCTCGACCCTTACGTCGGTCGTTGACAGCGTCTCTGCATATCGAGCTGCCTCCGCTTCGTGTTTTGAAACTTTGAGCGACGCTTTGCGAATCCTCTTGTTATGATCGTCGATTTTCGCGTCTTGATTTACGAGTGTGTTATGATGAGCTGTAACTAGTTGGACGTCTTCAGCATGGTTCATGATCACGAAAGGTACACAGACATTTACGCTTCACACCCCTTGTTGCGCGTTCGGTAGGATGTCCTGATTGATACGACGGCCGAATTCCAGCGGTCTCAAAATCCTAAAATCCACAAGGTGTGAGGATGTCATCTAAACGCAGGAGTTCATCATACCTGAAGGGTCTTCATGGTTAAAGCGTCAAAACGCTGTCCAGCCTTTACTGCGCCTACAAGAGAGAACCCAACACCTTCACGATTAACGTCAGCGTGAACGCTTTCCACGAGGTTCGTGTTTGAGTCGCCCGACACCCATACGGCTTTCGGGATGTAGCTTCTCTCCCAGCATATCGCTTCAAACGCAAATTTGCTGGCGACCTTGTTTTGAACCCAATCTTCGTCAAGTTCCATGCCATGAGCCTCAAAAAAATATACAGGAGATGAAAGAATTCAACTTACCTATTGCCGGTTTCCCTCCAAGCGCCTGAATCTTGTTTAGTGTGCCGTCCCAGTTGTCATGTGTCATACAGCATAGACCACGCATGAGATTTCTGACCTCTTCCGGTACGCTGCAAGCACGGATATTCCGCATGAAGTGGACAAAGCAAAGACGAAAAATCCGATGCAGGTGTTCGTATGGCGACAGATCTTTCAAAAGGCGATGCGGTTCATGTAGGTCGTACTTCATGGGATACTGCTGAGCAATCTTCTGGAGATATAGGCCAAGGCCTGACGGGGGATTCGGGGTTAGATCGAAGTTCGTAGACAAATGCAGAGCAAATTACCTTTTGCCTGACCGGAATGCTGATCCGCACCCCATTGCAAAATCAGTCCGTCAGTGTCTTCCGGTGAGGACGCATGAATATGCCGCCAGCGAAGATTATGGCCAGTATCAAGCTTCACGATGTCGTCAAGTGCTTCAAAAATCAGCTGATGCACAGCTGCAGTTTGACGCGTGACAAAAACTCGGCAGAATACCACACCTAGCAAGGATACATCTCGTCAGCCTAGAAGATGAGCAAGGGAAATTAGACTGACTCATGTTTCTAATGCGATCCCAACAGGCCAGCTCAAATTCGTAGAACCCGACTACGCGTTTGAAACCAATGTCGCTCTGTGGGTATTGCACATTCAGGAGTCGCCGGCTCCCTTCCTTGGTCATGCATATAATAATCCGGACATCATGGCTATCTCCCAGAACAGGACGTTCGTCCTCCTCATGAATGGCCATGGTGCTGCCCTTGACTGTGAAGGCCTTGCGAATATAATGATCCTCCGGTTGAAGTGTCTCGTCTTGCACCTTCTTCAGGTGTAGGAGTCCTGTAGAAGTTGGTATTTTAGATGCGACTGAAATATGATGACTTGGAAACATGACGGAAGCAATAATACCTTCCCAACCCGTTCCGTATGGAAAGTTCTTGGTGATTGCCTGGTCAATATATACCTTGACGTGTTCACGATTTGAGAGGGAGACATGTAGGTCGCTCAACGAAGGCGAGGGAATTGAGGGAAATCGGTCAGCGAGGTACGCACGTACGACCGGATGGCGCAAGAATCGCCGTGTCGTGAGATCTGCCAGACTTCCACCAAGCTTGTCGAGCAATGCCATGATCTCGGCACGGATTACAGGAGGTGTCTTCTGTGGTAGTGGGACAGGATGAGGATGTGATCCTGAAGCGACAAGTAAAATGAATGGGCATTCAATCCGAACTTTTTCAAGTGGCTCAAAGATACGAAATTTGACTTGACATGGTAAGTGGATCATCTCAGGCTGCACGAGGCTTCCATTCTCAAGACGATGGTCAAACGCTGTCCAAAAACCAGCACGTTAGTACGAATTAACACATTTTCAGCGGTAACTTACGACAGCAGACTTTCTGAGCAGAGAAGTTTGTAACGGTGGTGCACGCGCGAAGCGGTCCAACGCCGAGATCAGACGCAGACCGTTCAATTCTTTCGAGTTCGTCCTTATCATTGTCGAAGTATGCTTTTATGTAGTCGAAATCAAATCGCGACTCGTCAATAAACTGGATGTAGTGATCACGATTCACATATTTGCTATAATGTTCGCACCTAGCAGACATCAACGCTCACTTTCAGTGCAACGAAATCCGTCAGAAATTAGTTGCCTTACTTGATACAAATATTCAACTCGTCATCATGAAGAACCAGGCGCCCTCCGCATTTGCTCTCGACGCTCATGTATCCGCGTTGCGCCTTTGAAGTCAAACGATCCTGGAGCTCGCGATCGGCCATTTCTTCTGCTGGTACATGAGTCTCTTCGCCTTGTGGCGCTCTGCATCCGGTATTTCGTAGAGCAGCTATTAGCGCAGCTGTATTCCTGAAGACCTCGCTCTGGGGTGACAGAGCTGCTAAACGCTGACTGCGATCCGATAGAAGGCGCAGCCTGACATCCTCCCGGCTTGCAGACGTATGTGGCGTCGATAACTTCTCGAGATCTGCCTTGGGGCAAATTTTTGATCCTTGGCCTACCGAAAATCCTAACGTTGGGAAAATGGACGTATATTTGATGATTACAGAGTTACATACATGTGAAATGACTCTCTGTGCAAGGAACCAAGGCACCCGCACTGTCTTTTAGTAACGGGTTAAATACCTCGTGTCCATTCTGTGTGCGACCGGACGGAAAGCCCATAGAATACCCCATTTCATGCGCCGGGTTTTGCCAATTCTTGGGGTCGCGGCGGAAGAGGTGTCCGACAGGCTGAAGTGAGCCGGTTTCTGGGTATTCAACATAGGCATGCACATCGTTATAGGTGTAGAGCGTAGATAATGTCGTCTGGCGATTGAGCTTGACGTCATGAGTGACCGTTGGTGCGATGTTCGAAGGGAACGATGATATCTTGAAATGCTCCTCGGGTGAGCGAGGCATTGAAGGACAGCGCGGCAGAGCAGGAGGGTGTGGCGCATCCGAAGTTAATGATGCTCCATGGCAGCCAGAGGGAAGATTTCGAGCTCTGAGGTGGTCAAGCAATCTCGAAACGGAATTTGCAAATTCAGCAGGAACGAGAACAGGTGCTGAAAGGTCGACCAAGGTGCTGAGCTCGCAGAGATTGGTAGCAATGTCGACTTCGCTCTCAGGATTCAGCAGCGCATCAATAGACATACGCGATGCCATGAGTTGTTGCAAAAAAAAAGCGTCCTAACTCTGCGCAATAGCCACTCAACGATGTGCGCGAAGAACAACATCTGTGAAGAGGTTTCAAGGCACCAGGCTCTCATTTTAGATACTTAAACTTCCACTTACGACCTCAGCAGCTCAGCGTATCACACTTCCATGAAGCACCAGTCACCAATTCATCGTGAAACCCAAGCGTCAAAGGACAAAGAAGGGTTAAAACCATGTCATTTCAGACATCTAGTGTGCGCGAAAGGACATGATCTCATCTACGAAGCAAGGAAGATGTGCGCCGGGCGGAGCAGTCAGCCGTTGGCGTGCCCGACGCCCGACAATTTCGTCAGTTACCTTGTTATTTTTTCGAGAGGGTGTTTGGCGATGTGTGGCTAAGACATTTCGGATTAACCGGCAACTCTTCCCGGCTGACTTGTTTGGGCATTAGATGGGATCGAGTTAGACTGATCGACCCTTCCCTCACGCAGAAGCCTCGACGATGGCACGACATCTTCGGCAGCGCGCGGTCCGGTAGATCACTGCTCATTACCACCTGAGGACATGAAGGCATGGAAGCATTCCCACTCGAGAAGGCGCTCGGCGCTTCGATAACTTTCAACGCGGATATGAAAGCTCTAGCGTTCCTCTTGACCATCGACCATGGCATTTGAGTGGGCGGGCGTTGATCAGATACGCCGCTTCATGTGCTGCATAATCTGATAGCGGCTCACCTGACCTGCTCAGGCCAGCTTCGTCAGGTATCCTTGTACTCATGATCGTCAGCGTACTGGATGTGCAGCCTTTCGCCACACCTGATGACGTCCGCCTCCACGATCAGTTGCCTGTGCGGCGAGGGGCGCCTTGTCTGCAAGGACGACGAGCCTATTCCTTATGGAGACCGGACTGGTGCGGAGTCCAGACTGGATCTCTCCTTAAGCACAGTATCCCCTTCACTCTAAATTCGATTATGGCAACAGGACCTGGACAGCTCGTTTTTTTGATAACCGACCTTCCTTAGCCGACGCGCGGCGGCGGCCAAACAAACTCCGCACTCCAGATATGGTAACGCCCGCCTCTCTCACTTCGAGTCGCACCTTTCTGCGGAGTGTTGGTGTCAACTCATGAAAGCTGTTCTATTCTCCTTGACCTCATAAGTCATGAAGATGAGATATATTATGAGGGAGTGTGTTGGTATCTAGCAGTAATTAAAGAGGACTGAGTTAAGGAATGGTGGTTAATGGCCTGAGTACTCAGGCCGAAGTGTCCAATGCTCCTGTCCATGTACTGGTATAATCAACGAAAGTGGGGTGTAAGGTGAATCCGACGTGAGTCGAAGTAGAGAGCATTAAAGGAGTGATGGTGTGTAGAGTATTTGCAAAGCTAATCTAGAGTGTAAAGCAGATACAGCAGTCTGAAGAGTGCGTACTTGTTCCCAGTCCAATTGGCAGCACTCACGTTCCATCAGTCTTCGTTCTCGTCAACTTCCCCACTGTCCTGAGCCTTACCATAGTCTTCGGGATTTGAGTCCGAGTGACAGAGCGCGTAGTTGGTAGGGAGGGAGAACCAACGACAGAAGTGGTTGCATTTGTGAGATTCCTCGAAGTTGGCGTGAATCGACGGTATGTTCCCATCGGCAAAGATGACTCCAAGTTCCCTAGGAATAGTCGACTACGTGAGTAAACTGTAATGAAATGTGGAATGGAGAGAGCAAGAGAGTTACCACCTGTGATCGCGTTGCAAGCGCGCAGCAAGCGCCGGTGCCTCCCCCCACGTCAGAAAGTCAACCTCCTATATGGCACCACTCGCGCCAGCGACCCCCCAACCTTGACGGTTAGGACGTAGGGCACGTCGGGCACCCGCTCATCAGGCCCCGGCACCGCGGCCACTTCGCTCAACTCGGCGGTCCTGCGCAGCACTAGCGGCCTTAGTAATGGTAACTACGCGCCGGGCGGGGTCAAGGCCGAGTGCAGCAACTGCGGCGCGACGCACACGCCGCTCTGGCGCCGCAGGCAACGATGAGCTCAACTGTGACACCTGCTGTCTCTATTGCAAGCTCGTGAGTACTATCCCTCTTCCGTTTTCGTATTTTGACTCTGGGTTGCTCAATGGTTTTCCCCGAAGTTGTTGCTTCAGCATAAGCACCCTCATCCGAAGTCCGTGTGGAATACCCACGCGAGCGCACGCAGGCCCCTCCCCGGCAAGGGACTGTCGACGTCATGGGTTCGTCATCCCCCGCCCCTAAGTCCCAACCTCGATGCTCATCCCCTGTTGTCAATCAGATAGCGCAATGTTACAATTGCCACGCCACCGCGACGCCCCTCTGGATGAGGGTAAGACGGTTTGCAACGCGCATGTTCCTATTACATTGCTACACTACCACGATGCTTACGGCCTGGTGATGGGTGTGGGCTATACTACAAGCTTCATGGCTCGGCGCGGCCGATATCCATGAAGTCCGACGTCATTCGCAAGTGGTCGAGGCACGATGCTCGCGTGGCGGGAAAAACCTCCCCGACACCCCCTCTGCCAGTCCGGGGATCAGCCGGCGTGTGTCCCCCCCGCGCGAGGCGTCGCCGACGCTCGCGTTTCGAAGTTCTGAATTTTTTGGCACCCTTCTGGGCCTTCTGGGCTTTTTCAGCTTCGGCGATGATGAGCCGTGCCTGGAGGATTTCTTTTTCCGAGCAGGCAGTCGGAGATTTAGCCATACCAGAAGTAGAGGCGTGTACGAGACGAGCGGCTTGGACGCGGGCTACGACAACAACAAAGTTCTTTGAAACTCTGACTCACTCACCGATCCGCGCCGGAAAAATCTAGCTGAAATCAGCCACAAAATTGGTGACCCCAAAGTCCTGGTTTTCGAGGCTGAGGGTCTCAAATTTGAGACGAAATCCAGCTCAAAATGCACTACTGTGTAATACCCTATTGATCATCAAGCACGCAGGATTGATTTTGGACGGGCTACATATACATACATTGGTATGGATTTAGATAGACATGTGTATTACTTGTGCGTGGAATTCACGATGTCCGGGGTTGACTTGTTCTCGTACCTCTACAATGGACTTGGCAACCCTACAGCACTCCTTTGTTCGGTATTCCCATCGGTTGTAAGTCATTTGCACACACTGAAGTAAATTAGAAGTTAATCATTGCGTATGGATAGTCTCCAGTCCAACGAGGGTATTGCGGCAAAGGCGGTAGAAAGGTCACAGGTGCCACTCGAACTTGAAGTGAGGGAGGCGGGCTTTACCATATCTGGAGTGCGGAGTTTGTTTGGCCGCCGCCGCGCGTCGGCTAAGGAAGGTCGGCTATCAAAAAAACGAGCTGTCCAGGTCCTGTTGCCATATTCGATATATTCTTAGTATAATAACCGGACGCGTGGATGGCGTGAAACCCGACGGACCTGGACAGGTCTATATGCGCTGTGAGCGGTTTCTATGTGCTTAAGAACGGGTTTCTAACCAGTTGAGGACTATTGACAGGCCTCGTTGTTCAGTTGGAACGCCGAAATGTATTGTGGTATTGTGCGCGGCTTCGGTGACACTCACTAGAACAGAAATCGCCACGTATGCGGACACGAGCTCCGAGATGACTGAATGGCAGCAGCAGAACAAGGCACTCAGGGAAGTTGGAAAAGAAAGGATTGGTAACCCAGGGAACTAAAGCCCAAGACGGAAGCGTAAGGTACAAGGGTATACTGGTACCTGTCGGAACAGAGAAGTTGAAGGCTATTCTGATCGTTTCGCCCCACGTAGGAGGTCTCCGTCGGCGGCGGGGCAGGAGGATATGCACCCAAGTGTGATCAGACGCGACTCCAACCCTGAGGAGACGTGCGAGACGTCGGCCGGGCGCACGCTTGTTAACCGCGTTGCCATGTACGAAGGCATGGCATTTTCCGCATCGCGGGATAGTTGAGTGCGACTGGTGAGGCTTAGCTTCGGAGCCCACCAGGTTGTAGGGGACAAGCGAGGACGGGATCTGCTATCACTTGAATTGTTGGATTCCTGGACGACCAAGGTCCTGAACTTGACGGTGATCTTGACTTAAATGAAGGCTGGACGAAAGCCGAAGCCCCTCTCCGAGGTCGTTGCGACCCTCGCGATGCTACAACTCCCCATCCGATCCCATTTCATTCTGCTGGTATGCGCTCGACCGGCAGAATTGAGGTGTATGGAGCGCGCACGAGCCGACGCGTAAACGTGGCAGCGACACTCCGTTCCGTGTCCGCCAACCTGAAACATAACCAATGGGGCCCGAAGGATGCGTCACTCCGCTCCGAAACTTGGTCCGATTGATCACGACTGATCGTGACAGCTCTCCGAGGTATGGTGCCTGGCCGAAAAATATTCTGAGTCACCCTTGGCGGACGGCCAAGGAGGTGAGGAGGCGCGCATAGACAATGGACCAGAGATGTAGATGGGACACGGGCTGGAATGTTAGGTCGGGTTTACCCACTTGGCTAGCATCAGTACCCGAAAACTGTGGCGATCTCCGTGTGGCGCGCTACGAACTCAGCAAGGAGGCGGAGGAACGGGAGATGCCGCATTTCAAATCGGCTGCCCTGAATTCTGCGAGAAAAGGGTATGCGTGGCGTCGAGCATGACTTGGACAGATCAGGCTAGTAACGTCGGGATTCTCCAGGACTCGCCGCGCAGATTCCCGCGCCATGTGTATTTTCCCGACAAATTTGGTCAAAAACGCAAGCACGCAATTCGGAATTCGACGGCATGCAAAACGCAGACCCAGAGATTTCGACAGGCACGTTTTCGCCAGATACTTCCGAACAATGGAATAATTCTTTATCACGGAGGAAATGAGGTTTCTCCTGTGTCAACTTCTTTCCAACGTCGATCGAGTGGAAAGGTTTTCCTTGGCGCTCGTTTTCACCGTACGCTGATGGCTCGAGGCGTCAGCGCCTTCGAATATATCCACCGATTTGAGGGTAGAATGCGCCGCCCGGTGAGAGGTCGGCAGATGCAGATTGGGCAGACAGAGTGTGTCGTTCCGCAAACGAACAAGAGCTGGCTAGAGACAGCCAAGAGCGGAGTGATCGGAGAACGGGACGTAGACCTGGGATGATCCGCTGGTGCCAGGCATGCCGAGTCCTTCCCCAAACAGGGTTTCTCAAGCTTTTCTTATTGTTCTCTGGAACCAATCGATAATAGGTCTGACGTTGCCATGGGAGCTATGATTGAGCGGTAGGGTGGCTCGCGGGCCCTACTGTGAACACCGGGGCCAGATATCCAGGGGTCCGAGCCTGCATCGAGGCTGCCTGCGTGTGATGCAATAGGGTGCTTTCAACGGAAACCCGCAGCGGTAGAGTTGGGTGAGACCTTGTGGCCACTTTGCTGCGGTTGTGCGAGTCGCGCGAGCCTATCAGACTACTATAAGGACCAGCGCTGCGATTTCGAATGTACAATTTTGAATCCGGCCGTATTTCACTGCTGCCATCACCACATGTGTACACTAGCGTGGGAATTTACGACCCGACCCTTTCGTGACAATCCACCATGCCAGGGAATTGCTGTCTTCAAATTCGTTGAACCTGAACATGAACTTCACAAACATAAATGTGAATCCGCTCAAAGCAGAATGGCCAGCCTTTATTCCGTGCTGACAGCTCCCAGGACCCCGCTGGTGTACAGACGCTTCTTGACCAGCTGCGTGCTTCCAAAGCATGGCAAGAGGCAGTCTCAGTGACGCCAGCAGCTCTTGACCAGCAACCAGCGCCGGCATCCAGCTCACGCGCCACCTCTGCATCTTCCTCCGCATCGGTCGCAGACCTGTTGTCTCGATTACAATCATCTCCCTCATGGCGACCATCTGACACGACCGCAGGCGAGCATGGCAGCGAGCATGGTAGCGAGCACAACATCAGTAATTCCGTATCGCCGGTGCCGATAGAGTCCACCCTCGCTAAGCCTCTTATACCTTCACCGCGGACGAAGGCACCGGATCCGCGAACTTTGACATTCCAACAGGCGCTCCCTCACCTTGCCCAGCTTGCTGATGATCCCCAGTTCGTCGCGGCCATCACACAGGTATGTTATGATCTTGAAATGAAGAGACTCTTGTTCTAATCAACGGCTTACGACATCTTAGTTGAAGAAAGAACAAGATGACTTGGAGCGGCAACTGTGGGAAGAACGGCGGAATATTCATCGGCGGTATGATGAGAAGGTCAAGGTGGCCACAACAAAGCAAGTTGCTGAACGTCTTTCGAGGTTCTTTTATTAATTTCCAGGGTAGAGCAAGCATGATAGGAGACTCCGGTCTATCGAAGCACGAAGCTGATGTTCGTATCCTCGTCCGTTGAATCCGTGCAACGTATCTCACGCGACATAGATGTTACAAAGTGGACTGAAGAAAGAGCTTGAAAAATTCGATCGGGACCGAGTCCTTGTTGCGTGGGATGGCCTCATCTCGAGACAACAAACGGTGCTTGCTCAGCACAATGTTCCTACCATGTATCCGACTACGGAATCTGTGGACCGCGAGGTGCCGTGGTTCCTTTTGTCGTATTCTGGATAATCACCTCACCTCGATGCGTCAGCGTCAGCAGCGAGTCATGCAGGTACTGGAGGGTATCCTGCGGACTTAGCAAGACTTTGCGCTGGCACTTACGACTTTTTCTGGAGGCCATTTGAATTTAAATTCTTCGATCTCTAACAAGACTTCCTGTGGAGAATATTCCCTGAATTGCTCTTCTCGCTGACAGTCGTAAATCCCCCGTCTTGAACGATGAATTGAACTAATCTACGCTGGTAGTTCCCCCAAATTGCAAATCGAGGAAATGTTCAGGGTTGGGGTCGGATCAATATCCCGCGCATGCCGTCCCCACGCTGCCGTATGGCATACTCTGGACCCCGCAGGTCGGCTCGAGACTGCGCATCGCTGTGATGCAAGAGCAAGCAACCTCTCTGTGAAGCACAGCACATTGAGCTGCTGCCGTTCGCACAATACGGCGAGCAAGCGTTTAAATAAGGTGCTCAGGGCGAGAGAAGTTCGCCGTCACCAATGCGAAGCTGATTGGGGCTAGCATTGATACGAGTCCGCTGAAGTAATCAATCGAGATCCTTGTTCTCTAATTTTCGTCGTTTATTATCCTCACCGCATGTTTCACTCCCACCTCGCGTTCTCTGGTGCTTGACGCTGTCTTTCCTCTCCGGACATGCCCTACGTCGACTTGCATTGCGCGGACGACTATGCGTCCATTTTTTATACCACCAATACCCCGCACGGGAACGTTGGCGGATTTGACCCGCGCAAACCAAGCATCATCATACTCCATCCCTTATTTCTCGACTCAACGTGGTTGCATCTTCAATTCGGGGACCCACGTCTTACTTCCAATTACAACCTCATCGCTTTCGACATGCGCGTAGCAGGGAAGTCGGTGGCGAGACTAAGTGCTCACCATGATAGTTGGGTGGACGCAGCGGATTTAGCGTTTTGTCACCAAGTGAGTTTTCAAAGCACACAAGGAAAAGGAAATGGTCGTTGACAATTTTGAAGGCGCTACATCTACCTCCTTGTCATATCTTAGCACTGGATGGTATATCCGTAAATTGCGCACTTCGTTTCGCTGTCTTGTGCGTGCAGTCTATTACTGTATCACAACGGTCTAAAGGCTTCGCGTCCAAGGTTCCCCGAAATGTGCCTCAGTCTGACGTTGTGTAATGTCCCTGCGCCTACAGAGTGAGCCTATTTCGAAATCCTCGTCAGGATTGTTTAACGTTCATAGACTAAAGTGGGTCGTTACCGCGTACGATGAGTTAATGCACAACTGGTGCAGTGCAGAAGACTTGGAAGCATACGAACATGTCGCGAAGGAGGCTGTTACGTTTGTTGTTGGACCCGTATGTTCCCAACGTTGCGCCGTACGAACGGATTTCTAACATGTTTGTTCAGCAATGCGAGGCAGATCTTCAAGACGACGTCCGTACAGTACTCGACCATCATGCGCGACATGCGTCTGTTGACAGCACACCTTTACCGTACAGCTCATTGCGTATTGGGAAATCACTATGCCCCCGCAGAAGATAGCTCCCGTAGTGGAGACCCTGTGTGTGTTGATGCACGTATGTCTCAGCATTTGAGTGCTAGTATCCCCTTGTCAAGTTGACTGTCTATCAGCGACAACCTGTGCCGCCACAAGCACTCGCCACCATCACGCAGCCTGTGCTGCTTATCCAGGTAGGTCCCGTTGGACTTTCGCCGTATGGCTTGCGTTGACCGGTTCTTACTAGGGACAAATGAACGAAACATGTCCTAAAATAAATGCTGAGAAGCTTGCCGCGGAGCTGACAAACGCCCAGGGCGGCGCTGTCATCTACTCAGTGAAAGGTGCGTACTATCCGATAGTCCCAGCCCGCGTCAATGCCGACTCAAGAGACGCACAGGTGGAGCCGGAAACCTGAGTATCGTGCCTGGACACGCATCCATCATGAACAAAGTATTCGCAACCTTTCTAAGCCGGCAGCCGCACCAACGATCAGAGCTGGTGCCGCCAGAAACGGACAAAATTGAGCGAATGAAGACAGCCTTGGCCGCTCTTGCTGAGATAATCGGAGATTCTAGCATCGCGTCCCGAGACCCGACATCGTCGTTGTCGTTTTCGTGTCTGCCGCACGATGCATGTCGGAGGCAGACGGAGATCCTCAATAAATACCGCGACAGGAAGACTGGAACATTCACCCCTGTTGGGCCTGACGGAAGGCCGGTCAGAAGGTAGGTCGTATTGTATCCATCCACAGAGTCAGAAAGTCTAATTCGATACCAGATATTCCGATAGGAAGGCTGGACATTGGTTCCACGGGGAGAAAGACGGCCTTTCTATCGCAGGTGCTCTTCCTCGTTTCTAAGGTCAACTCCTTCGCCCTTACCGGTCCGTACCATTCGCCAGGAAATACTTTCCTCCCGCCAGAAAAGAAAAATTATGATCGCGACCGTTCGGAGAAGCCGTCGTCATCTCAGGAGTCGGCCCCGGACCAGCGGCTACGGCGTGGCACTGTGACCGCCAGCACTGTCCAGAAACAGGTCATCAAGGGCTCGATGGCGAAGGTCGTTTCCACCGCGCCTGCTGCGGGTCATCTCCACCGCCTCGTCGCATAAAATCTTCGCAGGACATTCCTCCCCTCCCATCTCCCTTCAACGACATGTGTGCATCATCCATTGCGTTCACTGCGCAGTTCATTGTATATCTTCCGAAATGACTGCTCATCTTATCATTATCCCCTTCAATATGGAACAGACTGTACACAGTGTATATTACGTGTAATGATACGTATTGCCGCGGTGCGCTCATAACCTGCCACCCATTCAAGTACCTGTCACCCTGGGTCACTATAATTGTATTAGAGACTGCATCCTGATGGTCGTGACCTCTCCAATAATACCTATCCAAGCATGTGTGGACTTGCGACTCCGTCTCCGGTGTCCGGGAGCGCTGCACGCAACTCATCCTGTTCAACGTTCTAGTCGTCATCTCTGTCCATTTACATATCTAGCGAATGAAGCACAACTCGAAAACGGATACATGCATGAATACACTAAAAAGATCTAGTTCAAACCCTGAGAAAAGTGAGAAACGTCCATTGGAAAGCAATCGAGATCAGAGGGAAAGCGCGGAAAAAGCGAGGGTCGCGGTGGGCATTCTAAAGGCTGCCCTCAGCCATCTTGGCCTTGTAGTACCTCACCATCTCCTCCAGACCCATGCGGACGGTCCACCGGGGCTGCCAGCCCAGTGACTCCTTCGCACGTGTCGTGTCGGGGCGCCTCTTCTGCGGGTCGTCCGTGGGCATCGGCTGGTACACGATCTGCACGCGCCTCGTGCGGACATCACCGTCCTGGTCTTGCACCTTCTCGACGATCTCGCGCACGAGCTCGGCGAACTCGCCGATCGTAAATTCGTCGCTGTTCCCGATGTTCACGGGGCGCGTCTCGTTGGAGTTCATGAGCGCGATCAGGCCGTCGATCAGGTCGTGCACGTATTGGAAGGAACGTGTTTGCCTCCCGTCACCGTAGACGGTCATGTCTTCGCCTTTGAGCGCTTGCACGATGAAGTTGGAGACCACGCGACCGTCGTAGGGGTTCACTGGGCAGCGTAAGTCAGCCTTGACACTTTTGAATTCTCGACGCGAAGAATGAAACGCTGCTTACTGCGTGGCCCGTATGTATTAAAGATCCGAGCGACACGCACGTCAACGCCGTCTTGACGCTGGAAGCCGTATGTCAACGTCTCAGCGACCCGTTTTCCCTCGTCGTAGCAGGCGCGAGGCCCAATGGGGTTGACATGCCCCCAGCTGCACATGTGATCAAACCGTCAACGGCTGATGGAGCTCTCCGATTGGACTTACTATTCCTCGGTCTGGGGATGTACTTCGGGATCGCCGTATACCTCTAGAGGCCCGATCTATCAGCGGGTCCTCGCCCGTATGCCCGGGCTTGCTCACCAGAGGTGCTGCTGATCAAGAACCTCGCTTTCGTGCGTTTGGCGAGCCCTAGCATGTTCAGGGTTCCCATGAAGGATGTCTTAATGGTTTTGACGGCGTTAAACTGATAATGTGGCGGCGACGCGGGACAGGCAAGATGATAGATTTCTATAATTTTTGTGACGTTAATGCTCCGTGATGTAAGCGCTAATGATGGATGCTCACGGTCGCATTCAATCATGAAAGGTTCGACCACGTCGTGGCGGACTAATTCGAAATTAGGGTGGCCAACCCAATGACTGACGGTCGTTTTTGATCCAGTAAAAAAGTTATCAAGCACGGTGACTTCGTGGCCGAGTAGCATAAGCCGGTCGACTAGGTGCGATCCGACGAACCCGGCGCCACCGGTGACCAGGATGCGTTTTCGAATGCCGGGAGGAAGGAGCTTGACTGGAGGAAACCGTGATAGCGTCGTATATGAGATTGACTGAGTGTCGGGGTGATAGATCGACTTGGACTGGTAGGCAGCATGGTGCTGGAGAAACTTGGCATGTTGGAGCTCTGCCGCCTCGGAGTCCAGTTCTTTGACATCGTTTATCTCGTTGGCATGAATCACGTAGTGAGGACGCAGGTAGAGAGAACGGAGGACATCGAGGGGGACTCTGCTGTCAAAGCCGAATCGGTCAAAGCCTACGGTGGTGATCTCATCGCCATTCTTGTCGAGAGTCGTGATCTGGTCGCAGAAGGAATAAGCTGAGGATCTCGGTGAGGTCGCGGGGGTACTGACGGGAGAATGGGACATGGGAAGAACAAAGGAGCGAAGGAGAGAAGGAGGAAGGACTTAAGAAGGACGCGGGACAGGCTTTACGGCGAATTCAGCTGCCAACCCCTGGGCGCCCTGGACTGTTTCGACTTTTTAACTCCATCCACCAATATTGACCTCGGCGCTGGCCCATCTCCGAATTCCGACCTCCGAATTTTTTGGTTCCTCGATCACTGTCCATCAGCCCTCCAAGTACCACCATGCCTCGAGCGGACAAACCTATCAAAGCCAGACACGATCCCCTCCTTGTCCAGCTCAATGAAGACGCAGTGCATGCCAAATATGGACGGATATCCCAGCCCGGCAAGAGAAAGAAGTCTCAAAAAAGCTCCGGTGCAGAGGAGGACGCGGAGGTGCGTGATGGATCTCTTCGCTGCGGGCGTCCGTGATTGACATATCCACCAGGTCATCCTAGATGCTAAGACCTCGAAGCGCATCTTCGAACTTGCGAGGGCTCAGCAAGATGAACTCGAGATGCCCGACGATGAACCCACCAGCCCAGCATCGAGCTCAAAATCAATATCCCATGTTATACGAGAAGTGGACGATTTCGACGACGACCAAGAGGATGATGATGAGTTGTTCGATGCAGAGAATGGTGAAGAAGCAGAGGAGATACTTGTGAGAGGCATTCTGTCCAGTTGCACGCGGTATCACTCACGATGGCACTAGGAAATAGATGCTGGCGACATGGATACCCTAGATGCTCTGTTACCCGCAAACGCCGGCGAGCGGCGGACCCTGGCTGATATAATCTTTGCAAAGATCCAAGAAAGCGAATCAGGGAATGCTGCTACGATCCAAAAAGTTCAGCAAGGTAAGCACGGCGCGGCAGTTTCGTAAAGCAGCACCCTGAGCATGTGTCCGCAGACCACGAACGCCCAGATCCTGCCCTCGGTCTTGATCCAAAAGTGGTGGAAGCGTATACCAAGTCGGACTCTTCCTTTGGCTTATCTGTTGAACCCGAGTACTGAGATGGCCCTTTAGACTCGGCATGTTCCTCCACAAATACAAGTCTGGCCCTCTACCAAAAGTCTTCAAGGTTATACCCTCTCTCCCAGCATGGGCGCGCATGCTCGCCCTCACCAGCCCGGAGAACTGGTCTCCGCATGCCTGCCGTGCAGCCACCAGGATCTTCATCTCAAACATGAAGCCACCACAAGCTCAACTTTTCTTGAGTGTCGTTCTGTTGGATGCCATTCGGGAAGATATACGGACAAACAAAAAGCTTAACGTCCAGTACTATGAATGCCTGAAGCGTGCCCTGTATAAACCGGGAGCGTTTTTCAAAGGAATCATTTTCCCTATGCTCGATGTGAGTAGTCCTTGTCTACGGACTATATTCAAAGACTCATCCGCTTGTTCTTCAGCAAGGATGCACATTGAAGGAAGCGGCTATCGTCGCATCCATCCTCGCCAAGGTCAAAGTACCCGTTCTACATGCCTCGGCAGCTCTCCTTCGCATCGCCGAGATGGATTACTCTGGTATGATCACTCTCCAACCCTCCGTCTGTACTGTCTGACTTCGGCTCGAGGCCCAAACTCGCTCTTCATCCGAGTCCTGCTCGATAAAAAGTTCGAACTGCCGTACAAAGTCGTCGACGCGCTCGTCTTCCACTTCATCCGCCTCTCGAACAGCTACAAAGCCAAAACGCGCGGCGATGCGGAGAAGCTGCCGGTCCTGTGGCACCAGAGCCTTCTTGTCTTCGCACAAAGGCGAGTTTCATCCCAATATCAACTTTCCAAAAGACAAGATCCTGATCCTAGTTGATAGGTACGCGTCCGACTTGACTCCAGATCAGAAGGACGCGCTGCTGGATGTCATCCGTGCGACGCCTCATCCGCAGATAAGCCCTGAGATCAGGAGGGAGCTTGTCACGTCTGTCGTGAGAGGCGTGCCGCGCGGGGATGTAGATCAGGATGTAGAGATGTCGTGAGATGTTCGTTTGTTTGCGGGAGGATGTGTGATGGCGTCTGTCGTTGTCGCGGTTATAGCGTCTTCGGATTCAAGGTGTTCTCAGACCAGAGAGTTGACGAACGTGACTGAGATGTCCAGCGAGATCGTGCACGAGAGTTCTCAGCAAACAAATGACTTCTTCTTACTGTGGCTGTAGCATCGAGCATCCTGCTTCCCGGTCCATGCTACAACTCCATACTAATGATCGAACGCTTGCAAGGGTGGCGGCGCTCGTCGTAAGTACCGCGGTGCGAGGACTGGGTGGGTCAAGCAGTCCGATTGCTGAATATTTTCACCCCATCGGAAGGACTAGCGCGGCTGATACATTTTGACCTTCGGCTCTCGTTGGCTGGCGTCAGCCCACAGAGCAGGATACCATGAATCGGGGAAATAAACCGCCGTGAAGCAGCGTCCTCATAAATTCCGAGTGAGAATACATATGTGGTCAGTTCACGCTGTCTGGAGACCCCAGTCATCTCCAAACATCGCGTTACTCGTTCCGTTCGCCTCGTCCACCAACATCGCGGCGCATTCAGCTCCGGCGACGGGCAGGCGGAGACTGCGGTTTCCTTCCGGAGTGGGATACGGCATGTATGTCGGGAGGATGCCTGCCTGACGTAGAACCGTTGCCTGGTCCCACCAGATGTGCTCTGTCATGGTTCCGTTGAGTGGTAATGGGACGTATAGGGGTGATGATGTACCGTTGTACAGCCTGTCCCCGCGAATGTTGACGACGGCCAGCATTGGTATGGTCAACTTCTTGCCTGTCGGAGGTACACCAGGGAGCAGCCAGTCGACCGCTTTGTCATGCGTGAGACTCAGGATGAATTCGTCTGTGGCGGGGAAAATCTGAGCGTCCCATATAGTGAGCCGCCCTGCTCAGGACGCACCGACGACACGGTCTGGGCCGACTGTCCGTGATATAGTCTGCATTTCGAGATCAGAGGGGTTCCTAGGCGTAGCGTTTGAGAATATCAGGAGGAGCTCGAGA
Source organism: Lyophyllum shimeji (assembly GCA_026008595.1). Classification (NCBI taxonomy): domain Eukaryota; kingdom Fungi; phylum Basidiomycota; class Agaricomycetes; order Agaricales; family Lyophyllaceae; genus Lyophyllum; species Lyophyllum shimeji. The sequence goes on along the minus strand of BRPK01000001.1, from coordinate 786,637 downwards.
GCTGCTGACGCACGAGAAAATAAAGTGATCGCGGTAAAAGGCAGTGAGATTTTCGCGGCCAACACCGCCCGTCATCTATACCGGTCTGAGCTACAGTCATTCTTCACGTCGCTCGGAGAGACTTACCGTCGGAACATGATTGACATATGGTTCGGCCTACATCAGCCATATGCTTGGGTATACATCACTCTGGAGGGCAGAGGGTACAAGACACCAACCACCATGGTTCCCATTGTCTTTGCGACGCTTCGTTCCGCAAATTCAAAGTACGTGTGTTCGTCCCAGATAGCTTCGAGGTCGAAGGTGGGTCCTCCTAGCCACTTCCTGAGGAAGACGAGCGAGCGGCTGTGAGCCACGGCTGCGCTGCCGGGATCGTACTCGGCAACTTGAGGGAGAATAAAATGCGGCGATGTGCAAGGGTACGTGTGAGACGACATGATTGACGAAGCAGCACCTGGCTTAGATTCAGCAGGGAGATGAACCAACGTGGGTGTAGAAATAGATCCTGCGGATGGAGGATAGCCGTGAAGGACCAGAGCTACGATGCGGGGGTCGGCGAACACAGCTGCCATGACGGAGGGGGCAGCTTTGGGTTCGTACACTGGAGATGATAGGTGAGAAAAGCGTAACAAAGCGGATACGGCGAGTCGATGGCATGTACCTATGACTGCAAATTTTTCGCGAGTGTCAAGCTCCTTTAAGCCAAGCAACGCGTCGATACACCTCGTACGGGGCTGCTCAAAGGACCAGTCTGGCGAATCCGGTGTTATCGCTGCGACTACGAATCCTTCCTCTGCCCATTTCTGGACGGGCTCTGGGTCCAAAGGAGGTGTCCCCTTGCTTCTTAGGTTGAGATCTTCAGTATGAGGAAGAACCAGAATGATTCCAGGACCGGTTCCACGACGTGTCAAGGGGGGCTGCAAGACCACTGTTTCGCTGAGAAATATTGGACGAGCGGAGGGCAGGGAAACAGGCTGTTCGTTGGGCGAATTGCTATCGTAATACATCACAGAGGGGGGAACCATGCCCGAGGGGATCAGAGAGCTGCAAAAGAAGATGTTGAGAGTCCGATTGGATATTGAGTGCTGCGTAGATAGATCCTAGTCCGGGAGGCGGTTGAGCGGAAAAAATATAACAATCCCGCTGAAGATAACTTCAAGTCGACACCCTCATAGCCCTCTGCCAATGAGTTCAAAATCCGGTCCGGGGACCGGCATGTCCGACGGTTCCACACGTGGCTATGGACGGGTTCGATTCTGCTGCGTGTATTCATCTTCAACTTGGCATGCGCTGGCACTGGTAAGCAGCACGCGTCTCCAACGCGCCTGAAGGCCCAGGATTAGGATGCTGTCTCGAACAGCGCCGAATGGCGCGAAATTTCAGGGATCAAGCAGATCTAATCCTGGGGTTCTCGTCACTATTTCCAAAACAACGTCTTGTCGTCACCCATCGGACGCTTTAGCGTCCCAAGCTTGTCCAAGAACGCTCCGAGGAAGTGGAGCGATCCATAATGATGGCAACACGTCCCTTGGTTGATATTGGATTACCGCCACGGTTTCCGCTGTTTTATGGACTCAAGACAGCAGCTTCTCGGTCGCCTACATCCCGACTAGTGCTCGGTGTCAATGCCCATGATATCCCGTTGCTGGCGGATATAAGGACGATTCTTCTGCGGTACCTCCAATCCGACATTCATTTCATCGAAACGCAGTGGCGGCCTCTTAAGGGGATGAGATACATCACTGGTGTGCTTTGAATGGTGCAGTTGAACTTCCCCGCCGCTACGACCGACCTTGTCATCACATCGCAATGCCAACACGCCGAGTTTATGGCGATTATTATTCCAAGGCTGTGAAAGGGTCCATGACCCTCTCCCGTTCTGTTCTTGCTGACACAAATGTCATGATCTGCACTCTCACCAGCACGGAAGCGCTCCAACTGCAGTAACGACTGCTGAACGCCAAGAGCGAAAGCTCACATCTCTTAATTTCCGTTCTTATTCGACCTTTCGCCGTGCCCCTCCGCGGCGTGTGCGATCTTCAGGTCAGGGCGTCGAACATGTCAAACTCTTCACCTTATCTCCTAAGACGCGTGGTCAGGGGACCGCACGGCTGGAAAGTGCACGCCATCGGACATCCTCTCCTGGCACCCGAGCTTGGATCTCGGTCTTGGCGCCAGGTATGAACATGCGTTGCATCGCTGCATGTTTGCCGTATCTCATTGCTTGCCCGGCCGGAGTTCTTTGGCGCAGGGACTCTCAGAGTAAACGCTTGCCACTGCCGTGACTAAGAAATAGAGATGTATGAATAGCGTGTAACTGGGGACATTGAACGGCGTTCCGCTCTTCACAGAACACGGTATGTCGATTATGAAATGGTATTCATCTCCGTGTTCCTTTCCACGCATGAGAGCCTTATCAGTCGCGTCACTTCCAGCAGTTCTCTTGAGCCTATCTCCGTCAAGCCGAAGTCAATGAACACCGTTGTCTCCATTCTCTCCCAGGTATGTTGGCTGTTCATCTCAAAAAAACGCGATGGAGCCTGAACATGGGGTAGAAACCTTAACGCTGCGCCAGTGGCTGCCCTGTTCCCTTTTCCGCGCAGCAGCCCGATCATGGGGAGGTGGAACTCACGGCAAGATATCTCTCTGCTAAGCCATTCGTGCGACTCAAGATGAGGATGAGCGCGAACCTTTCCCCCTTCATTGACCATAGAACTTCCCAACGGACTCCCAACAACTAAAAGTGATATAGACCTATGCATTCACGCAGATACGGCCTCCTTTGCTTGCTTGTTGCCATGACATAGTTATGGAGCTTGCGTCGCTCCTCAGAGTATGGCCGACTTTACCTCTGCCATCTAGTTTTTGCCATGTAGCCAGATACCACTGGCCCACCGATCCATTCGATCATTGGGTCGTAGGCTACTAGATGCTTCATATTATGCTTGACAAGTTCTTGCGCTGATCGATTATGCTGATCCCATGCTCAGTTACCATAACCGGAAACAAAATTGCCAAATGCGAATGCGTGTGAGCTACTATACAGTACCGCCAGCCACCATCGGAATTTGCCGCAACGACGGTGTGCGATATCGAAATTAGGCCGCCCTCATCACCCTCGCCCTCCTCAAGATCCCTCAAGATGAGGTGAGTATTTTCCTACTGAGAATTCATGTCCCTCTCACTGACTGTCGTTGTAGTCACCGTAAGGTTCGTTGGCGCCCAATTTACCGTATTTTGTCACCGAACTCAAGTTTCTACCCGTACTTTTAGTACGAAGCCCCTCGCCATGGCTCTCTTGGCTTCCTCCCCAAAAAGCGGTCCGCCCGCCACCGTGGAAAGGTCAAGTCCTTCCCCAAGGTACGAGGACCGAAATTCGCCCAGTCGTGAAACGAAGCGTTGACCATTTCGAATTAGGATGACCCCAAGAAGCCCGTTCATTTGACTGCCTTCATGGGTTACAAGGCCGGCATGACCCATGTCGTCCGTGACCTTGACCGTCCTGGCTCCAGTGCGTCTACGTCACCTTGATTTGGAAAACTGAATGTCGAACATTTTGCCCGCAGAGATGCACAAGCGTGAAGTCGTTGAGGCCGTCACCATCATCGAAACTCCCCCCCTCATTGTCGTCGGCCTCGTCGGATACGTCGAGACTCCCCGTGGCCTCCGCACTCTCACGACCGTCTGGGCTTCCCATCTCTCGGATGAGGTCAAGCGTAGGTTCTACAAAAACTGGTACCGCTCGAAGAAGAAGGCCTTCACCCGCTACGCCAAGAAGCACGCTGAGGATGGCGGCAAGTCCGTTGCCCGCGAGCTCGAGCGCATCCGCAAGTACTGCACCGTCGTCCGTGTCCTCGCCCACACCCAGATTCGCAAGACCGGTCTCAGCCAGAAGAAGGCGCACCTCATGGAGATCCAGGTCAACGGTGGCTCCGTCGCGGACAAGGTCGAGTTCGCCCAGGGCCTGTTCGAGAAGCCGGTCGAGGTTGGCTCGCTGTTCGAGCAGGATGAGGTTGTGGATGTTATTGCCGTTACGAAGGGTCACGGATTTGAGGGTGTAACCCACCGTTGGGGTACCAAGAAGCTGCCGCGGAAGACGCACAAGGGTCTCCGCAAGGTCGCTTGTATCGGTGCATGGCATCCTTCCAACGTCATGTTCTCCGTGGCCCGTGCCGGTCAAAGTACGTGGTTTGACACTCATTTCGCGACTTGCAGGTCCTGACGCATGGCCCTCTAGATGGCTACCACCACCGTACCGAGCTCAACAAGAAGATCTACCGTATTGGTTCTGGCACAGATGAGGCTAACGCATCGACCGAGTCTGACATTACGAAGAAGGCCATTACGCCCATGGGTGGCTTCCCTCACTATGGTATCGTCAAAAACGACTACCTCATGCTCAAGGGCTCTATTCCTGGCACGAAGAAGCGTGTCATTACCATTCGCAAGTCACTGATGGTCCACACTTCTCGTCGGGACTTGGAGAAGGTCCAGCTCAAGTTCATCGATACCTCTTCGAAGTTCGGTGTACGTACATCTTCTTCCCATCATATGCGTACGTTGTTAACGCAGGCATGTTTTACAGCACGGCTCTTTCCAAACGTTCGAAGAAAAACATGCGTTTATGGGAACGCTCAAGGCTCGGGCTTGATCGTTGTACTTACGTTTTTCTCAGTCGTTATGTCCCACCTCCACCATGTTATGCGTACCACCAATACACATGCCCCTACGCGATTGCAGTGAATATATACAAGTATGAGTAAATTTCGTGCGGAGTCGCTCAAACCGAAGAGTGAGAGCACTGGCATGGTTGAGGAAGCGTGATTGGCGATCATGATCAGGAGCCTGGGAAACCTGGACCCTAATTTCACAATTTTCGGTGGAGCGGTTTACACAAAAGTGTTGGCCGTCGCATTCAGCGTCCTGAACGTGTCTCGCGGCGTTCTGTTCATCATTTGGTCAAGTGCAAGTCGCGGTAAGTGTGCAGCCAGTGCATAAGGCTTGTTCTGAACGTGTCTTGTAGGATGACTGCACGTCCCATTGATGCTGAGAGCGTCCTCGCTGGGCCTCTGTCTTCCGCCGTCAGCTATCCGTGGTTGCCAACGATGTTTCTTTTCACCTCGCAAGACGGAATGTTGCACCATCCCGCTGACGCGGCGCTTGGTCTCACAACTGCTGGCTGCTCGTTCGTTCACCCCGTCAAAGTATTCTCTCGAAGAAAGCGACGGAAAGTCACCCGACCACCTGTCGACGGAACCGCATGCTACGAGGGGCACCGTCACTCGGAATGTGTCCGTAAAGCTCCTCGAAGACGAGGAAGGACAACAGGATGGCAGCTGCACCCAGACACCAGGAGCCAGCGCATCAGAACCACACCCCCGTCCCCACCAGTCACATGCTGCTTTTTCGCTGCCTCCTCCTGCCGAACGCACTGCTCGCGTATTCCCCGGACGCTCAAGCCGCCACGGTGCTCGCGGGCTAGGCAACAACATCCCCGAAGGTTTCGAACGGTTCATTGTCAGAGCCCGACGCAAAGAGCCGTGTCCCACCGTGACACCAAAACCACTGGTATCGGAGCGCGCCTCTACACCACCAACTTTCCGCAAAACACGATCAAAATTCCGTCCCAGGCCGACCAAGCGCTCCGAAGAAGTTTCTTCCATCTCGAACGACGAACCGGAGGAGCCACAGTACATCACAGAATCCACCCACCATACAGGCGCGGCTTGGCGACCGCTCCCCGTCCGGGAAACAACCCTGCCCCCGCTCCCGCCACCCACGAGCGAGCTCGAGCGTGCCCACCGTGGCTGGATACGCACGTTGCAGACAACACAGTCCGCTGCCGATGGCTGGGACGCGTATACAGCGCTCCTTGCACACCCGCCCGAGCCCGAACACGCACCGATCGGCGGGCAGCGCGTGCAGTTCGCGCTCCTCCATCGCCTGGCGCGGCTGCTCGCGCGACACCGCCCACAAACGCAGACAGAGTATATGCGACTGTTGGCTGTGCTCACGCGGCTTAGGGCCGCAGGTGGGACCGTGCACCTGCACGAATGGAACGCGCTCATTGATGCGGCGGGCCAGTGGAATGTGCGTCGCACGACGGTTGTCCAGTACGAGGCTGCGCTGAGCTTCTTCCGCGATATGACGAGAGGCCGCGAGCCGGGGACGACGCTTCAGCTCGGGGTACATGCGCAGGACGCGGATGAGCTCGAGGGCGAGGGGAGGCGGGCGGAGCCGCTGCAGCCGGATATCTACACGTATACGACTCTGCTGAATATTGCGGCGCGTACGAATGACGTGCGCTGCGTGCGGCACGCGAGGGGCCTGCTAGAACGTTCAGGGATCCCGCCAAACCGGTTCACGCACCTGTCGCTGACGAAGTATTTTACGAAGACAAAGCAGCCGGCAGCTATTCGCTCGACGCTCTTGAAGATGCAGCAGCAGGAGCTGGAATTGGGGATAGACGGGATCAACGCGTGCCTACTGGCGTACAGCTACAATGACCGCCTCGATGTCGTTATGATGATCTATCGTCTGCTGAGGCACAATGCTGACCCGGAGGCATGCGATCCAGCCGACACCTTGGAGGAGATCCGGCACCAGTTGGAGCGGGAGGAATTCATCGTCGTCCCTGCGCACCTCCGCGCGAACGAGATCACGTACACGAGCATGGTGCAGATCATGGCATACCACGGCCACCTCACCGGCGCCCTCACTGTCTTCGTCGATATGATATCGGCGCCGAACCTCGAGCGCGGTGCACCCCTTGTCCGCGACGCCAACGGCGATCTGAGACCGACGACGTACAAGCCTACTCTGGCCATCTTTCGTGCAATCTTCCTTGGTTTCCGACGGCATGGACTCAAGCTTCCTAAGAGCGGTCTCGCACCCCCTCACCTCCGCGCTGCGAACCCGCCTGGCATGCCTGGCTGGACGTTGGACAACCTCGAGAAGATACTTGAAGCGTTCCTGCGCATGCCGCCCAACATGAAATTTGGGCCGACGGTCTTCTATTGGTTGGTTGTCGCGTACCAAAAGACGACTGGGGACGATATTGAGGTTCTGCGTCGCGTTTGGAAGCAAGTGGAAGGGAGGTTTAAGGGTCCCTGGGGTAGTCATAACCGCTTGCAGCGGTTGAGGGCTGAGCTATTCCCTGAGGAGAGTGCGGGTAGAGCGGATCACCCGCCGCAGAGAGACGAGGAGGTGGAGTAATAGCTAGCGGAGGCCTCAGCGCAATATCTAATACCTATATCACTGAACTGTATACATTCATTCTACCAACCGTACATTCGTCTGCTCTCAGTGTGGGTGGATGTCATTAACTCATTACCTGCCCCGCCACTGGATATACTCGTCCCAAGTCACTGTGCACCCCTTGCTCTGGTATCTGCGCAGCTTGATGCTGCGCCGGAGGTCCTCTGTGATACGTCCATTCCAGCCAGCCTTGCTGATCGCGCTGTCAACAGCCTCGATCTTGTCCCAACCCTGGTCTGGGATGACTTCTGGCAGGTAGGTTGCGGTGAAGGTCTGCTTGGACGTTATACGCGGTAGGTTGGGCGAGGAGGAAAGCGGGGAAGGCGTCTCAGAGCTGCTGGCGCTCAGCAGCGTCGAGGGGTGCGGGAACGAGATGTAAATTCCGTGGACGCCAATCGTCCAGTCGAGATATGAATCGGCATCCTCAAAATCCGTCAACAGTGAAACTCTAGGATAGTAGATTCCTGATTAGATGGCTTCATAATTGTTGAGATCGGGGAGCAGGACGCACTGGCATTCCAACGACTCGAGCTCGGACTTTGAGATCTTCCTGAATCGCGAGTCTCTGAAGGCGCTAATCAGGGCGTACTCAGCAACTCCGTCCCAAAGTGGTAGCGGCTCAAAGCTGCCGATGCAGCCTCGTAGGCGTGGTGCGTGTCCTGAACGTGACGAACGGGTGTTCCAGGTCACGAACAGTGGACTACAGGGTGTGGCAGAAAGCCGATTGATCAATACACGGGGATGGTGAGCATCACAGACAATAACGCACTACTTCTCGTTGGCGAAGGTGGGAGCTATGGGAGTGGCGTTGGTGAGTGCGCAGTAGAGGGCATCGAAGGCGTGAAAACAGTGCTCCGGGAGACAGACATTGGCTTCCAACCCCGGGGAAATTCTGCCTGCAGCAGGATCTGCGGGGAGAAGGGACATGGGGGTGGGAGCACAAGCGCTAGGACCGCATTATGCCGCGCTGTAACTTAGTCAACTGAGCAACCCTTTTTCAGACAATGTCCTGATCAGCGTCATTTGCCTCCGTCTTACTGTGCCAGATATTTAAAGGTCTGATCGACGTTCTACTCAACTGAACAAGCCTACTCATGGAATTATAAGCACCTCTTGGCTAGACTTGCAACGAATGAATTTGGTCTGCAGCGATGTGTAGCACACCCTCGTGAAAATGATGAACATATCATCTCAGACGCGTTTCGTGCGGTCGGGTCTCCGAGGTCTGGGACGTCCTGAGATGGGAGCCAGTGTGCAGGAACTGGAGGTATTGCGCTGAAGAACACGAATTCTGCGATCCTAGGCGACGGAACGGCGGCTGTTGACGCGATCTCAGGAAGCAAGGCTTTCTCGCAGCAAGAGACAGTGCCCGATGCCCCTCGGACACCGTGCGACAAGGACCATGCGCAGCTGAGAGCCAATATCGACGCTGAAGGCTCTGAGGTAGTAACAGCGCCAATGACGCTCCAAATACTCTGCCCCTGCAGGGCATAGGTTACTCTGGACGAGCTCAGATAGCAGGCATCTGCTGTTTTGAACCTGACCACACGGATAATATGTCGAAGCAGGTTCTTGGCGACTGAGCGGTTGACTTCCATACATGTTTGCACGCTGCCTGTGCTCGCGGACCAGCCGTCGACGCGCGGAGTCCCTTTGCGAGGAAGGACCTAGCCAGTTCTCCTGCGACGCGGCAAACGCAGCAATGAAATGACAAAGGTCAGTTCTACTCACGCGATCCAACAGAAAACGGCCTACCTGACGCAGCTCGACGACGTGGATGACAATCGCCAGCGCCCTTATCAACGTAACCCCACGCGTGGTCAAGCTTGAGTGCGTGGAATAACGCGGCACCCTATCCCAAACCGACTGAATGGGTTATTGGGTAGCAGATACCTTGATATATGAAATCATAGCTAGCGGTGTTGGACCGAAATCAGAGTACAGATGTGCTGGTGTGCATTGGCCAGGGATACGCTTCCCCAAGCATTAGAAAGATATAGCAAGCATCAAGGTCATGACCTGGGGCGTTCAAAGAGATCCTTCGATGGAGGGACACCCAGCAATCATCTCCACGGTTCAGCTTGCAAGAACTAGAACTTGTAGCACCACTCACGATGCAACGGCGTGTCCCACCTCAGCGTCGCCACAGCGCCTGTAGGAAGCGCGGTTACAACAGATGGCATTCTTGCAGTCCAGGGGGGGTCGACGGCTAGAGCCACTCGTCAAGTCCAAAATCCTGTAACGTCGAGATCGTTTTCAAGTCTCAATACCAGCCTGGGAAGTCCATCGCCCCCAGTGCTGGCAGAGGGAGCTGGAATCGTGGGAGCTTCGTGAAAAAATTGCGTGCATCTTTGTGGACCATGGTACACTCATACCGAGCCAACAGATCTGCGAATATCTTCACTTCATCCTGGATTATGGGTCTATCACCTGCGATGCAGACAACAGTGGAAACAAAATCCTTCTCCGACTGAGGACTCTGCAAACCTCTGCTGGAAGCGCACGATGAGCTGAAATATACCACCCCGGTGCAGATCCAGGCTAAACATTCGTATTCCGCATGCTCTTGAAGGGCGCGACATCATCGGTATCGCACCAACAGGATACGGGAAAACAATTGCTTTTGCGCTTCCTATCCTGCATCGTCTGTGGGACAATCCTCAGAGCTACTTTGCCTGCGTGCTTTCCCCAAGTCGACAGTTGGCTTACCAGAGTTCGAGGCTCCGGAGCAGCGATGGGTGTGCGGTGTGTTGTTATCGTTGGCGGCGATGACGAGGTCCGTCTGGCCAAAAAAGCCACATATCATCGTCGCGACTCCGGGGCGGCTACATGATCACCTGAAGGCAAACGAAGCAGTTTAGTCTGCGACAGTCGAAGCATTTGGTGCGTCGAAGGACCCGTCGTATCCGTGGCCTGTTACTGGCTGACGAACGTCCTTTCTAGGTCCTCGACGAGGCCGACCGTCTGCTGGATCTCGATTTTCAGCGCGAAATCACTGAAATTCTGAAGCAAATCCCGAAGGAGCGTAATACGTACCTGTTCTCCGCGACAATGACAGCAAGTGTCTCCAAGCTGCAGCGCGCAAGTCTGTCTAATTATGTTCGCGTGGATGTGTCGACCGAAGCGCCGGAAAAGCGTGGTGGGCGGTGTGGATGAGCGGGACCGGGATGGCGATGTGGTTGAGGCGGGCATGCCTAGCCTTTCGCACAAGAAACGCCAGCGAATCTGAGGTGTCTGAAAGGGTTCATACATTGTCGCTGCGTTCCGGGTCTCCAGTGCACCCGAATGGCCGATATGTAGCATGTCCGCCGGCAGAGGATGGTCATCTGAACAGCAGGTGGCCCTTGCACCGCAACACCCCTAGTCTGCGTCGCAACCCATCGACCCCTCATCAGCGCCTCGCGCTCCCTGCGAGCTTAGCAATTCGTACCGGGAAATAAATAGGGCTATGTAGCTCCGGGACTACTCCACACCCACGGAGACCCGGTGCACGATCTCCGCCGTAGAGTCCTGTAAGCACTACCGTACCGCAGAAATCCTTTTCCGGAGGTGATCGAGAGCGATCGATGATCGTGGAGGTCGAGGGACCGAAGCACGTCTGCAAACAGGTAGATGATCTGTGCAAGTGGTCCGTCACACCTGGGCTACTTTTAGCTCTCATTCATTCAATACGTTAGCCTATAGCTAATAGCATGTCATGAATTTAATCTCGGCCCTCGTTCGTATGCACGGGAAGAAAGGACATGGACAGCTCGGCACAGACATCTCTCCGGCGGCCCCACTGTACTCCCACTGTACCCCCTCGTTACAAGAGCAACGCCGAACGTCCGGATTGGGTAACCACTGACAGAGGTCACGGAACACATGAAGAATCGAAGAGCGGATGTCGCAGTCGATTCGTGAATTTCAAAAAAAAGGAGGAAAAACAAAAGAGGTTGCATGTTAGATCTGTGAGAGAGAGATTCCCATGGAGGATAACGGAATGGACATGTCATGTAGTACGGCGTAACTTATGGAGCGATGAGGAGTAGATATAGTACGGTAGATAGAGAGGTTTCAGGAGAGGTATAATCGCGGAAGCGGAAACGCGGAGAGTGGTAATTCGAAATGCGGGTGTATGTGGGAGTGTGGGGTGTGGGGCGGGCTTGGATTGGATTGGACGAAAATGATATCTCTGCTATGTGTTGTCGTGACATGTGGACTATATATGGCTATGGGGGCATGAGTGGCTTCGACGGCCTGGACATGGGACTTGGGAAGCGAGAGGGGAGATGAGGACGGAGATGGAGAAGAAAAGAATAAGATGATGTGATAAGGAAAAATGGGGATGGGCGGAGTGCAGCGTGCGAGAGATAGAGATAGAGACTAGACAGAAGCGAAGATACGGGACGGAAACGAGAGTTCGAGAGACAAGAAAAGAAGGACGGCAGACGAGGGCAAGGCAGGGTAACCACGGGATGCCCAGGGAATCAGGGGTGCGTGAGCGAACGTCCGTCCGCTGCACCGGCAGGGGATGGACAAGGTATGGATGACCCGCACCCACTCAGGGTCCCCCGGTACTAGCAACAGCTCCACCTGCTTGCGCTCCGGGCTGCCTTCTCGCGCGCTTCCTCCTCTTCCGCCTGTGCCGCCCATGCCGGCGGGTTGACGTTTGATAGAAATACACTGTCCCGCTTCTTGAGCTCGTTCTCCCTTTCGATCACGTCTTTGCGGGAGATGATGGCGGCTATGAGGTGCTGGAAGAGGTTTTGGATGCCTATATGCGCAGTAAGACGAAAGTTTGCGTAATTAGGGATTGTCTGGAACGCACCTAGATCATCCTTTGCGGAGACCTCGAACAGCTCCATGCCCCTACTCAGCCCCCACTCGCGCTCCTCCGAATCGCATCCATCGCCCTCCTCGTCGTCCTCGTTGATGCTGTTGCTGCTAGTCTCGCCGCTCTCGATCCAGCTGCTGCCGCTCGAGGGTCCATAGGAGAAGCGGGAGCTCTGGGGTGTGCGTGAGGTAGCAATGGTAGTGTTGGAACGGGCGGGGCCGTGGCTGTTGGTGCGCTGGCGAGCCTGCGCCGCGGTCTTGCTGCGTTGGAGGCCCGAGGAGCGGTTTGGTGGAAGGTCGAGATAGGCGGGGGAATGGGAATCTGGAGTGGCGGCGGGTGGGGTAGCAGGTGGGGAGCGGAGGCCGGGAAAGGAAGTGAAGCGTGGCCGTATGTAGGAGAGGGTAGAAGGCGGAGGCGGGGGAGGCGGGGTGGGAGGCTTGGGTGGGGGGAACCAATTATGGAGGGAGAGGCGCGCTAGATCAGGAGTGACGGCCCTGTTGCGGTAAAGGTCCGCTTTGGAGCCAACAATGTATATTATGAGCTCTGGCGAACAGTTCTTCTTTAGTTCTGGAGGGGCATCGGGCTCATGAGATAGGCAGAATCTGGACTGTGTGGATGGGAACGTACCCTCGAGCCAACCACGAATGTCATTAAACGTTGATATATTGGTGATGTCGTACAACAGTAGTGCCGCATTCGCGCCTGATATGGTGTTTAGCTTCATGGATAGGGAAAAGGAGGGCTCAGAACGGACCTCGATAGTACATGGGGGCCTATCGCGGAAGGAGGTTGGATTCAGAGCGGCAGATCGCGCAATAGAACTCGTAACGTACCATGCTCCGAAACCGCTCCTGGCCAGCAGTGTCCCAGAGCTGCAAGCGGACTTTGAGACCATTAACATACACCTTCTTCGTGACGAAAAAAGCGCCGCTCGTAGCCGTCGTGTTCTTGGGGTCGAACTTGTTTTGAGTGTAACGCTGGAGGAGGCTGGTCTTGCCAACACCTGTGGCGTACCGGCGGGGTGTTAGTAAGTAGGCGCAACGGGGGGAATGGTTGGGCCACGACGGACCTGAATTGCCCATTATGACAATCTTACTGTCGATGCCCTGGTCATATCTCGAGTGAGAGTATGGATCCATGGGGCGGTACTCCTGCATTGGACGTGGAGCGGGTCGGCCTCCTCGTTGGACAGAGACGGGGGGAGGAAGAGTGCGAGATATGAGGGCCCGTGGGCCGCGAGGGCGGGGGGATAGGAAAAGAAGGACGGGACGGCGAAGGGAACAGAACCGAATGGAAAGCCAAACTTGGGTAATTATACTTTAAATAAATATAATCCTGCCCTGGCCTCAGTAAACGGCGCACGTGGGAACAATTGTCACAATGGCCCAGATCGACTCTATCGGAGATCTCGCCGTACGAAGCACAGTGCAGCCCGTTTCATAGACCCATGCATAAATTTTTATGGAGCTTATTGGTAGCATGTCATAATGAGTACCATACCCTCACCGCCTAGTCAGTGTGCGTGGGCACCGCAGGGAACTCGAACACCACCTCCTTCCCTGTCAGACGGCGGTAGACCGACGAGAACGTATCCAGCTTGTACTCCAATGATGTCGCATCCTTCGCGTCGAGGAAGCTGCGGTGGCCGTTCAGCGTCACTGGCAGTGATGTAGAGTCATGCTACGCACACTTTCAGAAGTTTCGAGTTGTCCACAGCCACTCGGGTCCGCTTGCCCACAATGTCAGTGGGGAACACCAGATCCTCCAAGATCCTGTCGTGGACGTCCCTCAGGGTGCGGCTACGGGGACGCTTTTGCTTCAGACGCGAGTTGCGCGTCGGTTTGGGCAGAACCCGGCGCTGCCCAACGAACACGACATGGCGGTCGGAGAACTTCTTCTCCAGCTCCCGTGTAAGGCTAAGTGAAACGCAACGCAAAGCAATTATCAGACTTCCGGATCGTTTCAGATAAGCCCGACAGAAACGCACCGCTGCTGCACCTTGCGGTAGGCTTTCAATTGGGGAACGGGGACGAAGATCACGATGGCCTTTTTGCCGCCGCGAACGTCGACTTCACGGGCGGCGGAAATTTGCAGGGCACGGAGCTCGTTTTTGAGTTCAGGGACGTTGTTCTCGAGGTCGAGCATGGCCTGAGCAACGCTGCTCTCGGTCTCATCGGGGGGCGACCTGGGCGCATTGGCGGTACGGAAGATCTTGCTGGTGACGGACATCTTGATGATTGAGGCCCTGCAAACGCAAAAGTGTCCTCGTCAACATCCATACTGCGACTTCTGCATCCACCCCTTCCGCCCATCCGTCCGTTCCAGCATTTCGTTTGGCGATGGATACGACGTGTACGGGCCTCCTTTGACGGCGAACAGAGGGACATGAACTCACCAGTCCTTTTGACGACGGCGTCGATGGATGGCTTGCTTGCTGACCTGGGAGGATTTTGCGGTCACAACAACTACAAACTTTGCTGCTCAGCCTGCTTCCTTTTTTGGAACAGCCCCTATTTTCAACCGACCGCTGCAATGGCGACACCTATTGTGGTTTAGCCCTACTCATGCTCGTCGTTCAACTCTCCAGGTGTAAATTATCTGGGAAGTCAGATCTTCAGAGGTCATCTGGTGCGATGCTTGCTTTCAAGTTTGATTCCTGACCGCCATAATTCCTTTCAATGCGACTCATGATCATGAACTCGCCACAATGAGGTATCCTTTCTTCCACTCCCGACGTTTCAAGCGCATGTACCTTATCCACAGCTCCGCAGGACCTCGGCAAGTCGGAAGAAGCGGTCCTTGTTCCGTGCAGAATCGCGTCATCCTACCTCCTGGTACCCCCGTCTGATCATCCTCGATCGTAAGAAGTAACCACTTCACGTCTTCCGGTAGCGAATCCACCCACCATAGCGGGCTAAGGCTATCCAGGGCTATCTTTCGCGCGGTACCTTGGCACTCATGGGAGTGGCAAATCCCGCGGACAACGATGTGGGGCCCCACCACGGGCAGGTCTGTGATTTAATCTCTTGGGACAAAGTAACTATCGTAGAACTCTCGAGAACTGTGCTAGTGGGATCTTTTGTTCATCACAACGCGTCCGCTGATGCATCGTCCGCATGATGTCAGTATCAACGACGGCTCGGAGGCTGTTCGCGGACTGTGCTTATCAACCGCGCCAGGGCCCTGGACGAACGCTGCCAGTCAGATTCATCATGTTCTCATCCGGACCAAGTATAGAAGATCACAAGAAGCTAAGTATTTGATACACTATCAGGTATCACGTCATCCCAAAGCAAGCCGCCGGGCGGTCATTTGACCTGATGCTGAGCTCGGAATGCACCCGCACGTCATTCTAGGCCATGCTACCGGGCCTCCGCGTCCCTCGTTCTCTTGTACTCCTCCACCCACTTGGCCTCCACCTCCCCCTTCGGAAGAACCACAAATGTCAAGCACCCATCCTTCACTTCCAGCCCATCCCTCTTCTCCCCCTCCTTCGCCTTCGCGGCCTTACACACGTCCCGGAGCGTCATCTTCTTCCCGACTTTGAGAAGCCGCTTTCGATGCGTCATCGCATACACCACGAGCTGCCCCTCGACGTACTCGCCGTTCTTATCCCACTCGGGCGCCGGCGCCTGAGGCGGGAACATAGCCGCGAGGTGCGCGCCGAACGGCGTGTCCTCGACGAATTCTTGGATCACGTCTGAAGTTGCGTGCTGGGGGTAAAGGAAGAAGACGGGGAAGACGAGCGTGCTGTGTGTTGAGTCTTCGGCGTCGAAGTGCGGCTCGTACGGGTTAGACGAGCCGTCGGCTTTGGGGAGCGAGATGAGGCTGCGTTCCTGTCGAGAGACGGCATGTTAAAGACCCCTTCTCGCTTCATGCAGTCGACTGGTTTGTACGCACCCGAAATGCAATATCCATCTGTCGTTTCGCCTCCTGCTCCTTCCGCAGCCTATCCGCTTTTTCTTTCTCTTTCCGGTCTTTCGCAGCTTTTGCTTGGGAGGCACGATCGCGAAGCTGCAACACTCCTTTGTTGCCCGGGTCGAAGGCAAGACACCGATCGCAGCAGTCTAGCGCCTCTTCGGTGCGGTCGAGCGCTAGGAGCGCAGAAGCAGAGCGGTAGAACGCCTTGGATGATCGCGAGTTCAGTGTCAGCGCTTTCGAGCAGTCGCGCAGGACTGATCCGTAATTTTCTAATAAAGCATGAAGATCTTTCAGCGTGCGAGGAAGATCGGGATAGTAGACGCACGGAGTTCGAGATTGCAGGCAGCGCGGTTGCATAGAAGGGCTTCTTGTAGCACAACATCGGTTGGTTCGGCGTCCACGCCCTGTGTGTAGAACCCCAGCGCCTCGCGGTAGCGTTTCCCTCTGAAGTACTCATTTCCTTGCTCTTTGAAATTCTGTGCAACCTCTGCATAGTGAAAGTGAGCATGGCTGGGGATTTGGTGGCAAGGAATCTTTTCTCACCCACCATCCGGCGTTCCCTCGTGTGCGAGGCTCTGGAGAGCGGCAAGGGCCGTGTCCTCGGTGTCGTCTGATGGCAGCGACTTCATGAAGAGAGGGACAGTGTCAAAGGCTGCGAGTTTGGCATCGAGGTCCTCCTTGGAGGGTGGATATGGGCCGGTGGGTATGGTTGGGCCTGCCATTTTGCCAAGTCGGAGGGAGGTGGTGGTCACGGCGTGAGGTAAAAGTTGCGTCGATCACGATCAGGAAGAGATTAGATACCGGAATTTTCGCGTGCCAGGCCCGAAGTGCGGCTTTTCGGTCCACACTACTTATATGTACATATCGCGGTTGTTGACCACGGCGAGCGGATAACGTCTCCCCGGTCTCGAGCTATGCAGAAATTGAGGAGCCTTACCGCGGCCCTGAATGGCAACGGAAAGTTCAAGTACAAGGTGAGCAGCATCCGGTTATGGAAGTTCACTTCATGTCTATGTTGAGCAAACAGCGTCCGGAGTCTGTGGTTGACTTCCTCGTTATTGGCGGAGGTACGTCCCTTGGACTATGCGCATGTGCTGCTTATACGGACCAGTACGCAGGCGTCGTTGGTCTCGCTATTGCGCAACGCCTTGCGCACCGGTTTCCCACACGCTCAACGTACCTCGTCGAACGACATTCACGACCAGGGGAGGAGATTAGGTACTGATTTTAGTAGGCGCGACATATCCAAGCAGCTGAATGTCCTGTACTGGCAGTTCTCGGAACTCCGAAGTTATTCACTCAGGTATGGACCTTTTTCCGTGGAATCGCCTCACGTAGCCTGACCGTACCCAGGTCTGTATTACCCACCGGACTCACTCAAGACGCGCCTATGCCTCCGCGGTCGTGATATGCTCTACGAGCGCTGTCAGGCATACAACATCCCGCACCGCAAGTGCGGCAAGCTCGTCGTCGCGCGCGCGGACCAGCAGCCGTACATCGAGAACCTCCACCGCAAGTCCCTCAGCCTGGCCTGGCCACCGCATTCCACACAACGCGTGGAAGGGCAGCATGTCTTGCCAACCACGCTACTCTCGGGACATGCTGCGCGGGAGCTCGAGCCTGACCTGTCGAAAGACATCGTGGGTGCGCTGTGGTGCCCCGAGACGGGCATCGTGGACTCGCATGCGCTGATGCAGAGCCTGGAGAAGGACGTCACGGACTCGGAGAATGCAGACCTTGTGTATTCTACTCGGGTCGTTAGGATAGATCCCTACGGGCGTTCGAGGACGGCTTCAGGGGTGCCCGACGTGGACGCTGCAGAGGACGGATGGGTCGTGCAGACCGTGACGGGCAGCGCGGATGCAGAGGAAGGGGACGCAATGCTCGCGCGGACGGTCATCAACGCCAGCGGGCTCTCCAGCACGCTCGTTCTCAACTCCATACTGCCCGAATTTGAACGACTACCGATGTACTACGCACGCGGGTCATACGCCTCGTACCACGGCCCCGGGATACAGAACGTGTCACACCTCATATACCCGTGTCCCGACCTCGGCGGGAACGAGCACGCGTTCCACTCGCTCGGTACACATCTCACACTCGACTTGCAGGGGAAGGTGCGCTTTGGGCCCGACATCGAGTGGATCGAGCCCCCGTCGGAGGACGACTGCGATGATGCGGACTTTTGGGCGAGACTGTTGACGCCGGATGAGTCGAGGATCCCGGAGATGCACCACGCTGTCAATAGGTACCTTCCTGGTGTGAGGCTGGAGGGTATGCAGCCCGATTACTGTGGGATGCGTCCGAAGCTCGTTCCGCCATGGGGAGGCTTCCAGGACTTTATCTTCCGGACTGATTACTCGGCACCAGGGCTTGATACCAGAGGGCCAAGGGGAGGAGGTGCAATGATCAGCCTGCTGGGCATTGAGAGTCCAGGTTTGACGTCGAGTCTGGCGATCGCGGAGTATGTTGTGGAGGATGTGCTTAGAAGGGGGGCACACGAAGAGAGCGCGGCATGAAATGAAATGTGTTTATCTACAACAGAAGTGGAGATACGTGTATGTTATGCGCGGGGGGCGCTCTTGGGCTCCCATGCGGATATCTTGGTTTTGACGGTGTTGTAGGGTCTGTACGCGCCGCGGGTTCCCGTGAGGTTCTCGATCCACGGCTATGGAGGGCTTCGCGTGAGGAATGTGAGAGGAGGGGCAGTAACTTGGCACGCGTACCGCTTTCCACGGGGGAGACGAGTTCATCATGACCGGGTCCTTGTGCGGAGGCTCCTCGCGGATGTGCTGGAGCCATGAATGCCATTCCGCCGGGACTTGAGTGGCATTGAAGTCATGCTACACAAGAGCAATGTCGATGGGTAACACGAACGTTAGATTCTGTGAATTATCGCACCTGTGCAAAATCGACCCATCGGTGACGACCTGAACAGAGACCGTTCATTGAGACGACGGTCGGAACCGACCAGGAGGTTCTTGCTTACCCGGAATTTCTTCTTCTGGATTGTCATTCTGGAAGTATCGGTTGCCGAACCTGCAGCAGGACCGGATGCGCTGAATTATCTGTGTAACGAGAATTGGTAGGAGTACGCACTGGTCTCTACCCATGTAAGTCCCGGACTTCGCGTCACCAATGTACTGCATCTGATGCCACCACTCGCGGAGCCCCACGCGGCGTATGCTGCGCACAGTGCGCATAAAGGAAACCATGGTCAATGGTCTGGTCTGCTCGGCCTGCGGGTGCGAGGTTGAGGAGGTTGTTTGACCGGGTTTGTTCGGGTGGCTATTACCGCTTACAGAACGCCTTGATTGCGAATATCCCGACCTTCCACATTGGAGGTGAGAAGTGTTCCTTCCAATAGTCATTAACCGGCTAGCACTATCAACTGCTTAACAGTAATTGTAGATACGCCAACCGCACAACTAACGGAACGACGACGACCAGAACCTGATATCTCGCACCAGGAGCCTGACTGGCTGAGGGGACGAGGGGGCGCGGAGAAAGGAGCACCTTTCCCGCAGGTGTTGGATGATTAAGGGGGAACCTCGGGGACAGTGAGGTCATAACTGCTTATCATCATGGCGCAATTCCGGGGAAGGTTTCCTATACAAGAATCTTTCCTGTGGTCGACGCTGGTCATCCGAAGTCCCGAAGCTATGGCTTCGAGAAACAATGGGCGGATCTCAAAAGGTTGGCAGCGCGTGGGTACACCACAGAAGGATTGGAGGGCGTATATCTCGTCATAATCGCAGGCCTGTGGCCTAGCCAAGAACTGCGTCCAAGACGCTTCGCGACTGCCCTTACGAGGTAATCTGACCGCAGATTCCGGGATCTTCGTGCGTATGTGGGACAATGAAAGCATCAGATGACTACAAGAAGTCCAGTAAAGATACCTGCCAAGTGAATGGGAAAGCGCAGTCCACGCAGCTGCGAGAATTGACATTTGGATAGATGGTGGTCAAGACGAGAGTATAATTTGAAGCGATGTCAGCAATAGACTCGCCATGGCGTGCAGCCATCGTTCTTGGCGAGACTGAGATATCTGCAGAACGTACGACACACGAGACAGAAGCCAGTCGTGAAACTTGGCTGTTGATATCCGTGCCATCTCAGTGGAGTCGTGGAGACGAGAGAACACCAGAGAATGTGCGGCGGCTGCAGACGGTAACTAAGCTTGTAGCGTCGACCTTGGAACATATGTTGGCAGCAAAGCGACTGAAGAGCGATAGACATGACGCGACTGGAGCACATGCGCATCTCTGGCAGCGTCGACAGAAATAGACGAGGCTGATGCCGGCATTGTCACCGTCATTGTGTTCGCGGACAATGATGGCAATTGTTGTGAGCACGTGACTGATCATCTCTGAAATGGGTACGGAAAAGGAAAGCAGTAACATCTCCTTCACGACTGCGACGACCACAGTGCCCCGGCCCTCTTCGACGACCCTAAAATCATGAAAACTCTCCGAAAGTCTCTAGGAAGCTCAAAGGAATCAGGCATTCGCGCGCAAATCTCTACCCCGCTGCCGCTTCCTGCTGTGTCCAAACCGCCATCCGCCATCTTACCGCCTCAAAAGGTCATTCGCGCTCTATCGGCATATCGACCGCAGGCCCCCCAGGAGCTCCCCTTCCAGAAGGGTGATTTCTTCTATGTTTTGCGAGATGTGGACGACGGGGGAAACTGGTACGAAGCCCACAACCCCATAACTGGAGCCCGAGGGCTGGTCCCTCGGTCCATGTTCGAAGAGTTCAACAAAAACACCGTTCCGTACGTCCTCACCATCTTAAAAAATTAGATTCTAATGATTACTTCAGAGCTCGAACATCACAAGCAGGTCCGATTCAAGGCTTTCATCCACCTCCGGGCGTCGTGCCGCGTCCTCCAGTCCCAAAGACCCATGTGTTCTACGCTGTCGTCCTGCATGACTTCGTCGCAGAGAGAGCCGATGAACTTGATGCCAAAGCCGGAGACTCCATCACCGTCGTTGCACAATCTAATCGGGAATGGCTTGTCGCTAAACCGATAGGCCGACTAGGGCGCCCTGGCCTCATCCCTGTCTCATTTGTCGAAATCCATGATCCAAGCACCGGAAAACCGATATCCGACGTCGAAGCACTCATGGATCGTGGAGATTTACCCAAAGTCGAGGATTGGAAGCGCGCCATGTACAATTACAAGCAAAACAGCATTGCTCTTGGAGTCATCGACGCTCCCCCGTCTCGCGAATCCATGCCCGGCAGCCCGTACATGTCACAGAACAGCCCCTCGTCCCAAGCGCCGCCGGCGCCTCAGTCCAGCAATACCGGGACCAATTACGCCGCGGTCGCAGAAACCACAGAAGCTCTCCCGGAGGGCATCCTCCTGGCAGCGGACGTAGTTTCCTTCCATTACGAAATGGAGGAGTACTGGTTCCGAATTGACGCCATTTTCCAACCGTACGCGCAGCCCGGGCAACGGCTTCCCCCTGCGAAACAGCTCATCTTGTTCCGCGTCTACAACGATTTCTACGATTTCCAGGTGTCACTCCTTGACACATTTCCACGGGAAGCTGGGCGCCAACCCCCTCATGCGCGTATCTTACCGTACATGCCCGGCCCCGCTCAGGACGTGGATGACACACTCACGGCATCGCGTAGATCGGAGCTTGATACCTACGTGCACAGCCTGTGTGATCTCAGCAAATCTGGTGCTACGTATATCCTCGAGTCTCAAGTAGTCCGGGAATTTTTGGCGTTGAAACCAGGAGACGTCGGGACCGAGACGGAGTCACGGACGGAAGAGATTGAGGCGCTCTTCGGACCGCAACAGGCCACCTCCGTCAATGGTGGGTCCAGGGGCATGAGTGAGCTGCGGGACAACCTGAGCCGGTTGAAGATGCACGATGAGGGGAACAAGAGTGACGGATCAGAATACGAGGATGAAGGATATGCGCCTTCCCCACAACGGCGAGCCCACGAACGCGATCGTCATCCGTACGCACCGCAAACAAACGAGCGTCGTTCAAACGACGGAAACCTCCGCATGCATGCCCACGCCCAAAACCACCAACGAACGGGCTCTACCACCTCCTTCCGTGCGGCCTCGCCCTATGCTTCCCACTCTCGCTCAAATTCACCACTCCACCAAGAACGCCACGTCACCTCACAGCAGCAGACCAACGAAGACTACTACAGCTACAACCACACCGCCTCTACACCCTCTGCATCCTCACTCCGCTCCTCCCAAGCCACCTCCCGCTCCCGCTCCCAATCCGCCTCCACGAACACCAATCTCAACAGCCCACCCATCTCCGCCGCAAATCCGCAGACTGCGTTCGTGAAGATCAAGATTTTCGACCGCGTCGCGGACGACCTCATCGCGATCCGTGTGCACCCGCGCGTCACGCACGCCGAGCTCATGGACAAGGTGCAGGCGCGCCTAGGCGGCGAGGTCGCGAACCTGAAATACCGCGACAGCGTCACGAACCAGTTTGTGGGGCTCGACACGGACGAGGACCTGCGGGTGTGGATCGAGAGTACGGACAAGCATGTCCTGTTTGCGGACTGAAATGAATGTGGCCTTGGAGTATTTGGTATGTCGCCGCAGTGGCCGTTTGTTGATGCACCGTGGGCTGGGTGGACCTTCCCCTCTTTCTTCCCCTTCGTTCCCTTTTTCTTGCTCTCTCCTTACCTCCATACTTACCTCAATATCCATGAGACCTTCTTTATTCCTTTCGACGTTCCTTTTCCATGTCTCATAATGTCCGAGCTTCGTTCTCCTTACCTCTCGTTCTCAGTCTCATTCCCTGTCTGTCTCCATTATCTGTACCCTTGACGCCGTGCCTCCAGTATATATTCGCGACGGTAGTCGTACTTATTGCCGCCATGTTTAGAGTAGTGTTGTACAATTAAATGCCATCTACTCGTGAATAGTCCGAGCAATTTTCTGAGAGGACACTATCGTAGACCGAGATAAAAGTGACCAGATGAGACAGCACGATGGCACACTTACCTGGACCACACAAGGTGATCCTCAAATGATGCTTACCTAATGTAGCCTCAATATGGGAGAACGCTGCAACTTTATATTACCTCAGCACCGTCTCAAGTAAACAAGACCAACTTGTCGAGCCACCCTCATCGCACACCTACCTCCCTTCTCCAGAACTTGCCTGTAATTGCCTGCCATGGCGGCCAGAAAGCTGCAAAGTGAGTGCCTTTCGCGTATTTTGCAGAGACCTCCCTAAATTGGTGCGCGGCAGCCGAAATCGACCGGACATTGAAGAAGGTCTCTGAAGGCGTCGAGCTCTTTGAGAGCATATACGACAAGATGCAGGCCTCTACCAACCAGACGCAGAAGGAAAAGCTGGAACTGGACCTCAAAACCCAGATTAAGAAACTTCAGCGGTTACGGGACCAGATAAAGACATGGGTGGCAAGTAATGACATTAAGGACAAGTCTGCGCTCTTGGACAACCGCAGACTGATTGAAACTGTGAGTTCACATTCTTTGATATCTCCCATATTACGCTCGGCATGAGTCCTCGTCCTCGTGTTGGCCAATCGACACGTGCAGACTGGACTTGCGTTCGTGCCCCACCCCCAAAGGTTTCCATGTTACTGACGGACGTCGTTCTATTTCCGGTGCGGTCGTTACTTTCTTGGTTGGGGTTTCGTGATGGTCAGCAAATGGAGAAATTCAAAGCCTGCGAGAAGGAGATGAAGACGAAGGCGTTCTCCAAGGAGGGCCTAATACAGGCGGCGAAACTCGACCCGAAGGAGCAGGAGAAGGAGGAGGCAACGACGTGGCTGCAAGCGCAGGTCGAGGAGCTGCAGATGCAGGTGGAATCGACAGAAGCAGAGGTTGAGGCTTTGCAAGGGGCAGGGAAGAAGAGAAATAAGGCTGGGTCAAATGCGGCTGGACGACTGGAGGAGCTCGAGCATTTGAACGAGCGACGGAAATGGCATATCAGCCGGCTAGAGATCGTGCTACGGCTGTTGAACAACGGGTCGATGTCGCCAGAGAAGGTCTTTGCGCTCAAAGATGACGTGCAATACTTTGTGGAAAGCAACACGGTTCGTCGTGCAATATCGCTGTCCCATATACGCAGACGCACTAATATGTTTGCGCACTGCAGGAAGAAGACTTCGACGAGGATGAAGGTATCTATGATGATCTCAATCTCGACGAGGAGGAGGAGAAATTCGGACTGGCGGGCGATGACGACGACACCGACGGCTCTGACGAGATAAGCGAAGGTACGTCTGAGTCTACATCCTCGTTCGGCACCTGCTCACCACAACGGTCAGATATCCCGCCGCGGACTCCTTCCAAGAAACATGACGAGGAGAGTGTGGCAAGCAGTAAACGCGATGACAGTCCTATACTCAAGAAGGCGACTGTACCTATAGCACTAAGGAGTATGTGTGTAACCTTATCTCAAGATTGAACCATGCTGACGCCTCCTTGCAGAACAATCAGTGGATGGTGCGATTTCCCATCTCTAGTCCCTTTTTCCATTACTGATTGACGCGACACACAGCCAAACCGCCACCCAATCCGAACTTCGCTCAGCAACCCATGGCAAGTATTGTCAAGGCTGGTCTGCAACAGTCGAAACCCGCGCCTGCCACAATGCCTCCAATACGATATGCAACAGCTGCCGCGGCTGCTGTGGCGCCGGCAGCTACCCCGCAAGCAACCCCATCACAGCCACCGTTGGCGACACCTTCTGTAGCACCCGCAACTGCACAAGCAACACCTGCAGCTCCTTCAATACCCCCTACGGCGCCACCAGCGCCCCAAGCAGCACAAGCGACGGATGTACAATCGAGAGCACCTTCATCTCCAAGTCTCACACATCCTTCCGTCACCAGCCCGATGCTGTCCTCTGCATCGGTGTCACATCAGCCTGATGGATCATTTTATTCGGGCCAAGAGTCACCAGCACTATCAGAAGCCGTTCCTAGTTCCGTTGGGGCGCCTGCAGCGACCTCATCACCACAACGTGTACTTCGGAAAGGTGAGCCGAATTCCATCGCGGTTTACGTCGCACCCCTCATTCATTTTCCCGCAGAATCTATCTCTTCTCCGCCTCGAGCAGCTACTCAGTCTCCTGGCGCTGTGGTAAGTCATTTTTTCCGTTGTGGGATCTTATCAGAGCTCAAATCCGCTTCGTTGCAGCAAATACTCACCGCGGAAACGCAGCAACAGACTCAGGCAACTGCCAACGCCTCGCTTCACACCCAGCAAACCGTGACACCTTCAGGGCTATCGCCACTACCCCAGCAGCTCCAACAGTATACGATGAACGCTTCGGCAAGCTCTCCACATCCCTCACAGGCACAGCCGCAACCGCAATTCCCTCCCGGCGTCAAGCCTCCCCAGGCCGAGCCAGCAGTTGCCGTGTCCTTGGCACAACAACACGCCGCTGGCGCACGGCCTCCGTCGGCAGCGAAGCAGATGGCGCCTCCTGCACGAGCGACACCCACGGCGTTCCCTGGATCGCTCTCTGACTTGGTTGTGTCTTTCGAGAACGTAAAGCAGAAGGGTAAGTCGCCATTTTGCTGTTGTACCGCTGTTCGGCTGGACTAAACGTGGTGTACACGCACAGCTGCGCATCGTATGACCAATCTGGATCAGGTGCATAAGATGCTTGAAGGGGGACATTCAACCGTACCTCAGCCTCAAGATACCGAAAAGTGAGCTTCTTTTGTTATCACCAACCGCAAGGACCGCTGATCTTGTCCGCGATAGGCCCAAGTACTACGTTCCGAGGAATCCATTCCAGACAGCACCATATTATCCTCAATCTCCACATCCTGCATTGAGCACGCCCGCCATCTTCTCTCAGCTTGACGTGGAGACACTTTTCTATGTATTCTATTACTTGCCTGGGACATATCAACAGTGCGTTCCGAATGTTCTCTATTATTGCCACGTTGCTAATGGTGCGTCGGCAGATACCTCGCGGCCAAGGAGCTCAAACGCCAATCGTGGCGGTTCCATGTCAAGTATCTGACATGGTTCCAACGCCACTCTGAGCCTCAGGCTATCACGGAGGAGTACGAGCAGGGTGTTTACGTTTACTTCGACTGGGAGGGCTCGTGGTGCCAACGGAAGAAAAGCGACTTCCGTTTCGAGTATCGGTATTTGTCGGAGGATTGAGGGTCTGCTCCTGCATTTCATGACTTCTTACCTACTAACTTGTCTATTGTCCATTTCATTCATTTTCCATCCTTGTTCTTGACACCTCAATCACAACCCCACAGAGGGAGCTGTATCGAATACTTTTGCTAGCGAAGTCCCATTAAATATTACTATATTTTCCATGCAAGGGCAATAGTCGGGATATAAGAGAAGCAGGTTAGTCCAGCTTGACGACGGCACCGAGTCCTTCGAACGTCTTTTTTAGCTTCTCAGCTTCCTCCTTGGGCAGGTTCTCCTTCAGGACCTTCGGTAGGGACTCAACGAACTTCTTGGCCTGAAGGACGAACTGGTCAGGAATGATTATGTGGGATGAGAGACCGGACGACGCACGTCCATGAGGGTGAGGTTGGGAATGAATGCCTTCACTTCTCGGATGATCTTGGGCTTGGCCCCGGCGTCGAAGGACTCCAGCTTGACGTTGAATATTGTCTTCTCTTTGGGCTTCTCCTGCTTTGACCGGTCACCATATACAATTGGGTGGGAGATGAAGAGAACTTGCCTCCGCCGGTTCCTCTGCGGCAGTGCCAGCGGCTGATGCTGCTGCGGGTGCGGCCGCGGCCGCTGGCATGGCAATTTCTTGGATGTTAAGACGCGACTGGATGGAACGTGTGTCTCATGACCGCATACTCAACATGAGAGACGCTATTGCACGCACCTTCAACTGCGTCACCAGGTCCGCCGCCTGCAGCAATGTCAAACCCGCAATATCATCCACGATTCGTGACACGGTAGCATCGCCCGACTTCGGCGCGGGAGGCTGCGGGGCTGGCGAGGACTTAGCGGGTTCCGTTGCGGTAGCGAAGCACCTGGAAGCCGTCGTGATTCTCGACGGACTGTGGGCGGTTCACGGGTAAGCAGACATGCCAACACTGCACGAGAGGACAGTCACGCGCCGAGTAAAAGTGCTTGGGCGCGAAAATGCGCGAAGAACACCGGAACACCGACTCTGGATGGACGCTCAGTCGAGGGAAGGCTCTGATGAGAGGAGCTACGTACCGCCATTGCCTTCGTGAAATACCGTGGAATGAAACGGCGTGCGTTCAGAAATTTGAGAGGCTGTGTGGTGATGTTTACCAACAGCTTTAGACGCGGTTCGCGACAGCAGGGGTCATACGCGACCCAAACAACGTTTTCCGACCTTCTCAGGCATCTCAACCGTCATCGTCTCCTTTGATGACATGACAGTCCGCGTAACGGAAACCTTGGAATACCGGGCGGCAAAACTACGGGCGACCGATTCCACAGAATGCAACGGGGGTTTTGGTGCATCACGGCAGATGAGAAGATACACCTTGCAGCGCAGCAGCGCCACGGACTCAGCAAAGTCGACGTACCTCTGTGGCGGCTTACGCTACTACTAGTTCATTCACTGCACCACCGTGACCCAGGGCCCATTCAAGATCCCAAGGTGCTGTTCTCGGAATCTATCAAGCCCGGATATAGAGATAGGACAGAGGTTCGATCACAGTCAGTTGCTTTTTGTTCAGGACGCAGGTTGCGCGTTGTGACCCACAACTTCACACACCGCTTCGTTGGTCATTCCGCCTGATACGGCGCCTCATCAAGCAACATGCTGTTACTCGCTCTGCGCTGTAAAGTCGTTGCGAACGAGCATCATACGAATACCACAACTTACATAAAAAATAAATAAATTACAGTTGTAGCAATACAACCTCGTACGGAGGTCAAGGGACCAAGAAAAGAATCAAAGAGCAACTGGCCCTGGATAACGGCTGGGCTGCAAATCCGAACCATAGTATGACATCTGCTTTTGGTCCCTCGACACGATGATCTCCACCGGAATATTCTTCGTGATAGAGCGTTTCGCCCTGCGCCAGAAACATAAAACATGAAGTATGTCCTGTACCACGATTAACGGGGAGTGGGAGTGCAGCAAAAAAGCACTGCTTACCCTCTGCGTCGCAAATATAAGCAGAAAGACGGTTGATGCTAGCACCGAGTATATCAGCTTGTTGAATCATGCTGAACGGAAGACACGAACCCGTGGCGATAATGAGATCTGGGGCTGGATTCTCGGGAGCTTTGATCGATATCAGGCTTAGACTGTGAAAGGCGGGCTTGAGATGGAATCGGGGTCTGACTTCTGGACATCATACCTCAAGGCGATCGAGGAATATGACCCGTAGGCGAGAACACGGAGAGGCATGCTGAGATCCAAAGCGCCCTTCATGTCGAGTCCTTTGGACCTTAACGCTCTCCATCGCTTACATAGCATGAAGATAAGCCAGCCTTCCGTGTATGCTCGTTCATTTCTCCATCATCATGTCTTTGTAAGTCCTACCTTCGACAAATACGGTTGCGAACAGAAACACGGCAGCAAAGACGGTAATAGTGTTCGTCCTACTTATATGTGAATGCCATTCGCGTTTGAGATTCAAGAATCACTTACAACGGTAAAGATCGTACTGAGCAATAAAAGAATCGCCGGTTTCGAGATACCTCTGTGGGGTTTGCGGCGCCGACCTGGGCAACGCTGAGTAGAATGCACAGAATACAGGCAGAAATATACGCACGATCGCTGTGGATAGAGCGCCAACGAAGAAAGCAACGTATGGAGAGATTAACATCTGCAGACACAGTAAGACAACCTCGCCGGACAACGCAACTCCGAGTTCCAGGATACACACCGCCCAGGTCAAAACAATTCGATTTCTCTCCAGAAGTTCTTCTCCATAGTACGATTTCCTGATGACAAGGAACATCTGCACATCCCTGAATGAGCTGACTTGGCGGAGTTCCGTCGTATACATACATGCAGAACAAGAGCAAAAGCAGCCACAGATGTCCTAGAGTGAGCCGTCAGGAAAAGTCCTTCGGATCAGGAGAAGCTCGACGCACATAGGCGGATATCCGTACAGAAGGGATGCTTGAAGAAGACATAGTACGGGGGATGGTTCGGGGCCTGTAGTTTTCCCGGCATATGCCCTGCACGCCGGAGGCTCGGATTAGTGACCAAACGCGGCCAGTCTGCCACGGGCTCACAGTAGACTGGAAGATCTATGCGCAGGTCAAATGTTGCCACGATCACAAACTCCGTCGACACCTACATTCCAGCAATGATAAAGGTAATGGCGAGGTTAACGAACGTCGCATGTCGTTGGACTTTCTTGGAGAAGAAAACAATTGCGAGCAGGATCGGGATGCCGAAATGAGAAGGCCAGATGTTGAGCACGAGGAACGCGATGAGCTGTGAGTGCGTCCCGTGGACAATGTTCACTGTAGCTGGCACATAGGCCGGAACAGTCGCGTCTGTTGACTGTTAGCTTGGATCGAAACTGTCCATGGCGACAGCACTCACTTGCTCGAACGGCCAGAACCGTTGCAGTTGACACCATCATTCACCGAATCAACCGGAAAGGCCAGAATAAAGCGTGGGCAATGAAAAAGCGAAGCCCGCTTCGCAGCCACCAGGGAAAGCGAAAACCGTCAAGGCTGAGATGGAAGGAGGAAAAGAAAACGAAAGCACAAGGTTGAGGCCGCCTGGAGACGTAGATCTCCCACAGATTCGGAGGTGCATCGTATCAGTCAGTTTCACGTCACGATGCATATGGTACTGGCTGCAGGGTAATTCGTCTCTAATCCGTCTCTTGACACGATCTGGTGATTGCTGATGGTTGGCTGGTATCGCTGTTGACGAAAATCACAATGAAGTCAAATGATCCGGCATTCGACGGCAAACCATTCTTCAGAGCGTCATCCTCGACCACAACCATCGAATCTCTGGCTAGGTATCTGCATTGTGTCCGATGAGCCGTAAAGGACTTTCTTTCTCGTGCAACAGTTTTCATCGCCATACCAACGTCCTGGAGAAACTTCGAAGGTGCATACTCTGGTGGCTGCGAAATTACCTCCACGGACATGCGATGGGAACGACTTCACGATCTTGCCAGATACGATCGGTACGTCCGGCCTCACCAGGTGTTCGGCAGACTTGCTGTCTGTGCTTGGATTAAGGAGTCTAGATATGGTTGGATTTCAGATTACCGTACATTGTCCAATATCATTTCCTGTCCAAGGACTTGCTTCCCAGAGCCGATACCTAGGACCACCGTCTACCTGTCTACAACATGACAATTTGACAAAGCAAAGGGGAGCAAGCAACGACGAGTCTACGGGGTTAACCAGCATCCAATCCGCGCACCGCGGCCTTCTTGCTCTTGCTTCTCCGTGCCCGTGTGAGATGCGCCGACCGTGTAGACAGCGGAGGCAAGAAACCGAGCAAGGGCTTGATCGGCGGCGCATTCGGGTCTTCGCCGACCTGCAGCGGAGAGCTTTCATCCACAATCTGAGGGCTAGCGGGGGGAGACGGCGCAGGGGGTGTATACTTCTTGGTTTCCGGATCGGCATATACAAGTGGAATGGGTGACGCATAACAGACGATTCCCAGCTGTCGGCAGTAGTACTGCACCGCAGCGTGGAAAGCAGTCTTCCGTTTCCACCGAAGGTCCCAGTCCTGCGTAAGGATAGTGGTCAGTCTAGACAGTATATGTATTCATTCGGAAGAATCGAGGCCAGACCCTGAAAAATTGATGTTACTTATTGGACGCGAAGCAACGTAAGAGAAAAGAACTCACTGCCAGTTGCTAATAACGGGACGTCGTCAGAACCGGCCATGCAACGGTCATAAGAAGAACAGCGCACCCGTTATGCCCGATACCGAGGGTGACAGTTAGGTATTGTTGAAACTCGATTTGCTGCAGGACAACACTTGTCGACGGTTCGAACCAGCGATTTTCCTCTGTCGATAGCCATTCGTTCATAAGCTTTTCGAGCATATCCAGCTTCTCTAGAGGTGTGCGCCAGGCAACCTGCATCGTCAAGTTTTCGAATGTTTTCTGTATTGTTGTAACTTGAGCATCCCGCGCGCGAAGCTCGAAGAACCAGTCGCGACTTACCCCGCTGCGCCGTACGTTCGTTCTGCAGGAGTATCATCAACAAGCCCGAAGAAACGGGGAAACAACGTACATGAACTTCGTAAACAGCTGGCTGTTGAAGTAGTACGACTCCGTCCCATCAGCGCGCGTGAACACCGTCTGAGCATTCCACGTCAGACGGCGTGCTTCATTATCGCATAGCCCGAGCACTTACAGCAAACAAGCCAACTTTCTTGACGACAAGAACCTCCTCTGCGGAAGCTAGAATCGATTTTCGCCAGCCCAAGTTGCAGAAAACGCGTACCATCAATGAAACAACGATCGCCAGTATCGTAGGGACTGTATTATTGTTCTGTAAGCCTTGAAAGGTGGAAAAACAGTGAAGGAAGACGTACTGGGTGACAAACAAAAACATGATAGAGTCGAACGCCGAACTCGCAGAGTTCTTGAAGATGAAGCTCGCCGCAATCCCAATAGAATACACACTCGTCAAAGAGTCGCCTACATTGACACCAAACACGCTCAGGCCGATGAAGAATAAGATGATCATGGCAAACAGCAGCAGGATGTGGTCGAGGGTCTTTAGCGCCGCCCCGACGTCGCGCATGGATCGCGACAGGAACCGCCGCTCCTTGTACACCTTCACAACCCTCGACTTGAGCTCTGCACGCGAGATGTCGCCGTTGTTGTCCCTGTCGAAGACGCGGAAGGCTTTTTTTGCGGAGGCTTCGTCTGGGAACGCGGGGTAGAAGTCGGAGGGGAGGATATAGTTCCGCCGGCGGTCTTTGAGGCGTGTAAAGAGGGATCGGGCGAGGCGCTAGAGCAGGCAGAGTATCTTAGCACGAGCGGCGCGCGGTCAGGCAACCGAGACGTACTGTCGCTTCTTTTGTGGAATTGATATTCCACGCCATAGAACCCTCACCGATGTTTTTACCCTTGATGTTGCGCGCATCGTGCAGTACCGCTTGTTTCAACACCTTCGCAGCATGTGTCAGCGGGGCCTCTGCTCCGGCGCCACCGTCACCGAGAGTGGGAGAACTGGGCGGATAGTTGTGTGCCGCATCGCTGTCCCCGAAGAAGACGCTCGACCGTTGGCTGGGAGGCAACACATCCATCTCGTGCTCTGAGGCCTCGGGGTCTGGAGTGGGGTTGTCAATCTGCTCGGGGGTTTGCCCCCCACTGCCACTGCCGCTGCCCCCGGGATGAATCCAAGAAAGACAGTCCTTATTTTTCCCTTTCCATTTCCGACCTGTCTTGTTGACCAACGTACGGTCCGCATCTTCGTTGTCTGCGTCCATCCCCTTCTCCGCATCGTCGTATGAATGGCCCTTGGAATGCGTTCCTGGCAATGCGATAGAGCGCAGCGCGCTGTGTAAGCTGTGATAGTGTTCTTTATCGCTCAGAGGACTGGGAGCAAGGAATGATGCACGGGAGACGGGCGTTTTCTTTGCACGTGGTGCGACCTTGGGGCGATACTGACGAAGAGTTTCGATCACCTGGAGTGCTTCTTCGACTTCCTCGATGCGGTCTTTGTATGCCGTACGATGGAAAAAAAAGGCTGATAGAAATGAGTTCGGAGCTGGTTGCGTTCACTATTCGTGAGGGTGCTTACCAACATTATGAGAAAGCATCTGTTTAACGCAATACACGAGTGCAAAGAAAAAGAGGAATTCGACGACTTCTTGGAGCTGGGGAGTCATGCTGGTCAGCAAGTGGGGGCCGCCATGAACGAGGAGTACATACTCGTTGTGTATATTTCGCCTGGCTCTGCCCTGGCTCTTCGATATTGTAAAGGTTGAAGATGTGTCCAAAAATGATGATCCAGCTAGCCCAAGCGCAGGAAGCATACAGGAGAGGCTTGATGTTGTGCTTGGTGGTGTTGTATACCTCGATACGTGTCTTGACATATTCCGAGACGTGGCCCCAACTCGCAGCGATAAACAACCGCACAAGGACGGGTATGACGTCGACGATCATGGCAAGGTACCAGGATATCACCAGGTTGGCGGCTGCCCAGAACAGCCAAGCCTGCACGTTATTCTTCACGTATCGTCGGTGGTCCGTTGGATGGGGCTTGTACCAGTATATTTTCAACAAAACTCCAACAACAACGAGGACACCGGCAATGAAAGTCGAGCCAATCAGGCTGGAAAACAGTAAAGTGATTATCCTGTGTAATGACAAGTCGGATGAGCGGAAGGTTAGAGTACGGAGGCGGAGTATATATGCACCTCTTCAAACCCCATCCCTTGGGCTTCGTC
The DNA here is from genome assembly GCA_026008595.1 of Lyophyllum shimeji. Classification (NCBI taxonomy): domain Eukaryota; kingdom Fungi; phylum Basidiomycota; class Agaricomycetes; order Agaricales; family Lyophyllaceae; genus Lyophyllum; species Lyophyllum shimeji. Next base: position 753,292 of record BRPK01000001.1, on the reverse strand, counting down.
TTGCTCATTCCCATTTGTTCTTCGAATTTAGCCTCTACATCCACGAGATCCTCTTCACCAGACCAGTTGTAGTCGTCTGAATCCTCATCGTCCGTTGCGGCTATTGATGACGCTCTTGACGAAATTCCGTCCGCAGAGTCGGTTCGAATGTAGCTGGGAGCAGACGGCATGGGAGGCTTGAGGTCATCTGGATAGTGGACAGTGGGCCGCGACTTCGCAGTGCCGAACTCGTCTGGAGGGGTCTCCAGGTCATCGTTGACTGAGGCCTTAGTCTGTTCCTTGGCCATGTCGACGACTTTGATCGGTGGGTAATAGGCGGGACTTGGTAGAAGCTGCTCGTGGAGGTTGGCCGTGCTCCGATAAGGAGGAGAAGAAGCCGCAAGTTCCTCGGCAGATGTGGAGAAAAAGTCCGCTGGACCCTGAGGCTGCTCCCGCCGAGAACCGTCAAGGCCAGACGGAGGAGACTCCGATGAAGCGTGCGCCCCAGTCACAGACATCAGGCATTCACCTTAGCGAATTTATGACCGCCACTGAGGATTTCCACGCCGGTCAAGTATGTAAAAGAAGAGTTGATGGGGAGCATGCGACCTCTAGATTTCTTGACTCGCTCCACTTCCCCATGCTATTCCTTTTTGCCGGCCGATCGCGACCCCGTTATTTCTGGTTACGAACCCCTCAGAAAATCGATCCAGTCGTGCAAGAGGACGGCTTTGGTCCTCCGAGGTCGAGAAGAAGGACTGAGAGCTGGCTTTAGCCACCTGCAGTGCATGGTTGCTTTATGTGGTCTCGTTCGAGGCGGTTACACAGCGCCCAAGGCAGTGCCGACAGGTTGGTCAGCGGCTTCAAGAAGCAACAATACCAAGCCTCTCGCTCGATCTCCCTCGGTCTTGTGCTTTCGTCTATGCACCACACACAAGTCCTGTCCGTAGGTGCTCCAAGAGAGCATAGCATTCGAACTGTAATCCCTCGGATATCGCCTCCAGTGGCATAGGACTTCACAGACGGTGCTTCACTATCAATCATTGTTTCGACTCTCGTGTTCAACGCCTTGCGGCTATACACTCATAGAAGAGGGGACGCGCAAGACTTGACTAGAGAGCGCTTTAACGTCACCCTGCCTTCAAATTTCAATACGGGCCAGCGGCATACCCAGTCACCATGTTGTCTCGAGAGCCATTTTGGGCTGCACCCGCGTTGATTCGTCGCGCTTCTCTTCACGTGCTTTCTACTTTGACCAGCTCCTTCAAGTTCCTGTCGAGCCCGACGTAGAATTTTCTTGACGCGCATTGACGTAGTCTACCGCTTTTCGTGGTGCTCGGATTCATAATGGACGAGGAGGCCCAGTTAGCGGCCCACATCCGCGATCTCCTCCTCGACTACGTTCGCTGTCATATCACGATAGATTACATGCAGTTTACGCGAGCAGCCGTCGCAGAGGCAAGTGAACCCTACCTCGATGACTTTCCGTGGACTCAAGCGTTTTAGGCAGTTGATATCCCTGGAACAGGTCCCGGAACATGACCCAGCCTCACTGACGTTACCAACGGATCCGTTCACCGCCCTTTTCAATCAAGTCGGAAACCTGCCTCCTTACCAGGAGAAAGTCGTAATCTCCCAAGCCGCGCGCCTGCTCCTCAAAAACGTCATTTCTCTGCCAAAGGGAAAGCCCCGGTCCGAACGATTGTCATGGTCAAAGGATGCGTGGGATCAGCGAGAAGAGGACGCGTTCTATAACGTCGATCCCATCGTTACGCGTCGTGCTGTCCGAGAAACGCCCGTCCTTGGAAAGAGCGGTGGGGCACGCCGATCCGCGATGCGAACAGTGGACTTCAAGTCGTATTCTTCCTTGTTGACATCCATTCCAATCGCCATCACGCCCATAGAAGTACAGCCGGTTCAAGAACCCAAGGTCAATCTAGATCAAGTGCTGTGAGCGCAGGCAACCGCTGTTTCTGGTTATATGCGCTCTTACCACCATTAACAGCGATGTAATATACCACCTCAAAGCATCAGATCACTCCGCAGTACGCGCCTTCCTCAAGTCTGGCTCCACTTCCTGTCGGCCTCAGACCCGCCGACCCAACGCTAGCAACAATGACTATCGCCGCCTGTACCTTCCTGCCAGTTTTGACTTCGACCAGCCACGCCCTATAACGCCACCACCTGATTCCCCGCCGCTTGTTCCGATCTTTACGAGGAAGGATCGCGATCGGGAGAAGTGCTTGAGTGCGATCAAGGCAGGCAGAGGCGTGCACCGGGCGCCTCTGCGCTCGATGGGAGAAATACCGGACTACATTGGCGCATCCGGTATGCACCTCCCTGGAAGCGATTATGGCGGCGTCATAGCGTCTGCGGAATCGTTGTCGAGAGAGAACATGATCATTGTGGACGGTTGGCGTATGTTCTTCCATTTAGCCGGTCCGCTTCGGTGCTCATAGCGCATATATAACTCTTCATAGAGACCTACGCCACCTCCTCACCATCTACTATCTGCTCGGCCGACAGCGACGGCATCGACGAACTGATAGACATGTTCCCTTCTTCACCCGATACTTCGGTGGTGGGCGCCTTGAACCTCGTGCGGGATGTCGAAGACTCGAAACTTGGTAAGTCCAGCCCTTCAGCTTTCCGCTTACTGAATCTTACCCTCCACCATAGAGGAAGTTCAGATCCCGCGCAACAGGCGCTTTGGTGGGAGCTTGGGTCAGGAGAAAATGAAAGCTGGCGGGTTCGTCCTCGTTCCCGACTTCTCATCGTTATACTGATTTACTGGCATAGCCTGGGGGCGTTTCTGGCCCCGTTGCTGAGTTCTTCAACTTTTGACTCGAAGAACGTTCATATACAGAACGTCCATCCGCTGCTGCAACCGAAGTTGGCACCCGTTCTCAGGCGAACACCGTCTGAAGGAGGCTCGAGCGCGGAGAAAAAGGTTGCACAGTCACTGGAGCAGCCCGTGGCATCGCCTAGGCTCTTGAATAGGAAGACTGAGGCTGACATGGTCTCTTTGTGTGGTCAAGCATCCGCTTCCTCAATTTCGGCCCTCGAGATTGCTGCAGACGGGACCAAGGAGGAGGATAACGAGGACGACGAAATCAGGAGGCTGTACCGAGGTTTGCCTGCCGCAGATGAAAATCGACTCGCCCCGTTGCTCCCTCGCATCTATCCGGACCCGAAAGCGTTGATCAGGGATGAACGTCTACTTGACGACGACTCTGAGATGGAGGAGAACAATGGAGGCCAGAAAGACACCGATAGAGAAATGGCGATGATGTTGCGCCTGATGCCTGGTGCGTGCACTTCGTGTTCTGCGCGAAGGCTTTCCGCGATATTAACTACTCGGCTAGTGCCTCTCCTGCCTCAGCCAAACGCCAACGCAAAGGCACGCGTGAAAGGGTACTCGGAATACCTTGTCGAATCCGCCACTGAGCCGGGGGCCTCGGGAGAGGCCGCGTCGAACGCTACCAAGAGTGACAAGGACGTTCCGGCTCTACCGCGCTTCCTGAAAGGCGTCAAAGGGATCGCGCCGCTACGCGTTGCATTGTCATGGACGTGCGTCGTGGACGTCGAATTGCGTTTTTGGTCACTCTGATCTGTGTTATCGTCTAGACCATTCACGCGGACGAAACCAATGCCGGCGCATGCACGTATCTTGGGGAACGATCTCTTTCAAGAGATGGAGGGGGGAGAGGTGCTGGAGCGGGAGGTGCATGCGTTGTTGGCGAGCGTGTCGACTGATCCTGAGGGTGATCCTGGAGACCCCGGAGGACGTGGTGTTGGCGACGAATGGCGGTGGAGGGGTGTCGGTGCTGGTGCTGGTGCTGGTGCTGGAGGTTCGGCAGTGTTGCAAGGAGACCATGAGTTCAGCCCTGAGATTGCGAAATGCGAGATTATTTTGACGAGGGCGGAACGGAGGGCACTTGCGGCGCGGGAGGGTGGTAGGACGACTATTGAGCAAGGGGAGAAAGAAGACGACACCGACTACGATGGCGAGCAGGCCCCGCCTGATCACAAGCACTTCGACGATCATGCTAGCGAAAGTCTCAATGCGCGGAAGCTGACAGCTGCTTGTGACGAAAGCGAGTATCGTCCCGCCAAACGGCCCCGCCGGAGCATTGAGGATTCAGGGGTTGGGATGATATCAGATGCTGCTATCCAGGACGAAACACGACTCGATCTTAGCGACCGCCAGAACAATGTGTTGGAGTATCGAGATCTCGGGGTCCAGGACCGCACAAACGATATGCTTCGGAGGATATACGCAGATGACGATGAAATGCTCACCCGATCATCCTATGACTGTTATGAAGATGACAACAAAGAGAACGATCCACCTGCTCGGACCATGGTGGAATGGACTGACCACAGTTTCTGTATTGACGAGATGTCCAGTGATGCTCAGCAGCTGACGTTGGATAGGCCAATGGTTCCTGTGGAAGAGACGCTGCGTTTGGGTCGAGAACTCGCAGACTGGAACTATGACTACGACGACGATGCTGGGGGCTCCTTCGAGCCCTTGTCACTGTCCTATGATTCACAGCCGTACCAGATGCCCGTTCCTTGCCACCGCCAACCTGCTGGAACGAACGTGACTCGGTTCCATGAAGACCGCGAACTTTACCAAGAACAACAAGGAAAGGATGCGTACGGAACGGTCGACGTGCTACAAGGAACGCAAGAGCGAAGTGGTCAACATTGGACTCAACCACGATGTGTTCTCGGAGACGTCGCACCTGCCGATGGCTGCCACGATGCTAACATGAGTACTAATGCTGACGACCCCGACATGCGCCCAGCGGAGGCCCGGACCGGCCAATTCGAACAAGCTCCTTGCCGAGAAACTGAAAGCCTGGGTCTGCGCCTGGCCACGTACACCTTTGGGATATCAGACTTTGCCAAATTACGGGCGAAGAAACTTGCTCCAGACACGAGCCTCTCGACACCTTCCGCGCTTTCCGATCAGGTCCCGGGAAAGACTGCATCTGGCTTGCCTCCAGGAGCCGAGCAGGAGCGGGTCCCGAGCGAAATTGTTTCCCTCAAGACCGCACCACAAGAAGTATACGATAATAAAACACTCCATCTTCCGTCGCGCTGGAAAATACCTATTAATGTCCACAAATACATGGCCTCCCTCGATGTCATCCAGAAGCAAGTTCTGGTCCGTGCACTTGCATCGCAGGAATTCTTGGTCGACCTAGTGGAGCGCGAGTCTCTCGACGGAGCCGACCTTATCATCGACCCGCACACCGCGGTCTTGTTCATCTCACTACTCTCGCTTCCAGCTCATAACAAAAAGCTTCTGGGAACACTATCCGCGCAGACGTGGCGTTATAAGCGGGTGCTGGTGGTATTTGAAGCCTACCCGTCGTCCAGATCATACAAGAGTGCTTCAGGCCTGCGACAGAAGCAGGGACATGCTAGGACCGAACCTGAACTGAACGCATACACACCACCTATTGTGAAAGCTATCAAGAAATTCCGCCGCGATCTGAATATAGCGGAGGGATGCGGGAAGAAGGCGGCAGGGTGCGAAGTGTGGTGGGCGTTCGCAGACTCGGTAAGGGAAGCAGCGATGTATACGAGACTGTTCGGTGATGAGGCAGAACGGGCGGATTGCACCGGAGGCGCGGCATGGGGCGCGAGGGAGTGGCTGGACAATGATGTATTCGAGGTGCGTTAACTTCTGCAGCGTTTGGCCACTGGAGATAATGTGACGTGCACCTGGCCTTAGGACGACGCGAACTTAGCATCGCTCGGGGCATGAATCGATTCTCCGCATCAATCGTGCTTTGCCAGATGTCTTTACAGGAGTTCCTTGATCTCGCTCCAGAGCAGAGGTTCACCACGATCGGACCCTTCATCGGGCCAGAAGCTACTGTCAGTATCTCGTCACCCTCTAATGCTCGTAATTCCTTAATCACTCGGCAGAACGTTTTGAATGCGGACCTTGAACGACGAATCCGCAGGATGGAATCGTCCGAAGTTGACATGTCTCAGTACAGTGAGATGGATACTGATGCATTCGCAGATGGCTAGTGACGAAGTGGATTGTTCTTTCTCTGTTTTATTGCTATCTACAATCCGAATGGCGTTCTCGGGCTGCGCGATGTTTGGCTGTAAAGTCCTTTTTCACAAGTCAACGAAGGATGACGAATGAGATTATCTCACCGCCGTCATCGCTGCAGTTTGCCAGCGCTTGGTTGTCGAGCAATGTCTCATAGCGTCTCGAGCGCAGAGGGGCTGAGACTCGAATAAATAAACGACGGTGTGCTAAACAATCTCTGATTAACCATGAATCCTGCCACTAGTACTGAAGCAGCGTCTCAGCCGGTCTTCCAGGATCATGAGAAACAGATAGCGAAAGAAGGCGAAGCCGAGGACTCGGTCCATCTTCAGCATGCCTTAAAGAACGCCGCGGAGCATGAACAAAGCAAGGCACGCAAGGTAAGCAGGATGTACACGCGCAAATGTTAGATATTCAGCTCAAATAAACCGTTCGGTGGCGCAGGCTTTACGGCAGGCAGAAAGCATCGTTTCCAAGTCGAGAGACGAGGAAACAGCGGCAACAGAAGCGATATCCAAGGCGACTCACGGGCACGGTATAGCCATTGCGTTTCTTCGCGGCACTGAGAACGACGCAGAGGTATGTTTCTCACACATTAGACGGTCTGAAGTGCGATATTGCTGAGTGCAGAGGCCGTGATGCAGGACCGGCAGAATGTAAGGCTCCTGTTGCAAGTGAACGACGGACCGTCCTCATACGTGCATTCAACTCAGCAAGCTCCTGTAGCCAAAATGCCTGAGCTTCCGGGTAGTGGCGTCTCCGTTCAGGCAGTTGAGACCGCGATTCGGCATGGTTCCGCAACCGAGAACCCGAGCATCGTCGTTGAAGCTGATGCCGCCCTTCCAACAGTGCTCGGCACACGCGAGCAAGTCGCTTATGCAGCTGACGTCGTTTACCAAATAGAAGCTGTCGCTTGTGCAAGCGAGCAGATAGCCACAGGCGCTGTTACTGGAGAGCCGCTCACGGACGAGGCAGCGTGCTCAGCAGAAGGCTTCTTGGCAAGTCATGGGCGTAGTGGCGGCGAACAACATATCGTGGTGGGCGAAAACCGGCACATGAGTGAGTCGGATGTCTCGGGAAACCCAGGCGGCAGGGCCTCCAGGAGCGAGGAAGATATTGCTGAGGCGGGTGGCAGGGACCGGGGCGAAAATTCTGACTTCCGTGATCACATGTGGCGTAGTGAAGGACGAGCGCGAGGTCGCAGAGGCAGAGGATGTACGCCTGAGCTTGTCGGGGCTCAAGACACCCTCATGATCGGAGCGCCTAGGCATGGCGCTGATGATCTGGGTGGTGTGCAACATACTCCCCGTGTCACAGGCATCGCCCGTCGGGAACGAGTCGTTAGGGAACAAGGAGTCGGGCAGGTAGGTAGGTGAGCGAAGGCTAGTCGTCCGAGGAAGCAGGTATGCCAGGGAGTACGCTTCAACACGGTCGGTGGACCGAGAGGATTGGGAAGTATTTGAGATGATTCGTCGCAAGTGACCTTAACGCTATGAGAACGAAGTCATCGTAGGCGTAGGTATTCTGTTTCGTCCCGAGTCCCGTACAGATTCGAGCGTGTGCGGTACTTTACGGTGTACACCTTTCGTACTACAAAAGGTCGGCATGATGATCGATCCCAAGTTACATAGCCGACCGACCATTGTTCCGACGACGCGGCATGCTTTCCTCTGTTCCGGAAGCTCGTTCAAAACTCGCTTTTCAGCTACCATCTTTCAACCCGATGTTCTATCTTCAATCATGGAATTCGTTCCCGGTGGACTATACGTCTTCATGACGATGCGTGCCGAATATGGCGACTGCCACTGGGGTCTCTACCTCCATCCTTGCACTACTCTCGCCGCCCTTCAGCCCAATAAATCCAATGACGAGTTTCCTTCGGCTGTGAGACACCGCACGATCTACCAAGGAAAAAGTACCATGCGCGGAATTTCAGCCAAGGATACATCCCGGACCACCAGGTTGTGGGGTTGTTTCTTGTTGGGCTGTTTTGCATCGCACCATCCAGAACTCTGTTATGGCAGACCCTACGGGACGCGTGGAATCGGAGGCATGCATTCTCCGTACATTCACAGGTGCAGCTTCCCTCAGCCGATTCGCGTTCGATCCGGATAAGCGCACGAGACGCGACGCGTTTTCAGCTCCGCGGCACGATTGCACTCTCCAATGCAGCCATATCCTGATAGGCCTACCCATGACGTCAATGGATCCGCGTCGCAACCTTGGCAAGAACGGGCCGTCCGTCAGCGCCATCGGCCTGGTAGAGTTGTTGGCAAAATGTCGCCATTTCGCAGCGCCAGGCTTGAGAACGAGCTATACGTGCAACGTAGCTCGCGCGGTATGCTTTGGATTGCAGCCATCTAAGACTTTACAGTAGTGAAAAGCAACTGTTGAGATAGCCACAGAACAAGAAACGATGATCGTACAGGTGTTGAACTCGGAACCAGGAAACGTTTGTTACATGATGGTGCATCCCCACCCACCTTCCCGCCTGCGCCTTTCCTGTGCCTCCCTTATCACCTGTGCCTGCCTCTCCTCGAATTGGCGTTGATATTCCTCCCGTTGGCGTTGATATTCCTGCCGTTGTCTTTCAAGCACCTGTCGGCGTAGGGCTGCATCCCGTCGTAATCGCTCCGCTTCCGCTTCCGCTTCCGCTGCCTCCTGCTGCCTCTGTGCCGCCAACCGACGATACTCTGCCCTGAGGAGCTCGACAGGCTCACCACGCCAGTCGGGGCGGCGAGCTGGTTGAACAGGAGGCTGGACAGCTCCGAAACGGTTGGCATTCCCTTGTTGCTCGAACTGACGTTGCAAAGCGAGGGCATGTTGCAAGTCGTTGTTCTGCCGTTCCCGATCCTCATCGTAGAGCCCTCCGTGGACATCTCCCAGATGCGCGTATATCTGGTTTGCAGGGAATTCTCTAAGGCAAATCCAGCATACGTGAGCGCCGCAACGACACGTCATATGGTTGCACCCTTCGGTTTTCTCGATCCACACTCGACAAGAGGGACACCGTTTCGCGCCGTGAGTCATTGCCCAGTATTCATTCAATTGTTCTTCCTCCTGCGTCTTCCGCGCTCGTCGTTCCTCGCATGTCATCCCCTCGTGAGCCTCCTCATGACACGATGAGCACACTTCCGCGAAGCATGATGGACATTTCAACATGGTCTTTGTATTGGCGCGATAGATCTGAGTGCAGTCCGGAGTGGTGCAGTACTTGAAGTCCCGCGGATGATGGTCGAGATATGTTGAAAATGCGACATTGACCAAGTGTTCATACTGTTGCGGGAGGAGGAATCGCTGGATGAGGGGAATCGACAGAAGTATTTTGCAATGGGCTTCATTGCCCATGCACGCCACGGGAAATATCTTGCTTTCCGCAGCTGACGTGAGGTAGTGGCGAATGCAGGCCGTGCAGTAGACGTGTTTGCATCCAAGCTTTACCGGGTGGGAGACCGTGTCATAGCAAATGGGACAGATGTCCTCTCCTGTTCCCGATGCATTCAAGTCCAGCTCGGTCATGGATTGGTCCATGAGAGTTTTCAGGGCGTGTCTGGCTTCCTCGCCGCCTCGAATAGTCAGTTTGCACGGTGTGGACCTTAAGTCGAGCGTGACAGCATCTTCGCTCAACACTTCCTTCAAAGCAGCCAACCCCTTGCGCACAAAATACCCAACTGTCTGTCTTCTCAGCGTGACAGTCCATTCAAGCTGCGCGAGTCGCGCAACCTCCTCCTCTATCATCTGGCGCGCATTGTTCACGGCTCTTCCCTCCCCGTATAACTTCAAAGCCTGAACCTTGAAGTCGCCTCGAACATAGACTCCTGTCTCCTGGAAGACCTTATCGAGGAAGGCCCTTCCCTTCGGCCAAAGGAACGACCTATGCCAATATGTCGTGTCGAGTTTCTCGCCTGCAACCAGCGTCTCTACCCTCACTTTGAGGGCTCCGACTGCTTTCTTGTCTTCCCCAGACAACCGTATACGGACAATCCCCCGATCCGGAACACGGTGAACGTGGATGCGTGGACCCTTGTCGTCCTTAGCCTGGGCGAGAGAATCCCATAGCCCTTTCTGTGCGTCGTATTGCTGAGTGGGAATAGTACTGACGAAATGGTGAGGCTGGGGAAGTGAGAGGCGGAAGTAGGGGGAATTAGGTCTCAGGCGCCGGCCTTCGAGAGATGCGCGAGCGCGCTGGGCGTGATCCCAGCTCTCGAAAAGCACTGTAACCTTGATCATACCATCCTCTGTCCGGCCGGAATCGACGTTGAACGTTTTCATGCCGCCATCGGGTAGCTGTGCCAGATGCTCTCGAAGGGCTGTCATGAATTCATCGAGCTGATACGCGTTTGACTTGATTGATCGAACTGAAGGTGTTTCAGCCAAATCCATAATGGTGTCCATCGATATGTCCACTGGGAGCCCATAGATCTTGACGGACGATGGATTGTAGTAGCGGAGGGCAGGCCCAACCGGTGGGGAATTCATTTCTGCTCTGATCCTGCGCCCGCCGAGGATCCTTCTATCCAGAGCTTTTGCTTTCGCTCGCGCGTCGTCCATGTTGGAGTAGGTCGCAACCATGGACACAGAAGGTGCGGTCCAAGTGATCGTCAATGTGTCGGCCGAACGCCCAGACTCACCCATAGCGTTAACGGAAGCATTTTCGCTGACCTCAAACCGAAGCGTCTCGCTTCTAAACTCGATTCCATCGAGACCGACGGCGATGGCCCCTCCTTGGACAGCGCTTGTCAGAACCTTCGCCTCACGGCGATGCCCAGGAGTTGGTTTGATTGACAGGATGTGGATATCGTGGGGACTCATCCCTTGCTGGGTAAAGAGGTCGGCGACTTCGGATGCTGTGGCGTCGGAAGGCAAATTATGGATCGTGAGACGGCAGGACTCGAAGCCGCTGACAACGCCTTGAACTTCAAGACCCGCACCACAAGTGACAAGAGTTGAACCAAGAACGATGTGTTGCGTCGTGACCGCGGCCTCTCTTTCGATTCGAAGCGCCTCCTGTTCTGCGAGTAGGGCCTGTCGGGCAGCCTCTTCCCGCGCCCGAGCTTCACGTCGCCGGGCTGCTTCCTCTTCCGCTTGTAAGCGTCTGGCCTCCTGGATTCGCGCAGCCTCGACGGCAGCCTGACGCACTCGTTCTCGTTCTGCCTCCCGGGCAAGCCGTTCAGCCTTTTTTTCTTCGGCTTTCCGTTTCCAAGCTGCTTCGGCCTCAGCACGCGCTTTCTGGACGGCTGCGAGTCGTTCCGCCTCTTGCACAACACGTGTAGCTTCCATCTCCGTCCCACGGTCTTTCCGTTCGGTTTCAGACCTTTCTACCTCCCGAACGCGCGCTGCCTCTTGTTCGGCTAAATGCGCGGATGATCGTCCAGCTGCCGGTTTGGTGAGGGCAGCGGGCTTGGCGGCACCACTGGCATTCTTGGGTGCAGTCCCCTTGACGAGTAGTGGGCGGCGAACGACGCTTTGGTCGTGGCTGTACAGACACCGAGCTCCTCGAACGCACTTCCCGGCCTTCCAAGCATAGCAGGGTTTGTTGTCATTGGAAGCACTGACTGACTGTGACTGAGACATTGACGAATTGGGCTTTATGATAAGCCTGTTGGTGGTTCTGGCGAAAAGAGTTGATATGATCTCCAGTGAGCCGTGCATGGGTATAACTTACCTACCAACCGCTTCGTCATTTCCACGAACGCGTTCGCTAGATCCAGTCGCTCGCGGCTCCTCAACCTGTACGCCACGACTACCGCCTACATCCTTCGTTCCCCAATTCAACATCGCACCCATTGAGGACGTCAGGCAACTCACTGCACCGGTCTCTTCAAGCTTCTGCTCTTGCAAATTTGCATTCATCGCCGTAACGACATCTGCCTGAGAGGAAGTACCGGCAAACTTGAGCGCTACCAGGACGTTGGACCTTGGATCGTTGTCCTGAGAGAGTTCTGAAAGCATTCCTCGCCTGGGTGGCCGCTGGGGCGGCAAGTGCAGTGGGATGTCCGCTCTGGAAGGTCGCACTGGAAGTGGTGCTGGTCATGGTTCAACGGCAACCTTGCGTGGCGGTTACCTCGAGGAAAGGAAGCCTCATTCAAGCTCAAGGTTTCAGCGCTTCGAAGCAAGTCGAGCGCTTACTTGAGCGAAGCTGCACGATACTCTTACTAATACCAAACCTCTGGGATGCTGAATCCCTTCGATATGCCTACATGTGAAGCAGCATTCATAAACGCTGTCGATCGCAACATAGATGGGCACATATATTCGTAGGCAATACATCCACAGCAGTCCACACTGGACACGGAACACACCTTGGAATCAAGATGAATGACATGCCATCACATCACAGTCAAGAACACGTTCCTTTAAGCGCCCGCGCAGTTTGCCCATACGTTTTGCACGTCTGTAGTCAGGGACAACGCGGAAAGAGATCATTATTGTTACCCACCCTAGCAAGATGGTCGACTGCGCTTCGCCACGACGGTCCGCCAGATGAGCCCTTGGCTGCGGGATACGCTATCGGCGCCCAGTTAATTCTGATCCAGGTGACCTTTCTGGATACGCAACACAAGTAGGCGCCGACATGGGATTGCTTCGAAGATTGATGACGACTTGTACTTGCAAAAACAAAGTAGGCGAAAGGAAGAACGAGTACTAGGAAACAGGCGAGGAACGAGATAACTTGAGAACTTGATTTTCGCTACCGAATAGGATCCAGTCTTTGTGGGTCTTCGTGAACGGAAGTAGCATAGATGTAATTTGAAGAGAGAAACTTGACGAGGGCCAGGAAAAAAGGAACCACTTCATACGTTGAACATTCTTGCCCTTGACCTTCGACTGCTTGACCTCTGTTGATCCCGAACCAGGACTACGACGGCAGAGCTGTGATAGGTACATCAAACGATGATCTTTTTACCAGCGGGAATTCTCCGTCGCTGATACGGCAGGGGCCGAGGACGCAGGCGCATCGTAGTCTCGTCCTCGGGAGGGGCTGCTTCCACGCGGCGGGCTTCTGGAGTAGCTCCTGCGACGCCGGTAGTCGGGTGAGTAACGTCGGGGAGGAGGGCTACGCCGATCGCGCCAATCCTTATCGCGATTGTCACGGCCATATGGATCACGGTCGCGATCCCTGTCCCTGTCACGACGGTAATCCCGATCGCGGTAATCCCGGTCGCGGTAGGAGTCACGATCCCGGTCGCGATAGGAATCACGGCCGGAACGACGATGACCCATATATTCGCCAGGAGTAGGGGCATGGGGCCTGTCAGTGACCGAATAGTCCACACGGATACGGCGGCCATTCAAGTCCTACAGGGACGATGAGGGTCTGGAAAATGTGAAACACACCGTGAGACTTACGATGCCATTGAGTTCTTGAATGCAGCGGGTAGCCTCTTCGACAGTGGCCATTTTGATGAAACCGAATCCGCGAGAGCGGTCGGACTGCTGAGTTGTTGTGAGCAACGTCGGTTGACATGTCTGAGAGCAGGACTGACGCGTTGATCATAAACGATGGTGACTTTTTCAACACGACCAAAGCGGCTGAATTCATCATCAAGGTCGCGCTCTTGGGTGCGAATGCTTAGGCCGAATACACCGAGAACGTTGGAGGGATTGGGCGCCTGCTGGGACTCGTAAGCCTTGGCTATAAGCAGTCACAATGTAAACTTCAACCGACAATTGGTGCATGAGGTGGACGTCTGGGAGCCGGAGGAGACCTACGGCGGTACGAAGGACTTTTGTAGCCACCTCCGCCATTATTGCTGCGTGCACCTGGACTTCGGGAACGGGAACGCCCGCGTGCTGGTGCGGCGTCTCGCTCAGCAGGCGCAGGCGCCATGGGTGGCGCCGTGTAAGCATCCGAGTAAGGGTCAACGGCAGTGGAGGCAGCAGGCTCGCCGTACTGAGAAGAAACACAATGTCATGTTAGCAAAAATAACAGGGAACGGAGCCTTGGGACGGCTGAACGGAAAGAAGAGAAAACTGACCATGATGGTTCGAGGTAAGGAGGTGTTGACAGTTGTTTGTGGCTGATAAATGATTTCAACACCGCGATCTCACCGCCCATCATCAGCTATCCGGGATAAAGAGCATATTTTCTGTCCTGTGCTTGCGAAGACTGGCAGACGCGAGCCGGGTAACTCAGCACTGCTCAGACAGGCCCAAACTTCGCCTCTTTCAGCTGCTGTCGAACGCCATTCAACGGGAATCGCAGCAGTCATTGAAGCGGAGCTTGAACTTAAAATTCCCCCACTGCACAGTTGATCAAGCCTCCCTCCAATTGGGAAACAGGTCCAAACACACACACTGGCAAGAAACCAAGATGGTGAGCTCGTCGTCGTGCGCGATGAGGCATGAAGAAACTGACGATGTACTCTTAGGGTATCGACATCAAAGCCCACCATGTCAAGAAAGGTCAGCGGACCGCGCCGAAAAGCCAGGACCCATACTTGCTGCTCCTTGTGAAGGTGAGTGTTTTGCCGTCCAAGTCCTCCGACCGTGATCTGACTTTCCCTGCAGCTTTACCGCTTCCTGGCTCGCCGCACTGATTCTCGGTTCAACAAGGTTCTTCGAAATAGAATGGCACGCATGATGGGGAAACTAAAGTCATCCGCGATCGCAGGTTGTCCTCCACCGTCTTTTCCAGTCGAAGATCAATCGTCCCCCCCTTTCCCTCTCTCGGATCTCCAGGCTGACTGAAAATGCGCCCGAGCGTGACTCCAAAATTATCGTCAATGTTGGAACTGTGACCGATGACATCCGGCAAACTGAGGTCCCCAAACTCAGAATCGCCGCTCTTCGTTTCACACGCGCAGCCAAGGAGAGGATTCTCAGCGCGGGTGGTGAGGTTTTGACGCTCGACCAGCTCGCGCTCCGCGCGCCGACGGGCTCCAACACGATCTTACTGAGGGGTGAGAAGACCGCACGGGAGGCTGTCAAGCACTTCGGCATGGGTTAGTGTTTCGCGGTCGTGTCGGTCTTTGCATCCTGAGATATTGTGCAGGTCCTCACAAACACAAGAAGCCCTACACCATCTCCAAGGGTCGCAAGGTATTTCTATATGAGCGCAAGCTTTCCTCACACTTTCACTCAACCTGGGATTCTTCTAGTTCGAGCAAGGCCGTGGTCGCAGAAAGTCGCGTGGCTTCAAGGTATAGAGGAATACCTTGCAAAAGCGATGTGGCAGCCGTCTGCGTATCCGCGGTTCGGACTGGGTGGTGGTGGTGGATGTTACTGCCCTTATGCAACATGTCATGCCCATCTACGTTACGAGTATGCACTCTATTTCCTCTCGCATGCACTGCCATTCTCCGTACCACTTGTAAGGACCCAAAAATCAAAGCAAAAGGCAACATGTCTTTCGGTGTCGGTGTCTGGAATGCAATGCGATAATCACGCTGCGATGTCCGTGCCTTGGCAGGGATCTATCTGCAAGGTGCCGGTGCCCATTGGCGCTTGGGCAGCATTAAACTTCACCTTCGATACGTGTCCGACTCTCGAAAAGACTGACTTGCAACTGTCATGATAAGCGCCTAGCTTTGACATTTAGGTGGGTGCATTATGCATAACCCCTCAGCGCTTAAGCCATTTACACAGCCGCCGTATATGCCACCTCACCAGATACCTGGACGTACAGCCGCCACGAAATGTAGGCCGCATCTGACCAACGGCCTCTGACCGAATACGATGACGATTGTGAAGTGTCATACGTCGGCAGAGTACATCCTTTGATGTGTGGTATCAGGGTTGAAACGTTGACCATGCATGCCTCTATCGACGGATCGAGACAGGTTGTATGCATATAATGTCACATAGGCAAGTGAAGTAGCTCTCACCAGAACTTGCCTCGTCCAGCTTCGATGAGCCCGAAGCGCTCGCTTCACCCGACCTTCTGCGCTTTGAGCGGCGCTATTAGATTTACAGTATCGGTTCCACTAAATCATGACCCAGCTCGATCCGTCGTTGAATGTGAGTTGTGCTTCACATCAGCAGCTGCTCGATAAACCTGGATCCGCTCAGGTGAACGAAGTAGCCAAGCTTTCTGCGCCAGGAGACGCAGCTGCTTCGGGTTCTCAGGCTCGTTCTCCTTCCGTGGCCGGCAAAGGCTTTCAGGATGCTGAAGGGTCGAACAGCCACAATGTAACCCCTATCGGTCCTCGCATTCCCTCCCTTATCCTGACCCATAGTTCTTATTCCAGCGAAATCTACTTGGCAGCACGAAGACCTTCGAAGATTTGGGCCGAACTGCACAACAAGCTGTACTCGTGCGACAGAAGGCGCTCCGGATTGAAACGGAGGCGGCTTTCACAACACAGCACATACTTCCTGCCTCGACCTTCATCACCTGCGGCGCAGGCCTTGAGATCCGCGAGGTGGTCCGCGGCTTCGAGACCTGTCGTCTCAAAATCTATAACCTCCCTTTCGGCGCTAAAGCGTCCGAAATTGTGGAACTCTTCACACAGCAGGGCATGTCTCGCGACCACTTTCACATCCTTTCGATCCGCCCAGCTGGCGAGGCTCATCTCGAGGCGGAAGTCCTGACACGCGCGGGGGAAGGAAGGGTAATTGCTGCCGGCCTACAAGGCATCGAATTCAGAAATGAAATGCTGGGCTTCGAAATACACGAGCGGTTTGACTTTACCGAGACAAATTCCTTCAATGCGATGAGGGAACCGCCTGCCCAGCTACCCGACACTCTGACCATCACCTGGTCCGCGCCTTGTGCCACCATGATTGCCACTTATACCACTATGAAAGAGGCCCAGGTGAGAGCGAAAGATCTTGCCGGAAGGATTATTGCTGGCCCCAGAATCAGAGCGGAAATCAGCAAAAGACCTACAGGTTCCACCCTTCATGGGTATAGCCGTCCTCCGTGCAAATCACTGGGCTCCCGAGCGACTATGTCCCCGTCCTTGCCAACGTTCTGCAGCTGGCTAGAGTAAAATCGGTTCGTACAATCAAGTCAAAAACCTACCACCTACCAGAAATGCTGGACCTTCTTCGAGAGCACCTGGTACTGCTGTCTGATCCCGGGTTCATGCACTTCTATCTGCTGAGCGGGCAATAAACGGTATCGTCATCGCAGTGCGTTTCGAGAGTTGGGACCATGTTGACCGTGCTCTTGCTTATCTCAAAGGCAAGCGCCTCAGGCCCGACCTCCCATATCTCCACCTTTCACTTCCACAGCGTCATTCATTCATTTCCACCGTCAGTGCCGTGGAGGGCATCTGTTATCTGCCACGATGTCGTCTCCCAGCCCCTCCAGCTTGGCTGCGGGCACATCTACTGCATTAGCTGTACTCAGCACTATGTCATGTCCGCCGTGGAAAGAAGATCTTTCCGCTGGTCTGCATGGGCAACGAAGCAAAATGCAAAGAGCCTGTACTCATTCCCCTCCTTCAGCAATTCGTTACCCGTCGGCAGTATAATAAATTAGTCAGAGTCGCATTCGCCGCATACTTGAACCAGCATCCGGGGGAGTTCAGACACTGTCCAAACCGGGTCGCGAGCAGATGTATCACCTCAGCTTAGCAGCAGGTATACGAATGGGCTGTCGATCGTGCTTCGCTCTGGTTTGCACGACATGCCACGAGGCACACCCAGATCGGATGACATGCCAGGAACGACAAGCAAGGGAAGAAGAGCGATTGAATGAACGCTGGGCGAAACTTCACGGTGTCAAGAGGTGCCCTTTATGCCAGGTCTGGCTCGAAAAGATCGAAGGGTGTCATCATACGACGTGCCGCTGTGGCACACATCTGTGCTGGATTTGCGTCAAAATGTTTAAGGCCGAGCAAATGTACAAGCATCTCAGGGTTGTGCATGGGACGTGGACCCAGAACAGCAAGAGGATGATTTTCAGCATGCTGTGGGCCTGGACCGTGCACCCGCTTAACCAGCTGCAGGTCCACATCAATCCACAACCAGTGGCTCTTGCCGCCCTCGAAGCCGCGCGGCTCCGAGCGGAAGATGACCTTGCGGCCACCGCCCGCACATGCAGAGGCGGAGCGACGACGACGATACGGAGGTCGCGTCCGGGCTGCGTGTCGTCGGGTTTTTCGGGGCAGGCAACAGAGAGGACTGCAGGGTCAAGTTCGTTTAGCGCCACGGGCGCACGAGAGGCACGGTCGTGAGAGGTGTACCATCATATAAATAATTGAAACGGGCGTGGTCATCTCATTGTCTCTCCTGTTGATATGACGAGACAAATTGGGATGAACGGAGGTATGTGGCGATGCTACAGCAACAGGTCACTTAGGTCAGATCAATAATTGCACAGTAATGTAACACATGCAATGCCAGGCATCCCGAACCGCTAGTGCTAGCACCGAGGTCCCAACATCTTATTACCCTCTCCTAATGCACAGTGCCCGCCAAGTCCCGATGACCACCTCCGGGAGTTACCATGAAGTATTGCACCGAGGCAATTGCAGTATGGGGACCGCAATAGGTGGCCAGCTAGAATACAGATAGAGTTCATTTCCGTGAAGATGAAGCCTGGAGGAACGACCGTCGATGTCGTGGACGGTGGAGGTAGTCTTGCAGTCGCGATTGACGCGTCGCGTCGACCGGAAGTCAGGAAACATTACGTAATAAGACTTGATCTCGTGATCGATTTTTTTATCCTCAAGAGCAGAGCTGTTATAAGACCTCTGACCAGAGCCTTCACTCGAAGTTCTTGCCTACAATGCCCCGGATACGAAAAAGTTTGTCGTACAGTTCTAGATGTAAGCCTATCTTGACGATTCAACAGAGACGAGTAATCGCACCTCGACAAATGACCGTAAAAAGCTCCAGCAGAAGGTGCGAGAGAGCCGGAAGAAAGCCAAGAAAGCGGCAAAGAAGAACCCTCAATGGAAGTCAAGTGCGTACTTTTTTGAGGCTTTTGTGATTCACTTGGTAAACGAACCGTCTTGCACATACAGAAAAGCCCAAGGATCCTGGTATACCGAACAACTTCCCCTTCAAGGACCAGATCCTAGCTGAGATTTCCGAACAGCGGAGAATCGTGAGTTCAACGTAAGATCGCACGGTTTGACTGGTTTTAATATCCCCTTGAAGGAAGCCGAGGAAAAGCAACGGAAGAAGGAGGAGAAGAAAGCCTTGCGTGCAAAGGCAAGAGACGCTACCGGGCAAGAGGAGTCAGACGAAGGCGAAAAGGAGGATGTCGCTGTTGAGCTGGAGCAACTAAAAGGTCTTCAGGTTGGGAATGACGCTGTTGGTGGACTTGGTGCAAAACAGCTGCGGGGCGCGAAGACAATCTCTCGGCCACGCCCAGTCCCCGTACAGGAAGAAGAAGATGAGGAAGTCCCGGTCTTGATAAACCGTGATCTACCGAACCTGCAGGCTGTCTTGGACCAGTCGGACGTGATTATCCAGGTCTTAGACGCCCGCGATCCTCTTCCGTATCGGAGTTCCCATCTTGAAGAGCTGGTCGCAACGAAACCGAGTCGGCGGATACTTTGCGTGCTCAATAAGATTGGTATGTCACTTGTGATCTCTATTTGCTTGGATCGGGCGGACTCAATCGATCGTCCTTTATTCCACGCTTCAGACACATGCCCGCGCGAGGCGATCGCAGCATGGGCAGCATATCTGCGCTCACAGCATCCTACAGCCTTGTTCCGCTCTGCCGCAGCATTTCTACCTGCAGGCCCCGAGGCTTCGGTGAAAGCCAAGGGCAAGGAAAAGCCGCGTGCTGATGATGGCCTTGGTGTTGATTCCATTCTTGCCTGTCTCGGGGAATGGGCAAAGGCGAAAAAGGAGGACCAGCCACTGGCGGTTGCTGTAGTTGGCATCGCAAATGTACGTGTCTTTGATTGCTCAGGTTGTGGCGATCGCGTACTTACTGGCAAACAGGTGGGCAAGAGTTCCTTCATCAACTCGCTGATCCGAAAAAATGCACTGCCCGTGTATACTGTCGAGTCGTCATCGCGTGGACCGACGACGACCGAGCTCCCGCAGGAGGTTGTTGTCGAAGCGGCAGGCAAGCAGATACGTCTGATAGATACCCCTGGGTTGTCGTGGCAAGTCGACGAAGGGGCGCAGAATCGTGAAGATGTTCGGGCCCGTGACATATTGTTGCGTTCGAAAGGCAGGATTGATCGCTTGAAAGACCCAACCTCTGTCGGTAGGTGGTGGCTGTCTATGCGGTGAATGCAAGCTAATCAACATGCTCTTCAAGTCGCAAGTATCGTAAGCCGGTCGAGTACGGAGGACTTGATGTTGCTGTACAGCCTCCCGGCATTCATCAGAGGTGATTCTACGTCATTCCTCTCAGGCCTCGCTCGGGCAAACCAGCTCGTCAAGAAGGTCGGTCGGCTTCTCCGTTCTTCCCCGACTTGTTGGCTCATCTTACATCGTAGCGCGGGGAATTGGACCTGCTTGACGCGTCTCGTATCCTGCTACGCGATTGGAATACTGGGAAACTTGCGCGGTATACCAGTCCACCAGAGTCCTCAAGCACCACGACCACCGCGTCGAGCGAGGATGCCGCATTGGCGAAACTCTACGAAGCGGGTAAGGCCATCCTTGATGCACTCGTTCCTCGAACGCAGTTGCGGAAGTCTTCTGGACTTGTGAAACTTGTCACTGGGGAGGTCGATACGCGCAAGGTGTTTTTGGACGAGCCTTGGTTGAAGGAAGCTGAAGTCACCAGTGACGAGGACGAGGATGAGGACGAGGAGATGGAAGTGAATGGGTCGATCGGCGATGGAGAAGAAGACGATGAAGATGACGCAGATGAGGAGGAAGACGAAGAAGAGGAAGAGGATGATGAAGACGAAGACGAAGACGAAGAGGAGGAAGTTCCGCCTCCACCATCTAGAAACCAAAAGCGGAAGCTCGTGAACGAGCCTTCCACAACCCCTGTGCGAAAGAAAGTCGCCTTTGCTCCTGACCCCAAATCATCCAAGCAAGCCGGAAAAGCAGGGGCATCGAAAGGTAAGGCGCCAGAGAAGCCAACGACGATCAAAACAAAGCCCTTAGCTCCCAATCCGGTCACAAAACACAACTCAAAGCCTGCTGGTGGGAAAGCGCAACGAAGGGTTGCTAATGTAGGGGCAGGTGGCAAAGCTACCACCAAAGGACCGGACGCCGACGGTGATACGGCGTATGACTTCGGAAAGTTTTTCTAGCCCCCGACACTCCATGTACTAGTAGAAATTACAGGTCTACTTGTCTTCTAGACCGGTTTTCATGGGCACGCCTGGTATACATTCTACGAGCATGGCCATGGGCTGACGATAGCCTCCCCTGGTGTGATATGTCCCTCCACGAGTAGATTAATCTTACATTCCATCGCTGGCGCTAGAAGTAAGCCGGCCAAAAGTAGGTTCCGCTTGCTTGCTCTCGGGCGATTCATTCCATTCGGCTCGCTTCCATCTTCAAGGGAAACGCAAAACAATCGGGTTCATTTGCTTCGTTCGGCTTCTCTGAGGTGAAGAGGCTCGACATCCACAACGCCCACCGGGAAACAACAAAACAACCGGGTTCTTATGCTTCATTCAGCTCGTCTGAGGTCAAGAGGCTTGAAATCACAATGCTCGGTTTCTCTATCTGGCAGTGGATCTACACGCTCTTGCCCATTTCCAAGCACCCTGGGTAGAAATGACAGTCAAAATGATTTTATCTTGGACGTCAACTGGCCGAAATGGCACGCGATTGGCAGGTAAATTGGAGGTAGACAGGCATATACGGACTTGCTTGACCAGGTCCTTCACGGGTAATCACACACGTCAATCGGGAGATCATGCTAAACCGCCGCAGGAGCAGTATTTAAGTAGACCGGTGGTCACTTGTCGCTTCCTGCGCTTTGTTGTCGAACAACTGAAGCCCCTGCACACCGCGGAATGCCCTTCCACGAGTCTCCTCTCATCAGTCTCTCGTTCCATCGTAACGGCCAGCCTCGGGCGAGAGTATTTAAAGGTCGTTCGGAATATAACGTCGGTTCATGTTCTCTCTCACGCAACGCTTTCTTACCGTTGACGAGCAGAAAATTTGCTTTGCTGGCCTCAAGTATCATACCTCGCAGGAGAAGAGCAGTCCACGCAACCCGTATTTCGATCGCTTGCCGCTAGAGCTTAAAGTGCAGATCTTTGCCGAATGTCTCGCATCCTATCCTTCACTCAGCGCAAAGGAAGCGCCTCTGTTACTCTGCCACGTCTCCGCTTCCTGGAGGGTGATCGTGCAGTCCACCCCAAAGCTATGGGCACGTTTTAATCTCAACGCTCCCAACTTCGACGCCCTGAACGCGACACACCACCAGAGGATCATGAATGCTTTGAATGTATGGTTGCACCGCTCGAGAGGCAGTGAACTATCCTTCAGGATTAGTCACAACACGACGGGGAGTTCACCAGATCCTCGCTCGGCTCACCTACTGGCCGCTCTCATCCCTCACGCACATCGTTGGAAGGATGTGGACCTCCATGTGCCAAGCTCGAGTATTGAACCGGCACAGAATTCCTCGCTAGGCGCCCTCCCGGCGTTGCGATCTGTAACCCTTAATATGCAAGGGCTGTGGCATCCAAGGGTTCCTTTTGACGTTCAAGCGCTTGGAATTCCGTGGCGTCAATTGACCACGTTAAACCTGCATTTCGACTGCAATCAACTCCTCACTCTCGACAAGTGTCTGGACATTCTGTCGCATTGCGGCATGCTTTCGCGGTGTAGCATGAACGTCGATTGCGCATTCGCCACACCCGGCCATCTTCCAGGTCGAGTAGTTCTACCCATCTTGACTCATTTCGACTTGATGCTTCATCGGGGAGAACAGACCGGAATCACTGACCGAGCAGAATCGTGTCTCGTTACCTTCCTTGAAGGGCTTGAATTACCCCAGCTGCAGTCACTTGCCCTGCACTGGCTCGTCAGTTCGGAAGACGGTTCAGGGCATTGGCTGGAAGTACACCGGCGGTTCCTTACGATGCTTGGCCGGGTAGCACCGTTCCTGAAGTCTCTGACTCTGGCCTACCTGCCGCTCACGGACGTAGCGGTGCTCGAGTCTCTTGCGCAGCTGCAGAGTCTTTCCCGCCTCGACCTACGTTTCTCGCTGGCAGATAGGGAACATGACCCGATCACGGATGCGTTTTTCAGCGCTTGTATCCTTCGACCTGATGATCCGTCTCCCGCCATTCTGCCTCTCCTCGAATCAGTATATCTCCAATGCTACGGCGCACGGTATACCGGCAAGCATGTCGCTGACTTCGTTCGATCACGGCGGATGCACATCCAGAGTGATGTGAAGCTCAGATCCTTCACCCTCGTCTCAATGAAACCTGTGGCTGCTCATGCACGACGGATCCTCGAGCAGTGGTCAGAGGAAGGGTTGGAGGTATCAATAGACCAAGTAGACATCCGATGAGGGGAAGGATGGTATGAATGCATTTACTTCGCCAGATGCTACAGACGATCGTTTTACTTGCTTCTCTGGACTAGGTCATATTCCCATATGAACTGTCTGATGGAGAAACCTAGCGCGAGTTATCGGAACATGCTACCGATATCGCTATCGTCATAAGAGAGCGCCGTGTATCTTTTGGAGGAATCGCCCGCAAGCGTCTGCACAGTTTGTCACGCAAGGCTGCCTCGACCGTGTCGAAAGAGTTTAATGCCGTCTTCGCTTTTTACTACTCTTCTCATCCTTCGGTGCTTGCTTGATTGCTCCGAGCACTGCCTGCAGACCATCGGGCAGTTGAGCGCTGGTCTTTGGCGGCATTTCATCGGCGGCCCGGGGGCATCACTGGATGCTACATCGCCTAATGCAGTCTTTTTTATCCTCTTGCCCAGAGATGCACTGAAGACGGCATCGATTTCGTCTTCCGGCTGCGCATGTCGTTTTCGCTTTGCGGATTTCTCAGCTGGAGAGGCAGGTGCAGATGCTTTTGCGGGTGTTGGGGCAGGCGCCGGAGAGGGTTTATTTGCCTGATCCAGTGCGCGCTTCTTGTCAGCCTGCATGGTCTTCCATTCATCCGGTCGCCGCTGTAGGAGGTAGAGGTTGAGATTCCTTGCGAAGAATTTGCCGTAGTAGGAGCCAGCGAGGAACTGCTCATGCATGAAGAGACTGCGCGCAATCTTCTCCTGCGAAGATGATCTCCGTCAAGCTTTGCCGTGAGATGTTATACGGGATGCACGAACCTTAAGATAGGTATCGGCGAAAGCCCAACACCGGTCACCGACACGACTTCCCAGCCGATCGTCCACGAGAAGGTGATAATGGCCGATGAATCCCATGACGAATTCACGCTTGGCTTTAAAAGGGACAGTGGGAGATTCGAGGAGCATGTCATACACGCGGGAACCGCTAGCATCATGTGCGATCTCGATACGCTCCTCTACGGGCAAGGAGGCGATGCTGAGGTGCCTTCAGTGATCAGCGCAGTAGAGTGGAAATGGAAGCGTACTTTGCGACGACTATTTGGTTGTGGGGGTCGGGAAGTCGAAGTAGAGACTGTAAAAGAACGGAACCCTGAATCTTGGGCTCCAGGACGGTTTTGGAGGCCTCTTGCCGGCCTTTCCTTCGGAATGGGGTATGTTGTGGAGTAGAAGCAATTTCTGCTGTCAATGCTGCCTTGTACTCCTGCGAAAGAGCTTGAAGTAAAGTTCGAGTTTCGAAGCGGAAAACTTACCTGGAGCGGCAGCAGGTGGAGCACACAAGGTACAAGAAGCCCTCGATCCGCTTGGGTGGTGAGATCAAAAGCCGAGTATACAGCCTATTGATGCAAAAGTCAAATTTGCCAACCAAATCCAGTGCTGTGGATAAATCTCCGACCTCGCAAATCTCATGTTCAGAAGCTTGAAGGGCTACACCTCGGTCGATCAGTGCGCGTAGCACACCTGTCCTCGAGGCTCCTGCGAAACGGCCAAATGAGCTATGTTGCATCAACCCAGCAAGTGAGACAAGCAACCCACTCATCATCCTACTCCAGGAGCCATCCAACTCTGTGCAGGTCCCAGAAAGCTGGTCGCGGGACACTCTTTCCAAAGCTTTCGCTAGAACGAAATTAGCGACAGGGTGAACGGCCAATCTGGCGAGTTTTCCATGGAAGTATGTGGTCCAAAGCACCGAGAAGGCGTTCTCAGGTGAGCGAGCTACGATAGTCTCGAGGAGATGTGAGGACGTCGGATCACGTAAAAGGGTGTTCAGGTAGTCGGAAGGTTCCATGATCGAGTTGGGATTATCGCCTGGAGTGGCTTCGTCGGTGCACGTCAACGAAAACGGAACGGAAAACGGTACGTACTGCATGCTGAAATAATCCCCATCGTGACGCGATCCATGAGGGAATCTGGGTCGCCGGCCATACCCAGGTGTGCCTCAACTTCGAGCAACATCTAAGAAGACTTAGTTACCATACCAGCACTCTTGACATGAAGGATAGGGATCGAAGACATACCTGCAGTACGGGACTAGCGACTTTGTTCGCTGCGAGGGCCCGCACTTCGTTTTCCCCGAGCTCGGTTCCCAGGACCTCTACAAATCGACGCGCCAGCCGCTGAAAAGCAGCGGGCGTCGAAGGAAGTGGAAGTTCCTTCTCTTTCCCCTTCTGGTCAGCGAATACAGACTTCATCGGACCCTGCTTCGCCTTCCAAGCAGAACTCTTCTTGGATCGTATCGCTGACTGCGCAGAGTGATCGAAGGGCAACAGGTTAGGCGAAAGGAGGGTAAGAAGTGCCCGGATGACGTGCGAGGCAAACGGGTCCATTATGAGCGACGTGAAGTTGGGAAGAATTTCCTACGGGTAGACGGTAAGCAAAAGCTGTTGCGGAAGAGGAAAATAACAAACTTCGGACGCGTCGAGGACAAGCTGGGTCAAAGTCCTCAATTCTCCATGCTCCGACGACTCGGGTATCGCGGGGAATATTCCTCGACTCTGTACCGTGCACATTTGTGAGACAAACGAAACAGTTTTACGAGCTCAAGCATACTTCTCGCGATATGGTGTCTTGTGCTACTGCGAACAGAGTCTGGCAAACATGAGAAGCAAAGCGGTGTCGGATGAGGACTTCGAAGCTGAAGGATTGCTTAATATATCAATTCTCCAATGAGTACAGGAAGCGACTCACGAACCAGCCAAGCTGTCTATAAAAACTCTCCGCACGAAATCGTCCATTGAGTATGCCATCCTCTCCAAGATTACTGAACAGTCTGGGTCTGTCGCAAGCTGCTTCTCTTTGCCTGCCATCTCCGTCAGTGCAGCGACGAAGAACAGACGGCGCTCTAAAAGTTAGGGAGACGTAAGTAGATATCCCTAGCCTAGAGTCTCCAGGACGCATACCTTCATTTGGGTCTGTGTCTCCGTCCTGTCCCATCTCATCTTGCTGTTCTTGCCAATCACGTATTTGAACATCGACTGTACGGAAATATGCCTTCAAATCTGCGTCCACATAGCCAAAGGGTGCTTCCGAATTGACTTCCGGGACTTGATCAGCGGCGGAGCGAATCCATGAAGGTTCGCCAGTTGGTTCGAGTGGTTCTGGTTCCTCTGCAACCGCTCTTGGATTATCCAGGCCCTCATTTTCTATCTCGACCTTTTTCTTGTTCTTCTTTCCTCGCTTCCGGTTTTCCCTGGGCATTTAGATCGCGGTTTGAAGCTTCAAGGAACTCCTCGACCGTCGACGTTGATTCTTGAGAGGTCGCAACCAGAAAAATCATGGTTCACGTGACGGGTGGTCATATCTATTTATAGCGCGCGACTTCGATTAATCATATCTTGGCTTCTTTAGGCGAAGGTCCATGGTACATGTCCAAGGTGCGCCAGTCAGTTCATACCTCAACGTTCAACGTTGATGTGGACCGCTTGTGAGCGGAGACGAGCTCTTGCGCGAGGCTTTGGGGCCTTTGAATGGAGCGTTCCCGTCGCCGTCATAAGGATGTGTGTGAACACCTTGGGCGCAATACGGATTAGTACTAGAAGCGCGACGGAGCGTGAACACAAGGATAGGATTGTCAGCTGCTTCGCCAGAGAAAAACTGGCCATTACGAGCTCAACTGATTCATATGTAAGCCTAGGCTGACTCTCCCTTGACTCCTCGCCCTCCTCGTCCTTCACAAGTCAAGCAATGTCCTCGAATGTATTTCGCTTCCTCGTATCTACTCTGTCATTTCTGTCAAGCTTCTCGGGTGCTGTATCCCAAGGAACCCTGCATCGACGCGACTACTTCTACGTTGGCCAGACCTACGCCGCGCAGGGAAATTCGAGCATCGCATTTGGACAAATCTACGTAGAACATCTCACGCCCGAGAAGATAACTCAGCCGTTTCCTCTGCTCATGATTCACGGCCATGGTAGAGTCAACTTCTGTGACTGAAGGATTGACAAAGGAGGCTAATATCGGCCTCAGGCATGACCGGCACCAATTTCTTGAACACGCCAGATGGAAGGCCAGGTTGGGCGGATTACTTTACGAGCAAAGGATACGAGGTAAATCTTTCCTTAGCGAGCATGTTGCACGAGCTAAGACTTCAATTTTGTCTAGGTGTACATCATCGACCAACCTTCGAGAGGTCGATCCGCATGGCAAAAAGACATTGATGGCGTCCAGTCAGCTTTCGACACTTTTACTATCGAGTCTCACTTCACTGCAACACAACTGCACAACTTGTGGCCTCAAGCCTCGCTGCATACTAAATGGCCCGGTAACGGCAGTGTCGGGGACCCCGTATTCGACGCTTTCTATGCTTCAACAATGCCCAGCTTAGACTCCGACGAAGAGACCGCCATGAAAATCAGAGCTGCGGGCTCAAAGCTCCTGGACAGGATAGGTGTGCGTACCTCGGGAACTATCGCAACTTTGAGACTTATGTGCCTCGAAACAGCCTGTCGTCCTCCTTACGCACTCGCAGTCTGGGCAACATGGCTGGGTCCTCGGTGACGCCAGGCCATCGAGCATCCGGGCGATTGTTGCGCTGGAGCCAATCGGTCCCCCATTCATCAACGCCGTCTTCCCTCCCATCGCCGCCGCTCGGCAATTTGGGCTCACCGATATTGCCGTGTCGTATTCTCCTCCCGTCACTTCGCCGGAGGATATTGCGCGTATCGCTGTATCCTCGAGTCCTACTTTCACTTGTTTCCAGCAAGCGTCACCGCCCAGGAAGCTGGTTAATCTCGCCCACATTCCGGTTCTCATTGTCACCTCAGAATCGAGCTACCACTCCATTTATGACGGTTGCACTGCAGAATTTCTCAGGCAGGCAGGTGTCTCGGTGAAACATGTCAACCTTGGAGATGTTGGAATTCACGGAAATGGCCACATGATGTTCATGGAGAAAAATGGATTGCAGATAGCTGAGGAGGTGGTACAGCGATGGATTTCTCAGACAGTTCACGCTTAGTCCAAATGAAGGTAGCAGTATGTATTTTCTGGTCTTAAAAGGACGTCTCTTATCCGTTCGCAAACATCAGTGGAGCTATCATTACGCTGAGTCTTGCATATCGTTGTCCGACGTAAGGTATATTACTGCCTATCGTGTCGACGTGCCGAGCACTTTGCACATCAGCCGTTGAAATGGCCAAGGGGTGAATTGCTCCTGGGAAGTCTAAAACAAATGTCGGCGTCTCATAGTTGTAGCATGTCGATTTGTGGAGTAAATGCCCAAGGCACGCTTGACTCTCGTCATGAAAGGAACACGAGCTTCTCGTCCGCGGCCCTAATATATGGGAATGAACATTGCAAAAGTGAATACACAGTGAGCGACTTACTCGGGTCGGCCGTTCCTTCGCATGCTTGCGACCAGACCTATTGGAGTTTTGGCTGGACAACGCTGCTCCTATGAGTAATAAGTCACCAGAAGGAATATGTTCGATTGACGGACCTACTCAATCCGCCGGGTTTTTTGTTTCTGCGGTGCAAGAGACTGCGACGGGTGCCGGGTGGCGGGCTAGTCGCGGTATGCGACGGACGTCCGCGACCAAAAAGAGGCATTGTGCTGTAATGAGCTGCTCCAAAGCTATAACACGTAGTGTGTAAAGCGAAACGATCCTGCAACTTTGGTTCTTGGGCTTATATGCTTTGCACCATGGAGCAAAGTCATCAGCGCAAAGGTCATGCGTCACTGCTGTTGACGTAGGGGGAGCGGGGATTGTTTTGACAGGAGATGTGACGGTGGTGGTGTGGTATCACGACGACGCTACTGGCGCAGGCCATGGAGCTGAGTGTCCTGTCCGAGAGATGTACGGATATATCAGATGAACATCGAGAGAACGGGTCGTTGGAAGCGTTGTGGCCACACGATCGGAACCGCGGGGAGTCGGGAGCGCTGAGCGACTGCACACGACTTCTGCAAAGTTAAGGGAGGTGACCGTGTATCTTCCCTTGTATGTGGCGACGCCCTGGGAGTGGGGTTCGACTGCACCACCCCGTGGCAGGAGCTTCTCCTGCGCGAAGTGGACTGGAGGTTTTGACGTTATGCGCTCACATCGGAAGTTGAATGCTCACATGTACAAGTTCCAGGGGTCACATCCGAAGTCATCGTCGGAAATACTGCGGAGAAGAGGGTACGCAATCGAGCAGCTTGCTCACCTCGAGGGTAAGGTGCGGCCTCTGTTTGAGACTGGAGGAAACAAGATATCCACAACGAAGCACACTCCCTACCATGGCTGAGCAGCAAGATCAAAGTGCAAACACGATACATCCGGCCAGTGGGAAAGCACCCTAACTGAAGGCTTTGCCGTTTACTACCGCCAGGGTAGGTGCTATTACGGCGATCGGTGCAAGTTCGTATAGCAGATCAGGTCATCACTGGCGGAGATCGTCCGAGCACATCACCAGCAACACAGGCATGCTATGTTGAGGTGTTTGGGTACCTGTCCACGGAGCTGAATTGCGTACCTCGCGGGGTCAAGGGACGCTGGGCTCCAGGTCGACGATGATAATAGGCATGCTCTGGCTCTTCAGCGAGAGCTATCTGCCCAACGAAGAGTCGGGACTCGATATACCCCTCGTCCGTCCAGAAATCGAACGGGCGAGTTGGCATGACGCTGCCAGAAAGTTGTGGAGAGGCGTCTTCAGAGGGACTTCGACTTTTGTGAGCGAGAAAGGATGGAATGGAGGAGGCAGCGAAGCGGCGCAGACGCGAAAGCGAATTGAGGTCGTGTCGTTGTCATGTGACGGAAGCTCCTGATCGCACTTGCAATGTGCATTTCACCAGGTACTACCTGTTTGAGGAGGATCGCACACACACACACTTCCGCTTGAAGAATCATCACGTCATTAAATCTATTAGCAATGTGTTTTCCAATCCAGGAGGTAGGCCGGTCATAAATCTGTGTGTAGATAGTGCGATACGTTACTTTTGCGACCCCATCGCCTCCTCGAGATTAGGAGGCATGGTGAATGACTTCGCATCAGCCGGTGTCTTGTCACCGTTAGCGGCGGGGCTGCCATTGCGGGCATCCTTTGCTTCGGGAGCCGGTTTCTTCCCGGCGGGCGCAATGCCACGCTTGGCCTGAAGTTTCTGGAGGTATCTGGTTCCCCCGCCGTAGAAAAATGCCAAACCACCGAAGATGATGATGTGGCCGTACCAAGCCAAGCGGGACCAAGCTTTGAACGAGTCCTCCGCGGTAAGAAGCATGAATGGTGCAGCGGCGTAATTCAGAACAAGCGTGGAAAGAAGGGTTCCAGCGATGTCGTAGAGTTCCTTCAAGTCTGAGGGGGGTTGGCCAGGGGGAGGAAGAACAAGTGGGCGGATGTAATTCCTGGCGAGGCGAGCTACGGTGGTGATGAACCCTCCCATAATGAAGGTGAGATAGTAGCCGCTGGCGATACCGTGCTATCATCCTTGGGTTAATGACGGACCGGACCGGACGAAAGTTAACCCATACCCAAAATGCACTCGTAAGGAACGTTATCATGCTGCTTCGGAATCCAGGCTTCTTGCCCTTGGGAGTTACGCGCTTGTAAACGCACTCCCTGAGCCAGACGTTGGTCTTCATGTTCCAGTTGTCAAGGAGCGTTTTGAAGTTCGAAGGGAACTCAATTTCCAGGACTTTGACATTGGCGGCCCCGTCCCACTGCGATTTGCCCGAAGGACTGAACCCGGTAAAGCCAAGTCCGGTAACGATACTGGCACCCTATGAGAAGAACGCAAATGAGCGAGAGAGACGTACCAGAATTAGGAACGCACCTCTGTCAGGATCCAGATGGCATAGTACTTTGACCTTTCGAAGAAACCGAAGATTTGGAACATGAAAATGCTGTGCAACGCGCGGTAAGCGAAGTTGCAAGAGTAGAAGGGAACATAACGTACCGAACAAATAGGTTGTGCTCCATGAACCAGTCCGTGAGTGCAGTCCCGAAATTATATTTTCCACCGAACACGACGAAGATCCCAAGATAGATCAGCCCCATGAACATCCTCCAGTAGGCGGCGCGCTTCCTGCCGGGCGGGAGCTTGCGGCCAGCTTTTGCCCTGGCCTTCACCTTCTCGTCCTCAAAGATGGTCTCGCTGATCAGGCTGCGGTATTCCTGGAAATCCAGGTATGGGCCGACGAGTATTCCGGGGAAGTAAAACCTGCCCAGGGTTCAGGAAGTGGCCCATATTATACACATTAGGACGTACGCGTAGCCAAGAAACTCGATGAGGGAAGGGTAGTCTGTGATGCGCTTCGTTGTCTGCCATTTGTCCAAATCCTGAGTAGACAAAAGCATGAGATAAGCTTATGATAAGAGTAGGAAGTACCACAAAGCTCACCGCCGCTGGTCTCCGTCCGTCCCAGACATTCCACGCGAAGGTGGTGAGCTTCATAGTCAACACCATTTGAGGGCCAGTGATCTCCATGGTCTCATAGCTCAAGCCATAGATTGCGCGGATGATGTGACTGTCAAAGGGCGTAAGAATAGAGACGCAGCCGATAGAGTGTGCCACTTACTTGACGGTCAAGTGACCCATGACGAAGCTGCACCGTGGAATTGTCAACGTCACAGGACAGGACAGGCTTATACGCGACTCACGCAAAGACAACCCACGGCATGCGCCAACTCGTGTCATACCGAGCGATGTAGTACGTTCCAACAATGTCCGCAAGAAGTTGGAAGAAGCCCGAATAGAGCTTTAACATAGGGAAGAAAAAGAACATGGCGACCGCGATGTTGAAGAGGTGCCTCAGACCCGGCTTCGAAGACGGCACGCGGATAAAGAGGCTGCCAAGTGGGTATGCAATTAGTAGACATGAGATAAGCTATTCCAAGGCGCAGTTGTTAGACCGTGCTGGCGGTGAAGTGGACGGACGTGTCACCTTGATTTGGTCTACACTGGCTCCGAGAACGTCGGCCAGCGGCTTGAAGAGCGCGTCCATTGGAACCCCAAGCACACAGGCCTACCGAAAGGTGAACTTTGGAGCAGAGTTAGAGAACAGCTGGACTCACGGAGAGAAACCAAGATGACAGCAAGAAAGAAAACCGGGTGACTGGCGCACGTACAGGGTCCGGGAGAATTTCATTTGATAGATAACGTAAATAGTCATATTTGGAAACCTACTACTGTGCCTCAGCAACGTGTATGCTGTGAGAGATGGCTTTCTGTGTTCTCTAAGTTCGTGCGAGTAGTCTATGATACGTCGATTTACGCCTTCTTTCCCGATTCTTTCTTCCAATCCTCAACCACCTCCCGTACTTTCTCAATGATATCCTCTTTCGGTACAGCCTGACCGAAGGCTTCGACGAACTTCCCGTCTGGATCCAAAAGGTATACGAAAATTGAGTGGTCAACCAGGTAGTCACCAGCGGGGTCCGCATCAGGAGGTGTAGAAAAGTAGACACGATACGCTTTGCACACGGCCTTTGTGGCATCGTACGAACCGACAAGACCGACGAACGACGGGTGGAAATCTTTCAGGTATCTACCCATGCGCGCAGGGGTATCTCGTGCTGGGTCAACCGAGATGAACACAGGCTGAAATATTTTACCATGTTCCTGTTCTGTTTGAACGTTAAGAGAGCATGGGTGTCAAGGGCACGTTGGCAACATACCAATGACGTCGAGGACCGCCGTCATCTTGTCGAGTTCTTGGGGACAGATATCCGGACAGTTCGTGAAGCCAAAGTACACGAGCGGCCACTTGCCCCGGAGATCTTGGTCCGTGAAAGGTTCGCCTGCTGCCGTGGTGAGGGTGAACGGGCCGCCTATCTGCGGACGCCCATACTGTTTACTTCCGCGTTCTTGCTCTGTCCAAGGCTCTTTGAGATACATTTCCATAGCGCGCCATCAAATGAAGCTCGTACCGCGTTGTTCCAGTAGTCTGGCCTTCTCGTACCGGAAGTAATAGAACAGTCCAACGCCAGCTAGAATGAAGAGCGCTGCGGATTTCGGCGTGAATACCTAGAGCGGTAGGTTCTCTGCAGCTGAGCTGGCATGTCCATACTGCAGCGGATGCACGCTCACCCCGACGGTATTCCGATCCGGGAAATTTGTTGAAGCATGCCGCTTTTGCAGGGGCTGTCGCTGGGCCACTTGACGGGGGAAGCTTGACGGCCACGAAGGAATGGCAAACCTATGTGAGCTCCGTGAAAAAGCCGCGCTGGCTTGCCATGAATGCCATGAACGACACTGGACAGCACGCGAGAACATGAGCGCAGCTGGTTTTGTGTGGTGTCACACCGCGTCCCAGTCACGTTTATGTCACCTTACGTTCAAGCCTCCTGGCAGATGGGTTTCACTGCCACACGATTGTGGAACGCTACGTATTGAAGATTTCTAGCAAACAGATATTATTGCAGAATATTCAACGCGGAGGAGACGCGCGTAGTTCCATAGTCATTATTGCACGACACGTAAATTTTACAACGAGTGGGCAAGCCAAAAGGAGGTCAGGAAGTAAGCTTGAGGAACCAGTGAATCACGCGGGTTGGGGATAGGGCGATCCAACGGGAACTTGCTGGGGTTGTCCTGCCCAGCCAGGTGCCGGAGAACCTTGCGGGGGGTAGGAAACCCCAGTATTTTGCGCAGGAAGATACTGGGTCTGCATGGGTTGCTGCATGGGCTGCTGATGGACAGGGGGCGCATTGAACTCAGTCTCCTTGACAGACTGGAACCAAACCCTGTTGTAGCCACGGTTGGCAGCGATGAGACTGAAGGTGATGAGAGCCCCGAGGTAACCGAAGACTACAGAACTGTGAGCGAAGGCAATCGAAAACATCGGTGGAAAGCAACTTACGGACAAGCCAAGCCAGATGTGCGAAGGCCTGGACAGCAGAGATTTCCCGGCACAGGGTGTTGGCAGTCGCTGTGCGGAGTTCTTAGATAAAGTCGGATAAGGCTTGCGTGTCGGGAATACTCACAGTTTCTGGTGTGGCAGCTACTTCCTGTGAAAACACCCAGCTGTGATGTGAGCGCGGCAGTCGTGAGCCACAGAACCCAAAGGAGGCCTTTTAACACGTCAGGGAATGGGCCAGGCGAAACACCTTCGTGATGCCTACCGAGCCAACCAATTTCCACTATGATCATAGATGTAAATGCGCCCTTGCGCATGTTGTCAACAACAAGCCTTGAAATATGTATCTTAGCGTTGATGTTGATGTCGGAAGCGAAGACCGTCAATACATACATGGTGAGCAACGACAGCAACGACAGAACAGCCGTCGCGATACCCATCGCGGCAAACGTGAAATAACCTCCCAAAAATGTCGTGGTAGTGTTGGTGATATGACCACACAACGCGATGATTATGAGTGAGAAAAGAATGACAGCGCCTAGAAGACAGTCGCCCTTTCGCTCATGATTTGATACGAGAGAGGGAAAGAAATACGCACCGAAAGCGCCCGTGCGCAGCGTTGGCATGAGAGGGGAGGACATCGCTGCAGCAACAGACAGTGGGCACGGGGAACAAGGAACGAGGGGGGCGTCTGGGTCATCTGTCGAATTTACGCTCTTTTTATCTGAGCCGGTGAACTTCCGAGTGAGACGAGGCCCTGCATCCTTTTCGAGTCAAATTCACCAACAACGGCCATTAGTCAGGGACAGGCATTTACAGTTGGCTGTTCCTGATACCAGTGGTGCAGCACCCTGCAAGTCAATCAGATACACCGTTCATCCTGAAGCGTGCACAGCAACATGTTTGGCGCCTGGATGTTCACGATAGATTTGACGGGAGATCTCCAGACGACTACCGGCAGGACAGCGTACAATGGCGCTGAGTCCAGCGGCCGAGCGGATTCGTGACGATCGATGAGAAAGATTTCATTGAGCGGCGTGAGGCATTGATCGAGGTTGTTGCCAAGGCTCGATGGGCGCCATTAAGCCACAACACGGCCCTTGCCAGATCGGGGAGTGCTCGGCGGCGCAAGCGTCTGCCGCAAACGACTTGTAAGAGTCCGTGGCGGGGTCCGCGACTTGCTCTTCGCCGTATCCAGGTGCTTCGCACAGAACACACGTGGAGAACGGTATCTTAGTGGCGTCGATGGCTCATCCGCCACGACGGAAGCTTTGTACAGGTAGCAACTTGGTCGCCAATTTCACAGTGACTTGACAGTTGCAGTTTCAATAGTTCTTCCGACCATTGCGCTCTGCACGGATATTATCGAGCAAGAGAAGCATCACAAACTCGCAACCCTCTCTTCTCTCTGCCCACGTTCACCTTGCCCTAAGAAGGGAGCAAACGTCGTTTAGGTATGCATGCATATCGTTGCGAGCAGAAGATTTTCTGCCCGAGTACCCAGAGGTTGAGCATGTAAACGGTCCGCAAAGGTATAGAAGGCAGTGCTGTAAGGCACGTTGCCTTGAGGCTGTCTCCTCGAGAGCTTGTTGGTTGACTGATAGCAATCAGGCGACCATCACCTTTTTGACATTTGACATTGCGAGATAAGTGCCTGGACCAGCACGTCCATTGACCTCGAATGCCTGCCCGAGAACGCTACATAGCGCTGGATTCGAGTGATGCAGGTGGGGATCCGTCAAGGGCGAATTGAAAGCATGCGAAGCAATGATATGTCTAGATAAGCACGAATAGAACAAGAATAACCTCCAAGAGCCCATGAAAGAATAAAGAGGTCGTGATCATGCAAATGTGCGGACATATAGTTGAACTCCATCGCGTCGCCGGCTCCTTGCCCGCGGTTTCTAATTAGTCGGCGGAATGTATGCCGCTGCGAGCGGCGGGTTGAACGGATCAACGTTAGCCACGACGTCCTTGGCATCGACGGGGGCGCTGCCAATCAGCGAACGGAAGTTGAACCAGTTGATAGACGTGTCAACGATGTGCGCCTCGCCCGTCTGGATGGAGAACTCGAGGTGGGGGCGCCGCGCAGCCAACCGATGGGTGACGACGTGGCAGACCAGGACGAAGATGATGACGAAAATGATGACCATCGTACGCGCCCTGAGCGACAATGTAGGCGCTTTGTTCGACGCGTACGAGAAAATGCGTTCCCTGATGGTCGGCTTCGGTGGCGGGGCGAGGAACGCGATCGAAAAGTCGTGATCGGAGGACGGGGACGACGGAGTCACGATGATAGCAGGTAGCGGCGACTTTTCCGTGGCGAGCGGCAGGGAGAGGTCTATTTGCATTGGGTTACTCCAGTCATACATATGCCGTACGTAAGGTGATGTCCGTGGGTTACGCACCAAGCGGGGCCGGGATCAAGGTGTAGTCCAGACGCTGGGGTAACCGATGAAGACGTGGACCTTCGCATTGGATAAAGCATGAGGTTGGGGTGCAGAGAAGCAGCTCGCGCAGTGTAGCTTACCAGGACGAGGCATGATTCAACGGAATGATAATGCGCAGCACGGGTGAAAGCACAGTATCAAAGGAGAATCTTCAGAACGAAGACTCTGGGTAAGGTCGTGTGATAGGGGGGGTTTCAAACGAGTGTGTGGCGTAAAGAGTGCGAGGCCGAGTCTTGAGGCGAAGGATTAGACGAGAGCGCTGTTGAGCGGCGACGGCGAAGACGAAGAGAGAAGAGGAGAGTAAGCCGAGAAGACGAAAGACGAGGGAGGTGACGAGCGAACTTGCCGATTACTCCTGGCAACGCATTACGTAAGAGCCCTTACCGAGTGATTGTCTTGTTCTCGCCACTCCACTCATTGTTTCTTGTTTTCCCGGGAGGAATAGGTTTCGTTTGTGCTGCTACGGTGAAAAGCAGCGTGCGTGAAGCCACACGTCCTGCCCAGCACAGACGCGTGCATGCCCTGACTTGCTCTTCCCAAGAAGCTCCAGGTAAGCAGATGCAAACAAACGGATCCTAAGTGTCGAAGCCGCGATTTGCAAAACTGATAAAATGGCGACATCGCGCCTCCTCGAGTCTCCGCAATTCAAGACGTGTCGAAGCCCTCTTAAAAATGCTCAGCCTGCTTCGGCATACATCCTTTCGATAGTCTCGCTACTTGGTCATTACGCAGCCTCAGAATCCGCGCCGTCCAATCAAATCGGAATCCTTGACAAGTCGACTCTTCGACGCATAGGAAATCTCTCGGGGCATGAAGTTGCGACCACTTCCTTGAAAGCCGTCGACAATATCATTGGAATTGCGGGTCGGACCCTCATGTCATCTGGAAAGGACGGAAGTGTCAAAATTTGGGACCCGCGATCGAATTCACATAGCATCAAAAGTGAGTATCATTGTACAAGTTGGATGAAGCCCGTCATAAATAAATTTGACTGCTCAAGATCTGTCCCGTGCATCGTTTAGTGACTAATTTGGGTGCATCGAGATCACTCCTGTGCTGCGACGTATCGCCAGATGGATTGACAGTCGCTGCCGGGACGGACATGCAAGGCGAGGACGCGCTGATCTTCTACTGGTACGTGCGGTATACCCGGGAGCGCAGACTCCGTCCACCTCACACGTCAACAGGGATCCGCGGCAACCTGCTGCGCCTCTGCGGACACATGGATCCACCCACTCTGACGATA
The DNA here is from genome assembly GCA_026008595.1 of Lyophyllum shimeji. Taxonomy (NCBI): domain Eukaryota; kingdom Fungi; phylum Basidiomycota; class Agaricomycetes; order Agaricales; family Lyophyllaceae; genus Lyophyllum; species Lyophyllum shimeji. Next base: position 715,396 of record BRPK01000001.1, on the reverse strand, counting down.
TCACCACCGTATCTTTCGCACCGCAGGAGTCTGGGATGCCGCGCAACACCCTTCTGTCTGCGTCTACTGACGGTCTAATTTGCACATCAAATGCCGATCAAGCCGACGAGGATGAAGCTGTGCTTTTCGTTGGCAACTGGGGTGCCAGCGTCTCCCAAGCTGGCTGGAACGACGCATCCTCGGGCCCCAAGATATGGGCCGCCAGTGATATGGAGACATTCAGCACCTGGACCCATGAGGTTTGTCATCCCTGATTCTCCGTGTACCAAAGCGGGTTGGTTGTGACATGTCACTGCCTTAGCTCGATCTGTGCCAGAGCTTGGACATTCGCAGTCCGGTCCTGCATGGCAAGCATACTTGGGTAACGGATTACCTCATAACATGTGCGAGCAACCCGAACACTCCGGGCAGCCTAGGCGTATTTGTTGGTTCGAACGAGTAAGTCCGGAGCACTTTTCGCGATCGCAGTACACACGTTGACTGGGTCAATTCAGAGGCGACGTCGCCTTGCTATCCAACGCCGACCTTTCCGTCTCTGATGCAACTTGGTGCCTGCACAATGTCTGGTCAGCCGGCCATGTTGGAGTTGTCCGCTCCTTACTCTGGGATCACGAGGTAAGGCAACGTTCCTCCCCGCCGTGAATACGGCATTTGACAGGTTCGCATGCAGAGCAATGTGCTCGTGACTGGAGGTGAGGACGCAAAGATTAACGTATGGCCAACTCTCTCGCCCGAACATCAACTGGATGAGGAGTCCATGGACGTAGACTCCACCACCTCCCGCAAACGAAGCCGGGATCGAGACGAAGAGCAGGTTCGTCTCCGTTCCTCGGAAGCTGCTCGCCAGTACCTGACGATTGTTACAGGAGGGGAAGCGAGCTAGACGATGACAGTATGCCAGGAAAAAAAATCCACAATCCCTCATAGACATCCTCGGAACACCGATCAATGGAGCCACTTCGTAGCACAGCTTTATTTGCCAATACAGAAATCTTTAAATACAGCATCCAGGATATCCTCGACATCTATTAAGCCTGACACTTTGCCAAGTGCCTGAGCAGCATATCGTAGCTCCTCCGCACCCAAGACGACGTCGGCAGGGGCTGAACAGTAGGTCCAATCAGGACATGAAGCGCTAGGCAAAAACTGGACATACAGGTATCGAGGAAAGCCTGGAGGAAGCGGCGGGCGGATTCGAGATGGACTCGGTGTCGCTCGCGCGTAATGAGAGGCATTTCAGCGGAGAATTCATCCTCCCCTAGATTGAAGCTGCGATTGTAGAAACAAGGTAACCAAATGTAAGGGATGCTGGAGAATCGCACATACCGGTCGTGCAGCGCCGCTGCAAACCCCGACAGGAAATCAGTAGTTCCCTCACCGCTGCTGAGGCTCGCAACCCAAGCGGAGTGTTGACCACGAGCCCCAGCCAACTTCAGCACCTGTTGATGTGCCGAAGGCGATGATAAGTCAGATTTGTTGAAAAGAAACAACGTTTCGGGCGCAATTAAAGTCTCAAGGCCAGGTGGCATCATGAGGCTGGGTCCCTCGGGCGTCTCTACAAGGACTTCCGGAAGGGAAAGCACACATAGCGAGATATCTGCGGCGCGTACACTGCGTGGGATGAGATGATGGATACGTGCAAGGAACGTGATACCACTGACGCGTTCTGTGCTCGCTCAATACCTATGCTTTCCACCAGGTCGTCGGTTATGCGCAGACCGGCGGTGTCGGCAACGATGACGGGAAGTCCGCCGATATCGAGAGACAGCTCAAGGATATCTCGCGTCGTACCCGGGACCGGGGTCACAATGGCAGCTTCTCGCTGCGCTTTTGAAGCGAGTGTTACCAGGGGGAAGGTGTAAAGGGACCACAGAACTTGCCTAGAAAGTTCAACAGGCTGCTTTTGCCTGCATTTGGAGGGCCAAATATAGCGAGGCGGACACCAGAGCGGATAATCTCGCCACGACGATCGTCCTTCAAATGCGTCTGGATAGCTGCGAGGAGGTCCTGGGCCCGCGATCTGGCTAGAGAGCCGAGGTCAAAAAGAGTTCACCACAAAAAGGACAGCATGACCTTGCTCATACACTCCCTCCTCGATGTCCTCGCCCTCGCCAAAGTCAATGAGGGCTTCGACATTCGCGAGACAGCCAATAATCCCAGACCGCAACTCCTCGAACCGCGCTCTCACAGTACCCTGCACGAGACAGCTCAGAAGATCTGATGACAAGAAGGATTCAAGCGGGAGAGCACCCCACCCCAGCAGCCATCATCGCGATACGCCTCTGACCTTCGGTCTCGGCGTTGATGAGGTCTTTGAGCCCTTCAACCTGGGTCAGATCCAATCGACCTCCATGAAATGCGCGGCGCGTGAACTCGCCCGCCTCGGCGGGGCGGCAGAAGGGGAGTTGGGAAAGTACGGCGAGAACGGAGGAGATGATTGCACGGCCGGAGTGCAGGTGTAATTCCACGACGTCTTCTGTTGTGAATGACCGAGGGCCTAGGATGCAGACGCGTGGCAGTTAAGAATGGGACAGCCTGAAAGCACGGATGCGGGCGTACCTCGAAAGTAGACCGCCAGTCCGTCGTCAAGTTGTTCAGATTCATTGTCGGGTTTGACGATGCGGCAGCGTTCCATTCTCCATGGTTCAGGAGTAACGCCTTTGTTCTTGTGGGGTCTGACCATATGTTTCCAGACCAGCAACGCCTCGGGTCCTGATATTCTGACCACGGCTACACCAGCCTTTCCCGGTGGCGTAGAGAGGGCATAGATCGTGCGCCGTTGAGAATCTGACGCGACAAGTTCGCGAGGTACTACCGTTGGTCCATTCCTGGTGGTCAAAGGTCGAAAGTTGGGTGACAGACCCTGGGCAATGTGGTATGCGGCAAGCGGTTCGCGAGGGCGAGGACTCAGAGATTGAGAGGCGCCAGCCTTCAGGAGAGCGCGTCGATTGTTCAGGTGCACTCTTCGAAGAAAGGGAAACATATACTTGTTCTCCAGGCGCACTCCCGAGCTATCGCAAGACCATGGACAGGGCAAGATTTGCGGGACACCCGACAGTGAAATCGAAAAACAAGCAAGCGCGGTGCACGTGCCTTCCCACGGAGCCGCGACATCACCGCTTGTGCGCTTGGGCAACCTTGCTTTCCAAATTTCCATTTCACAGTCAACATACCAGTCCCGGCGACACAATCTTTGTTGTACATTATCCCTTTCAATCCATCTATAACGACCGAACCGATACACTGCAACCATGGGTCAATCACGTCTGTCGCCGGTGTAATCTGTAAACGGTCCACAGTGCTGATCACTGTCGCCCACACCAGCATCGCAGTTTATGGAGGACATGGAGAAGCGGTCCAATTGTGAGTTGCAATCCCTCCGCATTCGCCGTCTCTAACCGAATGCACGCCAGTCACACAACCCGAACTTGAGCGGTTGAAGAAACGGTTCATGAAGCTTGACAGGTACGTTGCTCCCCGCTGACTCGTGAAATGCAGCTGACGTTCTGAAATCCGGTCTCCAGTGATGGTTCTGGTTCTATCGATCGGGATGAATTCCTGCAGATACCACAGATTGCAACAAATCCCCTTGCATCGCGGATGATTGCAATCTTCGACGAGGAGTGAGCTCGCTCTGCTAGTCCAACAGGGGATCCTGTGGCGTTAATTATGCCTTGCAGCGGCGGAGGAACGGTGGATTTCCAAGAGTTCGTGGGCGGGCTAAGTGCATTCAGTAGCCGCGGAGGACGCGAAGAGAAATTGAAGTGTATGTCGGTTGGACATCATCAGGCGTCCGTCCACTGATAGAACATCGTTCTCCGCTGGTATCAGTTGCATTCAAGGTGTACGATGTTGACCGGGACGGCTTCATCTCGAACGGAGAGCTATTCCTGGTGCTGAAGATGATGGTCGGGAGTAATCTCAAGGCGCGTTGCAAACCACCCGTGATGGGTGGAACGATTCTAAAACGCTTTATAACAGGATCAGCAGCTGCAACAGATCGTGGACAAGACCATACTTGAGGCAGATCAGGACGGCGATGGGAAACTGAGCTTTGACGAGTTTGCACAGATGGTTTCAAACACGGTAGGTGTTGCTTCCGCGCATCGCTTCTCGTATCAGCTGTTATACTCACGGGATCCCCTTGCAGGATATCGTGAAGCAAATGACGCTAGAAGACTTGTTTTAGCAGCCGTTCTTACCCTTTGCGTCGTCGTCGGTCTCTTTTGGTGGATACCCTTATTGTACATACAAGACCTTCCTTCACTGGACCGCTTTTCCTTGCTTTGCGCATAATTCTCAGACCGCTCTGTAATGCAATTCTGTACATGCTATCTGGAACAGCGCGATAACGGATGAGTGGTTGTAAGTAGATAAGAAAGCGAGGCAGTACATCTAGCGGAATGTGATAGAGGGGCATCGCAGAAGTGCTGGAGTATTACAACAGATGATCATAAGGCGATACGAGTACAACGGTGCGAAGGAGAGTATTCTAAAGATGAGATCGGGGCAGATGGGTGGTGAAGAAACTGTAGCACACGAGCACGACGGATCATCGAGGCCTCGGCCCGGTGGTTGCCGAGTCCATCTTCAGTTATCGTCCTACGAGAGGAAACGAGGAAAACATGAGGTGCAAGGTCAGGCGGAGGGGAGAGTGGGGCGAGCAAGCGGAGTATGCGTTGCGAAATGTCCTGGGGCCAGGTAGGTCCGTCTGGGGTGAGGCGCGATATGGGGTAAAGAATGATGATCGGAATGAATGCAGACGAGAAAACGTCAGGGTCTACATCAATCTAATGTCTGCCAAAACGCCTTCAGTGGTCAAATGCGGCTGATGCAGCCACGAGAAAGGTATGTGTTTCCAAGGAAAGCGGTGCGGTAGAGTGGCTGGTTTCCAGATGGTCTCGCCGTTGTGGAAAGGTGAAAGGAGATTGCTGCGGTAATTGTCCAAGCTGCGTGAATGTCGATTGCGGGGACGGGCTGGGGTATTGCGCTTGAGACTGCGCGATATAAAATGGATCGGTGGAAGTAAAGGAGGACGAAGATGTTTCGGACGTCTGGCTGTTGGATATAAAGTGGCTTTTAGAGCCAGGCAGCGAGAATTGAAGGGCGGAGGAGGTTGCAGACATCGGAGAACAGGGAATGAGTAGATCTTCGACCATGCGTTCGTCCTCATCCACATCGTCTCTCCTGTCGAAGGAGGATCCGTCAAATGACCAGTTAGGCTTTGAGGCAGTAGTCTGGCCATGCTGAGCGTCGAGCTGCGAAAGACTCGAGAATGTGGGAGTATTGCATGGCTGCGTGTACGAGGTTTTGCGAGAAACCTGGCGAGCGTCTGAGGAGTGTGCGATTGACTGGCCGAACAGAGTCTGGGCCAATTGAGCCTTAGAATATGTGTGGTCAGTTATCGCATGGACAAGGCACGGAGGTACGGTATACCTGAAGGGCGGCGAGATCGAGGGCTTCCTGGCCAATATGGCTGGAAGAGAGCGAGGCGGCGAGCTCGTCGACGGAAATGCTCATGATGGGTAGAAGGCAGGACAATGCAAGCCTTGATTCAAGCAAGAATCGAGTATGATTCTTGAATCCAAAATTATCGGAGACCAGTGTCGGCACGTGAAGTCGGCCCATACCGCTATTCCGGGACAAAGCCAACCCACTCTCGGCACCTCAGCCACTATCGGCTGTTTCTATTCTCGTATCCCGGTTTCTCCACTATCTATGGAAAATATCTACAAGAAGCCTATCTCTCCTTCCGATACATATTGACCTAGATCTTCCTGGCCCTTCCTTTCGCATGTCTCGGTCTGTCTAGATATTCTAGGGCTTCGAAAGACCGTTAAGGAGCGCTCCAAACATCTCTGGGTCATGTGCCAGGAGCTTTTTGTACTCCAGCTTGGTTATGGAGGTCAGCACCCACGGAGCACAGTATCAGTCCACGAGGCTGCCTTACCTCCATCACCGAGGGGCAGTACTTGGCGAGCAGTTCGCACGTGTGTCGTAATTCAGCACAAAGAACGCCATAATCGGCTAGGGCACGTCGCGTCATATATTGCTGCGTGATAGCAATGCTCGACTCACGGGTATCCCGTCCCGAATCCATCACTGTCACCCAGCACCGCGCAACGCCGTCCAGAATTGTGATCTTCCATCGCGGAATGCATGGCGCGCACTCTTCGATGAGGATGGAGAGCAGTCGAAGCGAGATAATTTGAATCTCGGCCGGCCACGGATTCAACGGATTTGACCGGAGCAGGTGCACGAACTGCGTTATGAGAGCCTGCGTACTAAGTATTTAGCGCAAAGTCTAACCTTTCTCCCGAAGGCGCACGTGTTATGTGAGCGCACCTTGAGAAATCGCGCATTCCCTATTTGCAGAGCACGCAAAACAGGAGGTAGCGCTTCAAGTGACGCGAGGATAACGTCAGGTCTATCAGACGCATAGAGCCAGATGCAGCTTATGATGCCTTCCCCTAGCAAAGCGCAGAGCTGATCGAACCGCTCAGCAGAACCAACGCCCGTGGTTAGTAAGGTCAGCGACAGTGAAGCGGCCACAGCAGCCTTGATGAGGTCCGGCGTCTCGGGATTATTGAGGAACGTAAGGCAAGTGTTGAGAGACTTATTTATCCACAAACGTTTTCAGCGGCGTCGCGAAAGTCGAAGGGTACAGTTTCGCGCACCGAGCGAATGAGCCCCTCAACGCCCGTACGCTTCAATAAAGGTCCGGGAACGTGCTCGAGCATTTGGGACACAATCTCTACGCCGCGCAGCTTATACCGCGCCTCGTAGTCGTCGAGCAGAGCCATCACGGGCGGGATGATGAGATGCCATAGAGCCTCGTACGCGTCGCACTTCAAGACGCGTCAAACACGGGTATGAATGAAGGAGAGGGAGAGGAAACGTACGGGGATATGTCGCACACACCATGAGACGAGGTTCACGACTCCGGGAGACGTCTTCCAAGTCTGTGTATCGTAGAAGTCCTGCGACGCCATTGGCCCGCCAGCTGGACGTGGGAGCTTCCGACCTGCAGCATTGAGGGACGGGTGGGGATTGAGTTGGAAGAGAGGTTTAACGTTTTGAGTGAGGATCTGCCCAAGCAGAGTAGGCTGGGGATTAGAAAAGCTTTCGAGGATATCTGTCGACGCATAATCAATCGCCAAAAGCGCAAGTTGCCTTGCTTACGCACCTTCGGCTACGCGCCGTGAGGCTGGCGTTATCCAGGGGTCTTGACCGTCGAACGCAGCTGCGGCTGAGATGATATTGGCTTGGTCTGCAAGGGAGAGTTCGGAGGCTTGCTGCTGAAGTATGCCGTGGATCTCCAGGAGGACACGGTCAGCAGTGCGTTTCCATTCGTCCAGACGGACCAAGACGCTCGCGTCGGTAATGTTTGCGTAATGTTCATAATCAGGAGGGACTTGAAGATTACGGACCAAAGGCTCGAGAGCGTCTGACATGAATGTCTGTGAGTTGTATATGACGGACGCGTACGTCAAACAAGGCGTCGGCGATGTTACACACGAGACAGATCTTATCGTTATCGAAACGAAAACAAGGATGTAGTAGACAGCACGGTTACATCGTACAAATACACTCCGGATATCACATCTCCGAGTCGTCATCCAGCATAATTATCTTCATCCTGAATTCTTCCCTATCATCAGCGTCGTGATCAGCCCATGCGAAGTCCTCGTCCTCTATGTCCATGCGGTCAAGCTGGGCCTTACGGCGTGAGGTGGCTCCAGGAATGGTATCGATGTCCACCTCTTCGTCCTCCTCCTTCATCTTGCGCTTGTAAATTTCTTCTTCATCCTCCTATAAATACATAACCATGTTGACAGACGATACCTGCGGTAGCGCTTGGTCTTACGATGTCAAATTCGTCCTCTTTCTCTTCATATTCGACGTTCTCGTCCACTTCTTCGAAGCCACCGGCGAAGGCACCCCACCGTTCTGGGTTCGGGCAGTGCCAGATGAGAATATTGCCGTGATTGGTGGTTGACGCGATTGACGATTTTGAAGGGTGCCACTGTGAACAAGCCGCGTGAGGTTACACGCATGTTGTCACAGGCGGAATACCAACGTGAATATGCACAAGCGGTTCCCTTCCACCGTCCAACGCACTAGCGAACTGGCCATCGTTGGATATATCCCAAATGTAGATTTTATGGCTCGCCGGGTCAGCCGCTCCTGCAACGTGATGAGCACCAGGAGTTAATGGGAACACACGGAAGTGTACCGCCTGCAAGCCATTCCCCATCTGGGCTATACGACATCCCATACCACGCCGTCTTGTTTATAGGGTCGTTGAACCTGTGCGTAGGCTCAAGCTCTTCGTCGATAAATTCACCGTCAGGATTCGGTGGTCCATAGACAGGGAGATTGAACTGGCGAAGAGTTCTGTCGGACGAGTTTGTGACGAGGCGGCTGAAGACCAAGTTCAGATTCCAAGCGATTAATTAGGGTCGATGCGGGGCGAAACACACGATTTCACCGTCCAGATTTTGCAAAGTCAAAGCCCTTCATAGTTCCTGCGCCGCTTATTTTGTGGCGCGCGACCATCTTTGGTAAACTATTAGTTGTGGAACTTCGCCGCCCTTTCAGAGGAGCCTCACCGTTTTCGTTCGTGAATTGAAGACAAGGATTGAACCCGAGGACGTGCCTACGAAAATATGCTTCCCGGAGGGATCAAAGCGCGCTACTGTCATCATCGAGCTGGGTTCAATCAGGTCATGGCACGAGATACCATCGCGAGGAGACGAACCGTAGTCGTCCGTCGTTGTCACCGTCGTCCTGAACCTCACATAGCTCAACTCGGGACCGGTGATCTTTTCGAAGGTCTGCAACGAATGCTTCCCCGGTACTCAATAGAGCTAAGATGATATTGCTGCAGTGGCAGAGACACTTCATACTCAAAGCGTATACATGAACCTCCAATGGACATACCTGTTTCTTGGATGGAAAGATGCTGACACCACGGGTCCGTCGAAGCGGATCGTCGAATGTCGTTGAATTGGGTCGCATTTAGAGGCCAAGTCCCACTTTATCACATTCCAGTCCTTTGAAGACGTCAAGACCCAGCGAGAGTTGGATGACCAACTGGTGAGGAGAGGAGTTAGGGTGCCATGTATCCTACAGGTGTATCACGCACTCAAGACTTGTCACTGCCTTTACATGACCCTCCAGCCAGCGTATACGCGCTCTTGTTTCGAGGTCCCAGATGGCAGCGGTCCCGCTTGTTCCTCCAACTCCGATGTATCGTCCAGATGGGTCGAAGCGCGCGAAGAGAGCATTGGCAAACAAGGACGTCTGGACTGCCGTGGGGTGTGTGATGTTGAAGGGACCTGTAGACCGGTCAGAACAGAGTGTGAACCAGCGCAGCTGATAGTTACTCACTGATCAACGACTCGTTCATGGTGGAAGGAGTAAGTACGGCGAAGTGAATTGCCCTTGTCACAAGGGCCTTGTGTGTCTCTGCTTGTCGCGTGTTCCAGTCACCCTGCCTCCACCTGCGTAGATTCTACGCCGCCAACGCAAATCGTGCTCCAAGGTGCGCGCTGCGTCAACTCATTTCTCAATCTCGTGAGGAGATCAATCATCACGTTGGCTTGGGAAGTTTTTTGAACAAACTATGTAGATAACATGTGATGGTGTCGCGCCTGCGTGCTACACCCCGCTGCACCGCATGCCCGTACCTGCGCCCGCGCTTGCCGCATGCGCCGATGGACTACAGTAGATGTTGTTCTAAACCTGGCCGCGTGCTCCCGTCTAGTAAGTCGTATGTGGAACAGCGCTGACTACTACTATATTCATTGGAGACCAAGCCAGCTTCTGAGTTTTTAATAGTGTATCTGCACTCAATCAGACTGAGCCTCCCATGGCGTAAAACCGCGCGGGATTTCGGGGACAGACTGACCATTAGCGGCGTCCACCCCGATACCGAGAAGAAAGAAGCCACCAAGGCTCAGAAGGAAAGTATCAAAAACATGCTAACTGACCACTCCAGGCTGCATGCTGCTTTACTCAGACGGATCCATGCGAGACGACGAAGACAGCAATAGGAAAAACGTCGGCTGGGGTGTCGTAGGATACCACAACAACAGAGAAGTGATAGTCCGGCGCGGCGGCATGGGACACACCGCAGAGATATACGACGCAGAACTCACAGGCCTTGTCACTGCAGCCAAGGAGGGCACTGCCTTTGCACGTTATTACCCCGAAGTCACTCATCTTCACATCTTTGCAGACAACACCGCCGCGGTAACAGCGGCCTTCGAGCTGAAAAGCGCGCCGGCCAATACAACATGAATGTGTTTAACAAAGTCATCACCAACTTCGTCAAACGCGATGCCCGGATTCCCGGAACACTGTTCATGTCGAATGGTGCCCAGGCCACACCGACGTGAAAGGTAACGAACATGCCAATGAAGAAGCAAAAGCAAGAGCACTGCTCTGGCAGCAGGAATTCGTCACAATAACACATGTGACACACAGGTCCAAAGCACGAATCCTCAAACATTGGATCGAGGACTGGCGTCGAATCCCACCAACAGGAGGATTCGGCATAGCCAACTGGTTCCCCCCAGCCTGGATGTCATGCTGGTGCTGCAACATCAGGCATTTCTTAGACTTCTCGCTGGTCGAACTTGGGTAAGACTTGAGGCCAGCACTGCTCGCTGAGAGCTGAGCCTTGCCTTGAAAGATAATGAGAGGCCGGCAGGTCGTATGAATGAGCGCCTTGCCACAAGATGGTAAACTGAGCATTAGGATGGTGGCAACCGCAAAAGCGGGCACCTGTCTGTAGCCCTACTCAATTGCATTTTATTTCGCCATTTTATTTTTGTGAGGTGTGGGCCACATGGTCAAAAATGATGCCAAGTGAGGGCACCAGAGACGGCACGGAGCTCTGAGTTTGAAATGGCTACAACAGAATCGACATTGTCGCTTGTGATGATAAGATAAGAATATCATCAACGAACATGGCCCGTAATCGCCATGATCGTCTGCCATAGTGCATCTTCACCAGCGAAAAAACACGGCGGCCGGGGATCGGATCCGGGGGACGGCATTGAACACAGGGTGGAGGTGGCTCATAGAAAGCGGTAGGCGGAGCTTGTACGCGAGAGGGCCGACCTGGCACTCGAAGGTATAGGGCCCAAGATAGCAGTGCAAGAGCTTCTTGGAGGAACGCGTGGTTTCGATATCCGACGTGTCCAGGTACACACGATCGCCAGGCTTGTACTCCGGAGCCAGGATGCGGTGTTGGTCGTAGTACCGGGCCATGTTGTCCTTTGCCTTGGCCAGAGCCGCCTTCGCCTCCTCCTGCGCCAGCTTCATGCACTTGAAGAACCCATTGGCCGTTTCGTTGTTGGAGTTCAGCAGCCGAGGTTCAAAGCCCATGCGCGGGTTCCGGCCGGTATTCAACATGAACGGCGTGGACTTGGTCGTGGAGTGGACGTGGTTGTTGTACTGGAACTCCGCTTCTGGGAGGAGGTCGTCCTAATCATCCTGCCATTCGTTGCAGAATACCCAGAGGTACTGCTTCAACTCCTGGTTAACGCACTCCGTCTGACCGTCGGACTGCAGGTGGTACACTGTAGAGGTGCTGAGCTTGATGCCGAGCAGGCGGTAAAGCTCCCGGGTGAACTCCGCAACAAACTGATGGCTGCGGTCAGAGACGAAGGCGTCCGGAAGTCCGTGCAGTTTCCACACGTGCTTGTGGTAGAGGTTTGCCGCACGTAGTGCCGTGCAAGTGGTGTGCGTTGGAATGAAGTGCGCACGCTTGCCCACGGGGTCCACCACAACCATGACCACGTCATATCCATGAGCCTCGGGGAGTTCAACAATGAAGTCCACAGACACAACACTCCAGCGTCCCTCCGGAATGGGTAGCAGATGCAGCTTACCCATCGGGAGCTGCCTCCGGACTCTTGTCTGTTGACAGAGGTCGCAGGTGCTGGTGTAGGAGCCGATGAACTGAGCCATCTGCGGCCACCAGTAGCTCCGGGAGACGAGCTCCAGAGTTTTTCAGCGACTGGAGTGTCCGGCAACACGGGAGTCATGGTGCTGCTCGACAATCCAGTGACGGAGTTCGGGGATATTGGGAACATAGATACGGCCCCGGAACATGAGAATCCTCTGGTCCTCCGACCACTCGGCACTCCGTACAGACCGGATTCCAGAGCGGGCGGACTTCAATGTGGCAGCGGCCTTGGCGACGATATCCTTGTGCGCGCCCTCGCAGTTGCCCCACCGGATATCCTGCAGGATCTTGTCTTCCTCGCCGGCGGCAACGAGACCCTGCAGGGCGCGGACGGCAAAAAATTCCGGTTTGAGCAACACGATATCCGTGTTGTCGGAGCTTCCGTCTCCGTGGTCTGGTTGGTGCGAAAGCGCGTTGGGCTTCCCCATACTACGTCCAGGACGGTGGTGAAGCACAAAGTCGAAATTGGCCAGGTACAGGGACCACCTTGCCTGACGCCGGTTGAGCTTCTTGGCGGTCAGGAAGTATTCGAGGTTCTTGTGGTCCGTGTAGATTTCGACCTTGTGCCGCACACCTTCAAGGAAATGCTGCCACTCTTCAAGTGCGCGGATGATGGCAAGCATCTCTTTGTCGTGGATCTCGTAGTTCTGCTCAACGGCGTTCAGGCTCTTGGAGTAGAACGCGACCGGGTGCCATTTCTCGTCCCCTGGTGACTGCTGGGATAACATCGCGCCCGTGGCGAAGTCCGAGCTGTCAGCTTCGACTTGGAAGGGGCGGTCATTGTTGGGGAAGCTGAGGACGGATTGGGAGGTAATGGCACGTTTGAGGGCGTCAAACGCGTCCTGCTGCGTGGACCCCCAGGTCCACGCAATATCCTTAGCCATGAGGTCGAAGAGCAGCCGAGCGTGGTGGGAGACATCGCGGATGAACCGCCGGTAGAAGTTGGTGAAGCCTAGGAAGGACTGCACCTCCTTCTTGTTCTTTGGAGTAGGCCACTCCGCAACTCCGGCGACCTTCACCGGATCCATCGACGCCGTTTCGTGCGAGATGATCAGCCCGAGATTGTAAGGGGACGTCCCTCTCCCTTCCTTTTCCTTCTATTTATCTTCCCTCCACTACAATACTTTACTTACTTCTAGATGTACTCGACCCGGGCGGCTTCTGGATCCCGCCCGCTCATCCCGCCGGACTCCGTACTTCCCCCGCCGGCCTCCGTACTTCCCCCGCCGGCCTCCGTGCTCGTTCCGCCGGACTCCCCGTTCCTCCACCGTCGGATCCCGGATTCGCGGTTCATCGTTGCGCCACGAGCGCCGCACATTACTATACAGTTTTTACAAGGTACTGTACAGTTTTACCAAGCCACCCGATCGTCGTACATACCGTGCGCGCACCAGGCAAGGGCTCCTTAGACTTGTTCTCTTTGGATCTCCCCTTGCCAGGTGCGCCACTTAGCTTATCTACTCGTACATATTTTAATATACTTTGGATCTCCCCTTGCCAGCTTCGTGTGAGTCCGCGAGCGTTCAAGGGTCGCCCTTACAGCAGAACAAGTCTCCAAGAAGGTCCGGAAAATCCGAGATCTCTGCCCCTCGACTGCCGCGCATCGATATTCCGCAGCCATCTCCCATTTCCCCCACCTTCTTCTCTCAGTATGCAGTCTGCATCGGACGTAGCACCCCAGGAACCTGAGGCGGACCCCGCGCAGGAAGCCTGGCGCAGGCTAACGACGGTTGAGGCGCGTCTGGAGCACCAAGACGGTCAATTGACTGAAATCCTCAAAACCTTTCACGAGTTCCGGCTCTACGTCGAACAACAGCACGCCACCCACACCGTGCCCCGTGACTCCGGACCCACCACGGTCCAACCCGCCGACGCTGCGCAAACCCCCGCGCACTCGGATCCCCTCTCCGCGCAGTCCTTCACGCGCGGTGGAGATCGCTTGCGTCCGGCGCCCCCTGACTCCTTCGACGGCGAGAGGGAGAAAGGGCGCGCTTTCATTAATTCTTGCGATCTCTACATGTCCCTCACCCCCAACGCGTTCCCTGACGAGCAGACACGCATCAACTGGGTCCTCTCCTACATGAAAGGGGGGCCGCGCCGCTCGTTTCGCCGCCCGCACACTCCGTCATCCCAATTCCCATGGCGGAGTCCCCCGTTTCGGCACCTACGCGGAGTTCCGCACGCAGTTCATTGCGGAATTCTGCCCCCGAGACGAAAAGCGGAAGGCCGCCACCACCTTCGAGACGTCCGCCTACCACCAGGGCTCCCGCTCCGTCGACGAGTACATCGACGAGTTCTGGGATCTCGCGGAGGAAGCCCAATTCCCGGACGGCGCGCAGCTGGTGTTCCGCTTCCGCCACGGTCTTGATCCCCGGATTGAGGCCAAGGTTGCCAACATAGTGGAAGGACGTCCCTCGGACGAGCGCGTCCAGGAGTGGATCGACGCGGCGCGTCTGGTGGACTACAACACTCGTGCCCACCAGGACTTCCGTTCCGCGGTGACCAAGCCGCGCACGGCCCCGGCTCCCGTCGTCCGGAACCCGGGAGCTCCGGCGGTCTTCCGCGCGCTCCCCGCTCCCTCACCTCGTCCGGTTGCAGCAACCCCTTCCGCTCCCACCGTTCCAGCCAGTCGCCCCCTTCCCTCTGGCGTTCCGATGGACATTGACCTGTCCCGCCAACGTTCCGGAACCCCCATCATCTGTCGTCGATGCAAGAAGCCCGGGCACATCGCTCGCAACTGCCCGGAGCAATTCGACATCCGCTCCATGACGACAGAGGAACGCGATGACTGGGTCATGGGTCTGCTGGCTGACCTGGACGCCGTCCGCGCTGCCGCGTCCACCGAGGCGCAGGCTGAGGCCCTGCCGCTGCTGAAGAAGAGAGGTCCGAAGGTCCGGAGGAGGGTTTTTAGTTGCGCCACGGGTGAACAGTACGCCCCCGTTGGCCAGTTCAAATCGGTTCGCATGTCTTTCCATAGAGTCTGCAGAAACACTTTCCATTGCTGCCCTCTCTACGCGTGAATCTGATTCGAACGAAGACGTACCCCCCTCCTCCACCGTCACCAAATCAACTTCGGACCTCCCGACTCTGATGTGCCGGAAGTCACCATCAACGTCCGCTGCCGCCGCGGATAACATGCTGGGAGAAGCGCCTGCCACGCAGCTTCACCCTCGCCGCCACCCCAGTCGTAACTCCTTGATCCTCGGGGTGGAAGTCGTGACCACCGACACCCAGGAGATCCTAGCCTGAAGGCTCTCCTGGACAGCGGCGCTTCCGGACTCTTCCTGACATCCGTTCGTACGAGCATGGCATCACTACCCGAACTCTCTCTCGGCCATCTCCGTCAAGAACGTAGATGGTACCGCGAATGCCGCCGGCGCCATCACCCGAGGTCGTCGACCTAGTACTCCGGTACAATGGTCACTCGGAACGTGTGGTGTTCGCGGTCACCGATCTTGGTGAGCAGGACATGATCCTCGGGTACACCTGGCTCAAGGAGCACAACCCGGAGATCGACTGGGCGGCCGGCACAGTAACCATGAGCCGCTGCCCGGCCCGCTGCCAGACGTGCCGAGAGGAGGTAAAGGTAGAGCGCAAGGCGCGGAATAAGACCCGTGCGGCTATCCGCGCCTGCCGCTCCAGCGGCGTCCCTGCCCCGACCTGAACTGGACGACATTCCGGAGCTGTACCCGATCCGGATTGTGAGGACGACCCTCCGCCGGAGGCGAACCCGGAGACGGACCCCGTTCCGGACTCCCTGGGATGCCGACACCATGGAGGAAGGTGATCGACTGCTTGCGACGGCTCTCCTTCGGTTACCCGGCTGCTGAGGAGATCCGCGCGAGCCAGACGACGTCTCAACGCCTAGCAGAGGCCTTCGCGCATAATTCCGCGCCGAAGGACTTCTGCGACGCCGTCCCCAATTACCTCCACGACTTCGAGGATGTATTCTCCAAGGCCGCGTTCGATGAACTCCCGGAGTGCAAGCAATGGGACCACGCTATCGAACTCGAACCCGGCTCCACGCCTAGCTCGTGCAAGGTCTATCCGCTCGCCCCCAATGAGCAGGCCGAGCTAGACGCATTCCTGGGGAGAATCTCAAGTCCGGCCGCATCCGCCCCTCGAAGTCCCCATGGCGTCCCCGTGTTCTTCATTAAGAAGAAGGACGGCTCCTTCATCTAGTTCAGGACTACCGAGCGTTGAACGGATAACGGTGAAAACCGCTACCCTTCCCCTCATTTCCGAGCTCATCAATAACCTCCGGTGTGCGCGATATTTCACTAAGTTGGACGTCCGGGGCTACAACAATGTCCGCATCAAGGAAGGCGATGAGTGGAAGGCCGCGTCCGGACGAACCGCGGCTCTTCGAGCCGCTGGTCATGTTCTTCGGGCTCACCAACAGTCCCGCCACTTCCAGACGATGATGAACGACATCTTCCGCGATCTCATAGCGCAGGGAGTCGTTTGTGTACCTCGATGATATTCTGATCTATACGAAGACTCTCGAGGAACACCGGCGCATCACCCGCATCGTCCTGGACCCCTCCGCGAACATCGCCTGTTCCTGAAGCCGAGAAGTGTGAGTTCGAGAGGACCGAGATTGAATATCTCGCCTGATCATCTCGCACGGAACGGCGTCGATGGACCCGGTGAAGGTCGCCGGAGTAGCGGAGTGGCGGTTCCGAAGAACAAGAAGGAGGTGCAGTCCTTCCTGGGCTTCACCAATTTCTACGGCGGTTCATCCGCGACTTTCTCCACCACGCTCGCCGTCTTCAACCTCACGGCTAAGGATGTTGCCTGGACCTGGGGGTCCGGGCAGCAGGACGCGTTCGACTCCCTCAAGCGTGCCATTACCTCCAAGCCCTCCTCATTTTCCCCGACGACGACCGCCCTTCCGGGTCGAAGCCGATAGCTCAGACTTTCCACGGCGCGGTGCTATTCCCAGCAGTCGCCGGAGGACGAGAAATGACCCGGTCGCATTCTACTCCAAAAGCCTGAACGCCGTCGAGAACTACGAAATCCACGACAAGGAATGCTTGCCATCATCCCGCACTTCGAGGAGTGGCGCATTTCCTTGAAGGTGCCGGCACAAGGTCGAAATCTACACGGACCACAAGAACCTCCAGTACTTCCTGACCGCCAAGAAGCTCAATCGGCGGCAGGCCTGGTCCCTGTATCTGGCCAACTTCGACTTCGTGCTGCACCACGTCCTGGACGTAGTATGGGCAAGCCTGACGCACTTTCGCCCGACCGATCACGGAGACGGTATGCTGACATCGTGACATCGTGTTGCTCAAGCCAGAGTTCTTCGCCGTCCGTGCCTGCAGGGTCTCATCGCCGCCGGCGAGGAGGACAAGATCCTGCGGGACATCCGCCGAGGCAACCGCGAAGGTGCGAGAGGACGTCGTCGCCAAGGCCGCCGCCGCGCTGAAGTCCGCCCGTTCCGGAGTCCGGTCTGTCCGGAGTGCAGAGTGGTCTGAGGACCAGGGAGTACTCATGTTCGGGCCGCATCTACTCCCGAACATCCCTGCTCCGCCGCCGGATCGTCGAGCAGCACCATGACTCCCGTGTTGCGGGCATCCCGGTCGCTGGAAACTCTGGAGCTCGTCTCCCGGAGCTACTGGTGGCCGCAGATGTCCCGGTACATCGGCTCCTACACCAGCACCTGCGACCTCTGCCAACGGACGAAGGTCCGGAGGCAGCTCCCGATGGGCCAGCTACACCCGCTACCCATTCCGGAGGGGCGCTGGAGCGTTGTATCCGTGGACTTCATCGTCGAGCTCCCCGAGGCTCACGGCTACGACGCGTCAGTTGTGGTGGACTCCGTAGGCAAGCGTGCGCACTTCATCCCGACGCACACCACCTGCACGGCTATGGGCGGCAAACCTTTACCGCAAGCACGTGTGGAAACTGCACGGGCTTCCGGACGCGTTCGTCTCTGACCGCGGACCTCAGTTCGTTGCGGAGTTCACCCGGGAGCTTTACCGCCTTCTCGGCATCAAGCTCAGCACCTCCACGGCGTACCATCCTCAGTCCGACGGTCAGACGGAGCGCGTCAACCAGGAGTTGGAGCAATACTTCCGGGTCTTCTGCAACGAACGCAGGACGACTGGGATGACCTCCTCCCAGAGGCGGAGTTCCAGTACAACAACCACGTCCACTCCCACCAAGTTCACGCCGTTCATGCTGGACACCGGGCGAACCCGCGCATGGGCTTTGAGCCTCGGCCGCTGAACTCCAACAACGAGACGGCGAACGAGTTCTTCGAGCGCATGAAGCTGGCCCAGGAGGAGGCGAAGGCGGCCCTAGCCAAGGCGAAGGAACATGGCCGGTACTACGACCAGCGCCGGATCCCGCCCCGGAGTACAAGCCCGCGATCGCTATACCTCGACGCTTCGGACATCCAGACGACGCGTCCCTCCAAGAAGCTCTCGCACCGCTATCTTGGACCGTACACCATCGAACGCCAAGTCGGCCCTCTCGCGTACAAGCTCCGCCTGCCCCGCTCCATGAGCCGCCTCCACCCGTGTTCAACGCCGTCAAGCTCCGGCTTGCTCCCCCGGACCCGATCCCTGGCCGTCGCGCTCGTCCGCCTCCGCTCCAACGTTGATCGACGACGAGGATGGTTCGACGTCGAGGACATCCTGGACAGCCGCTTCTTCCGCCGCAAGCTCCAGTACAAGGTCAAGTGGAAGGGCTACGGCTATGAAGACGCCTCCTGGGAGCCTGTGGAGAACGTTGCGCATGCCCGCGACCTGGTCTGCGAGTTCCACCGCCGTCATCCCGACGCCCCCAAGCAGGTCCGCGGGATGTTCCCTGTGGACCCGGCGGCCCTGCGAGCCGCGCGCGCTCCGGTGCATCGGGGCGCTGCACCCTAGAGGGGGGTGATGTAAGGGGACGTCCCTCTCCCTTCCTTTTCCTTCTATTTATCTTCCCTTCACTACAATACTTTACTTACTTCTAGATGTACTCGACCCGGCGGCTTCTGGATCCCGCCCGCTCATCCCCCGGACTCTGTACTTCCCCCGCCGGCCTCCATACTTCCCCCGCCGGCCTCCGTGCTCGTTCCGCCGGACTCCCCGTTCCTCCACCGTCGGATCCCGGATTCGCGGTTCATCGTTGCGCCACGAGCGCCGCACATTACTATACAGTTTTACAAGGTACTGTACAGTTTTACCAAGCCACCCGATCGTCGTACATACCGTGCGCGCACCAGGCAAGGCTCCTTAGACTTGTTCTCTTTGGATCTCCCCTTGCCAGGTGCGCCACTTAGCTTATCTACTCGTACATATTTTAATATACTTTGGATCTCCCCTTGCCAGCTTCGTGTGAGTCCCGCGAGCGTTCAAGGGTCGCCCTTACAGAGATATTCAATCCCAGTCCGCTCAAACTCAAACTTCTCGGGCTTCAGGAACAGGCGGTGTTCGCGGAGGCGGTCCAAGACGATGCAGGTGATGCGCCGGTGTTCCTCGAGGGTCTTAGTGTAGATGAGAATGTCATCGAGGTACACACAAATGACTCCCTGCGCTATGAGGTCGCTGAAGATGTCGTTCATCATCGTCTGGAAGGTGCAGGACTGTTGGTGAGTCCGAAGAACATGACCAGTGGCTCAAAGAGTCTGTGGTTTGTCCGGAACGTGGCCTTCCACTCATCTCCCTCCTTGATGCGGACGTTGTTGTAGCCCCACCGGACGTCCAACTTGGTGAAGTATCGCGCACCATGGAGGTTGTTGATGAGCTCGGAGATGAGGAGAAGGGGGTAACAGTTCTTCACCGTTATCGCGTTCAACGCTCAGTAGTCCTGAACTAGCCGGAGTGAGCCGTCTTTCTTCTTGATGAAGAAGACTGGGATGCCATGGGCGACTTTGAGGGACGGATGCGACCGGACTTGAGATTCTCCTCCAGGAATGCATTGAGCTCGGCCTGCTCATTGGAGGCGAGCGGATAGACCTTGCACGGCTGGGCATGGAGCCGGGTTCAAGTTCGATAGCGTGATCCCATTGCTTGCGCTCTGGCAGTTCGTCGAACGCGGCCTTGGAGAATACGTCCTCGAAGTCGTGAAGGTGGTCTGGGATGGCGTCGTGGAAGGACTTTGGCGCAGAGTTACGCGTGAAGGCCTCCGCTAGGTGTTGAGACGTCGTCTGGCTCGCTTGGATCTCTTCAGCAGCCGGATAACCAAAGAGAGTCATTGCAAGCAGTTGATCACCTTCCTCTATGACATCGGCACTGTCCAGAGCTCGGAGTGGAGTCCGGCTCCGGACTCACGTCGGGGTTGGAGTCGTCCTCGCAGTCCGGATCTGGGTACAGCTCTGGGATGTTGTCCAGTTCAGGTTCGGGGGTGGGGATGCCGCTGAAGCGGCAAGCGCGCATCGCCGCGTGGGTCTTGGCTCTGGCCTTGCACTCTACCTTCACCTCCTCTCGGCACGTCTGGCAGCGAGCCGGGCAGTGGCTCATGGATAAGGTGCCGGCAGCCCAGTCGATCTCCGGGTTGTGCTCCCTGAGCCAGGTGTACCCGAGGATTATGTCCTGCTCGCCAAGATCGGTGACTGCAAACACCATGCGCTCCGAGTGACCGTTGTACCGAAGGACTAGGTCAACGACCTCAGTGATGGCACCAGCGGCGTTGGCAGTACCGTCTACGTTGTTGACGGGGATGGGCTGAGAGAGAGTTTGGGTAGTGAGGCCGTGCTCGCGCACGAAGCGGATGTGCAGGAAGAGTCCAGAAGCGCCGCTGTCCAGAAGAGCCTTCAAGGCCTAGGATCTCCTGGATATCGGTGGTTTCGACTTCTACCGCGAGGGAGAGGTAGTTACGACTGGGGGTAGTGGTGAGGATGAAGCGATGCAGCAGGCATTTCTCCCAGCGCGGTAGGCCACGGCGGCATCGGACAGTGATGGTGGTTTCCAGCACATCGGAGTCGGGAGGTCCGAAGTTGAATTTGGTGACGGCGGAGAGGGGGGTACGTCTTGGCTCGAGCAGGGTTCACATGCAGAGTGGGCAGCAATAGAAAGTGATTCTGCAGACTCTATAGACAGACATGCAAACCAATTCGAACTCGCCAGCGGAGGCGTACTGTTCACCCGCGGCGCGACTAAAAACCCTCCTCCGGACCTTCGGACCTCTCTTCTTCGGCAGCAGCAGGAGCCTCAGCCGGCGCCTCAACGGACATGGCGGCGCGGACAGCGTCAAGGTCGGCGAGCAAGCTCATAACCCAGTCTACGCGTTCGTCTGTCGTCATGGAGCGGATGTCGAATTGGTCCGGGCAGTTGCATGCGATGTGCCCGGGCTTCTTGCATCGGCGACAGATGATGGGCGTTCTGGAGCGTTGGCAGGAAAGGTCGATGTCCATCAGAACGCCAAGGGGGATGGAGCAAGAGACCGGTGCGGTGGGAGCGGCAGGGGCTGCTGCGACAGGTGCGGGGTGGAAATAGGGAGCGTTTTTCGTCCCGGGGGCAGAACTCCGCAATGAACTGAGCGCGGAATTCCGCGTACGACAGGAAATGGGGCGCCCCGCCATGGGAAAGGGGATGGCAGAGCACGCGGGCGGCGAAACGAGCAGCGTGGCACCCTTCATGTAGGAGAGGGCCCAGTTGATGCGTGTCTGCTCGTCGGAGAATGCGTCGGGCGCAAGGGACATGTAGAGATTGCAGGAGTTGATGAAAGCACGCCCTTTCTCCCTCTCGCCGTCGAAGGAGTCAGGGAGCGCCGGACGCAAGCGATCTCCGGCGTGCATAGGGGACTGCGCGGAAATGGGGGCCGCGTGCGCGGGGGTCTGCGCATCGGCGGTGGGTTGGACCACGGTGGGTCCGAGTCGTGGGGCACGGAATTGACTACGTGCTGTTCTACAAATTGCCGGAGCTCGTTCAGAGAGTCGAGGATTTGGGTTACTTGGCCGGCTTGGTACTCCAGCCACCCCTCAACCGTCGCAGGCTGCGTCCGATTCAGGTTGCATACTGAGAGATAGAGGTCGGGAAACGTCGGAGATAGCTGCGATGTCGATGCGCGGCAGTCGAAAGGCGGGGATCTTGGACGTTCCAGACCTCTGAAGAGACTTGTTCTGCTGTAAGGGCGACCCTTGAACGCTTGTGGGCTCACACGAAGCTGGCAAGGGGAGATCCAAAGTATATCAACGAATGTACTAAGTAGATAACTAAGTGGCGCACCTGGCAAGGGGAGATCCAAAGAGAACAAGTCTAAGGAGCCTGTAAGGGGACGTCCCTCTCTCTCTTTTCCTTTCCAATTTCCCCATTCCTTTACCTACCTTACTTACTTCTAGAAGTACTCGACCCCGATGTCTGCCGCTCCGTTTTCCGTCCCCGCTCCAGACTTCTCTCCGCTCCGGACTTTCCCTGCTCTGGACCCCGGACTCCGACGTCCAGACTCGTACCCAACTCCGCATCCCGCCTCCCGAGCTGCGTCGGATTCCGGATCTCGGCTAACCGTTGCGTCACAGGTGGTCGCTCTCAGCTATATAGTTTTTACAGATACTATACAGTTTATCAAGCCACCGGATCCATCGTACATACTGCGTGCGCACCAGGCAAGGGTCCCTTAGACTTGTTCTCTTTGGATCTCCCCTTGCCAGGTGCACCACTTAGCTTATCTACTTAGTACATTCTTTAATATACTTTGGATCTCCCCTTGCCAGCTTCGTGTGAGCCCACAAGCGTTCAAGGGTCGCCCTTACAGAGCCCTTGCCTGGTGCGCGCAGTATGTACGATTGATCCGGTGGCTTGAGGAACTGTATAGTACCTGTAAAAACTATATAGCTGAGGGCGGCCACCTGTGGCGCAACGATTAGCCGAGGTCCGGAATCCGACGTAGCCCGAGAACGGGATACGGAGTCCGGACGTTGGAGTCCGGGGTCCGGAGTGGAGGGAGTCCGGAGCGGGGACAGAAAGCGGAGCGGCGGTCGAGTACGTCTAGAAGTAAATAAGATAAGGTAACGGAAAGAGAGAAAGGGAAAAGGAAAGGAGGGAAAAGGAGAGAGAGGGACGTCCCCTTACATGTATCATGATCACTACCTATAAAATAAACCAATTTACAAGAAACCATTTGATGTTATTATGAAATATCTTTGAACAAGAGGGAGGAGAGTATTTAAGACACAATTCAGAATTACGATTCAGGACGTAAAGCACCTCTGAAGGTGCTTTAATAAACCGACGATCTAGGGACGATCTAGGTTTTTGGACAATTTATGAGGTCCAGAATCACTTCTTGAATCACACATGAATTGCTTTCTTGGATCCTCCTCGGATTGTCATATGTGACTATTACTAATGAGGCAATCATGAGTCAGGAGCTAAATATAGACAAGGCATGCATAGATGGTCCAAGAATAAAAAAATCACAACATAGTACAATTTGATTGTCATCTTGAAAAACCTGTCTCCACATAGCCAAATATGCCAATACAATTACTGTGTGCAAAGCAAGTGCTGATCTTCTTCACTTTCCCCTTTCACAACCATCAAGAACAGGGTTTTTAGCTGTTCTTGCCACTCGAAGCAGTACTGTTCACTATTGCTTGCTGTCCGTACGTCTTCTCGTTCCTCTTTGTTGCTGAAAATCTATGGCTATAAATGTGCTTTTGCATGATATGATCTACTGGCAATTGCACTTTGCGACATTCCTCTGGCCCTTTGTAAGGGATGGGCCGCCAACGAATCACAGTGCTGGTGTCAAAAATTTGCCTATCATTCTTTTTGCCGTTCCTCACTTTTGTGATGCTGACTTGTGGATCTCACCAGTTGGCCTTGCGGTAGAATTGACAAAGCAGAGCCTGAATGCTGCTATGACATATCCATCCTTCACGGACTACCCAGCTACTGCTCATCTTCTTTCTCATGCACAACAGTCAGCCAGTGGGTAATTTTCTCTCCTACTATCTAAACCGTGCTGCAGCTGAAAATCTTCATCTAGATTGCATACATGGTACGTTTGATGCCAGTTTACGATTTATATGTTGGGATGTATGCTTCCCATAACATCGCTGGCCTGCCCTTGATCTGCAGCTAAGCATGTGCAGGCACTGCCTCAGCTGCAGAATAAGCCAAAATGGCCATCACTTGACCATTATAATGAAGACTCCGTCATAGTTTCTGTCATAACACAGTCAACTTGTTGATGTTTTGGGCATCACAAGGCTCGGGCATTTGAAGATGCAACCTATTTGTGGACACCTTTACTGATTCCTTTTTTCAATTTTAAATCTAGGTGCTGAAAGCCGAGCTGCTCCCGATGTACCATCATGGACTGTGCTCCAGGACTCTGTAGACAACGGAGAAGCAGAGTCTGATGTTGACGAACTCGCGGAAAACAGGGAAACCATCGTGCTGGCGTCTGAAAGCACCCGCACTCCCCGCTGTACTAGGACACAAAGTGATGCAAAGTACAAGCGGAGAAAGGAAGCAAGACCTGTAGGGAACATCATCATTCGAGGACCACTGAAGCATTCGCGGTCACCCTCAGCTACAACGACTAATAATGTCTCCGAAACGGTTGGCCCCTCCTCCGAAACGTATTCGACTCCTCCGACATCTACTGCCAGTCATTGTACCACGCTGGAGAGGAAAACTGAATCTCAGCCCTTCACGCGGTCAGTGCCCCGCTCGCAGTTTCTTGGTGTTGTCATAACTAGGCCGCCGGCTCGACGAACGAAAACAAGCAGGACCGACGGTGAAATCGAGTGCCCTGAAGTCGTGGAGGCCTCCGAGGCAGACCTTGTAGA
Source organism: Lyophyllum shimeji (assembly GCA_026008595.1). Classification (NCBI taxonomy): domain Eukaryota; kingdom Fungi; phylum Basidiomycota; class Agaricomycetes; order Agaricales; family Lyophyllaceae; genus Lyophyllum; species Lyophyllum shimeji. The sequence continues at coordinate 690,686 of BRPK01000001.1, read as the reverse complement.
GGCACTGACTGCCGCGTTTAAGCACAACAGCGGTGTCGAAGGCGAAATTTCAATGGTACTGAGGGACCCTCCCGTTCTCAAAGAGACAGCTTCGACGTTGCAGTCCTCTGTTTCAATCGTGGACACGGAGCTCGAACCTGATGCCCAACCCGTGGATGAAGTACAAGTCACGTATGCCCGCCAAGGGAGAGGGGTTCCAGCAAGGTTCCGGAAGATCCTCCGTGAAGACGAGATTGAAGATCTGTTTGAAGCCGCGGTTGGGGAAGTTCGGTTCGAGGACAAGCAGCGGCGCCCGCCGAGTGCGGAGCACAATGCAATGTGGATGAATCTGCGCCATCTTTTAGAGTCGAGGAGGGCCGACGAGAGCCAAAGAGGCATGCCTGGTCCAGCGCCTGGAGGAGATGGCGCAAGATCTTCCGCAATAGCAGCGAAATCCAGGGCGGACCAGTTTATCGAGCTCTCGGAGGAGATATTCGGACCCGGTTATGCTCATCGAGGGAACGGGCGCAAACCTAACAAGGTATTTCAGCATTGTCATTCGCGAGGTACTTACTGCACTTCGTATCGAAATTTCAGATTGGCAAGGCTCCGACGCCGGATTCCGATGCTAACGGGACATCTCACGAGGGCAGTGTCGATTTGGAAGAAAGGGGATACATCAATCCGTATGTCCATCGGGGAGTTAGCTCAAAGCGACGGAGCGATGACGCCGCGGGAGGACGGCATAAGCGTCCAAAACTCGAAGATAATAGCGTCCCAAGCTCCGTTGACGAAGCCGTGGCCGAAGAGTGGGTCGTGATGATGCAGCCGCTGATCAAAGGGAAAGTTGGCCTGGACGACGAGGTACGAGTTATGCTTCTGCAACGAAATGGGTCACTCACGACTTGTCTGATCGATCAGCGACTCCGGGGCCTGAGCGACCTTCTGCGCACGATTGACGGTCTCAAGCACCGCGTAAGCGAGCATGTTCTTGAGGTATCCTGAAACTTCCTGAGCGAAAGAACGACGGCTGATGCTCGAAATTAGGCCACGAGGCTCAGGCAGAGTGTGACGCAGCTATCTGAGCTGGAAGATGTTCCGTTCGGTGATGAGCATGGGCTGCAGGACCAGGCCCGTGCGTTGCGAGACTTTTGGAGCACAGGTTGATTGGACGAGAGCTGAGGTGGAACGACGTCTGCATTTAATCATCGGAACAGTATCATCGTTTTCTTGCAGAGCTAACGTGTAATCGCGCCGTAGAGCAGTATACCATATTCCTGACGGCCATCCTGGTGATATCCATGTCCTCCAAGCAAGCGCAACGCCCGTCATGTGCAATATCTGGATCACCTGTGGTAAGGTCATGCAGAAAGTAAAGAAACACACGACCCACCTCCTTTCGCCAAAGTCGCCCAAGCCGGGTATAATGTATGCCTTCTCATTCAAGCCTTGATCAATCCACCCGGTGATCTATCGAGCGATGTCAACTCGCGATTCCGATATATAGTGAAAAGTTCGGCAACGAACCACTTTGAGTTGTGGGTATTTGGAGCAGAAGGCTGTTAGACCCTCTGGAGAGGCAATCTATGCGCAATGACGTCAATCGAAACGACTCGTTCTGCAAGCCCGGCCAAGTACGCACTAGATTGATGAAGATGATCCTTTCTTCCGGCACGCCATGTTCCATGAGCACCTCTACCGCCTTCATGGCGGACCCACCAGTCGCTGAAAGTCGTGAGTGAGGAATGAGATTAGGGCTCTGAACATAGACTTACCGAGCATGGGATCTAAGAGGAGGACGTAGCGTGATGCGATATCCGGTGGGAACTACAGGAGCGTCAGCAAAGTTGCGACATAGGCTTCGTGTAGCGTAACCTTCGAGTAGAATAGCTTGGGCAGCGCGGTTTCTTCGTCCTGTGATAGATGTAAACGTGCGGAAGGTCTCGAAGAGCGCATTGTACGCACTCTCTGAATCAGGATCTTTCCGATTCGGACGCTCCGACAGACTTCACGAAGCCCTGCTTCCATCGCCTATAGATTTGAACATTTCGAGTAGACAAACACTGTGACCATGGCACACACCTCACCCGCGCGAAGGATGGATACACCGCAAATTTTACCCTTGAAACCTACACCGTCATAGGATGCACCCTGCGGAGGGTCCTCAGCTATTTAGGTCGTGTGCACATGAGCAACACAACTCACCGTAGGTGTCTCGACGGTTCGCTTTACGACAGGGAGATGGTTCAAGCCCTCCTCGACTAGCAGCCTAATGATTCGATCCGAGTAGAAGAGAAAATCCCCTCTCGAGGTTTCCTTGTCTCTGATGATAGTGTAGAGTGCTTCGAGCTGGGCTGTCTGCGGTAAGGTGAATACAGATTTTGGGAGTGGATTGAGGTGGGCGAGGTTAGTGTTGGTTTCGCGGGCTGGCTGCGGCGGCATAATGGGTGAAGGGCTCGTGGTCATGGTGGCGGTAGAGGCGGAATGTTAGAGGAGGGTGAAACTTGGGCTAACGAACACGATGCATGATAAAACATCAGCGCGTATGTAAAGGGGCCACAACCAAACGATCAACAATCGTATCACACAGCGCTTGCAGAATGCCTCCGTTTTCACGTACGATCGTTCTGGATATGAAGAGTGGCGAGTGGATGGACCAAACGCATTACTGTGCGGAAGGTAGAAAATAATTACACCCTCATCGTACGAGTCGATTGCGTTCTGCACGGTGCAACTGTCGTACAAACGTAAAGGATCCTAGATCGCAGGTGACAACGAGTCGAGATAGCTTTTGGCCGACATCACATCGACCCCGTCAGCTGAAGTTCTCGTCGTCCTTCGCCGCGACACTCCAACAAGAAACGATTCCTTCTCATGAACTTGACAGGCGGCATCCTTCGGAAGACGCCATGTCCTTCCCCGTGTACATGTCCCCCGCGAACGTATAAAAGGTCGCAAGATCTTCGTCTCCCTTAGCTCGCAAAGTCTCCGCTCTCCGCCAACATGAATATCTTGTCCGATCTTACCTGGACCTGCCACAGTCGATGACGTCAGGGCCGACATCGACAGAATCACGTCGCAACTAAGAGCCATGCATGGCATGGTTGACGCATTTCCCACTACCGGGGGAAGCTTGTCTGATCCACGCCCTTGTATGTGACCTTCACTACCTGGCTACTTACACTAACAATTCGCATTTAGGCGATTCAGGATGAAGCCGTCAGCCTGGTCGATCGACCGGGCCACCGCCCATGTCAAGGTACTCAACTCATCGCCTCCACCCACACACCGAGTACTGCATTCACAGGCTGTGCCACTTCTCATTTCTGATGTAGACGGCCGCTCGATCCTGGCTCTCGTAAAGGAGCTCCAGCCCGCCATTTCTTGTGCCATCAAGAAGGACACTGCGCTTTTTATCACCGGCGTCATTACCTTGCTCAGGCACGATCTGGCTAATCTAAACGGCAGTGCAGTCGCCCTATAGAATGCCATGATAATGGCGGCGCCTGTACGTTTCTATACCTTTCGTGCTCAGCATCTTATCCTACAGTGTCATGAAGCGTCCATCCTCAAGCAGCAGGTCGATACTGCATTCGCCAATGCCATTGCTATTTTTGCGTATGGTATATATCATCTATCTATACCAAGGGATCCAGAAGTGTGGAATTGTTTGTATACCTAAGTCACTCCACCTGTAAGAATGCATTATCAACAGTTTTTGGTCCTGCTCCGTGCTGCATATACTGATTCAAGTGGATATTGTTCAGTAAACGCAGGCTGAGGATGAGATCCAGAGTTTGATCTTGGGCGACCTCCTGGCGACACCCAATCCTTCCCTTCCTAGGATGCGAGGAAACAATACTTGTTGAAGATCCTCGATAGCAGTTGGTCACTCGTCTCGAGATATTGGGTCGGTATCATATCTACCCCGTAGGATGTAACACTCGCCGCCATTCGCCTTACGATGCTCCAATGATCACCAAGTCGCGATCCAGCTCCATATTCATGGCAGGCGTCATGCTATGCGTCGGAAAACGGCAGGATCTGCCCCCGTCTTCATGCCCTCCACGAACACATAAGCAGGACCATAGGACCGTCGTCTCCCGTGCCTCGGAAACCCTCTTTCCTCACAGTCGACTCGTGGATATGTTGCCCGGTTTCAGTACTCCCGCGACGGTCGATGACGTCAAGGGCGACATCAACGACATTTTGTCTGAGCTGAGAACGTTAAAGGGCATGCTCGACGATTTCCCTACCACCGGAGGAAACCTGCTCCGGGCACTTGTATGGGACCTCTGCTATCTCTGCCTACTCATACTCATCCTTCGAACTGAAGTCGATCCACACCGAAGCCGTAAGCCTAGTCAGCAACATCGAGAAGGGCACTGCCCATGTCAAGGTACTCACTCCCTTCATCGTGCTGGCTCTCCAGTCACCGAGTACCCCGCCCACAGGCCCTGCCACTTCCAGTCTCAGAAGAAGATGGTCACTCGCTCCTCTCTCTATCGAAGGAAGTCGAGCCAGCGGTGATACAAGCCCTCGATAGCCTCATCGCTAAGAAAGACAGTGCGCTTTCTATCACTGGCGTCATTTCCATCCTCAGACATGATCTGAATAACCTCAATACGAGTGCCATCGAGCTGGAGGACGCCATGATAATGGCTGCACCTGTACGTTCCTTCAGGCTCCGTTTCCAGCTTGCTTACAGTGTTGCTGTCCAGGCGCACCTTGTCCCTGAAGCTACGGCCCTCAGGAAGAAGGTTGATGCTGCAGCCGCCAATGCCATCGCCGTTTTCTCGTGAACAGGCGTTCCGCAAAGCGGCCGTGGATATGTGAGACAAGTCGCGGCAGAATCTTGTGTAGTTCTGCACACACTTTGATCAATGAAAACTCAATACCGTATAAGAAGCCGAACGCGAGAAGATCAAACTTGGTTGCGGCAGCCATAAATTATACATTTCCGAATCGAAAAGAAAACATCCCGTGGGCAGCGTACAATATGAATAAAGCGGGTAACAGTAGCCTCAATCACTATCACTGTCGCTGGTGCTGTCACTGCTCTCGTCATCATCCGTGCTGCTCTCGTCATCACTCTCCTCCTCCACCCCTTTCGACTTCTTCACTGCGCCACCGCGCATAGCAGCCATCTGCCCAGCAATGGTGTCCTCCTCCGGATCGGAGATTTCGTCCTCCGAGGGCTCGTCGGCAGGCAGGGTGGAGACATCTTCGATTCGAAGCTGCAAATGGCAAGAAAATAAGTCGTTGGCCAGTCACTGGTATTGAGCCAACGTACCGTGATGTCCCGGGAGCTGTCCTCGCCGACGAAGGTATCACTGACAAGTAGCACCTTCCAAGTAAAGACGCCAACGTTCTGCGGGGCTTGGAATTGAATCTTGTACGAGCGGTAGTCCCGTTCGCGGCCGGATTGTGCGAGGGGGATGTCGGTGACTCTCATGGGGGGAACGACGACGCGGTTGGATTTCTCGTCAGCGAGGACCACCCACCATGAAGGTTTGCGCTCCTGAAAGCGAAATCGGATTCCGATCAACGGTCATTCCAACGTCGCGAGGGCACGGATACTCACCCCAGGCCAGTATGGGGCGTGTGCCCAACCAGGAAGGACATCGTCCGAAGCAAGGTCTTCAGCTTCTTTGCGGCTCGTGAGGAACTCATCATCTTTCTCATCGTTAAACTTGATCCGGCGTTTGATCTCATCAGCGTCGAGTTCCTTCGCCTCCACAGGCTTATAGGGCGGCGGGGTGATTCTCAGCTTGACAACGAGGAAGACTATGGATGAAGGTGTGACAACACGTTCGCCGATGACTGAAGTTGTCCAAGAAGCGTGAGCAGAAGGAGGGCAGCGTCAATGGTCGATGATCTATACCTTTGAAAGCAGCGTCTGCAATTTCAGCGCGGCCCCACTTCGCAAGGGCTTTCTTCACATCGACCACCCGGGAGTCCTGCTGTTGTTCCAGAGCGTGTACCACGTCACTGATATCGGTGGCCTGCGACGCGAGGGTCGAGACGTCATCGATCTTAATGCCTGGCAGTTGGGCAAACCGCTGACGTTCAGGACCGGGGAGAAGGGCCTGCGTGAGGTAGGCGTGTAGTCTCATGACGGATAGAGTAGGAGCAAGCCAATTGCGCGACATAGAGATGTTGAGGAGGGCACTAAGCAGCAGAGGCGTCTGAAGAAGAATCTCGGTTTGGTCTACAAGACCAGTGAGTGATTTGAGGAAGCATGGCTTCAGAAAGGACTGCTTTACCTGATTGTAGAGTAGAGGAACGTATGGGGAGGCGCAAGAGATGAGCATACAGAAGGATGAGGGCTTTCCGCCTGGGTGCGTCCTCTCCACAAAGCCTCTTGACTTCCTTCCACTTCGATCCAGCCTTTTCTGCTATTTGCTCTTCAAGTTCGTCCAACTCGGGCACCACTTTGGCTTTCTTGGCAGAGAGCTCCCATTGGTAAGCTTTGCTGAAGGTACCAAGTACCTCGTCGAAAGTCGACTCCTCCTTCAGGGTCTTGAAGAATGCAGCGGCGGAACGGGCGTTGACTCCATCTTTGGTCTTTTGACGGCTACCGAACCACCAACGACCCTACAAAACAATAAACACCAAGAAAAGCGCGAACAGATACCAGCGGATACGCACCACAAGAGCGGGAAGAGCACCTCCGAATAGGAGACCGTAGAGGCCAAGGACCCAGATGTTGTTCTGGCTCTCGACAATCCATTTGGGAAGAGCAAGTCCCATTGTGATGTCCTGGCGACCGTCTGGATGCCCATACTTCTCCAGATTCTCGCGAATAGTTTCGTCGGTGAGGCTGAGCAGATATACAATTGAGAAGAGGGTAAAGGACAGCGTGAAGGATACTTACGATTTGTAAGCCTTGGTGATTTCGACGAAACGGTTTTGGATGGCCTCGACGGTCATATTAGCAGTAGCTTTAACTTTATCTGGGTGACTAGGGACCCGTTAGAGGATGAGCACGGTATGGTTAAACGGGCACTCACTATAGCTTGGAGAGTTTCTTATAGTGGGATTTGATCTCTTTTTCAGCGACACCCTGTGAAATAGATTAACGGTATAGAATGGAATCAATTAAATAGGACTTGCAGCGCGGAGACCCAGAATTTCGAAGGGGTCATAAATTTTGTTGTCCAGTTTGGCGTTGGCGACTCGGTAGGAAAAATATCCGAGTATTGACCATCCGACGACAAGAAAACAGGTTCTGGGGATTTGTAAGGTCATTTACAGGTAGCTGTATAGAGGAAGGACACGTACTTTTTGCTGAAAATGGAGCTCGCCGATCTGACCCGTTTGCGCTGATCTATGCAGGGTTTACACTGACACCCGTCTACGGACTTTCCTATGTCGCGATTGAGGAACTGCTTCACTGCAAATCAAGTCTGACGTACTGGATGGCTTCATGGACAGGAAGGTAGTGGGAACGAGGACCAGAGCGAGAAAGGTGATCAGGAAGTAGGCGGACATGTTCCCGGACTCGTCATAGTTGTATTGCGCCATGGTTGCGGCTTAAGGAGGCGAGGCGGCGTAGGTGCTGGCTAGGCTCGTTGTTCGAGTTGCAGCAGGAAGCCTGCCTGGATTGTGGCGAAAAGGAGCGCAATTGCCAGACGGCGTGGGGGACGGAAGCAAGCCAAGAAATTTGGTCGACGTGTTCAGTCAGACTTGAGTGCGCTGGCGAAAGGGCGTGACCACAATCGCGTGACGGCGTGACATGTCCTCGATCTCGTGATCGACATCTCCAGCTCCTCCTCGATGCGTCTGCGAATTCAAACAAGGCCTCCGCTGCCTGAAGTCAGAGCCTGGTACTCTCCTCGTCCCAACGATGTCCCCAGCACTGTTTTTGAGCTCAAGCAAGCCATCTGCCGACAGATCCCCCCGTTGAAGGCTCACGGAGTGACCGGCGGTCATGTTCTGCTCCTTCTCGATGACTTTGAGCTGCTTGACGATAACCCTCTTGATGTTGTGAGAGACGGAGATCTCATTTGCGTAAAGGCCATACCGGAGGTGGTGATGAAGACGCAAGCAGAGATCGATGGTGAGTCCTGGTCTCCTTGGATCGGAAGGCTTTTTCGACGCGCGTTTTCACAGGTGGACGCGTCAAGAAGCGAAAGCGAGACCAGTCGATTTTGCCTTCTGCTCGAACCGTCCAGTCCCGAGACCTCCGACCTTTCCTGCCCAGTAAAGCAGTGAAGAAAGTATCTTCTGACTCAGAGTCGTCGTCTGATGAATCTACTACCTCTGTCTCGTCGACTTCCTCGTCCTCTACTTCCTCGTCCTCATCTGTTTCCTCCTCCTCCTCCTCCTCCATCTCATCATCCTCGACGTCGTCATCCTCGGGCCCTCCTGTTCCCCAACCTTCGAAGCCCACAAGGGCAAAACAACCAAAAGCCACCGTACTTGCTGCAACCCCCAAATCCGTGTAAGCTTAACCATCTTCAGGATAGCCAGATCTCTAAAGCAGCCCCAGCGGTCCTACCGTTCCCCCAGGTTTTGGCAAACCGCAGACACATAGCCGCAATCTCCGCAGACGCGTAAAAAGGATGCACGACAGACAGGCCCAGCGCCAAGGCACTGAACCTTCACCCGCGCCACCCAAGACTACGTCCGCGCCGAACGCCGTTCCCCTCGGTCCCACAAGATCACAAGCCGAGCGAGACAGGGAAGGTCCACTTGGAGATGTCGCAGCCGCGCTGAATGATGCCTTTGCCCCAAGTGCCGAGGGAGGCGAGTCGACCCCGGGGACACGCATAGGCCAGGATGCGGACGTGGACATGGAAGCTACGACTCAGGCGGCACGGCAAACGACGACGCCGAATGAGGAAGGCGGACAAATCATGATGGCGACGTTGCGGAATAAGAACAAGCGCAAGGGCTTCAAGCAGTCCATGGCCGCCCCACTCCCGCGGAAGATTGTCTTCAACGATAATGCGGAAGCGCAGGTGGTCAGCACTGGCGGGTCTGAAGCGGCGTTGACGCAGCCGGCGACGGAGACGACGATGGCGGAGCTGCCTGGTGTTGAGGCTGTTGCGCCTGCCCTGCCGAGGCTGGTGCCTCCGTCCGAGAAGCAGGAACGTGGGGAGCTGCCGCCGAGGATGTTCGTGACCAGCGTGGACGTGGAAGAGGGCATGTGGAACGCTGCGCCACGTAAGAAGAAAAAGAAGCGGAAAGAACAGGTGCAGGAGGAGTGGGAGGAACAGGCGTATGAGGAGGAGGATACCGCCATGCATGATGTGCAGGTGGAAGAGGACGTCCAGCTTGACTATTCCGAGGCGCCAGCCGCGAACGAAGGTGCTCTGGATTGGGACCATGCAGAGAAAGGATGGGACAGCTTCGTTGAGGTGACGGATGTTGGACAGTTAGCAGTGGGGACCATGGTTGGCTGGAAGGTATGTTCGCTTCTGAGAATTCCAATCATGCCACTGAAACTCCCGACCTTCCAGGGCCTGGCTCTCAATCCTCTAACCTTCACGCCTGAGGTGCTGCTTTCGATCGCTTCTGTCGTCCGCCTGCCAGATCCAAACAATGAACAGTCCTTTGTTATCAAGCAGTTCCCCCGACCTGGAGGTTCCAACCCCTCTCTGTCATCCCGGCTCACAGGAATCGTCGAGGGCGAAGCGGAGGAAGAAATGGAAGAGGAAGAACATTCTTGGCAAGACATTCTGGACTCAAAGTGGAGGATCATCGCCTTGTAAATTCCTTTTTTTCATTGTCAAGATCCACTGCTTCAGCTTTCGACTACGTGTAAAATATACTCGTCAGAAAGGAAGGTGAGGGGTGGTGGCGCTACCGGTACGTAGCTACTTTTAGGGAGACTATATGTCGTAGATCTAGTAGTATACAGTATGGACGGATAGACAGCTATGATACAATGAGGATGCCAGTGTTGAAAGTGTGTCAGACTTGCGAGGGACGGGGATAAATATGCACATGGAATAAACAACGGCGATCACGAAAGCACCTGTGAGTGGTCCACTAGGATGCCGCTGATTCGATTATATACCGCTTCTGGGTATTGCCTTGAGGAAGCCGTCAGTGAGAGAAGATGGGGCAACACGATGAGTCGGGACTTGCCTCGCTTTAAGTCGTTCTAGGAGATCCAAGGCTCCTTCACGGTTACCAGAACCGAGTTCCGCACGAATCATCGCCTCCCAGGTCGAGGGCTAAGGACAAGGCACAATGAGTGGCCTCCCTTTGTCGAATTGTAGAATCACTACTCACCTCGCGATAAACCGGCGCCGACTGATCAACCACAGGTGAGCTCGAGGGTTCATGCGGCGCATGGTTATTGGGCGCAGCCATCCCCTCAGGCGGGTCCTCCAACGACTCAAAGATGCTTCTCGCACGATCCACTTCACCGACCATCGCATAGCCTTTGATCAAGAAGTTGGCAATATACGCAGTCATGTGCACGCCGGCAGCCTCCATCTTCGCCAGGTACTCAGGGATGAGGTCCGTGCGGCGGTGTGCGACGAGCGCGTTGACCATGGCTTCGAAGACGAGGGCGTCGGCGGGCTGGGCGCCGGGGAACGTTGGGATGGAGTTGAACACTTCGATGGCCTTGTCGAGATCCTTCTTGACGCAGCCATAGGCGTTGATGAGCGAAGCGAAGTGGTTGCCCTGGAACTGGACAGTAGGGTCGTTCTGAAGGTCCTTGAAGATTTCTTCCATTTTTTCAATATCGACTGGCTCGATTGCACCATATGCATCCATAAGAAGCTGTGCTCACGCGAGTTAGTAGCAGATCAAGAGTCGGGAAGGTAGGACGTACTTTGTAGGTATATGCGGTCGGGCGGATGTTGGCCTTGCGCATCTCATCGTAGAAGTGCAAAGCGCGCTCCCTGTCGAGTTTGGTCGTGGTGTACATCTGCATCATCGTGTTATACGGCGGCACACGCGGCTTGAAGTTCTTCGCCTGGACCATCTCGTTGAACAGCATCTCGGCAGAGTGGACGTCGCCCACACGAGCGCAGGCACCAATGACCGCACCGTACGTCACCGACGACGGCACGACTCCGGTCGCCTTCATCTGCTGGAAGAGCTCTAGCGCGTAGTCCGCCTTGCGTGCCTTGGCAAGCTTCGAGATGATGTTGTTATACAGGTACTGGTTCGTGGCTACACCTTGCGCCTGCGACTCCTGGAATAGCGCCATCGCGTTCGAGGTGTCGTCTGTGGTGTCCTTGACGTTGTAGATGAGCGCGCCGTAGGCATCCGCGGTTGGTGACCCGCCCTGCTCAAGGATACGCATACGATACATGTGCGCGCCCTCGACGTCTCCATGGTGCGCGAGCGCAATGATCATGCTGTCCTCAATCATGAACCAGGCATCCGCCTGCCACGCCTTGTTCGTCTCCAGCGACGCGAGCACGGACTGTGCGACCGTGTACGTGTAGTGCACCTCCTCCATGCGGCTGGCGCGGCCGAGGTTTTGAATCAAGAGACCGATCGTAGCTGGGGCCGGGACGGTGCCGTTCTCCACTGCCTGCCGGAACTTGGCAAAGGCGCCGAGGGCGGAGTGGCCGGGGTTGTGCAGGGCTCGGAACTCGGCGTGGATGGTCTTGGTGACGTACGGGTCGATGCGCAGCTTGCTCTTGTAGTTGAACTCTGCGGAGGCGTAGCCGGAATCCTGAGAGACGTCCGAAGCGGCGTCTTCGACGGCCTGCGCGAGGGCGTTCAACGAGTAGTTCGGGTCTTCGAGCACGCTCTGGAAGGGTGCACCGAGGTTCTTGAACAGGCTTTCCGTCTCCTCCCGCCCGCGCTGCTGAGCGATCAGGTTGATCGTGCGCCGGATGAGGCTGCTATTCATCTCCTTGAAAGCGACTTTATGAGTGGACAAGTCAACCAGAAGCGACACGAGGCCCTCGAAGGCGTACTCCGGAACCGCAGTATGGATGGGCCGGTCGGACGTTGCGGCGGTTTCGACCTCGACTGCGGCGTACATGAGCAGCTCCCAGTCCCGCAGCGTCATATCCTCGACAGGCAGCGTGCCTGCGGTGCGCGAAAGGGCATACGACTGCAGGAAGAAAGGAATGTACTCTTCCTCCTGCACGACCCTGATGTTGTCCGCGATTCGCGCAAGCTGCAGGACGATTGTATATGGTATATCTCCCTTGGTCGCCTCGTACAGTTTTCGCGTAAAGTCGAGCTGCATGGACTGGATGGAATGGATTGCCGGGGCGAGCGAAGTGCCTTCCACACTGCCTTTCGATGTACGCTTCATCCACGCGTCGAAGAACTCGGAGAGGACACCTAGGGCACGGCTGTACATTTTCCGCTTGAGGTAGGCATCGACGACCTCTGTGGCCATGGAGACGCGCTCGGCGCTGCTGAGGAGGCCCGAGACGATAACGTGGCGGTGGAGGAAGTCGAGCGACCAGATGAGCTGCTCGTCCGTCATACTGTCGAGGTGGGCTATGTTTGCAGCAAAGACGATTTCGCGCTCGGTGTTCTTGATGGACCGTGGTAAATCCTTCAGACGAATGACGAACAGCCGGTTAAGATCGTGGAGCATCCCTTTCACTGCAAGTGCGTCGAGCATGACAGACCAGGCGACGTTATCAGGCTTCATCGCGACACCAGTAGTCTCGAACGGATCCTCGCTTGTGCCGTTCTGCTGCAGCAGCCGGTCAAACCATATCAATGCCGTGGCGACGTCTCCAGTCTGGCAGAACCCGGACAAGATAGTGGTGAACGTGGATGTGCCAACGGGGGGTGGGTCCGCGATGAGGTTCGTGGGGTCGGGTTGGGCGCCCAGCATCTGGTCCAGGAGACCGACAGCCTTGTCCGGGAGGTTGAAGCGGAAGTAAGTCTCGATCATCTGGTTCCAGATGAGGAGGTTGCCACGGTTCGAGTCGACGGCCTCTTGGCTCCAGTTGATGTGTAGCTCTGCGCGTTGGATGGCCTCGCGGTACTCGGCGAAGACTTCCTCGGCGCCCTTGAGCTGCCCGGCGTTCGTGTAGGCCTGGATCATGAACTGGTAGACGCCAGGGGTGGGACGGAAGTCGGATGCACGCTTCTCGATGTGTGCAAAGACGTGGATGGCACCGTCAATGCTGCCGTTAATCGCACAGGATCGCAGAAGGTTGATGTACATTAAGGGCGGGCAGCGGCGGTTACCGTTGATAGTGAGAATAGCCTCGAACAGCGACATGGCCGATGCGAAATTGCTTTCGGTACGGAGGACCTCGATGCGCTTCTTGTCAGCGTCGTCCGTGGTGAGCTCGCTACGTCCGGTCAGTTTGCGATGCTTGAGACGGGTCTCGAGAGTGTGGATGACGCGATGAACCTCGAAATCACGCGTGGTGAGGGCATCGATGAGCGTGATGTAGGTATTGGCAGTGGGTATGAGCGAGTGCCGCAACATGTCATTGTAAGTCTCGAGGATGAGATGCAAGGGTTCACCGGGGGGACGGGTGGCTTGCAAGGCTTCAAGGGCGGCATTGAACTCTCGAGTGCTTGGTTTCTTGGCGTTCTGACGGAACTGACGGACAGCCTCTGCAGCCTGAGCGTGGTCACCGCTGTCACGAGCCTTGTTCAGCCGGAGTATGTGCTCTGATGGACTCTGTTGAGAAGGAGGAGGAACCTGAGGGGGAGCGGTGGTCTGGGGCGTCGCAGGGTCGAGCGGGCTCGGAGTGGGAGCTCGGGCTGCTGGTGAGGGTATCGACTCTGAGACAGGAGATGACGGCCGGGATGCGACTGTAGAGTTACGACGAGTGAGGACCAGGGGTGACGGGGCAGGAATGGATGGATCGAATGCCTGCGTAGACGAGGGAGCGGACGTGGAATTGCGACGAACGAGGACCGGACGGGGACTGGAGGCTAGGGTGGTCGAGTCCGCGGTGGGCAGAGCTTGTGCCGGAGTGTGGGGCGCAAAGACATGGCGCGCTCGTGTGTGGAGTTGTACAGTCTTGAGGACACCCAGCTTCTCAGCGCGTTCAGTGCGGCCATGCGCGGGGTTGGACAGACTGTGACTGCGAATGCGAGTCCGTTTTGGGGTATTGATGGACGGGCGTGCAGGAATGTCGTCCTGGTCGTCGGTCTGAGTAAACGAACCGTCGTTGGACGAAATTGTCGCGTTTGCCTGCGTGACGGCCCGTCCGGCGCCCTGGAGTGGACATCAGTCCATGTCCCGCTACGAAAAAGGAAACGACGTACGGTGTATCCGCTGTAATGACGACTGCCGGTATGTTGTTTTGCACTGGGACCGTTGTTCCCCCAATGGGAGTTGCTTGGGCTGTTCCACGGCGCTAAGTGACCGGATGAGGTCGAGGGAGACGACGACTGGAACTGGAGGACATTTCTGATGGTGTGCGTCTGGTGGATGGAGGACGCGGCGGCGCGTGAGGTGGTATGGAGGATGTGGGTGGCGACTTTGGGCAACATGGCCACGACAGGTCTTGGACCTGATTAGATGGCCAGAGCGGACGTCGTACTGACTGCGCTGACGGTGGACTTGTTGTTGACTCGACACCCACGCGTCGCATCGGCATCAATTTTTATTTCGGCCAGAATCGGCTTCTCACGGGCACTTTCGGAGCTACGACATGACATTCTTCATCGCAACGATGCTCACCACCACTCGATCGACCGCTGTCCTGCCCCCCTTTTCAATCCCCGCCTCGCCGTTCAGCTTGTGATACTGCGTGCCCGATGAGTGCCCAGACCGACGTCATAGCCGCAGCCGCACCTTTTTCACCGCAGCCCAGTCCGTCACCGTGTCGAGTGCACCGAATGGACTCAGCGCCCCGGTCACCGCAGCGGCCATCTTGTCCGATGTTGCCCCGTCCATGCTCACGACGATCACGGACGCCGTCTTGTCCGACACCCCGTACCGCCGTAGTGCTTCTGTAATATTATTTGTCGGGTTCAGCATCCATAGCACCTCCGAGTGTACAGTCCGCGTCCGCAGCGAGTTTTGCGACTCTGCAAGGATAGCATGGTAGATCGCCGTCTGCAGATGTAATCGACTCGTAATCTACATCCACACCGTAAGATGTCGTGACGGAGATGGCACAGACTGAGCGACCGACAAGACGAGCATCGATGAATGCAAAATTCACTGCGTCCCGCTCCCGCTCCCCTGCCTCCCCCTCCATCCCTGCCGCGTCGATAATCCGCTTCCGCAGAGCCCCGGCGTTGCTCACATTGGTGAACAGAGCGGCGTGCACCGTGGACCGCTCCCGCGAGAATTGAGGAAAGGTAAAAGTCTCCATCAGGGACTGATATGATCAAGTAAGCTGTGCAACTCTTCCACGTACTGGTCTCGAGAGCGGGCCTCTTCGATCTCCCCACCATGCATTTCCTCGCTGCCCTGAGAGAGCTCCCCATATCTCTCATCCTCACTTCTCTTGCTCTTGTCTCCAAAGCAATCCCTGTTCAGTCCTCAGAACTTACTCCCGACAACTTCAACGACTCCACCGCCAAAGGCCTCTGGTTCATCGAATTCTACTCTCCCTACTGCGGTCACTGCCGCGAATTCGCGCCAACATGGAAGCAGCTCGTGGAAGAAGCTGCGCACACCACGCCGTCCGTCAAACTTGCCCAAGTAAACTGTGCCGTCCATGGAGGCAAGTATAAATGCCCTACATGTGTGCTAGCACCCTATTCATTCTTCCGCTAGATCTCTGCAATGAAAAGGGCGTCCCAGGCTACCCCACCCTGCGCATGTACCACGACGGCAAGGACCTCGAGAAGTTCACAGGTCACCGCGAGCTCCCCGCCCTCCACGCCTTCATCAAGCGACACGCCGACGCCTTCGCCCCTAAAACCCCGCCTCCTCCCGCGGCGAACCCCAACGGCGAGGTCCTCGAACTCACAGACGCCACATTCGCCACGAACCTCGCCAAGGGCCCCATGTTCGTCAAGTTCTTTGCTCCGTGGTGCGGACACTGCAAGAAGCTCGCGCCCGTGTGGAGACAGCTTGCGAAGCATATGAAGGGCAAGCTGAACGTCGCAGAGGTCAACTGTGATGATCACAGTGCCCTGTGCAAGGCGAACAATGTACAGGGATACCCGACGTTGATATACTTGACCAGTGGCGGCTTGAGGTCCGAGTATAATGGTGGGCGAAAGCTGGAGCAGTTGAAGACGTTCGCGGAAAAGGCGAGCTCAGCGTGAGTGTAAAAATATATCTTGTGGACTGGTAGACTGAGCGGTGCTTCGTAGAGCTCTTCGACCTATCAAGACGGAAGAGCTGGACGGGCTTATCAAGGAAAATGAGGTCGTGTACCTCCTCATCCACTCTTCCTCTGATAAACACATACTCGTATGTCTCCTCGTTATACGCATCACCTTCAATATACCAACTACGTGATAGGAAACCGTCGGACGCGTTGGAACCGTCCTCCTAGGCTCCCCACCACTCGTTACCTCATCCGACCCCTCCCTCCTCACACGCTTCTCCGTCCCGGAAACGAGCACCTGGGCCTTGATCGCATTCAAGGACCACGACCCAGAAACGCCCTCCTCCGTCTTCCACGAACGCGCTGCTTCCTCTGACGAAGCAGAAGCCATCAAGACGTGGCTGCTTACGCACCGCCTCCCCACCACCACCGAGCTCACGCAGGACACTTTTCAGAATGTGATGAACGCCCCGCAGGCGCCGCTGGTCGTTATTGCCGCGTACGGCCCGGCCACAAAGGACAAGATAGCCGAGCGCGTGCGTGAGCTGGGGAACAAGTGGCGCGCGAGGACAAAGGGGAGCGGGCTGACGCCGGTCAAGGCGAGGGAGGTCGTGTTGACGTGGATGGATGCCGAGAAGTGGAAGGCGTGGATGAAGAGTATGTATGCGATTGCGGATGCCGGGACGGAGACGGAGTTGGATGATGTGAGGGTCGTCATTGCGGATCATAAGGTTCGTCGGGCCTTGACGGTGGTTTTTGCCCGCTTGCTGATGGTAGGGTTAAGCGGCTGGTGTACTATGATCAGGACACGACGGATTCGCGCCTCAAGCTGACGTCGTCCGCGAGCTTGTTTGCTGCCGTCGAGGCGGCTGCGGCTGGGACTCTGGCGTACAAGCATTCTGAGAACATCGTAGAGCGATTCGCTCGGGTATGTCCTCGCCTCGCTCTGTCACATGGGAACGCGTGCTTACTCGACAACCGCAGTACTTGAACCACAAGATGGTGTCGCTGGAGACGTATGTCGTGACGCACCCGTGGCGCGCCGTGTTCTTTGTCGTCATGGCCTTCGTCGCCATGTTCATGGGCCTCAGGAGACTTCTTGCGGATGAGGCGCCAGGCGAGTATCGCAAGGTCGATCGTCTGGACTAGGCCCCTGTCGCCTGTTGCGCTCGGACACTTGTACTGTATTTGATACCATCATTTATTCGCTGTCATTTTGCTCTCAATGGCATAATGGAGAGTATGGTTCTTGCTTCTAGCTCAGAAAGTTGTTTCGAATAGCTCGGCAGACTGTAGCGCTCCAGCGAAGCTCTCCCGCGAGTGGTTTTGAGTTGATTGCACATCTTCCGCCAGCTTCGGATGAATATCAACGTTTCTCTCCACTTCGAGCTAGCGTGAAGACGCAGAAGGTGCGTTTCAGTACTTTCCTTGTGATGAAATTCCGAGCTAATCAATCAGTCATCTAGGCATGCAGCAAAGTCTCCGTGATGAGCACTACGCTGTTGCAGTTGTGCGCCGGTGGAACAGTCACTCCGTCTGACAACAGGAGAGCTTCCACCCGTAGCATCGGTCTTGGCGTACTGTGTATAGATACATTCGGCATTTGCACATATATGACTAGATGAGCTCCCGCCGTTCGCGGACTCCAACACACAGCGATGATCCCAATCAGGGCAGTGCGCGCCACGTTTGATATCGACTGGCCTTCTGCTCCACTTCCAGTGTTCGAACCCTCGAGCACTCCTCATCGCAATGATTGCAAGTACGGAGAGTGGTATGACATATCTGTCATTCTTGCTGTCCTCGGGCTGATGAACTGTCGAAATTCTTAGTTTGAGACACTTGTGGAGCAAGATGCGTGGTGCGAATTGTGGCGCGGACGCCACGTTTTGCGCGTGTTCCTCGCTCAGTTTCCAAAGTTCCTCCACCTGCAGTGGCTCACCTGACATGATTCTTGTCAACCTATGGCTAACGCGACTAATTGCTTGCTGACTCTGACCAGAGGCTGTGATCGGCTCGGCATACGAACCGTTTGGCTCTAGCTACCCCAGCCTACCGGTATTGGAGAGACTGCAGAGTATATAAAGGGGAGGGTTTTCGACCTTGGACTGCAAGAACCTCGCAGTCAGCGCAGTCTTACCCAGCCAAGTCTCAACACCACCGAGTACAATGCAATTCCGCGTCCTCTTCGCTGCCCTCCTCGCTGTCCCCGCCGTCTTGGCCTTGCCTGCCACCGACAGCACCGATAGCACCCAGACCAGCTGCCAACTTGGTGGCTTGAGCCCGTGGGGCAACGGTGCCAACGCCGCATGCTCGGCCAGCTGCATTGCACAGGGACATGGCTACCACGGTGGATGGTGTGATGCCCGTACGTGCTCGCTGCTAGGTATTGCTTTCGAGTCCGGTTTTCTTACGCTTTCGCCGCAGACGATGTTTGCCACTGCACTGTTTGAGAAGGCATTGCTTGCCAACGCCCAACGTGCGCTACATGGTGGGTTGTCTTGAATTTCTAGGGCTTTCGCGGTCGATAACCAAAGCGTCATCTGTGCCTCTCATTTTCAGTTCCGTCGATGCAGCCGCGTATAGTTTCTGGAATCGAATATTTGTAACATTCCCTGTCCTTCTCATACTACTGCTATATATATATGTGTTGTATTCCACCCGTATCTGCATTCCGATGGATAGAAGCCTGAAGCAGAACGTACATGCCCGTGGTTTTCCCCCGCTCTAAAACCTGTGGCGTAAGATAACATGTGCTCCTGCTGCGACTCGAATAAACACTGTATTCTCACCATACACAATGATCATGACAGACGTCGGCAAGCGGGTAAGAATGAAAAATCATACGGCAAGCGAGCATGCAGCCAAGATGTGTAGCCAGCGCATTCTGGTTTATTGGAAAAGTCTGACGGCTGGCAATCGGGATGTGTACAATACATATCGTTCATGACGACCCGGCCGACTCGTCAGACTCGCCATCGACATCCATGGCTCCTTCATCCAGCTCCCTCCTGATATGCTCGATACCACCATAGGGTACCTTGCTTTTGATCCATCGTCCCCAAAGTTCGTCCACCCGACACAATCCTGACCCTGTCGCGGACGCAAGGAGACCCGACGCCGCCAGCCCGTTGCCGTTATTCCACATCACACGGTGCACACCAACTTCGCGCGGCCAGGCGCCCGTCCCAACCGCGTTGGCCTTGATTCGTCCTGTGGTCTGGGCTTTCTCGCTGGCTGTTTCAGTGCCATTTTTGCCTTTTGCAGCAGGGCGATCTTGCGTTTCCTGTATAGCCGTGAACAGTCGGGACGAAGAGTTGAAGTTCACACACAAACCTGAGGAAGGAAGCGTTCCAGAATCCTGTACACACCCAAGTTCCGATTGTAATCTAGCTGATATATTTTGTGGATGAAGAACGGCTTCGAAGGAACGACAAGTGAGTGTTGAGGAAATTCACAACAAAAAGGTGCCTGACCACGGAACCTCCCCGGCGCGTGGACCTGAGCAAGTTGGTAGTTGTGCACGAGCCGTCAGCGGAGCCAACCGCCAGCTGTGGATGAAAGTCCGATGCACTGAGGCTCTGCAAAAAAAAAACATGTACTGATTGCACCAAGATTAAGGAATGCTTGAACGGCTTACCCACACAGGCCCTTGTGGCTCCAACAATGTGTGTCCCCTTCCCAACATACTGGGTGAAGCTGAGTACGCCTTCACGATGTTTTCGTGGTCAATAGTGACCGGTCCACCTCCAAATGGCGAAAATGTCATGGCATTGATGACATCTGGGGCCACGCACGCCGTGAGTCGTCGGTCAAACACGGCCAAAGTCCGCACCTCGAATACTCACCTCTCGTTCTGTTCATGACCGATCCGTGACCTTCCCGGATGTCGGTCATGCATTCCATGCCGTCATAACCGCCGCTGGCTATAACAGTGGGGTCACCGTTCGTGCGCGGGGCGCCTGAGGCTGTCGCGGGTGGCGCTCGTATCCACGCGAGAGCGCGAATCGCCGACTGGTGCACCGTGATGTAGTGCGTTGGGAGGATGTTCGTGACCATAGGAGAGTCTACGCGCAAGTACATTTTGAGCAACGGGCCTCATCGCGGCATGGAAGATGAGTACTTGGGCTATCAATGGCCTTGAGGTGGGGACCGATATCATAAACAGCAATTATGCCTATCCATTTGCGTATTTAGCAATGAGAGCCATAGACGGATGGAAAGGTCACCATTGGTAGTTCCTATCGCAATAAGCTCGCTATTTGCCCAGTCAAATGTCCAGCAGCTGGTCTCTTCCAACTCGATCCTGAGTAATGGCTCGGGAAGCTTCACTAATCTCAAGTCATTGTTTAGGCACCATCCGCGACTCCGAAAGCGAGAGAGACAAACCATATACTGGCTGTGATGGGTCGTGATCCGCTAGCCGTACATCCGCGGGGTCCGGAACAGCATAAACTGACCACGATCCATCCTCGAAAACGCCGCCCAGGAGGCCAAGCTTTCGTGGCCTGTCCGGGCTCGCCGACTACAGAGAGAGAGTCAGTCAACTCTGGTTCCGATTACGCGGCGATAAATAGTTGACAAACCTCATCATGAGCGGGCAAGGGACACCATTTGAGTTCATGCGCTGGTCCTCCGTCAAGGCAAAGCACCATTTCGCATTCCATCTCACCACGATCAACGTCCTTAGCTAAGCGCGTGGGAGGCTGGGAAGGACTCAAGGACCATATTTGAATGCAAGCGTACGACGGCCGAGCAACTCGCACACCGATCTCAGGTGAGTGGGAACTCGTAGGAAATGGCGCAGCGGCAAGGTATTGTTTGTAAGAGCGGGCTGTATTTTCATGTAAGCTATGACGAGATCTAGACCGGGTAGGATGGGCTAACCTGCTCGATCGTCCGCATGGATTGGACACCAGTCAAGGCCCCAGACGGGAGCACCGGCGTTGAAGATGTGCGCAGTACTTTCGGGGATGAAGATGGCTGGAGGGGGATGTGAGAGTCATCCATGCATGTAAGATTGACCTTACACATCTTCTGAGACTGAAACATCTCTAAGTTCAACCGGGTCTGGTTAATGAACGGGCCAACCAAGCAAGGAACCGGTGGTGGGGGTTTGAGGTTTCCTTCTTCGGTGGTCATTACGTCGGTGGGTAGATACGGAGCTGCATTACTGAGCACAAGTAAAGGTGAGTTTCAAGAAGTTGGGCCTCGTAGAAGAATCCTCGTACGTCTTTTCGAGGACCTCCCAGCCAGCCTTAACCTTGATGTTATTATGTACCTTGGGTCGCCGATTAGCATCGGTGTCCATATCAGGGACATTCTCCACCGCTTCTTTGTACCAGCCTCTGTCCTCAACCATCTCCCACAGCGGACCACTGCCGACGTTATAGCCCCATGCCTTGTTCACGCGATCGGTTACCTTAGTATTCTGAGTGAAGTTGTTGGACATGGTAATTTGAGGCGCTCGAAAGAGGGAAGGTCGCGTTTCCAGGCGTTCTACGCGTCCCATACGCGTATAGAGAGGCACAGCCCTGTGTCGATGGTGTACGCTTGGAGTGGGAAGAACGTACATCTGGCGTTTTGACGCACGCGACAGACTGGGTCTCGGAGGAGCTGGCCTGGTCATTACAATCCGGGTCAGGATACAATACGAGCGTACAGCGCACCTTTCGCCGCGGTTTTCGGCTTGACGTCGAGGGCAGAGGTACTTCGCCGACTAACTGAAGGAGGCTGTTCAAAGCCAGGTCCCTCGTCGTCAGAGACGTCAGGCTCCATGTCTTCGTCCTCGTCATCCTCGTTCTCCGCTTCCTGAGCCTGACGGTCCTTTTCCGGAGTAAAATCGCTACCGCTGTCAACGTCTTCGTCAAAAGTCGTTGCCTGTTTGGAAGGGCCAGCTGCCGCTTCGCCTTCTAGGTCTATCCCTGCCAAGGCGAAATAGCTGGGCCTCGATTTTCTTGGTCGCAGTGTTCGACTCATGGATGCAGGTTCTTAAAGCCAATCTCCAAATGAATAAAACAGGAGGATTGACAGTCAAGCAAGAGTAAATCGCACGAACATGAACGAGCAATGTTGATGAGCGCTGAGTACGGAAGGAAATTGTAGTTGACGTAAATCTAATCTAATCTTATCTTTTTTGACAGGCCTACGAGATGGAAGCTGGCGGTTGCATTAGACGTTGGAGATAGCCAACGGTACATCGTACATGTAGTGTCGCGTCTACATCTTTCGCATAAAATACACATCGTATTGGTGAGAGCTGTGCGAGATCAGAAAGCCTTGCGAGTAATAACAGGTGTCCATGGGTATTCTATTCCCTCCCGATCATCTCCGCCATGGCAGCGCTGGGATGGCTTCCCTTCGGAGGCTTGATCACTAGATCGGCTTGTTGCCTGACAAAAAGTCAGGTTATTGGAGGTCGATCTATGGAGGGCAACAATAACTTACAGTTTCATCCTCAGCAACAGCTTCCTGTTCGCAGCCTGTATATCTGTCCCCGTCTTGATAGCACGCGCGAACAGGTCAGCGCGGTAATCCGTCTTCTTTGCATAGAGAATCTGCTCAAGGTCCTGGAGTTTGAACACGAAGGATGAGTTATTTTGGGAGCTGGACGAACCTTGTCCTGGCTGTCGACTCGGCCATGAATACTCCCGGCTTGAATGAGCTGCACAACATGCCGCTCTACCTCCTCCACCGTCCACCCGAACGCCTTGCTCATGCGATGCAATTTAATTGTCGCGAAGGGTTGGAAGTAAAGTACCACGGCCCAGTTGCGGATTTGGTCCGTTAGCTCGGTGATGTGGGGTGCGAGATGGATATCGATCAAGTGTCGCGTCTGGGTGACGCATCACGCTTCAAAACGAGAACCAAACCATAGCGGAAAACCTACTGAGTATCGAGCAAGGATGTCTAGCACGATCTTGAAATTGCTGCTCATGTACGCTTCGATGAGCTCCCGGATGTACGGTTCCTGCTCGAGGTATACGCTGAAGACAGGGTTGCCCAGAAGTTGCGTTCCGAGGGCGCTGCGGGGCAAGCTCGAGAGCGCACAAAGCGTGCCGTAAACAGCGATGTCACCAGGCGCGATGACCTGTACATTGATAAACGGCGGCAGGTAAAAATGT
This sequence comes from Lyophyllum shimeji, assembly GCA_026008595.1. Lineage (NCBI taxonomy): Eukaryota > Fungi > Basidiomycota > Agaricomycetes > Agaricales > Lyophyllaceae > Lyophyllum > Lyophyllum shimeji. The sequence goes on along the minus strand of BRPK01000001.1, from coordinate 667,438 downwards.
CAAGAGACGTTACCTTGCCAATCCAATCACCCAGTTCCTTCGCAGGTCCGACCTTCAGAAAGCTATATGCAGCCTTCTCATAGTTCGCCTGCCCCAAGTGAGATAATGCAGTGGCGAGATCGAGCTTTGATTGCACTTGCTGACGTTCGATTGAAGTCTTCTTCTTCGCGGCCGCAGCCTGGGCACTCGCGCTGCCACCAGCGGCACCGGAACTGCCGTTGCTGGTGTTGAGAGTGGCGTCGAGTGCGGCATCGGCTTTGAAGACATAGGTGGAAAGGTGGGTATAGTTTCTTTGCTCGAGAAGAATCTACATCCGGTTGAGCGGCGCAGGGAAAGGGAGATGCAAATCATGCACACCTCAAGGACTGATAGACACATATCGAGGACGTGTTGGCTCGTTGCACAGTATTCGCGCGATTTCGTGAAGTGCTTGAGGGAACTTGAATATTCGCCCACGGATCGATAGTAATAGCCTAGATCGCGGTGGGCCATCTGCAAAACCGCATTTGTCAGTTCTCAGACCGTAAAGCAGATCGAAGAACGTTGTAGACGGCCATGAAGAGGGTAGAACTTAAACACCTACACGAATGCTCTCTTTAATCATGTTGTTAGAATACGTCTTCAATTCCACTTCGAGCTTGGTCTTCTCTGCTTGATTTCTCGACAAAGTCTCATCAGCCCATTTCGTGTCAAGGGGTGCGATTTCCATCGGGCTTGGAAGCTGCACGGGCAGATCCGGACTCGCTGCGAGCTGTTCGTAGACTGACACGACATGTTGATATAACGATGGGTCCCGCGACTGATGGATGTGCTGAACAGCAAGCTGCAGTGCTTCTGGTGCTATTGAAGGGCAGGTTTGTATGATAAGGATGAGGCGGTCGATCGCAGTGCGACCTAGGTGAAATGACACATTATCACATTGAGCGTCCTCGTCACCAGTGGGAGGAACACGTACCAGAGTAGTTCGAAATATAGCTCTCCAGGTCAAAAGGATGGGCCTCGTCGACCGGTGCTATGATCCTCCTGGACGGCTGAGGCTGAGAACTTGTGCTCTGCTGGTTTTCATCGTCAATATCCATGCTTCGTGGTCAGGCGGAAGAACGGCGAAGTTGAGCGGCGAGAAGGATGTGAGTCGGGGGCAGCAATTGACGCGGTGGTGATCAAATCTGATCCAGTCACGCGACTTCGACGAACAAGACGCGCGCCACACTTCCACGCATCGTTGGGACTTAGCTTCATTTTTTCGATGCTGCAGCTTAGTCTGAGGTGATACTAGTGGATTATGGCACTGATATTCACTTATGCTCGAAGATCTGCTATGCTATTCATGACCAGATCAGCCCCAGCCCTCAGGTGGTCGTCAGCTTCGTCGGCGCCAGTCAGCACGCCAGCAACAAAGCCGCATCCTGCGAACCGGCCTTCTTCGATGTCCCGCGCGGTGTCTCCGATCTTCGCCACTTGACGCATATCCATTATCTGATGCATGCGAGCGAGGTACTGCATCATGTAAGGGTAGGGCCTGCCCATGCCAACATCCTCTGCGACCACTAGACCGTCAATCTTATCCTCCAAGCCCAGCACTTCGAGCAGTCTGTCGGCAATAGAATGCGGATAGCCTTTAAAGATATAAACGCGTGGTTTCCTAGATTGAGAAGGAAACTCGCCAGTGTTCAAGCAGACCTTGATCCCCGCCTCCTGCAGCTCTTTGAACACTTCAAGGGTCCCAGGGAAGAGCTTTACAGCACCCTTGTTCTCGGGGCTGAAATATCCAGTGTTGAGCGTCGCTAAGAAGTCAGCGTACATCGCCTGAATTTCGTCTCCCGCCATGCCTGCACGGGAGCCAAAGAAACGCAAGACCTCGATCTTGTTGGCTCCATGCCATTTGCTGAATTCATCTGCAGTGTAGACAATGCGATCACACGATGCGCGCCGCATAACTTGCTCGAGGGCATTGTATACTAATGCTCCTTCGTCGATGATGGTCCCAGCGCAGTCGAAGACGACAAGCTTGATGCCAAGAGCTCGCATCGAGGGCGACTTGGGTACGACGTTGCTCGTCGATGTCTGGCAGAGGACTTCAGTAGACTGGAGGTGTGCAATTGCTTGAGAAAGCCTGGTATGGTCGGAAGTGGGACTGAGCTTTTGGCTGAGCTGCTCCACCACACGGAACGAGTTCGAGAGCTGGGGTGTGGTGGTACCTGTTCCGGATGCGAGTCGCAGTGCAGTTAGCATATCTTTCCTGAGGAGTGAGAGCTGGAAGCCATAATCATAGGTCCCAGGCAAGACATGTTCCGGAATCCGGTTAACAGTAGCCCAGCTTCGAGATCAGGTGATGAGCTCGCTGTATTTTGTACGAAGGGTGAACGATGCTTGCCTTCGTCCAGAAGACTGATTTATAGTCGCTAAGGCGTCCGTTGCTTTCACACCATATTTAGACAGAACGGTCAAGCCTTCCGAAGCTGCAACTAAGTTGGCGCCCATCAGGATGTTGTTGACGGCTTTCACGGCGTGGCCAGCTCCGGTTTCACCACATCGCACGACGGACTTCGCCATCCGCCGTAGGAACACCTGCACAGTATTAAAGAGATCTTCTGGACACCCTACCATGGCAGTCAGGGAACCGTCTGCGGCACCTCGAGGGCCTAACGAGCGAGTCTCATGTTAGTCAATGCAGTCCACTGCATCATCAATAATCTGACCGCCAGAAATTCCAACGTCGACGAACGTGGCTCCCTTCTTACTGAGAGTATCCGCATATTCTTTGGCCTTGATCGGATCCCCCGAGGTGCAGTCCAACCACAATGTCCCGGGCTCGATGTGCATCAGGAGCGCTGCCAGAACCTCTCCCACATCATTGGAGTTGGGAAGGCAAGTCAAGACGACAGGTGGGAGTGGTCCAGAAGAGGGGAGGACGTCGAAGGGTCTGCTTTGGGGTATCTCGGCAACGAGGTTGAAGACGATGCTGGGATCCAGGTCATGCAGAAACAATACATAACCAGGAGGTGCTGCCAGACGTCGAGCAAGCTGGGCTCCCAAGGAACCAAGGCCAACGAGCAAAATGTCCAGATCCCTTGTATTCCTGCCCGACATAGTGGGGAGTTGCAGGAAGGCCCTGAATAGAGGATGGTGGGAAAAAGAAGAGAGCAGCTCGAATCGTATACCCCGGAAGGGTCCTGGTCACATTCTGCAACCTGCACATAATCGAAGTCGACAGCGGATCTCACTTACCAAGCAGATCTCGACCGTTTGGCCGACAGGCTGGCAGGTTGCGCGTAGAACCTCTTCTTTGAGTCGGCTGGAACTTACCAGGTGCTGGCTGAAGGCCACTGTGTGAAGCTCGACAGAGGGCGTGCAATTTATACCTTCTGTAGATTGAGATGATTGAGACGGTCACAAGAGCTCATGGATCTAGCCACCTGAATACAATTCGCGACGATGAAGAGAACATTGCGAAAGACAGACCCTATTTCTTATCTTTCTGTTCCTCCTGAGGGCGCATGCTCATCTCAATCGCCCTCGCAATGGCAGCCTCTTCATCCTCATCCTCTTCAACGCCTTCCTCCATGTCCATGTCAACATCTCGCTGTTCTGACATCGCCAGTGCTTGTTGAAGGAGCCGCTCTTCCTCCTCGTCCGTCGGTTCTACTGTAGTTGGTGGTGGGACGGCAGTCGTTTCGGCGGTGGGCGCAGGTATCGTGTCAGCAGGTGGTGCCGCTGCAGCCGCCACCTCTGCCGCTTGCCGTGCTTGGGCTTCTTGCATTGACATCCGCAGAGCCTTCGATCAAATGTCAGTCGAGGCTAACGGGAGAAAAAAGCGACGCATACCATGGCCAATTCAGGATCTAGACTCGGGTCCACGCCGAATTCGAATTGGTTCGCCCCGCCGACACCAGCTGCGGCACCTTCAGCGGCGCCGCCGAGTTCCGCGGGAATGGCAGCGCCACGGTCGCCAGCGAGGATCGGGGATGAGATCAAGGCGTCAGACAGCAGACGAGGTCCTGGAGGTACAGAGAGGAAATGCCTTCACCAAGGTTAGATTGCCAAACAGCGAAGGCGAACAGGACATACGAGTTGTCACCACTACTCGCACTCTCGACAAAAGACCTGAGCACGCTCTTGCCATCCTCGGTTGTCCCCTCAATTGCATCGCCAAAGCAGACCACGTCAACAGCGACATTGTTCTTCTTTAGCTTCTTCGCGAGTTTGATCATTGACTTCTCGTCTGCACCTTGACCGGCTAGTGGGGAGCCGGCGAACACGATTATCCGCTGACGGAGATTCTTATTCTCCCGGTGCTTTAGCGCCAGCTGAGCAATAGCAATCGCTGTTGGGATGTCAATTTCGCCGCCAATTTTTGAACTTGTCTGATGCAGAGCTTGTAGTATTTGCCCTAGATCTTTCGTGTGTGTAACCAGGACCTCGGCGCTGAGGACAGTCTTGGCTTCAGAAACAGTATGGAAACAAAGCGTGAGACTCACCCCTTCCCAGCCATCGTCATTATACCAACGGTGTTCTCTGGGTTCGAGTCGATTTTGGTTTGAAATACCGTGTTGACGGCATCGGATTGTGCCTCGAACCGTGTCGGCTGATAGTCTCCGTTACGCATGTATTCGGAGTTGTCAATAATCATCATGGTCGCCTCCAGAGGCATCTTGGGCAATCGAGAAAGAAGGAGGGAAGAGGAAGGTCCCAGTGGCTGCAATTACGATCGCTGACGCGTCGAACGCGATTGATTCTGTTTGGCATTGCTTACAGTCCCGCCTTTGGACAGAGATAAGATGGCCACGATGTTGTATTGGTGGTACATGGATTACAGCCTGGGTCATAAAATACACGACGGTTCACGATATCATTCACTTCGTTGCATGTGTCTCCACGTCCTCCTCCATCCTCACCCAGCAGCCACCCTGTCATCCACGTGAGCATTATTGAGTATCATACCAACAATCACTGACCATGATGGACATGGTGAGATAGGTTTTGGGCCTCAGGGAGTCCCCTTGGTACCGGGAGCATTGGCCCAACTCTGAGGGGGAAGGGAGTCGGGAGGCTGCGCTTCTGGTGCTGTGGTGATTTTCGAGAAAGTCTGCAGCAACCTGATCAGGAAGTACGAGGTTTCGTGGTATGCAAACTATGCGGGACGGTTAGGGCTGCAGGATACGTAGAAGCAGCGAACCTTGCAAGTTACTCGCCTGTTGGCCTAGACAGATGCGCGGGCCAGCATTGAAGGGCAGAAAGATGAATGGGTTAGGAGTCAGGTACCGGCGCAGCCTGTCGTCGAGGAACCTGTCGGGGTCGAATTCATTTGCTGCGGCAGCCAACTGAGATGACCTATCAAATTTGAGGCGTATAAGACGCGTACCATCCGGACCCCATAAGTCCGTCCTACGCTGCATGAGGAAGACGCTGTATGGTACCCTACAGATATTCATCAGCAAGCGACACCGCAACACTTTCGAGGCCACTAACTTGCTATTTGCAGGGATATAGAAAGGTTTTCCGCCAATCTTAGAGGGCAACAAGGTTGCTTTGTTTGACGTGCTGCCAGCTTATAGTCAGCGTGAGAGATTTGCGAAGGTCTACCAGTCCCTCACCGAACATTGAACGGTCTACAATTTCTTGTCAGCGGGCGTCACTTCGCGGGGGGCGACACTTACACAGCGGGGTACAAGCGCAGCGTTTCTGACAGAATCGGACATACAGCCATCAGACACGAAGATGTTGGCAGCGCAGGGCAAATTACCATTGATTACAGCTCGGAGATACTTCATATTCTTCATGTTGTCGTAAGTCGGACGCCCAGAGCTGCCGATCGTCCTCAAAATTTCATCGCGAAGACGGTTCAGCACCGGTGGATGTTTGGCGAGCATGTATATCGCGTAGGAGATCGAATTTGTGGTCTGCCAGGAGGTCCGCGTTCAAAATCTCGCCTAAGTGACAAACCGTCTGGCGTACCGTGTCACGACCAGCTAGGAGAATATTCAGAGTTTCGTCACGGAGGACGATTGGATCTGGAAATGTCCGAGTGAGCCTGCACCAACCGGGAGTTGACATCCTACCATCCGTATAGTTGATTAGATGATCTATCAAACACTCGCCATCTTGCACCTCTCGGTCGCCGTAGGCTCCAATCTTCTCAACGCTGTTGGTCTCCTTTTTTCTTGCAACAGCCTCGGCTAGAATCGGATTAATGAAGTCGTAGATGGGACCCATCTTGTCCTTGACCTTATCGGAAAAGAATTCTGTTAGAGGCCAGGCCGCTCCAAACCGAGACCTGAACGCGATGGCACGCTGTGCCTCGTCGAATGCTTTCGAGAATATGTTCGCTGGATGGTTGACGGACGCTGGTGCCTTAGACAAGGGCGAGTAGTGCGGATATGGAAGTTCAACATCCAACGACCGCACGTCCTTCGCGAACAAGAACTCAGTGGCGGAATCCATCGTGAATCGTGACACCAGGTCCTAGGTGGTATAAGAGATGAGACATTGCCATGAATCTCGATACATACCTGAATATCCACAGGATAGCCCTCGTTGAGTCTGGCTTTGAGCTTTTGGATGGCATCCTGGGCGTGCCGTTCGAAAATATCGAACTCAGTGATGCGATCCTTACTGAAGAAAGGACGGGTCATGGCCCGGTGGAACCTGTCCGCCAGAGTTCGAGCAAAGAAACGGTGAGGTCTGGCGTACTCACTTCCACATTTCTCCTGAATTGTCAAGAGATCAGACTCCCAAGTCCCGTGAACATAAACGTCTGCTTACCATCTGAGTTGAAGACGCCGGTGCCCAGAAAGGAACGCGTCTGAAGGTCGAAAACAGGACCTAATGCGACCTGCTTAGACGAGTGACTTGGCTGATGATATAGTATTCGGACCTTTTTCAAAGATGTCGAACTGGGTGGCGAGAATAGCCTTGATATAATCTGGCTCCGCGGTGAAGAACTAGACGGTATCGCTTAGCCGGCCGCTAAGTTCCCCACTTTGCACTCATCCAAGGGCTCACCCGATTTTCAAAAAGAATCCTCAGATTGAATGTATTGCCATACGTTTTAGACCATTCTTCGAAATTCTCGCCTTACGGGAATGACTTGAGGACGCCACACCTCTCACGTAATGATCGACGACTGACCAGGGTAGCCGTTTTTGAGGTTTTCGGTGAATTGAAGCAACAAGCCGATTCCTGCGGGCCACTTGTCGTATATACGGGGAGGCAGGACTGCGCCTTGCGCTGCGGCACGCCTGCGGTCGATCAATTCTTTGTAATAGACTTTGACCAGCAGGGCAACTGGGATTGAGAAGATACTGGCGATGGCAACTGCCCAAGGGGGAAGGTGGATTGCCAGATATGCATGAAGAAGCCTAGTGAGGACATAGACTGCGATCAACGGAGGGAGAAGAGTGGGCAGACTAGTAGCAAGATATGCTATGCCTGGAGTCATGGTGGGTGTTTTAAGGAGGAGGTAGTACCCCGCTCGTTACATATTTTAGACATCTGGACAATCACGAGAGACATTCCGGGTGCTTGAGGCTGCCAGCCGGTCACACGCCAGGAACTGTGTGGAAGAAGTCGATATGTTGGAAACGAGACAACTCAGACAAGAAGAAGGCATACACAGATTGCAGTGTATGGTTAGCCTAGACAAATGGACATGTGCTCGACTTGGCCGTCACGAAAAAAATTGACGGATTGCTGCGCAGCTTGACGGCGATCGGAAATTAGCCTGCCCTAATGCAATCGGATAAGGGAGTTTGTAGTGAAACCGAGTCGGAATTTGCCTACGTGACAATCTCCCCTCCGCCCAACCACCCCAATACCGGAGAACGTCGAAAGGTAAGCCTCACCGCGCACCGCAGCTCGCAGCTTGCCCTGCTCACTGTCAGCCTGTGTCTTGCTGCGCATTCGCCACTTAAAACACATCGATCGCGCCATCTACAGGTCTCCAGCACTCCCCAAATTTCTTTTTTACGTCTTACACCTTTTTACGAATAATCAACCATGGAAGACGAGGTCGCAGCGCTCGTATGTTGTTCATAGCTCGTATCGCTGGACACGTTTCATTCGTATTCATTTCTGTAGGTTATTGACAACGGTTCCGGCATGTGCAAGGCTGGCTGTGAGTTATCGTGCTCATCTACACGTGGATCTCGCCCTAAATTTTATCTTTCGCAGTTGCTGGTATATCAGTCTCTTCGTCCAGGCGCCTGATGACAATGCTGACACGTTTCAAGGTGACGATGCCCCCGTGCCGTTTTCCCGTATGTTTGCAACCTCTTGTGCTACTTCTCGTTATCCTCACTCCTGTTTCTCAGTTCTATCGTCGGTCGCCCTCGTCACCAGGGTGTAATGGTTGGCATGGGGCAGAAGGATTCCTATGTCGGGTATGGCTCATCTTCACTTCGGACCTCCCGTCCAGTGCACTGATTGTGGTACAGTGACGAGGCTCAATCGAAGCGTGGTATTCTTACCCTCAAATACCCTATCGAGCACGGTATCGTCACCAACTGGGATGACATGGAGAAGATCTGGCACCACACCTTCTATAATGAGCTTCGTGTTGCGCCTGAGGAGCACCCCGTCCTCCTGACGGAGGCCCCGCTGAACCCGAAGGCCAACAGAGAGAAGATGACCCAGATCATGTTCGAGACCTTCAACGCTCCGGCTTTCTACGTCGCCATCCAGGCCGTCCTGTCCTTGTACGCTTCTGGTCGTACAACCGGTATTGTTCTCGATTCCGGAGACGGTGTCACCCACACTGTCCCCATCTACGAGGGTTTCGCACTGCCCCACGCCATCCTGCGTCTTGATCTCGCTGGTCGTGATTTGACCGATTTCCTGATCAAGAACCTGATGGAGCGCGGCTACCCCTTCACCACCACCGCTGAGCGTGAAATTGTCCGAGATATCAAGGAGAAGCTTTGCTACGTCGCGCTGGACTTCGAACAAGAGCTTCAGACGGCTGCTCAATCCTCCGCCCTGGAGAAGAGCTACGAACTTCCCGACGGTCAAGTCATCACCATTGGCAACGAGCGGTATGTCACCTTCCAGCGCGCAATCTGCTTCTTTCCTGAAAATCTCGTCTACTAGCTTCCGTGCCCCTGAAGCCCTCTTCCAACCGGCTTTCCTTGGACTTGAAGCCGCTGGTATTCACGAGACCACGTAAGTCCTTGCACCTATTGCAGCAGGAATGCACTGACGTCCCGTTTTAGCTACAACTCGATCTTCAAATGCGATCTTGATATCCGTCGTGACCTCTACGGAAACGTCGTCCTCTCCGGTGGAACCACCATGTTCCCTGGTATCTCGGATCGTATGCAGAAGGAGTTGACATCGCTGTCGCCTGCTAGCATGAAGGTTCGTGTTTGCTGATCCTCGCTCCGAACAAGTGACGCTGAAATTCTTCACAATGTATCTAGGTCAAGATTGTTGCACCTCCTGAGCGGAAATACTCCGTGTGGATTGGTGGATCCATCTTGGCTTCTCTCAGCACCTTCCAAAACCTCTGGTGCTCCAAGCAGGAGTACGACGAGTCCGGCCCTGGCATCGTTCACCGCAGTATGTATATTTCCAGCCCGCCCGATTGAAAAATTTCCTGACAAAGTGTTACAGAGTGCTTCTGATTGTCGTGGTGGTCATGAGTCTTGTGAGAGAGGCGAGCGGATGTCGAATGTCCTAGTCTGAAAGAATGCTACTTTACGATATTACCTGACACCCTTTGCTTTCCGTTTTTACGTGAAGTTGTTTCATTTGACGACATCTACCTCTGTTGTCTTGAATGATTAGTTTTCGAGAGACTGCTGCGGTGCACACAGCGCTGCCATTGAGCTGGGCGAGGCACGGTGCTGCTGACTGTGATCGACACCAGCAGGGTCGTTGGCATGCGCACGTGTTGCTGAAAATCGTTTGGAAATGTCCGGCGCTGATGTATATTTTGTTGCTTGATTCGAGCTAGATTTTCCGCTCTATTTCTTCTCTATCGCAAGGACCAGGCTAGTTAGCCATCGGGGACGTGCTGAACCTGCTTTTTTTCGTGCGAAAAACAAAAAGAAATCGGATATGGACAATACGATCGTACCTGCCCGTCGTCGGCGCCATTCCGGATCCATCGACCACGACCACTTGCACCATCCACTTCCCACAAAAAAATCAGCTTCGTCAATCATAGACGCTCCTCCCCGACCAAAGTCTACACCCGGCGAACGCCCACTCCAACGAAGGCGTCAGCGGAGCCCTACGCACAGTTCCGACGAAGCCGAGGAAGAAAAAGACGTAGACCAGGGCATGCAAATCGATTCCTCTCTTGAAGTGGAAGATCAACCGTCACTTGACCAGCCCGCTGTCACCGTCCTCAAAAACTCTTCGACCAACACTATTACCAAGGAGCGTCCTACAAAGCCTCTCCCAGCCTCGAAGTCGCGCACAAAAATGGCACAACCAAATCCGCACAACCCGCTCCCTGTGGTGGCAAACCCCTCCATGCTGCCGGTCCAGGCACACGTCCCCCGCGGTGGCGTAGCGTCCTCCGGCCGACGCCTGTATGTTATCTTGGAGCAGGCCTGCCTGGAGGCTTATCGCATTTCGAGCGGCAGCGCGGGAAAGGGAAGGAATGGGAAAGAAGGAGAGGTGAAATATACATTGCTCAACTGCGATGATCATCAGGGGATACTGGCCAAGACTGGAAGAGATATTGCAGATGCCAGGCCTGACATCACACATCAGGTATGTTGCCGATTGACTCTGCCCTCGTCTTTCTGTACCTGATAAAAATTTTGTTCGTTTCAGTGCCTGTTGACGTTGTTGGATTCACCGCTGAATAAGGCTGGCCTGCTGCAGGTGTATATCCATACGACAAAGGGGGTACTCATCGAGGTCAATCCTCATGTCCGCATTCCGAGGACCTTCAAGCGGTTCAGCGGACTGATGGGTGAGTTTGTCTCTCTATATCAATATTTCGAAGCTTAAACTGGATTACCAGTGCAACTTCTCCACAAGTTGTCCATTCGAGGTGTGAACGGGCCAGAAAAACTGTTGAAGGTCATTAAAGTGCGTTTATGACCTTCCTCGATATTTAGATATCCGTTTCTATGTCACCCTTTCCAGAACCCGGTCATTGACCATCTCCCGCCGAACACGATCAAGCTAAGTGAGTTGTCGGCCACGGATTGCCTTGTCCAGCTGCTTGTCTCATTCTTTAACTAGCTCTCTCGGGTGACGCACCGACTCGGCGGTTGTCACAATACCTACCTACACTGCCAACGACCCATAACATTGCGGTCTTTGTTGGTGCCATGGCGCGCGGCAGAGACGATTTTGCCGATGCGTACGTGGACGAAAAAATCAGTATCAGCGACTACGCGCTGAGTGCCAGCGTAGCGTGTGGAAAGGTGAGTAGCCGTTGCGCAAATCCTCCGCATCGGTTGACTTTTTCCCTCTCCAGTTTTGCTGCGCCCTGGAAGACCTATGGGACATTGTTTGACCATTCTTTGAATCTACTCATCTCATCTGTCTAGCTGTGACGTCCAACCTGTTGTATCCCTAAACCACAACCACTCATCTGCACTTCAACTCGCAGACTTGTATTTTTGGCGCCATCGATCTCCGATACCTACGCTCCTTACCCCACTACTCGTCATCCCTATATTACAACCTCCTAACCCCACATCAGGACCACCTGACGACCGCCATTCTCGATCAACATCATTGCTACTATACGCGACTCAACTCGCTCTCGGATGTGGTTGTGCTCTTGTTAGTTACATTCCGCGGATTGCTGCAATGCAATTGATATCCTTGAGAGTGTGACGGAGCATCCTTCATTGCGGAGCTGCGTGTAGCCACTGATGGCTGTAAGCGAGATCGATCATGTTTGACGGTCAGCATTTGATCTCCAAAACTTTAACCAACGACCTATAATTCGGCCACCTTCTGACCGGTCCCTCTTCACGTCTCCCATTTCAACCTCAACCGCTGGCAAGCCGAAGACCGCAACTATCGCCCATCCATCTTGAACATTTTTTCCGAAAAATCATGACGACTCCTCAACTTCAGGCTGCCAGCGCGAGTCCAATGCCAGCGGGCGTCACGGATCCCGATTACAAGCCTCTTCCCGGAAGACTAGGAAACCTTACCGTCACGCAACAACATGCACTGGAGAAATTCAAGAAAGAGCTCATCCAGGACGGTGTTTATGTGGAAGAGAGGATGGACGACGCTGTATTGCTGCGGTGCATACATCTTTTCCATTGGACACTTCAGGGGCGCACTCACTGCTCTGATGTTTGCAGGTTTCTCCGGGCAAGGAAGTTCGACGTGGCCAAGGCGAAGGAGATGCTGATCGCCGCGGAGGAGTGGAGAAAGAGCTTCGGTGTCGATGATATTATCCAGTGGGTAGTGAGCATTGAGGAATGAGTGGTGGACTAACGCCGTTTGTCCTAGAACATTTGACTTCAAGGAGAAGGAGGAAGTCGATAAACTTTACCCACAATACTATCACAAGATGGATAAGGTGTGAGAGGTCTTCGTCCCGATGGCACTCTTCTGAACTTTGTCCGTCCGACAGGATGGTCGGCCGATTTATATCGAGCGACTTGGCCAACTTGACATCAAAGCCCTCTATGCAGTTACGACACAAGAACGTTTACTGAAGCGCCTAGTCTCCGAGTACGAGAGATTTCTCGCTCACCGGCTTCCCGCGTGCTCGCGCACAGTCGGCCACCCAGTCGAAACTTCCTGCACCATCCTCGATCTCCAGAACGTTTCCCTCTCGAACTTCTACCACGTCAAGAACTATGTGATGCAAGCCGCATCTATCGGCCAGGACCGATATCCCGAATGCATGGGCAAATTCTTCATCATTAACGCGCCGTGGGCGTTTTCTGCCGTGTGGGCCGTGATCAAACCCTGGTTGGACGAAGTCACAGTGTCGAAGGTGAACATCTTGGGGAGCGGGTACAAGGAGACGTTGCTCCAGCAGATACCAGCCGAGAATCTGCCGAAAGAGTTCGGCGGGACCTGCAACTGCCCAGGCGGATGCTCGTTGAGCGATGCAGGGCCATGGAACACGGGCGGAAACGCCGCTGTCGGGAATGGGACTGCGTAGAGGATCCGGTCGGACGAAGGATATACCTCGTTAGGGCGGCTATCATGAATGCCAGGTAGACTGTCTAAGACACGGATCTTCTTCTCCCATTCTTCCCTTGCTGGATTCTGAGTCTCAGCGAATGCAACGCGGAATGAAGCTCCAGGATTTGTTGGGAGGCAGGAAGGGCTGTCAGTTGATACTTCCCTGTGCCACCAAACTTTACATACAACCACCATGTCAGCAGCTGCCACGCCTCAGGCTGCGAGCGCAAGCCCCATGCCTCCTGGCGTCACCGATCCCGACTATCAGCCGCCCCCTGGCAGGCTTGGCAATCTCACTATCGTTCAGCAGCATGCTCTCGAGACTTTCAAGAAGCAGTTGATAGAGGAAGGCATTTATGTCGAAGAGCGAATGGATGACGCATTTCTACTGAGGTAGGCTTCTAGCACCCTCATCTACCAACCCGGGGCAAGCCAACAAGAGCCTCCTAGGTTCCTGAGAGCCCGTAAATTTGATATCGATAAGGCGAAGGAGATGCTCAAAGCTGCAGAGCAGTGGAGGAAGGATTACGGCGTGAATGATATCATCGAGTGAGCGTGCACCGCATACACCTCGAGTTCGACCTGATTTCTGGATCCTTAGAAATTTCGACTTCCCTGAGAAGGCAGAAGTCGACAAGTATTACCCTCAGTATTACCACAAGACCGATAAAGTACGGGATGATCTCTCTGCATCTCATCATCTCATCTAGTCCGCAGGATGGCCGGCCGATCTACATTGAGCGTCTTGGCCAGCTCGACATCGCGGCTCTCTATGCGGTTACAACCAAGGAACGACAACTCAAACGCCTGGTTTACGAATACGAGAAGTCCGCAGCTGAACGCTTCCCGGCGTGCTCGAAAGTCTACGGTCACCCTGTCGAAACTTCTTGCACCATCCTCGATCTCGAAAACGTCTCTGTCTCGAAATTCTACCAGGTCAAAGATTACGTCTCGGAGGCTTCCTCTATCAGTCAGGATAGATATGCAGAGACCATGGGCAAATTCTACATCATCAATGCGCCTTGGGCCTTTTCGGCGGTGTGGTCCATCATCAAGCCGTGGTTAGATCCCGTCACGGTCGCGAAGATAAGTATATTGGGAAGCAACTACCGAGAGACTCTCTTACAACAGATACCCGCCGAGAACCTACCGAAGGAGTTTGGCGGGACATGTCAGTGCCCAGAAGGATGCTCGCTGAGCGATGCCGGTCCATGGAAGAGCAAGGAGGGCAACCGCGATGTACAGTAATTCAGATAATAAATACTCCCGTTTGAGACTCGAGCTAAGAAAGCAGCATATCAAACTCAAGTATCTAATTCTTCATACTCACTGTTGTCGTTGATTGACTTAGAAGAGAACGCTCCCGGCCCTCTCTAAAGGTTCTCTCCAGCAGCCGGTTGAATTCCTTTGCCCTCTGTACGTGAATCCCATGTCCAGTTTCTGCCCATCGAATCAATTCTGCCTCAGGCATCGCATCCTTGAGTTCGAAAGAGTGTTGCGGTAGTACGAGGTTGTCTTCATCTCCTGTCAAGATCACAATTTTGGGTATGGAATGGGAGATGAACTTCAGGCGGTCCAGCGCGCAATGGTGGGTTAGTCCGGCTGCCATCTGGGATATATGCCCCACGAATTGCTGAGGGGTGGTGATAGCAACGCGTCGAAGGTATGCCTAGAACGAGCCGTTGTGATAAAGGCACAATGAGGGAAAGGTATGAACCCCGTACCTCTGTTTGGACTTGACGATTTGTCCTCCCTGCAGGATCATCTTCCGCTTTAGAGTCAAGCCACGAAGCAGGAAAGAGCATGTTCATGACGGTCGGGACTTTCTTGGTAACGTCAGGTGTGAAAAGAAGTCGAGTCAGAGCACATATTCCATTCCACTTAAATCAAGACCAATCAGCCGCGAATAGAGAATCGAACATATTCCGGGCGTACGGGTGGGAAGTTGTTCCATATCCGCCCGCCTGGGGTGGTCACAGCCAACACCATAGAAGCAATCCTGTCAGGTATCCTGCTCGCAAGTTCTTTGAGCGATAAGAAAAGCGAACTGTTGAGCTAGGTGTTGTACTTCACGTACCTTGTGCAATCATTCCGCCGAGACTGATTCCGACTATATGTAGTTCGCGTTTCGCTGTCCAGCCAATGAAGTCAAGCAGCGTAATCGCATCTTGTGCCATTCCAGCTGTGCTGTGGACGGCAAGGTAGCTTGGCTGTTAGTTATCGAAAGGCTAGTCGGTTGCCGCGGACGCACGTATATGGTCCTCGTGGATATCCAGAGTTTCCTACTCCTCTGTTGTCGAATACCAGAATTGAATGCTCCGTCGAGTGACCGAAATGTTGGACTTGTGGTGCCCAAGAAAATGAGCTGGAGTTTAGCCCCATGATGAAGACAACCTTGTAGTCCGTCCCTCGACCATGTTGCTCGTAGTACAACGAGTGGCTTTCGAGTAGTTCAGGGCCCTCGCCGCGGATTTTAGTGACTGGGCAAAGGCCCTTTCGAACACAGGTGGACGGGTCGAAGGCGGTCGGAAAATCCATGGAGGCCAGTGAGGAGGAGTGACTGCGTTTGGCATCGTCAGGGGAAGCAAACACCACCCGTAGGTCCTCATCGCGACTTACCAGTGACAGCGCTCAACCACAGCTTGCAATGTACGCCGTTCGATATGTCACTCATTAGCGACACAGAGTAAGTGTCTATACTTTCCAAGTTCTTCTCTGCTCACGACTACTTCAAGTTTCCTTATCCACGGCCTTCGTCTGTCGTATCTACGCGATGTCGAGGACATCTATGGACCGCGTCTCATCACTCTCGATCCTTCGTATAACTCCAACCCTTTCATAATTGCCGCCTCGCAGGCTGATCTTGAACGATGGCCCGAGCTTGCTATGCCGTCAAGCCCTCAGCTCAGTGAGGACGAGGCGGAACGCCCCTCCGGCTTTCCTGGCGCCCGGCTCAAACACACACAGACAATCATGGGCGGAAGGTCCGGTGGCCTGGGGATGCGAGTGCACGGAAAGAGACAATCTACCTCGAAACGTCTTTCCGCAACGCCCCGGCAAGTGGATGTCAAGAACTTTCTTTCAACAAACGCTCCCGTTCAGGATGCTTTATCGAGTTCCGTCCCTGTTTCATCGACGGTCCCGCTGGCTAAATCGCTCCCTGAAGAAACAGTGGCTGAACCTGCTTCTCTGGACGTACAGATACAAGGACCGACCGCAGTGGAGGAAGCGCCAGTTCAGAAAGTAGTGCAGTTTGTGCCTACGTTCAAGGGAGCGGCAGAGATGGAGGCGAGGCGGCGAGTGAGGATGGCTGCGAGGCGGGGACCGGGGGCTGGAGCACCTGCCCCGGCTCCGCCCGCAAATTTGAGCTTTGATTCTTCAGATGAAGAGGTACCGCTGGCGGAGGACTCGTCGTCTGAAGGCGGTTTCGACGACGACGTTCCCGGTGAGGTGGATAGCATGGACGAAGGCGATGACTTTGACTTGTACGTTTTGTCCTGGTACAATGCATATTGTCTCTAAACGAAGCACACAGTGGTTTCTCGGCAGGGCAGACTGCTGTTCACTCAGACTCGGATGTACTCTCCGTTATTTCGGGTGGCTCGATGCCCACTTCATCGGATCCAACCTCACCCTGGTCGCAAATGCGTCCCAGAGCAACCTCTCGCCTAAGTCCTGTCTCCGAGGGCGAGAAACCTTCGCCGGACCGCTCGCGTGCGCGGATCGTCGACTCTCTCGCTGGTACCTTTGAAATGGTCACTCCAGCGCCGAGCAGGCAAGAAAGCCGTAAGCCTGAAGCTAATGTCTCTCATACCCGGACTCCGGTTGCGGCATCGATATCCGCGCCACCGTCCACGGACACGTTGTTTGCACGAAAGGAGGTGCAGCCAGCGAAACCGCTGAAGTCGGCCCTCTCGGCCATGCTCGCCTCCGCAGATGCATCCTCCAACCCCTTTTCAGAGCTGTACGCGGCCATCTCTGGTCGTGGGGAGAGTGCATCGGTGGACGTCGTGGTCTACTTTCCGCATGCGGTTCAACCAAGAGGGAAAGCGATGGAATTGAATGTGCGGAAGGATGCGACAGTGGAGGAGGTGATTGGATTTTCACTGTGGACATACTGGAAAGAAGGTTGGCTTCCGAAGCTGGATGAGGGCTTGAGCGGGGAGGATGACCCGAAATGGGAAACCAAGGTGTCAGCCGTAGGCTGGATTCTGAGGATTGCGGAAGAGGATGGAGAGGTGGATGACGATTTCCCGCGTATGCTGCGTTTTCTTTTTCTCCTACTCCAAGGCGGTCGCTCACTCATGTCGCTCGGTAGCACCTGATCGGCTGGGACGGATATCGAAGTTCAACGCGGATGCGTATGCGGTGTTGGAGGCGACGCCTACGCAAGGTATGTCGTGCTCTGCTATCGAACGTGCCATTCCTTGACCATCTCCATCGCCCAAGTGCAACAAAATCAGCTACTGGAGTCCAAGATACAACGTCTCCCGTCGAGGATGACGAAGAAGGCAGAGAAACTCGCCGTTCCGGGTTCAGGACTTGCCGCGGGCGCTCCGAGCAGCGCTGCCTTCGGCTCGACTCTTGGCTCCCTTCCGTTGTCCACGTCGCTCGGACCCTCCTCTAGTCATGGTCCGCAAATATTCTTGCGAATTAGGGTGGCCGACACCGCCGACGCGGTACACATCTCGACAACGATCCCAGTGTATGTGCTCTCCATTGGCGTTGCATGCAGCCTCACTTATCCAACACTCTACAGATCGGCGGGAATGTATATGCAGGAAGCGCTCGAGCTTGTGTGTCGTAAACGCAAGCTTTCAAACCCGAAGGACTATGCGCTCCTTCTGGCTGACATGAGCATCCTCATCCCGCTGGACCGTACCGTAGCGAGTTTGCGGGGGGAACGGGAGCTGCTGCTTGTAAAGAGGAGTATGCTGCCACAGCTCGGTGGCGATGTGCTGAAGGGTACAGGAAAGACGACGGACCCAAATGGTGTGCATTTAGCAGTCTCTTGCGCTCTCTTTATTCACGTCTGGTGCATAGCTTCCATCTTCAAGCGCATGTCGGATACCCCCGAAGTGCAATACCCTTCTCTAGCAGATTACACCGCTGGTTACAAGGTCATTACCACATTGCTGTACCTTACCGTCAGAGTAATTGCATACTTATGTTTCGTCAGAAATATACAATCTTCCGTAAAGCACCGATGCTCCTCGCCCGTCAAGAACGTACCCTGGCTATTGACGGCGGCTACATCCACGTTCGTGATGCCCACTTGCACCTTCATACCTCGTCATTCATGTGGCTTCCAGATAATGCCGTCGACTAGCAAGGCCATGAAGGCAGTATTTGATAGTGGGAAGACGTCATCTTACCATATCAAGAGCATCGCAGATTGTCAGCAGTCGGCGAAGACATCGTCTGTCTTCAAGCTCGTGCTCAACCGCGGCGGTGCTAACAAGAGATATGATTTCGAGGCAGAAAGCCCGAGACTTGCTGGTTGGTGCCTTCGCACAGTTACACGTCACTTCGATGTTTAACAAGCATTTGGACAGGAGAGATTGTGCAGACGATCAAAAGTTTGAAAGCATCTTTGGAGCGCTCGGGGACTGTAAGTAAGTCCCGACGAAGTAGGCACGTTGGGTAGCTGCATGTATTTGTACGATGAGCTAGCTATGAACGCAATAAATGCTTCAGACTTACCATATTGCCAAGTTCCTTCCATCTTACGTACGGCGAAGTCGGCAATCAGTCGTGATCGGTCACGTGGTCATACGCGAGTCGTACGAGAATTGTGGAGGAAAAAGGTCAGGCTACTTTGCTCATCACCACCTCGTTCTGCTCGTTCCCAACTGCCCTCCTTCTCCATTCATTATCCCCCTTTTTATTTTTGTCTTGAATCATGGGCATTGCGAACTGGGTCCTCTTATTGCTCACCCATCCCAATGAGTTCAGGACTCTCCTGCAGTTCTATATATACCATGAGCAAAAGCGCGACATTACCTCCATGAAGGAACACGCTACGTCGGGTTGGGATAGGGAATCGATGCGCCGATGCTGGACTTTCCTCGACCAGACAAGTCGAAGTTTCTCGGCCGTCATCAAAGAGCTAGACGGGGATTTGGCAAGGACGGTGAGTTGTACTTGGCTGCGGGACCGCATGGTAGCAGAATGAGGCGTACAGTGTGTACTCTCCTATGCTCCCCTACTGCTCTTCCTGTCCCTGAATACCGTTGATTCCCGCATAGAAGAAATGTACTGACTTCTCGCGCGATAGATTTGCATGTTTTACTTGGTGCTTCGCGGCCTGGATACCATTGAGGACGATATGACAATACCCGACGAAAAGAAGCAGCCCCTGCTACGAGCGTTCCACAAACTGACCACGACCCCTGAATGGAAATTTGACGGTTGCGGACCTAACGAAAAAGACCGACAGCTTCTGGTCGAATACGATGTAGTCATTGAGGAGGTTAACCTCCTTCTGCCAGCGTGCGTGCTTGTCACTCGATACACCAATCGTATTTGACACATTTCCCCAGTTACCGCGATGTCATCGTCGACATCACCCAGAAAATGGCCACCGGCATGGCTGACTTTGCCCACAAAGCCGCCACCACTGGGTCTATCTACCTCGAGACTATTGCCGACTACGATTTGTACTGCCATTACGTCGCTGGGCTTGTGGGCGAAGGCCTTTCTGGTATATTCTCGGCCTCAGGAAAAGAAGCACCCTGGCTCAAAGACCAGCTTGAGCTCTCTAATTCAATGGGCCTCCTGCTCCAGAAGACGAATATCATCCGCGACTACCGCGAGGACATCGAAGAGCACCGCTACTTCTGGCCCCGCGAGATCTGGGGTCGCAAGGAGTATGGCTTCGCGGAGATGGAGGAGATGTACGCGCCGCACGCCCGGGAGCGCGCTATGTGGGCGCAGAGCGGTATGATCGTCGACGCACTGCGGCACGCGCTCGACGCGCTCGACTACTTAAGGTTGCTCAAGAACCAGAGCGTGTTCAACTTCTGCGCGATCCCTGCGACGATGGCGATCGCGACGCTCGAGCTGTGCTTCAGGAACCCCACAATGTTTGAGCGGAATATCAAGATCCGCAAGGCGGAAGCTGCCCGGGTGAGTCTTCATGCCTTGATTTGCCGCTGGATATAGAACTTATCCCTCTCCGCACTCGCTAGCTCATCATGCGTTCGACCAACCCCCGAGAGGTCGCTATCATTTTCTGCGAATATGCTAGGAGAATACATGCGAAAGCTGTCCCCTCAGACCCCAATTACCTGCGGGTATCCATTGCCTGCGGCAAGGTTCGCGCTTCCCACACCTACGCATGCTGGCTCATGCCGATTGACATTCCCGCTTCCAGATTCAGCAATGGCGCGAACAGCATTATCCGTCCTTTGTCCAACTGAGTGCGGACGGGGGTAGTGGTGGGACTATGCTTGACAGTGCTGATGCGCGGACGGTCATCGTGCGTGAGGAGCAAGCACACGATCTTGCTCTCGCGAAGAAAAAGCGCGTTGAGGAGATTAGGGCTGGTTTGCGGGGTTCAATACAACAAGCCCGGACGACCGCGCCCCAAGCCAGTACCCTGGAGACAATCATGTACATGGGTGGTGCCGCGGCCCTCATCGTCATTGTGGCTTGTGGGATCATCTGGATCATCCTGAGGCTCGTGGAAGAGGCACCGCAGGTGTCGACATGACGGGCGGGAATTGGATAGTAGTTGATGGGTGTTCTTTCTATTTATTGCGCCTCTGCATTTGTATATATCTAGACCGTCGTGCACAACTCCACAATACCTTGTTTTGTTATTTTGCACCTACGTTAATGTTATTGCCTTGTGCAGTTGTTTTGGAACTTGTGCTTTTACAAGGCAGCATACTGTATGGATCCATTACAATCAAGTGTTCGGGGCCCCTTCAGTGTGACACATCTTGGCCAACTGTTCATGTGTCCAAAGAAAAATTTGGGATGCTTAAGGTGCTGATGCGGGAAGCCTGTTTAAGGAAAAATAGGCGGACTGGCCTGCCAAGCAACTCTTTGGTCAGCCTGCATCCGGTCAAGCGAGTTGTATTCGTATCACGGTAAGGCTGCAGAGCGCTAGATACGATACAAGTAGGTACGTGAGTGGGTGGGAGACAAGAAAAAATCAAGGCTCTGGTGCTATCAAGGGAGGAAAAATTCAGGAAGAGATTTCCCTCGCAAAAGTGCAACATTGAGCTCACCTAGAAGAGGGAGGAGAATTTAGGAAGAGATCCCTGAGGATGTCTCATACCGCACGCTCCCTCTCTATGAGTGAAGTCTCGGGTAGAGCCACCAAACCGACTCATGTGAGGAACCACAATGCCCAAAAACGCGCAGTGCGTTGTGTGTCAATGTTGTGTAGTGCCTGGGCACGGGGCACGTCGGACAGACCAGACCCTTGATGAATTCTCCATTGGACTTGAGTAAACAAAGTCTAAATCCGATCAACTGGTCAGGGTGACCGTGACACGGTGTTCAAACTGTTCAGCCATTGTCCGGTGTGAAGCATTCGACTGTGGCCAGCCCCAGTGAAAACTAGCCCAGTGGCCATCCTTTCATGCCCAGTTAGAAGTCCATATATTAGGTAACTTTTTAGGCATTTACCATGCATTTTGTCTATCACCACACTTCATTTTACATTACAGGATGTGTTTACTATTCTCTCATTTTAGAAAACTCTTAGAAGATGTTATGATCTTTTTTTGCTTCCATCTGAAAGCATGCTATCATTGTCATCAATCTTTTGACTCTATTCAAGTCTTGAGAAGGTTTTGTAAGGGGACGTCCCTCTACCTTCCTTTCTTTCCCATTTCTCTCTATCTTTTACCTTACCTTACTTACTTCTAGACGTACTCGACCCCAACGTCCGCCGCTCCCATTCCCATCTCTGCTCCAGACTCCCGATTCCGACGTCCGGACTCAGACCCGGCTCCACATTCCGCTCCACCGGCCTCATCGAATCCTGGATCACGGCTAATAGTTGTATCATGGGTGGTCGCCCTCAACTATATAGTTTTTACAGGTACTATACAGTTTATCAAGCCACTGGATCGATCGTACATACCGCGTGCGCACCAGGCAAGGGCCCCTTAGACTTGTTTTCTTTGGATCTCCCCTTGCCAAGTGCGCCACTTAGATTATCTACCTAGTACATTCATTAATATACTTTGGATCTCCCCTTGCCAGCTTTGTGTGAGCCCACAAGCGTTCAAGGGTTGCCTTTACAGCAGAACAAGTCTCTCTTGAGGTCCGGAATGTCCGAGATCCCTGCTCTTCGATTACCTTGCATCGACATCTGCAGCCATCTCCGACTTTCCCCACCTCTATCTTCCAGTATGCAACCTGGATCAGATGTAGCCTCCCAGATATCTGTGACCGACCCGAAGCAGGAGGCCTGGCAAAGGCTCACAACGGTCGAGGGATGCCTGGAGTTCCAAGCCGGCCAAGTAACCCAAATCCTCGAATCCCTGAACGAGCTCTGGCAGTTTGTAGAACAGCACATCGTTAATTCTGTGCCCCGTGACCCCGGACCCACCGTGGTCCAACCCACCACTGATGCGCAGACCTCCACACACGCGGCCTCCATTTCCGCGCAGTCCCCTACGTGCGCCAGAGATCGCTGCGTCCGGTGCCCCCTGACTCCTTCGACGGCGAGAGGGAGAAAGGGCGCGCTTTCATCAACTCCTGCGATCTCTACATGTCCCTTGCGCCCGACGCATTCTCCGACGAGCAGACGCGCATCAACTGGGCACTGTCCTACATGAAGGGTGGCCGCGCTGCTCGTTTTGCCATCCGCGCGCTCCGTCATCCCAACTCTCATGGTGTGGCGCCCCGTTTCCGGTCATACGCGGAATTACGCACTCAGTTCATTGTGGAGTTCTGCCCCTGGGACAAAAAGCGGAAGGCTGCCACCACCCTCGAGACGTCCGCCTACCACCAGGGTTCCTGCTCCGTCGACGAGTACATCGACAAATTCATGGACCTCGTTGAGGAAGCCCAGTTCCCAGACGGCGCGCAGTTGGTGTTCCGCTTCTGCCACGGTCTCAATAACAGGATCGATGTAAGAGGTGTGACCCTGGGGAGTCACAGAGTATATCAGTTCTCCATACTTTTCCCACACCCTCCAGTCTTTTTACCATTGCTTTGTGTTGGTCTATCTTCTGCTATAGAACTGGATCTGACTCACTTGTGACTGAAGCAAAACCAAGAGGCTCACCAACCTTTATAATCGAGGCTAAGGTCGCTGGCATGGTTGACGGACGCTCCTCGGACGAACACATTCAAGATTAGATTGACACGGCGCATGTGGTGGACTACACAACCGTGCCAATCAGGACTTCCGCTCCATGGCTAACAAGACGCGCGCGGCCCCGGCTCCGCCTCTGGTTTCCCGGAACCCCGGAGCTCTGGCTTTTCACGCGCTTCCTGCTCCCCATTTCCGCCCCACGCCTGTTGCAGCAGCCCCTGCGGCTCCCACCACACCAGTCTCTTGCTCTATTCCCCCTGGCGTTCTGATGGACATCGACCTCTCTCGCCAACGCTCCGGAACGCCCATCATCTGCCGTCGATGCAAGAAGCCCCGGGCACGCCGCACGCAACTGCCCGGACCAATTCGACATCTGCTCTATGACGACAGATGAACGCGATGACTGGGTTATGAGCTTGCTCGCCGATCTTGACGCCGTTTGCGCCGCCGCACCTGCTGAGGTGCCGGCCGAGGCTCCTGCCACTGCCGAAGAAGAGAAGTCTGAAGGTCAGAAGGAAGGTTTTTAGTCACGCTGCAGGTGAACAGTACGCCTCCGCTGGTGAGTTCGAATCAGTTTGCATGTTTGTCTATAGAGTCTGCAGAATCTCTTTATTGCTGCCCTCTCCGCGTGTGAGACCCGTTCAAACTAAGACGTACCCCCATCCTCCACTGTCACCAAATCCGACTTCAGACCTCCCAACTCCGATGTGCTAGAAGCCACCATCACTGTCCGTTGCCACCACGGCCTACCGCGCTGGGAGAAATGCCTGCCGCGTCGCTTCATCCTCACCACTACCCCCAGTCGTAACTCCCTGTCCCTCGTGGTAGAGGTTGAGACCACCGACACCCAGGAGATCCTAGGCCTGAAGGCTCTCCTGGACAGCGGCGCTTCCGGACTCTTCCTACACATTCGCTTCATGCACGAGCACAGCCCCACTACCCGAACTCTCTCTCGGCCCATCCCCATCAACAATGTAGATAGTTGTAAGGGGACGTCCCTCTCCCCTCCCTTTCCTTCTATTTCTCTTCCCTTCACTACGATACTTTACTTACTTCTAGATGTACTCGACCCGGCGGACTTCCGGATCCCACCCGCTCATCCCGCCGGACCCCGCACTTTCCCCGCCGGCCTCCGTACTTCCCCCGCCGGCCTCCGTGCTCGTTCCGCCGGGCTCCCCGTTCCTCCACCGTCGGATCCCGGATTCGCGGTTCATCGTTGCGCCACGAGCGCCGCACATTACTATACAGTTTTTACAAGGTACTGTACAGTTTTACCAAGCCACCCGATCGTCGTACATACCGTGCGCGCACCAGGCAAGGGCTCCTTAGACTTGTTCTCTTTGGATCTCCCCTTGCCAGGTGCGCCACTTAGCTTATCTACTCGTACATATTTTAATATACTTTGGATCTCCCCTTGCCAGCTTCGTGTGAGTCCGCGAGCGTTCAAGGGTCGCCCTTACAGCAGAACAAGTCTCCAAGAAGGTCCGGAAAATCCGAGATCTCTGCCCCTCGACTGCCGCGCATCGATACTCCGCAGCCATCTCCCATTTTCCCCACCTTCTCCTCTCAGTATGCCGCCTGCATCGGACGTAGCACCCCAGGACCCTGCGGCAGACCCCGCGCAGGAAGCCTGGCGCAGGCTAACGACGATTGAGGCGCGTCTGGAGCACCAAGACGGCCAAATGGCTGAAATCTTCAACACCTTTCGCGAGTTCCGGCTCTACCTAGAACAGCACAACACCCCCACCGTGCCCCGTGACTCCGGACCCGCCGCGGTCCAACCCGCCGACGCTGCGCAAACCCCCGCGCAGTCGGACCCCCTCTCCGCGCAGTCCTTCACGCGCGGCGGAGATCGCTTGCGTCCGGCGCCCCCTGACTCCTTCGACGGCGAGAGGGAGAAAGGGCGCGCTTTCATTAACTCTTGCGACCTCTACATGTCCCTCACCCCCGACGCGTTCCCCGACGAGCAGACCCGCATCAATTGGGTCCTCTCCTACATGAAAGGGGGCCGCGCCGCTCGTTTCGCCGCCCGCACGCTCCGCTATCCCAATTCCCATGGCGGAGTCCCCCGTTTCGGCACCTACGCGGAGTTCCGCACGCAGTTCATCGCGGAATTCTGCCCCCGAGACGAAAAACGGAAGGCCGCCACCACCTTCGAGACGTCCGCCTACCACCAGGGTTCCCGCTCCGTCGACGAGTACATCGACGAGTTCTGGGATCTCGCAGAGGAAGCTCAATTCCCGGACGGCGCGCAGCTGGTGTTCCGCTTCCGCCACGGTCTTGATCCCCGGATTGAGGCCAAGGTTGCCAACATAGTGGAAGGACGTCCCTCGGACGAGCGCGTCCAGGAGTGGATCGACGCGGCGCGTCTGGTGGACTACAACACCCGTGCCCACCAGGACTTCCGCTCCGCGGTGACCAAACCGCGCACGGCCCCGGCTCCCGCCGCCCGGAACCCGGGAGCTCCGGCGGTTTTCCGTGCGCTCCCCGCTCCCCCACCTCGTCCGGTCGCCGCAGCCCCTTCCGCTCCCACTGCTCCAGCCAGTCGCCCCCTTCCCTCTGGCGTTCCGATGGACATTGACCTGTCCCGCCAACGTTCCGGAACCCCCATCATCTGTCGTCGATGCAAGAAGCCCGGGCACATCGCTCGCAACTGCCCGGACCAATTCGACATCCGCTCCATGACGACAGAGGAACGCGACGACTGGGTCATGGGTCTGCTGGCTGACCTGGACGCCGTCCGCGCTGCCGCGTCCACCGAGGCGCAGGCTGAGGCCCCTGCCGCTGCCGAAGAAGAGAGGTCCGAAGGTCCTGAGGAGGGTTTTTAGTGGCGCCACGGGTGAACAGTACGCCCCCGTTGGCAAGTTCGAATCGGTTTGCATGTCTGTCTATAGAGTCTGCGGAATCAATCTCTATTGGTGCCCTCTCTACGTGTGAACCCCGTTCGGACCAAGACGTACCCCCCTCCTCCACCGTCACCAAATCCAACTTCGGACCTCCCGACTCTGATGTGCCGGAAGTCACCATCAACGTCCGTTGCCGCCGCGGTCTACCGCGCTGGGAGAAGCGCCTGCCACGCAGCTTCACCCTCGCCGCCACCCCCAGTCGTAACTCCTTGATCCTCGGGGTGGAAGTCGAGACCACCGACACTCAGGAGATCCTAGGCCTGAAGGCTCTCCTGGACAGCGGCGCTTCCGGACTCTTCCTGCACATCCGCTTCGTGCGCGAGCACGGCATCACTACCCGGACTCTCTCTCGGCCCATCCCCGTCAAGAACGTAGACGGTACCGCGAATGCCGCCGGCGCCATCACCGAGGTCGTCGACCTAGTACTCCGGTACAATGGTCACTCGGAACGTGTGGTGTTCGCGGTCACCGATCTTGGCGAGCAGGACATGATCCTCGGGTACACCTGGCTCAAGGAGCACAACCCGGAGATCGACTGGGCGGCCGGCACCGTATCCATGAGCCGCTGCCCGGCCCGCTGCCAGACGTGCCGAGAGGAGGTAAAGGTAGAGCGCAAGGCGCGGAATAAGACCCGTGCGGCTATCCGCGCCTGCCGCTCCAGCGGCGTCCCTGCCCCCGAGCCTGAACTGGACGACATTCCGGAGCTGTACCCGGATCCGGATTGTGAGGACGACCCTCCGCCGGAGGCGAACCCGGAGACGGACCCCGTTCCGGACTCCCGGGAAGCCGACACCATGGAGGAAGGTGATCGACTGCTTGCGACGGCTCTCTTCGGTTACCCGGCTGCTGAGGAGATCCGCGCGAGCCAGACGACGTCTCAACGCCTAGCGGAGGCCTTCGCGCGCAATTCCGCGCCGAAGGACTTCCGCGACGCCGTCCCCGATTACCTCCACGACTTCGAGGACGTATTCTCCAAGGCCGCTTTCGATGAACTCCCGGAGCGCAAGCAATGGGACCACGCTATCGAACTCGAACCCGGCTCCACGCCTAGCTCGTGCAAGGTCTATCCGCTCGCCCCCAATGAGCAGGCCGAGCTAGACGCGTTCCTGGAGGAGAATCTCAAGTCCGGTCGCATCCGCCCCTCGAAGTCTCCCATGGCGTCCCCGGTGTTCTTCATTAAGAAGAAGGACGGCTCCCTTCGTCTAGTTCAGGACTACCGAGCGTTGAACGCGATAACGGTGAAGAACCGCTATCCCCTTCCCCTCATTTCCGAGCTCATCAATAACCTCCGCGGTGCGCGATATTTCACCAAGTTGGACGTCCGTTGGGGCTACAACAATGTCCGCATCAAGGAGGGCGATGAGTGGAAGGCCGCGTTCCGGACGAACCGCGGGCTCTTCGAGCCGCTGGTCATGTTCTTCGGACTCACCAACAGTCCCGCCACCTTCCAGACGATGATGAACGACATCTTCCGCGATCTCATAGCGCAGGGAGTCGTTTGTGTGTACCTCGATGATATTCTAATCTATACGAAGACTCTCGAGGAACACCGGCGCATCACCCGCATCGTCCTGGACCGCCTCCGCGAACATCGCCTGTTCCTGAAGCCCGAGAAGTGCGAGTTCGAGAGGACCGAGATTGAATATCTCGGCCTGATCATCTCGCACGGAACGGCGTCGATGGACCCGGTGAAGGTCGCCGGAGTAGCGGAGTGGCCGGTTCCGAAGAACAAGAAGGAGGTGCAGTCCTTCCTGGGCTTCACCAATTTCTACCGGCGGTTCATCCGCGACTTCTCCCACCACGCTCGGCCGCTCTTCGACCTCACGGCTAAGGATGTTGCCTGGACCTGGGGGTCCGGGCAGCAGGACGCGTTCGACTCCCTCAAGCGTGCCATTACCTCCAAGCCCGTCCTCATCTTCCCGGACGACGACCGCCCCTTCCGGGTCGAAGCCGATAGCTCAGACTTCGCCACGGGCGCGGTGCTATCCCAGCAGTCGCCGGAGGACGAGAAATGGCACCCGGTCGCGTTCTACTCCAAAAGCCTGAACGCCGTCGAGCGGAACTACGAAATCCACGACAAGGAGATGCTTGCCATCATCCGCGCACTCGAGGAGTGGCGGCATTTCCTTGAAGGTGCGCGGCACAAGGTCGAAATCTACACGGACCACAAGAACCTCCAGTACTTCCTGACCGCCAAGAAGCTCAATCGGCGGCAGGCCCGGTGGTCCCTGTATCTGGCCAACTTCGACTTCGTGCTGCACCACCGTCCTGGACGTAGTATGGGCAAGCCTGACGCGCTTTCGCGCCGACCGGATCACGGAGACGGTAGTGCTGACAATGCGGACATCGTGTTGCTCAAGCCAGAGTTCTTCGCCGTCCGTGCCCTGCAGGGTCTCATCGCCGCCGGCGAGGAGGACAAGATCCTGCGGGACATCCGCCGAGGCAACCGCGAAGGTGCGCAGGAGGACGTCGTCGCCAAGGCCGCCGCCGCGCTGAAGTCCGCCCGTTCCGGAGTCCGGTCTGTCCGGAGTGCAGAGTGGTCTGAGGACCAGGGAGTGCTCATGTTCCGGGGCCGCATCTACGTCCCGAACATCCCTGAGCTCCGTCGCCGGATCGTCGAGCAGCACCATGACTCCCGTGTTGCCGGGCATCCCGGTCGCTGGAAAACTCTGGAGCTCGTCTCCCGGAGCTACTGGTGGCCGCAGATGTCCCGGTACATCGGCTCCTACACCAGCACCTGCGACCTCTGCCAACGGACGAAGGTCCGGAGGCAGCTCCCGATGGGCCAGCTACACCCGCTACCCATTCCGGAGGGGCGCTGGAGCGTCGTGTCCGTGGACTTCATCGTCGAGCTCCCCGAGGCTCACGGCTACGACGCGGTCATGGTTGTGGTGGACTCCGTAGGCAAGCGTGCGCACTTCATCCCGACGCACACCACCTGCACGGCCATGGGCGCGGCAAACCTCTACCGCAAGCACGTGTGGAAACTGCACGGGCTTCCGGACGCGTTCGTCTCTGACCGCGGACCTCAGTTCGTTGCGGAGTTCACCCGGGAGCTTTACCGCCTTCTCGGCATCAAGCTCAGCACCTCCACGGCGTACCACCCTCAGTCCGACGGTCAGACGGAGCGCGTCAACCAGGAGTTGGAGCAGTACCTCCGGGTCTTCTGCAACGAACGGCAGGACGACTGGGATGACCTCCTCCCAGAGGCGGAGTTCCAGTACAACAACCACGTCCACTCCGCCACCAAGTTCACGCCGTTCATGCTGGACACCGGGCGGAACCCGCGCATGGGCTTTGAGCCTCGGCCGCTGAACTCCAACAACGAGACGGCGAACGAGTTCTTCGAGCGCATGAAGCTGGCCCAGGAGGAGGCGAAGGCGGCCCTAGCCAAGGCGAAGGACGACATGGCCCGGTACTACGACCAGCGCCGGATCCCGGCCCCGGAGTACAAGCCCGGCGATCGTGTATACCTCGACGCTTCGGACATCCAGACGACGCGTCCCTCCAAGAAGCTCTCGCACCGCTATCTTGGACCGTACACCATCGAACGCCAAGTCGGCCCTCTCGCGTACAAGCTCCGCCTGCCCCGCTCCATGAGCCGCCTCCACCCCGTGTTCAACGCCGTCAAGCTCCGGCTTGCTCCCCCGGACCCGATCCCTGGCCGTCGCGCTCGTCCGCCTCCGCCTCCAACGTTGATCGACGACGAGGAGTGGTTTGACGTCGAGGACATCCTGGACAGCCGCTTCTTCCGCCGCAAGCTCCAGTACAAGGTCAAGTGGAAGGGCTACGGCTATGAAGACGCCTCCTGGGAGCCTGTGGAGAACGTTGCGCATGCCCGCGACCTGGTCCGCGAGTTCCACCGCCGGCATCCCGACGCCCCCAAGCAGGTCCGTGGGATGCTCCTTGTGGACCCGGCGGCCCTGCGAGCCGCGCGCGCTCCGGTGCATCGGGGCGCTGCACCCTAGAGGGGGGTGATGTAAGGGGACGTCCCTCTCCCCTCCCTTTCCTTCTATTTCTCTTCCCTTCACTACGATACTTTACTTACTTCTAGATGTACTCGACCCGGCGGACTTCCGGATCCCACCCGCTCATCCCGCCGGACCCCGCACTTTCCCCGCCGGCCTCCGTACTTCCCCCGCCGGCCTCCGTGCTCGTTCCGCCGGGCTCCCCGTTCCTCCACCGTCGGATCCCGGATTCGCGGTTCATCGTTGCGCCACGAGCGCCGCACATTACTATACAGTTTTTACAAGGTACTGTACAGTTTTACCAAGCCACCCGATCGTCGTACATACCGTGCGCGCACCAGGCAAGGGCTCCTTAGACTTGTTCTCTTTGGATCTCCCCTTGCCAGGTGCGCCACTTAGCTTATCTACTCGTACATATTTTAATATACTTTGGATCTCCCCTTGCCAGCTTCGTGTGAGTCCGCGAGCGTTCAAGGGTCGCCCTTACAATAGTACTGCAAACACCGCTGGAGCCATTACCGAGGTTGTCGACCTAGTTCTTCGGTACAACGGTCACTCAGAGCGTGTAGTGTTTGCGGTCACCGATCTTGGCAAGCAGGACATGATCCTCAGGTTTACCTGGCTCAAGGAGCACAATCCGGAGATCGACTGGGCTGCCGGCACCATGTCTATGAGCCGCTGCCACCAAGTTGGACGTCTGGTGGGGCTACAACAATGTCCGCATCAAGGAGGGAGATAAGTGGAAGGCCGTGTTCCAGACAAACCGCGGACTCTTTGAGCCGCTGGTCATGGTCTTCGGACTTACCAACAGTCCTGCCACATTCCAGACAATGATGAACGACATTTTCCGCGACCTCATAATGCAGGGAGTCGTTTGTGTGTACCTTGATGACATTCTCATCTACACTAAGACCCTCGAGGAACACCGGCACATCACCCGCATCGTCTTGAACTGCCTCTGCAAACACCGCCTGTTCCTGAAGCCCGAGAAGTTAAGCTGATCATCTCGGACGGAACGGTGTCAATAGATCTGGTGAAGGTCACCGGAGTCGCGGAGTAGCCTATTCCAAAGAACAAGAAGGAGGTGCAGTCTTTCCTGGGCTTCACCAACTTCTACCAGCGGTTCATCCGCGACTTCTCCTACCATACCCAGCCTAAGGATGTTGCCTGGACCTGGGGGTCCGCGCAACAGGACGCGTTTGACGCCCTCGAACGTGCCATTACCTCCAAACCTGTCCTCATCTTTCCCGACGATGACCACACCTTCCAAGTCGAAGCCGACAGCTCGGACTTCGCCACGGGCACAGTGTTATTCCAGCAGTCGCCGGAGGACGAGAAATGGCACCCAGTCGTGTTCTACTCCAAGAGCCTGAACGCCGTCGAGCGGAACTATGAGATCTACGACAAGGAGATGCTTGCCATCATCTGCGCACTTGAAGAGTGGCGGCATTTCCTTGAAGGTGCGCAGAACAAAGTTGAAATCTACATGGACCACAAGAACCTCTAGTACTTCCTGACCGCCCAGAAGATCAACCGGCGGCAGGCAAGGTGGTCCCTGTATCTGGCCAACTTCGACTTCGTGCTTCACCACCGTCCTAGACGTAGGATGGGGAAGCCCGACCCACTCTCGCGCCGACCGGACCATGGAGATGGAAGCTCCGACAACATGGATATCGTGTTGCTCAAACCGGAGTTTTTTGCCGTTCGTGCCCTGCAGGGTCTCATTGCCACTGGCAAGGAAGACAAGATCCTGTGGGATATCCGGTGGGGCAATCGCAAGGGCGTGCACGAGGACGTCGTTGCCAAGGCCGCCACCGCGTTGAAGTCCACCCGCTCCGGAGTCCGGTCGGTACGGAGTGCCGAGTGGTCGGAGGACCAGGGGATTCTCATGTTCCGGGGCCGTATCTATGTCCCCAACATCCCCAAACTCCGTCGCCGGATCGTCGAGCAGCACTATGACTCCTGTGTTGCCGAACACCCTGGTCGCTGGAAAACTCTGGAGCTCGTCTCTCGGAGCTACTAGTGGCCGCAGATGTCTCAGTATATCGGCTCTTATACCAGCACCTGCGACCTCTGTCAACAGACGAAAGTCCAGAGGCAGCTTCCAATGGGCAAGTTGCACCCGCTACCCATTCCGGAGGGGCGCTGGAGTGTTATATCCGTAGACTTCATCGTTGAACTCCCCGAGGCTCATGGATACGACGCGGTCATGGTTGTGGTGGACTTCGTGGGCAAGCGTGCGCACTTCATCCCAACGCACACCACTTGTATGGCACTAGGCACGGTGAACCTCTACTGCAAGCATGTGTGGAAGCTGCATGGACTCCCGGACGCCTTCGTCTCCGACTCCGGCCCTCATTTCATCGCGGAGTTCACCTGGGAGCTTTACCGTCTGCTTGGCATCAAGCTCAGCACCTCCATGGCGTACCATCCTCAGTCCAACGGTCAGACAGAGCACGTCAACCAGGAGTTGGAGCAGTACCTCTGGGTCTTCTGCAACGAATGGCAGGACAATTGGGACGACCTTCTACCGGAAGCGGAGTTCTAGTACAACAACTACATTCACTCCGCGATCAAGTACACGGCATTCATGCTGGACACCGGTTGGAATCCACGGATGGGCTTTAAGCCTTGGCTGCTGAACTCCAATAACGAGTCGGCAAACGAGTTCTTCGAGCTCATGAAGCTGGCGCAGGAAGAGGCAAAGGTGGCTCTGGCCACATGGCTCGGTACTACAACCAACGCCGCATCCTGGCTCCGGAGTACAAGCCCGGTGCGAGCGCCAGGTCGGTCCTCTCGCGTACAAGCTCTGCCTATCGCATTCTATAAGCCACCTCTATCCTATGTTCAACACCGTCAAGCTCTGTCTTGCTCCTTCGGATCCGATCCCCGGCCACCGTGCTCGCCCACCTCCACCTCTGATGTTGATCAACAACAAGGAGTGGTTCGACGTCAAAGATATCTTGGACAGCCGTATCTTCCGCTGCAAGCTCCAGTACAAGGTCAAGTAGAAGGGCTACGGTTACAAGGACGCTTCCTAGGAGGCTGTGGAGAACGTTGCACATGCCTGTGACCTTGTTCATGAGTTCCATCGCTGGCATCCCGACGCCCCCAAGCAGATCCGTGGGATGCTCTTCGTGGACCCGGCAGTTCTTTAAGCGGTGCGCGCTCTGGTGCATCGGGGTGCTGCACCCTGGAGAGGGGGTGATGTAAGGAGACGTCCCTCTACCTTCCTTTCTTTTCCATTTCTCTCTATCCTTTACCTTACCTTACTTACTTCTAGACGTACTCGACCCTGACGTCCGCCGCTCCCATTCCCATCTCCGCTCCGGACTCCCAATTCCAATGTCCGGACTCGGATCCAGCTTCACATTCTGTTCCGCCGGCCTTGTCGGATCCCAAATTGTGGCTAATTGTTGCGTCACAGGTGATCGCCCTCAACTATATAGTTTTGACAGATACTATATAGTTTATCAAGCCAGTAGATCGATCGTACATACTGCGCGCTAGTTTTTGAAAGTTCAGTTGGGTTTGGTCTTTTGACCCAAATCTTAAAAGACCGGACTGCAACCGGTCTCTGACGTCAAGAAATGGCAGCGACTGCAACTGAACTAGTAACAACTGGTCTTTTGTGGTTGTGACCGGTTGTACAACCGGTCGCGACTGCAAACCGGCACGGCTACCATGCCGGTGGATCCGGCTCCCTGGGAGCTTCAAATCAAGTCCTGGTTCATGAAAATCGGATAAGAATTGACTGAGTTATTGAGGTATCAATGTTGCCATCAATTTCAGCATGAGCAAATACTATTTTGGCCATAACTCCGTCAATTCCCGCCCGATTTGGACGTTCCAAGGATCAAAATGACGATAAAGCATGTGGGTATATGGCACATATAGTGCACAGCCACGACCGGTCGCAACCGGTCGCACAACCGCAAAAAACCGCAACCGGACCGCAGTCTTTGCATTTCAATCTGCTCCAACTGATCCTAAAGTCCAGTTGCTATCAGTTGCAGTTCAGTTGGGTTGCGGTCTTTTCTAGTTGTTGCAACTGAACCTTTAAACACTATTACATGCGCACCAGGCAAGGGCCTCTTAGACTTGTTTTCTTTAGATCTCTCCTTGCCAGGTGCACCACTTAGATTATCCACCTAGTATATTCATTAATATACTTTGGATCTCCCCTTGCCAGCTTTGTGTGAGCCCACAAGCGTCAATTTCGTGAGGGGTGGAAAACACTGATCGACCAGCACTATACCGCAGGCCAAATAAGGCCATTGTCTTCCCAATACACGTCGCCTTCTTTCATTATCCCAAAAGCCGACTCCACCGTCCTGCCTTAATGGGTCAACGACTATCGAACCCCTGAACAGTGTAACTGTCCCTGACAATTATCTGTTACCACACATCAAAGATATCTTAGCCGACTGCACCAAAGAGAAAATCTGGGGAAAGATCGACATGACCAATTCATTCTTCTAAACACCTGTCCACCCCAACGATATCAAATACACTGCGACCTTAACGCCATTCGTCCTGTGGGAATGGGTAATAATGCCTATAGGCCTCAGGAACGCGCCGGCCATGCATCAGTGACGCATAATGTTAGCACTACGGGAACTAATCAGGAAGATCTGTCACGTCTACTTCGATGATATTATCATATGATCGAACTTGGTGGAGGAACATGAAGCAAACGTAGCGCGCGTGCTAGAAGCCTTGCGCGCAGCAAAACCATACTGCTCACTAAAGAAGAGCATCCTATTCTGCATGGAAATTGACTTCTTAGGACACCATATTTTGGTGCGCCGCGTTGAAGCCAACAATCAGAAGGTCGAGAAGATACTTAACTGGCCGGTTCCTCAGAAGGCGAAGCACATCTGGCAATTTCTCGGCCTGGTCAGATACATTTCATCATTCCTGTAAAGGGACGTCCCTCTCCCTTCCCTTCTTTTCACTTCCTCTCTTTCTTTTACCTACTTTACTTACTTCTAGACGTACTCGACCCCGACGTCCGCCGCTCCGTTCTCCGTCCCTGCTCTGGACTCCTCCTCGCTCCGAACTCTTCACCGCTTCAGACTCCCGACTCCGACGTCCGAACTCAGACCCGATTCCACGTTCCACTTTCCGGGCTGCGTCAGATTTCGGATTGCGGCTAATTGTTGCGCTATAGGTGGCCGCCCTCAGCTATATAGTTTTTACAGGTACTATATAGTTCATCAAGCCATCGGATCAATCGTACATACTGCACGTACACCAGGCAAGGGCTCCTTAGATTTGTTCTCTTTGGATCTCCTCTTGCCAGGTGCGCCACTTAGCTTATCTACTTAGTATCTTCATTAATATACTTTGGGTCTCCTCTTGCCAGTGTAAGAGGGTGTCCCTCTCTTTTCCATTTTCTCTTTTATTTCTCTTTACTTTACTTTACTTTACTTACTTCTAGAGGTACTTGATCCCGACGACTACCACTCCTGTTCCCGCTCCCGCTCCCATTCCCGACTCTGACATCCGGACTCGGCCTCAGTCTCGCTCTACCAGTTCCGTCGGATCTCAGATCGCGGCTAATCGTTGCGCCACGAGTGACCATGTAAAGGTGTTTGTGAAGCCACGTCATCTATTTCGTACGCGCTTTCCAGAGTTTGGGCAAGTGTTCCATCCGCCGATGCTTTGATCCTGAACCGTAGACATTGTTGCAAACAAAGTAAGACTGGTCCTTTCTTGACACCTTTTTTGAGATAAGAGCATCAGCATAGATCACATCTCACTCTTCAATGAAATTGAATATCTCAGAGTGAGTGTGGAAAATGGTGATCCATAAAAGAAGGCTCGATGTAGAAGGACACTGCCAAAACTCTCTGTTATGAGAAGACGAGCAAGGTCGCTGAAAAGAGTGGCGATTGCATGAAAATGAGTTGAAGCAACATCATGAAAGGGCATGAAATAGTCGGAGTCCTTTGCTACTTTGCATAAAGCCCAATCGGAGAAATTTTTATGAGCATCGATGCCATCGTGCACGATAGGTAGAAGTCGGTGAAGATAAAGCAGGAAGTTATGCATGCCAGTCTCTGGTGAGATTGAAGTGGGAAGAAAGAGTGTTTGAGAGATGGAGATCTTAGAGCTGCACCTGATGTTTGGTGCCTTTGCTTCTGACTAGAAAAGTATAAGACCATCGAAGTGTTTAAGCTAGAGCGACTCTGATGAGTGTTTGTCCATCAATGAGTGGGTAGACCTAGTATCACGAAAAGCCTTGATAACTTCAGACAGAGCTCGAGGCCTACTACGACGATGAGACCGGTCGGTGAATACAGAGATAGGGTCTCTGAATATTTTTCAAATGCAGTCTAGCAAGTAGATCAAATAAGAGCCTGTGCATTTTAGGAGAGTCTGCAGCAGCTGAAACTTCGAAAAATCGTCAAGATCCTTTGGAAAGCCAAGCCATTTCTCTGCGACAAGCATTACTGCTTGAATGTTGAATGTGCGTATCGCATCTGGGCTAGAATCAAAAGGAGGCAGCGTGTAGGAAAATGGCTCAGCCTCTAAGCCCGGAATATATATGGATGGCTGAAAATCTCAAGAACGATTGGGAGATAATGAATTTTTGATGTTATGAATAGTGTTAAAGATTCTGAGGAGACGGAGAATCTAGTTAGGGTTGTCGATGTATGCCTTCATGAGTGAAAATGCTTCATCAAGCAGGTTACGTATCCAGTTGTAAACCTGAAGCGAAGCGATGATGATAGTGCTGTGAGCTATGTGTTTCTCCGCACCAGAGATTTTAATGTATCAAATCAAACTCCGAATATCTTTTTACATTCTAGAGACCTGAATTGTGGTGGCTGGAGAGGCGGCGGATTCAGCATTTTTGAAATGAGTAAGCAATGTTATGTTAAGGGAAAAAGCCTGCTCTGCCATGCTGACTACCGACTCTTCAGCTTTTGCTGTCCGAAGAGCAACTAGATTAGTGGTGAAATTATCGATTGCATCCTCAAGGGATGGCTTGCTCAGACATGATAAAAATCGCTGCAGAGGTGTTCCTATCTAGATACAAATCAGATATTACAGATATTATAAGAAGTGGTAAATATTATTTTTTATCTTTGGATGGCTGGACAACCATAGTGTTGAAATCATTAGCTTTGCTATTAGAGCTACTAATATCCTTGTGTATAACTTGATTACTCGCATCGAAAGAAATGTTGCTTGTCGCATCAATATTAGCATCAGATTCTAACTCACACAAGAAATCAGAGTTATCCAAAGAGATATCCTCTGGCATATATGAGGAACCAGAGTCATTATTGGTATCCTTGGCCCCTAAGTTTTCATCTTTGTTAAACAGACGAGTGAGAGTGCTAGAGGTGTAAATACCTTGTGGCTGATAGTCCAAGGATGTATTGCCCGGTGGGCCGGCAGGCAGTAAAAATTCTGAGACTAAGTCCATGTCCCTGATTTCTGCATCATTGGCAGACTCGGGAAGCACTATAGGACTTTCCATAGTAGTTTCCATTGAAGCCGGTGATCCAAGCTATGATAGAACATAATCTTTTAAATTGCCTATTAGCTTTATCTACCTACTTCAAAAATGATATGCGTACCATCTACACTATTAGCATCATCAGATTCAGTATCCTCTTTGTCATTATGGAGTTTCTCTGCACAAAATCCGATTTAAAACTTATGCAATTGGATGGGAGTAACAAGACAACTTGCCTTCTCCACTTTTAGCTCCGAAAAAAACTGTCACCAATCCTTGCATCTTTTTCTGTGGAGCCAAAGCAGTTTCTTCTAGCTGCTCAGTAGCTGAGGCCCACAGTCAGTGATCACGTTCTATTAGTAAAAATGAGGATTAACTTAAAGCTGTGGCTGACGTCGCAGCCACAGATGCTGCAGAAGAAGGAGAAGCTATTGGCTTGAATTTAGAGTTCCATCTTTATGATAGCAAAAGTGGACCTACTAGTTGCTGAAAGTGATGGCACAGGTGAAGGCACTTGTAAAGGTGTATCTTGAGATGCTTGCAAGGCTGGCTGAGTAAAAAATCTGAAGCTAGAAATGGTGTGATAGGTGGTTGAGAGCCAACTGAAATAGGAAAGCATACATCGCATTGGAGAGGGATCATTATTCAAGAGAAACTGCTTGCGGATAAGATGGGCTTGAATAGTTGATGCTGCTGCTATTGAATAATCTTTGTATAGGCCCTTTATTAGCTCCTTGAAGGCCTAAAATAACAGGTATTTAGTCAAGGTGAAGAATAAATGCCTCTCCGAAAACAGCTTATGCTTAAATTTATCTCTTTTGAGCTGTATCAGCAGCCGGTCGTTTTGCTAAACAACATATATAATCAGAAATATGTTTTGATGAAGAATGACATATATTACCAGTTGACTGTTGCAACGCTTTTCGTCGTCCGGGTTGGCCGATGTGCTGATCAATACTTTCATCCTGGTTCCTTTGAGAAGGCATAAAAGCGCCAGCAGTAGCCCTACTCCATCCGCCTACGTACACCTCACGAAAAGGAATAGCCCGGACTTTCCCTGCTGGCAAGTCCACATCCCCAAAGTTACCTTCTTCAGCCGTCCAAAATACAGATCTAAAGCCATTTGGAGCAGTCTTCCATACGCCTGCATCTACTCTTTGTTTAGTAGCAGCATCCGGCCTAGTGAATGCACGGAGAAACAAGTTCAGATCTACTCGAACCTGCATACTGATGGGCAGCTGCTGGATAAAGTATGTGGTGACTTGAAGGAGGGATCGAATGTAGAAATGAAAAAGGCTTTCTTCTGTCGTAAGACCTATATTATAATTAGCCCAGTTAGCCTCATTGGTAATCCCTGTAGGAGATCACTCCTGGGTTGAAGTGGAACAGATAGTGTAATGGATAACACGCGTCCAGTAACTGCAGTGAACCACGAGCTATGCGGTTCGAGTCCCATTCTGTCCACTTCCCATGATGTTTTTCGCTACTCCAGTTAAAATCCAACAATCCCTCGGGAGGTGGCAGATTCAGATCTGATCCATGTTCAAAATTATTAGGAAGTGTATGCATGTAAGAAGACGTCCCCCTCCCTTCCATTTTACCTTTCATTTCTCTTTCCTTTACTTTACTTTACTTACTTCTAGAGGTACTCGATTCCGACAACCACCACTCCTCTCGTTCCCGCTCCCGTTCCCGACTCCGACACCCAGACCCGGCCCCAATCTCCGCTTCGCCGGTTTTATCAGATCCCGAATCGGGGCTAATCGTTGCGCCACGGGTGGTGCCCTCAGCTATATAGTTTTTACAGGAACTATATAGTTTATCAAGCCACCAGATTGATCGTACATACTGTACGCACACCAAGCAAAGGCTCCTTAGACTTGTTCTCTTTGGATCTCCCCTTGCCAGGTGCGCCACTTAGATTATCTACTTAGTACATTCATTAATATACTTTGGATCTCTCCTTGCCAGCTTCGTGTGAGTCCGCAAGTGTTCAAGGGTCACCTTTACATGGCACCTTTTGGCTGTGGAAACTCTGGCGCATGTGCATCGACTCTGGACGTCCACCTCTACGCAGGTAGACGTCGTTCTGGCTACTCTTGGCTGCGGAACCCCTAGCGCAGGATGTGTCGATCCTGGACACGTATCTCTTCGCAGATATGCGTCATCCTGGCCACTCTTGGCTGTGGAAACCCTGGCGCATGTGCGTCAACCCTGCAAGTGTATCTCTTTATAGATATGTATTATCGTAGCCAGTCTTGGCTAAGGAAAACCCTGGCGCATATGTGTCAAAATCTTGGTAGGTCATGGATGCTGGCGGCATATCTTGCCCAGCTGATAAGACCGATTGAAACGACATTCACCTCTACTCAGTGTCCACCCCATGCAAGTAGATGTTGTCCGGCTACTCTTGGCTGCGGAATTCCCTAATGTGTATCCCTTCACAGATATGTAGCAGACAATGTCATCTGATTATATAGATCCATGGAAAGTAATTTTACAGACCAGGATGCAAATACTTTGGAGGATGGAAGGTAAAGTAAGGAAGAGAAAATGCAATCATGTGACACATATGCCTTGAGGCATGGCACGATTGATGAATGCCACCTCCTAAAGTTTCCCTTCAACAACCTTCACTTGCTTCAAAATGCCTAGCACAAAAATGAGCGCGAGAAAGGCTGCTGGGGCTCCAGCACTGCACTGTGAGATGCCTGGTCAACGTCAGGCAGCCAACGATTAGGAGAAGAAACCAGACCTGCAAGTCGGGCGATCCAAGCGTCAGAAGGCCCTTATGGAGGCACAGAGTCAGAGATGCTCGAGGTCATTGTACCACAGACCCAGATAGATGGAAACATGGGGGAGACCAATAGACATAACAATGTAAGCCACATCCGATGGAGTCATATGAACTAGGGTGTCTCACTTATGTTGAAGTACTGTACTGGCTGCTGTAATAGCGGCGTCGGTTGTGATGAGTGCCCACACGTTGTCTGTGACAAATGCATAGAAATCCTCCAGAATATGACTGAAGAGGAGATGTTCAAGTGTCCCCACTGCCACCTCAGACCCAAAGGCTCCAAGGGTCAAATAGTGGCACCATATTTTGTGAGTGAAGTTCCCGCAGAAACTATAGTATGACTGAAACCAAGTGAAAGGATTTTTGAGCGCCAAGGAACCAGTGTCTTTGAATGATGGAGCATCGATCTGGGAACTCTTTGCTTTGTGTCATTCCCCCACTGTCCTAGTAATTTCTATGCACCTCACCTCTGTTGGTACCCAATTGGAGACTGTGCACAGGTGGTGTTCCATAATCTGGCTAGCTGGTCATCAAACAACGTTGGATTTGTTGACTTCGGACGAATACTACCAGCGGATCAATGAGCTTGTGGCACGTCTTACAACTGGGGATCTGAAAAGGTAACTTTAGATAATGTTGCTGTGTGATGTATCTGAATGCCCTCAAAGATTCAAAACCTTTGCCATATATGTTTCCGGTCACAGTGACTCAGAGCGTGGTGATTTACATTTCACAGTCAACAACCAGGGTGCGGCAGAGCTCTCTGAGGTGAGAGATCTTGCTGTAATTACAAACGCACCTCAACAGCCCCTTACAGGTCATTGGAATGCTTTTTCTCACCAAGTTGACCTTCCTTTTCGGGGAGAGTTCCTGGAATACGCTCACTTTGCTAATATGCGGAGCGATAGTATCAGTAGATGGAAGGGCGCCGGGTGCGGCGCCAACACTTAAGGTTCGGACGTCAGACAGGACAACGGTATCTTCGTTGCGGCAGGAAAGAGTCAGTAATTAATACAGGGAAATGAAAGCATAACAAACCTTCGTTGCGGCAGGAAAGAGTGGGGTGCAACGAAGGGGGAGAAGGTCTATATAGTAATGTTTGGGGATTCAATATATCGAAGTACTGTCAAGGGATAGAAGGGTTGGGTAGCAAGAGTAATAGCCGCGTCGAAGGCATAGAAGCCTCGGCGGCGTGGTAGCGCGGAAATAGGCCGTATATGGGCAAGGGCGCGAGGAGCAACCTTACACCCCTCCCCACTCAAAAAATTTGAAAGTCGTTAAACCATCGTATCGTTTTCAGCCTCCCAGATGTCCAGTGCTTCTATATCTTCCATCAGCTTTCCAGCCAGCCATTCGTCGTGGTCGACGTCGTAGCCAACCCATCGCACGAGGTATTGGACGCCGCGGCCTCGGCGCCGCGCGTCGACAATCTTGTCGATCATGTTCTCTTCGGTGCCGTCTTCGGTCATGACGGCGCCCGGGCGGGTGAACTCGCGGTCAGGGAAGAGTGTCGGTCGTTAGGAATGAAGGGTTTCAGTAGGCTCGCGTGGAAACCGGGGAACGTGTTGGGGTTGTTGGGTAGTCGGAGCGTGTACTCTGATTTTTCGGGGAAGGCCTCGATGACTGTGTAGGGTCCATCGCTCCGTGGCATGAATTTCGCGACACGTTTCTTGCCTTTGCGCTTGTAGTTTCGTCGGCGGTTCTCCGTCGACAACATGACGAGGTCGCCTGGTTTGTAGATCTTCTCAGGCGCGCGGTGTTCGTTAGCATGGTACGCCTGGCGAATTTTTGCAGTGAGTAAGTTGTCCTGCGCCTCTTTCACATCCAGTTCGAGGCGCGCGATGATCTCACGAGCGTCGACTTCGGCAGGCGTCGCGTCGGCGGGTTCAGGGACAAGTGGGGGGATGATGCGGGGAGATCGTCCGGTCTTCAGTTGGAATGGTGAAAATCCGGTGGACGCATTGACAGTGTTCATGATAGTAAACCGGATTCGGGGGAGCTTTGAAAGCCAGCCTTTCTGGTTGTTATCGACATGGTAACGGATTGCCTGGTTGAGCGTTTTGTTCGTGCGCTCGCTGGCTCCATCTGTCTCCAGGTGGTACGATGTCGACATCTTAAGCTTGACTCCAGTGAGTTTGTGCAGGGCAGCCCACAATTCGGAAGTGAATAGTGCGTCGCGGTCGGAGATGATCTGTCGCATCAGGCCATTCTCGCAATACCACTCGTCGAAAAGGACGACGGCAATGTCGGCGGCCGTCGCCGAGGAGTGTACCGCGGCGAAACGGATTTCGGCCCCGAGCAGGTTGGTCATCGTAAGAATGGTGTCCTTACCGTCCTCCTCTGGCAGCGGCCCGATGAAGTCGAGCGCCACTGCGTCGAAATGGGCGTCAGGGACCGGTAAGGGGTGTAGTGGGCCTGTCGGCTTCGAGGTACGGCTTTTGTTCCGTTGGCATGGGGAGCAGAAGGGTATGTACACCTGCTCCAGGTCACGGCACATGTTTGGCCAATAGTAGGAGTCGCGCAGCGCCTCATAACTCTTGTCGAAACCGAAATGGCCTAAGGTGTCGTGAGCGAGGTGGTAGAAGAGCTCGCAGACATGGGGAATCTTCGGGATGAGGAGGCGGCGACCGACATAGAGAAGGCCGTTCTCCTTCTGTGCGCCTGTGATACTGCTCGCCCGAATGTCTTTCTCGAGCTGTTTGGCGAATTCGTCGTCCTCGTATCCAGCTATGATCTCCTTGCACAGGGTCTCATCGGCGGCAATTTCGAGAATGGATAGTGCAGCAGTGTAGGAGTGGGAAGGTGATCTCGTGTAGGCTAGAGCACAGGCGGCAAAACTCGCATTTGGTGTATCATCTGGCATGCGAGAGAGGGCGTCGGCGGCCATATTGTCTTCCCCACGGATGTATGTGATGTCGTAGTCAAAATCCGCAAGGTACATGGACCAGCGCATCTGTCGTCGGGACATGTCTTTCTGTGACTGGAAATACTCGAGCGTTCGGTGGTCTGTGTAGACGTGGAAAGGGACCCCAAGGAGACTTGTTGTAAGGGGACGTCCCTCTCCCCTCCTTTTCCTTCTATTTCTCTTCCCTTCACTACGATACTTTACTTACTTCTAGATGTACTCGACCCGGCGGACTTCCGGATCCCACCCGCTCATCCCGCCGGACCCCGCACTTTCCCCGCCGGCCTCCGTACTTCCCCCGCCGGCCTCCGTGCTCGTTCCGCCGGACTCCCCGTTCCTCCACCGTCGGATCCCGGATTCGCGGTTCATCGTTGCGCCACGAGCGCCGCACATTACTATACAGTTTTTACAAGGTACTGTACAGTTTTACCAAGCCACCCGATCGTCGTACATACCGTGCGCGCACCAGGCAAGGGCTCCTTAGACTTGTTCTCTTTGGATCTCCCCTTGCCAGGTGCGCCACTTAGCTTATCTACTCGTACATATTTTAATATACTTTGGATCTCCCCTTGCCAGCTTCGTGTGAGTCCGCGAGCGTTCAAGGGTCGCCCTTACAGCAGAACAAGTCTCCAAGAAGGTCCGGAAAATCCGAGATCTCTGCCCCTCGACTGCCGCGCATCGATACTCCGCAGCCATCTCCCATTTTCCCCACCTTCTCCTCTCAGTATGCCTTCTGCATCGGACGTAGCACTCCAGGACCCTGC
This sequence comes from Lyophyllum shimeji, assembly GCA_026008595.1. Taxonomy (NCBI): domain Eukaryota; kingdom Fungi; phylum Basidiomycota; class Agaricomycetes; order Agaricales; family Lyophyllaceae; genus Lyophyllum; species Lyophyllum shimeji. The sequence continues at coordinate 623,223 of BRPK01000001.1, read as the reverse complement.
GGCAGACCCCGCGCAGGAAGCCTGGCGCAGGCTAACGACGATTGAGGCGCGTCTGGAGCACCAAGACGGCCAAATGGCTGAAATCTTCAACACCTTTCGCGAGTTCCGGCTCTACCTAGAACAGCACAACACCCCCACCGTGCCCCGTGACTCCGGACCCGCCACGGTCCAACCCGCCGACGCTGCGCAAACCCCCGCGCAGTCGGACCCCCTCTCCGCGCAGTCCTTCACGCGCGGCGGAGATCGCTTGCGGCCGGCGCCCCCTGACTCCTTCGACGGCGAGAGGGAGAAAGGGCGCGCTTTCATCAATTCCTGCGATCTCTACATGTCCCTCACCCCCGACGCGTTCCCCGACGAGCAGACCCGCATCAATTGGGTCCTCTCCTACATGAAAGGGGCCGCGCCGCTCGTTTCGCCGCCCGCACACTCCGTCATCCCAATTCCCATGGCGGAGTCCCCCGTTTCGGCACCTACGCGGAGTTCCGCACGCAGTTCATTGCGGAATTCTGCCCCCGAGACGAAAAGCGGAAGGCCGCCACCACCTTCGAGACGTCCGCCTACCATCAGGGCTCCCGCTCCGTCGACGAGTACATCGACGAGTTCTGGGATCTCGCAGAGGAGGCCCAATTCCCGGACGGCGCGCAGCTGGTGTTCCGCTTCCGCCACGGTCTTGATCCCCGGATTGAGGCCAAGGTTGCCAACATAGTGGAAGGACGTCCCTCGGACGAGCGCGTCCAGGAGTGGATCGACGCGGCGCGTCTGGTGGACTACAACACCCGTGCCCACCAGGACTTCCGCTCCGCGGTGACCAAACCGCGCACGGCCCCGGCTCCCGCCGCCCGGAACCCGGGAGCTCCGGCGGTTTTCCGTGCGCTCCCCGCTCCCCACCTCGTCCGGTCGCCGCAGCCCCTCCCGCTCCCACTGCTCCAGCCAGTCGCCCCCTTCCCTCTGGCGTTCCGATGGACATTGACCTGTCCCGCCAACGTTCCGGAACCCCCATCATCTGTCGTCGATGCAAGAAGCCCGGGCACATCGCTCGCAACTGCCCGGACCAGTTCGACATCCGCTCCATGACGACAGAGGAACGCGACGACTGGGTCATGGGTCTGCTGGCTGACCTGGACGCCGTCCGCGCTGCCGCGTCCACCGAGGCGCAGGCTGAGGCCCCTGCCGCTGCCGAAGAAGAGAGGTCCGAAGGTCCTGAGGAGGGTTTTTAGTTGCGCCACGGGTGAACAGTACGCCCCCGTTGGCAAGTTCGAATCGGTTTGCATGTCTGTCTATAGAGTCTGCGGAATCAATCTCTATTGGTGCCCTCTCTACGTGTGAACCCCGTTCGGACCAAGACGTACCCCCTCCTCCACCGTCACCAAATCCAACTTCGGACCTCCCGACTCTGATGTGCCGGAAGTCACCATCGACGTCCGTTGCCGCCGCGGTCTACCGCGCTGGGAGAAGCGCCTGCCACGCAGCTTCACCCTCGCCGCCACCCCCAGTCGTAACTCCTTGATCCTCGGGGTGGAAGTCGAGACCACCGACACTCAGGAGATCCTAGGCCTGAAGGCTCTCCTGGACAGCGGCGCTTCCGGAGTCTTCCTGCACATCCGCTTCGTGCGCGAGCACGGCGTCACTACCCGGACTCTCTCTCGGCCCATCCCCGTCAAGAACGTAGACGGTACCGCGAATGCCGCCGGCGCCATCACCGAGGTCGTCGACCTAGTACTCCGGTACAATGGTCACTCGGAACGTGTGGTGTTCGCGGTCACCGATCTTGGCGAGCAGGACATGATCCTCGGGTACACCTGGCTCAAGGAGCACAACCCGGAGATCGACTGGGCGGCCGGCACCGTATCCATGAGCCGCTGCCCGGCCCGCTGCCAGACGTGCCGAGAGGAGGTAAAGGTAGAGCGCAAGGCGCGGAATAAGACCCGTGCGGCTATCCGCGCCTGCCGCTCCAGCGGCGTCCCTGCCCCCGAGCCTGAACTGGACGACATTCCGGAGCTGTACCCGGATCCGGATTGTGAGGACGACCCTCCGCCGGAGGCGAACCCGGAGACGGACCCCGTTCCGGACTCCCGGGAAGCCGACACCATGGAGGAAGGTGATCGACTGCTTGCGACGGCTCTCTTCGGTTACCCGGCTGCTGAGGAGATCCGCGCGAGCCAGACGACGTCTCAACGCCTAGCGGAGGCCTTCGCGCGCAATTCCGCGCCGAAGGACTTCCGCGACGCCGTCCCCGATTACCTCCACGACTTCGAGGACGTATTCTCCAAGGCCGCTTTCGATGAACTCCCGGAGCGCAAGCAATGGGACCACGCTATCGAACTCGAACCCGGCTCCACGCCTAGCTCGTGCAAGGTCTATCCGCTCGCCCCCAATGAGCAGGCCGAGCTAGACGCGTTCCTGGAGGAGAATCTCAAGTCCGGTCGCATCCGCCCCTCGAAGTCTCCCATGGCGTCCCCGGTGTTCTTCATTAAGAAGAAGGACGGCTCCCTTCGTCTAGTTCAGGACTACCGAGCGTTGAACGCGATAACGGTGAAGAACCGCTATCCCCTTCCCCTCATTTCCGAGCTCATCAATAACCTCCGCGGTGCGCGATATTTCACCAAGTTGGACGTCCGTTGGGGCTACAACAATGTCCGCATCAAGGAGGGCGATGAGTGGAAGGCCGCGTTCCGGACGAAACCGCGGGCTCTTCGAGCCGCTGGTCATGTTCTTCGGACTCACCAACAGTCCCGCCACCTTCCAGACGATGATGAACGACATCTTCCGCGATCTCATAGCGCAGGGAGTCGTTTGTGTGTACCTCGATGATATTCTAATCTATACGAAGACTCTCGAGGAACACCGGCGCATCACCCGCATCGTCCTGGACCGCCTCCGCGAACATCGCCTGTTCCTGAAGCCCGAGAAGTGCGAGTTCGAGAGGACCGAGATTGAATATCTCGGCCTGATCATCTCGCACGGAACGGCGTCGATGGACCCGGTGAAGGTCGCCGGAGTAGCGGAGTGGCCGGTTCCGAAGAACAAGAAGGAGGTGCAGTCCTTCCTGGGCTTCACCAATTTCTACCGGCGGTTCATCCGCGACTTCTCCCACCACGCTCGGCCGCTCTTCGACCTCACGGCTAAGGATGTTGCCTGGACCTGGGGGTCCGGGCAGCAGGACGCGTTCGACTCCCTCAAGCGTGCCATTACCTCCAAGCCCGTCCTCATTTTCCCGGACGACGACCGCCCCTTCCGGGTCGAAGCCGATAGCTCAGACTTCGCCACGGGCGCGGTGCTATCCCAGCAGTCGCCGGAGGACGAGAAATGGCACCCGGTCGCGTTCTACTCCAAAAGCCTGAACGCCGTCGAGCGGAACTACGAAATCCACGACAAGGAGATGCTTGCCATCATCCGCGCACTCGAGGAGTGGCGGCATTTCCTTGAAGGTGCGCGGCACAAGGTCGAAATCTACACGGACCACAAGAACCTCCAGTACTTCCTGACCGCCAAGAAGCTCAATCGGCGGCAGGCCCGGTGGTCCCTGTATCTGGCCAACTTCGACTTCGTGCTGCACCACCGTCCTGGACGTAGTATGGGCAAGCCTGACGCACTTTCGCGCCGACCGGATCACGGAGACGGTAGTGCTGACAATGCGGACATCGTGTTGCTCAAGCCAGAGTTCTTCGCCGTCCGTGCCCTGCAGGGTCTCATCGCCGCCGGCGAGGAGGACAAGATCCTGCGGGACATCCGCCGAGGCAACCGCGAAGGTGCGCAGGAGGACGTCGTCGCCAAGGCCGCCGCCGCGCTGAAGTCCGCCCGTTCCGGAGTCCGGTCTGTCCGGAGTGCAGAGTGGTCTGAGGACCAGGGAGTGCTCATGTTCCGGGGCCGCATCTACGTCCCGAACATCCCTGAGCTCCGTCGCCGGATCGTCGAGCAGCACCATGACTCCCGTGTTGCCGGGCATCCCGGTCGCTGGAAAACTCTGGAGCTCGTCTCCCGGAGCTACTGGTGGCCGCAGATGTCCCGGTACATCGGCTCCTACACCAGCACCTGCGACCTCTGCCAACGGACGAAGGTCCGGAGGCAGCTCCCGATGGGCCAGCTACACCCGCTACCCATTCCGGAGGGGCGCTGGAGCGTCGTGTCCGTGGACTTCATCGTCGAGCTCCCCGAGGCTCACGGCTACGACGCGGTCATGGTTGTGGTGGACTCCGTAGGCAAGCGTGCGCACTTCATCCCGACGCACACCACCTGCACGGCTATGGGCGCGGCAAACCTCTACCGCAAGCACGTGTGGAAACTGCACGGGCTTCCGGACGCGTTCGTCTCTGACCGCGGACCTCAGTTCGTTGCGGAGTTCACCCGGGAGCTTTACCGCCTTCTCGGCATCAAGCTCAGCACCTCCACGGCGTACCACCCTCAGTCCGACGGTCAGACGGAGCGCGTCAACCAGGAGTTGGAGCAGTACCTCCGGGTCTTCTGCAACGAACGGCAGGACGACTGGGATGACCTCCTCCCAGAGGCGGAGTTCCAGTACAACAACCACGTCCACTCCGCCACCAAGTTCACGCCGTTCATGCTGGACACCGGGCGGAACCCGCGCATGGGCTTTGAGCCTCGGCCGCTGAACTCCAACAACGAGACGGCGAACGAGTTCTTCGAGCGCATGAAGCTGGCCCAGGAGGAGGCGAAGGCGGCCCTAGCCAAGGCGAAGGACGACATGGCCCGGTACTACGACCAGCGCCGGATCCCGGCCCGGAGTACAAGCCCGGCGATCGTGTATACCTCGACGCTTCGGACATCCAGACGACGCGTCCCTCCAAGAAGCTCTCGCACCGCTATCTTGGACCGTACACCATCGAACGCCAAGTCGGCCCTCTCGCGTACAAGCTCCGCCTGCCCCGCTCCATGAGCCGCCTCCACCCCGTGTTCAACGCCGTCAAGCTCCGGCTTGCTCCCCCGGACCCGATCCCTGGCCGTCGCGCTCGTCCGCCTCCGCCTCCAACGTTGATCGACGACGAGGAGTGGTTCGACGTCGAGGACATCCTGGACAGCCGCTTCTTCCGCCGCAAGCTCCAGTACAAGGTCAAGTGGAAGGGCTACGGCTATGAAGACGCCTCCTGGGAGCCTGTGGAGAACGTTGCGCATGCCCGCGACCTGGTCCGCGAGTTCCACCGCCGGCATCCCGACGCCCCCAAGCAGGTCCGTGGGATGCTCCTTGTGGACCCGGCGGCCCTGCGAGCCGCGCGCGCTCCGGCGCATCGGGGCGCTGCACCCTAGAGGGGGGGTGATGTAAGGGGACGTCCCTCTCCCCTCCTTTTCCTTCTATTTCTCTTCCCTTCACTACGATACTTTACTTACTTCTAGATGTACTCGACCCGGCGGACTTCCGGATCCCACCCGCTCATCCCGCCGGACCCCGCACTTTCCCCGCCGGCCTCCGTACTTCCCCCGCCGGCCTCCGTGCTCGTTCCGCCGGACTCCCCGTTCCTCCACCGTCGGATCCCGGATTCGCGGTTCATCGTTGCGCCACGAGCGCCGCACATTACTATACAGTTTTTACAAGGTACTGTACAGTTTTACCAAGCCACCCGATCGTCGTACATACCGTGCGCGCACCAGGCAAGGGCTCCTTAGACTTGTTCTCTTTGGATCTCCCCTTGCCAGGTGCGCCACTTAGCTTATCTACTCGTACATATTTTAATATACTTTGGATCTCCCCTTGCCAGCTTCGTGTGAGTCCGCGAGCGTTCAAGGGTCGCCCTTACACTTGTCCGCCATTTCTTCAGGGCTTTCACAATCGCGAGCAGTTCCTTCTCGTGCACTGGGTAGTTCTTTTCGGCGTCGTTCAGCTGGTATGAGTCGTACGCGACCGGACGTGCAGTTTCCCAGGTTTCGCCAAAGCTCAAGATTGCCCCCGTGCGGCGGTCGCTAGCGTCTGTTGTCACGTAGATGTCCTTCGTAGGATCGTCGTAGTCGATCACAGTGAGGCATTCGGTTCCAGTGACAAGCCGTTTGATTGCGTCAAAAGCCGCCTGGTGGGCAGCTGTCCAGGTGGGGAATGCGACATCGCAGTCCTTGGACGTGAGAGGTGTTAGGATGCTGGTATGCTCAGCGAGGGCAGGTAGGAAGGCGGTGATGTAGCGCGTGAGGCCCAGAAATCCGCAGACGTTGGTCACCGTGGTTGGTTGTGGCCAGTTCAGGATGCGGTCGACCTTCAGAGGGTCGGCAGATATCCCTGCAGACGAGATTCTGTGTCCTAGAAAGGTGATCTCTGTCGCAAAGAGCGTGCTCTTCTTTGCGTTGCAGGAGAGGTTGGCCGCGCAAAGTGCCTCTAATACCTGCGTGACGTTGGCCTCGTGTTCCACTAAGGTCTGCGACCAGATGATAATGTCGTCCAGATACACATGGCAGATCTTCCCAATGAGGTCCTGGAGTGCGTCAGTCATTCGGCGTTGGTGTGTCGAAGGTGCGTTACAGCCTCCCATGGGCATGACGACCCATTCGTATAGACCCCAAGGGGTCCGGACGGCAGTGAGATGGATGTCGTCAGGGTGAGTGCGTGTCTGGAAGAAGGAGTTTGTCATGTCGAGCACTCCGAAGTACTTTCCGCGGCCACATGCAGCAAGAATGTCGTCGACACGGGGTAAGGGAAAATTGTCGCGTACAGTGTTTGCATTGAGCTCTCGGTAGTCATTCACCCAGCGTGGAGGTACAGTGAGGTCAGGGACACCGTTCTTGTATTTCGGCACACAGAAGGCGGGCGAAACATGTTCCGAAGAGGATGGTCGGATGCGGCCAGCAGCAAGGTGTTTGTCGATGAGTTTCTTCCAGGGCTCATGGTACTTCTTCGGTGCGGAATAGCCCCGTCCCTTAATGACCTTGTTTGGGTCCTTCAGGCGGATGCGGTGATAGATGTGGTCGGGGACGTCGTCTGTAGTGTCAGGAAGCCGTAGTGGGAAGCAGTCGGCGTATCTCTGTTTCATCTCAGCGTCCTTTGACTTGAGCATCTCCTAGAAGGAAATGGTCTCGATGCGCTCGCGGACGGCAGCCATGACCGGCGCCGGTAAAAGGTAGCCTGCCAGCGCTGGCTCGGAGGCGGTCTCAAGTGTCCTCGGTGGTGGGACTCGTGGTTTCTTCGGCGTCGGTGGTGGCCTGACACGATCAGGAGTGCGCACATGAGCAGGGATGGGGGGTTGGTTCAGGATATTGTAGCCAACACGCTTGTCAATGGCAGTACGGGCTTGGGCATCAATCAAGAGGTGGCAGGCAGAAATGAATGGCATTCCAAGAATAATCGGTACAGGCAAGCCGTCGTTGACCTTTGCTCGAAAAACCCCCGACCTCCATGTCCCCTGACCACAAGAAAGTTCCAACTTCACATACTCGGTGCAGGTGAGCGGCGACTCCGATAAGGAGCTGAGATTGTCCTCCCCGGGAGGGAGGCGATGTCGTCGTAAGCCGAGTTCGTCAGCGAGCGACGCGCTAATCACTGTAGAAGGGCAACCAATGTCAAGAAGGCCAGGAACTTCGAGTGGGAACTCTGAGATGTTGGGCCCAAAGGCTTCCAATGGAGCCACGAGGTGGGGGACAGTGAAGGCAGTGGGAGGAACGTACGAGTCTGTTTCGTCGTTGCGGTACTCAACAACAGTGTCGAGTTGCAAAGGGATGGCGGCGGCAGCGAGCAAGGGCGGCAGCTTCGGTGAGCGTTACGTAGCTGGCGGCGTCCGGCCAGGTGTTCGCGGCAGTCATAGGGCAGTTGGGGGAGCGGTGGCCTGCGTAGAATTTGCGGCATCTGGTACAGCCATCGTGAGTGTTGAGCAGGGCCTTTTCGGTGTCAAGGAGCTTGGGGAGGTTGCGGCGTGGAGTGCTCCCGGCCTCGGAGGTGGGTGTTCTGGAGGTCCGGGGTGGGTCAGACAGACGACTGAGGAGGTCGCGCCTCTCGGTCCGCTTCGAAGCACGAGCGGCGGCGTTGGCCTCGATGAGCCGAAGAGTGCGCGCGTCTTCAGCTCGGATGCAGTCGTCGCGCTCCTTGGCTTCGATGGACCAGGTGGCGAGAGTGGTGGAGAGGACGGGATCGTTCAAGAGGCTTGCCTTCAGTTCCTTGTTCAGGTTGGCCTCGAGCTGGACCTTGAGGCCCTCGTTGGTCAGCGCGTGGGTGGGGGAGGAGGTCTTGAGGATGGCATTCAGGTTCTCAACCTCGATCTTCCAGTCCATGAACGGGCAGTTGTGTTGTCTGGACGAGATGATCGAGTCACGGATCTTGTGGGCCCAGTTCTTCTCAAGCACGAGCTGGGCGAGTTCGGCGAGGTAGGCATCAAGAGTGAGTTTGTCGATGCGGGCTTGGCCGGCCTGGTACCACGAAATGAGGCGTGGTTCGAGCATGGCGTCGGCGACGAAGCTGACGATCTCGGCATCGGTTTTCGCAGCATGCTTCTGGTAACGTTTGCAGGCGAGAGACCAAGACTGTAAGACGAGGGGATCGAGACGGCCGGCAGTGAGGGTGGGGCATTCCTTGAGCTTGGTCACCTGGACCGAAGCAAAGGGCTGAGAAGCAAGAGAATCCATAGAAGGTTTGGCAAGTGATAGCAGCTGTCTGATTGGGGGCGTGTCCGAGGAGTCCGAGCTGTCGGGATCGGTCTCGCTATCTGAGAGCAGTGCGGTGAGCAGTGGGGGAGCAGTAGCGGCGGCAGTAGTCGAGCCCGAGGGTTCTCGAGGGGTGGTGGGAGAAGGAGTGGTGGTGAGGGTAGGGAGTCCGAGCTCGGCTCTCCTTCTCGACTCCTGTCTCGTGAGCAAGGGCGTAGGCGTTGACGGCATGCGAGGCAGTTTGACGGTGGGAAGAGATTGTCGGTGTCAAAAAAAAAGTGGAAGGGCGCCGGGTGCGGCGCCAACACTTAAGGTTCGGACGTCAGACAGGACAACGGTATCTTCGTTGCGGCAGGAAAGAGTCAGTAATTAATACAGGGAAATGAAAGCATAACAAACCTTCGTTGCGGCAGGAAAGAGTGGGGTGCAACGAAGGGGGAGAAGGTCTATATAGTAATGTTCGGGGATTCAATATATCGAAGTACTGTCAAGGGATAGAAGGGTTGGGTAGCAAGAGTAATAGCCGCGTCGAAGGCATAGAAGCCTCGGCGGCGCGGTAGCGCGGAAATAGGCCGTATATGGGCAAGGGCGCGAGGGGCAGCCTTACAGTAGACAGCGCATTTTGTAGCCTGAGGGAATTTGTGGGAAAGTGAGTCACAGCCACATATAGCCTATGCGACATTAATGAGCCCTTCCATTTGCAGTAGCCTCTTCTCATGGGTTATGGCATTTGGCCAGCCCAATCTTCAGCCCTATATGACCAACCACACCCTCCTTAGGGCGTCGGAAGGCTGGATCATACATGAACGAAGATGAGATAGGCAGCTTGAGGAGCTCTATGTCATTGGTGCACATACCGACATCTATCTGCTCGTAAAGGGAACACCAACGACCAGATTCATATGGTCACATTAGAGCTTGAAGCCGTTTGGACAGCCAGCTATCTCCTCACTCTTGCCCACGTTGTAAGTCTGTCAAACCGGAGAGGGCCCCTGCCTCGATTATCAAGCATAGCCGGGCTGATGTGAGGACTATTATCCTAAAGGTAAACACTGTGCACACCAGTTGATTTACGAGCGGGACGAGAAGATGATAAAGCACACGCAGGAGCCTATGACAGAGGGGTGAAGGGTGACCAGGTAGGGGCACGGCGTTGTAGCGTGTCCAACGCTCTAGGAAATGCCTACTTTGTACTATGTTTTACAGTCTCAGAGAATTTCCCAGAGCTCTGGAGAATGACTACAATGTAGCGCTGTCCACAGCCCAGAGAACAGGCTACATTGCAGCATGTTCCACGGCTCCGGAGGGCTCTCTAACCTGCTTCTGCCTGCGTAAAAGAGGGGGAGGCACCGCTGGGATATCGTGGGGATGGCGCTGTGGGCCGTGAAATATTCGGGGGGCTCAGGTGCATGGCTCCGGCGCCAGGGGTGGGTGAGTGGGTACAGGGACAGTGGGTGCGCCGGCTGAGAAGGAGGGTATTGGCTGTTTGGGTGCCTTACAAGCAGTGGGGAGTGGGGTTGCGATGTGCTGCAGGCTGTGTACATGTGCTATGGGCTGTATGCAGCTGTGCTTAGGCTAAGATAAGCAATCAGAAAAGTTCCGGGAGACCATCAATGAGATAGAAGATGAGCAGAATGGATACTCATGTGCTGTGTGTTGAACTCAGTTAAGCAAATGAACTATCAGTGTATACTGATCAGATTCAAGTCCCAACAGAGTGCAGTAACTGAGTGAGCACACAAGTTTGATAATAGACTTGTAAAAGGTGTTGTATTCAACCGTTCTTGTGTCCGTTCTCCAGACAAGTAAGGAATTCTATACTACAAGGTCCCTAGTATGCAAAAACGTGTTGAGGCGTGAAAAACAGTGTCCACTAAATCGCGTTTTTGTTTGTACTTGTTTGTACATCGAAAAAGAGCAAAGAATTGCCAGAATTTGAAGTTCTATCGTATTTTGAAGTGTTTTAACACCCCATTTCAACACAGGCAGTGCACCCCAAGTAGGGGGACCGGGGGAGGATGCAGGCTGCGGCTGGATGCGGTGCACCGTGGCATTGCCACTACGGTGATACCAGCTTCCTGGCACTGCCATTAATATGGATAATTCAGACGTAGTGATTCATCATGCCATCTTCATGCGGCATTTTGGTAGGGTTCAATGCAGCAGGTGGGGTGTAGTCTTCATCGTCCGCACCATCCCGATTGTCATCTTCTTCCAATATATCTTCGCTCCATCTGGGTCGATGTCCTGTTTCGATAACATCTGAGTCCAACGGATAGCCCTTTCCCTGGCTCCTTGGCGAGCTTTGTCATCATCGGCAGAGAAGGTCTCTGGCGCTGGGGCATCTGCATTTTGCCCTTGCCAGTCTGTAGACTCGGTCTAGAAGGTCGGGCCTGACATCGCAGAGGTTTTAGGATGTGCAAAGGCTCCAGGGAGAGGTGCAGCAGTGGCAGCGATGGTGTAAGAATGTCCGTGGCACCGGGGGCGTCATCAGAAGGTGCGATGTCACCACTTTGGCTGGCACCTCAAAGTCGCAACTGTTGAAACAGAGTCTCCTGATCCTCCTGATCCTTTTGGAGCTCATAGTGTTTGAGCTGTAGTTGGAATCAGCATTTGATGTGGTGCAATGGATTATTGTGATGATCAGTGCGAAGGCAGGTACGGCAGCGCAGTTTTGCAGTGGGACAGTCGCGACACCTCCATCTGCCATACTTTTGCTGTGGGCAATCCACGCACAACGCTTCATCCGGTACAGACTCTCTCGCTAGCAACCCCCACAATAAATGGGGAACCAGCACAACATATTCCTGCATGTATTCAGCTTGCCCTAAAGACGGGTAAGGTGTCATCCTAACTATCCGAAAAATTCATGCCTTGGGGTGTTTCTTCCAAAGATTCATCTTGTGCCAGTCCTAGATCTAACAAACCTGCCTGTACGCATGTACCGGGCTGGACTGGGTCAACCAGGGACTCGGGCTATGACTCAGGGTGCATTGATGATGGCCTACTTAGCACAGTCCTTTGTCTCAAGGGAACTTCCCTTGTCTTGACAGTCTGGCTGCAGCCTTTAGCCCGTATAACCATGGTTTCTACTTTGTATGCCGGCACCAGATCTTCTTCAGTAAAAACGGGGTCAAGTCTTTGCCGTTTCTTTTGTCTGATCTGAGCCATGTTGGTGGAGATGTGAAACAGGACTGTGTCTGCACTACAGGACGGCGAGGAGGATTGATTATTGCATCCCGACAGCTCAGCAGCACAGAGGCTCAAACCTTGTAAACATGGCATTTTCCAATGGGGCTCCAGAAGCAACTTCGTGACCGCTGCGGCTCTTTCCAAACAGCTGATCTGAATATCTCTGGCGAGATATGGCAATTTTCCTCTCATGTTACAATGGCAGATGTTGCCCAAGACGTGCCAGTGCTAGTACCAGATGAAGCTCCACTAGCAGAACAAGCAACAGCGGCATACATGCCAGACCTTGAGGCCCCCCTGGCCACAATGAAGAAGAAGACAAAAACAGTGTGGACTCGAGAAGTGCTGGCTACCATTGAAAGATACAAGCACCTGAAGACCGAAAGGGCTCAAATTTTCTTAGACAGTTTCCTGCACTGCGCATAAGTCAGTTGCAAAGATCAAAGTCAGTACCAAGCTTTCATTTGCGCTCCAATTTAGATGCTCTAACCACTGAGCTATCTGGTCTTGGGTTCTACCCTGTTGGTTCCAGCATGCATACCCAATCAAGGAGAATAGTCCGTTATTCAACCTTGTTCTTATTGGGTCAACCATGCACCAACTATATCATGTAACTTCATATCCTTTGTGACAGATTACATATACAACTTGCCTGACCAGGCCACAGAAAATCAGAGCCTACATCTGCAACAACTGTATTGCGCCGCTTATATATGCCAGTCATCTGCTTAGCTGTAGGTGCCCCTACAATATTAAGAAGGGCAGCCTGAATATCACCATGTGCCAACTGAAGTTGAAGGCAGCTGCCATCCAAGGAGAACCACAGCAAATAGTAAGGGAGGAAGTGTTTGAACGGGCAGATCCACGGTACCTCGCCAAGAACATTGCACTATAGAATGTGATCAACTACTTGACCCCTGCTGAACGCGCTGAGATGGAGCAGGCAGCCCACCTGTGGCAGGAGTAGGGGTATCCAGAAGCTGAACAGCGCCAGTGAGTGTTTTCAGATTGATCTCTGGGGCGATGCGACATTGAGCACCGGCCCCACGGCCTTTTCGCATCGCCGAGAAGCGAGGTTTCAAAGCTGTGGAAACGGTTGATTTAGATCGCTGGAGACAGATGGGAATGTTGTGTCTGATATTTACTAGGTACTGATGGTACCTGGAAGGTCCACGTGTAAGTGAAGTTATCCGGCCCTGGCACCGTAGAGATTGATAAGGGTGATGAGGAGATGACCAAGCTGGAGCTGGAATGCTTGCTCTCTTGGTATCTGAATATACACTATTGTAAGTCATATTGCTGAGGAGCAGCACTGCTTTCTGCGGCAATTTGCCACGGTGCTGTAAGGGGACGTCCCTCTCCCTTCCTTTTCCTTCTATTTCTCTTCCCTTCACTACAATACTTTACTTACTTCTAGACGTACTCGACCCGGGCGGCTTCTGGATCCCGCCCGCTCATCCCGCCGGACTCCGTACTTCCCCCGCCGGCCTCCGTGCTCGTTCCGCCGGACTCCTCGTTCCTCCACCGTCGGATCCCGGATTCGCGGCTCATCGTTGCGCTACGAGCGCCGCACATTACTATACAGTTTTTACAAGGTACTGTACAGTTTTACCAAGCCACCCGATCGCCGTACATACCGTGCGCGCACCAGGCAAGGGCTCCTTAGACTTGTTCTCTTTGGATCTCCCCTTGCCAGGTGCGCCACTTAGCTTATCTACTCGTACATATTTTAATATACTTTGGATCTCCCCTTGCCAGCTTCTTGTGAGTCCGCGAGCGTTCAAGGGTCGCCCTTACAGCAGAACAAGTCTCCAAGAAGGTCTGGAAAGTCCGAGATCTCTGCCTCTCGACTGCCGCGCATCGATACTCCGCAGCCATCTCCCACTCTCCCCACCTTCTCCTCTCAGTATGCAGTCTGGATCGGATGTAGCACCCCAGGACCCTGCGACAAACCCGGAGCAGGAAGCCTGGCGCAGGCTAACGACGGTTGAGGCGCGTCTGGAGCACCAAGCTGGTCAATTGACTGAAATTCTCAACACCTTCCATGAGCTTCGGCTCTACGTAGAACAGCACGCCACCCACACCGTGCCTCCCGATCCCGGACCCACCACGGTCCAACCCGCCGATGCTGCGCAAACCCCCGCGCACTCGGATCCCATCTCCGCGCAGTCCTTCACGCGCGGCAGAGATCGCTTGCGTCCGGCGCCCCCTGACTCCTTCGACGGCGAGAGGGAGAAAGGGCGCGCTTTCATCAACTCCTGCGATCTCTACATGTCCCTCACCCCCGATGCGTTCCCCGACGAGCAAACGCGCATCAACTGGGTCCTCTCCTACATGAAAGGGGGCCGCGCCGCTCGTTTCGCCGCCCGCACACTCCGCTATCCCAATTCTCATGGCGGAGTCCCCCGTTTCGGCGCCTATGCGGAGTTCCGCGCGCAATTCATCGCGGAGTTCTGCCCCCGAGACGAAAAACGGAAGGCCGCCACCACCTTCGAGACGTCCGCCTACCACCAGGGCTCCCGCTCCGTCGACGAGTACATCGACGAGTTCCAGGACCTCGCGGAGGAAGCCCAGTTCCCGGACGGCGCGCAGTTGGTGTTCCGCTTCCGTCACGGTCTTGATCCCCGGATCGAGGCCAAGGTCGCCAACATGGTGGACGGACGTCCCTCGGACGAATGCGTTCAAGACTGGATTGACGCAGCGCATCTGGTGGACTACAACAACCGTGCCAACCAGGACTTCCGCTCCGCGGTGACCAAAACGCGCACGGCCCTCGCTCCCGCCGTCCGGAACCCCGCAACTCCGGCCTTCCGCGCGCTCCCCGCTCCCCCACCTCGTCCGGTCGCAGCAGCCCCTTCCGCTCCCACTGCTCCAGCCAGTCGCTCCCTTCCTCCCGGCGTTCCGATGGACATTGACCTGTCCCGCCAGCGCTCCGGAACTCCCATCATCTGTCGTCGATGCAAGAAGCCCGGGCACATCGCTCGCAACTGCCCGGACCAATTTGACATCCGCTCCATGACGACGGAGGAACGCGACAACTGGGTCATGGGTCTGCTGGCCGACCTTGACGCCGTCCGCGCTGCCGCATCCGCTGAGGCGCAGGCTGCGGATCCTGCCGCTGCCGAAGAAGAGAAGTCGGAAGGTCCGGAGGAGGGTTTTTAGTCGCGCCACGGGTGAACAGTACGCCCCCGTTGGCAAGTTCGAATCGGTTTGCATGTCTTTCCATAGAGTCTGCGGAATCATCTTCTATTGCTGCCCTCTCTACGTGTGAATCTGACTCGGACCAAGACGTACCCCCCTCCGCCACCGTCACCAAATCCGACTGCGGACCTCCCACTTCCGATGTGCCGGAACTCACCCTTACTGTCCGCTGCCGCCGCGGTCTACCGCGCTGGGAGAAGCGCCTGCCACGCAGCTTCACCCTCGCCGCCACCCCCAGTCGAAACTCCCTGGTTCTCGGGGTGGAGGTCGTGACCACCGACACTCAGGAGATCCTAGGCCTGAAGGCTCTCCTGGACAGCGGCGCTTCCGGACTCTTCCTGCACATCCGCTTTGTGCGCGAGCACGGCATCACTACCCGCACCCTCTCTTGGCCCATCCCCGTCAAGAACGTAGACGGTACCGCGAACGCCGCCGGCGCCATCACCGAGGTCGTCGACCTAGTACTCCGGTACAACGGTCACTCGGAACGCGTGGTGTTTGCGGTCACCGATCTTGGCGAGCAGGACATGATCCTCGGGTACACCTGGCTCAAGGAGCACAACCCGGAGATCGACTGGGCAGCCGGCACTGTATCCATGAGCCGCTGCCCGGCCCGCTGCCAGACGTGCCGAGAGGAGGTAAAGGTAGAGCGCAAGGCGCGGAATAAGACCCGTGCGGCTATCCGCGCCTGCCGCTCCAGCGGCGTCCCCGCCCCCAAGCCTGAACTGGACGACATTCCGGAGCTGTACCCGGATCTGGATTGTGAGGATGACCCTCCGCCGGAGGCGAACCCGGAGACGGACCCCGTTCCGGACTCCCGGGAAGCCGACACCATGGAGGAAGGTGATCGACTGCTTGCGACGGCTCTCTTCGGTTACCCGGCTGCTGAGGAGATCCGTGCGAGCCAGACGACGTCTCAACGCCTAGCGGAGGCCTTCGCGCGCAACTCCGCGCCGAAGGACTTCCGCGACGCCGTCCCCGATTACCTCCACGACTTTGAGGATGTATTCTCCAAGGCCGCGTTCGATGAACTCCCGGAGCGCAAGCAATGGGACCACGCTATCGAACTCGAACCCGGCTCCACGCCTAGCTCGTGCAAGGTCTATCCGCTCGCCCCCAATGAGCAGGCCGAGCTAGACGCGTTCCTGGAGGAGAATCTCAATTCCGGCCGCATCCGCCCCTCGAAGTCTCCCATGGCGTCCCCGGTGTTCTTCATTAAGAAGAAGGACGGCTCCCTTCGTCTAGTTCAGGACTACCGAGCGTTGAACGCGATAACGGTGAAGAACCGCTATCCCCTTCCCCTCATTTCCGAGCTCATCAATAACCTCCGCGGTGCGCGATATTTCACTAAGTTGGACGTCCGTTGGGGCTACAACAATGTCCGCATCAAGGAAGGCGATGAGTGGAAGGCCACGTTCCGGACGAACCGCGGGCTCTTCGAGCCGCTGGTCATGTTCTTCGGACTCACCAACAGTCCCGCCACCTTCCAGACGATGATGAACGACATCTTCCGCGACCTCATAGCGCAGGGAGTCGTTTGTGTGTACCTCGATGATATTCTAATCTACACGAAGACTCTCGAGGAGCACCGGCGCATCACCCGCATCGTCCTGGACCGCCTCCGCGAACATCGCCTGTTCCTGAAGCCCGAGAAGTGCGAGTTCGAGAGGACCGAGATTGAATATCTCGGCCTGATCATCTCGCACGGAACGGCGTCGATGGACCCGGTGAAGGTCGCCGGAGTAGCGGAGTGGCCGGTTCCGAAGAACAAGAAGGAGGTGCAGTCCTTCCTGGGCTTCACCAATTTCTACCGGCGGTTCATCCGCGACTTCTCCCACCACGCTCGGCCGCTCTTCGACCTCACGGCTAAGGATGTTGCCTGGACCTGGGGGTCCGGGCAGCAGGACGCGTTCGACTCCCTCAAGCGTGCCATTACCTCCAAGCCCGTCCTCATCTTCCCCGACGACGACCGCCCCTTCCGGGTCGAAGCCGATAGCTCGGACTTCGCCACGGGCGCGGTGCTGTCCCAGCAGTCGCCGGAGGACGAGAAATGGCACCCGGTCGCGTTCTACTCCAAAAGCCTGAACGCCGTCGAGCGGAACTACGAAATCCACGACAAGGAGATGCTCGCCATCATCCGCGCACTTGAGGAGTGGCGGCATTTCCTTGAAGGTGCGCGGCACAAGGTCGAAATCTACACGGACCACAAGAACCTCCAGTACTTCCTGACCGCCAAGAAGCTCAACCGGCGGCAGGCCCGGTGGTCCCTGTATTTGGCCAACTTCGACTTCGTGCTGCACCACCGTCCTGGACGTAGTATGGGCAAGCCTGACGCACTTTCGCGCCGGCCGGATCACGGAGACGGCAGCGCTGACAACGCGGACACCGTGTTGCTCAAGCCAGAGTTCTTCGCCGTCCGTGCCCTGCAGGGTCTCATCGCCGCCGGCGAGGAGGACAAGATCCTGCGGGACATCCGCCGAGGCAATCGCGAAGGTGCGCAGGAGGACGTCGTCGCCAAGGCTGCTGCCGCGCTGAAGTCTGCCCGTTCCGGAGTCCGGTCTGTCCGGAGTGCAGAGTGGTCTGAGGACCAGGGAGTGCTCATGTTCCGGGGCCGCATCTATGTCCCGAACATCCCTGAGCTCCGCCGCCGGATCGTCGAACAGCACCATGACTCCCGTGTTGCCGGGCATCCCGGTCGCTGGAAAACTCTGGAGCTTGTCTCCCGGAGCTACTGGTGGCCGCAGATGTCCCGGTACATCGGCTCCTACACCAGCACCTGCGACCTCTGCCAACGGACGAAGGTCCGGAGGCAGCTCCCGATGGGCCAGCTACACCCGCTACCCATTCCGGAGGGGCGCTGGAGCGTTGTGTCCGTGGACTTCATCGTTGAGCTCCCCGAGGCTCACGGCTACGACGCGGTCATGGTTGTGGTGGACTCCGTCGGCAAGCGTGCGCACTTCATCCCGACGCACACCACTTGCACGGCTATGGGCGTGGCAAACCTCTACCGCAAGCACGTGTGGAAACTGCACGGGCTTCCGGACGCGTTCGTTTCTGACCGCGGACCTCAGTTCGTTGCGGAGTTCACCCGCTTCGACCTCACGGCTAAGGATGCTGCCTGGACCTGGGGGCCCGGGCAGCAGGACGCGTTCGACTCCCTCAAGCGTGCCATTACTTCCAAGCCTGTCCTCATCTTCCCCGACGACGACCGCCCCTTCCGGGTCGAAGCCGATAGCTCGGACTTCGCCACGGGCGCGGTGCTATCCCAGCAGTCGCCGGAGGACGAGAAATGGCACCCGGTCGCGTTCTACTCCAAAAGCCTGAACGCCGTCGAGCGGAACTACGAAATCCACGACAAGGAGATGCTTGCCATCATCCGCGCACTCGAGGAGTGGCGGCATTTCCTTGAAGGTGCGCGGCACAAGGTCGAAATCTACACGGACCACAAGAACCTCCAGTACTTCCTGACCGCCAAGAAGCTCAATCGGCGGCAGGCCCGGTGGTCCCTGTATCTGGCCAACTTCGACTTCGTGCTGCACCACCGTCCTGGACGTAGTATGGGCAAGCCTGACGCACTTTCGCGCCGACCGGATCACGGAGACGGAAGCTCCGACAACGCGGACATCGTGTTGCTCAAACCGGAGTTCTTTGCCATCCGCGCTCTGCAGGGTCTCATCGCTGCCGGCGAGGAAGACAAGATCCTGCGAGACATCCGGAGGGGCAATCACGAGGGCGCGCACAAGGATGCCGTCGCCAAGGCCGCCGCCGCATTGAAGTCCTCCCGCTCCGGAGTCCGGTCCGTGCGGAGTGCCGAGTGGTCGGAGGACCAGGGGATTCTCATGTTCCGGGGCCGCATCTACGTCCCCAACATCCCCGAGCTCCGCCGCCGGATCGTCGAACAGCACCATGACTCGCGTGTTGCCGGACACCCCAGTCGCTAGAAGACTCTGGAGCTTGTCTCCCGGAGCTACTGGTGGCCGCAGATGTCTAGGTATATCGGCTCCTACACCAGCACCTGCGACCTCTGCCAACGGACAAAAATCCGGAGGCAGCTCCCGATGGGCAAGCTGCACCCGCTACCCATTCCGGAGGGGCGCTGGAGCGTCGTGTCCGTGGACTTCATCGTCGAACTCCCTGAGGCTCACGCTGACAACGCAGACATCGTGTTGCTCAAGCCAGAGTTCTTCGCCGTCCGTGCCCTGCAGGGTCTCATCGCCGCCGGCGAGGAGGACAAGATCCTGCGGGACATCCGCCGAGGCAATCGCGAAGGTGCGCAGGAGGACGTCGTCGCCAAGGCTGCTGCCGCGCTGAAGTCTGCCCGTTCCGGAGTCCGGTCTGTCCGGAGTGCAGAGTGGTCTGAGGACCAGGGAGTGCTCATGTTCCGGGGCCGCATCTACGTCCCGAACATCCCCGAACTCCGTCGCCAGATCGTCGAACAGCACCATGACTCCCGTGTTGCCGGACACCCCGGTCGCTGAAAAACTCTGGAGCTCGTCTCCCGGAGCTACTGGTGGCCGCAGATGTCTAGGTATATCGGCTCCTACACCAGCACCTGCGACCTCTGCCAACGGATGAAGATCCGGAGGCAGCTCCCGATGGGCAAGCTGCACCTGCTACCCATTCCGGAGGGGCGCTGGAGCGTCGTGTCCGTGGACTTCATCGTCGAACTCCCCAAGGCTCACGGATACGACGCGGTCATGGTTGTGGTGGACTCCGTCGGCAAGCGTGCGCACTTCATCCCGACGCACACCACTTGCACGGCTATGAGGAAGTACTGGAGGTTCTTGTGGTCCGTGTAGATTTCGACCTTGTGCCGCGCACCTTCAAGGAAATGCCGCCACTCCTCGAGTGCGCGGATGATGGCAAGCATCTCCTTGTCGTGGATTTCGTAGTTCCGCTCGACGGCGTTCAGGCTTTTGGAGTAGAACGCGACCGGGTGCCATTTCTCGTCCTCCGGCGACTGCTGGGATAGCACCGCGCCCGTGGCGAAGTCCGAGGGTATGTAAGGGGAATTACATAAGCACCAGCCTTGCACTATAACCCCTACGCCAAAAGGCGCAATGTTAAGCTCGGCTTAACATGTCGGCTGGGGATATTTAAGCAGTTGTAATGTTCCCATTACATCATCCCCTCTCTAGATCACATCTGACCCCAGATGTGACAACTGCTGCAATCCTTGGCCCCAAGGGTTACCATTTTCAGGCTTAACCTTGACAGGTCTTTTGTAGGTTCAAGAGGACCCAGTACAGTCCCACGGACTCAGAGTCTTGTCCCCTAGGCACCAATTCCATGGACGTCCGGAACCAGGTTCAACGGAAGGTACCAATTGTTCAGCTTTTGCCACCATGCCCAGCAGTCTTAAATCCATCTTAAGACCTCAATGGTGCACCATCTGAATAATGTCAGTACTGGGAGTTGAACCCACAACCTGCTGGGAGCTTAACATTATGTAAGGGGAATTACATAAGCACCAGCCTTGCACTATAACCCCTACGCCAAAAGGTGCAATGTTAAGCTCGGCTTAACATGACGGCTGGGGATATTTAAGCAGTTGTAATGTTCCCATTACAGGTGCTGGGGTTCTGATATGCATTTTGCAGAATTGGTCTCTGGATTCTTGAAGACTCACATTCCATACAGGGCTATTGTTGCCAAATAAGCTGCATTTGTCGACAAAAAATACCTGCCTTCGGAAGCCATCATTCTGAAGCCTCGGGACATGAAAAGGTGCAAGGTTGCAGAGCTGCTGGAGTTTTGATATAACAGGCAGGAGACGCATAGCTGCACTCATGCCTTTCGATGGCTGGCCTTCGAGCACAAGCAGGAGATCATCCAGGCAGAATATGGCCGATGCTACGATCAAGAGGCCGCTGCCACTAAGGTAGTGTCCAAGCGGTGAAGACAAAAGCAGAAAAAAGATGCACAGTCGAAGCTCACCGAGGGAAGGGTCATCGGCGCCGTAGCAGTGGTGAATTCCATGCAGCGCCCTCCGTGGGACTCACCCCCAGCACTTTCCACACCAGACAATGCCTCGGTAATGCCTACCACGGCGAGTGTCACCTGCTCCGCAGGAGTCACTTCCGGTACTTCCCATGGCAGACAATGCCTCAAAAATTCCTACCATGGTAGGAATGTCAGCTGCTCTGCAGAATTCACCTCCGGCACTGTCAAGACCACTGCCACAGCCTCTTTGGAAATGCACTATGGCACAGGCATCTACCACTGCTGGTAGTAGTGGCCTTTCTGGACCCTTTGAAACCCATGGCTTGGAGGCTCTGGAGGGCAATAACCCGGATACAGAATCCTGGCCAAACAATCATCCCCCCGGCACCGGCCCTGCAGAGCCACTCTCTGACACCCTGGGCTAGTTCCAGAGGATGAACAGGAAGAAACAGCTGAAGAAATGTCTCCACTTCGGAGGCAAGGTCGAGGTGGGAGAAGTCGCATTGCGTCAGATGACGATGCAAGCGGTGACCAGGTTCAACCTATGTCTCGGCCCATCTACCAGCATGTTGCGGCTGCCAATGCAGTCGCCACGAAGATTGCACAATTAAAGAAAGGAAGATACACAGGTGCAACTACTTCAAGAAATCTTGCTGGAGAGCACCCGGTGGTCACATTCCCCCCTCCCAACACATGTAATGCTGTCAAACGCAAAAATGCTTCTGGCCCCGGCGCCAAGGAGCCGCAGCGTAAGAAATCCGAGCCGGGGTGTAGCAACACCACGCCACCTCGGCATGGAGTGCGCGACAGGCACAGCTCCAAGCACTGCCCCATCGACACTCTTCCTGGGCTGCTGCAAAGGCCTGATGGGCTGCAAAGTGTACAGGAGGATGCACAATGTTTTAATTCTGATCTGTCATATATCTACACTACATAACCCTCAATGTCATCCGTTAATTGTTTGAAGGCAGCAAGTGCTCCAGTTGCAATTTCCAGCTTGCTCAGTTCCACCAAATACAACAGCTGCCGCGGCCGCATACGATAAGCCTTCTTTGAGTTGAATGGCCTGGATCTCGTCATGGAGTTGCAAACCCTCATGAATCGTCACAGGCTATGGGGATAAGTCAGTTTTACAGCACTCTCTGCAAAGGTACACACTAGGTCTGGAGGACAGGGAATTCCCTTGGCACCAAGGAATATACATGCCGGCTCCGTGGGGAGAGAAGGTGGAGACTTACATTGTGTTGAAGCACTGGATCTCTCTTCTGCAGCATATAGGTGTAGATATCAACTTTAACAAGTGGTTTGAGGAACTCTGGGCAGAGATAGAGATATGTTCAGCCAGAGGCAGAAATGGCCGTGTATCCCGGAGGTACCGCCAAGTGCTCGTTGGGCACCGGGGCCATGAGAGAGTGCAGAGCTGGCTCAAGCTGCATATGGACTGACTGTGACATGCTCATCAATGGTGCCAGGAACGTGCGGCATGTGCCGCTGTCACTTCGTTGACCAGTCATATGATCTTTGTTGGAATTTCTGCCATGCACCCGCAACTCCAACCACCTCGGCCCACCTACCTCGGCACTGCATGTCCCACTTACCATGGCCCAATCTGACATTACAGCTCAGCCCGTCCCCGACCTTATGTCTACTCCCATCCTGCTCGACGCGCTCCTGGCCCAACTTCTTTTGCATCGGAATCAGATGATGAAGGCATAGATGTTACCCAGGTGTATAGTCATGAACTATTTCTGTTTATATGGATTTTAATTACTCACAGGTCGTTATTATGACTCCTTGTCGCTCAAACAGCACCGCGACATCATCATCTTTCAAGTGAGGTAGGACAACTGGTGCGACCACCATCAAAGGGCTTGCACGCTCACTTGGCCATTTTGGTGATGTAATCGTGAAGGCACTTGTACCCGTCCCTTCCGATGCCATTGTCAATGCATCACGTTGCCAGGATGCTATCATTCGAGCTCAGGTGTGTTGGAGAAGTGGCTCACGATAGCTTTTGTCAATCTTCTTGAGAAGGATACTGACACTGTTGCAGTTTATCTTTGAGGTTGGTGCAAGGTTCACCATCTGAAGAGAAATGATGGATAATAATTGATGCTCCAACTTCCCATAACTGCGCACAGCAGAAATATTGACCAGTCCAACATAGTTGCTATAGTACCAATGACATTCTGGAATGGGACTCCATTGCTGATGCTTATCAATGTGGTAATTGCCCGACGTACTTTTTTATATATGGCCATCCCCAGAAACATAGACAATCTACTCTACATCGTCTCCCATAAGCACCTCCTCAACATCCTTCATTGACATCTGTCCTGCCAGATACTTCTCTCATACTCCAACAAGCTGATTCGACGTGACAAATGCCAATCCTTGCTGGCAGAAAGGAGAATCACAGTCATCCAGATGGATATCTTGCAGACTCGTCCCATGAGCTTCACCTAGAAGCCACAAAACCACTATATTAGGAGCTCCCTGCCCATGGATACCGTATTTCGCCAAGTAAAAGTATCCACCCCATTCAATACCTCTTGTCTGTGTAAGTGTCCAAGATACACTATATTTGTGTGCTGCGTCTTGGTATGAGGAGCTCTAGAAGCCATTAGCACTAAGCACCACATTTACAAGTTCTATAGTTCGAATAATTCTTGCCAAAAACG
Source organism: Lyophyllum shimeji (assembly GCA_026008595.1). Lineage (NCBI taxonomy): Eukaryota > Fungi > Basidiomycota > Agaricomycetes > Agaricales > Lyophyllaceae > Lyophyllum > Lyophyllum shimeji. Next base: position 599,638 of record BRPK01000001.1, on the reverse strand, counting down.
CCTGCCAGAGGTGCGAGTTCCATATGATGAAAATGAAATGCCATTTGCAGTCATGGAGTATGTCCCAGCGGGGCCATCTGAAGACATTTGTCCATTTCAATCCATTCACCTCAGCACTGTCTTCTCTATAAAATCGTCACGAATCACTTCTTCAGGGAGATGTTCTCGGAGCAGTTGCCATGCGAGTGCATATACGCAGCTAGCCTTGCAGTCCAACTCCGCAGCTACACTATCAGCCCATGCAACGGTTGCTTTGTCTGAGCAAAAGTTTCGCAATACGGCGGCAACCAATCTCCTGCTTCAATTTGAGAAAATCATCCTCTCTTCCAGAAGAACATCGTACACCAGCTTTGACAAATCTAACCGGAGTTGGCGCTTGGTCCACCTGCCTTTGACAGCAAGTTATGAACCCGGTGAAACACTGGCTTGCTGCGTGCATGTGCTGAATAGCCCATCTGCGCCAGCTTTCCTGGATCCTCCATCTGCAGTTCGCGCTGGTCAATACAGAACTTGTCCCAACAAATGAGTTGAAATATGCAAGCGCACCCAAATATTTCTCTGCCCAGGCATCGATCGTATCAGCCACCACAGCCTGAGGAGTAGTGAAGTGATTGTACCATTTGTAAAAGGTAGCACTGGATTCTGCAATGCATTCTTTCACTGGTGGATATGGTTTGCTAAGAGCACTGATGGTTACTGTCAGTATCATTCGCAGGTAGGCATCTTGGTCCACGTTCTTCTAATCTGGGCCGAGTTTTTTTATGAATTCACGCCTGTGCTTGGGCTGCATCTCTATGCCATTTTGCCTTTGCTCTACAGCCCTTGACAGTGCAACAAGAATACTCGGCAGGCTGTGGCACTAACTGAGGAATACTCAAAAGCCTGGCTTGCCGGTGAGACTGCACTTTGTTCCACTAGCATCAGCCAACTCGTGCAGTCGAGAGCTCATCCTTTTCACCATGACCTAGTGTATGGATGTGCGATGACAAAACATCGACAAGGTTGTGGGTGTGCTGAGCATTACGCAGGCAAAGAAGCTGTATCAGGAGCTCGCGCTTTTGACAACCTCACCCAAGCTAAAATAAATACTATATTGATTGAATGAGTACATAGGAACATACAGTAAGCAAACAGCATATTCACAGAATGAAGAGCGAGACCATAGTAGAAACTGAGACCATAAGAAAGTTGAGCATCATACTCCAGGCAGCCCCTCTCCAAGTCCTCCTCCTCCTGCAACGCCAAAATGTTCTTCCTCATACTCTAGGTGGCCCCTCCCTCGATGTTGAAGTCATTAGTCTTCCTCTATTTCTGATTTTGATGATTCCTCCTCCAATTCCTCCTCCTCATACTGCTCCAGTTGCTCTATTTCTTCAGAGGGTAGGGAGCTTATACTCTGCCAACACTGCTTTACCATATTTCTTCATGAACTTCCTCCTTGGCAGGTTCTTTCATTTCTCCAGTTGGCCCATGTCGTGCGATGTTCCTGAAGGGGCAACGTGATACCTTCTGTAATGTAGTCGGTGTGGTCATGATCTATCAAATCGTTCAAGTAGGCAGGCTTGAACTAGTCTAGTGGCACTTCTCTTGGAATTGAAGGCCTTAGAGTTGCAGGCTCTGCATGGCAGCCTTCAGGCCTATAATAATACAGAACATTTAGCTCAATACAGCAAAAGAAAATGGAGTGTTCTTCACCTGCAATGCCTATTCTTCCTCATTGCCATATGGCGGCGCTGCTCATCTGCCATCCTGAAAAAATTCTTGACTTTCTTTGAGCGACCCTCTTTCTTTGTATTCTGATACACTGCCTCAGCAATCCGCAGTTCCCTCTGGCAAGTTGTCATCAGAGTGCGGCTCGGTCTCACTTGCTAAGGCAAGAACTCGCATATTGAAGCTGTACATCTATGCACCTCTTACCTAGCTATCAGAAGCCATCTCTGAGACCAAGTTGAATACGCACTTCTTGGTACTGGCTGGTTTCTTTGCTTCTGCCTTGGCAATCCTGTGCATGTAGGAAAAGACAAAGCTCCAATAGAGCTTGTGCATGAGCATAAAGTCGTTGGTGAGTGCAACAGTGAGCCCCATATGAGCATAGGCGCAAGCCAAGGCAGCCTGTTGGAAGGTAGTGAGGGCAATGTACTCATGTAGCAAATTATACATGGACTTGGCATCACTCCCTAGGACGTCAGATGAGACCAAAGCATGTGACAGTCTGGAGTGTGACCTCCAAAGCAGGGCGTGAGATGCATCCAATATTTTTTGAGATGATGCTGCCCAGAGGAAGAGAAGAGCCTCTGCGAATTCTCCAGCTTCAACAATGGTAGAGCTCTTCACTTTCAGCCCAAGGACATGACACTAAAGGACCTTGACAAGGACCTAGAAGCGATAGCACTCATCCGAGCTTTGCCTGACAAGTACACTCATCTGTCAACTTCCTTAATGTTGTTAGACAAGCTGAATGTGGAGGTTGTGCTGGGGGCATTTACAAGCGAGGACCTATACCAGAAGAGGGCAGAGTCAGCCAATTTGGCCAAAACAGGCTCAGGAGAAAAAGGAAGAGGAGTCTCTTTGGATCAAATAGAGATGACCAATGATCAAAGCAGCGTGATGCAGTGCCCACGTGAAGTATAGGTGAACCGGACCGTGTGATGGGTGGCCTGGCGAGCCTAATGGCTATATTCTATCAAGAAGATCGAGCAGAGCAATGATGAGGAGTAACGGAGAAATAGAGAGAGGAAATGGGAAGAAGGGTGTCGATAAGGGTGCAGGAAAATAAGAGTAGAGGAAACGTAGCGGTGAATGGTCCATGATGAAGTAAATGCGTCCGAGTCGCAGTCCGAAAGAGCGTCGGTGGAGGAGAACAGTACGAGAAATTGTCAGGGTCAGGAAATAAGTCAAGTGGGGGAAATGAACTGTCTCGATAGTAAGTAAGTATAGGAGAGATGTATGGAGTGCTCAATGATGGTAATGAGGCTCCTGATCTGCGCCGCCGCCGAAAAGGAGTGCCTGCATCAGAATTGGGTGCTTGCGAATGTAGATATGGAATGTGCCCGAGGCCCAGCGACCGGAGGCCTGGATAAGGAGAGGGGGGGCATCAGCTTCAGCAAGGAAGGTCACACCTCCGGCATGCATAGATTGGCTGGCAATGGAGGCGTCGAAGAACCATCGGAGACACCTGATGAAAAAGGCACACGTCCGCGGCTGGTTAGCCATAGTTCCCGGGGAAACACTTGTATCGCACGAACGATAATGTGATTCCCTTCGAAGAGGTGGTCTGTTTTTGAGCACGGCAAGAAGAATTTTGTCTGAGACGACAGCAGAGCGGACTTTTGTAGTCTTGTTGTCGTCCTGTAACGCAGGGTTGTCCGGCCAGATTAATTCACCAAGACGCATGAGGGCATAGAAGCCGGTGAGGAGCAGAGTGACAAACAGATGATCATCGTAGCGATTGGATCGCTCGTAGTGCACCACAACATGGCAAATCGCGTTGCGGGCAAAGGGCGTTGTGGGAGAGTGGTTGCTTGCGGATGGTGGGTACACCGCGAAGGCACTGGCATCCGGCTAAGGTCTTGGTCACAAGAGGCGACCTGCAGTGGGCCTGGATGTAGGGAAGTAAGTTTCGAGTTGGTTGCAGATCCCGGAGAGGTAGGAGGCAATGGAGCGAGGATTGATGTGGTGGCACATGTAGACGGCGAAGAAGAAGAGGGTGTCAGGGGTGGGTTTGACCGAGAAATGGTGTAGGCGGACAAAGCTCAGATATGAATTCAAAGCTGAGCCATAGTTACGTGCGGTAGAAGCATCTATGGCACAGCCCAAAGCGATAGAGTGCTCTCTGATGAGGTGCTCCCGAGGCCAGGCAACCCTCGCAAGTTGCCACAACCTCACTCCAGATCGAATCATTTTTGGGCTGCCCCCAGCAGCTCTTGAGGGGGTTGAAACGGGATGACCTGGAGGTCGGGGATGAGCTTGACGGCATCACCGATGCGACTACGGGATAGAGTCGGCGATGTTGTTCTCCTCACCAGGGATGTGAAGAACTCGGAGCTGATGCTCGCCGCGGATCAAAGCGTCGGCGACGGTGCAGAGGAGAGGATTAAAGGCGGGCAGGGCCTTGAGTGAGCTGAACATGCTGACAGTGTTCGTATTGTCTGTATAGACCACCAAGCGGCAGGGGCAGCGTGCGAACTCTGCCACATCCAGGATAGCACATGCGACACAGAGAGACTCATAGAAGAAGATCTTATCGGAGGGGGTGTCGGGAGGAATGTCCGATCTGAAACCGACGCAAGAGCATGGGTACCAGTAACGCATACCGGTCAGCGAGGCGTCGCAGAAGATGGTGAAGTTGGCTTCCGACGGATCCCAGAGTTGGGTGCGGAGTGATAGATGCCCGAGGAGCTTTCCATGTGATCTGCCGCCGAGTTTAGGTCACTGTGAATTGCCTGGTTACACCAAATCCGCACGTGAGGCCTGTCTGCGTATTTGGTAATCCTCGGGTAAATGTTGTTAAGACACGGGCGCAGGAGGGGGAAAACGTTGAACGACCAGTTGATCCACCTGGCGAGGCGCTGCCATGCCTGGCTTGTATGGGGCAGAGAAGGCTGGCGTGCGAGAGTGATATTATTAAAGCCTCGGTGGATGGACTTCTGGCTTCAAGGTGGGATGGAGGGTTCAAGTTTCCTGTCCAGCACGACGTAATCAAGCCCTGCATCCCTCAAGCTTTGAGATCACCAATCTGCGCATAGAATCCAGTGATCTTGGCCTTCAGTACCACATGGATCAACCAGAAATGATCTTCTGGGCACCTGTAAGATGATTAGAGATGCGGACAGGCCGGTTATCTATCAGAAAGAAACATGCTTTGATAGGCAGTACTTCCATTGATTGTCCTCTGAGTCAGCCCCTGATCCGTTGATCATGGCACAGATGGGCAGAATTTTGTAAGGGCAACCCTTGAACGCTTGTGGGCTCACACGAAGCTGGCAAGGGGAGATCCAAAGTATATTAAAGAATGTGGGGTCCAGAGCGGAGGAGAGTCCGGAGCAGGGACGGGAAACGGAGCAGCAGACGTCGGGGTCGAGTACATCTAGAAGTAAGTAAGGTGGATAAAGGAATGGGGAAATTGGAAAGGAAGAGAGAGAGAGGGATGTCCCCTTACATCCCCCCCCTCTAGGGTGCAGCGCCCCGATGCACCGGAGCGCGCGCCGCTCGGAGCACCGCTGAGTCCACGAAGAGCATTCCGCAGATCTGCTTGTTGAACTCAGTTAAGCAAATGAACTATCAGTGTACCACTGATCAGATTCAAGTCCCAACAGAGTGCAGTAACTGAGTGAGCACACAAGTTTGATAATAGACTTGCAAAACGCGTTGTATTCAACCAATCTTTTGTCCGTTCTCCAGACAAGTAAGTAATTCTACCCTACAAGGTCCTTAGTATGCAAAAACGCGTCGAGGCGTGAGAAACAGTGTCCACTAAATCGTGTTTTTGTTTGTACTTGTTTGTACATTGAAAAAGAGCAAAGAATTGCCAGAATTTGAAGTTCTATCGTATTTTGAAGTGTTTTAGCACCCCATTTCAACACTGCTTGGGGGCGTCGGAATGCCAGCGGTGGAACTCGCGACCAAGGTCGTGGGCGTGCACAACGTTCTCCACGGGCTCCCAGGAAGCGTCTTCGTAACCGTAGCCCTTTCACTTGACCTTGTACTGGAGCTTGCGGCGGAAGATACGGCTGTCCAGGATGTCTTCGACGTCGAACCACTCCTCGTTGTTGATCAGGGTTGGAGGTGGAGGCGGGCGAGCACGGCGGCCGGGGATCGGGTCCGGGGAAGCAAGGCGGAGCTTGACGGCGTTGAACACGGGGTAGAGGTGGCTCCTAGAGCGCGGAAGGCAGAGCTTGTATGCAAGGGGGCCGACCTGGCGCTCGACGGTGTAGGGCCCAAGATAGCGGTGCGAAAGCTTCTTGGAGGAACGCATGGTCTCGATGTCCGATGCGTCCAGGTACACGCGGTCGCCAGGCTTGTACTCCGGAGCCGGGGTGCGGCGTTGGTCGTAGTACCGGGCCATGTCATCCTTCGCCTTGGCCAGAGCCGCCTTCGCCTCCTCCTGCGCCAGCTTCATGCACTCGAAGAACTCGTTCGCCATCTCATTGTTAGAGTTCAGCGGCCGAGGTTCAAAGCCCATGCGCGGGTTCCGTCCGGTATCCAGCATGAACGGCGTGTACTTGGTCGCGGAGTGGACGTGGTTGTTGTACTGGAACTCCGCTTCCGGGAGGAGGTCGTCCCAGTCGTTCTGCCATTCGTTGCAGAATACCCAGAGGTACTGCTCCAACTCCTGGTTGACGCGCTCCGTCTGACCGTCGGACTGCGGGTGGTACGCCATGGAGGTGCTGAGCTTGATGCCAAGCAGGCGGTAAAGCTCCCAGGTGAACTCCGCGATGAAATGAGGGCCGGAGTTGGAGATGAAGGTGTCCGAGAGTCCATGCAGCTTCCACACGTGCTTGCAGTAGAGGTTCACCGTGCCTAGTGCCATACAAGTGGTGTGCGTTGGGATGAAGTGCGCACACTTGCCCACAAAGTCCACCACAACCATGACCGCGTCGTATCCATGAGCCTCGGGGAGTTCAACGATGAAGTCTACAGATATAACACTCCAGCGCCCCTCCGGGATGGGTAGCGGGTGCAGCTTGCCCATTAGGAGCTGCCTCCGGATCTTTGTCCGTTGGCAGAGGTCGCAGATGCTGGTGTAGGAGCCAATATACCTAGACATCTGCGGCCACCAGTAGCTCCGGGAGACGAGCTCCACAGTTTTCCAGCGACTGAGGTGTCCGGCAACACGGGAGTCATGGTGCTGTTCCACAATCCGGCGACGGAGTTCGGGGATGTTGGGGACATAGATGCGGCCTCGGAACATGAGAATCCCCTGGTCCTCCGACCACTCAGCACTCCACACGGACCGGACTCCGGAGCGGGCGGACTTCAACGCGGCGGCGGCCTTGGCGACGACGTCCTCATGCGCGTGTTGAAATGGGGTGCTAAAACACTTCAAAATACGATAGAACTTCAAATTCTGGCAATTCTTTGCTCTTTTTCAATGTACAAACAAGTACAAACAAAAACACGATTTAGTGGACACTGTTTCTCACGCCTCGACGCGTTTTTGCATACTAAGGACCTTGTAGGGTAGAATTACTTACTTGTCTGGAGAACAGACAAAAGATTGGTTGAATACAACACGTTTTGCAAGTCTATTATCAAACTTGTGTGCTCACTCAGTTACTGCACTCTGTTGGGACTTGAATCTGATCAGTGCTACACTGGTAGTTCATTTGCTTAACTGAGTTCAACAGCACGCCCTCGCGATTGCCCCTCCAGATGTCTCACAGGATCTTGTCTTCCTCGCCGGCAGCGATGAGACCTTGCAGAGCGCGGACGGCGAAGAACTCCAGCTTGAGCAACACAATGTCCGCGTTGTCAGAGCTTCCGTCTCCGTGGTCCGGCCGGCGTGAGAGTGCGTCAGGCGTCCCCATACTACGTCCAGGACGGTGGTGAAGCACGAAGTCGAAATTGCCCAGGTACAGGGACCACCTTGCCTGACGCCGGTTGAGCTTCTTGGCGGTCAGGAAGTATTCGAGGTTCTTGTGGTCCGTGTAGATCTCGACCTTGTGCCGCACACCTTCAAGGAAATGCCGCCACTCCTCGAGTGCGCGGATGATGGCGAGCATCTCCTTGTCGTGGATCTCGTAGTTCCGCTCTACGGCGTTCAGGCTCTTGGAGTAGAACGCGACCGGGTGCCATTTCTCGTCCTCCGGCGACTGTTGGGACAGCACCGCGCCCGTGGCGAAGTCCGAGCTGTCGGCTTCGACTCGGAAGGGGCGATCGTCGTCGGGGAAGATGAGGACGGGTTGGGAGGTAATGGCACGCTTGAGGGCGTCGAACGCGTCCTGCTGCGCGGAACCCCAGGTCCATGCAACATCCTTAGCCGTGAGGTCGAAGAGCGGCCGAGCGTGGTGGGAGAAGTCGCGGATGAACCGCTGGTAGAAGTTGGTGAAGCCTAGGAAGGACTGCACCTCCTTCTTGTTCTTCGGAGTGGGCCACTCCGCAACTCCGGCGACCTTCACCGGATCCATCGACGCCGTTCCGTGCGAGATGATCAGCCCAAGATACTCGATCTCAGTCCGCTCGAACTCGCACTTCTCGGGCTTCAGGAACAGGCGGTGTTCACGGAGGCGGTCCAAGACGATGCAGGTGATGCGCCGGTGTTCCTCGAGAGTCTTGGTGTAGATGAGAATGTCATCGAGGTACACACAAACGACTCCCTGCGCTATGAGATCGTGAAAGATGTCGTTCATCATCGTCTGGAAGGTGGCAGGGCTGTTCATGAGTCCGAAGAACATGACCAACGGCTCAAAGAGCCCGCGGTTCGTCCGGAACGCGGCCTTCCACTCATCGCCTTCCTTGATGCGGACATTGTTGTAGCCCCAGCGGACGTCCAACTTGGTGAAGTATCGCGCACCGCGGAGGTTATTGATGAGTTCGGAGATGAGGGGAAGGGGGTAACGGTTCTTCACCGTTATTGCGTTCAACGCTCGGTAATCCTGAACTAGCCGGAGTGAGCCGTCTTTCTTCTTGATGAAGAAGACTGGGGATGCCATGGGCGACTTCGAGGGACGGATGCGACCGGACTTGAGATTCTCCTCCAGGAAAGCGTCGAGCTCGGCGTGCTCACTGGGGGCGAGCGGATAGACCTTGCACGAGCTAGGTGTGGATCTGGGTTCGAGTTCGATGGCGTGATCCCATTGCTTGCGCTCCGGGAGTTCATCGAACGCGGCCTTGGAGAATACGTCCTCGAAGTCGTGAAGGTGGTCGGGGACGGCATCGCGGAAGGACTTCGGCGTGGCGTTACGCGCAAAGGCCTCCGCTAGGCGTTGAGACATCGTCTGGCTCGCTCGGATCTCCTCAGCAGTCGGGTAACCAAAGAGAGTCGTCGCGAGCAGTCGATCACCTTCCTCCATGACATCGACACCGTCGGAGCCCGGGACGGAGTCCGGCTCCGGACTCACGTCGGAGTCAGAGTCGTCCTCACAGTCCGGGTCCGGGTACAACTCCGGAATGTCGTCCAGTTCAGGTTCGGGGGCGGGGATACCGCTAGAGCGGCAAGCGCGCATTGCCGCGCGGGTCTTGGCTCTGGCCTTGCGCTCTACCTTCACCTCCTCTCGGCACGTCTGGCAGCGGGCCGGGCAGCGGCTCATAGATACGGTGCCGGTAGCCCAGTCGATCTCTGGGTTGTGCTCCTTGAGCCAGGTGTACCCGAGGATCATGTCCTGCCCGCCAAGATTGGTGACCGCGAACACCATGCGCTCCGAGTGACCGTTGTACCGGAGTACTAGGTCTACGACCTCGGTGATGGCGCCAGCGGCGTTGGTGGTACCGTCTACGTTGTTGATGGGGATGGGCCGAGAGAGAGTTCGGGTAGTGAGGCCGTGCTCGCGCACAAAGCGGATGTGCAGGAAGAGTCTAGAAGTGCCGCTGTTCAGGAGAGCCTTCAGGCTTAGGATCTCCTGGGTATCGGTGGTTTCGACTTCTACCGCGAGGGAGAGGGAGTTACGACTGGGGGTAGCGGTGATGATGAAGCGACGCGGCAGGTGTTTCTCCCAGCGCAGTAGGCCACAGCGGCATCGGACGGTGATGGTGGTTTCCGGCACATCGGAGGTGGGAAGTCCGAAGTCGAATTTGGTGACGGCGGAGGAGGGGGGTACATCTTGGTTCGAACAGGGTTCACACGTAGAGAGGGCAGCAACGGAAAGTGATTCTGCAGACTCTATGGACAGACATGCAAACCGATTCGAACTCGCCAGAGGGGCGTACTGTTCACCCGCGGCGCGACTAAAAACCCTCCTCCGGACCTTCGGACTTCTCTTCTTCGGCAGTGGCAGGGACCTCGGCCGGCGTCTCGACAGACGCGGCAGCGCAGACAGCGTCAAGGTCGGCGAACAAGCCCATAATCCAGTCATCGCGTTCATCTGTCGTCATAGAGCGGATGTCGAATTGGTCTGGGCAGTTGCGTGCGGCGTACCTGGGGCTTCTTACATCGACGGCAGATGATGGGCGTTCCGGAGCGTTGGCGGGAAAGATCGATGTCCATAGGAACGCCGGGGGGAATGGAGCGAGAGGCTGGTGCGGTGGGAGCGGCAGGGGCTGCTGCAACAGGCGCAGGGCGGAAAGGGGGAGCAGAGAGCGCGCGGAAAGCCGGAACTCCGGGGTTCCGGGGAACCGGAGGCAGAGCCGGAGTCGTGCGCGTTTTGGTCGCCGCAGAGCGGAAGTCCTGGTTAGCACGATTGTTGTAGTCCATCAGACGAGCTGCGTTAATCCAATCTTGAACGCATTCGTCCGAGGGACGTCCATCAACCATGCCGGCGACCTTAACCTCGATCTTGCTATCGAGACCGTGGCAGAAGCGGAACACCAACTGCGCGCCGTCTGGGAATTGGGCTTCCTCCGCAAGGTCCATGAACTTGTCGATGTACTCGTCGACGGAGCGGGAACCTTGGTGGTAGGCGGACGTCTCGAGGGTGGTGGCGGCCTTCTGTTTTTCGTCCCAAGGGCAAAACTCCGCAATGAACTGAGCGCGGAATTCTGCGTACGACCGGAAACGGGGTGCCCCGCCGTGGGAGAGGGGATGGCGGAGCGCGCGGGCGGCGAAACGAGCAGCGCGGCCACCCTTCATGTAGGAGAGGGCCCAGTTGATGCGAGTCTGCTCGTCGGGGAATGCTCGGGCGCAAGGGACATGTAGAGATCGCAGGAGTTGATGAAAGCGCGCCCTTTCTCCCTCTTGCTGTCGAAGGAGTCAGGAGGCGCCGGACGCAAGCGATCTCCAGCGCGCATGGGAGGTTGCGCGGAAATGGGGGCCGCGAGCGCGGGGGTCTGCGCATCGGCGGTGGGTTGGACTGCGGTGGGTCCGGGCTCGTGGGGCACGGAATTGACGACATGCTGTTCTACAAATTGCCGGAGCTCGTTCAGGGAATTGAGGATTTGAGTTACTTGACCGGCTTGGTACTCCAGACGCCCCTCAAGCATTACGAGCCTTTGCCAGGCGTCCTGCTCCGGGTCCATCGCAGGTACCTGAGAGGCTGCGTCTGCTTCAGGTTGCATACTGGGAGTTAGAGGTGGGGAAACGTCGGAGATGGCTGCGATGTCGATGTGCGGCAGTCGAAAGGCGGAGATCTCGGACGTTCCGGACCTCTGAAGAGACTTGTTCTGCTGTAAGGGCGACTTTTGAACGCTTGTGGGCTTACATGAAGCTGGCAAGGGGAGATCCAAAGTATATTAATGAATGTACTAGGTAGATAATCTAAGTGGCGCACCTGGCAAGGGGAGATCCAAAGAAAACAAGTCTAAGGAACCCTGGTGTAAGCCCGCTACGCGATCCTACTTACATGAGCATGCTCGTAACGTGATCTGAGATCACGGTCATGTGCATGTTGACTTATATCTCGCGACAGCGCGAACTGTATTGCTTTAGATTACCTTTTAATCCATAACCTGTTCCTGTTCGCGCTGCGCTTCGCCTTAGTGTCGGGTCCCCTCGGGCCCTCCACACTTTTTTTTGAACACAAACAGACGGATTACCTGCCAATACGACTTTCCCAACGCGTCACCTCACTTCCTGATCCGACATCACGACCCTGATCTGCCCCGAAGCCACGCTTCTTTCAGATCCGATTTGGACCCTGATCCGCACCTCGCCCTGCCTGCAATCTCTCGCCCTTTGAATAAATCCACCGCTCTGAAAGATCGCCTGAACCTCTCACTTCTGCCCATTCTAGCGCTCGGAACTCTTACTAGAAGCCAACGCCGCATCTTAAACCTGGAGCTCGCAGACTCGCGATCTCCATTGCCGACGTTATTAGACGCTACGCCTGCCTCGTGTAGAGGGGCCCGAGGGGACCTGACACTAAGGCGAAGCGCAGCGCGAACAGGAACAGGTTATGGATTAAAAGGTAATCTAAAGCAATACAGTTCGCGCTGTCGCGAGATGTAAGTCAACATGCACGTGACCGTGATCTCAGATCACGTTACGAGCATGCTCATGTAAGTAGGATCGCGTAGCGGGCTTACACCCACCCATGCCGTGAAAAATTTGACTCCCTTCCAACTCTTTACCGTTTCAGCCAGACGTCCAGCGCTTCGGTATCTTCCATCTCTCTACCCGGTCGCCAGAGGTCATGCTCCGGTCCGTACCCACGCCATCGTATGAGGTACTGTTTTCCCCTCTCCCGATTTCGTTCATCCACGATTTTGTCGATGAAAAATTCTTCCTCCCCATCCTCCGTGACGATCGGTCCAGGCATGGAGAGCATTCGGGAAGGGAATAGGTCGTTATCGTTAGCCTCGTAGCGTTTAAGTAATGATGCGTGGAAAGTAGGAAAAACGTTGACACCGTCCGGTAGCTTTAACGTGTAGGAAGATGATTCAGGGTGCACGTGCGTGACCTCGTACGGTCCGTCGAATCGGGGCATAAATTTGGCGACTCACCCGTCCTTCTTTTGCATGTATTCCCAGCGGCGATTGACGGTCGACAGCATAACTTGATCGCCGACGTTAAAGACTTCTTCTTTTCCCCTTGACTTGTTGGCGTAGTGTGCCTGCGCAATTTTGGAGGCAATCATGTTGTCTATAGCTTCGTGAAAGTCGAGCTCGATCGCTCGCAAAACCCGCAGCGCCATGTCTTCCTCTGCGCCATTGACTACTGGGCATGGCACTAGCGGGGGCAATACGCGTGGGGAAAAGCCGGACTTTAGTTGAAAATCCGAGAATCCGGTCGAGGCGTTCACAGTGTTCATAATGTTGAATCGAATTTGAGGGAGCGCTCAAATCCATCCCGATTGAGCGCGATCCACATGAAACCGAATGCATTGTATGACAGTCTTATTAGAGCGCTCAGAGAGACCGTCGGTTTGCGGCTGGTAGGACAATGACATCATGTGCTTGATCCCGGCCAGCTTCATCAAGGCACGCCAGAATGATCCGACGAAGAGCTTGTCGCGGTCTGTGATCAGATTCGACGGCAATCCGTTTTCGCAATACCAGTCCCGGAAGAATATTGCGGCGAATTCTTCGCCTGTTTGATTTGATCGGCAGGGCGAGATTCTGATATCGGCACCTGTACGACATGTCATTGTGTACAGCTGATCGAAACTGTCGTCCTCCGGTAGAGGTCCCACAAAGTCGAGCGTTACGGACGAGAAGCAAGAGTCGGGTATCGGTAATGGATGGAGAGGTCCTGTAGGCTTTTGGGTAGTGCTCTTGTTGCGTTGACATTCGGCGCACGTGGGGACATACGCGCGCATCAGGTCGCGACACATATTTGGCCAGTAGAAGGACTCGCATAGCGACGCATAAGATTTTTCGCCTCCAAAATGCCCCAGATTGTCATGAGCCGCGCGGAAAAGGTTTTCCCGCAGTGCTTTGTATTTCGGAACAATAAGCCGGCCTCCGGCGTAGAGCAAACCGTCGACAACGTCAAAGCCCGCGTGAGTCAGGCCGATGCGGTGATCGTCCAAGATTTTCTTCGTCCAATGATCCTCTTCGTATCCTTTCTTCAAGTCGTTCACTATCTCTCCATCATCGGTCCATGTCCAAACGGGTGCGATTGGCTCCGGTTCGTCGTACGATTCCGGCAGCTGCAAAAGCGCGTCGGCGACCGTGTTATCTTTCCCCTTGATGTAAGTAATTTCGTAGTCGTACTGCGACAAGAATTCCATCCAGCGCGCCTGGCGCTTAGACAAGTCCTTCTGTGTGTTGAAATTTTCTAGCGTTTTGTGGTCGGTGTAGATATGAATATGCGACCCTAGAAGGTCGTTTTGCCACTTCTTCAACGTGCGCAATATCGCCAACAGTTCTTGTTCATGCGTTGGGTAATTCAGCTCCACGCCACGAAGCTGGCGCGATTCGAACGCGACGGGGCGTGCGCTCTCCCACGTTTCTCCGAATGACAGGACAGCTCCCGTCCTACGTTTACTGGCGTCGCACGTTACGAATATCTTGTTGTTCACAGGATTGACGTGATCGATCGTTGTTAAGCAATCGTGGCTTAGTACCAGTGCCTTGATTGCATCGAAAGCGCGTTGATGAACAGGCAGCCATGGCGGGAAGTCCTTGTTGCATTCTTTATGAGTGAGCGGAGTGAGGATAGCGGTATGTTCGGCTAGCGCAGGTAGGAACGCAGAGATGTACCGCACGAGGCCCAGGAATTGTCGGACATGTTTCGCTTTTTGCGGTATCGGCCAGTTGAGGATCTTCTCCACTTTTTGATTGTCAGCTTCGACTCCGCATGCGGAGATGTGATGGCCCAGGAAATCCACCTCGGTCGTGAAGAGATTGCTCTTCTTCAAAGAGCAAAATAAACGCGCTTCACGTAACGCCTGTAATACCAGCGCGACGTTGACTTCGTGCTCTTCAATCGAGTTAGACCAGATGATGATATCGTCTAGATAGACATGGCAGATTTTCCCGATCAGTTTGCGCAATGCGAGGGTTACACGCCTTTGGTGCGTCGCCGGCGCGTTCCTCAGCCCCATCGGCATTACGACCCACTCCCATAGGCCGAAAGGCGTAAGCGTCGCGGTGTATTTCACGTCGTCAGGGTGCACAAGCGTTTGAAAAAACGAGTTCGTCATGTCGATCTTCCCCCAGATTTTTCCCTTTGCACAGTCCACCAGAATGTCTTCTACGCGCGGCAGCGGGTAGTTGTCAGGGACGGTCACGCTGTTCAGGGTGCGATAATCATTTACCCATCTGAGCAGTACTGTTGGGTCCGCTTTAGGAATGATGAAAGATGGCGATGTATATTGCGAGGAAGATGGACGAATGCGGCCCGCGGCGTAATGTTGGTTGATCAACGTTTTCCATCCATCGAACAGCGTGACCGTCCCTGACAACTACCCGCTGCCGCGCGTAGAAGACATTCTGGTGGACTGTGCAAAGGGAAAAATCTGGGGGAAGATCGACATGACGAACTCGTTTTTTCAAACGCTTGTGCACCCTGACGACGTGAAATACACCGCGACGCTTACGCCTTTCGGCCTATGGGAGTGGGTCGTAATGCCGATGGGGCTGAGGAACGCGCCGGCGACGCACCAAAGGCGTGTAACCCTCGCATTGCGCAAACTGATCGGGAAAATCTGCCATGTCTATCTAGACGATATCATCATCTGGTCTAACTCGATTGAAGAGCACGAAGTCAACGTCGCGCTGGTATTACAGGCGTTACGTGAAGCGCGTTTATTTTGCTCTTTGAAGAAGAGCAATCTCTTCACGACCGAGGTGGATTTCCTGGGCCATCACATCTCCGCATGCGGAGTCGAAGCTGACAATCAAAAAGTGGAGAAGATCCTCAACTGGCCGATACCGCAAAAAGCGAAACATGTCCGACAATTCCTGGGCCTCGTGCGGTACATCTCTGCGTTCCTACCTGCGCTAGCCGAACATACCGCTATCCTCACTCCGCTCACTCATAAAGAATGCAACAAGGACTTCCCGCCATGGCTGCCTGTTCATCAACGCGCTTTCGATGCAATCAAGGCACTGGTACTAAGCCACGATTGCTTAACAACGATCGATCACGTCAATCCTGTGAACAACAAGATATTCGTAACGTGCGACGCCAGTAAACGTAGGACGGGAGCTGTCCTGTCATTCGGAGAAACGTGGGAGAGCGCACGCCCCGTCGCGTTCGAATCGCGCCAGCTTCGTGGCGTGGAGCTGAATTACCCAACGCATGAACAAGAACTGTTGGCGATATTGCGCACGTTGAAGAAGTGGCAAAACGACCTTCTAGGGTCGCATATTCATATCTACACCGACCACAAAACGCTAGAAAATTTCAACACACAGAAGGACTTGTCTAAGCGCCAGGCGCGCTGGATGGAATTCTTGTCGCAGTACGACTACGAAATTACTTACATCAAGGGGAAAGATAACACGGTCGCCGACGCGCTTTTGCAGCTGCCGGAATCGTACGACGAACCGGAGCCAATCGCACCCGTTTGGACATGGACCGATGATGGAGAGATAGTGAACGACTTGAAGAAAGGATACGAAGAGGATCATTGGACGAAGAAAATCTTGGACGATCACCGCATCGGCCTGACTCACGCGGGCTTTGACGTTGTCGACGGTTTGCTCTACGCCGGAGGCCGGCTTATTGTTCCGAAATACAAAGCACTGCGGGAAAACCTTTTCCGCGCAGCTCATGACAATCTGGGGCATTTTGGAGGCGAAAAATCTTATGCGTCGCTATGCGAGTCCTTCTACTGGCCAAATATGTGTCGCGACCTGATGCGCGCGTATGTCCCCACGTGCGCCGAATGTCAACGCAACAAGAGCACTACCCAAAAGCCTACAGGACCTCTCCATCCATTACCGATACCCGACTCTTGCTTCTCGTCCGTAACGCTCGACTTTGTGGGACCTCTACCGGAGGACGACAGTTTCGATCAGCTGTACACAATGACATGTCGTACAGGTGCCGATATCAGAATCTCGCCCTGCCGATCAAATCAAACAGGCGAAGAATTCGCCGCAATATTCTTCCGGGACTGGTATTGCGAAAACGGATTGCCGTCGAATCTGATCACAGACCGCGACAAGCTCTTCGTCGGATCATTCTGGCGTGCCTTGATGAAGCTGGCCGGGATCAAGCACATGATGTCATTGTCCTACCAGCCGCAAACCGACGGTCTCTCTGAGCGCTCTAATAAGACT
Organism: Lyophyllum shimeji; assembly: GCA_026008595.1. Classification (NCBI taxonomy): domain Eukaryota; kingdom Fungi; phylum Basidiomycota; class Agaricomycetes; order Agaricales; family Lyophyllaceae; genus Lyophyllum; species Lyophyllum shimeji. The sequence continues at coordinate 582,877 of BRPK01000001.1, read as the reverse complement.
GTCATACAATGCATTCGGTTTCATGTGGATCGCGCTCAATCGGGATGGATTTGAGCGCTCCCTCAAATTCGATTCAACATTATGAACACTGTGAACGCCTCGACCGGATTCTCGGATTTTCAACTAAAGTCCGGCTTTTCCCCACGCGTATTGCCCCCGCTAGTGCCATGCCCAGTAGTCAATGGCGCAGAGGAAGACATGGCGCTGCGGGTTTTGCGAGCGATCGAGCTCGACTTTCACGAAGCTATAGACAACATGATTGCCTCCAAAATTGCGCAGGCACATTACGCCAACAAGTCAAGGGGAAAAGAAGAAGTCTTTAACGTCGGCGATCAAGTTATGCTGTCGACCGTCAATCGCCGCTGGGAATACATGCAAAAGAAGGACGGGTGAGTCGCCAAATTTATGCCCCGATTCGACGGACCGTACGAGGTCACGCACGTGCACCCTGAATCATCTTCCTACACGTTAAAGCTACCGGACGGTGTCAACGTTTTTCCTACTTTCCACGCATCATTACTTAAACGCTACGAGGCTAACGATAACGACCTATTCCCTTCCCGAATGCTCTCCATGCCTGGACCGATCGTCACGGAGGATGGGGAGGAAGAATTTTTCATCGACAAAATCGTGGATGAACGAAATCGGGAGAGGGGAAAACAGTACCTCATACGATGGCGTGGGTACGGACCGGAGCATGACCTCTGGCGACCGGGTAGAGAGATGGAAGATACCGAAGCGCTGGACGTCTGGCTGAAACGGTAAAGAGTTGGAAGGGAGTCAAATTTTTCACGGCATGGGTGGGTGTAAGCCCGCTACGCGATCCTACTTACATGAGCATGCTCGTAACGTGATCTGAGATCACGGTCACGTGCATGTTGACTTACATCTCGCGACAGCGCGAACTGTATTGCTTTAGATTACCTTTTAATCCATAACCTGTTCCTGTTCGCGCTGCGCTTCGCCTTAGTGTCGGGTCCCCTCGGGCCCCTCTACACCCTTGCCTGGTGCGCGCGCAGTATGTATGATCGATCTGGTGGCTTGATAAACTGTATAGTACCTATAAAAACTATATAGCTGAGGGAGGCCACCTGTGGCGCAACGATTAGCCGCGATCCAGGATCCGACGTAGCCTGGGAGGTGGGATGCAGAGTTGGGTCCGAGTCTGGACGTCGGAGTTGGGATTCCGGAGCGGGGAAAAGTCCGGAGCAGGGAGGAGTCCGGAGCGGGGACGGAACATGGAGCGGAGGACGTTGGGGTCGAGTACATCTAGAAGTAAGTAAGGTAGGTAAAGGGATAGAGGGAAATGGAAAAGAAAGGAAGGGAGAGGGGCGTCCCCTTACAGTCACCAGAGTTGCGGAGTGGCCTACTCCGAAGAACAAGAAGGAGGTGCAGTCCTTCTTAGGCTTCACCAACTTCTACCAATGGTTCATCCATGACTTCTCCTACCACGCTTGGCCGCTCTTCGACCTCATGGCTAAGGATGTTGCCTGGACCTGGGGGTCCGCGCAACAGGACGTGTTCGATGCCCTCAAGCGTGCCATTACCTCCCAACCTGTCCTCATCTTCCTCGACGACGACCACCCCTTCCGAGTCGAGGCCGACAGCCCAGACTTCGCCACAGGCGTGGTGTTATCTCAACAGTCGCCTGTAAGGGGACATCCCTCTCCCTCTCCCTTTCTTTTCCATTTTCCTTCTATTCCCTTTCTACCTTACTTACTTCTAGATATACTCGACCTCGACGTCCACCGCTCCGTCTCCGTCCCCGCTCCGGACTCTCATCCACTCCGGACTTCCCTCTGCTCCGGACCCCGGACTCCGACGTCCGGACTCCGTATCCCGTTCCCAGGCTACGTCGGATTCCGGATCTCGGCTAATTGTTGCGCCTCAACTATATAGTTTTTACAGATACTATACAGTTTATCAAGCCACCGGATCGATCGTACATACTGCGCGCGCACCAGGCAAGGGATCCTTAGACTTGTTCTCTTTGGATCTCCCCTTGCCAGGTGCGCCACTTAGCTTATCTACTTAGTACATTCTTTAATATACTTTAGATCTCCCCTTGCCAGCTTCGTGTGAGCTCACAACGTTCAAGGGTCGCCCTTACATCGCCGGAGGATGAGAAATAGCACCCGGTCGTGTTCTACTCTAAGAACCTGAATGCCATTGAGTGGAACTACGGGATCTACGACAAGGAGATGCTTGCCATCATCCGCGCACTTGAAGAGTGGCGGCATTTTCTTGAAGGTGCGTGGCACAAGGTCGAGATCTACACAGATCACAAGAACCTCACACCGGGTGCAAAGGACAATATTCTAGTAAAAAATAGTCTAATGAAATTGTAAAGGTCCTCCTTATACATCAAGGCCATTTTCAGGAGATATATTGTGTGACAAATTCTAAATTTCAACAAATGAGATACTGTAGAAAAATCAATCATTTTGTCAAGTAAAATTTTCTAATGAAATTTTGAAAACTTTCACAATATCTTTCCGTGACTTATTTGGAATCTATTTACAGTAATTCACATCATTTAAAATATATTCACCATAATCTCAGATTTACTATAGATATATTTTGAATGTGCCAATAAAAAATATTGTGAACATCTTTTAAATTTCTTTGAGACATTTTACTTGATAATATAATTAATTTTTCAATCATATCTTATTTGAGGGAATTTTAAATTTATCACACATAATGCGCGTTAAAAATGGCCGAGATATACAAAGAGGACCTTATCAGTTTTATCAGGATATCTTTTATCTAAATATTGTCCTTCGCACCCAGTGTCAAATACTTCCTGACTGCTAAGAAGCTCAACCGGCATTAGGCAAGGTGGCCTCTGTACCTGGCCAACTTCAACTTTGTGCTTCACCACCGTCCTAGACGTAGTATGGGGAGCCCGACACACTTTTGCGCTGACCGGATCACAGAGACGGAAGCTCCGACAATGCGGATATCGTGTTGCTCAAACCGGAGTTTTTCGCCGTCTGCGTCCTGCAAGGTCTCATCGCCGCCGGCGAGGAAGACAAGATCCTGCGGAATATCCAGCAGGGCAATCGCAAGGGCACACATGAGGACGTTGTCACCAAGGCCGCTGCTGCATTGAAGTCCGCCTGCTCCGGGGTAGCCTTGGCTGCTGAACTCCAACAACGAGTCGGCAAACGAGTTCTTCGAGCGCATGAAGCTGGCGCAAGAGGAGGCAAAGGTGGCTCTGGCCACATGGCTCGGTACTATAACCAACACCACATCCTGGCTCCGGAGTACAAGCCCAGCACTGTAAGGGCGACCCTTGAACGCTCGCGGACTCACACGAAGCTGGCAAGGGGAGATCCAAAGTATCCAAAGTATATTAAAATATGTACGAGTAGATAAGCTAAGTGGCGCACCTGGCAAGGGGAGATCCAAAGAGAACAAGTCTAAGGAGCCCTTGCCTGGTGCGCGCACGGTATGTACGACGATCGGGTGGCTTGGTAAAACTGTACAGTACCTTGTAAAAACTGTATAGTAATGTGCGGCGCTCGTGGTGCAACGATGAACCGCGAATCCGGGATCCGACGGTGGAGGGACGAGGAGTCCGGCGGAACGAGCACGGAGGCCGGCGGGGGAAGTACGGAGGCCGGCGGGGGAAGTACGGAGTCCAGCGGGATGAGCGGGCGGGATCCAGAAGCCGCCCGGGTCGAGTACATCTAGAAGTAAGTAAAGGTATTGTAGTGAAGGGAAGAGAAATAGAAGGAAAAGGGAGGGAGAGGGACGTCCCCTTACATCACCCCCCCTCTAGGGTGCAGCGCCCCGATGCACCGGAGCACGCGCGGCTCGCAGGGCCGCCGGGTCCACAGGGAACATCCCGCGGACCTGCTTGGGGGCGTCGGGATGCCGGCGGTGGAACTCGCGGACCAGGTCGCGGGCGTGCGCAACGTTCTCCACAGGCTCCCAGGAGGCGTCTTCATAGCCGTAGCCCTTCCACTTGACCTTGTACTGGAGCTTGCGGCGGAAGAAGCGGCTGTCCAGGATGTCCTCGACGTCGAACCACTCCTCGTCGTCGATCAACGGTGGAGACGGAGGCGGGCGAGCGCGGCGGCCAGGGACTGGGTCCGGGGGAGCAAGCCGGAGCTTGACGGCGTTGAACACGGGGTGGAGGCGGCTCATGGAGCGGGGCAGGCGGAGCTTGTACGCGAGAGGGCCGACTTGGCGTTCGATGGTGCACGGTCCAAGATAGCGATGTGAGAGCTTCTTGGAGGGGCGCGTCGTCTGGATGTCCGAAGCGTCGAGGTATACACGATCGCCGGGCTTGTACTCCGGGGCCGGGATCCGGCGCTGGTCGTAGTACCGGGCCATGTCGTCCTTCGCCTTGGCTAGGGCCGCCTTCGCCTCCTCCTGGGCCAGCTTCATGCGCTCGAAGAACTCGTTTGCCGTCTCGTTGTTAGAGTTCAGCGGCCAAGGCTCAAAGCCCATGCGCGGGTTCCGCCCGGTGTCCAGCATGAACGGCGTGAACTTGGTGGCGGAGTGGACGTGGTTGTTGTACTGGAACTCCGCCTCTGGGAGGAGGTCATCCCAGTCGTCCTGCCGTTCGTTGCAGAAGACCCGGAGGTACTGCTCCAACTCCTGGTTGACGCGCTCCGTCTGACCGTCGGACTGAGGGTGGTACGCCGTGGAGGTGCTGAGCTTGATGCCGAGAAGGCGATAAAGCTCCCAGGTGAACTCCGCAACGAACTGAGGTCCGCGGTCAGAGACGAACGCGTCCGGAAGCCCGTGCAGTTTCCACACGTGCTTGCGGTAAAGGTTTGCCGCGCCCATAGCCGTGCAGGAGGTGTGCGTCGGGATGAAGTGCGCACGCTTGCCCACGGAGTCCACCACAACCATGACCGCGTCGTAGCCGTGAGCCTCGGGGAGCTCGACGATGAAGTCCACGGATACAACGCTCCAGCGCCCCTCCGGAATGGGTAGCGGGTGTAGCTGGCCCATCGGGAGCTGCCTCCGGACCTTCGTCCGTTGGCAGAGGTCGCAGGTGCTGGTGTAGGAGCCGATGTACCGGGACATCTGCGGCCACCAGTAGCTCCGGGAGACAAGCTCCAGAGTTTTCCAGCGACTGGGATGCCCGGCAACACGGGAGTCATGGTGCTGCTCGACGATCCGGCGGCGGAGCTCAGGGATGTTCGGGACGTAGATGCGGCCCCGGAACATGAGCACTCCCTGGTCCTCAGACCACTCTGCACTCCGGACAGACCGGACTCCGGAACGGGCGGACTTCAGCGCGGTGGCGGCCTTGGCGATGACGTCCTCCTGCGCACCTTCGCGGTTGCCTCGGCGGATGTCCCGCAGGATCTTGTCCTCCTCGCCGGCGGCGATGAGACCCTGCAGGGCACGGACGGCGAAGAACTCTGGCTTGAGCAACACGATGTCCGCATTGTCAGCACTACCGTCTCCGTGATCCGGTCGGCGCGAAAGTGCGTCAGGCTTGCCCATACTACGTCCAGGACGGTGGTGCAGCACGAAGTCGAAGTTGGCCAGATACAGGGACCACCGGGCCTGCCGCCGATTGAGCTTCTTGGCGGTCAGGAAGTACTGGAGGTTCTTGTGGTCCGTGTAGATTTCGACCTTGTGCCGCGCACCTTCAAGGAAATGCCGCCACTCCTCGAGTGCGCGGATGATGGCAAGCATCTCCTTGTCGTGGATTTCGTAGTTCCGCTCGACGGCGTTCAGGCTTTTGGAGTAGAACGCGACCGGGTGCCATTTCTCGTCCTCCGGCGACTGCTGGGATAGCACCGCGCCCGTGGCGAAGTCTGAGCTGTCGGCTTCAACCTGGAAGGGGTCGTCGTCGTCGGGGAAAATGAGGACGGGCTTGGAGGTAATGGCACGCTTGAGGGAGTCGAACGCGTCCTGCTGCCCGGACCCCCAGGTCCAGGCAACATCCTTAGCCGTGAGGTCGAAGAGCGGCCGAGCGTGGTGGGAGAAGTCGCGGATGAACCGCCGGTAGAAATTGGTGAAGCCCAGGAAGGACTGCACCTCCTTCTTGTTCTTCGGAACCGGCCACTCCGCTACTCCGGCGACCTTCACCGGGTCCATCGACGCCGTTCCGTGCGAGATGATCAGGCCGAGATATTCAATCTCGGTCCTCTCGAACTCACACTTCTCGGGCTTCAGGAACAGGCGATGTTCGCGGAGGCGGTCCAGGACGATGCGGGTGATGTGCCGGTGTTCCTCGAGAGTCTTCGTATAGATCAGAATATCATCGAGGTACACACAAACGACTCCCTGCGCTATGAGATCGTGGAAGATGTCGTTCATCATCGTCTGGAAGGTGGCGGGACTGTTGGTGAGCCCGAAGAACATGACCAGCGGCTCGAAGAGCCCGCGGTTCGTCCGGAACGCGGCCTTCCACTCATCGCCTTCCTTGATGCGGACATTGTTGTAGCCCCAACGGACGTCCAACTTAGTAAAATATCGCGCACCGCGGAGGTTATTGATGAGCTCGGAAATGAGGGGAAGGGGGTAGTGGTTTTTCACCGTTATCGCGTTCAACGCTCGGTAGTCCTGAACTAGACGAAGGGAGCCATCCTTCTTCTTAATGAAGAACACCGGGGACGCCATGGGGGACTTCGAGGGGCGGATGCGACCGGACTTGAGATTCTCCTCCAGGAATGCATCTAGCTCGGCCTGCTCATTGGGGGCGAGCGAATAGACCTTGCACGAGCTAGGCGTGGAGCCGGGTTCGAGTTCGATAGCGTGGTCCCATTGCTTGCGCTCCGGGAGTTCATCGAACGCGGCCTTGGAGAATACATCCTCGAAGTCGTGGAGGTAATCGGGGACGGCGTCGCAGAAGTCCTTCGGCGCGGAATTGCGTGCGAAGGCCTCTGCTAGGCATTGAGACGTCGTCTGGCTCGCGCGGATCTCCTCAGCAGCCGGGTAACCGAAGAGAGCCGTCGCAAGCAGTCGATCACCCTCCTCCATGGTGTCGGCGTCCTCAGAGTCCGGAACGGGGTCCGTCTCTGGGCTCGCCTCCGGTGCGATGTCATCCTCGCAATCCGGATCCGGGAACAGCTCCGGGATGTCGTCCAGTTCAGGCTCAGGGGCAGGGACGCCGCCGGAGCGGCAGGCGCGGACGGCCGCGCGGGTCTTCGTCCGGGCCTTGCGCTCTACCTTTACCTCCTCTCGGCACGTCAGGCAGCGGGACGGGCAGCGGCTCATGGAAACGGTGCCGGCGGCCCAATCGATCTCCGGATTGTGCTCCTTGAGCCAGGTGTACCCGAGGATCATGTCCTGCTCGCCAAGATCGGTGACCGCAAACACCACGCATTCCGAGTGACCGTTGTACCGGAGTACTAGGTCGACGACCTCGGTGATGGCGCCGGCGGCGTTCGCGGTACCGTCTACGTTCTTGACGGGGATGGGCCGAGAGAGGGTGCGGGTAGTGATGCCGTGCTCGCGCACAAAGCGGATGTGCAGGAAGAGTCCGGAAGCGCCGCTGTCCAGGAGAGCCTTCAGGCCTAGGATCTCCTGGGTGTCGGTGGTCACGACTTCCACCCCGAGGATCAAGGAGTTACGAAGGAAGCCCAGTTCCCGGACGGCACGCAGTTGGTGTTCCGCTTCCGTCACGGTCTTGATGCCCGGATCGAGGCCAAGGTCGCCAATATGGTGGACGGACGCCCCTCGGACGAGCGCGTTCAAGAGTGGATCGACGCGGCGCGCCTGGTGGACTACAACACCCGCGCCAACCAGGACTTCCGCTCCGCGGTGACCAAAGCGCGCACGGCCCCGGCTCCCGCCGTCCGGAACCCCGCAACTCCGGCCTTCCGCACGCTCCCCGCTCCCCCACCTCGTCCGGTCGCAGCAGCCCCTTCCGCTCCCACTGCTCCCGCCAGTCGCTCCCTTCCTCCCGGCGTTCCGATGGACATTGACCTGTTCCGCCAGCGTTCCGGAACTCCCATCATCTGTCGTCGATGCAAGAAGCCCGGGCACATCGCTCGCAACTGCCCGGACCAGTTTGACATCCGCTCCATGACGACGGAGGAACGCGACGACTGGATCATGGGTCTGCTGGCCGACCTTGACGCCGTCGCGCTGCCGCGTCCGCTGAGGCGCAGGCTGCGGATCCTGCCGCTGCCGAAGAAGAGAAGTCGGAAGGTCCGGAGGAGGGTTTTTAGTCGTGCCACGGGTGAACAGTACGCCTCCGTTGGCAAGTTCAAATCGGTTTGCATGTCTTTCCATAGAGTCTGTGGAATCATCTTCTATTGCTGCCCTCTCTACGTGTGAACCTGATTCGGACCAAGACGTACCCCCCTCCGCCGCCGTCACTAAATCCAACTGCGGACCTCCCACTTCCGATGTGCCGGAACTCACCATCACTGTCTGCTGCCGCCGCGGTCTACCGCGCTGGGAGAGGCGCCTGCCACGCAGCTTCACCCTCGCCGCCACCCCCAGTCGAAACTCCCTGATTCTCGGGGTGGAGGTCGTGACCACCGACACTCAGGAGATCTTAGGCCTGAAGGCTCTCCTGGACAGCGGCGCTTCCGGACTCTTCCTGCACATCCGCTTCGTGCGCAAGCACGGCATCACTACCCGCACCCTCTCTCGGCCCATCCCCGTCAAGAATGTAGACGGTACCGCGAACGCCGCCGGCGCCATCACCGAGGTCGTCGACCTAGTACTCCGGTACAACGGTCACTCGGAATGCGTGGTGTTTGCGGTCACCGATCTTGGCGAGCAGGACATGATCCTCGGGTACACCTGGCTCAAGGAGCACAATCCGGAGATCGATTGGGCCGCCGGCACCGTTTCCATGAGCCGCTGCCCGTCCCGCTGCCTGACGTGCCGAGAGGAGGTAAAGGTAGAGCGCAAGGCCCGGACGAAGACCCGCGCGGCCGTCCGCGCCTGCCGCTCCGGCGGCGTCCCTGCCCCTGAGCCTGAACTGGACGACATCCCGGAGCTGTTCCCGGATCCGGATTGCGAGGATGACATCGCACCGGAGGCGAGCCCAGAGACGGACCCCGTTCCGGACTCTGAGGACGCCGACACCATGGAGGAGGGTGATCGACTGCTTGCGACGGCTCTCTTCGGTTACCCGGCTGCTGAGGAGATCCGCGCGAGCCAGACGACGTCTCAACGCCTAGCAGAGGCCTTCGCGCGCAATTCCGCGCCGAAGGACTTCCGCGACGCCGTCCCTGATTACCTCCACGACTTCGAGGATGTATTCTCCAAGGCCGCGTTCGATGAACTCCCGGAGCGCAAGCAATGGGACCACGCTATCGAACTCGAACCCGGCTCCACGCCTAGCTCGTGCAAGGTCTATCCGCTCGCCCCCAATGAGCAGGCCGAGCTAGATGCATTCCTGGAGGAGAATCTCAAGTCCGGTCGCATCCGCCCCTCGAAGTCCCCCATGCACCCGGTCGCGTTCTACTCCAAGAGCCTGAACGCCGTAGAGCGGAACTACGAGATCCACGACAAGGAGATGCTTGCCATCATCCGCGCGCTCGAGGAGTGGCGGCATTTCCTTGAAGGTGCGCGGCACAAGGTCGAGATCTACACGGACCACAAGAACCTCCAGTACTTCCTGACTGCCAAGAAGCTCAACCGGCGTCAGGCGAGGTGGTCCCTGTATCTGGCCAACTTCGACTTTGTGCTGCACCACCGTCCTGGACGTAGTATGGGCAAGCCCGACGCGCTTTCGCGCCGACCGGACCACGGAGATGGCAGCTCCAACAACGCGGACATCGTGTTGCTCAAACCGGAGTTCTTTGCCGTCCGTGCCCTGCAGGGTCTCATCGCCGCTGGCGAGGAAAACCAGATCTTGCGGGACATCCGCCGAGGCAACCGCGAAGGTGCTCAGGAGGATGTCGTCGCCAAGGCCGCCGCCGCGTTGAAGTCCGCCCGCTCCGGAGTTCGATCCGTCCGCAGTGCAGAGTGGTCGGAGGATCAGGGGATTCTCATGTTCTGGGGCCGGATCTACGTCCCCAACTGTAAGGGCGACCCTTGAACGCTCGCGGACTCACACGAAGCTGGCAAGGGGAGATCCAAAGTATATTAAAGTATGTACGCGTAGATAAGCTAAGTGGCGCACCTGGCAAGGGGAGATCCAAAGAAAACAAGTCTAAGGAGCCCTTGCCTGGTGCGCGCGTGGTATGTACGACGATCGGGTGGCTTGGTAAAACTGTACAGTACCTTGTAAAAACTGTATAGTAATGTGCGGCACTCGTGGCGCAACGATGAGCCGCGAATCCAGGATCCGACGGTGGAGGAACGAGGAGTCCGGCGGGATGAGCACGGAGGCCGGCGGGGGAAGTACGGAGGCCGGCGGAGGCCGGCGGGATGAGCGGGCGGGATCCAGAAGCCGCCCGGGTCGAGTACATCTAGAAGTAAGTAAAGTATCGTAGTGGAGGGAAGAGAAATAGAAGGAAAAGGAAGGGAGAGGGACGTCCCCTTACATCACCCCCCCTCTAGGGTGCAGCGCCCCGATGCACCGGAGCGCGCGCGGCTCGCAGGGCCGCCGGGTCCACAGGGAACATCCCGCGGACCTGCTTGGGGGCGTCGGGATGCCGGCGGTGGAACTCGCGGACCAGGTCGCGGGCATGCGCAACGTTCTCCACAGGCTCCCAGGAGGCGTCTTCATAGCCGTAGCCCTTCCACTTGACCTTGTACTGGAGCTTGCGGCGGAAGAAGCGGCTGTCTAGGATGTCCTCGACGTCGAACCACTCCCCGTCGTCGATCAACGTTGGAGGCGGAGGTGGACGAGCGCGACGGCCAGGGATTGGGTCCGGGGGAGCAAGCCGGAGCTTGACGGCGTTGAACACGGGGTGGAGGCGGCTCATGGAGCGGGGCAGGCGGAGCTTGTACGCGAGAGGGCCGACTTGACGTTCGATGGTGTACGGTCCAAGATAGCGGTGCGAGAGCTTCTTGGAGGGACGCGTCGTCTGGATGTCCGAAGCGTCGAGGTATACACAATCGCCCGGCTTGTACTCCGGGGCCGGGATCCGGCGCTGGTCGTAGTACCGGGCCATGTCGTCCTTCGCCTTGGCTAGGGCCGCCTTTGCCTCCTCCTGGGCCAGCTTCATGCGCTCGAAGAACTCGTTCGCCGTCTCGTTGTTGGAGTTCAGCGGCCGAGGTTCAAAGCCCATGCGCGGGTTCCGCCCGGTGTCCAGCATGAACGGCGTGAACTTGGTGGCGGAGTGGACGTGGTTGTTGTACTGGAACTCCGCCTCTGGGAGGAGGTCATCCCAGTCGTCCTGCCGTTCGTTGCAGAAGACCCGGAGGTACTGCTCCAACTCCTGGTTGACGCGCTCCGTCTGACCGTCGGACTGAGGGTGGTACGCCGTGGAGGTGCTGAGCTTGATGCCGAGAAGGCGGTAAAGCTCCCAGGTGAACTCCGCGACGAACTGAGGTCCGCGGTCAGAAACGAACGCGTCCGGAAGCCCGTGCAGTTTCCACACGTGCTTGCGGTAGAGGTTTGCCGCGCCCATAGCCGTGCAAGTGGTGTGCGTCGGGATGAAGTGCGCACGCTTGCCCACGGAGTCCACCACAACCATGACCGCGTCGTAGCCGTGAGCCTCGGGGAGCTCAACGATGAAGTCCACGGACACAACGCTCCAGCGCCCCTCCGGAATGGGTAGCGGGTGTAGCTGGCCCATCGGGAGCTGCCTCCGGACCTTCGTCCGTTGGCAGAGGTCGCAGGTGCTGGTGTAGGAGCCGATGTACCGGGACATCTGCGGCCACCAGTAGCTCCGGGAGACGAGCTCCAGAGTTTTCCAGCGACCGGGATGCCCGGCAACACGGGAGTCATGGTGTTGCTCGACGATCCGGCGGCGGAGTTCAGGGATGTTCGGGACGTAGATGCGGCCCCGGAACATGAGAATCCCCTGGTCCTCAGACCACTCTGCACTCCGGACGGACCGGACCCCGGAACGGGCAGACTTCAGCGCGGCGGCGGCTTTGGCGACGACGTCCTCCTGCGCACCTTCGCGGTTGCCTCGGCGGATGTCCCGCAGGATCTTGTCTTCCTCGCCGGTGGCGATGAGACCCTGCAGAGCACGGACGGCGAAGAACTCTGGCTTGAGCAACACGATATCCGCGTTGTCAGTGCTGCCGTCTCCGTGATCCGGTCGGCGCGAAAGTGCGTCAGGCTTGCCCATACTACGTCCAGGACGGTGATGCAGCACGAAGTCGAAGTTGGCTAGGTACAGGGACCACCGGGCCTGCCACCGGTTGAGCTTCTTGGCGGTCAGGAAGTACTGGAGGTTCTTGTGGTCCGTGTAGATTTCGACCTTGTGCCGCGCACCTTCAAGGAAATGCCGCCACTCCTCGAGTGCGCGGATGATGGCAAGCATCTCCTTGTCGTGGATTTCGTAGTTCCGCTCGACGGCGTTCAGGCTTTTGGAGTAGAACGCGACCGGGTGCCATTTCTCGTCCTCCGGCGACTGCTGGGATAGCACCGCGCCCGTGGCAAAGTCCGAGCTATCGGCTTCGACCCGGAAGGGGCGGTCGTCGTCGGGGAAGATGAGGACGGGCTTGGAGGTAATGGCACGCTTGAGGGAGTCGAACGCGTCCTGCTGCCCGGACCCCCAGGTCTAGGCAACATCCTTAGCCGTGAGGTCGAAGAGCGGCCGAGCGTGGTGGGAGAAGTCGCGGATGAACCGCCGGTAGAAATTGGTGAAGCCCAGGAAGGACTGCACCTCCTTCTTGTTCTTCGGAACCGGCCACTCCGCTACTCCGGCGACCTTCACCGGGTCCATCGACGCCGTTCCGTGCGAGATGATCAGGCCGAGATATTCAATCTCGGTCCTCTCGAACTCGCACTTCTCGGGCTTCAGGAACAGGCGATGCTCGCGGAGGCGGTCCAGGACGATGCGGGTGATGCGCCGGTGTTCCTCGAGAGTCTTCGTGTAGATCAGAATATCATCGAGGTACACACAAACGACTCCCTGCGCTATGAGATCGCGGAAGATGTCGTTCATCATCGTCTGGAAGGTGGCGGGACTGTTGGTGAGTCCGAAGAACATGACCAGCGGCTCGAAGAGCCCGCGGTTCGTCCGGAACGCGGCCTTCCACTCATCGCCTTCCTTGATGCGGACATTGTTGTAGCCCCAACGGACGTCCAACTTAGTGAAATATCGTGCACCGCGGAGGTTATTGATGAGCTCGGAAATGAGGGGAAGGGGATAGCGGTTCTTCACCGTTATCGCGTTCAACGCTCGGTAGTCCTGAACTAGACGAAGGGAGCCGTCCTTCTTCTTAATGAAGAACACCGGGGACGCCATGGGAGACTTCAAGGGGCGGATGCGGCCGGACCTGAGATTCTCCTCCAGGAACGCGTCTAGCTCGGCCTGCTCATTGGGGGCGAGCGGATAGACCTTGCACGAGCTAGGCGTGGAGCCGGGTTCGAGTTCGATAGCGTGGTCCCATTGCTTGCGCTCCGGGAGTTCATCGAACGCGGCCTTGCACTGGGTGCGAAGGACAATATTCAGATAAAAGATATCCTGATAAAACTGATAAGGTCCTCTTTGTATATCTCGGCCATTTTTAACGCGCATTATGTGTGATAAATTTAAAATTGCCTCAAATAAGATATGATTGAAAAATTAATTATATTATCAAGTAAAATGTCTCAAAGAAATTTAAAAGATGTTTACAATATTTTTTATTGGCACATTCAAAATATATCTATAGTAAATCTGAGATTATGGTGAATATATTTTAAATGATGTGAATTACTGTAAATAGATTCCAAATAAGTCGCGGAAAGATATTGTGAAAGTTTTCAAAATTTTATTAGAAAATTTTACTTGACAAAATGATTGATTTTTCTACAGTATCTCATTTGTTGAAATTTAGAATTTGTCACACAATATATCTCCTGAAAATGGCTTTGATGTATAAGGAGGACCTTTACAATTTTATTAGACTATTTTTTACTAGAATATTGTCCTTTGCACCCGGTGTTGGAGAATACATCCTCGAAGTCGTGGAGGTAATCGGGGACGGCGTCGCGGAAATCCCTCGGCGCGGAATTGCGCGCGAAGGCCTCCGCTAGGCGTTGAGACGTCGTCTGGCTCGCGCGGATCTCCTCAGCAGCCGGGTAACCGAAGAGAGCCATCGCAAGCAGTCGATCACCTTCCTCCATGGTGTCGGCATCCCGGGAGTCTGGAACGGGGTCCGTCTCCGGGTTCGCCTCCGGCGGAGGGTCGTCCTCACAATCCGGATCCGGGTACAGCTCCGGAATGTCGTCCAGTTCAGGCTCGGGGGCAGGGACGCCGCTGGAGCGGCAGGCGCGGATAGCCGCACGGGTCTTATTCCGCGCCTTGCGCTCTACCTTTACCTCCTCTCGGCACGTCTGGCAGCGGGCCGGGCAGCGGCTCATGGATACAGTGCCGGCCGCCCAGTCGATCTCCGGGTTGTGCTCCTTGAGCCAGGTGTACCCGAGGATCATGTCCTGCTCGCCAAGATCGGTGACCGCGAACACCACACGTTCCGAGTGACCATTGTACCGGAGTACTAGGTCGATGACCTCGGTGATGGCGCCGGCGGCATTCGCGGTACCGTCTACGTTCTTGACGGGGATGGGCCGAGAGAGAGTCCGGGTAGTGATGCCGTGCTCGCGCACGAAGCGGATGTGCAGGAAGAGTCCGGAAGCGCCGCTGTCCAGGAGAGCCTTCAGGCCTAGGATCTCCTGAGTGTCGGTGGTCTCGACTTCCACCCCGAGGATCAAGGAGTTGCGACTGGGGGTGGCGGCGAGGGTGAAGCTGCGTGGCAGGCGCTTCTCCCAGCGCGGTAGACCGCGGCGGCAACGGACGTTGATGGTGACTTCCGGCACATCAGAGTCGGGAGGTCCGAAGTTGGATTTGGTGACGGTGGAGGAGGGGGGTACGTCTTGGTCCGAATCAGGTTCACACGTAGAGAGGGCAGCAATAGAAGATGATTCCACAGACTCTATGGAAAGACATGCAAACCGATTTGAACTTGCCAACGGAGGCGTACTGTTCACCCGTGGCACGACTAAAAACCCTCCTCCGGACCTTCCGACTTCTCTTCTTCGGCAGCGGCAGGATCCGCAGCCTGCGCCTCAGCGGACGCGGCAGCGCGACGGCGTCAAGGTCGGCCAGCAGACCCATGACCCAGTCGTCGCGTTCCTCTGTCGTCATGGAGCGGATGTCGAACTGGTCCGGGCAGTTGCGAGCGATATGCCCGGGCTTCTTGCATCGACGACAGATGATGGGGGTTCCGGAACGTTGGCGGGACAGGTCAATGTCCATCGGAACGCCAGAGGGAAGGGGGCGACTGGCTGGAGCAGTGGGAGCGGAAGGGGCTGCGGCGACCGGACGAGGTGGGGGAGCGGGGAGCGCACGGAAAACCGCCGGAGCTCCCGGGTTCCGGACGGCGGGAGCCGGGGCCGTGCGCGGCTTGGTCACCGCGGAGCGGAAGTCCTGGTGGGCACGGGTGTTGTAGTCCACCAGACGCGCCGCGTCGATCCACTCCTGGACGCGCTCGTCCGAGGGACGTCCTTCCACTATGTTGGCAACCTTGGCCTCAATCCGGGGATCAAGACCGTGGCGGAAGCGGAACACCAGCTGCGCGCCGTCCGGGAATTGGGCCTCCTCTGCGAGATCCCAGAACTCGTCGATGTACTCGTCGACGGAGCGGGAGCCCTGATGGTAGGCGGACGTCTCGAAGGTGGTGGCGGCCTTCCGCTTTTCGTCTCGGGGGCAGAATTCCGCAATGAACTGCGTGCGGAACTCCGCGTAGGTGCCGAAACGGGGGACTCCGCCATGGGAATTGGGATGACGGAGTGTGCGGGCGGCGAAACGAGCGGCGCGGCCCCCTTTCATGTAGGAGAGGACCCAATTGATGCGGGTCTGCTCGTCGGGGAACGCGTCGGGGGTGAGGGACATGTAGAGATCGCAGGAATTGATGAAAGCGCGCCCTTTCTCCCTCTCGCCGTCGAAGGAGTCAGGGGGCGCCGGCCGCAAGCGATCTCCGCCGCGCGTGAAGGACTGCGCAGAGAGGGGGTCCGACTGCGCGGGGGTTTGCGCAGCGTCGGCGGGTTGGACCGTGGCGGGTCCGGAGTCACGGGGCACGGTGGGGGTGTTGTGCTGTTCTAGGTAGAGCCGGAACTCGCGAAAGGTGTTGAAGATTTCAGGCATTTGGCCGTCTTGGTGCTCCAGACGCGCCTCAATCGTCGTTAGCCTGCGCCAGGCTTCCTGCGCGGGGTCCGCCGCAGGGTCCTGGGGTGCTACGTCCGATGCAGACGGCATACTGAGAGGAGAAGGTGGGGGAAGTGGGAGATGGCTGCAAAATATCGATGCGCGGCAGTCGAGGGGCAGAGATCTCGGACTTTCCGGACCTTCTTGGAGACTTGTTCTGCTGTAAGGGCGACCCTTGAACGCTCGCGGACTCACACGAAGCTGGCAAGGGGAGATCCAAAGTATATTAAAGTATGTACGCGTAGATAAGCTAAGTGGCGCACCTGGCAAGGGGAGATCCAAAGAGAACAAGTCTAAGGAGCCCTTGCCTGGTGCGCGCGCGGTATGTACGACGATCGGGTGGCTTGGTAAAACTGTACAGTACCTTGTAAAAACTGTATAGTAATGTGCGGCACTCGTGGCGCAACGATGAGCCGCGAATCCGGGATCCGACGGTGGAGGAACGAGGAGTCCGGCGGGATGAGCACGGAGGCCGGCGGGGGAAGTACGGAGGCCGGCGGAGGCCGGCGGGATGAGCGGGCGGGATCCAGAAGCCGCCCGGGTCGAGTACATCTAGAAGTAAGTAAAGTGTTGTAGCGAAAGGGAGAGAAGTAGAAGGAAAAGGAAGGGAGAGGGACGTCCCCTTACATCGGCTACCCATCCTGGAGGGGCGCTGGAGCGTCGTGTCCGTGGACTTCATCGTCGAACTCCCCGAGGCTCACGGCTACGATGTGGTCATGGTTGTGGTGGACTCCGTGGGCAAGCGTGCGCACTTCATCCTGACGCACACCACTTGCACGGCTATGGGTGCGGCGAACCTCTACCACAAGCATGTGTGGAAGCTGCACGGCCTTCCGGACGCGTTCATCTCGGACCGCGGCCCTCAGTTCGTCGCGGAGTTCACCCGGGAGCTTTATCGCCTTCTCGGCATCAAGCTCAGCACCTCCACGGCGTATCACCCCCAGTCTGACGGTCAGACGGAGCGCGTCAACCAGGAGTTGGAGCAGTACCTCCGGGTCTTCTGCAACGAACAGCAGGACGACTGGGACGACCTCCTCCCAGAGGCGGAGTTCCAGTACAACAACCACGTCCACTCCGCGATCAAGTACACGCCGTTCATGCTGGACACCGGGCGGAACCCGCACATGGGCTTCGAGCCTTGGCCGCTGAACTCGAACAACGAGACGGCGAACGAGTTCTTCGAGCGCATGAAGCTGGCGCAGGAGGAGGCGAAGGCGGCCCTGGCCAAGGCGAAGGACGACATGGCCCGGTACTACGACCAGCGCCGCATCCCGGCTCCGGAGTACAAGCCCAGCGATCGTGTGTACCTGGACGCTTCAGACATCCAGACGACGCGTCCCTCCAAGAAGCTCTCGCACCGCTACCTTGGACCGTACACCATCGAACGCCAAGTCGGCCCTCTCGCGTACAAGCTCCGCCTGCCCCGCTCCATGAGTCGCCTCTACCCTGTATTCAACGCCGTCAAGCTCCGCCTGGCTCCCCCGGACCCCATTCCCGGCCGCCGTGCTCGTCCGCCTCCACCTCCGACGCTGATCGACAACGAGGAGTGGTTCGATGTGGAGGACATCCTGGACAGCCGCTTCTTCCGCCGCAAGCTCCAGTACAAGGTCAAGTGGAAGGGCTACGGCTATGAGGACGCCTCCTGGGAGCCTGTGGAGAACGTTGCACATGCCCGCGACCTGGTCCGCGAGTTCCACCGTCGACATCCGGAGGCCCCCAAGCAAGTCTGCGGGATGTTCTTCGTGGACCCGGCGGCCCTCCGAGCCGCACGCGCTCCTGTGCATCGGGGCGCTGCACCCTAGAGGGGGGGTGATGTAAGGGGACGTCCCTCTCCCTTCCCTTATTTTCCATTTCTCACTCTCTCCTCCTCCATTTACGATACTTTACTTACTTCTAGACGTACTCGACCCCGGCGGACCTCCGGGACTCCGGTGGACTTCCAGACTCCGGCGGACTTCCAACTCCGCCGGACCCGCGCCTCGCTCCTCCGCCCCCGTCGGACCCCGGATCGCGGCTCATCGTTGCGCCACAGGTGGCCGCACCTTACTACACAGTTTTTACAGGTACTGTATAGTTTATCAAGCCACCGGATCGATCGTATGTAGCGCGCGCGCACCAGGCAAGGGCTCCTCAGACTTATTCTCTTTGGATCTCCCCTTGCCAGGTGCGCCACTTAGATTATCTATTCCGTACATATTTTAATATACTTTGGATCTCCCCTTGCCAGCTTCGTGTGAGTCCGCGAGCGTTCAAGGGTCGCCCTTACAACTTCTAGACGTACTCGACCCCGACGTCTGCCGCTCCGCTTCCCGTCCCCGCTCCAGATTCCCTCCGCTCCGGACTCGGACCCGACTCCGCGTCCCGCTCCCCAGGCTGCGTCGGATTCCGGATCGCGGCTAATCGTTGTGCCACAGGTGGTCGCCCTCAACTATATAGTTTTTACAGGTACTATACAGTTTATCAAGCCACCGGATTGATCGTACATACCGCGCACGCACCAGGCAAGGGCTCCTTAGACTTGTTCTCTTTGGATCTCCCCTTGCCAGGTGTGCCACTTAGGTTATCTACTTAGCATGCTCATTAATATACCTTTAAATCTCCCCTTGCCAGCTTCGTGAGAGTCCGTGAGCGTTCAAGGGTCGCCCTTACACCTTGCCAGCTTCATATGACCCCACAAGTGTTCAAGGGTTGTCCTTACAGTTGCAACCTGGATGTCGGATTCCAGATTGCGGCACATTGTTGCGCCACTGGGTGGCTGCCCTCCGCTATATAGTTTTTGACAGATACTATACAGTTTATCAAGCCACTGGATCGATTGTACATACTGCAGGCGCACCAGGCAAGGGATCCTCAGACTTGTTCTCTTTGGATCTCCCTTTGCCAAGTGTACCACTTAGATTATTTACCCAGTACCTTCGTTAATATACTTTGAATCTCCCCTTGCCAGCCTCATGTGAGCCCACTGGCGTTCAAGGGTTGCCCTTACAATATCTATGAGTGAGACTTAACCATTTCATCATGCAAGGTAAGCAGAGCAAGTGTAAGCCATACTATTGGCAAGCTTGCCGATTTCTGGTGTAGCAATGTCCTATTGACAAGCCTCAACCATGTGAACTAAACCACGAACTATGGAATTGACCATGCCAACCGACTAGGAACACTACTTGGTATAGTATACTCTCGTCCCCAAGATCCCATGAAGACATCTCAACTCCCGAACGTGGCTTGCTGAATGGCCTTTCTCATAGGGTTTTGACTAGAGGGGATTGCCCCGGTCTTTTCTAGCCGGTCAAACAACACAAACAGCTTCTCCATTTCCTGCTCCTTCTCCTCATCCGTCATTTCAATCTTCGGCATGGGTTCAACTGTCGTGCCCGTTATTGGATTGATTGCAGCGTCCGAAGTCGACGGATTGAAAGTACTTTTAGATGTGGAGGGCGCACTGAGAATCCCCTTGTGGAACAAGAACCCTGCGACGTTTCCGTAACCCACAAGCGCCGAGAGGTTGGCAGCTACAGAGACAAGTGCGTCATGAACGGGACACGCAGGAGGGCAAACGCGACGTACCATCCGAGTCGCACATTGCATACAACAGCTCTCCCACCGCATCCTTCAACCGTGGATGATAAACGCTCGCCATAAGCCTCAAGCACCGCCCCAAGATATCCTCCCTCCCCTCCAGCGGCGATGATCGATTGAGATCGTCAGGCACAATCCACTGCCTTACCCGCACCCGCGACGCTTCATCCGCAATACAGAGCCTCGAGATGAGTACGACCAGAGGTGCCAGCATGTCCTCTATCGTGTTGTCAGGCGACTCCGCCTTACAACGGGCGCGAACTTCTGCGTCGTCCACATCGACGGCGCCAGGGAAGTAGTGTGAGAACGCGACATCCATAAGGTCGCAGGCGCGCTGGAGCACGTTTGTCGGTGTGGCATTGTTAGACGACGGTGAGCGAGAGAGGGAACGCCGGCCGGCAGCGAGGACGGATATCGCACGATCGAGGGTACTCGGTTTGGGAGCAATCGGGGAGGATGTTCGTGATTGGGACGAGCGCGTTGGAGAGTCACTGCGGCTGCTCGAGCTGGATGCAGCTGGAGTCTGCGATCTTGAGTTATGTTTGGGACTATTACTCGCGGAATGGCGGGGCGATGTGGTATTATTAGTGCCAAACCAGACGGGACGAAGTTCGCGGTTGATGGGTACTGTGATTAGCGAGTGGATAACGTGCGTAAGCGGCGCGGAGACAGGACCAGGGAAGGTGGGTGGGAGAGACGTGAATGTCCGAAGAAGCGGTGGTAGGAGACTTAGCAGAAGCATTAGATGCGAAGTGGCTGAATGCACAAAAAGAACCACACACCCATCCAATTTGGAACTCCAGAAGTCTCCAAGGACTTTATGTTCGTTGGGGTTAGTGGCTTCAGTGGTCTGAGGTTCAGCTTCGACCATCTTGGGGTAGTGGAGAAGAAGGTTGAACGTCAGCTTGAGGAGATCCGACATTGCTTCCCGTGCCATTTTCGTCCCGGCCAAGATCCCAACCGTGAGGGTATCAAGCTTTGCACCGATGATTTCGACCATTGTGCGCCCGTGGTACTTAGATTCGACCATAGTCTGGATGAATGACGGCCCTGATGCCGTTGAGAGGAATAGGATACGAGATAAGATGAATATATGGTCGGGTAGCGATGATTTCTGCCAAGGAGTTCGTCGGCGCAACAACACATGCTTGGACGAAACACACCTCGAGCATGGAGATCGCGATGGTCCCTCCATCAACCTCCTTCTCCAAGAATGTGCTGCGAGCCTTCTCGATCAGCAGCAGTGCGTTTGCAATACATCGCAGCGCTTCGCCGGACGCTTCGGGGTCATCTTTGAAAGACGAGGATAACGTGAGGAGAGCCGATAAGTTGGTCGGCGACGCTAGGTACTCCGAACCCGCTGGATTTTTGCCCAACGTCTTGACCGCAAGTAATGCCTGGGCAGTCTCTGGATTAACAAGTCAGCCGGTAGACCAGGATGCAATCTTCCGGTTTGCGCACCTTTGAACGACAGAGTTTTGGTCCCACTATTACTCGAAGCCGCCTTCACGTCTCGCAGAAGGCACTTGATCAGCTCCGTCCGACTTGAAGCATCAACTGCAAATGGCGAAGCTAGTAAAGCAAACTCAGAGCGGAGAAATCAAGCTCTGCGACCTGGACACACCGTCAATTATGGATTGCAGGACAGTCGAGACATCAGAGCTCGTCGACCGAGGCGGAGAGAGCAGTATAGGATTCAAAATATCGGTCATCAGCGCGGCGGGAGCGTCGCCGTGAGGTGATTAGTAGTATACTGATTAAGACTGGGCGATAGAGGGGGTATAAGATAGAAAGCGAGTGGCAGGCTACGTGGGGAAAGCGAAAGATTCAAGAACAAGAGATTTGTGATCACCCATGGTTGCTATCCTACAACCTCCGGCATGACATCCATTCCATTTACTCGATTAAATTTTAATTACAAAGCGGCCTAACCACTTGTGCTCCAACAACAAAGTCCGATGCTTCAGCAAGACGCAGGACTGGATAGGATCAGCATCTCGCAGAGGCGCCAGGCGCCTCAGTATGCAGCTCCGCACAAAAAGTCCTAGCACTTTCACGACGGATGGCCTATTTGTTTGGCCTCCGCCTCAACCCCGTGCATCGCCTGTTGCTCCTCCTCAGCTGCTTGTGTCTGGAAATACGCTCGAGCTCGGGAAAATTTTGGGCGAGGGCTTCGTTTAGATATCTGCGATATGACTTCGTGACCATCATATATCAAACTGGTAGCAAGAATTCTGACTGTCAACTCACATCTATCGCCATAATTTTACCGTTCATGAACTGATTCTCAGTCGCAGCGCGTTCGAGACGTTCTCTTGTCAGCTGCATAGGATTTCGCGAATTGTCAATGTCCGCAAGCACCTGCATAGGAATCATCGTCGGTATATGTTGCGCCATATCGTCAATCGTGCCAAGGTGGTTGATCACTTCATTCCTACCGCAACCTTAGTGGAAGTACAGATATGGAACAGTGATAGCGCGCACACCCTGAGCCCGACTTGTTTTCCACCCCCTGGCTTGTCTCTCTCCTTCGTTGAGTCGTTAATGACCGTAGTCCCGAGGTTGTAAAGGGCGTTTGCGAGACCGAGAAGCTCCAGCTCTAGGTCTCCTTGAGTCCCTGCAGGCGCTGGAGACTGCGAGGACCGTGGCGAATCAAGAGCAGGGCCAGCGCCATGGATGTCGAAGGCAGAGCCCATACTGTATTTGGCGATTGTTTGGCTTGCAACTGCAATTCTCCCACTTTCCCTTTCTAACTGCGCCACCTGCCTACTACGACTCAACAGCTACGACTCGAAAGCTGTCTGGACTGGCATGACCGCTACGGATGCATCGACACGCACAGTTCCTCACTGATTAACAAGTCGCCGCAGGGTCTCTGACCCTTCCAGATAAAGCTGCTCGTACCTCTCCGCATCGTCTGATAGGCTGTACTCTTCAGCCAACCTCTTGCATGCCTTAGCTCTTCCCATGCCAACCAAGCAGTAATCAGCGCCCTCGCACGCTCTCCTCCGCCCCTAGAAGTTCCATTGTGCTAGGTGATCTCGATTCGTATTCAGCATGACCGAATCCATGGTATGGATGTGCCCCACGCCTTCCAGCACTTCCTCCTGCATCCGTATGAGCTGGAAAAACGGTCCTCGCAGCACAATTTCATCCTCCTCTGGTACCCGAGACAGATCCCGGATAGGCACGGCACAGATCGTGGAAACTACGCTCGTGGGGAATCTTTGGCGATAGACTTCCAGGAGTTCCGGCTCCAACTCAACAACATGTATCCTCCAGAGAAAAATCTGTTTCCCCCGGTTGCCTAGCGATTTCTTCAATTGCATAGGCCATTGCTGTATCCTGGTTCTTGCTGGCGGACATGATCGCAAGAGAATCGCCCAGTACCGTTCCGTGACGGGGCTGGCGGCGAGCTTCTGAAAGCTCTGCAGCTGCTGGTCGGACGCAGCAAGAGCGCGAAAGACCGTTCCCCGGAAATTATTCGCGTGCTCCGTTACAGAGACGTAATTGAACAATTCGACGTTGAGCAGTTCGATCAGGAAAACAGCCGATTTCAGTGTTTCCTGCCACTCCTGAGTACCAGCGTTGGTACAAAGGATGGTATCGACTAGCTTGAACACCCGTCGGTAACCAAAACTCGAAGCATACAGCATGATGACGCTGTAATCTTCGAACTCGGCAGCACTAGACTCTCGCCTGTCCAGCCATTCCTTGGAACGTGACAACACGAGGTCGAGGTTTTCTGCATCTTCCTTCGCAGAGGATCCACAATAGTCTCTCGGATGAGCCTCCTCAGACCATCCATCAAGTCGGTGTAGTTCTTCCAGTTTTCTCGGATGTATACGATTGCTCCACGAACGAGAGCCATACGCTGTGCGACGCCTCTTCCATGGTAAAAGATTATGGATAGTGGCGGCCCTTCCCCGGCAGGGTCTTGAACGGGCGCCCAGTCCCCGAATCGCATCAGTCGATTGGAAGATTCATCAGGGGCAACATCCCCAGGTACTTGTGGCACACCGGAGGATGTTGCCATGCTTGGTACCTGCTTACTAGCACCGCACATCAGCCAAAGTCAGTTAGAGACGAGGGGACGCACGTTTCCGGGGGCTGTGTCTGTGTGGAAGGGTGACAAGGACAGGATCTCTCCGACTTCATTCAAACACCAAATATGGCTATCCTTATCTATGAATCGAAGCCACGAACTGCCACCCTTGGAGTCGACAGCTGTGATGAACCACTGATGTGCTCGTGATCACTCGGCGCTTGCTCTACCAGTTCTTATGGTCAGTCCTGCCTCATGCTGTCGAATCAAGACGTCCAAACCCGCGACGTGGACCACGACATGGACGTCGGGAAGCCCAAGCGCAGCAAAAACCTTCCTCACAACGCGATGTCCCTTCAGAGAGCGCGTATGCTCATCGTTTTGGAGACTGGAACTCCATGCAGTACCTCTGCAAATTCGGGCGCGACGGATCCTCCCGATCGCAGACCTTCTACAGCGGGCGGAACGTATCGACGCGTATGGAGTCCGTGCGCCAGGCGATTATATATGTTCGGGAGAACTGGAGACACTACCCATCCTTGATGACAGACCTGCGCTCGTACATTCAGGAGCTCACCAACGAGGACGCGGAAATATCACCTCACCTCCCCGCCGTCTTGTCCAGCTACAAGGTCTGGAACTCGCACGACGGGAACTTGAGCGTCATCCGTCTCTACACCTCACAGGCAGGATACGACCAAATTTTCAGGATAATCAACCAAGCATTCCGCACAGACGATCTCACTGAACAGGAGAAGCGGCTGCGCTGTGCTGTTTTCCTGATCGAGTTGCTCAATGTCGATCTGTTCAACTACACCCTCCGCGAGGGCCGAAGCCATAATTTCCAGGGCACGGTATATCGAGGCGTCATTTTTTCCGAAGATCAGCTGCAGGATTTCAAAAACCTCGCAACGCTGCCTGTAGCGGAGAGATACTGGGCAGTCCCGTTAGCCATGATGTCGGCGAGCACTGACAAAGAGGTGGCTCTGAGGGGCTTTGCAGGTATTGATGCGATAACGTCGGACGCCATCAGCACGCGCCACCCGTTCCTGTGGCGGATACATGTCCTGGAGCTTAAACCCAAGTACATGCGGATTTACCACGACAGATTCCCGTCGAGCGTCGTGTCGACGATATGTGCTGTTCCCATACGCGAAGTCTCGGAGTTCGCCGGCGAAGACGAGGTCCTGCTGCGCGGCCCTTTCTTCCAACTCATTTGTCTGCGGGAGGAATTGTTTGAAGGAAGAGAAACTCCTATCCATGTCATGGAATTGGTTATGATAAACGCCAACCGTGACCATCCGAGTACAATGGAGCTCAGCCCGGAGGAGGGGGAGAAGGCCA
Source organism: Lyophyllum shimeji (assembly GCA_026008595.1). Lineage (NCBI taxonomy): Eukaryota > Fungi > Basidiomycota > Agaricomycetes > Agaricales > Lyophyllaceae > Lyophyllum > Lyophyllum shimeji. The sequence continues at coordinate 557,716 of BRPK01000001.1, read as the reverse complement.
GGCAGTGGTTCGCGTGTTTAGTGGGATGTGGAGAGCCGAGGTCTGCAAACAATTGGCCACGATCTACCGGCTCGCAGACGACGTCGAACAATATGAAAGGATCTTTCGTGGCGAGCAAGCTAAGCTCGCGAGCCTCATTGACGAACAATAGAAGATGTCTTGTGAAGCACTCAATCGGAAAATCTATTGGCGCCCGTCTTGTAACCGATGTTGGAATCCATGCATAAGCACCAGCACCTACCATGTTGAATTGTTCGGAACGTGGTCCAGGTGCCTTGTGAAGACCATCAGCGGCAGCGGATTCTTTGTATTTTCTGCGCAGCCTTGACGAGAGCATTCCTGATACAAGTCTACCACGGCCAGGAGCGTGAAAACCTAGCTAGCTAAGTTGCACCACCGCGGAAGGGCGTAAAAAGGTCAACGGTGGAAAAACGAAAGGTGAATGATTAGCCTTCGGACAAAGCATTATAACGACATTAGTTTATCCAAAGAAATGTATCGACTCGAACTAGAGCACGTTATATCCTCGCCACTCCTGGTCGTTTTCCTTACGATCACTCAGAGCAGCGATATACTTCTCGACGACTGTCGGGTGACATGTCGAGCCTGTAGCCTCGTATGAGTTGACATATTGCGTGCGAACGATCCCCGCGCCGCAGTAGATCAAGAGGGGAGCACGATAAAGGTGTCCCCGCAGGTAACGGGCAATGTTCTCGCCGGCCGTAAGATTCAGATAGACGCTAGCGCCAGCGTCTGGGTTTCGATCGTCAGTTTCGAATCTGGCATTGTCGGATATGAATCGTATACTGCCAGCAGTGTCGTTGTCGCGTAGGAATGCTGTAGGCAAGGTGACCCAATAGCCATTTGTCAGTTACATTCCTGACCGTCGAAGTCCGCCCTCACCTTCGTTTTCCTCCATCCAGACTTTGACCAGGGCTGTGGAAGTAAATTCAAGGACATTGACACCCTTCCCTCTTGCAAACTCCACTTCTGAGACGTTGTTGCTAGGCTTGTCATCCACCCATACAAGCATTGGCAATCTGCTATCTGCTCGGGTCTCGATGGCTGGAGGTGTAGAATCTGCCAAAGTCTGTCAACAGTGTCGTCCTGCCGACACCAAATTACATAAATCGTACCGAATTGCTTGAATTTCTCGATGGCTTCTTTCAGAGTACCGTCGCCTACGAAACGCTCCAATGTACCGATTGCTACTCCTCCAACTCGGAATTCATCTAGCCGCAACGACAATCGTCGGCGAGCTGACTCGCTCAGCCAGTCCCCGAGGCAACGTTTCAAGGCCTCTGAGAACCTCTCACTCGTAACGAACAACACCTTTGGCAGGATGAATATGAGAGGAACGCGGGCCTTCAATGAAGGATTCGACGAACCTTGGCCCCTAGGTAATCCCGCCAAAATTCAAACACATCCTCGTTTGTCGTCGAGCGAATGACGAAACGATCCGCATTTTCCGACGGAATGGGGTAACGATCACGAAAGAACGAGATGGTCGCCAGAGAAAATAAGATGATGGTCAGTTGATGGGCTAGCTGCTGTTCGTCTTGGTTAAGCAGCTTTGTGATTTGAGCGGGAACAAGGAAGCTGATAACACCGTTGATAGTATGACGACGGCGTGGCTTTCCGTACGCGATCAAGTGCTCCTTCGTGCGACTGAGGATGTCCCCCAGTCCCATGAAGGCATCGACGAGGGCTGGCTCAAGGTTCGTCGCATTTTTGAAAGGACTCAGAATGGCGCAAACACGAGCCACAGTACCAGAGATTGCTAAGAGAGTCTCTTCCTTCTCGCGCGTCTGCTCGAGCCACGTGAGGATAGATACTGCCAAGGAGCAGAGAGAGCGAACGGTAGATATGGCGTCCATGAGGGAGTCGGGCGCTGGGCAGGAGTCATCGCGGCACTGCTTTTAAAGACACCCCGCAGTGAGAAGGGCTATCTTGGGAACAGGTCGTTCCTAATTAAGTCCCAAGTGGCCTTTGTTCCACTAGAAGGATCCGCAATGATTAGCGCTAGGCTGTGCAGCTAGATTGACATGTACATAACTTACGAGGTCGGATTCTGGTTGATGTTGATGGTTGTGCCAGAATGCTGTGAAGTGATCTGCCTCAACGCTGCAAAACTCGATCCATACTGTGTTCTTGGTCCTCCACCACAAACACCTCTACTGTACAAGATTATCATGTCCAATCTATCTAGGCGCTCGCCTGCTTCTCCACCGCCGTGGCTCCGGTCATCTTCTGCAGAACTCAGAGAAACGCCTAGTCCAACCTCTTCTATCAAACTCGACAGTGTTGAGCGGTTGACAATGAAGACTAGGGTCGCGATACGGGAGAAGAATCACAGATTCCAAGTCGTACCACTTCGCGACGCTGGTCATTATCCATCTGGCCACCATACACCCTCAAAAAGTCTGAAGACCACTGTCGTAACGGCTACTAGATCTTCTGGATTAGCACGGTTGAACCTTCATTCCCGGAAGAAGCTATGCGCCGATGAGAATACAGTGCCCACATTTGCTGAAAGCTATACCAAGATCATCAGCACGCCGGAGCGACTGAGAAGGCTTCAGGAACGTAACGAGGACCTGCGCGCCGCGGAATATTCGTCCTTCAAATCACGAGCGAAAACCACCACGAATAGTCGCCACGTTAATTCTGAGTCTTCAGCGCAGAACACTCTGATCAGTCAGGCATTGACGGAAACTAGCAAACATAATGCACCTCCACGCCGCCCCAGTCTCGAGAATAACAACTACTCAGGACGCCATAGCCTGCATTTCAAATCGCCTAGCCTCGGATCCCTACGCACAAAGCCAGACTCAGACCTGGACCTAGAAGCTACTCCTGTACCTCGGGTGACCTGCCGCAAACGGACCAACACACTGTCTGCTGCTCACGACATATGTCATGGAGATATGCTGCCTGCCAATGTCGAGAACGATCGCCGGAACCTCATGAGGAAAGTCGACTCGGTCAAGCGACACGCCATCTACACACAATCGCTGTGTATACCCATGCACGAGCGTCCCAAGACGCCTTCCGAGGATGTCCCGAAGTTAGCTCTCGAGGAATCATCTCTTCTGCGCGCCTTTCCCTTCAGATCGTCCATCCCTGTCAGCCGTAACAAAGACGATTCGACGACACGCCGCTCGGAGTATACTACCTCCGCGCTCGCCGTCACTAACATGCCTGCCGGTCCCGAAGAATCCTCCCACAGCACCGCTGGTTCCCAGTCTTCCGTGTCCTCGGTCTACTCTCAAGACGAGTCATCACCATCGCAGGCGCCTTTGGTCCAAACACGCCCATTGATGCGTCTAGCTTCCCCTTCAGGCGTTGGCCAGACTGGGAGGGATTCGAAAGTGGATGAAATATCTATTCAACACCACCCTATCATTTCCATGCTGCTCCTGGAGGTAGAGAAGGCGAGAGAAGTGTGGTGCACAATATGATCGCATGTCTGATTCGCAAGGCGTCCTATGTCCACCTGTAACTACAACCTATCTAGACCACATATACGAATGGTATATTCGAGGTGTCGTCGGCTGCGAGACATGCCCACTTGGATGCCACTAGACTGCCAACTGCGAGTATACGCCGCAGAACGGAAAGCACAATAATAAACAAAATGCAGCCTGTAGCATGAATGCATAGACGGTCTGAATATAGGCGGACAGAACACAAAGAAGAAACGTGCATTTAGAAGGTTATCTTCTTGCCCGTGGGGGCAGCGATGGCCCCAGATTTGAAGTTACCGCGAGGAGCTCCACGGCCCCTGCCCCGGTCACCACCCCGGCCTCGTCCTCCTCCACGGTCAAATCCACCGCGTCCGCGTCCACCACGGTCACCGCCGCGACCCCGACCACCGAACCCACCGCCACGACCACCGCCAGAGTTGTCTCTGGGTTGTGAGAAATCTAGGCGGACAGCGCGGCCCTCGATCTCCGCACCATTGGCAGCCTCGAACGCCTTCTTCGCACCTTCAACGTCCTCAAACTCGACATAACCAAAGCCCTTCGGTTTCCCAGTGTCCCGGTCGGTGGGGAGGCGCACATTCTTGACACCCCACTCGCCGAAGAAGCCCCACACGGTGTCCTCAGTGACGGTAAAGCTCAAATTGCCCACGAAGAGCGTTGCACTCGGGGGACTTGTCTGGTCGCCGAACGCCTGGGCACGCTTTTCCCGCACCTGGCTCTTGTCCAGCTGCGTGCTGCGATCGATGTTCACGGGGCGACCATCAATCTCGCGACCATTCATCGCCAACGCCTTCTCGACCGCGTCGGCGGTGGCGAAGTGCACGTAGCCGAATCCACGCGACTTGCCAGTCGTGCGGTCCACCTGGACAGTAGCCGACACGACCTCACCGCACTCGGCAAATTCTTGCGCCAAGCGGTCGTTGTCGACGGACCATGATAGTCGACCAACGAAGATGGACTTGCATTCCTCGGCGCCTTCGCCGGCAGAGGCAGCATCGCCATTGGCAAGCTTGACTTTTTTAGGCGGGGCAGGGGTATCATCTTCAGCCTTGCGTTTGCCTAGCAAACAGTCAGTACAACGGTTATTGCGCTAGGCAGGAGACGCTCACCTCCTTTGGTTTCTTTGGCCGCAGGAGCTTCCTCCATTTCGACGTCGTTGTCTTCTTCCGACTCTTCTGACGATTCCTCCGACTCAGAGTCAGACTTCGCCTTCTTGGCGGCGGCGGCGGACTTGACAGGCTCATCGTCAGAATCGTCATCGGAAGAATCAGACGAAGAGGAAGGTGCCTTTGCTTTTGCCTCGTCAGATTCAGACTCTTCTGACGACTCGTCCGAGGAGGATCCTTCCGAAGAGGATTTGGTATCTTTTTTGGCAGCGGGTTTCTTGGGAGCAGGAACGGCTTTGGATGCGGTCGAACCTCCTTTTTTCGAAGCGGGCTCATCATCACTCGAGTCTGAGTCGCCGTCGGAATCGGAATCAGACTCGGCGTCAGAGTCAGAGGTTTTTAAAGGTTTCTTCGCGGGGGCGGCGGCCTTGGCTGGAGCAGCATTTTTGGGGGCAGGGTCGTCCTCACTCGAATCTGAATCCGAATCTGACGAAGCAGGCTTCTTCGCGGCGGCCTTCTTCGCAGGCGGGGTAGCCTTTGCTGAGGTAGCCTTTTTGGGGGCAGGTTCATCGTCACTTGAATCGGACTCAGACTCAGAAGAATCAGAGTCGTCATTGGCTGTCTTGGTCGGGGCAGCCTTCACTTGAGCAGCTTTCGGTTTCTCGTCTTCCGACGAGGACTCGCTGCTCTCATCTGAAGAAACTTCTTTACCCTGTACGACAGTAAGTCATTATAGACTCGAGCATGCTCGACGAGCGAGACATACCTTGCCATTGGTCGCAACAGGCTTGATCGGTTCTTCGCTCTCTGACTCGGACGACTCGCTCTTGCTGACAGGCTTCTTGACAGGCTTCACAGAAGTCTTCGCAGGAGCCTTCTCCTTGCTCTTTTTCTACGAGGACGAGAGCTCAGTTTAAATGTATTACCATAAATGTTCAAGAAACATACTGTGACTTTTTCGACCACCTCCTTCGGCTTTACAGCAGTCTTAGCTGGTGAGGCCTTTTGATCCACCTTCGTGACGGTCGCTTTGACCTTTTTATCTCCTTTCTTTTCTGATTTGGCCATTTGGAAACAGGACGGAGGGAGTGGTAGAGGGGAGATGCGATTCGAAGAATCTGAATTGAAATTTTTGAGCGGCAAAATCGGACTTAGGGCCGGCTCAAATTAAGTCAGGTGATCTGGAGATCCTCGATCAAGTCTAATTTAAATTATCATGAGCCTGGCAGTTATCAGAGGTCAAGCCCGTTGAATTGGGACCTCCTTCAAGCTCATTTCTTTGATTTCTCAGCTTCGCGCTTGCTCAATTACCCCACGCATCATGGACGACGGGAAATTTGACGTTACCATCATTGGGACAGGCCTCACAGAGTCAATTGCTGCGGCGTACGTTCGATTGTCGCACCATTCCTTACACCGCTAAGAGGCTGTTGACTTTGCAGCGCTCTCGCCAAGGCTGGCTTCAAAGTTGCTCACCTCGACGAGAACCCGTACTACGGTGGTGCCGAAGCAAGTCTGTCACTCGACGAGCTTGCGCAATGGGCAGATGCTCAAGCATCCTCAAGCAGTCCGAAGTACACCTCCATCTCGCGCTCACTTGAAGTTCCCTCTCAGACTCGACAGTACTCCGTGTGTCTCTCTCCGTCCGTGATCCCTTCAATTGGTCCCATCATATCCTCGCTTGTATCGTCCGGTGTGGCGAAATATGGCGGATTTCGTCTGCTGGAGCACGTCGGCGTCTACCATCCATCGGGTGTCATTAAGAACGTCCCTGGGACGAAAGAAGACATTTTCAAGAGTAAAGAGATTGCTCTCATTGATAAACGTCGCCTCATGAGGTTCCTCATGTTTGCTGTGGGTGACTTCGAGGACAAGAACGAGCTGAAGGGCGTGGATGAGATCCCTTTCGGTGACTTCCTGAAGGACGTTTTCTCTCTGAAGGACGAGCTACATACAGCGCTCGTTTTTGCCCTGGCCTTCTGCTTCTCCACTTCAGAACCTACTCTTCCAGCGCTACATCGTATCCGGCGATATCTTCGTTCAGTCGGCCGTTACGGGCCATCACCATTCCTCGTTGGCCACTACGGCGGTTCAGGCGAGATTGCGCAGGGCTTTTGCCGCGCCGCCGCCGTCAGTGGAGGGGTCTATATCCTCGGAAGACGGGTCATTTCAATAGCCCACTCATCAACCGAACTCACGGAGTCTTCCACGCCTTCTGAAGAAGAAAGATCGAAACCCCTACCACCTTACTCCATCGCTCTGGATGACTTCCCCGATACGCTAACGTCTCATATCATTATATCTTCTGCATCCCATGTACCTCCGCATCTCACGCACCTCACGAAGCAACTATCACTCGATCATGATCATAATCCGCACGCCAACTCACCTATTGCCCGTTGTATTGCCGTAGTTGACCACGGCATAACTTTCCCGCCACCCGCTTCATCCGTGAACCCGCCCGCAGACACCGAAGAAGACTCTCCTCTCAACACCCCTGAAACGGACACGCGGTCTAAACCCCCGTCTCCACTCGACGCCGGCATTTTCGTGTTTCCTCCATCTTCCGTGGCCGGAGGCTCGAAAACTGCAGCTGCCACAGTGCTCATCACCGGGGAAGGTACTATGTCCACACCTAAGGGGAAATGTTCGTCCTTTGCTTGCTTCTCTTTGCTCGTGAGTCGCTTAACATCAACACAGGGATATGGTACATTGCTCTTCCTCTGTCTTCACCACCCGCGGACTCGATCTCAGCGGAACAGCTTCTGCAGCCATATCTCGATGCTATGCTTTCCCTGACGAAACCGCCAACTCCATCCGTTCGATTACCGCCCTCCTCGTCACCACCGGCCCCTGCAGTCGAAGCCGCCCCACATTCCGCGCATCCTCGGCCTAAGCCGCTGTTCACGCTATTTTACATCGAACATCCAGATCCTTCTTCGCCTTCGGCAGAAACCTCACGGCACACCAAGAGCTACGTCGTGCCTCCCCCACTCCCGCCAGCATCTCCTCTCCCTGACGTTCCCGACGCCGCTGCTACCAGCGCTGAGGCCGTATTCTGGGAAGCAGTCAAAGTTCTTCGTGATGCGGGCGTTCGGCCCGAGCGGGACCAAGGGCTCGATGACGTCGACGCAGGTGAGGCTTTAGACATCCAGAGTTTCTGGCCGTTGCTGGAGACGGGTGAGGATTCCGGTGGCGAAGAGGAATGGTAGGCTGACTCGGCGGACATGTCTAATATCAAGCAATTTCTGTATCAGTACCTTCCTCCTTGTTTATGCATTTCATTCACGAATGAAGTCCTTAATCCTGCACGTGTTACGGGTTTAATGGCTTTGAATTGGATGGCAAGATGGCCGTGGTGTGACCCAAGCAGCCGTTCAGGACACTGTGTACATCCATGCACATCATTTCAAGGTGTCGCGAGTTCGAAGTGCCATTTTTTTGACCCATCGGAGGACGAAGGGAGGGCAATAGACTCTCAGATCCGTCGCGCCACAGTGTTGGAGAGAGCCAGACCAGATGTCGGCTCGTACCGGGCCGGACGCTGCTTTTCCATGATTGGGGTGACCCCCGAAACAGCACAGATGTAAACAACCGCCCCGACATCACTCATCCCGACCATGCATCCGTCGCTGCGCGTTCTCTCCTCCCGGCCTCACCAGCCACTCATCAAATTTCTGGGAAAGCGTATATATCCAAGCAGTAAGCCGCCCCCACCAATCTCTACATCTCCGAACGTTCACGGATCTCTACAGCACTGAGCAAACCACATCCACACCCGCAAGCACCCCCGGAGGTAGTAAACCGCTTCTCGGACTTCGTAGCCAAGTCCCAAGCTACCGAAGCACCGCATGCACACCCGCAAGCCCCCGCGGAAGTTAAGAGCAATTTCCCTGCAAAGAAGCACGGACCAACCGGTACGACCTCCATGAGCGAATTCTGGTTGGCGCCGGAACGTCTATGGAAGCAGGATATTGAGGAGGCGGAGATTGAGGCCATCACAGTGAGTAGGCTGGCATCTTCTTTCGACATGCAATGCCAATAACGATTCCAGAGCGGCGGTGCAACATTACACTAATCGACATTAGCCGGCATGCCCGCAACTACGCTGACGCAGCCGCGTTGGGCTCTGTAGACTCATCCTATACTTAACATTATCCACTATATACCGAAAATGCAATCTATCGGACCATGATCACGGAAAAGCAGGAAGGAAAAACAGGTATATTGGCTAGTCTTTCTCCGCATATGCCAATAGGTGTTGCTCTATCTCAGCCTCGCCCATTACTCGCCAGCGTCCCCGCGTCTTTTCATCCTCGAGCTCGCTAGTTGACGTAATGCCAATCTCGATCTCGCCGGGTTTGTAGTCCGTCGCATGCACAGTCGACATTGCCTCGATGGCCATCTTGCTAATAGTCAGTCCTTGAGCATGCAGGATAGCGCTCGGATGACGCACCTCGATTACCTCGTTCCGACCCAGCGTCTGCCTTGCCTTGACAGGATCGTCCGCACCACGACCGCCGTCGAGCTTCTTCCACTTCTTCTCGAGGTGGTTCATCGCTTCCTGCTGCTTCTGCCCAGCAGCAGTTGCATGGAATCCAACAAAGTACCCTGCGGGATCGAGCTTGAAACATTGAGGACCGTACTCAGGATCAACGCCAATCATAATCATCGCTAAAACAACAATCACTTAGGGTGGATTTTGGAAGGCAGGTTCGCGATGACGTACCTATCCCTAGCGGCCGCATTGCAGCGCGTTGCGTGTACACTTGATTGATGTTCGCCATTCGCTGAGCGAGAGCGTCGGGTGTAATTTCGTAACCGTATTTGTATCTGAATTCGGCCGCCTCTTGACGGGCGCGGGAAACCTGGGCCCGAGCATCCGCTGCGAGATGATCGGTGAACACGGTGGCGAAGGACAACATTGGTCTGAATGGGACCTACCAATGAGACCAGTCATGACGCAGCCAATTGTGGGTGTGATGCTGAACAGATGAGTGACGGTCGACGCGTCAAGGAGTTTATCCTTTGTGCGACAAGTCAGTGGGGTGTATTGAATGCGATGTCGACATCAGTGACGCACGGGGACTTTTCGTTGTGTGATTACGACCGAGGTGTCCTTCCCTCGGACAGCGACTGCGGTGTGACCGGACCCAGAGATGGCCTTGAATGCATATTCTGGGAGATCGAGCGTGCGTAAGCCTGGAGATCCTCAACATCCTGATCGTGCACCTACCGACTTGGTAGAGCCGGCCCTCAGGCGAGAAGACAGTAAGATATCTGAGTTCTAGCGTAAGTACAGGACAGATGCGCTGAAAGACAACTAACCTGTCGTAAGATGTTCTTGACATGGCTGGAGAGACGAGGACCTTGGATCAGACTTCGGAATGTGGACGCGCAAGTCGTCACGCGATCGTGTCACGAGTCACGTCACGACCGATAGGAATTTCTGTTCTCCTCCTGGAAGACATTTGTCTGCGCGCTTGGGCGCGACCTCGCTGACTCACGTTCTCGGCAGACGGTCCTCTCAATAATTGAACGTGCCCTGTAGTCGACTGCGCATCCAGGGAACCTCCACCGTCCGCGATCGAGTCAGAGTACAGTCAGTCGCTGGGTGTGCGCGAAGCCAGAATGAAGGAAGCGGTACCGCGTCAAGCACCGAAAGTAATGTGCGTATCGGAGTTATTCCTTGTCCTACCTACACTTATGTCTGCCAAAAGCAAGAAATTACAGTTTAGTCTGCTCAATGCCCAAGATACTGTAAAGATCTCCGAATTTGAGGTTACACACCGAGATCTATATACTGCCACAGATCGACAACCGGTCAAGAATGGGGTCTTGGACCGTCGTCTCGTGCGTCAGAGACACTAGTGGACCGTCGACTCAGTAGCTTACCTCCCAACCCAGGGAACGACGGACAAGAACGCGTTCTGCGAAACATGCGGCCAGTCCTCCCTGAACTGTGTTGGCCACTATGCCTACATCAAGCTCGTGGTTCCCGTATTTCATATCGGCTACTTCAAGCACACGATTGGCATCCTGCAAGCCATTTGCAAAGTAGGTTGCCCGGCATGCTTCGAAATCCCGGGTTTCTGACGAAATTGCAGACATGTGCACGCGTTTTGCTCGAGGAACCAGATCGACGTGTATTCCTCAAGCGCTTCCGACGACCAAACCTCGAGAATATGCAACGCCAGGCACTCACTAAAGCCGTCAACACCATGGCTCGAAAATGCGTCTACTGTCCTTACTGCTCCGCCACCAACGGTGCCGTGAAGAAGGCCGGTGCGCTGAAGATCATCCACGACAAGTTCCGTGCCAAAAAGACCGCTGAAGAGATGGAGCGGTGGAAAAAGACCTTCGCACCTGCGATCGAGGCGCAGAAGGAGCTGGCAATGTACCTCAACAAGGCCGTCCACGAAGATCTCAACCCTCTCAAGGTCTTGGACCTGTTTCGGAGGATATCAGACGAAGTATGTGCATACATCTCGAACAGTCTGGCTGGAACTCACTCTCTTATACCAGGACTGCGAGTTACTGGGACTAAATCCCAAGTACGGGCGCCCAGAGGAATTCATATGGCAATATATATCCGTGCCTCCGGTCAGCATTCGTCCATCTGTAGCCCAGGACGGAGCTTCGAATGAAGACGATCTTACCGTCAAGCTGACGGAGATAGTCTTCACCAATGCGCTTATCAAGCAGGGACTCGCGAAAGGATCCCCCACTCCGCAATTCATGGTTAGCACTACTGTCCACTCTACACTCCTCTTTTTTTCAAATGTCCACGTGCCTGCAGGAACAATGGGAGTTTCTTCAACTATCTGTCGCCATGTATATCAACTCAGAGCTCCCTGGCGTCCCTTCACAACCCGGTCAGAAACCGATACGAGGCTTCGTTCAGCGCCTCAAGGGCAAGCAGGGTCGTTTCCGTGGCAATCTTTCTGGGAAGCGGGTCGACTTTTCGGGACGAACGGTCATCTCGCCCGATCCAAACCTGCGGATCGATGAAGTCGCGGTACCGGAACGCGTAGCCAAGATTCTCACCTATCCTGAACGTGTAACGCAACATAATATGGAGGTACTGAAGCAGGCGATAAGAAATGGGACGGAAATACATCCTGGCGCCAATTTTGTCGCGCGGGGGGAAAATAAGAAGTTCTTAAAATTTGGCAATCGGATTGCTATTGCTGAGGGTCTGGCTGTTGGGGACATCGTCGAGAGACATATTATCGATGGAGATGTTGTTTTGTTCAATCGGCAACCTAGTTTACACAAAGTGCGTATCCAGGTCCCATACCACCTTATTTGGTATTGACGCCTGCGCAGCTGTCGATTATGTGTCATCGAGTGAGCCTTGAATCTCCCGTCTCTCGCTGCCCACTGATTTGCGGTTCATCTAGGCGAAAATTCGGCCATGGCGGTCTTTCCGATTAAATGAGTGTGTTTGCGGTCCATACAACGCCGATTTCGATGGGGACGAGATGAATTTGCGTAAGGATCGCCTACATTGACGCATCGCAGCGTTTTCTAACGTCCCTACAGACGTTCCCCAGACGGAGGAAGCCAGGACTGAGGCCCTTGAGCTCATGAGCGTTAAGCACAATCTCGTCACTCCGCGAAACGGCGAACCGGTTATTGCTGCCATTCAAGATTTCATCACTGCCTCCTTTCTCCTCTCTCGCAAAGACCGCTTCCTTGACCGGCGACAGTTCACCCAATTATGTTGCTACTTCGCCGACGCGAACATGCAGATCGATATCCCACCGCCAGCGATCTGGAAGCCGGTGCGGCTATGGACGGGGAAGCAAGTCTTCAACGTACTAATGCGGCCAAACAAAAAGTCGAAGGTCTTCGTCAATGTCGAGTCGAAATGCCACAAGTGGGAAGAGGCGAAGGCCGCAAATTATGCGATGAACCCCCAGCCTGATTTGTCGCCGAACGATGGATGGCTGGTCATCATCAACAGCGAGATCATGTGTGGGATAATGGACAAGGCGACTGTTGGCGGTGGAAAGAAGAAGTCCATATTCGGCGTCATGATGCGTGACTATGGGTCCCATGAGGCCGCCGCAGCCATGAACCGTCTGGCCAAGCTCTCCGCACGGTATCTCGGTGGGTCTTGACTTCCAATCTCTATCAACTGTCCTGACAGTGTCGGCCTCCAGCAAATTACGGTTTCTCTCTCGGTATCAACGACGTCATGCCGGGACCCGAACTGAGTAGTCAAAAGGAACTTTTGGTAGAGAAGGCCTACGCGGATTGCCAGGACCTAATTGTGCGCGCCAAGATGGGCAAGCTGGAAAACAAGCCTGGATGTGATCAAGAGCAGACCCTCGAAGCCCTTATATCTTCGGTTCTATCCAAAGTCCGAGAGGAAGTGGGACAAATTTGCATGAAGGAACTCAGTCGTCACAACGCCCCGCTTATCATGGCCACCTGCGGTTCCAAAGGTTCATCCTTCTTTACTTTCGAGGTCCAACTACCACCGCTGATCCCGATTACCAGGCTCTGTCATTAACGTCTCCCAGATGGTTGCCTGTGTAGGACAACAAATTATTGCTGGGCACCGTGTACCGGACGGCTTCCAAGATCGATCTCTTCCCCATTTCCCCAAGAAGTCTAGGTCGCCACCGTCGAAAGGCTTCGTCCGGAACAGTTTTTATTCTGGTTTACGAGCCACGGAATTCTTGTTCCACGCCATCTCGGGCCGTGAAGGGCTAGTTGATACTGCCGTCAAGACTGCCGAGACCGGATACATGCAACGAAGGCTAATGAAGGCCTTGGAAGATCTTACCACTCAATATGATTTGTCCGTGCGAAATTCCACTGGTGGAGTCGTTCAATTCGTATATGGCGACGACGGACTGGACCCAGCATGCCTTGAAGGCGATCCGCATCCGCTTGATTTCGATCGCGCCTGGAACCACGCCGCGGTCAGTGGTACAGCGACTCTTGAGCGTTTCCGTGCTCACGATAGTGCAGGCCATAGGGTCTCGCGCTGGACGAGGTCTGTTACCATTCGAGGTGCTCGAAATTGCCGACAGCCAGATGGCGGCTCCTAAATTCGTGAACGAGTGCCCGGCCGCATATATGGCAACGATCAGAGGCTTCATCATGGACCGCATCGTGCTAAAAATGGCCGACGCGCGCAAGGGCCAAGGCATGTTCGAAGCCGTGGAGCGAGCAGAGGAGTGGGACGAGGACACGGATCTCTCGATGGGTGCTTCCGGTGAGATCAGTATTCTCTTTCATTCCGTGCATCCCGTAGCGACCATGTTTGCTGCACAGACGCTGACAAGGCCGCTGTGGACAATAAATCCAAGGTCACTGAGGACCAGATCACGACGTTCCTGCATCTCTGTTGGACCAAATATGTGAAAGCCCGAATTGAACCAGGTTCGTGGCTTACCTTCCTATGTTGGTTCACTGTGTCTTATTTCATTGCAGGGTCCACCGTGGGCGCCGTAGGCGCGCAGTCCATTGGTGAACCAGGTACTCAGATGACTCTCAAAACGTTCCATTTCGCTGGTGTTGCCTCCATGAACGTCACCCTTGGAGTCCCTCGTATCAAGGAGATCATCAATGCCGCCAAGGTCATCAGTACACCGATTATCAGCTGTAAGCTTGTAACAAACGATAGCGAAGCATCAGCGCGTATCGTCAAGGCTCGACTGGAGAAGACATTGCTTGGCGATGTATGGGCTTCCATGGCTTAAGTATCGACTCCCGCCTAAAGATTTCTGGATATAGATCGCCAGCGTGCTGGAAGAAGCTTGGGCTCCGGAGTACACCTACATCGGCGTCATCATTGATATGGACGCTATTCAAAAGCTCCAGGTGACTTGGACAAGTCTCGCATGTTGAGATGTTCACTTTCTGACTATGGGCCCTTAGCTTGAACTTACTTTGGATGACATCAAGTGGGCAATAGTCGCGGCGAAAAAATTGAAGATCAAGCAAGAGGTATGTGGCTGCCAAGGCGAGTGTGCCACGACTCTGATCAATCGACTTTAGTCCATCACTGTGATTCCTCGGAAACACCGTCTGAGAATCTATGTTGACACACAAGACAAATATTATAGACTACGAGAGCTGAAACGAGGTCTTCCAGAGGTTGTAGTGAAGGTGAAATTGGTCTCCTCGGGCGGTCTATCGTCCGTTGAATGTGAACCTCAATCTTGCAGGGTGTCCCGACAATTCAACGTGCTGTCATCAACATCAAGGAAAAGACGGACGCGAAGGGCAAAAAGGGTGACAAGGAACTGCTTGTCGAAGGTTATGGTCTGCAAAAGTGCATGATCGCCGAGGGTTAGTCGGCTCTTTCCTACTGGATAAATGTAAGACTGAATGACCATGGAACCGCGCTCTTCACAGGGGTCGTTGGGGAGCAAACGTCATCAAATCATGTCATCGAAGTTGCTCAAGTGCTAGGTATCGAAGCCGCGCGGAAGACCATCATTAACGAAATTCAGTACACTATGAAATCGCATGACATGATCATAGACCCGCGGCATGTAATGTTGCTCGGCGATGTCATGACCTACAAGGTGTGTGAGATTTTGGGTTCCCTGTCCTCGGATGATAAAGCCTTGCTTTGCAGGGTGAGGTCCTGGGAATTACACGTTTCGGCGTGGCCAAGATGAAGGATAGCGTCCTCATGCTCGCGTCCTTTGAAAAAACGACGGACCACCTCTTCGATGCTGCTGCGTTTGGGAAGAACGACAGTATTGCAGGAGTGTCCGAAAGCATTATCATGGGCAACCCCGCGGCTAATTGTGGAACATCCATGTGCGCTAACGCTCAGTCGCTTGCTTTCACAACTTGATCTTCTAATCGTCTACTTCCGCAGGCCGGCCTTGTATTCCGTAGCGCCGGTCGTCAGCAAACCGCGGAGGCTGCTGTTTGAAAGTGCTCTCTAGATGCTAATCGTGACTAATGTTATTGTATTACTGTATCTGTACTACCTTTTGGGCTCGGCGAGAACTCGGTGCGGGCTGCTAAGCATGCGGTCTATTCGCGCGGCTTGGTAATTCACAGGAAGCAAACCTTTGCACACAGCGCGACCCTGCCCACTTCTTGCATAGGCGCTTGTTACTCACACCTTCCTTCCATGTAGATCCGAGGCTCTAAGTTGTCAAGAATTCTTACGGAGGTAAGCCGACTTTCGACCTATCAGAGGATGATGTGCATCTGACAGTTGATCAAGGAATGTGACTGCCAGACTAATTGCTGCATCAGCCGCCTGGGCTAAGGAAGCAGACCACGTTATTCTTGCTCCTCTTGGACCGGACGTTAGGCAAGTGCAACTGACACTGGACAGTGGACATATGAACATATCATCACGTGTCATCGACTCCTTGGGTCCTGACGACGCCTTGCACAGCGTTACATGTCACCAATCGCGAATCAGCGCTTCTGTTCTGTCCGTTATGTCCCCCGCCCCCGACATTTTGCGGTCTTGATCCGCGACGACACTCCGGTCAATATTGACCTGGGCTCAATAGGCAGATGAATAGGCGTTCAATAACTATGCGCCACATACATATCAGGCGTTCTGGAGGAAGAGTGACCTCAACGCCGGCGACTAGATTGTTTTCAGAGAACGCCTCGAGATACGATTTTATTCTAGATCCTTCGTCGTTGGTGACTTTTAGCCGTTTAACCCGGTTAAGCCCGGGACTGGCCTCAAGTCGTGGGCGATATTTTGGTCACAACCGAGGAGCATATCTCTATCAGCGTCATTGCTATCCGAGGCGACTTGCCTGAAAGGCACCAACGCCATGCGGGGAAGACAGATCAATCTAACAGATGAAGAACAAATCCTGGGTTTTCATCAGGAAATCCAACCCAGGGTGGTTGGATACGGCTAGTAACCCTGGGTTCTTGTATGTTGAAAACCCGAGGTCATACAAAGATACTAACATCCTATGATCAATTCCCCGACATGCCACTGCCCGATGCCCTTGTCAAACGTAGTAATCCGAGGAGATATACCCCCCGCAACGGCTCGGAGAACCCTGAAGTCCGTCAGCCCTTTCCCCTTACCTGATTCCATACAGGAGGCCTACGCATGAATGTCAAACATGAATGCACCTAGTCCTCGGCGTCTTGTAGCAGCAGCTTCAGGCAAGCAGGGAAGCGATGCAGATCAGGGCCATTGCGTATGCTAGACAGGGTACGCGGAAATGAAGCTTCGTCCGATGACGAAGTGTTCCCGTGCCTGCCGTCATGACGAGGACTTAGTACCCAGACGCCGTGGATTCCCGCCGTCCGCCACATAACCCAGGGACGGACGAGCGACAGCCTCGAGGACGAGGGTTTCAAGGACCTGCGGGGGACAAGCGGCTTGCGATGTTCTCGGGACGGAATAGGACGTGTAGCACTGCACATTGCGGAATACGTGAATGTCTCCTTCCCTTCAGTGGTGCAAGGCTCTTTATACCTAGTCGCGTAGACGAGACGGCAAGAGCTTAGAGGAACCGATGGACTTCACGCCGAGAATCACAATGGAGAAGAGTGGATAGTGTTTCAAGCGGTAAAGCACGCTACGCGTGTAGCGATGCGTACCACTTGGGGGAATGGAAGTAAAAAACATTTTGCACTTGGTCTTATAGTACTCCAGCTCCTTTCTTAGCCCCAAGGCGCCGTGGTGTATGCTTTCTTTACGAACGTCAGCATGCCGTGCTAGTGACTCCTCCTGGAGGCAGTAGTAGTACTAATGCATCTGTGAGTCCGAGGGGGAAAACATCGATGACGAAACAATTAAGCTTCGTTCCTTCTCCAAGCCCGTGAGCTTGGCTCCTGACGCCACGATCTGAAGTTGACTAGGTCCAGGGCTGTGCAACAAGTAGCACCGAGGCAGTAACGCGATTCACGACGTCCTCCATACACACTCTTTGCTTCGACAACGACGACGACATGTTTCAACGAAGCATGGGTTGCAGGTCCGTGGTAATGCCCGCTCAACGCCGATGCCTCTCCGTCTCTCGATAACATGAAACCATCCGACTCGGAGTCCACGAGCCGATGTGGTAGAAATCGTTCCATGATTGGTATCAGTGCGTTTGGAAGATCTGGATAGAGAACTCCACCACTTTCATTGCGGCCAACGAAACACACCGGTAGAATTAGGCGAAAAGACGACGCGTACTACGAAACCATATCCATAAAGCCGAACAAGGCGAGCATATGGTATGTGAAAATTTTATGCATGCAATGTATATGTAAAAGCTACGGCGAGAAGGACAGATATACGCAACGCGGCGCGTGAGCGAACACAGCAACGAGAACGATGTATCACACAGGAAACCTCACAGCAATAAAGAGGAGGGGTCGGGCGGTCAGTAGTGGTATCTGGTGTGAGAAGCGGGCATAAAGTTTGAATATGCAGTGAAGGTCAAATGCAGAGAATTGAGGTTGAAAGAACCGGAGGAATACTCAAAGCCGTCATGACCAGAAGATAGTTTGTGAGATGGCGTGCCGGAGCAGGAGCAAATTCCGCGGGGCGGAGGGATGTCAAGCGTCAAGCTTTAGCCTGAGGTGGCCTCCCCGCCGCCGCCAGTCGCAGCTGATTTGGTGTTGTCGCCAGCATCGCCGCTCCCTCTGAATCCATTACCTCCTCGGGGAGTCGTCAAACCAGCGGCGGCGAAGCCTCTCGCTGCATAGCCGCCTCCTCGGCCACGTCCCTTTCCACCTGGGCCGCCTCGGTAGGGAGCCTCGCCCCGAGACTCGCGGTCCGTAGCTTGCTTGACTTCGATGAGGGTGTCTTTCAATTTCTAGAATATACGGTCAGTAACGTAACACGCGGGGAAGGAGGCGAAATCAAACCTCAGCATGCTTCTCCAGGCCAGCCTTCATTGCCTCCTCATCCTCAAACTCGACATATGCGATCTTCGCCCTTCCTGCATGCTGGATAGGCCAGTGAATCTTCATGATCTAACGGCGTAGGAGAGCCAAGTCATCACATGCATTCATTTTGAAGGACAATTGAGTCCCACCTTATCCTTCGCCTCTCCAAAGAACTCCTTCACATCCGCGTCGTTCGCCGTCACGTGGCTCGGCATGCGCATAAATATCGTCCACGGGTTCCTCTGCGGCCTCGCCGACTTGGGCGTACGCACACCAGCGCTTCCCGTGTCCGTCGTCGGGGACTTAGGACCCGCAACCTCCGCTGTCGCTGGCTCTGGCGGCACTGGCGTCGAGGCGCTCTTCGGGGTGCTGATCGCGTCTTTATCTTTCTCCTTCTCCGTCTTCTCTCGCTCGGCACGCTCCCGCTCCTTGCGCTCCTTCTTCTCCTTCTTCTTTGCTTTCTCCCGCTCTGCCTTCTCAGCTGCGACTGCGCCGTTCACTTTGGGGACGGGGCTGTCCTTACCGGTGGCCGGGGTGGCTATCGAGGGCGATGCAGGCTGGGAGGGGACGTGGGGAGGCTGCGCACGGTCCGCCTGGGGGATGGGCGTTGTGCCTTTTGTTTGCGGCTGGCTTGTGCTTGGAAGGGGGCATGAGCGGTACTCGGTGTCGGTGCGGCGGCTGCCGTGCGCCTGTATGCGTAATTGAAGCCTATTGTTGGCTGTCGTTAGCTGAATGGACGTGACATTAATATTCATTCCGTTACCTTGACTCTTCAGGTCCGCACTGATCCTGCCTTCCTTGACGTCAAGGACTAAGGACCCGTACGCCGCATCGCACAAGTTCCAGTTCCAGCAATTCTTCCAGGCCGGCTCTTCCCCTGTTGCCGCCGCTCCGGGGCCGCTGGAGGGCTGTGCAGGCGGTATCCTCTCGATAACACTCAATGCCTTATCCAGCAACACCTTCTGGTGCTCGTCGACCACTGCCTCCACCTGCGGCCTGACCGTCTCCCACACCTTGTCAAACCCTTCCTTGCCCAGGACCAGTTTGTGACGGAACCCCTCGAAGTCACCCTGGACGCTGAACTCGTTGTATGACGTGGCATAGCGGAAATGCAATCCCGCCGAGATTGTCAGGTCGGCCTTGAGAACCAGAGCCAGCTGCGCCATAATACCTTCGCGGCCAGGGCTTGTATGCGTAATAAGCAGACGCGTCTCAGTGGGGTCGAACACGCGCTGAGCGGTATCGACGAGCTCGCCTATCTGGAGTGTCGTCGTCCACATGGTGCCCTGACCACCTGCGATGGTAGCGTTGCCTTCTCCGTTGTCGAACATTTTATGGGGAACGAGGGCACCTCCCAGACCGAGAAGGCGGAGCTTGACGCCGCCGACATCGATACACCGGGTGGTAGCCTCGTCAAGAACGTGCAGATTGTCAATGGCATATGTCCCTTGACGGAACTTTTCCAGAACAAGAACGTCCTCACATGCTCCCCAGACAGTGTACACTGGAACTTGGAGTTTGATTTGGCCGGAAAGAAGTAGGGGGAATTCCGAGAGGAGCGAAATGTTGACGGTCGCCCGAATGGCAGCAGGAGTATTTTCTGGAGCAAGTAGGTGGTTGCGCTGTGCCTGAGGTATGAGTGGCGAGTACATGGTGAGGTGTCGCAGCGTTCGGTCATTTATTCTCTCCAGACTGTTTGCCTCTAGGGGAAAAAATCGGATACGATTCTAGCGCTATTAGAGATAGAGCAACGCACCAAAGAAGCCAAAGTCTCCTGTATGAATAATAGCCTTCGCATTTGCGTCCCGGGCCAGGTCATTGAGAGCAGAGAGGCGACCACGAATATCAGCTATACAAAGAATTCTGCCTTGGACCGTGTCCAGGACCTTTGTCTGGGTGTTGACCTGATTTTGACGGGGAAGAGGGGAAACGGGCGGTCTGGTCGACGTGGAAGCTGGTCTGGAGGTCTGCATGTCGGACACAACGATGAGGGGGATGAAAACAAACGAAATTCTCAGAGTCCGTCGGTAAAAGCCGACAGTCACACCGCCGACCCTCCGCCACTCCTCAATTCCTCTACTTTTCAACTTTCTTCTCTCCATGTCATAGCAGCGCGCCGTATCCATCTATATCTCCCTGGATCCATAGCCTGCTCAGAAATGGCTTCCAAGTCCAGTCCTGCTGTGGCGGCCCCGCCTCAAATATCACTGGCCGACCACGTCTTATCCTCCAGGATATCGCTGCCACCAGACCCTTGTGTCTCCTACACCAGGTTTATTCCAGATCCCAGCTCATCTATCAAGCCTCACCACAGCATAGAGCTTGCCCGGAGAGATGTTCTTTCGAAGCACTCTTCTACAGTCCTCTTGGAATCGGCGCTGTCAAGCGTACACATCGGACCAAGTCCGTTCATGTATGTGTTCTTTATATCAGCGCAGGACCGCGTTGCAATTGCCACGTCCATGCTGGCTACATTGCAGTTCGACGGATTAACCGGTGAGCATTCCATCTTCGGGATCGGGGGACTGCATGCCGAATTAGATCCATGCCATTATCCCTAACCTTAACCCCGGTGTCCTTCCAATATGGACTGACTCTTGACACCTTTCAGTCGACGAGACATCGTTCTTCGCTCTGAAGGATCTGTATCCCTGTTCTCCTGCTTGTTCGCTCCTACGGGAGCCGTGCCACGCATGCCTTGACCGTGATTCCTCACGGAATTCAAGCTCGACGTGCACTCTCCTTCCGCGACGGCCACTTCGGCTGGTCTATAGCCACTTCCTGGAAGCTATACGCATCCGTCTCCTTGATGACATCGCGAAAGCATCTGCACAGGACGTACCCAGCAGGACTCCACGACCAGTGAAGAGACTCAAGGGAGGCTTTTTGCTTGGTTCACCTCCCTCGGCTACTGAATGGGGCTCTGACTGGGATTATCATGCTCTATCACGGCAAGTATTCTTCCCGGTGGGAACCTCTAATTACGCTCACATCACGATAAGGCCACTTTTGTACTGTCAATTGCAAGTACATCTATCGAACAGTCCGCAGGACCAGACCCGCAGTTTGATCATCCACCCACTTCTGCTCACGACGCCCTTTCTCCCATTAGCGAACTTCCTACCTCTTCCCCGTGGAACTCCGATTACCCTTCTTCCACATGGAACACCTGCCTTCTTTCTTACCCACTACTCAGGACCCACCTCGGCCCTCAAGAAGCAGTTCCAGGAATCTCTTCAAGGCTTGGGCGTGAGTGGATGGGAAACACCGCCGTCGTCCGGAGCGTTTGCACCCAACGGCGATGGTCATAAGCCAGAATTCATAATTGCATGGATCAGCGTGGAGAACAAACAGGGCGAGGACAAGGGAATCATCCTCGTATACCCAACAGCTCTCTGCCTTACACTCACGCCATCCGCAGCATCTGGATTTCCGGCCCGCCCGCCGCTTGATTATCTCCCCGAACTCCCAGCACCGCTGCAGCCCTCACCTCAGGTACCCGCGGCTAAGCCGACCCTTCTCCAGCCTGGTTCAGCTACGATGCCGGGCGCTACTTCTCCTCTACCATCTCGCCCTTCATCTCCCTCGACGATAGCGTTCGTTACCCCGCCTACTGCACCATCATACACCCGTCCTGCACTGCCGAGCTCTCCGACATCTGACTCCGTCCGCGCTTTCCGGGCGTTGACCTTATCCAAGTCCAAAGATATCCGACGTGTAGCCGCGGAGGTAGGCGGGTATGTCGATGCCGTTCTTCGTGAGCGCGAACGGGAACGGGAACGTCTGAAGCGGCAACGTGAAAACGGTGCTTCAAGTTCGCCAAGACTGGCTCGTACGGCTGCTACGACACCAGCTGCCCCAACTCCATCTACGACTGCGGCCACTGATACCCCTACACCACTCCTTGCCTCACAGCATAATGTGGCTCCTTCGCCGAGTCCGGCTCCCCAGCCTGCTGCTGGGCCCAGTCAGCAACTACAGCACTCCACTCCAACCCAGAACTTCTACCCCTCACCCCCGCAGACCAACCCTCCAATTGTACCCATACATGCCGGCCAGACGTCACCGTCTACTGGGACGTCTGCACTTCCAACGGTCGCCCCGACGACGACCCATGAATCAACGTCCGCTATACCCGCGCCCCTCCCTGCTGCAGCTGCCAATGCGGCACCCGCACTACCAGCTTCGACCACCTTCGATCCGTTTGGCTCTACAGAAGCCGCATGGGCCATTCAACCACAGACCTATCTAGGCATCAACATGGACATGGACATGGACTTTGACATGGGCATGGGCATGGACATGGGATTCGGCATGAATTCTGCAAGCCGAGGCAGTGCTTACGGTGGCGGCGGTAGCACCGGCATGGACTTTGACGACTCGGCCTTCACCGATGACGATTTCAGCTTTTTCGACCGGCCGTCTGCTCCAGCCTCCGCAACCGGCCTCCATACGTCGCTCCCGCTTGCATCCTCACCCCCTCGTGCATCTCGCGGTGGTGCGGTAAATTCGAACGCAGGTGGCACAGGGCTAACCGCAGCAACTGCCCAAACGCCTATGGGTGTGAACGCCTCGTCGCCCCTCTTCGGCGACGTCCACTTCTCCGGTACCACGCCTCGACAGGCTCCGACACCTCAGACATGCACTCTGAACTCCTCTCCTTGGGTTCCAGGCACTCTCGCGGAAGGATTCACCCCGCGTTACACCGACACTGACCCCCACGCTGCCCTGCCCGATCTCGTCCCTCCGTCCCCAGGTCCGACGCCCCCGAGCCACTCCGCCCCCTCCACGCCTACCGTGCATCTCGAGTCAGACCCCGCGATCCGGCGACCCAGCGTGGGCCCTAGCACGTTCGACCCCATCCCGTTCGCTGCTTACCACCGCGCGCTGGACGGCAAGTACGCCGTGGGCAAGTTCTCGCTGCCCAGCCCGCCGGACGAGGAGGACCGCACGGAGCCATTGAATCTGGGGGTGTCGTACTACTCAAAGTCGCTAGGCACAGCCGCGGGTCCTGGAGCGACGAATAACAATGGCTGGCGGTTCAAGTACATGGCTGCGACGGACCCGCGGATCGGTGTTGTGCGAAAGCTGATTGGTGTGAAGCGCAAGATGACGTTCGAGCAGGGCGCGCGGGAGATGAATAGTCGGGGAGGCGGGACGCCCAAAATGTCGCCTTCTTGGATCCGCGAACATGAAGACTGGGAGAAGAATACGCGAGCAGACGCCGTGGACGCTGTAGGCGGTGCTCCTGACGACAACGATGACCGCAAGTCAGACGCCGAGTCTGACGATGACATGGACGATGCGAGGGACGAAAGCGAGAGCCCCGTCGTGTCGCGACCGTCAACGCCTCTTCCGGCGTATCTACCGCTCGGGCCGACCCTCCTCCACACGCAATTCCAGCACTCCGAGCTTTTGCCGCTCAGCACACCTCTCCGTCCGCCTGGGGCAGCGGTGGCGCCGACAAACATCACAACAGCGACACAGGTCGCGTCCGTCCCCACACCCGCGTCCCCTGCAGCCACGCTAGCTGAGAAATCGAAGTCGCTCGAGGCGGCCGCATACACCGTCGCCAGAGAAGTGGTGGAAAACCCACCATGGGCAGAGGCCTGGCGGGCGAGCACGCTGGCGGGATCCAAGCGGCCAGGTCAGGTGTGGTTGGCCGATGTGCAGACCATCGTACGCCTGTTCGAAGATGTGCCGGCGGTAGAGGGCCCTTTGGATCTTGGCACACTTTTTGGCTTTCCACCGCAGGAAAAGATACCGACGAAGTCTGATTCGGCGAGGGCTGGGACGAAGCCGTTGCAGATGCTGGAGGCTCCGTTGATCTCCGCTGCGAAAGGCGACGCTATTATACAGATCTTGCCGACTGCTGTACGGTTTTGGGAGAAGCTGGGCCTCGGGCCGAAGGGAGGACAAAAGAACGGAACTGCCTTTGTGCTGTTTGAGGAGGATGGAGAGCAACGGCAGCAACAAGTGGAGACTTGGCTCGCTAGCGTGGTTGCGACGTACGAGGTGCGTACCGTCGTATTTTGTATCATGCAGCTGCTCATTGTTTCATGTAGGGAAAACACCTAGGCACCATGGCACTTGGGAAGAGCCCATCGTGTCCCAAAGATGGACTCTTCCCTTTGCGGTTTGACTCCTCATTCCGCAAGAACCTAGGTGAGCACAGGCTACATCCGTCTCTATTAGCATACTAAGTTCCATCTCCTTCAGGGTCGCTTGTGGCAAGCCTCCCCGCTTACCAAACAAGCCTGATTTTCTTTATAGTCACTCCGCTCTCTACCCTTACCCTCGCATCTCCCATCCTCCGCCAGGTCTTCTCTGCCGTCAAAAAGGCCGCTAAGACGTATTCTGAAGCCCAGATTCACTTCCAGTTCGTCCCCGAGCAGCTCATTCAGGGTCACTTAGGAAACCCCGCGGCAGACTTTTCTGACCTCGAGGTGCTCTGCTACTCTGTCTACAACCGAATTCTGGTGGCCGTCGATCGTTCAATGTCACGGCGGTTCTTCGAACACGGCGAACGTGTGCGCAGGTATTTCCAGGAGCCCGCGATAACGCTAGCCCGGCCTGTTTACCCCAAGGCATCGTTCGTACGATCTGCGCATGCATCGTTGGACGTCATGGACCGTGACACGTTCTTGCATGTTGGTTATCAAGTCAGCCAGTGTGGGAAGTGGATCCTGGCTGCCTGTGTCGACCAACGGGGGGAGGCGCATGATCTGGGAGTTTGGATGACGCAGACACCTGGTGAAGGGGAGTCTGAAGAAGTTCCGAAGGACGTATTTGTGGTGAAGAAGATCTGGGAGTTTGCAGTGCAGTTTGCGAAGAAAGCCGCTCTGGAATGGAGAATAGTTTTCGCGAGACTAGGGGTCATGGGTGAAGGTGAATTGGATGGTATGTTTCGGGGTTCCCTTTAGACAGCTATAAGAAGGATGTCTTACGTTTGCTCTTAGCTTGGGCGAACTTGCTCGAAGTACATTGCCGCGGGTTGCGCATGGCAAGTGCCACGGTACTGTCTGCAGAGCTTGAAGCACCATGGACATTCTGTTCGTCACGACCGCCCTCCAAAGCGACTCCGACCAAAACCCTCCGCTCCTCAACATCCAAGAACCAGCCGCAAAACATCTTCACTGACATCTCGACTACCTACTATGCCCTGACACCGCATAATGCTCTCCCTCAATCCCACCCTCCTACCCTTACCGACCTTGGCCTCTCCCTTTCCCTTATTCCCGAATCTCAGCACACTCCTGCTTCTCCCGGCGTACTGCAGCAAGAACAACAGAACGGACCTGCTTCCGCCCTTCCTCATCCTCTCGCGCTCCTACCGCGCTCCAGCACTACCCTGATTTGTCTTCCTGCCACTCCTTCGCCCACCGCTATTACCATGTTGCACATTCACTTGCTGCACACTATTCGCCCGCCTGCCTCTGCGACCACGCAGGAGGATATTCCTGCCCTACATACTGCGATCACTCGTAATTTCCACGAACTTGCGGTACTAGCGACCACGCGCTCTCGTCTCGGCGTCAGTCCCGCGCTTCCCTACCATCTTGCGGCAGTGGAGGCAATGCGAATCGCGCTGGACCGTGATCAGTACGGGATGGACGCTGCAGACAGTCCATGACTGTGATTCTTTGATTCATACGGCGATCTTGACTATCTGGATACCTCGCCTCGACTGATAGACTACGCGCGTAATTAATGTACTTGTAATCTTGCACTACCATCGCCCTAGCTTATCCTTCTTCGACCTTTCTTTCCTACTTTCTTTGTTTTACGCATTTTGGGCAGCATTTCACTTGCTATCGTAGATACGCACAAGGCACATCACTGCTGTAACTGTACCATGATCACGACATAGACATGACTTCTATCCGAATCTTCATTTTCTCAAAACGAGTGCGCGCGGTCACCTGTGCATAAGCACTAAACCTTTTACAAGAAAAGGCGGCGGATTCCACGGCATGCAGAAGGGCTGGTGCGGGCGTATCATGAAAGGCCATAACAGGCCTCTTTAAGGTACCTGTAGAGCAGAGCGCCACGGACTCAGCAAAGTCAACTTACCCTTGTGGCGATGCTGAATTCCCCACACCTCACTTCGGACCTGCGCTCGAATCCAAGATTCCAGGCGGACGTAACAAAGACCAGCTATGCCGGCCCTGTGGAGCCACTATGTGCTTTTCGGCAGAGTCTCTCAAGCCTGGTACAAAAGCTGTGAAGCAGCGTGCTCTGATCGTGTTTTCGCTTTCTGTTCAACAGACTCGGACGGGACTGTTCCCGCGCCTTAACGATTCTGCTCTTCCACCACGTGCTACTACCTTGCATACCGCCCGGAAGTGTCATCGCGTCTTTTACTCTAATGTGTATTTAGAAGGCTGGCTCACCCGAACTTGGGAATTTGCTTAGCAAGACCCCACGCCACATCTCCCTTGCCAGCTTGGAAATTGTGTCGGACCCTCGATGGAACGAAAGATGCATACAGTACTTTGAACTCCGCAGTCACCAACTCGATAAACGCTGCGCGCTGAACCTCAAGGCCTCAAGTCTGACTCCATCTTTTTGCGAAACCATTGCCGCGAAACCAAAATTCGATGCCCCTGCCATCTTTTGAACAGGCGCTCCTTGCAGTAGAGCACAGGTTATTTTTTTTTTGAATCCTATTATTGTGCGAGAGGAGCATGGCTCCTATGGTGTATAGTACATGCGTACAGGACTACCTACTTGACTACAAGAGCCACGGAATGCCACGCCCCCCGTTAAGCGGAGAATGAGCGGGCCAGCGTGTCCATAGGTTACGTACTAGCGACTGTTACTTTCCTCCGCCGGCTCTCTAGTACCTCTCAGAGGCGCGCAGCATGCGATTATATGGCGATTCTGTAGGACACGGGGTCCTACTGTTTGCAGGGCACCAGTGTTTCATGTCCGCATTTCGCTATTCCAGTGGCTGACGACCTGTGCACGAACAACCGAAGCGCAGAAACGTTGGCGGAGACGGCGAAAAGGGAGCTCTCGGACAACACCTGCGTTACTGCTGGAATGACTTCAAAGCGATGTGTGCTCTGATTTGCCAGAACCAGCGTGCCTCGCCAGGTTCCACTGTCCGCCTGGAATCCGTCCTCCTCGCGATCTGCCAGCCAATGCTCGGTATTGCGATAAACGTAGTTACCGTCCTTGCCCAATATCTTCTGGCTGCCAATGAACAAGTCGACGCCCGTGTCCAGACACTCTCCAGAATCTGAAAATTCTTCGCCCCTCATTTGAGGTCGAAAACCGCTACGCTCACAGAGCGAAGAGTTTCAGCTAATGCTTGCGACGGAAGCATCACAACAGGCAAAACCAGCGCTTTCT
Organism: Lyophyllum shimeji; assembly: GCA_026008595.1. Lineage (NCBI taxonomy): Eukaryota > Fungi > Basidiomycota > Agaricomycetes > Agaricales > Lyophyllaceae > Lyophyllum > Lyophyllum shimeji. The sequence continues at coordinate 529,917 of BRPK01000001.1, read as the reverse complement.
TCGTCCAGCTCCAGCCTTGCGACACAGAGTACGACACTAGCCGCTTCGTGCGCGTTCTGAAACGTGTGTAGCCACCTAGCGCGTGAGAGAGCTTGCAAGCTGTGTCATGTCGATCGAGATGCTGCTCATCTGTGAAATTTCCAACCTTCGGAATGAGTCCAACGCAACGAAGAGCGCGGGAGTATGATTAATTCAAATCAGAGAGCCTAAGTACAGCAGCAAGGGTAAAGAAGCGCACGACAACGCCCTACTGGTTCTTCTTCTCCGCCGCATTATACCCCTTCGCAGCCTCCACCCTCAGCGGGCTCTGGATACTCGCCAACGCATTGAAACCCACCATAACAATGGGCACAAACACAAAGACCGCCACGAGCAGCGTAGTGATGAGGCCGGGTGTGAGAAGCTGGTAGCGCTTGAGGACGCCACCCTCGGGGAGCGTCGTGTTGGCCGGTGCGAAGAGCGACTCTAGGACGGGGCGCGTGGGCGGGTCGTCGATGTCTGGCGACTGGCGCGCGGAGTGTTGGTGCTGCACGGCGAAGCTGAGGGGTGAGGAGCCGGTGTACACGACGAGGTGTTTGGGGTACGTGGTGGAGAGGTAGGCGAGCTCGTCTGCGAGCTGGGAGGCTGTAACAAGGCGATTTTCAGTGATGAGTACGGGGCCGTTGAGAAGGATTGACGCACTGTAGAGGGCAACTTTGTCTTTCCGGGTGCCTCCAATTTCATTTGCTAGGGAGGGCAGCTTAATGTTCACCACATTCTTGGAAGTGTGGCTGAAGTGTCCTGGCACGGTGCCGGGTGTGATGGTGATGAGCTGGGATCCGCAGCGCGCAGAGATGGCTTCGGCGGTGGCGGTGAGGTCAGAACCCGGTTGCACGGTCAGATATTGATATTGGCGCTGAGAGTGAGAGTCTGAGAGGATATGGACAAGTTTGGAGGAAGGTGAGAGTGTGCGCAGATCCGAGGCGTGCAGCTGTTGCCGTCGTCAGTCTTCGACTCGTCGGGCCTGATGATATGGCGAGAACTCACCCCTTCTTGTTGCGCTAAAATTACAGCGTCGAGACCACAGACATCATCGTTGGACAGAATGCTCTCCAAGATAGTCTGTGAGCGAGCAGCGTTCGACGGCAACCGATCAAGTGTTTTTGACCTAAATTATGGTGAGTTTTCGAACTCTCGACAAGAGCAGCATATAGTTACGGGTATGTAGACCATGCTACTAAGGGCACTGTGTCTGAGAATGCAAGAGCGAGGGGGCAGAGGGCGGCAGCGACGAGGAGCCGTCCAGCCATGAACGTCAGACGAGGAAGTGGTACGGATCACATGATCCGGGGATGTGGTCGCGAATAACATGTGACTCTGTACTGTACAAGGTCCGGACATGGACTACCCCGAGCCTCCTCTCCAACCACCATGGCCTCCCTCCTCCGGTCCTCTGTACGACTAGCTGCAAAGCCCCGTGCTCTGCGAGCCGCGCGGTCAGTTACAGCCTAATGTGTGCTGACTGTCTTGACTTAACACTATCTGTAGGACATTCACCGCTTCGCGATGCAGACGTTCAGAGTCTGGTGCAATAGGCTCACTGGACAACTTCACAGAAGAAGAAACGATGTTGCGAGACGCAGGTACGCGTTCATCCTTATGTGACCATTATTTGTCTAATCTACATCCTCATGAACTCAGTGCGACGGTTCGCAGTGGACGTGGTTGCACCCAAGGTCCGTGAGATGGATGAAAACGAGAACATGGACCCCTCAGTGATAAAAGGTCTCTTCGAGCAAGGGGTAAGCTCCGCCCCCGTTGTGCTGCGTCCCAGCGAACTAACGCAAGGTCCACACTCCAGCTAATGGGAATCGAAACCAGCGCCGAACACGGTGGTGCCGAGTCATCATTTACCTCTGCTATCATTGCTATCGAGGAGCTAGCCAAGATCGACCCTTCCGTCTCTGTCATGTGCGACGTGCACAATACCCTAGTCAACACCATCTTCCGCACGTATGGCACGAAGGAGCAGCAGGACAAATGGCTGCCCCAGCTTGCCTCGTCCAAGGTTTGCTTTGCGATATACCTATGTATACCTAGCGCTTATATGCCCTGTTTTCGACCTAGCTTGGCTCATTCTGCCTTTCTGAGCCCGCGTCAGGCTCAGATGCCTTCGCCTTGCAAACCCGCGCCAAGAAGGACGGAGACCATTGGATAATCAACGGTTCGAAAATGTGGATCACCAACTCACATGAAGCCGAAATATTCCTCATTTTCGCCAACGTGCGTCACAGTCACGTCCCTTTCTTCTGCTCCCTGCCATGTCTGAAAACATGACTACCATTCTAGATCGACCCGAGTAAGGGCTACAAGGGCATCACCTGCTTCGTCGCAACCAAAGATATGGGTATCGAGATCATGAAGAAGGAGCAGAAACTCGGCATCCGGGCTTCGTCAACATGCACTCTCAACTTCGACAACCTCCGAGTCCCAGCTGAGAACATTATCGGCGGTGAAGGCAAAGGCTACAAGGTCAGTACATTTTACTTGTATGGCCTACTACAACCCGTCTAACGCATCCGCCTCAGATCGCCATCGAAATCCTCAACGAAGGTCCTTCCGTCGCCTAACCCCATTGGTCACCACTGACGTCATGCCGCATCCAGGTCGTATCGGCATCGCCGCGCAGATGCTCGGCCTCGCACAAGGCGCCTTCGACAAAGCCGTGCCCTACACGTACCAGCGCCAACAATTCGGGCAGCCCATCGGGACGTTCCAGGGGATGGCGTTCCAGATCGCGCAGGCCGCGATCGAGCTCGAGAGCGCACGGCTGCTGACGTACAACGCGGCGCGGCGCAAGGAGGAGGGCAAGCCGTTCACGAAGGAGGCGGCGATGGCGAAGTACTGGGCGAGCCAGGTGGCGCAGCGCGTCAGTGGGTCGGCGATTGAGTGGGCGGGTGGTGTGGGCTTCACGCGGGAGACGGGCATTGAGAAGTTCTGGAGGGACTCCAAGATCGTGAGTGTTTGTCTTACTCTTGCCGCTCCGGTGGATGCTGACACGTTGCTGGTTTAGGGTGCCATCTACGAGGGGACGTCAAATATCCAGCTGCAGACGATTGCCAAATTCATTCAGAAAGAATACTCATAGACTTCAACTGTAACGCGATACGTAGGTTTGTACACATGGGACGGTATATACACTTTACCCTTCGCATGCCATACCACGTTCATTCCCCTAATCCTGAATCGGTCAAAGAATCGAACATTCCGAAGAAAGAATCCTCGACGGAGGTGCAGCAAGAGAACAATAGCAAGAACGCTCGGGCCGCAACGAGGAGAAAGTGTTCCGACCCCCAAGGTGCGTGAGACCCAGCCCCTTCACTTGAACAAAAAGTGCATTTCTGGTCCCTCGCTCAGAAGTGATGCGCTTTATGGTAAGGCTTGACAGATTCAGAGAACGGCACATAGGGAATCGGGGGTCTGGGGCTGCAACGCGCCGTAGACTTTGTTACGTCCACGCATAGCGCGTCAAGAAATTGTAAGTCAGTCTCCGGGTGTGGGGAAGGGCTCAAGAAACCCGGCATAAGCCGCTCATAGGTACGCAACTCCATGCTGTGCGGCGCTGTTGCCCACCAGGTGTCAAATCTGGCTTCGTGATAAGCCCACACCAGCCCTTCTGCATTGCTCCGAGATCTGCCGCCTCTCTACCCTTCCTCCATGTCGGTCGGTCCGCTAGGTCGGCTTCTCGTCTATTTTGCGCGATGCGCGACAGACGGAGGCGCATGTAGTATCGATGTTGCAGCCAGAGGGTTAGTCCATAAGCGTCTCATCATGATGAGAGGGCCGAATCGTTTGAAGGATATCGGAGAGCAGCTTTATGGCCAGGATGCGGACAGGAACGGTCGGATCAAGAGCCTTGACGCGACGACCGAAAGAACAAGTTCAAAGTGCGTGGGCTGCGGTGTCCATACGCAACGCTGCCATGAGCAAGGCACAGCATGATATCGATAAAGCCCACGACGCAGAACGTACCGTCCATCACGCTGCTTGATGCACCTCGCAATCCGGCATTCAAACGGATATCCAAAGCGTGTGCGACGCCACCATCACAAGACGACCTCGAGACCTTTCTCCTCGAGGTAAAGCAGTCAAACCCTGCGCAGGTTCTCACCCGTGCGCGTGAATATCGAATACAAGCCATCTAAGCTCCCCATCCAGAACGAGTGTCACCGCGAAAAAGTCGGGGTCAGCTGGCTAGCTACGTACGTCGCACGCACGATGATCGAACGTCAATTGATGTGTGAGCGTGCCCAGAGATCCCAAGGCTGGTTACGAACATCCAGCTTATCTGCTCGTAAGCCCAAGATTCATGCCCAATGGTCGTGCCGTTCGTGCGGGAAGTGGGATCGCAGCTGCTGAGGACGGCAAAGAAACCGGGAGGTTGGACGACCCGGCGAGGGTGAAGAGGCCTCGTGAAACGAGCCACTAAGTTGTCCCATGCATATATACCACTTGATTTCCAGATGACAGTCCTTCTATCAGTACCCATGGAGTATATGTATACATACGTCGAAATCTCAGCAGAAACCCGGGAATATGTAGTGGAATCCAAGTGATCCACTCCGCTTGATGCCAAGGCTGCCAGAGTGTCGAGATACCGCTTCGGAAGATCCGAACGCAAGAGTGATGCCCCGTCCCTGAGCCTGCTGTCGAGGCCAGACAGATCGTGAGGCGGCAGTAAATCGGACGCTGACGGCTCGTCATATGGCCCAATCGCCGTCGAATGGTCATAGAAGATCGAAATCGTCGAGCTGGAGAGGTAACAGGACAAGGTGTTAGTGAAGGAAGGAAAGAAGTAGCAGGATACTTGTACAGCACGCACCTCGTCGTTGTAGGTCAAAATCGTCCTCTTCAGCTTCGATGTGTCGACCCAGGTTACGAAATCCTCCATATGCCTGATGAGCACCACACACCGGAAGCATCAGAACGTGCTCAGCGATAGTGCGGTGAGTTGGGCGGCGACTTACCTGGTGACCAGATACGCTGGGTCGGTGATCGTGTCGGGCCCAACACGGACGTGGCCTTGTTCGATAAATTTAACAGCCTAAAAGCGGGTGCAAATGGACCCGTTGAGAGGATGCCTCGTTGGTGCAGAAAGGAAGGCAACGCACAGCGCTGACGGTCTCGGCTATCTTGGACATGCACATGAACACGGCGAGGCGGCGGCGGCAGAAGGCAGCGACTGTGAGCTTGTTTTCAATGTCACTGAGCTTGGCGCTGGAGTTGAGCACGCCCATGTCGTATAGCTTGGAGAGGAGCTGGCCTTCCATGCGGGCGCGGAAGGGGTCCTGGGCGGGTAGCAGCGAGAGGCGGTGTGCGTACTGCCGGAGGGAGCCGCATAGTTTGTTGTATCTGCACGGACGCTTAAGTGATGGAGTAGATGTGAAATGGGGGAGGGTGTGCGCACTTGTGGTAGTCCTCTCTGTCCTGAATGTGGTATCGACGCATCACCTTGATTTCTCGAAGGTTGGCATCTTGTTTCCACTGCGTCGCGGGTCAGTCTGGCTCACAGATGCGAGAAAGAGATACGTGCATTGAGAAAGTCGACTTTCTTGAGCAATTTCTGCTCATGATACTTGAGCTTGCGGACCATCTTGGGTGCTGCGTTCAAAGGGTCGAAACTTCGGAAATTTGAGGTGATCACGTGCATAAGATCGGACGCGATTCCGTTGCAAGATTGCTTCCGAGGCTGAACGAGATATGCCTCCTACTCGTGACGGCCCATGAACAAACCAAGGCCGTGGCCGAGCAGCGGAACAGGGCATCGAAGACCGCCTGTCGCTCGCATGTTCAGCGTTCATACACTTGATGAGGCTATGAGTGGTGGTTGCTGGATAACGGAGCGCCGTTCAGCGGCTCGGATGAGTTTTCTGCGATGAGCTCATGGTCTTCACCATGATGTCTAGTACAATGAAGGACAGGACAGCGGACAGGACAGCGGACAAGAGATGCAGTCCGGGGTCAGCAGACTGAATGGGCAGAGATTACTTCCCCATTTGGGCTGGTCGGCGGGTCGAGCCACGTGTAGAACACAACCGTTCAACAGAGCGCTCACACCCTCTGCAACGTCGTCCCCCCGCCTTCCTCGCTGTCCTGGACGTTCTCCTCGGCATAATTCTCCCCGTACACGCTCTTCTCCTGTGTCCACCACTTTTTACCTGCTTTTTCAGGGAGAATTGTCGCCGATCGTCGGAGATTTCGAACAAGTCCGTCTTCTGGCTCCTTGGTGAATATTATACCCCCATTCTATGTCCCTACTCATCGCTTCCGCCTTTATGCTCATCTTGGCTTGAAAAAACCTGTTCTGACGTATCTTGGCCTTCTGTTCCTTCTAGTAGATGAACGGCAACGTTCACCCGGACATGCTTAGGCAGGGTTTACCACAGCAAACGATGCTCAGCATGAACGCCCCGTTCATGCCCAATATCCAACCATCCGGGCCGCAAACAATGTCGGCCAGTCATCTCGGCATTCCCTCGTCCTCGAATGCGCCAAATCCTGCCATGATGCTCAACAACCCGCCCGGACTCATGAACCCAGCCCAGCAGCACCGATACCAACTCCAAATGCAACCTGGCGCCGACGGACGGCCACCACGGCCGATGCAGATGAGGCAGGGTCAGCCAGGTCAACCTATGATGGGTCCTTCGGGTGCTCCCGTGCCAGGCGGCGGCGGCGGTCCGCACATGGTCGGGATGGGTTCTGGACAGACCATGCCGTTCAACCCCGGCATGATGTCCCAGCCTCCGGGAAACATGACCGTTCGACGCGTGTCCTCGCAACCTCAGATGAGCCAGGGCCCGGGGTCGATGGCCGGGATGTCACCCAACGTCGTCAACAACAATCTGGCTATGGGAATGTCATCGCAGGGAGCTATGTCCCAGATGCGTCAAATCCCCCAGGCGATGCAGAACCAAATCAGAATGCAGACGCAGGGGCATATGCAGAACCAGATGGCGCCAGACATGCCCATGCCGATGAATAGGCCGGGTCCGAACCCGGGATTACCGGGACGTACAGGTTCGGCACAAGCGCAGCTCATGAACAGTCTCTCGCAACCTCCTTCCATGCAACATCCAATTGGACCGCATCAGAACCAATTCCAGAACCCCATGCAAATCCCCTCGCAACACCCTCCGCAAATACCCTCTCCCCGCCCTGGATCACACTCGCAAACGCATACGCCGAGTATGACCATGGCGACTCCGGGGCCCTCACGCACGCCCGTGAATCGACCGCCGATGAACCCTGACGATCCGGCGATGTCCTTCATGAACTATCCCAACCCTCAGTTCGGCCAGACGCAGCACACACCTCGGATGCAGCCGACAGCCGACGGACAGTTCCCGCCTTTCGTCCCCTCTTCAACACCTCCCATCTCGATGTCAGACATGCCCCAACCCATGTCAGGAGGCCTCACTACGCCGGGCAGCAGCGCTGGAGGTCGCATGGGGTTCCCCCTCACCCCAGCCCAGCAGCTTGAGCAGATGAACAACAACAATAACGCCAATAACACCCCGGAGAACTTCGCCTCCTTCAACATGCCTCCCCCCTCGCACGTCCCTCCACGTCCCTCCTCCCGACTCAACCCCCACGCGCCACCGCTCCCTCAACAACAGCAGCTCTCCCACCACTCCCCACACTCCTCCGACCCACAACACATGAACCCGCATCCACTTCCCCACCCGCATCCCCCAAGGCCCCAGTCCCAGCCTCAGATACCCCGCCCCTCGTCCTCGCAACGCCCGCACACCCCGCGTTCCGCACACCCTCAAATCCCACCAGGCGCACCACCACCCGCGCCACCCGGTAATAGGATGAGTCTTCCAGGCCCACACGGCCCGCCACCGCCGACATCGCAGATGCAGGTGGTTCCCGGAGCCGGGTCCGGCCCCCAGCATCTGTCGATTGCGCCGCGGCCGCCACCTCAAGCTGTGGTGACGGCGGGTGGTGCTGTTGGTCCGCCGCCGTCCGCACAAGCGCCGGGTGATACGCCGCCGACTGCGGCTGCACCGATACCGCGACCACAGCATCCGTGAGTACCACATTTTTCCTAATTCACTGCTGCTGTTCTGATTTTGGAACTTTTCTAGACCGGTACAGCCGCTTGGGAATGGGCAGGGACTGATCAGGTTGTTGAACTTTAGTGGGGTGCTTGCTGCCGAGAACAAAACGGTGCGTAGCGTGGACTATCGTCGGTCCGGGCTTCGGAGGAGGCTGAATCCGTGTCTTTCTGGCCAGCAAAAACTGCAGCTTTCATGGTGGAGCGAGACCATCAAGGAGTACTTCACCCCGAAAGCCATGCTGAAGTTCACGTTGTGGAAGGACAACCAGCGAAACGAGGCCAAACCATTCGGTGAGCTGGCTCCTGTCCTAATGCCTCGCGTCTGCTCGTCTGACAGAATCCCGTGACCGCGACATTCCAGAAATCGGCGTCCCCATCCTTCCCCGCTTTTTTCTCGTGACCACCCAGTCCGGCGTCAAATCCATGACCCTCTCCCTCGACGGCGCCCGCGAACGGATGTACAGCCCAGGCCACTCCATCGTCGAATGCGTCGCCGCGATCTGGACATACAAGTACACGAACGGGTACACCGTGACGCTGCGAGGGCCGTTGACTGTGCACGTCGTGGTGACCGCCGCCGTGCCGCCAGGGCAGGCGCGCCCGCAAGCGGCCCCGGAGTTCCTGCTCAAGTTCGAGGAATTCCAGTTCGATGCGAATTTCCACGACAAGTATATTGCGCTGGATGCGATTGTGGGGCCGAGGACGATAGGGTCGCCGAAGACGCCGAGGGTGAGGAACACGCCGGCGCCTTCCATGCCGAATGGGAGTGGGAGTGGGACGCCGGCAGGAAGCCAGGGCCAAAGCCACCAGCAGCAGCAGTTGGAGGAGGATAAGAGGTGGGAGGAGCCGAGGGTCACGATTGAACAGGCGACGATACCGGGAGAGCCAGTCAATGCGTTTGGGATTCCGCAGGCGACGATGAGGTGTTTGGAGCTGGCGGAGAGTGTGTCGGCTATGGCGGACCTTATTGCGTTTTCGACGGAGCAGCAGCTGGGTCCACTTGGTATGTTTTCCTGGTCTAGCGTTTCCAATCGTTCGGCGCTGTTATTGACGATGGTCATATCACTTGTTCTAAAAGACGCACTCAAAAAGTTCGCAGCCAGAATTCGAGAATCGCAGCAGTTGAACCCTGCGCCTCCCCACCTGAACAACAACAACGCCAACATCCCTCCCAATCCGTTCGGCCCCATGCAAAATAATAGCAACATGCAATCCACCCCTGCTGTAACATTATACTCGAGCGCCCCGCCCTCCGTCACCAATCCCTCGAACAATCCCGCCTCCACCGTCCTCGGCGGCATGGGCTCTCCCCAAAACGTCCCCGCGTCAGCGGGCAATTCGCCCCAAAAGCAGCACAAGACGATACCCCAACAGCAGCAGACCGCTGGCGCCTCGTCGTCGTCCACTGCGCCTGGATCTTCCCCGGCGGTCTCGTCCGGCGCAACGAACAACACGCCTGCACTGGCGCACGCGTCGCTGAAACGCAAACAGGGCCCGGAGACGGCGTCGCCGACTACGGTCAATGCGGAAACGCAGCCGCCCGCCAAACGTCAGACCAGGCGACGCAGGACGACCAATGCCGCTGGCGCGGGCGGGGGGTAGCCATCGCCGCTCACTCTCGATGCATTCGCTCTCAATTTTGGACTTGTCAAAACGACGCTCTTGCTCTCCGATGGCCTTAATCATTCCACCCCGCCCGTCGGCTATTTTGTTCGCTTGTGCTCATCCCCTTTTTGTTGTTTTTTTTTGTGCTTGTGTGTCTAGAATGTACCCTACTCGTCCATCCACTGCCTACCTTACGCTATCTACATGGATCTACAACATGTCTTATCATCTGGTATTTTCAGCTCCTCCACTCCCACGCTCTCTCACTTACCTGACATATTTATATCCCTTGTACATCTCCGTCTCGAATTGTATAGCAGTCGCAATCCCTCTCAACAACTCGAACGTTTTACTGGCAATTGATAGACACCTTGAGATGTGCCGGATGAGGCGCCGGCCACATGACAAATCCTCTCTAGGTTTACAGTAGTAAGTTCGCGCTGGTCAGGTGTGCACAGCAACTTCCTTCGAACGATCATATTCATAGGGGGTGTCAAGTGTCAGATCTTGCATCCAGATAGACCGCGTAATTAGCGTTAACGCTGTAGGGACGTCATCGTGCCAGGCTTCCAGGCATCCGAAGTTCAGAATAACCTGGTTTCTTCAGGCATGCTCAGGAAAGCGCCGCAGGGTCTGTCAGGAATATCGCGAGCCGCACGTGCAGCTCTGAATTCGGAGACTAGTGGCTCAACGGGGCAAAGGTTGACGTTGGGCGAGTCGTAAGATTGGAAGAATTCATGAACTCAGAACTGAGGGCCAAGCTGTGAATGGTGCCTTCAGCGTGATGACATCCGGATCATGCAGGCAGTGGGAACGTTAACGTGTGATAATTTCCCATCCCGCATCATCAATGACACCCATAGCCCTCGGGTGGGATCTGTGGGGGCTGGGGAATGACATGCACCTACCTGGCAAGCAGATCAGATTCCTGGAACCCTTTCGAGATATGAGTTCACTAATAACAAATGAATGATGGATGCCGATCCCGAATTTCATTGCGAAGATAAATGCTGGATAAAATGCGTAGACAAACCGGACCTCCTCCACCTCGCCAAGCACGACCACCCCGCCACCCACCAACTCCCCTCCCGAGCAACGCCACGGCCTTGAGCATAACGCCTTTAGGAGTAGACGGTTTCATGCGAAAAGTCACATTGATCGCCATATTTGCATCTGTTAATTTCAGAAGGCATATCATCAGTCGCCTTCTTTTGGAAAATACGGGTCATGATGTTCGCTCGCCTTCCTGCTGCAAAAAAAGCGCAAGGTCGTCTTGTATTGTCTCTATACCCATAATTGCCCCTTCCTCTCCCTCGTCCTCGACCCCGCCCTCGCCCGCCGCCCCAGCCGCCGCGGTCCGACGACGATTCGTCAACGTGATTCTGAAATCCCTGTCCATACTCTGCTGAGTAACTAGGGGCGCCTGCCCACACGTTGTGATTCTGATCGGGAGCACTAAACGGCGTTGGCGGCTGCCCCGATTGGGGGTACATCCCGTTCCCATTCGGGGGCTGCGGTGCGGCGGCGGCAGCACCGGACGTCTGCTGCAGCTGCTGAAGCAGCCGCTGGATGTGCTCCTGCGGGAGCGCCTGCACCGCTGCGAGCGTCGCGCTCGCATCGAGCCCGACGGCCGACAGATCGAGGCCCCCGCCATTGAACTGTGCGCCGCCAAGCGCCGGGTCAACGGCGCCCGTGTTCCCGCCCGCGAGCTGCCCGACCAGCTCCGCGACGGACTGCGCGACGGGCGCAGCGGGGACGGGGCCCGAACTCCAGAACACCGCGTCGACGTCGGGCCCGGACGTCATGACCGCCACGTTGCGGTCGGTTTCCTCCTCAGAGATCACGTGCGATGGTTCGGCGGGCGAGTCGGGGATGTGAGCGGGGGACATATAGAGCGCGCCAAGCGCAGTTTGTTCGCGCTTTTCTTGTGTGACTTTTTCCTCGCTCCCTTCGCCGCGCGGTCGTTGGTCGATGTCGATCGGGATGTCGATCACTGGAAAGCACAAGGCAGGACATTAGGATTCCTTCTCAAAGTCATTTCTTCGGAAGATTGAGTTGTTTGCTTACGGAGCGGTTCAGACCAATCAACCGTCTCTTCAAATAGATGCGCATGCAAGGCCGCACCCTCTCCCCGATCCAAATCGCGCAGGCTGTGCGACACATGCGTACCCTGTATAAAAGAAAAACACCCCAAAACACAAACGAAATGAAGGTGCAGGAGAGAGAGCGATTAATGTACAGTACAGGACCTCCCAAAAAGATAAAGAAGCTGACATCTACGGGATCGTCGTCATAGACCGCCTTCTCAATGAAGCGGATGGCCTCCAGCTGTGCCGGCGGGGCCCACGTCACCGTCTTCTTCTTCGTGCCCTTCTTCGTGAGTTGCGGTGCGGACGCTGTCGCGTTCTGGGCGTTGGTCCCTGAAGCCTGTGGCGGTGTCCCGGACGACGGCGGCGTCGAAGCAGCGGGCGACTCCTTGCGCCCGCGTCCCATCGACTTGAGCGCCTCCTCGAAGGGGTTGATCGACGACGGCTGTGCCACGTTATTGTTGTTCGCGTTCTTGGCATTTGCGTTCGCATTCGATGCTGCTGGGGCTGGGGGCGCCTTCTTGAAGGTCGGGAGCTTCGGCTTGGCTTTCGGCGCGGAAAAGAAGGACGAGTCGGACTTGGCGTCCTTGACGGCAGGGGTTGAGGCGGTAGGAAGAGGCTTGGACGTCGGTTCCTTCTTGACGGCCACCGGTTTCGTCGCAGTTGTGCTGCCCAGCGCAGGTTTCTTGGTCGGGGGTACGCGCGCAGGTTCGGCGAGCTTCCGTTTCTTGGACTTCATGTCTGCATGTCGTAGGGATGTGGTGTAGCATGCAATAAAGCAGCAGCGGGAGTAGGGAGCAAAAGGGGAGGGAAGGAGAGAAGCGTGATTAGGGCTTTGGCGACACGCGAGAAACGGAGTGACGTGACTTACCCTCTGGCTCCGTTTTCGACAACGGCGCTTCGGCACTGCTAACCATCGTGCGCCACTTGCGTTCCAGATTAGACGCCATGTCCTTGATCGCTAAGTTGTCCAGATCCAGAGAGAGAGCAGGCAGGGAGCAAGGCAAAGAAAAAGAAAGGGCATGCGTTAGATACATGTATTGTAGTACGTTTTGTCTCACAGCGTCTATCATATAGAAAGAGAAAGAGCAAGCCAAAGCCAGCATGGCTGTTCATCTCAAGCTCTACAGGAGCAACAGTTGTCTCACGATAACGGGAGCGACGCTGGAGAGGGGAGAGGGGAAAGGAGGGCGGCTTACCTGGCGACGGAGGGTCCTTGACCAGCTTCACCACAATCTTGCCGAGCTTTGACGCTTTGAGGGACTCGATCGTCAAAGGTAGTCGATCAATTATCTACAAAACACGTCAACATCTCATCACAGAAGCAACCAAGAAGGGCAGCAGCGCACATGTAGAAGCGGCATGATCGTCTCCACGAGCGGGCTGTCCGGGCTCGCTGTGAAGCCCGCTTTGAGCCAGTCGCGCGTGATGTCGATCGCCGTCGGATTCTCGGACCAAGCGCGAAAATAGTGGTTCCCAGCGCCGTCGCGCATCTTGGTGAGGATCTCGAGACGCGTGGCGGGCTCGACGTCGGCGATGCCAAAGTCCGTGATGCGGTCGACGAGGACGTTTACCGCCTGTGCGCCCGTGAACGCCGAGTTTTGCAGCAGCGGCCGTATGACGGATTGGAACTGCGCGTTCCGCTCTTGCTGCGTCAGCACGGGTTTTTGCGGCGTGGGCGCGGATTGGGATTGCGGCTGAGGTTGGGGTTGGGACGGGCCTTGGGCAGGGGTGGAGTTGTAAAAGGAGGAAGGGAGGAGGGTGCTGAGCATGGAGCTTGAAGGAGCGTGGAGGGCCTGCGGGGAAAGGGTGCCTTGTTGCGGGGAATGTTGCTGACCCTGTTGCTGTGGCTGTTGGGTCTGGTAATAAGATCCGGGAGCGCGGTATGATAAGGCGGGGTGGAGGAGGTGTGAGTATGGGTACTGCTGCTGCGCGAGGGACTGGGGCTGGGAGGACTGAGCGGAGTAATTCGCTTGCGGGTAATGTTGCATATTGGATGTGCGCGAGCCATTGAGCGTGGTCAAAGCCGGGCTGGGGGGAGGACAAAGGACGTGGGTCAGATCGGGGCCAATTGGGGATCGGGATGGATCGCGAGCACGTACTCGATCATCATGGGCTGCGACGGGGAGTGCAGCTGCAGGGGCGGCGACTGCACCTGAGAGAGCTGCTTGGATGGCTGCTGTTGTTGCAACTGCTGGTGCTGCATGTGTGGCGAGTGCTGTTGTGGCTGTGGCTGTTGCGGCTGCTGCTGCTGCTGCTGCTGAGACGACGAGGACGACGCCGAGGGGGTAGCACCGGTGGTCGCGCCATTGAGGCTGGAGTAGTTTGACAATGGCACGTGTGACTGGGAAGGCCAGGTGGAGCCGTACGCGAGAGTGTTGTACGGAGATTGCACAAAATAGCTGTGCTGATAGGGTGAGAAAAACGACGCAGTGGGCGATGCCAGCGACGAGGAGGACGACGTGGAAGGGGCTACGGGAGCTTGAATGAACACGATAAGCTTTTGAAAAACGCGACTGGACTCGCACCTCCTATGTCCGCAAGCGTCGAAAAGTCGTTCATGTCCAATCCGGTGGCCGATGGGTCCGCAGCTGCCGGCTGTTGATTCGACGTCGAGGACCGATCCTTGGGCCATTCATCGAGCGCGCTGGGCCTGGCGTCATGCTGGATGGTCGTCGAGTCGGACAGCAACGGCTGCTGCACCCATTGTGTATACAAATTGTGCTCCATTCCGCTTTTTTTTTCTCGTTTAGAACTTTTTGGGTTTGGCTCTTTGGCTCAGTGCGTTGCAAGCAAGGGTTATAACGGGGCAACTACAACAAAACGGGCTTATTTGGGAGGGGCGCAGTCTGTGCGGGGCGCGACGACGCGACTGATCTGCACTGGCCCCTCGTGAAGCTCTGGAGGGGGTTCTCCGCTGTCGTCGTCGCCGTACAGCTGGTCTGTGCGAGTTGTCCCTAACACAACCACACCCACTCCCCATATATCGCGATTTCGCACTCCGCTTCGCACTCCGCAATGTTCCCACGCCCGCTCCGAGACATAATCACAAAACACTACAAAACCGGTTTCTTCACTTTTTGGTTAACCTTGGACTACAAACCTTCAATGGCCGACGAGATTACAAAATTCGAGCATCAGCGTCTCGAGGTCAGTCGTCGTCTGCCCCGCTGCCCTTGCTCATCGTTCCTCACACACGCGTTGCAGCTCACTGCCAGCCTAGAGGCCGTCGCAGAGTCCATGCGGACCGCCGCTGCCCTCGCTGAGACCTTTGCCAAAAACCTCAAAAACTTTACCGGTAAGCACGCACCCCTATTTCCCCCTCCCACGCGTTCTTCACTGACCCTCCTCTCCAGGCGCGTCTGACGGCGAGACGCCGAAAAAGGGCCGCAAGCGCAAGACCACGGAGGACGGCGAGGAAACCAAGCCGACGAAACGTCAACGCAAACCCAAGGACCCGAACGCGCCGAAACGCCCCGCGTCGTCGTATATCATGTTCCAGAACGAGATTAGGAAAGACCTCAAGGAACAGAATCCGAATATATCCAACTCGGAGCTCTTGCTGTTGATTTCGCAGAAGTGGCAGGCGCTGAGTGAGGAGGACAAGCAGGTGGGTGTCTGAAAAAATTTTCCAAAATTTTTCGTCTTGGCGCGTCGCGTCGCGTGAGGGGTACTGAACAGATCTTCCCAGGTCTATGTGCAGGCTGTGGCGAGCGCGAAGGAGCAGTATTCGAATGAGAAGAAAGCGTATGACGCGCGGTCGCCTGAGGAAGTCGCCAAGGCCGATGCCGCCGCCGCTGCTGCTCGCGCCGTACGTCCCGTCTCCGTGTCTCCGTCCCACCTGCCGCTGACTTCTTCCCCGCTCTTCTGACAGGCGAAAAAGGCACAACCCCGCGTCCGTGCGCCCAAAGCCCAGCCGCAGATCATTGCGCCTCCCGCTCCCCCGGCCGCACCAGCAGTTCCTGCCGCCACCACCTCGCCGAGCTCGGAGGAGTCAGAGACGTCCGGGAGCGAGTCGGATATCGAGGACGAGGAGCCACCGAAGAAGGGGACGGTAAGGGAGACCAGTGAGAGTAGTAGTGAGGAGGAAGAGGAGGAGGAGGAGGAGGAGGAAGAGCCGAAGCCCGCGCCGAAGCCTAGGAGTAAAGCGAAGGAGGAGAAGACGAAGGCTGCGCCGCCTGCGCCTGCGAAGGACGGCAGGAAGAAGAAGCAGAAGTAGGGCCGGTGTGGAGACCCTTTTGCCACGCCGAGTTGCCCGGCATCGACGTTGCTACACATCTCCCGTCGGCAGCTCTGATGTCCCCGTTTCTTGACTTGAGAACTTTCGTATTGACGATGACGATGATGATTCCTTTCGTTCTTGTCTATATGTTACCACTAGTACGCTGTTAATTGACTCTCGCGATACTGACCTTCAATCACCTACCTCCATACTATCCGACCCTATCGTTTGATGCCTTCCATGTACACTACAGTACTTACAGATGCTTTAACGGGTGTAATACGAAGTATCGCAATGACCTCCGCTTGGTTTATCTGGCCGATGGTAACGTTGGTGAGATGACGCTGGCTGCGCATGCGGGGGCTGTGTACAGCCGTGGAACAGCCCAGCCTTATGTATGAGCCGGCTGAGTGAGTGGGCCAAGAGCAGTCACTGGGCTTGGGAAGGATATAAAAGCAACCCACCTGCTCACTTGACTCCCTCTAAGCTCTTTCTTTATCTCTCTATCTCCGATGTCGTCAACGTCTCCGCCACCATACAACGCAGCACCCGGGGCACCGCCCTCGAACCCAGACACCCGCCCGCTGCCTCCTGGGTGGATCACGCAATTCGATCCCAAGTGAGTTATGCGTTGTGATTTCTTCCTGATCTCGGGTAGATCACTGACACTCTCACTCACACAGCTACAAAGCATGGTGCGTTTCCATCCTCGCCATCGGTTTCATTAAGCTCGATGTCTAAGATTATGGTGAATACACAGGTTCTACGTAAACACACAAGCCAACCCGCCCGTCACAACATGGGAGCACCCACTCGGGCCTCCTCCCCCTCCCCCCGCGCCGGCGCAGTACACCCCGCCCGCAGGCCCGCCGCCTGTCAACAGCCATACGCGGCCGGGATATGGTGGGGACGATAAGCAGGGGTATTATGGTGGTAGTGGCGGTGGTGGTGGGGGGTATGGCGGGCCCCCGCCGCACGGAGGGTACGGAGGTCCGCAGCAGGGTGGATATGGCGGAGGATACGGCGGCGGGTACGATCACGGACCATCCGCGTATCCTGGTGCGAGCAGCAGTAGCAGCAGCGGCGGTAAAGGTCGGTTTCCTCCCCTCGCATCTCGCATGGGCAACGGCTGATGTGCTTGCTTGGCGATTAGGACCGGGCGGCCTGCTCGGCGGGCTATTTGGCGGAAAGCACAATCAGCACGGCGGCGGAGGCGGAGGCGGTGGATATCCCGGAGGGGGGCCAGCGTACGGCCACGGTGGCCACCAGCAGCCGCAGGTGGTGTATGTCCAACAGCAGCCGCCGAAAAAGTCGGGCGGGTTGGGCGCGGGCGGCGGGATGGCGCTTGGCGCTGGTGCGGGGCTGCTGGGTGGACTGTTGGTGGCGGATGCGCTGGACGGGGGGTTCGATGGTGAGTGTCGTTTTGTGTCGGTTGAGAGAGGGCAACGGCTTATGGAGAGTCAATGTAGATGACATGGGCGGTGACTTTGGGGACTTTTGAGTGCTGAGTGCTAAGCTGCGGACTGGCTGGATCTCTTTTCTTTCTATCTTTTTATTGGAGACTTGTATTGTACATGTATGCTTATCGGACGGCGCTCGAAGCCATGATGTCTCTTGGAAGTTGGAACCAAAAGAAGTTTGTTTGTTCTCCCTTGCTCATCGTCTTCCATCTCTTCATGACCGTGTCGTATCACCCGTCCCCCTGTTCTCATGTTCTTCGTGATTAGTGCTTCTTCATAATGGGCCCGTCCTACCCCCTCGCCGCTCCCCACTCTTTCTGGCCATGACTTTGACGCCCATATCTGAAATGAACCTTTCTCAGCACAATTACTTTGCGTCCGCGGACATTGGCGGAGGATGGGCCCTGCATCTTGACAATCAAGCTGTCTACAGAGTCCAGCGCCTATTATGACATCGAGGAGGCAATCACAACGCGATGGTAACAGAGCCAATCATTCTCTGCTCCAGGGAACACACCTATGCCAGGTGGTGCGATTTACGTCGCCTGGGGTGTGTTTCAAACCGTCTAGGTTGACTGCCAGCATCAGTTTCCGTATGCAGCTGACAGAAATGATACAGAACTGCAGTCCAGGCTTGCCCTACAGGGGTAACATTGGCAGGACAGGCACTGGCATGGACATGGACGTGGACGTGATCACACCTCGAGGTGCCGTGTACAGCCCTTCCGCTCCGTGGACGTAGGTTTGGCAAGGAACAGGACAGATAAAGACTAAACCCTCAGGGAGGTTTCGGCATGGAAGGCACCGGCGACTAGGTCCTCTTTAAAAGCGACGGGGACGCGTACCTGGCCGAGGTTATCGTCTCTCATCTCTCCTTCATCGATTGGTGTCGAGATACCTGTGCCGGTGCCCATGCAGGATACGGGGATTGCGAATCCGTTGCCAGCTGGGTACGTCTCTCATAACGTCAAGTCGCCAGGTCGGTGTCTCATTCGCGTCGACGACCCTCCAGTAGATCGCTGTACAACCTCAACGGCGCCGCTCTCCCACCTCAGAACTCAAATAACAATCGCACAAACACCCACAGCCCCACCTCAACCTCGTCCATCAAGACGTTGTCTCCGCCTCCAGGTCAAGCCAGTACGCAATCCCCAGTGCCATCGTACTCCCCACCGCCCAACATGTCGCTAGCGAAACAGCTCTACGCGAGCTCTGTCAACTCTGTTTCTGCTCCAGCGGGCCCGATGCTCCCTTCGCCGAGTCTGTCCAGCTTGGCAACACACCCCTCGGTGGCGACTGGACAAAACCTCCCGACCCAGCAGCAGCAGCTATCGCCTGCTAGTCTCTCGCCCGCCAGTCCTCAGCAGACGCAGTATCAGCACCCGACCTCGCAGCTTGGTGCTGTTAACCAGACGGTGCACCATGCCCACCAGCGCTCTGTGACGTACCCCGGTCAGATCCCCGTGACCTTGCCCATGCAGACGCAGAAGGATCTGCCGGGTCCACCAGCGACGGTATTGTACCACCCCCACCACCAGCAGGCGCAGCTCGTACACCCGCAGTCCATGAACCCAGGTCTGGGTATGTCGGGTCAACCGGTTCATCACCAAGGCATCCAGCACGCCACTCGCGCCTCTTCCACCGGAGGTGGAGGCGGGTTCTTCGGGGCGTCTAGACACGCCGTCGCTCCCGCACCCCAGGCCACGCTGGCTTATCCGTACCAGACGAACCTCGCGCCAGGGCACACTCCGCTCCCCCTACAAACCCCGACCCAAATCCAGACGCAGCAGAAGACCTACGAGCCGCTGACGACGGAGCTCGCAGCGAAAAAGACAATGAAGGCGCTGAAGAGCTTCGGGAAGGCGTCGAAGAGCGTCGGGAAGGCCGCGTGGAGGGTCACGACGGGCGTCGCGGCGGCGACGACTGGGATCCCGCCACAGGCGTGGCAGAATGCGGCGGCGGGCGTGTTGAGTAGCGATGTGGTTAATGCCCTGGTCAGTAACTTTGCGAATGCGGATGGAGGTGCAGGAGGAGGACAAGCGGCAGGAGGAGCGACGGGGGGAGTGGGGATGGCGGAGTTGCAGAAGGTGTTGCAGGGCGCGCCGGGGGCGGATTATGCTGCGGTTATTGGGGCGCTGGTGCAGCAGCAGCAGCAGCAGCAGATGGCGGTGTTGCAACAGCAGCAGCAGGGACAGCAGAACCAGCCGGTGGATTATCAGGTGTTGATTAATGAGCTGTTGAGATTGCAGAATGCGAGGGCGGCGGCGGCGGGGCAAGGAACGGGGCAGATGAATGCTTTGCAGTTGTTGCAGGCACAACAGCAGCAGCAGCAGCAAAATGCGCTCAATGTCCAGCTTCAGGCGATGGGCCAGCGGAGTCAACTTGGGGCGCAAAATCAGCTCGGCGTCCAGAATCAGCAGGTCCTCCTCCAACAACAACAGTTGCAATTGCAACAGCAAAGGACCGGCGCGCAAATCGGCTTGACCAACGCGACTCTGTTGCAGCAGCGTCCTCAAGTCCAACAGCAGAATATCCAGCAGCTTATGCAAGCGTATCAACAGAACGCCGCGCCGAATACTCTCAATCACCCAACAGCGTCCCAAGCGTTACCGCAGCAGCAACAACTCCCGTCACAGTTGCAGCAGAATCCTGTGAAACCGGGATATCCGACCAACTACCTCCCCCAGCAGACGACCGGCCAGCCGTTGCAGTCTCCTCCCCTTCCCCCTCTGCAGCCCAACAGGCATTCGTCGATGCACAGTCCGCTCAACGCGATGCCTCAGCCTCAGCCTCATGTGTATCCCGCCTCTTCCCCGCCGCCCTCCTCGACCCCGTCGTTGCATTCTCAGAGCGCGTCGGTCTCGAGTATGCCTCCTTCCCGGCCACAGTCTCAGGCGCAGATGCAGCCCCTGAATCAGATGCCGACTCCACAACATCAGGTCCCCACTCCGCCTTCGTCGCCTCCACAGCCAGGGAAGCCTCAACATAACTCTGCACACGCGCTGCTCACTTCGAACGCCCCAACATCAAGCTCGGCGGCGAATGCACAGGCGTCGAAGCCCCCTGTGTCGAAGCCCCCTGCATTGAAGCCATCCGCCTATCCTCAGCCGAACCCTGCATCCCCGAAACCCGCTTCATCGCCCCCTCAGAACGCGTATCCGACACCGCCGTCGGAGTGTGATGTCCCGCCCGGTGCTCCCGCTCACTCTCCCGGTGTCGGTAGTACTGCCAACAGCAGTGGGGTGCCGCTGAGACCGCCACAGCAAGGATCGCCGCCGCCGCCGCTGTATCAGCCGCAGCCCATGCAGCCGCTGGTACCTCCACCAGTGCCCTCAACGCCGCCCCAGCAGCAGCAGGCGCCTCCCTCTGGTCAATCGCAGTCGCCACAAAAACCACAGGGTCAACCGGCTCAGCAACAGCAGCAACCAGAGCAACAACCTCAAGCTCAGCCAGCCCAACAGCCTCCGTCTCAATCCCAACCGCCGGCATACTCGGGGTCGCAACAACAGCCTTCGTCCGGGTATCCGCCTCAATCCCAGCCACCCGCAGATACACAATCACCACAAGAACCCCAGGACCCTTCGCCCCCGTCGCAACAGTCGCTGTACGAAACGTACCTGCAACAACTGCAGCAACAACAACAAGCGCAGGCCGATGCGGATGCGGAAGCACAGGCCCAACAAGCTGCGCTCGCGGCGTATCAACAGCAGCAACAAGCTCTAGCGGACGCTCAGGCCCAGGCCCAGCTCGATGCGATCGCGGCATTCCAGCAACAGCAGGCCCAGCAGCAGCAACAGGCCATGCAGGACGCCCTCGCCGCCGCCGCTCAACAACAGGCACAGCAGCAGCAGGAAATCCAGAATATCTACCAGCAGGCGTATCAGCAGCAACAAGATGCGCTGAACCTCGCCGCCCAACAACAACAGCAGCAGCAACAGGACGTGCAGAACCTCCTTCAGGTGTATCAGCAGCCGCAGGATAATTCGCTGCAAGGCTTGATGCAAGCAGCGTTGGGACAGGGACAGGGAGAAGGACAGGGACAGCAGGCGCCGGATGTGCAGTTCCAGAATCTGCTCGCGGCGGCATATGGCCAGCCCGCGCAACAACAGCAGCAGCCGATGGACATCCAGGCCATGTTGCAGGCGGTGCAGTTGCAGCAGCAGCAACAGCAGCAGGCGCAGTTGAGTCTGTTGCTTCAGCAACAGCAGTCGCAGCAACAGCAACAGCAGCCGACAGCGATGGATATGCTGTTGCAGGCGGCATTAGGCCAGGGCGGCCAGCAGCAGCAACAGCAACAGCAACAGTCGACGGCGATGGAGACGTTCTTGCAAGCAGCATTGGGCCAGGGCGGGCAGGATCAGCAGGGACAGACATCGATATTCGACATGTCAGGAGCTGGTGGAGATTCTGGTGGAGGGTTGATGGATGCGCTGACTTCTGGACTGCAAGGTTTGACGACGTCGGATGATTCGTCGTCTTATAGTAATTGGTGAACGTTGTGTTGCACGTATGGTAGTAGGGTCTTGGGTTGTCGGTGTTCCTAGCTTGTGTTTCGTATCTTTTCGCTTGAATGTATGTATTAACATTGCCGCACTGACGCAGAATGATAGAGTGCTTAATTGTGCTTTGCTGTACAGGAGATGTCCGTGCTGACTACGCAGGATTCTTACCCTCATGCATGGCGTCGCGGACCGACGTCGAAATAAAACAGTCCATATCTACAAACGACCGTTTGTGTTCGATCAAAAGGAGCACAATGGTTGGATACATCGCCTATTGCAGCACCTCCGTCAGCCAATGTCTCCGCAAATGGGGGGCATCACGTACCGTGGTCTGGATGTAGCCTTCCCAGATAATCGTACAAAGGCAGTCCAACCAACTCCCAGCCTCTGGTCGGTTGACGGTGACGGCAGCCAACAACTATGAAATGACCTCAGTCGCGCGCAAGCCTTGAGTGCGTAGCATCATCACCTCACCTGAAATATACCGTAGATTCCGCCAGACTCTACGAGCATGAGGAGGATCCTTTGTGCGTGGGACCAGTGACTACCAAACCTTACGTTCCAGGTCCCGCGAGAGGTCCTAACAAGTGCTAGATCAGGTACGGAATGTTAGCAACAAGTACTATTAAATATACGCACCATAACCGGTAAGCGATCAGAAGGACGGAAGTTACGTTCGTAGCGAGAGACAGCGAGAAAGCTGCATAGAACAAGGAGCGGGTGAGGTGTTCTCCAGCGTAATAAGCTTCCAATTTTTCAAAATTCAAGGTGATGACCAGGAACGCAAGAGACGTTGCTGAGAACGACCAGATTCATTGAACGACGAGATGATGCGCTCGAAGATGCAAACTCACCGCATGTCCCGACGAGAAACAGAGACGGAATAAACACAACCCGCTGCTGCCATGAACCAGTGCAGATTACCCAAGCCCTCCAGATAACAATGACATCATTCACTATTTGCTACAAAAAAGGTCGGTGAATCAAGCCGGTTGGATAGGGGGAAGGAGAGAGCAAAAGACATACCAGGCCTTGCAATGTCCAATCCAAGATTTGATCCTGCAAGACGATCCGGTCGACAATATTGGACAGCCATGCATCGTCCAAGGGCTTGTCGACCGCGACTCCTGTGATGAGCGCGCGTGATATTTGAATCCAGAAGAGTGCAATGTCAGCAGTCCAGTATAACCCAGCGAGGACGAAGCTGAGGAGCGTTGCGCCAAGCATGGCCCAAGTCGTCCGAGATTTGTCGCGTCGTCGACTGTATGACTGTGTCAGCGATAAGAAGTGTGAATGAATACCAGTCCGGCACGCACAGGGTTAGCAAAGTGGAGATGCAAACCATCGACGAGAACATTCCTACACCAGATCATGCGGTCTCAGGTGTGCACCAGCATAGTCGGACGAGTTGCGTGAGCGGACCATACAGCAGAGTTGAGCCTGTCACTCCTGCCAGGCTCGCGGAGTACGATTTTCCGAGTTCCTTGAGCACTCTGCGCTCTTCGAAGGTAAGCATAGGGGGCGATGGAGGCGGGAGAGGTACGAGGCCAGGGGCCACATGAGCGGCGGGACGAGCCCGACTTCGTCAACTTAAAATCCCTGATCGCTCGCGAAATGAAAGCATAGATGAGGACGACTCGCGTGTGTCATCACTGGTGATTGTGCGGTAGCACAGCCGACGAAGAGTCGTGAATTGCCCCTGCTGTACAGTGAGAGCCTGGAATGACGAGGCGACTGCCCGTTCGGTCTCTCAACAAGCGCCGAGCAGATGCTCGTGAAGACATCTATAAAATGCTATTCGTCCGCATTTGGCATGCGGTTGGTCAAGCTCAGCAGTAATATGGCGGCGTCTTGGACAGCGCGATATGGGACTGTGGAGATGAAGGTTCTGCCATGTGATGACGGGGCCTAGCTAGGCTTCAGTGTCCAGTGATGATGATGAAGTCGAGTTTTACCGCCGGCAAGCTACACTACAGAGCTAAGAAGCGGTCAGTGTCCAGTGAGACACAGGCGAAAACTTTCTCAAGAGATTGGTAGTATGGGTTCGCCTTAGTTCGCCAGACACGAAACCTGTTGGAGTTGCGGGTTCGGAATACGCGACAGGACGGAAACGGAACGCTGATGAGCAGGGACAACTCCGCGCCGGTAAGATGCAGACATAGACGGAAGACGCGCACTCTATGATGGAACGTCAACGTCATGATCGAAGGATCAGCGGAGCAAGCGATCCAAGAGTCATTGTGAGCATAGACGGGTGACAGCGCGGAGCAGTCATCGAGAAGTCGAATGACCCGGGTGCCACAGATGTTCGAGGAACGGATGATCAAGATAGATTCTCAGAATAGGCAAAACGGTCGGTGTGAGGACAGGGATGGTGCACCTTACGAAGCAGCTGCGCCACGGACTCGCAGAAGTCAACGCGCCGGTGTGGCTTTCGACGATGCTCGGTTCCTAAGTTATCACCCCGCCAGTGCCGACGCGATTGATGAGTTCGTAGGGCGCAAGATGAGCATTGCAATGCCACAGCAGTGAAAGCTCCAGTCCAGGTCTCGAAACAATTCCGGACCGTGGAGCTCTCCCCAAATCCTCATCCATAACATCCTCTGGTCGGAACCAGATACTCATCCCGCGTCGGAGTCAACAGTCAACCACGCACAGAGTCACGATGAGCCTCAAGGGGTGATGAAACGAATGGAATGATGGTACCATACCTGTTGCCGACTTCAGAACGAGAACAAATAGCAGGAGCCGCCATCGAGACGTCGAAGGGTGTTCGGTAGAGGAGTCCACGGTGGGCGGGAAGCCTCAAAAGCTGGAGGTCACAACCATCGTGATCCATATTGATCAAGCCCCTAACTTGAGATGAATCTTGTCAGGCGCCAATCTCCAGTAGCACGTAGCCAGCTTCCTCAAAGCTCATAGCTGAAGCGCTTCGCCACGTCAGTCAATCCATACGAGAGCTGTTGTGAGTAACGAGAGTGGTGGGCGTGTACTTGAGAAAGAAAAACAAGGTGTGATCAACGTTTCCCCATTCAGAATACAGGCGCGTGAATCCCATCCACCGCGCTTGCTTGACAACCACTTCCTCCGCATTTTTCATCTCTCAATCTCTTCAAGTCTAAGATACCCCTTCTCCTGGCCAAACTCGCCTGTAGAGCGTGTCTCGCCGCTCATTCATTACTATATAGACAATGGCCGAGGCAGGGGACGGAAACATCAAGGTCGTCGTCCGATGTCGGCCACTCAACTCTCGCGGTACGTCCTGCGTGCCTGGTGCCACACTCGCTTCCCCGCCTCCACCCATCCCAATCGCGCGTACGGCATATGAAGGAACTCACGCTGCGCTCTCACAGAGCTCGCGCGGGGCGCAAAGTGCCTGATCCGCATGGACGGAAACCAAACGATCCTCGACCCGCCTGAGACGGGCTCCGCCCAGGACACGAAACGCGCGACGGAGCGCAAGCAGTTGGCCTTCAGCTTCGACAAGAGTTACTGGTCTGCCGGTCCTAGAGACGAGCCGGGGTACTGCTCCCAACAAACATTGTACGACGATTTGGGGAAGGAGCTTTTGGATCATGGGTTTTCGGGGTTCAATGCGTGTATTTTGGCCTGTGAGTTGTCGCCACCTTTTCCGCGTACGGGGTCCTGATATTGGCGGCAAAGATGGACAGACTGGTATGCGTGGCCGTTCCCCATTGCGCGTTTTTTGGCTGATGAATTCTGTTGTCAGGATCCGGGAAATCTTACAGGTGAGTGAACGCCACGTATATCACCTTCTCTGGCGCAACTAATGGCATATTTCAGTATGATGGGCTGTACGTAGCTGCCATGCGCAGGACGCGTTCGATCAGCAACTGACCTCCGCGTAGATGGCCCGGACAAGGGTATCATACCTCTCACATGTCAGGAACTTTTCACTCGCGTAGACGCCAAACGGGCGGCCGATCCGAACCAGAGCTTCACCGTCGAAGTCTCTTACATCGAGGTACCCAATGCGTGTCGAAATCCCAGAAACACCAGCCGCTTACTCTGCCGCAGATCTACAACGAGAAAGTGCGAGACCTGCTGAATCCCAAGAACACAGGGAATCTCAGGGTTCGCGAGCACCCCAGCCTGGGACCTTACGTCGAGGATCTCTCCAAGCTGGTTGTAAATAGTTATGACGAAATGATGACTCTTATGGACGAGGGGAACAAGGCACGCACGGTCGCAGCCACCAACATGAACGAAACGTACGTAAGTTCGTATTCCTCGTCGCGTGCCACTGACGGACGTTCGATAATCTTCCAGATCGTCCCGTTCACATGCCGTGTTTACCCTCCTCCTGACCATGAAACGACACGACACTGAGACGAACATGGACACTGAGAAGGTGTCCCGCATCAGGTGCGGCCCCTTCAGCATATACGGCTCTTGCTCTTCTCATTTCGGCGTGCAGCTTGGTCGATTTGGCAGGATCAGAACGTGCAAACTCGACAGGAGCGACGGGCCAACGGCTTAAGGAAGGCGCGAATATCAACAAGTCTCTGACTACACTCGGCAAGGTCATCTCAGCGCTCGCGGTAGCCAGTTCAGCAGATCACGGCAAGAAGGGGAAGAAAGCCAAGGCTGACGAGTTCATCCCCTACCGTGACTCGGTGTGCCTTATCGTTTCAATCTCGTGGGCTCAAGAGCTAATTGGGGCGGCACCTAGGTCCTTACATGGCTGCTGAAGGACAGTTTGGGCGGCAACTCGAAAACGGCCATGATTGCTGCTATCTCTCCTGCTGATTACGAGGAGACGCTGAGTACCCTGCGGTATGCCGATCAGGCTAAGAAGATAAAGAACAAGGCAGTGGTGAACGAGGATCCGAATGCGAAGCTTGTACGGGAGCTCAAGGAAGAGTTGGAGATGCTCAGAGGTACGCTCGTATCGCACTTTTGTCTTCTCATTATGTGCGGGGGTTCATTAACGATCGGAAATCGCATTCTTCGCGTCATTCATTAGCTCGCGTATCGGGATCAAGTGAAGACGTGTACGATCCCAAGGTACCGCCGGAGAAGCAGAAGGTGACATACCAGACGAAGGACGGTCGCATCAAGACGGTCACCAAGGCGGAGCTGCAGGAGCAGATGGAGGCGAGTGAGAAGCTCATGCAGAGCTTGAATGAGACGTGGGAAGAGAAGATGCAGAGGACACAGGAGGTGCAGAAGGAGCGGGAGAAGGCGCTGGAGGAGCTGGGTATTACAGTGGAGAAGAATCTTGTGGGTGTTCATACGCCCAAGAAGGTGTGTGATGAAATTTCCTTGGTGCCTAGCATAGGATGTATTAACGCTCTTCCTATGTAATCAGATGCCGCATCTTGTGAACTTGGTGCGTAGTCCTATCCCTCGTACCGCACCAATCCGTGTGCCGAGCAGCTGACTTCGCAAAATTGTTCTGTATAGAACGAAGGTCTGTCTCACGTTACTTCTGCACCGTTCGGGAATTTAGGGTGCCAAATTGGAACGTTCAACAGATCCACTCATGAGCGAATGTCTAATATACCAGATCAAGCCTGGAAAGACCGTTGTGCGTGATGTATTCTGCTTCTACACGTGATTTCACTCCAATAGACGCGCCAAATTGCCAGGTTGGTCGCATGGATAACGATAAACCGGCCGCCATTCGCTTGAGTGGAGATAACATCCTCGAGGAACACTGCTATTTCGAGAACAACGAGGGGAAGGTCACTATCCAGTGCTTGCCCGACAGCATCACCGTACGTCTTGCGTCGAGAGATATACTTGTCGTCCAATAATATTTGAATTGCTTATAGTTCCTCAACGGCAAACAACTGGAACCTGGGCAGGTAGGTCTTTTGGTGCTGTTCGAGCAGCCTTGTCTGATGGATCTTGTTTCTGTAGCCTCATAAGCTTCGATCTGGCTTCCGTATAATCCTCGGTAGGTTTCGTTGCTGAGCAGGTTCCTTCGCATTCGTAATATTTTGCTTCAGGCGACAATCATGTCTTCCGGTTTAATAATCCTGAGGAAGTCCGCAAGCAAAGGGACCGCGCGACGGCAAAATCCAATCTGCAGCTAGCTATTTCTGCTCGAGACATTGAAGTGGAAGCCTCGACCCGCCCCGACTCCCCTACCTCCTCCGCTGACGAGGCCGACGTTGATTGGAATTTCGCTAAGCGTGAAGCAGCCTTTGCTCGCCTTGGCCTCGATCCTGCGCTGGACAACTTGCCAGACGAAGAGATCAACAAGCTATTCGAGAAGATCACTAAGGTCAAGACCATGCGCGACCACAACCAGAGCTCCAAGTCGCGCCCGGAAAGCAGTCTCAGCCAGGCGGACGACGTGTGGAGCGAAACTGGGCGGCCGTTTTCTAGCGACGCTACGGATGATACGAGTCTCCACGGCTCACCTGCGGCCTTCGATGGCTCCTTGAAGGATGTCCAGAGCCAATTGGAACACAGGCTGCAGGAAATGACGGAATCGTCCGCAGAGGCTGAGGACCTGAAGGCTGAGAAGGAACACATGGAGCATCAGCTAAGGCTCGTTCGCAACCACATGAGGCGCCTCATCGATGCCCGTTCGAGGGGGGAAGACCTTGAAGGGGCGGACTTCGAGCCCGTCATTTATACTGCTAAGCAGCTGCGGTTGATTCGCAAAGTCCTTAACCGGTGGAGAGCTCATCGATCCTTCTCAATGGCGGAAATGGTCCTGTCAAGTGCTGTGCTGGTCAAGGAAGGTAACATCATCAGGTATGTGGTCCTCGGATTTTGCAAGTCCCTGTGAATTTACGAAAACAACAGCAAGGAACTTGGTAAAGATGTTTCTTACAACTTCACCATATCAGCCGGTGGCTCGCTTGGCGCCCCTACGTCCGCTGTTGATACCATTGCTGGACTCGACGAATTTGGTGATGTTGCAGATCCTATCCTCCGCTCCTCCACGCAGCCCTCCGTCGCCGTCAAAATACTAGACAAACGGCACAACGCCATCTATACCTGGTCCCTGGATCGCATGCAGCAACAGTTGCAACGAATGCGGAATCTGACGACCTACATAGATCGTCCATCTTATACCCAGCATTTCTCCTCCGACGAACCCTTTTACGACTCTCCTCCTCCGGAATATTCCTTCATCGGCAACGCCTTGATATCCCTTGCTCCGCTCGCCCGCCGATTGTCTTCTTCCTCCATCGTTCCTATATTTTGTCGATACACATCGGAGGCAATCGGCTCATGTCGTGTTGACATCAAAATCGTCAGCGTGGTCCTCTCCGCTAAACATATGAACAGCTCCAGCGCGTCCACCCGAGCTTCCTCGCCTATCCCGGGCACCATCCTTCCTGGGAGCAAAGTGATATTCTTTTTGACTGTCGATACAGTCAAGGGACTGTCTTCTCACGACTTCTCCGCAATCCATCTGCAGGTTCGCCTCTCATCAATACTGGGACCCAGTTTGCCGTCGGAGGAAGTGTTTCCGTCTGCCGCTCTCGACATGGAGGCATCGTCCCTGTCGGAACTGAAGTTTCGGCGCAGTTTCTCCATCGTCGCATCCACCAAAGTGTTGAACCACCTCCGCCAGGGTTACGCACCCATCGAGTTCTTTGCGTCTGTACGGCCAACATACCTTGAGCGACTCGAAAGGTGGGACGAACTGCGAGAACACAAGCACTACCGTCCGCCTAGTGCAGGGGATCTCACGCCCGAAAGTCATCCCACTCCCCTACCGCCGATGCGGCGATCCGAGACGGACTTTGTGGTAGCTCAGACACACGATGTCGTTGCATGGCTGCAGATCTGCGAGTTAGGACCAGACGGCTCGTATTCCCCGGTCCCTGTAATCTCTCATGGCAGTCTCGACCCAGGCTCTTTTTCGCTGCACCAAGGACTTCAGCGGCGCCTCATTTTGTCGCTATCTTCCAACTCGGGACAGCAGCTACCATGGTTGGAGTGCACGAAGATACGCATCGGCAACATCCGCCTGCTCGACGCCAAAGGCCGCATACACGAGTCCATGTCGAAGGTGCTCATCACACTGCCACTTATGAAGGATCAGACAACCGAATTCCGGCGCGATGGAACTGGGTTCTTGCAAGCCACAGCACTATGGGACTCAAGTATCCATGATTCCGTGTTGCTGAATAAAGTGACCGCCGCAAATCAGCGGGTGCTCCTCCAAGTCAATTTTGCGGTGGCAGTAGAAACCTGCGGGGACCCCATCCAGTTCAACATGGACGCTGCTGTCACGATGCAAAGTCGTGACGCAAGCCCGCCATCGAAGTTCCTAACTTTCTTCGGATCTACAAAGATTCTGTCGAAGACCAGCAATCTCTTTAGTGTTCGACTATCGCCCCCGCTCACTCGCTCACCGAAAGATCTCTGGCGGCTTGACACCTCGGAGAAATATGTTCGAGGTGAGGAAGCATTGGGTGTCTGGAAGCCTCGCGGGATATCGGTCGTGGAAGACTACGATCGTCTCGTCACCACGGAGCGTCGGGCTGCTGACGTACAGGCCATCCGCGTCATCCTTACCAACTTCCCTCCCCGACCCCTTGCCGTGGACGCACTTGCATGGCGTGCTGACGCTATCCTCGCGAAATCCCTAGCCTTGTGGCAGAAACAGTTTGGACATAGGGGAAAGGTATGTCGATCTTCTTTCCGCCTTATCGGATTTCATTAATCATAACCTCCCTTGCAGATCGTTTTGACGCAGGAACCTTCTGACCCTGACGAACCGCCCTCCTCCACGAAGCTCACGACGGACTTTGGATCACTTGAAGGACTGAAGCTCATCTCCGACACCAAGCTGATACCTCGCAGGTACGAACTCACGTTTCCAATATGATAACGTCACCGCAGAATAACAAACCTCCCCTGCTAGTGATGGCGCGACGAAGAAAGGCCATCTGATGATTCTGACTGACGCGAGCCAGGATATCTGGGAACGGCGCTGGTTTGTGCTACGAAGGTGCGTTCCACATGGGTCACGATGGCTCGTGGCTGAGAGAGCCATCGTATAGACCTTATCTCCACATCTACGCCCATTCCAATGAGGTCGAAGAGATTGGCGTTGTCAGCCTAAGCGGGGTTAACGTTGAGAACGACCCACATAAGGAATATCTTCTTGGGGTATGTCGTCCCGCAAAACGGCCATTCTCAGCTCCCTCTGACCCATAGTCGCATGCAGAAACCGTTCTCGTTCACGCTCTTCACTGCCTCAAACTCCCATGCCCTGGCCGCCCCGAATGCGAAGGAGCTCCAAGCGTGGATAACGAAGCTTGACCCCACTCGTTTACCCTCGTGACGAATAACGACCGCCATGACTTCTACCACACGGCCCGACGGCTCGACCACTATCAACGGCCCTGATGATTATCTTATTATCATACAAGCTATCGCACTAAGATCGGTACCCCATCCGCCATACCCACGCACATTGTCGCTCCCTTGTTGTCTTTAGATTTTTGCATCGCACGGGTTGTCTTATGTATGGTCTTATCTATCTGTCACTACCGCGTTTTTCGCGTCATTCACTTATTCTGTCCACTGTTCAGAGTCTAAAAAATAATCATAGGTCGATGTCGATTGGCCTTTTCTCTCCGTCACCCCTTGAAGGCGGCAATCGTATCTATGTATTTTCCCCGTGGTCACTTCACGTTCAGGAAATTGTTGTAGGTTTTCCCATCTATAATCTGCCGCGAAACACGGAAAGTTCTCGGAGTACCATCTGGGAAGTGCACGCTCAAACAGTATCGCCCACAGAGTGGATGCGCAGAAACTTACCAGCCGCCATGCGGGCCCAGGACTCGCCGTCGGAACTAAATAGGCATTATTGGGATGCTCCATTTAACTTACGAGTACGCAAGCTGTATTTTTGAAGGCATCATGCTCATCGATTCCTGACAACTCTTAGCTATGACACCAGAAGGAGTTATCGGGTTCGACGACTTGGGATCACCACAGCCTCCTCGTCATTTTCCCCTGTGAATGATATTGCGGACCGAGCGGCACGGGTGAATACGTGGCTTTCCTTAGCTCATGGCTCCTGCCTGCACGCACTCAGAGTGTTGACTGCCCATAGTATGAGGGCAACACGTCGAGAGTTTCCGAACCAGCAGGCCGTGACCATGGATGCCACGGGCTAGTGACACCACCGTGTCAGCGGTCGAAAACATACATGGCGCCACCGGAAACCGCGATATCATGAGCTCAAGCTCATTCAGTTCTGGTCAGCTGAACAATCTTATAATTCATCAGGAACAGCCCTGGCCATGGTGCGCTGAGTCACACGTCCACAATGCTGACCCTCGCGGTTTCATTAGGCGCAGCAACTACCCGCCACCAACGAGGACCAAAGACATCACGAGCTCGCACATGGCGCAAACCGTCGAAATCATCCGGCCTGGAGGACATCATGAACAGCCCTGTGCTCCGGACCCATGCGTTTGTGTTCCGACCACTTCCTCTAAAAACCTCCCCGATCCTCCGCCGTTACGGCATATCCTCGCACGCAACCCAGATCTGGCAGGGTTCTTTCCGGCTCCCCAAAGGGCCAACACGGTGTAACGATATCAAGATGGTTATCGAGCTGCTGTCTCGTCGTCGAATTCGTCATCGAGAGGAGTTCCAGGCTGAGTTTGAGGCTGAGTTCTGAAGAGCCCAACTTCTCGATTGCGACGCTCACGCGAACGTTGGCGAGCACAGGAGTCCATGCGCCCCCAGCTGTGCGACATATGCTCAATTTGATGGGTCATGTATGTTTTCTTCGGAGAGTCGGTTGGATAATGACATGTCAATCGTGGCGTTACTAGTGACCACCGGCGAGCTATCATCATTTCGCGGCCGTCAGTGAGAAGACTTTCTAACGACGACGGACTATGACATGCAGTGACACCTCATTCGTGGTCTGCGTGGCTGTCGACTCAGAAGTTCGCACTCCAGGCGCCGATCGAGCATCTGTCCACCCGTCAGTCTACAGAACTGTGGCGGCTCGAAGTCAATCGCGGAATGCCATGCAAATCACTGTCGGCCACGTCGCGCACTCTGACTCAGGCCGACGTCGTGTCACTCCCGGCCCGTTCTTCATATGGTCCTCATTCTTATGCCCAGTGATCCTATGTGAGACGCAAATCCAGCTGGACAATCATTCGTGCTCCAAGTTCAACCGGTCTTAACTGGAGACACCAACACTGGCCTCAAATTGGATCCCGCCCCTATCTCTAAACTGGGATGTACTCGTGGCTCCTATGGGCGCTTGACAGCCTTTTCAACTTGTAAAGCTATCTACAAGTTGGTATGGTTCACGAATCAAACAACGACGCCACTAGAGACGGAAATTACCTGACGTGCTCGTGTGATATCCATGGCCACATCTACACATAGATATCGATCTATCGAGCTCATGAGCAGTGAGTCGCGCGGAGATACAAGCCTTACATGCGCGGCGTGCAGCTGCAGCATGTACGACACAGAATGATGGTGGCGTCGCTGTCACCAGGATATCCCAGTCTCCTAGCCACGCATCAATCCACCCAAGTGAGGAGCTGAGGTCTGAGGGTGTTACCAGGCTTGTGGTCCAATGGGCGCTGAACGCCTCAAAGTGCCATCAAACACGCACCGCCCTAAGCGCCTTTTCGTCAATCACGCAAACGGTGATTAGCACGCGCGTCCACCTCGGGTCCTCGACAACTGAACATCTCCCCATCTCTCCAACACCGTCAAGTTCCTGGCCTTCCTTGCCATCCTCCCTTTCCTTCCCAGCACTGCACTGCGTCATCGCTGTCCCAATTCCCGCTCCCGATTTCGACGGAGTCCCCCAGGCTAGGCCCGTACGGTGTCCCTTAGCAGCCTATAGCCAATCTACCACCACAGATCTCAGTCCGACTCGATTACTTACCTCCCTTTCGTGGCTTTCTCGGGCCCTGACTCTAAAAATTGCAGCGAGACAGAGAAGAGAAAAGGAATCCATTGAAGCTCCGAGATACATGTACAAGTGGTATTTGGGGGTGATGCCGTCTAATTTAGATGCCATGCAAAATGCGAATTGTTAGGGATGCGAGAAGGAGGAAGGGGGGCCAGTGGACAATGAAGAGCAGACGAAGGGAAAGGATGAATAGCATAGGGTGTATATTCTAGTTAATAGCGGGCCCTGCATGCAGGGGCGTCCAAGAAGGATAATGATAATGGCATACTGTTTTGGCGTCAATCGTCGAGGGTTCGTCGCGCGCGTGCGATATGAGTGTGTGGGTAGGGGGGAGGGTGGGCTTATTGACGCGGGGGCGGGGTATAGGCTTAGGGTATATATAGAAATCGGGGGGAGGAAAAGTCCACCAGCTCAATCGCAGCGCACAGGAACATCGTTCGGGCGAATGAACGTAAGCATGTGGCAGGTTATGTACCCCTTCGCAAACCCGGCGCCGGCGTACGCAAACAGGTAGTGCCACTTGCGCTTGAACGCGTCGTAGTCCGCGCGGTCCCGCAGCGCCGGGTAGTCCTTCGCAATGCGATCCTGGGTGAGGTTCTTATCCAGCCTCCTGCCCCACTCCCTCAGCGTCCGAGGGTAATGCGCGGCGTGGTTCTCGACGCCCTCAAGGGTGAACCTCCCCTGGCCGGCGGTGTGCGCGGCGGTGATGAGGGCCGTCGCAGAGGGGAGACACGAGTTAGGCCACATGTAGCGGCGCATGAAGTCCTCCGCCTGGTACCCAGAGAACCGGTGCTCCGGGAACGTCGACGCCGACACGACCGCGGCAGCGCCGTGCGCCTTGAGCGCAAAGTCTACGAGCTTGAAGTAGGTGTTATAGTGCTTCGCGCCGACATGCTCGAGCATCTCGATGCTAACAAAGGCGTCGAAAGCCTTTTCCCACTCCGCCGGGATCTCGCGGTAGTCCATGAGGTGCACACGGACGCGGCCCTCGAGCCCCGCCGCACGGATGCGCTCCTCCGCGAGCGTCTTCTGCTCAACCGAGAGTGTGAGTGTGTCGACCTCGGCGCCGAACGTCCGTGCGGCCTCGATCGCGAGCCCGCCCCAGCCGGAGCCGAACTCGAGGACGCGGTCGCCGGGCTTGACGCGGGCCTTGGTGAGGACGTGCCGGATCTTCCGGAGCTGGGCGGCCTCAAGGTCGCCCGGCCGGGGTCCGTCTTCGAGGTCGCCGCGAACGCCGCCCTCGGCATCGGACCAGAGTGCGCAGGAGTACATCATTTCCTGGGAGAGGAAGGCTTTGAAGAGCTCATTGGACTGGTCGTAGGAGGCGATGGCGTTGAGGCGCGCTTGGGAGCGTGTCTGGCCCAGGAAGGAGTTGTAGAGGGCGGAGAGAGCGGACGAGACGCGAGCGACGGTGGAAGAGAGGGTCTCTTCCATGCCGGCTTGGTTTTCGAGCCATAGCTGGAGGGAACGGGTAAGGGTCTTGGGATGTTGTCAGTAGTGGAAGGGTACTTACGTCCATGCAGGCTTTGAGGGAGGAGACTTCGATGTCGCCAATCATATAAGCTTCACTGACTGGAGAGAGGTTATTCATATAATTCGGGAGTTTAGATAGTAGCGTGACTTACAGCCGAGATCTCCTGACAAGAGGATACGAAGCCAAAAGTTGTCATTGACAATTTTGAGATGGACGTCATTGCATCCTTTTTGGTATTTTCCATAATAGTGCGTCCCTTCAGAGTCGGAGATTGTAAGGTGTCCGATAACTATCGCGTCGCTTAGCACCGAAAGGATGGAGCTGCGTGCTGAGAAGAGGTCAGGGGAAGTCGAACCACTGGCGAGACGCGCACTTACCGAAAGAGACAATCCATGAACGGGGACTGAGGAGGGATGAAGAGAAGAGGGAGGTGGACTGCAGAGCCTTGGAGGAGGAGAACTGGACACAGGGCTGGGAGGACGAGGAGGCCATTGCGTTAGAGATGTGGAGGGCGGGATTGAGTGAAGATACGGACCCAGAAAGCCCGGCCTTATAACGCGCAGACGTCTCTCTTTCCAAAGAGATTCCCGTGGTCGAGTTGGACCATCATACAGATGCAACTTGAGATCCGCACTCTTCGAAACAGGAAGGGAATCACGGATTCGCAGACCTCCATAAGGAATCCACACGTGCCATCAGGATTCCGCCCTGGGATTCCACCTTGGGATTCCACAAAGCCTACTGCCTCCGCCTCGATCGTCAGGTCTGTCTCATGTCAGCCCTTCGCACGATCCAATCCTGTTCCAACTCAGCGACCGCGGAATCAACTCACCGAGGAACATATCGCGACCTGATCCCGACCCTGCAACACCAGCCCGACGCCGAGGATGTCTTGTCCCACGGACACTGACGATCATCTCTTCTGAAAAGCTAGCGCTGCACTTATCTTATCTCTTATCTACCGTGGCCTGCCCCGCCGCTCCCCGCTTCGTCGCTTGCCTCGCCTGTCCTTAGTACCAGTGCACAGTGATGCGACTGTCGACAATCAATTCTTACCAAGTTGAGTAACCCACCGGGCCACCGTCGCCAATCCAGCTGTTCATACCTCGCCGCCTTCCTCGCCATGGTATCTCATAAACGCTTCATCCATCCTCTTCCAAGATCCACGGTGATATTCCTCGCAGAACATGTTATCATATTTTTATATCACATCCTGCCAGAACTGAACGCTGATCGACATAAGTATGTGCGAGCGCGTTCGCTCATAGATGAGTACCACTGTTCGCAACGCCTTAGAAGTCAAAATTACAACCGAAGTCATCGCGCTGACAATCCGCCGGCGCGCAATGTATAACGAAGACGACGCTGATAGACACAACAAAACATACGTGCTCATGCATGTCCCGCATGTCCCTCATGCCGCCCTCCCGGATGAACCTTTTACGCACACTCATCCGAGTTCCAGGTCATCATACCTCCTACCATACGTCCCCGGCGCTGCACACTTTCTCCCAGTCCTCCAGAGGTCCGTGGATCAGAACCTCTCTCTCCTCCCGCACGTCGCCCGAATTGCTGCATTCGTCCCTGTACCCCGGCCTTAACAACTGTTTAACATCACGCCATGCACATGAATCATCACTCCGACCAATCCGGCCTCCCTCATGTCGTGGTCACGCACACACGCTCTGTATATGTCTCTTTAGAACGTTCGTTTTCCAATTCCTGCCTCGAGGCGGACCCACATCATGCAGCCCATCGGCCGTTGCAAGCACCGGAGATCACATCGTGATGGGACGGTGATGCCTGGGGGATGGGGATGGGATTTTGACTTTGTGCCCCGTTCGTCGGGCCCTCCGACGTGTCGTCGAGATGACGATGTGTTGGTTTTCTGAATATGTTGCATAGTTCACTGATACACTTTTCTTTTCCATGCTGTTGCGCGGCGTTTGCTCCTCGTCCGCGCACACGACCGAGTCGCAGTCCGGTTATGACGCAAGAGGAACTGACTCAACTTGTCGGGCAATGGACCGATGAAAACAACGCATCTCCCGTGAAGCAGAAGACAATTTCCGGAGACCGAAAAACTCCTTCACCTGGACCGCAGTATACTTTCAATCCTTACCTGGACCAAAGGGGCATTCCAGACGCGGCGGATTTCCTCACCCGTGTCTCCGTATACTTTCAACACGCATTCGCCGGACCACCAAAGCCCTGTACAGCATGAGACATACCGAGTGCGGCGCTAAGCGCCCCCTTACCAGAACCATGGCGCGATGCCAGGTTACTCAGGGGCCCGACATGAAAGCACATCGCCGAAAAAAAAAAAAACAACCAGAAGAGAAAACGCGAAGCCCCAACACGGAGGCCGCCGTTCATTCACTTCCTTCTTCCTCATCCTCCATTCCGAGTCTATTTAACATTTCGTATTTCACACTTCGCACACCACCGACCACCGCCCGCGAACGTCCGTCGAAACGAAGCTAAACTTGCAGCCAAAGCCAATCGAGCACATCCTGTCAATCCGCCCTACCGGGATCGCAGTCAGACAGATGCCATCACGTGGCCACGAAGAAAGTTAGACGATTAGGCGTGCAAGGAACAAGAGATGCGGCGCAAAGCATGAAGTTAAAAGTACCCTGTAAGCGCCGCTAGATAGGCTTACCAGATATGCACCCCCGCCGGCTTTGAAGCGGCTATGTATGTCAATCGCGTCGCGTCGTGTCGTATGGTGTCGTGTGACATCGCGTAGGACTCGCCGAACTGAACTACATGTACAAGAGTAGGGTCCAAGCAGTGCGCGTGCCAAGCACGACAACGGACGCCGACGCGCTTCTTCCTGTGGCCTGTAGGTGCAACCCGCTCGTCCACCATCGTTGCTCGGAACACAGAGGACCGGTATCGATACGGCAGCCGGTACTTAGCAAGAACCACCCCAAAGGCAATCGAGCACATTCTGTCAAAACAACTCAGCCTTGGACTACAGTATAAGTCTATGCGACGATCATGAATCGCCACCCTGTTATGGGCGCCCGCGAAGTTCGTCGTATGACTGACCCACACAGCAGAGCGGTACGCACCCTAAAGCTTGTCGTTGTACTCGCCTTTCTCCCGAGTCGAGGTCGAGCCCCCCTCCTACCACCGACCCACACAACCTTAAGCTTGCTTGAGCTTGGCGTGCGAAGGACGGACGACGGCGATCGCAATCGTACCGATACCGACATCTATGTCAATGTGCGATGCTGAGCGCCCTATAGACGGAGCACGCGTATTTGGCGGTTCTGGTTCTGCGTCGTAGGGTCAGGGTCGGGCCATGCATTTGAGCTCGTGAGACGCGTTCCAAGGTAGAGGTACAATAGCGCGCAGCAACGTGAGCACAACATCATGACAATATTGCGCAGATGGCTCGGTGGGTATGAGCATGACTTGAAGAAGTGACGGCGGGTGGAATTCCACTCAGAACTCGAGAGCAGAGATCGGCCGGTTGTGCCAAGCTGAGGGGGCAAGGAACAGGGAATGCAAAACCTTGAGAAGAAAAACAAAGGAGAAGCAGTCGAGAAGCCGCTTGCAGCTTGCCCGATCCACCGTTGACGTGATCATGATATAGATAGATATGCATGCTCCTTACGTTGCGCACATTGCCACACAGATCCTGAGGATGAGAAGTAGAAGCCGAAGTCGAAGACGCCGCTGGGCGTTGACAGTTCGTGTCACTCGCGTGGGGAGCTCAGCAATCCTCAGTGCGAGTACGAGCGTTATTACCCGCATTGCGACGCAATCTAGATAGAGAACACAGATGGAGGGGGAAAGCGTGCACAGATTAGCTGGAGCTGGGAACTTAAGGGCGGCGTGAAAGCGGGTCGATCCCATTTCCCCTGCTTGCCCAGATCGAGGGTGCACCGCACCGCGCACGGTATGGCACACGACCGCGATTTGCGATTTCAGAAGACGGGACAACGAGGGTGGCGGCGAACAGATAGAACAACGGAGAAGCAGGACTGCCACGCGAGATTGGAGCGGACGAGGCGTGGGAGTGGGCCTGGGGCGCGGAAGCCGTTGCGGGTGGCGGCGCGTTCTGTCCTCTTTACCGCCTCGTCCCCGTTCTTTACGCAGGTTCCTACGCGTCCAGGCGTGTGTGTCTGGTCGTTGCACACGTAAGCATACACGGGCCTGTCTGCATGGCTGCTGTGCGTGTTGCGTGCAGATAGGGATATCGAGCAGGTGGTCCTTGGAAATCGCATACGCATAAGTTCGAATGCGAAGAGCATTTCCACCCAGCGGTACAACTTGCGGTCAGGAAACGGAGCGGGAACAGAGTACCGTACACGTATTCTGTGTGCCGCACACCACGCGATGCTGAGATCCCCGCCCGAACAGCGGTTCGCAAGACCACCATCGACGCCGTCGATCGAGGGCGGGCGTATGTCCGCATCTCGCATCGCTGGCGTTGCCCAGACCGATCTCCGTTCGTCAATGGTGTCCGCACCGACGGAAATGACCTGAGGAAAAGAAAATACGAATAGAAGGGAGAGAAGCTTTGTGGCGTCTCCGCTGATCAGAAAAGACCCCTTGCAGGCCGAACCAGGGTGCCATTGCGGATGGAGGACGTAAGCGGCTTCGCAAGGCATTCATTGAGAATATACTCTTTGGGCTTTGCAGAAGATCTCGGACCCTATGAGGTAAGAGGAACATTCTTGGTTTCTTTGAGCCCGTGGTGTATTGTTGTTTCTGTGCCATGTTGTGATCACGAAAATCGAGGTAGCATGCTTGGTCGGAGACGTGCGATACGCGCGGGGGATGGTCGATATGACTCAGAAGAGCGAGATACTGGAGGATACTGGTCATCATCGATCCATCGTTGATGCAAGTGCGGCGATGTAAAGGTAGCGCGTGGGCCTCGTTCGGAAAAATCATCACCATCCTTATAGGCACCGCACCTTCGAGCTCAGCTGATGCCCAATGATTACTCTTGTACAGTACATGTAGCTTTGGGGTGACTTTTTCTCTCCGAATCTGCGTCTACACCACGGACATAAGCACACTCTCCGCGAACATATTGAACGAAAAAACCGACAGACCGAGGGCCAGCAGGCCTGCACTCCTTTGACCAAATTAATCACACAGGCACCTCTCCCGAGCCCTGCCTCTCCCCTTCTCGTTCACGTTTTACCGCAGATGCCGCCGGAACTGTAGAGCTGTAATACAACCTGCCTGCAACATCGCCCACGACCCAATCCAAGCCCTCCACAAGGTTAGCTCCGGTTACGGCGCTACAGGGCCATATTCTCCAGTGGTGTGTTGTGATCGCTCCGAGGTCGAGTGTCTAGAAAGGCAAGCAGCAAAGCCGCGCACAATGTAAGTTTCGATCGCGCGGAGACGGAAATGGACGGCGAGCAAGGTCAGAGCCCATTATCCTAGGACTTGAGGGCACAGGGACGCAGGGCTGCACGCAACATGCACACGCGGGGACGCACCTGCTGGATCTCGGAAGCACTTAACGAACCTTGCAGGTCCTGCTTATTAGCGAAGACCAACAGAGATGCGCCCGCAAGTCGCTGTCGGATATGATGAAAGAAGATAAGCGGTTCGTGATCAGTGTGCACACGAGGCGAGCCGAGGTACGAAGTGGTCGACGCACGTCTTCTGTGAGGAGCGCGTGAAGCTCGTCTTTGCAGTCGGCCATGCGCATGCGATCGGTGGAGTCGACGACCCATACGAGTGCGTCGGTTTGCTCAAAGTAGTTCCGCCAGTAAGGCCGGAGTGTGCGCTGGCCGCCGACATCCCCTAGGTTCCAGGTTTCATTCGTTTCATATAACGAGACTGTAAAGAAGCACATACAGATATTGAGGGTGTACCTTTGTCTAGTTTAGTTTCGATCCGGGGACGAGCGGAAGATATGACGCACTCACTTGCCGTGCGTGAAAGTCTTGATGTTGAAGCCAAGCGTCGGGCTGATACTCTTGATGTCTTCGCCATTAAGTTTCTTCAGAATTGTTGTCTTTCCCGCATTGTCCAGCCCACTATCGCACACGACCTTCGTCAACACCGCGAATCGTTGGGGCAAGACAGATAGAGCAAATGGATCTACACGTACAGAAACAGGATGCGCATCTCCTTTTCCTTCCGGCGCGCTTTTCTGATGATGGTGAGCAAGCCCATGGTCAGCTCGTCGTCGTGATCGTGGTCGTCGGCGTCGACGGTGACAATGAGCTCGATCAAAGATCGGTGCGCACGTGACCGAGCTGTAATATCCGGATTGCGGTCCCGATAAGGTTCTTTACTCATAAGTTACCCAGTCCATCCGTACAGTCACTGAACCTCATTTACGCCGTCTTCACGAACAGATCACGACCAGATGGCACCCAAAAACAAGGGAAAGAAAGGAAAGAAGGGTGACGATGATTTCTGGTATGTTGATCTCGAGCATTTGCTTGCTTATTGGTTGCTGATTTACTGAAATCTGCAGGGACAACGCGGGAGAGGCCGTCGAACCCAATGTACTCGCTGCTGCACCCCCAGCCGATGAAGAGGAAGTGGTTCACCAGCCCAAGAGTGGATTTTCGGGATATGCAGCACTTAGCATGATGGACGATGGCCCAGCCGCCGAAGAGGAGGAGGAAGATTTCGGTGGACTTATGGTGCGTTTGTCATCACCGGTTGTATCGCATGACGTCCTTTTAACGGTACCGGCTTGTAGTCTACGCTAAAAGCATCCACGGCGAAGGGCAAAAAGGATAAGAAGAAGCCAAAAAAGGGTGCCATTGAACCGATACCAGATGTGGAGGAGGGCGAGGAAGTGGAGGCACCTGTTGAATCCAAGGCTCCGATAACAGTCACTGCGGATGATATGGATGACGAATGGGGCCCTGTCAAGGAGAAGAAGAAGAAGGACAAGAAGGGCAAGGGTAAGAAGGGCAAGGTACAGGAGGAGGAGGAGGAGGAAGAGAAGGAGAAAGGTGCGTAAGATGTTGGATGCCAAAGCATGACCTTCTGACAAGTGCTTTCGTACAGAGGAGCGAGCATCGACTCCGGCGCCCGCGGAACCTGTGACTGTGGAGAAAGATGAGGCTGCCCAAGAGGCCGAAGACACAGGCCCCAAAATCCTTTCCAAGAAGGAGAAGGAGAGACTGAAGAAGGAGCGTGAAAAGGTGCGTTATAAAAAAATCGCTTTCTACTACTTAGACTCATTCCAAATCGACCGCAGGCGAAAAAGAAGGCTCAGGCCGCCGCCAAAAAAGCAGAAGTTGTAGAGGAGCCCGCTTCGCCGGTTGTAGCACCCGAAACACCCGCTCCGCCCTCAGCCGCAAAAGATGAGGCCGAAGAGGAAGGTGACGAGGCTGCTGGTGACAAGGCCGATGCCAAAAAAAAGAAGAAGAAAAAGGGTGCCAAGAAAGATGAGGAGCCCGCTGCTGCTCCCGCGCCCGCGCCTGCACCTGCGGCGGCAAAGAAGAAGGGAGGCATCAGTGCATTGAAGGCGTTGATGGAGGAGAAGAAGAGGTTGGAGGAGGAGGCGAGGCGGAGAGAAGAGGAAGAGCGGAGGAGGATCGAGGAGGAGGAGCGAAGGCTTGAAGAGGAGGAACGCCGGAAGGAAGAGGAGAGGCAGCGGAAGAAAGAGAAGGAGAAGGTACGTTGCGGTCTTCACCACATCTCATTCATATAATCACTCACCCTTGCCTCCAGGCTAAGAGGGAGCTCGCGAAGAAGGAAGGCCGCCTTCTGACCAAGAAGCAAAAGGAGGAGCAGCGTATGGCCGAAATCCGGAAACAAGCCCTTCTTGCGTCAGGCGTGCAGATCGAAGGCCTTCAAGCCCCC
The DNA here is from genome assembly GCA_026008595.1 of Lyophyllum shimeji. Taxonomy (NCBI): domain Eukaryota; kingdom Fungi; phylum Basidiomycota; class Agaricomycetes; order Agaricales; family Lyophyllaceae; genus Lyophyllum; species Lyophyllum shimeji. Next base: position 486,752 of record BRPK01000001.1, on the reverse strand, counting down.
TCGACAAACGGCGCCCCGAAGAAGGTCGTGTATGGTTCCCGTAAAAAGAAGGCCCCTGCCGCCAAGGACGCGTCCAAGGATGTATCTCCGGCGCCTGAATCTCGACCGCTCACGCCCGAGCCTCCCAAGGAGGAGCCCAAACCGGTGGAAGAGGTAAAGGATGAGTGGGACGCGTCGAGTGCAGAGGAGGAAGTCAAGCCTGCGGCAGCTCCTGATGTCAAGGATGATTGGGACGCGTCGAGTGAGGAGGAGGAGGAGGTGAAGCCTGCGCCAGCCCCAGTACCAGCGGCAGCTCCTAAAGGTAAATGACATCAAAGCCCACTTCCGCTGGTTTGTTGCTTACTGATTATCATTTGCAGCCCAACCCGCAGAGAAATCTGCTGCGAAGCCTGCACCTGTAGCCAAAGCTGCTCCACCATCCAAGGCCGCGCCAACCCCAGCAAAGGCCGCGTCTACAAAACCAGCACCCGCCAAAGCCGCTCCCACCAAAGGTGCTGCGCCGTCCGGGAAGAAAGTCGAAGAATCGGAAGACGAAACTTCTGAAGAGGAAACCGATTCTGAGTCCGAGGATACCTCATCGGAGGAGTCGTCTTCAGAAGAAGAACTGTCTCAGGCGCAGAAGGCGGCGCTGCAGCGTAAGGCAGAGGCGGCGGAGCGGAAGAGGAAGATGCACGAGGTGGCCCTGGCGGCAAGGAGCAAGGACGACCTGCGGAGTCCGATTTGCTGTATTCTTGGACACGTCGACACAGGAAAGACGAAGCTTCTGGATAAGGTACGTAACTAAGGTATCCATGTCCGTGAGAGCCGAGAGATCTGACGCTGCGAGCCATTTCAGATTCGCCAAACGAATGTCCAGGAAGGCGAAGCGGGTGGTATCACCCAACAGATTGGTGCAACCTACTTCCCCGTCGAAGCGATCAAGACCAAGACTGCTGTTATGAACAAGGTGCGTCCGCCTCCTCGCTCCTCCCCAACACTACTGACACCGTCATTCAGGCTGGTACCCAGGAATACAAGATCCCCGGTTTGCTGATTATCGATACCCCCGGACACGAGTCGTTCACCAACCTGCGGTCCCGTGGAAGCTCGCTATGTAATATCGCTATTCTGGTCGTTGATATCATGGTACGTACCCGCCTGCCCTCCAGTATAAAGTCGATTCTGACAGCTCGCCACTAGCACGGACTCGAGGCACAGACACTGGAGTCTCTCCGCCTGCTCCGTGACCGTAAAACTCCTTTCATAGTTGCCTTGAACAAGGTACGACTGTTCCGCCAAGTCAGATCATGGAACCATTGCTGACCTTCACAACTAACAGATCGATCGTATGTACGGCTGGCAAGCCACGCCCGACGGCGCCTTCCAAGAGTCACTCGCCAAGCAGACCAAGGCCGTGCAGCGCGAGTTCGAGGACCGCGTCTCGAAGACTATCCTTGCCTTCGCGGAGGAAGGTCTCAACGCCTGCCTCTACTACGAGAACAAGAACTTCGCTCGGAACGTCTCGCTCGTCCCCACGTCCGCCATCACCGGCGAGGGTGTCCCTGACATGATCATGCTCCTGGTGAACCTCACGCAGCAGCGCATGAGCGATCGCCTGATGTATCTGGCGGAGTTGGAGTGTACCGTGCTGGAGGTGAAGGTCATCGAGGGACTGGGCACGACCATCGATGTGGTATTGTCGAATGGTATTCTACGAGAAGGTGATAGGATCGTCGTCTGCGGTTTGAACGGGCCCATTGTTACGAATGTGCGCGCGCTGTTGACACCTCAGCCCCTCCGTGAGCTGCGTATCAAGGTTTGTTTTCTTCCTCTCGCTTCGCCGGGAACGTCATTGGCTAATCATGGTTACTTCTGCAGTCTGCGTATGTCCATCACAAGGAAGTCAAGGCTGCGCTTGGAGTCAAGATCACCGCACCAGACCTGGAAAAGGCCATCGCGGGTTCGCGACTGCTCGTCGTTGGGCCGGACGACGACGAGGAAGACCTCAAGGAGGAAGTCATGTCGGACCTCACATCGCTCCTTAACAGCATCGACAAGTCCGGACGCGGCGTCTGCGTGCAGGCATCGACGCTTGGGTCACTTGAGGCGTTGCTCGACTTCCTCAAGTCCAGCAAAATCCCCGTGTCAGGCATTAACATTGGCCCCGTGCATAAGAGGGATGTCATGCGTGCTGCTACGATGTTGGAAAAGGCGAAGGAGCTGGCTTGTATACTATGCTTTGACGTGCCGGTCGACAGGGAGGCTGAGCATCTCGCTGAGGAGATGGGCATCCGCTTGTTCAAAGGTACCGTGTGCTTGATCTGCAGTAAAAGAACAACCTGCTGACTTTGTGGACCTGACAGCGGATATTATCTACCATCTGTTCGATGCGTTCAAGGCGTACAACGACGAGATCACGGAGGCGAAGCGCAGGGACGCCGCACCGAAGGCTGTATGGCCATGCCGCCTCAAGATCATCGCAGTGTTCGCTAAACGGGACCCCATCATCCTCGGTGTGGATATCCTCGACGGTTCACTGCGGGTGGGGACGCCACTTGCTGTCGTCAAGACAGACCCGGCAACAGGAAAGAAGGACATCGTTACTCTTGGCAAGATGTACGTTTATTCTGGCCTCTTTCCCCTTGGCAATGTTCGTACTGATTTTTTGTCGTAGCACATCGCTGGAAATCAACCACAAAACCCACGAGGTACTTTCTTCGCCAGACGCGATATCGTCCTCTCATCACTCACTGACGCCCTCCAGATTGTCAAGAAGTCGCAGGCAGGTGGAGGCGTCGCCGTCAAGATCGAGCACGCCGTCTACGAATCTGCAAAGATGTTCGGCCGACACTTCGACGACAAGGATGAGATCCTCAGCCACATCAGTCGACAGAGCATTGACGTGCTCAAGGTGAGATATTGCGTGATTCGTGCCTCGCTAAAGATACGACCTCTGATGCGTGCCTGGTCTCTTTTTCTAGGAATCCTTCAAAGCTGATGTTAGTATGGAGGAGTGGCATCTCATTAAAGCACTCAAGCCGGTACGTTGATCCAGTCATCATCTGCCCACGCTTTGCTCACCCATAAATTACAGCGGTTTGGTATACCATAGACGATTTTGTAGCCTTTGTTTTTGTAGATACAGGCTTGCTCGGTGCGCACGTTGCAATTGGATTGTTGTGGAAGTACAATCACCAGATCATCAGTTACATAAGCGCCTGATAAGGGGCATACAGTACATCAGGCACTCGCCACTTTTTTCGCAATCAACGTTCGTTCCTTCGTTCCTCTCCGTCATGTCTACAGAAGCTATGCGCAAGAGCGACAGCGAGGTGGCTTCCTCCGTTGACCAAGACGAGTTGCAGCTGGTAATGACCCTTCGGGTGTGACCTGGGACCAACCTACGCGTTGTTCGCACTGTTATTGGTAACGTCCATTGTGCACCTGGTGATACTGGTATACATGGCTGCGGGTATCCTCTTTGCTTTTCATTGGCTTTTCTTTCATCGTGCACCGCTGGTGTCGTGGGGAGAGTCATGAATTCAAAGAGGATTGAGATCATACCGCTTGAACCTGAACAGCGCTCATACCTGCGTAGGGAAGCCTCCAGTATCGCCATTCTTGACCCCGCACGGGGTGCTGACTATGTAAACGCTGACCGTTTCATTTATTCAGCGAAGCCTTGGCTACAAACAGGTAATTGTCGTTGCTTCTGTGTACACTTTCGCCGACGTCTCTCCCAGCAACTCCACCGCACATGGCATCTGATCGAGAACTTCTGCGCCAGCTTTTGCGCCTTGAATTTCATTGGAGGCGTAAGGCACGTCTCGTGTCTTGTAACGCCACTCACGATCTGACGGACATGACTCTAGATCTGTTCTTTTCCTAGGTATCCTGGCTGGCGGCCCAGCTGCCATATGGTACCTTCGAATTCATTTGATGGCCTTATTACCAAATGACATCGCTTCAGGTCATCATACCTCATCACCATCGTGTTTATGACGATGACTGCTGCAGTCCTTGCAGAAATCTGCTCCGCATTGCCCGTCAGCGGATCCATATACATCTGGGCCGCTGAAAGTGCTGGCCCAAAATATGCCCGCTTCTTCGGTTTCATTGTGGCTTGGTGGTCATGCACCGCATGGATGACTTTTACTGCTGGCAATTGCCAGGTCGGTCCTTCGCCGGATCGTCTTCCACACTCTACTAACGTGTGATGTAGACAACCGCCAACTACATCGTATCCCAGCTGCCTGTTTGGGGCATTGACTTCCCTGGCGGTATCTCCAATGACAACGTTAAGTGGAGAGCGTTCGTTTGGGCGGTGTCCGAAGGACTGCTCCTTCTCGCCGTGGCAATCAATTATCTTCCTCCACGGCTATACTCCGCCGTCTTCAAGTTCTCCCTCGGCCTCATGATGCTTGACTTTTTCCTCTGTCTAATCTGGCTTCCCATCGGCGTGTCCAAGACGTATGGCTTCCGTACTGCTGCAGAAGTCTTCACTCAGACTTGTACGTCATCAGCATCTCCTACTCGCCACATTCGTTCATGAAGACGTGCTTCAGACAATGGGACGGGCGCACCAGCCGGTTGGAATTGGATTTTGTCATTGTACGTGTTGTTCTAGTCACGCCTCAAGGCAAGTCCTTGACCGCAACACCTCAGCCTATTTACGGCCGGCACGATGACTGGCTTTGATGCATCAGGGCACATCGCGGAGGAAACCAAGAACGCTAGGATCATCGCTGGCAAAGGCATTCTCAGCAGTGCAGTCGCTACTGGCGTTATGGGCTTCATTACCACAATCCTCTTCTTGTTCTGCACCCCGAGCTACGACACCCTATTCTCCCTGGGGGCCCCTCAACCATTTGTTCAAGTCTACGCCTTGGCGCTTGGCAAAGGAGGTAGTGCGTTCATGACTGCAATTGCTGCTCTTGGCCTTATCATGGTGCGTCGTCAACCCCGCGTCATGATCCTCTTGTTTACCTCAAAATGCAGAATACCAGCATTGCGATCGTCGCATCCTCCCGTCTCGTGTTCGCTGTCGCGCGTGATGGCGTCTTGCCTCTGTCAGGGTGGATAGGACAGGTTGATTCTAGCGGCCAGCCTAAGAACGCCGTCACCGTCATCTATGTCTTCGGTGCTTGCATCCTGTGCACAATTCTTCCCAGTCAGGTCGCGTTCACTTCCCTGGTGTCCGCTGGCGGAGTACCGACCATCGCCGCCTACGGTCTCATTGCCCTGCTCCGCCTGACTATGACCCCTGGCCGGTTCAAGTCGTCGTATTTCTACCTCGGGAAGCTCGCCGTTCCATTCTACGTATGCGCGGTCATCTTCAATGGCATTGTTTTCTCGGCAAGTTTAACTTCCTTTTCTGCAGTTGCCGGCGTACTTAATTGGTTTATTCAGGTGATGATATCGCCCTTCTTCTTCCCGGTCACCCCCGACACGTTCAATTTCGTGAGTCTCACCCGATTCCAGTTGGTCACTCAGCCGTTCATACGCCCTCTGCTTAGGCTTGTGTCATCTTCGGCGCTGTAACCATCTTCGGCATCATTAGCTGGTGGCTTACTCCCGAAGAAAGGTGGTTGCGTCGGGAGATTCTCGTCAAGAGCTACGAAAACAGCGATATCCCTGACCAAGCGACCGCCACTCGTTCTCGGGAGGATTGAGGACAGATACCGATTGTCCGATGGACCTGCCAACAGAACTGCTTTTTTTTTCTCTTCCCCTCTCTCAAAAGCGATATGATATCCCGGATTCCCATTGCTCTGTTCGCATGTTATACACGCAGTCTATAGACGACTCGATTTTTGCTTCTTTTCCGCACCATCGAGCGAATATGCTCTGTCCCACCGTCCCCTGAGTCGCTCTGACTACAAGGAATTTGCATCTTTTAGCGCTTCGGACTCTCGCGCACCAGCTTTTCCTTGAGGCCCAACACTGCAGGGAACTGATCGTTACAGTAGAGCGTCGCATACTCGTTGCATCTGGCAGTGGTGGGCTGGTTTCGGCTGCTCTGACGGTACCCGCTTCTGCCCCGCTTGTGTTGGAACATTTGATTTTCAAATTGGTACCGTCAAGCGCCACCTTCCCGGACGGTGGCGCAGCAATGGAATACGATGTTCTGTGTTCACAAAATCTCTGCAGCACGGCATACTCGAGTATGACCCAGGTTGGCTTTGGCTATCCTCGCATTGGCTCTTCAGGCGGCGTTGTTTGGTACATTGGAAACAGTGAGGAACCAGACGTTGCCCTTCTTCGCTCCTTCTCCCTCCACCGTTCTGGACGTTGACCTCGCTCCAGGATCAGGCGCCGGCTGCTGCATCTTACCTTTTGCTTTGCCCGCCCTTACTATCTTTCTCAGATATATTCAGCATCAACCCTACCGAGCACCGGTTGCTACTGTACGCTCTCACTCTCCACGCCCATCATATGCTTCAGTGCAGAGCGGAATCATCGGCATGAGTCAGCCTGAACCGTCGCCACATTGATGAGCGACCGCTCGCGGGGTAGGATCACGTCTTCTGCTGTCAGATATTCGTCCTTCGTAAATGCTCGTTGAGAGCTATGTCATACAGGCGGTGGAAGGCAAAGGAATCGTGACAGTCATGAGGCGAGCTATTTACGTGGAAACCAGACATATGTATGTATGCGTCCTTCGCAACATCTAGGATCCGTCCATCTAGCGTGGCACCATACTCAGTCAAGTACCAGGACGACGCAGCTGCGGAAGACGTACCTCCTGAGGCACAGAAAACCCAATCAGCACTTCAAAAGTGTTAAGAATGGATCTCACAGAAGATGACAATCCACGCATACCTACTGTCGCACACGAGGAATGCCTTGCGTCAAGCGTTGGCACCGATGAGGCGACACAACCTAAAGTGACGACTCCTCGGTGCCCTTCTCTACGAGTAAGGCTTTGGGAGGGAGCGCCATATCCACGGTAGAGTTCGATTTCCAAGCATCGGTCTGCCCTTCGCTGACAGAATACGGCCAAACAGCAGGAGATGGGGCGGGCTGTTTCTCTGGATTTTCCTGTGCGTCGTGAGCTCGTATTTACGATGTATCACACACTTGATACGTACCTCCGGATCCTCTTCCTTGCAGAGGCAAGGGCGAGAGCAGCAGGACGCAACGACCAAGGCAAGGATCAACCCCATGAAGATTCCAAAAGCTAAACCTACACCGAGTCCGTCGGCTGTCGTCTCATAGGTGGACCCGGAAACTATGGAGGACATGATGGTTAAGAATTATGGGAGTGGGACTGCCAATGACAATATATTAGTTGTAGCACTGAAACAAGTCTCGGCAGACTGCAAGTCCACCTCACCGCGCGCAGTCGATAGCAATGAAGGGCGCGACTCGCCAGAGTTCCAGCGTCAGACGGTGAGCGATCGCGAAAAGCGATGGTCTTGTCTTATTTTCCGCGACAAGAGGGAGGCGTTCGTTTTCATGGCCCCGTAATCGTTTATTGGGAGGTCACTGTAGAAGAGAGCAATGGGGTTACACAGGGTGCCACTAAATGAGAGGACAGACGCTGTCAGCGTAAAGCCAAGCTCGACAGACCAGAATGAGATGCTGAGGACATCTGTCCAAATTCTGAGCAATCTTCCTATGGGGTGCCTAACACACTGAAGCATGAATGAGACTAATCAGTTGCGCAGCAAAAACAGACATGACCACAGGATCCGTCTCACCAAGTCGCATATTAAGTGGGAGTACCATGCATTAGGCTAACGGAACGTTCGATTGGGTTTCAAGTCCGAGGTACGTTTGTGGTGGTATAAGTGCGCCATGGCAGTGAGTCGAAAGAAGGGCTGTCAAAAACAAAGGAAGGGAAGCGATGGGAAAACGAGCAGTAAACATAAAGGCAGCGAGGTCGGCACCCTGGTCCTTGCATTTGGTGCCTGTGGAGGACATGATTGAGGTTCACGGGAGTAGGACTGACACTATACCTGTCGAGGCACTGAGACAAGTCTCACAAATCTGCAAGTCCATCCAACTCCCCGAAGTTGAAAAAAAGTGCCCGAGTACACCAGCTCCCAAATGTCCGGCGAGCTTAGAGTGGAGAAGAAACGTTGCGATGGTCATTATCTCCCAAACTTCATATCACATCTTCGCAAAATGGACTTTGGCACGCAGTGAACGGAACTGTGAGGGCACTTGTTGTGAAGGACGTAGGAAGACGAAATGAAAGGCTGCCTTGCGTTGGGTGTCAAGATCTTCAATATGAAGGGACACCCCAACGCCATGAGCGCACTCGACAAACTCAATGATCCGAAGGTAAACGGCCAGCATGAAGACGCCAAGGGCAAGCAGTCCGCCTCTAAGACCGATGGTTAGACTGGGGGCGAGGTTCGAGAGGCATGAGTCGGTGTCGGAGCTGTCGGAGGACATGAACGGTCAACAGCCAGAGCAGCGTGTTTCGAACTACGCACCATGTTGTACGATATGTCTCGAAAGAGTGAAACCTTGAAAGCACGTCTCAGTGGAAAGCTCCAGAGGACGGCATCAATCTAACATCATGCCCATCGTTCCCTGCACTCGAACTGGAACGACGCACTCACCACGCCCGTGCTCATTCAGACATAGGAATGCGTCGCAAGCGATGGTGGTATCCTAAACGCGGAGCTTGCCGGCGGTAAAACTCAACTTCATCATCATCATCATCCTAAACGCGGTTAGCAGCCTAGTCAAAAAAAGCAGAATGCATGGACAACAGTGCCATATCACTCTTGCGGCGCCGGGGGAAAAGCTTCTAAAGGGTTCGGCAGTCACTAGAGGTCATTATATAGGAAATAAGATACAGGCATGTATGGTCTAAAAGGGCTCAAGTCCCAATAGGCCTTGGCAAGCTCCTTCCACGTCCACGATCTGGATCGACTTAGCTGAGATAACCCTACAAAGCATACGGGGGCACGGACCTCCTTTGGTGCAGAAACGGACAACACTACAGGATCAGTCTTGCCAACCAGCACTTCGTCCTACAAGGGCAGACGTCAAACAGCGGCCGGGAAAAGTTTCGATTAGGGACTCGTCACCTCAATACGGATGCCGATGTTATGGAAGTGCTTGGGGAAGTTGGGTGTTGGTGGCACATAAATGCCTAAAAGGGTGTCAATGACTGGATAGAACTGACAGCAGCGGGATATGCACCTGGTTCGATCGTGACGACCATCCCCGCCTTCAAGCTGTGGACGAGTCTTAGACGAACGGAGCCAACCGCACCACAACCAGAAACTCACGATTCTCCCCGGTCAAAATGACTCGATTCGTGTAAATCTACCATCACAAAATGAATCTCAGGATCAAGCATCACACGTCGATGAAGTCCACGCACCAATACCAATAGGGTGACTTAGGAAATGAGGATATAACACGGACTCCATCTCACTGCCCTTGAAAGTAAATCCGAGTTGCTTCAGCTCTTCCTTGAGCAGCTCGCACGATCGACGATGAAGGTCATGGAGGCTCAGGTCGGCAGCTTCGTGGCATAGGCTCACGAGTTGCTTTTGGGCAGCGAGGACCGCGGCGTACAGATCTCGCTGCGGAGGGGTAAATTTTCCAGAGGCCGGGTATGTGCGGGCTGGGGAAATGCAAAGTGAGCAAACGGTATGAGCAGCGAGGAAACTGGCGTACTTATATCTGACGCGTAGCCGCTGCAGTCACAATAAGTTGAGACGTATGGGCCAGAGTGAGTCACCACCTACTTGTATTCGCAACCGGCATCTATTAGAATGAGCTCATCCTGTCGGATCAGATGATTATTCGAAGTATAGTGAATGATTAGGGCATTGGGTCTGTCGGCCAGGTAAGTTTTGCTACGCGCATATACAATGGAATGCACAGACCCAGAAGCAACAACAGGAACATAAGCCATCCGCTGGGCGCCAGACATAGCGCATAAATACTCAAAATGTGCCGCAAGGGCAGCTTCAGACATTCCCGGGCGCGTAAACCGCATGGTCTGGAACAACGTTGTTAAATTAAGCACCCCCGACGTCCAGCCAAGCACGTACCTTTGCATGGGCGCGTCCACTTATATCTGCAGCCATCCTCATGACGCGCTGCTCCGCCTCGCTCTTGATGGCGCGTAACCTGGCCACCTCCGGGGCCAGCGGTTTGCGTTTTGCGGAGAGCGAGTCCACGATGACGTCGTAGTCCGAGCGCGGCTCAACGAGTGGTGACAGGTGTTTAAGGATAGACTTGCTCGTTCCCCGCGGGCCACGGCGTGTATGGGTGGGAGGGACGTCGACATAGATGTGGCTTGACGAGGCGATGGCCGATTTGAGGTGGACGGAGAACTGGTCGATCGAGAGCGCGTCATCTGCGCGGAAGATTGCTGCCGCCTCATGGAGGCCCGTCCTTCACTTGCCAATCAGTGCTTACTCACAAAAGGTGAGCTGAGAAGCGTACTTGGCGCCCTCCCATTTCTCCTTTACCACGTCCTTGCCATTGCAGAATAGGGTCATGCGATAGCCCCGAGAACTTGAATTTTTCTCTGCCACGGTACTCATGTCAAGGGAACGTGTAGACTGGAGGGAAAGGCGCGTACCAAGGATGACCGCAGAGTCCGGCTCCTCAAAACCCGTCAAATACCAAAAGTCCGACGCCTGGCGATACTTGTAACTTTGTCGCGTCGGTTCCAAGATACTCGAGGACGGTAGGTAGCGGGAGGGTGCTTACAATATATCTTCCAGCACACGCGTTAGTAAGCACAAAAGTGTTTAACAACAGCGCATGTACATACTTTTGCTCATGTATTTTATCGGCGCAGCCACCGAGACAACCAAACTGTTGTCTGGCAAGCGGTCCATAAGCCTCCGACGGCGCTGTTCATAGTCCTCCAATGGTATTCCAGGTGTCAATTCCTGCGGTTGCACTGCAAGTCCTCGGCTTCAGAACACACCACAGTCCATGCAATTCACATCGACTGACCGAGATGGGGATGTGACGGGAACAAAGGTTGACCATATATCGAAGGCTTGGCATTAGCTTCGGAGAAATTAGTTGCCTCAGTAGCATATAGTCTCGAAAGGTTGGTCTGCAGCTGAAGGGCTCGACGGGAAGAGCATGCTGCCCGTACCAAGCTTGACATGAATTGAACTCGAAAATCGCTTTGACCCGGTTCTCGACCAAACTTTCGTTAAGGCAGAACCCTAACCTTACGACAGATGGGCTTCGGCCCGAGCATCCGGACCATCGAAAGCTCGGAACCGGTGAGGGGAATGGATGAAGCTTCGATGAAGGACCATTCCAACTCCAATTGAAGCTGTTTCATGCCACGGAAGGCACCCAGTGGAACCAGACGTTGAAGGCATTCTACTGTCATCCCGGATGTCTTTCTCCTCGAAAGACCGTCGTAGGCCGCTTCGCTACGTTCATATATGCCACGCTAGATCTACGATCTCTGGCTATCTATATAGCTAAGAGTACGAGCTACTCGAAGAGCTTTCCGCGCAGGTCTTTCCCTGGTTCGAAAATTTTGTGGCTGCACCTGTGCCAAGGTCAGAAAGCGTAGTAACTTCGTCGGAAATGGATTTCTCTGCTTCCTCAAAATTTGAAGTACTTTGTGCCATACCGACATACGTTGTCGACAACGACGCGGTCCACCATTACCAACTTGATTGACTCGTTCGGGCGTACATTGAACATTGTCTGGATCACGGCTTCAGCGTCGGTTGGTCGCGATAGAGACGAGTGCTTCGGAAAACAGGGCACAGCAGCGCTATCTGCGACTGCGTCAGCCCGGCTGCTGAGCGCCGCCATTACGGTGTCGTAGGTGTCATGAGGATACGCCGACGGATTCTGGAGGATACGAAACCTCAGCTGCTTAAGACAACTGCGGAGGTCCTGGAAGTAGGCGGAGAGGCGATCCAAGACGTGTGCGGACTCGGAGAACTTCTTTGACAAACTGCCTACCACCCGTCGAGAAAAAGAATGAGCCGCGTAGTCGTAGTCAACGGCATCTGCGGCGGACACTCTCCTCTCTCTCAGGGGGGTGCTCTTCCTCTGCAGGGCGGTCCCATAGCATCGGGTTCCGATCGAACTTTGCTTATATCCCCATGAGCCGACTTCAGCTTTTATAAGCTTTCGCCCCCCTGTATTCATAGATGTACAATCGGGCAATACTGGCTAGTAGAGGACCCAGCCTCCACCTGCTCTACAAATCCCCGTAGTAGCTTCCGAGGCGCGGTTGAGTGGCACAGTGGAGGTATGCACTCATGGGCACCTTGGGGCAGGATACAGAGCACCGTTCATTCCGATCGGGCTGACATTGGACCAGGGTTTTCTTGTTGGCCTGAACGTGGTTGTGAGTTGGAACGGTGTCTAGCACTAGCGAATATCGTGTCAGTCCAGCGGACTCCGAGGTGGACGGGGTCTAGACTGGGCGGTGCAATGGCGCGGACTTGCAACGCCAGGGTCGCCAGTTCATCCATATTGGGATGACGAAATCACATGTGCGGGGAAATTAATCTGGCCAGGTCTGCTCAGCGCTGATTCCATTACGCCTGTCTCTTGTTCTCGCTTGTCCATGTCCTATGTCTGATATCCCAATGGTCAAGGGTTGGGATACCTACAGTAGACAAGGAATCGATGTGGCCTCTGCTGTTACATCCTTTGGCTTCACCGCAGTCAAGGTCGGAACTCGTTTCGGGGTGAGCGATCTCGGAGGCGGGACCCTTTTCGCGCCTTGTCTGACCACGTTTGCAGTTCTCCGTCACGCGTATAGTCGCTGGCGCAGCCGTAGGCGTTACGACATCCGTCGTTGATCATGCCATCTTCGGTGGAATCACCGTTACCCGGCCCGTGCTCGGGGGCGCAGTCTCTACAGTTATTTCACTTGCCGAGCAGATCACCCTTGCTCCCATCTTTCTCAGTGAATACATCACGTCCACCTCGCTCATCGCAGCGCATAGCTCCATTAACGTCCTTTCGACCATCTTCCCCGGAAGCAGCGACGCCTCTTTCTCCCTCGCGTCTTTCATTACGCTCGTTAGACGAGAATGGTCGCAAGGCGACGAATGTGATAATTTTCCCAAGAATCGATATGGGATAACCCAGATAGCGCGAGCCATAGTCGCCTGGGTCGCTTTACAAGGGGTCACGCAGGAGTGGCAGGAGAAAAAGTGGTTCAAGCATTTGAAAGAAATCCACGTCAAGGAGGCTACTGATTCCAACAGATCGAGTCTGTCTAGAAGGTGCGCAATCCCTCTCTCGCATATCGGTCAAAGACTCACCTCGTTTCTTCTCCAGGAACTCCCGTGTGCGAGTCACGTCGGATGTAATCCTGCCTGGAAATAGCGGACAACTAATTGCTGCATCCATCGGAGAGGCTCCTTCCCGCGCCCCTTCTTCAGCATCAACGAGAAGTGCGAAGTTTTCGATAGCACCTTTGACAACTGCGCGGCCCCGGGTAAACGGCCTCACAGCCGCAGACCCACCCCGTTTGTCAAAAGCAGAACTCAAGACGACCTTGCGTCGTCTCTCTAAGATCGTCCTTGCGGGCTACGGAGGTGCCAGCCTACTATTTTTCGGCGTTTCGCCGGGAGGAGGATCACGGGCGACTAGTTCTGCGGCTGAAATGGCATCCGAAGAGGCGCAGCTCGCCAATGCCATTGACGCATCCGAGGCAGAGGCTTGTGGCGAAAACCCTGCGCCGAAGACACCTCAGCCCGATATAAGCTCGGAGTACTCATGGTGGGATGTCCTCTTGGGTAAACATGACCAGGAGATTTTTGAGCGAGCTGCTGGCCTCGGAATGCATGGCCAGATAGCGCAGGAGGAGATAAAGGCGAAGATGACGGCCACTGCTGTGCGTCACTTGCGCTTTGTCCTATCATCACTATGGCTCACGATTAACAGGTTGTTGGGAGCGAACACATGATGCCACGGTTTTGGGTTCTTACGGACCACGGACGCGGTCAAGTCGTTCTTGTCCTTCGAGGTATGTTTGTACTCTGGTGATAGCAGGTCAAGTTTCCTGAAGCGTTGTCGCGTAGGCACGATGTCGCTAAACGAAATTGCTGCTGACCTCACTTGCGACGCTCAAGAGTTCGAGCCCGCGACAACTGTGATGTGCGACGAGGAGCAGCAGCCTGTGCCTGGTCAATACGTCTTTCCGAGCATGTCCCAACTCCCGCACTCCAGGGCCTCGTCCATAAACTGCCCACGCTACTATGTTCACACTGGCATGCTTCGCATGGCTTGCGCGATGGGGGATGTCGGGAAACCCGTGCAACTCGCAGTCCAGGAAGCACTTTACAGTAACCCTAATTATGGTGCGTGGATCGATGACTTTGTTGGTCGGAGAGCTTTTTCTCTGATACGCTCAGCAGAGTTAGTAATGTGCGGTCATAGCCTTGGGGCGGGGGTTGCTGCGATATTGGGCATGGTGCGTCACGTCGCCTCCACATTTCCTCAGCTAATACTGTCTGCGTAGAAATGGGCTGACCCCAAGACATGTTTAACTGTACGCTCAAGCGGCCTCCCAGTCGGCCGCCGCGTCTCCGTTTATTGCTTTGCGCCGCCGTAAGCAGAATCACTTGGACCTCGTTACCACGTTATGCTCACGCTAGTCTGGCTCCAGCGCACTAGCGGATGCAGCCCTCAGCAGGCTTGCTAATCGACTAATCGTCTCCTTCGTCTACTCACACGATGTGGTCTCGCGTCTCTCGCTCGGCTCCGTCCGCGACCTGAAGAACGCCGCATCGTGGCTCTGCGAGGCGGAGACTAACCATGAGGGGGAGGGCTGGGCGGGCGTCACCACACGAGCGAAGCAATGGAAAGCAGGCGCTGGCTCACCTGACGATCCACATTGGGTAAGCAGGCATCGTCGCCGTCAACGTTTGACTTGGTCCTCTGACCTCCGCCTGCAGTTCATCGCTGTGCGGAAAACGCTCGAAGCTAACATGCAGATGGCCAATATGTTTCCTCCGGGCCATGTGCTTTGGGCGATGAGGGACAGTGACCTGCATCCTTCACATCGGTCGTACCTAGATCCTCCAAGTACGAGTAACGTCCGCGGCGCTGATAAACTCAGGCTGTTCGAAGTCTTAGACGTCGAGAAGGTCTTTTCACAAATCGTTTTTGCGAAGGATATGTTAAAGTACGTCGGTCTCACTCGCTCGCCCCCTTGCGAAGCTGACCTGTGATATTCCAGGGCGCACATGCCTCACCAGTACGACAAGGTCCTCCATGACCTACTGTAGCATCTTCATGTTCACTATCCCAACCCATGTATGTACCATCTGTGCCAACGACTTTTTATAAACACTGTAGAACCACCCGCCATTATTACAATTTTACAATTTATGAATAATGTGCTACTATACATGACGTGCGCGCCTGACGTGGGCTCCGTGAGGTACCGTAGTATGACAACGTGAAAAATGCAGAGATAGTCCGGGACTGCTGCTGTCGCTAGTCTTGGTCTGTCTGGTCTCGAGGGCGGTACTTGATGCCCCGACTCTCGAGCTCTGCTTCGACGTCTTCAGGTATCCGCCCCTTCACGCGCACGGCGTACATCCCCCGCACGTATTTGGCTGTGGTTACACGAGACATCCATCAGCAAAGGCAGTCCACACAGGAAAGGGAGAAATTTGACGCACATGTCCGCTGCCATCTCGCCACCCAAGAGTTCTCCGGGTCCACCACAGCGATTACTCCGTCAAAGTAGGTCGTCGTACATGACGCTATCCGGTCCGAGTTCATTTTCATCTGCGCCATTCATAGCTCCTCTGTCAGTGACGGATGCCGTAGACGGATGGGAGGAGGGGAGTGCATACCTGCATAATTTCTTCGCAGTTCGGGCAGCCGTTTTTGCGGAACTCGACGGGAGTTTGGATAATTGAGCATAAAAGGCATGCTCGTAGTTGTTTGGACCGAGCTTGTGGGGGGATCGCGGCTGCTGCCATCGCTGAGAGTGCCGACGGTGAACTTGAAGGAGTCGGACCAAGGTTGGCGGTGAAGTCAAAATGTGGTCACGTGCTATTTCTGTTCTTGTCGTATTAGTAATCGAGATTGTCCATTCGAGGCTTCCGAATCCCGACTGCGCTACCGTTTGGCCCAGTGACTGGCAATTGCAAGGAACTGACCTTTTCTTTCCCGGCGCGCTCCGTTCTCTCTTCGGAGGGTATATAAGCGACTCACCGTTTTGTGAGTCAGACGGGTATATCGTTTCCAGGCCCACCTCGGCTCCTCAAGGTCCCTTTTTTCGTCCTCTTGGTTGGAAGTCATTGACCGAAGTTAGCAGCGTATGAGCAATGTCGGGCAGCAACTGCTCTCCGGTGTGTACTCTGTGCTATGCGGAAGTACGTATTGCTGAGCTATCACCGCGTCAATAGGCGCGTTATCGGGTCTTGCGACGACCATTTGCCTGCAGCCTTGTGAGCCCCTCTTCCTTGCTCAGAATGACGCTTGCTGAAGGGACGTCAAGTTGATCTCCTGAAGACGCGTATGCAGCAAGGGGACGGAGATGTGAGGCTACAGTGAGCAGACCCCTTTACGCTCGCCAAACGAACTCTTATCGATGGCAGACGAAACATCATCCTCGGTACTGCTCGCGACGTTGTGAGGAAGGACGGGGTAAGGGGACTTTGGAGGGGGACGGAGGCTTCTCTCATGAGGTGTGGAACTACCCATCGCATCCTTGGCCCATTGATTCTCAGCGAAAGACCCAAACACATAGGAACGTACCCGGCGTCGCATTGTACATGACCACGCTAACACAGCTACGGACTCTAATGGCGACCTCGCCCTATCTTTCCATGTTCCGAGCCCAGATGCACAACGGCAAGAAGTCTTCGGTGCTCCCCACCCTCACCCCAGCAGGCAACCTCCTCGCAGGTGCCACCACGCGCGTCGCAGTCGGCTTTCTCTTGAACCCTTTCTCCGTGCTCAAAGCACGATACGAAGTCAGCATATACCATTGATGATTGCCCTCCATGCGCAGTCAGTCTCACCTCGGCCCTCCTAGAGCAATATGTATGCCTATCAAAGCCTGTCCGGAGCGTTCGTTGAGATCGCGCGACAGGGCCCCTCAGAACTCCTTCGTGGGTTCACGGCGTCTGCGCTCCGCGATGCACCCTATGCAGGCATCTTCCTCGTCTTCTACGAAGGCATTAAGCGCAGAGCGTGTATGTCTTGTTCCCTATTCAACTCTAACCGCCTTATATGGAAATTATATCCAGATTCTATCATCCCGGCTACCAGTAACGGCCAAGCGACTGTTGTACACACGATCGCTGCTGCATCCGCGGGAGCAATAGGGACCTTCGCTACACACCCTTTCGATGTCATCAAGGTCGATTCTCCTCCTATCATCTTCTTCAATGTCCTCTGATTGTTTTGCGTTACCCAGACAAAGATGCAAGTGCGATCCGAAGATCGTTACAGTGGGCTCTTGCGTACGTCACGGACTATTTGGATGGTAATTATAATTTCTTCATAAGATAGTATGATCGTCGCTAATCAAATTGCCTCTCCTATCCAAGCAACGCGGTGTCGCTGGTTTTTTCGACGGAGTATCCCTACGTATGACGCGCAAGGTCGGTAGCTCTGCAATCGGCTGGGCAGTCTACGAAGGTGTCCTACTTTTCGTTCGGACTGACTCGTGATGATACTTATGTCACGCTAATACTACCTTCCTTGTTAGTATTAGTATTACTGACTCCTAAGAGCTGGGCACGCACCGGAGCCGCGAAGGTTCCACGCCTACTCTGCACTACATCTTGGATTCACAGGGCGGACACTTAGTACTTAAACCTCATCTCACAGTTACCTAGTCAGCTGCCCGGCGTAATCATTTAACGCTTCCAGCAACCTACGATTCTTGGCTCTAATTGCGGTCGCGCCTCTGTCTGCGTCAAACGCGCTCACGTGAGTTTACGTGACGTGTCGGTAACGCCAATTAAGATTGTCACGGGCGCGAGAAAATTTGCGCCCTTGTTCCTAGTTACCAACGCTGACCCCCTCCCCTCCACATTGCCCATGGCCCGAGTGACGAGAAGCTCTGCAAAGCTCCCAGCGTCGCCTTCGCCGGCCTCGGGAACAGGCACCTCTAGTGCCTCACCGATATTCAGTGCTCAGGCGTCGGTTGTGGCGTCTGAAACCCCAGCAACATCTGACAACGAAGCAACAGAGAAGACACAGAGAGCGTCCAGCACTAGGGGGAGAGGCAAAAAGCGCGCTGCTTCGAGCGAGATAGACGACTCCGAGCCCGAAACTGCTTCCGTCAAGCGCCCGGCGGCAAAGCGACGGGCTGTGTATGTTGAGGTACCTTCCTTTAGCTCTGTCGCGAAAGTAAAGGGGAAGGCCAAGGTAAGTCAACCGACAACGATTTTTGTGAAGTTCGAAAGCAGACTGAATACGTGAGCTTCAGGCAACAAGTTCAGTTCCTCAGCGGAAGGGCAAAGGCAAGGCGCCCGTCGTTCCGACACCGTGTATCTCAGATGACGATGAAGAGATGGTATCCGAGCCAGGCTTGGAATACGACGAAGATCAAATGCTCGACGAATCGGAAGATAGTGGATCTGAGTTTGAAGTCTCTGAGGAGGACGAAGATGCCTTCGCAGCCAGTGATAGCGAAGAGGAGGCGTTCATGCTCTCTGCGGCGGCTGAGATGTCCTTGCAGACTTCGCGGCCCAATGGCGCTATTGCTGGCTCGTCGTCGTCTTCCCAGCGCGGCGCCAGGAATTCTGCTGCGGCCCTGCGTGCGGCGGCCGCTGAGCGTCGTCTGACCAGGCGCAACAAAGACATCGATGTCGATGATTATGTCGCAGGCGCAAGCGACGATGAGCTCGCCGAGTCATCTGGTTCGGAATCTGATGTGCCCTTGTCGAGGAAGGGTAAGGGCGTCGCCAAGAAGTCCAAAACGGCCGCACCAGCTCCCAAACCGATGGCGAGAAAGAAGCACATGACACTCGCTGAACTTCGCAAGGAGAAAAGGGAGCAGAGACGCCAGGGGAATGCCTGGAAGAAAGAAAATAAGGCAGAAGAGCAGAGGCTTGTGCGAGAGCTGGGTCGCCGGCTCACATACGTAAGTCGTATACCGCCCGTCTCGACACGGGTATCTGGACTCAAATCTCGAATTTTAGGCGGAAAAATCATCGATCGCGTTACACAGGCATCACCCGGAACTGAAAGATGTCTGGGGCGATCTGGAGGAGTCCATCCCGATCGTCACGCCTGAGAAGGCTGAGCAGCCCGCCCGCTTGAAACTGACGCTGTTGCCTTTTCAGCAAGAGAGTCTGTTCTGGATGCGAAAGCAAGAGCAGGGTATCTGGCATGGTGGTATGCTTGCTGTATGTGAAACTTTGTCCTGTCGATAAATCCAGTCGACTCACACACAATATTCTTCGACAGGACGAGATGGGGTATGATCTTCCTTCCTGAGCTTGCTTAGGGCTCACACCTTTGTAGAATGGGAAAGACTATTCAAATTATCGCCCTTCTTGTCTCGGACAGTGTGAAGCCCAACCTTGTTGTCGCGTAAGTAAAATTTAGATTTTGATTGCGGGTGTTGCGCTCAAGGCTCTGATAGGCCGACTGTGGCTGTCATGCAATGGAAGAACGAGATAGACGCGCATGCAGAGGGATTGAAAGCTCTCGTATGGCATGGTTCTTCTCGAGAGTCGGACGTCAAGGAGCTGAAAAAATACGATGTGGTGCGTCACTTCCGCCGACCTCGCCAACTGAATACCTGGTCTTATATCTGTTTCGTAGGTCCTGACGACGTATGCTGTCATGGAGAGGTATGCTGATTGTATTCCGTGCTTAGCATCCACCAAACTGTGTTCTCAGCTGCTTCCGGAAACAACAAAGTGGCTTCAAGCGCAAAGGCATGATCGTCAAGGAGAAATCTCCGATTCA
The DNA here is from genome assembly GCA_026008595.1 of Lyophyllum shimeji. Taxonomy (NCBI): domain Eukaryota; kingdom Fungi; phylum Basidiomycota; class Agaricomycetes; order Agaricales; family Lyophyllaceae; genus Lyophyllum; species Lyophyllum shimeji. Next base: position 466,895 of record BRPK01000001.1, on the reverse strand, counting down.
TGAGATTCACTGGAACCGCATCGTCGTACGCAACGTCCTTTCGATAGACATGGATGCACAAGATTAACCTTCACCGTTCGCCCAGCTGGACGAGGCTCACAACATCAAAGAGCGGTCTACGAATACTGCGAAAGCGGCCTTCGAGCTCAAGGGTAACTATCGATGGTGTCTGTCTGGAACTCCTCTACAGAATCGAGTGGGTGAGCTGTACAGTCTCGTCCGATTCCTTGGAGGCGATCCATTTTCGTACTACTTCTGTACGTCTCCACTTTCCCCATCATTTCAAAGATGCTGACAGGTCGAATAGGCAAAGCATGCGACTGCAAGTCCTTGCATTGGACGTTCTCCGACAAGCGGACGTGCGACGGTATGTCCCGTGCAAACATCAGTTCAAAAAATAGCTTCTAACGAGGCGATAGATTGCGGGCACACCCCCATGCAACATGTGAGGTGCCTTAGCGCCTCGCTGATGTTTGCTGACCTTCCCCACCTAGACCTGTTTCTGGAACAACGAGATCCTCACACCCATCCAGAAACATGGAATGGTCGGACCTGGTAAACCCGCTTTCAAGAAGCTCAGGATCCTCTTGGACAGGATGATGCTTCGCAGGACGAAGGTCTGTCACATCGTCATCTCAACAGTCACTTGTCCTTAACTTCCATGTTTTCTTAGCTACAAAAAGCCGACGACCTAGGTCTACCACCGCGCACCGTCATTGTCCGCAGAGACTATTTCAGCCCAGAGGAGAAAGATCTTTACCTCTCGTTGTATAGCAATGCGAAACGCCAGTTCAGCACCTATGTTGACCAGGGAACGGTTCTGAACAGTGCGTGACTCCTCTACTTTCACAGAAGGCATTACCAAAGTTGAAACTATTCTATCAGACTTCTCGAATATCTTCACTCTGTATGTCTTCCTGTACCAGCAGCGGGTCAACCCGATTGACGTGCCTACCTTACAGACTTACTCGCCTCAGGCAAATGGCTTGCCATCCTGACCTTGTCCTGCGGAGCAAGACGAACGCCCAGAGCTTCACAATGGACGATCTCGAGGAAGCCACGGTATGCCGTATTTGTAACGACATCGCGGAGGATGCCATCCAGGCGAAATGCCGCCACATCTTCGATCGTGAATGCATTAAGCAATATCTCGAAACCTCCGAGGAAGACATCGTACGTCTTCCGCCTGACGTCTCATACTTTGCGATACTCAACGTCCCGCGTCGTTTAGCCCAAATGCCCCACCTGCCATCTTCCCTTGACGATCGACCTGGAAGCACCCGCTCTCGAACTGGAAGAAACCGTTGCCAAAGCGCGCCAGGGCATCCTCGGGCGCCTCAATTTAGAGAAATGGAGATCCTCATCGAAGATCGAGGCGCTCGTGGAGGAACTCAGCAACTTGAGGATGCAGGACGCGACGACAAAGAGCATCGTCTTTAGCCAGTTTGTCAACTTCTTGGACCTGATTGCGTTCAGACTTCAGAAGGCCGGCTTCAACGTGAGTACCCCCGGCAGCCACCAACGAGGCATGATAAGGACTGTGCTAATCTCGTGCGATACTGCAGCTCTGTCGACTTGAGGGTACGATGAGTCCGCAAGCGCGTGATGCCACGATCAAACACTTCAGTATGCATCTGCGTTCATTCGGCTTGATTCATTTCGTTCTGAACATCGTGCCCTGTCAGCAAATAACGTTGATGTGACTGTCTTCCTCGTCAGTCTCAAAGCCGGAGGTGTCGCCCTGAACTTGACCGAAGCTTCGCGGGTGTACCTCATGGATAGTTGGTGGAATCCAGCGGTATGTTCACATCTCGTCATCCCCTTCCGTACGGTTCAGAATTGATCGTCTACCTTGCAGGTCGAATTCCGTAGGTGTCTCGTAATTTTACTAGCGGGCGGACTTCATTCTCTTATCGCGCAATAGAGGCGATGGACCGCATCCATCGTTTGGGCCAACATAGACCCGTGCAAGCCATCAAACTGGTCGTCGAAGACAGCATCGAAAGTCAGATCGTTCAGGTCAGTGGCGGGCGTGCCGTTATCACGGAGGGGGTAGATTTTTGACGCTTCGATGTTCAACAGCTGCAAGAGAAGAAGTCAGCCATGGTGAACGCTACTTTGTCGGCTGACGATCAGGTACGACCGTTCCACGCCTTAGCTTGTGCGAAATCTAAATCTCGTGTCTGTCTTGCAGGCGATGGGTCGTTTGACTCCCGAGGATGTACGTTGCAGTTGTGCAAATCACTCCTTCGTTACTGACTCCTTTCATAGCTTAGCTTTTTATTCAGAGTAAGTGGACCCTCCGTCCTCGTGATCTTGCGATACTGATGCTCAACGTTCTAGCTGTAAACCATATACCCCGTGTATTACTGATCCGGCCAGACGCATGCTATACCCAGGTTGTGCGGACACGACCTCGTTATACTTACTGAGCAGACGATTGTACTTTGCTCAGATCGTAGTTTTACCTTTGCTATAGTAAGAACCTGTACAGCCAACCAAGCACAATTTCGGTCTCGAACGAAAATGACCGCTCCCAATGCCAGGACTGCGTGCCCCATCGCGAAGCGTTGCCCTTTAGAGAACCGCTATCAGAGGACCAGAAGACAGGTCATGATGAAAGCTGTAGCAGTCCAGCGTGTCCTTGAACGCGTCAAGACGCAGTGTGCCTATTTTTAATTCGATAATGAATTATTCTGGGTGATGCGTCATGCCATTTCGAGGCTTCTGATTGGCTGGCGCAATCACATGCCCTCGCAACGGGATGAGCTCCCAAACCGGCGATCTACTTCCCCGCATCGCCTGGACCTCGCTGCCTATATCACGCCGCCGTGTCCGCAACCAAGCTTGTACTTCATGGCCGAGAAGAGTATGAAGGAGTTCTCTCTTGAGGAGGTGGCCAAGGTGCGCGATGTTTCTGCCCTGGTAACGAGCCAGGATCTGAAACTTTGTGTAGCATAACACGGAAGGGGACCTGGTCAGTCTGCACGAGCATGCGGCCCGCGTCTCACGCTGCTAACACCGGTCTAGTGGATCATCATAGATTCCAAGGTCTATGACCTCTCCAGATTCGCGAACCTGCACCCGGGAGGAGGAAATGTCTTGTACGCAGAAGGCGTCGGTAAGTCCGCGCATCACTCCGAATCCACCACACCCGCTCACACTACTTTACGTTACCAGCTGGCAAGGACGCAACCGACACCTTCTTCGGCCTGCATCGCCAGGACATCCTAACGAAGCCCCAATATGCCCGTCTCCAAATAGGCAAAATCATTGGGCAGGAACCACAAGTCAGGCCCCTGGCGCCCGGAGAGCTGAGCCAGGTCCCGTACGCTGAGCCCACATGGCTCAGCAAGGGTTACAGCAGCCCCTACTACACTGACAGCCACAGGAGGTTCCAAACCGCCGCCCGCAAGTTCTTCATGGAAGTCGTCGCGCCTGAATCTGCGCGATGCGAAGAGAGCGGTAAACGGATATCGCAGGAGGTTGTTGACAAAATGGCGTGAGTTGTCAACCTAATTGTATGCTCTCACACAGCTTTGACGGAATCAATCCCCTTAGCGAAGCAAATATCATTGCGATGCGGCTTGGACCCGGTAAACATCTGAAAGGTCGCAAGCTTTTAGGCGGAGTGGTCACGCCGGAAGAGTTTGACTACTTCCACGAGGTGTGTGCTTCCCCTGGGCAATCGATGGGAAAGTTTTCAAACCAGATGTCATTCAGGGAATTATTCACGCTGAGCTCGCTCGTGTGAGCAGCCGCGCAGTCGTCGACGGGCTTCTCGCCGGCCTCGTTATCGGAGTGCCTCCGATACTGAACTACGGCTCTCTGGACCTTATCGAGAAAGTGGTTCCCGATGTACATATCACGTTCATACTTCCTTTGTCGGGTTTCTAACGCACATGACCAGCTGCTCGCAGGGAAGAAGTATATCTCGCTCGCTATCAGCGAAGCCTTTGCTGGTAGCGACGTCGCTGGACTCCAGACAACTGCCGTGCGAGACGGCGATTACTGGATCGTCACAGGGACGAAGAAGTGCGCCTTAGCACACTGCATCTATTCCACTCTTCGCTGATCAGGCATTTAGGTGGATTACGAACGGAGTCTTCTCCGACTACTTCACGACTGGTTGCAGGACCGATGTAGCTACCGTGCAATTCGCTGCTTGTCGTGCTCTTATACTCTTCATCTCAGAACGGATTCACTGTGCTCTTGATCGAACGTGGTCCCGGCGTGTCGACCAAACAGATCAAGACGACATATTCCTCCGTCGCAGGGACAGCTTACATCACTTTCGACAAGGTCAGGCATTATACCTACCTCCACAGACGCGCGTGACGATTTCTGACTTGCCCGCCACGATCTCGATCCAGGTGCGCGTACCCGTCGCGAACACACTCGGCGAGGTCGGCAATGGCTTGTCCGTCATCTTGAGCAACTTCAACCACGAGCGATGGATGGTCGTGGCGTGCTCGATAGCCGCACAGCGGCTCATTGTCGAGGAATGCCTTAAGTGCGATCTCAGACCCCGAATGCTACACCGTTCTGTCACTGAAGGAGGCTATGTTCCGCAGATGGGCAAACCAGCGCATTGTATTCGGGAAGCCGCTGACCAGCCAGGCTGTTATACGGTCGAGACTCGCGGCGATGATTTCAAGAGTCGAGGCGTGTCAGAATTGGTACGAGTCCGTGACGTACCAGATGAACAAGGTGCGTTCGTCCCCTACTTTACGTTATCTGGTTGTCGCGGAATTGAATCACGACGTGCCGTAGATGTCGTACAATGAGATGTCGAAAAAGCTTGCGGGACCTATTGGACTGCTGAAACAGTGAGCAATCACTGGTAAACGAAGGGCGAACGTATGTTGACGTCCTGAAAAACAGGTTCGTTTCGCGGACGGGGCGTGAGACTGCGGAAGGTGGATAAAGAGATGGTCACTGTTCTCCGCGTTTCCCGTCTGACCGTTTCGTCCAGATGCGACTTTGATATTCGGCGGCAGAGCACTCACGCAGACCGGGATGGGTAGAATCATCGAGAACGTACGTGCCTCCCTACCGTCGTATACACTGTCTTGGTGCCAGGTGTGCTGACCTTGATCTCGTGCAGTACCACAAGACGTCAGGATTCGACGCAAGTGAGTAGAGTTAGAATTTCTGGTCCGATGATAGCTCTGATCACTTTCGGCGACAGTTCTGGCTGGTGCTGAGGACGTGCTGGGCGATATGGGTGTACGACAGGCGTTGAAGAAGATGCCGCGCGATGCACGGCTCTAGCCAAGTGCTGTTCGGAGGCGTTTATGTCACTAGGCGACGGGGATAAGTATATGAATCGTAGCGGTGTCATCTATACTGTGACAATATGTACAGTGCTATCGCGGTGGTCGGCTCGCGTCTGGATTGTGTGCATGGTGCTCGCGGGCATGGAACGACGAGATAGCAGCTTGCGCGATCTTGGAAGGAGGATACTTTGGTGACATGACTTCGAGACTCGAGTGGTTCGCTATTTGCCGAGGCTTGCCTTCTTTCGAAACCCTCATGCACCTGACACCCGCTCACTAGTGTCCTCCCTGACGCGTCGGGAACGCGACTCCCTTCATGCCTCCGTGTTCATGGCTACTCAAGCATTTATTCTGACCGGTACTCTACCTCGCGCTTTACGGGGATTTCTCAGGTCATCTACGAGCTCTCGCTAAGAGACCTGCGGCTGTCGGCGAAAATCCGCCTCTGAGTGACTACATGCGTTGCCAATCTGTGCTTTGGCGTCCTGAACCGTTAGACGAACCCAGATTTGGATAGCTGGCCTCATGGCATCGCATCCACCGCGATACTGAGAACGATTCACGTCAGCTCGTGTTCTTTGTCTCGGGGCACATCACGACATTCTTTCAACCACTGCACGAGGCAGTACTCGGCCTTTAACTAAGCGGAATCCTGCTTTTACCATCAGAGGAGTCCGGCGTCAGATATCGCGCATCCTGTGCGCAGGAAGTACCGACTCGACGTGGCGCCAGATCCTCTCATCTATCCTGGATGCCAACATATTTTCAAGATATACAATGGGAAGCCGCAGTACTCCAAAGATCCGCTCAAAGGGTGTTCAACCTGTGACGCAGACTGCGCCACAGGAGGCAAGCCTCTGTCCGTCTGCAGCGGGTGTCATCAAGCTCGATACTGTGTACGTCATCGAGTCCGTCGAGCCGCCTCTGACATGCTATTCACAGAGAAAAAGCACCGGCCAGAACACAAAGCTTTGTGTACAATTGTTAGTGATGCCCGCAAGACGGAGAAGAAGGCGTCAGCGCGGGCGGCGGGCGCAGGCCGTGCGAGCTGTCGACCTTCCGCGCAAGAGCAAGATTATTCAGGAGGCTTTAGCATGGCTCTGCACGATCGCTCCTCGGCGGCCACCCCTCCCTGACTTCCGCAGGCACTACGCGCGCTTTCCGTTGAAGTACCGACCGGAAGCAGAGGGTAAACCGTCTTTGACGTTTGAAATCGAACTTCTGCAGCTCGCGATCTGCCCCAGCGGGTTCATAGTGGGTCCAGATTTTTCGAGCCGTTGACGCCTCGGATTGAGAAGCATCATGTGGAACTCAAGCATGTTGGTGTCCGATGCCTATGCAAGTCCTTTCATATCTGTATCTCCTTCTCCGCCTAATGGCCTGCTATCGCTCAGACTTGATCGATTCCCAGGTACCCTGGCTGACGGCTCAATTTATCGACATGTCAGAAATTCCTCCCGTCCGACCGGCAAGCCGACCGTGCTGCCATATGCTTCGGGCTGGTTCTCTCGCGGGGCTGGTCTGGCGGTCGACTATACGCAATTTGAATGTCATCCAGTCGGAGCCGGGGATGATGAGCAAACATTCGGGCGGAAAGAAGTGGGTGTGGAAGAAGCATACGAAGGCTCAGCTTGCGGCGAAGGGTTTCCGTATCACCTACGCTCGAGCTACTTCCATTCAATGATGGAGTACAACGGTATCCTTGTACTGCTCTGCCATAACGTCCATAGCTGGGACCACACTCTTCTTGTTGACGACCACGGGAAACACACTTTTTGAGTTGTACAATCCGATTTGAGATCGACGTCCTTCTCAAGGCAAGAGCTTGTACAGGGTCCCTTTCAACGACTTATACAGTACGACTACAATACAAATACATGCATACGAGGGCAAAGCAGAACCTAGATGCATATCTCGAGATGTCCTCCATTCTTCACCTTGTCTTCGTCATCCCAAATGCCACGCCGCCACAAAGAAACTCGCAAGCACCACTGCCGCACGCGAAACAGCATACTTCACACAAGCGGAGTCACTGGTAGCAGCCGAGGCCCCACTCGTCTGTGCGGACTCGGCAGTCGATGACAGGGTCGTGATGGTCTGCTGCGAGACGGGGGCCGTCGGAGAGGGGACCGGAGGGGTAGGGATTCCTGGAGCCGAACCGGTTATGAATGTCGGTCCCGTCGAGCTGGGCCGAGCAGAAGTTGGCAAGCTCGTCGGCACCACGGTTCCAGCAGTGCCTTGTCCAGGAAACACGAGCGCGGGGACCTGAACGCCCGCACTGGCACATTGTTGCCTGAACGCTGTGATGTATGGAGTTGGAGAGACATAGAAAGTGTGTGAACCGATTCACGTACAATTGAGAAAAGCCTGCGGAGCGGTGTAGTCGGTGATTTCGATGGCGTTTCCGACGCACACGGCGCAGTTGAAGTACTGCGTTTCGAAAGTTGAGGTGCAGCACCTTTGTGCCGTACATCCCTTTTGAGGTCGCAAAGTGTGCCATCAGCGAATCGCATATTGTGTGCAAGCACTCACGCTAGCTATTTGGCTGTTTACGGGGTCGCAGATCGATTTACACTGCGCAGGCACATTGCCAGTAGCCTGGCGAGCAATCAATCCTGTATTCGCGGCGCTTATCAGGCCTATGTCCAGACTGGCGATTCCGAGAGAGCGGGCAGCAGAAAAGGGAAGCCCGATCAGGCTTCCGATGAACGAGATCAGTAGGCAGGCTAGCATGGTGAGGCGATAGCCGTGGATGCAATGGTGGCCGGGCTAGACGCTGTGGTGGTCGACTCCAGCGAGCACGTCAGACAGGAATGATAAAAGTACCATCCTGGGACTTCTCCCGTGCGCGCCTTCCCGCGGCGAAAAAATAGCAACACATTCAGCGCTACGTCGGAAGAGGGCCAGTGTGCGATAGTCAGTCGTCTAGACTCCCCCGGTTGCACGGATAAGAACGTGCGATTACAATATTATCCCGCGAAGGTCAACTGGTCAGAGAGAAAGAGCTCCTTCGCGCTCAACTACGATGAGTCGATGGGGTATGAGTAGAACAACGATGACGGTCATGAGCACGGTCCGACGGTCCGGTTTTAGGCACCAAACATCAAAACCATTATCAGGCAACGCCAAATAGAAAAAAATTGTTACCGACCTTTTCCAACCACCTCTGCTACTGCGTTCGGGACGCCTGCGGCTTCGGCTGCTTGGCGCTATACTGTAGGGGTATCAGGCTTGATCCTACCGCTGGGAGATTTAAGACGTTGCAGCCCCTGCGTTCTTGATTGCGAGGTTAGCCACATCATGGATGCTTGTCTGGGAAGCTAGGAACGCTGTTTCCGGATGTACGACTGTACGCTCTCAAGGGCTTCACTTCTCTGGAGTCGCGTGATGCCTGTTTTGAACGACTCGCATGATGGTAGCGAAAGCCCAAATCGATCTTTCGACAAATACGCGTTCACGGCACGAACGCAACGATGGCTTATCGATTTCCTTCGGAGCATGTACTTTCCTGGTAACTACTGTTTTCCGGGCGTCAGGAGCGACCAACACATCGCCATCCATGCTGGGTAACTCACCTGATCCACAAGGGCCCGACACTAGGGTAACAAAGCCCTAGGGCGCATTCTTCCGACGATTGACTAGGCTAGTGGTATGAGACAAGGCTCTTGTGACCCTCTGGATTTGAATTTTGCATCGTTCAGTGCCGCGCAGCTCTAACGCTTTTCCACAGAGGCACGCCTCGTCGGTACGAAGGAACCGACTACCCCCTGTCCAGGTGCAGCCTGTTATGCCTTATAGCGACCAGGGTCGGTTCACGAACGTCGGCCGCCGATGTCAAGATTACTGCGTGACGCCAGCGGACAATACCCATTAGGGCCTCGTTGAACTGGGCCACCGTAGAGGTCGAAAGCATTCAGAGCGGTCCGGACGATGACCCCGAGGCTTTGAGCAGTGAGAAGCATACGTCCTTCAGAAAGGCACCGGCATTCGTATCGTACACGTCGGCCAACAAGATATCTTCGTCGATATTCTGTCGCGATCCCCTCTGGCTCCATCCGCCACACTCTCCCTTTTGGCCTCTGGCCAGCAGGTCTATTTTCGGTCACGCGACCATCACATGTCTCGTCAATGCCAAGTTTCGACAATTGCAGTAAGTTGTCAAGTTACCGTCCTCAATTGGTCAGTAGATGCCTGAGCATTGGCATGGAGTGCATGCTTCCTCAAATTTCCTGATCCCCCCCTAGCAGTCAGATTCATGAGATGGCGACTCACCGTGACACCCATCGTGTGTCCGGTAGACTCGGGGTTTGCGTCCAAACGCTCTCCTTTAGTGCGATTGCGGTGGTGCTTGTTCCTTAAGCGTCTCCTTCAAGTTCATGTAGATCTATACATTCGTATTAATTTCTCCTTTTGAGGACCTCGTGTGTCCATAGCCTTTTGTCTAAGAAGTCGACGCATGAAGTACGAATGGAACTAGCGGATTAATTCTGGTATATAGCTCCGACAAGTGCCTCTAATTCGCATGTTCATTGCTTGACAGGCCTCAGAAATGGGGTAGGACTCCAGAGACACTCAAGCAACGCCCACAATCGATGCTGTGGACAAGGACAAACAAACGGAACTCATGTTTCATCGAAATTTCATCGCCGAAGATTAAGCCTCGCAAGACGGAGATGAATGACTCACATCTTCGGTGGATGAGGGAAGCCATGGCCATGGTGAGCATAGGATCTACTATGACGAGAGTACTCAAATATGATGCGAGGTAGGCGGAGGAGGCGTTAGCTGCCGGTGAAGTTCCTGTGGGATGCGTTTTTGTGAGAGACGAACAAATCATAGCGCGAGCACGAAATCGGACGAACGAGCTTCGTAATGTGTGCTCTACTTCTCGGATATAGCGAACGTCATTCGGAGGTATTAACTGATCAGGCTACGCGACATGCTGAGCTGGAGGCCATCGATGAGATCCTTGCTGACAAGCTCCTCACGCCCACAATCTCGAAGTATCCCCTCTCCACCACCACGCTGTATGTGACAGTGGAGCCATGCATGATGTGCGCGTCTGCGCTTCGACAGTTGGGTATCAAGGAGGTATTTTATGGCTGTGGTAATGACAGATTCGGAGGATGTGGCAGCGTTTTAGGAGTGAATGAGCGGTCAGTAGGTCATTCCCATCTCCGAACTGCCGGACATTCATGCTGGGCATGGTGCTATATTCAGACTTGACCATCCTTCCCATCCGTCTTATCGAGCGACCGGTGGATACCTGCGAGAAGAAGCAATAATGATCTTGCGGCGTTTCTACATCACGGAGAACACAAACGGTGCACATTCCCTGCCCTCCTCGATTTGAAATACTCACCTACCTTCTGGGTTGAACAGCCCCAGTTCCAAAGTCCAAAGCTAACCGTGTTTTGAAGACGGAGATATTGCCCGACGCTTTCGTCCCCTAAATTTCAACACCCAGATCCGTCCACAATCGCCATCATGGATGCGGGGACGCGATTGCAGTGATGTTACCGCTGTTTTCCATCATATGGATGTATTGATAGCCTGACGGAGCAAAGGCGGAAACCAAGCTTGGTCATAGCGCTCCCTCGAAGCCCGATGACTGGTCAGGTGCTGCTCACACGGAGCCCCAAGCCGACGGGGTGGTACCATGGAATGTGTAGATCATGTCATTAATCCCTCTCTAGTAGTACCACCCGCGTAACTGAACCATTGTCCCAAAAACAGAAACAGGAGATGAATTGGATGAACAGGGAACGCTCACTCGCGATCTTTCCACATGAGTCCCAAGGATTGAGCTACGAAACCCCACTTGTCCGCCGCCTCCTTAATTCTGGGGTATCGCCGTGAGCGGTCAGGCGAACGGAGCGGAATGGCGGTTGCTGTACCTTTTCTCGGTAGATTTACCAGCTCCGTGGCCGGCCTTTTTGTCGACGCGCAAGAGCAAAGGATGGGGGTTGTGAGGCAACGTATGCTGAAGGGTTGCTGCGTGCTTGAATGAATGCATAGGCACCACCCGATCATCGTCTGGGCGAGCGGGTAAGAAGAAGTAAACCTCAATCTGTCCCAGGGCGACTTACGGTCTGCCGTCAACAACAATGTCGGAGGTAACACCTTATCAGTAGGGACGTTGTGCAGCGGGGATATAGGATAGATGAAATCAAAGTCCTTCGGATCGTCAGGGTCTCCGTAGTCGCTTGTCCACGCCTTCCCTGAAATTTCCAGTGGGTCAACGTCATAGGCAGCTCTCCAGTCTAAATCCACCGACCTATGGTGAACTTGTGGAACTAGAAAACGAGATGGTCAAATGGTAGTGGAGATACCAGAGACAGCGGACAAGTACCTTGAGAAGATCCATCACCCCGACTTCTGCAACGGCGGCACCAAAAGTGCCCTCAGGCGCGCGATTGATACAGGCCCCGACGAGTAAGCCTGTCATCGTGGCCTTTTGAGTACGTAAGAACACGTCGTACGTACTACTCACCTCCGTTCGATCCGCCATTAATAGCCACCTTTCCCGGGGCGGCGTATTTATTCTTCACGAGATACTCTCTGGCGACGAAACAATTACACATAAGAAGGGTATAGCCGGCTCTTGGACGTACGTGGCAGCAATGAAGTCATCAAAGACATTCACCTGGTGGAGGAAGTGAAGTCATGAACGACATGGCAAGGCGTTATGAGGGCAAACCTTCTTCTCCCTTATCCCAGCTTGATGCCATTCTTCGCCGAACTCAGCACCGCCTCTGATATTAGGGACAGCTAATATTGCACCGTATGTTTGCATAAAGGTGAGTATGGTCGAGCTGAAGAACGGGTTGACCGGGATACTAAAACCGCCATATCCTGAAAGAAGTCTTAACGAGTGGCTTGCGACAGTGACCAGCTTTGAATTTCTTACCGTATTGGAGAGCTGGCGCAGTCCCGTCGAATTTCGTCGACTTGTGACGGACGATAAACATTGGAACTTTCGTCCCGTCTTTACTTTCGTACCACACCTGGGCTTCGTTAGGCATGGCGGTTAGAGGGCACAGCAAATATACGTACCTGTTGAGACTCAAAATCTTCGGGGTTGAGGCCGTTCACCTTGACCGTCCGATAGATACTCCACCGCTGTCCCTCTGGAGCAGTAAAGTTATAATGCGCGACTGTACCTGGCGTGTTGAATCCGGTCATCGTCACGAAAAGATGTGGCTGTATCGGCCTGCTGGAGAGGGATGCAGCGCCGACGAAATCGGACGCGAGGCGTGTGATCTGGTTCCCAGTCTTGGAATACAAATAGATTTCGTCCTTAACCTGTGGATCCCTTTGTCAACGAAATGCATTGGCGGGGTAAAGGGGTACATACGTTCCGCTTGTAAACTACAGCGAGCGTGTCTTTGTTCACGCAATGCACTTCGACAAGGTTTGCGTTCTTGTCCTCCGGGATGACTTCTTCGATCTTCGGTTTTTCCTCTGATATATCGATTGTGATAACCTTGTATTGAGGAGCATCTAGGTTGGTCTTGACGTAAAGCTTTGGTCCGTCGTTATCAATCCTGAACAAAAATCAGCGGGGTGCAACGCGCATGATAAAGTCAGCCACGTACACATCATACTCTGCCTTGAACGCATCAATTATTTTGTTCCACTTGATGTTCGGCCCGATTTCGTTCTTGCTGAGGTTGGCAGTCCACAAGAGATTTCTCTACCATGAGACGTCAGTGACATGCCCTCAAAAAATTCAGATGCCGTACCCTCGAACTATCTTTCATTGTGTACAATATAAGATATTTCCCATCTTCAGAGATGTCTACGTTCCACATCCATTCCGGGTTGTCCGGATCCTTGTGGATTAGGATATCATCCGCTGCGACGAGCAATCACCGTCAGCAGAAGGAGTATAGGAGGCAACGTTGATCTTTACATTGAGGAGTTCCTATCCGGTGATAATACACCATGGCGTCGACGTCGCCGCCGGTCTTAATTCCATCTTTCACAGTCTGTGGAGCCGGGTAACGCTAAAATGGCGATCAATCATGGCAGCCGACTCATCTCAGACAGAAGTAAAATACCTGATAGAAGAAGCCTTTGGAATCCTTGGACCATTTGATCGTCGAAAACTTGACGTATTCAATAACGTCTGACATTCGGTTGTCGTCCTTTCCGGAAGCCTTGGCCGCTTCTGACAGCGGCGAATCCGTGGCGCGCAGGAAGATCGTAACGAAGTCGCTTCCCTGGGGCGTCGAAAGATGCGTGAGTTATTTGAATCCGGCCGACGGCTTCAAGGTACCGCACCGAGTAAGAGATGCCATATGCAAAGTATCTTCCGCAGGATGAGAAGTCGTAGATGGATAAAGCGGCCGTCCCATCGCTTGTGAGCAGATTGGGCTTAACTGTCCGGTCAAAAGGGGCCACGAGCAAGAGAAAAATGGTCGCACATCGAAAAATACTTCACCGACGACATTTTCATCCTGGGAGAAATCAGGGAGAGCTCGCCCTTTGGAGCGATAGAAGACTGCGAACGCCGATCTCGGTCATCGGGAGCTCCCCTATTGACGCCTCGGCCATGGACTTACTTGGCTGCGGTTGGAGCCCGCTGTTATAGAACCAGTACCAGCGGCCATCATCGTACAAGGTCGGGGCGGAGAACTAATCAGGGTTAGGTTTTGGAACGAGACATCCGACTGTGACTGGTCACCTTAGGATAATCCATGCTCGTACGGAAGGCATCTTCCAGCTTTTGCCTGTCGGCATTCTTATCCAGGTAGGACCTCGTGAAGACCTCCTGGGAGGTCGTCCATTTGTCCGTTTCGTCTGTGTACTCCTCTAACCACTGGTATGGGTCTGGGACACGAACTTCTCCTTTGGCGGCGCTCTTATAGGTATCTACATGGTCCGAGCGACGTGTCGTGGGGTAGGTATTAGGCTTCCAGGAGGCACGAGCCATGGTCGTAGAGAATAAAAAGAGCGAACCAAGGACGCGTCGGTGGCCCAAAGGCTGAAATTTCCGGATCGACAGCAGCAACATGTGAACCAAGTCTATATATAAAGCAGAGGAAATTTCAGATAACCTCTCATTACGTAATACTTCTGATGCGTTTCCGGGGTCCTTGAACAACCTTCGCACTCCGAGTCTTACTCGGAAGCCATCAATCGATTCGCATCGATGAAAAATGCACCCCATACGAAGAGGGTCCAAGCCACAAGACCGCAAGAATGGAGGTCTTTCTATTGGTATCTAAGCAGCCGCAGGTGAGCCATGGCCGGCAGGGGCCCTACTCTAGCACCGGAGGCCTGGAAAATAGTGATGCACCCGACTCGCCGGGGTCGTCATTTCCGGTTCATAATGCCATTGCGGAAATGTCAACACTGGGAGCCAAGGTTCTATCTAACGCGAAAAATCACCGCCTGTGGAGGTTTGTGGTCGGCGACTGCGGTTTAATTTCGATGGTCTCTCGAAATGACCATTAATCCTGGCCCCTTCTCGACCCTCGGCGGAAGACCAAGGGAGGCCATCGTCGACAGCTGTAGAAAGGTGTGCAGTCCATCATTTCTCTCATAATGCAGAGAGCCTGAAGCAAGTGGTCCCGTGGGTCATTCCTGCAACTGAAGCTGCCCGATACAGTAGCTGGCTCTGCCCCCCACGCGAGATAGAATGCACAACGAACCGAGTGCTTCATGCGAAGCCCGTTATTTAATTTCCAAGCCTTACCCGGCATGCTACAGAGCTTCTGACATGACATGTGAGGCGGTCAGTTGAAACTTGCGGCGTGCAGGGAAACAGCTGATGCTGTCGTTTCGGATTCTTGGCTGCAGATCGACAGTCGCGTCTGCCATTGCGTCCGCTGATCAACCAGTCTTTGCGTTGACTTTTGTGGGACTCCTACGAAATGCGTCCTTGAGAACCGCTCAAATCCAGCACTCGTTGTGAGTCTTAGCATCCTTGCATTCTGCTCTCTGTGTTGCAACAATGCAATTGGTGGAGCTTCCAGTCGGTGTATTTTAGTTAGTGGATCCTTCTGTACGTAGAAAAATAATTGCATCCGCTGCCTACAGAGTGAGAGCCCTGAAATGTCCCGTGACTCTCATGACCAACGCCAGACGCCAGTGCGGGATCCACGCAGCTGTTACAGGTTCATGACGCTGGAGCCTCGCAGGTCAGGGGCAGGGACGAGGGCAACGACGGGAGATCACGAGAGGATAACGCTCGTGTGCCGCATTTCACGAGCACCGCGGAATGTCCTTATTCTAGGTGCGAATGACCATATCGAACGTTCCGAAGTTACCTGCATCGTGCAATCGAGCCATACAAGTCATTCACGACATGTTACGGCGAGATGGGACCTAAGGAAGCCCGAATCGATCCAGAACCAAGATCTGGTGCTCTATCTTGGCCGCTACCGTCTCGTAGAACCCTCCTTTTGCCGCCTTTTTTTCGCTCAAGTCAACCGCGGCAAGTTTCCTTCCCACACCCGGACTTATCGCCATAACTATCTTATCAGATAAAGGCTTCCATTCTCATTCGAGCTATAGACAGTGAGGATCCACCGGCTGCCCAACAGGAGCGGTACCGGGGTCATGTTCACAGCAGATCACTAATGCAGAAGAACTTTCTGTCAGATCGGGAGGTCTCCATCCCATCTTTCCTCCGAAGCCCCGCCAAGAACTTGGATGATTCTCGTCATTTCTTCCACGTCCCAGAAGTTCTGCCCAAGCACAACGGTGGCCTTCGCGAGCGCTGATCGCATGCGAAGCATCCAGGAGGCCCAGGAATGATGCATGCAGTCCCCACTGTACTCACGGTCGTGGCATTAGCATAACAGGAGTAAGAGGATGTGATATTATGCTCAGGCCTTTCCTGGCGTCGTGGTTGCTGCCGGATGCTCGGGTTTGTCACACGCGAGCGGCATCACCGAAGAAGCGCGAATTTTCGTCTTATGGGTAAGGTAGTCAACGAAAGGAGACTGACCGGGACATCGGTGGTCATCCCACGCAGCTGGGTTGTTGGCAAATCAGCCCACCAGGTATCGAAGCCGTTCAAGATTCGTCAAAGTCAGTGGGTCACTACTAGAGGATGCCTCACAGCAGGACGCCGTATTTATCTCACAGCCCTGAAGCGTTGTCGTGGCGCACTTGGACCGCTGGACATGAAGTGGTTCCGAAATAGCATCATAGTGAGGTATCGACGGCAGCGTCCAGGAAGCTGAGAGCCGCAGCGCATCATCGTGTGCGAGTGCCATGCGCAGGAGAGGTTCTTCGTCAGCGTAGCAGGAAGCTATCCTATGCATGAGGGAATAACTATCACAGGAACATGCTACGAGCCAATCTGACCGAAGAAGATACCGCTGATTCGCGGTGGGATCGACATTTCGCGATGAAGCTTCTCGTAAAACTCTACTATCGGTCATACGATTGATCTTGGATCTTGTGCGGGGATTGACGGATAGAATCCTCAACAGAACCCAAGAAATCTTCAGCTTACCCGCTGGGATTCTTTGAAGTAGAGGTCGCCACAGGATTCCTCTCACGGGAGAGAGCCGGGATGCACAAGCCTGTTTCTCCGCAGCCTGTGCCAGGGAAGGCGCTAGACCAATCACGGACGAGCGGTTGACGAAGTACTTCGTTCAAAGCGCGAGCCGTGCTTCACATCAGCCCGAACTGTTTTTACATGATCCATGAGGTGCTGAAATGCTCGCCAATGTCGCCGAGCCCATTGCAGACTAGTACCAGATCATCACCACGACTTCCACAACAGTGGTACCAATAGTTTATCGTTCCACCTTCGTCACAGACCAATCTGTCCCCTGCGAAAAGCCCGCCCTCTTGTGGGAGTACGTCCATTGATTCAGGCAGTCGTTCCACCCCAGACATATGTCGAGCGGGATGGCGTACAGCTTCGGAGAGCCGTGCGGAGGCTACCTTAGCGAGAATGTGGGCGACCCATTCCCTTAGAGGTAGTATGTCCTTGCTTGTTTAGCGTCGTGCCATAGGGAACAGCATCACGAAGAACACACGTATCGATCGAGATGGCCATTGTGGAGCAGTTGGTTCCCTATATCCTGTCCAGTTAGAGCACGCTGGTCCAGAGGTTCGAAAGCATCGTAGCTGCGTCATATTTGGGACGATGGGAAGCTCAAAGGTCCGTTCCTTCTTGTCCATGCTGAAGTACCTTGCCCCCAACGAGCTTGCATTCGGCGTTCAGTACCAGCGGGTACAGGAGCTCAGAA
This sequence comes from Lyophyllum shimeji, assembly GCA_026008595.1. NCBI lineage: Eukaryota > Fungi > Basidiomycota > Agaricomycetes > Agaricales > Lyophyllaceae > Lyophyllum > Lyophyllum shimeji. The sequence goes on along the minus strand of BRPK01000001.1, from coordinate 449,398 downwards.
GTCCGTGAAGTACGGATATTCGGCAATTGGCCGCCTGATACAGTCCAGGCAATCGTAGGCGTTGTCGCGACGGGAACATTGTCGCTATCCTAGATCATGGCATGACTCCAGAAAGTTATTCCTGGTCAAAGAGTTTGAGATTGTGAAGCTTGATATGGGACGTTTCGTCTGTTCAAGTGCAGTTGGAAATGCGAGAGGAAATTCAAGAGACAGGTGTGCCCTTGAGCCACTGCGTGCCTCATCGGCCTCTGGTGTTGAAAGCCTGCATTCGGATAGGTCACAATCGCGTGGAGGGAATTGATGTCACATCACGTGCAGTCACAAACCCCGCCCGTTTTCCGTCGTCGACGTCAAGGACCGCGCCGACTCTAAGCTCCTCTCCCATTTTCCAGCCAAGCGCCTCAAAGTCGCTGGCTCCGACGGCCAGCTGCTGGTATGGGGCAGGAAAAACAAGCGCCACAGCCGCCTAGTTACTTTAGAACCACAGCTTTGGTATGCAGCACCCGTTGAGTCACCCACCGGGTGAGAAAACTGACTGAATGGTACCACATTCTAGGATCATGCAGCTGCAGGACTTGGTGCGGGCGTGGTCACTGTGCTCTGCATGAACCCCCTTGATCTCTTGAAGATCAAATTTCAAGTGACCACCGAGAAGCCCACCGGCGCCCTTGGGAAGCAGATATGGTACTCGCTTCGAGAAATCCAGCAGCACCAAGGGTGGAAAGGGCTGTACCGAGGCCTTGGGCCCAACATCGCTGGAAACGCATCCAGCTGGGGACTCTATTTCCTCTTGTACGTGTGCACCTCGCCGAAAAGCCCGCCTTCCCTGAAATCACACCCGTTCCCAGCTATAACATGCTGAAGAAACGCGCTTCGCCGGGGGGAGACATCACGCAGCCACTGTCAGCGGGGGCGTACCTTCTCTGTTCTGCTCAAGCGAGTTCGCAGTTCCTTCCTCGCCGGATCTGACGCGTTCCTTTTCCTTGCTAATTCGAGCATTTCAGGTGCCGCAACTGCGGTGTTGACCAACCCCTTCTGGCTCGTGCGTGTGCGCATGTTTACGACACGCGCGGACTGTCCGACGGCGTACCGGGGCTTATGGCGTACGTCCGCCCTATTCGTGCCTTCCCGCGTTGGGCTTATTTTTGTGTGATCAGATGGTCTCTCGACCATCGTGCGCACGGAAGGAGTATTGGGCTTGTTTCGTGGCACGTCCCTTGCTCTGGTTGGAGTCAGCAATGGAGCCATCCAGTTCGTCGTGTATGAGAAGATGAAAAAGTGGGGTTTTGACCGGAAGAAGCGGCAGTACCAAAAGGCTGGTCTAGAGTGGACTACAGATGCAGACAAATTGGTATGTGTCTATTCGTTATCCATGCTTTGCCTCCTCACAAGCTCCCCAGTCGAACGCGGCGTATACCTTTATGTCTATTTCGAGCAAACTCGTTGCGCTTGCGTTAACATACCCTTATCAAGTCGTCAGGTCGCGGATACAAGTACGTGGTTATCTTTTGCGACGGACCGCGCTCTTATTATTGGCGTAGAATGACGCAGTACTATTCCCAACCATCCCAACCACTATCAAGAAGACGTGGAAACAAGAAGGCGTCCGTGGGTTCTATCGTGGCCTCGGGACCAATCTTGTGCGGGTCCTCCCTGGAACATGCATCACGTTCGTCGTGTATGAGAACCTGGCTTGGTTATTGCGGTCCACTGCTGCAAAGCGCGAGGAGCGCCGACGGAGAGGGGAATAGATGCGACCATGCCTTCAAGCTTAGAGACTGCGAGCACGTACTACACTAATCTCCCTGAATAGACTATCCGGACCTTGGAATGTATATTATATATCTATTGTATTCGAATGACATAGACACGCCCCTCTCCACAATCGTACCGACGGTCCCCTCCGAATCCATTTATCAGTCGCACTGAACTTGCAACCTGGAAAAAAGGTCAGTATCTATACGGACAAAAAGTAGAAAGGATAGGAAATGCGAATATCAGAATAACTATAACTTCAAAGCCTTCACCGCACGGTAGCGCCCCCCTCCTACGCCCGTTTGCACGCCGCGTCAGAACGAGTTGGCGTGCGGGGCGGAGTTGGAGCTAGACGTCACTGTCCCCGCGCTAAGCAGCGTTTTGCCAGATGTTTCGATCACCGTCGAGAGATAGAGATGGACTCACACAGCATGGTCGTGTGCGACACAAGCAACAAGTTACAACATAGTTGTTGGCTCGGAAGGAAAATTGAAACTTGCTATCTTTTCACCATCTGTGTTGGGTCTATCCTATGATGTTTGCGAACACCTTCCAACACAAATTTGATTGAATTTCATCCACAACAATCCATCGCATTTGAATGGACTTGTAATTGCTGAGGACAGTACATAAGAAGAAATGCAGAAGATTTGAAGTGCGACAGCTGACAGCGTGAATAACGCAGGGAGGACATCTACTTGCATTCAGACGACGCGACGCGACGCGTTGCGATCATGTGACCGCTTTGAAGCCCCAGCACTGCTTCTTTTGAATTTCTGGCACAAGCCTCCCGACCATCGATTCCATCTACCCGGTTCTCGTTTCGTAATATGCTGGGCGCATCCTCAATATTCTATCGTGACAGTCAAGAGCCAAGCTGGGGCGGTCTTACGGACCATTGACAGAACGTACTGCAAATGTTCTTCAAGTGAATGTGGTTGGTCTCGATCATAATGGCGGCCACAGTGCGAAACATCGTTAACATCCTTGAAGCTCTCAGCGCTCGCCTGCCTCAGTGCTGTTACCTGACGGCTCTTGTAGTCAACGATCGGCTCTCTGCTTAGCTTGGCGCAAGATCGGGAGGAGCTGGTGACCTGGACGTGCTGGTTCTCGCTGAGGACGTCGTGATCGACGTGTCCGCCGCTTGTTTGTGCATGATAGGACTCGAGCCCGTTCGACGACGATTAAAGCCACGCCCGGGTGGTCTAGTCATCCTCCTCCCCCATTCCTTTTTCCCGATACCTTATTCATCCCTTGACGGGGTAATATAGAAACACACAACTATCCCACTCTCTCCTCTCTCTGTACGCCATGTCTGCACGTCCTCGCAGCCTCAACAACCCCGCCTCCCTCATTCCAGATTGTCTGCACAACCCTCAGCTGCTGCATCTCGTGGAGAATGGAATAACGATGGATATGATCCAGTACGTTGCCCGCTTTGCAGCGAACGTCATCCAAATCGAGGGCGAGGACGGAGAATCAACGGCCTTGCCCACTCCACCCCACACGCCGCAGAGGGTTACCTTTGCCGACCAAAAGGAGCCGCCCCCCATGCAGATGATCTCACTAGAGCACTACATATATCATCTTGTGAAGCACTCGAACGTACAAGTGTCCACCCTCCTCACGACGCTGGTGTATCTGGAGCGACTGCGCTCGAAGCTGCCTCCGATGGCGAAAGGTCAGCCGCCCGCCTTTCCGAAATCCTCCCTACTGATCACGATACATGTTCTAGGGCTGCCGTGTACGCGCCACCGCGTCTTTCTAGCCACGCTCATCGTCACCGCCAAGTACCTGAACGACTCGTCGCCTAAAAACTGCCACTGGGCGAACTATGCCGCCATGTTCGACGTTTCAGAGATCAACCTCATGGAGACGCAGCTTCTCTATCTCCTCGATTACGATCTCCGCTTCGACGAAGCCGACACATGCAGGCTATTCGCGCACTTCATGACCTCCTCAACCCGCCGAGCCCAAGCTGCCAACATCAGGGCGTCGGCAGTCAACAGAGTCGTCAGAGGAGGAAAGGCAAGGGCGGCGCAAGCTCAGGCTCAGCAAGTCCAGTCGCGCACACCCCCTGCCGAGGTCTCCCATCCTCCACTTTCCGCTCCCGCCGCAGTCCAGAACGCTTCTACAAAGTCGCCTCCGCCGGCACGGAAAGCGCAGAAACCGACGAGCAAACCCTTGGCGGTGCCGCCACCCATGGACAGCGCCGCGAGCATCGACTCTGTCTCTTCGTCATCTTCCTCCGAGATGGGCTCACTCGTCGACGACTCCGGCTCCTCGTCGTCCTCGTCAGGGTGGATGAGCTCCGACAGCGAGGCCTCCGAAGACGAGCGCGGACCTCAGGTGTATCAGCCGCAGGTCCAACCACAGCTCGACGTCGACCTGTCCAAGATGCAGTTGCAGTCTGCAGCAAAGAGGGCGTACCCAATGCGCTCGGTCCCCTCCCACACCTATCGCGCGCTCCACCTCCCCCCGGGGCAGCCACGCGCCCGGAAGCCCTCCGACACGTCCTCCGTGCACACTATCACCGCTTCCTCCCCGGCGCCCTCCGCCATCCTGGTCAATCCGCGCACCGCCCGCTTGCAGCGCGAGCACAACTACAAGCGCTCGTCGTCGGTGTCGTCGTTCTCGTACTTTAGCAACGCGCCTGGCCACGCCCAGCACCCCGTCGGGCAGCAGCAGCAGCAAAGGATTGCGTCAAGCTCGACGATGCCCAGCATCCCGCGCACGGGGCTCTCGGGCGGGTTCCTCAGCCGCATGTGGGGCGCTGCGACGAAGATCCACGATAAGGAACGCGGGCTCGTGGAAGACCAGGTTGATCCGACAGGTGACGGGACGGGCGTGCAGCAGGGCAACAGCGCGTTTAGGCGGCTCGTGCAGAGCTCGAGGATGGGCGCGGGTGGGCCGCCGAGGGAGGGGCAGCCGGTCCTCGAGGTCTAGGCTTCACAAAAGAAAAAAAAAGTTCGATGCTCAGGATACCACTCAAGACCACAACCCGTCCCTTTCCCCTTCCATCTCACCCTCGTTGTCTCGGTCTCGGTGCTTCTTCTATTTTTTTCTGTTCCACCAGTGCATGGACACTACCTCTTCTCACGTGCTAGCCATCTACCTCCCCCTTTCCCTTTCCCCTTGACGTCACGGACACTCACCTCACATCTGGACAATTTTTTTCTTGTTTCTTGGGACGGCCGGCGCGCCATGGACACATGCACATACTATCATTATCACTATCCAACTATCCAACTATGCTTTCTGTATTACTATATCACACACCGTCCGCACCCCACATGCACATCCTATCCCCCACTTGTACACATACTGCAACCTCACACGTTGGACTCACCACAGTAGATGTAGACATACTATTACGTACATTACTATGCCTTATACCTCCTGTCGATAAGTTCCCGTAATAAAATATGAATGCGCTAAGGACACGGGCATACTTTCTGACAAACCATCTATGGTACGATATGCACCATAGCCCTATTGCCTGGTTGCCTGAGGTCACCGTTCTTCTCTGAAGCCCAGCCTAAGGTTAGGGTTCCGCGCTGACTGAGCCGGGTTTGCTCATGAATCGAGGCTGAACGAGGCCAAGGCATCTTCTTCAACTCTTATGTCAAGTTTCACGGTAAAGCCTGCATGCTCCCCCCGTCGAGCCCTTCAGCAAACCAACCTTTTAAGACTTGATGCTACTCAGGACTGATAGCTCGGAATCTAGCGCAAAGCCTTCAATGTACGGACAGCCTTTGTAGTCGTTTGGTTCTGTACAATAGGCGAGGGCTCCTGGAGAACCTTCCATTCAGACGGCCTCCCCACCCAAAGCAGAAATCTACGAGCGGTCAGTTGGTTGCGTTGACGGAGCTTGTTGCCGAGACTTGTTCCAGTGTTTCGAGACATAGGACCCGGTCCGCGCAGTGCGAAACACCGCATCACGAAATTTTGAAAAATTGCGTGAGCTTATAGAATTTGTAAAACGCGTTACCAGGCGGGCGTGAGTTGACTGCGAGCACTACGATTTCGCAAAAGATTTTGATTGCATCATATTCGTATATAACGTCCAATGAGGCCGCCTCAATTCCGCAATCCATCACGCTTTTGAAAAATCTTATCTTGTATCACGCATTTGCGCAGTCTCATGGTGAGTCATGTGTAGCTCACAAAGTAGGAGGGGGCTTGCAGCAGAATCACAGCAAGGGCGCCACCTGGTGGTCAGCCTCGCGCAGTCACTATAATCTTGCATGCAAAGTGTGCTTTAGAAGTGCGGGGAGGTCAGACTCATGCGGATACCAAAATGTCGTTCTCGATTTTCAGGCCACAATCAGGTATGGTTCATAATAGGATGCATTCTGGTAAGATTTCGACACGACGATGGGCAAAAATGTATTTAGGATGCCACCGCGGCAGTACCTGCTGTGGACACTCCTCCCTGCACTCCCATCCCAGCACCATCCTCCCCTACAATTGCAACCATGCTGCCAGTCCCTGCCGATCCCGATCCTGCTTGCACAGCCCACTGAGCTTGAAGAACCTTTTTGGAGTGAAGACTTGAGCCAACTAAGCACAGGGCCCCGATGAAGATGAAGATTGTTACCTTTTTTGATCGGCGAGTCGAGCCCGGGGCAGGTCCGGTAAGGGCGTAATGCAGCCAGTAGGGGAGCCAAAAATTGACTAGGGAGAGAGATAAACATGATAAAGCCAACGCGAGAGGCAAGCGAACTTACGCATTCCACCATCGAAGAAGAGCCGCAGCATGCACGTCGGCCACGTAGATCATGAGGACTCTTCTCGACATCAACCCATGATCCTGCGCCACTCAACGCGAAGATAACCTGTTGAGATCGATAAGCTTTCGGACGAACCCTTGGATGGACATTGTTAGGTAGTCATCGAACATTGAGATTGGCGGCGACGTACTGGAGAGTTTCCCAGTCAAACTCGGTCGGGCGGATGGGTGTGCGGATGTCCAGCCAGTTCGCGAGCTCCTCTTTCAGCTTTGCTGTGCCATCACTCCTCGCATCGCCGGCACCGCTTTCGAGCTGGGCAGGGGGAATGTTAGTTGGAACATTATCAATGGCAGATGGGCCTACCGCATCACAGAAGTCCTGGAGGTCCTGGGGCTCGGACTCACCGATTTTCCTGAGGAAGTTGGGAATGAGCGCGACGATGCACTTGAATGAGGTGCAAGAGCGCTCGCGGCTTGCAGATTATACAATATCCAGTCAGGTGAGATTCATGAATGCCACACGGCGCCACGGAGTGCTCGAGGAAACTGCGGATAAGCATTGGCAGTCACCCAAGTAGACGTGAGCACATTAAAGTCCCGGTGTAGACCAAGGAGTATGTGCCGACGCTACTGCGGGCGCCACCAGGGGCCTTGTGCAGAACCAGGCGCCTTCCATCCTCGAGGCAAGCTCCCTTCGAGAGCGCGAATGAGTACGCGGGCGGGTCGCAAGCGGTGATGGCGGCGGCGGGGGAGGCAGCGGCGGGGGAGGCAGCGGCGGGGGAGGCAGCGAGCCGAGGCTGAGGTTGGCAGGCTTGGGTAAAACCCGAGGCCACAGCGAGTGACAGGGACGCGGCTCCTCAAAAGGCGGGTGTTGGGGAGTTTGCTCTCGGACAGCCGTAAGACGATGGAGGGTGTTGAAGAGCGAGCATTGCGCCGCTGCCAAATGATGAGCAACAAAAATGAGATCGGAAAAAAAAGGAACGGACCCATCAATCCGGCGGGAGCAAGGACAGCGGGCAGTCCCGTCTGCGCGATATCTCGGGTCATCGCGGCTGTTCGCCCGATCGCGCCGGCGTCCGAGATTGACCCATGTTGTGTGACGGTATCTTGGCGGGACCGCACAGTTGGTCGTTCGCAGCTCTACTTCGCCCCCGGCGGCCCTTTGGACTCTCAAAGTTGAACTTGAAGTGGGCGATATCTAAAGCTGTCGGGGTCTTACTGGACGGCCAGTCGATAGATAGTCAGATGTTCATCATTTGCACCTAATGATGATTTCCTTGACTCAACTTAAGGTAAGATCTTGAAGGAAATGTGAAAACTCTCAAGCCTGAGATCATGACGCGACGCGAAACGACGCGTGAGGCGCGGTTCGATCTTTAATGATCCTCACGTGTGTCGGATAATCATGTGTATGACCTGCGCGGTGCGAAAAATCGCGTAGCGCGTTTGTGAGACTCAAATAGCCTTTTCCTAAGATTTCAAGATAATCAAATGTTTTCTGCGACTCGCGGGGTAGGAACAATCTGGTAGCCTCCTCACAGCGGCTCGTGAAGATATAAAATCAGCGTGAGAAGTAAAACGCCAAACGAGAATTTCCACGATTTCGTGATGCGCTCCTCTGGCGATTGACCAGTCATGTCCTCAGTAAGCTCAGATTGTGCCCACTCGCCTAGTTCGTGCAACCTCGCCGCCGGTTTAACCGAGGGTCTTACTGTCGGAGTGGTCGTTTTCTTTTTTGTAACGATGATCGTTTTGACCAGACGACGCCTCAGTGGGCCGGCTGCAGATGTCGAGGTACGATGCATTTGACGCGTGCGATATGGCTCGAGCTCACGGCGCGCTTTGTCGTGGTGTCAGCAGCAGAAAGGAGCCCCTGTCCTATCCACAGCAACTACGCCTGCGCCGACTCCAGAGGAGCCTTCGATTGGCTGGGAATCAGATACCGCCACCAGTGTAAAATACCCACCCAAGATGGTGCTTCCAGCAAAGGCCGCGAGAAGCTCAAGGTGCAAACGTGGCCTTCGCCTTGAAGAACGCCACACCCAACCCCGAAAGCAGTCTTTCACTGCATTACCGGCGTCGTACCAGGTCTTTCACAATTCCACTGCAGGTCCGGTGAAGGTGATCTCTCAACAGGCTATAATCGTAATCCTGCGAGATCACCACATCCCCCAGCCAAACCCAATTACCCGATCCGACATCAGTCTAACTTTTCGTTAGTTATCTTTATTCCCGCTCTGAATGGTGAGTCTAGCATCGCTCCAGCCAACCCTTGCAATCTTTAATGATTCGTCCGATACCTACTCAGTGATGGGTTCCACCGAGGTCTGTATCCGCCGTCTACGTGCCTTTTATGCACAACACGCAATTTCTTGGGCGGTATGTCAAGATGGCGTCCCCATGTACCTTTCCATCCATTCGATCGTCGAGTACTTCCCGCCTATCTTCGCTCTCAGTATACCATGGTGGTCCCCCGGTGGTATCACATCCGCATAGCGCCCTGGGAACGAAACTTGGCGGCCGATGAGTCCGTTCTCCTCATGCCGCCTCTTGTCGGGCAAAATTGAAGCCGAAACCACCCGGTTCATATTTAAATCTTTGACGCTGCAACGTCAACCCCAGTGAGTCGCACGACCCAATGGTCGAGCCTGCGGCGTGGGGTGGACCTCCAGTGTGCCGAGACCTGTTTCACTGCTACAAGAAATATATATTCTCCTTCGGAGTCTCGCTCCCGTATTGCTCCATCGTCATGTCCTCCACAGCCCCTGGGTCCACGTATCAGAGAGGCGATGGTCTCGGCGTTGGCATAGCATTTGGAGTCTTCATCGGGTTGATTCTTGCCTTGATCGTGGCGTCCTGTTGCTCTCGCCCTTGTTTCTGTAAGGAGCAGGATGAAGAGGTACGCATCATACGTGCGCTACGTCGGATGTACTCGCTCACGACCCACAGGAACGTCTGGAGAAACAGCCACCCACTCCATCGGCTACTGATCATGACTCGGACGTACCGTCTGCCGCCTTGAAGAAGAAACCACCCGATGCTTGGCAATCTTGCTCTACCGTACATCTGGCTCTCCTCCCCAAGGCCTTAACGGTAGAAAAGGGCACCGAGCACTCGTCACATGCCTCGTCTCCTTCGCACTGATGCTGGGTGCCAGACATTCTCCCATCTCCTTCCCAGCAACTTTCCGCAGGTGAGGGACGCCGTACATACGCGACTAGAAATCTGATGGTGTGCCGGCTATCCGCCTATTCCACGATGCTCCTTTTGGTCGAAAGAGGTCCGATTTTGACCGTTCAAAGATTCCATTTCGACATAAATTAGTCTCTCGAAGATCACGCTGGCCCTTTTATCCGGAGGAGATGCGGTGTTGAGCCGCTGAATTGTGACTGTTTTCGGCAACAGCGAGAACGTAGGGGTTTTGAAGTGTGATATCCGTTTGCGACGTAACGGACGTGGATATTTGCAAAGGACGCACACATACGTAGGTCCTGTACATACTCCTGTCATGGCTCGCCTCATGGCACTTGCGAATACCTTCGCCTATCCTCGTCGCCTTTACAACATGACTCTAAGTGAAATTACGACGCTCTATGGTACAGTGTTCACTGGAATGCGACGCGGCTTATCATACCCGTACGATACGAAAGGCAGAGTTCATAGCAGGACCTCTTTCCGCTCCGGCCACTACACTTGTTCACGATCCGAGAGCATGAAAACAAGCAACAAGCAAAGCGATCTAGTCTGCGAGGGACAAGGGGTACTCATCGAGGGCGAGCTCCTCAGGGGGCGTATCGTTATCGTCCATTTCGTAATTCCTGGGTTCGAGTCTGAGCCTGAGTTCGGGCAGTGGGCGAAGTTCGCGGAGGCATGCGACGGAGCGGGAGCGCTTCAAGTACCAGCCGAGACCATGTTTCTTAGGAGGGGAGTGTGGGTCCTTGTGGAGGATAAACGCCAGGTGATTCATAGGATGAGGAAGGGGCGCTTACGGGCCTATGTCGGGCCAACGTACTAAGGCGCTCTTTGACGTCCTCGCCCACGACGCCGTACACTTCCTACGAGATCCCAACGACGCGTGAGCTCTTGTTTCATGAAGGAACGAACGGCCAAAGGACCTTCTGCCAGTACATGACGTCCCGAGTCTTCATCTCGTCCGCATACAGCCAGGCCAGGTCTCTAGAGCGCGCCTTGAATTCCCATCCGCGTTGGTGCTTACGTCGCTGGTCCCGCCGATCAAGGTACCGGTGCCAGTTCTTCCATTGGTAGTAGTCCTCGAGGAATGGTTGGATCCTTCCTTGGTGAATTGCAGCCCACGACTCGCGGCTCTACGGCGTAACATGACGATGTCAGCAGAGTAGTGCGCGAGAAGGGTAGTGCAAGAACGAACGCGCGAATGCTCGCCGGCGGACTTGGTATCAGATGGAAGGCGCTCCCTGCAGCTTAGTTCAAGAATGTATTCGAGGCCGTACCACTCGTCGTGGTCGTCGTTCACCGCTACCGACGGGCCATTCTGCGGTTTGCTGTCAATGTCTCTGGAAATACTGATGCTTGTAGAAGCGCTCTTTGGGGAATCATCGTTCAAGATATCATCGCACTGCTTGTGCTGCGCTTTAGACCAGGAGGGCACGCCGCGAGGTCAGACGTACATCAGCGCTTGGGCGTTCGGGTTTCTTTCCTTCCTTGATTTCAAGCGAGTGTGAGTGAGCCCTGTCGTATTCCACATCGTCGTATTCCTCCTGATTATCCTGGTCGTCCAGGTCGCGCGGTACCAGTGGAGACGGGAGAGCAACGTCCTCGAAAGAGTCTGGGGTTAAAGGTGGCGTTCCGGAAGGCTCCTCCCAGGTAGATTCAGATCGCAGGCGCTGATGATAGGAAAAATCTTTGTGTGGATGAGAATCTGCAGGACGAGAACGAGCAAAGCTGTAAAATATACGCTTGACATCTGATAGCCGACTTAATTGCAATGGAGAGGTGGAACGAGTCTGAGTTGGAGTCGAAGTCCCGACCGAGGAACAAGCTTCATAGCTGGAGCCTCGGTGGTTTTGGACGTGACCGATGTAGGCGCCGCCAGCCTCGAGATCATATGCATAGTTCCACGTATCAGAGTCGTAGTCCGCAGATGCAAGCGGTCTGGGTCCTTCTTGAAGTACATAGGAGGTCATGGCAGATAATGACCCAGAAAAAGCAGATCCTATGGAAGAAATTGCAAGCTGATTGAAGTTCCGTATCCGAGTGAGGAGGTGAGGTTTCTGCGTGTTGTACGGCGCTCGTCCCTCCCGTTTAGCGTGCTCGTAACGAAGACCCTTCTCGGGGTCGTCCACGTCGTGATTCATGTCGGCGTCGCGACGCGCGGCCTGGTGGTCGTGTGGAGCGCTGAGCGCTCGTCCCAGTGCGCTCCTGGATTCACGTGTCTGACGTGTCGAGCACACACGTGATCGTGACAATCTCATCCGGCCAGCGGTCTCCTTCAACTTAACGCACTGCAGCTTTCAGGTTGTACAATCTCTACCGCAATTGAATTTTGGGCGCAAGAAGCGGCGGTTTGGCGGCGTCTTCTCTGTGATGCTGGTGAGTGTGACATGTCCTTCTTGCTCTGAAGAGAGATGGCGGCATCAATTCTTCTTGGCACTGACTGGATGGATGTTTTGCAAGAATGTCAAGCCCCCGGACGCTCTACTAGATGTTCGGGCGATTTGAGCATATTTGAGGGTACCAAAATGGCTAATATCGCTGTCCAGAGCTAGCATATTTGAGGTAAAAATTTCCAAGTCCTTGTCCAGATGTCGTATATTCCAGGCCAACCAGGACGACGATCCGCAATCGGTCTAGGTGCCGCGACCGGCCTTCTGACGATATAGGAGCTTCGAGGAGACCATAAAATACTCTCTTCTACAAGCATGGATGCTCGCAACAGGACCTCAGTGAAAGCCGGCCTCCTAGGTGGGTCAGAATTTGAAATGTCAAGTTTCGTCGCTGGAACTAGACTGCATGAATTTTAGACGCATATGTTGCGCTTCAACCATCGCGGACGTGAAGTGTCCTACTCTCCCTAACGTAATCACGTTCTCAGTATTTTTTTTGCAGTATGTTTTCGGTATGTTTTTGGCGGCCCTGTCCGACTTAGCATATTCGAGGCCTCAAAGGATGCATATTTGAGGCTGGAATCTTGGAGATTTTGGGCCGGACATCTACGGGAGCGTCCGGGGGCCTAGAATGTCACTGTCTGTCGCTTAAAACGAGCAGATTCCAAGATGTCAACTATGATAGCGTCGTCGACGTGATGATCTTATGCTTGATGTGTCGTGAAGCGACTGACACGAAGTCTTGGCGCGCGCCAGATTGGATGTCTTGGGTGAATCTGTCAGTCTGCGCGTACACGAGAAGTCAATACAGATTCTTCACCCCTATTTATCAGTAGGGGTCCACAGCGTTGACGGTTTTCTCTAGATGGACGGCTCGACAGGTAGTGTTACGCGGCGTGAAGACCATCGACTTCGTGTCGTAAGATCCTCTGCTCGCACTGCAATCGTTGATAACGATCCCCCGATCCCAGTCTTCCATACCACCGAAAAATCTTTGCGATCATGAAAAGAGCGCCCACCTACGCCTCCAACTTTCAAGCCGAAGACGGATCATCCTGTAGCTTAGCTTAGCCTGGCAACAAGTGCACCCGCATCCCGAAGGACGACCTACGGCCTGCATATAAAAGTCGCTATATCGTCCTGGTGGATAGAATCATCATTCTTTCCTCCTGTTCGTATCTTCTGCCCTAGGAACTATCTACTTTCCTTCACCCGGAAGCTGCGCCTTCTCAGTAACTCATCGCCTCATCATGGTTGCCCTCCTTCACCTCCTTTCCTTCGCCACCCCCAGCCTGTTGATGTCGCTGCGAGGTACGATAAAGCTTTTCAGACGCATAGCCAGCGCCACTAAACTCTGTCCGTGCGTCACACTCCAGTCGTCGCCAATCCCACACCAGCCGACGTCCTTCACGGTCTCCTAGCCCGGCAGACCTCAGCCATCGATCCGAGCCTCATTCCTGACCAGTGCAAAAGCGACTGTAGCGTCCTCTCAACCCTGAACGTGAGCTCCTGCCGTTCTCGCAAACACCCGTCCATCGTCTGAACCCTCCCTCCCCAGTCATGCTCATCGGTGGCGTGCATCTGCACTGACTCGAACATGGACGGCATTGCAAAATGCCTCGACTGCGGTGCAGCCCTACCTTCGGCCAACGTTGACATCAAGACCGCGCAGAGCGCTGTCGATCGTATGTGTCTCCTCCAACGTTGTAAGGTTGTCACCTTTTGACAATTGGCGTGCTCGTCAGTTATCGTCAGTAACTGTAAATCAGCTGGGTCTCCAGTCAAGTCGGTGACCATCTCGGCCAAGAAGGGTAACGGTGGAGCACGTCTCGCCGCTATGAGCGCGGGATCCCTCGCTGTTGTGGCATTGGGGAGCGTACTTGCTCTGGTGTAGACTTCGCTGATGTGAACTGTATCCTCAACTACAGTATTGCCTATCTAATCCATAACGAAGTCGACCGGCCGGCCTAGCGGTGCTGATGCACAATCACACGTCATGCGCGTGGCGTCCTCTTAGGGTGACTATGAGGTTTGCGATCAGAGAATGCCCTTGCGCCAACCTCTAATGAAGTCCCGTCTGCTGCCCGAGCCACCGAGGTATGCATGTATATCCCGACCCGCATACACAACTATGTCTCACTGACTCATGATATCCTACCACCGCCCTAGCCTTCCAGACAAATATCTGGAAAGCCAACCCGCCTCTCTTTGTTTCCTAGGGCACTCGAGGCTGTGCTGGGGATAAACGCTTGCTTCAACTCCTCGCACATGATAGCATTTAACAGCGATGCACGGTCCTGCCAAGATTGCACTAATAATTACAGTACAACCATTCTAGGGATTGAACAATACCACTTGGGGGTCACTGCAGTGGAGCCCCGACCTCGATTAGCCTCTTACGGCCTACACTGGCTTAGAACACGGCAAGTACTTGCGTCTGTCTGAATACTTTCAAGCTTGGATGTTCCTTGGATGAGCTCCTCTCTCAACCTCACGACATCATCCTCGAAAAACCTATCTGGCTTGATTTCGACAACTCAGATAGGGGTGACCCGTGCCATCCACCTACATCAGCGCCCAACTGGCAGGCTGATCCGTTGCGTGATGGTTTCGATGAACTCGGCGCCCAAGGCTGTGAAGTAGGGTCGTCGTGCCTGAATGGAGGTAATGACGATGTCTATCAAACTTGATGGTCGACCGAATTCTGGGATGCTGCGGGGGGCGAAGCGTTCGTCGGGATCGCTAGAAAGCCTAACTGCGGAGGGATTTCATAAAAACACGCCGAGGATATGGTCCTTTTGCGCGCACTTTGGAGAACTTCGGAAGGTGCCAGAATTCGTCGTCAATGGACCCGCCTTCGGACCCGGCATCTTCGCTCAACCTAACAACACATGTACAAATGACATGTAGGGACACACTGCCCCAAATTGCATTTGAATGGTATATAACGCGAGGTGTGGGCGGCCGCAAACCATCTCTCCATCTTCCTTCCGTCTTTAAAGAAGCCGTGTTCGCCTTTTGCCCCCACCACTCATTTCACCATGGTCGCTCTGCTTCATGTCCTCTCTGCCGCCCTTGTCTTGGCTTCCTCTGGTACGCAAGTTAACCCCTACGTTATAAATCGAATGTTGACTCTCGTTGCGTAGCATTGGCGAACCCGGCAGCCTCTGAGACGCTTCACGGCCTGCTGAAGCGTCAAGTTCAGGGGCTCGACCCGAGCAAAATTCCCTCGAAGTGCCAGACTGACTGCAATGCCGTTACCAACTCCGTCTCTGTATGTTCCCCTCCTCACCAAACCACTGGTGCAAGACTGAGCTGTCCATCCTTTCACAGGGCTGCACAGACATAAGTTGTCTCTGCAAAGACTCCGTCGTGCAAGCAATGGGCAAGTGCCTCAGCTGTGGTGTCTCGCTCAAGGACTCCGGGCTGGACGTCAATACCGCCCAGAATGTCATCGATCGTACGTTGCATTTTGTTTGTTTTTTATGTCTCCAGCCGTCTCGTTGAAATGCTCGCAGAAATGGTCAGCTCCTGCAACAGCGCTGGGTCTCCAGTCCAATCGGTTAAAGTCTCGGCGAGCGGTTCGGGCAATGGTGCGATGCGTGCTGGCGCCGTGAGCGCTGGCGCAATCGCAGTGGTCGCATTCGGAGCTATCGTTACTATGGCTTAAGCTGTTGATGCGAATGTTTAGCTTCATCTAATGATATACCCACTGGCGGCTTGCATATTCGTACTCTGTCAACCTTCTGCGTACGCAAGACGATGCTCCGCGGTCGACTCGGACCTGCCACTGGGCAATGCAGTCGCTAAATGTTTGCAACCATGGAATCATTTTCTTGGCGCTTCCGCCCGGCGTCCGCTTTTGTTTTTCCCGCCACTGCCGCCACGAAGCCACGTTTGAGGCAGAACGGATCACGTTTACAAACCTACTCGTCGCTCTCGATTCTGCTCCTGCTATGGCCTGGAAAAAGCATTCGATATCAGAACGTTTCACACTCTTCTCGTACAGTAAAGCTAGTGTATATGTACACTCTCTGAAGATAGATGTGATCCATTGAGGATGCTTTTCTTGATGTACCGCGCCGTTTGGTGGGACCAATCTCCTGCTCCTAGCACTTGCGCCACATCGGGCCGCAGGTCCTGTAACGTCAGATCCGCCCCTAGCTATAAGCCTGGCGTAGCGCAGATGTCAAGAGCCAGGGTGTCTCGCGAAATTCAGTACCCAATCTCCGCCTGCCTGGTGCCAGCACGCTGTTTGATGTGAGATGATAGCATAGCAAAGTGGTGTTACGGTGCCAAACTGGGCTTATTAATACGATTAGATTAGATAGTACAGCCCGATCACTGATCGAGTCAAATTCAGATTTCTCTCCTGCTTACCAACTGCACCACTCGTTTTCTTCAAGTTCAACCTTCTTGACGACATGGCTCCGAGAGCCTGTGCACTTTGCGAAAATGCGAAAGCTATGCTAAAACGCCCGAAAACCGGACAGCAAATATGCCGGGAATGCTTCTTCTATGTTTTCGAGACCGAGGTGCACAACACAATCACTCAATCGAAATTATTCCAACCCGGGGATAGAGTAGCGATAGGAGCTTCCGGAGGGAAAGGTATAGTTTTATCGGTCATTTTTCCGCGTATCCGATGACTTACAATGGCTTAGATTCCACTGTGCTTGCCCATGTCATGAAAACACTGAATGAGCGATATAATTATGGCCTTGAGCTTTTCTTGCTCTCGATTGACGAAGGAATTACAGGATACAGAGACGATTCTCTAGAAGTACGTCCATTGACTTGATACACCTATCCGAGTGCTGATCCCAGTCTTTCATCAGACGGTCAAACGGAATCAACAGCAGTATGACATGCCGCTGAAAATTCTATCATACGATGAACTTTATGGGTGGACTATGGATGCTATCGTCTCTCAAGTGGGAAGGAAGAACAACTGCACATTCTGCGGCGTGTTTAGGCGACAGGCGCTCGATCGAGGGGCTGCCATGTTGAATGTCGACCATATCGTGACAGGCCACAACGCCGATGACATTGCTGAGACGGTCCTCATGAATAGTAAGTTCTTCCTGACGTCCTCACACTGAATTGTCATTCATTTGGAAACTAGTCATGCGAGGCGACATCGCCAGGTTAGGACGGTGCACGGCGATCTGCACGCAAGGCGAGGATACTATCAAACGATCGAAGCCTTTCAAATACGCATACGAGAAGGAAATTGTCATGTACGTCGTTTCTAAGCGCGGATTATTTTTATTTCCTAAACATTCTTGCCGCGCTCGTCCAGGTACGCCTACTTCAAGAAACTCGACTACTTCTCGACGGAGTGTATATACTCGCCAGATGCCTATCGAGGGCATGCACGTGCGTTCCTCAAGGACTTAGAAGCAGCCCGGCCGAGCGCAATCATAGACATCATCCACTCCGGCGAAGCTTTTGAGGTCAGAGAGGAGGTGAAGGCTACGCAGCGTGTCCAACGTCAGTCCCAATCATTTCACTCTTATTCGATGATATCTAACCTGTCTACAGAGACATGCAAACGTTGTGGTTACATCTCAAGTAACGAATTATGCAAAGCGTGCACTCTGCTTGAAGGTCTGGAGCGTGGTATGGCTAATGCCGGGATCGTACGTCGTCTAATTCTTCAATACGACATCGGTCGTTGACTGATGATATCTCCCGATACAGAGTGATCGAGGACGAAAGCAGCTGGAATTGCAAGGCCCTGCTCCAGAAAACCTGCGGACTATTCCACTTTTCAAACTTCCTTCCGGAAACCCCACAGTAGCTATCGAGACTACCCCATAGAATCCCCAACGTCTCTTGGTTTGGTATCATCTACTACATCGTTATATTTTTATAGTATAGATACCCACAATCCGTGTACAACACCCACCCACTGTACTCGTATACCACATAATGTACAAGCATACTATGACCGGGAGATATAAACCGAAAGTTAAACGTCGCAGAGATGCTGGTCCGCACAGCTTATGTGAATTAGAAGCCAGTCCTTGTCCAGATCGGGTTATCCAACAACCTTAACCACCACTGTTCCCCCCTCGGTCAGCTGGCTGCTTTCCCCGCTGACGAACACCCGAGGGGCCTTCTCAAAGGGTACCACTCTATCAGGAGTGTTCTCCCCCACCCACGGCCGGATCCCGTCCTCCATCACAGTCCGCAATACGGATCCGAGGGTTTCCTTGATATCCTCCCCTTCCCAGTCGACATCCTGGGCATGGCTGACCCACGCATACCCGACCTTCCCCTCTACCTTCTTCCCGTCACTCTTGCCGCCGCCAAAATTGAGCGACCTCAGACCGGCCTTGAGATTATCGCCAGCACTGGGCATGATACGCCCTGGAGTGTCACCCACGAGCGTCGTGAACTGCTTCACACCAATCCCCACCTTCTTCGGCTTCTCCTTCTTCCCATTCCCATTACCGCCCTCACGTCCAGTGGCACCTACCCCTCCAACTGACTTCAACAGACGCTCCGCTGCCTCCCACACTTCCTTCCCACCAACCGTGTCCAGCACCGCGTCAAAAACATCCCCATCCTCGCAAAGCCGCTCAATAACCCTCACCGCCGGGCCACGCTCGTCCACCCCCTCCCCCTTCTCCCCGTCATCAAAAATCACCTCCTCCCCACCCCACGCGCGGACCCGCTCCTCCACCCTGCGCATGCGATACTCAGAACCCGATGCCCCCACGCCAGCCAGCCCGGCCCCTTCGTATGCCAGACACGCGAAGGGTACATGCACGCACACCCGCCACCCTCGCCGGACGAGCATTTGCACGGCCATCGCGCCCGGTCCATCATGACCTCTTAGAACCAGCGCCCGCCTCCTTCTGGCACCGTCATACGCCTCCTTCGCCCGTGCCTTGTTGTACAGAGCATTTGGTTCCTCGTATTCGAGGTTTCGCTCGACACGATCGCCTGGGGAGCCGTCCGAGAATGCCAAAGCGAAGGTTCGGATTGCACGATAGGCTGGGATCCCGCAGAGGGCGAGGAGTGCGAGCTCCTCCAGGCTTGGCGGTGGAACTGGAGGACCTTGGCGTGTGGATTGGTTTCGGCTCAAGGACGGTACGTGGGCTCCTGGTAGTCCGCCGCTGTTGCTACGGGATGATGAAGGCGAAGGCAACGGGGAGGGATCCGACGAACCCGGTGGAGCGGGAGAACCACGCGAGGGTGACGTGCTCGAGGATGCCCGATCTGTAGGCGGTTCAATGACGTGAGGCGCGTGGGATAATGGTGACAGTCCGGCATGTGGCATGAGGGGATAAGGAGCACGGTGGACACGGTGCCGATCGACGACGATGAACTCGGTGAGAGCGCCGCACTATTCATAAACACATGTTAACACGATCAACTCCTGTGGGACCTCAACGGTGCAAAGAAGATAGGACAGAAGGGTGTTTACGGCGGACTTAGGAGGAATTCACCAGCTCACCTTCTTCAGCTCCAACAATCCAACCACCCAATCTCCTCTCTTGAACATTTCCTCTTCTACCTCCCAGCCGCATTCCAGCACCCTTCCGACAAAACTTCTGCCAGGAATATAACCAACCCCCGCAGCGGGCGTATACGGTGCCGCGGGAGGAGCAGACGGCGACTGTGTTCCACGCGCTGTGGCTGGCGAGGATGGCTCTGACCGGTGTTGACCTCCTCCGAAACGGCCTAGCGTTGAACGCAAGCTGACACTCCTCTTGGGTGTGCTCCTTGTCGTCCCAGAGGGTGTTCGAGACTCTGATGCGGCATGTGCTTTTGACCGAATCGTTCCAGCCCCGTTTCCACTGCTACCACCGAACACCAAGCGCCAGTCGACGCCGTCGACGCCGACAGCCCACACCTGCACCAGCACACTCCCACCTGGCACGGATTTCGGAGGCGCGCGATACGAGGTAAAGCCTAGCGGCGAATCCGATGCCTCAGATTGCACCTCCCGTCCCTTCCCAATCCCATCCTCGCTCTGGCTCCGGACCCTGCCTTCGGAGGAACCGAAAGCGGATGGTAATCTGGAAGCTGTCGAGTGAGAGGACGAACCCCGGCGGAAGAGCCCCATGAGCTTCTTGCCTGGGGTTGTGTTTTGCGTAGCCGACGAGGGGGCTCCGCTGAGCCCACGCACAACCTCGACACTCGCCATAGTTGTCTGGGCAATGCCACTGCGTGTCAAATCAACCTTCCCGTTCACATCGATGGCAGGGAGCGTGTCTTTAAGTGAAAAGAGCCCCTTCGGACGGTGCGAGGTCTGGGAGAGTGGAACTGGTGCACGTGGGAGTACAAGCGAAGTGTAGCCCGGCGTACCGTGCGAGGGTAGATCGCCTGGTGTAAACGTAGGGAGGGAGGTGGTATTGGGGTTAAATGGATCCGAAGAGGACGAAGCATACTTCGAAGTTCTGTGGGATGAGGACGTGCATGAGGATGATGCAGAGCTGGACGTGGATGTGTTGTGGGAAGATGAGCTGGACGCTTGTGACGACGATCCGTGACCGAGAGAACGCGAGCGACGGCGAGGCAGGTAAGTGCCCGGCGCCGCTTTGACTCTCGAGGATGGTGCTGAGGTCGGGGCCGGATTGGACGTCATACGGCTTCTAGGTCCCGACCGCCGCGGGGTGGAGATGAGCACGCTGCTTCGTGGGTGGTCCAGCATGTAGGGGGTATCCTCCGGCTCTTCTTCCTCGAGGAGCGCAATCATGCTGCTCATGATGCTGGGAGTCGTCTTGGAAATGTTTTTGGCTATTGCAGTATTGGGTTTTGTCCGTGTACGTGTTTGAGACTTGCTCTCGGTTTCAACCGTTGCGGGGTGCCGTCTCCGGGGAGTCCTGGTCGCTTTAGCAGCGGGTTGGACCAGCCATCGGACATCTTTAGACCATTCTTGATCAACGTGGCCATTGGTCACCTGCGGAGGTTCAGGCCGTGTCTTCACGCGCATTACATGTGTTTCCGCGTCTGACTGGACTGTGCTGGTCATATGAGTGGTGTCTGAGCTTGCGATCGAGAACAGTGAATGCCCATCAAGCGCTGAAGAGGATATCGACGTCGTTGATGTATTTACGTGGGTGAATGACGTTTTTGTCGAGACAACAACAGGCGGACTTGGAGCCCGAAGTGGTGCAGCTATTGTTGACGCCAGCGACGTGCGTGGGGACGTGTTCGGGGTGTAGAAGACGTCGCGATCAGAGTCGTCGTCGTCAGCTTCGTCGAGGTCGGTGATTAAGAGCTTTTGGGTACTGGGTTGAGCTCTCACGTCATGTGCTGGCTTCTGATGTGCTTCCTTATCAGCCTGAGGCTATTGAGAGTTATGAGTACGTACAATACCCTGTGGCCTTTCGTCGCCGCGCAAGACGGTGGTCTGAGATGGTGCCTGGTGTTTCGTCTCGGCCGCGACGCGAAGCATGTCTTGCTTCGTGGAGTAATAGACCTTTTCCGGCGGAAAAGAGTATGTCTGCGAGGGCAGGCCTAGAAGAGACTGCAACACTGTGGGTTTTGTCATCCTGGAGAACGCGGACCCAACGAGCAATGGGCCTTCGCCGTCGTTCGTGGCAACGAGCGATGAAATTCGTGGCCGTGATGATGTCAACGGTGAGCGGTTTGCTTCGGAGTCCCTAGCCAAATAACGTTGCCTCAATCAACTCCGCGCTCACCTTCAAGTTGTTGTGCAGGTCTGTGCAGCGCTGATCAGCCGAGATGCTCAGCTGGCGCTCATATTTGAATCAATTCAAAACCAGAAAAAGCACGATAGCAAATTATTAAACACTCATAGCATAAGCGACAGCGACTACAGAGTTGCCAGTGAACGAAAAAAAAAAGTTTACAGCAGACAGCAACAGAAGTGCTGAAAGCCTTTAGTCCAACTCGATTGGACGTGACCGCATTCCTCGGGGGCGATATACAGGCACTTCTTCCTCATCCTCGTCCTCGTCTTGCTTGTCCTGATATCGCACAATGTCTTCGTCGTCGTCCTTGTCCATATCAGACTCGACATCCGTGTCTGCCCTTTTTCGCTTGTTTCCCACTTTTGTGTCCTTCGGCTCCGATTTCTTGCGTGACCGAGTTGACTCTGTGGACTTGCCCTTTGGAGCGGCCTTTGGTTTCGACCCAGGTTTCCTCTTCGGAGGAGGTGGAATCCAGGTGGGGAATCGTCTTGCGAGTTCCGTTTGGAATGCTGCGTCGTAGCCAACACATTTCATCGTCCACACTGTGAGCGACTACCAGATATGACATTAGTGGGATAACTCCGTCATGCAATGATAAGAAGCTGCACCTCTTTTCCCTGGAGGAATGCCTGACCAATCTCGTCCTCGGTTGCACGCCCCACGTACGTCTCTGTCTCGTCTCTCTCAGACTCTGCTTCCAACTCTTCTCGGGTAAACTCCCTGCCTAATGTCCGTCGGAGGTAGACGCGCGCGCGGATAATTCTACCCCACGACTTCTGACTCAGCGCCCTTGCCCAAGTGAGTCGTAGCTACCCATCATCAAGACAGTCAGCACAGCATTGCACAAGGATAATTATTCAACGAGCTGACCTTCTCTCCCTCGGAAGCCCATTCCTGTTTGGTGAACGATGGAGCCGGCGTCAGCTGGTACTCCCCTTGGTACTGCCACAGCGCAGGGTTATTCGTGATGCGCGTGAATACCGTGTAATTGCCTTCCATTGGCCATGCAGGTCCACCAGCACACGCATCGTAGTAGAGCCCCGGAGAACCGGGCATCTCAGGCGCATTGGAATGGTAGTCTGGCTTCTGACATAGGAACTGTCGGTTAACACCATCTACAGGCCTAAACTTCTTCCCAGGCTTGGGGAACGTGTCCTGCATGCTCCCTCCATAGTGCATCGACAAGAACTTCCTCGAAACAAGTACATGTCGAGTGTCCATATCGAGCTCGATCGGGTAAGGGTCAAATCCTACAGGACGCAGGCGTTCGCGAACAGTATCAATACTGAAGGCGAGACCATCCTTCTTCTTGATCTTCGGCTGGGCAAGTGGAACATACATGTTAGAAAGGCTGGTGCGAGGAGACATCAGGGGACCAACGTTCTGCATCTTCCTGAGCTTCTCATTAATTTCCTCAATCGACTCTTGAGGGCGGGTGACTGGGCTTCCGGGGACATCCTCAAGCTTTGGAAGCACAACTGCGTCCATCACGAGCCTGCGCCGCTTTGGCTGGGGTTCAACCGTTCCCTGTCTGACTGCGGCCGAAATGTGCCTTGTCGGTTGAACCTCAGGTTCCTCGTCGCCATGTTGCCAAACCTGGCCGATCTCCTTGCCCTCGTCGTTTGGAACTACGCCGTGGCCCGGAATCTTCGCCCGACGATTATTTTCATACATATCCACTAGGAGATTACTTACAGGTTTCCTTTCAAGGGGAGTGGGCATGTCAAGACCCGCTTCAGCGTCGTCGTCGTGCTGCATCTCGGGGTCGGCATACGGATAGTTCTCAGGCTGGTACGCAGGACCTAACTCTGCGAGATCAGGCTCCTGTAATGATGTGATAACGGTGAACACGTGTGCGAGCAGTTCATCCAAAATATCAATGTACCTCTTCAGCCTTCTTCGTTTTCATAGGTAACGAACGGCCAGGGAGGGGCTCGACCTTGAACCTGCCGAACTTGAGACAAGGCGCAGGTGATTCCTCCTACAAGACAAGGTAAAGCCCTCGAATCGGATCAAAAAGCAACGAGTAAGTCACCTTAGCTTGCTCTTTGATTTTCACGGGGCGGGGCTCGGCTTTGAACTTCCCGAATTGGAGCCAAGGACCAGAATCTTGCTTCTGCAGACTGGCCGTAAGACCCCTACATCGAAGGAGAATAGTAGAAGCAGCTTGCGTACGTAGTCAGCAGGAGCTTTCATGTCGGCGCCGTTGCCTTCAACAATGACCGTCAGCTTGGCTTCCGTTTGTGCCAGGGTATGCGAACCTGGAAGACTTGGTTTCTAGACGGTCGAAATAGGTTTAACGTGCATCAATGTTTTAATAGAGCGTGACGGCACCTACCGATTCTTCCATTTTCTTCGCAGCGCCGGGATGCGCCTCAGCTCTGACCGTCCCAAAGGCATCCCAAGGAAAATCTTCATCCTACAGACCAGTGTTACACCAACCTCGAAAGAAATAAAGAATCCGACGTACTTCGATACCATGGTCCAAGTGGGCATCCTGTTCCTGCGTCCCCTCGGTGCTGTCTCTCGCAAAAACAGCCGTTGTTGCCCCGTTTTCTTTTTCACCTCCATGACCAACACAATCTGAACAGACGGTTTCCTATCGGAAAACAGGTACTGGGCGATTTGCTGGCAGAATGATACTAGTGAGGGAAGACCTGCCTTCTCGCAGTCATGTCTTACGTCTCAATTCAACAGGATGACTATTCAGAACCCATTCAATACTCTCTGTTTTGTCAAGACACGTTACCTTGAACAGAACCGCGCTCACGGTCCGGAGACTCGCCCTCGTGGACCATCATTTTTGGCGGGGGCCCTCGGGGTGCGTTCGCGAGACCGAGACGCGTAGAGAGTAATCCAAAATAGATCCAAGCAAAGCGTAAAGCTTAGCAATGAAACGGAAGAATCCTGTCGAGGCCCAACACTGTTTAAACGGTATTCAAATTGGTGACCACCGACATTGGAGCGCGTTGTTTGGAGTTGATTGGCCTTCGCGGAGTGCCAAAACATACTCTCCGGCACTCACCCTGTGCCCCTGGACAACTCAAACGGAAGGTATGATACGCATTCCTCCGGCGTCTCGAACACCTCTAGATAATTACTGTGGTCCGCGTGCTATCCAGCAGTTTGCATGTCTTATCTTTTTCCTGCCCCAATCTATCGACGTCGCAACTACAGTGGAGTTCGCCTGAATTTGGACACCTCATTACTTGAAGATGCACACGGCTGGCCGCGGCCAACCACATGCTGTTCTCTGGGACGCTCTATTATCTGAGCTCTTTTTAGCTGGCGGAACGGTGTCGGGTCCAGCGGCAGAGCTTGTGGACGATCTGTGCGGACCTTTGATTGAGGGCTTGTCAACTTCAAGGGCCGTTCTGACCAACGTGGGCTTCCATCGCGGCTAACAGATCTACGTCTACTCATTCCGAGCATGCCCAGCTCGGAAAGTGACACTGGCCTTCATCTTGGCCTTCGTGGGTGGTCACATGGAACCTCCCAAGTACTCGCTTGGAGGTAGGGGATGCGGTGCGGCGCGAAGAGTCCTGGGCTCAGAGAGCAGTGAGTCGTGTACATTCCGTCCAGGAACCGGATACCCAAATGGCCTTCCAGAAAATACAGATGCGGATGCGCCTCAAACAGAATTCACCTTCTGCCCAGAACGATTGACGTCGCATTCTCCTGTTGCTCCTTGGTAGATCACTATCATAATCACTCTGGGTGCTTCGGCAAGACTACTCGTGACAGAAACTGCCAACCTCTCTGATTCTAGATCTACCCTCTCTCAGCCGACCTTCGAGACTGCATCAACCGCATGAGGTCATCCCGACTAGAGCTGTTCCTGGCATGCCGCCGTGCTCACCGTACCATGCATCTTCAGACCCCGAGTCAATCTCTCCGGACCCACGTTATCTCGAAACGCGTGCAAATTTTTGCATGATGGTAGGAGAGACTTGCACGGTGGTTTGGAGACTTATCGAGCTGACCGTCGACTATAAAAAGGGCTTGAAAATGGCCTGCAGAGTACCATCTGCATTGAGCATCTGTCTCCTCCATTTCCACGACTTCTTAGCCTGTAACTCATCCACACATAATGCTCGCATTCACCCCAGCTTTCACCGCTCTTGTCGCTGCAGCCGCTGCCCTGGTCGGTTACGCTCAAGGTGCCGCAGCGCCCGCGCCTGCCGACTATCTCATCGTTGGAGGTGGAACTGCTGGTTAGTACATGCATAGACAGCGATGAACCCGTACTCACGGCGTTTTCCAGGTCTTGTTCTGGCAAACCGCCTGAGCGAGGACCCCAACGTTTCCGTGCTCGTGCTTGAAGGTGGAGGCGACGGACTCGGGAAGTGCGTATAACAGTGCATGAGACTTCTGGATCCTCTAACGATCCAGCTGCAGTGTCAATATCAGTGACTTCAGGCTCGTCGGAGCAGCCTGGGGAACGGATATCGACTGGCAGTTCCCCGCTCAGCCTCTCAAATACGCCAACAACCGTACTTTGACGCCTGGGCCTCGTGGAAAGGTGTTAGGGTATGTTCACCGCCATTTTCCGGATCGATTATCTGACGCTGATCCGCACGACTCGCAGGGGCTCGTCTGCTATCAACGGTGACGTCTTCGACCGAGGGGACGCCCGCGAATACGATCAATGGGAGGTTCTTGGCAATACCGGATGGTGAACGAATTATTTCATTTCACGTCGAGGTGTGGCTGAGCCTGGCTTTCACAGGAACTTCAACTCGCTGTTCCCAGCGGGCCAGAAATCAGAACACTTCTACCCGCCCCCAGCCGATTCCGACATCGAGTACGTCCTGAGCCACCACGGGACAACCGGCAATGTCGCCACTTCCTATTCTCGCAATGCACCACCGTGAGCATTGCTTTCCGTCCAGAGTCAGGAAATATGCTGACAAGCCTCTGGCAGTATCCACGATGCCATTATTTCTTCTGTGGTGAACTCCGGGGGCTTCAAGTCGTCTGACCTCGAGGGCGGCAACGCTACCGGCATCGCGCACGTCACCAATGCTCGGCTTCCCAGCAACGACACTCGTGCCACCTCGGTCAGTCCATCGTTCTCCCTCTCCTTGCAATTATTTGACATGTTTGCTACGTCACAGGCTACCGCATACTGTCAGTCTACAAAAGCCCAACAAATAGCCTGATTCTAACCGTTTTGCGTAGACTTCCCGTACTCCTACCGGCCTAACTTCCAGGTTATCCTTCACGCCACAGCCACCAGAATCCTGTGGAGCTCCACTGACGAAGAGAACGCGGTTGCTAGCGGTGTCGAATACGTCGACCAGGGCGGCGTGACTCGCACAGCTGTGAGCATTTCAGGTCCTCCTTACACAGTCAACTTTGAATTCTGATCTGTTTGCACAGAGCGCTAAGACTGTCGTTCTCTCGGCCGGAACATGGGGCTCTCCTCCGATCCTCGAGCGGTCCGGTGTCGGAAATGCGACGTATCTGGCATCTCTCGGCATCCAAAGCGTTGTCGATCTTCCGGGTGTTGGCGAAAACTTGAGTGAACGTAAGTGATTCGGCAGCGTCGTTGTCTACCGTTCTGATCACGTAAAATCCTCAGAAACTCTGGTCCCAATGCAATGGCAGCTCAACTCCAGTCTACCACTCGGTGATGTTACGCCTTTCCTTCTCAATGGTGCGTCCTGTGATTCGGGCTGCTCTTGTGCCCCTCGCTGAACGACCCTTTTAGTGGAATCTGTCCAAACTACTGTCGGACCCGCCAACCTCGCCACCGCCGAGTCGTTGCTCAACGCCCCGCCTCCGAACCTCAAACCGGCCCTCTACGACGCCCACAAGAGGCTGTACCAGAACCACACAACGTGGGTTGAGGACTACATTGCAGTCTCCACCCCCGCAGAAGGTCCCTCGGTTCTCGTCATGTACCCTGTCAACCTTCACCCCTTGTCGAAAGGCTCAGTTGTAAGTCATTTGCGACTTTCGCCAATCATGCTGTTCCCTCTGACGCTTCCCGTTCGTGTAGCACATCGTGTCTTCGAACGGACTTGAGTACCCGAAGATCGAGTACAACTTCTTCCAGAACCCCTTCGACTTGGTACGTCGGGATGCTTCGGAACATTGCTCAGTCTCTGACGTGGTAAGTAGTTCTTGATGGCTGCCGGGTGTGCGCGGGCACAGAAGATCGCCTCGACTCCTCCCCTCTCCGACTGGATTGTCGCTCCTATCGCCCCCGCTGCGAACGTCAACACCATCGATGCTCTGCAAGACTACGTCCGCGCCAACGCAGCGTACACCAACCATATCATCGGCACCGCGTTGATGGGTACGTCTGGATTGTATTCACGTTGTCTGTTGTCCCTGCTTATTCTATTTCCTCGGCAGGACCACGCCAAGACGGCGGCGTTGTCGACCCCAATCTGAAGGTCTACGGAACGAAGAATGTCTACGTCGTCGATGCCTCGGTCATCCCCATCGAGCCTGCAGCCCATTTACAGGTGAGCTTGCATCTGCTGGCACTTTGCCAGGGCAATGGCTAACGCGAGAGTCTCTTCAGGGAACTGTCTACGCTTTCGCTGAACATGCTGCATCGCTCTTCAAGCAGTGAACACTCAGTAGGAGTGCAATTCGTCGATGACGTCGCTCGCACTCGGATGGCGCCGTAACTCTTCTTCGGTCTTGGAGGGAACAATTCGATTATATTCTCCTAATCACCTCTCTGATGTCTACATCCCCATCATTCCGTAGACTAGAACCAACCACTTGATGTGTACATTAATGATCTTTCCGTTGTCTTTTACTTGCATGTGGCATACTCGCGTTCATTGTCGGAGACACAATGCGCTCATCGAAAGTCATTACGGTATTTGTTTTGCGCGGAGGTGCACTGCTCACCTGCATTCCTTCCAGCACAATTTCGGAGTCGTGGTGTTCGTGGGTCAAAGCAGAGGACTTTCAGCCTCTTCCTGCGCCCTTTCATCTCATACTTGTTCTCCCATCGTCTCTTCTACCCAAGAAATGCGACCGACGACAAAGTTTGGACTGCCATAAGTTCTCAACGTGCATTTAGTTCGATTCGGCACAACCAACGTCGACGCAAACAGCATCAACATCGCCATACACGAATCTTAAGCCCGGGGCCCAACGGCAAGGGAGCACGAGGAGAGCGCAAGAGCGCGTTCTCCCTCCCCGGGAACAGGTAGTACTACTGGTGGACATGGGGGAGATACAGGAAACAGCAGGACAGCAAAGACCTCCGCAATCTCCCAGCCTACATATAAACAGGTACAACACACGACTTGGTTCGAGAAGACGAGTGACAAACCCAGCTCGCACGTCTCCCCCACAAAGAAAAACAGCGTGACAAGCGGAAGATGACATGCAGTGCGAATAGTACAGGATGACGGAGACCTCTACAGTCTCCCGGACGATGCATAGACGCAGGAGAGCGAAAGGGACAACACGGGATTTGGCCAGACAATGCGAACGATAGGACCACTTCACGAGTTTTCCGTCCGAGGCAGTTGCCAGTCAGAGCGGAGAGGACATCTAGAAGAGACTGGAGAGACAGCTCCCGATGGAAGGAGACGAAAGAAAAACTTGTGTTTATCGACCAGCTACAAGGGGGTTTTTATACGATTCTGCGCTACACGCCACACTTGAAGGCGGTGCAAGGACTGCGAATCGGTCACTCAACAATTACTCCGACGCAGCAAAGTCAGCTCCGTAGGGCCCACGTCATTCGTGCTTGGCGCTCATGGAAAAGGGTGGGAGAAAGCAGGGTTTGGCAGAATGTAGTCATCCGAATACCTATCCTGGAGAGCGGCGCGGTGGTGGTGATGCCCATGCCCGCCGCCCTGTTTCATCGGGTTAGTACAGGCAGGGCTTACTATTTCGACCTACGCACGGGTTTGAGACTATTTCCGTTAGGACATTCGTCTGAGGATGAGATGCGCTCGAACGACCTGGATGCCGACCGCCAGTGTGCAAAGTGTGGCGTAGTCAGTAATTACAGGGTCCGATCAAAACACGTTGATCACACGAGGCTTCACTACCAAGGAACTTATGGGAGGCTGTATCTCAAACTGGCGAATGACAAATTGAGTCAAACGCAGGTCGAACCTGCATGGGCGACCAAAAGCTACGCGGTCAGTCCTTTCTTTCCTGATTAGCACAGAGGATGTGGTCGTCCAGGCGCGCGAAGTTGAACATACAAACGCTGGATGTTATCGCGCGTCACATCAAGCTCACAGCAACAGAAGTGGACTTGACTCCCTGGCAAAACGACAAGTCCAGGCAGTCGGTGCAGGGCAAGCGGACAAGTAATCCAACTAAACAAGTATCGTCGACAATTCATCTCAGCATCACAACTTAACGATCTGCACCGCACCACCAGATATCTACTGCGTGTCCACAAGCTGTGCGAATTACCTTCAAAGAGATCCATTGGTGGATCCACATGGCTACGGGCTTCCGTCGAGTCAACGAAGATCAGATTCTGCATGGTATGTTGCGATGCTATGTAAAATGCACAGAAAGAGACAGCACGATGAAGTGAATGCCGGTGGTACGGTACCACAGATCACGAAGTATCTTGGCCAATCGCAACATTCCAAATCTTCTTGAGCAGTTCCGCCGCTGGGTCCGTCGACCCCTCAAACCTCGCAAACGACACGGTATACAGCGTAGTCGCATAGGTGCGCAGATACGGCGAATACTAATTCCCAAGCCAACAGCACGTCAGATTCCATGTTATCAGAAAAGCAAGTGGCAAAAACGACGCACCGCTCTGCAGAACTGCCTATACCATCCCCACGTCTCCCAGGCATTCCACTCATCGTTGCCCCAGTTCGCGCGATCGTGCCACGCCTGCTCTGTGATGACCATGCGCGAGTGCGGATTCGGGTTCAAGTCCGTGGCAGAGGCCGCAAGGCACGACACGAAGCCTTCCAGCGTCCGTGACAGCGCAGCCTTTTGTTCGCGGGTCAGACTGTTGAGGGCCTTGATAGCGGTGGTCATGGCAGGATTATCCACAGGCGCCTCCTCTGGTACGGTAAGTCAGCTAGGGGCCACTCAGTACAAGAACAGCTTCCATACCTTGCTTGGTATCAGCATCAACTTCCATGGTGTCCTCGTTAGCACGAGCCTTCGCCTGCGCCCTCGTATCATCCTCTTCCTTCCTCAGCGCAGCCACTTTTCTCTTCGCGATCATCACCCTCCCATTCGCCTTATCTAGCGCACCACGCATCAAATCCCATTCAAACGCATTCAGACTCAACGGGCCCACAAGCTCCCGGGGCTGGCCTATCCCCGAGCCGTTCACGAACGTCCACCCAACCACATCGCTTGGGTCGACAATCTGGTACTGCATGAGCTTGTCGAACACGATGCCCACCATCTGGCGGTTGTTCTTCCAGAACGAGGCTGCGGCCGTTAAGATGCCTGCCCTGGCCTCGAGGTTGAGGCCTGCGCCGGTGGCACCATCGCTGGCGATGTTACGGAGGAGGGGGAGGTAGCGCTCGATGGCGTTGAGAAGATGCGAGAAAGAGCGGGAGCCGATATGAAGCAGGGATTGGACGGCGATGGAGCGTACGATTGCGTCAACATTGAGATGTCCTTCTTCTGAGGTCTCGAGCGTCGTCTTCAAGGTATCGAGATGGGATATGACGTCTTCGGCCTTGGCCCGACCGCGGAGGAGGTTTAGAACGGACTGGGCAGCGTCGTGATGTGGGTTGGCTGCAAGCAGGTTGAGGAGCTATTGTAGCAATGAAGATACAAAGCTTACTTGGGTCATCATATTCGAAGTCGGGCCCTGGCGCCTGCTCCGAGATTGTGAGAGCATCGGGACTTTGCATCGGTTCAGGTAGCGTTTTCAGAATGCGATCATGATACGAAAGTCGAATCTCAAGCTCAACGGCGCGTCGTATAAATGTACGACGTGGGTGTTGAACGGCCAACGCCAGGTCGGGCACCCTGTACACTCATTAGCACGAGTACCGTCCAAGGAAAAAGGCAAAACATAACAGACCATTCTTTCCACACCCATTGGAAACCAAAGTTACTCATATGGACCGCGAACCACTCAGCAAAGCGGCGAGCACCCTCGACGTCCAAGCCCTCTGACAGGAAACTGTAAAGCTTTCGGATGGACTTGCCGACAGCAGGACCCACTGTCGACGGCGAGAGCTTGCAGAGCTCCGTGATGAGGGACATATAGTATATCGACTTATGAGACGATTCGGGAAGGATCAACAACGCGCCAAGGATCGTCTGTCCCTCAGCTCAGTCTCATGAGCCAAGCGGAAAGTGACGAGCAACGCACCTCGATCAGCGTGCTCTCCAATTGCCAATCCTTTCCCGGTGCGGGCTCCACATCCGAAGGGGCCCCTGGCTTGGGTTTGAACGCGCCGGGAAGGTTCCATTTGGGGTATTCCAAGAGGAGCCGAGCACATTCTTTTCGATTCACCTCGAAAATGGCGATCGTGTCCAGCAGTGCGGTGCGCACCGCATAGCCAGCTGGCGTATTTGGGTCGGGCGAGATCTAGAACATGAAGTGTAAGCTCGGCAACACAGGCGTGGTAACTAATTCGAACCTCATTGTCGAAAAGCCTCAAATAGTATTCCGGCCACTCTTCCTTTTTAACTTGGGCTTCCTCCTCAGTTTCCGTCGACAGCCCCTCAAGTTCAATAACCTCCGGAGGAACGAGGACAGACGGAAGGTCGAAATGGGAGATTGTAGAGATATCAAGCTCCGGGAGGTTCGTGTAAGGCTGGGGAAAGCTGTCCGTGGTCTGTGAGAAGTCGGAATCATTCAGAGTCTTCAACGCATATAGAACCGTGTCCAGGAGCTGCAATTACAGAGTCAGCGGTGTCTTCTGGCGCCCCAGAGAACACGCACCTCATCCCCATTTTCGATCGTCACCGCTTCAGAATATACTCTGATCATGGGCCGAACCAACCATTTCGAGGTCGTCGCGGTGTCGTTGAAGGCCTGAATTGCGTTGATAACATCTGTCACACCTGTCCCGGAATGTGGCTTCAAACTAGGACCGCTAATCATAAGGCCCTCAGCCGCACAAAGCGCAGCCCGCTTGGCTCGTCCATGTGAGACGCCGAATTCGTCCAAAACTGCCGTGAACGACTGTAGCAGACTGAGCATAGAATCTGGAGAGACGATATGGGCGACCGTCAAGTGGGCAAAGAGTTGAATCTGTAGGGTATGAAGTGTGGCGCCCATGTAATATGAATTGGTGACTTACACATAGGCGCGTCTCTCTCCACGCAAGTTTATCGAGGTAGGCCTGGAAGCCTTTCCAAAAGTCTTCCAATACAAGCCGTCCAATTGACGGTCCATGAGAATCCTGCGCAGCTTCTGATGGCTCGTGAAGAAGCCGAATCAAAGCAGCATAGTACGGGATTTTATACGGTTGCTCTGTTACTCTGAAGGAGCCGGTGAGCAGGAGCACGAGTCACGAAAGCGAAGAGCGCACGCTATCCGAAAAGCCTCAGATATATTAGCAACGTTGAGCGGTACGTGCTCCTGTATTTGTTTTTGCAGACGAGGGAGTTCTTCCACCGCGTCCTATTTCCAGATTTCAGTGAGCAACGAGCTGTGAATGGCAGCTTTGGAAGTGCTCTCACCACTTCGCCCAGCTTTATGATAGCAGTCCTGAGCTTCTGTTCGGGAGTTTCATAGGACTCGCGGCGCCTGTCGTCGTAGTCGTCTGTAGACGACGTTGTAGTAGATGCTTAAGGCCAGTGACGACCGTCTCACCTCTATGTCGTCGCCTGTAGCCTCCACGTCCGTAGCTCATCCTTGGCAAAGTAAAGAAAATGTATAACTCTCCAGGTTGCCGCCGCCGTCGACGGGAAACAGAACAGACGTCTGACGAACGTTCAACTTCGGTTCAACTTCCAACTTCAGCAAAAACTTCGCGTTGCTGTTTCAATCCAGTCACGTGACATTGCCACCATCTTGCCGAATGTCTCCTTCGCTCGACGCTGCTTCGACCATCGAAAATATTGTGCTGTAGGCTGCAGGGATCCGCTCGGTTGGTTACGCTCGCTCGACTCACGGAGAGCGTTGGTGAGTACGCTTGTTTAGCGACGAGAATACATTCAACAAATCTGACTCTTTTTTGCCTGCCAAGTAATGCGAAGCACATGCAATGCATTTGGTCCACCACGGCCAGATCAGCCTTGTGCCGCCATACGCAACGGAATGCTATAGCCCATGATTTAATTCGAGGAGCCTTCGGTCATGCCGCTCCTGTACGACGGGGTAATGCCAGACCGACACACTTCGCGTCACCGTTCTCCCAGGCCGCGCATGCGTTGCCTCGATCACTGCCGACACAATCTACTCACTCAGCTGCACCAGTTATTCCCTCAGAACTAAAATTCACGCCAGCGCAGACATCTAGGTCAGCGTGTCATGCCGTACATCTGGCTCTCCGAACCCCAGTCGGCGGACTGGAGGCTGCCCTCCTAATCGTCAATTCGCTCAGGTTTTCCACCTTCAAACACGACCCAGCAGCTCAGCTAATCCCAGCTGTCCGGGACTTCCACCGCATGGCGGTCAACTTCGACCAAATGGTGCCGCCGCGCCTGTCATCACACGCCCTGCTCCACGGCCTCATTCGCATGGGGCGGAATCAGCAGGCTGCCGACCTCGCCGTGTCAATGATGGAGACTGGAATGAATTTACGGACAAAGACACTTGAGACCCTGATGGGCACCTTCACACCGCCTCCGTCTCACACCCACCGAAAATCCATGCCGCCTTTGAATTTCTCTCCTAACCCTCGCAGCCTCAGGGATATCGTCATCATGGCTCGCCATCCGAGTTCTCGCCTTGCGCTTGAAATATTCTCGGTCGCGCACAAAACCCACCACCGTAACACCCGTGGCATGCTTGGGACGCTGCTCGCCATTTGCCTCTTCAACACCGAGATCATTCTCGCCTCCCTGATATTCGCGTTCATGGTCAAGGAATGGCAGCTCCGGTCGGCGCTTGTCGGTCATTTTGACCCGCCTGCGAGCTTTAAGCCGGGCTTAGTGGACTCGTCACCTCCTGCACGCGTAAAACAAGAGAAGTCGGTCCCGACACACGACATGTTGGCAAAGATCATCCTGGCGATTAGGCGGATTTTTGACGACGGTGGTAATGTGGACGCGGATTCTTTAGCCACGGCGATCCAAGCCCTCGCCAACTTAGCCGTGCTCCTTGATCACGGCCAGCTCCCCTTCCCTGCTATCAGCCCGCTCCTACGCGCGTTATACCACTGTCCGCGGGTGGACCATCAGGTCTGGATTGTTGACCAGGATGGCCAGACGAAGCTCGTCTGTGCATACAACTACTTCCACGAAGTGCTAGGACGCCTGCTCACGAACCTGCCGTCGAAACCCACACCGAAAGCCTCCTTCCCGTCCATGCTGGATCGCAGACCGGTGCTTCCACCACTCGACCGCCACGCCTGCAACACCCTTCTGCACTACTCCCTCCGCCATCTTCTCTCCGCGACACACGCCGACACTGTGCTCAAGTACATGGTGACCGAGCGCAACCCACCGCTGGAGCCGGACAACACGACGTACAACATCCTCCTCCGGTCCGCAACCCTCCTCCAAAACTCTGCCATCGCCGAAACCACCCTGACCGCCCTGGCCGCCCTGCACGGCGGATCTTCCGCATTCCAAGGCTCCTCCCAGGACATCGTCGTCCTGCAGCTGATCGAGACCCTCCGATCACTCGACCTGACAAAAGCGACAAAAGCCGAAATCACGAAGCTGCTGTACTCCCTCACCACCCAGCTGATGCACTACACCTCCACCGGACGCCCGCACAAAGTCGCCGCATTCATCCACGTACTCTTCCCTGAGCTCAAACTCGAACTTACCGCGTCCCACCTGTCACCTTCCGAGATCAGCGAGCGCAAGCGCGCTCGCCGGGCGATGGTCGTCCGTGCCTCGCGGTACGGCTCTCACCTCTTCTCAGTGCTTTTGAACGCACTGCACAAAGCCGGGCAACCCGGGCTCGCCAAAGCGCTCTGGAACCTGGCGAAACGCGCCGAACGTCGGAGCTGGGACTCGCTCAACCCATGGGTGCTGGACACGCCCGCATACACGTCGATGCTGCGGTGCTACGCGCTCGAGTACAAGCGGCCGCAGTGTAATGCCCGGCGGGACGCGGAGCATGTTCGTCAGAATGCCTTGAACCGTGGGCTGCAGGTTTATCGCACGATGAAGAGCGTTGGGCAGGAGGTGCGAGGTGTGCTTGCTGCGAAGAGGACGGAGTATAGGTTGGAGAGGATCGGCACGCTGCCAAGGATGGATGCGCTGCTGGCGAACGTGGCGATTGAGCTGTTCGTCCTGTCGAAGCGAGCGTCTGGGCCGCTGCCTAGCGAAGACGAGGTCAGGAGCGAGTTCGAGCAGGCCAAGGTACGGCTGGCAGAGACGGGCGAGGTCGCGGATGGGTGGACGCCGATACTGCGGGAGGTAGGGGAGGACATCGTCGCGGCTGGTCTCACGATTCCACCTGGCCTTCGGCACTTGTTCCTTGGTCGTTCGGACGAAGGTGCGAGGAAACGAGATGAGCCTCGTCATCTCGGCCCCATTCCATTTGTATACCCGGATGGGAAGCCGTCGTTCCATCCTTTCATCGTTCCCAGTATTCGGACGCGGGGCTTGCCCCTGGGTAGGAGGCAGAAACTCCTTAGACGGAGAGAACGTCGGCGGACATGTAAATAGAAGCGTGGTGTATCATTAGTATCGATAATAAACATCCATCCTAATCCTCAGTCCTGATATAGATCCTGCGTGCCGCCATCCCCGAGTTTTTGTTTCTTCGGTTTGGGTCCCTTATGCACGACCAGCTTCTTCCGGCTCACCTCCGTCGTCGGCTCGCCAGTCCCCTGAAGAAAAATCGCCGTCATACCGGCGCGCACCTCCCGGTCCTTCCACTCCTTCGCCACATCCGCCAACGAGTCCACAATATCCTGCGCGCGCGCCTGCATCTCTTCAAGCGGGAGGTACGCCTGGTTCTTCTTCCTCGCGAACACGAGGTCCACGCGCGCCCCGCGCTCGAGCTCCTGCCGCATTTTTTCGAGCTTGTGCGCCAGGTCCCCCGGTGCAGCATTCCACGTCAGCTGCACCTCCTTCTGTATCGCCTTGCGTGCGGCCGCGCGCGCCTTGTACTGTGCCTCGGCGGACCGCTGCGACTCCGCGAGCTTGTCGAACACCTTCACGATGGGTGCAGGAGTTACGCTGACGAGCTCGACGTACTTTGTGCGCCGGTCGAGACCGGCGAGGATGGTGCGCAGCGGGGTGGGTTCGGTCAGACGTCCTGTTTCGGGGTCCACGAGTTGGACGATCCGGTGCTGGATGTTCTCGTCTCGCGGAGGTGCTTTCGCGTTGGCGTCTTGCTTCATGCTGCGGATTTGCTGCTGTAGGTGTAGACATGGTATCCTGTGTGGTCTAGGCCGGAGGAGAGACATGGCTACGCTCCGGAAGGCAATGAAGGAGCTCATGAGTCTAAGCGGAGGCAGATTTTCGTGAGTAAAATGAAATGAGAAGACTCGCAGTAAGACCGCATACCGTGTATTGAAAACAAGGTAGGTCTCTCAAGTATATTGAATACTTGTTGGGGTCTCTGTAGACTGAGACGAGGAGTGTTCGAATAAGCATCGGAATTTGTTAAATTACAGTCGCGATCGAGGATGTAGTTTTCCCACGCTTCCCAACCTCGCGCTTCCATGCACCACCTTCTCTGGCTGTGCCTAGTGGCCTTGCTCGCCGTCACTGCCGATGCACAGACCGCTACCGTCGTCGACGGGTAGGTTCGCAGAACAAACTCTGCTCAAATCTCCCACTGAAATTGCTCTAGAAATGGTAACACGGTTGTGCAGGTCGTCACCACTGACCCGCAGGGCCTCCCCACAACGTCCGTCGTGTACGTATACATCCAGATCTCCACCATATTTCGACTCAAGAATGTTCTTCGGACCAGATCAACACTGCCGCCAGCTGGCGGCGCGCCCGCAACAACGCCCGCAACATCCACCCCCACTCCACCAACACAAGCAACGCAGCCAGCGACCACAGCTGCTACAACCACCACCACGCCAGTTCAACCAGCGAACACCCAGCCTCCAGGCCAACAAGGTCCCGTAGGCCAGCCCGAAGCCACCAGCTTCAAAGCCGGTGGTGTTACGCCGTACACCTACACCACGATCATCGACGGCGTAACCTCCGTCCTCGTGGACAACTTCACCCCCACCAACCCCGCCACGCAACGGCCCACCGTCGGCGCTTCCGGAACAATACTAGACTACAGCTCGTGGCTCGCGCAGTACGGCCCGCCATCGACGTCCAGCGCAGCAAATACGGGCTATGTACCGCCCTCACCTGCAGCGGGCTGGTGGGGCGTCCTCACGAGCGGGACGATTGCCTTCCTAGGTGGTCTGGGCCTCGCGCTGCTGTAACTAAAATGCTATGATTTATTTTTTGCATGATGGACCCGCCGCTTACGATTCTGTTAATGTACCGTATCATGATGAGAAGGCTGGATGGACGGTTCCCTTTTGACATTATTGTATCCTTACATACCATATCGTTTTGCTCCTGCTGTTGTTCATTAATTCCATATCCCAACTATCGAGGATAGCCACACCCTACAGTATATTTATTTGTGTGCTTTACGCATTCATACCTGCTCGACATATACAGTTGAGGAATTGACGTACGTGATGATGCCCTTGCGACGTAAGTGTCATCACTGTGTCATCTGCCATTCAACTTGGTCTTCGACAGCGCCCGTGTTGTACACGGTATCGCGAAACCAAATTGAAACGTTTCATAGCTGCGTTTTTGTGAGGATTTTTGGAGACTGATTGCAAAGAACGCAGAGCTGGGTACCCCCAGAAATGGCAATTGCTATACCCGATATGGAACACCCGCCGAAGCCAAGTTTGACAATTGACCGGGTTTGACTGCGGCACAGGACGGTGAACAAGGAGCCACGCATACGCCCCGCGGCTACATTGCCAGCCATTGCTTGCATCCCCGCATGCAATTTGACGTCGATGATCATGAGGGCGCAAGCAAATCGCGATTCATGATTCAAATCCTAAAGCCATGCGCATAACCGCAACAGAACATAACCCGAGAGTGGTATACAGCGACTCCAACGCGATCTACGGCCGACCGCTTCCTTTTGCATTTCAATTCGCATTTGCATTCACTCATTCCCCAGCACTGTCGTCACTCGACTCGAGCCCCTCCTGCTGGCGACACGACAGCCACGCAAACCACATCATCGTGCGCAGCTGCAGCACGTCCTCCTTCCACACCTTGCGCTGGTTCTGCTCCCGGAACTCCTGCGTCAGCCGCTCGCACCGCTCCACGTTCTCCGGGCTCACAAAGTCCACCGCCACCTTCACGCAGTCCGCCAGATTCGCCACCTTGAACCCAGAAGATAGAGCAGATGAGCACACAAATACATATCATAGAAATGAACGCACAAACGCACCTGATGCGCACACCCCGCAGGTATAAACACCGCCTCCCCAGGCCGCTGATAAATCCGATAACTCTTCACCCCCGTCGCAGCATACAACGCCGCCCGCAGCTCCTCATCCAAATAAATCGCCTGCGCATGAATCGGGTCATTCACCCCCGCCCACTCCTGCGTGCCTTGCGCGCGCTGCTTCGCCTTCTCCGTTGCCGCCTTATCCGATCCCGCCGCAGCAGCAGCATCCCCCTTCTCCTTCGCCTTGGCCGCGGACCGGAAGTGCTCCGTCAGGAACGCCCGCAGCTTGTCGCTGTCCTCGGCGCGGTAGATGTCCCATGCGGCGCACCCCGGCGAGCCGTCGGTAGCGGGGGCGGCGTACGTCATGATATTGAGCGCGTCAGCCATGTCCATATGCAGCCGCGTAGAGCCTTTGCTTCCCGCGGCCTGGCTGGTGGCCATGGCGTTGTACATCTTCGGACCTGCAAGGCAGCTGATCATCAGAATGTTAAGGCGTGGTAGTTAGCGTGAAAGACGTACCGAGATCGGGAGCGACGGTGTCAGAGGGGAAGTGGGAGGCGATGTTGAGGACGCCGTCCCGCCGCACGTAACTGGGCACGGGCACAGCGTTCGCAAAATCTTCGTAGAGCTCCGGGAACGCCTTCTTGAAGTCTGTCGACGGCGGCCAGTCCTATCACGAACAAGAAACGACCGTCAACGACCAAAGCATGATAAGAGATCAAAGCGAAACCACCTTCAACTTCCAGCACTCCGTCCTCCCCTCGTACGACCCAAACCCCCTGAAAAACTCCCCCACCGTAATCCTCTTGTTCACCTCCGTCTGGCACTCGATGATCAAGCACCCCTGCTGTCCATACTTCGATATGAAATACTCCGGCGTCCACTGGATCTTGAACTTCTCCGTCAGCCCCGTCACGATGAGCGGCTGGCCAAGGGACCAGATCAGCGGGAACGTCTCCTGCGTCAGCACACCGTCTGCGAAGCGCCGAATTGGGTACGTGGGCGTCTCGAGCGTTGCTTGGGACAGGCCAGGCGGGATGAATGGATTTGAGGTCGTGCAAGGCGGGTAGCGCTCGGGGAGCGGGGCACCCGGGTCAAGGGTAGACTGCGAGGATGGATTGCTTGAGCCATTCTCCGAGACTGCGGCTGGCGCCGTGGTTCCGGGTAGAGGAGGGAGGGATGAATGGTGCGGTACCGGGGGCACGGATGGGTGTCTCTGCTCCGATGGAGGCCCATGTCCATTCTGGCTCTGATGCGAAGCCGACGCGCCATTTTGTCCGCGAAGCACCACGCTCTCGCCCTCCCCCTCCTCGCCTTTCAACAGCTCCTCCATCTCCTTGATTGCGTTCGACAGCTCCTTCTCTTCGAATCTCGACATCGGCGAAAAGTCGCGTGCCTGATGCTCGATGCGCTTCGTGCACTGCAGGAAGAAGGGGTTGGCGTGGGCGTGCTTCTCGCGACGTGCTTGGATGGCTTCCTGCTCAGCGGGGTTGGCCGCCGGGCGTTCACCCGTCAGCTCATTCACTGTCGCGTAGCATTCGGCACAGGCTTCGCGTCCGCAGAGACGGCAGAGCCATGATGAGGAGAATATCGAGGTCATGCAGGTGTCTACGCGTGAAAGGGTTAGTGCTGGATGGAGAATGATTATGGAAATGTCTCACCGCATGTAGCGCGCACTTCGCGTTCTCGCGGCCGGTGGATAATTATTGGGACACGGAGGTGCTTCAGCTCTTGGCGCAGAGTCGGAAGGAGTGCCCGTGCAATTGTTTTCTATCATCCATCAGTGAGCAGAGGCGATTACCAGGCAAGATAAAAAAGGCACGCCTTTGTTCGTTGAATATTTGCCGCAGTCAGCGGCTCATTCCACTCCGTAGGGAATTTCATCGTTGGCAGGTCCGCGTTCTGCGTCTCAGAAAAGCTGACGCCTCTGATGTTCATCTGCGCATCGCGGAGGAAGAACCGAATCCCCTGAAACCGGCACGTATCTCCCGCCCACCGACGCGTGCAGGCCACGCAGCGCGGGAACGTATCCGATTTGTACTTCGTCGACATACATCTCGTATTCTGGAGTTCCGCATGCAAAACTTTGTCGCCGGGTCCTGATGGCACGATTTGCATGCTCACTGCAGCAAGTCAGCCTCAGAGTGAGACCTCGTGACTAGCTGGTCACTCACCCCCGTCACTCGCTTTCTCCTTCCCCTTTTCACTGGGCTTCGCTGTATACGACATTTGTGGCATGAGTTTGGCTGCACAACACATAGAGATCAGAATTCAGCCCCGACGATGACGAGATAGGAAACAATACCATTTTGAGCCGCAATCTGCGCAGCTTCACTACGCTTCTTCGCGGTGTATCCACGTTTCGGTTGAGCTGTGATGTTGCTATTTAATCAGGATGTAATGGGCCGCCGGAGGTGGTGTCACGGACCTGGAGTTTTCGTTGTTGATTTCGCCCGCTTGGGTTTTGGCGGCGCGACCTCCTCATCTGGGGAGCGTCGTTTTGTTGGAGGCGGAGGCTGGACGACGCGAGGGACAGGTTGTTGTGTGGAGTCTTGTGGATATGGCGCGTGATACATGCTTGTGGCTGGCGGGTAATATGCCGCGTGGTATCGAGGTTCTTCCAGTGTCCCACGCGCAGCGATGCGTGTCGACGCTCGTTCGCTGAGCTGCCAGGCTGACGAAAAACGGTCAACGAGCCGATACTTGAGGGAATGAAACCAACGAACACTGAGGAGGGGCGTCTGAAGTCGATTGGTCGTGGTAGGACTGAGGGTAGGCATCTGGAGATGGTGAAGGCATGGGAGCGTGGACGACGTGGACGACGATGAAGAGACTGACGATGTGGGTAATCCCCCGATAAGGCTAGGAAGCAGCGGACATCAACAAGCCATCAGACAGGCAATGATTTGGGATTGACGGACCTGTGCGCTCATCTGAGTACATCGGGGCGATAGCAGAAGTTCCATAGACGACGTCCTGCTGCGTAG
Organism: Lyophyllum shimeji; assembly: GCA_026008595.1. Classification (NCBI taxonomy): domain Eukaryota; kingdom Fungi; phylum Basidiomycota; class Agaricomycetes; order Agaricales; family Lyophyllaceae; genus Lyophyllum; species Lyophyllum shimeji. Next base: position 407,162 of record BRPK01000001.1, on the reverse strand, counting down.
GCCATAGATTGCCATCCAGCGCGTAGCCTCCCCCATCCTCCCGACCCCTGGCTATGCGTGAAGTGGTCTGTTCGCCGTAGACTTCCATACCCTGGCCGTAGTGGCGTGTACCATTCTCGGCTTTCCTTCGATCATCCGGTCCTCCCCAACTGGCTGCCCTCAGATTGAACGAGGGAGGGGCCACATAAGGTTGCCCGTAGACATCGACCTGCTGTGCATGAGGTTGTCCCTGATGGTTGTTCAAGGAAGCGGTGAGATTGGGAATTTGGGAGTTGAAAGCGTCAGAAGAAGCTTCGGGATTGAGAAGAGAATTTATAGAAGTTTTCTTGGCGAGGTCTGGTATCGAATTCATGACCCACGGTCGTCGTCGACGGGCAACGCTGGAGCAGAGTCCACTGCGGGTGACGAGCTAGAACAGCGGGGGAGAAATTGGACAAGTAAATAAATCGTGCGCGCGGAGCTGGAACTTGGCCCTAGATTCCTGTTGGCACGTGGCGTTCGTTGGGAACTGGTTGCTGGGACTTTGCACAATGCGGGTACGTAACCCTTGATGTCAATCTCTCCACAAGGTGAAGGAGGGGAAGAGAGGGTGGACAAGATGGACGACACAGTGCTGACGCGTTTCTTTTCGTACTATCACGCGGTTAGTCTGACTTAAAACAGCAGGTTGGACGGTTTCGCCTCCATGTACTAGGCAGAGCAGAAGAGTAAACCAAGCCAACGTACCTTCCTTGGTCCGCTCCATTTCAAAGTGCAGCGAGTCTATATATACTGGCTGACGGTTTCACAAAGCCTTGGTTTGGGCTTTCATACCCACCCAGTGACGAAAACATGCAGCAACAATGGAGCCGCGGTGCTTCTAAGCTTTTTCTGCCCCGAAACGTGTTTGGCAGTATATATGGGTCTTGCCTGGTCCTTACCTCTCAGCCGTGTCGAACGCGCTAGTGGACGTACGCAGTGCCCTCACCTACTTACCTGCTTCCATCTCTTGTCGGAAGTTGTGATGTGCGTTCTTGTCACACTTCTATCTAAGATGATGATCTCTCGACGGATGACAGCGACACTGCATCTTCTTCATAACATCCAGAACGGTCCCGATATATCCGCCAGTCGCTGCACGGCATCTCCACGGAGCCCCGTGCCACTTGTGATATTCCTCCTTTAGAACACGATGTACGTCCTTGATCCAGCTTCTGTGGGCACCGTTTCATCGTGTATCTTGCTTCGCTTTTCTATCGCCGTCAGTAAGTTATATCAGTGCACAACCTTGAACCGTTGGTATCTCTATCAATCGATCATCTGCAGATCATCCGTGGATTCGCTGCCCAGTGCGCGGAATCAGACTCTAGGCCGCTGACGTTATCCCTCCACGAGAAATGAACAGGCGTCGAACTCATTGACACTGACACGGACGTTGAATTCCTGCGGTATTCTCAGCGAAACACGACGCCCAATGGAAGAACGCACGCACGCAAGCAGGTATTATTTCCAAAAAATCATTATAGTGAGTACCTCTTCCACCGCCGCCGCGCCGGCTGTATTCCCCTTCCACTCTTCATGCAAGCTTCATGTTCCCGCCCGGATCAGACGTTCCAATCAGTCTTCCGTTGCGTCCCTCGTCCTTCATCGATCATCAGTAATCATTTTCCAGGACGGCAGTCTCAGTACTCCACGAGATGACGCACATCAAGAACTTGCCCGCCTCCGAGTCGGCCTCAACCCATCAGAACGGGATTACCGACATTAACATTAATGAAGACGGGTTTGGATCTATCACGGCAGTACCTCGCTCTCAACAATCAACCTGGACGCCAAGGAGGCTCCCCAAATCGCGAGGTTCCCCATCGTACCCTCAGGCTGCTCTCGGCCTATGATATCATGTACGGCGCCCTGATCTCCGCATTACAGTGCACAGGACCACAGGTGCGCGCCACACCAGAACAAGTCCCGGTCCTCTGATATAGTAGCATGTACTACGTACGCCACTTCCGACGGAAAAATCCAGCCAGTGGCAGTTTCAACAGAAGGCCAAAAGGTTTTCCATGCACCCCTGCACAAGGTGCCCCGCATCACCAATGAAAGGATTTCAGAACGCTTTCGACTATCGCGTCTTCCAGCATGCGGCAAATTTTGTCCTCCTGTCGACGTCAACCACTCCAGCACGCCGCCGCGCAGCCATGATTAGACCCCTGCAAGCCGCACGCTGTTCCACAGTCATTATATCTGACATCAGGACGCAATCTGTGTGCCAATAGGACCCCTGCTTATCCTATATGAGCTCTCAGGCAAAAATCCCCGAAAATCGGGTGTTTTGTCGAAAAATGTATGGTGGCCAAACCTGAATTGGGTCGTCAACGGGCAAAGTGTGGTGCCAGAATCCCCAAATTTTGGGAAATTCTGCGAGGAACTGCACCCTTGGAAACCAGGAGCGCATGAACACGCAATCAAGTGCCCCCAACAGCGAAAATTGGAACGAAAACGCGGTTCGTGGCCTTTTTCTAGGGCAAAAACCGCACAAAAACGCGACCTCCCACGCGCCCCCATTGCGGAGATTTTGTGGCGATTTTTTGTGAGGTATGATGCTTGTATGATGCCAAAATCGAGTTCTGATGAGGTATGCTGGAAAACCCTAAATTTCGATTAGAATGGGCAAATTGCCTGCCCCACAAATCACCCCAAAATGGGTATTTTTGCATGAGACCTCTTGTACAGGGTAAGCAGGGGTGTGCCAACGCAATCGACGCCGCCTTCCAGGACCAAGCCGGGTCACGTTTCTTCTGAGGACGTCGTCGAACGGTGGGGGCACTCATAACCAAATATCAGATATCGAGCCCGCTGCTCTTTCGTTGGCGAGCTACACATATCTGAGGTCGTGCGGTGCGCGGTTGTTGAATGAGAGTCCAGGAGTACTACATACTCAGCGAAGCGAACGTCCATCGGCTGACTTTGCAAAGAGGCGGATCGTTTGCGACGAAGCCGCTCGCGCTGCTCGGAAGGTGGTTATCTGTTATCTGTTATATTACACCCAGCGGTCCAATTCCTGAACAAGGGTGCTCCCGGAAGTATCCCGACGTACCAGCAAGTGGGTACGTCATCGTCCCGGATCCTATCTACTCCCTTTGCCGAGCTATTCGAAGTCCCAGAACGTCTGACTAAGGAGTAAAGTAGGACAAAAAACAAGGTCAGTCATTACCACTATCGTCACGTGTGTTAGGAATGCAGAGGTAGACAAGGCTGTCGCGCAGTCCTTGTTTGAGGTGAGACAGGGCAGTGAGTGGGGATGGGTGGGGTAGAGGGCGGAGCACTGTCAAAAACCCTCCCCACCGATGGAGGAGGCGCGTAGACGACCTGCAACCAGCTAGTAACTAAGAGTAGAGGAAAAGGGGAGTTGAGGTTTGATAGTTGTGGTGACGGCAAGAGATCCCACGTTGATTCACGTGTACGGTGGAATCCGAGCGTGAGTCAGTACACGAAGTTTGCAGAATATCAGATTCTGAAGCAAACGACGCAGGTGGGCCCGACGGACGGGATGATAGTGTAAGTGAAGGTTTTAAGAGATAGTCTCGCGCTCTCGAAGCGTTCTGCTAAGCAGGGCAACGTAGAGTGGGTTCGGAGTATCACTTTTCACTTTTGATGGTGGTGGTAGGTGGCTAAGATGATATTTATACCTGAAAACGACTTCAAGATCAACGGCTACTGTGCAAAACACTTGTCCTGCAGTGATGAGAGCCCGGCCGCCTGAGCGCCATCATCAGACTGGACACTTCGAATGTATGCGTCGACTTTCGCCTCTTAGCAATACCGTCAGCGAGAGAAAGAGAATGATTATTAAAGAACTTGTAAGCAAGTCAACGACAGACTTGCAGCCCATTGTTGTACATATGGAAGTGGTTCGCTCTATTGTACCAAGAAATAACCTAGCAATCCGTGAAGCCCCGTCAGAGGAATGATTATTGTAACGAGAGTTGTATCAGGTAGGTTGGCGTGTAAGCGAGATTGAGGAGGTCGAATCGACGCCGCCAGCTGCAGGTGAACGACACAGGCGACAGTGAACTATACCCCGCTGTTCATTGCTTGAAGAGCGTGGCGGCATGCTCGGCGAATGCGTAGACGGTGCCCTGCAGAGAGAAGCGGTCAGCCTCTTGCTCGATTAATTTCGAAAGATGCCATCGTACCTGAAGATGGGCGGCGGGCTCGATGGGGATAACGGAGGCATCGACCACATAGACGTTCTTCGTTCCGTAGACTTTCAAGTGGGGATCAACGACGCCCCCGTCTTGGCGCGGTGCTATCAAGTAGATACCGTCAGCAGGGACACCAGGCAAGGTGGATACCAACAAGACGTACCCATCAACGCGGTGCCGATGATATGGTTGGTATAGGCTGCGTTGGAACGGACGTAGTCCTGCAGAGCATCAATGGTGTTGACATTGGCAGCAGGCGCGATAGGTGCTACTATCCAGTCAGAGAGCGGAGGAGTGGAGGCGATCTTCTGCGCACGCGCGCATCCTGCGGCCATCAAGAACTACGAATCACGTCAGAGACAGAATAAACTTCGGAAGGATCCCCACGCACCAAGTCGAAGGGGTTCTGGAAGAAATTGTATTCGATCTTCGGGTACTCAAGTCCGTTGGAAGACACAATGTGCTGTTAATGTGGAAGGCGTCAGTATCAATGGCACCATTTTCTGAGCTATGGCAAACTGACAACTGAGCCTTTCGACAAAGGGTGAAGGTTCACGGGGTACATGACAAGAACCGAAGGGCCCTCGGCAGGCGTGGAGACTGCGATGTAGTCCTCGACCCAGGTGGTGTGATTCTGGTACAGCCTCTTGTGGGCGTCGTAGAGGGCAGGGCTCAAGTTCGGCGGCGGGGCGTTGAGCAACGATTCAGCGGTGGCGAGGTTGGCGGGTCCGACAGTAGTTTGGACAGATTCCACTAAGAGAGTCGTTCAGCGAGGGGCACAAGAGAGTCCGAATTACAGGACACACCATTGAGAAGGAAAGGCGTGACATCGCCAAGTGGTAGACTGGAGTTGAGTTGCCACTGCATCGGGACCAAGGTTTCTAAAGATGCTGTAAGTGGAGGGTGGACGGTGATGCTACAAAGTCACGTACGTTCACTCAGGTTTTCGCCGACGCCAGGTAGGTCAACGACGCTCTTGATGCCCAGGGAAGACAGGTACGTCGCATTGCCGACACCAGATCGCTCAAGGATGGGCGGCGAGCCCCATGTACCAGCTGACAGAACAACAGTCTTACCACTCTGCGCGGAAGCCATCAGATCTGGTGCCCTATGACAAAAGGATGGCTGGAAATAGTACTCACCGCTGTGCGAGTGACACCGCTCTGGTCGACGTATTCGATACCGCTGGCAACCGCGTTCTCTTCGTCAGTGGAACTCCACAGAATTCTGGTGGCTGTGGCGTGAAGGATAACTTGGAAGTTAGGGCGGTAGGAGTACGGGAAGTCTACGCAAAACGGATTAGAATCAGGTAACTTGTAAGTGGACTGACAACTGACAGTATGCGGTAGCCTGTGGTGCAGAAAACACGTCAGATAATTGCAAGGGAGAGGTGGAACGCTGGACTGACCGAGGTGGCCCGAGTGTCGTTGCTGGGAAGCCGAGCATTGGTGACGTGCGCGATGCCGGTAGCGTTGCCGCCCTCGAGGTCAGACGACTTGAAGCCGCCGGAGTTCGCAACAGAAGAAATAATGGCATCATGGATACTGCCAGAGGCATGTCAGCGTAGTTTCCTGACTGTGGACGAACAGCAATGCTCACGGCGGTGCATTGCGAGAGTAGGAAGTGGCGACGTTGCCAGTTGTTCCGTGGTGGCTCAGAACGTACTCGATATCGGAATCGGCGGGGGGCGGGTAAAAGTGTTCTGATTTCTGGCCCGCAGGGAACAGCGAGTTGAAGTTCCTGTCGAATTTGAGCTCAGCATCACGTCGAGGCCAGAAGAACAACCTGACGCACCATCCAGTGTTACCAAGAACCTCCCATTGGTCATATTCGCGGGCGTCTCCCCGGTCGAACACGTCACCGTTGATAGCAGACGAGCCCCTATGAGGTACGGGGATCAGCGTCAGTTCAACGACATGAAAATGACGGTGTACATACCCTAGAACCTTCCCACGAGGTCCGGGCGTCAACGTGCGGTTGTTGGCGTATTTCAGAGGCTGAGTGGGGAACTGCCAATCGATGTCCGTTCCCCAAGCTGCTCCGACACGCCTGAAATCGCTGATATTGACGCTGCACGGAGTCCGTCAAAGAATCTTCAAGCAAAAAGCACCGTGATACGCACTTTCCAAGACCGTCGCCTCCGCCTTCAAGGACGAGCACGTGAACTTTTGGATCTTCGCTCAGGCGGTTAGCCAGAACAAGACCTACGAACAGACTTCGTAAGACTTCATCGCTGTGTACGCAAGTACTGACCAGCAGTTCCACCTCCAACGATGAGATAGTCGGCAGGCGCAGGTGCCGCCGCACCTTGAGCATATCCGACCAGGGCTGCGGCTGCAGCGACGAGAGCGGCGAAAGATGGGGTGAATGCGAGCATTGTGTCAGCTGATGAGTTGCTGTCCAAGGAGTCGCAGGAGTGCACGAGAGAGGGCGAGTGCTCAAAGCAGATGGTTTTTGTAGGCCATTTGCAGGCCCTTTTATCCTCGACGGTCAGCCAGCTCGATACCACCATGCAGAAATTTGCATGCGTTGCGCTCTCCATGAAGTGGGTCCAGGGGACTCGACTCGGGGTCTGCAGTCGCATGGCATTGTGAGGGTGGCGGAATGCGACGAACGAGTTCAGTCGGGATGATCATGAAGTCGGCGGTGGTCTCGACACTCAGGGATAGACGTGAAATTTTGGAGCCTGGCGCTTTCCGTCACGGCCAATATGCCCGGGGTACCTAACGTCATACTGATAATGATCGACGTAGGTGCCTGTTGGCAGAGCGTTCAACATTTCTAGGCGCACTAACCATCTAGCTCAGACGTTCCAGGAGGCCTTCCTGCCAACATAGACACCAGTGATGGGCTTAAAAGGGGATCTGCTTTTGCATTAGTACCAATTTCAATCGTCTCTAATTGGAAGTCGAGCTGGTGAAACCACAGGACAGCCGTTGAAGTCAACAAACTCACAATCAAACGTTGACTGAACGGATCGTCCGGAAGCTGCGGCGGGTGTTCTCACAGCCCTTCTCCTTAAATCATACATCACAGGTACCAAGGGGACCCGGGCAGGGCGTGAACAAGCCTTAATACAAACCTCCACGCGGACGTCCTAGTGAGAGTCCAGAGTTGAGAGTGTAAGGTTCTCGAGCTGGAACACTTGGCAAGAATCAAGGTGACTGTAACCCTAAATTCGACGGAGACCGTAAGGATCACAAGTTGAGGTGATGGCATGGCTTGAAACTGGTAGTAGTGGTTTGAAGCAAGGTTGGTGGACTTGGACAATAGGAAGATCGGCATGTCTGTGTTCCGATCCCCGGGGTGGCATTTCAAACTCAGCGTTCATGTGCAAGGCGACCCGAGGTTCATCGTTTCATCCGAACTCACAGTGGCCAACGCTTTCCCGGTTCAGCCGACCAACAAGCAAACGATGGCCATGTTGACCTACGGTACGGCTCTATACGTATGGTAATCGCATAGCATTCGTCCCTGATAGCCCGTGACAGAACGCGACGAAGCGGTTCGTGCGCAATCTCAGTGGAAGCTGGAGACTTGGATCACCTGGATCATCATTTTCAAGGTGCTACGCGAACTCACCTACCTGAGCGGCCTACTACGGGCCTGTGTGTGTCACGCTCGCATCCAATACATCGGGCAGTTGAAGATGAAAAGACATTCTTAGACGCCATGCAGGCTTCGTGCCGTTGGTCAGCTTAAGTGCCAGTGAACGTTTTATCTTGGTGTCACGAGAAGGAAAGTTGGGAAGGAGGAGCGCTGTCATCAGCTGGACTTCCAATCCAGTCGTGGTCGCGATGCTTCCGTCCTCTCAATCCTTCACAGCACGCCATCAACCTTGATAGGACATTTGCAGGCTTCAAAGCAGCGACATCCTGAACACGCTCTCAAAGATTATTATCTTTTCTAAGTTCAAAGATATTCCCACCTCAAAACACCAACCAGGTAGAAACAGATGCTTGATAAACCTACATGGCACGAGACAGCAGATCACCTCATTCAAACCCCTCAACCCTGAATGTCTTTCAGCCCCAACACATCCTACACCACTCCGAGGTTGTCCCACACCTTCTTCTCGTCTTCTGTTTATTCCTCAAATTACTGTTTGACAAAACGTGTTTTTTGATCGTCAGCTGCCACAGAACTGAACAGGAATCCGGTATCTACGGGTATGTGACCTACTCTACTATGGCCGCTCGACTAGCTAACACATTGATCAGGCGAGGACGGAAATGGCTGGGTGTCAATCGAGGAAGTGCTCGTCCGGCTCAACACCACCTACACACCGAAAGGCAAGTTCCCGCGGAAAAGCGACGTAAGCGTCCCAGACAAGAACGGCGGTCCTACTTGGATCGAATACGACGCTGCGGTCTGCGTGCAGCTGTTCGAGCCGTGGGTCCTAGAGGTGTTCAACAGCACGACCGGGCTGCCGAGTTCGATGAAGATCGTCGAGAAGGGGAATGAGATCCGGTCGATGGATACGGCGCAGACGCAGGAGAAGTTGGCGGGTTGGCCTGTGACTGATCCTGATGTGAATCGGCAGCTGAATTCGAGCAGGTTGGCTGATGTGTACGTAAAACGTTGTCGTTGTGTTAGAGCAGATCTAACATTCGGATCGCATAGATATGCCTGCGGTCATACGAATAGTGTGAACCAGATGCTAAAGGTTAGATGATGTCCTCTCATGTCAACGAATGAGGAACATTGACGGAACGAGTCAGGATGACGGACGAGATGCATTCTACGTCCCTTCACCAACGGTGCTGGATTTCCTAATCGTTTCGCCTGTACCGTTCTGACGCGTCAAAAAATCTTCACCAGGTCGTCTCCTTCACAGACGGCAAAGGCTCTCTGGGGTACACCGAGCTATCCGAAAAATTCTTCGCCCAAGCTCGGGGGCTAGCAGACGCGAGCAACATCCTGCCTTACTTCGCCGGCTCCGGAAAAACTCTCGCAAGACGGTACAACGATCGGGTGCTGTCCAGCGCTTCGGTCAACCCGGTTTATATGGGCACCTATGTGGCATTCATTTTGGTGGTTGGGCTGGTCGCTGGCTTCTTTGTGCCAAAGCTTCCGTTGGACGTGCCGCACCGCGGTTTTGAGGTGTATTCCTGGATCGCAGCGTTCCATGCTGGATCTAGCAGCGAGCTCGGGGGATCCTACGAGTGCTTGGTCTGGCTTGCGGCTTTTATGGGATCGGGCAATGTATCCTGGGACTTCACGCCGTTCGCGGGGGCATTACGAGTTGAGCATTATCCTTCCGCCATGCATCGTCAGACTGATCGACCTTTGACACCCAGCTCTCGCCCGTGGTCGTTAGTCATCCTTTTCTTCCTTGCCCTCGTTGGGATTGCCGCTTCCTTGCCTTTCATACTGGGCCGTCTGGTAGATATTAATGCCGTGGTCATCGTAGGTCCAAGCCGTCCTTGGCGCTGTGTGGCGTTCATAATATTTTCTGGGACAGCACCAACGTGAATACTACGACGAAGTCGCCATATTGGGCGATAACTCAGACGCTGATATCGCGCGCGCCACCGAGCTGAAGCCCAGGTTTGATGTATGTCGCGTAGGTACTCCAAGTTTTCCGCTGGCTTCATTCCTTTTTCTCAGGATTTTGCTCTTACCTGGACTTTGGCACCATTCTCCACCCACGGTGGTTTACCCCCCGTGGTATCCTTCGACTGGAACGGTGATACGGTCTATTTCTCCGAGACCATCCTGTCGCAGCTTCTTTCCAACGGCAGCGGATTTGGCACATTCGCGACTGAAACTGCGGACCCTTCGCTCAAGCTTCATTCCACGACGCAGCCTACCGGCGATGCTATCGAACCCGGTGCAGTCCTACGGTAATGTGAAGCGTCAGTCTCACCATTGCGAAATGGCTCCATACCGTATTCTTAGATTTCCGCGATGGGGCACTCGAATCCACTGCGCCAAAATTCCCGACCCAGAGATCAACATGTAGGTTTCCTGAATTGCGTACTGTACAGCTCTGACCTCCTGGTCCAGCATTACTCGTTCCCTAAACACGTTCACTTATGTCTTCACACCGCGTGCTGTCCTCGAATCCTTGTTCACATCCTTCGGTATGGGGTATCCGACGACCCTGATGCCTTTCAATGCGTCCAAAGTTTTACAATTGAATGACACCCTACCTGTCGGCCTAGATCCTGCCCAGACGGCGCTTGGAGGTGCGATTGCTGTCGTGCGAGTTGCCGGTTTAGTTTATTGACCGTTCATTCATGACAGCTGCCTTCTACGACAACGGAGTCGGGCATAGTTTCTTTAGTAGCCCGGTATCTACGGGTATGTGACCTACTCTACTATGGCCGCTCGACTAGCTAACACATTGATCAGGCGAGGACGGAAATGGCTGGGTGTCAATCGAGGAAGTGCTCGTCCGGCTCAACACCACCTACACACCGAAAGGCAAGTTCCCGCGGAAAAGCGACGTAAGCGTCCCAGACAAGAACGGCGGTCCTACTTGGATCGGATACGACGCTGCGGTCTGCGTGCAGCTGTTCGAGCCGTGGGTCCTGGAGGTGTTCAACAGCACGACCGGGCTGCCGAGTTCGATGAAGATCGTCGAGAAGGGGAATGAGATCCGGTCGATGGATACGGCGCAGACGCAGGAGAAGTTGGCGGGTTGGCCTGTGACTGATCCTGACGTGAATCGGCAGCTGAATTCGAGCAGGTTGGCTGATGTGTACGTAAAACGTTGTCGCTGTGTTGGAGCAGATCTAATATTCGGATTGCATAGATATGCCTGCGGTCATACGAATAGTGTGAACCAGATGCTAAAGGTTAGATGATGTCCTCTCATGTCAACGAATGAGGAATATTGACGGAATGAGTCAGGATAACGGACGAGATGCATTCTACGTTCCTTCACCAACGGTGCTGGATTTCCTAATCGTTTCGCCCGTACCGTTCTGACGCGTCAAAAAATCTTCACCAGGTCGTCTCCTTCACAGATGGCAAAGGCTCTCTTGGGTACACCGAGCTATCCGAAAAGTTCTTCGCACAAGCTCGGGGGCTAGCAGACGCGAGCAACGTCCTGCCTTACTTCGCTGGGTCCGGGAAAACTCTCGCAAGACGGTACAACGATCGGGTGCTGTCCAGCGCTTCGGTCAACCCGGTTTATATGGGCACCTATGTGGCATTCATTTTGGTGGTTGGGCTGGTCGCTGGCTTCTTTGTGCCAAAGCTTCCGTTGGACGTGCCGCACCGCGGTTTTGAGGTGTATTCCTGGATCGCAGCGTTCCATGCTGACGAGCTCATCGGTGTCGGGAGTAACACTGGGATAGCTAGGAATATGGAGTTGGATGAGATCGAGGAAAGGATGGGCGATCTTAAATTTCGTTATGTGAATACCCAGGAATCTAGTTGATGTAATGCTTCATGGTTATGGACGCTGCTGTAGAATACATATCGATCTAATTTAGAAGCCTATTCGTGGCGTGCACCTATGAACATTGGTCACTTTGGTATACATAGAAACCAAAAAATACACATTCTGGTCAGTAATTCGCCGGCTGCAGCTGTCGAGAATGAGTAGGGGCAGGCTATTCGTAGTAGTTGATAACGACTGAGTCATAGGTGGAATATGTCAAAGCAAGACTATAGGGCGAAAGGTGGGTAAAGTCTCCACGATTAGGGAGGTCAAGGTTTTTGATGCAGGGTTCGTCGCTGGCCAAAGAGTAGAAATGTTGCCCGCCGTAGTACGTCTCCACCCAGCCACCATATGATATTTCGCTCGATTCTGTTGGAATAGGAAACGAATCAGCATGCTCCCACTGAGCCACGGATCGGATGGAGATGGCGCGACTCCGGGGATGGGTGACGTGGTATTTGCGGAGGAGGGTGCGTGGCGAGCCATTTGACGGGACGGAAGTTGTCGAAATGAGCACCCAGAGCCGTGATGAGTCAGTATGTAATGGAGATGGGTGGCACGACATCCGAAAGCTCAGCCCGGGAAAGTTCGAAACGTCCATGGTCTCGCTATGTATCGGAGGAAATGTGCTGATTGGTGTACGTATGGCGCCGGTGCTTGTCGCGGATTGAATCAAGTTGTGCAATCCCCAGACGCCGAGGTGTAGTTCCCCGAATTCGTCGCTGTCCCACAGCATGATGAGGTGCCCAGGCACAAGATCTATGTCAACTGGCTGCTACCGTAGCGATCAGCTCGTAGCCTCCCGTCGCATCACTGGGTGCAGAGAAACGTACCGCGGGGACGTCCACAGTGCAACATAATCCTGTTGACAGTTGAAGAACGAAGATCGTGGCGGACTGTCTGCTGCCTATAGTGGCGACGACGAAGTCACCACTCATGCGCAAACGTCGGAATGGATTATCGAAGTCTGTGTTGGGTGCGTTCCGCAGCAGAAGAGAAGTCGAAGTCCCAGTCTCAAAATCAAGGCGAAGGACCTCGACGAAGCTGCGGGATACATAGCAATCGTTGGACGCCAACGCCGGATTGTCAAAAGCAAAACTCACTTTTGACGATCACGCTCATACGTACGGATACCAGCCACGATGATAGCGGCCGTACCCTCATCGACTAACTCTGCTGTAAAAACCTGAACTTTGTACCCGCTCCAGTGCCCAGTGTGTCGCCATATGACTTTGTCACTTGCGACATCGATACATTCAAAATGAAGGTGACGGAAAAGGACGAAGTCGCTGTTCGGCAAGAGCAGCGTTTCGTTCTCCCAGTCCAAAATGCCAGGACCAAGAGGTATTGTTGGCTTCAAGATGATCTGACGTGTGACTTTGAGACCATCTTTTCCTGACTCGGATGAGAAGGATCGAGGTCCAAAGACGACGCGTTTTGCCAAAGCGACGAGTTCAGGTTTTGTCAAGTCCTCGAGTCCCTTTTCCCTTTCCAGATGCAGAAAATTTCTTTGATGGAGCTCACGAATAAGTGAAAGCCACACTTGTCTTGAGCTTGCGAGAGTGTGGAAGTGCCGAGTAGTCTGGTAACCAGGACGCGTCTACATCAGCACTCACAGTAGTGAGCCGTCCGAATTACTGACCTCGCTGATTGCGACAACAGTCGCGATATCACAGAAGGAAAAGATCTTCAATAGGACATCGTCATTGAGGATCTGGAGTTCATTACTCGAGGATTCCAATGCCATGGACTTCAACAAGTACTAACATGACCAGATGGCAAATGCGAGATATTGCCCACTGCCGTCGCTCGGAAGCCCGGTCCGGTGGCTTTCGCCTCACCAATGCTTACTTGGCTGTCTAACTGTTGTGACCATAGGACGGACTTGGGAGCCGCATTTCAGCAGATCGAGGATTGCACAGTGATGCCGCAAAAAGAATAGTAGAATAATATTGAGCGCACAATATGCAAGAGAACGACAACTCGGGATTAGTAATGTACATTATAGGAATTATGTGCGAGCTTCAATGAGTCTAACCGGTAGTGCATTTCTTATTGCTGGAAGAGCGAGGCGGCATGCTCGGCGAAAGCGTAAACCGTTCCCTGCAGAGCCGGCGCATCAGCTTTCGCATTGGCAGGAAGTCCAGGGATGCAGGCTTACCTGTAGATGGGCTGCAGGCTCGATGGGAATGACAGAAGCGTCAACGACGTAAACATTGTTCGTTCCGTAGACCTTGAGGTTGGGATCAACAACGCCGCCGTCTTGGCGTGGTCCTGGCGAGGAGAACTAGTGAGCAGGGAGACGTCAACGCGAGCAAGACGTACCCATCAACGCGGTGCCGATGATATGGTTGGTATAGGCTGCGTTGGCACGGACGTAGTCCTGCAGAGCATCGATGGTGGTGACATTGGCAGCAGGCGCGATAGGTGCTACGACCCAGTCGGAGAGTGGAGGTGTGGAGACGATCTTCTGCGCACGCGCACATCCTGCGGCCATCAAGAACTGCACACGGGTCAGAAACCGAATAACACTTTGAAGTATCGAAGCCTACCAGATCGAAGGGGTTCTGGAAGAAATTGTACTCAATCTTCGGGTACTCGAGTCCGTTCGAAGACACAATGTGCTATGGCGATAGGCGTCAAATTGGACGGACAGATTTTGCGAAACATGGCGGACTTACAACTGAGCCTTTCGACAAGGGGTGAAGGTTGACAGGGTACATGACGAGAACCGAAGGACCCTCGGCAGGCGTGGAGACTGCGATGTAGTCCTCGACCCAGGTGGTGTGATTCTGGTACAGCCTCTTGTGGGCGTCGTAGAGGGCAGGGCTCAAGTTCGGCGGCGGAGCGTTGAGCAACGATTCAGCGGTGGCGAGGTTGGCGGGTCCGACAGTAGTTTGGACAGATTCCACTGAAGGAGTCGTTCAGCGAGGGACACAACAGCAACCCGAATCACAGGACGCACCATTGAGAAGGAAAGGCGTGACATCGCCAAGTGGTAGACTGGAGTTCAGTTGCCACTGCATCGGGACCAAGGTTTCTAAAGATGCTGTAAGTGGAGGGTGGACGGTGATGCTACGAAGTCACGTACGTTCACTCAGGTTTTCGCCGACGCCAGGTAGGTCAACGACGCTCTTGATGCCCAGGGAAGACAGGTACGTCGCATTGCCGACACCAGATCGCTCAAGGATGGGCGGCGAGCCCCATGTACCAGCTGACAGAACAACAGTCTTACCACTCTGCGCGGAAGGCATCAGATCTGGTGCCCTATGACAAAAGGATGGCTTGAAATAGTACTCACCGCTGTGCGAGTGACACCGCTCTGGTCGACGTATTCGACACCGCTGGCAACCGCGTTCTCTTCGTCAGTGGAACTCCACAGAATTCTGGTGGCTGTGGCGTGAAGGATAACTTGGAAGTTAGGGCGGTAGGAGTACGGGAAGTCTACGCAAACCGGTTAGAATCAGGTAACTTGCAAGCAGACTGACAACTGACAGTATGCGGTAGCCTGTGGTGCAGAAAACACGTCAGATAATTGCAAGGGAGAGGGAGAAGGCTGGACTGACCGAGGTGGCCCGAGTGTCGTTGCTGGGAAGCCGAGCATTGGTGACGTGCGCGATGCCGGTAGCGTTGCCGCCCTCGAGGTCAGACGACTTGAAGCCGCCGGAGTTCGCAACAGAAGAAATAATGGCATCGTGGATACTGCCAGAGGCATGTCAGCGTAGTTTCCTGACTGTGGACGAACAGCAATGCTCACGGTGGTGCATTGCGAGAGTAGGAAGTGGCGACGTTGCCAGTTGTCCCGTGGTGGCTCAGAACGTACTCGATATCGGAATCGGCGGGGGGCGGGTAAAAGTGTTCTGATTTCTGGCCCGCAGGGAACAGCGAGTTGAAATTCCTGTCGAATTTGAGGTCAGCATCACGTCGAGGCCAGAAGAACAACCTGACGCACCATCCAGTGTTACCAAGAACCTCCCATTGGTCATATTCGCGGGCGTCTCCCCGGTCGAACACGTCACCGTTGATAGCAGACGAGCCCCTATGAGGTACGGGGATCAGCGTCAGTTCAACGACATGAAAATGACGGTGTACATACCCTAGAACCTTCCCACGAGGTCCGGGCGTCAACGTGCGGTTGTTGGCGTATTTGAGAGGTTGAGTGGGGAACTGCCAGTCGATATCTGTTCCCCAGGCCGCGCCGACAAGCCTAAAATCGCTAATATTTACGCTGTACGGACGCTGTCAGAACATTCAGAAGACGAAAGCGCTTGGCTACGCACTTCCCGAGACCGTCGCCTCCACCTTCAAGCACGAGCACGGAAACGTTTGGGTCTTCACTCAGGCGGTTAGCCAATACGAGACCTAAGGCATGTGTAATCAGTAAGTCTGCCTTATCGTCCATGCATTCACTAACCAGCAGTTCCACCACCAACGATTAGGTAGTCAGCAGGTGCAGGCGCCGCAGCACCTTGAGCGTATCCGACCAGAGCTGCAGCTGCAGCGACAAGAGCGGTGAAAGATGGTGTGAAAGCGAGCATTATATGAATCGATTACTTGTTGTCTAAGAAGTCCTAGGGGTGCAGGAGAGAGGGCGAGTGCTCGATACCGTTGCTTCCTTAGGCCATTTTCAAGCGGCTTTTATGGTCGACGGGCTCCTCGGCTAGGAGTCCCCTACCATACTGCAGAAGAAAAAATGCAGGGAGTTCGTCTCAGTTGGAGTGGGTCCAGGCGAATGAACTCGGGGTCTGAGGACGCGTCGTATGGCGAACGTTGCAGGACCCGTAATGGATTCAGTCGCGGATGACCTCATGCAGCTGAGGGGTCTCGAAGGCTATGACGCAAGAGAACAGATCTGGGATCATCAAGTTTGGCGGTTTCTGTCATCGCCAGACTACGCTGCGGCACTGGAAGTGATAATGATCATGACCAATGCAGTCGGTGACTTCGGGCGAATCATGGAGCGTCGGCCTTTGCGCGGTAAAGGCCTGATCCAGGTGTTCGACGAGGCTCTCTTGCAAATACAAGAACGGACGTTGAAGTTCAGCGGCCCTGCCACATGTTCCAGTGTGAATGCACAATCATCTGCATCGAGAGGTTGCGCCGGTGAAACCACCAACCGGCTATTGAAGTGAACAAACTCACAATCAGACGTCCACTCAACAGATGGTGCAAAGGTCGTTGCGGGTAGAGCAACGTGCATTCTGCTCGGCTTAGAGAGCATAAGGTACAACGGGGACCCGGGAAAGACGATATGAATAGCGTCTGGTACCAAATGTCCACGCGAATGTCCCTGGGTTGAAGTGTGGCAGAGAGTGTAACCCTGTGTAACCGTCCAGTTGGAGACACTGGCAAGGATCAAGGCAGGAACATGAATAACATCTTCCATGCGGACAACCGTAGTAGCGCTTGGGGACAATTGAAACTGAGCACATGTCGGTGATGTAGGGCGGTGGAGGATTGCAACCTCCCGGTCGGGATGTGGTCGCTGATTGTAAAGGAGGGACCCACAGCGGACCTTCAAACGGCTTCGAACCCAGCGACTGTGGCAGGCTCCTCCTGCTATGCTCATCCAACACCATCCGCGAGCTCTTGCATCTATCCCGTTGTAACGACGTTACCGCAGACGATTTTTTCCTCGGCGCTTTTTACAGTTTGCGACGTGCGTATCCCATCTTTCGGCCGGGCAATAGCGGCGTCTGTCAATGGTGCCGGTTGTATCGCTTGACTCGGATAGAAGTTGCGTTCACTTCTCGCGGGCCACTAATTGCTCTAGAGAGGCTACGAGTTACTCGACTTACGGATTTAACTTGGCCGCGTTCTATGTAAATGTGGCGTCCGAGCAAGATTTATGAGGACGCTCATGAATAGCGCACAGCGCTGGCTCTAGCTGTTTGACAAAGTGAGGTGATAGAGGTAGCTGGAATGCACTCGAATGTCAACTAGCTATATAGATGGAGGAAGCAGTGAACTGTGTTGATATCCTGGCATCGATACGGCTACAATCTCAGCATGTAGATATTGGAAGTGATAGCGATAAGGACCCGGTCGTATAGGATGCGTAGAAATTCATGTCCCATTGCACGTCAGCGATAAATAGTACCCATGCTATGAATGAAACTGCAATAAATTATCGAAAGCAATAGAATCATGTAAGCACTAGCGTTGTCTGCTCCTGCCGAGGTTACGTTGCCTAGTCTGCGAGCGGGTGTTCATGGAGGGAGTGAAGCCAAGCTCCCGCCCGGCGTTGGACCGTGTTGTTCTACTCCGCTTGGCGGAAGAGGCGGTCGAGCCGTAGCCGCTGAGGTCACTGAGGTCGCTGTCCCGGCCGCGCTTGCTGCCACTGGTCCAGCTTGGTAGCTGAGTCGACGTTCTCGGTTTGCGCTCCAGGAAGGGGAGAGCGTTGACGGGGCGGTCGTCAGGCCAGTCGGGTCGCGACAGGCAGAAGGAAAAGAGCGAGATCATAGCCGCATGGTCTTCGAGGACAAGTTTCTTAAGAGGATAAGCGGTTCGCGCCGGTGCTGGATCCGAGGCCTCCCCGAGGATCGCGTCCCAATCATGTTCCATGTCGCTCTTTGGGGGATCCACGACATCGAGCCATTGTTTGACAGCTTGAAATGTCAGCCGAATCCATTCATTTAGCGGTGCGCTGTCGAAGTGGAAGTTGCTTCCGAGAAACGTGGTGCCTTGGGACATCATCCTCCTCTTGTTCTCGCCACCGTCTGTCGTCCCGTCGTCTTTGCGCCCGTGGTATTCGAATATGTCCTTCATTAGTTGACCAACCCTGTTGGGCTGGCTGTGCGGAAAGTAGCGAACGCCATGATAGAGCACAGCGCAGACGAAGGATTCCATATCGTCTTGGATGGTGTGAATTGAGTGGCGTCCTAACAGCAGGAGGCAAGACATGAAGTGCCAGGTTCCCTGAAGGACCAGTCAGCAATAGCCGCTGTCCGCATTCGGCAGTCGCTTACCGTTCTTTCGTGCCGTCGGACGCGTTTCGGCTCGGACTCCCGCTTCGCAAGGTCCCAGTCATTGAGAATACCGTTGCCATTGGCGTCAATGAGGATGTTGTTGGCACTCACATCTCGGTGGATCCATTTGCCTTTGCTCTCGTAAGCTTGGCGGTGTGCTTGAAGCGAGATGCGTTAGTAATCATACGCCGTGTTCAATCGGCGAAAGCTTACCGGTGAAGGCATGCGAGATAGCTTGCAACAGGTGCTTCGATGAGGTAATTTGGGTGAGGGGTTTACCAATGAAGTCCACGATGAAACGATGGTGATATCGTTGTGTTATCCGGCTCCAGTCCTGCCACACCTCCAGGAGCCATCGGGTCTTGATCGTTTGGCATCGACAGTGCGCTTGGATATATGGACTGGAGGGTCATCAGAGGTCGGCTCCCCATCGGTCTCGACGATAATTTTACCGTCCGGAATGTACAGATCAGTCATCGTGATGTCGTCGGGAAGATCGCCGCCACAGACATAGGGTGGGATGTATTGAACGCCAGCGTCTTGGAGCTCACGCAAGATGTCCGCTTCTCTCCCTAGATCGTGCGCGCGCCAAGTATCTTTGAGGAAGTATCGCTTCCCAGTCGCGACCTCGTAGACGGGGTAGGCTCGCGTGCATCGACCGGTTAGCGAGCCCGCATGGGACATGCTACCCCAAGCGATGAATTCGCGGGGCTTGCCATCGAGGTCCGGCACCTTGAAGACAATGAAGGGGCGCGGGGCGCTCCTGCTCGGGTTTCCATTCTTCGAGATGCGGCCTTGCGAGTTCTATCTCCTCGGCAGTAGCGAGGCGCACCGTAGGATCCTTTCCTCGGCCAGCGTCGTCGTGGTGTGTAAAGCGCCAAAGAAAGTCGATGAGAGGTTGGGAGTTTTTGCGGTAATCAGATGCCTCTGAGACGACGGCGCCGGCGGGATCCCAGCGAATGAAACGCACGAATGGGTCGCCAATGAAGACAGTGAAGGCGAACCGACGATGTTGACGATTCCACCATTCGGTGGCGTAATGGATGAGCTGCGAACGAGTCTCCGCTCGTTTCCCAGCCCAGGCTTCGAACTGATGCATCGAGCGTTTGTCCGTTGGTTTGGGGTCGGCGAATGGGTCACATTGATGGTCGACCTTGAATTCGAAGTGAAGCTCGATTTCGCCGAACTGGGTGAGCTTCCTCGACGTGTCCACGTCCGCCTTGTACATGACAGGATCGGGTTTGATCTTATGGTCCCTAAACATAGTGGCGCTGTCATGGTGATCGGCGGTGTTGACAATCTGGTAGTTGGGGATGAGGCCGTGTTTGTTGACAAGCTTGATCTGCGCGGTGTCAGTCAGTCTTGGAAAACGCGAGGCCAACGGAAGGAGTCTCTCACGAAGGGTTCGTACATGTGCCGCTCCTTCTTTGTGATTGGCATGGCTGTAAAGAGGTTCGCAGGTACGCCACTTGGGAGTGGAGCCGCCGCCGGTTGAGGTAGAAATTCCTGCAGAAACTGATTGACAGGCATAGGGCCGACGAAGAGGCCGTTCATAGCGGGCTTCATCTTCGTGCGGGCTTCTGCAAGGGCCGGCTTTTCGCTTTCGAAGCCGCTGGAGGCTGCGAACTTGATTGGAGAGCCAGATAAGCTGCTTGGGTTCGCCGTGGAAGGCATAATGGATTTCTTACCTAGAGCACTGAGCAAACGCCTGGTTATAACTTGTGGTAGGACAATGAGTTGTTGCAGTGGGCGGCGGACCTTGAACTTGCCTGGCCACTGGCCCGTTCCTGAATCGGCAATGAGGACGATGAATCCGCACCGAAACTTTCTGTTAAGAAAGCCTATAAGGATTGTAGAGCCACTTTATACCTACAACGGTTCACCTGAGAGGAGGAGGGAGGAAGGTTGGACGTTGAACGTTGAGCCTTGAAACGGGGTGGCGAGCGTTTTCTAATAGCGCTATCCAAGGGACGTGTCGTTGCAGTGTGCCACCATCAATTGATACATGTGACTCAGTTCAGGGTGGGCCGTTTCGCGTCACAGCTGCAACTTCAAGCGCTTCGCTTGGTCGAACATTACAACAATGCCACAGGCTTTTCATCGACATTCCGGCGGGTCGTCTGGTGATTGAGCGCCACATAAACAAGAGGAACAAGAAAGAAACAAGTTAGCGCGCAGAGTAGAGCGTGCGAGGTAAAGAAGTTTGCGGGCTTGCGCAGCCGCGCCCACTGGATGTTGTGGGGCTTGTGTGACTGTTCTTGGGTCCCGCCGGCATATTCAAAGCGGGGAGTGTTTGGTTCTCAGGTTGCGGTAATAACACCTTCAATATAGGAGAGGAAAGCTGTTTTTTTGCCTTCGTCGGAGAGGATGCCGTATGAAATTTATGCATCATGAGGTTATGCATTATGAGATAGTAAATTGTATTGCCCTTTGGGTTATCCGTGAGTAACCTGACGCTCGGGGTCGCTCAGAGACTTCTATCGCTAACAAGCAGCAGGCGACGTGTCCATTTGCAGATATTTTACCGTTTACGACCTTGGTAAAGAATATTTTTGGCAATGCTCGGTCAACTTGAAATTTCCACTCTGCGATCCCATTTCGTCCTGAACATGCATATGGAAGATGCATCTTCATCTTGGTCATCAAAACCTACAGTACTGCTGAGGATTGCACCTGAGGGACATCAACGCGGAAGGTGGGGCTGACGTGCGGAACAAGGTGAAAATCAGGGGTGAACGGCGGCGAAGTTGCTTGCCTGCTTTGCACCTCGTTGGGTAATCCCGAGCACATGAGCTCAGACTGTACTGCGAGACCGATGAAGCACTTCCGGCCTGGAGAAGGTCGATTAAACGCGACCGCTGCATATGCAAGAGTACAAGGAAGAGGAATATACCGATACAACAACACGTACAACCACATTGGTTCAATGACAGTAAAGAAGATAGAGAGATGAGGATGCTGTAGACATTGCTTGTGAATGTGTAAGTGAACAGTCGAAATACGAAACCAAACAAGGAAGACCATATGAGAAGTGATCCATGATACCCATGTATGAAGAAAAAAAGATCACCAGGGCATGAAATCGTAAAGACGACGGCACATTATGGCGACCCGCGGAGGAATAGGATGACCATCCAGGACATGGCGAGCCACCCTACAGTGACAACGTAGGTCGCCCGTAGTTGTCATGAAACTGGCTCGTCAAGGCTTTTGGATCGGGAGAGAGTTCTGCTTTGGTCCTTGTTGCCGTTCCTTTCACCAGAAGTCGTGGGTGACTGAGCTGCAGGGGGTCGTTCACAAACGAGGGAGGAAGACGCGACACCCGTCAGAGCAGCTGAGCCGCGGCGTCCGCCTTGAGCAAGATCTAAGATTTCAATGACCCGGTTAGTCGCGTGCCTTGTACCAACGTCTAGTAATTCACGAACCTTTTGCCAGTTCGTTGAGGGTCCTCGCTGACGGCGCCGGAGAAACATTCTCGTCCCGACTCGGCGAGGGCGTGGTGCGGCCCCTTGGCACATGCAAGCGTTCAGCGACATTGCGGGCCTGGACAGCCTGCTCTGTCGACATGTTGCTCATTGCTTCCGGTCTGAGGTCAGCCCACATCTGCAGGGCCTTGATAGAGCCCCATTCTATGATCTTGCTGTTTAGCCATAGAAGCGAGACCGGCTTCGTCAGGAAGTCGTTGCAGCCTGCTGCGAGAGCCGCCACTCGGTCGCTCTGTAGCGACGACGCCGTTAGCGCGACGATGATCACGGACGAGCGATAGGGCGAAGTGGCAGATCTTGCTTCCGTTGACGTGTCTGAAGGCGTACGAAGGGGAGACTCGTGATCGTCGAAGGATGGCGTCCCTGGTGGATACCCAGCAACGGCGTTGGCTTTTTCCAGACGTCTGATCTCTTTCGTGGCCTGAATACCGTCCATGATCGGCATCTGGATGTCCATCTGTGGATATCATCAGCATCGCGTGCAAAGAATGGCAGAAGTGGCAGGAGACTCACAAGAATGAGATGAAACCCGCCCGTCCGCCACTTTTGAACAGCCTCTTGCCCGTTATTGGCCAAGTCATACTTGATCTTTTTCTTTTTCATGAAAGTGGAGAGAATGGTCTGATTGATCGGATTGTCTGGGGGCGCATCACCTCAAAATCGCAGCCCACAGAAACGACATAAAGACACTCACCGTCAACGATCAGCACGCTGATTGGCGGAACAATATTCCCATCGGCCGAGGCTCGCACCTTCTTGGACGCTGCAGCCAACGTCGCAGTCGGTGAGGGAGGGTTGGAGTCCTGAGTCACCTTGCGGGGTGTAGCCCTGCGCGTTATAGGACTGTTTTCCGCAAGAGGAGACCCCGGTGGCGATTTTCGTGTCGTTTCGATAGCCGATGGCTTGCGCGGGGTGGCGGGCGATCCAATAGGCGTAGTACTATCTTCACGAGGGGACGTCGATTTCCGTGCAGCTGTCACGGGCGAGGCAGCTGCCGAGGAGTCAACCGGGGAGTGTCGAGACGTGGTAGCTACGGCATGTAGCGAGGAGAATGACATAGGACTCGTCGGCGCGTCACTGATCGAAAGCCGGGAACTCCCACGCCGTTTCTGCTCGGGCAGCTGCAGCTGGCCTTTGTCCCGCTCCATTGAGTGCGCTGAGACATTGCGCGGTGATTTTCCACGAGGGTGGAAGAAGATGCCTGCCGGCTGACCGTCAGGACTTTGTATCATCAGGCCGGACGACGGTGAGGCGCCAAGTTTTGCAGCCGCTTCAGAGAAATACTCCACATTATCAGGGATGGAGAGGGGGGAGGGTGGGGGGTGGTGAGTAGAGTGGTCGCCAAGGTCTTTGGCGGATTTGGTCGAACGGTCTGAATTACTCCTGGAACCCGACGGCCGGCTGGTCTTTGGAGTGGACCCGGGATTGCCAGTTTCGGAATTATGGTAGCCGTGAAAGAACGAACCGTGAAGGTGAGCACTGGGGCTGGTTGGGGAGGTGGCAATGGGACTGAAGAAAGGATCGACCACCGGTTTCGTGACAGCCGTGTGTAATGCAGTCAGGAAGCGGCGCGGTCCAGCGGGTTTCGGAATGATCATGACTTCGGGTAAAGGAGTGGTCGAGCCAGCATGAGAAGCCATTATAGATTGAATTACATCCTTGATCGTTTTGTAGTTAGCAAGGCTGGTAAAATGGACGATGACAACAGGCATCGGCGGGTTCGACAGGCCCATCGCACGAGCGACTTGCGGAGATGATCTCGGTCTATGATTATTTGCTAGTGATGGCCTGTTCCGGAGGTTTATGTTGAGCTGATAGGGCTTGTCCGCACGGAGCACATTCAGGCGCTCCTTCAGTACTTCGATATCATCGTCAATGAAGATGAACGAAGGAGGGTCTTTCAAAGCTGTTCCAGTCGCCATGGTTCCCGGTTTTGTCGTGTTCGTCGGGGGTAAGCCTGGCGGGGGTGCCACAAGTGTCGTTGGCGACGGAGGAACATCGGGCAAACCGTCAACCTCGCCGTCCGGCGAGACATGAGTGAGGTCCATACCCCAAGCCGTCAGGTAGCTCGTAAGATGATGGGCGAAGGAGCCTTTGGCATTGGCGTACAACGTCACCCGCTTGCCTTTCAATGCGTCTGCGAACAGGGTAAGCTGCTCCACGGATGGCTCCCCCGAGGTACAGTCCCCTTTATACCGAGTGACCAGCGGCGTGTTCATGACGGACAGTGAGCCGCGGTCTAACGAAAGCGTAAAGTCGCAAGTCCTTCCATCGAGAAAGAGCTCGGGGGGTGGTAGATCCGGGGTCAGCTTGGCCCCTATCTGTTGCAGGAGCTGCTGGAGAAGAAGTGAAGAGAAGAAGGGCTGAGGCCGAGCTGGCGCGGGCGCATCGCTGGAAGCTGGTACTGTCCCAAATTTGTGTGAGATGCGTATCGTGCACGTCAGCGGGTCTTCCGATGCTGCGGGTGAGTTGTCGTCATCCGGCAGAGGTGCTTGAGCGTCAGACTTTGGGTCCGATGGTCCAACGAGCAATCCCAGCTCAATAGAATCACCCGGCTGAGTCGTCGCCAACACTTGACGCACCACCTACAAAAGCTTTAGGATGAAATCCACGAGGACGTGGTTTTGCGACGTACGTGCGATAACGCATACGATATGCCGCCTTCGTCCCCTTTTACGCACACATGCCGTAACCCGATATCATCACCGTGATACAGCACCAAATCCACCCCCGCCTGTGCCGCGGTCCCACTCAGTGAGTCGCCCACACTCTGTAGCAACTCCCCGATATCGAAGTCTGTCAAGATAGTCGGCGTGCCAACTCGAGATACCCCTGCACTTCCCGAAGTTTCTGGACTTTGCGGGGAGGAGCATAGACCAGCCATGTTGGCCGAGATATAGTTGAGGTTTTTCATCGAAGTCAGTATGGCGGACATGGAGGACGTCGGCACCGACAGCGCGCACGCCGAGAACTGCTCCTTCGCGGGCTCCAGGAGCTGCGGCGGGGATATCTGAAGCATGGTCTGGATCATCATCTGTACCGAGTCCGCTAGCTCGACTGAGAGCTCCTTTAACCGTTCCGAATCTGGCGTGGCGGGGAACGACGGGCATTTTTCTCGTGACGCTGATTTGTGAGGATGCTGTAGGTATCCCAATTGCGACGGCAGGGGCATAGATAGTGCTCGCGAAAATTGCGGATGGGCCGGTGATGATCGCGGGCTCGCTTCCATCCGCGCCGGTACAGGAGTAATCGGTGACTTTGCATCGTTGAAGCGCTCCGGTGAATCTCCCTGCTCGTTTCCTGAATCGCCGTCCGAAGTCTCCGATTCGCCCTCTGAGAAGCTCAGGTTAGACCGTTCTGACGCGGGTGGAGATGAGACTGTCCGGGTCTCTGAAGGCCATGAGACGCTGAATTTGCTGGACAGCGGTACTTCCAAGACTGCACCGTCTGCAATCACACACTCCCCGCCATTTACAGACGGAAGACGAACCGCAGGGAGCCTGGGCGTCGTCATGGCCACTGCAGTGGCTACGAGGCGAAATTTACCGGGCCTGTGGTCTAAAGAGTGCACCGTTTGTGTAAATGTTGGTATAGCAATGTAGACATATCGTTTTACCTTGTCAGAACAAGGCAGATGAGGGGGGAAAGAGAAGGCAGTAAGGCCTTGCTCGTGGCTCAGGCTCAAGTAGTAGTACAAGTTTTGAGACTTGTCTTGCCAATACACTGGATTTCAAACACTGCCAAACTAACGGATATGAACGAAATTTGTCAACATTACGAGTTCCAATCCTCCCCTTTCGTAGGACAGATAACGATCGAAGGATAAAGGGCGAGGGTGATCAAATGTACATTGAGAAAGACAGGACTAAGATATGTAGTTGAACAGTCCGTGACGACAGCAGACCCGGGACCCAAGAATCGTGACTCAAGTAGTCTTATACTTCTTTCTTTCCCCTAATAATTCAGTTCGACATCGCCCTGTAACGTTCAAAATCAGCAATGATCCCAATGAAAGTAAGATGAATCGCACGTACCTCAGCGACCAGGTCCATGTCGTGATAGCTGATCCTCTTCCCAGCCGCCGCTCTCGGGTCTTCCTTCGCATCAGGAGGCGGTGGTGGAGGAGGTCCAGTCGGCGCACCGCCATTCCTTCCACGCCTGCCACCACCTCGTTCACCGCCAGCATTCCCACTAACAAGCGCAGAGTCCAAAGCCGCAGCCGAGGGCTTCGGTGGCAAACCCGCGCCCACGGGGAGTGTAGATGCCTCCGTCCCAGGAGCATAGCCGCTGATACGATCGCTGAGACGTCGTGCAGATATGGATTCGTCCCTTCGTGAAGGAGGCGGCGGATAACCGCCTGGCGGGCCGTAGGAAGCGGGAGGACCGTTGCCGAACGCGTGAGGATCCCAATAGTTGCCGTGGTATGGTGGAGGATAGCTGCCCGGGTAACCGCCGCCGCCTGCATAATATCCTGATCGACCATAGTCTCCGCCGTGGTAAGCTGGCGGCGCGGCCTGGATGCCATATGCCTGTGGCGGAGGTGCTTGACTGGCATTGCCAACGAGCGCAGGTGGGTGCGTGAAGGGTTGTATGCGGTGAGGATCCAGCGCGAAGTTATTAAAGTACGGTATCTGAAAGCCGCAGAACGTCAGCGTAGGGTTGATTATACTATAGAAAGATGCTCTCACGTCTTCAAGATGCTTCACGAGCTCTGGATGCTTATTGGCGATGTGCTTCTCAACAAAGGAGGTAGCCTTAAACAATTTCTGGCACGTCTTGCATCTGAATTTTCCTTCATCCTCTTGCTTGATATATGGTTCAACCGCCTTCGATAATTCCCTAGAACCAGAAGAGTTAAGGACACCGATTGGAAAGCAAGTGATCAGCTTTGACTGACTCGTCGTAGCTTTTGCCAGAGTATGCACGTGGATCAACCCCATCCCGGTCTATCAGCAAAGCTAGCTTCGAGTCGAGCCACTCCAGCCAACGTTCGTCTACGTAATGTTGGATCAAAGCGTTCCGCAGCTAGCATCACAGTCACATACCATTTCGCTTCCAGTCCCTGTCCCCTTGCCGGTCTTTCTTAACATCCTTTTCTTTCTCCTTCTCCCGCTCTTTCTCAGGAGCACCATCTACATCCTCCATATTATCCTCCTCCCTCTTTTCTTTCTCCGCCTTCTCAGCTTCCGCGGCCTTCAACTCCTCACGCATCGCCTTCGACAGGGGCTTCCGTGTATGCTTTATACACTTACGTTGTAATTCCTCAAGATGATCGGTTACAACTGAGCAATAATAGCAAGTGTTAAACGCAGCCCGCAGGTAGGCAAGGTACAGATCCAATGAGATGACCGCCTGTATACAACGCGTGTCAGTCGGCCTGCCAAAGGGAACGAACAAGATATGCGAAAAGTTGACCTTCTTCTCCTCATATGCCTTCTCATCGTTCGCGTCGACCGGCCCGAGATCACGCATGTCAGACATGAGCTTCTCGATCCGCCGCTCCACTGCTTCACTCCCCTGCTCCTTGGGTTCCGGTTCCTCCTCCATCGTCTCCGCCTCGGGAGGAGCCATCGATGCATCCTGCTCGCCTTCGCGTGGAGGGGCTTGCGCATCTCCTTTGGGGGGCACAGGGATAGGTTTGAACCGGCGCAGTTTCGCGGCCTGATCTTCAAGGACCAAGGCGAGTGTCTTCGCAGTCGCAAGGTCTTTCTGTATCCTATCGGGTTTGCTGGCGACTTCGGGGGCATACCGGACACGGTTGACGAAGGGTCGTGTGTTGAACGTGACGTGAAGTTTGAAGCCCTCGATCTGGCGGTCGGGTCTCAGAATTAAAGACGTGATGGAATACGACGAAGAGACTTACTTTCTTATCCGACAACTCGCTCATGACAACCGACATGTCAGCATCCTCACGAAATCTCAACCAGCCAGCGCGATAATAATTCCTCTTCTGCAGCGGGTCACCCAGAGCAAGATATACGAATCCGGGAATGCTTCCGCAAGCCTACGGCAAAGTATGAGGTCGAAGGAAAGAGAAAACATCTTATGCGGCGTACCTCTTCGAGTTTCACACGGCCAATGTCGGGAGGAATGGTGCGTATCATCACTTGGTTGCCTTCAGGAGGGACAGACATTTCCTCGCCGCGATTGGAGCGCTTGTCAATGAAGCTCTTCCCGTTTGCGTCGGCCCTGCTGGGTTCGTTGTCGCCGGCCTCATCGTCATGCTCAATGTTAAACTGCATGTCATCTTCAGGTCCTCCGTGCTTCGTTTCCTCCGCAAGAGCCCCATTAGTCTCCACTGCGACGCTAGTCTCGCCATTGACGACATGTTCCTTCGTAGGCGAGGGCAGTTCCACCTCAGGCTCACGCAAATCCGGGTCAAATTTTCCTGCTTCGAGATCAAGGAGGAAGGCATCGAGTCTACCCTTCCAACCCTCCTTTCTCACCCGCATGCGCAAATTCTGAAACTCCGGCGCGGGGTCATATTTTTCGGCAAACCAGGGCGACTTCCTATGATGGTCAAACATCGTTTGTAGCTACAATACTCATCAGGACCGAACGGTATTCGCATGACGTCCAGGCTGACCTGTTGCGCAGCAAACTCTTTCTTATATTTTTCCCATCTGCTTTTAATGCCGTTGCGTGGCTTCGAGCCGTCGCCCGCTTCTTGTTCAGCGGCCTTGTCAGCATTGTCCTCTTCGATCGCCTGTTGAGGATATGTGTATCGGAACCATTCCGCGTATTGCTTCAAGGATGCAGGATATTCGAAGGTATGTGGATCCGGCGGGGCACGACGTGACGGAGGGAAAGCCGCAGGAGGCCCACGCCGCGGGGAAGAATAACCGTAGCCACCGCGAGAATGTGCATCTGCGCCGACGGAGATTCGGATCATCCACTTACAGAGAGAAAAAGAGAAGCAAACCATAGTCGTCACTGTAACGTGGGCGTGGATCATACCGGTCGCGGTCATACGGAGACAGGGAACGGCGTCTTTTACGGCCAGCTGGTACGGCCATCGCACGTCAGAATCGACAGATGAAACATAGGGACATGAGAGGTTCCCGTACCTTCATCGTAAGGTGGGCTCCGACTCCGTCGACGGCCATAGTCGTAACCTGCCCTGTCCCTTTCATAAGCCCAGCCACGGTCCCTGTCATAAGCATCGTAGTCTCCGCGATATGGGTCTTGGAGCGGGTCTGGATAAGACGCTCTAGGACGAGGAGAACGAGAACGAGAACGTGGAGGATAAGTCCAGGACATGTTTTAGAAGAGAGCTGAGGTAGAGAGAGAGAGAAGAAGACGGCCGATCAGAGCCTGCCTGAGGGAGGTCGAGCATAGTGAAGCACAGACCTCTTGGGATCACGACACGGAGCGCTGTGCGTTGGCTGCAATAGCGAGCTCAACTCTGCTCAATGGTGTTCGCGATCAAGCTGCCAGCGTCCTCACTTCTCGCTCATATCCGATTCGGGCGCCGCCTCAATAATGCCGAACTCCGCTATGAGGTCCGTGCGTCTGCACTAACAACGTCGTCTACGGCGAGGAACTGGACATGTATTCCATGCTTCTGCACTAGAAAATACTTGATAGTACAGTATCCAACTGCCCCTCAGCATGCTTATTCTTTTTGCGGTTCTGTGAACCGTCCTCGTTGTCCTCGACTGCTCTTTTACGTGGACGTTCCTTCCGCGGCTTGAGTTGCAGCTCGTCGCCCTTTTCTCTTTTCTTCTCTGCTCGCTTTTCCAGTACACGGGCGAGCTCCACATTCTTGAGATACTCTTGCTGCTCTGTCCTCGATTGTTGGAGCTCAACGCGAAGTTTCGCAGCACGTGTAGCGGCTTCATGCGCTGCAGGGACAAGTTAACATAATGATTAAAGGAGGCAGGGACGTATCGCTCACCGACTTGTTCAGTCAACATATTCCACTTGAACTTGGGCAAATATTTCATCGTCCAAATGTCATCCCGCCATCGCGATCCCTTTTTACCACCGATCGGCTGGGCATTCAGCATCTCCGCCACTTGGCGAGCAACCTTCTTATCCTTGAATTCAACCCATCCCTCTGTGTAATGCGCCTTTTTCGTCGCGGTATATTTTTTCCTCAGATATGCTCGTTTAGGATCTGTGGACCGTAACATTGGTTCAAATCTCTACGCAGAAGTAAGGATCTGGTTTACGCACCTTCCTGCTGCAAGTACACACGCCCGACGTCACCGTGCATGCTCATTAGGTGTCGCACCTTCGTCGGTCGCATCCCAGGGGGTATCCGTGAAATATAAATAACACCTGCCCGGTTCTGTTCATTCTTGAACGCCTCAAGTGCTTCGCGCGTCAAGGGTTTTACGACGTTCTCAGAAGGTCCAGAAAAGCCTTCAGGGTCCATTCCATTGACCAGGCCGTCTACTTCCGAGAACGTTTCCTCCTGAGCACTCATCTCTGCATCCTCTTCATGATTTGACGTAGTGGAGGCATCTAGCCGCGATGGTCCGGCCTCTGGTTCTTCAGAGTTGGGTCTCGACATCAGGACGCGAGACTAGGACACGCCAAGAGCTTCGAAGCACGCGGTGATCAAGAGCACTACGGAGGCGAGTCGAGGTACCGGAAAGAATTGAGGTCATGAACGAACACATCGAGCGCGATATCCCAGAAAATCAACAGAACCAAACACAGTGTAACATTCCTTCACGAATTAGTCTCTCCCGGACAGACAATTGCAACCAGCGTACTGCTAGTAGCAGTCTTTCTAAATGAGGGACTCCGTGAAATTTTTCGGGGCTCAATCCAAGAGGAAGGTGACCGTTTGGCAATTGGAAAAGTTTCGGGTACTGTCCAGTTTCAACGTCCCGTCGTCTTCGTTGACGCACAAGAACGTGCAGACTCCAAGCCACTTCCGCCGCTGCACATCACAGATAGATGCGCGCTTCCGCTCGCCCTGAAGAGTTGCTGCGACGGTCCGGTTGGAATATTGCATTACTCATGCTCCTGCCTCGATTCTTGTCAATCGTTCCATCCCAAGAGTTGCCGGTGTACTAACTTCAACACTGGAACACTAGGACGTCCCGTGGACGTTTGTATTGAGCCTATGCGCATTCCGCTCGGGTCCCCCGAGTGCCTATGCTGTCTAAGCCCGGAACACAGGCTGTGACTTTACCCGCCGCAACTTCCGGACAATCTCTTCAGTGGACGTTTGATTGTGAGTTTGTTGACTTCAATGGTCGTTCTGTGCCTCCACGAAGCTAACCTTCCCGCAACGTCGATTAGACAAATGGCCATTGCAAGACGTCGGCCCGCCTTCCAAGCGAATCGTTGGTGTCTATGTCTGCACGACGACGTCATTGTACTGCGCTAGATCCTTAGCGTCAACAGAAATGTACAACGCTCTACTCAGCGAACAGGAACCTATGTCGATCATTATCAGCATCGCTCTCGGTACCCCGAGCAAATTGGCCATGACAGAAACCGCCAGACTGGAAGATTTCAGATCTCTCCGCTGGACCCTGAGAGTCCACTTCCTACTGCATGAGATCATCCCGACTCTAACTTGCTCCTGGCCTGTCGCCCCGCTCAGAGCACCATGCGACTTCAGACCCCGAGTCGGTTCCCCTGGACCCACGTCGCCTGTAACGAGACGAACGCGTGCAACTTTATCCATGCTGGTATGAGAGACTGACCAAGCTAAGCTGACCGTCGATTATAAGAAGGGGCTGAAAATGGCCTGTAGAATGTCATCTGCATTGAGCACTCGCCCTCTCTCCTGCACCCCTAGGACTTCTTAGACAACAAGTAATCGATTCACATAATGCTCGCTTTCACACCATCTTTCACCGCTCTTGTCGCTGCAGCTGCAGCTCTGGTCGGATACGCTCAAGGTGCTGCGGCGCCTGCACCTGCTGACTACCTAATCGTTGGTGGTGGGACTGCTGGTTAGTGAATGCCTGGACGATAAGGCAGACTTACTGATTACACATGCCTTAGGTCTCGTATTGGCTAACCGCCTGAGTGAAGACCCAAACGTTTCCGTGCTCGTGCTTGAAGGTGGAGGCGACGGTCTCGGGAAGTGCGTAGCCAGGCGCTTTCATCTTGTGAATGTTCTGACAGCGTCCGTCCAGCGTAAATATTAGCGATTTTAGGCTTGTCGGCGCGGCCTGGGGAACAGATATCGACTGGCAGTTCCCCACTCAACCTCTCAAATACGCCAACAACCGCACGTTGACGCCCGGACCTCGTGGGAAGGTTCTAGGGTATGTACACCGTCATTTTCATGTCGTTGAACTGACGCTGATCCCCGTACCTCATAGGGGCTCGTCTGCTATCAACGGTGACGTGTTCGACCGGGGAGACGCCCGCGAATACGATCAATGGGAGGTTCTCGGCAATACCGGATGGTGAATCCAATCATCCTGACGGGTCACGATGCGCTGCTGACCTCAGATCTCACAGGAACTTCAACTCGCTGTTCCCTGCGGGCCAGAAATCAGAACACTTTTACCCGCCCCCCGCCGATTCCGATATCGAGTACGTTCTGAGCCACCACGGAACAACTGGCAACGTCGCCACTTCCTACTCTCGCAATGCACCACCGTGAGCATTGCTGTTCGTCCACAGTCAGGAAACTACGCTGACATGCCTCTGGCAGTATCCACGATGCCATTATTTCTTCTGTTGCGAACTCCGGCGGCTTCAAGTCGTCTGACCTCGAGGGCGGCAACGCTACCGGCATCGCGCACGTCACCAATGCTCGGCTTCCCAGCAACGACACTCGGGCCACCTCGGTCAGTCCAGCCTTCTCCCTCTCCCTTGCAATTATCTGACGTGTTTTCTGCACCACAGGCTACCGCATACTGTCAGTTGTCAGTCTGCTTGCAAGTTACCTGATTCTAACCGGTTTGCGTAGACTTCCCGTACTCCTACCGCCCTAACTTCCAAGTTATCCTTCACGCCACAGCCACCAGAATTCTGTGGAGTTCCACTGACGAAGAGAACGCGGTTGCCAGCGGTGTCGAATACGTCGACCAGAGCGGTGTCACTCGCACAGCGGTGAGTACTATTTCAAGCCATCCTTTTGTCATAGGGCACCAGATCTGATGCCTTCCGCGCAGAGTGGTAAGACTGTTGTTCTGTCAGCTGGTACATGGGGCTCGCCGCCCATCCTTGAGCGATCTGGTGTCGGCAATGCGACGTACCTGTCTTCCCTGGGCATCAAGAGCGTCGTTGACCTACCTGGCGTCGGCGAAAACCTGAGTGAACGTACGTGACTTCGTAGCATCACCGTCCACCCTCCACTTACAGCATCTTTAGAAACCTTGGTCCCGATGCAGTGGCAACTGAACTCCAGTCTACCACTTGGCGATGTCACGCCTTTCCTTCTCAATGGTGCGTCCTGTGATTCGGGTTGCTGTTGTGTCCCTCGCTGAACGACTCCTTCAGTGGAATCTGTCCAAACTACTGTCGGACCCGCCAACCTCGCCACCGCTGAATCGTTGCTCAACGCTCCGCCGCCGAACTTGAGCCCTGCCCTCTACGACGCCCACAAGAGGCTGTACCAGAATCACACCACCTGGGTCGAGGACTACATCGCAGTCTCCACGCCTGCCGAGGGTCCTTCGGTTCTCGTCATGTACCCTGTCAACCTTCACCCCTTGTCGAAAGGCTCAGTTGTAAGTCCGCCATGTTTCGCAAAATCTGTCCGTCCAATTTGACGCCTATCGCCATAGCACATTGTGTCTTCGAACGGACTCGAGTACCCGAAGATTGAGTACAATTTCTTCCAGAACCCCTTCGATCTGGTAGGCTTCGATACTTCAAAGTGTTATTCGGTTTCTGACCCGTGTGCAGTTCTTGATGGCCGCAGGATGTGCGCGTGCGCAGAAGATCGTCTCCACACCTCCACTCTCCGACTGGGTCGTAGCACCTATCGCGCCTGCTGCCAATGTCACCACCATCGATGCTCTGCAGGACTACGTCCGTGCCAACGCAGCCTATACCAACCATATCATCGGCACCGCGTTGATGGGTACGTCTTGCTCGCGTTGACGTCTCCCTGCTCACTAGTTCTCCTCGCCAGGACCACGCCAAGACGGCGGCGTTGTTGATCCCAACCTCAAGGTCTACGGAACGAACAATGTTTACGTCGTTGACGCTTCTGTCATTCCCATCGAGCCTGCAGCCCATCTACAGGTAAGCCTGCACCCCTGGACTTCCTGCCAATGCGAAAGCTGATGCGCCGGCTCTGCAGGGAACGGTTTACGCTTTCGCCGAGCATGCCGCCTCGCTCTTCCAGCAATAAGAAATGCACTACCGGTTAGACTCATTGAAGCTCGCACATAATTCCTATAATGTACATTACTAATCCCGAGTTGTCGTTCTCTTGCATATTGTGCGCTCAATATTATTCTACTATTCTTTTTGCGGCATCACTGTGCAATCCTCGATCTGCTGAAATGCGGCTCCCAAGTCCGTCCTATGGTCACAACAGTTAGACAGCCAAGTAAGCATTGGTGAGGCGAAAGCCACCGGACCGGGCTTCCGAGCGACGGCAGTGGGCAATATCTCGCATTTGCCATCTGGTCATGTTAGTACTTGTTGAAGTCCATGGCATTGGAATCCTCGAGTAATGAACTCCAGATCCTCAATGACGATGTCCTATTGAAGATCTTTTCCTTCTGTGATATCGCGACTGTTGTCGCAATCAGCGAGGTCAGTAATTCGGACGGCTCACTACTGTGAGTGCTGATGTAGACGCGTCCTGGTTACCAGACTACTCGGCACTTCCACACTCTCGCAAGCTCAAGACAAGTGTGGCTTTCACTTATTCGTGAGCTCCATCAAAGAAATTTTCTGCATCTGGAAAGGGAAAAGGGACTCGAGGACTTGACAAAACCTGAACTCGTCGCTTTGGCAAAACGCGTCGTCTTTGGACCTCGATCCTTCTCATCCGAGTCAGGAAAAGATGGTCTCAAAGTCACACGTCAGATCATCTTGAAGCCAACAATACCTCTTGGTCCTGGCATTTTGGACTGGGAGAACGAAACGCTGCTCTTGCCGAACAGCGACTTCGTCCTTTTCCGTCACCTTCATTTTGAATGTATCGATGTCGCAAGTGACAAAGTCATATGGCGACACACTGGGCACTGGAGCGGGTACAAAGTTCAGGTTTTTACAGCAGAGTTAGTCGATGAGGGTACGGCCGCTATCATCGTGGCTGGTATCCGTACGTATGAGCGTGATCGTCAAAAGTGAGTTTTGCTTTTGACAATCCGGCGTTGGCGTCCAACGATTGCTATGTATCCCGCAGCTTCGTCGAGGTCCTTCGCCTTGATTTTGAGACTGGGACTTCGACTTCTCTTCTGCTGCGGAACGCACCCAACACAGACTTCGATAATCCATTCCGACGTTTGCGCATGAGTGGTGACTTCGTCGTCGCCACTATAGGCAGCAGACAGTCCGCCACGATCTTCGTTCTTCAACTGTCAACAGGATTATGTTGCACTGTGGACGTCCCCGCGGTACGTTTCTCTGCACCCAGTGATGCGACGGGAGGCTACGAGCTGATCGCTACGGTAGCAGCCAGTTGACATAGATCTTGTGCCTGGGCACCTCATCATGCTGTGGGACAGCGACGAATTCGGGGAACTACACCTCGGCGTCTGGGGATTGCACAACTTGATTCAATCCGCGACAAGCACCGGCGCCATACGTACACCAATCAGCACATTTCCTCCGATACATAGCGAGACCATGGACGTTTCGAACTTTCCCGGGCTGAGCTTTCGGATGTCGTGCCACCCATCTCCATTACATACTGACTCATCACGGCTCTGGGTGCTCATTTCGACAACTTCCGTCCCGTCAAATGGCTCGCCACGCACCCTCCTCCGCAAATACCACGTCACCCATCCCCGGAGTCGCGCCATCTCCATCCGATCCGTGGCTCAGTGGGAGCATGCTGATTCGTTTCCTATTCCAACAGAATCGAGCGAAATATCATATGGTGGCTGGGTGGAGACGTACTACGGCGGGCAACATTTCTACTCTTTGGCCAGCGACGAACCCTGCATCAAAAACCTTGACCTCCCTAATCGTGGAGACTTTACCCACCTTTCGCCCTATAGTCTTGCTTTGACATATTCCACCTATGACTCAGTCGTTATCAACTACTACGAATAGCCTGCCCCTACTCATTCTCGACAGCTGCAGCCGGCGAATTACTGACCAGAATGTGTATTTTTTGGTTTCTATGTATACCAAAGTGACCAATGTTCATAGGTGCACGCCACGAATAGGCTTCTAAATTAGATCGATATGTATTCTACAGCAGCGTCCATAACCATGAAGCATTACATCAACTAGATTCCTGGGTATTCACATAACGAAATTTAAGATCGCCCATCCTTTCCTCGATCTCATCCAACTCCATATTCCTAGCTATCCCAGTGTTACTCCCGACACCGATGAGCTCGTCAGCATGGAACGCTGCGATCCAGGAATACACCTCAAAACCGCGGTGCGGCACGTCCAACGGAAGCTTTGGCACAAAGAAGCCAGCGACCAGCCCAACCACCAAAATGAATGCCACATAGGTGCCCATATAAACCGGGTTGACCGAAGCGCTGGACAGCACCCGATCGTTGTACCGTCTTGCGAGAGTTTTCCCGGACCCAGCGAAGTAAGGCAGGACGTTGCTCGCGTCTGCTAGCCCCCGAGCTTGTGCGAAGAACTTTTCGGATAGCTCGGTGTACCCAAGAGAGCCTTTGCCATCTGTGAAGGAGACGACCTGGTGAAGATTTTTTGACGCGTCAGAACGGTACGGGCGAAACGATTAGGAAATCCAGCACCGTTGGTGAAGGAACGTAGAATGCATCTCGTCCGTTATCCTGACTCATTCCGTCAATATTCCTCATTCGTTGACATGAGAGGACATCATCTAACCTTTAGCATCTGGTTCACACTATTCGTATGACCGCAGGCATATCTATGCAATCCGAATATTAGATCTGCTCCAACACAGCGACAACGTTTTACGTACACATCAGCCAACCTGCTCGAATTCAGCTGCCGATTCACGTCAGGATCAGTCACAGGCCAACCCGCCAACTTCTCCTGCGTCTGCGCCGTATCCATCGACCGGATCTCATTCCCCTTCTCGACGATCTTCATCGAACTCGGCAGCCCGGTCGTGCTGTTGAACACCTCCAGGACCCACGGCTCGAACAGCTGCACGCAGACCGCAGCGTCGTATCCGATCCAAGTAGGACCGCCGTTCTTGTCTGGGACGCTTACGTCGCTTTTCCGCGGGAACTTGCCTTTCGGTGTGTAGGTGGTGTTGAGCCGGACGAGCACTTCCTCGATTGACACCCAGCCATTTCCGTCCTCGCCTGATCAATGTGTTAGCTAGTCGAGCGGCCATAGTAGAGTAGGTCACATACCCGTAGATACCGGGCTACTAAAGAAACTATGCCCGACTCCGTTGTCGTAGAAGGCAGCTGTCATGAATGAACGGTCAATAAACTAAACCGGCAACTCGCACGACAGCAATCGCACCTCCAAGCGCCGTCTGGGCAGGATCTAGGCCGACAGGTAGGGTGTCATTCAATTGTAAAACTTTGGACGCATTGAAAGGCATCAGGGTCGTCGGATACCCCATACCGAAGGATGTGAACAAGGATTCGAGGACAGCACGCGGTGTGAAGACATAAGTGAACGTGTTTAGGGAACGAGTAATGCTGGACCAGGAGGTCAGAGCTGTACAGTACGCAATTCAGGAAACCTACATGTTGATCTCTGGGTCGGGAATTTTGGCGCAGTGGATTCGAGTGCCCCATCGCGGAAATCTAAGAATACGGTATGGAGCCATTTCGCAATGGTGAGACTGACGCTTCACATTACCGTAGGACTGCACCGGGTTCGATAGCATCGCCGGTAGGCTGCGTCGTGGAATGAAGCTTGAGCGAAGGGTCCGCAGTTTCAGTCGCGAATGTGCCAAATCCGCTGCCGTTGGAAAGAAGCTGCGACAGGATGGTCTCGGAGAAATAGACCGTATCACCGTTCCAGTCGAAGGATACCACGGGGGGTAAACCACCGTGGGTGGAGAATGGTGCCAAAGTCCAGGTAAGAGCAAAATCCTGAGAAAAAGGAATGAAGCCAGCGGAAAACTTGGAGTACCTACGCGACATACATCAAACCTGGGCTTCAGCTCGGTGGCGCGCGCGATATCAGCGTCTGAGTTATCGCCCAATATGGCGACTTCGTCGTAGTATTCACGTTGGTGCTGTCCCAGAAAATATTATGAACGCCACACAGCGCCAAGGACGGCTTGGACCTACGATGACCACGGCATTAATATCTACCAGACGGCCCAGTATGAAAGGCAAGGAAGCGGCAATCCCAACGAGGGCAAGGAAGAAAAGGATGACTAACGACCACGGGCGAGAGCTGGGTGTCAAAGGTCGATCAGTCTGACGATGCATGGCGGAAGGATAATGCTCAACTCGTAATGCCCCCGCGAACGGCGTGAAGTCCCAGGATACATTGCCCGATCCCATAAAAGCCGCAAGCCAGACCAAGCACTCGTAGGATCCCCCGAGCTCGCTGCTAGATCTCTGAGCCTGACCCCAGGGGAAGTATCAACACGCGACTGATGTATGACCATCGCCCAAGCTGTGCATCAAGCAAGGAAAAACGTGATCGATCAGCGCCGCCGGACCACATACTAATGACACAAATCCATAACATACTCGCCGCTTCCAAATGACTCTGCGCGAGCTGCAGCAGGCTCAAGCCGAGACAAAACCCGATGAGCCCACACCCCATCCCCACAATGAAACGCGTCCAGAACAAGGACTTCTGCCGCGCGACGAGCGTTATGAGCAGGAGGAACGGATAGGCAATGAGGCACAGGGCTATGTGCACGAGAATGTTCTTCCACAGGGGAGCTTCGAAGCCCTTCGCGAATGGATGCCTTTTATGTGGTTTCGGTAGTCCCCCGGGGTAAAGAGCAGGGGAAGGAAGTGGATTGTGGACACCGTCGTAGGACGTATCTGCGGCGGGAGGATAGCCGCCCAGGACATTGGAACCGCTTGTCGGCGCGGAGGTGTCGGAGGCACAGCACGCGCGAGGATCGAACTCTGGTTGGGTGTTGTCGTAAACGGCTTCGTGCAGCGAGTGGTATCGAACTCTCTGCGCGTGGCTCATCGGGGTGGTCGTTCCTCAGAGTTGCGGTTGAGGACAGGAGGGCGCTCGGCTCCCTAACTCATGCATGTCGGTTAGTCCTGATCGGCCGTCCCTGAAGTTTGGTGAAATCATCTCTTAGCGGTCTGACCGTCTGTCAGGGTCTGCCTTGTATTTTGTGAGTCCGATTGTCTTCCAGATGATTGATACGTCTGCCAGCGTGAAATCGGATATCCGTTGGCAACCGTATGAGGCAATTGCAAGTGAGAATGAACGCTGAGCTAGTCCTACTGTGAAGTGCAGCGCTCAAAAGTTAAGATTACATCGTCGTCAGGATCGCAAGTTGGATGGTGTGCGGCCTGTTGGCCGAGCTCGGTTAGGCTCGGTTGCGGTTGAAAGTAAGAGCATCTGACGCACCATCAAAACGGCGAAACGGTAACGAGAGGCTGTGCCTGACCCCATCGTTGAAATGCACGGGATCGAGCCTCAAGGTGTTGCGGTTGTGGGTCCAGGTAGTTTCAACATGATACGAGAAGTCTGTGGGCACTGGGCAGTACTTCACAAGCATTATCAAGATCGTTGATTACCAGTTGAGCAATGGGCGTCTCGCCATCTGGGTGGCCTGCACATTGCAGATAGTGGAACGGTGCCAGTCCTCTTGCCCTCTAGACGGTCCCAAAACGAATATGCGGAGTATCCACAGATGCTAGGTGACTTACAAAGAGGTGGTATACAGACATTAAATCATCAATCCTCTTCCAACGCCCGTTTCTTCTTCTTCTTCCCCGTCTCTGAAACCCCGCCAGATTCCACAACATCCATCCCCTGTTCCTCCATCTTCCGCTTCTTCTTCTTCTTTTTCTTCTCCGTCTCAACACCAGCAGGCTCCTCACCATCCCGTTCCTCCTGCTCCAACGCCTTCCTCTTCCTATGCCGTTTCTCTTCGACCGTCGGAGCTGCCGCCTCAGCAGGAGCCACAAACGCCTCCGCACGTTCTTCCCGCCGTTTCGCAGTCGTCTCCGCTTGCTACAAATTTAGGGTATGTATTAGGGCACAGGTCCGGAAACATGGAAGCCGGTCGCATCGTACCTTTTGTTGCTTCTTCGCAGCCTCCCTCGCCTCCTTCTCATGCGCCTTGAGGAAATACTCTCCAGACTCAAGTTGTAGATCAACCTACACAAAAACAAACACGTCGTCAATACCATGCACACCACGGGGAAGGGGGGGAAGGTGCTACTGACCTTCCTCGGCATCTGCGGAGGCGGGAACGGCGTGTACACCTTCTTTGCCGGCTGAGCGGGGACGTGGGGGTCCAAGCCTGCCGCTTTACGTGCCTCCACCTTCTGCTCGAGCCGCTCATTCTTCTTCGCGGTCTTCTCGGAGGTCTTGAGGTGCCGCTTGCGGAACTGGGGCAGGAACCGGTCCCACGACTCGTTGGCGAGCTTCGGGTCCTTCGCTAGTTCGCGGCGGATCATGAGTTCCTGCAGGACAGAGCGGGCGTCAGCGGCGAACAGGAAGGTTGGGAGGGGGAGGGGGAGAGGGAGGGAGAACCTTTATGCGGTATATTGGGTGGATGTTCTTCATGCAGTCCAGAACGATCCGCCGCACCTCCTTGAGCGACTTGTACGGACCCATAACACTCACGGTGCTTCCTTGCACGAGGACATAGCATTGTGTCAACAGCTCGATCGCCTGCGTGAGTCGTACCGTATACGTTAATCACCGGGCACCGGCGTGGAAAAAAATTGACTGCGGGGTACCTTGAGCGTACTGCCGTCCGGTCCTATGATTCTCTGCCTCCGCTTCACGAAGCGCTCCTTATTCCGCACCAAGTTCCCGATCTTGATAATATCACACGCCATGTCGTCGTTCAGGATTTTCACAGCCTGAGTTACCGCCACACCCCGCGCAAGCAGCTTTATCAGGTCGCGAGCTTTGAGGATGATGTACGGATCGTAGGTTTTACGTGTGGTCCGCACAGACATCGAACCGTGGACCAAGTCGAGTGTGCATGCGATGCCCTGCCAGGATGGCGATCAATGGCTGCCATTGAACGAAGAGAGTGAAGAAAGGCGTACATGAGCTTCCAAGGCTCTTGTCACAGCACTCCACACCTCCCGCAGGTACTTTTCTCGGTATTTGGGGAAAAGAGTGGCGAATGATGATTCTTCCGTGAATGCGCCCGCCTTGTTGTCTTTCGGCTCGAAGGGGTCGATTTTCCACTGCAGAAAAGTCGTGTCTTAATAATTGAATCTTTTGTACCCCGGAGATAGCTTACACTGGGGTTAAGAGCGTTCAGTTCTCCCAGTCGTAGGAAGAGGCGTAGAATGAAGCTTACTGGTCAATATCGTCCGTGTCCCATGCTGAAAATCTGTTTTAGATCCTGAACGAAAATTTGTTGTTAAGACGATAGACGAACGTTTATCCTTCCTATGGGACTTGTTCTTGCTGACGACCGGCGCAGTTGCCTCGCCGTCGGACATGGTGTTGAGGAAAGGATATAGAGAGCAAGAGAGAGTTGTAACTTGTGACTTCAACTTCCGACGACCGCAAAATTTGTTTCATCATTTGTTTTGGCGTTCACTGTCCTCCATCGACCACCTCCTCCCCCTCCTCACCTCCTCCTCGGCCTTCCTCTTTCTACGCCCCAAGGGCCCGCGAAACAATTTAGGAATGGACAATTGGCCGGACGGTGTATCGCCCGACGCAGTCGCCGCCGCGGACACCCTTTCGTACGACGACACCGTCGCGTACGAAGAACAAGTCCCGGCGCCGGAATCGGCATCGCTCGCCAACCGCATAGGGAGCACGAAGGTTTACTTGCTTTCCGAAACGTCCGTCGCCAGGGCAGGTCTAGGCAAGGTGCGCTGGTAGCCCTCTACTCCTCTGGAGGTGTGCCCGAACAGGAACCTGATGTGCGAGTTGTATTACCCCCCTGCTCTGGCCGCTTCTTTGTCGTATTGGAATGGTAAGCGTAAACATGCTGAGGTGGAGGAAGAAGAGGACGAGGCGGACGTCGACATGGATGAAGGTATGTACTGCGCCTTCCCATCTACACGAAACAAGCCATTCACATTGTCATCGCAATTATCCTCCCAGACACCTCCTACCGCACAAACGCGATCCTCCTACACGGTCCACCCATTTCCTACCTCCCCACCGCACGTCTCTTCGGCTACGCCAAACACTTCGACGTGCAGCCCATGGGTCTCGAATGGATCGACGACACCACGTGCATCCTGGTCTTCCCCAGCAAAGCCTCCGCCCGCACCGCGCACCGCTTCCTGCGCAAATCCACCACAGAAACACCCGACGCCGAGGGGTTCGTCACCGCCAAGCCTATCCCGATCGCATTCTGGCCTCCGGAAGAACGCATCAACAGCAGTCTCGGCAAGGGACAGGGTCTGAAGGGCACGATCCGGATGCGGTGGGCGACGAACCGGGACGTGAAGCAGAAGGGGGCGAGGCAGCAGAGTGCGTTTTATAAGAAGCATGGACGGTTGGCGGGGAAGGAGATGTATGGTGGCGAAGGTCCGCCTGCTGCGAAACGGCGCCGTAGCGCTGGGGCGGGAGGGGCAGATGCGCACACAATTTCGCCGGAATTGCAGAGGGAGCAGCTGGATCAGGAGCTGGATCGGTTTCTCGCGGAGGATAACGACGACGAGGAGCTTTCGCCTACCCCGTCGTCGCCGCCCTCGAAAATGCGCTCGGACTACATCGCGAGTGATGGCCGGACGCTGCTCGAGCGTACCTCGCTCATTCGGCTACATCCAGATGAGGACCGTCCGAGTCTAGCTGACCGGCTTACGGCGCCTCTGCCTCGACGTGCTCGGAACGGTGCGCTGGGCAAAATGCACGCGGATGACCTCAGTGTGCGCATCTCGTCGGAGAAGCTCGAGTGGGGGCCAAGCGGAGACGCGAGGCAGAGGGGTGGACGCGGCGAGCGAAGGAGCCGGAGGAGTGAGAGGTCGCCGAGGAGGAGGATGACACAGCAGGAGCTGGACGATGAGATGGATGCTTTCTTGAATGAGAAAGAGTAATGGACGGTTGTCTGTATATCTCTTTTGGATATCCCGGTCTTGTATGTACTTCTATACACTACTATGTCATGCACCCCCCCCCCCCCTCCGTGATCTATATATCTTCCGGAGTCGACCACATTCCAGAGGAGTGAGCAAGTGTGGCTGCCGGATTTCCGCGATTGCGCGAGGCGCGCTCGAACCCAGGACGTCAGATCAAATTTGGCTTCGGTCCTGACAGAGACTTACAACAGACCGAGGTGGCTGTTCTCGATACGGTCGGCGATCGTAGGCTCTCCTGGAAATTGATGGCCTGCCATCCATCCATCGCCAAATGTCAAAGCGACTGGTCCTTAATTTGCGCGGGATGACGGGCGGTGGTCCGGGCAGCTGGCAAGGGAATTCCATCGTGATATCAACGCAGTGGTCAACAAAGCCTTGATGCTCAGAGTCTGCGTGCATCTAATAGGACAAGGAATCGGCCTCCTCCCCGAGGCAGGCATAGAGGTGCTGTAAGCGTAAGTTACACGGTGGCCATTGGTGTACGCGTCTGGATATCGGAATAGCCTGGTATGCTGTCGTCTGTCGTGCTGGGAAAAGCTGAACCTCAAAAATTCGTTCGCGCTATGTGGGGATTGAAAGATTTGGAATAAAACTTGAAAGA
This sequence comes from Lyophyllum shimeji, assembly GCA_026008595.1. Classification (NCBI taxonomy): domain Eukaryota; kingdom Fungi; phylum Basidiomycota; class Agaricomycetes; order Agaricales; family Lyophyllaceae; genus Lyophyllum; species Lyophyllum shimeji. The sequence continues at coordinate 363,286 of BRPK01000001.1, read as the reverse complement.
GGTGGAGCTCGAGGAGACGACGGACGAGGCGAGGTTCCGCCCTCGCGATCATGCAGCGCTGGGAGTCCGACGCATCATGATCAGTGGCAGTGCAGCCGCCATCTGTCGTCAAATGCGATCGACGTTCAACAAGCTGACTTCGGTCTCCAGCGGGGGACGTATCGCATGGACTTCAGGAAACTGTCCAATCAACCGAGCCAGGCCGCTGAATGTGCACCAGATGCAGAACTGGCGACTCCATAATCGTTCTTGACCCCCGACGCCCTCGCAGAACGATCAAGGACACTCTCATACAGGCTTCGCTTCGTACGGACTGGGAGGCCCTATTTGATGTGCGCGCCCTGCCGACCTCTGTTCTTAGCAATCACCGTGACCTCCGCTCGCAGCTGCATACAGTCCGTGAACAGGGCTCGTTACAACGAGTAAGTCTCCTGGTCTGGTAACTGCTATCCCCACCGAGTGGGCCTCTATCTGACATTTGATGTTGTTGTCAGAGAATTCTCGGTGGTTCACGAACGTCATATAAGTACCACCCAGCTCTCGGACCAGAGTAGCGAGCGTTCCTTCCTGCTTATTCCTACCTCCCGACGACCAATACCGTCACGGGCATGTCTTCCAAGAAACTCATCCTCGTCATCGGCGCTACCGGCGCACAAGGCATGGCCGTCATCCCCGCCCTCCTCGCGCCGAACGAGGACGGCACGCCCTCCCCATACGCTGTTCGCGCCCTCACGCGGGACCCCACCAATAGGCGCGCCAAGGAGCTCGCGGCCATGGGCGTCGAATGTGTCCAGGGTACGTTGTCGAGACGAGACGAGCCCCTCATGCATGAGATTTGACGATCAGTCAAACAGGCCGATTTGACGACATGACGGCTGTCGCGGCTGCGCTCGACGGCTGCTACGGCGCGTGGGTCAACACCGACACGTACACTGTCGGCGAGGAGCGGGAGATCTACGCCGGCATCAAGATCTACGAGACGGCACGGCGCACGCCGTCCATGCGTCATCTAGTCTGGAGCAATCTGGACTACGGCAGCAAGGTGCGTGCTGCCTCTCCGCAATGTCACGTCCATCGCGATGGTCCGCTGACAACGGGATGAAGCTGGGGAACTACAATCCCATCTACAAGGCGGAACACCACGACGCCAAAGGCATCGTTAACGAATTCCTCAAAAGCCAGCCGTCGTCGCTTGGGGACGGCCTGACCTGGACCTCCATCACCTCTGGCGTCTATTTCGAGATGCTCAACTACGTGCGTACTCACCCTCCCAACGGACCTCCCAACACTGACTCAAAACCCCCACAGCCCCTCTGCGGCCCGCTCAACCGCCGCGAAGACGGCACCGTCGTCTTCGCCTCCCCCATCGGCGACGGGCACATCCCCATGATCGCGCTCTCCGACCTCGGCTGGTGGGTCCGATACACCCTCGCCAACCGCAGCACAACCTCGGGCAGAGACCTCGAGATCGCCAGCGACATGGTCGGGTGGGACTACCTCTCCTCCACCTTCACCAAAGTCACGGGCGTGCCCTCCATCCACAAGCGGCTCACGCTCGACGAGTGGTTCGCGTGCCTTACCGGCGCGCACCGGCCCATCGCGAACGAGAAGCAGGAGGGCGACGGGACGACGACGATCAGGCAGAGCTTTTCGGGGTTTTGGTGTTTGTGGAGGGATGATGTTATTCAAAGGGATATGGAGTGGGTGAGGAGTGTACATCCGAAGGGGTATACGCTGGAGAGCTGGATGAGGGAGACGGGGTATACGGGCAAGATTGGGTCGACGGCGCTCAAGAATGCTGAAGATGGCAAGGGGCGGCTGCTCCCCAACAAAGTTGTCACAGTCAACTTGTAAGTACACAGGTAGGAGGCGAAGGCGCTGGTTGTTCTTAGTCGCACGGTGACTGCGGGGACGAACGGCAAAAGCTGTTATTTATTTTTTTGAGTCGTGCCATTGTGTGCTCTACATGTTTCTCCTGTTGCTCGTAGTACGTAAAGCGGGGAAAGGGAGTGAGCGGAGGGATCTGGATCGATGCGTCAGGCAAGCAGTGGGACAGCCACAATCGAGCAAGGAAGACTCTATCCATAGAGATGGTTCGGGAGTGTGTACCTTCGGTGGAGCGGGTGCGAATTCGTTCGACGCGTTCATCATTCGTAGTAGTGCGAGTGCGGTCCTCTGTACGGAGGGTTGCGAACGCCGACAGTGAAGTATCACTTCAGTTACTGGACAACTGCAGGATACGACCCTCGAGACAACAACCCCGAAGCGCACCATGCCAACGACAGCTCAGATATGGAGAAAGGCGAGGATCTCAAAAGGAGCCTGACAACGCCTTTGCTGACGATTTCCGGCGTTCAATGTCCAGCGGCGAAGGGGACAGGAGAGGTTCAGAAACAGCTGAGGAAGCCAGGCCATGCCTCAGGGACCTATTATCACGTGTGAAGCTTCCTTGCCTCCAAGGCTGCCAATGTACTATCAGTATTCATTCCTAGACCCAAGATACCGTGCAGTCTCTTCCATGGGGCTGTACGTCCGCATATGAAGGCACTTTCTACCACTGCAACCCTGATGGAAACAGAATGCTCGAGGCAGTGTGAAGACAGAAAATTAACCGAGCTCCGCAAGCGCTACCTTGGTTTCTCATAGTGCACGATATGCGGATGAAGAGAGCCCGGCCGTCACGCCACGAGATTCGTAAGGCGCGATGTGCGGAGCCGCACTCACCTAACATGCGGCACCGCTCACAACAAACTGTGATTGGCACCCTAGAATGTGTTACAGGATCTTGACATAAGAAGCCGGAAACAGGCCCTTCCGACCGCCGTACTCGCCAGTCCACCTGTAGAACGGAAAATTTGAGAGGGACCCGCATTGACAAGTAATGCAGGACAAATGCGTACCAATCATCCGACGTCCGTTCCGTGACCAGCACGCGCTCGCCTTCCTTGATAGCGAGATCTCCCGCTTCCTACCCAATCCCAATACCATCCGACGTCAACAGGCAGAAGAAACGATGACACGACACGCCACGCACCCCAGAATCATAGTCATACAGCGCCTCCGCCCATTCTCCCTGCACTTCCTCTTCCGGTTCCGGCTCTGGTGAGGGCTGATGCCGCTGCGGCGGCGACGGAGCCTCTGACGTCGCCGACGCACGACGCACAGGCGGGGGCGCGAATGCATTCTTCTTCGGTGCGAAAGCGGGAGCCGGCGGGGGAGCTTGAGGCTGAGGGGCGGCCTTGTTCGCAGTGTACAGTGAGCCAAACATGTTTTTCGTAGAGGTCGTGTCGACGTCTCCGAATTTCTGCACACGACCGCATCAGTACGTTCTCAGATGCATAGATGAGACGGGTCTTTTTTACCTTGGTCGACATCAACCCCGAAGCGCCGGCGGGCTTTTGCGCAATAGGAGGTCCGGTTCGCGTAGGTGGAGGTGACGTCGCGTTATTCCTCCCAGAAAACGCGAGAGCCGCAGCAGCCACTCGTCCAGCGGCATTGCCCACCTCCGGATCCGACGCCTTATCGATGCGTAAATAAGATACACACGATTGACTGCTACGTTATCGGGGCTCAGGACTCACCGCCGCACTGGATGGACTTGACCGATGCACGCTGTGTCTTAAGCCTGCGGACACGAGATGGGATGTTGCTTCTGGATTCGATGCAAGGGCGCGATGGACAGCAGAGGCTGCTGCCCCACCTGCGCTCGATCCAGCGCCATCTAGGGATCCTCCCGTGTTCCCAAACACGTCCGGCCGTGATGCGAAGTATCTGACAGGTGGAGGCGATATCAGTAGCGGACAAGTGGGCAGATCAGCCCTTCGCGGAACGTACTCATCCAGGAGAGAAAAGAAAGCATCCTTCTCGTGGTTTTGAAGGTTTGCGAACACCATCTGTGGTTGAGGCGCCCTGCGAACGGTATGTTCTGATCAGGGACAGCTTGAATAGGCTACGCTGCGGAAGCAACATGGTCGGTTCGATCAAATCCTAATCTTATCTCTCGCCCAGCTTCATCACATTCTTTTGAGATTGCCATCAGCAAAAGGTCGAGAAATAGACCTTAGAATACATGGCGTTACATAGTTCAAAAAGGTCACCTTTTTACGCATCCTGGTAAGGTCGACCATCTCAGAACAGGGCATCTAAGTATACCTGGATCCCACCAAGATGGTCGGATTCACCAAATTGGTAAGCATTTCGAAGGCGTTGCCGCGTTCCGACAACTTGGTGAACCTTGCCATCACAGCACAAAGCCGTAGATTTTGACTTCGGGGTAATCCGAGCTAATTTCAGATTTTCTTTGATAACTCTCACATTCTGCTCGTTGACATTTCCCTCCTCGCGGTATCTAAGAAAATCAGTGATTGTGTCAAATTTCCCTCGAATCACAATCTCCGCGGGACTTTGTGAATTCGAAAACAAGTCGAACTTTTGCAATACCTTATGTGGGGCTCTTTCACCAACCACGACCACGACGTGACTCTATCCTGCCTTCTTTTCCGCACTGATCATTCCTCCTCCGTCCTCCCTTCACCGAGGTGGAACGGTACCCCCAGCATGGCTTAGAGGTAGCTTGCATGTAACCTACGCGCGTGGTCTTTTGTAAGTCGACGGATGATTTGATTGTTCGCGCATATACTCACTTTCCACGCCTTCTGTTGCTTCTTTTAGCCCCTTAGGTTGCGCGGCGCATCCTATGCGGCAACCGAGTAAGCAAATCCGTTACATTCTCGTTTGAGCAGACTGATATCGATAACCATAACAGTGTATCTTCGGGAAGATCCCGATCAAACTACCCGTACTGCACGTCCAATCGGCTCGTTTAAACAGGAAGCAAGGCATCAAGATCGTGCACGCGGAGCATCCGGTGATGAATGTGAGCGACCGTGTCCGCTGACGGTGCTTCACTGCTAATACCTCCATCTGACGGCACTCCTAACACAGCCCCGGCAAAACCATACGTGCGTTCCCCTTCTGCCTCTCTCCGCGCACGCTAGCGTGCTTTAACACACTTTGTTTTTAGAGCGGATCGATCGGAGGCTGCGCCTACACCCCGAAAGCTACCACACGCATGCACGCGCCGCCAGACGCAGGGCCATCCTCTCCTCTTCCCGTTCCTCCAATACACCTGCCTGCCTCTGCACCCAGGCAACACCACTCCGACGCGTGGCGCGAGTATTCCCGCGTCTCGTCGAGACCTTTCCTTCGGCGACCATATTTTCGTAAAACGAGAGCGGGAAGGGCGACCCTCACCCACCGGTAGACATGGTATCGTGGAGGCGGGGAACGGCCGCCGGCTCCCGAGTCGCCGCTTGACTATCGACAATGCCAGCGGGAATGGGACCAGGAACGGGGCTCGAGGCATCTTTGGGCCGGAACTTCAGAGTACCACGATGTATCTAGATACAGCAGCAAATAAACATCCATTTTCTTGCCTAATTTCAGTGGAGCATCGATAGTGGAGGGAAGCCAATCCCGGGGTAGAATCACACCCCAAGAAATGCATGGCAAAATGTCAGAGAAATGCCCAGCAAAATGATAGCACAATGAGGGAGAAATGAGTAATTTTCTCGACATTTGCTGATCAGAAAATGTCAGGAGGAATTTAAGAAAGTTTTGGGAGATATCTGAAGTTTTCTCGCATTTCGCCGAAATCGAAATCTAAGGCTTTGTGCTGTGCATGCGTGCCAAGGCTCAGGCAACTTCGTGAGTATGGTAAGGTTCATCATCACGACGGACCCTGGTAACCCGAGGCAAAGTTCCCCAGTCCTCACCTTATTGTACGCCATAGCCACCATTTTCCTTCCCTTGGATTTTTGTTTGTGGTCAAGAAATAAACATTTATTTGAGTATCTACCACGGGGTACAGGCGGCGACGACGGGAACAAATCAAGGAGAACATGAAAGCATACCGAGAACATAGCAACCGACGGCATACACAGGCAAAGCACGGGCTACGAATGCGCGAAAATTTAGTAAGAGCACCAAAACCTGAAACAGACTCACCAGAGGGTCTGGATTCAGTTCGGATTTCGATTAGTACAGACACGTGAGGGGAGCGCGCGCTTCCCGGGAGGCGCCGCCTTCGCCCTGGGCTTAGCTGGCACCTTGGGCCTCTTCTTGACAGGTGATGGAGGCGGCGGCGTGAGTTCGTCCGAGAATTCGGGGTCGTCCATGAGATGACGCTTTGTGGCTGGAAGAGGACGGTATCGAACAGGCAGTTGTGCTGTCGGGATCATGCCGGGGGCAGGAGCATCGTCGTGGTCAGCCTGTGTTGCGGTTTTACGTGATGGCGAGCTAGCCGGCACCAGCTCTGGGGCGTCGCGGACTCGAGGCTCTTCTACGTGGCATTAGATCTATAAGCTCAACCGAAATTTTAGATGACTCACCTGCCGGCGGGGCTGATGCACGAACATTAGAGACTAGGGGCTTTGATGAGTGAGAAGGTGGCACATGGAGGGAATGTACAGACCTGGAGCAGATTCTGGTGGGAAAGTATCTTGATTTTCTTGAGCGCGAGGAATTGGCTCGGGGTCATCAGCTGGTTCAGGTGGGGTGAGGGAATGATGACGAGGTGGCGAAGCCGCCATCTCTTCCACCTCTCGAGCCCTGTTTTTCGCGCGACGTTGCTCGGCCAAGGTGGCTAGGGCTCCAGGGACGGCAGAGTCGTCCTGAGCATGGGAGCGGGTCTTTGCGTTAACAGGAAGAACCTGCCTGTAGTTTCTTGTGAGGATGGATGTACAGCGAGCAGGACATAACCACGTACTGCTCCCACCACGCCAGCGTCTCCATGACCCACTCCTTATTCTCATACGGCGCGAATTCTTCATCACCCACTGAGAAGATACCCACGATGTTGCGGAAAAAAGACTCCTTGTTGAAAACACCGTCATCCAATCGCCAGTCGTCGAGTGAGCAGAGGAACCAGTAAGTCTATCGTGCCAAGAGTAAGTGGCCTCGGCAGATTGATGAAACATATGGAATACCTGCAAGGCCGCATACGCGATCGTCCGGGGAGTGGGTGCATGAAGCCCGTTCATCGTGGCCTGGCACCCCTTTGTGACAGTTGTTCGCTGTTTTCCTGGTGGGATGACGGCGGATGAAGGGGAGGTGAAGAGATGGCGCCAGGTCTGCAGGAAATCGGATGTCAGTTGATTGATAGTTCGGCAAAAGGGATCACGCACCCTGACAACCAAGGGTCCTCGCAGTAATCCTTTGTCCATATCATCGGGGTCAAACTCGTTATCAGGGTACAGGAATGCGGGGATATCATCGGCGGTTGCCTGAATCCGGCCGTCCTGCAATTTGGCAATGGTCCTAGGTAGATATATGCGCGCAGTTAGTTACTTTAGCTCGGTCTGGTGCAAGGAATGCGAAACTCGGCAGGGTTTTTGTCAAATTCAGCCACGGCTTGTATGGGGCAGAGAAGGCGTGCGAGAGTGATATTATTGAAGCCTCGGTAGAGGGACTTCTGGCTTCGAGGTGGGATGCACGGTTCGAGTTTCCTGTCTAGCTCGACGTAATCAAGCCCTGCATCCCTCAGGCTCCCTGTATCATCAGATCTCGCACTTGCGGCGGCTTTGTTCATCTGTCGTGCGATATTTCAGTCAGGGGTTGGATATATGCTACTAGATCACGCACGAATTTACCAAGCGCCTCAAGATCTTCTCCTTGGTCTTCGAGATCACCAATCTGCGCACAGAATCCAGTGATCTTGGCCTTCAGTACCGCATGTATCAACCGGAAATGATCTTCTGGGCACCTGTCAGATGATTAGCAATGCAGATGGGTCGGTTATCCATCGGAAAGATACATGCTTAGACAGACAGTACTTCCATTGATCGTCCTCCGAGTCAGCCCCTGATCCGTTGATCAGGGCACAGACGGGCAGAATCTCGAAGTAGTTTATGAACGGATCAAGGCTCCGACATAGCCACTTTGCAGTCTGTCGATATGCACCAAGGTCCGATCTTATCACAATACGAAATCAGAATATTGCTCCGCACGAAAGTTGACGAGTACTCACTTTGGCTTGGCCTTTCGGAGGGCTTTAGATAAGATAGAGTCACTGAGCTCAGTCATACTGCCGTTGTCATCACTGTTAGCCGGGGTAAAAGAGCGCTTGTTGAACATGACAGTTTGAGGAAGAAATGGGGCTTTGCACATTGACGCGACTTTCTATCGCGTTGTTCATGTGACCGCACGCGTCTGTTCGAACGTCACGTGACATTTTACCGCTGTGTTAAGTTGATCTTTAGTCACAGATTTCCCAAGTACTCCTCAGTAGACCGAAGGATATGCTCCTCTGGTGGCTGCTGATAGCGCTTATGCTGGCTTGTAATGCATGTCATCGCGATTTTCGAAATTTTCAAGCCCTATCAAATCATCGAAGCAGCTGTAAGAAAGTCAAGGCACAGAATGCCGCCAAGCAAGCGCGGCGCCGTGCGCGAATCGAGGAGGCGGCGGCGCAGGCGGCAGTTATGGACATGGACGTTGTCCAAAATGACTTGAAACCAGATATGGTATGTCAATTGATGGTTATCGTTGAGCTCCCGACTAAAAAAACTTGTCGAAAGGCTGATAATGCAGATTGTGATATGGATATACCTATCCCTGGACCCTCGAATGCCGCGGTTGCTGGGCTCGCACTTCCTCCTACGCGCTCAGGTCGCCAGAGAACGTTTCCGGCTGCATACAAGGACTATCTGCCCTCCCTTCCCACGTCACTTCCCCACATGCCAAGGCCTATTCCAAGAAATCCTCCCCAACCTCGCGAGAGCACACCCGAGCCCTCTCCTGAACCTGAGCCTGCAATCAAAACCTCCACATTTGAAACTGAACCCAACGAATTTGGACTTTATCGCGTCTATACCACCTATCCGGCAAATGATCCCGAAGAATCACTTTGCCTGGATGATATGTGCGATGACCCTGGAATTTCGGTTGCTCGTGACACCCTGAACGAACGCACTGGACTTTCCGGATTTGGCTCGCGCGTCACAACGGCTGGGAAGGACTTTTTTGCCCCTTTCCTGAATGCGACCGTATACCGTTTAATGAACTGGTTCTACTCAGGCTCAAATATGAAGTCTCTCGCCGAATTAGATGCACTCGTCGACGTAATTCGGGCCCCAGACTTTGACCCAGAAGATCTCCAAGGGTTTAGCGCAGCGCGGGAACTCGCCCGCCTTGATAATGATTTTGTAGATCAGTCTTTCCATCCGGATGACGGGTGGAGGGAAAGTTCGGTCAAAATTCGGCTCCCTGCAGAAAAGGTCAAACATGCATCAGAACAAGACGCGCCCGAATTTGAGGTCAAAGGAGTTTACCATCGCAGTCTCCTCGATGTCATCAGGACCGCTTGCACGGAGCCCGTCGCGAGAGCCTTCCACTGGATCCCTTTTCGTCTGTTTTGGAAACCGTCGCCTGATGAGCCTTCCCAACGCGTCATCACAGAGGTCTACAACTCTGACGCTTTCATCACCGAACACGAGAAGATCCAGGCACAGCCTCGCGACCCTGGCTGTAATCTCGAGACAGCTATCATCGCGATCCTCCTCTGGTCCGATTCGACACATCTAGCCAACTTCGGAACGGCTTCCCTCTGGCCTATCTATTTATTTTTCGGTAATCAGTCCAAGTATTCACGCTCCAAGCCGACATCATTTGCTGCCCATCATCTTGCCTATCTTCCCAAAGTGAGTCTGTTTTCATAGTCGGGAAATTACATCAAACTAATCGGAATATCAGATACCAAACATTGTCCAAGATATCTACGGAGATATTTTCGGCGGAATGGCTGCCTCGGCTGCGACTCTCACCCACCTCAAGCGAGAGTTGATGCATGCCATTTGGCTCCTCCTTCTAGACCCAGAATTCATGCACGCATATGTTCACGGCATCGTGGTCAAATGTGCTGATGGCGTGACACGACGGTTGTTCCCCAGATTTTTCACTTACTCAGCTGACTACCCCGAGAAGTGAGTTCCAGCCCGCCATTGGATCAATTCTCACCTAACTTGCCGGTCTGCAGGGTCCTTCTCGCGACGATCAGATACCTCGCAAACTGCCCTTGCCCACGATGTCTGATCGACAAGGATCAGATCTTCAAGATGGGTACGAAATTTGACCGTCGGCAACGCGAGAACACGCGCGAAGACACACCAAATCGAAGGAGCTGGATAGAGCGAGCACGACAATTCATTTTTGAGAAGGGTCTAGGTGTCATGAGTGCTGCGGTCGAGCGACTCTTGAAACCACGGTCCTGGGTCCCTACACGTGTAAGAGCTGTTCTTGGTTTTTCAGATTTGGATATCTAATCAACCCTCACCCACAGAATGCCTTCTCGGAACGGTTAGCTGAGTTCGGGTTCAATTTCTATTCCATGTTCGTTCCAGATCTCCTCCATGAGTTCGAGCTGGGCGTCTGGAAGTCTGTCTTCACCCACCTGCTCCGAGTCCTTTACGCAGCTGGCGAGGATAAGATTCAGATATTAAATCGGCGGTATGCTTCCTGTCCAATCTTTCTCGGAGTTATCTTACGACATATTTTTGGACAGTTTCCGACAGGTCCCGACTTTTGGCCGTGATACGATTCGAAAGTTCAGCAATAACGCATCTGGTATGAAGAAGCTCGCTGCCCGTGATTTCGAGGATCTCCTCCAGGTACGTGTTTTACAACGAGTAGCGTGATATCAACCACTGATTCCCGACTTTCTCCATGCAGTGCGCTATCCCCGTCTTTGAAGGCCTTCTCCCAGCCCCTCACAATGGCATCATCCTCGACCTGCTGTTTGATCTGGCGGTCTGGCACGCATTCGCGAAATTACGGCTACACACATCAACGACGCTCCTTTTTCATGACAAGGCCACGACAACCCTTGGCCAAACTATACGACGTTTTTCCAACAAGACTTGCTCCACCTTCAAGACTTACGAGCTTCCTAGCGAGGAGGCTGCACGCGGACGGCGCGAAGCACGGTACGCTGCGGCAACAGACCCAGATGGTCGAAAAACCAAGAAGTCGAAGAAGAATGATGGCCCGCGACAACGTCAGTTCAACATGTCCACGTACAAATTACATGCGCTCGGGGACTACGTGAAGACGATCAGCATGTACGGAACCACGGACAATTATTCTACGCAAGTGGTACGTCGCTCATTTGAGTTTCTAGTCTCTTCTTCACTATTACTTGTTACAGGGAGAGCTCGAGCACAGGCGGGTCAAGCGGTTTTACGCCCGAACCAACAAACGCCGACAGTTTGCAGCTCAAATTGCGAAACATCAGCTTCGTGAGCAAAGGCTGTGGAAGATGAGGACCCAACAACAAACAACCCGCGACGCCAGCACAGTACCCACGAACTCGCCCGCGGTCCCGTTTGAAGAGTCCGAACCCCTTCCCCCGTCACCACCGACGAAACGTTACCATGTCTCTGATTCCCAGAAGCACTTCGAGAACGTCACCGATTGGTTGAACAGGACTGCTGGTGATCCGGCAACTGTGGTAAGGGATTTTCGTCACGCGTCCCCCTCTCTGATGTGAAAATTCGACAGGATTTTCTACCTCGGCTGAAGAACCACCTTTTACGACGTGTCCTCGGTCAGCCATTCGACGGTGAAGAGGTCAAGTACTCAGACGACGACAGGAACTCGCTCACGATCATCAAGAACCGACTCTACAAGCACAAGACAATCCGGTTCAATTATACTACCTACGACATGCGCCGTGCGCAGGACACCGTGAATCCACGAACACACCCCGACGTCATGGTGCTGGCACACGAGGACGACGCCGAGTCAAATCCCCATCCATACTGGTATGCACGCGTCATCGGAATCTTCCACGCCGAGGTTCGTCATGCCGGAACCACCTCGAATTCTTCAGAAACACGCGCTGTTGACTTCCTGTGGGTACGATGGTTCGGACGTGACCTGCAGCACCGCTCTGGATGGAAGGCGAAGCGGCTTCATCGCGTCGGATTCGTCGACAGTGCCGAGCCTGAAGCCTTTGGATTCCTGGACCCTGCAGATGTCATTCGCGCCGTGCACATGATCCCGGCATTCGCGTTCGGCCATACCTCGGACCTTTTAGCGCCCTCGATAGCACGTCAGCTGGTGGAGAATGATGAGGATTGGGTATATTACTACGTAGGGATGTAAGTCCGCTCTTTCTTCAGTCTTTCATCATCGTGATTAACTTCGACACCAGGTTTGTTGATCGTGACATGTTTATGCGCTTCGTCGGGGGTGGCGTGGGTCACAAGGGTCTCTGGTACGCACTGGGCTGGGTCCTCGAGGTAACTCGACTGGCGTTCTGCGGGGAAGCTGAAGCAGTCGATGCGGACGACATCGAAGGGTCCGAAACCGAAGGCGGCGCCGATTTACCTCCGGCAGATGTTGGACTGCCGAACACTCTCGAGGAACTCCTTTCCGAAGGCATGCAAGTCGACGCTGAAGCTTCAGAGAATGATGACGAGGGATATTCGAGCAACGAGGAGGACCAGAACAGTGAGGATGACGAGGATGATGATGAGGTCGGTGATCTCGAGGGGAATGACTTGGGGCCCGACGACGGTGAGGAGACCGTTGAGGACCCTTTCCAGGCCGCAGGGTATGCGCCGCTCTAGGTAGTAGAATCAAACTATGTAATTCTTGAGGTCTCGAGTGCCCACACAACGGCTTCGACGAAATCATCATGTTGTTATCACTTTACAGACGTCGTACCAAAATTTTGTCTACCTTATATTCCCCATGCCATGTTGATACCCTCTTACCCTGCAATGCCAAATTCGTGTTGGAATACCCAGAGCCAAAAAAATTGGTGAGCTTGTTACCTCGAGATACCAGGTTCCACCAAGATGGTCAGTCCTTCCCACGCTCACCTTGAGAAACCAGCCTAGCGACTTTTTGCTGATGGCGTGGATTCCCAAGAACTACATCGACAGCCAAGTAGACAGCTGGGTGCAACTAGCGGAGTAACAAAGGGAGGGTACTTAAGGCAAAAGACACGTAGTGGGTTATCAATAGTACGACGTAGCCATACAATATAGGTACATATCCGAATCAGACGAGGGAGAGAGGAGGGAAAGTAAATTTTAGATCGAACCAAAAGTCCTGAGGAAAACCATGTCGTCGTTGTCGGGAGGTGGACGGGCGGGAGGAGAAGGGGATGGAGGTCATTGACACACGGTAGGGGAACGTTTTTCAAGAAAGCGAGATGCGATAAGCTAATGACCAGCAAATAATCACCACAGCGGACAGTAGCTGCGGGCGGACGCAGAGGTAGAAAGAGACAGGGAGGAGCAAGGCGTCGACGACAAACGGAGGGTCTATTGACCACCCCAATTAAAGAGGTCAAAATCGCTGGGTATCGGCTGCTCCGCCGACGGGCTCGCATTTTGCGGCTGCTGCTGCATCTGCCCCGGTGCAGGTGTGGCAGACATATGTCGCAGCTGCTGTTGGATCTGCAAGGCATGTTGATCCGGCTGATGGGGAGCACCAGGTCCAGCGCCAGGTGATGGTGCAAACGGATAGTTCCCATGGCCCTGCGTCGCCCAATTCTGGCTGCTCGACGGCGATGGTGCGTTGCCTGGTCCGCCCCCTACACTACCATACCCACCGCCGCTCCCAGACGGCGACATCCCGTACGATCCTTGCTGCGGCTGCTGCTGGCTTCCATGCCCCATCCCCGTCCCCATGCCCATCGCCTGATGCTGATTCTGATTCTGATTTCCTTGCCACCCACCACCCGCACCCGCACCAGCCCCGCCCATCTGCTGCTGAGGGTTAAAAGCCTGGTTGCCCGCTTTCATCCCCCTCTGCTGCGCCTGTGCCTGCATCTGCTGTTGCTGCTGGTGCATCATCCGCTGATAATCCTCGTGCCCCAGCGACGCGCCCCGCCTTGGCGTCATCGGACTCGGAGCGCCCTCCGACGGCGACCGCGTACTCCGCGCAATACCCGGTATCGACGCGGACGGATTCGAGCGCAGCGCGGGGAAGTCCGCACCAGGCGGCATGGGCGAGCTAGGATGCGTCGGCGAGCCCCGCATACCCATCCTCTGCTGTTGCTGCTGTTGTTCGCGCATCCGCTGCTGCTCCTGCGCATACGCCATCTGCTGCTGCTGCTGCTGCTGTTGCTGAGGATTCATCATCATCGACGCATTCACGTTCACGTTCATCCCCATCCCCATCCCCATGCCGCCTCCTCCGCCTCCTCCCAAATTCGGACTCTGCGTCCCTCCCCCTCCACCCCCTCCTCCGTGACCCGCGGCATTCCCCCCACCAAACTGTCTTTGCTGCTGCATGAGGATAAGCTGCTGCCTCTGGTGCGGCGTCAAATTGTTGACATTAAACCCGGGTGGAAGTCCATTTAAGATCCTCGGGTCCATCCCTCCGCCTCCGCCTCCTCCACCTTGTCCTGGTCCTTGTCCTTGTCCTTGCCCAGCCCCGGGTGCGTCCATGCCAAACTGCGGCGACGGCGGCGGGATGGGCGACGACGACGACGCGGGGTTATTCGGGAACGGGTTGGTGCCCGGAGGGTTCATGTTTTGTGGTGGCATGCCTACGCCAGCGCCTGACATTTGCGGTGGCATCCCCTGTGTCGCCTGCTGCTGCTGCTGTGGGTGCTGTTGCATGGGGTTTTTGAGCATGTTGTGCGGGCCGATGCCGCCTGCCATCTGAGCCTGCTGTTGAGCTTGCGACTGCGCTTGCTGTTGTCTCTGCAGACCAGCCTGATGATAGACATGAAAATAAATCATCAAGTAGAACGCGAAAAAGTAAGAAGGAAGGAACGTACCTGAGCAATCAACATCTTCTGCATCTGCTGCGACACAGGCATCGCCTCGAACCCGGGCACCGCACGCATCATATACTGCATAAACGGATGATTCGGCGTCTGCAATATCCTGAACAGCTGCTGCTGTACATTCGCATCCGGCATCGCAACCCCACCCCCAACCCCTCCCATACCCCCACCCCCTACCCCATTCACATTCACATTCACATTCGTCCCACCTCCCATGCCCATGCCCATGCCCGACGACGACGATGGCGGGGACATCTGCCTCGCCGCCTGCGCCTGTGCCTGTGCCTGCGCAGCACGTATCTGCGCCTGCCTTACCCTCTCCCGATTCGACGCCGCAAGCTGCGCATCCACCGGGTTACCGCCCAACAGCGCCGGGTTGAGCGCACCGGCCATCTGCGGGTCCTGCGGGGACGTCGCGGCGGGGAACGGGGCGATGGGTGCAGGGTTGGCACTGGGGTTGAGATTGATGGCGTTGGAGTTGGGTAGGGCGGAAGGGGGCGGCATGGCGGAGAGAGGGGGTTGGGGCTGGGGCTTGCTGCTATCCGCGGGAGGAGGGCCAGTGTTCCTCCGCTTCATCGCGACGTCTCCGGGCACCTCGTCGGGGCGGTCGCGTTTTAGGTGCCCCGCGTGCGTGTGCGTGCCGCCGTTGGGCATCATGGGCATGGGCATGAGGGTAGGGATGACGCCCATCTGGTGCCGCCGTGCGATTTCTTTCGAGAATATTGAGGGGAGCTCGGCGTAGATCTGTTGTATCCGTTTCATGTTGCCGAACTCGACGAGTGGTGGGGGGTCCATTGTTGGTAGGAGCATGTTGCTGTGGTTCTGTGCGTGGGCGTGAATGTTAGTGAATTAGGGTCTTCTGCTTGGGTGTAAGCCGGACTTACGCCCTGGCGGCTGTGATCGGCAGCCGCAGCGAGCCACGTAAGATTTGACTGCAGGCGAGCAGAGTACCTACATATGTAATGGTTAGTCAATAGAAGAAGCACAGCTGAGAACTCGTGCTCACTGAGAAAACCGCGGTTCTGACATCGGGATCCCTCTACTTTGGAACTCCATGCAAATCCTGAGATAGGTTAGCCCCCAGCTTGCGTCGGACACGAAGCACGCACTTGAGCAGTTCTAGGTTCAACTCCAGTATCGATACCACCTTCGGGTCATTCGTCTGCGAGGCCGTGGCCGGTGCCGCAGTAGGCGTGGCAGGGGAAGCAATAGATGGTGTCCGCTCCGGTTTTGACTCTGTCTCAGCTGGTTCAGGGGCAGGCTCCTCCGCAGGCTTCACCTCTCCCTCCTCTGCCTTGACGGGTCCCTCATTCTCATCGTCCGGCGGTTCGCTCAAGGGAGTGGACTGCCGCGATATTTGCTCAACCTTTGGTGGTTCCTCTTCCTCCTCCTCCTCCTGCTTCCGTGGTGGTTCCTCCACGGGCGCTTCGCGTTCCTTCTCCTCGGCAGCAACTGCTGGTGAGCCGGCCGCAGAGCCGGTCTCGGGGGCGGGGGACAGAGACGAACTTCGGTCCCTGGTGGGGGACGCGGTGTTGCCGTCCGCGGGGCTGGCGGGGGAGGAGGCGTGCGACACGGCTGGATCGTGGTGATCCACGGGGGTGACGGGACCAGGAAGAGACCTGTCGTCCGGAGCGGCGGAGTCGTCCTCCTGTTGTTGGTGTTCAGGGGGATGGTCGGCAATAAACGTGTCGAATTGCTTGTCTGGGTGTGATGACCAGGAGACAATTTTGTCCGAGATTAGATTGGGAGAGGGGAGGTGATTTCGATCGATATGAATCATAACAACTTCGCCGGAAGCAGACGACGCCCAGACGAGACTAAACGCAGTGACTTGCGCAAAAAAAGATGGCGTTGCGTGGTGCCAGCTGGTGTCCCGAGCAGGCGTAGTAGCCGAACAGATCTGCTAATCAATAAACTGGAAGCTCCGTTGCGCAGAAGGCTTCAAATCCTCGACGGGCTGTGGTAGAACTCGCGGTGTTCCGTTGCGGCAACGGCCTGCAATCAGCTTGAATGAGGCGCACAAGGTGGAGTTGAACGCCTGCCTAGGAACAGTCACACGCTTGCCCTGCCAGCGGAGTCTCAATCCCGCTAACACAGGGGCATCGGGCGCCCTCAACGCCAGTCTGCGAGGGGACATTGGGGCTCCAGACGGCAGCCATTGCCAACTAACGGAGGCCTTTATATCGCCGTCCTGTCAGAGATCAAGGTTGCGAAAGGGAAGGATCGATTCCGGGTTTCCTTTCTGCTATCTCCCCTTCCAAGCATCGTGTGTGCCGCGAATCATATCACAATCCATGCCTGGCATCCCCATCAGCTGCCCAGCAAGTTCCATCTATTCTCTCCAGCCGTCCTCGCACAGGCTTCGCAAGTTCCGATCGTCCCATGATTGTCATTCTCCCTCTCCAAAAAAAGTCATCCCGCATGTTCCTGGTTTCCCCACATCTTGCAATCGATCTCGTTGGAGGGATCTTGAAGCTTTCCGTGGACTTAGTGCCGGTAATTCCATGGCAAATGGCTCTCCGTGTATCACAATATGGCATCATAGTTGCACCGGTGGCAACAAGTACTTGCTGATAAGGCATGGTTCATGTACTAAACTTCCAGATACCTCAGTCTATGTACGGCTGGAAAAAATGCATCCTTTCCAAATCTCCATGCGCCGCGCATGCCTTCCCCATGAGCAATAATAGGGACAAGACGACGCACAGTACAGTCTGGATCCTTATCCAGGCTGTCTTTGATGGAAATGATTATATAAGCTTTGCCCTTGTTTACGTTGTCGCCACATCCTGCAGTGTGTTGATATCACGACCCGCAACGTTTCCTCAAGACACCTAGGATGTGAGTATGCCCGTTTCCGCTCCCGAAAACCTGTTCAGCAAGCATCCGAGACGATTTGGAGACGGCGCAGGAGAAAACGGCGTCAAAATCGCTGGACTTTTGGCTGGATGGCTTTGGGAGCTGCTGGATGTCACGGGTGCTGCTGTTCCGGATTTTCATCTATACCTCGACCTACCATCTAGAAACCGCGTACTGACGCCTTTGATTTGTAGAATTCACAATGGGTCGGGTCATCAGGGCACAAAGGCGCTCGCACGCCATCGTACGTCCTCGTCGGGTGGATTCAGATTGATTCATAGCTCATACGTCCCGCACTACAGTTCAAGGCACACACGCACCACAACAAGGCCCCCGCCCGGCTCCGCAACCTCGACTTCGCTGAGCGAAACGGCTACATTAGGGGAATAGTCCAGGAGATCATCCACGACCCCGGGCGGTACGTCCTCCCCCCTCCCATCAAAGGGGAAAACATCCGATGCTCATGAAAAACGCACAGCGGCGCCCCCCTCGCGCGCGTCGTCTTCCGCGACCCCTACAAATACAAGCTCCGCAAAGAAACCTTCATTGCCACCGAAGGCCTGCACACCGGCGCCTTCGTCTACTGCGGCAAGAAGGCCACCTTGTCCGTGGGCAACGTCCTGCCCGTCTCGCAGTGCCCCGAAGGCACGATCATCTGCAACGTCGAGGAGAAGATCGGGGACCGCGGTGCGCTCGCTCGCACGTCCGGCAACTACGCGACGGTCATCGGCCATGCGCCGGACGAGAACAAGACCCGTATCCGCCTGCCCAGTGGTGCGAAGAAGACCATCTCTGGCAAGGCGCGTGCGACGATTGGGATTGTTGCTGGTGGAGGAAGGATCGATAAGCCCTTGCTCAAGGCTGGTCGTGCGTACCACAAGTACAAGGCCAAGCGCTACAAGTGCGTTCCCCCCCTCCCATTCTTCCTTTTGTCTGCGTGGAATGCTGATGCGGCGTGTCGTGTTGTAGCTGGCCTCGTACTCGTGGTGTGGCCATGAACCCAGTCGACCATCCCCACGGTGGTGGTAACCACCAACACATCGGCAAAGCCTCCACCGTCTCCCGCGCCGCCGTTCCTGGACAGAAAGTCGGTCTCATCGCCGCTCGCCGGGTACGTCCTCCTCTCTCTCCCCTTTGCTCTACTCCTCCCTCGCTGACTCCTCGAATCCGGATAGACGGGTCTGCTACGTGGTACCGTCAAGGTCAAGGAGGTCTAGATTGGGAAACCCTGATCTCCCCTCGTTTGTTTTCCTTACGTACCACCTCAAAAAAACCTATGCAGCCGTGTATGTCGCTACGAATCTATATGCCTGCCCTACATGCCGCTATGCTGCTTCAAGCACCCTCTTTCGTGTGATCTAAGTTAAGTCTGGGACGTCTGAGGACTCGGCAGGGCACAACGATTGTCCTGGCTGCCAAGTGGTGCAGAGGTTTCAGACGCACGGACATATTCCCGTTGGCACCCGGACTGCCCTACGACCGTTCATTCAACAGCGCCACGTAAGAGCTGGGAGAGTAGAGAGTTGTATTGTGGTAGATCTATTGCGCAGAATGTCCCAAATTTAAGGATACGATTGTAGCTACATTACTTACAACAACATCCTCCCCGCCCACCTCGGGAACGGCACACATTCCCTCACATTCTCAATCCCGCCCACCCACCCCACAAGCCTCTCAAACCCCATCCCAAAGCCCACATGCGGCGCCCCGCCATACCTTCTCAAATCCAAATACCACTCATACTCCCGCACACCCGCCTCGCCGAAAGCCTCCCTCATGCGGGACTCGAGCACGCTCGGGCGCTCCTCACGCACGCTGCCCCCGACGAGCTCGCCCACGTGTGGTACGAGGAGGTCGAAGCACGCCACCGTTTCCCTGTCCCTATCCTCTGCCCCTGAGGCAGAGCAGTTCCGCCGCATATAAAAAGGCTTCAACACCGCAGGGTAATCCGTGACGAACACCGGGCCCTTGACGAACGTCTCCGCAAGCCACCGCTCATGCTCGCTCTGCAGCGCGCGGCCCCACCTCGGCTCGTACTCGAACTTCTTCGTGCGCGCATGCTCCGCCTCGAGCGCCTCCACGGCCTCGGTGTACGTCATGCGTTTCCAGGGCTTGCCATCCGGCTTAACAGCGTCACTCATCGCCTGCCGCCTACTCCCCTCGCCCCCTCGCCATAACACCTCCAGCTCCCCGCTCCCTCCGTGCACCAACCCACCAACAACCTTCCTCACGCACGCCTCCACAAAATCACACGTCTCCCCTACACCCCCCGCCTGCACCCACTCCGCCTCGAGCATCCAAAACTCCGCCAGATGCCGCCCCGTCTGCGACCTTTCCGCACGGAAGCACGGCGACAGGGTGTACACCCTCGCCAGCGCCGTCGCGAGCGCTTCGAGGTGCAGCTGGTGCGAGACCGTCAGGTGCGCCGGGCGCGAGAAGAACTCTTTTTCGTGTGCGAGGGTGCCCCCGAGGGGGGAGGGGGCGGCGGTGGCTGTGGCTGTGGGGGCGGCGGGTGACGAGGAGGGGGAGGGAGAGGACGAGGGAGAGGAAGGAAGAAGCACGGACGCGGGGTGCTGCGCGCTGGGGATCTCTGCGATCTGGAAGGCCTCGCCGGCGCCTTCTGCGTCGTTCCCGGTCAGGACGGGGGTATGTGTGTAGACGAATCCTTGTTCCTGTGAGTGTGGGTTTACGGTAAGTATGGTATCGCATGGCGGGAGGCGGGGTGACTTACGTCGAAGAAAGTGCTGATGTTCTTCTTGAGCGCGTCGCGCAGGCGGATCATTGCCGCTATAGCGTCGGTGCGCGCGCGCAGGTGGGAGTGGTCCCGCAGGTATTCGGTGGAGAGGGCTTGTTTTTGGATGGGATATATCTGGCAGGGTGTTGAGTCAGTCCATAGGAGAGTGTGCTAGTAGGAGTGCTTTTGCAGGGTAGGAGGCACGAGGCATCTATACCACACAGTCGGGGCAACCAGACGCGTCACAAGGGTCCAGTATACGTGAGGAGGATGGGCTAGTTGCCGAGAAGAGCGTAGGTGTGGAAGAACGGTTTATGTGCATCTCCAGAACGCCTTCATCGATGCAAGGCATGACAAGGACCAAAGTTCAAGAACTTACCTCTGGGTCACAGCTCCCTAACACCCGCACTTCGCCCTTTGCACCGGACTCTCCCGCCTTCCCAAGGTCAACAAGCAACTCCTTATCCTGTCCCGCCCCGGGAGACGGCACCAACTTCCCCGTGAGCCGCACCGCAGCCCCGTTCGTAAGTCTACCATCAACAGCCTTCATTCAGCCTCGAACGCACGACGGAATGAGGAAACGCACGTACGCCTTAACGCCGTCTCCATTCCCGACAAAGACCGCCTGCAAGCCCTGAGGCGAGCTGCCGTCCGTGAGCACGGCGAACGCGACGTTCTTCTGCCTCCGAATCGACTTGATCCATCCCGAGACGGTTATGGGTGGCGCGTCGGGTGCCGGCGTGTGCGGCGAGGCAAGAAGCTGTCGTATCGTCGGAGGAAGCTTGAAACCTCCCGGTTTCGCGCTGAAGCTCGAGGCGAACCTCCTTACGATCATGCGAACAGCGCGAGAAGGTGAATTCGGAAAAGTGGAGGAGGTGCGTCGGGAATTTGTTGAGTGGCCGGGGCTGCACTTGTAAAATCTTATTCCGTTGGCGTGTACACTGTACTGTATAGACTCAATTTGGCTTTTGTGCATGTGCGATGCCGTACGCGAGCACCGCCTCCTGAAAATTTCTAGCAAGTCAGGTATGAGAACAGAGCACTGGAGATATCTACGCTAAGGAAGAGGGCCTCTCGATCTCACGGAGATACCCCTAGCGGTGGTTCTTCAACCCCGAGGATCCCGGTTTAGGTGCTTGCATCTGGCCTATGCGATGGCCATTCGATCGCAGGGAATCCACTCGTAGCTGAAAGACAAATCGCATAAACAAAACGAGATGATTCAAGTCCAGCAACATAGATTGACTACACAGCTCATACTACTTGCCAAGTAGTATGAGCTGTGTAGTCAAACTGCTCAGTTCACGCGAGCACACCGATAGGGCGATTCGACACAAAAGAACCGGTTACCAGCCAGCGAAATTACCTATGACGGGTGTCAGTGATCACACCTGCATCCGTCTTGCTCTTGCGCTTACCAACGTGAAAGCCAATGTCACCGAACCTCTGTCTCAAGGAGTTCTGGGTCACTTGAATGCTATGCCGCGTCTGGCCAAGGGCGGCGACTGCTGCATTGGCCCCCTGAACAGCGTTGTTCGCCGCTTACAATTGTACATCAAATCTTGCATTTGCCTTCCCAGATGATGCTAGGATGGTGAACCATAAGGCGGCTTGAAGCCCCTGAAGGCGTTGTTGGAACATGTGCTACTCAGCAGTGGCCTGCGCAAGAGCTACCTGTGCGTTGGCCATGTCTTGCGTCCAGCGCCACGATCAAGCCCTTCGAACCAGCGAAGAGCTGGATCATGACGCGACCAAGAATGGCTGACAATGGTCCTGATCTTCACCTGAATGTACGTGCGCATAGACACGGGCAGACCATGAACGCCCATGCCTATAATTCAAATCTCCGAAGATGAGCTGATGCTATTGACCCAAATGGTGAGACAACGGGCACTGCGCATCTTCCTGTACTTGGGCTCCACGATTAAGTCCTTCAAAGCAGCTCTTCGCTGGTACAAAGGACTTGATCATGGAGCGGCAAGTACAGGAAGATGCACGGTGCCCGTCATCTCACCATTTGGGCCAATAGCATCAGCTCATCTTCCGAGATTTGGATTATAGGTGCATCTGTTCATGGTCTGCCCGTGTCTATATGCACGTACATTCAGGTGAAGATTAGGATCGTTGTCAGCCATTCCCGGAGTGCCAGCTTCCCGCGTGAGGTGAGCTATAGCACAACAACATCCAGTCAGTGACGAGCCAAGCTGTGAACCACTACGAGAGTACGTGCAGGATAACGATTTTATGAACCCCTTCCTGAGCTAGACCGCTCTCGTAGATATAGCGGTAAGCCAAATTGATGATGTGTTCGCGCCTGAACCGTAAGGTATTAGACGACATGCCAGGAAACACATGAGATGTGTGCGGCAGCAGCTGGACGTAGTTGCGTGTTGCTCTAGGTGAAATACTCATTTTCGTGGTTGCGGAAGCAAGGCACTTGTACCGAGCTGGCCAGCACGCGAAGGGGTTTAAGTACCTAAGTCAGCGCCCCATGCAGATAGACATACACGGACTCCTCAGACGCCCCGCGGTACGGTCGCGAAGGCACAAACATGAGTGACAACGCAGCACCCTGCGTCATTTTCCATCACCCGGAAAGAAGAAGCGCACATCATAAGGGACGGCGTCTCCAGTTTTCACGTTTCATGAGGCGACTGACAGTGGCGTCGGACGCAGAGGCGTACAGCCAGCGAGAAAATCATCAAATGGAAGCCCGGAACCCTGCATTGTGTACATCACCTGCGATAAGCAGTGACCAAACTGAAGAGGAAGCGCACACGGGTCTATAATATTTCTACAGTGACTCGTGTACCGACCGATAGTGGCGTCGGATGCTGAGGCGTACAGCCTCAGTGAGGCAAGAAGCACATCAATACCGTATTCTTGTGTCGTATAGAGGGAGGCACCCCTGGCAGATACAGAACCACCACCACACAACAGCGGAGTCCGTATTTCTCCAGTCATCGTCTAGTGGATGAGTCGAACTAGCCGTGGGGGCGGTACCACGGGGCAGAAAGAGTAGATAGGCGCCCAGTGGTCGCTGGATTAGGCAAATCTAACAATACGCTCTTGCGGTCAGCATTGAAGCGGCGGCCGCCGGCATAACCGACTACTAATCAGCGTCCTTAGTTGAGAAAGCTTGTTGCTTAAAGAGTACAGGACCACAGCCTGACTATTTCACCGGAGCCCAGAGTTCTTCTGTCGAGCGCCGCTCTCGAGGAAAAGTACCGTGGCCGAGAAATTGAGAGACTCATCCGCATCTTACAAGGTGCTGGAGAAGGCGACAGGAAACACCAGAAACGATCGGAACGACTGCAGATGTACCACATGCTGAAGAACAACACAGATCACCGATTCGGGCTGACCGTGTTGAGTCATAACTGCGAGTTTTGACTGGAATGACTGGGAAGTGAGAGGTGGGTGGCACAGGTTTTGTTGCATCAATGAGAGTTGGTACGGCGTGGGAAAACTGTTCAAGGCACCCTTCCCTACCACCGCTGACCACTATGCCACGACTCTTATACGACGCCATCCTTTCGCTCCTGAAGCGAGAAACAGATGCATAAACTTGCTAGCCTTGGCCGGAACCTTGTAAAACATGGCGTTTCCCACTTTCGTTACCGCTCTATGTCGATTCTCCCCATGCGCATGCCTAGTGGCACTTGGATACAGCCCAACAAGCGCAGACCTGGGCGCATCATGCAGCTCAGCGAAGAGGGCACTGGGGATATCTACGCTTTTGAGGAAGAACCCCTCGCTCTCGGAAGATTTGACGGCTTTGGCTATTACCCCGCCTGCTTGGGTCATGCTTTCTCCTCAGAGTTCCTCACTATCAGAAAGCTTGGTTGGTCTAACTCGTCAACCGTATGGATTGGACAGAATCTTGCCGCTTGGCAGATGTGAGGCGAACCCCCTTTTGCGCAAAGATCTCGGAATTCTCTGACCATATACCTGTCTACCCAGTGAGGCTTGGGGTTCAACAACTGTTCTGCCCAATAAATTCTATGCAATCAAGGTCAAGACGTCGCACGCGAGTTCTCTCCCTTCCTACGAATCAGATTGCTATGAAGCGATCACCGCGCGACGGGAGTCACCGGGGCTACGACACTGCCTGCCTCTGATACGGTCACACTACAACGTCTCGACCGAAGGCATACATCGATATTTTATGACCTCAGTAACAGGACCTGACTTGATGAAGCTGGCAAGCAAGCGACTAGGACTGTACCCAATCCCCGCCGTCAAGAGGATCCTTCGACAGACCTTGCTCGCCCTCGAGCACATCCATGCGTCGGGCTTTCTCCACGGCGGTAGGTCTGTTCGTGTTCCCTCAGGACGACGGTTCTTATACAGAAGATCTCCACAGACTTGAAACCGGACAACATCGTTGTTTCGCTGCCGGACGGCCAAACGGACAAACTGGTCGAGGAAGCCCTGGCGAAATCACCGTCGGAGACTTACCCTGCGTCCAACGTACCATATCTTTCCGATCAGCCAATTGTCACAGTCAAATCCCAGCCCCTCGATCCTGTCTGGCTAGACGATGATCTTGGTAATCTAGACATACAACTCGTCGACTATGGGCACGGTCAGTCTTCTGCCACTCAGTCACTTCCGGTCTTCTCTTCCTGACGGACATCGACGGATGGCTAGCAATTCCCTTAGACAAGACGCACGATGCTCCGCCGAACATGCAGCTCGAAGTGTTCCGATCACCCGAAGTTACGCTCGGCCATCCCATTTCCAAGGAGATCGACATCTGGTCTCTCGGCTGCATCGTGAGCGTGTTTTTCAGTCAATCATTTACCTTGCAAACTCCAACGACCTTCCTTTTTACTTTCTTTCCAGGCCGTGTACCTCCTCATTGGAACGCATTTCTTCGAAAATCCGATGTTCCACGACCCCGCGGACGGCGGAAGAGACGCTCGCCGCCTGTGCAGGACCATCGAATTTCTCGGCCGCTTCTCCGAGTCCTTCTTGGCAAGATGTTCACGACGTGACGAGCTTCTCGACGAGCATGGTACGCCCCACACGTCCTCCCAATCTCGTCCCGCCACCGACAGACGCTGAACGACCTCGAACCAGGTGTCCCCCGAGGAGTGTTCGGAGAACTTGCAGAGGGCGGTCGGGCGCTCGTCACGTCAGAAAATATGCCCCGCACCGAGCTCGAAACGATCTTACGGCCTGGGCTGTCGGACTTGGGTGAGCGGGAGCTGTCCGAGGTGTGCGGTTTTGTAAGGAGGTGCTTGACAGTCGATCCTGCGCACAGGCCTTCGGCCAGTGGGTTGCTGGAGGATCCTTGGTTGGCCGAATGATCATCGAGGGGCTTGCACGGGTCACTCCCTGTGCGATAGTAGGTTCGAACCATATACATTGGACGGTCTTACAACGTAGTGGAAATAAACAGGTATCTGAAAAGCCGCGTGTGACCACCATAGCCGACAAGCGAACCGTAGAGCGAACAGCTCGACCTCAGCTGCCTCTTGATGCCTCGTGCCTACTTGGCGGAGTCGGGCTGTATGGAGCTCCAGAGCCAAGCCCAAATGCGGCTCTCCCTTTCTCCATCGTTGAAGTTATATTGCATCAGCTCCTGAGAACTCTCCGCGACATACGCTCTCCGTTCACCGATAGTACCAGAATTGATCAAGTCGGTGGCTCTGCAGTTCTGTGGGCAAGTCCAGCCCATCATAAGAATTTACAAGCCGAATTCTTTTAGCAACTTCAGGCACTTTCAAAAGTCGGCAAAGTTGTCCAAACTTGGTGGCGGTAACGACTTCCAAAAGTAGAGACAGGCTTGTACCTTTCAAAGTCGATTTCAACGTTGACTTCCGACTAGTGCTGCCGCGGTCCGGAGTGGTGCGGTTCGGTGTCACCAATCCGAATCTTGCAACGGATTCGGGTTGCCCACATTTGACAACGTTCCAACCCGCACCAACCCGCAAACACTTTTCCACGCCTCAGCGGCCAATCGGAGTGATGCCGCGGATACTGCACATAATTGCCGGTTTCGTTTCTGAGAGCGAGAAATATTTGTGAAGGGGTTTCCACACTCTCCGTCGAGAAGAAAATGATTTCGAACAGTAAATACAAGAGAGACACTACTAGGATACCTAAATTTCACATTCAAGTCCATGTTGTACGTAAGAGTCTGTGATTTACTGATTCTACGAACCCGCTCCAGAAGAACAGTGCGGGAGTTGTTGCACGTCGTGCCGTGAGTAAATCCAGACTGTGGCCGTTGAAGTCTTGGTAGGCAGGTCTGTGGGGGAGCGAGGGAGCATGTCGTTTCCTTTATCGGCGACTCGACAGTTGGAGCAGCGTGTGCAGTCGCTGTCGTCGCTGGATGGGGTGGCAAGGCGGCATGGCAGCGCGTCGGTGTTGTCCGCGAGTCCTGCTGTGGCGAGATGAGTGGATGATAGAACAGAAGGGCATTCACGGCGTAAGTGTGAACGTCTACCAGCATATACCACCGACGGCCGTCAAGCGCACGTTGTATTCATGGGTGGAGACGTGTATCTGTTCAGAGCATGTTGTGTTTTCCCATGCGGCATGGTCATTAATGCGATTGGCAGGTTCCGGCGCGCATCGAACATTGATGGCTCGGGATGAGGACATTAATGTCTACGTTAGCTGGTAACTGGGGAGCAAAGTGACGCAAGGTAGCTTGTACATGGGTCTACTTGCATTCTATCCAGGAACTATGTCGCTGCCGTTTCCTAGAAAATAACAGCACCGCACGGAGTAGCAGCCATGCTCAAACGAGTCGAAGCTAAGCCTAAAGAACTCCACCCGGAATGAGATTGGATGAGCAGAAGTCGATGAGAGGATGAGCAATACAGAGATAGGCTTGAAGGAAATTGGTGGTGGGAAAGCTGCATGATGGTCCGAATCCGCAACGTTGTGAACGGTGTGACACCGAACCGCACCGTTGCAACGGATTGCAAACAGATACAGACCGACAACGTTCTCGATCCGGTGTCAACTCGAACCGACGGCAGCACTACTTCCGACTACTAAATTTGGAAAGTAGCAGAAGTTACCAAAAGTCAATGTAAAGCACTCCTCGACTCATTACTAGAAGAGCATCGCTCGAGAGGCGAACAATGCGAGCGATGTCCTCCGAAAACGAGTCGCGAGACCCCGCCTACGAGTTCCGCAATCGTCACCTCTGGGAGGTCTGTCAGGACCCCTGATAATACACTTAGATCCCTGATCTTGGTCCGGACAAAAATTGGGAAAAAATTTGGAAATCCAACAGGTCTATCCGGACAAAAATTGACAAAATTTGGGTGGTATCCTTGAGCCAGATGTCCGGACAAAATTTGGGGTCATGAGGCCAGGCCTGAGGGGTGTCCGGACAAAAATTACTGGGTGGTCGAGAATCAAACCGACGACCAGGGAGTACGCGTGACGTAATTTACCCAAAGCAAAATGAGTAAATAGCCAATTTACTGTAGACCAGTCAATGTCCGAAAAAATCGACCGACCAAATCAGAAATTAAGATTTGCCATGCTGTCCATCATTCTCGAATCCTGAATCCCGCCGAAATCCCGCCTCATCTGTGCACGCTGGAGTTCGCGCCGGTGGCAGCGGAGTTTGGGCTCAAGATTTCTGAGGCGGACTGGACATTTTTCAAGACTCTGAGTGAGCAGTCGGCCAAACTCGTTAAACTCATAAAGCTATGGCATTCGCAGAACTCGAAGACAAACACCGCCGATGAGGCGTCAGATGACGGCGACGACAATTTATAACTCCATACTTAGTTCTGGTGCTCTGTATACTTATGTAGCACAATTATTGGAGCGTTTGCTACACCTCTCCGCGTAGCGGAAGAAAAAAATGGGATTTGGGGTATGCCTGAGGTTTTGTCCGGACAAAAATTGGCCAGATCGAAGGCCAGACCCCCCGTCCGGACAAAAATTGGGCCAAAACGGTCTGGACAAAAATCGCAAAATTTGGCGATTTTGGGATCAGGCATCTGGGTGTATTATCAGGGGTCCTGGTCTGTCCCTAGCCAACCCATCGCGCGGCAGAAAGGCGCACATAGAACCAATGCCAACGCCGCATGCGCCACACCCGCTGCCAAAATTCACTTCGCGTGCCTCGTCGGCCCCTTGAGTGCAATGATCAAGGCCGCCTAAATTGTCGCATGGCATAGATATATACTAGCAGACGTCTGCTCGAAGAAGCTTCTTCTCGTGGCCGCGTTTCTCAGACTGGTGTAGTTCGTCTGGACGAGCTCACAGCCACGGCGCCGACCGAACGTCTCATAACGTCTAAAGTCATAAATTATATCGCATCGACGACGAGACATACAAAGCAAGGCATACATAGCAAATACAAAAAAGGCTCAATACCAATCCTAATTCCAATCCAGCCTGATGTGTCGCTGTTCCAATGGCAGTCATATGCGTATCTGGTATATGAAGGGTCTCGCATCGGCGTGCTTGCCGTGCAGGGCGTGCGTCTGCTGCGCACGCGCCTCATGCCCTTCCATCCTCGGGCTTTCTCCTCCACTCTCCCGACCACTTAATCATCATCACTCTCCTCACTGCTCGAATAATCATCCTCACTCGCATACGTCATTGCGCCCGCCATCGCCATCTCCTTCATCGACACCGGCCGCGCCCCTCCTCCCCCCGAAGAAGGTGGCACCTCCTCCACCACCGCCGCCAAAAAATCGTCCTCCTCCTCCTCGTCCGCCTCGTCCATCTGCAAATTAATCTCGCGCTCCAGCGCATTCACATCAATATCCTCCGCTCCCTCTCCCTCGACTTCGTCCCCGAAAATATCAAAATCATCCTGCACCTCCGCGTCCTCAGCCGCCGCCGCCGCCGTGTTCCCCACCGCCGCAACCTCATCCCACTCCTCTTCCTCCGAGTCATCCGCAGCTGGTGCCGGCGCTGGCGCTGGCGCGGGCGGCGGGGGTGTGTAGACCGCGGACGAGGCGCTGGGGAGCGCAAGGCCCCCGCCCAGACTTGACCGGCCTTGGCTTTGCGACGGCGGCGAGGGCCGCGCGCGTTTCGCGGGTTTCCCAAACTCGAGGTCTTCCTCGTCCGCGTCGGAGAGTCCATGTGTGTACGAAGAAGGAGCGGGTGCGGGGTCGGCTGGCTCGCGTTTGTGTTTCTTTCCCCTGGGCTGGGAAGTGGAGGCAGCGGTGGGGGCTGGCTTTGGCCGTGCGGGCGCGGCGGCGGCGGGTGCCGGAGGCCGTTGTTTCGCGGCAGCAGCCGGCGCAGGTGCCGGTGGTTGTGCGGGTTTTGAGCGGGCTGGTTTTGGTCTTGGGGGCGGGGCCGGGGGTATAAACACTTCTCCCTCTTCTGCCTCTTCCCCTTCCTCTTCCTCCTCCTCTCTCCGTGGCGGCGGCGCAGGCGCGGACTTTGGTATAATCTCCTCAAAATCGTCGTCAGCCTCCCCATCCGCGTCGTCCTCGACCGCAGCAATCAGATCGCGTTCCAGCTCGTCCTCGTATGATGCGGACGCCGCAGCCGCAGTGCGCTGCTTCTTGTTCGAGTTGGTCGACGACCCTGCGGGCTGAAGCGGGGGTGTGGGCACAGGAGCTAAAGAAGGGAAATGTACAATGTGAATTGTGAGGAAAAAGCATTGTGAATGAAGAGATGGTATACACACGCTCAATGGGGACGGGTTTGTGCTGGTGCGTGAGAACCATGTGGGAGTCGAGCTTCTCCAGCGTGTAAGTCTGCAGATTGCGGAGAAACATGAGCTTTGAAAACGAATACCACAGCACGAATGGGAACATGGAACGTACGTCGGAAACTTCGTCGTATATCAAGATGCAGTCCCATTCTTTCGCTGGAATCTCCGTGCCGAGCCATTGGTGGGCCTCCGAGGGCTAGAAGGCCGTCGTTAAGCAGTCAGTACTTTTAGTGACGGTGAGGGTGATCAGACGCGGACCTGAGTGCTGGGTCGCTCTACAGTCACACCTGTAGAATCCTTGCCCTTCTTCACGACGATCCTTCCTCTCTCGCCCGGGTCTACCGAGGGCGGTCTAAAGTTATCTAGCTTTACCATCAGCTCCAAGTGTACGACTCAGTAGGACATAGAAGACGCACAGCGAAAGGAGTAGAAATCGCGGAGATAGAGCGACTTGGGCGGGGGCGCTGTGCCCTTCGTTTTGCGAGCGTTCAAGGCTCGGGTGAGAGACGAGCCGGCGACGACACTTCGGCGCCCCTTGGGCGGCATCCAGGAGTTGCTCATGGGAGGAGGAGGACAAGAGGAGGAAGGAGTGGGACCCCGTCATTGTTCCTGGTCGGCTTGGCTGTCTGCCAATTATTGAAGCACGTGATGCTATTTTCGATCATGCTCTTGGCCAAGATTGAGGCCTTATTGAGGACTCGAAATAGGTAACCTGCAACATCAACAGAGTAGAAAAATGCTCTACCTGCGGAATACAAAACTACACGCAGATGGTACGATACATAGCTTGACACAACGTCTAAAAGATACCCGAAAGCATGAATTATTCCCGCTTGATCTCCTTCTCCTTCCCAACCGCCTTCCCCACATCATGGCTCCTACTCGCGCTCCCCAGAGAGTACGTGACAGTCCCAAGAAGCACCATCGCCGCGCCCGTCCACATCATCACCATATCCACCTCTGGAGCGCTGCCCCTCGCTTTGCTCGGGCCCATCATTCCCACCCCAACGACGCTGAGCACCAGACTCACCGCCTTCCGCACCACGAGCACGAGCGTCACGGTGAGTGCTGTGACCCGCGTTGTGAGGCGGTGAACGCCCGCGACGCAGACGAGCTGCGTAAGCGTGTTGAGGAGCAGCGGGAGGTACGCCGTCGGGATCGATAGGAGCACGCCTGTTCCTGATGAGGAGGACGGCGAGGTTTTCGATTGGAACGAGATAAAGGAGGAATTCGTGACAAAGGGGAGCGCGGAATGTACAAGCAGCGGAAGAGAGAAAGAAGTGCGCGGGCCCGAGTTGATCGCTTGGATCTGAGCCAGGAGGTCAGTGCGCACGGAAAGGAACATGGGAAGGGCGAGGAAGTGCAAGTAGAACATGGATTCCTGCCATGCCGGGGACTCCTCCGTCTTCGTCTTCGTCCCCGTCTCCTTTTCCTTCCCGTCAGATTGGCCTGGCTGGCCGGGGATCGTAGGCCGTCCGTACTTGGAATATGTCCAGTCCTGCACAAGCCCGAGAAAGCCGGAGAAAAGGAGAGCGAGCGTGAGTATCGCAATGCCTGTAGCATAGGTGTATGGGTTGCTCTGGGTATCGACTGTAGGGGATGGTTGGCCGGGCGAGGAGGCGGAAAGCGTGGTGAGTACGACGCCCAACGTAACCAGAAGGACCGACAGAATTTGGGCTAGTGTGTATCTGGATCGCAAGGAATTCGTCACAGTTAACAAGATGGAAGAAATGAGGAGGGAGGAGGGAAGCGTAAGAAGGCATACCTTTTCCCGACGACAATCCAACCAAGGAGCATGCTAACAATCAACCCTCCACTCCGGAATATGATATGCACCGCCATGGGTATACGATACGCAAACGCTGCATTATTGAGCAGCGAGATAAAATAAAACAGGGAGACCTGGATGAGATAAGGCGTCAAAGGTATCCTCCGCGGCTTGAAGCGCGGTCCGTAGCGGGTCCAGGTGATGTGTGTGGGTAGACCATGAAGAGAGATTAGCAGGAATTGGAAGAAGGTGATGAGAGAGCCTGCATGTGGGTATGAAGATGTCAATTGTTCTAGCGTGATTGCATTGCTAAGATCGGCGTGGTCGTTAGTCCATGTTGTTTCTTATGAGGATAAAAGAAACTGGGCAGACCTGCAGCAGCCTCCGAAGACGAGCGAGAGTGTGGTAAACCAGTCAGATAGTAAGGATGCAAGCATATCACGGTTGGTGCACCAGTGTGCACGCCAAAGGTGTCGGACACACCTTACTCTGGGTTTTATTTAGGGGCCACGACACGACCATCACGCAAGGCGGTGGTCGTGAACCGCAGACAACACCCACACACAGCTCCGAACAAATGCCGCCGCCAAAAACCACGTGGCCAAACTGCCGACAGCTGATCTCCCTTCCGACTCCAAAGTTCGAAAGCACCGTCCTTCATGCATATCGAGCTTTTACTCAATGTACTGCTCGAGGTTGCATCTCCCTGACACTGTCTCAAGGCAGCAACTCCCCTTGAATTTGTCCGTCGATTGGTCTTAAGTATGGCATTTCATCGATACATCCGCATTCTACTGACGACACAGAAAACGAACGATATCTACGTTGCAGTAAAACGACGTGGGCAAAAAAAAGGAAAGTATCGAAAAAACAACACTCCTGAACTGACTTCAGATCCCTCCCGAGGATTGACGTGCGTAAGAAACCAATCGTGCTTGACAAGACGAAGAAACGAAAAGGAAAGGAAAGCCTAGGTATGATTATAAACAGGCATGCGGTGATGATGTGCGCGGCCCTCGAAAAAATGCGATATAAAACAGATTAGCAGCCCCACCTCGGCGAGACCCGTTGAGTGTCCATGACGTAGCGTTCCCACCACGCGGGTATGTACATCTACAGCAAGACCTTGAAGCCAGTCCATCCATGATCTACGTGCACGTTCAAGAGCGTCAAAGGAACGGCGGGGATCGGTTTAAAGACCCGTCCACCCCTTGACGGTGATCTTCCCGTCAGGGGACTTGCCGACGAATGTGTTGGGCCCACCAGAGGTGCCTGACACCGAGGCGCTGGTTGACGACGCAGATGCAGCAGCGGCTGTCGCAGTAGCTGCGCCGTTCGCGCTCGAGATGATGGAGGACGCCTCAGCGGGCGAGATGGTCTGCGTCGACGTCGAGCTCTGCGCATTGGATCCGGAGCCAGAGGAGCTGCGGGCGATCTGGCCGAGCATCTGGGGCTTGGTGTCAACGAAGGCGAGCGTTGGGCCAGCGACGAGCTTGTTTGTGGCGCGGTCGCGGACGTTGTTGATCAATGGCTGCCCGTCGGAGGTGATGAAGAGGGCGACGGGGCCGTTGATGCCGGCTGGGACGACGCATTGGCTGAGAGGCAGGGGGATGGACATGGGCGCGCCACCGACGAGCATTTGGCAGAAAAGCGACTGTGCGCCAGGTGTTAGGTACGGCTGGTTGGGTTAAACGGGCTGAGACTCACCGAATCGGGAATGGTTCCGTTCAGGGAATCTGCTTTGAAGGTGAGCAGGGTCCCGGGAGCAACGGTGCCAGTGTTGGTCACACTGAGCGTCGGATTGGCTGGGATCGGGATCTGACATCCACTGATGAAGGGAGAGGCGATTGCAAGGACTTCACTAGGGGTGAAAGCCATATCAAATGCTGCGGGGATCGCCGTGCCACCGCTCGAGAGGACATTAAGGATCGTCTGGTGGCGGGCCTCGACAGTCAAAATAGAGCCAGCGGCGGTGAGGAGCACGGGGTCAGTGAGAAGCGTGGCTCCGCCTAGATAAGCAGCGACGCCGACGGTTTCAACGACACGGGCGGTGGCAGCCATTGTAGCGACATCTGTCAATGCCGAATCAAAGTTGAACTGGCAGCTGGTGATTGGCGTCTCTCCAAACGACTTGAGTGCGGCCTGAAGCGCTGAAGAGTGGGAAGCTTCATCGGCTTGAATGCTGGTGAACTGCTCTATGGGTATCTGACTTGACGGGAAACCTGCGGAGGTGAAATCGGTGTCCTTGAACTTGGCGATTGCTTGCTGGTAGAAAGTCGATTCTAGCTGTTCCAGAACATCGGCGAACTCTGGTGTGGACGAGTGAAGCCATGAGTCACTGATAACCTGTGCACACGGTTGCCTCACTCACTGAAAACCAACACATCTGAAGCTGCGCGCTTGCCATAGAAACGAGCGGGGGCGGCATAGGCCACAAGAGGGGCCGCGAGAGCGATTATAGCTGAAGAATAACGCATTTTGAAGGGAGCTGCCGGAGCAATAAAGCCTGCTTAAAAAGAACGTAAAAGGTTGGAACGAAGGTAAATCAGGGGATGCTGCCGGGCAAGCCCAAAAAGAACGACTGCAAGAGACACGCTGTCAAGATCTAGAATGAGCGGTCGAAGTCGTGAAAAGGAACGTACTAGGGCACGGGGAGGGAAGAGAAACGAGGAGAAAGGGAACAGCTGATGGCGATGGCTTCTGCCTATTTGTATGGCATCCCACCGTGGCCCAATTCCATGTTCCTGGGTCTCCGTTGTTGATCAACTTCGGTCAACCCGGCTGGTTCTAGCTGCCAGATCTTATCTCTATGGCAATGGCCTGGTTTTCGGGGGTTTGTTTTTGGCAACAGATCTAGAACCAGAGGATTCGAATCCCAAAATAAGGACAACGTTACTGCGTATTTTTTGACGCTGCTCCCAAGCATCGCGTTACTTGCGGTCCGACAGTAGGCGGGCTCGGCTGGACCGCACTCTTGTGCAATGATGAGTATCAAAAAGCAAAGGAGGCGGGGAGGCGCAGGACAGCGCAGGACTCGTGCTCAATGTGATGACAGTTTGATCGACGGTTGCCACGGTTGTCATGTTTCCCAGTTTGGCCTCCTTGGACGCTGACCGGCTTCGCGTCGTAAATTCCAACCAGTGGCCTGCCACACCAGCTGCTTGCACTGCTGCTTTAGAGCATTGGACTGTGCAGAGCACCGCAACCAAATAGGCCGCTTTAAAGGTAACCTGTATCCCTCAATTTATCTCGTCGCTCGTGGACGCGATTTCATCTGTATGGCTGTCGATTTCCGCACGCTATCAATCGTGATTTCTTGGTCGACAAAAGCCGCTGATTCACTTCGAGGTGGTTGTCCTCATGCACATCCCGATTTGCATCCACTAATTCCCTTATCATGCCCCGGATTTTAGTACTCAGCCTAGAGGGACTTGAACTTCACGTTTTGCGTGAAATCGCATATCTAGTAAAGAGAGTGCACCCCCGTTCCTCATTCTTGACATTCAACTTTGTCTGACTCCACTCCTCCTTGCGGCAACGTGGGCCTTATGGCATTACAGTGAGGAGCACCAGAGCCCTGCTCGGAACTATATCAGCAATCAACATCAAGCCATAACACGTCAAGCATGACTCAGGCCATAAAGTATTCACTATGCGCTGCAATTGGTCCGAATGATGCATGGTGCCATCCGTCCGGCCCATGACGATGATCTTTCTGGTGTTTGGGATGGTTTCATCAACGTGAACATTTCCGCAGTGGAAACGGATCAGGATAGAGCACAGTTGATCAGGCGTGCCATAGCGCCCCTACGGACTTTGCGATCCCCGGTTTTCGAGCAGAAAGTCGGCCTGATATTAAACCCCCTCTCTCCCCCGAGAGCGTCTTACGGATGTAATCTATCCAACTTTCGCGTGGACCGCATGAGGAGTAGACGACGGGCGAAACATGTCGCCTTCGATCAGGAAATCAATGGCAGTAAGCAATACAATCGTCGCAAGACGTCAGAGACTGGTGCGAAATGGAAAAACGGCATCGTTTTACGCTCTCAAGCTCCACCTGGACCTCGTTTGGCGGCCCAGCCGATTCCGACGTTATTCCGCGCGATAAAGGCGCGTCACCTTTGAATACAGGTCTCGCGATGATAAGTTGTGTGACCAGGATATTTTTGAATCCTGTGAGTATGCGAATACTCACGTTCTGACAATCTAGACGCATCCCTGCCGGCTTCCTGTGCAATGTTCTCTGCTGTTGCCCAGGACACCTAGAGAAGCGCGCGACCCCGGCCTAATTCATCGACCGAGCGACGCAGCCTTCTGAGCCTCTAGCTGATCCCAAGGCGGGAACCTATAAGTCCTCGGCAAATTCTCCCACACCGCCAACCTCGCCTTCCTATGCGCCTTCCTCGACTGATCCAAGCACGCCGGACACACCTCCTTCGCAAACCTCTTCCAATCACTCTCATCCCAAATCTCGAGCGGAATCGACGGACGCCACGTGTCCACCATATCGAACCACGTCAGCTTGCTAGGGTAGCACTCCAGCGGCCGCTCGCACCCCTCCATCGTCGGCTGCACCAGGAACTTCACCATCCTGAGCGACGCCGCGAACTGCTCAGCGTACCCTAGGAGGCACGTGTTCTTCTCGATGAGCAGGTCGCCGGCACCGATCCAGACGGGGCTGGAGAGGATCTCCTGCATGGAGTACGCGCCGCAGCTGTAGAAGAGTGCGGGCATGGCCCACGTCGCGCCGAGCTTGAGCGCAGCACGCAGAAGCTGGAACTCGTCGTCGAAGTTCCGGACAGGGGGAAAGGTACGTGTTTCGCTGCGGCTGTCCCAACCCCCGAGCGTCGTGGGATAGGCGGTGGCGAGGTGCCGAAGTGCGCGCTGGGAGAGGTCGGCGACTTGGTATTTGTGCCCCAGGCGAAGAATGGCCAGTAGAGTTTTGACGTCGGTTTGGGCTGGAGGAGGCTGGAAGGACCTTTCACAGCGGAACAGAACGAACATGAGGACCAACATGACGACGGGCGTAGAACGGCGCTTACTTGGGATGGAAAATCGCTCTGAAAAAGTAGCTCACATCGGATGCTGAATCGGGCATGCGGATCAGGGGATAGGCGCCTAGTGTTTCGGGTGGTTCAGGTTGAGGGATGGATAGCATGCCATCGAACGCAGATGAGATAGACGCCAATTTTCTCCCGCTCACGCGAAAGAGTTTCGTTTCAGCTTGGAACACCATTTCGGCGTCGTCGAACCACAGATCAAGAGCGCGCTCAGGCTCGACCCCATTCTGGAGTTGAGCTACTTTGGCGGTCACGGCTGGCATGTTGGTTTCCCTGATAACAGGCATGGGTTGAACGGTCGGTTTCTGGACGTCGCCGGAGGCTTCAAGTATGCGCTGGGTCAAATGAAAATCCCTACAAACCACACTTGAACAATTGTCTGAACAAAGTCTGCGCACAAGCTCGAGCTTTCTCTGTAAGACGGAGATAGCAGGATGCCAGGTCCGAATCGCCTCGAGGCATCCTGCATTCTCACGTGCCACGCGGTGCAAATGAATGATGGCTGGAATGACAAGTCGCTTGAACCAGAGGTCAAGTAGAACATGGGCGCCGAAAGGAATTCATTACAAGTCTTGACCTCTCAACCAGCGCCGCACCATAGCTAATGATTCCGCCGGTTTATCACGGGGAACGTGAAGGAGAGAGAACCCCTGTTAGCGTACATGGAACTGGAAATGGAAGGGAAAGATACTCATCATATGGCCTGCCTCACGGATGGTCGCAAACGTCAACCGATCAGTCCCCTTAACCTCCCCAACGATTCTACCATCAACTTTCCACTTCCTCCACTCCTGCGCTCTGTACTCCTCGCTCCCGCTCCACTCCAATTTGTCGACCCACAGCTTGTTAGCGACCCAGTTGCATTGCCAATCGTACGTCCCGGCGTAAATCAGCATACGAATTCCACGATCCAACAGACCGGCGACGTAGTACTGCGTCGGTACGGCCCATTTGTCCATGTGAGCTGCGAAGTTCCGGCCGACGCTAGGTGAACAGGCGGAGAAATTCGCCGGGGTCTCGACGCCTAGCAAAGAGCGTGTCTCTGGGAGGTCGAGATACCGTTTGATGGCGTTGTTTTCGGCATAGCAGAGTTCACCTTCACACATCTAGAAAGTGACTCTAGCTGACGCCTGTTTTTGACATCATTTTCCTCACCTTTGATATGTCATAAACATTTTTACCTTCGGATGGAAGTCAGCCACGAGGTCTTAATACGAGGAATAGTAGTCTGACCGCTCGCCCACATCGCCGACGACAGCTCGCTGTCACAGAAGTTGACTGCAGCACGACAATTGATCGAGTCGAATTGACCGATACAACCTTTCTCCATCGCCTTTTGGCACCGAGGAAGCTACAGTATAGCAAGGAACGCGGTGAGTCACTGCGGTGAGTCACTTCGGAATGCCAAAGTAGACGGAACAGAACATACAGCCATCTTCATCCTTACACACGCACTGATAGATTGAAATGGCACATCGAGGGATGCGGTTCCGCACTCGACCTCATACCGACCAGGATAGAGCCTTGCAAGGCGAGCATGACAACCGATCCTACCCAGTTGAGGACGCGAAAGCTCACGTAGAGATGTCAGTTATTCCGTTGCCAATCAACACGCTCTGCAAATTCAGCGGCTTTCGTCCTTCGCGTATCGCGACCTGATTCTGATCGTATATCTCGCTAGCGAAGACAGGCAGATAGCGCCCCTGTCACGTAGAAGGGTGAGCAATGTATTTCCACGCAATCAGAAATACCGTACCCCGTACGATTCACCAGAGAGGTGAAGTGGGCGGCCCGAAAACTGCTTGAACGTCTCGAAGAAGATCGTCAGGAATGCGTGGACGTTCTTCGCCGCCTCTTCGGTAGTCTCCACCGTTTCACCGAAGTCTGCGTAAGAGAAGCCGACACCAACACTAAGGACCTATCAGCTGTAGATCAGCGGCTATGAGAAGGGTCATACGGCTGATCGAGGAAGAAGATGTTGGCTTCTTCATTCCAAGAATGGGGATTCCAGGTCGTTCCATTCGCCGAGGAGCCGTTCATATCGATGCTACAAGGTCCTAGACGCTGTTTATACATAGGACATTGGAGATCGACATTCATTGAGCTAACCAAGTTCCATCAGCAGACCCATTGCAGAGGAGCATCCAGGCCCTAAAATATCGTCAGAAAATAAGCTCAAGCAGGAAGTTATGGAGACTGAGACCTCCATTGATCCACATCATCATGTCATCTGGAAGGTTCAACAAAGAATGAGGAACCAGCGACGCGAGTGTTTTATAAACGTCGACCTTGGTCTGGATTTCGCCTGCTTTCGAAGAAGTAGAAGAAAAGATGCTTGGCTCCGGCATCAACGTCGAGGTAGCCGGTGTACAAACTATCACACGTCATGCAAAGTCTCCTTCTCAATGAAAATGCACGACTTACTTGACAGTTGGATCGCAAAAGTGGCTCTTCTTGATGCGTACTTGATGATTGGGAAACCGCGGGTGCGACAGTGCAGTAAATTCGTCCGATGTTACGAGAGACAAGTGCATAATCTCAGAGAGGTTACCAATAGGATCATAGCCGGGCGAAGCAACAGAGCCGGAATGAGGCCTCAGAACAGTTTGTAGACCAGCAAGAACAGGAAAAGTAAACAACATGGAAACGAAACACCCTAGCAAGAGCATATTCCTCGTACTTCTGTAGCTAAACGCGCTCAGCCAGATAAGCTGGGAGCGTTTGTGGGTGGACTGAGATGGGGAGAGGAGGGCGACGTTCCCACCGGTGATCAATTTCGTGCCTCCCGTCCGAAGAACGTGACCGTCTTTTCAATGTTTGGCTCTTGCTTCCGGAGCAAGCACAGTTCCGGAGAATCGGGCCGCCAGCTCCGCACTCCTGAACGCGGCTCACCGCACAACTCCACACTCCTCCGAGTCATCGCAGTTCGTCGGAGCAGTGGTAAAAGCGTAGTAAGTCAGCATCGCCATCCCTCTTCCTACAACCCGGAGTCTCAATAACGAGCCTGTAACACTAGATTTCGCCTTAGGATTTATACCTTCCCGAATT
Source organism: Lyophyllum shimeji (assembly GCA_026008595.1). Lineage (NCBI taxonomy): Eukaryota > Fungi > Basidiomycota > Agaricomycetes > Agaricales > Lyophyllaceae > Lyophyllum > Lyophyllum shimeji. Next base: position 323,359 of record BRPK01000001.1, on the reverse strand, counting down.
TGGTGTCACTGAACGCAAACATAGGAGGCATTCAGCTTGCAGATTCCTAGTGATCGCGCAAGAAAAACCCGTTATCATCAAGAACAATCATGTCTTCCGAGTCGTACTACATAGGCATCGACGTTGGGACAGGCTCTGCCCGCGCGTCTCTCGTCAAGCGAGATGGCAGCGTCGTCGCCTCCTCCACCCACGACACGATCACCTATCGCGACCCCAACGATCATCGTATCTTCGAGCAGTCGACAAACAACATCTGGTCAAGCATATCGGCAGCCGTCAAGGACTGCCTCGCACAGTCCAGGATCTCCCCATCTGCCGTAAAGGGCTTGGGTTTCGACGCGACGTGCTCCCTCGCCGTTTCTGACTTCCAGGGCAATCCAGTCACCGTGACGAAGGGTGCGCAGCTTGGGCAGCATGGGGATCGCAACATAGTTCTGTGGGCCGACCACCGAGCGGAGAAAGAGGCGGACTTGATTAACAGCACCAAGTCTCCCGTGCTCGACTACGTCGGCGGAACCATGAGCGTACGTACATCCCTCGGCGACCTGACACCTTCGCTAACCTCTACTTCATAGCTTGAGATGGAGATCCCGAAGATCCTATGGCTGAAGAACAACATGGACCCCTCGCTGTTCTCCCGTTGCCAGTTCTTCGACCTTCCCGACTTCCTGACGTACCGCGCCACCTCGGATATCACACGATCGTGCTGCTCGCTAACCTGTAAATGCTCGTACGTCCCAAGCAGCGGATGGAATGCCGAATTTTTCGAATCCATCGGGCTGGGCGAACTCGTCAAAGGCGAATACCGACAGATAGGAGCTGGCAAGGGTGACTTGCTGACGGCAGGCCGGCCAGTTGGGGAGGGGCTGTCGAAGACGGCTGCAGCAGAGCTGGGACTGGAAGAGGGGACGCCCGTCGGAAGTGGACTGATCGACGCGTTCGTGTCTCGCACATACCCGCTGACCGCGATCTGACCTGGACCTGTAGATATGCTGGGTGGCTAGGTACCGTCGCCGCACGGTACAAGGAGGACGGCAAGCTATCTGATGTTGTCCCATCACTGGAGGAATCTCAGCATCGTCTCGCTGCCGTCGCCGGTACCAGCACTTGCCATCTTGTCCAGGTGCGTCTTCGTTCCTGCTCCGATTCAGTTCCTTTGTATTCATTTAGAGAGTCCAGAGTCCTAAAGGCGTCTTTGTTCCCGGCGTGTGGGGGCCCTACAAAGTATGCGGACTGTCGGATACGTTACGAGCATTCGCGTTGACATAGTTCCAGGACGCAGTCTTCCAAGGATGGTGGATGAACGAGGGCGGGCAATCGTCAACCGGCCAGGTGCGTACCTCGGCGATCCATCCTCACATGCCGGCTAATCCACTTCCCTCCTTGCAGCTGATCGACTTCATCGTCACAACTCACCCAGCATACCCGCAGCTCGTGGAACTGGGCAAGGAGCAGCAGAAGAACATCCACGTTGGTTCGTCATCCCATTTCACCGCGAGAGCATGACGTAAAACTCCAAGGTAGTACTTCAGGAGATCCTTGAGAAACTCAGAACCGACTACAAGGTCGAGACACTGACCGAACTCACCAAGGACTTGCACATGTACCCCGATTTACATGGTACTCGCTTCTGTTATCCCCCTGCAAAGCTCGCATACTGATGCCGAATCTCCAGGGAACAGGTCGCCCATCGCCGACCCACGCATGCGCGGATCCTTCGTCGGCCTACAGCTAGTCAGTTCAACGAGCTCGTCCTCGGTGCCCCCAGCAACTGATCCACCACCCAACAGGACAGCGGTCTTCACGACCTCGCGCGGAAATACAATGTGACGCTGGAAGCCATCGCTCTCCAGACCCGACACATCGTTGACGAGATGAACGCCCGAGGACACCAGATCACCTCGATCTACATGAGCGGCGGACAGGCGAAGAATCTCGCCTTGATGAGACTGTTGGCTAACACGTGCCGGATGCCGGTGGTGCTCCCTTACGAGCATTCTGGAGCTGTCGTCCTCGGAGCTGCTATGCTAGGGCGGTTCGCTGCAGATGTCAGAGAAAGCGTGAGCGGCACGGAGCAGAACGATTTGTTGTGGAACATAATGGTGTGTACTGGCTGATGTCCTACGGCAAATGGATAGTGCTGACGAGCTTGAAGGTCGAGATGACCCCGGTTGGGAGCCTCGTTGCGCCTTCTGCATCTGCGAAGGAGAGGCGGTTACTAGAGGCGAAGTACAAGATATTCAGAGAAACGATCGAGATTCAGAAAAGGTGGAGGAAGGAGATGGACGAAGCCTCGAATTAGTCTCTGCATCCTAAATCCACTGAGAATCGTAATAGATGGTATTATAACGTCGGATGGACTCCCCCAAAACTGGTCACATATGTTCAGAGGCGGTCTCGAAATTCATCGTGACCTGCTCCGCGTCCTTGAAAGTCTGGAACAAGCTCTCGAGTTTACCCACCAGAGCTTCCGCTTCTCCCTTGTGCGCTTCCCAGTCTTTAACGTCCATGATCCCGACGTGCTCGTGGCCCCAGCGATCAGTCTGCGCGCAAAACTTGACTGGCCGTGTGATGTTGGCCTCCTTCTGAGCCTTGGTTTCGAAAAGGGTGATGAATGCCAAGGACGCCAGGGATAGATGCACGGCACCGATCGCTGCTTTGAAGGGATCGATCGTGTGGTGCGGGGAGCCAAACCAACGAGCCTGCATGAGCCGGTCAGCAAAGCCCCACGTAATACAATGAGGATGCGCACGAAGTAGAATAGAATGACTTTGCAAAAGTCGAGCACGGGTCCAACCAGTGCATTCGCGACATTGGTCGAGCATACACCAGGTTCCGTGACAAAGTGACGTATACGCCGGGGACCAGGCTCCTGCAGTGCCAGACGGTCGAGGTGCGTGCAGATCAGGTCAATTTGGTACTTCGTGCTCTCGTACGAGTGTTCCGTCTTCTTCAGCTGCCAGTCGTCTGAATCATAGAAAATAGGTGAGGCTTCGAGGGAGGACATCCACACCACGCGCGAGCCTAGGGAAGTCGGTGAGGCCAAAAGAAGGTGGTGGATTGAGCGGTACTGGGTTTTGTCAGGCTCGGAAGAGGAATACAAGCTAAAGACACTCACGAGGACGTAGTGACCGAACAAGTTGCACTGCCAGACCCACCCCAGCCCGTCGATACTAATTTCACCCTCGTGTTGGAGATAGAACTGTGGACCCGTCACCGCGGCCATTGGGTCCCTCAGCATCTGCTTGAAACAAGCTGGCCAGTCTATTGAGCTGAAACTGGCGACACCCGCATTGCATATTAGGCGAGAGATGTATGGGTATCTAAAAAGGTACGAGTTCACGGATGAAGCATTACCAGAGCGAACAAGCTCGAGAACTCACTTAGCAGAGACCTCATCGGCAAACTTGAACACACTACTGATCATGGCCAGGTCAAGCGAAACTATGTCAATAGTGACATTCTTCCGGAATGCATGCGCATGTCCGTCATACTCCGGCCTCCGCTGAAGTTTCGCAATGTACGTGTCCAACAGGTTCAGCAGCTTGGTGCGAGCCACCTCGGCCCGTTTAACACTCCTGCATGCCATTATGAGCGTCAAGCCGTCAGGTTCAACCGGTGGGTCGGATGTTCTGTCGTCCAACACGAAGCTTTGGGGTAGTGCATCGGGAGGGTTGGTATGGCAGAACTGGAAGAGCAGTCGCTGGCAGATACCAAAGCCTATACCACTACATACCTGTGTTTTCAGCTATATCCTCGCATATGAGAGTGAAGGCTTACCCATTGGCACCCGTCACTATTACTATCGGTCTTGCAGGCTTTGCCATGATGATCGACGCCGTCTACTAGTAGTAGCAAATTTCGACATCGTACCACAATGACAACCCTGGACGCGACTCCGTCACGTGTGAACCATGCAGTTTTCATGTTCGCGAGCTTCGCGCTGAATCTGCGACGATGCGCATCTCTGTTCGTTATTGCGCCTTACAGTCGAAAGTGCTGAACGGAGAGAAAGCCAAGGATGACGCCGCAAGATAATTTAAGATATATGGACAGATTTGACAAGCAAGATATGAACAAGATGTCCTATGCTTCCGACTTTTTCTTTTTCTTCTTCGGCGACTCACCATCTGCTTGCGCGGTGGCAGCAGCCGCCTTCTCCTTCTCGGCCTTACGCGCCTTCTTCCGTGCCTTCCGCTCCTCCTCTGTCTCCTCCTAGTAGAAAGATCAGGTAAGCCTCCATCGAAAACAGAAGAAAACCTGGACGAACCCTGGGCTTCGACTCCTCCGAGGCCCCATTCATATCACTTTCTCTCCGCTTCCGTTTCTTGTCCTTCTTATCCTTCTTCGACTCCTTCACCTCCCCATCAACATCCATCTGTGCATCCGACTCCTCCTCATCCTCCGCAGCACCATTCTTCTCCTTCTCCGCCTTCCTCTTCGCCCGTCTCTCCTCCTTTGCCCTCCGCTTCTCCTCCTTCACGTCCAACACCGCCTTAACCGCAGTCTCCATCGGGTCATCGCGCTGCGTCGACACCAGGTCCACCGCGTCCGCTTTTGTGTTGTACGTCTTCACGTCGCCCTTCATGTCGAAGCGCTGCTGCTTCACCCCTCCTTCGGCAAAGCGCTTGGCGCCGTTGAGATCGCCGGTGTACTCAAGGGCACGTAGCCGCGATTCGAGCTTGGCGCGGTTTTCGAGGCCTATTGAAGGTGCCGAGGGTTCCGACTTGCCGTCAGCGTCTGTAAGGGCGTCCACACGGATAGATAGAGCGGCCTTGGTGGCAACCATACGGGCCATCTAGATAATTTCGCCGTTAGCGATGATCGACATGGTGTGTTTTCTCACGTACTTTTCCTTTCAGTTTTGGAGGGGCTTGACCGATGAGGGAAGCCTGCGATGGGTTGAGAAGCTGAGTAATTTTGGCACAGCAGAACGTTGAATGCACGTACATGGTATATGAGACCATATTTTGGTGTATCATGTTTTGTCTTGAGGGCACGGAACAGGGCCTTCTCAGCACCGAGAATCTGGACAGTACTGGCCGGGTGTTTGGCCAAGTTGAGCAAGCTGCCCGCATGGCTGATGAGACGTGCGCCGACGAGCTCTCCAACGAGGGCAGTAAGGTTCGGGGCGATTGCATTCATACGATTTCGGAGGTATTCCGCTAATTGCGCGCGGTATGCCGAGATGGCGATGACCTGGTCGCATAGGGAGTGGATGTGGGCAATATCAGAATCTGAGATTTCTGTGCCCATGGAAATTTCAGCTGCGGCCTTGAGGACGGCCTCGAGGTCCTCGGGGAGGATGGCGGCAAATGATGTGGATGCTGCGTTCGTACGGAAACCTGTGGAAAGTGCGTGAGCACAGGTATGACCCAAAAATGAAACAGTCGGGCCCACCCATTGCGCGGATAACCTTGGCATAGGCGACGTTGTCCGTGATGATCTTTGCCATCTCTGGGAAATGCCAGCCATACCATTCCTGAAGAGAGTTTAGACCATGGAATGATTGATAAGACAGGGAACGCACCTTCACTCTCATCGCGTACGTGTTGATTTCCTTGTCTAGGTCGTCCAACAGTGCAATCGCCTGGACCACCATCGTGTCGACTTTATCCGGGGAGAATTTGAGCTTGAACCTGAATCAGGAGCAATAAGTACCAGCTTTGGCCGTTTACAAATGAACTTGCCGTGAAAGCGAATGACTGAGACCCAAACTCATCGTCGCAAGGTCTTTCGGGTCCAAACCCTGAAGAAGGGCCGAAATTTGACTCCGGATACCTCGCCAGAGCTCACTCTGCTCTTCCGACGTCGCGCTCACAGATATGCTGAGCTTCTTCGATATTGAACGGGCTAAAGAACGAGCGTAACTGTCAACCACTTTTCTCGAGAAGCACGAAAATGCAAGACACGAACAGAGATGAGGGTCAACGACAAGCAGCGCCTCCTTGCCCTTGCCCTTTCCAACTACCTCATCTGTCAAGAATTTCTTCAGTCCCTTTCCGAGTTTTCCGCTCTGAAGTGCGGTGACATCTTCCACTGCCGTTGCAGTGGATGTAAACCGATGCAGGGCCTTAAGCTTCAATCTGCAAGCGAGAAAAAAGCGTGGGTTTAGTCTCCTAAGCCTGAAATAGAATCCTAGAGGAGACGCACAGTTTGCTCGCCCGTTCTGGAGTCTGAAACTCCTTCCATAGGTCACCGCTGCTGATCTTCGCTTCATCTGACACCTTAAACAGGCAGTAGCCCATCGCAGTCTCGTATAGTACGAGCATTTTTGAAGCAGGGAAAGGAAAGGTGTGCAAAGAGAATCGGTATACGGCGGGGACGACGATCAACGACAACTTTCTGTGGTGGTGAAATTTCTTTGTAAGTTCCCACGGTTCGTGGGATTGTCTTACCATTTTGAAACACTCAGCTCTCCGATGCCTTAGACCGTGAGGGCGACTCAGCAAGCATGTGGCGCCCTGGTGGCGCCGAATCCAGTGGTTGATGCATTTCGCGACCTTCATGAACTTCTGACTGCACACAGATAAATTTTTCAGTCATACTTCTATTGGTCTCCGAACCCTTCTTCCGCAGAACTTCTCTCTCAGGCTTGCGGAGCCGGGGTCGCTAATGATAAATAGCCCACTACTGCCACACCAGCTCAGGCACGCCTTTCTGGATCGCAGCAGCTGAATGCGAGGCTGCCAGAGACGGTCATCAAGACCTACCGCCGCCTCGTAAGTCAGAGTAATGCAGTCCTGCAAGGATAACGTAAGCAAACTGGGAGGCCCGCCTGCGGTGGCCATACTAATAGGCTCCGCTGCCATGACGGTCATGCGTATGTGCGGAGGATCCTGCATAGCTAGGACGTCACAATTGCTTTGAGGGTCCGGCGATTGCTCTAGTGTTACTCGGCCTGCTGGAAAGGAGGGTGCTTACTTACTCCGTACGAACCGTGGTAGGTCAGGTGGTCGTCAGTGAGCCTTGGAGAATGCCAATCAGCACAAGCGGGGAAAGTGATTTGGAAAGGGAGGATCAGCTAGGCAGGCGTAAAAATGCATTCCACATCGTGTTTGCTTCACTCGGAATGGAGTGATATCGAATGGTACATCACTGCGTCCAGTCGCGAAGGTCGGGCGCAGTCACTCACGTATGTACCGGGATATCCGTTGCACCTGTACGGCCTGAGAAGAGGGACAGCCATGGGATCGTACATGCCGGCGTAAAATTCGCATGTCAGCGGAGGTAGGTGTCAAATGGATTGGTAAGAAAGGTTCAGAGAAAGGCAGCAGTTACAATCTTCCCCATCGATATCGTCGTCGGTTCGGGGTGGTAGAGTACGAAGCGAATCATCTCTGTGCCCAACGGCAGCAAAAAAATGTTGCTCACATTGCTGGGGTACTGCGTGAAATGCTTGTTTCCGGTGCTCTCGAGTGTGCGTTGATGCAGGAGCAAAGGTCTTTGTATCCTTTGTGACCTTGTGGACCACGGAGATGAAATCTGGCGTCCAGTAGTTTTGCGTGTCCGGTGTTTTGGCAAAAGTTGAAGTACAGCGAAAAGGCAGGTACGCGGGTGAGCAACTGCAATTGGAAGTGGCGTTTCATTTCAGAAGTACTGTATTTCAGCTTGTGTCCTGGGATTGGCACGACGTAAGCGTAACCGCCCGTCTCCCGTGACATGGCGAGCGGAATTGTCCAAGCTCCAGAACGAAGAGGAAACTAGGAGCAGTCAGTTCGCCACTGGTCGTGGCTTCGATGAATGAGGAAGCAACTTTCCAGAGAGATAGGGGAGGCGTCTGAGGGATTTGGGCAAGCAGCTTGTCATACTGCAATCTTGCTGCAGTCGGTTGCCCATGGTTAAGGAGACAGTTCCGGAGCCATGTCGCAGAACATTGACGTGCGTCCTGAAACAGGTCCACGTGTCATACGAGAGACATTCATACGACGCACTGGATGACAATGAGCAGAAACCAGGCGTTTGAACGAAAAGTAATTGACGTCAAGCAAACCGTAGTACGAACAGCTCCTGAGAAGCCTTCACAATTATAACGGATGCATGGTTTTTGGTCCTCGGTCCAATCAAGGATTGATGCGATTTGGGCACCAGAAGCGGAGCAGGCATGACTCTGTATATGGCCGTCCAACGCGAGCATATCCTGTAACGTGCATTTTATATTTAGTACACGACTAATACATATTTCTTCTTCTTCGTTTCTTTTCTTTGAGCTTCGGCTAGAGATACCACACGAGCTCCTACAGCTGGTCTGCATTCACACCATCACACCATCAGCACCAACCCACGACGAGGGAGCAAAGCGAAAAGTCTACGCACTAACGTTGCCGAGATCGGCGCACGCCTCCTTAACACGGGCCGCCAGCGTCTTCTCACCCTCACGCACCCACACACGGGGATCATAGTACTGCGACGACCAAAAGTCAAAAACGAGTCACCGCCGGGGACTGGGAACCGGGCAACGCACCTTCTTGTTGGGCTTGTCGGCGCCCTCGGGGTTGCCGACTTGCGCCTGGAGGTAGTCCTTCTTGCTCTCGATGTAGTTGCGGATGCCGACGAGGTACGCGAACTGGGTATCGGTGTCGACGTTCATCTTGACGACGCCATTTCGGACGGCTTCCCTGATCTCCTCCTTGGTCGAGCCGGAGCCACCGTGGAACACGAGGAACCTGCGAAGCAATCGTATTCAGAAAGACGCGCGGCGCAGAGATCGACGGGACGGGGTACACACAGCGGCTTCTCGATCTTGCGGTCCAGCTTCTCGCTGGCGTAGATCTGGTGCTTCGCGAGAAGCTCAGGGTGCAGCTTGACGTTTCCGGGCTTGTACACGCCATGCACGTTGCCGAACGCAGCGGCGATGCTGAAGTTCGGGGAGATCTTGCTCAGCGCCTCGTACACATCCCAGACGTCCGAGGACTGCGTGTACAAGCTGGCGTTATCGATTCCCGTGTTGTCGACGCCGTCCTCCTCGCCGCCAGTGATACCGATCTCCATCTCGAGCCAGAGCCCGAGGGGCGCCATGCGCTTGAAGTACTTCACGCAGGTAGCGATGTTCTGCTCCTTGGGCTCCTCGGAGAGATCGAGCATGTGAGAGGAGAACAGGGGCTCCTGGTGCTCCTTGAAGTAGGCCTCGTCGGCGTCGAGCATGCCGTCGAACCAGGGCAGGAGCTTCTCGGCGCAGTGGTCGCTGTGCAGCACGACGGGGACGCCGTAGTGCTTCGCGACGGTGCGGACATGGTGTGCGGCGGCGATGGCGCCAGCAATGGAGGCTTGCTGTTTATCGTTGGGGAGCCCCTTTCCGGCGAAATAAGCGCTGCCGCCCTGAGACACTTGGATGATGATTGGGGATTTGATATCCCTAAAGCGCGTCGTTCAGTCAATTCGCGACAGATGACACGATCGGCTCACCTGGCAGCTTCGAGCACAGCGTTGGCAGTCGACGAAGAGGTCACATTCTGAATCAAACGTCAAACGCGCGCATAAAATCCGCGAAGCTGGAGGACTGACAATGGCCTAAGATAACAAAGTCAGAATTGTCTTTGACTTCACGGACTCTTCAAGAACTTACAGGAATGGCAAACTTTCGATCTCATCGTCAGTATCTCTGCGACTAGACATCACGGAGTCGACTCACCTGCTTCTCCCTCGCGTACTCGAACAGCTTCCTCACGTTATCGCCCGTGAGCACGCCAGCCTCGAAAAACCGTCAAACTATGCTCGATCAGTAAAGATCGGGCACAATACATACAGGAACAATGTCGAGAACACCCATGGTCAGTGCGATTTGGTATGTGGGAGTGGTGAGTGGAGAGCGGCGGATTTTACCTTGGGTTTTATCTGCAATCGGATACCACGGTGACGGAATCCGTCGGACTACCGAATCACGTGGATCGACGTCGGCCTTGATCCGAGGCCCCTGAGCAGCACTCCAGAAATCTCCTGACCCCAACGGACAGTCGCTGGGAATGCCTTCCTGTGGTCTATGAGTGAGCCTTGTTGGTCTTGAGCCCTCAGGCCCCATTTCCAGCTCCACTTGGCCTCCAAGCGTTATCCTTTCGGAAAACGTGGTGGATCGCGGTCTCAGGTTCGCGACGCGTCACTGCTGCACCGAGTGTAACGCGTCATCGTTGTAGATGCTTGCTCAATATCTCCAGTCAACCTCCAAAGAGGAAAGTGTTTCCTACTAAGATTCCAGTCATTCTTTCAAGAGTATGTTGAGGGTAGCACTAAATCTCACCCAGTCTACCTTGACAGCGTACGACGCACTGATGAGTGTTTTTCACCTGGAATGGACCCTGGGACGACGCGCTGGTTTATAAGCTACGAGACTATATCGGTTCGACGTCTTGTAATGATTTTCGGAGTGGTAGGAAGCGCGATCGTCACTGCTGTACTCAACAGGGGCTGCGTCGCGTGCCTTCTCGATATGATCAGGCCGTCAGGCGCATCGCTCTTGCTTGAGACCAATGGACTGCAGGGTATCTGGACGTGGGTTGCGAGAGCCTTGGACGAAGTCGAGGAAGCGCAACGACGCGTCGTTTTTGTCGCCATGGTGCGACGTAGCGAAAAGGGGTCAGTCAGGTCTCTCGAGGCCCGACTTCGACGGCATACGGGTATACCCTGAGATTCCAATTACTCCGTGGACGAGGTGGTATCAATACGACTCTAGATAAGGTTTAAACAGTCTAAATCTTTCCGATCAACAGATTCTTGAGCATTTCTCTTCCCGTGATACGCGCCGTGTGGTAGAACGTGGGTATATCCAATGTCGACGTGATGGTATCTGCAAGACCGAACGGGAGCATAGGTGGAATCCATCCTGTGGCCCATCCAATCACGTATTAAGCAGAGTCGCTGAAAGCGAAGCACGACGTCACCCACCTCTGGCATACTCGAGCGCGAAGCACCCTTCATGCATCTTGTACTGCTTAGCCGTACCTCTCGGAAGGTGATGCACGCTCCCAGGAGGGTACCTCTCCATCTCCAACGCGCCAGGAGCGAACGCCCACTGCTCGCCGACCAGGATATTGAAATAATCGTCCGCGGAATGCAGGCCCGTATGGCCCTCCGTGCCCAGCGGCGTGCCGAAGATGATGAGGTATTCGGTGATGCTGGCGTGGATGATGTACATCGCGCCCATGGCGCCGCCCGCGTTGTTGAAGACCCACTCGCTGGAGTCCCTGTTTATCCTGATTTGTGTGGACGGATAGGTCGCGGTGAGGTTGGTGACGATGTGTGAAATCATCCCGGCGGTGTCATCGGGCGACGCAGCGATGGCGGCTTGTGCGAGCTCGTGCAGGCTGGTGGGGTCGAAGACGTACCACCGGTGCTGTAGACGCAATATAAATCGCGAGCGGGACGACAGGTACTCGTCGGACGTACCTTTATGGTATCCAACCACCCAAACGTGGCCACGAAGAGAAGGAGCACCGTGAGGCGAGTTGCCCACTTCATTAGGCAGCTCGACGTCCCGTCATTTTTCGTTTGCTGCGGCTTTTGAGCCTTTTTCGTGGCCGCCATCGAAGGTGACGCGTCTGGTGGTGGAGGAAGTGGGACGAGGACGCGGTCGTACGATTTTTGAGCAGAGGCATTTCAATGTCGCGAGACGTCACATGACTTTAGACGCGGAAGGGAAAGCGTTCGCAAGTGATTGGCAAGCAACGGCAAACAACACTCGCCATGGCTCGTTCTAAGCACACAGGCCTCACTTCCCTACTCATCCCAGCTAGATCGGGAGGACCACGTCTTTTACTTGCTTGGTAAAGCCCACCCGATATATACAATCTCCGGATGGCGCGTGAGCAAATATGAAATGATCAGTCTGGCGGCGAGTCTCCTGGCAAGGACCGGCCTATCGGCGCGAGTACTAACATTACACCAACTGGGCTACTAGGCTTTCCTGATTTCAGACCTTGACGATACTGCGCTCCTCGGCCTGACCTGACTGAGCTCCAACCTCTAGAACGAAAGATTTCCACCAGCTGCATGGAGCACCGAGGATGGACAGGACCATTCGTCTCAGGCTTGGGATACTCACTACTAGTATCCACCGCGATACCGTAGACGGTTCTCGCAACGTGAAAAAGGTGGCCTCTCTTCTGCACCATGCCCCCAGGAATCAGCAGACGAAACAGCGTCCAAAGCCCCCCAATTCAAAACACACAAGCACCTCACCCACGCAGTCGTCGCAACCTGTCTTCTTCTACGAGCCTTTCCACGATTTTCGATGACCGCTTCTCCGAGACCCTCTCACCGTTAGTCAACAGCAGCAGCGCCATTCAGCGTCGCGCCGCCGCGCGCCAGACGACAACGCAGTTCCGGCACAAGAGACTGAGGTACGCACGCCCGCTCGCCCCTTCGCATCCAAAGAAAAGCCTAGACCTAGGCTCACCGCTGGTCCACGCAGGAGAAACAACGCCACACGCAACCTTTGCGCTCCCGGGGGCCGAAAAAGGAATTCAATCAAGACGTCCACATCGGCCTCCAGAACGGGCGGCTCACCAGAATGGGGTATGCGGTTCGGGCGCGGCGGCGGGGGTTCGGCGAGTTTTCGAGGACGTTAAGGCTTCCTCAAGGCGGGGTGGGTCTGACGTTTGGATGTCGCTGGTAGTTGGGTAGTTGTGGAACCAGAATCTGTAGGAGCAGGAAATCAAGGTGTCCATGGAGAATGGGGTCTCGACCATCACCTCCCCGAAGATGGCTCATTGTCGCTTCAGCTTCGGCATTGAATGTTCGGGAAGTGACTACTGAGCCTCAATGAATGGCCGCGCGGATGGTTTTGTACTCTGTATCGATATCTCCATACTTTGCTCCCCACCCTCACAACGTCGTACAGTGTGCTCAGGCTCAAAAGCGGCGTAAAAGCAAGTTCCGGGGGTCGTTCAGCCATCCACCTACTGCACGCGCTTCAGAGAATATCATCCTTCCCAACCCCGCCTAAGCACTGACACGCGTGATGTCATCTGCATCTTATCAGCGCGTCGTTATCTTTAATCTTATCTCAACGCCTCGCGACTTACTCCTCTCCTTTGTTCTTCTCCTCCCTCCCTCCCTCCCTCCCTCACGCACTCCATGTCCGCCGCCGCTCTCAGCACCTCTCCCAAGCAGCCATACAAACCGACCGACCCCACCCCTGGCCCCCCTTCCCCTCCACCTCCCCCCTCGCGCTTGCACGCACGAAGCAGATCGCCCTCCTCCTCGAAGCTCTCTCCACGCGTTTCGTCCCCGCCGAGCCGCTCCAGGCTACGGCTACAGCCAAACGGATATGCGAGCTCGTCGACCACGCGTACGACCTAGGCGAGGGCGGGGGCGGGGGCGGCGTGAGCCGCGATGTCGTTGAGTGCGCGGTGCTCCTCTACAGCCTGCGAGACGCGGCTCTAGATCTGCAGGGCGCACGGGAGAGTGTGTTCCGCGTTGTGGCGGAGTCTGCAACGGAGGAGAAACCGTGTACGCGTATGGCTGAGAGGATCCGACGGGTATTGGAGATGGAGCAGGTGCTCATTGAGATGCGGCGGAGTACTCGGACTCCTAGATTCTGAGTGACTCAGATGTGCATGCGCAGAGGGCGAGGCCGGCGGCGGAACCACACGCGCTGTCGACGTCTTCGCACGCGCTGCGCTAGCGCTCCTCTACAGTCTGCGAGATTCTGATAAGGCGCGGGGGACAGTGTTTCCGTTTTCTGTGTTCTGGCGGAGTCATCGTTGTCGTCGTCGTCGTCGGGTTTTGGAGATGGAGCAGGTGCTGATTGAGCTGCGGCGGCGCAGACGCGCGGGCATGCGCAGTGCAGTGCGAGCTGAATCCGAACAGAGAGTCCGTTGTGCAAGATCTAGAGCGTATCATACCGTATATATCTGATATCCTGTTGAACAGTGCCACGGGGGTATTGAGTATCTACAGTCGTACAAAACACATGCGATAACTTGAACCGTTCGAGTGCGTGCCCCCAAGGGCCAACGGTGCAAATGCACTTGATGCCTCCCATAGCTTGCTGGGGACGTCCGACCGACGGCCGAGCTATGCTCTGCGTGGGTAGTCGTTTGTCTCACCTTCCGGTACCGCGGCTGCCCGCGTACAGACTCGGAGATATCTTCACTCGGGGCCCTCACTTTCTTAGCGGACCTGAAGCACCCCCAGTCAATCTCTTCGGCACAAGTATGTACTCAGATCGTATTCATCACTATCTATTGCGCACGCTCTGCGGACACGAGAGCGTCTAGCGTCTGCCTTATTCAGATGTGCATGCGTGCACGTGGCGCGCATGCGCAGAGGGCGAGGCCGGCGGCGGAATCACGCGCGACGTCGACGTCTTCGCACGCGCTGCGCTAGCGCTCCTCTACAGTCTGCGAGATTCTGATAAGGCGCGGGGGGACAGTGTTTTCTGTGTTCTGGCGGAGTCATCGTTGTCGTCGTCGTCGTCGTCGTCGTCGGGTTTTGGAGATGGAGCAGGTGCTGATTGAGGCCTGAGCTGCTGCTGCGGCGGCGCAGATATCTAGATCCTAACTTATGAATGTCGCGCGCGGGCATGCGCAGCCGGAGTGCAGTGCGAGCTGAATCCGAACACTGGCAGAGGGTCCGTTGTGCCAAAGATCTAGAGCGTATAATACCGTGTATATCTGATATCCAACAGTGCCACGGGGTATTTACAGTCGTACAAAATACATGCGATAACTTGCACCGTTCGAGTCCGCGTCCCAACTCCATCTCCATCTCCATCTCCATCTCAGACCGCCCCCGGCGCCTTCCCAACCTCCCGCGCCAACCCCGCCACAGCCCTCTCCAGCATCTCCACCCTGCGCTTCCTCAAGCTCACATCGAGCACCACACTCCCATCGCCCAGCCGGCCAGACACGTACACCCCGTTCGTCATGAGCAGCTCCGTCGGCGTCAGCTGGTACCTGTACCCACAGAGCGTCTTTCCCTTGCCCTCCCCTGTTTCTCTTTCATCCCCCTCCCCCTCCCCCTCCCCCTCTCCTGTTTCTCCCGACCCCGAAGCCTCCCCCTCCTCCTTAGCGCTCCCGCGAATGACACCCCGCCAATCCGCCTCCAAAATCCTCGACGCCTCCACATTGCTCACCACGACCGTCTCGCGCGCGCGCGGGTTCGCAGGGAACGCGGTCACACTCCGCAGCGCGCCGTACGCGCTCAGGACGTGGCGGATCGCGAGGGCGCCGCGGGCGGCGGCGAGGCGGCGCGCGAGGGCGGCGAGGGTGTGCGTCGTCAGTTCGTGTAAGGAGAGGGGCGGGTAGGGGAGGGGCACGAAGGCGTTGTGTGGGTAGTGCAGGAGGGCGGTGGATGCGGAGGGGGAAGGGGAGAGGAGGTGCCGGAAGGAGGCGAGGTTGGAGCATTGGATGAGCGTGGTAGGGGATGTGCCGGCTGCGTAGACTGTCTGGATGTACGGTATATATAAATATAAATGGCGTACTCGAGCAGTGCTGCAGTACTGACCTTTAAGATCCACGCCACCAGGATATCGCCCGTCGTAACCTCGTTGTCGCTCGCTTCACTCCGGGGCTCGCCACGCACACTCTCAACCAGATAGTCCAGCACATCCTTCGGGACCAACACGATCCGCCGATCAGCCTCATACCACAACCTCTCCCTCAAATGCCACGCAACCTGCTTCACCGCGCCTCCCACCCCCAGATCCGTGAACCCGGAGTACCCGTCCGTTCCCTTTCCCTCTCCCTCTCCCTCCGCTCCACGACCCTGCTCAACCGCCGCGTCCAGAGCACTCTGCACGGGATTCGGCGTGAAGCCGGGCGAAGGGAGCGCAGGCACGTCCCACGGCTCGCCCTTCATCTCCTGCACGAGCGCGCGCACGATCTGCCCCGCGCCGACGCCGTCAAACACGCCATGCGAGCGCGCGAACCCGATGCACGTGTGCGTCGTCCCGCCGTGCTTCGGGTCCGGTGGGAAATGCGTCAGGTGCCAGCACGTCAGCGGGTGCCTCGTGGACTCCCAGACGGTGTACTGGCGCGGGGTGGAGGGGTGGATGAAGAGCGCGTGTGGGAGGGAGCGGGAGACGGTGGGGAGGGGCAGGGCGAGGTGGTGCGAGAGGGGGACGTCGGAGGTGGCGGTTGTCAGTGCGAAGGTTTTGTAGTCTGCTGGGATCGGCCCGAGGGGTATGCGGATTCGCCATTCTGTAGCCTGGGGAGGTGGAGGTTCATATATGCGTTATTGGTGTGGGCAGTGAACAGGACATACACCGTCTTCAACGCTCGGGACAGACTCGAGCCTGCCAGCCAGCATGCGCCATTTGTGCGTGAGATGCGTCAAGGCGCGTGCCAGTGCATCCGCGTCGATGGTGCCTTCGACGAGCCAGCCCGTCAGGAACGTCGTTCGCTCAAAGAGCCGGTCGAATTGCGTGAGTGGGAGAGTCGCCCAGTTGTCTGAATCGAACGAGTCCATGGTTGGGAGGCAAACGAGGACGTTGCCAGTGCCAGCCGGCGTGCGTCATGCTGGATGTGCCTGGAAAGGGGGTCGATCATACCATAAATAGGTCTCCCCACAGAAACTCCCAATGACGTTCATCGACCCAACACCGCCGGGCCGGACACCTCCCACATCGAGCAGGAACACTCCATGTTGGCTTGTAACAATATATTTTCTTTCCTCCGCCATACATATGGACACGAAGGGTATTCTCCCCATACATCTACTTACACGTCTTCTACAGCTCGTCCCTCGCCGCAGCATCCCCATTCTCCGCCTCAAGAGGCAAACACAGCGCCGGCGTCGTGCCCGTAAACTGGTACTCGCACTTCTCCAGCTCCACCACCGACACCAGCGCGTTCTCCAGGCCGCACGACAGAAGCACCTGCATGCATCAAACGACCTCAGCCACACAAACGTTCTGCAAGGGAGCCGGGGGACACTCACAACGACATTCCGCTCGGGCCCGTTCCAGCACCGCGTACCGTGCTTGTACACCTGCTTCTTGTAGTACTCCGGTTCACCCGGCTGCACGCCTTCCGCCGCGTTCCACGAATCGAATCGGCTGTCCCAGGACACACATGTCAGTTTAGAAAAACAGCATGTAGCATAGAGTATTAGCATACACGCACCCAAGACTAAACGTCGACCCGCCGTTCTTCGGTATCTGCCTCGCCTCGTCAAAGAAACACATCTCATACGTGTAGCTACCACGCCCACGCGTCAGTACCGTTCATCCGCGCAGGCGAGAGAGGGAGAGGGAGAGGCACGCACTCGCCGACGTCCTTCTTCACACACATCCCATCAAGCTTCTTCCACTCCCCCTCGCGCCCAAACCCGTGCACATTAAACATCTCCGCAGCATCCTGCTCCGCCTTCTTCTTCTCGTCCCGCAGCGACCTGAGCGCATTCTCCGCATCCGTGAGTGCCTGGCGCGCACGCGTCGAGTCCGCTGCGCCACCGCCACTTCCGTCAATCGCAGCCCCGAGCGCGGGAAAAAGAGCCACCACACGTACCCGACGTATCCTCGCCGCCGCCGCGGACGACCCCGAGCTTCCGGAGCCAGCGCACCACCGCGTCCTTGAGCTCCTCGTACTGCGGTACCAGCGCGTCTGGCAGGTACGCAGACACGTCAAACACTGTCCCGCCCCACCGCCCATCGTCACTAAGCGTACGCGCGGAGCCAGGGACCACCACTCACATATCGATCCTTCGTCGTGCGGCGCGCGGATGTGCTCCTCGTGCTCGAGGAGCAACGACACGTAGTCCGTGTTCAGCAGCGCGTCGAGGTCCGTCTCCAGCCGCTCCGGAGTCCACTCCTCTTGCTCCTCCTCCTGCTGCTGCTCCTCCTCCCGCGCGTGCTCGCCGTCCTTCTGCTCCCCATCCTTCCCGACATCATTAACATGCGGCAGCCCCGCGACCTCCTCCCACCCCCTCACCGCCTCCAACACCGCCATATCCTGGTAATTCGGGTTATACCCCGCCCGGAGCGCATGCAGAATATCCCCGAGCGCCTTCTCGCGCTCAAGATGCTTCTTGTGCTCGCGCTGCAGGGCCGCGAGCGCGGACGCGTGCGAGAGGAGGGAGAGGTAGAGCGGGGACTGCTGTTTGTGCTCCAGCGCGGCCTGGGAGAGGGACTCGGTGCGGTCGGCGATGTCTGTGGGCAGTCGGACAGTCAGGGTCAGGGTTGCGTCAGAGAGGAGGAGCGACGGAAGGGAACGAGGGAACGAGGCGAAGAACGTACCTCGAAGCCGCGCGACCTCTTTCTCCTGCGCCTCGATCTTCTTCGCCGTGCTCTCCACGAGAGCCTCGAGCCGCTGCTTCTCCCTGTGCGCGTACTGGACGTACGTCGCCCGGATCTTCGCCCCCTGCAATTCGCAATGCGTGTCACCCCCAGGCGTACACGATGGGGGGAAAGGGGGCCCACTCACCGTCTTCCGGAGCCTCCGCTCCTCCTCGCGTCTCTTCCTGTCCGCCTCGCCGACCTCCCTACACACGTTCTCGCACACGCCCGGGCGCTCGTCCGAGCCGTCGCAGCATTCTCTCTCTGTCAACCGCACACATCCCAGTCAGCGGCGGCGGCGCGCGGCCCCGCGCATGCAAAGGAGGTAAGGAGGTTGCTCACGCACCGCACAGCCCGTCGTTGACCCTTGACGCCGGGATCACCGCGCCGACGTGGCCCTCGTTCACGCAATAGAAGACGCCGTTCGGGCACGCGCCCGTACCTGTTTAGTGGCGCGCGCATCAGCCATGCTTCCTCGCACTCCCCGCCCACGCTTCCTCCCACTCGCACTTCCCCACGGAGACCGAGACCGAGACCACTCACCTGGCTCGTCGCTCCCGTCCGCACAGTCGCACGAATCATCGTTCACGAACGCCCAGGGTATCTCTCTGGACCCGTCGAGGCACGTCCAGGTGCCAGAGGGGGAGGGCGTGTAGTTCGGGAGGAGGGCGGGCTGCACGCCGGTGGTTTTGTCGATTGCGAGGACGCGGGAGGGGGAGAGGGAGAGGGGCAGGAGGAGGAGGAGGTGGGACCATGGGATCATCGTCTGTGGACGCTCGCGAATCGCGGGCAGTATTAAGTTAAGTGATTGAAGTCACGGAGGGCGATGGTGCCAACGTGTCGTAGGGATGATGATGGTCGTGGGAATGGACTGCCGATTCCGGTGACATTCTGCCCTTTTAATGTCGCGCGAACAACACTGCTCTTGGCGAATGTCGCGCAGGCGAGAGAAATATAGAAGTGTTACGAATAAAGTGCGCCTGGGTGCATTAGAGAAACAGGACCTAGACCAAGTTACAGCGACACGTATATCTTTCTAAGTTGCGCTACATGTCCAACCTCATCACATTCCGGACACCTCCCCTGAACCTCATACGCCGTCCGTATGCACGGCGCGCAGAAGAAATGACCGCACGACGTGGAACAGACAGCGTCCGGCCGGAGATTGCAGATGGGACATGCGAACCTGTCGGCGGACACACCATCGCCTCTCACCTCATCATCATCGTCGCCACCTTCTTCTTCATCTTCCAGCACTCCGACGTCAACATCATCATAGCGCACGGCGTCCCCAAGATCCTCCTCGTCCTCAAAGTCGCACTCGTCAAAATGCTCCCACGAGTCATCGCCATCCGAGTACTCGTCGCCATACTCCTCGTCGTCCGAGCTCTCGTCGGGATACGTGAGCCCGCCGAGATAGTCCTCCTGGCCTTCGACGAGTGTGACGGAGGAGGAGGAGGAGGGCCCCTCGTCGTTGTCGTCGTCGTCGCTGTCGTCGCCGTGTACGGCCGAATGCTCGACGTGCATCCGGAGCCCCGCGGCGGTGGAGAAGCTGACGCGGCACGCGGCGCAGTAGTGGTGGAAGCGCGAGTAGACATAGTGCTAAACCCAAACCGAAGGATGCCATGTGAGCAAAAACCCAGCGGCAGGCTGGAATGGAATCGCCCAGACTTACATTGCGCAGGATATTCCCGTTCAGGAAGCGCCGAGCGCAAGTGTCGCAGCGGGGGTGCGTGGGTGAGTCTGCGACGTGCTCTGCACGGTCCTTGACGGACGGGAAGTACAAATCGCAGATGGCGCAGTAAGAGTCGTTGGAGTATTCAATGCCTGACATATTCGATGTGGTGTGATGCGTTTGGTGCTTGATTTGTGTGGTGACTCAATGGACATGTTTTCCTTCATGCCAAGCTCTCAATTTATGCCGCACGACGAGTGGGTCGCTTCTCCTATTGGCGGCGGTGTGTGGTGAGGCTATCCATGACGAACCTTCGCCTCCGTGACGTCAAGAGTATCGGAGGCAGTGGCTGCTGCTCCAATCTTCCAGGGCAACGCAGAGGCCGTCGTAAGACCCATTCATGGCAGAATTCGGACGACTCGAGCAAAGAGGAGGGTTTGCAGAGTGGAGAAAGACGAAGGCGTCGAACATGGACTAATTAGGCGAACTGCGCTTACGTAATCGAGCCAAACACAGAAGTCAGGAAAACTGTCCCACCGACCACCCCTCCCAACAACGACGGTCCCTCAAAACAATGGTGAGTAAATTTCGCCCGTAAAGCCGTCAGACAGAGTCTGCGGACGCATGATTCGCTCCTGGACGAAGTTTTGTCGATTTGGGGACGATCTTGAGCTGGATGCGACTCTGTCTTGTCGGATGCCGTTGTGCTATGTATGCATGGGGCTGATTCGCCGCCCTCCCTCTCCAGGCCAAAGCTAAAGCAGCAGCGACCGCCTCGTCAGGCGGCTCCAAAGCCGCAAAGAAGAAGAAGTGGTCGAAGGGCAAGGTCAAGGACAAGGCCGTCCACGCCGTCACCCTCGACAAGAACCTGTACGACCGCATCATGAAGGAGACGCCCACCTTCAAGTTCATCAGCCAGAGCATCCTCATCGAGCGGCTAAAAATCAACGGCAGCCTCGCCCGCGTCGCGATCAGGCATCTGGAGAGGGAGGGACAGATCAAGAGGATCGTGCACCACTCCGCGCAGCTGATCTACAGTGAGTTTTTTTTGTGCTTTTGCTGCGGGCGGGCGGTGGCGTTGACCGAGTTCTCCCTAGCACGAGCAACGGCGTCGTCGGATTAGATATGCGTCTTATATGCTTCATAGGCTCATGTACACCAATGCACACTAAAATCCATGCTCTCCCCTGCCGGAAAACGATATGATGCTGCGCCCTTGATGAGCTAGCTACATGGAAGTCTGCGTCTGACGTGGTGATCCTGACGACGCGGTCAGGCCTTTTCGAACACTCACTTCTCCTGCACTGTGTTCGCATCGACCTAAATGTACCCAGCCCCTGTGTAAGACGTGGAAGTTCAGCGGCCAGATGGAGCACCGTCGCATCGACTGCCGTTCGTCGCCACTGCCTGCCTGTTATCATCGTTATCCTGTACCTCGTATGAAACGGTTGTCTCTCCTATGCCACGTGGACATGGTTCAGTACGCACGTCATTCTTCTGCGACATGGCTCACAGTTCCGCCTCCCTAATCCTGGACCCGTCTGCGGCTATTACCAAGCGATACGCTGCACGTCTCAGCGCTTTTGACGCTTTCTCTTTGCCTGTGGCTAGTTTGCACCGTTGTGCACGCGAGCCACGAACATCTGAACATCATTTGAATCTCCTCTACACCCTGAAGCTTGGTCAATGCCGCGCTTTAACTGCAAATCCTGAGACCACGAACGATCCATCGTGCCCTTAGGAAGACTCCCAACATGCAAAGCTACTCGCTGCCATCGCTGAAATACATGCGGTCATCCTCCATGTTCTGCGAGTTTCACAGCAAAACCTTCTCCGCTGCAACATCTGAGTCGGAGTCGGCATCGGCACAACTGCAACGCAAACAAGGATCACGCTAGGGATATCAGCGATGTGAGCGACGCCTTTTGCTGGCTTTGAGCACTGGGATGATTCGTGTCATACTCTCTTTCACCCGGACCAAAGACGAGGATGGGGAACAATCGACTGCCGCGGTTCTCTGACGTCTTCTCATGTATCCACCTTGCACTTGCGTTTGCTGACCCGCGAACTCTTCTGCAGGCGTCTACGATCCAATGGCGGTCCTCACGGGTTTCCCCCAGCCCGCGTCCCAGTGCCGGGCGCCGGGTGTCTCAGTTCGTGACTGTGAGTACTTGCACCTGGACTTCAGCGCTCGGGCACAGTGATGATGATTCATTGGTACCATCATGATACGACCACATGCCGAATGAGCACAGAATCACGGTGTGGAATGCGTGATCGAATCCGGCCTTGGCTGAAGCTGACCTTGCCCTTTTTCACCATTGCCTTGCCTCTCTCCTCCGTTCCTTGGTGATGCTGACGCCTCCCTTTCCTCAGGTGCTCATTCACGGCCAATCGACCCATCGGGTTCATGTGTGATGGCTCAGCGTTTCGTTCTCCCCGCTTCTCCAGTCGATCCGTATTTCGTATACGTACGATATCCTCCAACATGGGCACAAAAACAATCCCTTTACCTTAATTCAGCGAGAAGGACGCTGGCGACGTCCGGTTTGTACGGTCCGCAGCTCAGCAAAGTACAGGTCAGACGTTTCACGATAAAGAAGTCAGTCCGGGTTATATCAGTATCGACGAGGAATGGTAAACGACGTGCACGCCACAGCCGTCACCAGTCACATCATTGCGCTCGACGTCGCACGGCTGAGCTCAGGGAGTGCTCGCTCCGATCTGCGCCTCCTCTTCTCGCAAGATCCTTCTGGTCTCCACCAGCGCCTTTCCCAGCAGATTGAGCCCCCACTTATCATACTTCGCCAGCGCATTCTTCTCCCCGAACCCAATGCCCCATATCCGATCCCTCGGACTCGCCTCCACAATCTCCGTATCGCCCGTCGCGAGCAGCCTCCCTCTCAGCCCCCCATTCTGCCGAAACTTGTGCAAATTGCCCTCCAGCACGACCCGCGTCCTCTCCGCGCGCCACACCTCCTCGTCAAACCCGCGCACCCTCCGCCCGAGCGCCTTCACGCGCCTCAGCTCGCGCCGCTCTGCCGACTTTATCCCGATGATCTCCCGCGCGACCGCCACGTCCGAGAAGAGGAGCGCTTTGTGGAGCATCATCCAGTGCTCGGTCGTCGGGAACTCCACTTCTTCTGCTTCCGAGTCCCCGCCTGAGCCGCGGTCGATCACCACGGACGCGGTGAAAGGCGCAGGGTACCACTGCGATGCCCACCCACTGATGGGCGGCGGCGGACCCAACCCGCCGTCTTCAACAGTGACGACGGTGTGAGGAGCAGCCAGCCACTTACTTGACGTGTCCCGTGGTCCAGAAGAACGTGAAGTCCTCCTTTGCTCGGGAGGCTGCTTTGCTTGTTTCCTTCGGCATATTCACGAAGACTGCGGCGCGGAGGTACTACACACACTGCTAATGCTTCTTGTATAGGGTGACTGGAGATGGTGTATTGGTGGTGCTGGAGTCAGGACAAGGCTTGCAAGGTTCCGCCCGGCGCCTCCGACTCCCTCGGAGGCACAGACTAGATCATGTGACCGTCTTTGTGGCGTTCGAACTTCGAGGCGAGCCTAACTCAGTAACTGGGTCAAACTTGGTTCCCTTTCTTGCGGGGCGCCCGTGATTCAATCGCACCACTGGCGGCGCAGGAGATACCAAGCCAGGGTAGTCTACTTACGTTTGAAATTTTTTGGGACGGGGTGCCAGTGCAGGCACGGTACCTCCGCCGGCGTCGTTAACACTGACACTGACAGATGACGGATATTATCCCTGCCACATGTCCTGAAGGGTCGTTTTTCTTGCGATTCGTTGGATATATGCATCGCGTCAAGCTGCACCCCTTGAGAGAGATGGAGAGCTGGGACGTCAAGCCCAGACAAGCGACGAGATGGACAGTCGAAGCAATTGAGAGTGCTAGTGGACGGAACCGAGTCTCGTTGAATACTATATGTACATACTACTCTGAAGCACAACAACTGCAACGGGGTCAGTCGTGTGCAGTAGCTACTCCTTTCTCCGTCTGATCATCGCGTTAGCGACGAAGCCCAGGATGAGATAACGAAGAGCGATGCTGGCGTCCGCGGGAGAGTTCAGGTCTCCCTGCGTTGCTTCTTCTAAACAATTTCAGTCAGGGATTGGTCACCGGGAAAGAGTCCAGTAGAGGGCTCACAGGGGTAAGTTGTATTGGCTGGGTTCTGTGCGGAGATACATGCGAGCGAGATGCCGTGTCCAAGAGCCATGTAACGTGTGCGCTCTCGGGGACCCGGTTCGACTGATTTCGACCGGCTGGATGCCTACGCAGGAAAGCTAGTAAACGTGTATATGCAAGAGGCTGTCCTCCGGAACGACGAACCCACCTTTCGTGAAGCTGGTGTTCGCTCCGCCAAACGTTTGCTATTCGGCGCAAGGCACGTTCCGCTCGTCGCTGCCATCCCGGGGAGCCGAGGCTTTCGTGTATCCCGCCCATTTCCTGTCTTTGCGCGGAAAAGAACAAGCGGTCTCACCGTGCGCAAGTTGAAGTGGCACCAATAAGGCGAATGGTATAAAGTTGGGCACGGGTACTGTGATAGAGGCTTGTGTGAGTCCGAAAAGCCAGCGGGACCACGCCCGTTTTCTTTTTTTTGGTCGTTTTGAGCATAAGCCTGTACGCTGGCCTGTCCTCGCAAAAATTGGGACGGCCACAGGCCGCGTCCCGCTGCCTAAGGCAAGTATGTTCGCAAGATCTGGAGGTTGAATTGATGAGAACTCTCCAGTTCGTAAGGACATAAGTAGTTTGGCTATTCATGGGCATTGCGCGTTTGTGATGTGATGGATGAGGTCAAACAAGACAGGATGAACATGCTCGAGGTGAGTGTCGTTCACCAAACGGTTGTTGGTAAGTAGACTTTCGGTGGGCCAGGCATGCCGTCAAGGATGACGGAGTTGACGAACGTGCATGGAAGTGGCCCGCCACGTGCGCGGTGGAGGGACAAACAGCAACAAAGGGGCATCCAATCACGGTGTCTGAAATTGATTGGCTTGAACGACGAAATCTCTGCTTGTCGTCGTCTGGCCATGCTGGCGATCGCTGCCCCGTTCAACCCGCCTCCAGACGTCGTCGGCCCCCATCGCATCTCCTCCACCCCCTCTTCCTCCTCCGCGTCGTCATCATCGTCATCCTCCTCCTCCTATCGCCGATCCACACCCAGACCAGCCACGACGACGACGACGTCGTCCTCCTCCTCCGCGCCGCCGGCCGCGCGCCCCTCCGTCCAGCTCCAGATCCGCCCCGCCACGCCCCAACCACAGCCGCAGCCGCAAACGCAAACGCCCCCGCCGCCACCCGACCCGGCCGCCACCCCGGCGCCCGCATTCAACATCCACTCGTACCCCGCGCCGGACCTCCTCCGCCTCCTCGCCTCCCTCCTCACCCAGATCGCAGCCACCAACGACTCGCTCTCCCCGCTCCCGTCGCCGACGTCCCCGCAACAGCCGCTCCCCGCGAACGTCCACACGCAGCTCTGGCCGAGCCTCTTCACCGCCTCGCGCGGCGCGCTCACCACCCCCGCCGCGACCCTCACCTTCCACGCGCGCAACGTCCCCACGATATCCCTCGAAGCGTATCTGTTGCGTATCCTCAAGTACTGCCCGACGACGAACGAGGTCTTCCTGTCCCTACTTGTCTATTTCGACCGCATGAGCAAGCTCAGCAGCGATGCTGTCGGCAGGAGCTTCGTCATTGATTCGTATAATATACACCGCCTCGTCATCGCCGGCGTCACCGTCGCAAGTAAATTCTTCAGCGATGTCTTTTACACCAATTCGCGGTACGCAAAGGTGCGTGCTCCCCTCCCCATTGTTTCTTTGATTCACTCGGACTCAACTACCAATTGCGCAACAGGTCGGCGGGCTCCCGCTCGCCGAGCTCAACCAGCTCGAACTGCAGTTCCTCCTCCTCAACGACTTCAGACTCGTCATCTCCACCGACGAAATGCAGCGCTACGCCGAGCAGCTCATCGTCTTCTCCTCCTCTGCTTCCTCTTCCACCACCACCTCGACGCCTATACCCCCGCCGCTCCCGGCACACGCACACGCACACCCAAAAACTGATCGCGACTCGGACCAGGCACACGCATCCGGACCGGCGCCAAGCCCCTCTGCCTCCCGGCCGTCCCTCCCCTCCTCCTCCTCCCCCTCCTCCCCCTCCCCCTCTTCTCACTCCACCTCCACCTCCCCCTCGAACGCCGCGCAACCGACCCACCCGCATTCGCATTCGCATACACAGGGACAGGGACAGGAACCGCGGACACCCCACTCGCATCGCCCAGAACACCACTACCGCGCGCCCTCCGCCTCTGCCTCCGAAAACGACACCGAAACTGAAACCGAAGCAGACACAGAGACGGAAGCAGACACCGAAACGACCTCGACCACCGACGACGAGCCGACGATCCGCCCCGGGCGGGGGAGCATATTCGAGGGCGACGCGGGGAGCGTGTATAGCTATCGTGCCTCTGACGCCGAGGGGGCGGAGTCGGAGTCGGGCCGGGCTGGTGCGGGGAGCAGGGAGGACGGGGACGGGGACGGGGAGGCGCAGAGCAGGACGCCGGGGGGTTCGCGGTCGCGGCGGCGGGTGAGGGCGGCGAGCGGGACGTGGGATACGGGTGATGAGGGCGGGGATGAGGATGAGGACGAGGATGAGGACGGGTGGGGGGAAGATGGCAGCGGGAGTGGGAGCGAGGGCAGCGGGAGTGGGAGTGGAGACGACGCGATGATGAGCCCCCGGACTGGAACTGGGACTGGGGCTGGGGCTGGGATCGGGCGCGTGCGGAGGGGCAGCCAGGGGAGTCGTGGGAGGGTCAGGAAACGCGTGAAGGCGCCTCCTCCAGGAAGGGCCGAGGGGGAGGGCGAGGGGGACGGAGAGGGAGAGGGAAGGGATTTTGATACGGTTATGCGGAGTCCTTGATTCATAGACCCGGGGGGTGCGCAATGCGCATGTGTGGGAGTCGGGGGCGCGGGCATATGGCGAGGGCGAGGGGGTAGACCCCGCCTCACCCTGGCCCTTAGGGGCATAGAAGGAAGCTTTTAATCACCTAATCACTTCACCTTCATTCGCAATTGAGCATCTGCATCTGCATCTGCATCTGCCATGAGCATGCACGGTGTTACACTGCACCTGCACCCGACATCGACATTGAGCGCTGCCACGCAGCATATGTCACGCATTTTTCGACTGGTTTTATGAGGTCCTTTCGTGCCCGGGGTCTTTAGAGTATTGATGCTGTCAGACGTCGACTCATTCGACCTGGAAGCACAGAGTGCTCACTGCGCCGGGAGTCAAGGTTCAAGGTCGGTGCCAGCCTAGTAGTCAAGTTCAAGTAGCAGGATCGACGCTTGAGACCTCAGTTTTTTCCGAAGAACTGGAGGGTGTCATTGATTCCTTCGCTATCGATGAAGGAGCGGGTTAGTACATGTGGTGAGGAACTGTTGGCGTTCCAAGCCCGCTCGAGGTCGACAAAGCTCTCCTCTTAACTCCCTGCTTTTCGATTCGTCTTCTGGTACTGTACTAGAATGTCGCTTGGACGTCACTGGCACTGTGCCCTCATGTCAATCTGCTACGAATCCGATTCCGAAATCGCGTCGACCATGAACATCCATTAGCAGCTCTGGGTGCAAACTCGGAAGGCTGATGTGCTTGAATTTGCGTCTCATTCCGGGCCCTCTCAACGAAAACACCGCGGGAGGCTGTACCCCGTGCGAATCGATGCCCTGCATCTGCGACACTGTCCCCGATCTGCAATCGATCTGCACGCACAGATATCGTGGAATATCCTGGTCCGAGCCACTGCCTCAACCAGTGCCCCGATCCCGTTGCACACGTCGGACCATGCTGACATGTCGCGCAGGTGTATCTCTACGTGGCG
Organism: Lyophyllum shimeji; assembly: GCA_026008595.1. Lineage (NCBI taxonomy): Eukaryota > Fungi > Basidiomycota > Agaricomycetes > Agaricales > Lyophyllaceae > Lyophyllum > Lyophyllum shimeji. The sequence continues at coordinate 295,571 of BRPK01000001.1, read as the reverse complement.
GTACTACTAGTGGTAGTAGCCGCATATGACAGGCATGGCAAATTCAGTGGACGTTCAACTTCGTCTTCAGTCCGCAAGCCGATGTACTTCAACGAGCTCCTTTCGCAGATTCGTACCTTGTCTGTGGGTAAGGGTGGTTCAGGTCTCAACCAGTTTTATCTAGCTGTTGTATTGCCGTGCAAATTAAATAGTAGTTTTAAGGAGCGGCATGTACAATCTCTACTATAGAAACGCGATGCCGATATCGTGATTACGTATCGAAAGCAGTGTCCGGATTATTTTGATTGTCCTCATCATCGTCGCGCCTCACCGGGGAACAGCTCCTCCGCTGCCAGCTTTGCCTCCATCTCCGCCTCACCGAGCGGCCCAGCAGCGACGGGCTTCTTCCCAGCGTTGACTTCCGCCCGGGTTTCGGAGGCGGGTGTATCTGCTGTACTTTCCGTTGCTGGCTGCGGCTGCGTCTCCTTCGTCTTCGCGTCTTCATCCTTCGCCTTCTCCTTCTCCGTCCCCGCATCCTTCTCCTTGACCGGCTCCTCTTTCTTCTCCTCCTTCTTGGCTTCCGCGCTAGTCCCACCTACAATCGGCGCAGCCACGCCCCCAACCCCACCGGCAACCGTGCTAACTTCTTTCTCCGCCGTCGTTGGCGGCTGCTCCGTCGGCGCTTGTTCTTTCTTGTCCTTGCTCTTTACCTCCGCCCCCGCGTTCCCATCGAACACATTCCGCCCCGGCTCAGGCACACCCTCCGCCAAGATACCCGTTGTCTCGGCATCGCCCGCCTCGCCACCATCGTGGTGCGCTTTCGCTCCGGGGTCCACGTGGAGTTGGTTGAGATTGCCGTTAGGATCAAAGGCGTCCTGGCCGTTGTCGTGTGGAACGATGATGGGAGGACGTCCGTCAGCGTCACCACCAACGGTCGTGTGCGCGACGGGGATCTGCGACTCCCGCGGAGCGAGACCGATGGTGTTATACTGGGAGTACTGTAGAGGAGGGGGAATATCCGTCAAAGTCTCGCGTTATGCATGGAAAAGGGCACGTACATCGTCCAGGAAGTCATTACTAATCGAAACATAGGGAATTTCAGCATTCAGCATGAACGGAACGATGCCTCTGCTCACCATGAGAAGTCCCAAGTCTTGAGCCACTTCGCGCTGACGCACTTGCTTTTTGTCCAGGGATTACCATACGCCAGCGGACTGAAGTGCGCGAAATGCCATATCGCGAGGACGGCAAGCGCAGCTGCAATCTGAAGCCGGACCCGCGGGCGCAGGGTGGACGTCACGAGGTCGAAAGCTGCGCAGCTGAGCAGCACGGCAAAGTAGAGGGCGGGGAAGTAGTGGTGCAGGAAGAGTTGACGGGCCATGAGGAAGAAAGGGAAGTAGTGCAGCGACCAGCCGATGAAGAGAAATCCGCAGAGGGAATCGTATTTGACGACTTTGGCTGTAGGTACGACGGTGAGCCTACGATGCCCGTTCATCCAGACGCACGACATGGACTAACTGTTGTCAAAATCACGGTAGCCTCGTTGAGCACGAAGGATAAGGAAGCCTCGAATGGCGGCGTAGGCAACGACGGCGAAGGTACTAAGCCACCATACCATGGGGTTGCCGATGAGGTAGATCTGACGATGGTCCTTAACCCAGAAGTTCTACAACACACTAATATCAGGGTATGACCGCACTGGTTAAGCCTCGGAAACTCACGATACCACGGCGCAAACGCGGCCAGGCGTCCGGGCGGGAGTCGTACGTGTGGCGGTCAGTGAGACCAGCGTTGGTAGTCCACATGACTTGTTGAAGCTCGAGGAACTTGGCAAAGAACCCAGGAAGCTTGTAGTTGACCTTCTCCGCATCCACCGGCTCTGCGCCCGAATAAGCGCACCATCCCAATCGAGAAGACAGATTTGGACTCACGGTTCGGGTGTACGGACGTCTCAATATACCATAGCGAATTGGCGCGAACCGCATTCTTGTTGCACGTCACCTCTTGCTGCTCGTATCCCCATTCAGGGAGCTTGACCTTGTGGGAGAAGAGATAGCACCCAGTCAGAGCATGCCTGAGCCTGAACACCGTCCTGAGCGTGCGGAGACGCTTGCTCGACTCCTTATCGCGGCGGTCGCCGTGCTCAATCTCGACATACCAATCGTCGTTGGCATCGCCCGCGAACCCAGGCATGCCATATGCAGAAACTTCGTTCTGGAAGTCGACGTCGGAGACAGGCGGTCGGACGTCGTGCGAGTGCAGGCGTTTTTCGGTAGTGAGGTGCAACAGCTTGATGCGTGTGCCGGATGTAATGTACGACAGCGGTTCCGAAGTCCAGTCAAACGCGCCGGAATCGTCGCTTGCGTTGAAGATTCGCCAGTCGTTGTTTGAGTCACGATGCGGGTAAAGGGTTATTTGCTGTTCTGCGAAATGTCAGTACCTGGCAGATGGGGGAAGGAAAGCGCATACGTTTGCTTCCGCCGGGATATGTGTGGACATGCGAGTGAAGGTAGCCGCCCTGGGTATTCACGTGGCGGAGCGTCACTTGTGAGCCGACCGCGACATCCGCATAAGTGTCGGCCATCCCCCGCCCCCCGAGCGTATGCTGGAACTCGGAGCTCATGAATCCGTCACCATCACCAGAGTTCTCGAGGATGAGAAAATGGATTTGGAACATGGCCATGTAGAACACGAGGGGGATTACAATGAGACATATGGCTCGCGCCATAAAATGCCGCACGAACAGCCGTGGCGGAACGCGTAGGTCGCCGAGGAGGTTCCAAAGTTGATGCACCGTGCTCACACCGACCGTGGCGATGGTGAAGAGGCCAACCCATTTGCAGCTGACGACGGCGCCGAGTGAGAGTCCAGTCAGTGTCAGCCAGGTCCACCATGATGTGGTAAACGGGGCGTGCTTGTCTTCATTCCAAAACCCGCACCAGAGGAAAATGGTGAGCGCCGTGAAGAAGATGAGAGGCGAGTCGAGTAGAATATGCCGTGACTGGGTGACGAGGCCGTTTTCGAAGGTGATGAAGAGAGTGGCTAAAAGAGCGGTGGTAGCCCTGCAATCCAGGGCCCGTAGGGTGAGGTAAGCGAGAGGCACGGTGGCAACGCCCAGCGTCGCTGGCACCATTCGCATCGCTACGTATGGTACATGTTCATAGATCCTACGCATGTCAGAGCAAGTCCTCGCTGAAAAGGGGCGACCACTCACTTTCCAATATCCTTGAAATCAAACTGCCCGTCATATCCAAACACAAACGCCGCCAGTGTTATCAACAATTTGGCCAGCGGAGGATGGACATCGACGAAATACTGCGTCTTGATGTATTTTGAAGCGAATTTGCCGAAATGGACCTCGTCAAAGCTGGGGGCTTCGGTTAGCTGAACACGCAGACGGTATGCAATGCACGTACACAACGCTGTTGGGTTTCGACAGTCGGAATAGCCGCACACCTGCCGCCAGCAGGACGACAAGGAATAGCAGTTTCCATTCTCCTGCTGTCATGTTCAGGCCACCCGGCGGGTGGTGTTTCCCTCGTCCTGGCCCCAACCCCTAGAAGCTGCTACCCTCCGTGCATCCGCATCCAAATGGTCATCCCGCGGGTGGGGAAATCGCTGAGAAGCTATAGGTGCCGCATGAGCAACTCCGGGTGGGGGAGATGCCGGCCTTCGTGCTCTGACATGGCCTGACATGGAGTTTTTCTGAGCTTTCACGCCAGAATGCTTCGTATCCAGGAATCCAAAGATATTGAGCAGAAGATTCAGAAGAAGACGGGAGAAACGAGGGGGAAACTTGGGAGAAACTGTGGATTGACGTGTCGGTGATGGCGAAACTGCGCTCGTCCAAATTTGGACATCGTGGGCGGTCCGCATCTGCAGCTACCACGAAACTCCATCTTTCACTTGACAACTACTAACTGCGCATCCTACCTCAGCGCATTTTGTGACCTCCGTGCATCTGTGTCTTCCTACATCTTCCAGATAGCGCGCTATCTTATTACTGTTGTACACAGGCACGCATAATCTCGTCAAAACATTCTGGGCAACTTACACGACTCGCTCAGCTTCTTCACCGCATGGAGGACAGCCTGGTCATCCACCGAGAGCGCCAGTGTTTCCTCTGCTGCCTGTTCCCCGCCCAAGAATTCCTGCTTGACATTCTTCTGATGAAGCGATGCACCTGAATCAGGGAACGGCGTCCCCACAATCGGGCAGACCGTGCCAGGCGGAGGCAGAGTACCGTTCACGAAATAGTCACGGATGTAAGTCTGGGTGCAGACCGAAGGCGCAGAGATGGAGCAGTGCTGAAATTCATGCGATGTCAACGGTCGAGACGACTGGTTTCCCGAAGAGCCTGTGAAACTCACCCCTGGCGAGTCCTGCGTCAAAACCACAGCATTCGGGAATCCTTTGGCCGTCTCCTTGGCTCTGTTCTCTTACTGAGTCACTGTATGCAATCGGTCGAAGAGAAACGAGACTCACGCCCATAAAGGTGTCACCGGGTCTACACAACAGCGAAGATGAGTATTGAAAGTCACACTAAACGTAGGATTACGCACCAGCCGTATTTCCTACTACAAGTAATGGGAAGCTAGTGTTGGCTTCAAACGGGCCTTGTGATGCGTGCAAAAGATGTCGATCATTGCCATCAGAACCGAATACGTGCACGACGCACCTCTAAAGCGCGCCTTCGGAATATCTGGCCATCCCCTGTAATGAAAGATCAATCAAGTCCATCAACGTATATGACGACAGTACTCACACACAGGCCGTCCTTATACCAGCCCAAATCTCCGCCCAACCTGACTTACTGGTCATCTCCTCGAAATACTTCTCCAGCTCCTTGAACGCCTCGGGAACAGGATCACCATCATTGCACAGGATAGCGGTGGCTGCATCCCTGACGATAGGAGGCTCTCCGTCCGCTTCGCCGCACTCGCACTGGAAGGACGGCGTCTCCAACAAGGAATACAGCGGAGCACCATCGCCCCGTGCTAGGGCCGCAAGCCCGTGCGCGACGGGAGCCCACATTGCCCAGGGACTATACAGGGAGCTGAATATGGTCACACGGAGGCGGTTGTAGTCCACCAGGCCATAGGAATCCCTTGTGCGGACCGGTACAGGACGTGCTTTGACCGAGTCGTACAGGGCGGTGAGGTTAGCAGCGATCAGGTCCGGAGTCGGCGCGTAGAAGGGGCAGTTGGAGGGACCTACAGCGTGGCAGTAGGTGAAGAAGGCGTTCATGGTTTTGTCAGTGTCAATGAGATTGGTAGACCAGAGGGCTGAACGTGGAATCAGCTTTCGCAAGGAAGCCTGAGTCTAGTAAAAGGCTAGCTTACTTTTGTAGTAGTTCTTGATGTCGACGACGCCGTCAATCACCATGCGTTCGATCTTGTCCTGCTAGACGGTGAGGCTATTGGCAACATCAACAAAGAAACCTACTCACGGGAAACATAGAAGCGAAGGTTTCTCCAAGGACACTTCCATACCTACCATGTTTCGAATAAACTCCAACGCTTTCCGAGAAGAAAGGCAAACGACATACGAGAAACCCCAGTACAACAATTTCTCCCTCCCATGCGCTTTCACAATACTCAACATATCCGTCGCGGTCTGATCCGTATTTATATGCGCCAGCACCTCACGCTGACGCTCCCCCGCAAGCTGGCCAACGATCTGAGCGCGGGCCCACTCACGCGCGAGCCCGTCTGCAGACGTGTTGAGTACACTCAAGCTAGCCTGAATGCCATTCTGTCCACCCCACAACACGCGCTCGAGGTCGGTCTCAAAGAACGACGCGCGTGGAGTGGACCGGCCCACACCTGCAAATCACGACCTTGTTCAGTTTCCAGCGCATGAACACACGCCTTCTGAACATCGAATCTTACGCACCTCTCGGATCGAACCCGAGAACATCAAACTGCGGACCAACGAGAGCAGAAATGAGCGGTCCTGCATTGAGCACCAGATCGACACCACTGCCACCCGGTCCACCGGGATTGAGCAGTACAGGCCCGCGGTATTCTGTTGAATCTGGTGCGACAGCTGCGGGAACGCGGGCCATGGCGATGACTGCTTTGTCCCCGGCGGGATCTGAGTAGTTCAGGGGCACCTAGAGTAGACTCGACTCAGCTCGAATGAGGCGCAGGGGGGAAGTCGCTTTACGATCAGCCGGGCGCACTGAGTCGGTGATGCGTAGCAAGGGTGCCAGACGAGGGTCTCAGAGGGAATGACCTGCCAGTGAAGTCGCGCCTAAGTTAACTTTTCCGAATGCAACTTGGCAGATCTAGACGAAGTGACATGCCGTGCTCCAACTGAAGCTGCCCGTCTCGTCGGTTTCCATAGGCTGGACATTATATTTTCGCACAATCAGGAGGTCACAAGGCTGCGAGAGTAGGAGCGTCGATGCGACGAGCAGAAGAAAAGCACCGAGGCCAAGCGCTCGGCAGAATTCAGGCATAGTCACGGTGCCAGTGCCTCCAGCAGATGTAGTATGCGTGGGCATGACGGTGCGAACCAACGACCGACCACAGCAGGAGCTGATTTAAAGCATGATCAACCTCCCATCACGGATGTGGCAGCATATGGGGCCCAGGAACGAGGTGGTTCGTCGGCTTTCTCAGGCTCTTTCAAAGTTTCGAAGCTTGCAAGTCATCAAAACATGATCGCACGTATGTAGGAGCTCACGGTGCTATATATCACACCTTGGGGCCTACTATAACGGCGGAGCAACTAAGCAACAAGAGCATTCGCCTCGTAGCAGCTCCCAGACTCACTCCTGGGAAGTAACGTCAACTTCATAACGTACGAGTTAAAAATCGATTCGGGAGCGTGTACGCGGTTTATTGCGGTTCCACTATAAGAGACTTACAAAACACTTCCATGTCCAAGAACTACCCAGCCGCCTGCGTCCTCTCCAACACCTTATTGACCGGCGCCGTCCTCCCGGTCCCAGTCCCAGTCCCACCCGCCAAACTGGAACTCCTCTTCACATCCGCCACCTTCGCCTCCCTCATCCTCATCACTAGCCTGCTCAAAAACCTCGGCGTCACATACTCCTCCTCATTCCACCCCGAACCCTCTGCCGCACTGGCATCTTCCACCGCCTCCATAGGGGTCCCGGCACTACTCCCCGCCGCCGAGCGCTTCGCCGGGCTCACCGTCCCGCCGGAGTGCGGTGACTTTCCCGTGCTTTCCCCGCCCTCCTTGTACCGCTCCCAAAGCGTGTACAGCGATATGATCTCCTGCGCCACAGTCGCGATGAGCGGTAACGACACGTTGAGCCCCGCGAAGAACGCGATCGGGTCTTGCGGTGGCGGTGGCGGCTTTTTGGATTGTTCCTGGCGCGTCGAGCGCCGCGGTGTCGGTGCGGAGGCGGACGGGAGGTCGGGGAGGACGGCAGACCGTGTGGGCCCGTTGAGGATGAATGTGAGGTAGAGCGCGGCGATGGCGATGATGTGCGGTGGGTGGAGGAGGCAGAGGTCCGATCTGTACGTGTCGTTAATGATAAACCTTTGTTTCCGGTTCGAGGACGTCAGTAGATGGGTGGGTGGTGGACAAGAGAGAAAGAAACGGGGCTGACCATGCAGTTTGCAGCGCGCCTTCGCTCAGCTCGAGTTGGCCTTCGCCAGTGCCCCAGTATCTTGGCCCCTCGTCCGCACTGAGGCCGACACCCGCCTCGTCTGCTTCTCCCTCCTCTGAGCCAAACAACGACGCAGTGTCGGATACTTCCTTCCTGCACAACGTCAACAACGTCCTGTACGGATGAAACACGACCAGGTCGCATTCCAGGTCATCCACGAGGTAGAACTCCATTTCCGCCAGCTTGGTATGGTCGGAGGGGAAGTGCTTGACATTGTATTGTTCCTCTAAGTAGAACTCGAATCAGTTCATGCGTTCTTCTGACGATGACGACGGAGGAGAGATGCGTACGACTGAACAAAGCCCTGGACTCGGCGACGATGTTCTTGATGTGAATCGGCGACTCTTCGGCCTTGGCAGCGACATAACAGCACGCCGCGATGACGATGAACGGGTCTGTCTCGCAATACGAGTTCTTGAGGTAGAACCGCCTGAAGAAGACTGTGGCCGTTGCGATGGCGCGCTGTCGCAGACCCAATTTCTTGCCGAGTTTCGAGATAGCTGATGGAGTGGTTTGTTAGGGCATGAAGTCGTCTTCACAAGCATCAGAATGAGATTATGAGAACGGCGTTCGCTCGGTGCTTGCTTCTTTGCAACGTCCCCTGCACCACCTTTTCCCGGCGAGACAGATTGTCGATGCCTCGCGAGAAAGCTTCACGCCAGATGGAATCATTGCAGTGCAGAAGAACGAAACGCCGTATCGGTATGGACACCGTCAGGCTCCTTAGCAGATCTGACGGCGAAGCATAATGGCCCAGGGTCAGTGGTTTGACCTGTAAATGTCGGTTCTGAAACCTAAAACACCCCCGCATGAATTCATCATGGTCGAAAGAGCTTCAGAAAGAATGACACTGGCAGACGGGAGGCGGCTTTGCAATGGGCCTCCTCGGCGTGTCTTTCAAGCATACGGCGGGCAGGGCGGCATCGTATAAGAAACCGGCCTCCAGGAGGGCCCATATCGAGTGAAAGTTACGCCGAGGCCCGGTGCAACACGATGTGAAAAGAGCCAGAAACACCCTGCTTACCGTTCGCAAAATATATAGCGAGGAAGTGCAGATGGTCGGGATCATCAACGTATTGGAGGTCTTCTGCTCTAGCCTGCTTTAGTGTTGCGCGGTCGACGACCCATCGTTTGCTGGTAGTTAACCTTCGTGAGCCTGTTGGACCGATAACGACACTTCATGCGCTCTCACTAATGTGAACTTGCCCAGAAGTCGGTTGCCATTCAGCAGAAAAGTTCCCAGAACGTCTGCGAGAACCGATGGGTATTATATCGCGGAAGACCGTGCACAGTCGGCGCTCGTGTCGTCGGCGAGGCGGGCTGCCGTCGTGGTCAACATGAAGCCAGAGGCAGTCCAGAGGTCCGCGGCTCCAGCCGTAGTTTGCCGAATCAAGGCCACGTGACGCCCCACCGAAACTCGGACTTCAACGGAAGCAACGGACACGACTTTTCTCAAAGCTTTGCTGTCTACCTTCATCAGCCTCAACAAAAACACAAAAGAACCATGTTCGCCCGCTCCGCTGTCCGTGCCCTCGCTCAACCATCCGCCCGTCTCTTCTCGTCGACGGCCTCGCGTAACTTCAAGGTCGCGGTCCTCGGTGCTGGAGGAGGAATTGGACAGCCTCTGTCGCTGCTGCTCAAGAGTGACCACCTCGTCACAGGCTTGAGCCTGTATGATATCCGCGGTGCGCCTGGTGTTGCTGCAGATGTCAGTCACGTCGACACTGCCAGCGAGGTGAGTCTTGTGTATGGAGTGGAGTGAGCTGTACCTGAACCGAACGTGACAGGTGAACGGTTATGCTGCTGACCAGCTCGACGAAGCCCTCCAGGGTGCCAACGTCGTTGTCATTCCCGCTGGTGTTCCCCGCAAGGTACGACCTGAACCACGTTGTCCAATAATAGCCTCTAACATAGTCCTCTTCAGCCTGGAGTGAGTTCATTTACAAATTCTTACAGTGTCATTTGTTCTAACTTGACAAGATGACGCGTGACGATCTCTTCAACGTAAGCCTGCCTTCCTATTGGCCCGCAATATCTGACATTCCTCCCAGACCAACGCTTCGATCGTCCGCGACCTCGCCTCCTCGATCGCCCGCGTGTCACCAGACGCGCACATCCTCGTCATCTCCAACCCCGTCAACTCCACCGTTCCCATAGTCGCCAAGACCCTCGAGAAGGCCGGCACCTTCAACCCCAAGCACCTCTTCGGTGTCACCACCCTCGATGTCGTCCGCGCCCGGCGCTTCCTCGCCGAGACCGTCGGTGCCCACCCGTCCGAGACCCCCGTCACCGTTGTCGGCGGGCACAGCGGGCCGACGATCGTCCCGCTCATCTCCCAGTCCCCGCGCGGTAACGAGGTCAAGGGCGAGAAATACCATGCCCTCGTGCACCGTATCCAGTTCGGTGGTGATGAGGTCGTCAAGGCCAAGGATGGTGCGGGAAGCGCGACCCTCTCCATGGCATATGCTGGTGCCAAGTTCACCAACTCGCTTCTTCGGGGATTAAGCGGCGAGAAGGGCGTCGTTACGCCTACGTATGTCAGGAGCCCCTTGTTTGAGGACCAGGGCGTCGACTTCTTCTCCTCGAACGTCGAGCTTGGCGTACGTGTTGACTTCATATCTGATATTTTCGCAGTGCTTAACGCGCCTTTTACAGCGGGATGGTGTTGAGAAGATTCACCCTCTGGGCCCGCTCTCTCCTGAGGAGCAGAAACTCCTCGAGGCTTGCTTGCCCGAGCTGAAGAAGAACATCGAGAAGGGCAAGAACTTCGTTCAGTAGATGCGCTGTCCTTAGGATGATCTTAGACTTGCTATTCTAATCTTTCCTTGCGCGACCTGATAGGCTTCGTGAGATGAAGCCGGGACAAAGTGTGTGATCAGAGAATGAGGAGAAAAAATGCATATCGAAAGAGTGTGAGCCGCTATACGGCTCGCTGTAGCATACATCCTAGGTAGCATACTGTTCATACTGGTACATGGGGTACAGCGTTCTATATGCAGGCTGACGACATGCATATGTGGAAGGATATCACTGCGAAGCATGACTTACCGCCGGGCTACTCGCCGAGATCGAATGATTATCGCCCAGTACCTGCCTGAGGAGCAACTCAACCCTCTCCCGATCCTCCTGCACGCGGCGCATCTCCTCATGCCACCTCGCCTCGCGCTGCTCATATATGCCGCCAAGCGCACCAAGACTCCCCAGCGCAGCCTCCAGCGCGCGCTTCAAATCCTCCTCGCGGGACTCGGAGCTGCCGTCCGAGCCGCTGCCCGACGCGGCGGAGGGTCCCACCAGGAACCGGTCGATCAAGGACGACTTGTGCGACCGCGTGCTCCGCCGGTGCAGGGCGATGCGGCTGAATGCGCTCCGCATCTCTTTCAGTGATACGGCGCAGGCCGTCGTTGCGGATTGCCGCCGTACGGCGCGCGAGGTGGCGGAGTAGAGCTTGGTGGAGTGTGAGGGTGCGGCCATGACGACGATCGTGGCGTCTGTTTGTCGATCGAGGCTTTGTAACTGCGTGAACATGGCATGGCACGGTCAGATTAGTTGGTGATGTACACCCCAAGAGATTTGGAAAAGATACGCACAGCCTGTGTGACGGCCTCCCACCCAATCTCCCACCGTCGGCGGCGTTTCTCGACGTTACCCACATAGTTCGGGTGGTACTCCAGCTCCAACAAATCATCATCATCATCGTCCTCGTCAATCCACTCATCGTTCTCATCCGCAGCTCCAACAACAACAACCGGCCCATTCGCGCCACCATTCGCCCAGCTCCCCTCTTCCGCGTCCGCGGGGGGCACAAACCGCTCTTCACCCGCCGTCTCCTCACCCGACGATGACGGCTCCGGGCTCGTCTCGCGGGGCTGGGTGCTCTCCACCCTCGGAGGTGGCTTCCGACTGGACATCCTTCTCCTCAGCACCGCGGGCCTCATACTCTTCTTCACCCCGATCATCGGCGGGGGCGTCGGGAGCGCAACGGGCTCATGGCTCGGGCTCGAGCGGAGGCTCAACGTGTCCTGTATCCCCAGCGTCCGCTTGGTGTGCAGGAACGCCCAGGGGTTGTACGCGCCCCCGCCCGGGAACGGCGTCGACGACGGGGAAAGCGTAGAGTCCGTGACGTTCCCCGCGTGGTGGTTCTGCGCGTACACCTGCCACTGTTTGATCATCTGCTGCTGGATCGTCGAGAGCTCGGCCGCGTTGAACGCGCCGGGCACCTGCGGCCGGTTCGGGTGCGGCCCGGAGAATGTTTGGGTCCGCCGCACGTGCGTGAATGGGTAGGGGTAGGGAGACCCGACAGGCGCGACGGGGCTGAAGGGAGGCAGGTCTTTCCCGCCGACCCCGTAGTTCCCGGAAAGGAGCGGAGAGGGGGAGGGTGCTGCGGTCTGGCTGTGCGGCGTGGGCGGGATGGGCGCGTCTGGGCGTGGGGAATGGAGATACGACTGGAGGTAGGAAGAGTCGTACTGTTCCATGTTATCTGGCTGCATTTGCGAGGAATGGTATTGCGCTTGCGAGTACTGCTGTGCGTTGTGGTATTGCTGTGATTGCGGTGGGGGCTGCGTTTGGCGGCGCTGTTCGGCGTACTGAGGAGGGAGCTGCTCGGATCCCATGACCAGGACAGACTGGTCCCCCTCAAACACAGAAGGATCAAGCGTTCGCAAACCCAGCTGGTCTGTGGAGCCATTCCTGGCGTGCCTCCGGGCAGGCTGAGGCTGGGGAGGTCGCGCATTCGTATTTTGCGCTTGATAGTATTTCGCAGGAGGATGTTCCGGGAGCTCGGCTGTCGGCGAGCGAGGTGTATAACCACCTTCATCTTCGAGATGGTCCCTATCCCTATCTGAATATCTGTGCTGGCTGTCTTCGTGTTGGACAGAGGCACTCTTATCGTCACGGTGGCCGGGGCGAGTCGAGCCATCATCGCCTGCATGGTCATCGTTGAACGCGCCTTCAGGATTTAGATCCGACGAAGGTGTGGGAGAAGATCCTGTAGGGCGAACGTGCTGCGGGGCGTCGTCGGTATCTTGCCATGCATCGCGTGCGCCTGTACCGTTTTTGGAAGCGACCCCGGGTTCATCCTCGACCTCCTCTTGAACAGGGAGTGACCTATCCGGCGTGCGCGCGGTGATGGCTTGTAAAGGAGGCGTCTGAGTAGCGAGAGATGGGATAGGCTGACGACTATCCGTAGTCAAAGGGTTCGAAGCACGTCGAATGGTTGGCGGAGGCTCGCGGGTATACTGCATGTATCCCGAAGCTGGGGACTCCCCAGAAGCGCCAAGCGAACCCTGATAAGGCGGTGTTTGGTGCTCAGGTGTTTGAGACGGCGGCTGCGAGAATGAAGCGGTCGTCGGCGAGTTTGGCTGGGGGCGTTCGCGAGCTTTAGGGCTTTCGCGAGCAGCTTGCTGTCTCCGTTGCTCCTGCTGGATGTTGACAAGGTCCTTGGGGCTCGATCTTTCCATAGCACGGACCCTTTCAACGGCAGGATCTTTTGGCGAAGCGTTATTTTGTTGATTCTGCGGGTAACCCGCAGGGTATGCGTTGGCTGAATTTGATTGAGCCTGGGCATGCTGCATGTCGGCACGTTCTATCTCCGCCAGGAGTTCTTCGGTCATTTCCCAGCTCTCCTGCTCCATGTTTTGGTATTTGGCGAGAAATTGCGGAGGCGGGCCACGGTGCACGGGGCGAGGATAGTGAGGGTTGGGAGCGTTATGAGCGTGTTGAGGGGGCAGGGGAGGAGACACGTGACGATCCTGGTTTGCATCCTGCACGTTGGGAGGGGGATGCGGCGGGGTCGGAAGAAGTCGCTGTACGGTCACGCCAGTCGGCGGCGACCTCCGCGAATTGATAGATGAAGTAGGGCTAGGTTGCTGTTGCGTCTGCGACGATGGCTGTGCAGCATTAAAGATCTGCATCGCAGTGGGCACGATGGGCATGGAATGCGTCTTTCCAGTTCGAGCCCTCAAAGAAGGGGATCGAGATGTCTCACGAAGGTTGTGCATTGAGCCTGTTGCGCAGACGAGTCAGCTGCGGAGTTCCAGCCATCGATAAATATGCGATGGACCGCGAAAGATCTCAGCGTCGATGGTCGTGCGATCCCAGACCGATAAATCGACAGGTGACCATAGTTCCGGGGGCGGAAAAAAGGGAAAAGATCAAGGGTAGAACAGACCTTGAGGAACAGGGTGAACAGGGGGCCTGCGAGCTCGCTGAGGCGAATGACTGGCCATTAAATCAGTACCGATTTGCTCTGTGCAAAGAGGTAAGGGAAAGGGTGCAGCGTCCTGTTGAAAATCTGAGTGACCTTTAGGATGATGGAAGGCGCGTTTTAAACGTGTTCCGCTCAAGTGAATGCCTTAAGGAAGGACAACGAGGTCGGCAACCACGTTCGGAAGCGCCTCGAGGCTGATATCTCCTGAACTGGTAAAAACAAATGATGTGAGTCCGGCATGTTCCCTAGGCGAACTCTGGCGTTCATTTGCGACCGCAGCGGGCGATAAGAGAACAAGGGACGACCCAGTGGCAGAGGCTAGAGCAGAGAGACAACGAAGGTCGCCAAAGCTTGTTTTTGTCAAGTCTTGTTTTTGTCAAGTCAGTCTTTTTGTTGTGCACTTCGCTTCCACTGACTTATCAGACACGTGATCGTGAATAATTAGTACGATCAATCTGCTAAGTCCGCACTGGGATTGTCATTAATCGGCTAAGTTAAGTCCTTGCCACCTGCGACCAAGACGACGGCGGCGCAGAGATTTCTCGGATGGCTACAGAACTGCGCAGCGCCAAGTCAGTCCAAACTGCCGACAACCCCATTTTGCACCCTGGTTGACCTGAATTAGATACACCGAACTCTTCGACTCCTTGCCACCGGAAGCCCAGCGGACTCTCCTGGAGAACCATATATTTCCACTGCTAGATTCGCTTTCCAGTGAGAAATTTGATCATGGTTAGCTTTCTAGTCTTCGCCTGTAGGATCTCTCTCAAGTAGGCATCTGTAATAGCTCTGTCAGTCGCCGAGGAATATCAGACGCGTCTTCGTTCCAGGCCCAGAATCGATTTGAAGAATAAGCAGAAGGAAGTAAATGGCCTCCTGGACGCGCTAAACAAGGACTCGAAAGTCACCATAACCAAGGAGTCTTCCAACCGCGAGGAGCTTCTTGCAGAGGTCGTCGACAGCTTGACAGGTTGGTTGAGCGACATATGGAGCACGGTGTACGAATTCCGAGAACACTATTCACTCGCCCATGCATGTCTGTTATTCGCGGCGGATGTCTCGTCTAGTCTCGTTGACATGCCTGTCCCGGGTGGGTGAGTCGCCTGTCGCACTCACGATGGATACCGTACTGAGCAGGCGTATTGTCAGGTGTAAGTGCTCGCTATTGAATATGCCGATTGATATTACAATCAGGAGGCAGGACGGAAAGGTGGTGAAATCGTTTACGCTGAGGGGTCCGCAGGCTATGGGGAAGGCGCTTCTATGGTTATGGCGCGAGCTCTTCGTCTCGCTATCTGCGTACGGGACGGCCCTGACGAAGAAGAAAATGCCCGAGATGATAGAAGACATAGAGTCGGTGATGGGTTGGGAATCTCTGGAGCGGTTGCTGTATGGAGGCGGAGCATGTGAGCAGTCTGTTTCGCTATCGTCTCCGAATCTAATGTGTATCAGCCACGGTCAACATGGAATACGAGGACCTCGATGACGATCAAGATGACATTCTGGATATCACCGAGGATGATGGCGATGAAGACTATGTGGACGACGGCGATGACGACGAAACGTGCCGAGACGACGAACTCGGAGGCGGGCGGTGCTTCTGTTCTTACCACGCAAATCACTGGACACCCTTGATTAACGAACAACGGATACACCTCCGCGAGCTGGTCGAGGACCGATTACACGCGAAGTTCCGGACCATGCCCTCCCTCTCGCTTTACAACGTCATCCACGCCATCAGCCCCGACTACTCCAAGACTCAACAGCTCCTATTGCAAGAACTAAACGAGAACGCAACCAAGTCATCCGAGACCTTCGCGGCCGCCCTCTCCATCTACACCAATACAGCCAACACGCAGCGCATTGTCAGCTTGCTCAGCACTCACTTCCACCTTCTCCGCCCCCACGACACCGAAGTCCTCCAGGACGCGGTCTCCATCCTCGCGACATGCGGGTTCCCCGTGCGCGCCCTTCAGATCTGGGAGACCGAGCTCCTCGAAGCGGTCCGTGCCATCCGAGCCGCCGTCACATCCGTCTTCGGCAACGTCGACACCGAAGTGCACAAACAGGATCTTGAGGCGATCCTCGCGCTGCGCCTGAACTCGCCAGAGCGGCAGGAACGCATACACCGCTGGGTGGACGGCGTCGTCACGTCGGTCCCACATCTCAGCACGATGGCCTTGGCGGCGATGATGATGGGCTTTCCCGTGGCAGACGAGGGCGGGCAAGTGGACATCTCGTCGTTCCTTGACGATGTGGAGCCGCGCGATAGGGACTGGGATGAGTTGAGGGAGGAGTTTCGGCCGCCGCTTAAGGAGCGGTTCGAGGGGTGGTGCCGGGTTGCGGGAAATTTCAAGGACCCGACGATCCAGACGGCTCTTGAGAAAATATACTACAAGACGGTCGAGTTGATGCCGTTCATGCGCAGCTCGGATATAACGGACCATATGATCCTCAAGTGTGTCTGATGTGTCCCCCTCGAATTGCCTTCGACCGCGTGACTGACGGTCCTGTGCACAGACTCACGGAGCTGCCCGGGAAGGGCCACATCGTACGCGGACTGCAGGCTCTAAGTAGCTGGTGCGTCCTCAAGCGGAAGCATATCAACTCTGCCGCCAAACAGCAAAGACGGACAGGCAAGAAGGCCGGTGCGACGCCGGCACAAAATACAGCACCTGGCCCAATGGGCTCTACGAGCGCGTTTTCATTTTCCTTCCCATCGCCTGCGCCGCCGACCGCCCCGCACCCGCCCTTTGGCGGCATGGAGGACGTCGACTAGGTCGCGCCTGAGCGGCCTCGTCTCGTTCGCTCAAAGACTCCCTTCGAACGATTTCATGGATGTAGCTATACACCGTTCGCTGTCAAGTGCTTTGACATCTTGTATTTCTATACCACCATCTTAAACACAGGCTAATTTCCGAGCAGCATGAAGGATGCGAATACAGCATTTCGAACGTGAGGACGAACTCGACTTGCGTACGCTGATCCGCCTCCAGTATTCACGGTTGGACCATGATACCAAAGTGATCTGCGTAGGCACGACTCACTGAGTTCGCGCAGGATATCCTTGCGATATTGAGACTGAGCGACCAAGATGACCATAAAATTTTGCGACACAGAAGAAAGAGAAGAACTGAAGCAGCCATGTCACGACTCCCCTTCCGCTCGGGACGTTCAGTTTGATCTGCGCAGATCAATTCACGCATCAATGCATCAAGGCAGGGCGCTCTAACCTCCATCTGGCAGACCTCCGACATCCATCACATTTATGATGACACAGTTGGGCTCATCGACGAAGGCTATCCATGGTCATGACAGCAGAACAGTGATCTTCCCAAAAGCACAGCCTGATTACGGACTCAGTCTGCGTCACTGTTCTTTCCTGAAAAGTATCTTCAATATCCTAAAACCCAACGTGCGTTTTCCAGTAGTATTTCACCGAAAGCCCCAACATTCAGTCTTACGCAGCCAGACAAACTTCAGGCTTCCTAGTACACCGCTGCGATGTATTATCGTCCGAAGTTCGCGGCATACGTGAGTGCCGCATTGACGCTTCTCTCCGCACTTCATTCCGCGGACGCGCACTTCAATCCGAGAGAGCACCCCAGAAAAGTGGCGACCTGTAAAGCTCTGAAACGGACACCCGAGCCAGCAACTATCATTGAACTTTCGCTAGGTATGTTGCGCATCTCCTGGACCGTACCGCGCAGCTTAGCCCTCCGTCGCATCAGGATATGTCGACATCAATCCGAACGCGCAGAAGACGATAATGATGGTGCACGGTTGGCCCAGTTTGTGGAGCACTTGGTCCAATCAAATCCAGGAATTCAAGGTAGTATTTACGCGTGCCGAAAGAGTTTTGGTCTCTTGCTCACGACCGTTTAGGAAGATTATCGTCTCGTTGTACCAAATCTGAGAGGATTCGGCGAGTCCACGCACCCTGGCGACACGCGCACTTCAGGTAACATGGGTGACATGGTGGGAGACCTCGTCTGCATCCTCGAACACGCTGGAGTGAGCTCTGCGATTTGTATGGGGTAAGCTATGGTCCAATTTCCAACAAATAATGCGAAGTTCTGACTCAATGCAGACATGATTGGGGATCTCAAGTCTGCTATGAAGCGGCGCGCATGCGTCCCGACATTTTCGAGGCCGTTATAGGAGCCGTGGTCCCCGTGCGATACGCCTCTCCGTGTGCTCCAACGTCTACTGAACTTCATGCAATAGTATATTCCGTCCGCCGGTCCATTCGTACCTATCAAGCAGCTGGTCCCGATCTTGCCGAAGCTTGCATACCAACTCTTCTTCGATTCCACATTAGACGCCGCTACTGCCGAACTTGACCGGGACATCAGGAGGACCGTACGCGCGACGCTTCGAACTGTCAGCAGCCCGCCCCCGGACCTGTATTTGCAAAGCCAAGACTCGTTCCTGGATGCTTGGGGCCATGTAGAGGAGGTACGCGTTTCCCACCTTGCTTTGATAATCGAGGCGACCGTCATCCGACGCTTTCAAGATTCCGCCCGTTCCATTTTTCACAGCCGAAGAAGAAGACTACTTCGTTGAGCAATATAGCATCCAAGGATTCCGTTACAGTGCGTTGATTCCAAACGATGCTTATGAGGCGCTGACCACGGTGAATGAAATTCTAGCTTTACAATTTTACATGACCGAGGTAATATCTTCCCTTGCAACTCGCACTCAAGATTTCAATTCTCTTCTGTTCCAGAATCGATACGCCTCTTGGCAACTCGCCCAAAGTCAAGGCAACCACACCATTCCGCAACCGGCGCTCGCAATATACCCTCTCAGCGTGAGTCGCACTTTAATAAGGCATTACTCCGAGTCGCAAGTTCGACCTGATCATCCAGGACCCAGTCGCGGACTGGATGGTCGCTGCGCGTCTCCTGAAGACAGCCGAGCTTGTTCCCAATCTGAGTACTGAGGTATGGATCCTCCTTCGCCGCGTTGTCGCTACTCTGACACTCTGGGCGAAGCTGCTGGAAGGTGCCCATTGGGTCCACCTCGAAAACCCGGTCAAGTTCAATGCCATCGTTCGGGCATGGTTGCGCAAACTTGATGAGAGCAAAAATGCAGAGAATCAGCACCACGTTACTGATGAACTGTAGTATCAGAAGTGACCTATCGATAAGACATTTAAGCGGCGGTACGAAGTACACAGGCACGGGCAGAGTCCGCTGGTGTCAGCAACGAAAGTCGGAAACACATGCTCGAACAATGGTAGGATCGTTTCAAGAGGTTTCACGGTGGTTCAGAGTTTCGCAAGACATCATGGTACATCAAGGAATTGACCGTAAACTTAGCGGTCTCTGACGTATATTCACTTCCGGAGACTGGGAACAAGTGTTCTGCTCGGTCGTTCTGGTGAAAGTACGTCGTAATGAACAGTTTTCAGGGTTGGCGTCGGCCGCGATATCTCAACTTATTGAGTAGCTCGCCGTCAAAGCCGACCATCACGACCGCGATGCCAATCTGCAAGAAAAGACGGATCGCGTCTTTCGCATTCGTCATACCAGTTTCTTTTGATTAAAACCTTCACCAAGGCCGTACTGTATACGCAATTTCCTTCGAGGCGACTGGGGTCTTCGATGAGTTCGAGCTCAGCACGGGTTTGCTGCTCTGGTTGGTGTGACAGGTCCGCGCAAGTCACGCGAGGTAACCCCAATGTAACGCTAGTCACCCCTGAGTCACACAGGGAGGACGAGTTACCGACACTACGAATTGCGATGAACTTGGATAAAACGCTCTTTGTCTGAAACTTCCACAACCTCAGGATGCGATTCTGTATGCGCAGAGTGTGTTCCGCCGCCTTCGGCCTCATTTTCTAGCGATTCGGCTTTCCGTGAAGCTGGTTCTATCTCCACGCTTGACACGCCGAACAGCAAGTTCCAGAGGTCGACCTCGCTGGGATCTGGGAAGGGAGATGTGGGACGATTTGGTGGGCAGGCGGAAGGGGGGGAGGAGGAGAACATGAGGCAAGGAGCAAACACGAACAAACATCAAACAAGCACCGCCACAACAAAGACTCGGTTTCGACTCTCGAGAGTTCTGTCAAAGTTCTCTTCATCGTCTGTAGCAACGACAACATCAGCGCGCGCATCGTCATTCGCAGCGAGATCAGCGCAATATAAGGCGTCTTGGCTTGGAGAAGCTTTCTGCGGGCCCGAGTCAATTAAGGGTGAATTTGTAATACGACCACTCCGCTTTCAGTCTTGCTGACCTCTCGTTACAGTCCCTCTCACACTGCCGGCTCTCATCGTCGGTGGCCCCGTCGATCAGAAGCTGCTATAATATCTAAATGTTTGGTGGTGGCTCCTCAAAGGCGTCGGAGCAAACCTTCCATTTCCCGCAAAACCTCTTCCCCACTCAGCCAACGGTGCCGACCATTCATTTACCCCCCATGGCGGCGGGCCTTCGTCGATCTGGACGTCTTAGCAGGGGCTCAGACAGTGCCGGTCCTTCTGGTTCGGAGTATCAAGAAAGCGACAAGTCTATGGAGGCACCGAACGGGATTGGCCACGACGATGATGAACCGGAGCCTGAGCCACCCGTCGAGTACGTCAAGTCCTCCCGCGGCAGAACGATAGTCAAGAAGAGATATGTTGAAAGTGAAGATGATGGTATGCCGGATCTCTTTGCGGACGATCAACAACCAACTTCCAAACGCTCCTCTCGCCATTCACACGACGCCGACGAAGACGACGATGACGTCGGCCCTCGTAGATATCAGATGCGACCTAGAACCAGGCGATCGAGTTTCATTGCCACGGACGACGATGAGGACGTTAAGCCTGCACACAACACCCGTTTCGCCACCCGTCGCAGTACCAGGACTAAGAACCCAGCAACCGCACAAGTTTCCACGACCTCCACAGGCAAACCCGCGAAGGATGTGCAGTCCGACCGCGCCCGACGTCTTGCTCGACGTAGCGCCGCCCGCACTACCCATGAAGAAGACGACTACGTCCACCAAACCTCCTCCGGCGCTTCTGCAGACGCGGACGGTTCGATCGACGAAGCTCCACACGCGTCGTCCGACCTCGAGCTTGAACCACCTGAACCGGAGCCCGAGCCAGAAGAAGATGGGGAGGCAGACGGCCGGCCGTACGCCCTCAGACAACGACAGCGAATCAACTATGCCATACCACCCCCACTGGAAGACATGCGGAAGCCGCCGCCGAAGCCTGCCAGTGGCGGGAGGCTGGGGGGCAGGAGTGGGTATCACGGTGGACATGGCCGGGGAAAGAAAGGGTTAGGATGGAGTGCCAGTGGTGCTGAGCTGGGGAGGTGGATGGGCATGGGTGGCGATGATTCTGATTCAGACCATGCCCCAACTCGGACGCCTCGCAAGCAGTTTGGCGGCGCTGGCTTCGGCGCTATGGCGGGGGCGGCTAGCGGAGGTGGTATGTTCAACGGCGATCTAGCTGCTGTTGGTACTCCATCGAACATGGGGAGGGTCAGCGGCACAGCAGGTGAGAGTTTCGCTCTCCAATCGTTGTGCAGATGACTGATATAGGACGAAGCGCTCGCCGATGCTGACCCTCTCGGCGTCAATGTTAACGTCACTTTCGATGAAGTCGGTGGCCTTGACGAACGTACGTTGCCTTAGTGACTTGCTCTGCCTATGATGCTCACGATACTCCTCAGACATACATTCGCTGAAAGAAATGACCCTTCTCCCCCTTTTATACCCCGAGGTCTTTCAGAAGTTCAATGTTACTCCACCACGAGGAGTCCTCTTCCACGGACCTCCCGGAACGGGCAAGACACTTCTCGCGCGAGCCCTAGCCACAAGCTGCCGTTCCGACGGCCGTTCAATATGTAAGTCGGAGACCGCGATGCATCTACTCAACTTTGACCCTTCCTGCAGCGTTCTTCATGCGCAAAGGCGCCGACTGCCTCTCCAAATGGGTCGGCGAGGCCGAACGCCAGCTGCGTCTTCTCTTCGAAGAAGCGCGCGCCTCGCAGCCCTCCATCATCTTCTTCGACGAGATCGACGGCCTCGCGCCGGTGCGCTCGGCGAAGCAGGACCAGATCCACGCCTCCATCGTCAGCACGCTGCTTGCGCTGATGGACGGCATGGACGGCCGTGGGCAGGTCGTCGTCATTGGTGCGACGAACCGCCCGGATGCGGTCGACCCTGCGCTGCGAAGGCCTGGGCGGTTCGATCGCGAGTTTTACTTCGGGCTGCCGGGGCTCGATGCGCGTGAGAGGATTTTGGGGATCATGACGAGGGGATGGGTAGGGTGGGGCGAGGAAGTGAAGGAGGTCGAGGGGGATGTTGTGAAGACGCGGTGGAATGCAAGTGAGAAGTTGAAGGGTCTTGCTAAGCTCACGAAGGGCTATGGAGGCGCGGATCTGCGGGTAAGTTAGTGTGCGGGTTTGTTTGGATACGTGCTGACGAGTTTGCAGGCGCTTTGTACGGAGGCGGCGCTGAATGCCGTGCAGAGACGGTATCCGCAGATCTACAAGTCCAACGAGCGACTGCTCCTGAAGCCTGAGTCGATCGAAGTCGGGCTGAGGGACTTCATGATCTCCATCAAAAGTACGCTACTCCTTCATGATTAATAGCTTAGATAGCTTTATCTTGCATCTGCAGAACTCGTGCCTTCCTCAGCACGATCAACGTCGTCGGCAGCGACACCTCTTCCTCCTCAATTTCGCCCCCTGTTGGACGATGCTTTGGAACGCATCAAGGCCGTGATTGGGCGAGTCCTACCCATGGAGAAGAAATTGACTGCGCTGGAAGAGGCCATGTACGAAGATGATACAGGAGAGGAGGGAGCGCTGGAGAGGGAGATGCTCATGCAATGTGTGTTGCGATTTTCCGAGTTCGTGCAATGCAGGCTGAAAGCATTCCAGCTATGCAGACGCTTCGTGTGTATCGACCGCGGGTCATTGTGCATGGTCCTGTAGGCATGGGCCAGAGCTACATCGGGGCCGCTGCTTTGCATCACCTCGAAGGGTATCACATCCAAACTCTTGAGCTCGGCACTCTAATGAGTGATTCCACCCGCGTGAGTTTACAGGGCTTTGCATTGTGTCTTAATTGATCGACCGTGATATTATAGACCATCGAGGCGGCCATTGTGCAACTGTTTGTGGAAGCAAAACGGCATCAGCCGTCCGTGATATACATTCCCTCCCTCCTGGGGTGGTGCGCTGCCGTCTCAGAGACATCCCGATCGACGGTCCGGGCGATGCTCGACACGCTCGCGCCCACTGACCCAATCCTCCTGTTGGTCGTCGTTGACGGCAACTTCGCCGAGCTACCATCCGATGTCAAGGCGTGGTTTGGCCCCACTAAGGACAACCGCATCGAGCTCATCCCACCTACGTCTTCGCAACGTGAGGAGTTTTTCGCGTCACTCGTTGCCGATATCAAGAGACCGCCGAACCAGTTCGCGGATGGCGTCAAGAGGAAGCTGAGGGTCCTCGAGGAGCTGCCGCTCGCGCCGCCTTTGGAACCTCGGCAGCCGACCGCAGCTGAGTTGGCGGTGCAGACGGAGAATGATCAGCGGGTCATCACGCTGCTCAAGTATCGTCTGGGGCCGATTTTGACCGAGTTGAAACGCAAGTTTAAGCGGTTCACAAAGCGAGCGACGGTATGTTTCTGTTGTGTCCGAACTCAAATTTCTGCTTACTCTTCCTAGGACGAGTATAATTTCGAAGAGGAGATAATGGTACCGGTTGAGGTTCCGGCTGCGCCTGTCGCTGCCGTTACCGCGGTGCAAGAGGAACAACCTCCATTGAATGGAGTCATCGACACGACACGAGGCGAGCCGCAGGCACAGGCAGGCGTGGCTCTCGAGCAGGCTGTCTCAAATGGGGTGGTGAATGGCATCGTCCACCAACATCAAGAGCAGCAGCTTGAGCAGCAACAGCAGACAGCTGTCATCCAACTCCCGCAGCTCTTTGACATTGACCTGGAGAAGATGCACATGGAACTCTTCAAGGACCGATATCTCACTCCGCAGGATTTCTTGGATGACATTGGGAAGATGGTCCATAACGCCAATGCGCGTGCTCACGAAGACCTGGACCGGCTGTACAAGGCTCAGGCCATGTTTACTGCTGCCGAAGTGAGCATCCAGGAGTTCGATCCCCAGTTCCGCTTGGAGTGCGAGCGGATGGCGGTCAGGGAGCGCAAGCGCCGAGAGGAACATCGGAAGGAGAAGGGCAAAGAGAAGGAAAGGGAGAAAGGAAAGACTTCCGATGATAACTTGAATGGTGTGGCCAATGGGACTAGGCGTAGTGCACGCACCACTGGCCAGCAGCCTGAAATCGCCATCACGGATCCGGTGCAGTTGGAACGACGCTTGAAACGCCAGCGATCCGCTGAAGCTACAACTGACTCTCATGCGTCTGAGGAGGAAGGGGGCGAGAATCGCGATGCCAAGCGCTCGAGGGTGGCAGGCGCCCACGAGGACCATGACCCATTGAACATCGTCAGCCCAATGGCTGTTGTGCAACCACGCGTGCACTTCGCCCCCGAGCTGGAGCCGATGTCGCATCCCAATCTTCAAGGTACAGACATGGTCGTCGATGCTCCGCCTGAAGTTCCACGACGTATTGGAGGGTTCGACCCGTCTCTTCTCAACCCCATGTCGCCAGATGTCGAGCAAAACCTTTTCCATGCCGGGCCGTCAACTTTGTTGGACGAACCCAAGGCTCCATCACCACCTGCGCCTGTCTTGCCTGCTGATCCTTCCAATCCTTTCCTGTCCTCTGCACCATTACCGGCGACAACCTTGGTCTCTTCACCGCCTCGGACACCGTCCGCTCAGCGTTCGAGAACAATAACCAACTCACTTGAACCGCTCCAGCAGAAACCTCCGTCTCCAATACCCATGGTCATAGAGCGCACTCCCACCCCATTACCCGACTTCTATGTCGACGATAAACTCGTCGCCGAGCTGCAGCGTCGCTTGCGTGACGAGACCGACGCATTGACGATAGAGGAGCTCGAACAGCTTCGCGCAACGTGTTTGGGATGTGTCTGGCGTCATCGGATGGAGTGGGATCGCGACGCACTCGTGAAGGAACTGCTCGATCTCGTGAATGAGTTCATTGCCGAGGTCAGCGTTTCCCAGTAGACATTGCATTTTCTCCCGTCGCCTCTACTCTTACTTAGCGTTCTCAATTGTAATCCACACTTAACTCTCTACGTCGTTCAATGTCCCCGTGGCCATCTCTGTATCTTGGTATTCTGTGTTACCCACGCCTATCTATCTGTAGTATTACTGGGTTGTCATGCAATGAACGAAAGAAATTTGCAAATTGAGTACATGAGGAACTCAGGAAGCGTGTCGGATTGGTGTCGGACTCACCAGAGCCCACCTTACACCCCTTCTCGTATACGCATCGAAAGCCCAACATCATTTCGAACACGAGGATCTCGGTCAGCCTTCCTCTAGTCAACCTTACCCCGACCAATCCGTCATCCCTGTATCGCCATTCTTCGGGTTTCCTTTTTGGGGCCAATAGGGGGAGTCAGAGTAGCCGGTTCTGGGCTGGTTCTGACGTTGGTTTTGAGATCGGTTTTGGAATGTTTTTTGGACCCAGAACAGAACCGTGGAAGAAATCGAGATGACGAGCCAACTCCAGAGTTGATTCTGTTAGAATCCTAACTCTATAAGAATAAGTACACGGTATCCTTCAGTCTCGTGTATACTCGACTCTATTAGTGTGATCGTACCTATAAGAATACACGGTATCTAAAGTACGATTAGTATATGTTTGTATAGTAAGTATGGTAAAGTGGCTCACCCTTCAGTCTCGTGTATACTCGACTGAGGGTGACGGTATAGACTAGGTAGGTATTTATACGTAGTGTAGGTATATCAATCCTTTGTGTGTGTACGGTGAAAGGGAACTGCGGGCATGTTGCCCGGCGAGTGTTTGTGGTGCGGATCAGATCCTGCGGATCAAATCCTAACACTCCTCCTCACCACAAATGCTCCTCCTCGCGTGGAATTCGGCGTCGATCAATGAAGGCCTAGTAGGGGACGAAGGCGGAGGAATAGTGGGGAAGGTAAGGCCTTCGTGAATAGATCTGCGACGTTGTCTTTGGTATTGATATATTTGACGGTGATCTCGCCGGACTGCACGCGCTCGCGAAGGAAGTGGTACTTTATGTCGACGTGTTTGACGCGGGAGTGGAGAAGTGGGTCTTCGGAGAGGCTGATAGTGGCCGTGTTATCGCAGCAGATGGGAGTAGGGGTGGTAGTGGGGTCGAGTCCGATGCCTTTGAGGAGCGCTCGTAGCCATATGCATTCTTGCGCGCTTTCGAACGCGGCCATATACTCCGCTTCACATGAGGATGCGGCGACCGTTTTCTGCTTGCGAGCGGCCCAGGAGATGACTCCGGATCCGAGGTTCCAGGCGTAGCCACCTACGCTTCGGCGGGTATCGAGGCAGTTCGCCCAGTCGGAGTCCGTAAAGCCGACGGGCGCGATGGGTGCCTGTCCCCCGAGGTGTAGCTTAAGATCACGCGTCCCTTTGAGGTAGCGTACTAATCGAATGGCTGCGTGCCAGTGAGTGAGAGTGTAAGAGTCGACATATTGCGTGAGTTGTTGGACAGCGTAGGCGATATCTGGACGCGTCGAGATCGCGAGGTAAAGGAGGGCGCCGACCAGAGATCTGTAGGGTGTTCTCGCAAGTTGCTCCTTATCGGCTTCAGAGAGTTCGCTACGGTCCCCACGTCGAAGCTTCTGACCAGGGTCCATGGGTAGTGACAGTGGTGTGGCATCCTTCTGGCCGAATTGGGAGATGATCTTGTCGATCAGCGCGGTTTGGGAGAGGCGGACGGTGGAGTTCTGGCGATCCCATTCGATACCGATGCCGACGACGTATTTCGGAATACCGAGATCGGAGATTGTCCATACTTGTTGCATCTGGTCTTTGAAGCGGTCGTTCTCGGCCTTGGAGCTTGCAATTGAGAGGAAGTCGTTGACGTGAACGGCGGCTATGACGGTGCCGGAATCAGTGCGTCGATAGTAGATGCAAGACTCGCATGCTAATCGAGTGAATCCCCACGCGATCATGTTCTCGTTGAGCGTTTTGTTCCAAATTCGTCCGCTTTGCTTCATTCCGTAGAGGCCACGAACCAATCGCCACACCCAGTCCTCCTTCCCCTCCTCCTCGAATCCTTCCGGCTGCTCCATGTATTGTACTTCGTCTTCAGGTAGGAGGCCGTACAGGAAGGCCGTCTTGACGTCGATTTGGGTCGCGTCCCACCCTCGTGTCGCCGCGATGTGGAGAAGTATGCGCCAGGATTCCATGCGGGCTGTTGGTGAGGTCGTTTTGGTGTAGTCCTTCCCATAGATCTGTTCGTAGCCTTTGAATACCAGTCGGACCTTGAAGCGCACCGCCTTCCCATTTTCGTCGCGTTTAATCTTGAAGACAGGACGCCCCTTGCGCACCTTATGACCTCGAGGGACAGCGGATCGCGGTACGAGCTCGTATACTCCCATCTCTTTCAAGGATTTTAGTTCCTCGCGGTAGCCCTCTTCCCATCTCTTCGCATCTGCGGACGCTTTCGCCTCCCGCCAGGTCTTCGGCTCATCCTCGAGATCTAGGGCGGTTGGATCAAGGTCCCCGGCTTCTATGATAGCCGCGAGTGCTCGATCAAGATCGAGGTCGTTCCTGGCATCAATGACGTTGGGGGCCTGATCCGCGTCTGCATCTGGATCGGCTACTTCAATCCGTGCCGCAGTCCGTTCCACGCGACGCTTCGCTCGAGCGGCCTTAGTCCGTTCAGCGCTAGCTCGCACCTCCTGCATGACGCGGTCTAGATTAGTTTGCGGAGGATTATCGGGGCTGGCTTTCAGCGTGGGCTGGGGTATGCGAGACGATCGCCGTAGCTCGGGTCCAGTGGCGGCGGGAGGGAGCGGTGGAGGCGGCGGTTCAACGGGGGGGTCAGCAGGAAGATTAGCGACTTCGGCTTCGACTTCATTCACTAGGTAGAAGTCGTCCTCATCGTCGTAGAAGATCGCTTGCTCGGGCGTCTCGGTTTGGGGATCAGGGTGGGGAGGTGGGAGATCGGACGGCTCGACGGTTACTGCCGGATGTGGGTGTCCGTCCGGCGTCTCTAGGAAACGGACATGGTACGAGCTGTAGACTTTTCCGGACTTGCGCTCGTAGCAACGATACTCCTTGGCTTTGGGGTTATAGCCGACGAGGACGCACTCAATGGAGCGCTCATAGATCTTCGGGTTGTGTCGATTCTGGATGAGGACAAACGCCTTACAGCCGATCTCGCGCATGTAGGAGTAGTCGGGTTTTTGCCCATACCATAGCTCGTACGGTGTGAGCCCACCGAGAGACTTCGTTGGCGTCTTCTCGTGGAGATGACTTGCCGTGAGGTAGAACTCGTCCCACATGTTCGGAGGGCACCCGCAAGCGAGGCGCATCGCGCGCGCTTTGCCCATAAGGGTGCGGTGCATGCGCTCTACGTGGCCGATGTGCGCTGAGGTGTATGGAGCACCGAATTGCTAATCCGTGCCCTGCGATCTCAACCATGCCTCCATCTGACGTCCTGAGAGTTCTCCATCGTGCCCAGTGCGGTAGACACCGACCTTGAGCCCGGTCTCGACCTCTCTTGCTCGTTCCCAGGCCTTGAGTTCATCTAACGTGTCGCTCTTCTTTCGCAGAGGGATAGACCATGGTTTATTCGTAAAATCGTCCACCAAGTTCATGATATAGACATGTCCGTGCCGTGATTGTACCGGCGACGGTCCCGTAAGATCTACCCACACTATCCCCAACTTTCTCGTAGCTCGATGCCCCGGTCCGTCCTCACGCTTCCTCGGTACAGGCGTCTTTGTCTGTTTCCCGAGGATACACGCGTCACATTTTGGTGTGCCAGGAGGAAATACGGTGGGCATACCTGCAATGGTGCCTGATTTCGCCATTCGCAGTTCTCGACGTAGTTACGGTAGGCGTTAGGCTCCTCGTCTCTATCAGGAGCGCGAACAAGGGGTTCGAAAATATACCCGCGGAGGTGGTTAAGGGTGACGAAGCCCCTGAAGACGTGGACCCAGGTTTTGAAATCGCCTTTGTCGCGCTCGAGCTTGGCACCAGTGAAGCCGACGGACATCTTAATCGCGGTAATGGAAGGATTGGTAGCATCGGTCGATTTGACCATCTTGGGGGAAGATCCAGAATCGCTGGAGGGCATACTGACGAGCGGGGGCAGACAAAGAAAAGATAACGAGGAGGGACGGAGCGCAGGTGGAAGCCGCGAGGCGCGCTGATAAGATATCGGCGCGTTTAACGGAACGGAGGCACGTTCGGAACACGGTCCGATCGGAGACGGATAACTTCGAGGTAGGGATTCCAACGCGCGTACACAAAGTGCACGGCTTAGTAGCCCATAACCTGTTAGAATCCTAACTCTATAAGAATACACGGTATCCTTCAGTCTCGTGTATACTCGACTCTATTAGTGTGATCGTACCTATAAGAATACACGGTATCTAAAGTACGATTAGTATATGTTTGTATAGTAAGTATGGTAAAGTGGCTCACCCTTCAGTCTCGTGTATACTCGACTGAGGGTGACGGTATAGACTAGGTAGGTATTTATACGTAGTGTAGGTATATTAATCCTTTGTGTGTGTACGGTGAAAGGGAACTGCGCGCATGTTGCCCGGCGAGTGTTTGTGGTGCGGATCAGATCCTGCGGATCAAATCCTAACAGATTCTGCCTCCAAAACCTGCTGGTTCTTGCTCGTCGGTTCTCGCCGAGCTTTCATCAAAATAATTGAAGAGTCTTCCGAGCCCCTTATCCTCCCATCCCTCTTCGGGCTCTCGTTGTACAGGGCTGACAGGATTAATAGGACAGCGTTTCAGACACCATCAGCAGTGGCGTGCGTGGCGACTGCTGTCACCCACTCGCGCTTCCGCCTTCAAACGTTCGTAGCTGACTTGGCAATTCGAGAACCAGAGTTGGAAAGTTTTCTCGCGATCTTACCACCGTCTCTTCGCGAGCTCTCTTTACCAGTCGACGTCGCTCTGGTCAGCGACTCCCAGTTGCTTCGTATCGCTCAGAAAGCGCTGCTGCCGGACCTTGAATGTCTAGCGTGCATGGTGTCTGCTTACCGCGGCTCCTTCGGGGATCTCATGACAACAATGTTGTGTGGAGGAGAAGGAAATCGTGTGCGACCACAATCCCCTTTCCTTCAAGTGTGGAAAGCACAGCTGACACGAGGTTACGAGGAAGATATATCCAGGGGACCTGGAGTCATGATATGCGGTTAGCGTCGCTAATTGACGAAAACACAAGATATCAAGTTGACAGTAGATACCTATGTACTTCCAATGTATTTTCTTGCACCATCTGCCTCAACCTGACACTCCGCAGTCCGGAGGTAGTTATCTGTTGACTGAGCGTACTTCGACAGACAGAAAGATCTAATGGCCCGATAATATCCCGGGTTGCAGACGATTGTGTAGTCAATAACAGTTTGCTCAGTTATCGGAACGACATGCTTGCAATAGGTAAGTTAGTCACTAGTGACATCATGACCCATGCGGAGGTACGGCAGCATGGAATGACCGTCGTCAATCGGCGACGCAGTGGGTCTCCCAGGTGTTGCCCAGGTGCCTCTGCATTGAATGTATTTGGAGGATCGCCGCAAGAACTCATCCGAGTCTTTCTCGACAGTTGAATTGAGGTCTACATATATACATGCCGATTACAGGTTGTTCTGTCCTGGTCACCACGTTGAAACCCTAGCTTGAGCACCCACATGGGATGGGAAATCGCGCTCTCCATATAGTAAGTCGTCAGTCTGACTCACACTTTTGTGGGAGCGAGTCGAGTCAGAGCGACAAATCAGGCAGGAACACAGATTATTGATCGAGACAAAATGAGCAGGGGACTGTCCGACTTGAGATAAGAGATGAAAGTCTCGACAGTAGTGCTTCTACAGTACTACTCAACTCACCGAAGAGTCCTAGGGAGTGATTGCATCTCTTGCAGACTAGGCCTGCACAGCGCCCATGTACACGACAGCTCAGCCACAGGCGTGGGAACTTGTTGGGCACCCGCAATAAGCTGCCCTTCGCCGTTTCGCTCTTTGACCTTGTACTCCTTCTTGCTGATTGCCCAGCTATGGCTGAGTTGGACAATGTTCCTGACGACCAGACGCAGCCAACCGACGAAATCCTCAGAGCGCTGAGCACGGTGAAAAATGAGCCACTGCCTGACACAATTCCAACACCGACCGAGTACGACCAACTCCGAGCGGAATTGAGGGAACGGCCCCATAATCCTGAAGCTTGGAGACGCCTCATTGACAATGCTGAAAACTCGGGAGAGATAGAAAAAATCCGCGAGTCGTTCGATGCCTTGTTACAGCAGTACCCGAACACCGTGTGTGCCTCAAGGTCTTCCCTTTTTCCGTGTGTCTGATTCCATTCTTAGTCTTCCGCGCAAATTCGATACATTGGCCACTTTTTGGAAGACCCGTCGACGTGGACGGAAGCCGAGGCGCTCTTCAAGAAGTTTCTCATCATCTCGCCGTCCGTTGATCTTTGGAGGTTTTATTTGACCTATGTTCGGTGAGGCTGCCTGCCGTGTGTCTCGACCATGTACTCACTTCGACCTGAGACGCGTGAACACTGATCCAACGACGCGCGACATCGTTCGAAAGTCCTACGAGTTTGCGCTCAATTACGTCGGACAGGACAAGGACAGCGGAGACATCTGGCGGGACTACATACAATTCCTACGTGCCGGCGAAGCAACCACGACATGGGAGGAACAACAAAAAATGGATGCTCTTCGAAAAGTGTACCACCGTGCCGTCCAGATCCCACTCGAGAACGTCGAAAGTCTGTGGCAGGAGCTCGAAGCGTTCGAGAACAACCTGAACCGGATTACGGCCAAGAAATTCATGGCCGACCTCTCGCCGGCGCACATGCAGGCACGCACGACGCTCCGGCAGCTCGTGAACCACGTCAGCGCGCTCTACCCCGCACCTCCCCCCGCCACAGCGAACCGGCCCGAACTCATCCTGCCATCGCTGCCAACGTTCAACGCGGCCGAGCGCACGCTGGTAGGCAAGTGGAAGGCGTATTTGAAGTGGGAGGAGAGCAACCCGCTCGAGCTCGAAGAGAAAGATAAGGCGGTGCTGATTTCGCGCATCCAGAACGTGTACCGCAAGGCGGTAATCCGCATGCGGTACTACACCGAGATTTGGTTCATGGCGTACACCTGGACGAACAGCGTCGGGAAGCATGACGAGGCCCTCGCGATCCTCCGCGCGGGCATGGAGGCCAACCCCAGCAGCTTCCTGCTGACGTTCGCCTACGCGGAGGCCCTGGAAGCCAGAAAGGAGTTCGAGGAGGTGCATCATGTTTTCGACAAGTTCCTTGCCGTGCTTCGCACGAACCTTGAAGCGCTCGAGGAGCGGAGTAAGGCCACCGATACGTCCTTAAGCTCCAACGGGTTTGTAACAGCTGCCGCTGCGACGACAACGGTCACGGAAGGGGGCACGCAGTCGACGAGTTCATCGTTCAATACCCAGGTCTCAGAGGACAAACCACCCAAGACGTCCGAGTTGGCCGAGAGACGTACGGAATATGGGCTCGCTTATATCGTGTACATGCGATTTGGCCGGAGAGCAGAGGGGGTCAAATCGTCGCGTGCGATATTCGGGAAAGCGAGGAAAGACCGTTGGACGCCCTGGGAGGTTTACGAGGCTGCAGGTGCGTTCCTGCCCGCTCTACACAAGTATTATTCTGATGTGCCCTTTGCAGCGTTGATGGAATACCATTGCTCAGATGACAAGTCTGTCGCCAGCCGGATCTTCGAGAAAGGTTTGGATCTTTTCGGGGATGAAATTGAATACGTTCTAAGGTATCTCGGCTTCCTGATCTCGATCAATGACGAGAACAGTGAGTTCCTCTCGAGCGCCATCTGAAGCCTGTAATGCTGATTCGGCCGTATCTCTAGATGCTCGAGCCCTCTTTGAACGTGTCATCGGCACCTTCCCGCCCGAGCGTGCTCGTCCACTATGGGAACGCTGGGCGAGGTACGAGTATCAGTATGGCGACCTGGATGCGGCCCAAAAGCTTGAGAAACGGATCGCCGAAATCTACCCCAATGGTACGTCACTTCCTCCCTTTCCTGTGGCCTTTTGTAATCATACCCTCTCAGACCCCCCTATCAAGCGATTCGCCCAACGCCACATATACCTAGGTACCGATGCCATCGCAGCACGCGACCTTGGCTTCGCCATGGCCCGCAAAGCGACTAGCACCACCCAGACCCTCGCGCGGTCTGAGACATCACAATCCATCGCATCAACGGGTCCGCCACCACCGAGTACCGTGAACAAGCGCGCCGGCTCGCCTGAGTACCGTAAGCGGGATGACCGTGGCGATTACGGCCAGACGCACAAGCGTGCTCGCCCGCTCTCGCCTCCGCCGGTGAGGGGAGTCGATCGCGAACGCGAAAGGTGGGAGCCGCGTGGCAGGCGGTTCTCCCCGCCGGCTCCGTCATGGGAACACCGAGATCGCGACCGGGCACCGCTCCCGCCGCCACGTGCGCACGAAAGGGAAGAGGAGAAGCCGAGGATCGTCACGATCCCGAGTGTTATATCGTGGTTCCTTGGCGAACTGCCCACGGCTAGCGCGTTCGATGGTACGTTTTGACGACGGTTTGCGGTGTGGTCTTTCGTGGCTCATGGCTGGTGATCTTGCGTTGTAGGCCCTGTGTTCCGGACTGAAGACTTGATGAACTTATTTAGAAATGCTGTAATACCTAGTAGTGGTAGAAAATCGCCGCCAGCGCCGACGCCGCCTCGAAGTGGTGAGCACCCTTGCTTGTTTCACGTTTGATGCGTGTCCTGAATTGTCTGTCGCTGCAGGTGGGCGTCCTCCCCCAGACTATGGGCCATACCAGGGCCCGGGAGGCCGTACCGGCAGGCGCTATTAATAATGCAACCTGTGGTGGATGGAGCCAAAATGCCTTAAGTGCTGGCGATGCATGGCGCGGCCTGTTTGGTCGACTTGGAGAGTCCATGCACGCACGAGCTCGGGCCCACGGCCACTGCAAGGCACCACTTGTCCGGATTCATGTTCCTGCGGTCTAGGCAAGTATCCCCGCACACGACGAGCAAGACATGCTGCAAGAATCCGGCTCTGTCGTTTCTGGGGAGGTATATAATGTGTATAAGTTCATGCAGAGCGGAGCAGGCGCAACCGTCGACGGACTGAATTGCCTCGCATCCCGAGACTTCAGCTGTACACACTTTCGTTCTTTGTTGATGCATGGGCAGCTGTGTGGAGCCTGGGATACTTTCATGTTACATTTGTCTCTTGTCCTTTTGTTCAGCAGTTGCCTCTCGAGCTTAGGCTATGTTATGAAATATGCTCATGCGTATGCACGACCAGTGGGTATCATTAGTCTACCGATGTCAGCACGCAATGAAAAACGAGATACAGGCGGTTGTGAAGTAGAAACAATAAATTACGTCGATAACCCAAGCGAAAAACAGATAGATAATAGACAGATGGCAATGCGCCAGCGCATCACCCAGAGAAAACCATTCACGGCGCCCCGTTGGGTTTCCGAGATGGCACAGGAGGCGCGGTGCTAGGAGGGGCGAAAAAGCCTTCCGCAGTAATGCTAATCGCTTCCACCGCCGCTCCGCTCGACTTCCTCGTCGTCCCGCGTCCGACCGAGATCGAGCCCCTCCTGCCCCCGGCCGTCCCCATCCCATTCTCAATGCTGATCATGGACTTTGCCTTGCCCATAGTTGGGTACGCGTAGCCCCCGACGCTTCCGCTATCACCAAACGCCGTATGCACGGAGCGCACGCGCGAGGACGAGCCGCCCGAGAGATTGCTGCGGTGCTGCGGCTTATACGTCGAGCTGCCATTCGCCGCGGCGGAGACGGTCCATGCGCTCGGGGGTGAGGGCCTACTTGCGCCATTACCATTGCCAATACCGTTGCTATGCCCCGGGCCGATGGGCATCACAAGCATAGCGTCGTCGTCTTCTTCGTCGTCGTCATTGTGCGCGGGCTGGGGACTCGCTGAGGCGGAGCTCCGCTCCGAGGAGACGGCTGTAGGATCCTGGTACGACCGGGACGGCGGTAGCGCCTCGCTGCGGTCCCAGACCTCGTCGAACACCTCGTAATAGCGCTGAATGCAGATCTGGATCACCATGCCCAGCGTTGCTCCGCCCTCGGCTGAGGCGACTGGAGTGGACCGTGATGGTGCGTTGGATTCGAGGATCGCTGGGGCGCCGGGCACGGCGCACATCATGACGTCGCGGACGGGATTGGAACCTTTGACGAGGTTTGGACATATGACGATAGCAAGGTTATGCGCGTCCATCCTATTCGACGCAGCACGCAGTGAAACCTCGTGCAGGAGATCTGAAACAGCTCGCCTCAGAACGTGTAAGAAAAGAAGGGAGTGAGCGACATACGAAGAACTTGGTTGAGAAGGATGTAGGCGCAGGGAGGAATGGTGGGGAGTAAGGTTTCGCGGATGTATGTGATGCTCGTTACATCGGACGGGTCTTTCGTCGGTGGTGGACATCGCCGTATGAGAGGATACAGCTTTTCGGGGAAGATGGGCTCCGGCAAGTCTCGCAGATACTTCTTTAGGAGGACAGCCGCCAAGTGCGGGTCACCGAAAGTATCCAGCGATACCACATTCCCTACATTCCAGAGTAAGTTGCGACTTAGGGTTTGAAGGCAAGGTCTAGCTACCCCGATCGTAAGCATCCTGAGCAGCCCTTAGCATCGCGGAAGGCGGTGATCTTCTGAACAGCCCTTCCTCCGACAGGCCTGACAGGAGTGAGTATATACTCTAGGGCTGAAAAGCAGGCGCTCCAGGACGTACCCCTCTCCCGCAGGAATTGAATCGAGTCCTTGACGACCCTGGGGAGCCCGCCCTTCTCCCCCTCATAACCCATCAAGTCCTCCAACAAGACCCCAAAGATGTTCGACCTGATCGGGGTAGGAAGCGTGATTTGTTTCTCAAACTTGAGATTTTCTCTGATAGAAGTTAGCACAAAGTCAGATCTGAGGATATAAAAAGGTGACGCACTGATACACCGCAGGAGGAATGTCTATCTGAGTAAGTGGCACCAAGGTCGCAAGCTCTGAGAGGGTGTCAAGGTAGACCAGCTTTCGGAAGAATTTGGGACTAAGATGGGTCAGCTTCGAGTAGGCAAACCTAATAACGGTCCACGAACCTAATGATAGCGCCGGCAAGAGAAAAAAGCACTGCGGAATGAGTTTATTGCGAGCGCGGTACGGCATAGGAGATTGACGTACTCTTCGAAAAGAATGACGAGTGGACGATATACTGAAATCGCATATCGGTCAGCGGACTCGCGACAGGAGAACATGACGCACCAGCTGCTTCAGATTCTTGCGGTATTTCCGTCTCAGGCTGCGGTACGCCTTCCAAACCCAATTCCATCCTGGCGTGTGCCGACCTCCCGCCGCAAAGAACACCACGGTGTAGTCCGATTCGACTATAGGGAAATGAACTGAATACGCGAAGGGAGTCGGCTTCAGTGTCCCGCACCATACAAATCAAGGTAGGAAAGTATCCGCCTGCTTCTCCGTTAGATTGTTTCAAAAAGGAAGCCGTCGAGGCACTTACGATAATAGAAGGTCATACGAGACTTCCCGCGGATCCGGCAGAGCAGAAGCATTAAGGACCACCCTTTTCCGATCATATATCACCTCGACCAGATGACAGTGCAAGTTTCGACGTACATTGGCCGTGTTCTGACATCGCTCGAATTGAGACCTATGAAGGAGACATACGACCGACGAAGACTCACTCGAAGTCCACCCCAGCTTGAAATATCATCTTCGCCATGACCTCTTGAAGCATTACAGACTCTTCGCCTCCGAGATTATGCTCATGTTGCGGTCGTTTGACCCATGGCGGAATGAACGTAGCTTTCCGCTTCAATGCTGCCATCGGAGAGCGGGGTCCTTGTCCATGGGGAGGCGTTGGCGAGGAAGGCGATATCGAGAGAGCAGCTAGCCTCTGCTTGAGGTTAATGGGAGGCATTTCCTGTCCTCTGCAGCGTCCTGGAACCCAGGAGCATGCACATTGCAGGCACGATCTATTTCCATACCGTGTTGTTTTCTATTTGGCTCTAATGCCATGAAGTGCTGGTCGCCCCGCCGTGGTCGCTCAGAGTGTTGTGAAAGAGGAAAAAGACGCAGCTGGTAAGTCGTTCGTTGTTAAACGGACGCGGTGAACAATCGCACTATCACCCAGATCATCTCAGAGCGCGCCAAGGAAGTGGAGAAATTCAGAGGACGAGGGTTCGAGTCCACTTTGGTCTGACCATGGGTACAGTAGTACAGTATAGATTAATGGTTGACTGTCCTATCCCAAGTATTTTGTCGTTATCCGTTACATGTTATCGTATTCTTGACCATTGACCCTGCAGCGGCCGGCCAGAGCACACGGCCGCGACAGCCGGATTGACACTGGTCCCACCCGTGCCATCTTCATTCGGCGGCGGTGGAGGCAATCGAAGGGGGGATTCCGCATTCATTAGGAATATCTTGGAGAGAAGCTCCGGGGACCGGAGGGAGTCTTTTATGAGGTGCAATTGCCGAGTCCAGTTTGGCGATTCGTAACTGCAACTGACGTTCCCGTTCCAGATGTTAGTCGAGGACGGCTCGAGCTTTCGCAACTTCGAGCTCTTGCAGAGCTACCGCCTCGCACACACTGCCACGTAGCTCTCGCAACGCCCTTCGAGTTGTCTCCGAATTGACGAAGGTTGATGTCCATGCCTCCGCCTCCAGAGGGTGAAGAGGCGGATCTGGAAGGCAGTGGTCCGCTGTCTCGCTGCTACAACGCGGAACGTTGTGCGCCATTGTTGAGGTAGAGATCGTTCCTGACAGAGTTGCCTGAGAACGAAGATCCGTCAGTCCGAGTCATATATGTGGCACTTGTGTATGCCGCATACAACGTTGAGGCCTCGAGGCTTTGCGTTCATGCAGCAGTCGCATCTGTCCTGTTTCGAGTGTTTGTAGCAATTCTTTCTCGAGCAATGGATACATTCCAGGCATGATGATGGGGTTGTTGCACGGGCGCTTTTAGCAATCGAATTTGTTAGGCGTACTCATGCGACCTGCCGAAGCTTCATAGATTGTTCATTGTCATCAACGCTCATACATGGCCGGCACGGACGAATACAGGACGTCAAGCAGCAAGCAAGTGGTGTTCAAGATTCAAACTGGGGTCGTGTGAATTACATCAGAGCATATATCGGTATCCGGGCTTCTTTTGACCCCTGGCGTCCTCTTCCGCTTGAGCCTTTCGGTTCAAAGACGCAAGATGGACCTTGAAGATGAAACACATCAAGATGACCAGGGCGGAAGCTCCAAGAGATATCCCGAAGGACGTGCGGTACGAGGGTCCCCAGCTCTTCGGGAAAATGTAACTAGACACAAGCGTTAGCATGAGCTTACACATCCTAAGGTCGCGAAAGGCTTACGATCCGCCCGCTGCGCCTAGTTGCGCGATGCCACTGGTCATGCCCAGGGCAGCTGAGCGCTTAGCGGGATGCTCGACAATGGAATTGCTGCAGAAGAACCCTTAACGTCGAAGAGCAAAACCGCCGTTCGCTGCGACACGGACCTTATCCACGCCAGGAAGCAAACAATACCAGCAAGCGCCTGTGCGATCAGGAAGCTGGATGGACAAGCTGAGCCGGTCGATGGTGGCTATGACTGGCGACGAACAGCTCACAAGCAGACGTAGCGAGCCGCCCTATGCTCAGAGACCATTCCGACGATGTAGCCAACGATGGCGATTGCGAATGGGATAGAAATGTGCCAGAACCTTTCTTGCGTATTATCAGAGTGCCTGTGGATCGTTTAGAGCATTCCACTAAAGCGCAGCAAAACATACTTCGCATTGATGAAGGATATAATCGTTACAAGAATGGACGGCGGCGCGCAAAGGACCAGTGACACAGTCCGGTTGTATCCAAGGGTGGCTGTTAGCGTCGGGAAGTATACATTGAAGGAAACCGATAGCAGGATCACTGCATAGAGAACAGAAAGCCACCAGACTTTCCAGTCCTTGAGCGCCATGACCAACCCAGCTCTCTCGCCTATGTTCGGGTACTCAGGCAAAAGGGCGGCATCTTCCTGCATACGGCGGATCGCAAGCGCCTGCTCGGCGGGACTGAGCCAGCTCGAAGAAGTCTCGGGAAAGTCTGGAAGAATGAAAATGGATATAACGGCGACAGCCATGGTGATTGCACCCTCTATGAAGAAAAGCCATCTCAAGTGGCAAGAAGATCAGCTATGTGAAGCGATAGATAGAGCAGCGGTGGCATACCTCCAGGCCGCATGACCGAGGACGCCCTGCATAGCATCCAATATGCCCGACGCTATGAGAGCACTGAATGCTATACTGATCAGCAATCCGCAAAAGAATATTGAGGTCCGGAGGCCGAGTTCCTCTGAGAAGAGAATGAATTGTCGGAACCATAGCCACTCGAGGCACTTTTACCTCGCTTGTACCACCTGGAGACTGCCATCAATATAAATTTCTCAATGACTAGGCGACAACGAGATCATACCGAGCCAGCAGGAGTAAGGCTCCGGGGAAGAAAGCTGCCTCGACGAACCCCAAGAAAAAACGGCAGAGGAGTACGCCAGCAAAACTAAGTTGATGTTGAGATCGTGTCAGGGAGTAAAAACTTCCCGCCGTACTTTTGTGTCACACCTGGGAGAAGTGTTAATAGGAGACCGATAGACATTCAGGCTTAAACAAACCGGTCAAGGCTGATATCAGACCCCAGATAAACATCGCTCCAGGAAGGTAGAGCGAGGGCTTCCGCACATAGTTGAGAATCATGTTTCTGAGACTATGTCAGATCCAAAACTCGAGGGTTCGGAAACGGTGGCACTGACGATGGCACCTGCATCAAGACGTATCCGATGTAGTAGATGGCGAGAATTGTGGCAAACTGGGTCCCATGCAAGCCTAAGTCCTCTTCGAATCCACGAAGTCGAGCAGACCTGAGATCTGTCAGTACGAGCAGAGTTCAAGCAGAACAATCACAACTCACGCAGCATTACTGCGATCGATCTGGGGGAGGACTGAACTTTGATTCAAGCTAGACGGGTCCACAACTTACGTAGTTTAAGATGAAGATCGCAACTAGAATGCAAATTCTTAAGTCAAGCTTCCGCAAAAGCCGTCTCTCCAGTCGTCTCCGCGTCTCTGGGTCTTCCAGGTCGGCGTGCGTCGCATCTATAGTGTTCTCTTCCTTCTTCACGCTCGACGTGGAGTCAGTTTCGTGGATGGCAGGTACTGGTGAAGACATATCAACCCGGGAGAGGAGGAAAAGATTCTCGCGTCCGTTTTGGCTGGGCGAGTTCCTTTATATTGAGCCAGTCTTATGGGGCTCTCTACGACCACCATCGTAGTCAGCGATATCCCGAAGTTTGGCAGCTGCTCCTGTCAAAGAACGCTGTCGCCCAGTGGTTTCCACGATTATGTACGCCTTCTATGATGGATAGAGCAATTCGGCATCTGCAATGCACAGATTCTGGATCAAGCTGTCGAGGGTGAGCATCACGGTTGATGAGATAGTGAAGAGAGTTGTTTGCGGCTGTGTGACCAGCTCGGGGTTCCTCGATCATCTCCGACGCCGCGCTCAAGTCGACCTCGGTTTTTGCATGCCTTCGTTGGTGAGTGCCTGCATCTTCATGACCACTTCATAAATATGACCGGCTGTCTGACTTTCCGCTTTCCATGAAATGCTATTCCTTGTCTCCGTCCACTCGATCAGAAATGATCTAGACTGAGGACAGGTCGAGAACTGTGACTGCACGAACCAACTTGCAACTTGATCACTTACCTGGAGAAAGGCATCTGCGGTTCTCTGATGCCAACGCTCACGCTTCACTGGTTCTGGAGTCCAAAAATAGCTAACCAGTCTTGCGACGGTCTTGCAAGAAGAACCTTGGAATCGGTTGAAATGACTTCCTGATCTCGTCGGCGTGCGAGCCCGACGACTCCATCCAGAATCATCTTCTCCTGGCGCTTCTCTAGTGATGAGAGATGGCAACGGATGGCAGACACCAGCACCTGAGAATGGCGTTCGCCAGGTTTTCCGATTACACATTGGTTGTGACGCTCCAGGCTTGGGCCAACGCCTGCTTGGAGCGGACATGACCTCTGGCACACAGTGGCGTCCAACGTCCCCCGCGTGTCTCTCCGAGGCTTCGTGGCGATTCCTCTTGAATCACCGACGGATGAATCTTATCTGTCTCATCTGTCTCGCTCAAACTTTACATCACATCTCACATTTCTGGACAAGTCAAAACCGTCCTACCCGTGAGCAATCATCATAGGGATGGACACGTCAAATGTTATGTATTGTATTCCGGACTGTATCGCGGCAAGATTCTCACTTTCGTTAAGGTCA
The DNA here is from genome assembly GCA_026008595.1 of Lyophyllum shimeji. NCBI lineage: Eukaryota > Fungi > Basidiomycota > Agaricomycetes > Agaricales > Lyophyllaceae > Lyophyllum > Lyophyllum shimeji. Next base: position 254,267 of record BRPK01000001.1, on the reverse strand, counting down.
TCAATTTACACCACCGTGTACCTACCTCGCTTCACGAGTCGGTGCCTATGCAGGAGCAAAAAAAAACTTTGCGCGGATAAGCCGCACATCGCGAGAGACGTCGCACACGAAGACATTGCACGACAGAGCTAGCTTTTGATTCACGCATTACAGACATAGGAGATTATGTACAGTATGCGAAGGTAATTATACAGATGGAACGGGGAGAAAATAAGTAGTAGTATAAGATGAATATGTACAGTTCAAACACACATCCCATCACCACGAAAACCTCTAATCGCATCTTTTCCACGAGACCAATCATCGGGCGTAGGGGTGGAAATTGTGCTGACCACGCTGCGACCTCTGCGGACCAACGCTGGGCCCGCCAGCACCCATCGGACCGGTGGGCGTCGTTCCTCCACCCGCGCCCCTAGGACCCCTTGGGATGTTCGGGTTCATCCCGGCACCACCCGCCATGCCTCCACGGCCCATTCCACCCATTCCGCCACCAACACCCATTCCAGCCATCCCCCCGCCCATACCCATACCCATTCCTGGACGCATGCCGCCAGCAAATCCGCCTCCCATCCCCATCATGGGATTCATCCCGCCACCCATCCCGCCCATCATCGCGGGATTCATCTGCCCCCCGCCCGCCATCTGGAACATCCGCGTGTACAGCTGCGCAAGCGCCTGCGGGTCAAACGGCGTGTTCCCGGCGCCGGCTGCGGCCGTCATCCCTCCGGCACCACCAAATCCGGCCTGCTGCCCGCCGAAACGTCCGGCGCCGCTCTGGAAGTCGCCGCCGACGGCGTCCTCGTTCGGGTAGTGGTCGCGCTGGTACCGAGGCTGCGCGAGCTTGACATCGATCTGTGGGGCGCTGATGAGTCCTGCTTGCGTGCTGCATACGATGACAGGGAACGTCTTACCAATTTCCCGTCAATCTCGAGGTTACCGAAGCCAAGGAATGGCTGGACATTCGTGTCTTCGAAGGACACGAAGCCGAAGCCTTTGCTTCGCCCTGTTTCGCGGTCCAACATGACGGTCGAGTCGATGACCTTGCCGAACTGAGAGAAGAACTCGCGCATCGATTCCGAGGTGACGCTACCCGCGAGCCCACCGATGAAGAGCTTCGTCGCTCGCTGATGCTCTTGACGAGGAATTGCCCGTTTCGGATCAATCTGGGGATATCTTGAGCAACGAGTAGCGGGTGGCTAATAGGGGGCACTTACAATCTTACCGTCCAGGAAGTGTTCCCGGACCATAACAGCGTTGACACTCGCGGGATCTTCAAATGTCAGGAATGCAAAACACCGAGAGCGGCCCGCGGCATCACGCATGATGGTGCAGGCATCGACCTTGCCAAATTGCGAGAAGTAGTCGCGTAGGGTTTCTAGGAGACCGTAAGCGCTTGCCAAAAACAAGAACAACATATGTGACTGTACCATCCGTGGTGTCCCAGTTTAGACCTCCAATGAACATCTTGCTGCGGGTTTGAAGTATACGCGGGGGACGGGCAGATTGCACGGCACGGGTGAGGGATTTGAGATATGAAAAAAGCAAAGTTTGCTATTAGTAACTGTAGGCTAGAACAGAAGCCGTTATGACAGAGGAGGATAAAATGGAAGGACGCTACTGGGTGCTTAGCCTAGCCTAGACATAGAGAGGCACCAGATAGATACCCTAGAGCTAGCTTAGAGACGATTGCGACTGACTACGCGAGCGTCATCTACAGACCCATGTCAACGCAGCTGGCGGCGCCAGACAGTCCCAGAGTAACGCCTGGGGGGACGAGGAAGGATATTAGTGAGGTGAATCTTACCCTTCGTCTTTCATCTCCGATGGTCGCACAGTGCGCTCATTGACTGGGATGCTTTTGTAAGGCCCCTCGCGTCCTGTAGGCGAGACGTCCCGGGAAGGCTGAGGTTGTTCGTACGTCGGAATTTTCTGCGTTACGGGCTGTGTGTATGATGGAGCCGTCGAGGCAGTCGTCGTCGTTGTCGTCACCGAGGAGTATGGCATTTGACCATTCGTTTCCGTCGTCGTAGCTGGTGCAGCTTTTGCCGCAGGTGCCGCTTCCTTCACAGCTGGAGCTGCTGGGCGCGATTCTGCTGGCGCTTCAGCAGCGGGAGCTTGCGCGTCCTTTTCTTCGGTCGCCGAGGGGTCGTGAAACTCGCCGTCGTCGTTTCCGTACAGGTCTATCGGGTTTTCCTCAGCAAAAGTGCACCTTGATTGTGCAGAAAATAATGCTTACCGCCATAAAGATCAGCGTCGAGGTCAGACATGGTAGTGGTACAGGAGAGAGTTTCAATTTTCCCGCCACACTGCCCCATAGGCTTATGTCAGCGGATATCGGAACACAGCTCCGTTTTTTTCCAATGAGCTCAGCGGGCAGAGCGGGATCGATAAGAGCACTACAGTCATCTAGCCAGCTTTCCGAGGTACACTTTATTGTTGTAGGAGCTTTCTTTCTCTCAGTTCATCGAGGAACTTTCAGGTCGGACGCTGAGAACCAAGGCAACTGCCATGGCGCTCGATAACAGAGAAGTAGTTATCGGCATCCTTGGTAAGTTCATTTTCAATTCCAGGAGGCTTGCAAACGTCTGAATGGCTAGCTATGAAGCTCTTCAGGGTGCATTCGTTGAGCATCAGGCCATGGTGCAAAGATTGTCCTTGAAACGGAAAATTGCTGTGGTACAGGTTCGAACAGTGGAAGATTTAAATCGTTGTGACGCACTCATCATCCCCGGAGGAGGTAAGAGATCGAAATGAAATGAAGGTCACAGTCATCTGAAAACCCAACCCGGCTGCAGAGTCTACGACGATTGCGGTACTGGCACGTGTATCGGGTTTACTGGAACCACTGCGTGAATTTGTCAGGAGAAAGCCTGTCTGGGGAACTTGCGCTGGGGCTATTCTACTCTCGGAATCCATCGAAGGAAGCAAGAAAGGCGGTCAGGATCTACTAGGTGGTGTTTCCGTTGCTATCGCAAGAAATGGATGGGGATCGCAGGTATGCAATGAAGTCACCGAGTGTCGGCCACGCATCATTGATCGGCGTGAATAGGTCGAGTCCTTTGAAGTAGACCTTGCTGTCCAAGATCTTCGAAATCCCGAGGCGCCGTTCACTGGTATATTTATTCGCGCTCCGGCAAGCACTTTCGTCTCGCGTTGCGATCCTTCATTTATTAGACGCTTCTCACAGGTGGTTCTTGACCTTCATCCGTCCCCCGAGGATCCCCCAATCCAAGTCATCGCTCGTCTACCTACTAACCTCCTCCCGCCTTCGCTCGCCTCTATGGACGACAACGATCCCAAAACTGTTGTCGCGCTGCGACAAGGCTCTCACTTCCTGACCACTTTCCATCCCGAACTCACACACGACAATCGATTTCACGACTACTTCGTCAGGGAATGTGTCCTGCCTGCCGCGGCTAAGACCACATGATGTCTGTGAGGCTTCTTTCGCGGTCCGCGACTCTGCTTGGATTCCACGTTGACCGTCTTCCTCCTTTATCGCCGACGTGGCACATAGACTTGGCGATGGATGATGTTAACTTGGTTTGTGACTGGTGACACGGATGAGAAAGCGGCTGCTATCGTCGGTGTGGTTGCGCGATGACGATTACAGATATAGGCTAAGTGGCCGTTTAGGGATTGAGATCACGTCTCTAAGGTCAACTTGATACATGAGCCTTATGACTGTCCCTTGATAAACCTCAATATAAGTGACTGTAGCAGATATTTTATCATTGTACGTGGCGTACCTCAGGAGGTGTCAACGTTGACAACCAATGACAAGGCATCGTGGTACAATGCACAGCATGCTGGACTCCGAAAATACTAGAGAGGCGCAATGCCTGCCAAATTGATTTTGTTTGTACATGTTGTCTCTCCCTCACAAGATAGCCTGCGAACAGGATAATCCATTTTTTGACCGAAACACCCCCAGTATGGTCACAAGGAGGTCTCAAAACTCGTTTTTACACCAATCCGCAGGATCTGTTCAGAAAAAAACTGAAGAAAGTTGAGATGATCACGGAAATACGACGTGTGCACGGGTGCTCCTGACATCATGAAATAAGGTATTCCTGTTTTAAACTGAACAAGTCCTGCTCCTTATCATAACAATGGATCCTGTCAAAGAATTGAGGCAGTTGCTAATTTGTTTGGCCTTGAAAACGAGCGCAGTTCGGACACATCAGACGCGCTCATTAGCTTACATAACACGCGTCAGAGCGTGTCGCAAGGTGTTGCAGCTGCTACATTTGGGTGCCCGGCATGTAAATTTATGGTCTATTCGCATTACAACGACTTTGAAACACCTTATCTAGCTCCAAAGCAATATGCTGGGGACAGATACCTCCAGGTGAGGTTGGACTCGAAAATCCTTGCGGCACGTGATGTGCTTTAGGCTGAGCGCTAATAGTGGTAAGGCGCAATCCCTGCCAGATTCAAACTCCGCCACATGCACTGTGCGATGTACATACACTTACCATTATATTTCTTGTCTTACACCCAATGTAGAGCTAGAGAACGTCAATGAATTTCAGAACTGGAGCAGATAAAGTCAAGATAAAGTGGGTGTGCGGAGCTAATTCTAAATCGGGAAGGTCCACTTTTTCGGTCACACATTTTTCGCAGGGATTGCGCCTTACCACTAATAGTAACGTTGGTGATAAGATGATCTGACGATACTCTCCAGAGGCAGAAGGAAGTCAAGGAAGCGCAGATGCCGAGAAAGTTGCCGAGAACCACCAAGAAGAAGCAACGCGACAGGAGAAACGGGAAACGAGGGCGGCCGCGATTATGGAGACTGGGAAGCAGCTCGTCCTTGACAAAACGCTCATTGACACGCTCAAAGTCGCAGACTTGAACCGCCAACTCGACTGGCATCGGGATAACGAGAAGAACTTCCCAGATCTGGAAGCAAAGGTCCCACTCAAAACTCACATGTCGATCAAGGCAGATCGTGTCGATGAATTGAAGAAAGCGGTTGACAGGTATCAAGGGCTCATGGAATCGATTGTAGGGACAAGTTCTGAGGTGCCGAATGGTGTTAACATGGAGGGGACGCTGAACGATGAGATACTGTATGCCTCTGACTATGAAGATAACATGATCTAAACATATCTTAGGCTTTAATAAGAGATCTTAATTTTTTCTCAGTATGTACTAAGCTCCTAGAATTACGCTCCATACCTCGATTGCTTCAATTGTGCCCGTAGAATATAATCTCGACGAGGTGACGAACTGAGAGGGAGTTGTCAGTTTCACGGTGGCTGTGCGCTTATGTCATCTGCAACGGATATTTGGCAGGGAATGCGCCTCTCCAAATTTTAAATTATTTAAAATAGCTCTCCTCAACTGCTTACCCACGACTGGTCATGTGGAACAGTTCCTTACCTCCGCTCTCACAGACATTGGGAGCACAAGGTCAAATGGCAGATAATGGACGCATGAGCATATGGTCATGATTACCGCGGCCTTCGCGCTCGTCGCATAAATATGATGTACATTCGGTAACACCGCTGTTCTCCCATCCACCCTGCGGAGGCCTCTATCATGTTCTCCAAACTCTGGCTGACTCTCGTGGTGGCCGCGAGTGTGCTCGTGGTGGACGCACGACAGATACGCAAACAGGAGATTCACGCCAGGCAGGCAGAGGCTGTCAAGCGTTGGCAGAACAGCGCCCATTCGTTCCCGGTCAGGCGGGCGGCAGCGCCCAAAAACATAACGTTCTCGAATCCCAAGGCTTCCGGTATGTTGCCGTGCTATTCTGGTTCTGCACGGTTATGGAGCCTCTGTGCAGAGTTCTATGTAGACGGGAAGAGTATTCCTGAAGTCGATTTCGACGTGGGTCCGAGTTGGTCTGGGTTACTTCCCATCAGTGCGGACCCCAATGAGACGCGCAAGGCGAGTTTCCTCGACTCGACGTTCGAGTACGTACTGACCAGCGCCGTGTGTCCCAGCTGTTTTTCTGGTTCTTCCCGCCGGGCCCCCAGGGAAGTCTCGACGACCTGATCTTCTGGTAACGGATGCCTCCCATTCCATCAGCCTTGACGTATGCTTATTGCTCCGTACAGGACAAACGGTGGACCAGGCTGTTCATCCCTTGAAGGTTTCTTGCAAGAAAACGGGGTAAGGGTGGTCTTGTATGGAAAGTTTCGACCAACATCTGACGACACGTGAACAGCCTTTCCAGTGGGGTGTTGGCACAGCGAAGCCTATCGTGAACGAGTGGAGTTGGACCAATCTCTCCAGCGTTCTTTGGGTCGAACAACCGGTCGGCACGGGGTTCTCTCAAGGCAAGCCCAACATCAGGGTATGTAACAAACCTTCAATACCCCGCTGCGTTCAGTTGCTGATGGCGTATAGAACGAGGACGATCTTGCGGCACAGCTGGTCGGATTCATGCAGCAGTTCCTGGAAGTCTTCTCGGAGCTAAAGCATAAGAAGCTCTACCTGACCGGAGAGAGTGTGCGTCTTACTATCATCTCCGTGTCTCATGGGGTCCGACTTATGGAAACAGTACGCTGGAACATACGTGCCTTGTGAGTGAAGCCACTCGTCCCGGCTTGACGACTGCAACGGAGGTCTCCAGACATTGCGAATTACATTTACACTCATCCCACCGCCCTTGATCTCAGCCTTCAAGGCATCTGGATTGCCGATCGTAGGTGCACATGTGCATTCCGTGTTACCTTACTAACGGCCGTTTAACTTTTAACTAGCTTCGCTCTCGTGGGATGTTGTTCAAGAGCAGATTCCCGCCGTCGACTTCGTGCACAAATACGAAAATGTGTTTGCTTTCAAGTACGTACTGTTGCCTATCCGATCCTTTCCAATCGCTCAGAACGAGTTTCGCCCAGTCAAACCTTCATGAGACAGCTCGACGCATTGGCCACCAAGTGTAACTATGCTGGGTACTTCCAAAAGCATGTTACCTACCCTCCCAATGGTCTTCTGCCGCTCCCCGGAAAGTCCACGTCCGCAGACCCAGGATGCGATGTTTGGGACATTATCTTCGACGCAGCTCTGCGTGTCAACCCGGCATTCAACATCTACCGCATCTTTGACACTTTCCCCGTCCTCTGGGACGTACTCGGCTTCCCGTGCGTCCCGAAAATTGACCAAAGTAACAACTCGCTTACCCGATTTGTCCAGTGGTTCTTTCGAGGACATTCAACTTGCGCCGCTCTACTTCGACCGGGAGGACGTCAAGAAAGCAATTCATGCACCCTTGAACGTTTCGTGGGCCGAGTGCTCCAATATCAATGTCTTCCCTCACGGGGACGGTAGCCTTCCGTCGGCACTGACTGTCTTGCCCAACGTCATTGAAAAGAGCAACAGGACCGTCATCGTCCACGGCCTTGCCGACTTTATCCTCATTGCCGAAGGGTGAGTTAATCGGTCTGAAATGTAGCTCGATTGCAGATCTTGATTTCACTACACTTCATCAGAACGAGGATCGTCATCCAAAAGTAAGTAGCCTGCTGCATGTATAAGTGATTCTCGAGAGCTCATTCGGCGTTCTCCTGTAGCATGACATGTGAGTATCTTTTTTACAGTCCCCAACTGTGATGCAGACGTTGATCATCGCATTCAGGGAACGGAAAGCAAGGTTTCCAGACACCGATCGCTAACGACTCTTTCCTCGTCGATGGAGTCGGTGCTCTTGGCACATCCCACATAGAGCGAGGCTTGACGTATGTTGAAGTTGAACTGAGCGGTCACATGTGCGTCTTATCTCCCTTTCAACTACTTTGTTAGCTACGAGATAACAAATTTATTTCCACAGGGTACCACAATACTCTCCCCTGGTAAGTTGCGAGCGTCACGTCGTGACAATGATCCTAATCATGTTGTAGGCTGCCTTCCAAAGCATGCAGTACTTGATGGGCATGAGGGACACCCCTTGAATGACGAATCTAACTTGAGGGACATAACGCCTCCATGTAACGTGTAGACGATATAGACCATGATGTTTGTCACCTAAACCACAACACCGGTCAAGTCCCAGTCTACAAACACGCAGCGGTCCCATCCCAAGACCTCGCCGCGGTCCGTGACCCCCTGTACGTAGAATCGAACCTTCGATACCTTCTTGACTTGTTGCTCAGACCAGAACGGGAGGTCTTGCGGCACGATCGTGAAAGTATTTCTGATTCCTTCCAGGCCCGTCGTCCCGATCCACTGAGCATCCTCCGGCTGTCCGCCCTGCCCGTCGGCAGTGATCATGAGCGCGTAGATGTTGAAGTATACGAAATCTGGGAACCATTTGTTCGATGGCTGGACTGTCCACGCTGAAACGGGGTCATCAGGCGAAGTGATGGTGATATTGTGCAGGAGCGGGAAGGAGACTCCGACATCCCAAGACAGGATTCCAGGATCATCGATAGATGCAGGGCCTACGAAGTCAGCCGATAATATTCTAGGGCTCTGCACGGGAGCGGCAGCGCTTTGCGGTGGAACTGCATAGACATTGAGCTGTCCGACGAGTATCGTCACGTCCGATGCCTGAGAAGGATCCTCTGCCACGATTGCGACGACAAGGCCAAGCGCGCCGTTGATGTGTGACGGCGCTCCCTGGCCTTCTGAGACGACAAAGTCGATGGTCAGCTTGGACCAAAGCTCGCTGTCAGAGCCTGCGATCGGTATGATCTGTAACAAGTCGGTATCGTCTGCAGGTTTGAAGGACAGTCCGAGGTCCAGCTCGACGTTACCGGAGTTGAGCACTTTGTGATACACGGTCGCTTCGTAGCGTCTGCCCGTGCTAACTGCCAGAAACTGTATGGGGACCCAGATGCATCGGTATACCGCATCCTCTGCTTCCGAGCCCGGACTGAGAAGCCTGAGGCCGAGACTGCTTCCCGCATTCCACGCGTCCTCGAAATAGATACTTGGTAGGACCGTAGGAACTGGATCGTCCCGCTCGCCACCTTCCCACTCAACTTGAGGTTTAGGCCATACCAGATCGCCCACAGAACACTGCTTGTCTAGATCGGTCCAGCCGTTGCTCATCTGCCTCACCTTGACCCCCTCTACGAACCATGACCGGCCAACGCCGGGGCTGAAGGTCGTGTGGAAGGGAAGATCAAATGGGTCTGGGGGCGAGTGACGAGGAAAGAATGAGGCGAGAGGCTGGAACGGGCCATGCGGGCATTCGGGCTCGCCTTCCCTTCTAGGCGCTTCGGGGACATGGACTTCTCCGCTCACGGGCCCGACCCAAAGCTTGCTGTCGTACTCCCACCATTCTTCCCAGTCCCATCCAGGTTTATCCTGCTCACTTTCCCAGGTCCATCCCTGGCCGAAGAGGGCGACGCTTAGTCCCAGAGAATCTGGGGCGATGTGGGTGATGGCCTTGTACGACCCGAACCCGCCACCGCCATGTGATCCGCGTCCCCAGACATCAACACCCATGTAGACGTCGTTCAGAGATTTTTTCGACACCTGTGGCTGGGAGTCAGGGACGTTCCCTGTAAGTGCCGGATCGAGGGAGAGGAAATATTCCGCCGTAGCGTTTGGATAGTGGGGAGGCCACTGTCAAGGGATCATCATTGAGAGGCGCAGATCAGAACGCCTGAAAACGTACAGTGTAGTTTGAGAATAAGCTGGACGAAGAGAGGAAAAAAGGGAGATTCAAGCTGTTCAGTCGATCTTGCCATCTAAGTTCCCCCTTGTAAGTGACACTATCATACCTGCATATCGACAATGATTCAATTTGCGATTTTCTATTGCAGTCCTCTTAGAGCTTACCAGACTGTTTCGCCATGACTTCCAACCTTAGCCTCGATCTCTGATCGTAGGATTGTGATCCAAGCAGCAAGAGTTCGCGACTGCTCCACTCCGCCTTGGAGCGGACACTCGAAGTTCAGCAGATAACCATCGAACCCTCTTTGACATGCAAGCTCAGCTAATAATCTCGCATAGTGGGGAGACAGAGGGAATGTCGTCGTCCCAGGGGTCGATTTGGCAGGTCCGTTAATAGATGACGGTAAGTTCCCAACCAGCAGCCGGAGACAGTCTTCTTCCCCGTCGCCTTCAAAAATCCTAGTAGCATTCAAAAATCAGCTAGCGCTGTCAATGTGCAAAAGGGACAGACAGTGTGCCGAGAATCTTGACCCCTTGACGATGTGCTGCTGTAATCCATCCGGGCGGAGGAACTGTTACACGGTGGTGAGAAAAGCTAGCCTACCTATCAGGTCTCTGCGAGTAAGGTCAAGTCTCTCTTGACCCACTAGACGAAGGTATCGCAGCTTGACCACCAATTGAATGTGTACGAAAGGGCAGTAGGGCTTTCGGTATAACCGCCCTGAATACCGGCCCCAGTGAGCAATGCGAGTGTGTTGATGGGAAACAGATGACGTGCCTTGTAATCGTGGCACACCTTCGAACTGCGACGTCAGTGGTGAAACACGTAGATCGAAAGACAACCGATACCAGAAGCTTCCCACTACTTCGTGATTCGGACTCTGCAGGTCGCTCTGTGTATTCCAAAATGCCATCCAACTTCCGATGTGAGGGTCCAGCAGCCCAGGCGTCGAGCTCGGCCAATGATGAAAAGTAAGGGGCATCCGTGATCGCAGTCCAAGATTTCCTGTCTTCAGACATTGTACACGCGGTCCCGGGAGTCGTAGAAGTGCGGTCGACCGGTTTGGCCGTGGTTTGGGCTAGTAGCCAGTACGCAGGGTCGGATGTGAACCGAGATGATAAGATCGTTTTCAATCAGATCACTAATTGGGACAAATCTAATCTAAGAAGGCCTTTCATTTGCAACGCAGACAGGTAAACTCGTCTTATTTCCGTGCAATTAGGTCGTATTGTACATATAGTAAGGCGAAGGAAGGTGTAAGGTCACTTCTTAGCTTTCCCGTTCTTCGCAGGAGCCTTCTTCTTCTTGGCCACCTGAATCAACTTGTCCGTGGTGACGTCGACATCGTCGGAATTCGACTTCTTCTCCTCGTCAGACAACTCATCGACGACTTCGTCCATCTAAACAACGAAGAGGGCCACTGTCAGATACCAGGACAAGGCCAACAGCGAAAGAACCGAACGCACATCGAACGCCTCTTCCAAATCTGGTGCAGGACCAGCAGCTAGCTTCTTTGGCTTCCCGATGTCCAGCGCCTTGTGGAATGGAATGGGATGTTCTGAACCGTTATATCTACCAAATATCGTCAGCAAAGGTTGAAAGTGAAATTCGACGACAAATGAACCCACTTCCTCGTAAGCGCTGACTTCGTGGCGCTGGAAATTTTCTTCATCACCACCTCATCCCTCTGCTCGTCCACGCCCAGTTCCACGACGGTATCCCAGTCCTCCTTTGACAGATAATATTCATCCATGCGCTCGATGACTTCATCCACCGCGCTCTACCAGAAAGCAGCCGAGTTCATTAGTGACGCTGAAATCTTATTACGGAGCGAAAACGCACCGTTCCTTCGTCCATCAATGGCTTGACGATGTGCGGGAACAGCGCCGGGATATATGACTGCCGTATCTCTGCCTTGTCGCCCGAGACCTTGAGACGCATGCGGATCTGGACATCGGTCAGCTGGCGGCTCAACTTGCCCAGCTTTGAGTTCTGGCCGAGCCACCTATGAATAGGACTTTAGCAGCCGTACATCGCATACGGACCGAAGAGGAGTGCATACTGAGGGAACGACATGGCACCCGGACCTCCGTAATGTGCACCCGTGCCGTAGAGGAATGACGCAGGGCGGACGGCGGAGCATACTGCGTGGAGCGGCATGAGGCCCCAATGTTGTTCCGGGCTAAACGACGCAGATGGTGAGCGAAAACGAATCCCTAGCAGTAAGACGAGGTTCGACGGGGCTTACCCGTGGATTTGCGCGTCCACGAGGTCGCCATCCGAGATCGACGAAGCTGCGCAGTCCATCAGCTCCAGCTGCTTCAATGTTTTCTCGGGGCCTTCAAGGTCGCGAAGTTTGGCAGGCTGGGTCTTGAGATAATTTTCCTAACGACACAGATGAGCATACATGGGTGAGAGGAGACGGAATCAATAGACTTGTATGAACAGCGGGATGAAAGAATGGTCCTGGAAGTACAGCTCCATCTTATCGCCGAGCGTCTCCCGAGAGGTGGCAGAAAACAGGTATGGACCGAGCATTTTCGAGGTGATGTCGAACGGACTCATGATCGAGTACTTCTCGTTCATCTTCGCTCTGTTTCGGAGGCTCAAAGTCAGGAGAATTCTCGCACGTGGGGGGCGAAGGAAACTGACAGGGTCTTGGCCTCGTCGAAGTTCATCGTATCACTGGATAGCTTCCATGTTGAGAGCATGTTGAGGACTTGACGGATATCGGACTGGGAACTAGTGATAAGCTGATCGATGACGTTGGCGGGAATCTTCATCTTTTCTCTGTAACTTGTGAGCGTCTGGTAGAAAAGGCGTGGCCGCGGCTTACTTGAACGCAATGGTCAATATCCTCGAGCGCACCGCTGCGGCCTGCGGTCTGTGAGCCATCTCCCTCAGCGATTCGACCACACCGCACCAGATTGAGTACGCACCTTGAAAAAGACATATTGTACGTGGTGGCCATCAGCGGCTTGAGTTTCTGCGCTTGTCGGTCGTTGGCAATACAAATTATTGGAATCTGCAGTCCATAGAAGGTCAGGTGTCTCCAGGCCCGATAAGGTCAAACGCGATTACCTTTGTCTTCTTGATCAGAGCGTTCAAAGCGCCAACTCCACCCCGATCGCCAGCGGACATTCCGTCCACCTCGTCCATAATCAGGCAAGTTCTGTCCGTGAAAGGCACCCCAGCCGCGAGTGCGTCCTTCGTGCGGTATCAGCCTCAAGAGGTAAGTGCCTATGGCTATAGGAAAGTACTCACATGGGTACCCTTGATATATCCATCCAATGAGGTGTTGTTGATGTTCATGCCATTCTACAAACGATCGCTCAGCATGCCGCCCAACCCGCCAGGACACTACTTCATACCTCGACAAGCTTTTTGCTCCTCGTATCACTGGCATTCAGCTCGATAGGCGTGTACCCCTCCAACCGCGCACACATGTGGGCACTCGTCGTCTTGCCGATCCCGGGAGGTCCTGTGATCAACACAGCACGATAGATGTTCATGCCATGCTTGCCGGGCTTCTTGAATCCTGAGTTCTTGCTATCCTGCCTGCGAGACGACAAGGCACCTTGAGCTGCAGAGAAGCACCCGGATCGGAACAGCTTACCAGTCATGCAGCCACTGCTGCAGCTTCTCCACTTGCGTCTTGTTTCCGCAGATGTCCTTTATAGATTGCGGTGCATACCTCGTCGTCCACAATTGCGATGATGGATCAACGGTCTTGGTGCTGTAGCGATGAACGACACATGAGAAAAAGGTGCGAGAAGTCAGAACCAAGCAACGAACCCCTTAGCAGCGGCTTTCTTCTCCTTCTCCTCTCTCTTCTCCATCTCCCGCGCAGCTTGCCTGATAGCCTCCTGCTCCTTCTCCATCTTCTTTTTCGTTTTCTCGTCAATGTTGCCGTTCCCAAGCCCCTTTCTTGTCCCGATCAGGTTCAGGAATTCATCCTCGTTAACAGTCCGGATGCCATGTTTCTTGATCGCTGCGAGCTTGCTGGGGCCGGCATTATCGCCGAGCACGACATAGTCCGTCTTACTCGATGGCTGGCCTACGACGCGTCTGCCAACAGCAGTCAGCCAGTGAGACAAGATGAGGGGAAAATGTTATTACCCTCCGAAGCGTTTGGCAAGATCGACGGCTTCTTCTCTGGAGAAGCTGCTCAGCTCGCCTGTGAACACGAATGAGAGCCCGGCAAGGGCGTCGGGTGCGCCGTCCGGAACCTCTTTAGATCCAGGTGCGACTGGACCTGCGAGTTTGGCGGCTTTAGCAGCTGCCCAACTGCGGGAACGTTAGCACTATGCTAGATCGGAAACGGACAGTGCGTCGCACTTGAATTTGGGTTTGGAGACCTGCTGGTCCTTTTCCTTTTCCTTCTCCTTCGTCGTCCCCTTAGTCGCAGGCTTCTCCTCTACCTTAGCCTTCGCTGTTGCGCGTTTAGCAGGCTTCTTACTGGGAGCTTTGGGTGCCAGAAGCTCATCCGCCCCCGACGACGGACTCTCCATATCGCTTTCCTCGTCCGAGTCGGCGATAAAGTCTTCGTCCTTCTTCGACTTCCGTTTGCTCGTCGACGCTCTGGGTTTCTTCGCTTCGGATACGCGGGGTTTGGGCTTTGCAGCGGAAGGTTTGGTTGCTACAGCCGCTTGCTTTTTCTTCGGAGATTTGGCGGGTTCTTCCTCCGAATCGCTGGATAGTAGGACGCCGTGATTGGCTTTCGATGGTTTCGAAGCAGCGACGGTTTTCTTCTTCTTAGGCGGGGATCCCTGTGCCTCATCGCTCTCCTCATCGCTATCTACGACCTTCTTGCGCTTCGGAGCGACGGACTTCTTGGGCGCTTCATCATCACTGACGACCATTGGGGCGACCTTGGAAGGCTTAGACGTGCCTTGCGTCCGTGGAACACTCTTGGCGGCAGCAGCTTTCATCCATATACTGTGGCATTTCATGTGACTCAGACTCCTGGCCAGGGAAACTCGATCACCAACCTGTCATCATCGCCTTTCGCATTCGACGTAAATTTAAGGCACTTTAGATAGACAGAAGTGCTCACTTATTTCAATCGCGTCTCTCGGCTGCGACCCAGAACCTGAGGTCTACATGGCTCGTCAATTACTAAGTCATTCGTGACGACTGGCCAAATACCTGAGTTGCCGTCTTTTGACTGCCTGAAGTCGCGCCGAAGAACATTCTAATGTCCTTTCCTCCAGGTTTCGTAACCTTCGTAACCTTCGCAGGCTGCGCCATGGTAAGTGTAGGTGGTCGTCGAAAGTCAAGCTGGTTATAGGACGTGACTGTGACGGATGCGTGACGAGACGCGTCTGGAATTGACCCTGTTTGGCGGACCCGTCGAAGCAACCCCTTTACGTTCGACACGTTCAATGGACATTGAAACAGTCGTCGCGAAAATTAGCGATGGTTCCCCAATCAGAGACAACAGAGTAAGTGAAAATTGAGAACTTGTGGCGCAATAGAACGCAGGTACTGATCCAGTCCCCATTGCTGGCACAGGAAAAGTATTTCGAGGCATCGAGTCATCATACAGTCATGGGCACACATGCGGAAGCTGATCACCGTCGCGTTTTGCCATCAACAGAACAATACCTCCGGGCTCAATCGCTGTTCTACGACTGGTTCGAACACGACGATGACGGAGGAGGAGGCTCCGATCACTTGGCACTCGCGATACGCACTTCAACGCCTTCTGTGAAACCGGAGCCTGACGCTCTTTGGAACAACCCACAAGCGACTGGGCGGTCAGAACCTCCTGAATCTCCTACTAACAGCGGAAACGAAAAACGGAAATCATCTCCGGAAGCACTGCTGCAAAATGCTGCTTTTTACCGACAGGAAACAGCGGTACAACCTTCGCTATGTCCTCACTAAGCCACGCAGTTTTACATGTTGACAGGCGGAAGCGTCGACTTCTTCACCCCTTAGCTCTAGGGTGAGACCCCTGAATATTCCGTCAGAGGAGTCAAGGTCGGAAGTTAGTCATGTCGCGCCGAATTCGCGTTCGCTGGGTGTGTCTGCAAGTGACCATTTGAAGCCTCGAAAAAGTCGCCGGACCTTCTTTGACGCCGTGGAAATCACAACTCCCACCTGGTTAACAAGCCGATACCTACCTGTCAAAAAGGAGGAGGACGGTCTGCGAGAACGAGATTTCTTTCATGTACGTAGGCCCATCTCTCTCGATGTGCTTCTGATCCTGACCATTTTTCCAGCCGAAGTACGAAATAAAGCGGAACAAAGAGGACGAGAATGCGGGGCTTGGCTCGATCCTCCGGCGGGTCGACGCCCTGAACCTTCAACCTTTTCCTCTCGACCTGAATGCAGATCTCCTCGACTTCACAGTTTCGCGAGATTTCATCACAGATACGTATGGCGGCAATACCCAGGACACGTTCCCTAAGATCGGCGAGAAAGGGAGAGGTGCACATCACAACTATCGGAACTTCATGTTCATGAATGCTTTGTACAATCCCTATGCGCCGCAGCGAGCGGGATTCCCTGGCTTGTTCTACAGGAGTCGTATCACCGACTTGCCAAAGGTTCACCGGGCGTTCATTCGTATCAAAGCCGGAATGTGGCTGTATCTTGGGCAGTATGAGCTGGTTCGGTCACAGCCTCTCACTCGGGCCGAGTGGGCTACTAGCTCAAAGCAGGTGGGAGTCGCCGTCATCACGTCCTCGATTTTGGATAATTGAAAAATTGTGACAGACAAAGGAAACCTGGAGTGAGCATATCAGCAAGAAGAAGTGGGGAGCTGAGGTTCGAGCGAGGATTACGCTTCGCAGACAGCTGCGCCGTGAACCTACTGTCGAGGAATTAGAGCAGGCGATTGGCCACGGTGTTGGCAACGGCGTCACCTCTGACGACGTGCGGCGTGCGTTGGACGACGGCGAAGAGGTACGCTCGTATGCGAACCGTAGCATGAATGCTTTTTGATGGAACGGCTGTTGCTGTCGCTGTTCCATATAGGTCATAAAGGTGTGGGTCATGAGATGCGTGGCCTACGACGAGACATTCCAACAAGAAATGAAGGTGAAGTTCGCCAACTGGAAGCCAAAGCCGAAGGAGAAATCGGAGGCCACCCTCAAAAATCGGAAGACGAAACCGCAGGCAAAAGGTGCGACCGGACGACAACCGAACAACCGGAAACGAAAACGCCAGCCATCTGTTACTCCTGAACTTGTCGACGACGGCTTCCTTGAGCAGGTTACAAGCCCAAATACCGAGTCGGAGGTCACGGGCGTAGAGGTCGACGCTAGCAGTCGCCCTGCTCGAGCGAGGCGTCCGCCCAAGCGGTTTTCAGTTGAATGAAGAGTTCAACTATCTTAGTACTTCACTGTTACACTCCATTCAGATGGAGAGCAAACTAGACGGCGCCACCATGATATCTTGCAACCATAGCCTCTGCAGAGAATTCCACTTCGTTGTGCATATGTTTTCCCGGTCGCAGATTCTATGCTGGGCTTCGTAATGCATTCGAGATTCCGTTCGCGAGCCTCCCGTCCAGATTGAAGTCAATATATACGCTTCTTATGTACCTAGTCTATGCTACAAGAGTATACGACATGGTCCACGTCCCGTAGTCTACTAGCTACACATCTCAAGTATACACGAATGCCACGTCTACTCCCTCTGCGACTCCCCCTTCTCCAAGTCCAAGTGTATCCCAGAGTCCTGCTCACGCGAACCGACCCCTGAGATGCCCAAACCCAGCATCGACCTCAACCCTCCGTTATCCTTGCGCTCCTCCCTATAGCCCGCTGCCTCCGCCGCCTTCTCCCCTCTCTCCGGACTTTCCTCCCTCCTTCTACCCGTTGGACCCGACCCACTCCGCTGCCGCACGCGCCCACGCCTCTCCATAGCCGCCTCAATATCCCTCGCCCGCATCCGCGGCGTTTGCTCCGCCGCACGCTCCTTCCGACGCCACGCTCCGGCCCTAGCAGCATGCGACCCGTAACTCCTTAGCGACCTCACAATGAGCACGAAATAGACCATGCCAAGGGTGAAGACGCTGGTAATGGCGATGCGAGGGCCGAGCGCAGCGCGTGAGCTGAGTGGCGCGCGGTCGAGCGGATCAAGCTCCGACCCGGTGCGCCAGACGAATGAAAGGATCGATGCGACGAAGAGTATCATCGACCTGGATGATCGTCAGCCTTCCACATGATAAAGGAACCATGACAAAGGGTTATGAACCATGACATCCAGACCGCAGGCATGGCCAGCAGGACCCAGACGTTCCACCAAATAAGCGTGTCAGTCTTGCGTGCTTCCTAGACATAAGATGACGACGTTAGGCAACGATACCCGGCAGAACACTCCGTCCATACCTCTGCCCATTTGGCCGCCCTGAGCATGCTGCGCATCGTTCCGAACCTGACGATGTACATACACCCATACGACAAGCTCATCAGTGCGCAGATCAACGATAGCAGTGCAGCCGTGCGTGTTACAGGATCATCGGCCGCGCTGGGGATCTGGAACATGGTCAAGATGGCACTATGGATCATAAATTACGCGCGTGGCGCGATAGACAGCGGAGGGTACCCACGATAATAGAAGGGCAGAGACGACGTTCAAGGTCTTCCACTCCCTGAGAAGCGAATCGACAAACGCCTCCCACGAAAGCTTGAAGCGGATGAGCGCGGGCGACACCTGCGGAATTGCCCACTCGTCGGGAAGCGGCAGGGGGAGTTGCGTGGCGGACGCAGCGGCGCCCACATGGGCAGTGAGCCCAATTCCAGCGGCCATCGTAGGGGACAACGTTGCCGGCGAACGTTCCGTGTTTGTATTTGCCCGCCCGAGGTTCGTGGAGTCTGCGGTGCCGATGCTGATCACCGGCTCTGAGGCTGAAGGGACGAGGAAAGCACTCCCGCCCCCGCCGCTTTCGATCATCCGCTGGATGTCGGGCCGGCTGACTTCGGCGTCTTCGAAGATTTTCGCGACGCGGGTGAAGTACATGGCGGGGAGTCGAAGGAGAACGTGCAGGTATACATGACGGGGGAGAGTATCAGTGAGGAAGATGTGGGTGTTGGACCAAGAATTTTTCATCGAGGTCGTGGGTATGCATGCGTCACACCCTTGGGTATCCGGGGTTCCTGGAGGGTGGGTATGGGGCTGGGTATGCACGCTGGACGTGAGGGGATCGGAACTAGTAGGGAAGCATGGGAGACGAAAGTGGGCCTTGAACTTGAAGGGGTCGATGGGAACAAATGGGTCATCTGCATGCTGGCGATGTCGGTGGCGGCCAGCTGACCATTGCTGAAAGAGGCGCAATGGTGACGCTGCGCGCGAGTGAGAAGGAGAGCGGGAGCCGGGGGTCGGAGATTCAGGATCTTTCTGCGATTCGCGGTATGCGGAGGAGCGGTGGGCCGGAGATGCGACGGCAGGGTCACTAGTCCTGTTTATGCGCGAGAGAGCTTTGCAGGAGTCAGTGTGGGGTTGGACTTGAATCGAAAACACGGTACCTTGTCGAACACTTTGCATAGTTGGCAGTGAGCCTCGCTCGCTTTCGAATGAGACTCTCTGCTTCGGAGTTCCCTTCTCCGGAGACCCATCGGGCGATGCCTCTCGCGGAGCTGTTCTTCCACTAATTCGATGCGCGTTCACACTGTGGGTGGTGTTCCATACGTTGCTCAGAGGAGGGGAGTCCAAATCAGCGTTCGAGAATGACGGCAGAGAAATAGATGCGTCAAGGCTGCGACGGTAAGTACGACTCGGGATCACGTTGCTTGAGGCCGCGACGGGAGAACGAAGCAGTCGATTCGTGTTCGGTGCGCTCGTAGGTACTGGCAACGCTGATAACTTGTCGGATGAAGTCTGGTCCGACGAAGCCGTGGTACGAGAGTCTGTGGGACGCCGGGTCAACTTAAACTATTGCAGCATGGGAACAAGTATCACCTGGATTGGATTCCGTCATCTTCGGAGGCAACTCTGCAATACTCCTTCCAATCGGTGATCGAAATATGCAGAGCACTTCCTGCACGTACCGGGCACAGAACGAGAGAGTACGTTCTCTCCAACCGGGAAAGGAATCCTATCTGAATTAGCTGCCCTGACCGTTCTTCCACCAGTCAATTCTTCTGATGCTGAGCCATAGTGCAGTGAGTCTTTCCGAGTCGAGCTGTTGGTGTTGCTAGCCATTGCGAGAGACAATCGAGAGATCCTGCAAAGAGCGGCAAAAGAAACACTTTATACGCCTCCTCAAGCCAGAAAACTGGCTGCCATTGTCCAAGGAAACGAAAATGGACAACCTCAGTGATTGTAGCACATCTCCAAGAGCTGGCATTTGCAGCGAGTCACAACTACGCGTCGGCCACGTGATGCTGTCACGCCACTGCAAGGTATCCTCAACACCAGTGCAAAAATTAAAGCAGTACTAGTACAGGACTCGGGCTGAGTGGGTGCCACGTACTTGGGTTATGATTACAGAATACAGACTACAGGAGTGAGCCTAGTTGCGGAGAACTTGGTATCAGAGTCCGACGAGCGCAATTTAAGCTAATGATCCGTACGCGGCCGCGGAGGCCAACTGGAATGTGGCGGTTATCCTTTCCAGATGGTCGCATCCACATCGACCAAGTATCCGGTTTTCGTGAAATTGACGCCTTCGGAGGAAAGGAGGTCCAATTTCTGGTTGCAGCGGGTTCCAGTCTTATCATTCTTCCCCCATTCGCCGAAGAAGCCGCCCACAAAGAAATTAGACGCGATGACTCGATGGCAGGGGATATACGGCGCGAAGGGGTTGTTCCTTAGCGCGTTCCCAACTATTTTAGCCGAACATGGTCAGTGCTTGGGAGCTCATCTAATTCGTGAAAGGCCGGCGTACCAGA
Source organism: Lyophyllum shimeji (assembly GCA_026008595.1). Classification (NCBI taxonomy): domain Eukaryota; kingdom Fungi; phylum Basidiomycota; class Agaricomycetes; order Agaricales; family Lyophyllaceae; genus Lyophyllum; species Lyophyllum shimeji. The sequence goes on along the minus strand of BRPK01000001.1, from coordinate 233,846 downwards.
GCGAGGCGAGCCACCGACGGCGACACAGACATCTTTGTATGTGGTCACGCGTCCAATTGGGATGGTGCGCACGAAATCATAGACGTCCCATTGGTGGGATGTAACAGCCTAGCATGGCTGTCAACTCCAGCCTGAGCTCTCGGGATAACGAATACAGTAGCGTACCTTCCCAGCGCCTGTGCGGAAAGCCGCGCGTTCTGAGGTCGTACTCGGGTAGTATATGTCTTGGCTTTTCAGAGTGGTCGGTGCAGGCAAGTCCCCATTGCCTTCGACCTGATTCAGGGGTTCCGCGTCGGTATGAAGTGAATTCAAGCGTTTCTTTCCAGCAGGCTTGTAAGAAAAGGAGGCTTTGTCGATACGGACGGCAGGCATATCGGGGATGTCTCTGTGGACGCTCAAGACAAGCTTCCTAGACGTTTCTCCACCAGTCCAGCTTCAGATCCCTATCACCCGAAGTGACTCAGACTCACGCGACGCGGACGCGCCGGTAACTTACACGTGACTGACGCGTTCACGGTGGCTAAGCCGCCCAAATGCGGAGAACTTCAATTTCAAACCGTTCTTCCACCTGCATCACGATATCGACATGCCCCTCCTTGCACCGGCCGCCCCAGGTCCTATTCCGAACATTGCGCCACAGGCTCCCCTGCAGCTTTTCAAGACATCGGATGAAAGGACAGTGAAAATCGGAGAATCAGGCCTTTCCACAAACAATATCCCAATTGTATCTCTGGATGTGGAGAAAATTACTGATGCCTTGGCTGCAAGGCTCGCGACGAGCTTAATAGGTCATATCTTATACCTTAAAGGTCAAGTGCCGCTGTGAGTGAACAGTCTGGAAGTCAACAAACCATGCGATCTGACACTCCGAGGTACTTTAGACCTGTAATGCAACTTTCTCGAATTACGAGTTCCAAAGTGCGTATCCATCTTTAGCTATTCCTCGGAATACCAGCGCCTTACTCTCGCAAACAGTCCACCGCAAAAGCGCTCAAGCACAGGACTGATCTCCTAGCAACATTCGACACGCTCACATCGCATCTCAATACCACGTTCACTGCACTTTCGTCTGCCCTGGCGCGAGCTTCAAAGGATAAAAATTCACAACCCGACGCGCAACAAGGTACTACCCCGCCGAAATCGCGACGTTCTCGTGTCTACCTTGCTGTTTTCGTCGGCTCAAATACGGCCTCAGCCAAATCCAAAGTGATATACGCAGTTGATGGTCTGGAGGTCAAAGCTGTCGGTGCAAGGGACGATGTTACAGACCGTACCAGTGAGCCTGAGCCACACGTTGAACGCGACAATGAAGATGCACGCGAAGATATCGAGGAGGATGAGGATGATGATGATGATGATGATGATATCGATGACGAAGAACCTAGCAGTGGAGATGGAGAGAGTGAGGAAGAGGATGAAGAAGAAGAAGACAGTGAAACAGGAAATTGTGACTCGGACGACCTTGCCTCCTCCCCTCCAGAATCCCGTTCGCCCTCTCCCGAACCTCCGTCCTATCCGAGCCACGCTGAACAGCAGCGTGCTTTGCACGCCGCCGAACGCCTCCTCTCTCGCACTCTAGCAGCAGCAGACGCAGAAGGCAATGGCATGTCTGCTGACATGGGTAAGTGCCTTCGCAGGCGTCTCGCTTAGCATCAGCACTGATTGAAGTTTTGAACAAACTTCCACCTCCAGCGCCGACCCAAACGCACATACTGTTACGCGCGCCTCGTCGTTTCGTGCATCCCTCGTGGGTGCCCCGTCAAAACATGACAGCCCCGTGCGAGAGTGCCCTTGATGAGTTCCTCGAGGACTCCGGCATTCAACTTCCTGACACGCACTCGGGCAAGCGGAAGAAAGTGCCAAAGACAGGGAAGACAGTTCAGGGCGTCTGGGTGACGTGCAAAGGCGGGCTGGACGCGGAGGTGGGTAAGGACGGTGTGGGCGTTTGGGCTGGTGATGATGAATGGGACGATATGATCTGGTGGAGTTGGGATGGAAAGATTGTGGGATTCTCGGAATGGTGATACACTGCAGAATTCATACAGCTCGTTTTTGTGGCGCTATCTCTGAATGGCCCTTCTTCCAGCCTCTCCCAGTGCAATTCGATGGCGGCGATCTCAAGCATTTTCCTTTGAATTGCATTCAGGGTCGACGCGCCATGTTCTCGGTTTCTATCCTCACATGAGGCGTAACTCAGCGGCTAGCGCGACCAGCCTATCCCTTATTGGACCCTGCCCCTCATATCCTGTCAGCGATCGGTATTCCAGAATTTCGCTGTTACCACTGCTGGGCGACTCTAATGAATCATGGCGCGCTTCGTTCCGTTCTCGACCATCCGTCATTCAAATACACTTTCAAATGTCGCGGCGTAGCATGGGAATTACTACGTCCTCCGTCATTGACGCCGCTCACTGACCATACAAGCCAACAGCCATCGTGACGTAAAGGCTGTCCAACGTTGAACCACTGGGTTGTCCACCTTTTCCATTCCCCGGCGGTAGCGCTGGCACGTCTGTGTTCTCCAGATCTTTTGCATGCCAGTGGAGGCAGATACAGACGCTCTCCTGTACGTATGTCCTCCTTTCTTTTCAGCTCCTTCAAATCAACTACTGTGTTTAGGTCCGGCCCGTTGGTTCGTCTGAGTTTTCTTCCGACGACGCCACGTACACTCACATCGTAGTATCGCTGGTTCGGACAGTTTCTGGGGTGCATATTCAATTGGGCCCTGTTCGGAACTTTGGTCGTGCAACAACGTATGTTCTCACTCTTGCTCACCTAGAAGACAGTGCGCTCATCTTGCGGCTGGCTCAGATGATTATTTTAATGCGTATCGTACTTCGGATGGCATCTTGATTATATTCATGGGTAAACTTGTCCGTGTGCAGATATTATCAGATTTTCTGTCAGGTTACTTAGTGTATCTTGTCTTCGTGCTGCAAATTGTCGAGACTGGGTTCGTGACGCACAGTGTGTGGGCACTCCTAGTGCTGGGATGGGGAAAGCCGATCCTCTCTCTCCCGATCCCGTGGACTGCGCCCGGAATGCCGCTGCTGTCATCCGTAGGTACGTGTTCTTCTGTGATAAATTCCCCGCCTGTTGTCCATGTGCTCAGCGCTTGTTTCACAGTCGCTGGGGTCATGCGGATGTATTTTGTCTCGTAGGCTCCTCGCGCCGGATTGGTGCATCTAGTCTGACGTCGCCCACCCTGCAGGATGATACGCAGTTTGAAGAGCTCAGCTATCACGGGCACTTCATGCGCCGTCGTTACTTTTGTCAGCGATTACATCCAACGCTTTGACAGCTTGCTAATTTCTGAGGCGTTGACTTAGCTTGCGTTGTTCGAATTCGGTACCTCCGTCGCCATTCTCGTACAGGTGAAGGCAGAAAGCACACGATGTATTTGGTGGACTGACGATCTCATCATCCAGTCCATAAGCGTCCCTGTGTTCAGCATCCTCCAGCCCATGTACACGGTGAGCAGACGCCCGTCGGAGTACTTGCCTCTTTGAGGTCACTATCCCGTCAGATGTATCTCGCGGGAGGTGTCGCAAGCGACTCGCTTATTGCGGCGAACATGATCTTTCTGGTGAGTGATTGCAGTGCGGTTGTACCTCACCTGCCTCACGCGGCCACGGACCAAAAATTAGCTCTCGAAGACCAGTATCCCATTACGGACGCATATCATTCACTACATGGCTGTGTTTAGCGTGGAGACGGGGACCCTCATCGCGACAGCGGCAATTGCGCAATTGTTTTTGTTTTTGTGTCTTCACAGTTCTTTCTCGCATATCGCGACGTAGGTGCACTGCCTATTTCTACGAAGAACGGCGCCTAACCAATTGCCTTTGACCACACAGACGTTTCGTTATCAGTCGATTGTACGTCTTACACCGCACCACCGCAGTTGGAACTCAAAGCGATACTCACGTCGTCTTCCAAAGGTACGCCAACGTTCTTCTTGCGGTACTCAATCGGCGGCCAGTTCCCAACCCCAACCCCGAGCAAATTGACACTGGTTGCACTATCCCCCTTCATCATCTAGAGGAGTCACCGATGGTTACTGGTGCACTCGCAGTCGCCATTCAGGCTGAACCCCACGCCAGCAGTCTGGCACACAGTTCAACGGAGATGGGTAACGTTAGCTCTCAGGATGTTTCGGTGAGTCTTCGTCTGTCCCACTGTCGTCCCCATGCCTGAAGTGTGGTCACAGTCGGTGGATCCAGTCGACGCGCAAAAAGCCCCCGAGCTCTGAAACCAGTGCATGAAGTCTCGTTTATCGCGGCCCTCGTTCTCGTTCTCCGGGAGGGTTATTTCTCCTGCTTGCCATTCATTATCCAACTGAATCACTGCTGTACTCACGCTCCGCAGCAGCGCGCGTCCCTAACGCATCTGCTAAGTACATTCTTCAACTTTCTAAAATAATACGCACTAGTATCTTTTGCACATAGTCCTGTCGTAATGGAATAGGCCTGAAGTATGTCCAGTATGTAAATTGCGAGGTTCCACAACAGTACAATCTCCAACGAATTCTGCTCTTCACCTGGAAATCCAATGTCTAGGAAGGCTTCTGTACCTAGAAACCGCTCAGGCACGCCTTTCGCTCGAGAGGAGCGACTCCTACGTCGATCTCCCGGCGTATGGCGTCCTGAGTATCCGTACTTCGTGTGTGCTGCAGGAGGCTTCTGTTTGTGCCTACTGGTCTTCTTATTTCCGGCTTCGACTTCCGGTCTTGGGGGCTTCCGATTTCTTCTGTAGCTTCGGCTTCCAGCTGACGAACTTCGCCTTCATTTCTCGTTGGAATGCCTCGTTGTAGGCCACGATTTCATGACCCACACTTTTGTAGCCCCTAGGTATAAAGCACCGGAAACAGTCGATCAATTAAATGTTCATACTGCATGTACACACAGTAGCTTACCTCTTCACCATTGTCCAACGCATGCCGTACGTCTTCTGGAGTGACACCAGCACCGACGCCGGTTGCCTTTTCGGTCTCCTCGGCAGTAGGATCCCGGCCGAGTTTCTTGCGAAGCAGAATCCTCATTCGAATCTCAGTTCCCCACTTCTGGTCGCAAATGTGCTTGCACCATGTTCGCTTCGTCTGTTTAGATTCACTTAGACATCCGCGGTGACAAAACTGGACACCCACCTGACTTGAGCTGGCTGCCCACTCCTGTGGTGGACTCAGAGGCTCTGACCCAACAAGCTCATACTGTCCAAGATACAGCCATTAGAATAATCGCCACCCGAAGCAGTGCCGGAAATTTTTCGCGCTCACGTTGTAGCCAGCTTGTAAAAGGCACGATGCCGACGATCCTGCTTCACTGGCAAAAGTCTTTCATTCCGACCCCTGGAGACCCTTCTTAGTAGCTCGTTGTTCCTTCAGTTCAGCAGGCTTGGAATTCTTGCGCCGTAGCCAACAGTTTCGTATCCTCTTCAAGTCTGAAAGTCTTCAACGAACTCCGGAAAAACTCCAAGGTTGACCTGCTTCGGAATGGCGGCGGGTGACGTCCCCGCAGCCTGTGATCACCGAACCGCTCGTAACGCTCAACGCACGGCCACTCCGCGTTGGTGAGACGCGACCACTCTTCAGGAATGCGAGACCGTCATCGACCAGTCAGTCAACCCAGATCGTAGCAACGACGTCGTGTTCGGTTCTGTTCAGGAGAAATACGTGACTACGGCGAAAAAACTGCACCTTCGGGCCTCCAGCCCCTTTTTACCATTATTCATCCTGTGTTATAGCCTTGATACTGCCTTGACGCGTTTTGGTCGAACGGGCGCAGTTGCGCCATTATCACGTTCGCTGTTCTCCTATTTCCTGTTTGTTCACTCAGAATTAGGAATTTAGGATGGTCCAGGTTTGGTTGATGGAAGTCGCTGACCCTGCCAGGGATACGGCAAGTTGCGCACCGCTGGAAAGTTCCGGTGCCTGGAGTTCTTCCTTCTTACGCAAGTCCGTCCACTTTCTGCTACATGGACGGGCTTGCCGTGCTTCCAAACACCAGAGAGACCCCGAAGTTCAAGGTTGTTGAGTTGTGCTATTGAGAATTTCCAGAGCAGGGTCGCTTTGTACCTACCAGCCACGGTGCGTGTCTCCAGTATCGTCCGTTGTACATCAGCGGGAATAACTCGGAGGGTAAACCGGGCCCTGTCATGTCAAGCTAGAGGCGCCCGACACGGCGGTGAGAGCTGACTTTGATTTTGTATTTCTAAGTGGGCCCTTGAGGCTTGCAGGATGCCTCAAATGTTGAAAGTCAACGTCAGGACACAGTCGTTTTGGACGAATTGAATATAAAAATAGATCAGCGAGCGTGCGCGATCGAATGGGATCAATTTCAGAAGCCGCGCGGAGTCTCCACGCCTGTAGTCTCCATCAGGTTGGTCGCGACGGACTCCCACAAGACGGGCCACGAGAACCCTGATGGATTCACCCCGTGAGAGCAGGCACAACGGCACAACGCCGCTCTGCATGCAAGCCAATTTGAATCGCGCCCCTTCATGTCTCCGTCTTGACCTAGTTACATAGGCTGCCAAAACTTCAAACGGTTTGAGCTAGAGGCTCAGACGCATTCTTTCCACCTCTCGCAAGAGCAAAGTCGCGGTCGACGGGGTCGACGAGTGCTACGGCATGCCACCAGTGAATCCTGTTGGGTACGCTTTCTTCTCTTATCGTCATCTGTCCTCACTAAAGGACCTCTGTCAGCATTCAGCTCTATACTTCATGGCTCAATCTGGCGCTTTTCTCCCTAGAGCTCGTAATGGTCGTGTTGTACTTGGAGAGGTTTCCCCGAGACCTGAAGTTCATTCGGATCGTGGTCCTTTCTTCGGTCGTTGCTGACACTGTCAGCACTGTGTCCACTTGCGCCTCAACCTGGTTGGTAAGTCGTAATGCCAACTTGGTCTATCGAGACGCTGAGATGCCTTCAGTTTGCTGTCACATTTTCAGGCGTGTTATCCAAGTCGATCTACCTACACAAATATTCACATACCTGACCCCCTAGATATCCCGATAACGTATAACTTGTGGACCATTCCCGTTGTAATCATTTCAAATGCCGTGCCTGCGACGCTGGAACAGTGTTTCCTAATCTACAGATTATATGCTTTGTACGCGCTGGCTCCCATCTCGAAGGTGCTAACGGTGTAGCTAAATGTGGGTCCGTGGGGACCTTAAGGTCGCACTCGAAACTCATTTGCGGCTCCTTACTGGTGGTAGTCGCGACACACGTACGTTTCACCTTTCCCGAGTCAGTGTGTATCTTCACTCAACGATTAAACACCGCTTCTAGGTCTCGTTCGCGCTCTTGTCGGGTATCGAGGTTGCTCTTCATCCCGAGTTCAAACCGGGATTAGCAACAACAGCAACTACGTGAGTATCTTCGTTCCCGGAGTTCAAAACGATTCTAATCCTCACCTTCGTAGGGTATCTATTTGTCTCGAATCTGCTGTGGATATCATCATCCCCATCTTATTGATATTGAACCTGCGAAAATTCACTTCTCCCTTTGCGCCCACTAGAAGGTACTTTTGTGGTCAATGCCACTGCACCGAGCCACTCAACCTCATTTCCAGCTTAATCCGCCGTGCATCGCTCTACGCTGTTTCGTCCGGCTCAATTGTAGCCATGACAGGCATTCTCTTTCTCGTTTTATGGTGGTTGCCAAATTCTGGTACACACCAAGCTCTCTTTCCCATGTTACAGGCTAATGAGTCCCTCGCGCCAGGCTTCGTGATCCCCATGAATATCATGGGTCGGTTATACTCCCTCACGGTGCTCGCAAACCTGTTGGCCCGTACGCAGCGGCAAACGCGGACTAACACCCCGCGCAGTGGGATTTCAGATGGAGACTTTAACATGCCATCCGGCCTTTATAGTACGTCTGTCCCGCTTGGACCGGAACATCGTTGAGCCTCGCTCGCTATCTGCAGGCCTTGACGTGACTGCACCTGGTCGAACGGGAGAGGCTGTCGCTCTTGATGACGTACGTTTCTTCGGTGCGCGTTATCTTTTCGATAAAAATGTTGACTTCCGAACAGCAGGTCGACCCGTCCTCGCGAGCCACCGCAGGCGAAACGAGCGACGCTTCGGACAGGGTTAAGGGCTATAGCCTCACGGAACCAATTTGAATGTAACCGGCCGCCGTTCGAATGAGAGTTAAGGTTTCCCTTTCCGTGTGACAACGCCACTCGAAGGCACTACTCTCTCTGGATGCGACTTGAGCCAGGGGTGGCTGGCCCTTCAGACGTTTTGTACGTAAGTACGCGTCGGGGGCCTGGTCGCCTGTGGGTTAAACGGTTAGGTGAATAGGTGTCGAAGTATCTTCGCCGCCACCAGCGCTGGCATTATCGTGATGGTTCGCAAGGAGGCAACGCGACGTTCGTCCCACCATCCTACGAGCCTAACAACAACGGTCGTACATATGAAATGAGCTTACGCGTTTCTCTTGGTGGTAGATCGATACTCTTCGCTGGGTCGCACAGTTTCTGTAACCATGCACTAGATGTATGCACTCGAGGTAGAAGGCAGGAATGTCACCGCATTCCTCTTGGATTCATCTCGACTCCTCTTCCAGCATTTGTTAAATTGAGCGCCAGAAGACTCCCGACGACTGCTGAATTCCAGGTATCAGCTTCAAGTCCAAGTACCGCCGAACATAACAAGGGGCACACTATCGTATTTCGGCGCGCAATGATAGTAACAGCAACTTTCGTGAGAAGTTCGCTTACGTCGTGCACTGAATGCGTAGAACGAAACCGGTCGGAATGCTATTTATTTTAACAAGTCGACGCAAGGAATACACTTTCCACGCATAAATTGCAACAAGAGCGTGTTCATTTTTTTTTCAACGAAGGTGGAGAAAGTATCATAAGTAGTATGAGAACGGAGGGAGAGGATTATTGTTTATGCGAGACACGACAGTAATATGTGGCGACTTTTATACGTAGAGGACTAAGATGAGCAACATGGCCGTTATATATACGAAAGCTGAGTAAAAACCTACACCGGGCCGGTAGAGTTGCACACTCCAAAGTGGCAGATTAATGTCCTCCCCTTCCACCCTCGCCACCGTCGCCACCCTTTCCGCCGTTGGAGCCCTTTCCGTCTTTACCATCTTGTCCATCGCGGCCGTCGCGCCCACCATCGAAAGTAGAGTCGTTGAAGTCGCTACACCACCAGCAAAAATCCTCGCCGCTCTCATCCCGACGCCAGCGACCGCCCCTGTAAGGGCGACCTCCCTGCCTCCCAGGACCCCATGGATTCCACGGATTCCAACGATTCCACGGCCCAGACGAGCGCCAGGGATTGTACCCGCCTGACTGCCAACCTCCGGGTCCACCTCCGCCACCTCGCCAATTACCGGGACCGCCTGCTTGAGAACTGCCAAGCCCCCCGTATGGTGAGTTGCCAGGTCCACCTGAGGGACCTCCAGGTCTTCCACCAGGAGGCGATGCGCCAGGGTTACCACCGGGACCAGTACCGGGACCGCCTGCTTGAGAGTTGCCAGGCCCCCCGGACGGAGGGTTGCCAGGTCCACCTGGGAAACCTCCCGGTCTTCCACCAGGAGGCGATGCGCCGGGGTTACCACCGGAACCAGGTTGAGAGTTTCCAGGTCCGCCTCCGGGAGGCGATTGGCCAGGTGTGCCTGGGCCAGCTCGCTAGGAAGGAGGAAAAATTAGCGTTGCAGACTAAGAGAGCTACAGTAGTTCGAACCTGGACGATAGGATCGCTAACGGGAACAGCCGCAACTTGGGCAACAAAAGCGGCGTGGGCAAGAAGTGCTGAAAGAGCGAAGGTGGTGAACTTCATGTTTGGTTGAATGTGAATGGAGAAGGATAAAAAATCCCTTTGAGTTGAAGGCCTTTTTATACCAGAGCCACGGCGGGGCTGTGTTCGATTAACACGAGAATGTCCTGAGGAGAACGTGGATCAAGCATCGATCCCGTCCGCGATGAACTTCCGCCGTCGTCATCTGCAAGCATCGGCTGAGTAATGCGCCCAGTCAACCCACTTGAGAGAGTGGCGATGTCGTATTAATTAGGGGCGGAGAGAAAAGGCGGTGCACAGGTTGAACGCGATCCACTAGCAAACAAACCAGCGATAAAAATACGTCGCATTAGGAGGCAAAAGAAAACGGATGACCCACCATTGCTACAGCAATCAATATCGATCGTAACGGTTCGCCATCGTGGATGTGTGATTGAGGGTGAGGATTTGGCAGGATATGCCACATCCGCCATTTCACTGCGCGACCTGACAGTGATTGGACATGACCCCGCTTTACGGCGGTTCGCGATCGTGATGAGAGGAAAAGTATAGGGGTAAGGATCGCAGTATAGTTCGGCCCCTCGATTATGGTGTCGACACGGCCTTCTGCTGTGTGTTCGGAGTGCTCTAATTTTCTGGGGCGCGGATTAGTCACCAGAGGCATTCCGTGGTATATTCATTGTTCTATTAACACGACTTGGACGTCTTTATCTTTTGGCATCATCAAGAGTTCTGCATTGAATGCCACCTTTAGTCAAGAGAAATGGATACCTCAGTCCAAGAGTATTCGCGTGACGCGGAAGCGGAACAACTCACCTTCTTCTGTCGCTTTGCGGCTCTGAGAGTGCCATTCAACGCTTCCACTATATCGAGCAAATCTAAGTAGCGATTGCGAACCACTGATCAAACGTACGTGTATTTGCTGTCTTGTCGAAAAGAACGCCATACGACACGCTCGTAGTTCCGTCAGCATTCGCTGTCCCGAACTCCTTGATTGCATCTACAGGACGCGACCTGGTCAGGTGAGGAGAATCAGCAAGAAGAGAGTGCACGTCACCCTTCAAAATCTCAATTTCATGGGAGGTATTCATGATGCCAAAGAACCTTTGAGTAGATCACTGATCAGTCAGCGTACCAGCAATCCACTCAGGAGCATGATGGCGAGATCAGCGTTGAGTATGGGTGCTTTTTGTTTGCCAATGTTACCACTTCACGGTGACGGCTTCATCGGAATGCCCTTCCCTTCCACCACTACTCTCACCGCCTTGGAAAGAATTCCTTCAGTCCTGGCGAAGAATATCTTAGGATATAGACCCAGAGAGCGCGAAAGTCGAGAACGACTTGGGCTCTAGTGAGTTATTAAGCCACTGACTCGGAGGCCCTGCCACCCTAATTTACAAGTTCTTAGGACTTCTAATTGAATTCGTATTCTACTGAGGTTCGCATTTGCATCTCGCCCGGCAGTGGAGTAGAGCCTTCAGGGTAGTGGGCGAGGTCACGGAAGATCGGAAGACAAAATAGGTTCCGTTGAGTCAACTGCGTTGTCGGCTCATGCGTTTACTGACTTCAACGCGCTTTGCGCGACTAGGCGATCGCAGTGTGCAGAGCCCATCTGGCGGGCAGTCGGTCGGTGCAGGACAAGCATGTCGGATGATATCGACACGGAACGCCCGCCGCCAGTACAGAGCCTGCGATCAAAGTTCGAACAACTGGCCGTCCAGAAATCTCCTAGATCGCACCAGAGAAATGGAAGCGGAAATCAAGGGGACTTGCTGGCGCCGAGTGCGCCTGTGAGTCCACGCCCGCGAGCGACGTCGAACACATATTCGGATGTCCCGCCGGACACACATACCCTACGTCCATCCTCGTCGTCCTCCGATCTCAAAATCGGCACGAAGAGACCACCGCCACCACCACCGCCACCCTCTCGTCCTTCGAAGGTTCTTCTTGGCTCTCCTGTTCCAGCGCTTTCTCCATCCCCGCTACTTCGACCTGTTCCCATTCCGCCGAGCCCTCGCTTAAACGCTGCGAGTCTTGCTACGAATGGATCCTCATCGACTTCGTCATCTTCCCAACTTTTTGGGCCAAGTATCTCATCGCCGAGGCATAAACTGTGAGTAGGCTTGTGACGCCGAATTCAGTCGGGGGCTGATTTGTAAAGCAGTGCTACGACGCCGCCAGCACCCCATCGTGTATACTCTCCCGATACACAGACGGCAAGCCACCATTCAGCACACAAGCCACCTATTCCACCTCGTCCTGGAAAGTCTCCTGAATCATCCTTCCTTCAACCGCCTCAAACGCAAAGTCTGGAGGACATAGCCGACTCCTCTACGATTTCATCCAGTGTCCGTAATGTCAGCCCCTTTTCTGACGACGAGGATGCAGAGGTTATCCCATCAGCACCGCCCTCGCTCCCTTTCAGGAGGCACTCTCCGCATCACCACCGTGGTTCCAGTACTCGCTCAAGTGAATCTAGCATGACCACCAGCGAAAATGACCACAGCTCAACCTCAAGATCTTCCCTTCCTCCCCGTCCCCCATCGCGCTACCGGTCGCCGGCTCCCCCTGCAGTGTTTGAAGCTCCGCTATCAACATCTCCAGCAAGCTCGTCCCCGAATGGGGTCCCACCCCCTCTACCTATCCGACGTTCGACTGTTTCACCCCCCGAGGAGGGTAGCACCCCTCCACGTCTCCCCAGCCGCCCACAAGTGGCCATTCCAGCTCACGTAGGCATACATGACTCCCCAGCGTCATCACCAACCTCTGCCACAGAACGCAAACCATTGGGGTCCGCTAGGCTCCCACCACCACCCACCCGTACCATTGGACTAGGCGACAAACTGCCGCCTCCGCGACGACCTCCATCACCTTCCTCCGACGAGGAGTCCGGTGATGAAGATGACTCGAAGGTCCAGATGGCAGACACGCTTCCCGATAGATCCCGAACTTCACGGCGTCCACCTGTGCTGTCCTTCCGCGAAGGCCAGCAAGAACCTAATATCCATGTGCACGCGTTCTCAGGCATCGCTTCGGTCGCAGGTACAACGGCCGTCGTGGCCCACCACCATCACATCAAGATCTACGACTTGGCCATGTCGGATGTCCCAGTATATTCGCTCGAAGCGAAGGACCTCAGCCCGAAGGACTTTAAAGTGACGAGCATGGAGTTCCGGCCGTCAGCAAAACGGGCGGATCGCGGGTTCGTACTCTGGTTGGGCACGAAGGAGGGGCATATCTTCGAGCTGGATGCTCGGACCGGCGCCGTCGTCGCCTCGAAGCATTTGGCGCATCTCCATGCCATAACGCATATATTCCGGCATGGCCGCAGCATGGTGACGCTGGACGACTCAGGGAAGGGGCTCATTTTCGCACCGGAAGCAAGCGGGGAGGACATTTCCCTGCCATATACCCAGCCGCGGGTGGTGCGCGTCGCGGAGAAGCAGGACTTTGTAAAGATCATTGGTGGGAAGCTGTGGACTGCGGCACGGACGGACCAGCAGGTCCTCCCGGGCGCTCTCAAGATACCCGTCGTGCGCATATATGATATTTTCACGCCGGGGAATGTGACCAGGACGGTGTTGCCGACGGAACATGTCGGCGCGGTGACGTCGGCGACGATTATCCCGTCGTTGCCTGGGCTCGTGTGTATGGGCCACGAGGAGGGCTTTGTGTCGATCTGGGCGCTGGAGACGGAGGATGGATACCCTCGGTGTACGGAAGTCATTAAGATTTCTACGTCGGATGTGCTGTGTGTGGAGGGAGTGAACGATCGGTTGTGGGCTGGTGGGAGGAGCGGGATGATTTCTGCATTTGACGTGTCCCAGAAACCGTGGGTCGTGACGAACTCTTGGGCTGCGCACCCTGGATTGCCGGTGTTGAAGATGGCAGTGGATCATTATGGCATTGATAAGATTGGACGGCTTGGGGTGGTCAGTATTGGACGGGATGAACAGCTTAGACTCTGGGATGGACTCCTTGGCCTGGATTGGATTGGCAAGTCTTGTGGATTCCTTTGCTGTCAGATATTAATTCTACCTTGCATCGCAGACGAGGAACTTTGGAAACAGGAACAATCGTTCACTACGACTCGAGATCTGAAAGTGCTCCTGATTTCGTGGAATTGCGACGCCGCACGGCCGGATTCGCTCGCTGGGGAGGCTGCCAATGTGAACTTCCTCACGGAAGCATTGCGGAGCATCGAATCGCCCGACATCATCTCGTTTGGCTTCCAAGAAGTCATCGACCTCGAAAGCCGCAAGATGGCCGCAAAGAATGTCTTGTTAGGCTCGAAGAAGAAACTCGAGGACGGCGGGCTGTCCGAGAAGGTCACAGGCGCGTACCGACGTTGGTATGATCGCTTGCTGATTGCGCTGCGGCAAGCCATGCCACCGGACGAGCAGTACTCGGTTGTGCACACCGAGAGTCTTATCGGCCTCTTCACCTGCGTCTTGGTGAAGAACAGTGAGCGTGGCCATCTGCGGGACGCTTCAATCACCACGATTAAGCGAGGCATGGGCGGGAGGTATGGTAATAAGGTTGATCTCTTTTCGCTTGGGGTCGAAAGCATCGTCGCTGACCAGATGATATTCTAGGGCGGGATCGTTTCGCGTTTCATGATCGACGACACTTCGATCTGCTGGATCAATTGTCACCTTGCTGCTGGACAGAACCACATTCGTCAACGCAACGCAGACGTCGCTGCCATTCTTGAAGAGAAGACCCTGTTCCCGGAGAGTCATTTCCCGTTTGCTTACGTTGGAGGTGGCGACGGAACTATGGTGATGGACCATGAGATTGTCATCGTGCGTCCTCTTGTCTTTCAAAGACCGCGCAAGGGCTGACGCGTTGTCCCTTTATCCAGGTCAGCGGAGATATGAACTATCGTATCGATCACCGTCGAGATGCGATCGTCGCCGCCGTTCGTTCCAACGACCTCTCCAGTCTGTATACCCACGACCAGCTTCTCCGCGAGATCAAGTTCAATCGTGCCTGTCGTTTCCGCGGCTTTTCAGAGGGCCACCTCGCATTTCCGCCCACGTACAAGTATGATCCTCACACCGACGAGTACGACACATCAGAGAAACGGCGTGCCCCGGCATGGTGCGATCGTATCCTGTGGCGGTCGCGCGTCCCGGGTAGGGTTCATCAGCTGCATTATCGGCGGTACGAAGTGAATGTGTCAGACCACCGGCCGATATCTGGAGCGTTTACTGTGACGATCAAGAGCATTAATCATGAGGTGAGGCAGCAAGTGAAGGGGGTGATGCAGGCGGCTTGGGTGGATGAGCAGAGCCGCTTGTTGGCAGCAGCGAAACAATTTTACGTTCAACAAGCATTGATATGACCTAATTTTTATTGGACTGGTTCCCTTCCCAAGCATTTGTAGAACATCACTATCGGACTTGACCACTTTGTAATTCCTCCATCGGGGCCATATAATACAGATACTATACGCCATCCTCATGGAGTTCTATTGTTTTGAATCGCAGTGTAATCCTCAAGAAATGTGCAAGATATTGTTTTCGCTGTCAGTTTGAGTGGAAACTCCAAGTTGATTGCCGGACGCCTCCCCTCTGCGCGTCAGTGCAAGAATGTGATTTCCATGTGATCACGGTCAGCAGCAATTGCTTCCGAAGCCGAATTTCCTCTCTACTCCTCCGATCCTCCTCGCTGACCTTTTTCCTGAATCTAACTGTGTTGGGAGATGCTTTGGGCTGCATTTCGTGAAGCATTCTCAGACTTACCAGCTGACCGGCCTGTTGACTAAATTCTCCGAGCTATCAACTTCCAGCTTGAGGTTTCTCAAACGACGCCTACCGACAGACCCATTTTCCTCAACTGTTCTCGTTTCTTTGGCGGGATATCACCGAGTCGTCATCAACATCCTGTCCCGCCATCCCGCCCAGAAGCTGAGCACAAGGGCAACGAAACACGCGCCCATCGTCAAATAAAGTGCCTCGACATAGCACTGGCGTCCCAGCACGCAGCGCCCTTCACCGGTCGTCTGGGGCCGGAGTAGAGCGCCGGTTGAGGCGCTATTCGAGTCGAGCGTGCGTCCGAAGACGAAGGAGAACAGGTTTCCGGCAAAGATTGGCGAAAGCGCTAGGTACCCTGAGTTCTCCGAGAAGTGAGCTGTGGGAAAAGATGAGTAGTCGGCCGACGGAATCGAAGAGGTGGCGCACGCATGCCGAACCAGTCGAGACATACGGGGGCGAGGAGTGAAAACGCAGATCCGTGGGCGAGGCCGAGCGTTGCGCTCGCCAGCCAGAGGTTGTGGATGTCGTCGATGTTGGCGACCATGACTTGCGAGGCCAGGAAGACGGCGGAGACGAGGACGAAGCAGTATGATCTTGGAAGACCGAGGTGGTGTTTGCCATAGTCAGTAATTAGACCTGACAACGATGGTGGCACCCGTGCTGCAGTGTCGAAGGTTGTACAAGAGCGTACCTATCACGATGCGACCCATGCAGTTGAGCACACTTATTGTAGATACCTGGTCCGCTTGCCATCGAGCTGCCTCTACTGGCTTGTAGGCCGTGGTTGACTTGGCGTAGAGGGCTTGAGAGATGGAGCCGACGTTGTTGATATCTGCACAAAGACTTTCTATCTACCCACTCTGTAATCTATGAGAGGACCCACACATCAGACCCGTTCCGCTCACTGTCAGGGGGAGTTAAGCAATCAACCCGAGCATTCTGAGGCGACGACGTGACATACATAGCGATAGAATGGTGAAGAGAAGCCAGAAATCTTTGCTCAGCCACAACTTGCGGCCATACACGTTGGGAGGAAGGCCCTGGCCGACTGCAGCACGCCTCGAGAGCGAGACGGGCGGGCTACGTTCGGGATGAGTACAGGAATGACTGGTTCTTGAAGAGACTACCTTAGCATCGGATGACTTCGTGGGGATGGTAGCAGCGCACGAGTCTCCCCGTCCTGGTGATCTTGAGCCTCGACCTTGTGCCACAGATGTCTACTGTCCTGCGCGCCACCTGGACGCTCTGCGGGAGGCAAGGGTATGGGACGGACAAGGAAGTAACCGACCATCATAGGGATCGATGGAGCGAGGGATAGTAGGAGGATAAATGACGATGGGTTTCCAGCAAACCACACGCGGGAAGTAGTCGAGAACAGGAAGGCCGAGAGCCCGAAACCCGACAAAACAACCCCAGTGGCTGTTGCCCGCTGACTAGCTGTGGGCATTAACTGAGATCGATGAATTAAAACCGAGTCTCACCGCCTTGTCCGGGAAGGTCTTCGTTGTCGAATTAACGGCACTGTTTAACCCAGCGTTACTGCCGACGCCCGTCATAAAGCTACATAGCACTAGGGCACAGAACGAGAACGATGGTATCGCAGTCGAGGACGCAGGGACTCCAGCGTCATATATGAACCGTATGCCAGAATAGCCGGCGAGGAGGAGTGAGAAGGCGGAAGCAAGCGGGAGTCGCGGCCCATGAAGGTCCGCGATGCGACCCCAAATCGGTCCACTACTAAACACGCCAACTATTCCGATTGTGAGGTTCAGCGATCAATTTCGAATTGATTCAAGATTTACCGTTCCCGGCCAATCCAATTACGTTCAAATGTGTATGAGTGATCCGTAGGCGCGATCCCAGCTGCGGGGCATACGCTAAGATTGCAAGTCAAAGTCAGACAATGGTGCTCAAAGCTCCAAGGAAATACGCACCCGAAAAGGCCTATCAGCTTTCAATGTGAGTGATATGTCCGAGGAAGAACCGGCATGGACGCACATAATTTGTTCCAGCAACCAAAGTAACGGCCAATGAAGCGACAAGAGTCGACAACCGTGGCACGCTAATAAGTCCAGGATACTCGACTGGTTTTGAAGCCATGTTGGACAAGAGTACCGTTCGGCGGACGTCGTAGTAGCTAAAACGGCGTGCTTATCTGTAGCTCATGCTTCTTGAGGTGGCATCGGAGTCCGGGGTGGGGTCAACCACGTCCGAGTACGGCAAGGCCTACCGTATGTCACAGGGCCTGTCTGCCTAGTTCTCTTGGTATCCTGAGGGTCACACGTAGAGCTTCCGATGGCTGGAGAAAATGGAGCATATTTCCCGGTTCTAGTCGTGATTGGTGCCAAGTAACAGCGTCGCGCAAAGGACCTTATTTGGGTCAAGATGGCGCTTCAATGGCATTGCAGGAGATCTACATAAGGGGGAAGACTAGCCTTGGCCAGACGGTTCTCAAGATAAAGATGAGAAACTAAAAGTCCGGGACGCATCAGTAACGCGTTTGCCTGCCTCACACGCTGACAGTGACAGCTGTGGTGGATGGTGCACTCAATGAAGTCGCGTGATCTGATTGGTTATATTTAGAAATTTTGATGAGATAAGATCATGATCTGGGGTAATCTGTGGAGGACATTTGAAATGAAGGACGGTGCACAACAATCCGATAACTCGGTTCCCACTCCGTCAAGTCGAAACCTGGAATGGTCGGCCGATAACCGACCTTCCAGCAACCACGACGGCGTCGAGCTATTCGTTGCCAGTATGGCATCTAAGTCAGCCCAGTATCCTGGCCTGATCAGCGTGCCACGTTTCACGACTCTCATCGCGTCGTTGCTAGTGACATTGAGTTCCGGGACGAACTATGTGCGTAACGACTTGTACGCTCTCGCTCTGACAGACTGGCTGACTTTCTTTGTGGATAGGTTTATTCTGGTGAAGAGTAGTTCGCAGACCACTTGGCACACCGCTAATCCTCTCCTAGCTTATGCCCCGCAGCTAGGCTCCCGACTTGGAATTACGCACACGCAACTAAATATTGTCGGCCTGGGAGGAAATAGTGAGTGTGATCTCCAATCTGGGCTTTACACTGGCGTTGACAGCATCGCAGTCGGTGTGTATAGCAGCGGACCAATCTGGGGTCGTATTGTGGACCTTCGTGGCCCCCGGATCCTGCTTGCTTCTTCGTTTGCGCTTCTTCTGGCCGGTTACTCGGGCATACGATACATATACGACTCTGGAATTCCCGCCTCCTCGACTACCATCTCAACCTTCACATTCTGTGTCTTGGTCGTGTGCAGTTTCATGACAGGCTCAGGCGGTAATGCTGGCTTGACCAGCGCCGTGAACTCGACGGCGAAAACATTTCCGGACAAGGCGGTAAGAGCATCTCATGTTGCCACTATCTCTCGTGTTGCTCACGGCTCGCCAGCGCGCGACAACCACTGGTATCGTGATATCAGGTTTCGGGCTTTCCGCATTCTTGTTTTCGACCATCTCTCGTGTGGAATTCGCCGGAAACACCTCATCCTTTCTCCTGCTATTGTCGCTCGGTACATCAATACCCATGATTATTGGATACTTCTTCATCCGTCCAATACCCCTACCTCCCACCGACCCCGTGGCTGGCGTTGAACAGGGTGGGTCGCGCAGCGAGAGCGATGCACTCAACCACGAGGACAGTGAAAATCACGCGCTATTAGCATCTGAGGAGGATCTCCCGATGTAAGTCACTGACCCGACTGCGAAATATCCGATACTTACTTGACGGACAAGTGCTCCGGTGCAGCTCTCAAGGAGAGCTGCGCTAAGTCAGGGCCTCCTTCCCAACGTCTACGGCCGCAAGTTATGGACCAGCAAAGACTTCTGGCTACTCTTCACGATATTATCATTATGTAAGTCAGCTCGATATAATTCAGTACGTCAATCGATTACTGAGTGTTGCTGGCAGTGAGCGGGACGGGTTTAATGTGTATGTCGTCTTTCAGACCTTCATCGTGACGTTTCTTTTGACTTTCGGGCAGTCATTAACAACGTTGGGTCGATGTCTCAAGCTCTGTACGCAAAATCCACCCCGATCTACGACCCTGTCGAAGCTGCTCGCTGGCAAGCCGACCAGGTCTCCATGATCAGCTTGCTAAATTTTCTTGGCCGCATCTTCATAGGTATGATTTCACACCTGCCGACACGCGGGCAAGTGCTCATCGTATAACCAGGTCTAGTCACGGACTACGGCAAGAATCGTTATGGCCTGCCAAGATCCTACTCCCTGGGCCTTGTCTCGTTTTTCTTCTTCATCTCGCAAGTGATGGCCGCCAACGTCGACGACATCCGTAACCTGTGGATGGCCAGCGCGATGCTCGGCCTCGCACACGGGAGCGTCTTCTCGCTTTTCCCAAACGTGTGTCTCGAATGGTTCGGCATGCGTAAGTTCAAGCCTCTCCCATCATCTGCCTCCTTGTCCACGATCTGATTGTCGCCTGTAGCCCACTTCTCCGAGAACTGGGGCTACCTTTCCATCTCCCCCATCTTCGCGGGCAACCTCTTCTCCGTCGCCTTCGGCCGCAACCTCGATGCGCACGAGACAACCCCTACTGAGTCCCTCGCCTCTTCAACGAGCGTGGCGGTTGGGCAGTGTACGTTGGGACGTCAGTGCTACGTTGATGCGATCTACCTGACCGCCGCGTCGTGTTTTATTGCGATGTTGCTCAGTGTGCTGGCGGGCTGGCGGGATCGGCAGAAGCTGGAGATGGGGGCGAGGATTGCGAGTAGAAGGAGCGAGGTGGTTTGGGAGAGTAATGAAGATGAGTAATGGGTTCCTTTGCGTATATACACTATTGTACTCGGATTTGTATAGAAACCAGGGATCGACGCTACATTACCATTATGGGTTATTTGGTTGAAGGCTGGCTGCTACCCAAAGCAGCAAACTTCGCCGATTTCTGCTGCTCACTCCAGCGCGTTGCGGATGATCCTCGACGAGTGTTATCATGGCATTCGATTGTGTTTGTCTATCTCGAGAGATCATCTTAGATCTTGAGCCTGTAAAAGAGCAGACTCGCTTCTGTGGCTCAAAACGTGCAGTGACGCGTTGCGGAGAATCCTCGACGAGCGTTATTACGGCATTTGATCACGTTCGACTCGAGGGGTCACCGGTCATCTAAGATCTCGAGACTGGAGATTTGGGCGTCAAAGTACAGATCTGGCAACATGTATGTCGTAAAGGATATTGAGTAGAAGGAACGAGGTCACTGGGAAAATAATGGAGATGGGCGACCTATGTACAACTTTGTACCCTGTTTTGTGTAGGAGTATCATCATCAGATCACGCATCATCCGGTGCAGAACGCTTGCTAGAAAGTAATTTCGTCGACTCCTCCCGCCCGAGAAAGGTGTTAACGAGTCGCGGATGGTTGTCGACCAGCGTTATCGCGACTTTTGATCACGTTCGTCTGGAGAGGTCATCTGAGATCTCAAAACTGGGAATTTAGGCGTTAACGGCCGATACACCGATCTGGCGATATCTCGTAACTGTTCTGAGAATGCCAAGCACTGACATTCGTGAAGCCCATTTAGACGCGTTTGCTTGGTCCATATGGCTACAGAGAACCACTCCACAATGCCATTTGGTTTCCACCATTTCCAGTTTGATCCTTACGCCACAGCGGTGAGATCTTCTCAAGCCAAGAAAAGTAGAATGTTGTGGTTGTTTTCGAGTCGAAGGCACGCATAGCCGAAACACTTCAAATGATAATGTGATTGCAATTGGTGCTCCTTCAGACGCATCCCATACGAAACAAAATGTACATGAATTTTTTTCGTCCTACTATTTTTTTCGGTGACTACAGGGGGTAAAAATCAAGCGCAAGTAACTAAGGTAAATTTCAAATACGACGATAAGTTTTTAAACCATGCTACAGTCCATGAGGCAGCCATACAGCCCAAGAATCAAGTTTGCGTCGGTGTGTCGACTCTGAACGAGCCGGGCATTTCCTTCTCAGACCGTGGCTGGAGGCCGCCAGAGCGCAACTTGACCTCGTGGAGCCAGCTGTCTGAGTCGACCGTCGAGATCTTAGGCCGTGGAGCGAAGATCTTCTTTGGACGCGGGAATGTCCTGTCGCCCACGATCCTGTTGGCCGCGCTGACCACCGCACGGCACTTCGCGGTGGTAACGTCCGACGAGATGCCGACCCCCCAGAAGCTGCCGACGCCGGACTTCGAAGGCGAGGTGCCTGGTTCGTACGCCTCGAGGAACGTGACGGACTTGGCGCGTGCGGGGCTGTCGCCATTGATGGTCTGGGAAGCGGACTCGCCAACCTCCAGGTCGAACGCGAGGTCTGTGCGCAACGCGTCGAGGAAAGCCAGGACGGGAGCACGACCATCGCCGCGGATGCTCCGCTCAACGCCATCGACGGTAAGGTCGGCCTCGAGACGGAAGATGCTCGAGCACTCGTCGGACGGCACCAGGGCCTGGATGTCGTCAGAGTAGTCCGACATGGGGGAAGATGGCTCGCGAGTGGTAGGCGAGAGCGGGAAGAGACGGTACGAGTGCAGGAAGAGCCGTCCGACTGGCTGAGGGTCCAAGCTATAGGTCTGCTTAAATAAAGATGCGATGAGAGCCGCTGTCATCTCCTTGCCGATACGCTCGCTCTCGTCCTGGACGACCTTGTAGAACGAGACCTGCATGCGGCGAGGAAGGTCCAGGTCCATGGTCTGCTTGATCACGTATGCGGTCCCGGCTTTGCCGCTCTGGCTGCTGACCCGAATCAAGTTTTCGTACCCGTAGCCAAGGTCCTTGGGATCGAGCGGGATGTAAGGCATTGCCCAATACTTCTTCCCCTGGCCGGAGCGATCGACCTCAGACCAGCGCTTGGCTTGGGCGTCGAGACCCTTTTTGATGGCATCCTGATGAGTGCCAGCGAAAGCGGAGAAGACGAGTTGACCGGCATAGGGGTAACGGACAGGAATCTGCATCTCATTGCAACGGCAGACCAGAGCGACGGTGTCAGAAAGTGTGGAGAAGTCGAGGTTGGGTGAGATGCCTTGGGAGTATAGATTGAGGGCGAGGGTGATCAGGTCAACGTTGCCGGTGCGTTCCCCATTGCCCAAAAGGCAGCCTTCGATGCGATCACCGCCCGCAAGGAGGCCGAGCTCAGCAGCCCCCACTGCGGTCCCTGTCTACACATCGGTATCGTTCGCGCCGTTCGGGATGATATAGGACTGACCTCTGTCATTGTGAGGATGAATGCTTATGATCACGCTATCTCTATGCTTAATGTTGGTGCTGAAGTACTCGACCTGGGACCTATGAGTAGTCGTTCGGAAGACTCAGATCGATTTCTTACCATGTCAGCGTAGTGGTTGCTCGGGGCGCACTCGACCGTAGCGGCAAGGTTAAACATCATCTTGTCCTCCGGCGTGGCTTTTCCCCATTCTTCGAAGACACGATTTCCGAGTTCAACAGCGAAGTCAGGTTCGGTCTGAGAAAAAGTCTCCAGGCAATAATTCAGCGTGAAGCGTGTTCCTAAAAACGATGAGACAGCTTAGTCCCTAAATGGAAGTATTTACTCACCCGAGCGCGCAGTTTCTTCTTCTGTCAATTTCTTCACGAGGCGTACGGCATTAAGAGTTAAGTCGATTGTTTGCTCTCTCGTATTTCGGAAAACGACTTCACGGAAGACAGGTGAAACGGCATTATACAGATGTATGATAGCGTGTCGGCACCCTGACAATGACTCGATCGACCTTGCTATTAAGTCAGGTCGCGCGGGAGTGATAACCTGCGGAGCATGGTTGGTCAGGACTACACTAGCCCGGAAGCTGAAGAATTCAAGACTCACCTGTAGGGAGACGTCATCGGGAACTTCTCCGTTTTGGATGATCGATCTAACAAATTGGAATTCTTGTTCCGAGGCAGAAGGGTAGGCGACTTCAATTTCTTTGAAACCGATCTTGACAAGTTCTCTGACTGGATGTCAGAGTCGAAGACCGAAGTCTTAGGGAAAGATATACCTAAAAAGCTCCAGCTTTGTGGCGTTGCTCATGGGGTTAACGAGCGCCTGGTTTCCATCGCGAAGGTCAGTCGAAAGCCATCTCGGTGCGACGGTAGTCCTTCGGGTGGGCCAGCGTCGAACATAGCCAGGAGGGAATGGCACGTCTGGGTAGGGCAGATACTTCGTGGATGGATCGCGTCTATAGACACCCAGTTTAGCTGGAAGATCTTAGGACGACGGAAAGTACTTGCAGCATGGGCATGACGATAAGAGTTTAGGGACAGGGATGTCTGTATAATGCGAATTTCGGATAAAGGTTGGATGCCTGTGAGGATTCAGAATCCTTAAGTACGCTCCGTGCGCCCTGTCCAAACCCGTTTCTCACAGGTAGCAGTACATCGATCATCGATCTCGTTGACAGCTTATGACAACGGAGTGAACGCGCAGGTGAAGCCAAGGCGGTTGACTACTCGGTTCGTCATCGGAGTGGATACCGGAGGACCCGGCGACGAATCAGGGGTGGCAAGGCGTTCCTGCTGGAGACAAAACGAAGTCTTTGAGAAAGACTTCGTGAGAGGGAATGCTAGAAACAGGTAAGCATGGGTTCGGTAACATGTGCCTAGCTCCGACCTCGTGGATTTGGTTCCAGCTCAGCCATAAGACTGGCGCACAGGTGATTGGAGTATCCTATCTTTTGGCGGCTCAAGAGCTCGTAATAGCGCGGTGCCAAGATCAAATGACACGGTTATGGGAGAGCAGCCAGCGAGGCCTTCCTCGTCGCATGAAAACTGAGTCGCATGGGAGCGCAGCGCGAAACAAGAAAAAGCTTCCATTGAAAGCGCCTGGAGGGTTTCCAAGCTTATCGGGTAAGCTACATTGCACATCATTGTCACCTGTATTTTCGCATCGTGCGCATGGGCATTATGTGGGTCAGAGAAACCGATTGCAGTCCCTGTTCAAAGCCTAATCGCCTGAAATGCAGAAGCTCACGTTAGTTCCATATATGGATGTCATTTCATACCTCCCAGGGTTCAGATCGGGCTCCAGGGACGTGCCATGTCCTACGACGCCCCTGAAGGCTGCATGGTGTAGAAGACAACACCGTAGTGGCCCGGCAAGGACATTAGCATGAGAGTGAACCCTCCCAAGTCGATCACACCACTCGTGGAGCGTCGTCGGTGACATTTGCGGTATTCCCATGGACGGCGAGGCTGCGAACTTCACCACATCCCTGTGTTCAGCGGGGCTGTGCTGACCGCCAAGCATATGCGAATGCGTCAAACTTGCAATAGGCGACGGTCGAGGACATTGCTTGGAAGCTGCCTAGGTAGTCTTGGAGGACGATCGACCGTGACGCTGATTGCCTCATAAGGGAAAATGGTCAACAGGCTTACCAACAGGCCACATCAAGCGACATCAATTCTCGAGCTTCCTGGATCTCACCGTCAAGATCTTGGGTCTTTCTTTCGTACCATGGCCAGTAGTGGCCAGTCCATACCCGTATCCCGGCGCCTTTCATCAGAAGATCTTGGCCTTAAGAAAAGCGCAGTTATATTTGTCCACGACGGTGTGTGTGGACTGTGGCAATCTTGAGCGTTTGTGGGATTTTCGGTGACTTTTCCAGATGTCGCCTGAACATGGGGCTGTGTACTCGACTCTGTGGATAACGGGACTCCGAGGATCCTCCTGTAACAGTAAGTGAAGAAGCCTTCAATGGTGAGCATTGCAGCCCTAATTTGTCCTTTGGATGAATACCAATACCGTGGCTTGGCAATCCAACAGAGGTGAAGTGGGGGCCAAGCTGTGGTACCAATCGCACGTATGGGCTTGGGTGACTTCTTTGCACAGGCCAGCATGACGGAATGTGAAAACTTGGGCTCTCTATAGTCTAACCGTGCCCTCGGCTTCCATACCCTATCAAACCGTTGACTTGGCGCTACAGTTTCTGGCTCATCTTACTGCTCTTAAGTTCATTGGGTTGGGGTTTCGTTCTCGAATGAAATGACGTCTCATGCTTTTGTCCCTATGCATCGAAGTCAACCCTTTTGCCCAGCAAGTCCAGGTGAGCCGGAGGAACCATTCTTTGTGACGACGCAGCGACTCAGTTTAGCACCAAGGAAACTTAACCACGAATGCGGCCTCGTTGCGAGTAGAAACAGACAAGCTTCACCCGCTTGAATCAGATGCATCATCTACGCTGCGTACTGGGCTGTCTACCCCGACTCCGACGATACAATCCCCCGCGAAAGAACCTGACTATACCCGCTCCTCCGATTACATTGTTGGATGGGATGGTCCTGATGATCCAGCCAATCCTCGGAACTGGACCAAGCGCCGTCGTTGGATCGTAACACTTGTTGTTAGCTTATTCACATTCATAAGGTTCGTGAATTCGTTGTCTCTGGGCGCGGCGCTGAGGAGGATGGATTTTTCCAGTCCTGTGGGGTCATCCATCTCCTCTCCGGCCCTTCCAGCAATTTCCAGAGATCTCCAAATTCCCCCCGGCTCAATCCTCGAAAACATGTCGCTCTCCATCTTTGTCCTCGCGTACGCTCTTGGAGTAGGTCAAGACTTTCGACGATCAATACGACCGCTAACTTAAGGTGGTAGCCCTTGATATGGGGGCCGCTGTCCGAATTATACGGTCGGCTGGTTATTTTACAACTATCCAACATATGGTTCTTAGGTGAGTTCCCGTTGGCGTATATTTGCCGCTTGGGAGCCCGACCGATATGCCGAACAGTCTTCAACACCTTATGCGCCATTGCGAAGACTCCCACACAGATGTTAGTCTTCCGTTTCCTGGCTGGCTTTGGCGGAGCGGCTCCTCAGTCGCTGGGAGGTGGCGTTGTCGGGGACCTTTGGTCACCTGAAGAACGCGGCATGGCGATGAGCGTATATTCCCTTGCGCCACTCGTTGGTCCTTCAACTGGACCACTCGTCGGCGGTTGGATAGCCGAACGTACTCGTTGGCCCTGGGTATTTTGGAGCGTTAGCATTGCGGATGCCCTTTTACAGATTGCTGGATTTGTAAGTAACAATGCTTCGTATTTCTGGATGACATTTCTAATTCCGTCCCGCAGATCTTCCTCCGAGAGACTTACGCTCCAGAGCTCCTGAAGAGGAAGGCGCGCAAGATGCGGAAGGCGACGGGTAATCAGAAACTCCGTTCTACTTTTGAACGCCCTGATCGTCACTGGACCGCAATCATGGCACGTGGTATGATCAAGCCAATCGTCTTCCTGGCTACAGAACCCATCGTGCAAGTTTTTGCGCTATATATGGCCGTTTTATACGGCGTACTCTATCTGAGCTTGACAAGTGAGTGGCGTTTTCGAGCTCAACCGATAGGGCGACGCTCACATCTGAAAAAGCTTTTGTCAAGGTATTTACCGACCAATATGGCGAGACTATCGGCATAGCAGGCATACATTATCTCGCAATAGCACTTGGTTCCACAGGTCAGTCGATTTCATCCTTTCAAGACAGAGCGCTCATTCCATCTCAGTCGGCGGCCAGGTTGGTGCCAGGGCGTTGAACGCAATTTACCGCAAGCTCAAAGCAAGGAACGGTGGCGTAGGCACTCCAGAGATGAGGTCAGTCAAAAGTCGAATTTGCTCTGTATTCAAACGTCTCAACTACTTCTAGGTTACCCTTGCTGATGGTCTCAGCGACGACGCTGCCGATTGGACTTGTCATTTATGGCTGGACCGCGAAGGCTCGGATTTTCTGGTTGGTCCCTGGTACGTGTGCCAAAGTTCGAGTACCTTGACTGTAGGCTACAATTGCGCTTGCATATAACAGACTTGGGTGTTTTCATTTACTCAATCGGAATCGGTGCGTCGTG
This sequence comes from Lyophyllum shimeji, assembly GCA_026008595.1. Classification (NCBI taxonomy): domain Eukaryota; kingdom Fungi; phylum Basidiomycota; class Agaricomycetes; order Agaricales; family Lyophyllaceae; genus Lyophyllum; species Lyophyllum shimeji. The sequence goes on along the minus strand of BRPK01000001.1, from coordinate 206,486 downwards.
CTCATCGAAGTTTCATATGGCACATTAGTCTGACTTAGGGATCAGGGGCAAATTGGACCTGTATTCAAACATACTTGGTGAGTCGTCCCGCCTCGTTGTTGCCCCCATTGGCCGATAAACGTAGGTCGATAATTATGCGTTACATGCCGCAAGTGCCATAGCAGGTGTCTCGAGCTTCCGGGCTTTCGCTGGCTTTGGCTTTCCTCTTTTTGCGGACCAGATGTATGGCAAATTAGGCGATGGTACGCACTTGACTTGCCTGTGGCCCAGAAGCTCTCCTGCTGATTTTCGACAAGGGTGGGGTAACTCGATCCTCGCCCTCATTTGCTTGGTGATTGGATGTCCGGCACCATTCATATTTTACAGATACGGTCCTAGACTGAGGGCTTGGAGCAAGGCAGCCTCTGTAGAACAATAGCGACCGAGGTCAATGTGCAGTAAATGATCGCTCCCTGTAGATGACCTGAACCGTTCTAAGATCAGAACTAGAACTTTCGCGCGTATTCCCAATCGGACTTAGAAACCCAGAGTGTGTGGCGGGTAGGTGGACATGGGAGCTTGAACGGGGATGTCGGGGGAGCGCTTTCTCCGACCTGACGCAGGGGTGGAGGGCGTGCATCGAACATTCTCGTAACGTCCATGCGCTACACTGGGAGCACAAGGACGTCGCTATCCGCCATCTCTATTGGCCAGGCGTGAAAGAAGTGAACCAAGTGACTCGGATTCAAGTGCGATGTCAGGCACATGGGTCCTCGTGCTCGACTCCCCATGTTGGCCAGTGACACCCAACATCGATTCGATGCTTCGGGTCATTCGCAAGTAGGTAGGCGAAGAAGCCACAGCGGAACATTGATCCAAGTGAGCACAGAATGGTGCCTCACAATTCGCAAAGAAATCCGTCTACGTCAGAGTACCGAAAAACAGGTCCTTCACTCTCCAGTGTACATAACTTCCAGTCGCTGAAAGAAAGACCGACAGGGGCAGGTTCAAATGCACTCGTAGGGATGCGCGGACGTTCCACAGCCTGGCTGGTGATACCTTAGACTCGGTGTCTATTGAAGGTGTGCTGTCGTGCAATGATGTTTCATCCGTCAAACTGTCCGAGCCGTGACTTGTGAAGATGCACGTCAAGAACGCAAACACGGGACATCCGATAGTCCATGACGTCGCAGATATGGCGGCACCGGCCTATACACCTGCCCGGGTTTCACTGCGAGGTGATCAAGGACACAAGGAGTATGGATGAAATAGAGCGGAGGCATATGTCAGAAGGGCACAATAGAACAGAAGACTCCGACGTTCGGAACAAAACACTCAGCTTGAGCAGGACAATACCATTAGACGTCAGCTTCAAACCTGCCTCGTTGTGGGTCCGCGATACCTCTCTGAGGCCAAAATCCTTGGGGCTCGTTGAATAACAATCAAGAACGATGAGGAGATCACCAGGCATCTGCATAAGTGACTCATTGAACGAAAGCAGGGTCAGGATGAAGGGTCAAAATATTACAACGTATTCCATCCTTACAAGTTACATAATGGTGACCAGAAATGCTAACAGAAGAGCCCCGAAAGTATCTCATAATCACTGTTCACTGGAAGTCCTGGGGCAGAGCCTTGTACCTAAGAGAGGCTCAGATGGAAGGAAGCCGTGCGTAGAAAGAACGAGAACTTACGCAGGGCAAAGAGCCTCCCATGCTGTCGTGGGGCGGACGACCTTACTGATATCCGCTGGGTCTGAGAGCATAACGGTCGCGAGGCCGGCCTGCAAGTGCCAGAAGATATGACAATGGAACATCCAAGGTCCTAGAACGATGCTGTGAGAATGGGTGGGAGGGAAGGAAAAACATCCATTTACCGAAGTTATCAGTCCTGAAGCGGATAGTAGTTCCAGAGCCTCCGACGCCAGCAGTCTGGATTGACCATCGAGTCATGATAGGATATAAGGTGGGCTGAGGATCTTACGTCACGACGAATCGGATTCACAGTGTTCGTGTTATTGGAGGTCATAGATTTGACGACCCAGAAGTTGTTCTGAAATCAGGTCAGTAAAGGAAGGGACAAACATCGCGAGGGTACTCACGCCATGGAGATGGAATGCTGTTTGAAGTTAGGTGAGATACACGAGGAAAGAAAAAGAAAGATGTTACTGACGGTGTGCATCGTCATCATCGCTGAGGTGGTGGGCGCCGTCAGTTATGGCTATAGATAGCGTACGAGGTCGATTCTTACGTGGGCGGGAAGATGATCTGAATGGTCTTCCTGCCGGGCAAGATGAACGTGTTCTCGGTCGGATCGAACGATGCGGCCGTGGTTGCTCCTTCAAGCACTTTCTCGAGTGTCGGGACTTCGGGTGGGAGGTAGGAGATGTTGTTGACGTTCCAGATGGCTTTTCCAGCAGTCTAGGGAGCAGCCGTTACCAATCTCGCTTGCCGAAAGGAGGAAACGACACATACCACAACGAGGTCGAGTGTAATGTTGACATCAGCAGGCGGAGGCTGGCAAAGAGTTGATCAATCATAACAGATTTCGGGAAGGAAGATCTTACAGGACTGTTAACCAAAGGCTGGGGTATGAATCAGGATTGGGAACGAATGCCGATGATGATGATTGATACGTACACGAAGATCAGCCTCGACAAGAGCGACACCATTGGTGGGTCCTGCGGTCATCGGCGCAGTAGGTTCGGCATTGGGAGCTCCTTGATAGCGCAAAACGGCGCGGGAAAGGGTCGCGTTTTCTAGGAAAATACTTTGTTGTTGGAGAAGATGATGGAACCGGAACGATGCTTACGATGAAGGTTGCGCTCGGGAAGTCCGCCGACGAAAGGGGCATTGATCCAGTAATTGGCAACACGCTGATTGGCATTGAGCTGCGGCGCCGAGTGTTATTGATGCTGGTAGTAGTCGGAGGTTAAGTCACCTACGACAGCGGAATAGCGTTGCCCTGCGAGCATCTGGATTGTATCGACAGTATGTGGTTGAGTCGCAACACCATCGGCCTCGATGATCGCTGTGTTTCAGTCAGTGACGGATGCACTTGACAAAGCAAAAAGAAGCTTTACTTAGAGGGTGCTGGTCGATGGATATGGTGAAGACGTTACGGGCGGACTCGTTGATGAGTCGAAGTCGGTAGCGCTTTCCACGCTGAACGTGAACGATGGAGAATGGAACGGCGGGTCCGCCATTGAACCGGCCAGCGCCGTTAACCGTGCCAGAATCGGAGACAGGAACAATTCCCGTCGCTTCGTATCCTGCCAGCAGTGGCAAAGTGGAAGTCTGCCACCAGTCACCTAAAACGATTGCTCAATACCCCACCCAAAAAGACAGAGTACGCAAGGTGTCTCACCGACTTGAATGATCTACGAGGACATGAGCAGCGATTTGACCTAGAAGAATTTCAACATACCGTAGACACGTCGTCGACGTCATAGAGGTGCCTCAGCGGGTCATTAGGGTCTGTACCGTTACAGTCAGCCGACCGAAAGACATTCGGAACCGCGCCACCAACCGTAGATGATCAATGGCCCGCGCAGTCCCTGCGGGAGATATTAGTATGAGGTATGCGTCGAGTTCGAATGTGATCCTTACATCGACGTATTGAACACTCAATTGGCTAAAGAATCAGGCGTTTAACAATACTCGAAATGAAGTGACTTTCGAGATACACACCTGTGATACCAGAACGTTCCCGTCTGGGAGCCAAGCGGAAGTTCATAGGTGTAGCTAGCACCTGGGGCAATAGGGCAAGCAGTAACGAAAGGCGTTCCCTCGTCGTATGCATCTTCAGAACTGACGAAAACACCGTCGAAGTCCTAAACGACCTAGATTGAGACGCAATCGACACGAAAAGGTACGTGCCCACTTACAATGGATGTACTGCGACGCATGGTGGGATCAGTCTGGGCCAGATATTAACGAGGTCCGACTTCGGGGAGGGGATGGACTTACGAGTTTGTTATTGACCTTCACTCGTAGGGTCTGTCCCTTGGTCGCAAGGATAGGAGGGCCTGGGTAACTGAAAATGATTGAGGAAATATGAAGAAGTAGTTTCATGTTATACTCACGTCCCGTTCGCGACGATGGTGCCTGGAAAGATCAGTTGAGTATAGAAAGCAAACGTCAAGGATGTTCACTTACTCCTCATGAAGCCATCGGGAGCCAGATTCTTGTTGACAATATCAAGAGTGACATCCTTGACGTTGGCTCGGACAGCGAGACCAACGGCAGAATGAGGCCTCAAGAGAACCAGTAGGGCAGTGGACGAGAGGAAGAAATGCATGTCTGATCACCTCAGAATCTACACCTCCCAAATTCGCCCTCTTTTATACCTCGCGCGCGGTTGGAACCGGCAATGAAGTTCAATTCTTCAGTGGCATTTTCCCCAAACGCTACACCGTGTGTGAGCCACAGAAATGACGGAGGGAATCGAGCTGCGTAGGTGGCAAGACCGTCGACGTGGGTAGCGAGACTAACGCGCCAGACAGGATTGGACGCAACGTCGTTCTATAGAGTCGTACCGCGAAGGTGTTCTAAATGTGGAGGGCAGAAGTTGGCCGAAGCTTCATCTGAGCAGAGAGAGGGTATGGCGCGCGACGCCCAGAACGGAGAGGCCGCCCAGAGACGTGACCGAGGGCGTCAAGCGCTGCCCAAATACCGACATTATCCCAACACAGATAATATTAGCGAGTGAACGACGTCCAAAAGATGATGCCTCATTGGAGGGAGGTTCTAACCGTCGAAAGCATTCTGCAGATTCCTGCCGCACGGCAGTACCACAAGAAGTGCGAAGACGGTCTCGTTGCACATGCCAGTGCCGAAAGGTAGAACGGCGTGTGACCACGGTCGTTGTTCGAGTTCTTCAGTAAGACGCCAAGAGAAAGTACGTCATCACGTGTAAAACTTCTGTGTCGTCTGCCAATCAGTACACCGTGTATTCAACATTCGAGGCGAAAAATGGCACGTACCTTCACCCTAAGGAGCGTCAATTGCGCGACTGAGTGCCTCATCTCCTCCCGAAAGAAATCCTGGATGTAGTAGGTGCCGGAGGAAGACCGCAGGGGACCGCTGGACTTGATCGACCAAAGCATCGGTTCTGGTTTCTCCGTGGGCGGACGCAATGTCCAGCAGGCACGGCTTGGACACGGCCGAAAGGCGAAGACCCAAAACAATGGTCGGACTGCCACAAAGTGGACGGGATGGTGAAGTCAAGCCACCACCGAACGAATCCGCACGAACGTTCAACGGTCCATGAGAGTTGGCCACAATTAAGCTTTATGAGCCATTAGGATGGGTAAGGATCCGCGAAGTGGTTTATGTTAGTTCGAACTTGAAGCCCAGTCAGATTAGAGGTTGAGGACTGCAAGAAAAAAAATCATACCGATACTCCTTATATATCCCCGACCGCCGATGAATCGGAAACAGTCCAACAACCTGCGCTCACGAGTGTGAAAGGGTCCAAGCTCATAAGCGAGCGCGGCACGCCAAGCACGATGACTGCTTGGCATCCATGAGTAAAACAAATATGCCACATCAAGGACCAAACCCACCGAAATGGCGCAGTCTCCTTCTTGGGGACGGCCGCCACGGGCATCCAGGCAAGATACAACAGATTCTGGAGTTTGTCTATTGGAAGGACTATATCAGATATATCGTACATCCAAGAACGACGAACGTACGGTCTGTCCAGCGAATTGATCCCGAATTCTGTGCGGCTGCGAGCGGAAGCCAGATCCAGAAGCAAAGTTTTGAATGAGTTGGGGTCAAACATATCGAGCGCATGTATGCCATCGAAGCAAACTAGAGCGCTCCTCGACAATCAAGGAAATTTTCAGCCGTCAAGCAACGAAGCTACGACACACAAGAACGGTGCACGAGGAACAGAAAAAGGGCTTATAATACGACAATCGCTAAGTCTACTTGTACTCAGAGACCAGTCCCAAATTATCCCGATCCCAAATTATTCGTCTATAATTGAAGGACGGTTTAAAATAGCCCGAGTGCGGAGGGGAAATCGAACAGATACGGTTGTTCTACGCTGTACAACGATGTGACGGCGTCGTTCGCAAGAGCTCCACTACTCACGCCGTGGCGCATGTCGTCGACAGGGGTCTACTGATAGTGGTACCTCCTCGGTCAAGGATAACGGAACCATGCCTGCCGAAATACTCACACGCGCGGCACGTTCGACTGTGGCCGCGGAAAAAAGGTATGAAGAAGGGTAAAAGACGACTCCTGATTGGCACGTAACTCCGCAATAGAATCGCGCGGCGAAATGACAGAGAATCGCTCTGAACCACACCGTACCCACGTTGACACCCAAAAAAGTCGCTGACGACGTGTAGACTGGTTGTCTCGTCCCAAGTCTCCATCCAGACCATCCCACATCAATCACCTGGCACGGCTGAGCTTCCACCCGCGCAGCTACTGGAAGTTGTAGAGACACTCGGCAGGGATATTCCGAGCTACATTCTTCGACACGAGCAAACAGGCCCAAAACCTCCCGTCAGTACACGGACAGATATCAAGGAGAAGATAGATCTCCCTGACCTTACCGGCTTGTTTTGAGCCCGTATTTTCGTCGTCGAATGCCCGTCTTAACTTCCCCTGTAGATGACGGAACATGAGGTTAGTCCGGAAATAACGAACATGAAGGAGAGGTTCACTAGATCACGGGCCAGTCTGGCTTCAAGAGTTTTCTTCGTGCTTGACACAGGTCCTTTGTGAAAATCCTTCTCGAATCGTAAGCCGGTTTCCCGTGGTAGTGGGGTTGAAAATCGCACTGTATATCCGGAGGTTTGCGGCACGCTTCGGGGCATTTCGAAGCAGGTATTCTTGAACTCGCAATGTACAATAAAGGTGCCGTCGCGGTTATTTTGCGCAGTATGGGAACACACGCGCGGGACTAAGACAGACGTGAGGGAGACTCGCTGCTTTATACTGATTAACCCGCATGGCACCAAATGCAGAAGGCAGAGCAAACCGACTCCATGGATTCAAGCTACGAGCGCTGGTCGCCCGAAACTGCCGACGCCAAGTCATCTTGCTTGCCACAACAGCCATAGTCGTCATAAACGTTCGTGATGGGGGTCGCTCCCGACAGCCTGTAGTCCGATGGCTGTCGGTCGGTGTTGACGGCGCTCATACTGGTGAGAAACGGAAGCGTCAATCTGGGGATCCAGGTCCATGTATCAATCAGCTTCGAAACCTGTGTGAATCGAACGATGGAAGTGGAGATCAGCTTCCGAGTTAACTTTAGAAAGTGTATAGGCGTGCTTCTTACCATTTTGGTGTACTGCCTTCCCTCGATTCCATGAGACAGTCTGTTTGTTGGAAAAAGTGGCAGTTTGGGAGGATCAGGAGAAAAGGTCAGCGAGAAAGGTCCGTCGGAGCTCCGTGATATTCATGGCTGCATGAAGCATCGATCATTATGTTGTCCATTATCGCGACAGCATTGTGGGGCGGACCACTGGTAATCGTGCTCTCACTCTAGGTGGAGTTCTGAGTTTGGCTTAAATTCAGACGAATGGGAAGGAATTGCGACTGGATAGCCCGTCGGTAGGAGAGAAATAAAGTTGCGGACTGGGAATCCGCCTACGACTTTTCCGAAGGCTTCTTCGCAGAGCCCCAAGCACGGTTGTCCTCCTCGAGCATTTCTGCCTGATCATTGATTAGTACGCCAGATCTCATGGTAAATAGCGAGACAGGAACTTGCCACTAGACCTGGACGTTTGTTCTGTCCATCACTACTTGTCGATGGCACGGTCTATCACAAAAATCAGGGAAATGATGTTCGAATATTCCAAAGCCTTTTGTGACCAACCGCTGAAGCGTTGGACAAAGTCCTGAGGAGTTTAATATGGATTGGCGTGACAGGAGTCTGGGAGCCGTCCGACTTCTGACTCTGCCGAGGACAAAGGTGCGTTCAAACAATTCTGACGCGTGAGCACCCGACATACCTTGGATTTCTTGGACTTGAACATACCAATCGATGTTTGCTACCAAAGAGTATGAGTACGTCCTCACTGCTGCGCCTGAGCAGTGCCGTTGAAAATTCTGAATGAGTTGCAATGGGACAGGTTTGTGAAATGTCTGATCGGACCCAGGCAGGCATTTTTTTAATACGCGCCAGAGCTCACGGTAAAGAGCCCGCTCAACGCCAGCCCAGTAGCAAGGATCATCCAAGTTAAGGAGAAGAATCCCAGTTAGAGTCCCTCAAGTTGCCGTTTAGGTAATTTTCGTCCACGCCCGGCTGCCCAACTTGTCCACGTGCAGCGCACGGACCCGACCGTTCAGCGTTCTTTCATCCTTGAAGTTGAAGCTCCTTACTACCGCCTGCGACAACGTAGACTCAAGATCGTGGATATGCGCTGCCTGCGAAAAGGAATGCGCGCGGCCTCACGGAAGAAGCGCCGTGAATCGATACATTCTGGCCGGCCACCCAGTAGCATGAAGGTCCATATCTATGGTAAGTCGACTTATGGAATGCAAAAGACAAAAGGCGTCCTTGTCCTGATTTCCCAGAATCAGCTACGCCTCCTGTTATCGAGAGGCGATATCACCATACTGGATAACAAAGAGTTTTCTTCATGCTGCAGGGCCTCTGCACATGTGTACGAGTAAACGCCACGTCCGCGGTATTTTGCGACATAATCAACCAGTCAAGTTCATACCTTTGGAATAGCCCGGCGGATGTGAACGATGAATCATCCTTTGTGGGGCTTCCCTGTCGCGAAGGATGGGTGCATGATCAGTTCTGGATGGTTGTCCTACAGGACTTTCCCGTACGTGCATTTATTTTTGTGTTCGCTGCGCGCCTCACTCCACTCCTCGCGCAAGTCGTGCGAATCTCTAGGAATTCTTGCTGATTGTATCCGTTATATTTTTAGGCATCAGCTATTCTTAGGTGCTACCAGGAATGACCGCACCGTAGGCCTCGCGTCAGCATCGTCCGGAAGGTGGAGCGTGAACTGGCGAAACTCAATTATATACTAGAGGAGAGCATGGGGTGCACGACCACTGCCGACAGGAGTGCGCGCCTCAATGAGCTCGGGATTCATTGCCCGGACAGTGCTGCGCCGACCGCCCCATTTTTTCTGCTCATGTTTCCTACCGAAGCAAAAGAGGTTTACGTGTTGGAGCTCTGTTCTGGTGCTGTGAACGCAATTTCCAGGTTAAACACCTTGACGACATGCCACTGCGGGCTCTCTCACGGAACGTTTCTCTACCTCGCGTATGTCATGAACGTATGTGCTCCATTTTTAATTCACGCTATCTGGTCCAATCCCCTGCCTGCACTTATTGAAGTACTCGCTTTTCAGTCTCAAGACCCGCGCGATTACCGCTTGAATGCCTCTCATACCTCATCGATTTCGCCGCCCATCGTTCGCATGATGTAGGCGGATGAGATTTGCCTCCCGCACCAGCGTATCGGTTCCGAGTCCTTTTACGCGGACGTGCCTGTCCGGAGCAGTACAAAAGCTAAAGGCATCGAGGCGAAATAGTCTCTTCAAGTGCTCAACATGCAGCTACTGGCAATCACAGCTCTCCTTGCTCTGCTCAGACCGCACCCTGCAGCCGGAGCTGCGGTCTCAGCTGGCGTCACCAGATCGGTCACTCTGAATGTCGCCAACGCCCAGCTGGCTCCAGATGGGTTCGAGAGAAGTATGTGTTTTCGCTATGTCTTGGATGAACTGCAGGCTGATATGGCCATATAGGTGTCGTTGTCGCGAACGGACAGTGAGCGTCGATCGCAAGTTCGTCGCCTTGACCTTAATTCACAAGCGTCATCAGATACCCCGGGCCTCTGATCACGGCCAACAAGGGCGACACCCTTCAAGTGACTGTCCGCAATAGATTGGTAGGTCCTGGCGCTCTCATGCCGACCGACGTGATGGCCTATCCTATCATAGACCGACCCAACAATGCGTCGTAGCACCAGTTTGGTATGATTCCCGTGATGTCGAGCCTGTTCGCGTCTAATCAGCACATAGGACTTCGACGGCATCTTCTTCAACACGGCGGATTCGTTCCAAGAGGGGACGCCATTCGTGGCCACCTGCCCCGTCGCGCCCGGTGCAGATTACACCTACACCGTTCCGCTCGGGTCACAAACCGGGACTTTCTGGTACCACAGGTAAGTCTCGCCGAAGTTTCTTGTTGTTTTCTCGGCATTGAGTCCTGCCGATAGTCAACTCAGCGTTCAATACGTCGATGTAAGCATCTTTCGGGTCTTTAAACCCATCTTTTCTCAGCTAACATCTTGAAGGGTCTTCGCGGTCCTCTCATCGTTTATGGTATGCAGGAAGGCCTCCCGTAGATTTCACCCGCTGATGAACTGCTTTTGAAAGACCCTCAGGACCCCATGAGGAACCTCTATGACGTGGACGACCAAACCACGGTATGCATGCCTTTTGTTGACTTTGCGTGGTATTGACCGGTCCCTCCTAGATCTGGCAAGTTGGTAAGCAGCCGTCGCCGACGTGATGCTTCTTATCGCTTTTCTCATCGTACGCTATCAAGGTGACTGGTGGCACAACGCCACGATCGGGTTGCTCGCTCACTACGTCGCTACTGGAATTGTCCCGGTCTCCGACTCCGGCACGTTCAACGGTGTTGGGCGGTACCAAGGTGGTCCCGAGGTCCCCTTCTTCGTGCAACACGTCCAGGCCGGCAAGCGCTACAGGTTCCGCATCATCAACCAGTCGGCTCGCAACGTCTTCACGATGTCGGTGGACAGCCACGACCTCAGTATGTTTACCTTTTCGGTTGAACTCAATGTACTCCAAGCTAACTGCAACGCGTAGCCATTATCGAGGCTGACGGTATTGCCACTCAACCGATGGTTGTCAACCAGCTCGACCTCCTCGCCGGCCAGCGCTACTCTGTCATCGTACGTCATTGTGTTAATCTTCATTAGTCCATAACGCTCAAGCGGACCTAGCTTACTGCCAACCAACCCGTCGGCAACTACTGGATCAACGCACCTTTCGTCGGAGGGCTGCCTTCTCGCAACCTCAACCGTGAGTCGCGATGTTTCCTGCGTCTTAGCCAATGAATGACTCTTGACAGAAAACGCGACCCTCTCGCGTGCCATCTTGCGATATGCTGGTGCCCCCAACGCGGATCCGCCTACACCGATGACTCTTGGCCCCCCGAACCCAAACGCACTCGTTGAGGCCAGTCTCCGCGTAAGTGCGACCAATACAAAAGTGTCGGACAGATGACTAATGCCTTGTTCCGATAGCCCTCGGCTCCCGTCACTGTAGGTCGTGTCCATCTTTCTCGGATTCATGTTATAATCGTCTTCGATCCGCAGCCCCCGGCTCCCGATGTCAACATCACCCTCAACCTGGTCGTCGTAAGCACCATATGCTACCATGTTCGAAGCGACCGGCTTAGTTTCTCGTCGTAGACCGCGGGGAAGGCGCAGTGGAACGTCAACAACGTTTCTTACATCGCTCCTCAAGTTCCCACCCTCCTCAAGATCTTGGATGGTGCCAACGATGCCAATGACTTCAATGTGACAGAGAACACCTTTATCCTGCCAAGGAACAAGGTCGTTCAAATCGAATTCCCGCCTAAGTGAGTTTTCGTCGATCTGTTTCTAGCCACCAGAGTAACCACGTCTTACCTTTTTCACAGCGACGATGATGAAGCCCATCGTGAGTACTAGTTGCGCTAGACCGTTGAGGTCCTGACTTAAATCCTGCTTCTAGCCTTCCACTTGCACGGAGTACGCGCCTTCTTCTTTTTGCTTGACATCACTCAGAACTAACCATCGTCAAAGACCAACTTCTGGGTCATCAAATCGAACAGCTCCGACGTGATCAACACCGTGAACCCGATTCGTCGTGATGTACGGTGCCCGTCACCGACCGTCTCCTCACCTTTTTGACATTTGTGTTCTAGGTTGTTGCTGTCGGCGCTGCCGGTACCACCCTCCGCTTCGTCACCGACCAACCTGGTCAGTCGTCAAGGTTTCCATGTGACGCCTCTTGTTGACACTGAAGGTCACCAGGTCCCTGGTTCTTCCATTGCCACATTTTCTGGCACTTGGCGGCTGGGTTGGCGACCGTCATGGCCACTGATCCTGCCGGAACCCGCGCTGGCGTGCAGCCCAATGCGGCGTGGCAGAGGCTCTGCCCCGCGGTACGTGTGCTGTTTATCATAGCGTCCTACTTTCCCCTGACGAGAAACTAGTACGACGCTCTTCCGGCGGACCTGCAGTAATGGTGTTTTTGAAGGCTTTTGTTTCCATTGTTTGATCTCTCGAATATCTGCTTCTGTCGACATCGTGCCGCATCACTGTAAGTAGCCCATGGTGAAATACATCCAAACTTCGTTTGCCCCTTGGCGTAGGCGTAGCAGCCGGTCCCCTGCTTCAGCTGCCGAAAAGGGGGTCATGCATCCTTCCTGCTATCAAGGTTCAAACCATCTTCCGATGCGCTGTGATCCAAGGTTGCATGAGTCGGATTGAGTAGGCACATCATACAACGAGGCGATGGAGCCATAGATCCACGAGGAAGGAACACCCTGTGTTACGGTATTTCAATGCGTCGAGTCACAATCAAGTCGCCTGCTGGACGGGTTAGTCAAGTAAATGGTCATCTGGGTCGTTAACTCAGTCGATCGTCGTGGGATGAGCGCGCATGTGACTTAGAAAGGAAGGCGTCGGTGCCGCCCTGTCTGTCTATGGCAACCGACCGGACATCACGACCGACATTTCAGGCACGAAGTAGATAAGCGATCAGTGACAACAGCGCCCAATGATCTGGCCCTGAACTGATTTCGAAACATGCATCGATATAAACGGTGGCATGACGTTCTCCAGAGTCCACATTCACCACCTCCTTGAATCATGCGTCAGACTCCCGAAGCCGAAGCTTTCTTGAAGCGTATTATCGCATTGCCCAAGGGACCTGGTACATATCTGGATGAAGCCTTGCGGCCATCTCTCGATGACGAAGCAGAACTGCGCAAACTGTTCGCAACTGACAAGACCAACACGAGGCTCAACGATCCATTTGTCGGCCTTGTCGATGTTTTCGACGCTCCTGCGGATATCCGCGTTACGAGGGCGCGCGTCGTAAAGGACGAACAAGACCTGAACAGTAAACATGTCATGCCTCTGTCCGAAGCCAACAGGAGGGCGGAAGGCTCACCCAGCATGGTCAGCGATCTTGAGGAATTCCAGAAGAACTGGTCAATCTTCACAGAGGGATCGCTCTCGCAATTATCCGACTGGAACAATGTTGTTGCTGCCGGCGGCTCTGTACTGGCATGCCTGACCCCGCTCTCCGACGCGAATAAGGAGTCTAAACGTGCCACCAGAAAACACTACCACTCGGTGGCTTATCCAAGCTCAGATATCGACTTGTTTCTGTGGGGAATGAATGCGGAGCAGGTGAGTCCTAGTCTGCGTACCTCTTGTTTCGATGACCTGAGCTGTCTCTCCCAGGCTGAGAAGAAGATTATCGAGATTTATAAAGCTGTCCGAGATTCTGTCCCATGGGACGTAACTTGCGTTCGAACCAAGCACACGGTTTCAATTTATTGTCAGTGAGCTCTGTCGTTGTTATTTTGTTTTTGCCTGACGTCAAGCTTGCTAGCGCAATACCCGTACCGCTCCGTTCAGATCGTGCTACGACTCTATAGTTCTCCTGCAGAGGTATTGGCTGGATTTGATATTGATGCACCCTGCTGTCTCTACAATGGTATGGATTATGACTTCGTTCGAGATTCGCTCGCTCAGCACCGCTAGGCGAACGCGTTTACGCAAACCCTCGTGCGATAGTCGCGATGATGCGACAAGCCAACACAGTCGACATGACTAGGAGATCTCCTTCGTACGAAGTCAGGCTCGCCAAGTACTCGAGCCGTGGATTCGAAGTTTATGTCCCAACGCTCGAGCGGGACAAGGTCGATCCCACCGTACGCCCTCGAGTTCGTCACGCTCCAATATTTTTGACCTCGTCCAACAGATCTACGAACGCTCCATTTCGCGTATCGAAGGCTTAGCTCGTCTACTTGTCTTGGAAAAGCTGAACGACGCGGAAACGCGCTATAGCTTTTTGGAGTCGCGGCGAAGCCTACGCGGTCGGCCTAACCCTCTCCACCGCTACTTCAAACGCAAGAATAGGTATAAGGGTGATTTGAAGGCCGACACGTCCATCGCAGCGCTAGAAATGAATGACTATGACGTGGCAACGCTCCACATCCCTTATGGTCCAGGGTGGACTGCTCGAAGGATCGACAAGCTGATCTATCAGACGGTAAGATATGATCATTGTGTCATCGGATTCTCTCACTCAATCCCTTGGCGAATCAGGACTTGGGGATGAACTGTGCGGCGTTTCCTGGTACATTCGAGATGTTCATTCACGGCCTGTTCCAGCTCCATACAATCCCAAGAACAAGGATAGGCGTCTTCACCGTCACCCGGCCTTCTTCGGCACTATGGAAGAATGCCTGGAGGACTGTTGTGAGGTAAGCCCATGATCATCCGTGTGTGCTCACGTACTTAGGGCCTGTCCTATTAGCATTGTCCGGAACCGATAGATTCCGATGAACGAGCGCTTCAAGAAGAAGAGGACAAGAGCCACCTTAGTGGCCGAATTGCGTGCGTTGCGGACCGTTCTGCTCGTGCGTTGTGCTGATTTCCTTCTACCAGCTTCATCGAAGAAGACCCAGGACGTCAGAGCATGTCTGGGAGCTTTAACCCCATCGACGTGGGGGAATGGAGCGCTCAGGTATATATCGGAGAAACGGAGCACTTCTTCGCTGCCATCATTGCCCAAGATCGGGAAGCGATTGCGAAGATGATCAAGAACGGACTGGACGTCAACCGCAGGGATCATGTCGGTCGAACTGCTCTCCACCTCGCCATTATCACTGGCGCCGCTGACATCGCTTGCGATCTCATTGAGGCTGGCGCCAGGATGACGGCCCGACTCGTCGATGGTCGCAGTGCCCTTCACTTAGCCGCGCAATTCGACCAACCTACCGTCATTCGGAAGCTCTTTGAGCGGAGTGCCATGAACAAGGCCGCAGCGGAAGCTGCTGGTTCTATTGAATCCGAGGAGAAGATGGACGTGGACGCACCTGCTGCTGAGCGCCCGTCATCCGCGAATGACTGGACCTCGGAAGACGATGGCGTCATCTCTATGGATACAGATATGGAGGACGACACAGGCGACGAAGGTGGCGTCGAGGATGAAGGCGGTGAGGATGAGGACGACGAGGATGAAGGAGAGGACAATATTGAGGATGGAGATGAAGATGAAGAGGATGGGGGTAAACGTCGTCGAGCACAGAAGAAGACTGGGGACGCCGAGGAGGAGCCGAAGGAGGCCGAAGAATTTCCGGAGGATGCCACTGATCAGCCCGACGTCCTTGAGGTCAACCTCCCCGACTGGGATCTTGGATTTTCCCCTTTGGCTCATGCAGTGATGTCTGGTTCCCTAGAGAGCATCAACGAACTTCTCAAAGAAAGTGCTGACGCGACGCTGTTGAACACGACCAGGGACACTGCTTTCCATCCACTGACGCTGACGATCCTGAGAGAAGATGAGGATGAGGCGTCCAAGATCCTCGAACGTCTTGTCTCGGCAGGCGCATCGACCTCCACTGCAGACGATCACATGCGGACTATTTTCCACCGCGCAGTCGTCGCGGACAAAATCAAGCTCGTTTCGACAATCCTCAAATGCGATCCAAACGCGGCCACGATCCTTAACTTCCCTGCCTTCAAATGGAACTCGGTTACTTTCCCGATCGTTAGCGCCATCGAGAGACGTCACTATTCCATGCTGGCTACTCTGCTTGCCTTGGGGGCGAAACTCGTGTTCACAGCCGACGACGTTAACAGAGCGCTGGACGTCACGTAAGAGTTGAACCACGGTCTCCATCTTCTCTTTGCTAACGTCCTCGTCCTAGCCCTCTCAAGAAGCGTCAAAGCCTCTTCCCTTACGGTGTAGCCAACGCCGTGAACGAAATCTTCTTCCCAGTGGAAACCGCTCTTGCCAAACACGACGACGTCGCACAGCTGCTCATCGCCCTGGGTGCCGATTTTAACATCGGCGTGCGCCGGTCCTTAGGTGAACAAGACCCCACGCGCCGAAAAAGCGTCCTCGACTGGGTCCGATTCGGGATAGATTTCCTATCGAAAAAGATCGCCACCTTACAGGAGTCCTCATCTTCATCCTCATCCCAAGAGGAGGATGCTACCGCCACTGGTTGGAAGAAATATCTGGCAAGTCTTAGGAGAACCGCGCAAGAGGAAGCAGCCCAGCAAGACCAGACAAACGCCGAGGAGACACTTCAAGGATTTCAAGTTGCCCGAAGCTACCTCGTCGACATGGAAGATGTGCTCCTTTCCCATGGTGCAAAGACTTGGGAGGAGGTCTACCCAGATAAGCCTTCGGCTCAGGCGAAGGAGGAAGAATCTCAAACAAATCGAAATTATGACCACGGCCGTTCTTCGCCTTACGTTTTTCTGGATCCCAACTACTGGAGTAATAACTACGTCCCTCAGCATCTTACTTCCATGTACGACGAGCTCTACGAAGCGTGCTTTACTGGCGACAACAAGAAGGTAGAGCAGCTCTGTCTTCCTCAAGAAGAATCCAAGGATACGACTCCGCTCAATATATTCGTACAAGTCAGCAATCCGAAGGACTACTGGGCCAGGACAGGTCAGCGTCAATGACACCGTGAATAGTTCCCACTGGTTCTAACTCATGATGTTATACACAGGGTATACACCTCTATTCGCTGCTGTCAGCGCACGTCGATGGGCGACTGCCAGACTCATCATGGCTATCGCTATCGCCCAGTACTGTCCTCCTGAAAAGGAGGCGAAGTTCAGCACACGGAATGTCGATCTCTATGGTATGCTGCAATCAAAGTCGATTGCATCGCATTCCTAATTCTCTCCCAGAGGACAGCGACGACGGCTCCGAGGACTCTTGCGATTCTGACGCCACAGCTGACCAGGCAGAATTCACATTCGTGGACATCGCAAAGCGACCTTCGGCGGTCGAAACGGACGTTCATCCAGACAAGATGCTGGACCGGACAACCTTCACGTGGTACTTCAAGGACAAGGACGAAAAACTCCAGCAAACGGAGGGAAGCTTGCTGCTCAAGGCGATCCATGACAACGATACAGAGATGTTCGTCAACGTCGCTAGTCTCTACAACTCGGCGCCTTTCCCCATTCCGCTCGAGGAACAATACCTCGAAGTGATCCTGGAAAAGGACCGGCCCGATATGCTTGACGCCTATATCCGCAAGACCGGTCGGGGTATTGAAGTGCAGCACGATCACGAGGACCAAGAAGTTAAAGCTAGAAACGACAAGAACAGGGTGTACCTCGGACTGACCGTTCACGGCAAGAAGAGGGCGGATCTTGCGAAGATGAACGATCCGAACGCGACGACACATTACAATATCTACCCACTCGTGTGGAAGGCAGCCGCAGACGGTGCCGAGGGGGTCATCGAATACCTCTCCAGCCACGGCCCCCTTGCTGCGTACCAGCATTACGCCTCGACTGGGGGGGACGAACGCGCCTATCAACTTCGTCGCATTCCTGATCTTGAGAAGGTCCTTCCGCAGTGGCTTGGATGGACGATCACCAACCTGGGCGATTCGCCGCTCATGGCGGCGATACTTGGCGGAAACCTTGATTTGATGAAGGGGCTGTTTGCGAAGAAACCGAAGCTAATGGCCTCTTGCCTCCACGAGCGGTGAGTTTCGAGCGTTCCAGCTGCGGCCGCCATCTGATTCACAGAATTGCAGCATCAAATTTTCTGGATATAACGCCCTATTACTGGTAGCGGATACGTGGTACCCGTCCACCACCATAGGCTTCTTTGACTACTTGCTGGCAAAATCGGTTTCTCCCGCTGTGAATGATGCCGTCCGAGGGTAAGCATTACTACTACACTTTAGACGTCCGTGTCCACAGCTAACAGTGTCGAAGTTGGAATATTTATCATATCCTGTGCCAAAGGAATAACTGCGACGCAATTGAGCACCTCCTCAAGAAACTTCCTCGCGATGTCAACGAGGCCTTGCTCGCTCAGCAGTCGAAAGGCCGCTTAAACACGGTGCGTGAAAACCTCTTTCGCATATTCAGTCATTTACAGGTCCAATGGTACAGCCCCTTCACCTAGCGGTAAAGGAAGGTGCGACCCGCACGGTCAAGCTCATCCTGGATTTCACAACGTCCACTCTGCTGATGCGCGACATCGATGGTTCGACCGCTCTCCACTGTGCCGTTCAGCGGGGCTTCGGGGAGATCACGGAGACCATCGTCCAATTCGCGCCGCCCGAAGCATTGTACATGGAGAATGGAGTGGGCGAGACACCGCTGGACATGGCCACACTCAGCCGCAAACTCGAGTTGACACGCAGTTTCACCCATGACAACAAAATCGACGCAAGCAGCCTTGATCCCACGCATGCGGACGAGAACCCCAAACGGATTGAGCTCAGGGGTTTGGAAGAGGAAATCAAGAGGCTGCAATCCACCATCGAGCAGCTCATTCAGGACGGGAGACTTGTCCAGGGCACCAAACTGGCCCATGAACTCTCACGATTCGCGGCAATGATGGACGAGAAGGTGTCGGCTCAAATGGCTGCGGAAGAAAATCAACCTGCCAACGATCGTGCTGTCGGCGCTCCTCTCATGCTCGGAACCCAGGACAATGAGAACCCCAAGGAATGGTGCGCCGACGCAAAGCGCACTCTCGACGCGATTGCCAGAGCGGTTGCTGCGGCGCCTGGGAAGCGCCTGTTGGTTCACCTCGTCGACGTGCAGAAATCCGTACAAGGAAACCTGGCACGATATAGCAGAGAGAGGACAGAGATCGATGTTAACGACGACGGCGATGAATTCGACAAGGAAGAGGACCCTGAGGCGAAAGAGAACGGCAGGAGCTTGGTGTTGTCCAGAATCACCGTCTCCCATACTTACTGATGGTGTAGTACTTTGCGCGGTTTGAATGATCTTGGTGTAGATGTGCGGAGCTCATCAATTTGGACTCCGATGTCAGCGATACTGCTGAGGTCGTGCTAACAGCCACGTTCAGAACGATACCTAGGCCGATCACCAACAGTAGGTCTAGAGCGGAGTGACAGCGGCGGAGGTGTAAATTTCATTCAGTTCGTCGGAGCCTCACATCGCCCGTCGGCGACTTCCGCCACTGGTTATCTTGGTTTTAGCCGCCTCCCGCCTCGCTTCAAGGCAACACATCGTCACGTTGAATTCCGCCCTGTGGGGGATATTTTCAAAGAAAGGGGCCTATCTTTAATAATTGAAGGCGGCTGGAATGAGTACTGGATCATGGCTTTGACGCTGAGCTTGCTGTCGCGTCTTCCGAACAACTCGTGGTTACGCCACTCTCCAGGATACATACACTCTACTTGATGCAAGTCCCTGTGCCCATTTTCCATCCTGGCCACCTCTGACTCTCCCGTCCCCACCAGACTATGTGTTCTACTCTTGTGACCCTTCTTATGAACGGCGAGCAGCGCTCAATTCCGGAGACGTCTAGGTTCACAGCGATGTATGAAAAATAGACACCTTGGATTGGCCGCGAAGGGCGACCAACAATCAGTGGGTTTCGCTCGTTGACCAATTCCAGTGATCACAGTCAGAGCTTTGAAGGATCATCCTGATGATGGTGGCGACCGAGGAGACTCTCTCTTGGTGGCAGGCATCTGCGTATGGATCGGCTACAGGTTTGCTCCCGTTTCAATGCCGGTCCAGGCACTATCTTCCACATCGCGGTTGCATGTTGTCGCGTCACAAGTTTCTGCCGCCATCGCAGCCTGTGTTGTACGTTCAATCGCGGCGCGATTGAGCGGTACATGTCTTCGCACTCGTACACCGGTATTCTGGCTGGCTCGCGTATCCTGCACACGGCATGGGGCTTCGCCTGGTAGATAGTTGCGCGCTAGTGATGCTCTTGGCGATACGGCCGAGTGAACTCCTTCCGTAAGTCCAACTACTCTTCCTGAACGGTCGCAGTGAACTGAAGATACCAACTTTGGCCCAGCGCACCAGGATCACGATGGACGAAATGTGCTTTTTTCCCAATTCTCGCTGATCTCCTTCCCGCAAATTCGCTCCCAGAATCCCCGGATGTATGTCACTCCTTGTCCAGCGCTGTCGTTGACCAGACTCAAGCCGTCAGGTGGCGCTCCACACACAGAGCTTTCGTACGCGATCCAAGATTTGGGCAGCGTCGCTGGACGAGCAGTAGTCAGTGACCATCGCAAGGCTTACCAGCATGACTCTATTGCCTCCTTGCTTCTCACTCACTCCGAGGGTTATGCACATAGCATCAACGTCGATTCGGCTGATCGTTACATCAAATACGCAGTCCATCTCCGAACTCATACCTCACGGCTCCCCCTGCCCCTGCTGGCGCAGCATTGGACCATCGCGCCAGTGTCAACACTATTTCCAAGATGTCCGCCGTAGGGCTGGCATTGCTTCTCGGCTTCGTTGAAGTACGCCTGTTGAGGGACGGCGGCACAGCAGTCCTTGGTGACTTGCTCGTCCGTTTCGCCGCTGCCGTCGAGGTTGGAAGTGCAGATCTCGGGTCCTCCTGAGGCGGGCGGTTAGCTTTCAATATGCAGTGCAACGAAAACACCCAGATGGATCGTCGGCGTCGCCTGAATACTTACCGCGCTTCACCAACGTCCCAGCTACAGAAGACAAGATGAGCCTGATTTTGCGGAAGCAGAAGAAGTGTTCACTGACCAGTATTCTCGACAGGGCTGGCCGAGGCAGTAAGAGCAGAGATGATGAGAGTGGTGATGAGAGTAAAAGTTGTTCGCATGATTGTAAGTATTGAAGGTCCTTTGAGTTGAGAATAAAGGTCGTTTTCGAGCTGCTTTATAGCCCTCGAGCGTCCAGTATTATGTTATACATATCGTGTAACATCAAGACATTTGCGATGCGGCGTCGGCCGTTGAGGTAACCCCGGGTAGTACGCAGCACTCCGATCAGCGGCGCCACAATGCTGTACGTAACCTAAGCCAGTAGAGCAGTTTCGCACTTGGATTGATCCAAATCGTAGCGTTTGCCGTGACCGGTTGGCATACAGTTTGGAGCTCTCTGTTGGTTCCACTGCTCCAACTCGGTGTATTAATGCGTTGCGAAACTGCTCTAGTCTGAGCACCAAAGAATTCGTACCCTTCGGGATTAAGAAGGTCGTGGAGACATGTATTCTGGGTAGTTGGAAACTTGGAGCTTCAAGCCTGATTTCATGATTGAGAGGCAGCCCCAAGCGGACTAAGCCTATCTGCCGAAGGTAATATCCGGCGTTGCATTGATATAGATGATACAAGTGCAGGCCAACGACTCCGCGCAGAAGTGTCTCTTGAGTTTGCCACTTCAACACGGAAATGAGAAAATCAAGGTAGCGCCATATCCTGCTTGTGCCATAAACTGTGCGGTAGCAGACCGAAAATCTGGGAGAGCGGTTCATCTCCGGAATGTTTCTTGCGCGCATCATTCGCCAGCGCCTTAGTTGTTTTTCCATGACTTCGGTGAGGTTGAGCCAGGATTACATTTCGAGATGGGACCGGTATGTTGTGGCCGCGTAACGGTCTGCGAAATGAATTGACTGCGGGTATCAACATCACAGCGGTGCAATCTGCACAGGCAACTGGTGAGACGACGGCCGACTCGGTCAGGAGCGTTACTTCAAATCCAGGGTTGACGATTAAGTAGTTGACTTAGTGCTATCGTATTCAGGTATCGACTCCACAGGCTGGAGCACGGCACTGTCGTAAGGTAAACCTGCCGAGGCCTTCCTCAAGCACTGGATACTTGGACATGCTCCATCCAGGAGGTATCAAACGGAATACCGACGCCGTGGACCATTGAATTGTTCAAGGTGACATAAGATGGGAGGGGCATAAATACGATAAAAGCCGTCCCGACTCATCACAGAAACTCACCGACAACTGACACGCACAAGTACTATGCACTATTCATTCCCATTGTCTCTTTCCGGTCTTGTTCTCTCCGTCCTCACCATCATAGCTGGTGAAGGTACGTCGCCATGCTCCACGTACTCGTCCGCGAAGGGAACTGGCTTACGCGTTATTCAGCGGGCGCCCTTCTTGTAAAGCGCGGTATGTCGCTCACCTTATTGCGTTCGAACCGTCGTCGCTCAATACCTCATCGTCGAAACAGGAGGGCGCGAGATATGCACGGTTAATCTTGATGGCACGGGCGCCACTAATTACCAAGTCACGAAGGACTGCTGTGCCGCGGTCCCCCAGCAGGCGTACTTTAACGAGGTCGAGTGGGAGTGCTGGCCTTATGCTGGCCCATCCGGAAATAGTGTCGACACAGGGGCAATGGTCCAGTGCTGCGCGAGCAGGGGCTGTGGCAGCCACGAGATTCACTGAGGAGCTTGAGGAGACGTTGGAGGAGCATCTTGACGTTTTATTTGTAACCCAAGAAAATAAAGCATACTTGAAGTCGTGATATCCCAGCACACCACTGTTGCCGAATTAACCGATGACGAAATCCAGCTCCTAAAGTTGTCCATACTTTATTCGCATCGCTGTGTACAGTACACGGCGCGCGAGGAAATGTTATGTCAACTCCGAGTCCTGCGGCGACACGTGCACCACTAGTGGAACGAGGGAATTTTCATGTCTCGCTCCTAGAAAGATAGCACTCAGACGATCCAAAGGGCCATTCTTGCCCAGAAATCGTCAGTCCCATCTTGATCCCCAGTTCAGTTGTTGAAATATGCGCGTTCCACCAGACGTCAGTGTCTAGGGCGATGCTCAGACCCGAGCTCGGCATCACACAGAGGTTCAGCCAACGTAGCGAGAGTAATGGTGGCTTCCTCGACGTCGTGCCGATGGACCCGTCAAACGGACCCTGCCCAATGTCGAGCAGCACCCACGTCGGCAGGACACAATACCGTTGGCAAACAAGATGCCTCCGTTTACGTGGATTATGGCGAGATAAAGCTGACTGAAAAGGGCAGCGGGAGGGAGTGAAATTGCCATGTCCAGGAACGTCATCAGGGCGACCGTGAGCGGAAGGCCACCGCATGTGATATCCGCACCTGTTGCCGCAAGAGTTTGTGATTCAATTCCTCGACTTGGAGGAATACATGCAAGGAAGCCTGTGAAGATATACCGAGGACGCGAC
This sequence comes from Lyophyllum shimeji, assembly GCA_026008595.1. Lineage (NCBI taxonomy): Eukaryota > Fungi > Basidiomycota > Agaricomycetes > Agaricales > Lyophyllaceae > Lyophyllum > Lyophyllum shimeji. The sequence goes on along the minus strand of BRPK01000001.1, from coordinate 183,293 downwards.
AGCTGTGAGAGCTCGAGGCGATGGCGCACGATTGGGAACGGAGGGCAGCTGATGCAGGACGCAACTTGGCGTGGTGTGATAGAGGAGTTCTGTTGATCGCGGTATACATTGATGAGCTATTGGACATGGTGTACATGGAGCGTCACTGGTGAATGACTTCGATTTCGTTGATACTGTTACTTTTGTTGGGTCGTGATGAGGTCGTGAATACGTCGGCACCAGATGCTAAGGAATCTATCAACAAAGATAATCGCGAGGTTCCAAGATTCGGCTCCTAGACGGAATAGTATTGAGAAAATGCTAGGGAATCATTCATAAGGCAACACACCTTCCGTATCTCTTCAAGGTCGTCTTTGAAGCCATCTGCAACCGATGCCATCCAAAATTTTCTGAACTTGGCTTTCATCAGCTGCTCCTGAGATTCCTTTTCTGCTGGGTCCGTCGTGTGTATGAAGGACGGAATTTCCCCAGGAGGAGGCGAGGGCGAGGGTGAGGTACGACCGACGGGTCGTGCTTTGGTTACAGCGTTTGGTTGCCGTGCAATTGGGGTAGGACCGGCAGGAATAGTAGGTTCGGGCTCAATTTCTGAGTCAGAAGAGGAATCTGAGGAGGTTTCAGAGGAGGAGGACGACGCCTCGGGCTGAGAAATTGGTGGCGCGGTAGGTTTCGACGGCCGTGAGGGTTCGCCTGTCTCCGAATCGGAGCCTGAAGACGACGAAGACGAAGACTCCGAAGCGACTCTTCTCTTGCGCTTTCGTGTGCGCTTTCTCTGCGCGGGTCGAGCAGCCGCCGGAGGCATTTGCAAGTAGAAGAGATGGAGGACTTGGAGGAGAACGTAGCTGAAGTTGAATCATTTGGAAATTTTGCGACACGTGCGACGCGAAACCTATTCTAGGGTTAGGGTCAGGACTGCGTCAGACCTCCAAATTTTTATCAGATTCTTTCCAGCCTCTCGCCCTCGCACCATCGCGTTCGTTCTCTGGGAATTATGAGAGACAAAGTAGTGGGGATCCTTGGTGAGTGTAGGTGTAACCGTTTATGATGTCCGATAACCACTCAATGCGATTCCAGGCTTCGATCTTCGATCAAGATGGTATCCAACCTTTCGAATCAGGAGGCGGCCAATTGGGCCGTATGCTGGCGGCTTCCGCATCCCTGCTCAATGTCAAGGTCGTGATTCTTGATGTCGGAGAATCCGCGCCTGCGAAACAGGTCATCGCGCCGATCTCACCCACACTTGCGCATGTTGACGGGTCGTTCGCCGATCCTCAAAAAATACGGGAGCTCGCAGATAAAGTTGATGTTCTGACGGTCGAGATAGAACATGTGGACGTCGGAGCCCTTGAAGCCGTGCAAAATGTCCCCCGTCCAACTCCTCTCGCTATACATCCCAGTCCCGCTACGGTCCACACCATCCAGGACAAGTTCAGGCAGAAGGAGCACCTAGCATCCCGAGGCTGTCCTATCTCTGACTTTCTGCCAGTCGAGCCGAACGAAGAGTCTATACGTACCGCGGCGCAACAACTCGGCCTGCCATTGATGTTGAAGAGTCGCACCTTGGCGTACGATGGCCGAGGGAACTTCGTCGTTCGGGAAATCCCCCAGATTCCTGAAGCCATATCTTTCCTGTCGAAGCGTCCACTTTATGCCGAAAAATGGGTTCCCTTTATCAAGGAGGTTGCTGTCATGGTTGTTCGTACGGTCGATGGCGAAGTGCAGTCCTATCCTGCCGTTGAAACTGTACATAAAAACAACATCTGCCATCTGGTCTTTGCTCCTCTGCGCAGCCGGGATGCTACCCTTCCTCGACGCGCACGCGAAGTCGCAGAAGCGGCAGTGAAAACGTTCACGGGCGCTGGTGTTTTCGGTGTGGAAATGTTCCTCGTGGAGGATGGTCGGTTCTTTCTTGACCCACACGCACACGCCGGCTAATGTTCAGGTAGGCAGTCTATACATCAACGAAATCGCTCCTCGACCGCACAATTCTGGTCACTACACCATCGAGGCCTGCGAGACATCTCAATACGAGAATCACCTGCGGGCGATCCTCAATTTACCGCTGGGTTCTACGGCTCTCAAGGTTCCATCAGCTGTGATGCTGAACCTGATTGGACACTCATCGTCCATGGACGAGATAGACGCTATTGTCAACGTAGCTCTCGCAGTTCCTGGCGCTTCAGTCCATCTCTACGGAAAATCAGAATGCCGCAAAGGTCGCAAAATGGGGCACATAACAGTTGTAGCCGATTCAGACGCCCAATTGCGTACACGCCTACGACCGCTACTCGAATCGCTACCCTCGAGTACTCCAGAGGAGATCGATCGTTACGCCCCTCCCCCGCCAGCTCCTGGATCCGGATTCTCGGACCCTCAGCCGCTCGTCGGCGTAATCATGGGTTCAGATTCGGACCTACCCGTCATGCTCCCTGCCGCACGCATCCTCGATAGGTTCCATATTCCATACGAGCTGACGATTGTCTCTGCGCATCGCACGCCCGACAGGCTCGTCGAGTACGCGCGATCTGCGGCTGCCCGCGGACTGCGGGCTGTCATCGCGGGGGCCGGTGGTGCAGCCCACCTACCGGGGATGGTCGCTTCAATGACTGCCTTGCCAGTGATTGGGGTTCCCGTGAAGGGAAGCACGCTCGACGGTGTGGACTCTCTCCACAGCATCGTCCAGATGCCGGTAAGTTGGCCTCTTCTCCCTCGTTCCTCCGTGTCGTCAGGTGTTGATGTATGGTCCATCCGGCGCCGGCGCAGCGTGGTATCCCTGTTGCTACTGTAGCCATCAACAACGGCATGAATGCTGGGCTTCTCGCGGTGCGAATTTTGGCCGCGGGCACGCCGAGCCTCGTCACCGCCATGGAAGAGTATTTGAAAGAGCTGGAGAGTGACGTGATGGGTAAGGTAAAGACACTGGAGGAGGTCGGATGGGAGAAGTACGAAGTGAAGCGAACATAAGGTTGCGTGGCTTAGGCCGTGTAGAATATGCGTTGGTGAAAGGAACACGATCTCAAAAGTGTTTCGAACGGATTTGGCTGCGCAGGTGATTTAGACGTAGCTTTATTTACTTGATTCCAATTTTCCGACTTGTGCTTCTTACTGTACATATGGTCTGTTGAAGGCTATGCTTCGACTCAGACGGTGGGCCAGGACTGTCTTCTGGCGGCCCGGAGGGCACCGTCTCTTGTATGCATTGCTTAATGTCACCGCCGATGAAGGTGCATTGAAGCGATCCAGCGATATCGCGGAGCAAGGTAGACTTGCGACGACACCTGAACGAACTGTCGGTTCGTCCACCGTACTCTCTTGCCTGCTCATCATGCATTCAGAATACAAGGCGAAGATGACGCCTGCCTGCTTGGATCTCTAGCGTCGTTCTTCCGAAGCTATAGCCTTGGGTTGTCCGATTGGCTTCTCCGTTGACATTGACGTCGGAAGGTCTGATCCGCACGTGACTGTGTCGTGTTTTGTTGCTCGCGCGACAGAAATTGGAACTAACTTCTCCTTCCATCATCTGCGTGCCACCTACCTCAAACAGTTTTGAACGTAAACGCTACTTTCGACTCTCGTCTGCAGGTGTCCCGGGCGGAACGCTGGTCACCGCTCCTCCAAGTTCCTTGTTCACACCGAGACTTGGGAGAACTTTGTGCGCTGAATTGCCTTGATGTTTCATTCTTGTGTTTGCTTTCTTTCGTGGGCCGGGTGGGCTAGCGGGCCGTTGCTCTCTCCTTGAGATTGTGCTCAACGCAGGCTCGTGGGCGCTCCCGCCCTGTAAGCCTCTCTACTGTGCGGGATGATTGGAGATGGGATGATAAGATCACAATCTAATCGCCTGGAAACGTGAGGGGCTCTCGGTAAAACAGATGTAAACATCGCCTCTTGCCACCACAACCTGGATGGACTCGTCACTCAGCATCATACGCAACTCTAGATCTGGGTTTGCAGCCGTATCGCCCGACGTCCGGACGCTGGCTCCCTGCTGCAACAATGCTAAGATAATTCGAGGGCTAGCTGTGTATCGCTCTGCGGCTGAGAATCGGAACACATTCAAGAACCAACGGGCAACGACCTGTCATGACCCATTGTTTGGCTGGAAAATTCGAAATTGTTACGTGCGCCTTCCAGTCTTTTTTGTACTTCATGATGTTGACAGATCGAAGATTAGCATCCGTCTCCGGACCCTCCCCTCCTTCACAAATAAGAATGCGACGATTGGTTCAGGACGTAACTACAGGCTGCAGAACAACCGTTCCTTTCGGTAGTCCGATCTTAGTGGTGGAGGATTTCAAAGTATCTTCGATGGAACGCAGTGTTGTCACCGACTCTCTTCTCTGAAGAGCGATCTTGCGTCCTGCACAGTAACACAGAACGATGTCCAATGGGAAGGCGGTCGTTGGTTGGCCCCGTTGCGAGCAGGTCGAAACTCGCGAGCTCGTACGATTCTTGCTTTTTTACATCTCGTTTTGGCGCTATGGTCGCAGTCCGTATGCACTGTAGGTGTCAGTCACCCTGATCGTCCGAAATGCTGACGCACCAGCAGTCAAAGTTCGGTTCAGTTCTCTGTCTTGTGTTGCGGAGCCGATGCCCAAGTTTTGCCACAGAGGCGTCTCCGCGCCAATCACAATCCGAAGAGATGATCTTAGGTTCCAGCCCACACTGCCCATATGCCTACTGGTTCTCCGCAAACCCTTCCGCCAGCCTCACAGCGGTTCTCCTCCTGTGCGTCTATCCGTCAGCGGACCGTGGTCCAGCACGCCTACGCACCTCCGTGTAGCAACAAAATAGGAAATAGGACACGAGCTCCACCTGATACCGCGGTCTCTCCGAGTGTTTCCCCGCAGTCGCTCCTACAAACCCAGCTGCTCCCATCTGCCAAGACCGACTCCGGGATCACAGTTTCCCGCATTCTCAGTCTGATCATAATGTTACTCCGTCGATGCCAAGACCGCCGACCCATTGACACATTTTGGGGCACGTCTACACGTGACGAGAAGCCTGGCGTCTAAAATCTCCTACAACACGGCGACCATGTCTTGTTTGCCTTTTCTCATCATAGAAAGCTTAGGACCGCGCGGGCCTGACGGACCGCCAACGACACTCGTCCACCCTGTACTTTGGCAAAGGGTGCATTCTAGACAATCCTAGGATTCTCCGAGGGACCTTAGTGTCCGCGTTTTGCACGTATAAAAAGGACACGTAGGCGGCTTGGATGAACCAGAACTTACACTCAGTTCTTCTCAACACTCGTACGCTCAAACATGAAGTGGCTCGCCTCTCTTCTCGCTTTCACCGCTGTCCAGGTTTCATATGTACGTGCTCGTGACTTCTGGCTTGGCGCGTTGTTCCAAGTGATTTTCTAGGCTGCTGTGATAGAAAAACGCGCTACGGTTAACGATGTTGCCACCGTCGGATACGCGACTCTCAATGGCGGGTAAGACCCATTGTCCAGTCCTGAAGTAGGAAGTCAGTCCTGATTGACTCTCGTGTTAGCACGACTGGCGGTTCCGGAGGCACAGTCACCACCGTTTCCACCCTCGACGCTCTTACGGCTGCCGTCACGGGTACCGCGAAGAAAATCGTCATCATCTCAGGTGAATATAGCCCGGGTTATGTTTGACGTATATCCTCATTTTTTTGAAGGAACCATCACTGGCAATACTGTGGTGAAAGTAGGCTCCAACACTTCGGTTCTTGGCAAAGCGGGATCCTGTATGTACCTGGGCTATTTTCAGCTGCCTGCGACTTACTGGGTCCCCGTTAGCCCTCGTCGGCGTCGGACTTCGCGTCTTGAACGAGAAGAACGTCATCATCCGCAATGTCAAAATTTCCAAGGTCCTGGCGTCCGCTGGCGATGCTATCGGCATCCAAGCCGCGTCGCAAGTCTGGGTTGACCACGTCGACCTCTCCAGTGACAGGGACCACGACAAGGTATGTCTCCCTCACCCAGATGTACATATGATGTGGACTGATGATAAGTCATAGGACTTGTACGTCAATCCTCGATTGACCCTTTTGTCCCCTTGCTGACTGGTCTCCAGCTATGACGGTCTCCTCGATATCACTCACGGCTGCACTGGCATCACGGTCACCAACAGCAAGCTCTACACCCACTGGAAGGCTTCCCTCGTCGGTCACTCTGACAGCAACGGAGCTGAGGACACCCCGATGACCGTCACCTATGCCTCCAACTACTGGTTCAACCTCAACTCTCGCACACCCTCCTTCCGCTTCGGCCACGGCCACATTTTCAACAACGTTTTCGACAACAACAACGACGGCATTAACACCCGTGACGGTTTGTGCTTCGCCTTTCACAGGTCGGGACACTTGTACTAACAATCACGTTTCTTCGGCAGGTGCTCAGCTTCTCGTCGAGAACAACGTCTGGACTGGTATGACTTTTCCATACTCCTAAGCAGACTGTTCGCTCATGAAATGCGTTCGCAGGCACGGACAAGCCCCTCTACTCGACCGACGGTGGTTTCGCTGTTGCGAACGGAAACGACTTCGGAGGTGCAAGCAACACAGCCCCCGTCGGCACCTTCACGAAGCCGCCCTACTCGTACTCGCTCATTGCTACCTCTTCCGTCAGGTCTTCGGTCACCGGTGGCGCCGGCCAGACCCTGAGCTTCTGAACACAACAAAGACTTTCAATGCCGTGGTTGTATATTTCTGCAGTGCAATAAAGTCGGAATTTTCTTCTTTCCTTCCTCGTGCGCAGCCGGGAAAACGATGTTCCGCATGAGCGACAACTCGGTGAATGAAAGGCATTGAAAGCTGTATCCTGCGCCAGCCGCGTAGGCGAGAAAGCGTTTGCATAGTAGAACACAATGAAGAGGCGCGTGTAAGCGTGTATACTTATAGCCGGAACCTGTCATCGTGGATCCTATGATGTTCTTGAGAACAGGCGTTCCTTTCAACGCCCTAGTCTATCCGATACCATGCTCGCAGCAGCCGTGAAGGATGGCCCTCGCGACGGCTATCCACTGGTGACGACGGCGAAGCGCTACTGGCTTCCCGAGCTCGAAATCCATGCCTCAGATCCAGAGGCACTGACCCTCATTCTTCTGCACCCCACGAGCTTTCACAAAGAAACGTGGGAGCCCTCGCTCGAACGGCTGCTCAAATGCTCTGCACAGCCTGGAAGCCGCGTCAAGATAAGAGAAGCATGGGCACTGGATTGCCCAAACCACGGCGAGGCTGGACATTTGAATGAGCCTGTCCTGAACCTGCCAGAATTTCGCAACAATTGTGGGTATATTGGCTCTCAAGCGAGTCCGCACTTTCCCGACGCTTGTTGACGCTAACCACCACCATCAAACAGTTTCCTGCGAGAAATATGCACGGGCGGCACACCGTTTTCTCTCGGATGGGCCATACCATGAAGCTGGAGTCGACTTTCGGCAGCGGAATCTTGTCGGAATAGGGCATTCGTTAGGTGCAAATGCGATGTGAGTCTTCACTTCAATAGCGACCGGCCTTGCCTGACGGCATTGAAGGCTCATCCTGCAGCACCTCGAACCCCGCGTACCTTTCAAATCCCTCGTCATCGTCGAACCCCTCATCAGCCCCGCTGGGCCCCACCATCTCAACAAGTTGCGGTCCGTCCTAGTCAAAGGAGCACATGAACGGCGCGATGTATGGCCCGACCGTGCGATGGCTATGATTGCATTGAAAAAGCGCGAGCGAACCCAGAAATGGGACCCGCGCATCACGGAGCTTTTTGTGGTGCGGTTCCTCTTCGAAGGATCCCTTCGGACTCTGACATGCCGGCGACAGAAGTACGCGATCGTGCCGCATCCTGGTTCGTACGAGAAGGAAACACCATATCTCGGCGTCACTCTGGCGTGCACCCGTGATCAGGAGGCAGTGCGTAGATCTCATCGTGTACCTCCCGTTGGGCTGAACTAAAACCATCGCCGCGGCGCTAGGCCATGTACCGCGACGCAGATGGACCGACTAAACCAGTGCAGGATCTGAAGAAAGTGTGTACCGCCATACCGGTGCATATGATCCTTGGGACCGTGCATGACTTCATGTACGTACCGACGTATTACTGTCCCGTGCCTAAGTATGCTTACAATACTATTCACTCAGGCCAGCAAGGGTCCACGAGGCAATCCTGGATCCTCGATACGGAGGCATATACGCCACTGTACGGAAGATGGCCGGGGTGGGTCATTTGGTATGTCACCATTTATTTGCCTGCTCTCCTCCTCACATATCGAGCATCTCGTAGATACCTCAGGAAGCACCGGATGAACTTGGCGTGGCGATGTATGATGCGCTGGCTAGTACGAGCACCATGGAATTCAAACCCAAATTGTAACTCTCGCCGGCGTAATTTCTGTTTTGGCCACAGCTGGGTATGTCTGTACTGTCAATTTTTTTCTCTGCCCTCCTGCTCAGTTGTCGATGCAGACGCACCCCGGAAGGGAATCTCAGGGAAGTGCAAAGAAAAGGCAAGCATAACTATCGCACGATGTAGAGCATCGATATCAGTGTCGATATGGTGTCGATGAATGATGATGGTCCGAACTTCGAAGAGACTAGCCCAGGCGCACGTGATGTCGCTTGCAGTGAAGTTGCAGTGAGTCGTGACGCGTGGCTGCACTTAGAATCACGGTTATGGACGTCAGCTTGCCTACTTCGCAAATTTCGCCTGGCTGGCGAGGCTAAATCACGGTTATGATCTATTAGTACATCACTTGAGCCGACTCACAAGAAACGTATGATACAGGCATCGGGGTACTCACCTGAAGAGTACAATAGCAAAAGCCTGACTCGACCATAACCTCGAGGGCTTTCTGAACCGCTGATCGTCCTGAATTTAAGCCGAGAACTCTGACGAAGAAGGTGCGGTGGCCCCTGCGCCACGTGTCGTTTTTCGCCTTAGTCTGAAGCGCCACACAATTTCTGAGCCAACTTATCGTCCCATAGCTTATAACCGATCAGCGACGTTTGTACATAGAGCAAGAATGACGTTCGACCCGATAAGGCCGGTGTTGATCGTTGTGGCGATGCTTGTATGAGCAAGCCAGATATACGCGAGTGTGCATGCTGGAGCAGAGCCATTTCAGAAGCTCCGAGACGTGAGCCGCGCGCTGCACTACCGGTCGTGCCAACTAACATCACGATTGGCAGCATCATGATCCACCGCCGCTCGGGGAACAAGACCCATGCGCGCCAGATAACCGTTGCATCGATGATAATAGGCTGTGATGTACGAGGAGATTATCAGTTGGCTGCGTGGCTCGAGAAGTATGATGGGGATGTACCAGGAGGGTAGATGCACTCAATTCCGCTGCCAAGTGACCTTGTGAATGCATTGAGAAGGAATAGGATTGTGTCTCTACCATGGAAAAAATCACGGCAGTGTGCGAAAAGAAATATAGCAGAATAGTGAAGGCTAGGTATCGAAGTTGCTGCCTTTCTTCAGGAGTCATCAACTGGTCGCGCCGGCAGCAAGAGGGATCTGCAGCCACCATATATAGCAGCCCAAGGTGTGGTCAGTCCATGGCAGCGGCGGTGCTGGCAAGCGCGCAAGTGCCATAGCATCGTCAACTTACTCGGGTCGCCGGAAAATGTTGATGACGAGATGCCGTAACAAGGAGGGTGGAATCCGAGATAGTCGAGCAATGATATTCTGAACCCAGTATCCGGATGGTCTAACAGGATCCCAACAGGGTACCCTCGCGCGGGAGTAGCACCCCGTCCCGTCAGATTTTGGCAGGTGGATACTGGTGTAGCCTCCCGTCCGGGATCCATCTCTCCATCGACGAACAGGGTCTCATAACATATCCAACACTATATTTGTCAACTTACAAGAACTCATACAATAGGAAGTATTACAGGCGTACGCGTTTTACTGGCCTCAATGCCGCTCCTCAGAAATGCGCAGTCGCTGCGTGCCGATCATGGAGCTCGTCCCGCGTCTTTTCTTCGGGCGTGACGGCCTCGCCCCTCTCGACGGCACCAAGGCAATCCTTCATGCGCACCGTGCTTTCCGAATCGGACTCGGACGAACCACCCACAGCAAACGAGAGATGCCCAGCCGTTGCCGGGCGCGCTCCTCGATCGTCTACCGTGCCCATCTTTTCATTCAACGCAGTGCTAAAGCCGTAGGTATCCACTATCGAGCGCTGGCTGTTGATGAGGACGATCACGAGCGTTGGGTACATCGCCTGCAAGGGCAGGAGAGCCTCAGACATGGCCAGGGCGGAACATGGGGTACATCAACTTACAGAAAGTACGGTGTATGAACAGAGAAGGACTTGGACAGCGTACGCAAGGGGTTTCCCGAGTATTGGTGCGTCCGGCAACGAGTCTAGCGTCACGGTGATGATCTAGCACCCCGTGGCAGGTAAGGTCGCCTCGGAACGTGTAGGTATCGGGCGTCGATGAGAACTCACCTGAAGAGTGCAATAACTGAAGCCGGACTCGACCATAATATCGAGAACTCTCTGCACAGCTGACCGTCCCTGAGTCAGGCCGAGATCCTTGACGACGAACCGGCGGAGACTCCTGCGCGTTATGATCGCCTCAGTGAGAGCCACGGGACCATTTAGAGCTAATTGTACCATAACTTGTAGGCGATCAGCGCTGTCGTGACAGCGTTGGTACACAAAGAAAGGATGATGCTCGACCCGAAAAGATTGCCGTTAATCCTTCCATTGCCATTTGGAGCCAACCTGAGCAAGTTGAACGCCAATGTGCATGCTGGAGCCGACCCGTTTGAGAATCATTGCGGTAGATGAAGCCATGAATGACATGTACCAGTCGTGCCAAATAGCATCGCGACGGAGGGCATCACTACCCACCGCCGCTCGGGAAAGAGGACCCATGCCCGCCAAATAACTACTGCGTCACTAATGAGCGGCTGTGACATACGAAAGGAAAACGGTCAGTTGGCTGCGTCAGAGGACGAGGAATATGGATGGCGGCATACGGGGAGCGTAGATGTCCAGATGGATACCCAGTTCGCCACCTCCATCTTCGTTATCATGACTCTCAATTTAGCCGCTAGCTCTAGATCTGACTGGTCGATCAGCGTGGGCTTGAGGCTGTACACAATAACTGCGAAGTCGGAGGCCCAATACATGGTCGAGAGGGTGTAGGTGACGATGGTGATCGCGAACATCGTCCATGATGCGCGGGTCTTGAGTCCTCGACGCCTAAAGATGGACAGAATGAGCAAGGAGGCTGAGAAGCGGCCGCGCGAGGTGTCACCTACAGGAATATTGCCGTCGAAATTGCGAAGAGCAGTGTGAAGATGCCTGGCGCAAAAGGCTCGACTTTCTGAATGCACTTGCAAGGAACGCAGATCTGTCCTTACCGTGGAAGAGAGTCACGGCAGCAAACGCAGATACATCGGTCAAAGTAGAGACGGCCAGGCTTTGGAGTTGCTGCGTTTCCTGAGGAGTCATGACTGGCGAGAGTAGGATCACGAACCGCCTGCAAATGCGAAGCTCGCGCAAGTTAAATAGACGGTAGCGCAGGGGCGTGGTGGGCGGTGAAATCTCTTTGATCCATTCCAGCAATGCTGTTGATTAGCGCTGAATAACATCGGCGAATCGTCCATGCCGCTGCTAGTTTCGTCCTGCTCGTGACAAGCACAGGGTCAGGTCAAGTGAAGGTGGCCAATCAGAGACCAGAGAGCTCCGAAAGCAACGAACGAGAAAGTTCTGATAGATGGCGATATCCCGGATGGGCGAGGCATCTACGGCGACGAACGGTAATGGAAAAACGTGTCTGATCGACAGATACCGCACAAAGTCAAAATGCGGAGACGTGACGACATGTACGATCATTGTAGGCCCCGATCACTGATAGGGTTCGGTCACTCCAAGGACCAAGCTGACAGGAATTGAGGGTGAAACGCCCATGGGTCAAGCGTCTGTGGCGGAGGCAGGTGCAATCAGCTGGCAGCCTCAGCAAGGGGAAGTTCTCACATGTACGGGTGGAACTATCCAACACGCTTCTAATGAATGAGGTGGTCCGTGAAGTGCAGATGAGCTTGCTGAGGTTGAGGTGGTATATGCACGCTGTCAAGACGGCGCAACAACTGAGATCTTGTACACCGCACGATAGCGATTGATGCAAATCTGACGTCGATGATGGTTTCAACTTTCAGTAAGTAACTTGAATTTGGAACCAATTGACTATGTAGTCACGTGCAGAAATTTTGGTCGTTCCGACTTCCGACTCAAGGTCCCCCCTTCAGCTTGGCTTGTACAACGAGTCTACTATGCCAACGAACTGTGGATAATGCCAGCAAAATCGGTCAAGAAAGCCACTCCAGCGGCTGCGAAACGCCAAAAAATAGACCACGAGAAGCCGACGCGTGGCTTCACTAGTGTCGAGGAGATCAGTGCAGCTTTACGCAGTCAGAACCAGGAAATCTTGGTTGAAAGTGCGTTTTCTATGCCCCATTCGTCGTCGTAAAGGCTGAATCTCTCTCAGATCTTACCGCCTTGCGAAACCGGCTGTCCATACGGCCCGGCGAAAATGCTATATCGCCCCAAGATGAACGCTTACTCCTTGCCCAGCGTTGGATGGAGAATGTACCAGGCGCACATGATATATTCGGAGTTTGGGACAGCCTGACACAAGTGCGTATTTGCGTTTTCCTGGCAAGAATCCTAATAACTCAGTTCGCAGCGACAAAACTCTATATATGCACTCTTAGTGTCCATATTGTCGTCGCTGCTTGCACTGTTATCGTCCCACTACACCTTTCAAGCACTTGGACAACCCATCATGAAGACCCTACTCACGCCAACGTACATGCGTAGGCTGAACTCCTACCTCGGCGGCACGCACGCAGAGTTAATTCTGGTCACGCTGAAGCTCTTCAATACCATGTCCGCGTTCGGTGGGGGAAAGAGAGGAAGTCGGTCCTGGAGTCGTTTGGCTGGGAGCTCAAGGCGAGCAATGACCCGTCCCCATATACCGGGTTCTGAAGTATGCTGACGAGTGTTCCGCCAGTCGCTCTTAAACTTCTGAATATGCGTCGGAAATCAAAGGCAGAGGATGCCTCGGATGCACTTACCAAGCCAGGTCAGTCGGCGTCGCTCCTACAATATGTATACATCAATATCGACTGCGATGATATGACAGATATTCGGACGTTCTACATCCTCTTTATGTTGTCTTTCGTCGCACCGACACTCCTGCGCAAGTCAAGACGACGTTCGTTGAGCAACATCGAGACCTTTCTTGTCTATTTTCAAAGGTCTACTTCAAGACCCTTATCCCGTCGTAAGGAAAGTGCTCGAAGTGTGCTGGACGGGAATTTGGTCCGACCCCAAAGTGAAGAGGACCCTCAAGATCGGCCTGTTCAACGAAATAACAATCTCTCACGTAAGTCCTGGTATGTTTCGTGTTTCGTTTTGAATGGACGATTGAGGTCCTCCTCAGCTCCTCAAACTCTACGAGCGGGTCCAGCCCGAAGGCGACGATCCCGACCAGATTCCTGCGGACCTCGTCCACCACTTCCTCCTCGCATCTGCACCCGCCCCGGGACTGGTATATGCTTCAAGGATCACGGCTGGTATCCACGCGAATACGACGGCGATACCAGCGACGACGAGCCTGTCCGAGGGAAGCTCTATAATAAGATCTTAGCCAACATCTTGAAGACCCTCAAAGTGAACGAGGACCCTCGACAGCAGGAGCTCGCCCTGAAAATCATGAGCGCGTGTCCCGAGCTTGTGTCTGGGTGCGTCTGCTCATCCCTGATTTGTTTGCCTGCCTAAATTTCCGTCACAGATTCTGGGCTGGGGCGGCGCTGACACTCGAACCTCGACTGTCATCAAAGTGGATCGCGAACATAGCGTTCTTCGGTTCCGTCATATCATCCCCGTCCCCATTGCATCCTTCTACCTCCCAAACAGCACACTCTATCAGCCCGCGCCGCCACCGCTCTCCAATATCTTGGAAAACATCTTTCCCTCCGTCAACACGAAGGCTCACTTTTCGAAGGGCTGCAGTCGCCGTCAGGGCTTGTTCAGCACTGCACGGCAATCGCGCTCTCCAAATGTCTTGCGAAGTATGAAGAAGTTCTCGCCGTGTTCCGGGATGTCGAAACTTCGCTCGAGGAAAACGAAGCTGACGGCCATGGAGTAAAAGACGGCGCGATGTCGAAAGGGAGGTGCGCCGACGCGTGCCGGACTTCCAGGTCATCGTCTCGTTCGCGCAACAAAAGTTCGGGGAGGCCCTGTCCCTGCTACTCCCGGTGCCCCTGCTGCTCAGCCGAACCCCACACGCGCGGCGCTCCTTGCGGAGAGTGCGGACAGGCTCCTGTGGATGTATCATCGCTGTTTACCGATGGGGTGGCGGAAGCACGGTTTGATGTTGGCAAGCTGCTGCAGAACTTTTCGATCGAGGAGGAGAAGGTGAAGGCGCAGGAGGTATCGGCTTCGGACGCTGCGACGCGACTGCGCCGTGCGCCAACTTCACGTTCTTCGATTGTTGAAGGACAGCGATCAGTTTGCGTGGTCTGGGAAAATGGGTGCGTTCTTTCATCTATTGTCAAGCATCTCTCGGGCTGACATCTCGCTTGCGTATTAGGCTCGACATCGCAAAGCTACCTCGCAGTCCTACTGAGAGCGTACACGGTATCCGAAAGCCCTGCAACGCGCACAGCCCTCGCGCAGCTCCTCCAACACATCCTCTCGGACAGCATCATGTTCCAGGACGACCCGACCGAACCGCCGCTCTGGCTGATCTCCCTCCCGACCTCGCAGCGTGCCCGCGGACCGAATCGCCGGACGGTGCACCCCTGACCGACGAGCGCGGCGGTGTCATCGCATTCCTGGACGACTGCGTCCAGCGGTGTATGAAGACTCCCATCGGTACATCGAGGACCTCTATTCGCTCGCGCATGCCAACCCGACGCCCCCGGCGACGCGGACAAATTCGATGTCCTGCCCAGCCGCTGCTCATGACGGTCCTGGAGCAGCTCGAGGTCAAGGTCGCGAAGCGGCTGCTGACGGCGTCGGACGTGCTCGCGCTGGCGTCGTTCTTCCGCAAACTCGTGTTCCGGCTGGCGGGGAAGCAGCAGGATTTGGCGTTCCTCAATGTGGTGGCGGCAAGCTGGATGCGATGCTTCACGTCGAGCGGCTGTTCCCTGAGTTCCCTGTTATTTCGGCTGCGATTCGACGCGAAGTAGACTTGCTGAAGGCCTGTCTTTTGCCAACTCCGCACCTGCCGCCTCGCGGGGTGTCTGAACAAGTCCGGGATTTCTTGAGTGCTGTCGAGCAGATGTCAATTCGTTCGTGATTTTCGTTTTTACCAAGAAGTAAAACTGACTGGATCTTACTCGATGTCTAGCGACTTCGAAAACGGCATGCAGGACTACTGCTTTTGAACTCGTAGATTGGCTTCGCCTCGTTGAGGACACCCTTGGAGCTGAAGAGATCAGGCGGGTCTCGGCTTTCCTTCTCAAGCTATCGCCCCTTCGCTTGCCCTAGTTCCAGAGTATGTAATCCCAAGAGAAGGATGTGTCTGGGATGGTCTTGACGTAATTTCCCGGTTCTTCGAGCTTCGAGAATAGTAAGCCCAGTTGTCGTTGCATCGTCTTGTAGACATTTGACTGAGCTCGTAATGTAGCCTCCGCTTCGACTTCCTCTTCCTTCACGCCTCTTCGGTTCAGATCGCCGATGAAGCTTGCAGGATATCCTAGCGCAAATGGCGCTCGGCCGAGAACCTAGCCTGGTGGAAGTGAAGCGGGCCGTGTGTCTCATCTGTCACCGCTTGGCGACTGGCAGAGTCGGTGATCAGTCGAAGGGGCTGTTGCTTTTGTTATCCTCGATTTTGAAGCGCGCGTCGACTGCGCTCCTAGAAGTCGAGTTTGCAGCACTCAAGGAAGCGGTCTTCGTCAGGTCCCGAGTTGTCAAGGTCTACTTGGTTTCGAAAACCTCACGGGAGCCGAGCGCGAAGGTACCGAGCAATGCTCTCTGCATCCGAAGTCTTCTTACTTAGAAATAACTAGGTCTCAATAGACTCGTCGAAGATAACCTTGATCCGGCGAACGCATCGGACAGAATACTGATTGGTGACACGAGCGCTCACTGGCTGCAGGCACTTACTTTCAGTTTCGCCGATGTCCCCGTGGAGGTATGGCCGCCTTTTTTCTAGTTTGCGTCGTCTTCTGAACACGGTCCTCCAGAGATCGCTGGTTTCCATCTGGATCAGATACTTTCAGCCAGATGCCTTATTCAACCTCTTGGACGTACTTTGCGCCAACATGGAGGTGCCGAGTTCACCGACGTTGGAACTTCTGGGCGATATCCTCGCAGCGTTGCGAGCGCTTGCGGATGTTGAGGTGGATCTGGAGAAGGAGTTGGTCCAGAGGCTACCGAAGCTCTTGGTCTTGCGTCCCGTAATGGCTGATTCGAATGTTTTGGAAGACTTGATTGCCATCGCGGTTGAGTCGTCATGCCCGCATACTACGATGGAAGGAGTGTGGGGAGGCCTTGGAGGAAACAAGTCTGGCGGGCGTCGTACGTCGTGCGGAGCTACGGTGGTCCCGACATGTCGATATTGCGTCGGTGGATCTTCCGATCCAGGGCTTCTTGATGCAGGAGCCGTGGTCGGGATCGACGGTGAAGATCGTATCTGGTCTCATCTGTCGGAGACAGCTGTCGAGCCGTGACTTCATGTCGTGGCTCGCAACCGAACATTGCGCTCGCCTTCGGCCGGAGCATTTCGCCAGCGTCATGCACGCCTTCCTCGACACTTCTCTCGCGCACGACGAAGTGATTGAGTGCGCGGACAGCGATGTCTGGCTCCCTTCGTTTTCGCGTCTTCTAGCAGCGGTGTTAGATGACGAACTTCCCGAAGGCACTCGGTCGATGAGTGGCGCTTGCACAACACACATTATGCGCTTCATTCCGTCCGGGACGTCGGATTTCGTCGCCGAGATCACTCGTGCCGTCCAAGCGACACCAGTAACGAAACTCAGCACACATCTTCTGTCCCTTGCACGTCGACTTCACTCGACGTCTCCCACTGCAGCTGGACCCCTCGTGACAGAATTGGTCAACCGCGGGATCCAGTGGGCGGTGAGGTTCTTTGCGGACAACGAGGCTGCTTCGTCTGATGAGGTCCTTGACGAGCTAAGTACGTCTTTACATTCGCTGTATTGAGGTACATGCCTAACTTCTCCCCAACGTCACTTAGCTTCGCTCGTACAGCCAGCAACGGGTGTTAAGCCACACCTTGTCGAGACGCTCATGGCAGTGGTGATTCAAACCCAGCTAGCATATGTACCTTCGTCCGGTTCATCACGGCTCTATTGCCCAGCGTCCATCTCAAGGCACGTACATAGGTGTTGCTTTACCGCTCCTTTCTAATCATCGTCATCTTAGCCGGTTATTGTCAATCGCCATCTTCAAAGCATCTTGCAGCATCCTAACTTCTTCAGGTTGTGCGCCCACCCGAAGCCCGACGACTCTGCAACACGGGACGCTATCGTCCAATTGTTGCACGTCCTATTCCACCTTCATCCTACGAACACCTGTCAAATCACCCATGTGGAGCCGCTGGTTCGCATATACCGCGGCACGCTATCTCCTGCGGACGGCCAGATCCTGTCGATTTTCGCCTTTTCGAGATTGAAAAGAAGGTTTCGATCGCTGCGCTCCTCTGCCGATGGTCGTCCACTCCAAATTCATTCTCGAACAACACGTTGGAGGCCGTTCAAAGCCTTGACCCCATCCTGGTCCTCCGAACATGCCTCAACTTCCCACTTTGGCGGCGAATGGAGGATCTGTCAACGGAAAAGGCGACAGCTCACGAAGCGCAGCTCTACGACCCCGTCTTCCTGATCCTACTCTTCGCGCAAACCCTGGTGGACAGTATACCAGGTTCCGCTTTCGCATGGGTGGAGCTCTTCAGGACGAATATTGTCAGTCTGGTCATCAAGGCACTGTCATCGAAGGATGATGCAATCCGCGAGGTCGCGCTGTGCCAGATCGCAGGATTGTGGAAGCTTCTCGAGGTCAGTGCAGGCCCTTACTGACTCTGAACTTTGTCTAATGTCTCGTTGTGCAGACTGCGGATCTGCAAGAACGTCCTCATGTCCTCCATATTCTCGGGCTATTGAAGGACGTGCTCCCTTCGCCGACCGATGTCGACGAACTTCCTCGCCGGCTCCCTTCGTACACGACACTCCTGCTTTCACACGCGCTTCGAGGAATATTCTATCCCTCCAACTTCATGTACCCTCTTACTGCCCGTTTCTTGCTCCAACGCCCCGAACTGGACACGAGCGATGTACCGATGCTGTACAATATGCTGTACAGCAGTTCCGACGACTGGAAGAAGGAGCGCGGATGGATGATCCGCTTCTTGTCGGACGGGATGATGAGCACAGAGGACTGGCGAGTACTCAAGGGCCGACATACTTGGGATCTCCTGGCCAGCATGTTCCAGAGCTCCGAGGACGACCGTACCCTACGTGCTGGTATATTCGAGGTATGTTTGAGCGCTTCATTGAAATTATTTGTTTACTCAAGTATGTCGCAATCAGGTCCTCGCGAACCTAACCTGCAATGCTCAAGCCACGACATCGCTCGTTTTGAAATCAGGATTGCTGTCCTGGATCGAGATTCAACTCCTCACCTCCACGCAGGTGAGCGGTGTCGAGTGGGTGAAGATCCTCGATAACATCATGACCATCTCAAATCCTGAAAAGCTGGAGTCGTCGACGAACGGCGAATGGCGTGCAGTGATTTGTCGGTGCCTATTGGTCTTATCGGATAGCTCGAGATCAAGTACGTCGCCTGACTCGAAGCCAAACTCCAAGAAGGTCGCTGGTTGCCTGCTAGCCAACAACGCCACGACGTTCCCATTCGTTGTCCAGGCCGCGTTGAGGCTGAGCCGTCTACCTGGTCCCCAGGTTTCGGAGCTTCCTCTTCTACTCGACCGCTCTGTGGAAGGCCTAAAGCGTTTAGAGTCGTCCGCGACTGTGCCACCTATCTCTGCACGGGCTGTTCCATTGCCCCATGCACCCGGCCCGGTGTACCGATCGCATGAGATCCACGACCAATTCCCATGTGACGATTCCTTGCAGATATGGGGTGCAGCTGTCGAGGCACTTTGGCGCATCTCGATGACCCTTGAAAACGCGTCCAGGGCCTGGGATGCTCTCACGTATAGGATGTTGGTCTGGAGGGCGGTCGTTGATGATCGAGACGGTGACTTGTCTGAGTGGGTGAGGACGCAGGTTGTTCGTAACTTCGCACCATGAGCAACACGATAAGGAGACCCACGTCACCTGCTATGCTACACCTTTTGACGTGCATCCTTGCGGCTGGTTCGAATGCAAAAGTAATGTAACGGGATTGTAATGTATACACGAGATGTATGATAGTACTTATGATGATCTAATCTGTACCGGGGTCACAATGGATAAATGGTTCGAACGGGCAAATGGCGAAGTTTGATTGTCGGCTGATGGAGATCTCACGCTGCAACTGCACCCTTGGCTTCCCCCACATGCATCGTACTTGCCTGCGACGGTGTCCATGCGCAATCTAATCGTGCTAGCATTGCCGCACCCCAAAGATAAAAAAAGAACGGAAAAAAGGTAAGAAGTCTATTTCTGAAGGCATCGTGCGCTTCGAGCTCAGATACAAGTCATATGTTCAGCAGAATCAGATGGCGACATGTTCTCTACCACACGATTTTTTGTTTCTAATCACTCGAGATGAATCACGAGTGGCCGTCCGAACTATTTGTATGCCATACAGCCTTGCAGGCAGAGTGACCGACTATGTGTACATTCACAGCCGTCTGGTCAAAGAAACGCAGCCGAGGTCAGGAAATTGAATTCGTTTATTCTATTGGTCATCCTTATATTGTGTCATGCCAGTCATGGGGACAACGGCCATGGTCAGTGGAGTTCAGGGCTAGCATAAAATGCGGCGGTACGGCTCCCTGGAATTCTTTCAGAACACTACCTAGTTCGAACATGCGATACGCTGTGTTATCGATCCTGCTACTGACGGGTCGAGGGCTTGCGCAGCGTACGCTACATTATCACCTTCCCCGTGTCATGCCGTACTGACTAGTGGCATCCAAGTCGCGCCCAAGAAATACATCGCTCTTCCCCTTGGGTCAACGCTTCCCAGCGGGTGGCTGTCGTCGCAACTCCAGCTCCAAGCGAACGGTCTCGCCGGCCATGAGCATGAGTTTTACAACTACGTCTCGCAGACTACGTGGCTTGGCGGAAACTCATCGTACTCCGATCTCGAAGAGGCAGGAAGCTATTGGTTCAATGGGATCGTAGGGACTGGTGTAGTCGCAACCTCAGATACGCTGAAGGCGAAAGCGCAAAGCTTCTTGGACTACGTTATCGGGCACCAGGACTCGACGGGTTGGTTAGGCCCTGAAGTTGGGACCTCTAAGCCGCGCTATCTATGGGGTAGATACCCATTTTTGGTGGGTCATTTCGCTTCTCTATGAGGTTCTGATCTTTACTTTCTGCCTTGGTAGCTTGGAGCTATTCAGATGGTAGAAGCGAATCCCAACATCGCCGATCAAGTCATACCAGCGCTGCACAAATTTGTCAATCTTGCGCACAGCATGATCGTCAACAACCAAGGACTCGAGGTATGGACGCGAGCCCGATGGCACGAATTCGCTATTACCTTACAATGGTACATCCCTCTATACCTGAGACCCGTCGATGATTGACACTTTGTCTTTCAGGCTATACGACGTCCACCCGAACGGGAATGAGGCAATTCTGCTTGACACCATGCAACGCCTCAAAGCGACTGGTTTCCAATGGGACCAGATATTCTCTGAGCAGGTCCGACCTCTGCTTTCCTACCCGCCAGGCGTAAAATAACGTGCGCGCCCATCCTCAGTACTTCCCAAAGACTGCAACAGAAGGTCTCTCCAATCCATTCAATGAGGAATCCGTATGGCACGGCGTAAATGTCGCTGAGGGCCTCAAGGCATCCGCCGTCGCATATCGTTTCACGCACAACCAGTCAGGTGTGTACGACACATAAGGCGACATTTCGATGCTCTACTAAATGAAGGAAATTTAGATCTTGATGCGGCCAGCTCAGGCTGGGACCGTTTGTTCCAGTACCATGGGCGTCCATCTGGAATTTTCGGCGCAGATGAATTTTTGGCGGGAATGGAGGCAGTCCGCGGGTGAGTTTGCTCCGCACCAGTTCCCCAATTGCTATAGTTGACGTCTGCCCTTTGCAGCTCTGAGCTCTGCATGGTTGTGGTGCGTACATCTCAAGCCAAGTAAAGCGCCAAAATTGACCGCCTGGATCATTGCGCAGGAACTCATGTTCTCGTTCGTACAATTCTTTAATGCATCTTATACGCATCACTGACTGGATTGAACACAGAGGGTCTTACTTGTACCAAGTCATCGGAGATATCAAGTTCGCAGATCGCGTACGCTCAACTCGCGGTATCTCTCTGTGGTGAGGACGCTGAGTAGCCAACCACAGATCGAGAAAGTCGCGTATAACGCTCTACCAGCAACGTTGACAGCCAGTGAGTACGATCCTGATATCAAGTCAACCGAGTATTGAATTTGAGAGAGATATGTGGTCGCGACAATACCTACAGCAACAGAACCAGATCGCGGCCAAGAACATGAATCCGTATGTTTCTATCTCCCTTGCGACTTCGTTCAGGCTGACGTAGTCATAGTGATCCATTCCCCCGCGATGGGTGAGCAATCTTCCCTCCTATTGTTGTGATAACGTTGTTAATACGGTCTGCAGGTCGTATTCAAACGTTTTCGGACTTGAGCCGAACTATCCGTGGGCCGTTCGCGGTGTGGTCTGCTGTTCTTCATACTCATGCGCGCAACAGGTGCTGCACGGTCAACTTCCCTCAAGGCTGGGCTAAATTTGTCTCAAACGCATTCCTGGCGACGCCCAATGGGAAATCGCTCATCCACTTATACCTGGGACCGTTCAGTGTGAAAACGACGTTGGCCGGAGGTACAGTCTCCTTTCATACGCCGCATAAAGCAGGAGAAAACCAGACATCATAGGTAACAACGTTGCCGTGACTGTCGACACTGCGTATCCTTTCAGCGACACCCTCACCACGACTGTCACAGCAGACAAGGCGTTCACGTACTACGTTCGTATCCCTAGCTGGGTCGTTGGTGGAACGATCGCAATCGGCGGTGGCGCCGCTAAGAACGTCGACGCTGTTGGGGCACTTCAAGCCGTACAACTCCCAGCTGGAAAGACCAGCTTCGTGTTGAATTTGCCCGCCAAGATTACTACCGGTTTGTTCCCTTCGTTGTCAGACGGCCTGGGCGACGCTAACAGCAACGAGTGTGTTAACAGAATCGCGGCCCCACGGTGCAGTCGCTGTCCACCGCGGCCCACTCAACTACGCTTTCGACATCTCCCGGAAGCAGACCGTCCTCAGCACGAGCCCGGGGAACTCTAATGCCGTGGATCTTCAATATGACGCCACCGAGTCATGGCAATACGCCATTGACCCGTCGACCTTGCAGTTCAACAACAAGGGCGTCAACGGGGCTCTCCCCTCTCCCATCTTTGACTATGGGTTGTCGCCGCTCAGCATTTCGGCCAAGGCATGCTTGATCGATTGGTCCACGGCTGGAGATACGTTCGCGGCTGCGCCACCCCAGGATCCGGTTTGTCAGGTGCAGAACCAGAGGAACATCACGCTTTGGCCGTTTGGGGTGCGTCGTACCCTCCCCTTTTCTTCTGCCATATGACCTGAGGAGCGTTCTGTAGGCAACGAAGCTTAGGATAGGAGAGTTCCCTACGTTCCCATCCGTATGAATGTATTGAGCGTTGCAGAGGTGCTATCTAGTAATACTCACGCTTCCCTCGTCAAATTGAAAGGCTTGGAGCTCTGATGCTCACCCAAGTCTTCCGTTTTCCATTCATGTCCTTCAAAAAGTTCTGAGCAACGGATGGCCAGGTGCAGACTTGACAGCGGAGGACAAAGGCGGGCAGCACCGTGCCAACCTCGGTCATTGAAGATTTCAGGTGACTCGACTGCCCAGCTGCATGCTGAACGTGTCTATCCGTCTGTCCTCAGCAAAACAGCATTAGAAGCATTTTTGCGGCGTTCGACTTTGCGGATAGGCCGGTGGTCACTCTGCTTCGCACCCTCGTCCCAAATACGGTGGCACCAAAGCTGTCATCCCTGTCCGCCGTTCTTTCCGATGAACCTGCAGCAGTAGCGAAGGAGAGATGCTCCGCAGGTGCTGGTCGCATTCCGTGACCGTCCAACGTGCCTATTCCGTTATCCGGCGCGGTGCTGAACCCGTACGTGTCCACGAATGAGCGCCGGGAGGTGACGAGGACGATCACGAGCCTGGGATACATAGCCTATTGGCTCGAGCGAGACTCAGGGGGTGGCCAAAGGCGGGTAACGGGTACAGTGGGCTCGCAGAAAGTACGACGTATGAATATCGGAGGACCTGCGTGCGTTGTGAGGGGTTGTGCTGAGTTTGGACCCTACTGAGTCCTATAATCTAGCACAACACTGCAAGTCAACCCGGCGTGCAAAAATTCTTACGTACCGGGCATGGTTGAATGCTCACCTGAAGGGCACAATAGCTACAGCCTGACTCGACTATAATCTCAAGGACCCTCTGCACCGCTGATCGTCTTGGATTTACGCCAAGGTCCTTGACGATGAACGTGCGCTGGCTCCTGCGCATCATCTTACCTCAGCACGAAGCGCTGGTCCCTCCTGAGCGCATCGTACCACAGTCTACAGGCAATCAACAGTAAATCGTGACTGCGTTCGTGCCCAAAGAAAGGATCATGGGAAACCAAGGAGTTCGATATAGCCTCCATCAGTCCCAGCCCAAATGGCATGGCGGAAGGGGCCCGGCCGCCGCCGCTCCCGTGTGCCTGCGTCGTGTCGAAGGCATTCCGAAAAGCTCAAAGACGCCAGCAAAGCCATCGACTTCGCTTCAGCGGCGGTGCGAACTCGCGTAGTGACCAGCAGGATCATGGCCCACCGCCGTTCGGGGCACAGAACCCCGGCCCGCCGACGACCACCGCGTCGCTGATCACCGACTGTGGTATACGCAGAGAGCTCGATCGCTGAGCCGTGTGGCGGCGCGGCGCGAGGAACGTAACAGCGACGTGCGGGCAGCAATGGATGTGGGTATGTATGTATACCAACCACGCTGTCGCCTTGGATGGGCTCGCGCGGAGCATCCTCCTCCTTTCTAGCGATAGATGAGACGGGAATATGAGGCCCTTAGGGCTAGCGCCGATTGAGGCCCGAGAATAGTCGAAATGGCGTAGGTGACGACGGTGATCGCGAACAGCATCCTTGACGCTCGGGTCTTGTCAAGAGACCTCGACGCCTGCAGACGTACCAGATGCTCAATGAGGAGACGAAAAAAAAAATCTTTGCGGGAGATGCTACGCACAAGCCTGAGAATATCGCCGTCGAGGAGGCGAAAAGCAACGCGAAAATGCCTGGCGCAAATCAGTCCCACCTACATACCAGATGCGGCCGCACTGACACTTCAGGTCCAAGGAAGGCAGTGCGCTGACCGTGTAACAGAGCCACCCCAGCAGCGGACCCGGAGCACTCCCCCGAAATATCGAGGGCCAGGTCGTGCAGTACGTATATCTTCTCTGCTCTCTGCGTCAGCAGTCAACGTAGTAGCGCGAGGGACGGGGCAGCGTCTGCATACAAGTCATACGACTCGCTTCGTCACATCCCCGGTCCGTGCATACTCGTCCATACACACAGAACGCCAGCAAATATACTTGGTTGTGTGGGCCGTTGAACGGCAGGTCCGAGTTCAGGATAGATCAGTGTCTTATATTCCAATCAGCGTGCAATGTTCAAAGATTTTGACAAATTCGAAGCCGGGCAGTGGTTGAGTACGTATGGTGATAATATCAACTGCTGATAAGAGTCGGCATTAACGAGCGATCACGAGAAAATGAGAGCCTGAAGGCGATAGGATACACCCGCCGCAGCAGTAGTTTTGTTCGAAAAAGGCAGAGGGAGGCGACAGTCGACGTTGGCGGGAGGGCACAGAAGCAGCGACGAGAGCCTGACATCATCATAAAGGCGAAAACAATCCCCTGTGCAGTCGTCGTGGTGCTCAACATGCCATCAAGCTCCAGCCCCACTCATCCTCTCATCCGCCCACTCATCCCGTCCACCCGGCAGCCCCATTCACCCACCACCTCCTCCTTCAGCGTACCACAACCCTCCTCCGTGTCTTGCTCCTCTACCAGTATGACCACCACTTCAACCCGCACGTTGAGGGCCCGACAAAGACAGACCCCCGATTCTCGCCTCCCGGCCCTCCCCATCCCACCACGCCAGTGATGAGAACGACAATGAGTACGGCGTCAGCGGGAAGATGAGCGTCGCAGGGAGGGGGTAGAAGTACCTGCCCGCGCTGGTGACCGCTGAGGTTGTGGGTTGAATGTGGAGGGGTGTTTACTGCTGCGAAGAAATGGGCGAGGAGGGGGTCGACGTTGTGTTTCCATAGACCGCGGCGGTGGTTTTTGGCTCGTTGGACGACGCGATGATCCCCGCCCTCTCCACCCCCAGTGTATGTTTCCACTAGACGCCGCCGAGGTGGATTCGCACCATCCAAGCGTGAGCACTGAGCAGCGGAAATTGCTAAAGCACGCGAAAAACACGCATCAGCTCCCAGCCACATATCCGCGCAAGAAAAGTTGAAACAAACCTCGAGATACCGCCGATCCATCCCTCCCTTACTGCCCTCCCTGCCACCGCCTCCATCCGGCGGGTCCTTTGCACTGCGTATGCGCCGCTGCCTGCTCGGCCCCGCCCCGCCCATCCGTGCCCTCTCCCTCCCTTCCTCCACCACCACCTCTGGCTCACCCTCCTCCTCCTCCTCCTCGCCCGCAGCTTGAACCTCCCCGCCGCCACCTCCATCCAGCAGGTCCTTCGCACCGCGTATGCGCTACTGCCTGCTCGGCCCCACCCCGCCGCCGCCGTCCTTGACCTTGAGTTTTGCAAGTGCGTTTGCGCCGAGGCGGAACTGCCAGTCCGGGTATCGTTTCCGGTGCTCGAGCTGCGTGAGGGCGGCCTGGCATGCCACTCGGTATGTTCTTCTTTCGCGAGGGTCTTCCAGTACATGCCTGCATGAGAGAGTGGCGGTCAGCACGAGGTCAGGGGAGAAGGGAAAAGACGAGTTGCTCACCGCTGATTTCGGAGAGATTGCAGGGGTTGCCTTCGACCTTGGTGGTGGTGGTGGTGGTACAGGCTGGTCGTCGGTGGCAGCAAACAATAACGTGAAGGGCACGAGGGAGGGTTTGGGGTTCAAAGGCAGGGCAGAGGTGGGGTTGAAGGCTAGAGGGGTGTCATTTCGGTGAAGCCCGTGAGGTCGTTGAGGGCGGGGGCTGGTCGATGATTTATGAGGCCTGGCATGTCTAATCGCATATATGTGCTCTGTCAGATCGTGGTTCGAAGACAGCAAAAGCTGACTCACCATTGTCCTCAGCCGGTTTCTGCATGCCATCCTTAGACAGAGTGCGTGAGCAACAACTGAACCAGATGATGTTTCGAGACCGCATAAATACATAGGAAGTGTCCGTTATATACTACATCGAACGGTACGAAACAGAGGGGCTTCGGCAACCCGGGTAGGTAAATGAAGAGCATGTAACCGCGGGGTACGGGGCTCGATGGCTCGAGGGAGGAAGAATACAAGTAAGTAAAAGATGAAGGCACGGCACCGTGTATGAAGTGCAGTACATTCCTGTGGCTCTAGCAGGGGACGGCACATCCCGATAGATGGCGGGACACGTCCGTGCGAGGACGTGGTGGTTTGGAATTCTGACACAGGGCCTATACTTACGAAAGGTTTTCCGGAAGCAAATCAAGTTGCTGAGTTGCTAGGAGGTTGTTGACAAACTTTGGGTGCGATGCCAGGGAGAGTCGACCCCCTCTTGTGCGCCATCCTCCATCGCGTCGTGCGTGTCATATACATCTCTTGAGCTCAGCGTCGACGATCTGCTGATTCTGCGCAAGCTGGGCGGCGTCGCGCCCTCCAGCCGTCATCTCACGTGTTTGAGGTCGCGCCGTGGCATTTGTGTCGGATGACGAGGTTATGTGGCCGCAGAAGCAAGTGGTTGTCAAGATTAGCATGAGTAAAGCCAGACCACTGAGAACTGGATGCTGATGAGACGCGAACCATCCGCCGACCTGGAATAGATGTCAATGGAGGAGCGACAGTGCCATTGCCTCACGAGCACACAGATTCCGTACTTGAGCATCTGTATGGAATGACATTAGCATAGTCTGAGACCTGGGAGAAGAACGGCGATTGGCGGCGTACGAAGCCATTTGACCTCTGCAACGTCAGCTACTGACCAATTCTCCTCCAACCGTTCGAGTCTCCTTGTCAGACTGTAAGCTAGTGCGATTGAAAGGAGGAAGAACTTACTAAAGACCACTGCGTAAATCCGCGTCCTCCATGTTTTGTTGAGGTATGTGTCGAGCTGCTCGATGGCCGCATCGATGGCGCGCGACCTGTGCGCGAGCCTGTTCTGAACCAGCTTGAGGAGCACGATAAGCTTTTCGTAGGGGTAGGAGGAAGCATACACCGCGACACATAGACCCCTGTGGTAAAATTTTGGCAACGAAATATTGCATAGGAGCAGGGGTGGTTGCTGTCGCGGTCGATCCACGAAATCAGACAGAGAGCAAGCGCGATGAACAGGAGAAAAGGCATTTATTTGCAAGGTAGAAACTGGGCGACACGTCAAGCTTGACGGTGAGCACGTCCACTGCCTCTGACCACGATCTTACTAGCGATAACTGTTGAGAAGGTGACCAGACAAAGCAGTTTGGCATCTTAAGGTCACCTTGACCTTAAGGTACCTCACCTTGCGGCAACACTACTTCGGAATCACTGGCGTTCGGTGGCTGTGTGGTATTAGGATAGGATAGGATAGCAACCCGGCGTGATTATGGACGACCACAACCTCGGTATATAGAATACATAGTCTACATATACGTTAGCTGACTAGACTCATTTGAGCAAGCTTAAACACGATAAGGGCAGGACGGCGAAGCAGATATGCGGGGAATGCCGAGAGGGTGCGGAGAAAGCCGTGATGAAGGGGCCTCCACGTGTTGATCAACTTGATGGTGCCTGCACAGAAAATGCGGACATTTTCCCACACATAGTCCACTCCAGCAGAAAGACCTCGTTCTATAAATAGAACTCGGAACAAATATAGCCATCGCGTTCCCGGGGCCTATCCAGCACAGATTCAGAACACCACCCACGACCCACGACCGCAGCATCCATGTACATAGACACCACATACCGCTCCGTCCGCGTCGGGCGTCGCACCCCGCCGCCACGCCGCCACGCCGCCAGTAGTAAGTACGAGCTTCTCATCGCGACCGCGTCACGTCCACGACCCGCGCTGCACCCCGTCCTGCATCAGCGTCAGGTTCGTTCTGAGCTGTTCACCGGCACCACTTCCTCGGAGGGACGATGCACCCGCACGGTCCTGACCAAATCGCCGCAGCAGAGGAAGGTAAGGGTCTGCGGACTCTGGGTATTCTGGGTATTCCAGAGCGCCAGCGCGAGCGCCGCCGCGGTCGGGTTCTTGCGTTCCTTGGACGTCCAGCAGCTGGAGTTGGGGCCCGGGCTGTGCGTCGTGTTCGGACCGTCGTGGTCCTGTACCTGTAGAAAGACGCGTGCCTAGCTCTTGGAAGGGAGTCGAGTCGGCGGTGGCCTGGGCCTCTGGAGCCGTGGTTGGCGGTGGACCGCTTGTATCTGCGCTGAAGATGTGCGCCGCAACGCCTGCGCCTGCGCCTGCATCCTGCGCTCGTTGCGTTGAAGACTGCGCATATATTAGGCGTCCTTGAGTAAAGCAGTCTGCCGCGTACCTGGACCAGCGGTTCTTGCGCCGCTTCTCCACTCGGAGACCTCGGAGGCGGCGTCGCACTCGGATACTGCAAAGTGCCCGTCTCCCGCGCCTCCTTCATCGCCAGCTCCTCCCTCAGCCTCTTATTCTCCGCATACAGCCTCCTCCTCACCGACTCCGAAACGCACCACTCCTCCCTCATCCTCCCCATCCCCGCCTCCAACTCCCTCACCCTCCCCTCCAGCCTCGCATTCTCCAGCCTCAGCTCCTCCCCCGCCCTCAGCGCCAGCGCCTCGCGAAGCACCTC
This sequence comes from Lyophyllum shimeji, assembly GCA_026008595.1. Classification (NCBI taxonomy): domain Eukaryota; kingdom Fungi; phylum Basidiomycota; class Agaricomycetes; order Agaricales; family Lyophyllaceae; genus Lyophyllum; species Lyophyllum shimeji. Next base: position 154,106 of record BRPK01000001.1, on the reverse strand, counting down.
GATCCCCATCTTCAGAATCACATTCTCCTTCCGCACCTGCTCCATCGCCTCCTTCTCCCTTCTTGCCTCCTCAACCAGCCCCGCGAGCCGCTCGCACTCCCCGACAACGTGCCGGACCTGCCGCTCGTACTGCGCGTGGATCTCCGCGAGGTGGCGCGTCACCTCGCTCTGGGTCTCCTCCCAGGCGCGCCTGAGCACAGGCTGCGCGGCGCTCAGGGCGCGCGTGATGTTGGGCGGGTACGTGTGTATGCTGCGCCTGCGCCAGGGGAGGTGCAAGTCGGATGGCGCGGACCGGGTGGGAGGTGCGGCTTGCGGCCGGGCACGGGGACGGGACGGGGGACGCGACCGCCGGGGAGTGAGGCCTGGGATGCGGCTCCTGGGACGCTGTCGGATCGGTGCCGGTGTTCGCCCGCGCATGGAGCGGGCCGGGCGGCGGTCGCGGTTGCGTGTACGGTAGCGGAGGAGCATGCGCATACGCGTGGGGTGGGTGCGCGAGCAGGTGTTGGTCAGGAGACGATGTTGACTGCCTGGGATCGCTGGATACAGTGATATGGCCGGTCAAGATGTCTGCATCGTAGGCCGCGTTATTGAGAGGCGTCCCGCCATCCATGGTGCGATGTTCATAGTCCACGATGAGATCTAGACGGTCGTGGAGGTGTACAGGAACTTAGGAAGGGCACAGGAGATCCAGTGAATGTCATGTGACAGATACGTCATAGCACACATTGGTGACGCGTTGACAACGCCGAGCGCGGGCAATCATCAGGAGCATTTGCGGACAACAAATGAATCGTACATTGCATCGGCATATAAAGACATAGATGGGCGTATGCATAACGGGTATGTATGTAGGCGTATGAGAAGATGGTGATCGGTCCTTGAAGATGAGCTACAAGATGCATGCAATCAGGTAATACAACGCGACGTAAGATACCAATACCAGAGAAGTAAGGTCGCAAGGCAGCCGCAGCTGCCCGGACCTCCGAGAACAATCGCACCAAAGCCGCAGCCTACGCAGCCTCACGCACACGCACGCACAGCATATCCTTCTCCCCCAGCCGCCTCCTAAGCTCCCGGATCTGCGCCGGGTGCAGCCCCGCAACGTCCCTCGACTCCGCGGGGTGCTTCATCAAGCAATGATCAAGGAGCTCGTCCCAGCCCGCGTCCGCAGGGACCGCCGTCACCGTCGCGCACCCACTCTCACTCTCACCAGAGGTCAGTTTATCATGCGCCAACCTATGCGAAAAACACCATCAGCAAAACGCCCCGCAGCACATGCACAGAGCCAGACAAGGACAAGGACATACCGACACGCCCGGCACTCGAGCATCCCATCCACCGCGCGGTACATCAGGTCCACATGCTCGAGCTGCAACGTCGCCGTGCGCGTCGCGGGTATGCGCTCGAGCAGCGCGTCTCGCGTCGGCACCCAGCTGGGCTGCGCCGGGGCGAGCGACGCTGCGTCCGGAATGCCGCCGGTGGACGCCGGCCTCTGGCGTTTGCGTTCAGCGGAGGCGAAGGCGCTGCTCGAAGGTAAGAACAGCGGGCGGGCGTTGGAGGTAGAAGAAGGGCCGAGGACGGGGCCGGCGCTCTGGCTCCGCTTCAGAGGCGGGCTGTCCGCGGTCGGCGAGATGCACATGCCCACGCGCGACGGAAGGAAGAGGGGGTGCGCAGCGTCACCGTCGAGAGGCGTGAGCTTCGGCGACGGGTACGCCAGCTCGTACAGCGCCGGGTCGTGTCCCGGATCCGAAAACGCCGTAGCCGACGACGACGGGGCCGGTGAGGTCGAGCGCGAGCTCTGCAAGGACGACCGTCGGGACGCAGCCGGCGCCGGAGCACCAAGCAGCGCGCGGCTCGTCTTCATCCTCGCATTCACAGTCGGCGGCGACGCCGACCTAGAGCCCTTCACCGAGGCCTGTGGTTGGCGCCCATGCACAGCCGGACCCAGACCCAGCGGGCCATGGCTCCTCGACCGCCTGGTCTCGCGGAGACTCTGTCTCGCCCCCGCCCGCACGGCGTCACTATCACCATGCGCCACGTACCACCCCTCGCGCTCCCGCTCCCGCTCGCCCAGGAGGACCCTCACCCTCTCCCTTGCGACATCCCGCTCCCGGCGCACCGCCACACAGTGCGCCTTCCACCGCTCCGCCTCCGCGTGTTCCCGGCCCAGGACCCTCGCGCACGCGCCGCGGAGGCCCGTGAGCTCCGCGTGGATGCGCTCCGTGTACGTGCGGAACGTCGCGTCGAGGAAGGCCGTCACGGGCGAGGTCGAGGGCGAGAGAGCGGACGACGAGGACGAGGACGAGGGCGGAGAGGGACCACGGGGGTAGGAAGTGCAGTTGCCCGGGCCCGTGTAGGGGAGCGGTATTTGGTGCCCGTCGTCGTCGTTGGGTGGGTTGAGCTCGGAGGACGGGCGGCGCGGCATGTTGAGGGGGTCCGGGCGCCGGCGGGGGGTCATCGTTCTGACGACGCCGAAGAGCGGGATGTTTTGGGCTTGGAGTTGGAGTTGGAGGTGGGCCTGTGGGGCGGCGCTTGCACTTGCAGTTGCAGTCTGCGCAGAATGGTATGAGCGGCGATGCGGGTCGTCGTACATCGTACAGCTGCTGTCGATACGCACCTGTGGGGTCGTAGTACTCGTCTTCCAGACGTTTGGAAAGTTCATCCCTCCTTCGAGGAGAATTAAATACCGATAGATAAAGAGGTGTGTGGCGGAAGTAAATTAGAATAGCGGATGGGGTCTCAATTGTTTCCGGCGGGTCTTGTCCAATGTCCACAAGTCCCTGAACCAGCAGTACTAGTCGCTTGAGAACAGTGAGTGAGCGAGCGAGAGAACAAGAACAAGAACAAGGGTGCGATCGACGTACATGTGGACCCACATCCCTTTAGTAGGCCGCAGCATAATTAGGACTCGAAGAGGTGGTGCAGACAAAAGAGACAATAAGCAGTGCCGGGTTGAGTTGACTACCCATCTCGACCGAAGACAATAAGAGTCCGAGGATTCTTCCGCTCTAGCCCCATCTGCCTCCGTTTTCTCGACGGCGGCTGGAGAACGCTATTCTCATTTGAATTGCACAGCGCAGCTTCGGTGTTTTAGCCCTGGAGAATCATTGTCAACGGCGGTGGTGGTGGTTGTCCTCACTAAGCTTGGAAGTACAACTTCAAAGCCGATCATGATGTGTGAAATCTTTACCCCATTAGGGTCATTTCGACGCGCTCCACCGTACGACCGTTAAGTTGCAGAATGGTAACGACCATTTTCAGTGGCCGCTACGTTCTCTTTGAATGGCCCTATTATCACTGAATCCCATACGTGTCACGAATCGACCTTTTTCCTGACTTCTGATTCGTAGGGCACCGAGTCTTCGACGTCCTTCCAAGACCCGAATCGAACAAGAGGGCACTGGGCGGCGCGTAGCGCCAACGATCGTCAACAGCACAGCACAGCACTGCTATAGCGAAACAAACAAGATTCCTCGGAGCGCCAATTAGTTGACGGCGCCTCCGGACTACTATCTAACGTTGCTTGAGTTGTCGCAACTGCCGACTGCAGGTGCTGGCGGCTGCACGGTCCCTCTCGCTCCTATCCTGACTCCAGGTTAAGGGGAGGTACTTCGACTCCTAGGCTTCGAATCTCGATGCTCTGGGGGAGTCCTTCGGCACCGCTGCCGCGCCTCTCTTGCACGGAAAGCGCATTTCCGTGTACCTTCTCGATGCGGCATTCGGCAGGTGTGTGTCGGACTGATTTCCGCCGCTGGCAGGCATTTTCACGTTGCTGTTCGCCATCTCGACGGAGATATTCTTCGGTGTAGCATGTCCAGCGGTCATTTTCCGTCTCGTCATTGATCATCCGGTAGTACGTCTACAGGCGTCGAGCGAAGACCATAGCGAGGTGCGAGATCATTATGATACAGAAGAGATCGAGAAATACACAGCGTACGTGAGGTGACACAATTGATACATACACTTTTGAGTTGCGTCTGATATGCTCCGTCCACAATCTGTTCGGGAAGAAAGACGATTGAGAGCACAATGAACGGAGAGCGACAACGAAAGTCCCGTCAGACAAAACAATAACTGCAAAAGCACAGCGAAAAGAAAACACAAAGGCAAGAAGTTCGCAGGTCGAGCAAGTCAGAGGTCATCATGCACACCTTCGGAAGCACCATCATCTGAGCACGAGCCCCGTCATCTTGCTGCTCGTCAAGCGCTGCCTGAGCTCCGCAACCTGACTCGGACTCAGGCGTTCGAGGTCCTCGCACGACTTCGGATGTGCCATCTGGCAATGGCCCACCAGCTCAGGCCAGCTGGCTTTCGCGGGGAATACCATCGGCTTCGTCCCCGCCTCGCCGTTGTCCGTACTCCTAGACCCAAGACAGAAATCAACATCGGCAGAAACACAACGAAGGTTCCAGCAGATCACACACCTGCACATCCGGCAAATCAGCTGTCCGCCCTTCATCTCGTACAACAAATCCATATGGTTGATCCCAATCTTATTCCTCACAGGCGTCTTCACGCTCGCGCCAGTCTTCGCCTTCCGCTCAACCGGGCTTTTCCCCTCTGCCAGCGCCACAGGCTTAGCCTCTTCGGGGCGCTTGACACCCTCCCGCGCACCAGCACCAGCACCAGCACCCTCGGCCTTCTGTCCCGGCTCTTCTACAATCTCCCCCTCCTCCAGCTTCATCTGCATGCGCATCCGCTGCCTCGCCCGCTCCCCGTTTGGCTCCGTGGACGACCGCACAAGTTGTGCCCGTCCCCGCCCCGCATGCTGCTCCTCCGCAACACGGTCAGCACCACCGACAGCACCTGCACCTGCACCCTCGCCCTCGCCTTCGTATTCTCGGCGATCGCGCTTCCGCGACGCCGACGTGGTCTCTGCGCGCGTCTCGCCTTCCGCGGTCTTGTTCGACTCAAGGCGAGGAAGCGGCGCGCCAGGCGTCGTAAGCGCACGTCGCGGAGGCGCAGCCTGAGTGACTGGAGCTGTAGTAGGGCGCAGCGTGCGTGGATCTTGCGCCTGGACGGGGACTCTCAGAGGCCAAACGTAATGTGCGAAGGGGTGTGTTGGGGGAGGTACAGGTGGCGGGGGATTAGGGATCGGCGGCATGGCGTTCATTGTCGTGTTCGCGGTCACGACCGTTGCAGGGGTGGGTGTGGGTGTGGGTGTGGTGACGGTGCTGGGCTGTGCTTGTGGAGACGGAAGCTGAACCGCCGATCCTGGACGGGACGCCGCGTTCTTGGATTTGGGGCTGGGCTGCGTCGGCGGCGGAGTCAGAGGCAGGTTGGGAGCCACCCACGGCGGCGGGGTTGTCAACGTAGGAGGGACATATTGTTGCGGTTGCGTGGCAGATGCAGGCGACCCGGGCCTCGAAAGACGCGCCATGGGCGGCCACTCTCCTCTGACCGCAACCACCTCAGACGATCGCGGACGCGGAGCGTAGCGCGACACATCCTGCCCTTGTCCCTCGGTGGGACCGCGCACCGAGGTCCATCGGGGATTGCTGATTGCGGGAGACTGGACTGACGGCGGGGCGGGTGGGTGAGAGGCAGGAGGAAGAGGAATGTCTACGTGTAGAGCAGGTGTCACATGTGCTTGTGGCTGAGGTGGAGGTTGTGGTTGCGATGTCACTGCAGCAGCCGGTGTCGGCCCGGAAGTAAGGTCAATCACGTCCTCCCTCTGGCTTTCGCCGTGACTCAGAGGCGGAGGGCGGGGCAGAGACGAAGGCGAAGGTGGGTGACGGCGTGAGACCGAAACATTACCGTACCCCGGCACCACAGTCTCTTCGCCCTCTTTCTCATTTGCGGGCAGAGGCACAGCCTGAGGCCGATGCCATCGTTGTCCCTCGACATCGGAGTCGGCGCGGGGACGTGTCTTGGTAGCTATCGGTTGCTGATGTTGCTGATGAGGATGTGCGTCTGCGTGCGTGGGGGAATTCTGGGGCGCAGGCGACGCTTTGGGAGGAACCGAGATAGATTCCTGCCTCGTGTGTGGCTTAGACCGCGGGGCAGCCGGGGTAAATGGCGACGACCTCGTGGCTATGGGTAGAATCGTAGGCGCAGCCGTACTCGTGTCAGAAACCCCATCCACGGGCCTAACCACGCGGTTCCTGCGTGTCCTCTCGCCATCACGATCTCGAATCATATCTCCTTCACGCGGCCTTTCGTGGACGTAACTCGCCAGCTGGAAATGGTCCTGGCCCTGATTGCGAGATCGGGACGGGTCATCAGGCTCGAACCGCGCCAACTGAGGTTGGTAGTGTTTTAGTTTGAGTGAGGGACTGCAGTCCGAGTCGGGGGTGCCGACGACCGTGGATGCGGACTCGCACTCGCTGCCCCGCCTGGTGTGAATGTTCGTGTCCGGCGTGTCGGTGTCCACTTGCATCTTGAGCCCTGGAGACTCGGTATCACTCTCCGGCGTTGAGAATATGCGCGCAGTTACCTGCCCAGACACGACCAGGAATCAGCTACGTCCAGCGGTGGAGGAAACCAAATCGGGGCATACGTACCGTCTGCACGTCCCTCAACTTTTTCTCCGCATTATACCTCAACACCCTCTCCACCTCCAGCTCTTTCGTCCTTTCCTCCAACTGCGCTTTCGCCATCTCCAACTCCGCCCTCACGCTCATCTCCCTCTCTCTCTCCGCTTCTCCCTCCCTCTCCCTCTGCCCACCCTGCACCTGCCTAGCCCTCTCCAGCGCCGCTCTCATCTCCACCATCTCCCCGTTCATCCTCTCCATCCTCCCTCTCACCCTCTCAAGCTCCATCCCCAGCCTCCTCGCCTCCTCCCCCGCCCTCTCCCTCTCCTCCCTCACCCTCGCATACTCCACCGCCATCTCGTTGTGCGCCGCCCGCTCCCGCTCAATGACGCCCACAAGCTCAGCATGCATCCGCGCCATCTCAGCCTGCACATTCGCCACCGTCTGCGTCCACGCCGTCTCGTACAGGTGCCGGATCGGCGCCAGCGCCTTTGCAGCGTTCTTGATCACGACCGGGTGCGCGGGCGCCGGCGGAAGTGGAGACGGCCCGAATTTTGTAGTGTGCGCATCCGGGTGAGCGCGAGGATGGGCGCTGGTCGGGGTAGGTGGGGTGGGGGTAGCGCTAGGGTGGGTGGCAGGGATGGAGATTTGAGCAGTAGCGGGAGGAGTGGGTGGGGCGGAGCGGTGGTCGACCGGGGAAACGAGGACGTTGCGGTGGGAATTTTGATGACTCGATATCGAGTGGGAGACGGAGCTTTGTGTTGGGGTAGCCCGTGCGGAAGCCCGCTGGGTAGGTTCGGGCGGCGAGGACGCGTGTGCACGTTCGTGAGTGTGTGAGCTGGGAAGGGCTGCCGCTTGTCGTGGTTGGGGTTGCTGTGCCTGGAGTGGTGGTTGTGGTTGTGGTTGTACTTGAAGTTGTCGCGCGCAGCTACGCTCCTGCCGATGCAAATGAGCGGCCTGCCGGTCTGCAATGGGGCAGAAGTATGACGACAGTCAGCGTCTACTACACGGAACAAGGAAAAGTAGAAGACTGACCGCTGGGTTCCAGCGACCTGCCGTTGGAATCGTACGTGAAGAACGTCGTGGGCACTTCCGCCAGCTGCTGGGCACGTACGTTTCAGACAAGCTCAGCAAAGGACGAACATGACGCGCACCTCGGTGTGCGATTCTGAACGCCGTCGTTCATCCGAACGATCCAGCGAAATATGGTGCGGTTTTGCTTGATACGCAGCAAGGACGGACGATGGGACATTCACGGCACGTTGGGACTAAAAAAACACCCATGAGCAACATTTCCGGCCAACTCACGTAGTATATAACGCACCGCCGTTTGGTGAGGTTGCAGCTGCTGCTGTATCCGCTGCGTCGACTGATTCTGCTGCACGCGTCCCTCACTCGCTGCTCTCTCCCTCTCCCTGCCCGCCTCTGACGAAACGGGCGCACTCGCCGTGACCGGCACCCTCCATCGGTTCATGGCATCACTAAACGACGCCCTGTTCGATGCCTCGCTCGGGTTGGGTTTGTTCATTTCGACGTCGGGTTCTCCTTATCGTTCAATACAACTTGAATTCGTGGATATCCGGTGAGATGACATGCGGTTTCGCTCGGAAGATGTAGCAAAGGATAGAGCGAGGTTAGGAATTTTTAGGTCTCTCTATTATCTGGGGCGCAACGGTCGCGAAGGGGGGAGAGTGGCGGCTGGTTGCACGGAGGCTTTAGGCTTTATACGATCGACGCTCTGTAAACGAGGTGCCTTACCTAACCTTCCTCATTTACCTCCCCTCGTTCACGTGTCCGCTGTGTACCTTATTCAGACTCGTTCACCTCCTCTCATCGCCTCCTGCCCCCTCCACGCCGTTGCCTCGTTTTGATAGCTGCAGGCATCCGGAGCTTCTCGACGAATCCGAGTCCGTAGCCGGCGATTTCCCGTTCGCGATGAATCATCTGGCATCATCTCCGATTCTTCCAAGATCTTCTGTTTTGTTTACGACATGAAGTGGGTCATCAGAATCTCTGGAATTCACCACTGCATCTGTAGGTGCGCATTTGCCCCACGGCACGGCGACTTCCATCGCGATATGTCCGTCAATTGTTCACTCTAACCACTCCCACTATGGCCGGCATGATCGGCGAGCTGGGAAAAGATGCATGAGTGGCGCACATGGCTCGACTCAGCTCCTGGTGTGGCGGGGACTTAATTATAATACTGTCGCGAAATGAGTCATCGCGAAAGGGCATCCTCGTGGAGTTGCTTTCGTAGCCGACTCGGAGATTAGAGGGAATTCCTCGAGCTCGACATTCATGCTAAGTGCCTAATCGGGATTGTTCACTCGAGGATGGATCGGGATGGCTGCATGAATCATAAGCTTAACCTCATCTGCTCAGATCGGTGTGTAGCGGAGGTGCTCAGTCAACGCAATAGGAACAAAACATTAGGTTTGCATGGCATTCGTTGAAGGGTTCTGCGCAATTCGAGCCGCAGGACCCGCGTCGACACACGAAAACGTTCACTCTTTACATACATACCAATCTGCACGCAGCCCTTAAAGCAAAAGTCAAATCGAAAGGCTCTGAGCTCCGATGCTCACCCAGCTCTGCCGTTCCCCATTCCAATAATTTAAATTACCAGGGTCCTGGTTGACGTACAGCGAGCCTCGCGCTTGATAACGACATTGACGGCACCCGCACACCATCTACGTGTGACTGTACCGACTTCATCGCAATGCATACTCCGCTGTCCAATTGGGAAGAGACTCAGAAAAATCCCATCCCCCCTGTATGTTGTCGAATTGAAGGCGTCGCTCCCCTAGAACACCCTGAGCAACGACGGGTTGGGGATCTCCTTGGGTTCGGGTTCGGGGAGTCGATGTCGATCGGTACTATATGATGGTCGCAGAGTAGGGGGGGGGATCCCTTCAGAGAGGAGGGCGGGTATCATGCTGATATGCAGCAAGCATGAGCTGTGCCGGGTAGCGCCGCAGCGGAAGTCTACAGGGACAAGGTCCGATCGAACTCCGATGCTTGTAGGCCATCCACTCACCGCAACAGCGACCTGAAGGATTACTACATTACATGTCTGTCAGACGAGGGCCATGACATACCACACAGACCTCGGCAGCTGCCGTCGACGTGATTAGGTCTACAGTTTTCTTCATAGAGATCGATTCCTAAGCCAAAGCTTAAGGTCTGCCTGACTGTGCGAGGTCCGATAGGTGTCTACTCTGGCAAGTTTTCGATTCGCAATTCACAAAACCTGAGTCTTACTAGGCTTTCCGTACGTTCGTCAGTTTCGAATGCTCCTCGAAGAAAGCGAGAGATCTAAAGAAAGTAGGAGCTTGGAATTCGGGAGCTGGGTGTCATGATTTGCTAACCCACTGTCCGAATCCCGATCTCCGACTTCCGATATCGCGTCCTCCGTTCCCTACATGTCGCCATTGCTCGTACTTTACCTCCTCTCATCCCCTTCGCTCCTCTTATCCTTTTTCAATCACATTCTCTATTCCGACCTGTCCCGCTCCAATTCAAATGTTACTCATTCCGTTTCTCCTTCCGCTTCTCCTGGCAATACTCCTCTCACAAAAACCCCTACAAATACTCTATAAAAGCCTCGTAGTTTACCTTGTATCGCTATCGAGTCAACTCAGTGTAATCTATTCATTGTTTGACGACTCTTTCTTGCGCGATCTCGAATCCTTCGTCCCTCAGCACGCTCAAGTCCTTATCTCTTGCTCATTCATTACAAGTTTGACTCGATCCCACAACAACCATGGAACCCACCATCCAACACCCCCAGCCAATGACCTCTGTCAGTCTTGATTACAATTATCCTGCTCAGACGATTCCCCCTCCCATGAATCCTCAGATCTATACTCCAAGTCCATCCGCGGGCCTTGACTTCGTTCATCTTGGCGGGACGCTTGATCCGTCGGCAATTCCAAGTCCGCGAACCGAAGCCGGCTCCTCCAGAACCAAGGGGAAACGTTCCGCACCCTTTGCACCGCCACTCGTGCCTCCCCCGCCCCCTGCCCCTGATCTAAATATACTTGTCGGCATGCTCGTCGAGAATCAAACCGCTTTACAGAAGAACCTTGTAGACGTTATGCAGGAAGTGGCACGTCGCCCGGTCATCGAGGCTCCCGCCCTCACTTCCGCCCCTCTTCGCGGCAACACCGTCAAACTCAGGAATGCCCGTATCTTTAGCGGAAAACATACGGACGTCACCCCCTTCCTATCCGAAATCAAACGCATCATCGACTTCAACCCCGCGTCCTTTGCAGACGATTTTTCGAAGGTCCTCTTTGTCGGGTTGAATCTGAAGGACGGCATTCCCGTTGAGTGGTTTAATCATCTCGAGAACTCACAATCTCCACTGCTCCGAGACTGGAATGCCTTCCTCGCGGCTTTTCGCAAGAAATTCGCCGACCCTAGCCTCATCACCACTGCTGACCAGCGTCTCGACGCTCTTAAGCAGACGGGATCAGCTCACTATTACCTCACATCCTTCATGGAAATCGCCAGCCACCTTGACATGACCGAGCAAACCAAGATCTCACGCTTCATGAAAGGTCTCAAGCCCATCGTCAAGGACCATCTCGTTAACATCATCGACCGTCCGTCGACCCTCGAAGCTTGGGAACCGTTCATTATTGCCGTCGACACTAATCTCCATCAACGCGACGTCGAGCGCCGACGCGAGCAGGGAAACAGTTATCACAAGAAGCATACCAGGGACTTCCACACTACTACTGCCGCGTACGTTCCCTCCAAAACTGTCACCCCTTCCTCTTCCCTTGACGTCGTTCCAATGGATGTCGATGCCATCACTTCCCCCGCAACCACTACTCCACGCTCCTCCGCTCCCCGTGGGAAACTCACCGCCGCCGAGCGCGAGGACCGCTTCAAGCGGAATCTGTGCCTCTATTGCGGACGACCAGGCCATGCAGTCAAGGAGTGCAGGACCCGCGCCACCAAACATGGCGCTTATACGGGAAAAGCCACGCCGAAGACTTCTTAGTTCCACGGTCTTCGGCAACGGAAGGAACTGCCGATCTTCGATTGCCGATCCCCGTTCCCCGTTGTCCCGCTCGCGCGCCTTTCACCAAAGCTCCTACTGGTGAATGGATAGCTGCATCGACGCGAGCTCCCGTATTCCGTTTACCGAATCATGTCCGCCTCGACCCCAAGAACAGAGATCATTTCTTCATTTCCGTCACCTTACATTTCCCTAAGCAAAAACCCATCAAGACTTATGCCTTCATCGACTGTGGGTCATCCGACTCTCACATCGGCGATGCCTTCGCCATCCGACACTCCTTAACACGAATTCCAAAGTCCTCACCTGTCCCCATTTACACCATCGACGACCGACCCCTCACCTCCGGACTCCTAACACACGACGTTATCACGCAGTTGAAGGTTCGCGATCATTCCGAAAGAATTCGACTCGGCGTCGTCTCTATGCCTTACCCCGTCCTACTTGGTCTCAAATGGCTCAAGCAACACAATCCCTCTGTCGACTGGGCCCGCGGCCATCTTTCACTTTCTTGCTGCGGCGCTAACCACGACTTCCCTGTCACGGCGTTCGGCCGAGGCTACAGTCTCGTAACTCCTGGCGCCCGTTCTGACTCTCCTCTTGTAGGCTCTGTTGGTCTAGGCCAACGTCTTAACAACAAGCCCCCCTCTGCGATCATGAAGGTTCTTGCCGCGCACCGCGCCAAGGCACCACCACCATTCCCCAACTATACATCCGCGAACGCCGGATCCACCGCGTCTATCCTTCGACCCCCCATTCGAAACGGCCTTAGCCGCGCCGAACTCAAATCCATATGGTCCTGCCCCCACCGCCTACCTTTGGCCCCCGTAACAAGCCTCTACACATCGCTTGCGTCTCTCCCCAACGTTTCCGAAAATATGCAAAAACTCAACCCGCTTCACTCATCTGGTACACGTCCAACGACGAACTCGAAGTTCGTATCAACGCTCTTTCTTTGCCCCCGTCCAACCGCGTAGATCCCGAAATGCCTCCACCGGAACCGCCTCCCTTCCGCTTCGATCACCGAACGGCATCAACTGATGCGCCGCCGGCTATTGCGGCAACTGATGCGCCACCCCCGGAACCCCCGCCGATCCCTAAACTCGACAACCGCGCGTTTATACGCGATACCGCCACGGAAGTACTCAACCTCGTACCTGAAAAATACCACTCCTACCTTGACGTCTTCGACCCCGTTGAGGTGCTCAAGCTTCCGGAGCACCGACCCTACGACATCGCAATCGACCTCGAAGAGGGGAAGACTCCCCCTTTCGGCCCGATTTATTCACTAGCGCAGGACGAACGCCAGATTCTCTTCGAGTACATTGAAGAGCAACTCCAGAAAGGCTATATCCGACGCTCCACTTCCTCTGCCGCATCCCCGATACTGTTCATTCGCCGCAAGACCGGAGACCTTCGTCTGTGCGTCGACTATCGCGGGCTGAACGCCATCACCAAGAAAAACCGCTATCCCCTCCCCTTAACTGCCGACCTCTTAGACCGTGTCCAGGGCTGCACGACCTTCACGGTCCTCGATCTCAAGAACGCATTCAACCTCATCCGGATCAAGGAAGGCGACGAGTGGAAAACCGCCTTCCGCACTCACCTTGGACTTTTCGAATACACTGTCATGCCCTTCGGCCTTACCAACGCACCCGCAACTTTCCAGGCCTTCATCCAAGACGCGCTCCGCGACATACTGGACATCTCTGTCGTTGTCTACCTCGACGACATCCTCATATTCTCTCGCGAAAACCAAGACCATACCGCTCTCGTTTGCCAGGTCCTCGAACGTCTCCGCGCCGCCAACGTCTTCCTTAACGCGAAGAAGTGCGAGTTCGACCGCTCTCAGGTCGAATACCTCGGCTTCATCATCTCTTCTAAGGGTGTCCAGATGAACCCTAAGAAACTCGACACGATCAGCAAATGGCCGATTCCTAAAACCGCCAAACAGATCCAGCAATTCCTCGGCTTCACGAATTTCTACCGACGATTCGTCCATCGCTACGCCGAGATCTGCTTACCCCTTACCAACTTAACGACGAACGAGTGCAAGAAGTCCTTCCCCGGTCTCAATCCCGACGCACTCGCCGCTTTCGAACAGTTGAAACTTATCTTCACCACCGCCCCAGTCCTTCGACATTTTGACCCGACCCTACCATCCACCGTCGTCACCGACGCATCCGATTACGCACTCGCGAGCGTCCACCTCCAGCCAGACAGCGAAGGCCTCCTCCATCCCGTCGCCTACTATTCCCGCAAGTTCGCGCCTTCGGAGATCAACTACGAAATTCACGACAAAGAACTCCTCGCGATCGTCGAATGTTTCCGCGACATGCGCAGTTGGCTCGTCGGCTCCCCGCATCCCATCACAGTCATCTCAGATCATTCAAACCTTCGCTACTTTATGACCACGCGCCTACTCAACCGCCGTCAAGCCCGTTGGTCTATGTTCCTCTCCGAGTTCGATTTTAAATTGGACTACGCCCCCGGAAAGAACAATCCTGCCGACCCCGCCTCACGGCGCCCAGACTTCGTCCCGCAACAGGGGGATGAAGTTCTCCTCTTGCAACAGAAAGCGCTCCTCACGGACTATCACACCGAAAGACTCTTCCACGATGCTCCGTCGACAGCATCGACTCCCGATTCCCGCTCCATAAACGCTCTCTCGACGTTCTCTATCGACAATTCCGAACTTCTAGACGAATTCAAGACCGCTTATCGCGCTGATACGGAATGGCGCGACCTCTTATCCAAAGGCGATCCCTCTATCACCTACGACAACGACCTTGTGTTCCACAACAACCGCCTCTATGTCCCTCAAGCCCTCCGCGCGAAGATCCTCCATTCCCGCCACGATGCCCTCCTTAGCGGTCACCCCGGTCGCGCCGGCACTTTCGACAACGTCCAGCGTGACTATTCTTGGCCCGGCATGCGACGCTACGTCAGATCCTACGTGACCTCTTGCGACCTCTGTTCGCGCGTCAAGAACGCGACCCACAAGCCCTATGGACTACTCCAGCCGCTCGACATACCAGACCGCCCATGGCGATCCATTTCTATGGACTTCATCACTAAACTCCCTCTGTCCCACGGATACGACTCAATCTGGGTCGTCTGCGACCGCATGACCCGCGCCGCGCATTTCATCCCCATCAACGAATCTATAGACGCGCCCGGACTGGCGCGCCTGTTCCTAGATCGCATCTTCCGCCACCACGGTTTTCCTGACTCTATCGTTTGTGACCGCGGCTCCGTCTTCATCTCTTCGTTCTTCACCCACCTCACAAAACTCTGCGGCACCAAAATCAAGGCGTCCACGGCCTACCACCCTCAAACCGATGGTCTCACGGAACGCACCAACCAAACCCTCGAAACCTATATCCGCGCCTATTGTTCCTACCAACAGGACGATTGGGTAGATTACCTCGCCCTAGCTGAGTTCTCGTTCAACAACTCGAAGAACTCTTCTACTCAACAAACTCCGTTCTACGCCAATCTCGGCTATCATCCCGACTTCGAAGTTCGCATCACGGATCGCACGACCAACCCGGCTGCAACGGAACTCGCAGACCGTCTTCGGCTCATCCACGAAGAACTCCGCGCCGAACTCGAACATTCAAACAAGTACATGTCCAAGTACTACGACCGTAATCATCTTCCAGCACCCCAGTTCGAACCCGGCGATCAAGTCTGGCTACTCCGACGAAACATCAAAACTACCAGACCCACGAGCAAGCTCGATTATCGCCGCTTAGGTCCCTTCCCCGTACTAGCCCGCCACAACTCTTCCTCATACCTCCTCGACCTGCCTCGATCGTTCTCTCGCCTTCACCCCGTGTTCCATGTCTCCCTCCTAGAACCATACACACCGCCTTCGATCATCCCGGATCGACTCTCATCTGCTTCCGTTCCACGTGTTGACGTCATCACGGATCAACCACGCGACATCCAGACCATCATCGACTGCCGCAAGGTTGGCCGCCGCTACGACTACTTCGTCCACTGGCACGACGAACCTGATTCCGAAAATTCCTGGATCCCATTCTCTGACATCTCTACTTCGTTGTACGAAGCTCTCGAACAATTCCACCGCCGCAACCCCAGACGCCCACATCCGCCTCGCTTCGATCTCGATCCGTCAACGCATCATCCCATCAGAACCCCTGATGCTGATCTTGCCCCTCGCAGTATCCCCAGCTCTACCTCCCCGCGTCTCCGCTCCCCATCCCCACCCCCTGGCCCATGGCAACGCGACTACGAACCTCCTATGCAGACCACTACACGCTCCGGCCGTGTCGCACGCCCCCCGAAATCCAAAGACTACGCCGACGCGATCCTGAAAGAAGGGGTAGTGTCATGATTTGCTAACCCACTGTCCGAATCCCGATCTCCGACTTCCGATATCGCGTCCTCCGTTCCCTACATGTCGCCATTGCTCGTACTTTACCTCCTCTCATCCCCTTCGCTCCTCTTATCCTTTTTCAATCACATTCTCTATTCCGACCTGTCCCGCTCCAATTCAAATGTTACTCATTCCGTTTCTCCTTCCGCTTCTCCTGGCAATACTCCTCTCACAAAAACCCCTACAAATACTCTATAAAAGCCTCGTAGTTTACCTTGTATCGCTATCGAGTCAACTCAGTGTAATCTATTCATTGTTTGACGACTCTTTCTTGCGCGATCTCGAATCCTTCGTCCCTCAGCACGCTCAAGTCCTTATCTCTTGCTCATTCATTACACTGGGCGAGTGTGTAGTAGTACCGCGGACCGCGGTCAACATGCGCAGAACTTTGTAAGACGCCCCAGACTCTCTCCATGCCAAGGTACCGGGGTCACGGTGTGCGTTGGACTAGTCTTCGACCTTCCCCGAATCGGCGTCCGAGTCGCAATGTCCGGCCAGACGTCCCCGAGGCTCGAGCGTCAATAAGTCAGCAGAGTGACAGGACTGTCGATCTTCTACGTCAGTCCCGCTCCTGACGCACATATGCTGGACTGGGCCTATCTTGCGGGACCGGTGCACAGCACACCGCCTTCTTAAGCACCGTTCAACTGCTCGAGTCCTACCGAAACCACCCCCCGCCCCCCGTCCGCCGCCATGGCATTCACTGCAGTCCTACCTCCAAGTTCCGTGTCGTTGCTGCTCTCAAGCATCCTCTTCCTCGCCGTCCTTATCGCTTTGCTCCGGCGTCGCCGCCCCCTGACGACTACCCACCTCCGAGGCCCGAAAAGCATCAACATCTTCGGGGTCCTGCGCGTGATACTCGCGGCCAAGGACCACGGGCTGCTCTTCGAAACCTGGGAGCGAAAGCATGGAGCCGTTTTCCAGCTTCCTGGACTCTTCGGGCGAAAGGAGGTCGTTCTGTGCGACCCAAAGGCGATTGCGCATTTCTATCTGAAGGATACGTACACGTACCGGCAGACACCCGTTAATCGTTTCGCGTTTGAGCATTTCGTGAGTTTTTGTCGCTCTTCGTTGGCACCTTCTTTATGCCGACGTGTTGCGCAGTTTGGTCGTAATCTTCTCTGGGCCGAAGCAGATGTCCATAAGAGGTCAGTACGGATACACGTCCGTGAGATTCGAAGCGAACGAAATCGGCTTGCGATAGACAACGCAAAGTGCTATCCTCTGCGTTCAGCAATGCCGCGATCCGGATACAAACCCCGGTGTTTTTCGACTCTGCTCATAAGGTAAGTCCTTGACGATCGATCTGAGCGCGAGATACTCATCTTTTTGTAGTTGACGGCATCTTGGGACCAAACTCTTCAGTCCGTTTCATCTAGCGATGGCGTCGTCATCGATGTTCAGCAATGGTAAGCGCTCGGTTTTGTATTATGGTGCGAAAGCTAATCCGTCGTTCGTCACGTCAGGATGAGCCGTGTATCGTAAGCACCTTTACTCGGCGAGTTGGCCCGGCTTCACTTAGCAAGTCTCTCAGGCTGGACAGCATTGGAATCGCGGGGTTTTCCTACGACTTCGGGTCCCTATCAGGACGCTCGGCGCAGGTGGTGGCTGCCTTCGAGACCTTTGGATCATCCACGCGCCATATCATCACGGACCTGGCGATCCTACTCGCACCTATTTTCCCTTGGCTTATAAAGCTCCCGGGCCCGCGCAAGACGGCGCTCGAAAACCTCGCGACGGTCATCAGTCAAATCGCGACGGATCTGTTGAAAGATGCCAAGAAGGACAGTGAGTATGGAGCTGCCAGTGCTGGCTCTGACAAGTCGATTATGGGTGCTCTTGGTGGGAACTTCGCTGGCCGGGTTTGGTACTTTGATTTGTTGCTCATGATCCCTAAGTCAGGTCCGAGTCGGCTTCGCAAATGTCGTCGGAAGAGGTCATGGCTCAGGTACGACGGCGTTCTCGGCTGGCGAGAATATATACTGACGTCCACCGTATAGATTGTAAGCGCAGTTTGGATAGTTGTGGTTGTAATATTGAAAGACCCGTCGCAGTATCTGCTCCTCTTGGCTGGATACGAGACCACTGCAGGTGAGCGAGTTTGTCTTCGCCGCGCTGACTAACTGCTCACTCGTCCAATAATGCATTATCACCCAGCCAGTCTGACAGTCCGTGCACCTCTCCTCGGCTATGCTACGGTTCCTTTTCAGCTCATTTCTTTCTCCTTCGCTAGTGGGCCCTCATTGAGCTTTCGAAGAATATTGGAGTGCAGCAACGACTACGCGAGGAACTTGCGCAGATTCCAGACCGAGACCCGACCTGGGATGAGTTGACAAACTCTCTTCCTTACCTCGACGCTGTAGTCTGTGAGACGCTGAGACTACACCCTCCAGGAAGTGAAACGGTCCGCCAAGTATGCTGTTCCTTCCTCACGTTGCCATCATCTTGTTAAAGGCGTGATTAGGCCGAGGTCGATGATATCGTCCCATTGAGCAAGCCAATGAAAGATGCAGATGGCCAACTCATCGACAGCATTTTCATCGCGAGTGGAACCAACATCCGCATCCCGACAGCGTCTATAAATCGCTCTGAGGCTCTATGGGGACAGGATGCGAAGGTGTTCGTGCCTGATAGGTGGTTGGATGGCAGCGTCTCCCAGCAGCTAGCGTCCGAGATCCAAGGCCATCGTCATATCCTGACCTTCGCGGACGGACCGCGAACATGTCTGGGCAAATCGTTCGCGCTTGCAGAGTTCAAGGTCGGTTGCTTGCTTCAATTCTTTCGGGGATTGTGTGGCTGACCCGGGTGTTCCTGGACACAGGCAGTCCTTTCCGTTCTCATTAGAAACTTCAGCTTCGAGCTGCCTGATGGCACGCACGCAGGATTCGAGATACATAGAGCCATTTTGGACCGCCCGAAAGTGGTTGGTCGGGACGATGACAAGATTCCTTTATTAGTGCGACGCGTTTCCTGACCCTACCTTGGTCGTGGACTACGTAGAATTCATGTAGATGCATCTTCATGTATATCCACTGCGACCTGTAACGGTCAATTCTGCTTTAGCATATCGTTAGGCTCCGCGTCTGTATCTCTCGGAAAGAGCCCACGTTGGTATCTTATCATATTTGATCTAATTACATAATTCAATTTATAATTTTGGGACGTGGCTTCTGAAACCCTGCACATGGCCTCCCGACTCGCGCCCCGTGACCTACACGCGTCTTACTCAGTGACAGCCAGCTCGCTGCGGCACGCGTTTTCCTCGTTTTCACAACGAGATTCCTCGCGACAGCAGCTTGCTCTCCACCGCGATGGACCGACATGACACAGACGTCGACGAGCCGGAAGTCAATGGGACGAAAGGAAGCAATGACACCAAACGAGTTATCAAAGATCCCGTACACGACATGAGTGAGTCGTTACGTGTTAGCTTCAGCGACGTTGAGCTAACTGATCCCCGAAGTTCCAATCTCGTCCCGTTTATCAACGTTCATCGACACGTAAGCTGGCTTGACACTGCTCGTCCGGCTGGTTGAAGTAACCCCTCTATCAGGAAACAATTCCAGCGACTGCGGAATATCAAGCAACTTGGGACATCGTATTATGTGTGGCCAGGCGCGTCGCACAACCGGTTTGAACACTGCATCGGTACGCCGTCTTCCAGATAGTGCCATTGCATCATACTGACGCATATCTGATCGCAGGCGTCGCCCATCTCGCTCGCTGGATGGCGACTCATCTGAGCAACGCCCAGCCTGAGTTGGGCATTACGGAGCGCGACATCGAGTGTGTACAAATTGCCGGCCTTTGTCATGATCTTGGGCATGGTCCGTGGAGCCACGTATGGGACGGCTTGTTTATCCCGCGAGCGTTGTGAGTTACTTGGTGACGGTTTTCCGAGGGCGGACTGACGATTCCATCGAAGGCCTGGAAGGAGATGGAAGCATGAACACGCGTCGGTTATGATGTTCGATGCTCTTGTTAGAGAAAACGATATCGACATGAGTCCCAAGGACGAGAGGTTCATCAAGGCCCTGATCTCAGGAGAGCCAGGGGAATGCGAGTATGTACCTTTGCTATGAAGTACGATCGCAACTAATTTTTGAACCCAGCCCCGACGAGAAACCTTTCCTCTTCGACATCGTTGCGAACAAGCGAAACGGATTGGATGTCGACAAGTGAGTTCTCGTAGACACGTTCCAGAACTCATGCTTACCTTAGGACTAGGTTCGACTATATACCCCGCGACTCGCATATGATCGGAGACAAGATGAATATTTCGTACTTGAGGTGAGTATTTGCAGGATCATCTGAAATGAACCGACGTCCACGTATCACGGCTAGGATCATAAAATCCGCACGCGTGCTCGATAATCAAATATGTTACGACATCAAGGACGCAAATTTGCTGTACAGCATTTGTAGTGCACGTTTTACGCTGCACAAGATGGTCTATAACCACAAAGCCGGTATGACCATTTTTGTTGTATCTCGCTACCGCATATAGTCATGCGTTTCTCCAGCCAAGGCCATCGAGTACATGGTCGTCGACGCCCTTCTCGCCGCCGAGCCGTACCTGCACATCGCTGAGCAGGTCTTCGACCCCGACAGGTTTCTTTACCTTACCGACAACATCCTGCTGACCATAGAAGCTTCCACGGACCCCGTTCGTCTTTGACTGACTGCATCATGACGACCACACTGATGTCTCATCTTGCCAGAACTTAGCCCCGGCGCGTGCCATTGTCGATCGCATTCGCACCCGTGACAACTATAAGTTGGTCGATTACAAGGCCGTAGATTCAGTCTTGGCCGATGAATTCAAAAAACACATAACCCCGGAGGCAATCGTCGCAGAAGCAAAAGCTCTTCGCGGTATTGAAGACAGGGCGAGAGGTCTCCAACCCAACGATGTCATCTGCGATTTTTCGATGATACATTACGGGATGAAGGAGGAGAACCCGATCGACTTTGTGAGGTTCTACTCCAAACGACACCCAGACCGTATGTTTCCGGTCGTCTCTCCTCCGCGCTACTTTTCTTACCCCCTCTTTGTGACACAGGAGCAACCAAAGCTGTGCGAGGAGACATCTCGACCATCATGCCGCCGTGCCACATGGAGTTCCAGGTCAAAATCTTCACCAAGAATACTAAGTACTTCGGCGTCGTCCAAGCCGGCTACCGCGCATGCCTCGCCAACCTCGAGAAGCACCTCATGGAGCAGGAGTCCAGTTTCGAACCCACCCCTCTCTTCCCTGACACCGCTCCCGCTGGTGCCGCTGCCGAGCCTACCGCACCCACGCCGACCCCGCCTGCCCCCGACGCGCCTTCGACACCCAAGCAGCGGACCAAGTCGTTCTCGCGTGTGTCGAGTTTCGGCTTTGCCTCCGCAGATGCTACGCCGTTCGCGAACAACGAGTTCACGACGGTGTCGACGGGGTTTGTGCCACTTAGCCCGTCGCGCGGGAGTCGGAGGGCGAAGCGGCGGTGGGATGCGGGCCCTGGAGACGGGAGCGGGTCGAGGACGGTGTCGGAGTCCAGTGCTGCGTCAGAACCGGCGAAGAAAGTGAAGACTGCGTGATGGAGTTGGCGTGAAGAGAGTGGGAGAGGGCGACCGACCGTTTCGTTAACTTACATATGGATACCTTTTTTCACCTAGATCACTGTCGTATATTGTTTTACTAGCGCGAGTCGATCGTTATGTAGCATATTCAGGTAACTCTCGGGCATTCGCTATACCATACTGACTGCAGTACACGTAGTTTCGATTCTTATTGTCGTAGTTGTTTTGACTATAATGTATTCGTTCCGCTTTGCGCAAGTTCGTTATCTGACTTGGTACACTGGATAGTAGAATCGTGCGCGTCACCAGTGGTCCACGAGACAGAAGATCCTGTGGCGGCGCGGGGCTTGCACCGACTCCAATCGACATGCAGAGGGAGGGAGCATTTCGGAGCTTAAACTGCTTCCCACGGTCTGGACAAGTCTAAGTGCGCCGCCGACTCGTTGACCGCGTCCAGCCTGCGCGACTTCATTAACATTCACCAATCAGAATAGGCGACTTCACCAACCGGAAGACGTCGCCTTTGTGCTCTCGGAGTCTAGGCTTGCCGGGAAGAAATCGTCTCAAGCGTCCGAGCCTCGTCCTTTTTCTTGAGGAAAAAGAACCTCGCAACACCAGGTCCCTGCGAAGTTTACCGTCGCGATTGGCTGCCGCAGATGCTCCCGAAAGCGTGAGGAAGCCGCTTCTGCAATTCGGTGCTCTCAGGCACTGCTCTGCCCAAAGTCCCCCGGACGCGGCACCCACAGCTTGAAGAACATGTCTTATGTCGCAATTACATGCCTGGGCGGAACTGGCTGTGAGGCTTATCTGTGTCCTGAGTGTCCAGACCAGAGCGGACAACGTGGAAACAACTCACCAATGAGGTCATCGCCTCCCTTCCCGGTCTGATCGGTTTTGCCGGTGTAGGTCCTCGCATTGGTGTGCGGCGTGCGCCTGTCGGCCAGTAAACGGGTGCGACCTTGCCCTCAGTGAAGCACCGGCCATCAGGAAGGAGAAGCCCCGCCTACCTAGATGACAGGGATATCATCCTCTTAGGGTTAAACGCCGAGTGCGGATTCCTCCTCACTTGCGAATGGAAGCTATTGACTGGACTTCTTGAATAGCTTCAGTATCTAATCAGTCCCGTCTGTATGCTCTGTATGCATGTGCCTGCGCTTGTTCCCGCTACCAAAATATCTAAATATATCAGACAAAATTCGCTGATATTGTTCCAGCCAGGTGGACATTTCAAGAGTCGTAGAAGATTACGCCATATGCTGTCGACGATCGCCTTCACCCACGTTGCGAAGCACGACACATCGATGAAATTGAAATTCTAGATCAACGTGGGCATATGTGCTTTATCTTGGCTTTATCGCAGCGAGTACTCATCATGGCATGCACATTGTAGTCTTGGGGCTCGGCGTTAGTCCTGGTGATGAAGCATGGTGAAGAAAATTGCCCGCACTCTATTTTTAACCGCTTTAAATTTATAGGTGTTGGGTATCACCGGACTCAGATCGGGTATCTGGATGACCGTTTGCAAACTAGTCAAGTGCGATACTCATCGCTTTCCTCACCTCCATTATGCAAGTCCACGTAGTCCTTCGTTACGTGTCTTCAACACAGACTTGCCTAAGCAGGTTAATACTTCTCCGCTTGGAAGGAAGCGCCAGACGTCCCTGAGCGGCTGGAGCGATGGAGGAGGAAGTCCAGAACTTAGTCAACAACTATAAGTCAAGAAAGACAACACGCACGAAAGCGAAGCATTGAAAGCATGCCGAAAGCGACGGATGATCGATTAGAGGCCCCGCGCCCTGCCGACATAGGCTCAAAGTTGTCACAGACAAGACAGTGATGTCGTGTTCGCGAATTATTAACGACATGCTGCTTTTCCGACCTATATCGCATATAAGACTCATCGAGTTACAACGACCATTGAAGGCTGGTTCTAATCAGTCCACTCTCCCCTGGGTATAATGGCTTCGCCCGCATCTCCGCCTGTGTTCCCCGTCGTCACCGAGGACCTGTTCATACCTGACGCTATCGAATTCAATCTCGAGAACAACCCAAGCCAGCCGTTCTTCACGTTCGCCGATGCTAGCGCACCCGACGGCGTTGGCATTATTACCCATCTTGAGTTTGGGCGAGCAGCCCACAGGATTGCGCATGCTGTACGCCCGAACCGCTCAGGGTCTGACGGCCAAGTGGTTGCAATCATAGCCCTTGCGGACGTTGTTTTATATCAAGCAATTATCGCGGGACTCATCGTCGCCGGGTTCGTGGTACGTCATTACTTGCTGCGTGCCATGGACGCTAGTGACGCCGAGATCTTCCCTGTAGCCATTCCCGATATCACCTAGAAACACGCCTGCCGCGATCCTCAACTTGCTTGAGAAATCGTCCTGTCGTCGACTCATTACCACCAGCGCCACGTTGAAGCCTTTGGTAGATGGGCTCAAATCGTGCATTGCAAATACTCCCCTCTTCGAGGATCTCCTGATCCAGGACATTCCCTCCTTCACGACGGCGTATCCCCAGCTTGCTCGCGAAACCGCGGAGCACCCGTTCGAGCGCTACCCTGGGCCTTCTCAGCGCCCACGCAAGGACGACCTATATCTCTACCTGCACTCGTCTGGAAGTACAGGATTCCCTAAGGCCATCCCTCAAACCCACCTCGTCTGCACACAGTGGGCGTCGCTCCGTACGTGAATGCTCTGTATCAATGTTAGTCTCAGTGTTAACCAGGGATCGTTTTCAGCTGCCGTAGCAGACTTCCGAGACCATATACCTCGCGTCACGATCGGATGTATGGCCCTGCCCCCGTTCCATACGCTTGGCGTGTATATGCAGCTTATGAACCCGCTGTATGGGATAGTGCCCATCTCAGTGTTTCCTCCCACCGCAACTTCATCGGAGCTACTACCCGCCACGCCGTCCCCTCAGAACATCCTCGAACATGTCAAGCTTACGAAGTCCAATGCGCTGATGATTATTCCGACTCTTCTGCAGCTTTGGCACAACTCTTCGGCGGCCGTGGAATTGCTCAAGTCCCTCGAGTTTGTCGTAAGGCGCGCTTCCTCTCCTTCCGCTCCCAGTTTCTCACATCATTCTGCAAGATATTCGCTGGTGGACCATTGGCGCCGAAGCTGGGCGAATCTTTCGTTAATAGCGGTGTACGACTGCATTCCATCTACGGCGGTACAGAATTCGGCTCCCCGTGCCGGTTACCGTTGAAGGAAGATGAAAAGGAGTGGGAGTATATGCACTTTACCGAACGCGTGAAGATACGGTGGAACCCTCAATCTGATGGGACTTCCGAGATGCAAATCCTGGTACGTGTCACCTCGTGCTTAATGTCCACACGGCTGAAGGCCTTACTCGCATTCAGAATACGGACACGCATCGGCCGATGGTGAATAACTTGCCAGATGTGCTCGGGTACGCAACGTCAGACCTATGGGAGAATCATCCGACTAAGAAGCATTTATGGAAGATGTAAGTCTAGTCGCTCCCATTGAGTCTCGCTCTGTGTGACTTGCAATTCGCCATCCACAGCGTCGGCCGCCTAGACGATGTCATCATTCACTCTTCCGGCGAAAAAACCGTTCCTGGCCCCATGGAGAACATCGTCATGAGTAGTCCGCTGTAAGCTCTACCTCATGCTTCGACCGCAAAGACCAATGCTCAAGATTAATCCAGCGTACACGGAGCCATTATGTTCGGCAGACAACGTGATCAGACCGGGATCTTGATTGAGCTCGCGCCCGGATATGAATTCGACGTGGACGACCAAGCGCAAGTCGCGGCTCTGCGTAATAAGCTTTGGTACGTAAATTTGACTCGTTAGCACCACAGGTACGTCGTCTAACGTATATGTGTAAAGGCCTACCGTAGAGGAAGCAAACTCAGCAGGTCCTGCGTTCAGCAGGATATTCAAAGAGATGATCTTGCTCGCCCCAAAGGATAAGCCGCTTCCTCGCGCTGGAAAGGGGACTGTCATGCGGAAAGCCGCATTGGCCCTCTATGACGCAGAGATCGACGCTTTGTGAGTGATACATGCATCTTTATGTCGTCTCGAGAGTAATTGGCATCCTTGATTAGATACGGGACCGTGGAATCGAGCACCAAAGGCGCTGAGGATGTTCTTGCCCCTGTCTCTTGGTCCTCAAAGGACGTCGAGGAGTGGCTCATCAAGCAAGCCGTTGATTTGACGTCCAGGAACGACATTGCCCCATCTGCGGACTTGTTTGAGCAAGGATTCGATAGGTTAGTCGTGCTCATGAACCGCTCTGCTGTGCCTAATTGCATCGCTGTAGTTTGAGCGCAACGTTTTTGCGCCTTCGTATCACCGGGGCCCTTCGTTCCTCAGGAGAGGCGGCTCTTCAAAAGGCGGCCCAGACTCTGACCCAGAATTTGGTCTACTCCTACCCGGTTATCAGTCAACTTGCTACTCACATCGCCTCCCTTTGTACATCCTGCGGCAACAGCAGCCATGCCGTTTCTCCACCCCCGCGAGCTCTCATCGAAGAGCTAATCAAGAAGTATAGTGCCGGTTTTGAAAGCTCTTCAGAGAACACTCTCTGTCCTCGGGCGTCACTCGCGACTGTCCTTTTGACGGGCTCGACCGGTAATCTCGGCTCAGAGATACTCGTGAAGCTGTTGGAGGACGACCGAGTCGACAAGGTCTACGCGTTCAACAGACCCAGCAAGCCCGCAAGTCTGGCCATCCGGGAACGGCACTTGGAGAGGTTCAAGGACAAAGGTTTTGACCCCGCCCTGCTGGATAGCGAGAAGCTGGTGTTCCTTTCAGGCGACGCTGCTGAACCAGACTTGGGCCTTGATCGAGGCCAGTACAGCCAGGTCAGGAACAGTCTCCGCATCTCTGGTATTCATCACAATTCAATGCACTCACGCCAATTAGCTGTGTCGATCCGTCAACGTTGTCATCCACAACGCGTGGAGACTGGACTTCAATCTGTCACTGTCATCGTTCGAGTCGAGCATTCAAGGCACAAGGCACCTTGTCGATCTTCTGAAGTCCGGACCGAATGCATCGAGTGCGCGGTTTGTATTTACGTCGTCTGTCGCCTCTGCCCAGTCCTGGGACAAGTCGCGCGGTCCATTCCCGGAGGAGGTGATTACGGATGCGTCTGTCGCAGTGGGAGGAGGTTACGGAGAGGCGAAATATGTTGCCGAACGGGTAAGTCTCTGTCGAGTCACCTGCGAATATCTATTGACAGCGTCGAAATGTAGGTCCTGTCGAAGTCGGGCTTACAAGTAACTTCGCTAAGGATTGGTCAGATTAGTGGGGGTCGTCCGAAGGGAGCATGGGCTACCACCGACTGGCTGCCGATTCTCGTCAAGTCGAGCGTGACGCTCGGAAGGCTTCCGACCCTCAACGGGGTGTGTACTCTTTGACATCTCCTTCTGATTGCGCTGTGCTCAGGTTTCTTCGACTTCAAGGTCATCTCATGGCTTCCTATGGACGCGGTTGCATCTGCCATCGTTCACGTCGCTGTTAGTGACGTACATCCGCCGCAGGCTCTGAACCTCGTCCATCCACGGCCGATAGAATGGCAGGAAATGATTTCGAATATTCAGGCTACAATCACGGAGGTCTTGGGTCGGGATCTCAAGCTCGTTTCGTTCGCAGAATGGTTATCGGCGGTCGAAGCTCATGGTCAGAAAGCAGCTGTAGAAACGTTTGACACTATGGTTCGTCATTGTACATCTGTTCAACCAAGGAACAGTGCTCACGTCAATCCCGTAGCCTGCCATCAAGCTGCTTGACTTTTTCCGGTCATTCGCTCAGGCAGAAGACACGACCAAGAATTGTGATATGACAAGGGTTGAAGCTGGCGGGTTGGCGACATTTTCGACAGAGAAGATGCAACGTATCAGCGACCTGATCAGCCAATTGCCTCAGATTGGACGCGAAGATGCTCGGCTTTGGGTGAATTACTGGCGCGAGGTCAATTTCTTGGTTTGAGTAACGTAGGCGTCTCGATCGCACTTGACAGAGCTGAGCTTACGTTTTTCGGCCGCCGCTTTATTTCACCATTTTTCCACAATTCACCTCCATTGCTGTCGCTCCTTTTAGCCGCGGTTGTCTATTTGCCCGCCGCATTCCAGACTAGCCCTAGTCAGCTTCCGATGTGCTGCCGTAGCATCAAAACCATTTTCGGCCGCTTGGACGATTGTACTGACCATTCCGCCTTTCAAGCTTAGACTGCTGTGGAGAATTGCTACGAATAGTATGGCCGTCTGGGTTCCCATTAGCACCGTCACATGACGGTACTCTAGTGGGTACCCGTGGGAATGACGGACTCCTTTTCAGCCACCTCTACTGAGACTGTTATCTCGCCGGTATAAAGGCTCCAGTGTCTCGAGCTCATCAACTCCCACTTGATTCAGGCGACGTTCGACAAGATGACACCTGTCATACAGCTTGGCTTCTCAGATATCCTTACTTATTCTCTCGGTTTGTGGCTTTTCTCGAAGGTGGTCAAGATCTGGCTCTCAAGATGGCGCGGGACGCGCGCGACTTCGCTGCGGGGCCCACCTAGTGAAAGCATCTTGTTTGGTTTGAGTGGCGTTCTCAGGCAGTCCGAGGACGCGTCGCTTCTCACGGAACGATGGGCTAAGGAATATGGCTCCGCATTTCGCGTTCCAACTGCTCTCGGATCGTCAAGAATAGTCCTAATGGACCCCAAAGCCGTCGCACACTTCTATTCGAAGGAGACCTTCGGATATGTTCAGACTCCACTTGCAAGGGTGTTCATCGAGAATCTTGTGAGTGCCGCAGGTGACCTCTCGCACATCGTCCTCCTGAATTACGAAGTTTGGACGTGGAGTTCTATGGGCGGAGGGTGAAAGCCACCGTAGGTTTGTGCGACGGAGGTTCGGCTTGCGGGAGGTACTCATGGTCTCATCATAACTAGACAACGGAAAGCGCTGTCGCCTGCATTCAGTAATGCCGCCATTCGTAGACTCACTTCCGTGTTCTACGATTCCTCGTACAAGGTCTGCGATCTCTCCGCTTGTACTTCGTCTATGATATATCGACAGAGTTATACAGATGAAGGCTAACTGGGATTCGATTTTGGATTCCAGCACTGGTGATGGTACCGCGATCGACGTACAAAAATGGTTTGTGGGAAGACGATAATAGGCACTGCAGCGAAAGACTGACCTGGTATCACTTAGGATGAACCATATCTCGTGAGGTTTTCACATATAGCCATCGACGTGGATGCTAATTCAAGTAGCCTCGACTCCATTGGTATCGCCGGGTTCGGGCACGATTTTGGAACTCTGGATGGGAAACATCCGCCAGTCGTAGAAGTATTCGAGTCCATGAAGCCCGGCACCAGTACTGCATCCCACTTCGTTTTCCTGCTCGGCCCAGTCCTCCCCTTTTTGCTGCGACTACCGATTGGGGACAACATCTTATGGCGGAAACTACATGCAACAATGCGCGAGATAGCGGACGAATTGCTGGAAAGGACGCGGAAAGAAAAGGAAGGTTTGCTGGGTGAAAACGGAGCCGAGAGATCTGTGATCGGACTTTTGAGTATGTTTCGGTCTCCTCGACCTAGCGCGCTTCTCAATGGGCTCTATAGTCAAGGCGGAGAACACGGACACTCAACTGCAGATGACGGGAGAGGAAGTCATGGCTCAGGTCCGTCCAAAGTATTCTGAAACCGGTTTTTACTGAGACTCTTTCAGATGGTCAGTTCGCCAGAACGAGGGTTGCTACATACTGACTAGCGTATAGAACGTCTTGTTGTTGGCCGGATATGAAACAACCTCAAGTATGTACTGATGCCTCCCTCGCTGCATACATACCCTGACCAAAATTGATATCAGTCAGCTTGACGGTCGGTCGCTTCGCGGATTTGCGTCACGTTTAAAATGGCTGAGCGGCGAGAATACTAGTGGGCTTTGATTGAACTTGCTAGGAAACCCGGGAAACAACAAAAGCTTCGCGAGGAGCTTTCCCAATTTTCTGGGACTGATCCTACTTGGGAACAACTGGCCTCTGAGCTCCCGTACCTCGACTCCGTTGTACACGAAGTCCTTAGACTCCACCCGCCTGTGTCCGACACGTCGCGAGTTGTACGTGGGCATGCACGTCGCCGTCAAACCAATCTGATCTATTTCCTACCAGGCCACTGAGGACGACATCATTCCCTTATCCACACCAGTCGTTACAACCTCAGGAGAGATAGTTTCGACCGTCGTAGTGAAGAAAGGAACCATTGTTGCTGCGCCAATACGTGCCATTAACAGATCAGAAGCCTTCTGGGGTCCGAGTGCTAAAGAGTTTGAACCTGAACGTTGGCTTGACGATGCCGACATCCCAGCCAAACAGATCCAAGGCCATCGACATATTCTCACCTTCTCTGATGGAGCAAGAATATGCTTGGGACGCAACTTCGCTCTGGCGGAGTTTAAGGTTCGTGGTCTTTTCTCAATCTACATCTTACCTGACGCACTCCGCCACACAGGCCGCCCTCTCTGTCCTTATAAGGAATTATACGTTCGAGCTGTTGGATGGCCCTGAAACCAAGATCGAGAACCACCGCTCGATTTTACCACGACCCAAGGTTGCAGGGCAGGACGGAGCGAAGGTGCCGTTGAGGGTCCGACGTGTGGAATAGGCCGTAAGGCTTTCGCGGAAACAAGGCATTTTTTGCATTTTACCCTGTACATTTGACGAATCGATATCATACTGCTGTAAAGAGTGCGGCTAACCTTGTGATCTTCCGCATGCTTTGAGGCGCACTGTCTGTGGCTACGTCTCTTCCCATGGCTCAGTTGCGCATTGTGGCCTGAGGTCGTTCTCGGTTAACAGTCTTATCTGGCGGGCAGATCAATCTTCCCTTTTCATCATGGAAGTATGTACATTTCGCAACGTGGTCGACGGTACAATCACCGGCGAATATGCTCCGAGTCGACTTGTCCAGTAGCAACCCTTCAAGATATCCCCCATTGGGACCTTTGCAAATCTTCTCCTTGCTCTGGAGTGTCAGCCCGAGGATCATTGATTGATTCCAAGTTACCAGTATTCGTCAGAATTTGTGGATCGGTGATTCAAGACGCAAACGGGGTGAATCAAAGTGCGGGTCCCGGAACCTGGACCAGGGTCACCAAGCGTTTCCCGACTCGACTCTATTATTGCAACTCCATTTGATCCCATCCCTTGTTGCGTCAAGCGGGCAAGCGCTCACTCCTGGTGATCCGAGCTGCCCGTCCGTTTCACGGCTGCACACCCGACCGTTTCGCCCACAACTTCATGCACTTACTCTGCACCACTTTGCAATGTTGGCGTTTGCGGACTTCTGTGTCAGATTGCTTGAGTGGATTGTTTCTTTGAATCCGCGGCACGGGTGCTCGAACAACTCTTCAATCTTTCGGCAGTCAAACGCAGGGTCTGGAACACATCAAGCATCTAATCTTATCTGCGCTTATCCGCTACCTGCGCTGCAGTGTGCCTCAGCGTCTGTGGATCCGTAGATCAAGCTTTCTGAATGGGTAAAAAACGCCCGAGATGCAGAGGTGAAATCTCAGTCTGTCGCTCTGTTCCTGCGCAGGTCCTCCTTGGACACATAGCGAATCAGGAACCGTCCGTTCATCAAGGTATGAGTGTCGTGGGTGCGATCGGTTACGGCTGCAAGCTTTCGCTTTTCATATGTACGTACCACGTTTTACCTGACGCCTCGATGGTACTGCCGACATTATACGCATTGTATTACGTCTTTGCCGAAAACTCTACTCCCCTATCCGCGGGCTTTGGATGCTGAACGCATTGAACAGCCCAGAATAGAACGGTCATCATGCCGCCGTGAGACAGGATACTAGAAGGCACCATACAAGTGATTGGTGTAAATTTGTGTAAGATCAACCGAAGGATACACAGTTAAGCCGGCGGACGTGGCAAGGAGTAAGTTACAAAAAGGTAGGATACGATGCGTATGGACAGAAGCAGTAGGGCTAGTGATACAGCGTTGTAACGGTGGACACGAGATTGTCAGCCTTGGCAGGTTTCACCGTACATCGGACATCGGCTCCTCCCTGTACGTTCCCATGCTGAATGCTGGGCGGAGTGCGGTAGAAACCTTGGCATCGGCGAAGGACCGGCTGTACGGCGCGGATGGACTGTACATATGATCCTGCAGAGGGGAACCTGACGACGAGGAGGAATTAGAGTGGCTTGCAGCTGCGGGATTGGCGGCCCGCAGGTGAGATTGGGAGTATCGACTGAGTGAGTTTCGTCGATCGTCAGAAGCCTTTCCGAACGGCTCGCTCGACCGTGACCATAGTCTTGGGGAATTCTCGTAGGTAGGTGACGCCTCGTCTGGAAGAGAATCGAGTTCATCTTCCTCCTCCGCCTCGGAGATGTCTGAATCCTCGTTCATCGACAGGCTCGAGATAGGCGGAGCCATGGACGGACCAGCGTCCCGGCTGTCTGAACGGGGATCACCAGGAACGAAAACGAGTGACTGAGACGGTCCTCGCTTTCGACGGCGGCCATTGTCATTGCTTTGAGGACGCGAAATGCCTGGCGTCGTATGGTTACGGTAGTGACGGCGCATATTGGAGTTGACGTTGAATTCGCGACCGCAATTTGGCCATGGGCAGCGAAATGCTACGCAGAAAATCAGTACACATCTTAGGCGGAGGTGAATCGGAGGAAGACTCACGAGTAGCGCCTGTGTGCGTGTTTACATGTATCCTCAGGCTGCTGGGACGGTTGAATCTTTTGGAGCACGTCGGACAAACGTGTTTCTTCCCGGTGTTGGAGCCGGAGAGGTCACCGTCACTGATAGTCTCAGGGTCGTCTGGTGAGTGAGGTCTTCTGGCCTGGGAGTTCGTCATTGGACCCGAAACAGGGAACGAGATGATTGCGGAATATCCTGGACCAGGAGAGGAGAGGGTATGAGGACCCGCAGATCCGAATTTCCGCGCGGCGTTAGTAGGACCGCTTTGACTGCGGTGGGGGAGAGTGTTCCCGACGCCACGTGGTTCTCTATTGCCGTTTGGAACAGAAACTCGGAACACTGGCGCTGAGCCATTCGATACTTCGCATTGTGAACTGTACCCTGCCGAGCTGCCTCCGCGGTTGGGAAATGTGGCGCTCGAAGCAATGTGCTGAAGTGATGAGCTGGAAGGGTCCGAGCGAAGCACGTTGAACGAGAATATCGGAGAGTCGGATTGGGCTCTAGGGGCCTGCGTTTCAAGATTCCTGTGATGATCGCGACAAACCAAGTGGTAGCTGGGAGAAGTCGGGCGCCGGGTCTTGCTCGGTGAGGCGGGTGTATGAGGCAGGTAGGGAAGCCGTGCATGCGAAGAGTCAGCAGCCGCGGAATGACGCTTATTGCTCGAAGGCGATGAGTAAGACGGCCCTGGGCTATGATAAACCGATCCATGTGGCAGCAACGGCGACTGAAGGCGCAGATCTCAGGACCATCCGGCGTTGGCGAGATAGGGAACATACCGTCAAGTGATGCTGCGAATGGGGGCCAGCTGTCCTCGCGTGATTGGGATCCCTCATGAGGTGTTCTGGAGGAAAACATGAAGCTTCTTTGCGAATTTGACTCGAAAAGCTTACCAGGAAACATTTCGTGAATGCTGGGCAGGACAGTACTAGACTTCAACGGAGACATCATTGAGTGGCACAGATGGAGTGGAGCCAACGTTTGGTAGAGCTATGCGCGAGGACTATTTATATATGACCCTAGAGGTGTAATAGCAAGCGTTCCCCGGCTGTTTACAGGGAGAAACGAGGCGGTGAGAAGCCAACGAATTGGAGCGCTACAGTTCTGTCCCGAGGGGTTAGCGCTGGGTCGAAGGAGAGCTATGGGTGGCCAAGACGAGGAGTAAAGGATGAGCCTTCTTGAGCACTTTTGGGAATACCAAAAGGAGAACGCTGCGATGGTAGTATATGGGCGAAAAGAAGTTATCACAGTGGGTGATTTGATGCTTTATAGCAACGGGGAAGGACAAATGCCGGCAAGGCCGATGCTCAAAGCGGATTACATGCAAGGATTGGCGTCTGGCTTGATCCTTGCTACCTGTTGGACTGCCGTATCCCAAAAAAGGTCCGCACGCGATCTGCGGCTCCTGCAGAACTTAAAGGTTGGAACCCTTAAAGTCTTGGGCAGTCAATTCATTCTTACGTACCTTGACCGTCATCCACGGCGCAAATCCGAGGACCACCGTTCCCCGTACACGAGCTTCACTCCTTCGACGGGAATAGGTTTCTCGGCACCTGCATGTGATCCATATCGCGGTAGGTTGTGTCCAACTGCCTGCATGACCCTCAAACCCGACATCCATCGACAGTCATGGCGTCAATCTTGACTAAGGCACCTACTTCTTGGGCCACCATTACGCCGAAAATCCGTATTGGGATTTGCAGCAATGTCACAGGGGTCCAATTTCGCGCAAGGAACACCACACCGGTGCCATGTACTAACAGATCGACACTCACCTGCCAGACTATGCGGCAGTTTGCTCGACGAGACCAAAAGTAGAAACAATAAAAACAAACACGCAGCTTATGCACCAGAAATTCCCCCTCCGCGACAACGGCTGTTCTATTCAGGTCAGCATGCTGTGTGGATCTGCAATCCATCAGTACGTGGTTTCCTTTTCAGAAAGGCTTCCTCAATCGAGGTTAGTCAGTTTCATTTCATGAAACTCTGAAGACGCCGTCCACGCCGTTTTCCAGAATGGGGACTCACACGCACTGTCTACATGCCGATGGTCCACAGGTGTATCCATCTGGACACACCGTGGATCCCATCTGCTATCGATGTTGAGCAACCGAGCACATGGTCAGTGCTCGAACGCCTACCGTTGAACTCTAAGCCTGAATCGGGTTTCTAGATGTGCC
This sequence comes from Lyophyllum shimeji, assembly GCA_026008595.1. Taxonomy (NCBI): domain Eukaryota; kingdom Fungi; phylum Basidiomycota; class Agaricomycetes; order Agaricales; family Lyophyllaceae; genus Lyophyllum; species Lyophyllum shimeji. Next base: position 119,750 of record BRPK01000001.1, on the reverse strand, counting down.
CCGCAATCCTTCCAATTACGCAACTGCCGATCACGTCGCCTTACAGTGTCAACCGGCGTTTTAACCACCGCGCAGGCAACAAAATGATTGTCGGCGGGGAAGATCTGCATACGAGAGGAGTGTCACGCAGTTTGTGCGATCGACTCGGAAAACATCTTACCAACCGTGTTCGACTAGTACTTATATCGATAAAACGTTCTTGGAATCGTCTAGCGGAAGCTGGAACTCCAGAACCACGCAGATGAAGCTTTTTACCTTGAACGAGGTGCGCAGGAATCCCTTGGACCGCGCGGAGGGAGACATGCTTCAAGCCACGCAAGCCAACTTGTGGCGCGTGTTAGCTCCGATGGAGTGGGCCATCAGGAAGGCCAAGGCGACTGAGTCCAGCCTGCGGCTCCAAACAGTACTTCCGCCAGCCTCGCAGCAGCGGCACGGCATGACGTTGTTCCATCATGGAACCCGACCAGATGCGGTGCAAATGTATCTTACCTCACGGACATCTGTACTCCATAACCATTACGGACCGTTTTTCCAGACAACAATCTTCTTTCTGTTGACTACGAAGGAGGTTGACTTGGACATTCCCATGAGCGGTGGCGGGATGTAAACGGACACACATCTAATTCCCCGTCAAAGTCGTGGGTGTGCACGCGTGTTTCGCTCACGTGCTGGTGTGTTGGTTGGTAGTACATACTGAGCAATGTCAGCGATCTGCAGGAGCAACCTTGAAATAGATCGTCGACCTATATGGAGAAGGAAATGACGAAAATGCCCATTTCCGATGCAGGGCGCGGTGATCTAGAGATTCCCCGAATTGCTGTGAAAGAGGGACCGGAAGCAAAGTAGCAAAAGGAGGACGAAACTACGTGACAAGCGTTGGCAAGTACGACTCTGAGCCCGTCCACCAGATGCGCGGCCCGGAGAACGTAAGAGATCAATATTGTGCGCCGGATTTCGATGATGGCAGCGAGGACCGAGTTAATTGCGCAACGACCAGGGGCTTGTTCGACCGTGCTACCCATTGCAAACAACACATGACCCAATCGTAGACCATGGTATACTAGTTTCTTGAACAACGACAGGAAGTGATTCCGCAGGGATAGCGATGATATCATGCACCATCGAATTCGGGTGAGACGGCACCGCACTCGAGCGTCCGCGAGTATCATTCTGTACACCTCCCACACACACGCAATGCGGCATGAGAAATACCAGAGCAATTGGGCAATTCCTTGCCATCGTCTGTACATATCTTGTGGCGATCTCATCACCCCCACCAGAATCTGATCGACCGCCCTGGATTGACCTGATCGTCGTGATCCAGCAACGCGAAATCATCGCAGTCATGAAACCAGGCCGCCGAGCCGAACGTAAGTACGAAATCCTATCTTCGCGCTGACGAACAAGCGAGCCATGCGCGGGGAGTGCTCTACAGCCAAGGACACAGGGCAGTGGGAAGCGAACGGACACTCCCCCCTCTGCGTCGGATATCAGCGCTGTCCAGGATTTTTCCATCGCCCGCGCAGCAGAGCGGTGGGAGTGTAAGCCGGCGAAGTACGACGGGTATCGCGGCGGTCACGACGGCGTGATCAAAGCGACTAACATTTTCCGTCAAGTTAAGGTTTCCGTTTTGATATCATCGCGGTCCAGGATCTGTCCTAAGTGAAAGTATGAGCGAACGAAGCACTACGGGTATCGCGGAGGTCAAGGCGTATGAAATCTTCCGTCAAGTTGAGACTCGGCGCCGAACCCAGCTTCTTGGATCTGTCACCGAGCTGTGATATGGACGGCAGAAAGGCTCGTCAGCTTCACTCGACTTTAGCGACGGTTCAGTGTCGGATCGAGCGACTCACGAGCGTTACGATGACTGCGGAATGCACGTATCCTCGGGTCATGTCCTGTTTCGTACAGTGGCGTGGAGCAGGGGGGAAGATGCAGAGCGTTAGGGTGTTTTGTGTGTCGCGGGACGTTGATTGAAGACCTCTCGGAGTTCCGTAGCCTTCTGAAGAGCTCCCCCCTTGAGCGTGAACTCGACCACAAAAGTGAGTCTCCGCCTCGCAAGGAGAATGTCCAAAGTCTCCCCAGATGGCTCGCAGAACTCTCCTTTGGAGAACTTGTGGACGCGGTCTTGTGCGAATAGAGCGAAGCCCGTACCACTGGAGTCCACACATTGTCGTGGGTAGAGAAATTACTCCTAAAAATATCCCACAGTGAGCGTTCAGAACGCAGCATCACAGTAAGCATTACACGTACACGCTGCAACCTTTCCGAGATGAACTTATCCATCAACTTCCAATACCACTGTCGAACGCCGCAACATTCACACTCTTGCTTGTGGACTTCAAAAGCGGGCCAGATACTCTGCGAAGCTCGCCTGCTTATTATCGCAAGAGGTCGGCCAGTCGTGTCACTCGTGTGCGGCGAATCAGGTCTCGTCCGGTTCGGTACAGTGGCTATTGGGCTATGAGGCACTTTAAAACTTTCATCAGCAACGGATACGACGACGCATAATGAGCTCACCCTTCAGTGTGTCAGCGTCTAGATTGCATCGTTTTCGTGGATGCTGAAACTTGAATTCGAACGCGACAGCCTGCTCAGGCGACAATTTGGTGTTGTCGTGCGACAGGCTTGGTCATCTGTGCCTGGCGCTGCCCACCAACCACCTCATCCCAAAGCGCGATCGACATTACTTATCCTCTGAAGGCGACCTATGCTTCCCCGCTGCGGGTATAAGGAGTTAAGCACGCTCGTTACACCCACGGAAAGGCAATACTTCATCCATTGAGAGCCTATGCCTTCCTTTCCCTCGCTCCCCAGACTGGCAGTCGTGTGTCTGCTGCCTTGCGCCATAATATTGTCGCACTCGGGTCATCGGTCTCCTTGTTTCCGGGAGACATTACTCTCGACATCCTGTACCTTGCTGGTGCACACCGCAAGGCGAACCACTGATGGCGTCGCGCGGACGCTGAACAATGGATGTCCATGGTTGGTGCTAATTGGCATGCATAAACATGTGGTTCGGAAACTTGTTTCGCTTGGCCTTCGGGCCCCTCCCTTCGACCGATTCTGCGTCACTCGTGTCTCCATAGGCTCGAAAGTCAGACTCGTGGTTCCAATGCCCGCATGCGACTTCGCATTCGAAACAACAAAGCGTCAGGGCTCGGAGGTCTGAGGAACAGCGTCTTCGTGTTGCGTGTTCAGAACTTGCACGCATTCGGGGCGTGAGACGCTGAGATTAGTTTGGGGATGCTCGAACACGTATCCTGACAACTCTAATTTCATTTTCTCGTTCTGACCGGATCGGAGGACTTACAATGTGATCGTTGCTTGGCATAAACGACAATCACACGAGCCCAGAGCTGCAATGCTCCTGCGCCATGAAGGAAGGAATATGGTCCAGTGTTCCACGTTCGCGAAATGAGGTGAGCTGTTGCACCGCTCTTGAGCGGGATGACAATGACGATGGCAGCATGCTGTGTCGCGACTCGTGCGTCGCTTCCCTTTTTAGGCATTTGATGCGCACGCTGGTGTCGGTTCGGAGTAAGAGTGGGTCAGGCGGCTACAGTACTCTCCCGGCCGCCGACGTGAGCGACGACCCACTTCCTCTTCTTATCGATGATCGCGAGGGGCAATTTCAATTGCTGCACTATCTCGCTTGCTCACTAAGGCGTCCCCTGGGGAGCTCTAAAAGCTGGCTTTCAAACGATGCACTCCAACACCGCTCTCTGTTTCCCATGTCTTCTCAACTTGTCTGGCTTGTCACTGGTACTTCGTGAGTCGCAAAGCAGCACTCAGTTTTTTTTTTTGGAAGCTGACGCACGCCACCCTTTAGAACGGGCTTGGGTCGCGACCTCACGCTCGCTGCTCTGAAACGGGGCGACAAAGTTATCGCAACTAGTCGCGCGCGATCACTCGCAAAGCTCGAGGATCTGAAGGCCCAAGGTGCTGATATCCTTGAGCTTGATGTTACGTCGCCGTTGGAACAGTTGCACGAAATCGCGAAGCAGGCCATCGCGATCCACGGCAGAATTGATGTCCTTGTAAATAATGCAGGTGTGTATAGTAGCGGCCACGTCGTTCGTGGGACAGCCCCTGACCTTCAAACAAACAGGCTATATCTTAGTCGGAGCCGTAGAGGAGAATACGTATGGTCCCGAAAACTCTTTGCAAATTTCGTACGCTGAGATGTCATCGCAGGCCTGAGGAAACGCTCGATCAATTCAAGTGAGCAGCAAGCGCGATCATCGCCCGTCTCGCGCAATTGATCATTCCTCTCAGTACGAACGTGTTCGCCGCGCTGAATGTTGCTCGGGCTTTCTTGCCCTACATGCGCGAACGCAAAACAGGTACTGTCGTTTGGCTCGGTTCGCTGGGCGGTTGGAGGTGAGATACCCTCGACACGGTCCGTTCCATGGAACCCTGACTATTAACTAGAGCCGTTCCTAACGCCGCTCTCTATGCCGCCACGAAAGGCGTTGTACGCGGTAAGTGGGCTTGCAAGATTTCCGTTCAAGTGCCGAGAACTCACACAGTCGCTGTAGAAATCTCAGCCAGCCTTCACGAAGAAATTTCACCGCTCGGCCTACGGAGCATCTGCTTCGACTTTGGATACTTCCGCACTGCTTTCCTGACCGCTGATCATCGTGCACCTCAAATTTCGCGGATACCTGATTACAAACCGATGACTGACAAGGCGAACGCGGCCTTGGAAGGTACGCTTCCATTCCCCGCATTCTCAGGAGCTCGCCATTGATCGATGTCGTCACTAGCGTACAATGGAAAACAGCCAGGGGATCCGCGCAAGGGTGTCGAAATCATGGTGGACGTAGTTAGAGGAGAAGGCGTCGCGGCTGGCAAGGAATTCCCCACCGTGTTGGCTCTGGGAAGCGACTGCTACAACGTTGTCAAAACGGAGTCCGAACGGACGCTGGCACGGCTCGAGGAGTGGAAGGAGGTTTCGAAGAGCACGGACTTTGATTAGGTATCTAGTAATCCACGAATCACGAATGAACAATCGTATGAATGATAATTGAAGTTGTTCGACTCCAATCTCGTCTTGGAGCGCGTACCTCGAATCCTCATCGACAGATCGTGGTGATGCACCCTTCAAGGCTCCTTTCAAAGCATTGACGGGTATTTCAATCCGACAGAAGGATACGCATTGAATCCACTTCGGTCCTCAGCAGAAGCCGCCGCTAGGACAATGAATTTTCCTCGCAGCTGAGTTAACTTTCGCGGTCGGCGCCTTACAAGTGTCTGTCTCTCGTCAGTATCGCACAAGTCTCGTCTATGCGGCGACATCCGCATTCCTGAATGTGTCATTGAAAATCTACAACCTCCGTGCCTGTTCGAGTCTCCGTTGAGCCTATTGAGGGCTCAACAACTCTCGCTTTCGGCCGACCGTCAGCTGCTCGATCTTTGTGGGGTCTAGATAATCCACCTCATACATGAGGATGTCTCCCCAGCCTGGGCTCGAGCCGTCCGTTGGCCCAACTAGCTCAGCACTGTGTTCCTTGCTCATTGACCACCGCTTCTCGGTGTTCAGGTCATTCCATTGGAGGACGCGTAACCTTCGCGTCTCTCCTTCGTGATTTTGTGCCACTACGACGAACCGCACTCGAGTGAGGTCCTGAAAGTCGACCGTCATTTCAAGCATGGAGCACTAGGCCGGAATGTCGGCTATTGCGGCGACCGAAGCTCCAGCGACCTGTAGATTTTTGGGATGAGATATAAAGAGTTCTTTCAATGTCGTTACTTACCATTAACTGTTTTTGGATCCGTCGAAGGTGCGAATGAGGGATGAATCCGGCAGCTCTGCTTGTGGCTGGCTTTCCAAGAGAGAGTCTGGCATTCCTTGGACTGCGTCACCATTCCGTATCGGCGTTAAAGACGTGTAGGCACGGGTACGAGTGGAACGAGCTCACACAGTAGGTTACAAGACTGTTAGGCAAATACTCTGGTAGCGGAACTTTGGAACTTGTGGGGAAGGGGCGGTAGTACTGACAGGCATCGCGCGCAATGCTTCATCTGACTGTTAGGCAAGTCTTTGTTGCAGAAATAGCAAGTGACGGTCATTTTGCAATGGCAGGAATGATTAATGAGGCGAAGGCGGAGGGTAAGTCAAACACAGCCGTCCGAGACATGTTGGATCAGCTGTTTTCGGAACGCACGGCCCAATCTTGGTTGGAGCTGGACAAGAGAAGGATGCAGGCCGGCAAGGGATGTTCAATGAATTTACTGATGGTGTCGCGTGATGATCACGTGAAGGGTTCCACGCCACCAACGCGTCGACAGTCAGGCGAAGGCTCCCTTAGCCTAGTCACCGCAATGTCAGATTTCTGCATGACGGAGATCTTGCCATTGAACTATGTCGGAAGCACGGCTAAGAGAAATTATCGCTACTTCTAACAGCTAGATCTGTGGCATAATACAGAAGCAGGCACCGTCTTGGCCCATGATGTCCGCCGAATCAAGCATGCGTGGGGCGGCGTGTTGTTAAATGGCCAGACGAGGTGAGCACCCAGCTTCGAGGGTGTAAAGGTATGCAACCACACGTTGATACGGTGACGAAGAGGGTGAATTGAGGTCGGAATATCAGATGACATCCAATGATACAAGAGAAGCTGGGCATTCTCGCAACAAAATAGGGTCCCATGGTCGTTCGCCGTTGAGCATCTTCATCACTGCGGCGGGCGCGCGTGCTGAATTCACAGCAGCTCGAAGGAGTAGCGCCCATTCCCCGCTTAGTCCTGCACTCATTTCTTTGCCCATCTGCCTGAAGAGACCGATGCGGCGCTCGTGCCAGTGGTGCATGCGTAGCTTCCACATCCCTCCTAGAGGGTCTCGCAGTATGATGACCCACCGCAGGAACGAGAAATTCGTGGGATCGATGTTGACAACAAGATCAGGGTACTGGGCTTTGACATCAGATATCGCGACTACTGAGCCTTCGACGACCTGCACATACACACGTCAGCTTGATGTGGGTGACGAAAGGCGGTCACGGCCTATTGACCTTGTATTGCTTGGCAGGATCACCGCTGAAGTCGAAATGAGCTCGCTCGATGATCAGCTGCATGCTAAGTGTGTTCGTAGGTCAGATTGACGAAGGAGTGACTCTGCAAGAAAAGACCGTCACCAGTGAGTGACGACTCTGTCTGGCGGATGGTTCGCGAGATCGAGGGATATCACTGCCCAATGACGGAAACAGTCACGCCATGCCTCCAGCCAACGAAACAGTGTCCTGTCTATTTCGTCATCCACCCGCTGCGTGATGATCTCCATGGGGTTCTCGGACTTGGGCGGTTGTTTGTTAGGATCGTCGGAAGAGACACGAGAAGGATGGATCCTGCAGTTTTGTTTGTGCGTAGCCTTCCAGGACAATCTCTGACATTCCTTGGACTGAATTATCGAACATTAGCAGTTATTGAACGCACAGGATGTGGAAAACTCACGCAGTACTGTACGAGACTGACGGAAGGCCCAGTGAAGTTGAAATCAGAGTGGATGGATGGGGAAACGCACAGGCATCGGGCACAACGCTTCATATCTTTCCTCGAGGACTTTCCGCAGTAGAAGCAAGTGAGAAGCATCGCCAAAAAATTGCGCAGGTCGCTGAACTTGGTAAGTGAGTTGAACGTAGACGTCGACGACCTCAGGATCAGATTACGAGGCGGATCAAATGGACGAAACCAATTTGTGATCAGGACTGCAGTCGCATCGCGTGACGCGCGTGAATCGCGAAGTCGAAAGTTGAACGGACCGCTGAGCACTGATTACTAGCTACCCAGATGCGGGTGCATGACGTTGACAAGCCTTGCTTGTCACCGAATGACGAGGAGAGCAGTATAACAACTAATACATGTAACGTCACGAGGCAACCCCGGTCGGGTTACAAATGAAGTGAGCATTGAATATTGAGGTATAGCATGTTCAAAAATTCGCAGTAGTGCACACACATAACACAAGTAGCATTCGTGACTGCGTCATGATCGCTTCTTGCCAAACATCTTCTCGACCTCACTCGGACTCATCGAATCCACAGCGGAGATCAACGTTTGTACCCACGGCGAGTCTGGACTGTCCCCTCCGAGCGACGCGCTGTCCGCCTTGTCCATCTGGCGTTTCTTCTCCAGGCCGATATCGTTCCACTGGACGAGGCGCAGCCGCCGTGCCTCGCCCAGGTGGTTCTGCATGATTACTACGAATCGCATGCGTGTGTAATCCGTCGGGTCGATGGTAACTTCCAACGTCGGGTGTCGGGCTTGGACATCTGCGATCGAAACGACTGACGCTTCCACGATCTGTCGATGGAGCGCTTAGCTGGAAGAACGGTTTCTGCACACTTAGATTACTCACGAAGTACTGTTTCGCGGGATCGTCTTCGAAGTTTCGAGGTTGGACAATGAGCTGCATGCTACGCATGCCGCGCAGTCAGCGGTGGGAGCTCACGCCTAGACTGTTGAAAACTCACCAGTGCGTCATAACTCGTTCTCGAGGGTGGTTCGCCAGATCCAAACACATCCAGGCATACATTTGGAAACACGAGCGCCAAAGTTGCATCCAGCGCGACAAAGCGCGATCGATTTCGAGTTCAATCCATTCCGGCGTGAATTTTTCCGGTCGCTCGGCTTTGGAGACGGCTTTGTTCGGGTCGTCGGGAGAGACGAGCGAAGGATGGATCTTGCAGTTTTGCTTGTGGCTCGCTTTCCACGAGATAGTCTGACACTCCTTGGACTTGATTTCGAGCGTTACGACGCGAAACAAGACCTGACAGGGCGGAAAGGCTCACACAGTATGTGACGAGACTGGTATGACGCGTTCGACTTCAATGAATCGTTTTTTTAAGAGGGGAGGACGGCACTCACAGGCACCGTGAGCATCGCTTCATTTGATTGCTCGGCAACTCTTTGGTGCAATAGTAGCAAGTGAGAATCATGGCTAAACGTACGGGTGGTACCTGTCGATGAGGATATTGGATGTGAGGTCGGAAGGTCGTTTGCGGCAGCGATGGCACCTCAGCAGACTTCCAGACCATCACGTGGTAATCTTCCACGCCACACACGCGTATTTTGTAATTCCAGCGTCTTTTGCACTCTGCTCCATGTTTTCTCAGCGCGCAGGAGTTGTGAAATACATTCGAGTCTCCATGGCCCATGGCCCTCCGTGGACACTCCAGACCATGGGGTTTTGGAGAGTATGGGTTCCGGGGGAGGTCGTTATAGGGTGCTCCCCCATGGGAAACATGAATATTAAGAGGTCATCCTTTCGCGCTTTGGTGTGTTTTTTGAGGTTTGCAAGTCCCGCCTTGAGCACGTCCAGAGGGTTTTTTGACATAGAGAAGTGGTCGGGAATTGCCAAGGCAGCCGGCAACATTGTAAAAACAGTATTTTCCCTCGCACTTCAGAGTTTTCTCCTGAAGATTCAATAATCCAGGCATTGTAGAAAACCAAAATCCATTGGATATAGACTACTTATCGATTATGTCGACCCATTCTGGCTATGGACTATGGGATAGTGGAGGTTTATGGGTTCTCCCGGTAACGAAGTTGCTGGACGCCGAAATCCATGGCCTATTGGGGTTTATGGGGTGTCGGGAGTATGGCTTAGGAGAGAGTCGTCTCGACTGTCTGCAAACGCGGCCTATAAATAGAGCGCGACTGGTAATTCGACTAGGTCCAGGTCCTCTTCATCATCCGGGGTCAGGAACGGTTTCAGGATCATGGGGATTATCAGAGGTAAAGTGGAGCTGTTACAAAGTGAGCGCGGGGTGCAGGTAAGCATTTCAACCATCCATTTGAAAAATAAGAGACAGGAGGTGATGCGGTGTATGCCCCACATGCTGGGCGACGACTTTTACGCGCACGTTCTGCAGTGAGGACTCGACAATTGCGCCTCCCAACTTATCCCAAGAAAAATCGAGCAAGCCGACGGAGGGTTCACGGCCTCTAGATCACTGCGCAAAGTCTGCAGCGGGGTCAGGAGGAGCCTTATATCGATGTAAGTAGGTCGCCTTTCGCACCATTGAAGACTTGAAGAACAAACTTTTAAGTGATCCGATGATCCGAGGTCGGTCCGGACGTTCCTTACGTTTGCCACTGTTTACCCCTGGCTTCCACTCTCTATTAATACCATCGGTTCAGAACGAAATACAGTCTATACCCACCCAGTACTGGACCATGCACGCCCGCTGGCAGCAGCTTTTGCTGCTCATTGGCGTCGCTGTTCGAGCCAGCAAGCAAGATACCTCCTCAACAAGCGATGCATACGACCACGTCAACCTGTAAGTCCAATCTACCCCGTCTTATGATTCGACTGGCTCGACGACTCTAATTTTCTGTCAGACTCATTGGGAATGGCGGTGATACCCCCAACGGATCCGGAGGAATGATACCCTCGACCGCCCCTCCCTTCGCAATGACCCGCTGGGTTGCTCAGACGCACGAGAACTTTGTCTCTCGCACGCCGTACAACTGGACGGCCAGTTCAATACATGGCTTCCAGGGTACGAGGCAGCCCGCTATCTGGATGGGGGAGAGCGGCCCTGTCATCATCGTACCCGGCGTGACGCGAAGTGACCAGGCCAAGGTCAAGCAACGATTCGAGGACCGGGGATTGACGATGCGCAAGGACACTGAGAAGATCAGTCCTGCGTATTATTCGATCACGCTGGACGACGGCCTCGGAGGCGAGGTTCAGGTGGAACAATCCGCGAGTAAGTGGGAACCTTTACTGAAGGAAGCCTCTGCTAACCCTCTTATGTATAGCATCCCGAGTGGGTCACCTCCGGTTCACCTTCTCCACCAACCAGACCCCATACATTTTCCTCGAATCCTCCCGCCCATCGGTCATTACATCGACGCCAACTAACATCACGTACCCGAACGGCACAGTCTCCATTTCCCTCGACCGCACCTCACGCGTGCACGAGATCTGCGGGTCCAACTCCGAGCGCCAGGACCACATCATCACGCCGGTTTCGACACAACCCCACGTCGCCAACTTCAACGGTTACTACTGTGCGCGCTTCGAGTACGAGGGCGAGGCCAAGACTCAGTCCGGGACCAAGCCCTTTGGCGTCGTCTCCAACGACACCATGCACCCTGGCACCCTTTCCGGCTCCGGCCCCTTGCTCGGTGGCTACGTCCTTCTCCCATCGTCGGGCAAAGGGAAGACGGTGGTGAACGTGCGCGTCGGGACCTCGTTCATCTCGATCGACCAGGCGCGCAAGAACATCGACGCCGAGTCTCCCGACGGGACCGCTCTGGAGGGCACGGTGCAAAGGACGAAGCAGGCGTGGACGGACAAACTCGACCGGTTCGTGCTGGAGGGCGCGAGCGAGGTTCAGAAGGAGGTGTTTTGGACCGGGGTGGCGCACGCGCTGACGGTATGGCGTCGGTGTCCTTATCCTTGTGAATGTGAAAACTCACCTGAGAATTGCAGTACCCCTCGGAACAGCACGAGCAAAATGCGTACTATTCTGGGTACGACGGCACCGTGCATCGTGGACCCGGGGTGGAGTCCTATACGTCTTACTCGATCTGGGACACGTACCGCGCGGAGTGGGCGTTCCTTATCCTGTTTGCGCCGGAGAGGCTGCCAGGAATGGTCAGGAGTATGCTCTCGGATTATAAGGAGGTAGGACTATGAGATGTCTCCTTGCTTTCTTGCGCTGACGTCGCTGGACAGGGAGGCTGGCTTCCTATGTGGAAGAACATCGTTGGTAAGCCCTTAAAGTCACTTTCTTGATCACCCGGGTTAACCAAACATGCAGAGACTAACATCATGGTGCGTCCATCCCTGGCCGACGCTCGCCTCCGGACCTAACTTTTTGAAAATGCAGGTCGGGACCCACGCCGACTCTCTCGTTGCCGAGGCAGTCGTAAAAGGCGTCGAAGGCTTCGACAGAGAACTTGCATGGCAAGCGGTCTGGAAAGATGCTACCGTCGCGCCCAGGAATGACCAATCCACTTCGTAAGTTCTTTTCGTTCGCAATCACCGCGTCATCTGACTCGGGGCGGACTTTCCGCAGGTACTTTGACCGTGAGGAGGTGCGCATGATTGAAAGTGTTGTTGTGTACCTATTTTTGTGCTGAGACCTGGAATGGTAGAACGTGGACTACGAAGTCCGTGCTGGACTGTCCACCGTGTACGCCGAGAAGGGCTGGGTGGCAGACGATGTGCACTCCGAGAGCGCGTCCAGGACACTCGATTACGCCTGTACGTATATGTCTTGCTTTTCATCCCTTCGTACTCATAGGTGTTTCGCCCAGATGATGACTACGCAGCGTACAAGCTCGCTCACGCCCTCGGGAAGCCGGAGTCGATAACCAATCTGCTCCTCCAACGTTCCATGAACGCGCCCTTCACGCTGTTCAACAACGCAACCGGCTTCATGGAGGCGAGGAACGCCAATGGCAGCTGGGCCGGAGAAAAAAGAGGGTGGACAGAAGGTTCGCTCTTCTTGCTTCTTCCAGGGTCGTGTCATCGAATTGTTGGTCTGACGCGGAATTACACGTCCTCTAGGCGACAAGTGGGCATACTCCTTCGACGTGGTCCATGACATCCCCGGGCTCATCAAGGCGCGCGGAGGCAACGCAAGCTTCGTGAAGAGTCTGGATGATCATTTCAACGGCGGACATAACGATCATACTAACGAGGTGAGTCATCAATCCTTGCATCGCGCTTGCTTAACATTGTTATTCATTCATGGTGCGATGCAGCCCTCCCACCACATACCCTACTTGTACGCCATGGCCGGCGCTGCACACAAGACGCAGGAAAAAGTGCGGGAAATTGCGCAGGCGAATTACAATAATACGCCTATCGGGCTTTCGGGGGTGCGTTACCTTTCCTCGCTGCTCTCCTTTCCGTCGTAAGCTGACCTCCTTCATCCTTCGTTGTCTGTTTGTAGAACGAGGATTGCGGGCAGATGAGCGCATGGTACATCTTCACCGCGATGGGTTTCTACCCCGTCAATCCTGTCTCAGGGGAGTACGTCGTTGGGTCGTACGTATCTCCTCAGGCCTCCCTTCGTTCTTTCTAATTGCTAGCTTTGTTCCCCGTCCAGGCCGTTCTTCGATAAGATCTCCATCGACCTCCCACCGACGCCGCAGAACAAGAAGAGCAGGAAGCTAACTATCTCTGCCCCCGGCGCCCCGACGAAGCCCTACGTCAAGTCGCTCACGGTAAACGGGCGCAAGGTGGATTGGCCGATTATCAGCCATGAGGAGATCAAGGATGGAGGAGAGATTGTGTTTGAGATGAGTGCGACGCCGGAGGCGTGGGGGAATGGATTGCTCGCCAATGTGCGTTCTTGAGGGGCTTAGGCAGGTAGAGCTTCTGGGCGCTAACCTTCTTTTGGATCCGGAAGGACGGAGCGAAGACAAAAACGAGAGATGAGTATGGACACCGCAGGGAGTTGTGATGTCTTCCTGTCGCCTATACCCAGAACGGAATGCGCGGGACGCACCGCAAAAATGAATGATCGCAACTGGCGCGAAGAGAGTTGTTCGAGGGGCTGTTGCGTTGATGTTGTGACGCTCATCTATACCCCTCGTCCGCCTGAATTATCTCATATTTATTTGATCGGACACAGTGCACAAGCTAGCGCCAACATTAGAAAAGTATGCCAAGGCCTGCTATCACCGTTTCTAGATCTCCTTCGCTCCTTTCATTGCGTTCATCGACCGCTCACCAGGTCGTTCTTCAAGTGACGCGACTCGCTCAAAGAGCAACCGATTCTCACCTTCACAACCTCCGCGACAGCTCGATCGCAAGGCCGGACGCAAGTGCCTACCTTCCCCGTGACATCGCGAGACTTTCAAAGTGTACTTGTCGATGTCGCAGCGCGCATTCCGAGCTCTTTGAGGGAGCAGCGTTAATAAGGATCATTCGATCGATACATGCAGCGAACTCGGAGGTAGCCAAGACGGTCAAAGTTCTGATATTCTGTCACACTCCTTTCCTTCGTCGATCACTGATTACTTCTTGTTCTGGTCACCGCGCTTGTCCAAACGACAGTAAGACTCACCAATTCAATGCAACAACGCGACATTACAGTGTCGGCGGCCGCTCAATAGCAAACCTAGCGAACATAATCGGCCTATGTGTCTGTCACGAAGGCACCAGGTGGCTTACCGTGTAATGGATCGTCGAGAGATAATGACCACACAACCCGGAACAGCACTCCGCGTTGGTGAGGCACGAGGTGCTGGAGGCGAGACACCGAGCTTGTATGTTTGCGTCGGGCAGGGCTGCAGCATTGGTGCCAACAGCGAGGGCGAGCAAAGCGACGGCGACGGTGCTGAGGTTGAAGCGCATCTTCGGTACTGAGGGTGTAGTTGTGTAGCTGATCTAGGAATATTTCCTGGATCCTAAGGGCACCTCGCTGCTGGTCTTATATACCTTTCTGTGACCGCTCTCGACGGTACTTATGCCATGGTACTAGGAACGCAAAAGCATGGCTGCTGTTCGGCATCGATGGCCTGGACGGCAGGCATGTCCGCAGCGATCTCGGGCCACTCTCTGGCCGCTGTTAGCATCGCTCGAGGGACAAGAATTGACGGCAGTATTGCAGGGGTAGCCAAATGGCATAAGATGGCGTACAGATGCTCGTCCTGACATGCGGTAAAGACATACGAAGGCCTGTCCGGAACTCGGAAAACCGCTGGAGGTTTCAACTGCTGACTATCGAACGAAGCTGTACGGCCAGATCCTGGTTCTGTATATATTTCCTTCGCATCGTGTAGCAATATGCACGAATGGCCGCGAGCCTGTACGGTGCCTCATTGACGCATGACGAAGGTCGTGCGCGAATTTGGATGCCAAGACAGCGTGCTTCATGCGAACCAGGTGATGTTCTTCAGGAACATGCATCGTACCTGAGCGGCAGTTCAGCGCTTAAGAAGCAGAAGGTTCCGCCTTCGCCGCGGAAGCGGAAACAAATCGGAAAGGACGAGGAGCGACGTCTTGATGGCCGGCCCGGGGCCACCTTTCCGAATTTATAGTCGCTCGCGCATGTCGGTATCAGTCTGAAACGACATTCATTGTTGAGATTTGAACAACACGGCCGGTGTTCGTGTACATCCCTCTGTCACAAAATCCCTTATCGACTTCCTTGTATTCGACAGCGGCTAGGTACTACAATATTCTGCTCCGACGTCTTGATGAGCTTGTGATGATCACAGTTGTGTCGCAGTAGTGGCATTTGGATCAGTCTAGAAGTCATTCACGACGTACTCTCCGAGGGCTGCCCTTGAGCTTCAATTGCATCGGACCGGGGGGAGGAGGTCGCTGGCGATGTTTCCTCCTACCTTTTTCTCGTTCCATTAGTAGAGCGGCGCTGTTAGCGGAAACCCCTCGATCCTAATCTAACGTTGGAGCTTACCGTCTCATGACAATGTTCTCCCGTATTGTGCTGCCGTACGCCGAACAGATCAGGAATCGACAAGTCGAGCGGGGGTTTGCTTAACGGGGCCTTTGACTGAATGGAAATAACCCGGACGGTCCGCACCTCATGTGCATCATGACTTTACTTATTCAAGAGGCTTTCCAATTCACCAAGATCGTTACAGTTGAACAAACCCCCCAAACCAGGAAAATGGGAGCTACAAGCAGCGTGATGTAGTTTTCTTATTTCCTTCCTGACCATCCGGAGCTCTGTCACTGCGTCCAATCAGTACGCTTGTTATTGGAGTCGCCTCGCAGAGACTTCACCTTCGCTGACTGAGGCACAATCCCCAAGTCGAGCCAAAGTCGACTGCCATCAGCGGCAGACCTACAACAACGAAACACGCGTTACCAAAGCAGAATGGTGGGGGCAGCAGTGGTGACTCACTGTGTAGTGTATAGTAGGAAGAAGATAATATCCGCAGGCCCTGGAGCAACACTGTGCGGCAGAATTGCAAGATGTACTGGATGCGAGGCAGGGTGGTGCATTGCGCTCGGGAAGAGCGGTGGCGCGGACGCAGCTGAGCGTAAGCAGAGATACAACGGCGATAGGAATGCGCATGGCGGAGTAGGAGTTGCGAGGGCTTGGAACTTCAAGTCAAGCTCTTGGTCCTGAGGGAGTGCTGGTTAGAGGCTTTAAGTACCGTTCGTCCTCCGCCGATGTGTACGGCGCTTTGCAACCCGTCGAAGATCGTAGGTTGCGATAAGTCTCTGCGGCCAGAATCGTCGTACGTGAATGGGGCTGAGAGAGTGCGGGAAGCGCAACGGGAGAGGAACGTCCATTGAGGACGGACGAAAGTCATCGAGAAGAAGTCGCTTCGAGTAGTTAGTTTGACGAAATCGAAGGCCGGTCCCTGGATCAATGGCGGTCCGTAAGTAAACTGGAATCCGAATTTCCATTAGCAGGTTGCAAGAAGACGGCAGGTGGACTGGGTTGGAAATTCGAGAGGCTTTTGGGGTTTGCTATAAACTTATCGTCTAGGGACAGGAGTCACAGTGTCGCCGTTATTCACAGACCCCCTAGGACATCAGGGAAAGAGTAGCTCCTAAACGCCAGTGGAGTGCAAGTAGGCTGGTCACGAACCCTCGATCGCCCTTGCTTCGTGTACAGTAACAACTGCGTGGAGGGCAGTTTTGAAGCCCGACGAGTAAAATGGCATCAGGGGCTACGAAAACTTAAGTGCGAGGTCTAGTGCCGCGTGCGCTCGTCAGAACGTGGACCTAGAGTACCTTGAGGCTCGCGTCGTCCTTCTCCAGCTCGAGACCATGTGCGTGTGTCAGATCAAGCTCAGCGGCTAGAATGTCCCGCACCCATTCAGTAAGCGGTCTCCTATGCCTGGTTATCCATACGAAATGCGATCTCGACTAGTGATGCGACAATACGGTATCGCCTTCCACTAGACCACGCCGAAAAATGACAGACACCTGCTAGGAGAAGGAGTATCAGCTCTTCAAGGAGAGGAATGAACCATGCGCTTGAAGAAACTGCATTTTACGATGCAAAGCTTGGTCGATCGACCTCGATGCGCGTCAAGCTCTCAGTGGGATATTGTCGTTGTAGAGGGGTCATGATCAAGTTGACGTGGTTCATCGAAGGGGTTGCCTTTCCGGAACTTTGATATCCTTCGCCATACCCACGTGCACGTGCATTGATTTACCTTGTCTGTTTGACCTCTCTCACCCTGTAAAGCCTCGACATTCAATTTGGATTGCGATCTGGTTAACGTTGACAACATGCAGCGATACAGTTCCCTCGTCATACCAACAGAAGAAATTACGGCTATGAGATAGGATTTCCTGCTGCCCGCGCGCGATCATGAAGGTCATTTTTCGATCGAAGATCCACACGGGAACGTCCAAGCGTCAACATTGCTCTCAATACCGTCCATAACATCATTCAAGTCCAGAATCTGTCCTGAGAATGCGCGTCAGCGTGATTGTGACCGAAATGAGTCGGATAATGCAACCTACTCACCATCCCGTTGTCCTCTGACACGACAGACGTCTCACATTCGAAAAAGTGGCTCTCCGCTCAAAGGGCACAGACCTATCACAACGAAGCATAAGCTCATTGAAGTCCTCTTGCTCAAATGTGAAGCAGAGCTTACGAGTGTATGGTTGTTCGGCAGGAAGAATCCGCACTTCTTGGAACAACAGTCGATGGCATTGATGCACGATCTGCCGCCCGCGAGGCAGGTCGCCGATTCCGAGGCCGGCAAGGCTGCGGCGCGTGCGCATGCGATGAGGGTGAACAGCGCAAAGGTGCGGAAGATGAACTGCATGATGGCTGGGGCACGGGGTGAGCTAGGGTGGATGGAACTCCAGGTATCACGAAGGCGCGCACTGCGCAATATATAGAGTGTCGGCAGTCCACCGTGCACGGCACTTATATGAGTGAGAAGGATCGAAGGCTTCGACGCGCCTCGTGGAGAGAAGCCTGAGCGGCAGCAGGGGCGACGTAACCATCAAGCGCGGCGGATGACATGAACTACTCGAGACACAGGGGCACAATGTGTCACAACCCGCGAGCGTCTCTCGTTGGACGTTCCAGGCCAGCAATCTGGAAAAGTCACCAGTTAAGATCTTGAGTTCATTATTCAATCACTAGAGTGGTCGACCAACTTCAATATCACGATGTCACGCCGCCTGGGACAGGGGCAAAATCGAGCTCCAAGACTGCCTTCTCGCCATCCTCGACAATTCATCATATAATAACCTTGCGCTTTGTCGGCCACCAAGTCCCAACCCTGGCGAACATATCGTCAGAAATCGACTGCTATTTGTGCTCGTGAAGAAAATGATTGACTTCGTCCGACAAAGACGACCGCGAGTCGCGGCAGTTCATAGTGAACCGAAGTGCTCCTGCAGAATATACGGTAGTCCTGGGACGAGACTGGGCGGAAGAGCAAACAAATCGTCGTCGAAGTGGACCGAGGGTTGGGGTGGGGGTTTGGATTCCAGAATCAGCATTGCAGAAGAACGGCACAGATCTGTATCGAGAGTGCCCTCCAGAGATCGCAGGGTGAGCTGTAATTCGGCCTGTACACGACGACTGGACGACATGAATTGAGGAAGCCGGTCGGATGTTTGAGGAGCTCAAGACTTAGAAGCTTGGAGGACAATGGCACCACCGTTTACGAGAAGGTTCAGGACGAATTCTAGCGCCGTCTGGAGTCATTACGAAGCGGGACAACGTTCGGCCCACTTTCTCCCTCCCCAGAGACGCACACGCGCCATAGCAAGCGGAGTCCAGTCGACAGGATGCGCGTGTCGCAGCCTGAACGACGGGGCTGGCAACAAACCAGGGGCGAATGCGGCACCGCTATTAGGAAGAGAGGTCAAGGAGTGATAATCGTTGACCTTGAGCGTACGGCCAGGTTGTGGTGGATATGTGTGGAAGGACCGGAGTCGCCTAGCAGGATCAGGAGCCTGAGACCAGCCTGAGACTAAAGAAATCACGCCATTCTACCGTGCGTACGATAACTACTGCGCGGGGTCCGGCTGAGGACTCGACATTGCAAACGTTGATTTGCCGTGGCCCATTCTGCAGAGGCAGCGAGGAGCGTGAAATTCGCAGTTATCGAAATGTCGCTTCAAACAGCCCTCTGGAATATCCATTCTGCGAGATTATGGTGTAGCAGCCGGGATTAGGACTTGTTTCAATAGTGATCGGTGTCAAAAAGGTTAACAATTATGTGACCGTGAGAAAGCAACGTGTCCTAACAATGTAAAGTCGAACTGTGACGTGCTGAGGCGGCTTAACTTGTACTCTCGCTCCTCCATGCGCCTGCCAGCGCTCTCGCCATTTCTCCTCCTTGTCGCTAGCTGCATCGTTAACGGGGTCGCAGCTGACCCCGGTGCTGGCGGCCTGTACCCTCCCGGTCTGCTGCCACTCATCAACCGGGCCAACGTCCTACTGTCAGCCGGCCAATTCAACGAAGCAGCCCGGATATATTCAGAAGCTATCGAGCAATCGCCCGCGGACTATTTGCTATACTATAAGCGGGCGACAGCCTACTTCTCTCTATCGCGGCATGGCCCCGCGCTCGAGGACTTTGACAAAGTCCTGGCTCTGACGTCAGGCACCTTCGACAATGCCAACCTCATGAAGGCGCGGATACACCTGCGTGATGGACACTTCGATCTCGCGCGCGAGGCGCTACGGGCTTATGTCAAGGCTAAAGGGCAGACGGAGGAGTCCAAGGAACTCGAGGCAAGTATCAAGACGGGCGAGGAGATGGAGCAGAAAATGGAGAAGGAGCGGGCGGCACAGTTGTGGAATGCTTGCGTCGAGAGCGCCAGCGCCGCCCTGCGCGTCGCGAGCCACTCTATTGATATTCGATCCGTGCGTGCTGAGTGTGCGCTCGCAGCCGGCGATGTCGACAGCGCAGTCGGTGACATAACGTACGTTCGTTCGCATGTTCTTCGCTTTTTTTTTTCTAACGTTCGCTCCAGCCGACTCTCCCATCTTCTCCCTCCCACGACAACACTCATGACCACCCTCTTCCGCCTCTCCTACTTCCTCCTCCCGCCCTCCCCCGCACCCCTAAACACCCTCAAACAATGTCTCCACTTCGACCCCGACTCAAAGCCGTGCCTCGTCCTGCACCGGATCCTCAAAGCCTTCGACCGGTCCTTCGCCGAGCTCGAAGAGCTCCAGGGCAAAGACGACCACCGCGGGGTCGTGAAGCTCCTCGTGGGCCCGGGTGTCGGGAAGAAAGGCGACTTCCTGAAGAAATTCGAAGACGCACTTAGGGAACACACGTCGCGCGAGCAGCTGCTCCCGCCACAGGTTGGCGCGCGGCAGCACACGCCGGAGATACCCCTGCCCGATGCGTTTAAGGTGTCCCATGGGAGACAGACGCTCGTGCGCGCGCTGTGCAAGGCGTACACGCAGCTTGGGACGAAACGCGAGATGGAGCGGTGGTGCGGCGAGTTGTTGACGCTGAAGGGGTGTGA
This sequence comes from Lyophyllum shimeji, assembly GCA_026008595.1. Classification (NCBI taxonomy): domain Eukaryota; kingdom Fungi; phylum Basidiomycota; class Agaricomycetes; order Agaricales; family Lyophyllaceae; genus Lyophyllum; species Lyophyllum shimeji. The sequence continues at coordinate 99,341 of BRPK01000001.1, read as the reverse complement.
GGAGGATGTGGATGGACTGGTGGGGCAGGCGGAGGCGTTGTTGGGGAAGCAGGAGTATGAGGAGGCGATTAGGATGCTGGAGAAGGCCTGGGAGAAGAGCGGACAGAGTAGTCGGGATGTGGGTGCACTTCCTTCATTTGATTTTGAGATGGTAAAGCTGACTGGTACTCTTTGACTTTCGAAGATCCATCAGCGGCTGCAGCGCGCGCAGAAGCTGCTTAAGCAGAGCAAGCAGAAGGACTACTACAAAGTCCTAGGTGTGTCGCGGGACGCGGATGCCAAAACGATAAAGCGGGCATTGTACGTCTCCCTTCCTCCCCCATGAAATTCATCCATCCTCACATTCCCTTCCTCCCCAACTTTCAGCCGGCAAGCAGCCAAAACCGCCCACCCGGACAAAGGCGGGAGCGAAGCGAAGATGGCCGCGGTGAACGAGGCGTACGAGGTGCTTTCGAATCCGGAGCTGAGGGCGCGGTTCGACGCGGGCGACGACCCGAACGACCCGATGGCGCAGCAGGGCGGGCATCCGTTCGCATATGGCGGGGGTGGCCATCCGTTTGCGCAGTTCTTCCAGCAGCAGGGGGGTGGGTTCTCTGGCGGGTTCCCGGGCGGAGGGTTCCCTGGTGGTGGGCCGGGTGGGTTCCAGTTCCATTTTACGCATGGGGGACGGTAGGCATTGTAGCTTGGGCGGTGGGCTTGGGAGTCGGGAGCGTGGGGAGGGGTGGACAGGTGTCGTGGGATGAGGAGTATGAGCATAGGACATCATGTGTGTATTTGCATAAACATTACGCGTTATATTATAGCTCTCGGATTGACCCAGCTGTCGCGAGATATGTATTCTACAGGGTACTTGCAATTGTGTGGCTCAACTGCATCCTGCTGGCGTCCGGACTACTTACCACGTGACTGCCACCTTGCGGCTTCCTCCCATCGTGGATTCGTGATTCGTTCGCATCGTCGGCCAAAGGTTGTTGACCAGTCGATTCAAGGATCATTTGCATAGCTATGGAAGCTCAGCTTTTTTGAGCCTAGCACTGGTTTCCTCGTCCATCTGCGTCTGGGTACATGGCCAGTGGAGAGATGGGAACGGTTTTCAAACTGGAGCTGGAGACAAGGTTCGCATTTCAACTTCGAAGTCTCAAGGACTGTGCTGATGCTGAAGTACAGAGGACGTTTGATCCATCAAGACCGCTATTAGAATATAGGCCGCATGACTATCTCGAACCAACTTGTTCCTCTAGGTTTATTTTGTAGGGCGTCTCGTCACCAACATCTTCCAGAGACCCAAACTCGTGTACCAAGTGCATGGGTGCCCCACTTTCAGCTGGAACATGCGGCTGCGGCGTATACAGCAATACGAGCATGACAGCCGGTCCTTAAAGTCGTTTTGGTTTCCGTGGTGGTTCTGCTACGTGGGGCGATGCACCATGTTCCGGCGAGTCAGGCACTTGGATCTTCGTTTGGAACTGCCGGTGCTTGGTGGGTGACCGAACCTCGAATCTGTCCACGTCAATGTCAGTCTCAAATGTACTTCGGATGCTGGATCATGAGAATGGGGACGAAGCGCCTGATGCACATTTGGCGTCAGGAGGGCATCCCTTGTTGAGCTGTTCACATGTCGAGAAGGTCCGCTGGTCGTTTGCGTTTGCGGTTGAAGAACACTCGCACCGGTGTCATCGTGACGCTCCGCCCCAGCATCGTCTTGAGGATCCGTCACCAATGATGCCGGTAGTTGGGACATCGTGCCAGGCAACTGGTGCGTTTACGATTGCGCGGCTTCGTATGATCGTTCGATTTCTTCTGCAATCGATATGCGTAAGCGCCTGCAGGACGCAGGAGTGAGTGATCATCATGCCGGCGGGGATATGAGCTAACTTTAATTTACACAACTCACAGATAACTGTATGCGGCAGGTGATTGATCAATAAAAAAGTCTCGTGAGCAGTTCGCTGGAGAGCGTCCATTGACGTCGAATTGACGTCGACTTACGAGCGTCCTTGACTTATGCGGATTTCAACGTGTGTGCGAGGACGTTGGAGCCTGTGCAGCGTGGAGGATGGCAGCGAGTCAGACTTGCCAGGACGTACGGAGGACGTACAAGGATTTGGAGAAGATCCATATCACTCACGCGACGACAGCGTGTGATGTGCACATGCAGTGGTTGCCCTGATTTTAGGTGGAGTAGTGGCATAACTAGCGATGAGTAGCTCGATGGCAAGAGGGGGCGACGATGCTCCAACACCATCATCTCCTCTATCTCGTCCTCTTCGTCTACTCTTTTCTTCCCCCGCTTATCACCTCCCAATGGGCTGACAACCACTACGCAGGTACTCAATTCATCTTCTACAACGGTACCATCTCCGGCCGCTTCGTCCATCCTCCCGGCCAGTCAAGCTGTCCTGACTACCACCTCGGCCCCCATGCACTCACCTCTCTCTTTGTCGGCGTCAACCCTCCCTGGGATGATAACCCCTTCTTCTTCGACCTCTACCACATCTCCTCTACAGACAGCCTCGTAAACACCTACGACTCAATATACAACCTGGAATTCACCACCGCGGCGTACGTCTGTATGAAATATGATCAGCCATGTGGAGTCGTCGAGTTCATGCCGTATTGGTTTCTGCCGGTGGAGATGGTGAATTTGACAGACACGAAGGTGGAGAGAGTGAGTGTGGGTGCGGAAACGGGATATCGTGTGAGGGGCGACGAGAAGACTTGGGTTGGCGATGGGACGGTTATTAATGACCTCGAAGTCAGGATACCTGGTGAAGATACCTGGCAGGAGGGGTGTATGGGCAGCCTACATTATACGTGGTACGTTGGTCGCAATTTCCCACTTTGATCACCTCTCTTTCTCAATCGTGAATACGAAAGAGCCTAAACTTACCAGCTAATGCCCTTCTCAGGAACTCATCCATACCATTCACATACGACATGACATTTTCCAACACCACCGCTTCCGCGACTTTCTTCCTCAATGCCCCCTACGGCGCCCTGACCCTTCAGTTCTCTGGCGATCGAGCAGACAGTCGACCACATAAATGGCCGTTCCCTGCCATCGGATTAAACACTTCCAATCCGACTAAACCGACTTTTACATACTCGAATGGGACCGCCTTCTCATTCGTCCATGACCCGTATGATGAGCGGTGGTACGCTACAGTGCCGCAGCCTTCCGCCACAGCGTCTTCTTCCGCTCCAGCGTCTCAGTCTTCCCAAAACAACGCGGCACTGAATGGGAATGCACCGTATTCGATGATTTGTTTGGCGTTTGGGGTCACCACTTTGGTTGCCTTTGTTGTTTAAGCTTAAGGAGCGACTTCAATTTCCTTGGATGCTCTATCCCTGGTGTTTACTCGTCGGCGCGATTTCGCGTTATGACCTTTTATGACTGGCACTTCTCAGTGTTCTCATCTTGATGAATGATGATCTTGGACCTGGACCTGAAGGTGTGATGATATCAGAACGTACTTATCACTTCTGTCCTTGCAGACATGCAACCGTCATTTGGATATTGAACGTCTCTCTAGTATCGAAGATTGCGCAATCACCGTATGGCCCTGCCGCGTAATGACAACGCGTCCTAACGCAGACTAACGCGTCTGACTAGGACCTAGGATCACAAGGAGAAGAGGTCGTCATCTTCTCCTAAGTTCTCGCCGAAAGTGATAAGAGCACGGAAGGAGGAAGCTCACGCTGTGGAGAAACAGCTCGTGGTGTGGCGTGCTTCCATCATCCCATATCGCTCACTGCTGATCACGCCTAGTTGTCTTATTCCTTAGGAGCCTCTGGGTTGATCTTCCCTGTTCTTGTGGGTGATAATTCCAGTGGATCCTGGAGAAGTTTTTCTCTGCACGGGGGAATGAGTCGCCTTTTTGTTGGATACACCCCCTGGCCTTATGACTATTTGAGGCATGTTGGTATATAGAAACCTGCAAGAAACAACAAATTTATAGATGCAGGCGTCTTGGAGTCTAGCTCCGACGGTACTTTAACAAGAGGGATGGAGAACGGCGAAATGGCGACGGCGCAATTGATTGTCCGCACCACAACCGTCCGAACGGGACAACAAGTTTTAGGCGCCGACCACGCCTTTGGACTGGTATTTAACCTGCTCAACTTCCTTTGCTTGCGCGCTCGCTCCTGCTCTCGTGACTCCTCAGAAAAGGCAGCAACTTTGAATCCTAGCCTTCATTAGGTTGACGGATTTCTTTGCGTCCGCTGCGGTGACTCTGCTCCACGGTAGAAGGACACTTCTGTGTTGCTTGCCAATCCATTCGGAAGGTTGACCGATTTGGCGTTGGGGGGCATTTTCAGGCTGCTCTTCGCTATCTCGATATTTTTGTGCGTGCGCCTCGGGGGATACGCCCGCTCTCACACGGCGAACGAGGCACAGGCAGTACAAATAAATGCACGAAGAAAATTTGCCGCAGAAATACTATCTAGAATGATTCGCATGCATGTCGCTGTGGCCGTAGCTATGTCACCGTCAAGTTCGTCTGCGCAAACACCTGGTCGCTTGTGCCAATTTTGATCGCGAATAGTCCGGGCTCGACGACCCACTTGTTTTGGACGGACCACAATGCAAGCTGAGACGACTGAACTGGGATTGTGACGGTTGTAGATCCTCCAGCACTACGGGATACAAGGAGTCGGCGATGAGAAACAGGATAGAAAATGGGGAGTGCTTACGGGATCAACACTTTCTTGAAGCCGACAAGCTGTTGGTTCGCCGTGACGACTGAGCTGAGAACGTCAGTCATGTATACCTTCCGTGTATTCACAGTCATCAGTCAGGCCGAGTATGAATCGAATGGCAAGACGGACCTGGACAACTTCTTTGCCTGCGACGGATCCTGTGTTGCTGACGGTAACTGACACGCTGAAGTCTTGGGTTCGACTGATGGTGGAAGAGGAGAGCTTGAGGTTCGTGCTAGATGCTCCGTGTCAGTCACATTAAGTACTCAAAGAGGCGAGGTTTCCCGAAAACGCACTATCTGAAGGTGGTGTAGCTCAAGCCATGGCCGAAGCTCCAGAGTGGGACGGGGCTGTCAAGCACATACTGTGCAAACCGTGCAGACTTCAGTCTTTCGACGACACGCCTCCTTTTCATTAATACGTGCCTGGTGGCCGAATTGCAACGTCCCGTCGTCCAGGACACGTCCCGGGTCGAGCGGCCGGCTGCCTTTGAGGTAGTTGTAGAAAGCTGGAGTCGTACCGACGCTTCTTGGGAACGAGACGGGTAGTTTTCCTGTACCGAGGAAATCAGGGGGACATCGGGACAGGCAAAGGGGAGTCGGACGCGTACCCGAGGGATTCACAGTGGCGAACACGACCTCCGCAAGAGCAAGTCCTGAGAAACGCAATTTAGCGCGGCCCGACGAGGGAACAGCGAGACTATAATTCATACCTCCTAGTTCTCCAGGATAGAATTGTTGAATTACAGCATCCGCGTCTTCGGTTGGTTCATAAGTGTCCTGTCTGTAGCTCGATGCAGAGATACTGACTGGCTTGGATCCACGGCTCAGCGATGGGCTTGCCGCTCACGAACACGACCACAGTGGGTTTTCCTACAGCCTTTACGGCTTGGACGAGTTTCAGTTGCGCACCGACCAGGGCGAGATCGGAAAGGTCAACGTGCTCTCCGGTTGTGGCATTGGTTCCAGGAGTCCAAAGGAGTGTCTGATCCAGAGACCAAGTACCGACCTGGGACTACGGTCACAATCAAATGCTATTGAAGCTTGCATTCGGCTTACGAGGACGATCGCGACGTCTGATTTTTTCGCCGCGTCGACCGCGGCTGCGATTCCAGACTCGTCGTTCGACCAGAGTTTGCAACCTTCGGCATAGTTTATCGTAGTCGAGCTAGAGAGGCTGGCAAGGTGCTGTTTGAATCCGTCCAGAGGCGAGATGCCGTTATTCGTCGCGTTAAAGAAGACGTAGTCTCCGAACTACGGTTCTCAGGAGTCAAATTGATGGACCTGGATAAGGGCTAGAACCCATAAGGCACTCACGGAAACGCGGTTCGCCTGGGGGCCCAGCAGGGCAATAGATCCAATGGTTTTGGACAAAGGCAGAGTGTTGTGCCTGTTTTCTAAGAGGACGATGCTTTCAGCATCTGCAGAATGAAGAATGTCTCGCGAAGCGGGAGTGCGAAGAGTGGAAAGATAGTCGGTATAAGGGTATGGGTCTGCATGAGACAGTTAGCATTCGCTGGCGCAATGCGTGTCGCGCGGCTCACTTTCGAAAAGGCCGAGGGCGAATTTCGTTCTTAACAATCCTTTGACTGCGCCATCGATGGACGCCATGCTGACGGTTCCCGCTTTCACTTGGTCTACAAGGATATGTTAGCTGAGGTAGGCGCATTCAACGAAGATTAGCATACCTGGCAAGGTGAGATAAGTGTACGTGCCTGCGCGGGGTATATCAATGCTGGAAGTCGGTGACATGACATATGAACACGATACTCACCTCCACCCATTTCTCCACTGAGGTTGTCTACTGCGACTTTGGCCGCACACTCCCTAGTGTCGCAGGTGCCGTGTAATGTGATGAGAAGGTCTACAGAACCCGCATCAGTGGTCACCCAGTACTTGTAGCCCCACTCCTTCCTAAGCTAGAACAGAAAGCGTCAGTCAGCTGGTTTGACCTGCAAAGAGAAGGTCGTACGATATCTGTCAACAAATCTGCGACCCTCAGTCGAAGTAAGCTGACGTTCGACTAGAGAATTGTATGGACTCACGGGTGTTCGCGATTGCTGGAATACCGTCGTAGCTCGAATACGCAGTCATGATCGAAAGACTGTCGAGGCAAGCCCTGTTGAACGGCTTCAGGTAGGTCATGCGAAGTTCCCGCTCGCCTCCAGAGACCTGCGCCAGATTCCTGTATAACCGAATCGTCGCTAAGTGCATGCGACCTCGAGAAGGGAAACGCTTACAGTCCTCCCTGGGGGCTGCCGAAAGCGGCGAAGTGCTTGCATGTGGCGGCGACGCGAGCAATAGCAGTGGAGCTGGCGTTTCTCCGTCTTCCAGATTGCATTCCGGTCACAAACGCATGGCCGATCTCGCCAGTCAAGAACGGGTCTTCACCAAAATTCTCCTCCACTCGTCCCCAGCGCAGCTCTCGAGACAAGTCGAGGACCGGCGCGAACAGATGATTGATGCCGAGACCCTCTGCCTCCGTCGCCGCGACCCCGGCGACTTTGGCCACCAGATCGGTATCGAATGAGGCTGCGAGGCCGATGGGCGAAGGGAAGATCGTGCCGTTGTTGGTAAACCCATGAAGACCTTGCAAGGGAAAGTTAGACGGCAATTAAAGAGAAACACATAAAGCATGACAGACCTTCGGATTGAATGAGTGCGGGGATGCCGAGCGTTGTGTTCTCCATCAAGTATCGCTGGCCGACGTTGACACCAAAGACGAATTTTTCCCAAGGAGCCAGATATCCGCCCCAAATACTGCCACCCTTCGTTCGCATCATCTCTTCCTAGACGCGAGAATAAGTCTTCAATTCATGGACTAAGGCAGAGCAGGACAAGCATACGAGGCCAGTCTGATTGAAAACAAGGGTGTTGTCAAGAGGATCACTAAAGTTCATCCAGCCGTTCATATCTCCCTGTATTCTACGGCACAGCTATCGTCCTCAGTGTCGATTATCAGGTGTAGGAGCGAGCACTTACAGTTGGGAAACCTTCTCCTCGAGCGTCATACGGGGCAACAAGTCGTTGACCCGCGCCTCAATAGAAGCTTTCGGGTTCTTGTACGTCGGCAACGAGCCGTCGATGTTTTCCGCGCGAGCTTCAAGACTGAAGTGCATCCCATCCCGCACTCCAAAGAGATTGTCGGCCGAGGTTGAAACGAAGAAGGAGGCGGCGAGCGCCAACAGAGGTATGAATCTCTTCTGTACCGCCATGTCGAGCGAGGTGGCAGCAGAACGCAAAAATACCCGCTCAATTCGCAGTGCCTTTTTATACGATCAGCCGCACCCACAAGCGAGGGCGTGAAAGCGGTAATAGATTCATGTTTACGAGACGGGTCCGCTCGTTAGCAGCCCAAAAATGGTCTCCAAGACGGCAGGTGACCGACGTGCCATACGTCGCCCCAAGATTTAGAGAGCTGGCGGCGGCGTGCGACGGTCGTGGGCGGCCCGTCGTAACATTCCGAGGTTCTTCCACCACAACTTCTTCATACAAATCCTCCGGGAGATAGAGCGTCAAAAAGCGAGCAGTGCAAGTAAGAGAAGCGATTGCAGAGTGGAAATACTCCGGAATAACTATGCCAGCAAGTCTTGTGTATGGCTTGGGAGGGAGCAAAGGACAAGAAAGTCACATTGTCATTTCGCGAACGGATCGAGAACGAGAGGCTGTGAAGGACCCGGGAATGAATGACAACCATCTTGCAGTGAATGACTACGTCTGGACAGATTACGAGAGGTTCGCAGTAAGCGTTGGTCGAGGAGTCCAGGTGAGGCTGAACTCACCAAATAAACCTGCGTGCCCGACCTCACGTTCGGTGGGTGCTGATGAGTCAAAGAAGCTATATCGCGTTCAAGGCATGTACTGCATATACCGGTCGTTGACTTATCCAGCTGCGATAATCTGAAATCCAGAGCCTTAGTGCTATGGCTTATAGCTAGGGTGAATGGCGTGGAAAAGGCAAATGCACGGAAATGGCCTTTTGCCTCACGTGTTTTTCCTCTTCACCAACTGTCATGCACAACTCCAGCGCTACAGGAAAGCAAAAGCTGTCCACCTCTACTTCATCGTGATTACGCATGCTAATACAGCTGTGGCAAAGTGGGTAAAATACATTTAGATGTCGTGCATACTGTATCAAATGAAATCGTCGTAGGATCGGACGTCTCGTCACACCGTTCAAGTCGTGTCATTGTCAGAGTACTACCTTCTCGCCGACTTGTTCTGCTTCCGCCTTTCTTTGCTCCTCCATAGCCTTCCGAATAGCCGCCGACCGTCTTACCACGTCGCGAAAGCCTTGGACGTGAGTCGGCTTCCAGTCCTTCGGCAGCCGCTCGTGTCCAATCCATTCCCGCACCCACTCCACGGGCACGCCTGCATTGTTCCCCGCCTTCGTCTCCCAGAGGCCGAGGATGATCGCCATTTCCCCCCGCGCGATCTCAGCGTGCATCCTATCTAGACGCGGCGACTCTTTCTCCCTTCGGATCCGGGCTCGTGCGACGTCCGACGCGTCCATTAATATCCGTCTATCACCGAACTCGGGACCTTCGCCTTCCTCGTCGCCTGTCTTTGCGTCAGCAATAAGACGATCCACGAGCCGCTGGTTGATGCTGATGGGTGCGTATTTCTGTCCCTCGGACGTGTCCCGGTGCACCAAGCTGGCGTCGTGCTCGACCCGCCCGTGCCGGCCGATCTCGTAGAGATCGACATTCGTGAGTCTGCGCAAGAGAATGAAACCGCCGATCGTGAGGAAGGCTGCGAGGAAGGTCGAGAGGTTATATCCAGCTTTTAGAGCCGAAATTATATCGAAGACGCTGAGGTTCTTCCCGTCGCGGGGCCTGAAGATAACGTCAGCCGCTTCTTGCATTTAAGAGGGGGAGGATGACATACAGGTATCCATGGTTCGCGAGCGTGTTCAGAGCAGGACATGGAGATCGACTGTCGCCAGGCTGAGGGGGACACCATTCATGGCCTTTTCCAGTGACTGGACACGTCTTCCCGCTGTGTTTGTGCTCGGAGATCTCAGGATGAGAAGACGGGAGGGACATGGTGTAATGGCTGTGGTGGGGTGTCTGACTCGGATGCGGGGCGTGAGGTTTTGGCAGAGCATTTATATAAACGTGCAGTCGATAAGCCAGGAACCGGCAGGTCCGCGAAAGATCGGGACAAGACAAGGTGCGGTGTCCGACGCGTGCCGTTGGACGCTCCTGCAACCGCAATCAGTTTCATGACAGACAACGAATCGCAGGCAGTGTCCTCCGCAATATTCCCATCTCTGATCTGCGATCTCCAGTCTTTTTGACGCCATCTTCCGCCTTGATTAAACTTTGGTGCACAACCTCTTCAAAGGCGAATGAGAGCATATTGACTGGACGAAAATTTTTAGCTTCGCGGTCGGTCGGTAGGTGAAAACGCCGGTGAGCATCGTCAGAAGCCAAGTCCGTGGCTTCAGGATGGCCAGGAGGGTCAGGGACTCGCCAATCAACAGATCAGGATCAGGTGCTCCACGTGCAGAGTTCGACCCTGGTGACCGGTGGGCCGGTCCGCTTCCTTATTTTTTCAACACTTCGCCCGTAAAAGCGCTGAAGAACGACCAGCATATGCAATCTGGAAACCAATCCATACTCTTTGGAAGTGAGGGATTTTATTCTCTCTCTTCTGTGTCCAAGATCGACGGAGAAATACCTGGAGAACTACGGAGAGCCACAATTCTCTTGTATCAGGACCATGACATCGGCGCCATTTCTGCACCGCTCGCAACACCGTTTCAGATTCGTCTGAGGTCTAACGCAGGGTCTCATCCGCACAATTCCAAAGGAACGCTCACCGGCACCAGCCAACTCCTCCAGCCGGTGGCCTGCGAAACGTATCTGACTCATACCTCTTCCCCTCCTCTCGCCGAGGGCACAGTCAGTATGAAAGACGACGCTTCTCCTTCCACAGCATATGCTGTAGCAGGCATGTGTCGTCGACCCGTGGTCATCCAATACTCCATTGCTTCCGCCCTATAGTCAGATGTTTTCTAGCCCTCCGTGATCGCTTTTCCTATGGCACGCCACACCGAACTCATGGCCGGGGCGTGTTGTACCCCACCACAATATCCCCACATCCGGAAATGGGAACCCATCATTTCAATTATGCGGAGCAATGGAATCATCTCTACATCTTCTCAGGTGGACAGTCCAAATGTTCTCAGCGCTAACGTCACATACAGCATTTATATGGGTTCCATACTCCTGACATGCCAGACAAGTTCTCGTCCAACTTTAGGTGCTGCGTTCTCACGTACTGTATTCGCTCGTCAGCTTCGTCTGGGATAAAGCTATGGCGAAGAGCTTCGATAGCGTCGAACAGTGATCCTGCCTCGAACAGGCGGTGCGACGATGCCACTGGTACACATGGATCCGCTGATCTTGGCTTAAGTTTTCATCTCACAGCGCCCGCTGTGCCACCCTGTGCAGCTTTGATGGTTTCGACAGTAGGACTCCTTCCCGTATTCGTGATCATTCCTTTCCACAGCTCGAGGGCACCCCTGGTCCTCGCATCTCCCGCTCGACGCAAATGCGGCCGATTTCTCAAGCAGCCCTCCCCCCTCTACGACGACGATTTTCTCGATCCAACTGTAAGCGCTGGCGACGATCTCCCAGTACCGAAAGCAGGAATAGAGAAGCACGGGTATGCGTACGTCCGTATATGAAGGTCGTGTAGTAGTGAGATCCAGGTATGTCTCCTTTCGGACGTTCCGATCCGCAAAAGGTGACGCGCCCGCGAAGATCGCGCCACAAAACCGCAGCGAGCGTTTCTCTCCGTTCTAGTGGTTTCCGCCGCCGGATTGACGACCTGCCGATAGCCTGCGCCGTGCGGGATGATTTGGAGTGCTGGTGCGCTTCCATTTGGCTGCTGCGTCCGTTCTCGTGCCTTGATGCTGGCGCATAGCGACTTAGACGGCTCCGACGGCTACTAGCGCAAGACAATATAATGTAACGAACGTTTGTCGTTCCTATCCCATTGTTGATACTTGGCCACCGAACCCAGCCCATACGAGTCTGGCTACAGCCTTACATAGGATGAGCGAAGTCATGAGCAGAGCACTTGAAGAACACCCTTTTCGCCACCTTCTCTAGGTTACTGAGAGCGAGGGCGTTAACCTTCAGATAATTGACAATGGTACAGTCTAACGGGCCCGAATCCTTTGTTTCTTCGCTCGCCCCACCGGTGAGCTTGAGAACAGGCGGGTGCACATTAGGGGGATGGGCCTTGGTTCTGCGAGATCTCGCGAAAGCAGTTCTTCCTCCCAAATCGATTCAATACAGTCCCGTTTTTGATACGGCAGGAGCTCGTCCAGCCAGGCGACATCTTGCCAGCCAAACCGTGCCAAATGGTGTTCGTTGTCCGTGGTCTGTTTCAGCTGGTAGACTGTTGCATCCAAAGCATCGAGTCAGCTCTAGAATTCATCCACGCTGCTTTTGAGGGCTTGAATTTCCCTAAGCATCTCTCCGTTGGTCCACAGCGTGGTAAGGAACAAGGAGAGCGAGCTGTACATGTAACACAGTCACAAGTAAGTACGAGAGCAGTAGTGGCATAAGGAGCATTCTGTCATCGGGTTGACCGCAACGAAGCCGATAGCAGGGGAACCAAACAGGGGCAAACTACCCGCTGCCTTGACGACAAGTGTTGCTTGGTCCTTTTCCCGTTAATCTCACTGCCTTTCTCGAGTCTTTGTCGATCCTTTCTCAGTATACCCATCGCTAGGCCCAGGATACACAACGGACACCGCGCCTTTGTCTGCAACCTCGAGTATAAAAGGGCATTGAACCTCAGGAAGATCTGCTCGCGACCCTATCACCCAGCGATTCCCGAACTCGTACGATTCGATCTGGCTCTTTCTGCAAGAAAACTCACCCATCAGTGATCTCGCGATTCGTAATTAGCTAGAGAGTATTTCATGGCTTCTGTTGTGTACACTGAATCGCAGAGTGAGTGTCCTATTCCTTTCGTTCTTGGTGTGGTGGGAATGTCTGAAGATGGGCGGGAGCGGCTGGAGAATCTAACGACGAATGTGTGGCACGGATTGCTGGTGGGCTCGACCACGGGCTGTGTGTCGGGGACTATCATCCCAGTCTTCTCGTCCTACCCCTTTCTGTCTGATCTCATTGCCGGGCTAATCATTGGCTTTTCCTCCAGCGTGCCTGGCCTCTCCTGTGTTCACTGAGTCACAACGTGAGTCTCTTCTTCATTTCCGATCGGTGCGGCGGGATTTGTTTGTAGACGACGCGGTTGGATCACAAGCTGGAGTTGCGACGGACAGGACACAGTCAGTGCATGGGGTCGCGTCCGTCGCAATCCGGAGGAGTGGAAAAGCCAAATCACATTTCCCGCTCTGGTCCGTTCCCCGTCAACCGTTTGGCTGATAGCTGTTCCTATAGCACGCCCTGAGCGACGACCGCTCTCGATCTGCCTAGACGTCGCACCGTCGTCGTCCCCGTTCCCCTCTCCCTCCTCGTCCTTCCTCCCACCACCCATGCCCGGCGCGCATGAATTTGCCGTGAAGCCCGCCCCCGCTGGCCGGAACGGGCGCAAAGGCAGTCTTGTGCCGAAGGAGGACGATCCTCGGTCGCTCCTCACCCATCCCGATGCGACATCGCCAAAATCACCCGACCGACTGCATGCCAATGGCACTACGCTGCAGGATCGCGACTCCATACTTTCGCCCACCACGCCCACACCCCGTGACGTCAACGCTACCCTGCCGACGCCGGCTCCACTATCGCCGCCACAAGCTACAACCCCTACACCCGCGCCGCATCCGCAGTCCCCGTCCCACGCAATGACAACCTCCTTTTCAAACTCAAACTCAAACTCGCCTTCCACAGCTCAACCACCATCACAGACACCCACGACGCCCTCGAGCCCGTTTGCTTCTTCCTCCCCTGCACCTCTGGACACCGCGCCAACGCCCAACCGGCCCGCGCCCCCATCACCCGACGTCTCCCGGCGCGTCTCCGCCATCTCCACCGCCTCTTCCACGCGGTCCACGAAATCCTCCCGCTCCCACCCGCCATCCACGCCCGTCTCGCGCACCAACTCCACGCGCAGATCCACCTCCAACCACCTCTCCTCCCTCTCCCAAGCCCAAGCGCAACCTCCGCAGCAGCTAATGACACCGACGAAATCCTCGGCCTCCGCACACGCCTCCCCGCTGCCGTCGCCACACAAGTCCAGTTTCACGCTCACGAGCACGAGCACGACTGCGCAGAAGCTGGCGGAGGCGATGGTCCCGCGCACGCTTGTGCACGTGCGCGATTACGCGTTTCCGAGGGAGGACGAGAGGTTCCAAGGGCTAGGGCCGGACGTGCCCCGCGCGAATAGGGTGGCGGGGCTGAATCGGAAGCTGAGGGGGAGCGTGGGGAGCTATGAGAGTAGTGAAGACGGGGACGGGGAGGAGGAAGAGGGGGAGGAGGGGGTGGATGAGGCGTGGGATCGGCTGAGGGGCGGGTGGGGCGGAGGCTGGGCGAATGGAACGGGGACGGCGCAGGGGCCGAGTCAGGCTGAGATGGACATGAACTTTGCTGCGGATGGGGATGGGGAGGAGGAGGGGGGGTACGAGCACGAGGAGGAGGAGGAGCCGCTGTACCCGGGGTTGTATAGGGCGCTGTATGCGTTCCAGCCCGAGGGCACGGCGGAGATGGCGCTGGAGGAGGACCAGATTGTGAGAGTTGTGGGGAGGGGCGGCGGGGTGGGGTGGGCAGTGGTGGTCGATGAGAGTGCAGAGACGCCGGATAAGCATGCGCTTGTGCCGGAGAGCTATTTGGAGCCGGTCAGGCTGGATTGGGAGGATGGGGAGGAGTGAGCCCGATGCGGTGAGATGCGAGGAAGTTGTTAGTGTTGCAATCACCACCAACCTGTCCTGCTCTATTCAGGTCCTTTGCGGGGCATGTGGACGTCTGGCGGGCTGGATATCGAGTTGGTGTCTCTAGGATTACCCTTTTACTGTTATTTTATTATATCCCTTCGCTTTTCTTTTCCATTGCACCTGCGTTACCCTCTGTACGCATCCGACACCCTGTAACCCGTGTATTTGTTTGGATACCAGAGTTGCATATCCGTATCATTTGTTAGTCTGTTGTATCACTTGCGTTCCTTCCACTCAGGCCTGGGGCGTATTGGAGGCCATGATGTTCGATCAGAGAGTCGATCACGCACGTTCATTGCGATTTATCATTATATCTTATCAGATCGGGTTCACTTTTTTCTTGCCTCCGACACCATCTCCTCGTTTGATTCCAGCCGTTTCGTCTCAAATACCCTTCTCCTCCATAACGGACGGCGAACTACAATGACCAGCGACAAAGGTGCGTCAACGAACACGTTCCTAGCGCAAAAACTTTTCTGATCCGTTCAGATTGCAGTGCTCATAGGTGTCATCGGCGGAAGTGGTCTATACCATCTCGATAACCTCACTTTCGTGTACGTCCCTTTCAATCAGTCAAACAGCAAAGAACTCTACTTACTCATCTACCAGTAAACACGTGAACCCCGAAACCGTAAGCCCTTCCCTCCGTGCCCATCCCCAAAGCCAAAAGACTGAAACCATCTCTAGCCCTGGGGCTTCCCGAGCGCACCCATAACCATCGCTTCCCTCCCCTCCGGCACACAAGTCGCCTTCCTCGCACGGCACGGCACAGGCCACACCTTCTCTCCCTCCTCCGTCCCCGCCCGCGCCAACATCGCCGCGCTCAAATCGCTCGGCGTGCGCGCCATCGTCGCCTTCTCCGCTGTCGGCTCCCTGCGCGAGGAGATCTCCCCCGGATCTTTCGCGCTCCCGACGCAGATCATCGACCGGACGAAAGGCGTGCGCCCCGCGTCGTTTTTTGAGGGCACGACCGTCGTTGCGCATGCGGCGTTTGGCGACCCGTTTAGCATGGGATTGGTGAGGTGGTTGGAGGAGAGGGTGAGGAAGGTGTTGGAGGAGGAGGGAAGGGGGGTGAGGCTGTTCACGGACAAGTGTATTGTCTGCATGGAGGGCCCGCAGTTCTCGACGAGGGCGGAGAGTGTGATGTATAGGCAGTGGGGAGGGGATTTGATCAATATGAGTGTGCTGCCGGAGGCGAAGCTCGCGCGAGAGGCTGAGATTAGGTGTGTTACAACGGTGGCGCTACGCTCTCTTGAGACACGCAGACTGACGGACGACGACCGGATGCACAGTTACGCACTCGTCGCAACGGCGACGGACTACGACTCGTGGCGCCCGCATTCCGAGGCCGTGACCGCCGCGGAGGTGTTCAAGACCCTCAAAGACAACGCTGACACCTCGCGCCACGTCGCCGCGAGGATCCTGGACGACCTGCATGCGGCGATCAGCGTCGAGGGACAAGGACTGCTGCTTGAGGAGGTGGGGTCGATGAAGTTCAGCATCATGCCAAGATCGGAGAAGCAGAGCCCCGAGGACAGGAAGAAGTTAGCGTTCATTCTGCCGGAGTACTTTGCCGGGGATGAAGGGGCGGACGTGTCGCATGCATAGGCGTGTTTGGGAGGAGTTTTTGGATACGATACTGACTTCCTCTTGGGGTCGTTAAGAGAGTGCATGTAGAAATAAAGGACTTTGCTCCGACGTCGTCAGTTTCTTCCATGACATTCAATGCCGCTGCGAAGGAGGCACAGACACAGCGGTCTGGACCTTCAGGGTATGAAAAAAAAAGTCCGGCAGTACTGTGAATGGCCAACGTGGGGATCGAACCCAAGACCTTCGCGTTATTAGCACGACGCTCTAACCAACTGAGCTAGTCGGCCATACCGTAGCTGCGTCCATCATGTATCTTCTGGGTCGCTTCGGAGGCAGGTCGATCCCACCCACTCTCACACGGCTGATCCAGCACGAAACTTTCCTTGACCAACAATAAAACAGATAACAGATAACTGTCTTCGACCCGAGGACCCAGAGCCTCACTTCACCAGACCTCTTTGGCGAACTCTTGACTTTGAATCGCCCACTGCTGATTAGTACAAGCCGCGTGTATCCCTTGATCACACTGACTTCCTCGAGCCTCGTGTGCTGGCCCTCGTCTTTGAGAGAACCTGGGCAGAAACGTAGCTCGTCGTCATGCGCCTCTTCAATCTGCAACTCGGGCTCATCTTTTGGTTGCTTCAATTGCCTAGCTCGTTGGATCCCGGACGCCGCTCTCGATGGGATCCACTCCGTTCTCGAGGCCTCGAGCACTGCTTCCAGGAATTCCGTCGCCTTTGGTCCAAACTTCAAGGTTCCGATGGCTAACCTCCCTGCGGTTCTCTACTCCAGCGTTAGTGCCATCTTTGATCCCTGGTGTTCCGCTTGCTCTCGACGTGAGATAAGATACACGAGGACTGCGTTGTTTCTGCCATCCGCGTCGGTCTGCCTGTACTACTTCACGAGCAGTTCCGCGAAAGGACTCTCTAGACCAATGTCCCTTTTAGGACGTCCATGTTTCGGATTAGGATCGAAGTAACTTCTGCTCATCGACAGACTTGTCTTCTTCGTGCTTCAACGTTTGATACCGGCAGAGCGTTCTCTGCTCCTTTGCTGTCATTGACCTGCGCAGATTAGTACTTCGGCCAAGCACGCGGCGGATCCGCGATGCCTTTCTTATATTCGAGGGACAGGTGGTCTGCAGAACACCCGGCTCAGTGAAGCTCGCTTTGCGTCCACGAGGTCTCCATCATCCGACACCCCTTCGCGTGGCCTCGTGTGCCCATTGGCCACCTTCGAAGTTCTATCTTGGAAGACTGGAAGGGATGAACGGGGTATGCATTACCAACACCGGTTGACTGCACGGCACTTCGTTCACCACTATGGGAGTGCCCGGTCGTGCCCAACCGGGCAACCGTCAGCCCTTCCCATCCAAGTCCTCTCTTGTAACCTAACCGCCCGGGTCGCGGTCTCAGACGTATAAAGCCTGGTTTCTTATCCCGGACAATCCCTCCCAGTCCATTCGCACAATGCGCATTCTGCTCAGCGTCCTCATCCTCGTGTCGATCCGGAGCGTCGCCGCTGCCACCTTACCTAGCCTCGTCACTGGCTGCGCGGGTCATCCCTGCAGCGCCCTTCTACTCCTCCCTTGCTGCGCGGGGTCAAAGTGCTCGCGCTCGTCGAGTCTTGAAATCTATGGAGTGAGTTTCGGTCCCATTCAATGCGTCCGGCGCGAATGATTCTAATGTTAAGTTGTAGCGGTGCACCTGAATCACGCCGGTGTTGGGAGCAGTAGCTAATATGGTTTGAATGGACCGCGGGAGCGGAGTGAGTTTTCTGCGTCTGACGTCTTTGACGGTAGCACTGATAAGTACTTCTTTGTCGAAGCGTGAGTGTGGCTGAAAGGGATTGTACGACAACAATGTTGACGGTTCTACATCTCCACGGGCAGTCTGAAGTGAAATGCCGTTTGTACTGAAGTTCAGAGCTCATGGATAGACTTGTCTCTCAGTTTCCGAGCCGCGCTCGATGGAAGGGCCAGTCAGGCCGAACCAGCGCCGTCTAATCTGGATAACCCTCGGTGAAGAGGTCACCACTACGAGACTGAGGATGAAGAGGAGGAAGGCGTCACTTATACTCCCTCAAGGAAACGTACCCTCGTGTAACCTGGTGTCCTGCGAATTTCTTTGTGCCGGATGTGTTTTGCTCATGCGGCGCAGAACGACGACGACGACTGATACAATTCCTGCGACTCAGCCAGACCAATTAGCTCTCGTCAAAGTCCTGTTCTTTCGCCATTGCGCCGATGAGCGGTGTGTACACGGCCGTTCGTTTACTACCCCTCGTAATCCCCACAGTATGTGCGCCCAGTCGTCGCCAGCGTGACAGCCACCAGCCCTCCTCATCGAATCCTTCTCTCGTCCTCGCTTTCCGAGCATCGGACTCCACATGGGTTGTACAGATCGTCCAAATCGTGCCCTCTCATCTCCAATAGCCATACACAATTCGGACGGTGCTGCAGGGTTGCTGGAAGGTTGAGTAAATGGAACCTGTTCAACCTGGAGGTCGGACGCACTCACGGCACGTTTCCTGATACCAATCTTGTATGGCCCAAAAGCAAGAACATTTTTCGAGGAATTGCTGCACGCCGTGGCGCGTCAGCACCGCGCTTTTCGTCTGTCGCATCCATTGTGTGTGCCCTGAATTCCTTTCCACCGTCTGATGCCTTCAGTCTTTCGCGGGAATCGTTTTCCTAGGCGAAATCCTCAAGGGTCGGATGGTCTAGCGTAGCCCTCGTTTCTAGTACTACAGTCGCGCCAGGGAGGTACAAGGCGGTCAAGGTTCCTCGGATGCGCAAATGGATTCCAATATCCCTCAACATTATGTCTGTCATCAGGTCCAATCATTAAGTACGTTTGGTTTGGATTGGTAACATATGGCTGACCCTCCTTACAAGGTTTGGCCAACGTTGCAGGGCACCGTTCAAGCGAATATTTAATTCGGTTCGCACCCGAGCATGCATTGCCCCCGCGTTCTCCACCAGTGACATGACGCGGGTAGGCTGCACCAAGGGCAGAGGAGCTGTGAAGCATCCAAGCCATGCCCGTGAAGTATACACGAATATACGGCCACTCAAGACAGGGAAATCGCAACGTCTGTCGGAAAGACTCACCGTCGATAGACATCCCAGGTTGCTCCCTTTAATCAAACTGTATTACGCCACGCATTGACCTCTTGCTCGGTTCCAAGACGCCAGATGACCTTGAACTTCGTGATATTAAGATGCAATTTCGATACAGTGGCGTTGCCTGCTCGCGACGAAGATATCGGTGGTGGTCATATGATGTTTTTCAAAGACTTCTTGTACCGCGTTGAGCTCCTTCCCCGTAGGCATTCTCGACGAGGGAGAAAAGGTATAAAAGACAAGCAATCTGCGCGCTCTCCCGGCCAGGAAACTCTCCTGCATCACGACGACCACCTCACTCACGACTCAACATGCGCGCTATCTACGCTGCCCTCGCCTTCTTTGCTCTCATCACCTCTACCAGCGCCGTTGCTCTCCCAGAGAACAACAAGGCTGCCTGCGCGCACCCATTGGCCTTTTGCGAGGCTGATTTCGAGTGCTGCAGCGGCAGGTGCGACCTGCTTCCCGAGACTGGGGTGAGTACCTGTACGTGCGAGCACGTACCATTGTAGTTGACCGGAAATACCCAGGGCGTTTGCATCTAAGAACACCATGGCTGGACTAAGCCTCAGGCGGGAACCACTTGATGATGGTGACTTACATTCTTTCGGTCTTGAAGGCGCGAACTGCGCTGACAGTGTGTATCGTAGAATCGCGAATTCACGAAGGATGCGGAGAGCGAAGGATATTCTAGCTTGATGGCATTGCGATGGACTACGAATAGCATCGAATTGTGATCACCGGAGAAACAGATCGCGAATCAAGGCGCCTGATGAGAGTAACAGAACGAGACTGTCCTACCTCGACGTGAACGTAGAATTCCGAGCGTCTCTACAGGACGGCAATCGCGAGCATCGCAGCATTATCCTGACGTATTCTACCCGTGTCCTGAGAGCTGTTTGATAACCGAACAAAGATGTGACGGTCAAGAAGGTGGAGCGGCGCGACGAGAAGCTGAAGGAGATACTGGCGGATGCATATACGTCAAGGCCATTCCGTCCTTCGTATGTCGTCCTCAATCCGTGACTCTATTCTCCAATCTCGGCGCCTCTGGTATGATCGGCACTGAATTATGCGACGCGCACCCAACGCAGGCGAAACAAAGTATAGAGAAGCGTTTGAACCAGGAAGACCGCGACAACGACGGTTCACGGCCAGCCCAGCCCCAGCCCGAGGAATGCCACAGCGTCCACCAACTAGAGTCGTCCATTGCCTGTCACGACAGGCGCTCGGCAGGAGCCAGCCAGTGGTTCGACCTTAAGAAAAGCGCGAGCTTCTGACTGCGGTGCCCTCCGTGAGACCCAGCAGCGATCCCATCGTCGGCCAAAAGCAACTGGACTACGATTAGACAAGTTCGTGTGAGAGGCCGACGACTGCATTTACGTGATTAGACATCGGAAGATAAACCCGAGTGAGCGGGAGGGTTGAATTACTCTCAAGGATGCTCGTGGTCTGCACATCTGAGTTAGCGACTTGGCTCGCGCTTGAAACGACTACGAAGCTGCGATCGGGGAGGTTGGTGAGCGCAACAAAGTCATACGAAGCTGAGTTACATACCGGCGATGGCACTCTCAGCGCTCAGCCTGGGCGCGTCTGCGGTGCATCGTGATCAATGGCAACTGTTCTATCAAGCGAGAAAATGCGCTTAGCGATTTTATCGCGTTGGCTATTCGCCCACAATCTAGAACGCTCAGTGTAAGATAGGGACCAAAAATCACTCGGAAGTTGAACGCATCGTGAGAGCCCAGGATGCATGATCGTTGAAATGTTGAAGAGTGAACAGGGTGAACCTCGGAAAAACTGCAGAGTTGACCACCAAAGCCGTTGCCAAACAACTGAACCCGAGGTTTATTCCGTCACCAGTGTGCAAGTTCACCCATCCGACGGCATTCACTGACGGTCCCGTAAAATTCTCATCCTTTGCTCTCCTGCACACCGGCAATGGCTCTCAAACCGGCAAGATGTCGCCACAGGCGTCCCCGTTGACACGCCCCTCGTCTTTGGCTCTTCTGCTTACAAGCCCCCAGGCAGCCCATTCGAACTTCGAATTTACCTGCCACGCTAGCGCTATTCCTTCATTGACGTCTTTCGCTACACTGCCCGTGTCAATGCACGAGGGAAAAGCCGTGCGGTAAGTCAGCTGTTCGGCTCGCAGGTGGCACTGGCAACTGAGCACTGAGCAGGATGGAACCTGCAACGGCCGGCGCGGTGCCCTCGCTTCGAAGGCATCGAATGTACGAAAGCAGAGGTCGTTTTTTCGACCACTCGCAGTTTTCCTTTTCCTGCCCACAGTCGATGTTCCATCGCGGTCGTACTCGGGATACACTGAGGAACGTCGTCCATTCAGCCTGTCAGGCGGGTCCGCTGAAGCTTCATGTACGAGGTATCCTTCGCTTGCGCTTGCGCTTGCGTCCAGTGCTCCGAGACTAAGTGACATTCGGACTAGAGGACACGGACTGTGCATTCTTCCACTCACTCTTTCCGTGTCGCTAGGCGAGACGCTTTGAGATTCCTATATGCAATCCCGGCCCTACCCGCTTCAAGACGCGTCGTTCTCGGGTCCGTCGTTCTTCGCCATTCTACCTTTCGTCGCGGAGCCGTAGAAACAACCAAGCAGCGGGGTACCGTACAAAAGGCGTGCGGACGGCAGCTTGAGGACCCATCGAACCCTGCGAATCTGCTACAGCACCTTCACACACTATGTACACTTCCCGCGCACTCATCCTCTCCGCGATTTTCTACATCGCAGGCGTCTCCGCCGTCGCGCTCTCTAGCAGGCTCGAAGCCAGAGCCTTCGTCTGCAGAGCCGAGGGCGAGCACTGCGGTGGTTCGCCGGACTGCTGTGCCAGCTTCTACTGCGCCAGTCGCGGGGTAAGTTCAAGTTCCCTCTCCCCGAACCATCCCTCGAGGCTCGTAAACTCCGTGAAACTGAACGTCAACATCGTACAGGTCGTGCCGCAGGATAACAAGTGCCATTACGACGGCATCACCGGTGGAGGCGGGGCTCCTTGCAAGGAGGGTAAGCACTGCATGACCGGGGTGTGCGAAAACTACGTGAGTCGATCTTGGACATTGGTGGTATTGTGGGCACTTGCTGACTTGACATGCACAGAAATGCACCCAACAAGAAACGCCCGACGACGGCGATGACATCGACGGAGACGTGTACGGAGCGACGCTCGGCAAAGGCGGGGTCGTCGATCCGAAGAAATTGGGCAACGAAATTCCCGTGATAGTTTCTCTAGTTCCAGAGGACCTTCCTCTCCCTACCTCGCTTTGAACGTGTTAAACTTGACTTGATTGATGGAGATGGCATGCTGGGATATACATTCAGCTTTGGAAGAGAAGCTTAGTAGGGCTCATGTACCTAACGTTGAGGGTAGAAAGAGTCGCACTCTCGAGGAATGAACGCGTCTCGAGCCCATGTTCGTTGACGACGAGGTGGGCGGACTTTACAGTTGACTACAAAAGGCATTGCCAAACAACCGCCGAACCGACGCCGGCGAACAAGCGCTCGTCATGGTGATGACTGCAATCTTACTCTCGGTCATGCCCATCCTTCCAGCTCATTTCGACGAGACGAGTATCAACGTGTGGCTTGCGTTGAAGTTTTCCTCAACACCCTATTGGCTACAAGCCCTCGCCTCGCGGCCTCATTCGAATGATAAGTAATATTGCCCTGACCTTGACTGAATGACTTGTTCCTCTATTCTCCTTCTTCGCTATACTCTTTCCCGGCCACTCGGTGAGTGGAATATTTCGCATACGGCCTTTAGTTGACTGAGTACCGAGCACCTTAAAAGTGGTCATGACAGCTTTGGACCAGGGCGGTTTGACGGCATCGAGTGGACAAACGAACTGATAAAGAGCAGTACTGGGGCATACGTTCCGTTCAGCTGGTACGACCCTTCCTGCGCACAGGTGCTCCTGCATCACGTTCCTACTCCAGTTACAGCGAAAAAGTCCCTTCATTCAGTCTGTCAAGCGGCTCCGTTGGCACTTCGCCATATCAGGGTATTCTCTCACTGGCCATTCCATCTGATGAGACTAACCCTGCGGACTAGAGGACACCGGCCAGGCGTGCTACCTGTCGAACCCTACATTTTCTCCGTCGAGCGGGTTTACTATGCCAATTTGGACCTTGCCGCCTTTTCTCTCGGAGCCGCGACCCCTCGCACGACCGATTATGACAGGCACCCAGACGTAGGTCCATCTCCAGTCCAGCCTGTAACCAGTACATCCACGCAAAATGCACAGCTTGCGAGCCCTCACCCTCTCGGCCATCTTATACATCGCAGGCGTCGCCGCCGTCGCGCTTTCCGCCCGGAGTGGCAGTGGTCTAGAAGCCACTAATGTCTGTAGGGTCGAGAACGAAGACTGCAGCAGCTCGGTCGACTGCTGTGCCGCCTTCTACTGCGCCAGTTATGGGGTAAGTTCGATTCGTCTCTCAGCGACCGTGAGCATGCGGAGGACTCATCGCTGGCTCTGTAGAAATTACCTCAGGATAAGAAGTGCCACTATGACGGCATCCTCGGAGGAGCCACGGCGCGCTGCAAGGACAGTTCGCAGTGCTTGAGTGGCAAGTGCGAAAATGACGTCAGTCGTTCTCTGGCGAACACGCACTTGGGAAACCCGCTTGATCCGCTTCGAGACGAAACAAGGGTAAACACGAGCCTCTTCCTCCTCCTCGCTCAGAAGCGTACATACTCTTTGCTCTTTACTGACTTTGTCGTCAGCCAGCCGCCCGCACGATCGCGCACTGTACACCATGTAGCGTGTCAGCCTCCGCATCCAACCACTTATAAGGTTCCGTGGCGCGTTCTCGTTCCTGCGTCAGCCCTTCATCATCTCCTAACCAACAAGCCCCTTCTCCTCCACAACATCCTATCTGTACTCCAACGCTCCTTCAACACCACACATGTCCTCTATCGGCAAATTCATCGCCTACGCCTTTTCCCAGCTCGTCCGCCCCGGTCTGCCTCCGTCCGAATCAAGCATGTCTACCCATGGCCTCGCGCCATCGCCGCATTCTGATGGGGACCGCCAGGGCCCGTCTGCATCAGTGACAGTCCTCCCGCGCGGGCTGGTGTATACGATCTCGCACCCAAACCCCAAAGCCGCCCTCGCGGACCCGCTCATCTCCCTGACGCCCGCACGCGTGTCAGCCGCCCCCGCCCCCGCCCCCTCGGCCGACGCATCCAGTGCCACGTCCACCTCCGGGTGCAACTCGTCCTTCGACATCTCGCTCATCAGCGACACCTCCACATCCACCTCCGCCTCTGACGACGAAGACGAGCAGCCCCGCGCGGTGCTCACGCTCTCGCCCATCCTCCCGTGTTCCAGTTCTCATCCCTGCTGCCCGCAGGACGCGCCCGATCTGTTCTCCCCGCGCCGTCTCAGTGCCGGTGCTGGTGCCGGCTTCCGCTCCCCGTTCTCCCACCCCGACGACGACTCCCCGCCCCGCCGACTGATTGGCCTCGGCATCTCTGGTGTCCCGCGCAAAGACGGGAAGCCAGGCCCGTTCGATGGGCTTGGTGTCGTCGGTGTCCGGCGGTCGAGCTATGGGCGTGGTAGGAATCCTTTCCTTGCTCGCCATGAGGAAGGCTACGGCGATGACGAGGATGACGAGGAGGATGGGTACGCGTCGCCCACGCCTCGGCATCGGCATCGACAGCGTGGATCCGACGAGGAAGGGGAGGAGGACACGTGCACGCGGGAGCTGTCGGCGACGTTCGTGCGGGAGATAGCGTACACGTGGGCGGAGGACCCGCTGCATCTGCATCTGCGCGTGCTCAATACGATCGTGGAGTGCTAGTGCGAGTGCGAGGACAAGGACGAATGCGAAGAAACACGGGAGGAGGGGCTCGGGCTTGAGGAGGAATGGCAAAGCATCGATCTCGGTCTCGAGACCGGTACCGCGTCCTCCTCCTCCTCGCCGTCCCCTGCATCCCCTGCCCTGTTTACGAGCCCCGACACGCGTCCCGCCATCGTCCATTCGCTGTCGTCTAGACCACGGCGCAGGGCCCGGCTCCCCGGCTGCGGCAGCATCGATACCACGACCACGACTCGAAGCGCCGTCACGGTCACACGGGGAAGAAGTCTGACCAGGGCGACGGGCCTCCCTGCTCGCTGAATTGACGCGGGCATGCCCATGATGGGACTCGGGCACCTAGAGTATGCGTGTGGCGGTGTGCAGTATTGCATGGTGTTGTATTTGTAGTGTAGTCTGTCGAACGTGTGGAATGTCGTGCTCACGCTGGGCATTGGCAGCTGCAGCGCATATATCCCCCGTGGGATCGGAGCAAGGGCCAGTGTAAGAATAGAGGTGGCCACAAGCTTAAGTCGATCACGATCGATCGACGGAGCGAGAAGTTCAGGCCAATTAGAACATGCGGTTATCTAGAAACGCTTCGTGCTTCGAGATCCATGTCAATCTCGCGACGGAAACTGCTCTTGCTCTCGAGGACTTTCTCAGGCTACGAGCGCAGTCGAGCGAGATGTATTTATCACGGATCAAAGGGATACATACATACCAGAGGGAGAGTCGGCGATAGGGCCACAGCCGTCACAGGATGAGAGTCGCCTGTGGAATGGGCAGGCTTTTGGAACATGTATGCCTTTGCACTCGTGGAGAGTTTTTAGTCGCCTCGGGACGCAAGTGGTTTGTGAAAACCAGGCTGCTAGGAGCGGTCTCGTCCTGATCTGGCCTTTGACGGACATTCAGTCTGCCATAGGCCCATCAGTACGAAATTCGTACGGCGGAACACAACGAGACACGCACGTGCACGACGCGAGGAACGAGTTTGAGTACACTGTCCAACGTCCCGTCAAGCATCAGCATAAGCATAGCGGCGAGAACTTGGGGAAATGAACTTACGCTTCGCCAGAACGGTGTACACTGCAAACCAGATTTCTTCGGGGAGACGATACGGATAGGATCAGCAAAACGCAACCCGCAAATCTTTCTGCGCACACGAGAGCTCACCTGTCCGTCCTGCCGTGTGGAACTGCGTCGCGTGCGTTATAGTTGATACATCTGGAAAACTGGAAGCATGCTCACCAGGATCACCACCGCGACGGACGCCATGTTGTATCATAGCTCGGTTGCGTAGCAGCAAGCGCTGGAAAGGTGTACGCACCTTGTTATGAGCCCCGTCTCTAGCGACATCGTCAGTATTTGTTAGCCCGATGCAGGCATGCGGACATACGGATGGTCCCCGTCACCAGGCGGTCAACGAGCGCCCCCATGCTGAGTGATGACAACCTTCAACGGGATCCTCGCATGACAGACGAGTTGGGCTTACCTTTGAGAAGGCCAGCGCGGCGTGAGGCGCTTTATGTAGTAGCACAGCGAACCCGCGACGAGGACGTCTACGAAAGCGCCTACGCTGATCGCAAGTGTGATTGACCAGTCGTAGTTGTCCGTCAGAACGAATGCGTCTGTTTGTCTGGGCACGTCGAGGTAGCTTTCTGCAACTAGAGCGAGGCCGCCTCCGAGTCGCAGGAGGGAGAGTGCCCAACACGCGATGCTGATGTAGAGCGTGTCCGAAAGCCGGTAGATGCGATAGGAGAAAAAGCTCTACGAGACTGGTGAAGATCAAGTTTTTTTTCTTTGCGTCAGTGATCCGCGAGCATACCTGCACCAGGGCTGTTATCAGCGTTTCAAGCACAACACCTATCGACAGCGGGTATGAATTCGGTCCAGGATCTGGACGAGCAGCCATGGTGACCGTGAGCCAGTATATTGCGTGGGTTATCGTGAAAGTGTGGAACAGTTCCAGGACCCTGTGGACGCGCTTGTTTAGAGATGCGATGTCTTGTGTCATAGAAACCCCTCACGTACGAAATGATGGTGACCTTTTTGGGGTGGACACCGTGAACATCGACGCTCAATGCGAACGAAGAGCTACCCACCAAGAACTTAAGAAACCATCGATTGTCGATGTGCTGGCAATAGTTGGATACCTGGGTCAAGAGAATGCCGAACAGGATAATGCTGATCGCAAGTGCGACCTCCATAGACCGCAGGTTCGCATAGGAGCGTGCGTTAAATTCATAAACGACCTCATTCATGACGAAGAGCTGGAGTGGGTGAGAAGGAAAAGGATGTTCGAGCTATCAAGACCCTCAGAGTCCGTGCAAGGCTCAGCCTCGAGAAGTGGCAACGAGGAAGGGGGCAGAAGAGGCCAGCGTGTGCGACGATCTTGCTATGAAGCTCGGAATATGAAGATATGGGCAAGTCTGACGTGCGAAATCTGTTGACGCGGTGGGCATGCGTATCCACTTTGACAAGACGGTGATGGGTCGGAGCATTACCCGGCGGTGGAGCCAGAAAAGGGTACGAGCAAGACATGTATTTCGTAGAAGGGAGTCGGTTGCATCCTGAAAATGAGCGCTAAGAAATGTCCGAATCGCTTCATAGCGCGGCGTGCTGACGAGGGACAGGGTGGTTGCATGACTCGTGGGACTAGAGTGGTCGGTAGAGCCCTCGCCTTCAAATGACAAACAATCGATATTGCGTCTGATGTTGCTCGTCAGCGACGATGTCCGGAGACGTCCTTCCGCCTCGCGGACTTGGGCAGAGGAATGAGGTCGTCCCATGAATCAGGAAATTCGGAGAGCTGGAACGAAAGACGCACGGAAGGTGGATCTCTGCGAGGGGATAGATACCGTAAGTTTTGGTCTCGTTGGCGGCGCCAGACGACTGCCGACAGTGCGTCACATGTAGCGACGCAGAAGAAGGAGGTTTGTGTCAAATCTGTCGGTCTGTGATGGCACATAGCAGCTTGGTTCTCACACCGAGGAAACTGGACAGAAACCTGCCTGATCTGCTGGAGCTCTTGCGACGCGCGGTCGAGAAGTCAATCAGTTGGCGCCGTCGAGTCGTTCCTACTCCCCATGAGATGTTGCCCATCACTCATGTAACGGGTGGAGTAGGAGAAAATGCCAGCTCTTCGCTGAAATGACGATATCAGGGAGCCTCAGGAGTCTGAACTGGATAAAATAGGCCGGAAAGGAGCGTCGCATAGATTAACAAGCGTTCTTGGACAAGCATTGGACAAGTTTGAAGTAGGGTTGCAATGACAGCAGTCGTCGCTCGAGGCTCGATCCCCGCGCCGGTGGTCGGCAAAAGCCGAAGTCCTCCACTCGTCTCGTATCTTTCATGCTCAATCCTCTCTGCCTTGCTTTCAGCTTCCTTGCCACATTTGCAGTTTTAGGCTTCTAGGCCTCAGATGCAAGGCGGTCACAGTGCTTTTCTCTCTCAGAGAGGTGGCAACCTGAATATTTTGCGCGTCTAGCATGCATGGACATCATCAGATAAACTGTTAGCTCGGCCCGGAAATGAAGTTTGATTGATAACCACTGGCCAGCACAGCGTCTAGCCAACCTCCTCCCAGGAGCTGTTGCTTCTCCCTCCTCAGCCCGTTTCCATTATCCAGTGGTCGCTGGCACTCTGTGCCGACCTATTCGAGCCATTCTGGAGGATGCCAAGCCTGGTTGCCGAAAAGTTCACGCTTACGACGAGCACGCATGGTGTACCATTGGTGTCGACTATAAAGAGGTACACGCGCGCATCAGGTACAGGCCCAAGACCGCAAGAGCCTTCAGCGATCTTGCTTCTCGGTCATGGCGCGGGGTTCCGTAAGTGGCTTTCATCGTAGACGGAGTGCCCGCACTGATTCGTTCGTTCATAGCCAAGGAGACCTGGGAGCCTACTACTGAAGACTTGTTCGCGCTGGACGACAGCCAGGCCCCCGCTTCAGACGGAGCGCTGCGAGTGCGCGAGGCATGGGCGCTCGATTGCCAAAATCACGGAGAGGCGGCGGTTCGCAATGCAGAGATTCTTGCCAAAGATTCTGCCTTAGTGGGTATGGGCTTATTCATGCGAAGCCCTCTCGGAAGATTCTGATTGGTCATTTACTCAGATATATATGACTATGCCGATGCTTTCGCCTCACTGTTCAGATCGGGACTTCTGGGGACGCTCGACCCGGCGTTGCATAAGGTTTTTCTAGTCGGACATTCAGCGGGCACAGTCGGAGTGTAAGTCAATTCGGTTCATTTTAGAGGTTTTTCTATGACACCTGCATACGTCTCAGAACTCTCGCAACCTCGTACTTCAATCCGCCATCGATGATTCCATTCGCCGGCGTCATCCTCGTCGACCCTCCGATGTCCTCTAGAAGCATGGAAGGACAGGAGACAGAGGCTTACAAACTGCTCGCTGCGATGACCCCGCGCAGACGCGACTTGTGGGCAAGCCGAGAAGCCGCTGCCAAATGGATGCGGGCGCGTCCGCCCTTTGCGAACTGGGATGAACGCGTTTTTGAAATCTACGTGGTACGTCCATTCTCGAGATCCGATCACCCTATATGACCGCACGACTTTTAGAAATACGGGTTGCAGCCTCTCCCGACGCCGTATTACCCGGACAAGCAAGGAGTGACGCTCACCACGCACCGGAGCGGGGAGAACATCGCATTCACCGGGATTAAGTTTATCTATCATGCCCTGTATCGCTTGAACCAGATCTGCGAATATGTTCCCGTGCATCTGATCTATGGCGCGGAGAATGACTTATTGTAAGCCGTCGTGCGTCGTGTCCGGTGATGAACGATTTCTGAAGGCCGTTCCTTCCTGACTTCAAGCTCGCGAGAACAGCAGGAATCTATTGTAGACCCCAAGAACGGCCGGACCTTTGCTTCTGTGACGCGGTTGAAGGGTGTTGGACATCTGGTATGTTCGCTTATCTGTCTTCTTACCTTGACTTCTTCGACCCCCCGCCTGATTGCTTTTGCTCCCCCAGGTGGTCGAGGAAGCCCCCTTGAAACTCGCCAAGTCGATATTTACGATAATGAGGAAGACCCCGCGGCAGGATGATGAGACGGGGAGTAAGCTGTGAATGGCGAACGGATGCAATTTGTTTCGGTCACTTCTTACTTCTCCACATCCTCTCCACTCCAATCGGATCAAATCCGTCGAGTTTCGCTTGTTATTTTCCGCTCAATGTAAGCTGGGAGTTGCTTTCTGGAAAGCGTTACTTCCTCACGAAAACAGGAAGCATCGCCTTGTACAGTATCTCGAGCAATGCGAGATCAGATCGGTCCAGATCAAGCGGTGCTTCTCGGACACTGAAGCCCCCCGTTTTGAGTGCTACATCTCTCTCTATCATACTGCTCCATGGAACTACTACTGTCCAATGCCCACCCTTGATATCGAGGCTCCACGCACCATCGTCGATATCATCGATTAGCCCGCCTCATGTCGACCTCATGTTGACCACGGTATGACTCTTGCTATGCCCCATGTTTTGGATTTGAAAGACGAGTTGCGTTGTGTCGACCCTGAGGATCTCAACTGACCACGATGGTACTCATCTGGACGTTCAAGGTAGGTCACGGTTGCGTTCAGTAATTTGGTTGGAAATTCAAGTCTGAGTTTCTCAGCACTTCAAGACCCCCGCCGGGAGCACCTGCTGTAGTATACTCTTCGCTTTGATCTTCGTCAGCGCACCTCTCGTGATCCCATCTATCTTGAGTCATCGATGTTCGCTCAGAGCCCAGCTCGATTTCGTTTACGCTTGGGCGACAAGCAGAACTCGCTTCAGGATTTCGCAAAGGGAACATGACACGCGATACGCCTCTCCCGCGGAAGAAGAACGATACTGGGCCCGCGCGATCCAAGGGCAGATATGGCTCTCGAGCTCCAACGCGCGTGTCAAGGCAGACGCGAAGCTCGTGACGAAAATACCACTCATAACGTCGTACACACCCGCTCTGCTTCCACCATATCGCGTACCCCGCGCACGGAACACCGCACACGACAAGGAGTATTACCTCTCCGCGCGGACGTTCTGCAAATGGCATCGGATGGTCTTTCCAGGCCCCGTACGTTCTCCTGCACACAAAGATGACGAACACGTGAGGTTCATGGATGTTATCAACGCACAGGTGTATCCGACCTTGCAACAAGCTTCGAAGCTCAGGCAAAATTTCAGTAATTGTGAGCGCCGCGAGATGTTCAGGATCTCCCGTATGCTCTCTGACGAAGTCGTCTTTGGACGGAGGTATCAGTGGACGCCCAAGTACAGGGATTTGTGGCGGAAATGGAGATCGGAGAGGAGGCCAGATGTCATTGTGGTCTTCGCTTGATCGTACATGGCGAGTAGAGACCGTGTGGGTCGCATTCCGCGTGCCAGAAACATCGTTCTGGGCCAAAATAGCGCGCCGATAGGTCTATAGCTCAGACCTCAAAATTCATGATATACATTGTGCGGACAGCGCGCACGTAATGAATAGAGCACATTGGGTATCTCAAGCTCGCAGATATGTCTTCAGGACGAGTAAGTATCGAGCGGACGTGATTGAAAGCCCTTGACGTACATCATCGTCTGCCCTTTCCCCTCCCTTTCACGAGCGTGAATCCATCCTCGTCCACCTCCGGCTCGTTCCTCTGCGGATTTTGAGTTGGTTGCAAAAGCTGCGGCGCCTCGTCCTCGCCATCATCCTCCCCAGATGAACCCTCCTCCTCGTCCTCCCACTCATCATCATCGTTCGTCGGCGCATACTGCACATCTGCTGTCCTTCCCTTCACCTTGTCCGCCATCTCCTCGAACTTTAGCACGGTATCCTGCTTCCCGATCCTCGTCTCTTCCCACATCCGCACGATGTCCACTGCAACACTCTCTGCGCTTCCATCCTCAACGTTGGCCTCGTATTCGTCGGACATGACCTGCAGCAGCATCTCTTCTATATATTGGTCGTCCGGTGTCTGAGCTTGCTCCTCGAACGCGTCAACGATGACTCCTGCCAGCCAAGTTCGCTTCTCGGCTGCGCCAGGTCCACCCCAGCCTTCTTGGACGGCGATTCTTAAGGTAGGCCATACGGCTAGCCGTGCAATGACCCCTCGAGCAAAGAGAACGGATGAGGGCGCCGGGGCAGTTGAGCCGTCCATGGTGGGTACGACAGTATTGATAAAAAACTGGAAAATGATTCCGCGACCTAAGCGGAGATAAGATAAGAAGATAAGATGGCGCTTAGTCATCCGATCGAAAAAAGTTGGCGACGTATGATTGACTACCATACCCATATCCACTGACTTTGAGAGGCGGGGACGCGTTGGGAGCTTGGAGGACGGTACGTAACGGTCGATTCTAGATTGTTTATCTTTAACTGAGCCGCCTTTGCTCAAAAACAGATCAATCTGCTCCTGACGGCTAGGTTTCCATGCTTAGCGCGATAGCAGCTCGCAAGGCGGCTCAAGCTGCGCGTCAGGATGTCACGAACCACGCATTGAGACCACCTACTCCTACTCCACCTCCACCTGAAACAACAGCTGCGATTAAACCAACTCCGAAGCGGAAATCCTCTTCTCAGAGTACAAAACCAGCAAAGCGGAAGAAGGAGAAACGCACGCCTGGCAAGGCTCCCCGGTACTTCACCGAACCGGAGCCCGACACTTTCCAGGAACAGGACGATGTCATCGTTATTGAGTCGGACGAAGAGGTGTTGTCGGAGGACGTCGAGACGCCCGAGCCAACCGCCGGTAGAGGCCGATGGTCGCCGAGTGTTCCTCTGAATGACTCGTCGGACGAAGAGGACGATGTTCCTTTCAGCGTCCTCGCTTCCACGAAGTCTCCTCTCGGAAAGGTGGAAAGTCCTGATGTTCTGTCGACGTTCCTCCCCGTGCCCAGCCAGAACACTTTCATCCTGAACCCAGAGGCGGTCGCCGCCTTACACATAGATGACGATACCCGAAGCAAAGCGACTATCGTCGCCCTCAAGCCGGAAGAGACACTTTGCCTGCTCGGAACCTACACGTTTTCGGTATTGCAGGGCTCTATCACACATTCTGGCGTGACGATCCCATCGTCGCCGAGAAGCCATCGCGTTTTCGCTCCACGGTCGTCACCGTTGCCTGTGCTGGAAGGTGTTGACGGCGTGAGCGCCATCAGCAATATACGACAGCTACCAGAGGCATTACATTCGTTGATCGGCAGCCCAATCGCATTGGTGCTTCTTCAAGAGTTGCGTACTGGTGTCGAAGGCCTGGGTCGGATATGTCGGACCTTCGATGGCGTGTTCGAGCCTTCCCGGTGGCAGAGTTCCGTTGCAAGCCCAGACTTGCAGCTTTCCGGAGTTCAGATGGTATTTTCTTACTCCGTCTTGTGCAGCGGGATCCTGAACGTCATCCCATAGGTCACATCGCAAACGAGAGACATTCGACCCTTCGATGTGCCGGTGTCATGGGCACGCGCACTTTCCTCTGTGTCTACCGCTGAGGCTGCAACTGTGCATTTCGTAAAGGGCCCGAAAAAGTCCGGAAAAAGCACATTCGCTAGGACACTCGTTAATTCGCTGCTAACTCGGTAGGTCGTAACTGCGAAGTGGTGTGGCTGGGTTGACGATGGCCATCAGGTACCAGAAGGTTGCGTATCTCGAGTGCGATTTGGGTCAGTCAGAGTTCACGCCTGGCGGGATGGTAGCCCTCAACGTCATCTCAAACCCGTTGTTCGGTAGGCACAAATCGATTCATTTTAGGGAACAATCCCCTCATGCAATCGGATTCTCTAGGCCCTCCATTCGCGCATCCGACCTTGCCACACCGCGCGCACTACATCGGCGCAACAACTCCACGCTCCTCCCCCTCGCATTACCTCGCTGCCATTCAATCCGCTCTCGAAACCTATCGCCTTGACATCCAAACTCCCGCCATCTCTCCTCAGGACGATGACGAGCGGATATCAGACGCTATTCCCCTCGTGATAAACACAATGGGCTGGTACAAGGGCCTCGGCGCAGATCTCACTCTCAAAATCCAGGATATGGCGTGTCCCACGGACATCTACGAGATCGAGGCCCCCTTCGATCCCGCATGGCCTGCCGCACCTACCACTCCCTTCCCAACACCGCCGGCTGCGTATCTCGCGTCAGAATCCCAAGCCAGAACGCATACCCTCCAGCCCATTCAGCCCTCCGTTCTCTCGACAAATTACTCAGCCGCAGACCACCGTGCCCTCGCGCTCATGTCCTATTTCTATGCAGACTTCTCCACATCGCCGCCTTCGCCAGTGGACGAACTGCCACAGCTGACGGCGACGACATGGCGCACCTCCCTTCCCCTCGTCGCACAACCGCCATACGAGGTGGACGCTTCCCGGATGTTCGACAACGTCGTCCTTACGGGCGCAGGCACGGAAGACGTCGTGCCCACCGAGGTCGGGCGCGTCCTCAACGGAGCCATAGTCGGTCTCGTCGCCTGCGAGCCGGGGACGCTCGACCTCGACATGGATGCGACCGAAACGGCCAGTGCGTCTGCTGGCGGCATACCCTACATGCAGGGCGCGGCACCGCCATCCCCAGCGACGTCAACATGCCACGGCCTCGCCCTGCTGAGGTCTGTATCGCCGACGTCCGCCCAGGTCCACGTGCTGACGCCCCTGCCTCCCCGGCTGCTGGCGACGGCGCGGGTGCTTGTGAAGGGTGAGCTGGAGCTGCCGGTGTGGGGCATGCTTGACTTCAGGTCTGAGAGCGGGGAGGAGGTGGCGGGTGTGGAGAGAGGGCGGGTGCCGTATTTGCAGTGGGGGAAGGGCGAGGGGGTTGGAGGGGAGAGGAGACGGGTCAGGAGGAATTTGATGCGGAAGGGACAGATGTGATGCTTTCTGCTATTGCCAAGTCATGGGGTTCTAGACCGTGCTAATGACGCCGCGAGTTCCTTGGGAGCTTGTTCGGTGTTTAGCGCTCACGCTGTAGCTCGCTGCCGGTTGGACGGGAGCGACGATCGAGATCGTTTGTATCGTATATGGAGGACGATCTCATGATCGACATGTCATGCATGGGCTGCTGTATCAGTGGAAGAAGTGCGCTCTTGCGGCGATAGCTGAGAATAGCTCGAACCTCCATGACATGCTCCCGTGAAGGTTGTACAGCGCTTCGTATGTATAGTAGAAGGGCGGGTGATCCATCGACAAAGTCCTTATGTACAAGAAAGCGAAGTTCCGACTACAGGGGTCATGAGAGTCCCCCGCGATCCGTTGGTCCAGAATTTAGTAGCGACTCAAGCTGAGATACGCGCGTAAGTGTGACAGTAGAACGTGAGCCTTGCCCATACTCACCTGGTCCAGAACTTCAGCACCACCTGTCCCCCGGGAACTCCCGTTCGAACCATCTAACGATAACGCGTTCGTCGAAGATTCGCCACGGTTTGTATCAGACGTCTGCAGAACATCAGAACTCTGAGGACCTGTACAGTTCCGCACGAACCCACCTGTTTTGTACTTGACGAGCCTGCCTTCTTCGCTCCCGCTCCAAACGGGATATCGTCTCTTGGTACGATATCGATGAGAAAATCGAACTGGTCAGACTTGCTTAGGGCCTTGGCAATGTCCGACCGTGAGAGAGTGCGACGTTTGTTGGCGTCAGCGACTATGAAGGCCCTTGCTGTTATTTCTGAGATGAAGACTGTTGGGCGAGGCGGTGAGATTACGAGCCACGAAACGAGTCGAACTTGGCGGCACACCTACTTTCGCAGGCCTTGCAGAACAAGATCGGAGCTGCAACGCCAAGCGGTTCAGACGCGTGAATACGAGGCTATCGCTAGTCCATACCGTCTGCTGCAATCATCTGAAATGACTGACTGAGAAAATTCGGAAGTAGATCCCTCGAGACCACTCACTTTGACGTCCGGGTCACTCTTCATCACTTTCTTTATCCTGGCCAGCGGGAGCGGTGGATGACGATAATCTGGTGTCTCCTGCTCAGCGGCATCGACCTGGCGCTGCCAAAAAGAGCGCAGAAAATCGTTGAGGGGCTCCCCAGCCTGGACGTACGGTCGTGATGACATTGTAGCGTTCGAGGTTGAAGACAAGATTGGAAAACCCTAACCCTAGCACATGATGACTTCGAAAAGACACGGCGCTCTGTTCTCAAGTCTGACACAGGCGGTACTACACGACTACTACTAGTACTAGGAATATGGGGCAGGACTGACATCTGACTGACTCAGAGATTGTGGTGCGCGATGTGCCGCATTATCGTAAGCGACGCGAGCAATTCTGATATGAACGCAGTCAGCGTTCCTTTCGCAGGATTGCGAAGGCGATACGAGGTGCATCGACTCACCAAGTGTCAATGGGAAGAAATGTTCATACACTGTGAGGTAGTGCCCTGATACGTTAGGGTCGTATGGCCTTACGTTTGGCGGGTTGAGATCAAAGTGGGCCACGAGGTGGTTGTCCATCGTCGTACACTCGTTACGCCGACATCGGGTCAGAGGATCATCGCTCGACAGACAGCAGGTCTGCATCGACTCACAGACCATTCCTGCCCCTCAAAGATACGGTGTCCCCACTTGTACTCGCGCCCGTCGGAAGCTACGAATTTTCGGAACAGTGAACTGTGAATTCAAGGAAGGTCAGGCGGTGGATCTTGAAGGTGACAAACCTGCGAACTGACCTCCCAAAGAGTGTTGTTTTTCGGAGGTAGCGGTGCATCGGCAGCGAAATATTGTACGGCTTCTGCATGTACGAAATGGTTCCCAGCTTCTCGTCCGGCGAAAAGTCGAGAACGACGATGGGCTGCTGATTAAATGGCAGGGAGTCGCGGTGACGTGATCCACGGATGTTCATGCTGTAGATCATCGTGGTAGGCCGCTCGGGCACCCGGGCAATGTGAAAGAATATGCGGTCATACAAATCGTCAAAGTCGGTCGCCGTGAGTGACCCAGTCCGATCTTCCAGGATATACGGCGGCGGCGGTGGCATGACGCGCTACGGGATGAAATTGTGGTCGGCCTGCGGCTGGGGCTGGGGCTGAGCTGCCGTGGTTGCGCACGCAGCTTTATACGATCTTGAAGACCGGCTGAACACCGGACGGAGGCAAAGAGACAAACAGAAGATCCAAATACAACTCCACCTAAGGCTTCTGATGCTGGGCTTCCAGAACTTGTACCCCCGAACTGGGATATTCTCAAGGGGCGCTAGAATCCTTTGGGATTCGTCGGAGCTTCTCAAGCCCGACTCTATACTGCAAGGGCACCGCAGAACGCGCAGTCGATCTCTAAACGCCGTCACGACAGCCTCAGGCTGTGCAGAGCCTTGATAAGCGAAGGTGTCAGCATAATTGCGCCAGATAGAACCACAGAGACACGAGATCCGTACGCGTGAAGATAAACATGGAACTCGAAGGTACACCAGGCCGATCGTGGACGAATTATATCTGTATTACTGTCGGAATGGGCCGGAATGAACAAGGCTTCGTTGAATAACGCCGCTGCATGCTATTCCGCGAAGGTATGGCACTTCATCGATCATCACAGGCACCAGCAGATTCTGATCATGTGTCCATGAGCCGCCAGGAAACATTTAAATAAGCTTCGCTGACAGAGGCAGGGTGATCACTGACGGCGTATTGTGTGGGGTCAGTATGACGAACAAACATTTTCCCGAGCCAGCATGCCATGCCATGGAATAGCAGAACGCGCTAGTCGCCACTTCACAGCGGTGGACGTCTAGCGTATCTCATTATGTGGACAGCTTCACCTGGCGCCAGTTTCCGCGCAGATAGATTACGCCTGTGCTGTGTTGTGAGTTTCGCCATTTAGTCGGGGATCGCGCCAGGAACAGCCGAGGACCCAGATACTCACCCCGTGGCAATGTGAAAAGACGCCGAGGGAAGGTCACGGCGGCACATCTTCCCTAGGCGCACTGAAAGGAAATCCGTCACCGACGACTGCGGGCAATATGTGATATCGAAACTGACACAGCGGGCCTGGAGATATTTACGACTTCAGTTGCCTAAGTCATCGAACAAAATGAGATTGACGATAGCTGGCCTGTTCCGGGTGACGGGCATGTGATGGTCTTTTGAGATAGAGGAAATAATGAGTGCATCCTTGTCAGTGACAGTCAAAGATAGGACAGCCTTCCCCTCCCAAATCTCGTTCCGACGTCGTCCCGCGTCATAGAACATTGGGAAGATGGTACTAGCAGAGCGTCTGCTATCGAAAGAGATCGAAGATGCGGCGTTTCTCCGTATGCAACAATTGGCCCGGGAGACCAACATACCACTTCGGCTTGCGGAAATGTTATAGACTTAGTCTTCCTCGGACGGCTGACCGAACCAGATCGATTGACGGAAGGTATTCGTGACCAAAGTTCGATATCTCAAAGCAAGCCGCTTAGCCTTTTAACTTGCTAGTAAAGAAGTGCTCACATGATTAGGACTTGGCACCGGTTCGAACCCTTCGACGATGGTGTAGACGTACACGACTTACCCGTTCGTTCGTGTGTGGCCCATTCCATATTGAATACACGCTCGTCACCTAAGGGATGCGTATCAGTGCGCTTCTTACATCAATAGAAGGTTTAAATCACCTGCCCTATTCACCAGCGTGACTTTCGGTGGGACAAACCGGGCGAGACGGTTGGCGCATCACTGTCAGTGACTTCGAGAGAGCGTTCAGGCACGTGGAGCTCTCGACCGAATATGCGAGTCTGTGACAAGAAACCATGAATCTGGCTTTCGGCGAGAAACACCTGACAAGGTTCACCCCGTCACAGATGCTCCAGGCACGTCATCCCCGACACTGTCTTCGAGACAGCCTCGTCTTTTCGTCTTCTTCCTCGCCCGTGAACGGGGAATACACGTAAAAAGCCACGGCGATGTTCTGTGACCCCGTCTCGAGGCCGACGTGAGATATGGCCTTGATTTACGCACTGCCAAAGGTTCTCCGATTCTGTGGGAGCAGTTTTGGGACTTCGCCGTCGTGGATTTTTTCATCGCCTTCATCCGAAGGCTAGCTGGGTTCCGCGAACAAGTTTCGAAGCAAACTCAAAATGAAGGAGCCTGGCCATATGCCCACGAATGGGACTAGACCGCAGACGTTGACAATGCGAAGCAAGCGAAGGCTGGGAGCGCTTTTCCGCAGATAAGGATCAGCCCATATCCGCGCAGAAATACGAATGCACCGACAGCGACATTCCGAGGAGCCTGGCTATTCTGAGCTTGTCCTATGTATCGCCAAGTCTGGATAGTCTGGCGAGCCTCGAGGGTATTGGCTGGGTTGAAACGAGAGCCGCGTCGAGTGCTAGACCCGTGACGTTGTCAGGACGCAATCAATCTAGTGGGCAAAACAAGGCTCAATACGCAATGAACGAGGGGCAGCTAGGATTCGCACAAGGACTTCGACACCGCCGTCGGCGTTGAACCGGTGTTGATCATTGTACTTGACCGTGAGCTCGAAAATCATCGCAAGCCACTTAGTCCAATTCTCACGATTCTTTGATATGTAATTTAATTAAAATTTGAACCTTAGAATGGATTGTTCGAAAACTTGCTAAGTCTACCTCCCATCGAAGCACCCCAGTCTTCTGGATTGCAACTCACCACTCAAAAGCGATAGCGCTATGGCGAGTTTCCTGTCAAGACGCAAATTTTCACTACGTGTTCGGTGACTTCTTGCAACGTACAACACGACTATCGAACAGACCATATACCGGTCGCCGGAAATTTCTCTCAGAGACATTGACTGTACTGGTGTCGACTTTCCGTTAGCAGACAGCGCAATCCCAGCACAGCGATTCGGAGGCGATGAAAGATCACATACCCATGAAGGGACGATCTCGGTGCACGTGTATGGCGCCTGGCAACAAGTAGGGCCTGTCCACCTGTTGAGAGCCGATTTGCAGGTCAGCCAGATCGAACGACGGTGTTAAGAAGGTGGACTGATGACAGACCCGGTCCCGCCACATTGTTGATATTGAGCTTGGCACTGCGCGGTCCCACAGCAATTCAGCGAGGTCCCGAGATTCGTCGTGCAGGAACCGATGACATGTTGGCCCGCAGGACACCCTTGCCTAGTACAAGTTCCAGAGATACAGCAGCAGCTGCCGCCGTCGTCGCGCTCGCTGACGGAGCGTTGATCAAATTCAAGGCTGCGGGGGACATTCGGTTTAAGCATGACGAACGGGGAACTGGGCGGGCGGCCTACCGCGTAGCTATCGAACCCTGGAGGAGGAGAGCGGCACAAGTTGCAAACAAAAATCCGAGCTTCATTGTCGGTAAGAGCTCTGAGGAGGAACAAGAACCTGTTCTCGGTCTAAGGAGGCGGGCTGCAATTATATGTTGGCGGAGGGTTTCCAAAAGCAGGGCGACGGGCTCTTAATCACCGTACGATAGATGGGTCAGGTCCTAGGCCTCAGACTTTGACCTTGGCGGTTTGATCTTGTGCCTCGCTGTGCCGTTCACATGGTGATGGATAGAAAGCTAGGCTACGACATGCTCCTTAGCATAAGCGTTCGGCAGGATGATCGAACGTCGCTGCATACCCACCCTTGGCGCTGTGCCGCTGCTAACGCTGTAAACTGTCAGTGGGGAGGACGTGCGAGGTCATGGAGCGGAGGTGCCTGGCCGGTGAATGTAGGATAGTGTGATTGGCCCAAGGAGACGATCCGCTGGGAGTGTGTGGCCGGCTGGTAGACTGCTTAACAGATATCTTGGCGTTCAGGCGCTGGCCACCGCGGGAAACGTAGCATGGCCAGGGGAACCGCCATCCACGGCACGATGGAGGCTTGCATCGAGTCATTCGCACTACAGTGGGAGCGTTCAAGGAGCATCTCACCAGCGGGTCGAACAATCAGCGAAGACGGAGACGGCTCCCGGGACAACCAGCTCCAAGCAAATCGACAGCTTGAGGTCAGATGAGCCGACAAATGCTCAGATAGATAGGTTAGATGCAGCGCACGAAACCAGGCGCCGATCTCCATGTTGCAAGGCTGAAGCCTGAAGCAAATTCAGCCTGTTCGTTAGAGAACGGTCGGAACCTGTCGCATCGTTCGAATGAAGTAGAATAGCAGGAGTCATCAATT
The DNA here is from genome assembly GCA_026008595.1 of Lyophyllum shimeji. Taxonomy (NCBI): domain Eukaryota; kingdom Fungi; phylum Basidiomycota; class Agaricomycetes; order Agaricales; family Lyophyllaceae; genus Lyophyllum; species Lyophyllum shimeji. Next base: position 58,152 of record BRPK01000001.1, on the reverse strand, counting down.
GACGTGGTCCCGCTGGAAAGCGACAAAGATATTGGTTTCGAGCAAAGTTGAACTTCCAGCACAACCATACATGTGGCGGTGCGATAAGATTAGATCCAGTCATCCTCAGTCTCTTGCAAAGTGATCCATCGGGTCTTGCCGATGCCAGCTGGTCTGAGGACTGTCTGAGACCATGTACTGGGCGTGGATGCTACCCCCTCATCATCGCCCTCCGTCTAGGGTACCCACGACAGAGCTCGTCCATTCAAAGACTGGTAGAACTCGATACTGGACCTTTTGCTTCCGCCACTCCGCGTCGGCGACTCCTCCTCCGCTCTCAACCCAGATCTAGGCACGCTCAGTCCGAACATAGTCTCAGAAGCGCTAACCTGGTGCTATCTGTCTGAAATAGCGGACCAGACCCACGCAATGGCGTCTGAGTTGCCCACCTTCCCGCCGGAGATCATAAACAGAATTGTGGAATATCTCGGCGACCATCGGAACCGCAAAACCCTGGAAACATGTTCCCTCGTCTCGTCCTCCTTCCGAGAACCAGCCCAGCGACAGCTGTTCAAACATCTCAACATCGTCTGGCGGAAGCCCAAACGGCTGATTGTGCACAGGCTCGCGAAAGTCTTCAAACGCCGCGCTAGCGAGAAAGCCGTGTACGGATATGGGTCAAAGCCGCTAGCGAGCTTCGACGAGCGGCTGCGCAGTTACGTCGAAGCGATCGTGATCCTCATCCCATCCTTCCCTGTCGGGTTCAGCACCTACCACAAGCTGCTTCCGCGCGTCCAGCGCGTGACGCTGACCACCGACGGGGCCCGTCCCGTGAGACTGGCGTCGATGTTGTCGACACCACGGAACGATATACAGGAAATCTTGGAGCGCCCTACTCTGGAGGTCCTCAATGTACAAGATATGGAAGCGGTCCCGGTGACCGTTCTGCGTTCGTGCGCCCATCTCAAGACACTCGGGCTCTGGGCGAGCACGATATGCTGTGCCGATCCCAGCCCTAGCGAGAGTGAGGCCGGGCAGGCCGTATCACGGCGCAGCGGTGGAGGCTTGACCACGCTCAGGCTACATGAGATGAGCATCAACCGGTCGCTCATGTCCGCGTTTCGGGACCCCTCGTCGCCGCTGTGCATTTCGAGTCTCCAAAATCTGCGCTATCACGTCTGGAACGAGGAGACCGCATTCGACTGCAAGGCACTCCTGCAAATCTCGAGCTCCAGCCTCGAAGAGCTAGAACTTATAATCGCTTATGGCGCGCCTCACTTTTTTTTCGATGTTCGTGGTAAAGCTCACTGACATGCTGCCCCGAAAGATATTTCTTGCGTTATCGACCTAACGCACCTGCAAAACCTGCAAGCCATCAAATTGCACACCCTACATGTCGAGGGACTCCTTTATGCTTCCCGGATCCTGGAGTCGGCCCTGCACAATGACACCCTGACGCAGTTCACCGTGACCATCGAATCAAGGCTGTGCATTTCACATGAGGGAGTCGAAAGAGCGGCATGGCGCCGTCTGGACGAAGTGCTGGCCCGGAAAGCCGTCCGCACGCTCCCGGAGTTCCGGCTGAAGATAGCAGTGCTGTTCCCGGGACCGGCCTCGCTTCCCGCCATGCTGAAATTCGTCACGGACGTGATGCCGAAGACGGTGACGGTGCGTCTGGTGAGGGTGTCCACGCTTGGAGGAGTAAGTTCGCATTGGGATTTGATAAAGGCGTGGAAGACGAGGGAGCGCTGGTTCGGGTGATTTGGTCATGGTAGACTGTGATATGAAAATCGTGCCACAGAGTAAAATGTATCGTCCGGAAAAAGCACAAAATCGCGTCGACAGTCCTCACCAATAGGTCGTAATATGTTATCGATTGTTCCCTTGCTCCAGCATCCAGCCTGCTTGCAACCGAAGTCGTAGTTCGTCGGCTGAGTTCGTTCTTTCCCCCTTTAACACGACGTTTTCCATCAAGCGCTGATTCCAACCGCGTTGCTGAGACAGCTAGCCCTGAAGTCCATGAGCTACGCGACTTGGGACACAGAAGTACAACACTGGGCGGTTCATTTCTTCAGAAACAATATTACAAGTAAACCCTGACGCTCGCTGAACCAAACCACTAATCGACACCGGCCCTATCCACCGGCTCCTCATCCTCGGACGTCTCATCACCACCACCAGCCGCAGTAGCCCTCCCACCACCCCAAAACCTTCCCAGAATTCCTCGTAATACTCGCTGCACCGCCTATCCGGATCATCAGCACAAGTGAAAAACACCGAGCCGAAGATACACGTACCGTCGGAGCCTCTTCATCACTCTCACTCTCACTCTCATCCTCCTCCCCGTCCCGATCCCGATCCCGATCCCGGTCCCTTCCTCCTCTCCCTCCCTCACAACCTCCTGCGCCACATCCACCACGTCCGGTCCAGCCTCCTCAGGTTCGGCTTCCACATCCACACCAGCACCAGGCATCTCTCCAGGCATACGCATGCCTCCCTGATCCTCAGCCATAACCATCGCCTGCACCTGCCCCAGCACATCCTCCACCGCCTCGGGTCCCATCCGCTCCAGCATCGCCGCCAGCCCCTCGCCGCCTCCCAGATTGTCTAGTATCTCCTGCAAAAAAAAGGAAATTGGAGGGCACACGAGGAAGCACGGCGAAAATGCACACGCACCATGACCCGCCGCCTGACCCCCGCATCCCCAATGACCCCCTCCAACATCCTCTCGTCCATCCTCCTCTGCGCGCCTCCCCGACGGACGACAAAGATGTCCTCCACGCCGCTGAAATACACCTCGTCGTACCTCGACACCGCGCGTCCAGGCGGCAGGGGATCGCACGCCAGCCCCCCGTGCGCCTCCGCCACGACGTCCCTCGGTATCCACCCCGCCAGCCTCCCCGCTCCTCCCCCGGTGGACTCGGAGACGGTGAGGTGCCGGTACAGCGACTCCTGTATCACGGGCGAGGAGAAGAGCGCGAGGAAGGCCTGGCGCGGCGGTGGTACGGGCGGTGCGGAGGAAGAGGCAGAGAGGGCGGCAAAAGTGCGTGTTGCGGTGTCGCGGAACCATGCGCCGTGCGAGGGGGCGGCTTTCCACAGCCCAAAGGAGCGCGTGGCGTACATGTGCGAGAGGGCGTGCAGGGCGGCCGTCGGCGCCGGAAGGGTCCTGGGCAGGGTCGGGTATGTCAGTGTGTGTTTATGTTTTTTTTTCTGGGAAGGAGGGAAGAGGGGAGAGGGAGGAGGGAGACGTACCCTGCCCCGGGTTCGATTCTGAAATCGCGGTGCGCGCGGATATGTGCAGGGAGCGCGACGTCGAGTTTGTCCGCGAGGAGGGGCACGACGGACGGGAAGGACACGAGCGCATCTTCCAGCGCCGCCGTGCTCGCTGCGTGGTCCTGCATTCCACGCCCCGCTCATCAAACACCCGCGGCGAAAAGAAGGGAGGAAAAGGGACGCACCGTGTCCCCCTCTGCGTCCTCCCTCATCCTCATCGCCAACGCACGCGCATACGCCCACCCGGGCAACACACTCGGGTCCATCCTCGCTTCCCCCGTCTCCTTCTCCTTCATCCCCATCTCCGTCCGCGCCTCACGCAGCCCGCGAAAATGCTCCCACACCTCGACCAGCCACCCGCCCATGCCACTCTTCAGTGCCAGCATCTCAAGGTGGTACACGGCCCCATGCGGGTCCGTCCACGGATCGAGCGCGTACAGCAGGCGGGCGAACTCGAACGCCGTGCGCGGGCAGCCGCGGCGCTGGAGGTCCCTGCGCGTCCTCTTCAGGTAAAGATTTGCGAGCGAAGAGGAAAGAAAACGCACCCCACCGTCCGGTGCACGGCCAGATAAAACGGCCGATTCTCCACCCTCCGGAAATCGAGGCGGTTCGTCCCGCTGGTAAATGTGAACGCGCCGATGAAGGCGCGCTCGTACGTGAACAGCGCGCGGTCGACAAAGTCTACTGCTTGTGCGTATTCTGTGCACGTGGGAGGCGTTAGCGGCTGGAAGAGCGGTGGAAGGAGGGAGGCGTACCTTCGCGGTGCCGGTATATCTCGGCGAGCTGGAGGAGGTTGTCTGCGTGCCAGGGGAGCTTGCGCTGGACTTCCCAGAGGGCGTCGGGATCTGTGTGGGCATTGCGTGTAAGCGGCGGGGTACGAGGCAAAGAGGAGGAGAATGAAGTAAAGGTAGAAGCACATCACGTATACACCCATCGGCAGAAGCGAGAGAGAGAAAGAGAAAGACAGGGACTCACGGCCGCTCATGACAGCCTGAATGAACAACTTCGTCATGCTCTTATACCTCTGGCTAGACTCCACCGTCCACCACTTCTCCCCTCGTGCCTCCCCATCGCCCACTCCCACTCCCACTCCCATCTCGCTCACCTCCTCCGCACTCAACGCCCTCAACGACAGTCCCTCCCTCTGGCTCGCACTCCACCACGTCGGCTGCGGTCTCGTCAGATTCGAGCGCTGTCTGCGCTTGACAGCCAGAGAAGCCGGAGAGGCGGATGATTTGGAGGCTTGGATGACGCGCGCGCCGAAGAACTTGCGCATCTCGGCTTCGGGGTCGAGGTGCGCGGGGCTCACGGCGAGGAGGGAGGCGAGGGATGACGGTGATGCGGTGGGGTGGGTGGATGGGGAAGGCGTTTGCAGGGAGGGGTATCTGTGAGAAGGGGGTGGTAAGTAAGGTGAAGACGGGGATGCGATGGGTGGCATGGGGTGAGGACGTACTTGATGGACAGCTCGGCGAGGACCTGCTCGATGTCCTCCTCTTCGCCTGCATTTTTGTCTGCGCCGGCCTTCTTCTGCCTGGCCTTGGCCTTTTTGAGAGCTTTCTTTTCGCTCTTGGGTGTCGGAGTTGGTGCTGTGGGGGCGGGTGCAGCGGCAGGGGTTGGTGCAAGAGCCGGCGCGGGAGACGGAGCCGGCGCCGCATCGTTCTTCTTCTTTGTTTTCTTTTTCTGCGCGCGGGCGTCAATATCGACCTGCAGGGTGCGTAACACGGATGGGGACGACACAGACTTTGCGTGATTTCGCCTGCTGCGGGTGCGGTACCGGCGATCCCTCGTCTTCACTCAGTGATTCGACCTCCTCTGGTGCTAGAAACTACCCAGATGCGTCAGAACCTAACCCTGTCGCTGCACTCTGCACTGACGTTGGAGAATATCGCGGGTGTGCTCTTGGTTAGCCGTACTGGCTCGTCGTCGCTGGAGGCGTCGAGGTTCGACGGTCCCCCAAGGGCCTGGAGCTCCTCGAGCTCGCGTTGCTGGCGTTTGTTGAGCCGGGGAGGCATGAGGAGATGAGGAAAGATCTGCGGAGGGTTCCTGATCGGGATGTGTCACGGACGTGATCGTGACGAGATTAGATAGCGAAGGAAGCCATGCGCCTCACGCGCAGCGATACTTCCAAATTCATGCAGTGAAGAGCCGGTCGAGGGTGGTCTCGCGGGACATAATAAAGCGTGGCCATTTCTCGCCCGTTATCTGAACAGTCCATCCTTACAACACTGAGGGATCAAACCCTACGACTGACCGAATTATCGGTACGTGACGCCTCCAATGCCTGGGTAAGTCACTTCGCGTGCGCGAACCCGAATAACACATATCCTGCTGCGAAAAAAGCAACCCAGCCGACAATGCCCATGAACGCTCCATAAGGAGAGTCTTCCTCCTCGAAATACCCGCGAGCGCCTAACGACTGGTAGTGCGCGAAAAGACTATCGCGCGGGGTATAGCCACCGAATTCGGTCGACTGGTACTGCGATGCCCATGTATCTACGACGGATGAATCGATGAGCACGATTGTGTACTGCTCTGGACCAGGAAATCTGTAACGAACCTCTCCTCACACCGTCTTCTGTGAACCCAAAGTAGCTGAGGATCCAGCGGAGCACCGCACGCGGCGCGCCATAGAGCAGGTAGTATACCGCTTTGAAAGGTACGTCGGGGTTATAAGACCACAGGAGAAGAGCCGCGGACGATAGCAGTCGATGTTCGGACACTGTAACGAGCAGCCTTAGCTGCACAGTCACCGTACTTCAGCCCAGCCGCTCTCACCAAATTTCCCCACATTTTGCAAGGCGACCTCGATGCCTTTGGCGGCTGGAACAGGGATGCACACTTTGGTCCAGTTCTCCGTTGCCATCGTTAATGCTGAGTGGGAGAGGGAAGTTGGGAGAGAGGCAGGGTTGGGGGGAACGTTTTAACTGGCGGCGGATAGGCACGTGTAGATCGAAGCAGAGGGGGCTGTTCTACGGCGTCTAACGAAGCACAACATGTTGTTGATCCAGCAGCGCCTTTTCAAAGCGTGTCAACATGTCGCCGGCTCTCACAGGAATGCTGAAGGATGATGTACAGGGTTGGGTGGGGCGAAGAGACAACTAATGTTTAGTGTCGCGCCCCAGAGCTACGTACAGAGAGATCAGGCACGTCGGTCAATTCTCAATGCTGCAGGATCTACGTTCTGGTGGTCGAGCTGAGTTCGACGCATTGCGTGTCACACGACCGGATTTCGGAAGGGAACATGGCGTAGTGTGGGCGTCGAGACACCATGAGGTGTTCGACGTCCGCGTGTGGTTGTCATTGAGCTCGATCGGGACGACGGAACTGAATTGCGCATATCGAAGTCTCATCGACGCGGCAGTCATCACAAGAGTATTACAGCTGCGACCGTAGCGGAGCGAGTCGCAAATAATGATATGCTGGGGCATGGCTACCGTGGCATGCCATCCTCCGGTTAGGGCTCACGCATCAAAGATTGACAAAGGAGGGTCAGGGGAATTGGCCACTCTGGACGGTATCTTCTGGACGAAAAACAGATTAGAAGACCATCACATTGTCAACGGACGACCATGCCTGGTTCGTCGGGCTTCTGCAGCGACGCCATGACTGGCTCATTCACCACACCCTTCTCACTCTCCGCACGCCTCGGCAGCGCCTGACTCTGCATCGTCCCAGCGACACCACGCAGGCCCACCATCTCGCCCGGCGGGCGAGCATGGTACATCATCACCCCTTGCGGCGGAGCCGGCGGGGGCATCATCGGCGGCGCAGCACCAGCACTCACGGTCTTCGACGGCGGCCGCCCCTCTATCCGCCTCACAAACTCCCCCCAGCACGCGCGCTCGTCCGAACCCATGGCCTCAAACTGCTCCCTCAGCTCGCCCTTCGCCTTCCGCCACACCCCGCGGTGCCGACACACCGTGCTCTTGACGTAGCGGCTCCCGAACACGCGCTCGAACGCCGCGCGCTGCGTCATCGGCGCTGTCGACCCCGTCGGCGGGCTGCGGATCAGCAGCTCCATCGCGTTGAAGCCCGCGGTGAGCTCCGCGACGGTGTAGTCGTTCGGCCAGCGTTTGAGCGGCGGGTGCGGGTGGAACGGGATGGGCGGCGCGCTGGTGCTGGGGTTCGCGAGGTGTGGAGGAAGGGTGACCTCAGGGGCGGCGGCAGAGACGGGGGCAGGCGGCGTGCTGGATGTTTGGGGCTGGGAGTAGAAGACGGTCGGGGAGTACGCGTAGGATGTGGAAGGTGCGGTGTTGTCTGCGGGAGGAGCGATGGATGTTTCCTGTGCGGCCGGAGACGAAGGCCCTGCCACCGCCGAGGGAGCGACGGCACGAGACGCGTAGTATGCGCTCGAAATGTGAACTTTGGGTGCCGGTCCATCGGAAGGGCCATCTGGCGCGGCTCGCTTGAGTGGCGCACCGACATGATGAGGCTCAAGTTTCGGTGCCGTGGAAGACGGAGCTCGCGATTGTCCCTGCACTTCCTCCGCGAGACCGGGACACTGATGTTCGCTCAGGCCTTCCAAGAGGTTCCGGCGCGTTTTGTAGAGTAGTCGCTGCTGAGTAGTCACAAGCCGTACCGTGTTCATAGTGTGCTGCTCCCATTTCCCAGACTGCGGATCGTAGGCGTCGATGTAGGATCCCGTCGTCATACCGAGATCTGTTGCCAGAGATGAGAGCTGTACGAGCTGGAAATAAGGAAAAGTGGGATTCATGTGCTGTAAACGAATCGGCTCCGTATCTGCCTTGTACCAGACAACTATCGTGATCGATCGATTATAATCTTCGAGCTGTCGCTGCATATCCCATTGGAGAGCGGCTTCCCCCTCGGCGGCCACCACGGCAGAGGAAATGCGCGGGCTCTTAGATACTGAAATAGAGCTACGTTTTCCTATATCCGTCCCGTTCTTGAGGGCTCCTTGCAGCGAATTCTGACCCGACGAAACCTGCTGGGCGGCTAAGAGTGATGCGGAACTCGTGGAACCGATATAGCCCTCCATCTGAGGCTGGGTATCCTACATAAGTGAGCGCAGTGGTGAGCGACATGCATGTTCGGGAACGAAGAGGTCGTCTCACACTCGGACTCCGGACGGGGTCTCTTGACGGGGTCTCTTGCACTGGGGCACCTGGTGCCGTTGTCCACGGACGTCAATGGAAAGATCGGTCGGCAAGGTCCGGGAGTCTCGTCTCTTATTTGGTTCCAGCTCCGCGGACAAATAGCCGGGTCCCGTCTATCAGTTCGTCTCCCACGTCCCTCACCAAGAGCTCCAGCAAGGGATACGCAAAGTTATTGTGATCCACTCCACTATTGAAAAAACGAAGTCGCTGTCTGGAGATGTAGCAGAACGGCCATGAGCTTGTGGGCTCGTACAGCCTCGATGATGGACTTCAAGTAGACGCTGACAGGTGGAGGCAACTCGGCGTCATGGCGCACGATCAAACCTTCATAAAATCTGCGACTATTTCCTGCTGTTTCGTCAGCCCTTTTTACGCGTCAACGTTCAGTGACTTTGTTCGTGGTGGCGAAATCTTTTTTTACACGTACACCTTCCTGGCAGAACGTCCTTGGACTTCACCGGATTAGCTTTACCTGCTCATTCTTCGCGCTGTATCGTGAGTAGACTCAATGGTACTGCAGGCAGATACCTCCGGCTCGTTCTCTTTTTGTGGCACGTGTCTCCCCATCTGCTTTCCGTCTCCGGTCACTGGTTTTGTCAACCGCGACGCTTCATGTGCACTTCACGTCTTCCTGCGTTCTGCATGTGCAACAGGCAGAGGTAGCGCTGTGAGGATGCAAAACGCTATCTACGTGTTGATTGCACCACACTGAAGCTGAACGCGAGATCTGGATGGTTCAGTTTTCCGCGCGGTTGGACTTCAAAGTCTCGCTGCTTTGTTTTGGCTCATTCTATCGGCCTCGACGCTCTGACATAGTCTTTAAGGAGGGTACGTTTGCTTAGTATTTGAAGAACACCCTCAGCAGCTATTTCTTCACAATAGGATGAGCCACCATCGTCCCGGACGGCTCTGACGGCTCAGCCCGAAGTCGATACCAATTGCGGAAAGCTCTTCTCAACTCATTGGTATCTCCGACTTTCTCCCAGCTGACACGTACAAATGATCGACCATGCATATCAGCACCGCGCTTTGCTGACGTCTGTGAGGTGAGTCGGATACATGCAAATCATCGCTCGATCGATCAACTTGCAGGTGGTGACCTACAGTTAGCAGGCCATTCCACCGAGATTTGCCAATCGCGTCCCCAGCCGCGTCCATCACGACCATCAATCTCGTGAGCCAATTTTCAGCCCTCTATGTGTCATCACTGCTTACGGTATGGCTGACGCGACTCCTAAAGAACGCAAAACCTTGACAGTCAATCTCTTGCCGAGAGGACTCGTCATTCAGGGACTGGATGCGTTTCTTTCCTTCCGCAAGTTCGCTGAGTACCGCCTGTGGTCACGATGAGTTCACGATGATGCCAACTATCGAAATACCCCCGAAGCACGAATATTTATCAAGCCACTTGAGGCTCCGTTCCGCACGTTACGGTCATGCCGCTTACGCGACCTGTGGTGGAGTTCTCTGGCTGACGAGTACGACGTGCAAGCAGAAAGGTATAAAAGATGCAAGTCTTATCGATGGATATTCTGAGTATCCCTTACCGAGTCAACTCCTCGCAGATCACCTCTCTTCTCGTAAAATGACGATCCTCATCACTGGCGGAACCGGCAACACCGGCCTGCGCCTCGCCCAACGCCTTCACGATGCAAATTACTCCGTACTTCTCACTACGCGCTCAAAACCGGTCCCGGCGCCCTTGAAGAGTGTCCAATTCGACTGGGCCGATACATCTACTCATGAAAACCCTTTCAACGCCGACCCGAACATCGACCGCATCTACGTCGTCGTTCCACGTGTACAGGACATGCTGGGCACCGTGAAGCCCTTCATCGAGCTGGCGCTCGCGAAAGGCGTGAAGCGCATTGTCCTGATCACGTCGACGCAGACAGGTACATCGAATGGCTCACCAGGGATGTCAGCAGTGCAGAAGTACGTCACGGAGCTGGGTGTAGACTATTGTGTTCTGAGGCCGACGTGGTTCATTGGTGCGTGCTTCAGCTCGTCTTTTTGCTCTGAGGATGATTGACACGGGTTTCGATATGGTGACAGAAAACTTTGGCAATTGGGCACACTTCGCGAATGGCATTCGCGATGAGAACGTCATCATGTCCGCAACGGGAGACGGGCGCGTTGCCCTCGTGGCGGTTGATGACATCGTCGACGTTGCTTTCAGCGCCCTCGTAGACGAGAAGAGTCATAATACCCACCACATACTCGTCGGGCCCGAACTTCTTAGCTACGCTGAGGCATGTCATTTTCTTCGTTCTAATGGTCTATTGCATTGATTCTGTCTCTCCTTTAGGCCGCAGCGGTTTTCAGCCAGGTTCTCGGACAGGAGATAACGCACAAGCAACTCACGGATCAGGAATTCATCGACATGCACACAGCGAACGGAGCCTACAAAGGGGTTGCTGAGTTCTTCCTAAGCCTAGAGAAGCTCGTTGCGTCGGGAAACGAGGGGGCATTCTTTCACGCAGAGGGGAAGGTGGTTGGGAAGCGGCGTCTCGTTGATTATGTCACGGAAAACAAGGACTTGTGGATCCCCAAGTGCGGTAGTTAATCCATTAGTAGCGGAAAAACTCGCCTAGGTGAAGAAAATTCTGATATGATATGCTCACCGAGCCTATCGTTCGGGACGAGCATGGCTCTGAAACAAGTTGAACGCCAATCGAAAGAGTGCAGTTCGCTGGATACAGAGAGATGAAGTATTGGTCGAAAGGCAGGACTGCTTGCAAGAGGCGCTGCGTGGTCTTCGCACTGTGGACGTTGCAACTTGCAGGTCGAGATTGTTTTTAAAACGCAAGGATGAATGATCGATGATGGGCAAACACGCTTGCAAACACGTGGCACCGAACACCTTCCTTCGACGTCGTCGGTATGTTGGACTTTCCAAGCTACTCCATCACTTTTGCGCAATCTAACAAGTTAATCAGTAGCCCTCGAAAGACTCCGTACTTGGAAAATGGCACAGAATGCCGATACAGCCCTCATTGCCAAGGTTGAGGCCCAGGCGGGGATGGTCAACCATCGCGTTCTCTCAGATCAAGAACTCGAATGGTGCAAAGAGATACTGTCCAACGAAGAACGCGTTCTCTCTCAGCTTGATGCAGAATTCGAGGCTCTCAGGCGCAAACGGGATCTGCAGCAGCAACGGGTGCAGAAACTGCACGTCGCGGTCGCCCCACACAAACGGCTCCCACCCGAGATCCTCTCACATATCTTCGTCCTATGCCTTCCAGTCGCGCACGACAAAGTTGCCATACCACCCGTACTCTGCAAAGCTCCTTGGCTCCTCGGACGAGTGTGCTCTCGGTGGAGAAGTATTTCTCGGGGCGAGAGACGCCTCTGGGGCAAGGTCACGATCAAGGTCAACGCTCCCACTCGCCGACGTGACTTGCTGCGTGCTTGCGAGATTCTTCCTCCAGCAGCCGAGGTGTCTGTCGAGGCCACGTGCCGTATCCCAGGCTTCCAGACCGACGTCATCCATCATCTTTGGCGTGCTCAGGAATTCTTCTTCACCGTGGACTGTGCCAAGTTGAAGCAAGTATGGAGGATCATTTCGGCATCGCCGCAATCGTTTGCCGCTCTGAGGACCGTGGTGCTCTGCGTCGATGGGATGCCACGTGCTGTCGATAAGGTTGATACTTGGACGGGCGTCAAGCCGTTCCGGATGGCAAAGAGCCTGAAGGAGCTTAGAATTGCTATGTCCGCAACATTGTGGCCAGCGTTCTTGTCGCTCGACATACCCTGGAGCCAGCTCAAGGCTATTGATATCACTGGAGTGGCCAATCTAAGCTTGGAAGGTATATTCGGGCTCCTTAACAAATGTCACTCCCTCGAAGAACTCTCGATCACGTCACCCCGCGGTCGGCAAACCGGTACCACCCGTCCTGGCCAAGAGCCGCTGAAAATACCTTCTCTCCGTTCTCTTTGCGTCAAGGACATTTTGTCTCCCAGCCTGATTAACGAGGCGAACCTATGGAACAACCTTTCGACACTCGACCTGTGGTGCGCCAAATTCGAAGACGGCCGTGCACTGCACAGCATACTGAAGCACTGCGGCCGTCTGGTCGATCTATGCTCTCCGGTACCCGCACTACCACCAGGGTGCACACTAGGCGGTCGGACTCTCCGGTGCCCTTACTTGACGAACGTCGAGCTGGGAGCCACGCGCGACACGTGGCTGTTCGCCACGCTGGACGCGCCGGCGCTCGCGAACCTCTCCTGCATCTTCACCCAAGCATCCGACCTGCGCCCGCTCCGCGACATGCTCGCGGCGTCTCGGTGCCCGCTGCACGCACTCAGCATCGAGTACGACGTGCTCGACGACGGGCTGTGCGTCCGCGTGCTGCCCGCCGGCCTCGGCGCTCTGCTTGCTGCCGCGCCGGGCATCACGGAGCTTAACCTCTTCCTCGGCCTTCTCGTTCCACGAGACGTGTTGCGCGACATCGGCGCCGGCGTGCTTGTCCCGCGATTGGCCGAGTTGGCGGTTACGCCGGATGATCTGGAGGGTTTCCTTCAGATGGTGGAGACCCGGGCTGAATCGGAGGCGCGACAGGGCCGTAAGGGGTTGTGCGATGTGCAGGTGTTCGTGTCGTCCGAGGATTACGACGAGGACGACCCGGACGTCATCGACGCTTTGGAATCGCGTCTAGATGCGGTTCAGAGTACGTATGGAATCCGCTGTGGATTACAAGTGCATTAAGGGGACGACGACGTGGGTAGTGCTGCATAGCTCGTGTTGCGTTCTGAGCCGTCCAGTTTTCTTTTTGTCAGACGAGACGAACTTCTTCAGCTGCCAGTACAGTGCGTGCGCATCACGAAATTTCAGCGAGGACGTTTGGGACGTGGTGGTTCATGGACAAACATTTTGTGTAGCGTCAAGAATTCGAACGAGAGCCTTGTGCATTCAATCGGCCACAATGCAAGCCTGTTCATCCGGTCGACCACAGGTCACCGAAAGGCTACTCTCCCCGCCTACACCCGCATCGTCAACGCTCAACTTTCACCGCGAGCCGCCACCACCTTTCTTAGCATATCGCGTCGCTCCGCTGTATACGTATGTCCAGTTTCCCAAACTGTGAGAACGAATGTCGTGAGTATTGTTCCGGATGGAGAGCATGTACGCAGGAGGAAGGCAACCAGTAGAATGCAGATCCTCTCGGAGAAACAGACCTAGAGGAGATATCATGATATGGACGTACTCATTAGCGACGAACCACGCAGAGCCACAAGAATATTTTGCCGTGCGGAGCCTTGCAGGCGTCCGGGAGACGTTCAAGATATGCCCTGACACGGGGCCGTATGCCAGTATGGTGCTTGCAGCCGTAATGAAACGTAGACGAAGACAGGAGCTTCCGCGATGTGTCGCGAATATTCGAATTTCGCGGGCGTCCCGCATCCCGCTACAAATTGCAACACGTCCCGCACCACCCGCAACGCGACATCTCATGCTCTGAGCTCCACAGTCCCCAGTACCCCGCAAGCATCGTACCCCACACTCCAACTGATCACTTTCTGCACGTCGCGGTCCACCATGACCGCCTTGGTCGCCAGACTGCGAGGGGAGATGACTACGCGATCCGCGTCGAGCTATATTGCCAAGATGCTCGCCCAGCTCGGACAGAAAAGAGCTTCTGATCCATCATATTGCGCTTCCTGGCACCGTCGCCTCGCGTATTGCGTCTTTTGCCCATGATGCCACGAGACACCGCACGTCATTTCTTGTACCTGCGCGTTCGCCTCTCCAGCCGCCTGCGGGCCCGTACCAATATGCGATGCATCGCGCCAAGCAGCGTTCTCGTACAGAGCCGCACGGCCGCACTCGGAGCGCTCGCTCGCTCGCGCCAAAGACCAACCAGTCCGGTGCATTTGCAACACACTCAACGCTCAAGCGCGTTCTCGACCCGCGCGCGGAACTGTCGTACCCTGCACACGTCCGATCGCCGCGCTGCCATGTCGGGGTGGACGTCGACGTCGAAGTGGAAGGAGAAGAGGACGAGGAAGATGGGTATGGGTGCGCGGCGGTCGAGGCGGGGATCTGGCTGGCCTCGGTCTCGGCCTCGTCGACAACCGAGAGGAATTGGAATTCGCCAGAAGATGGTGGCGGATGTCGAAGCGGAGGCGGATTGAGGACGGATTCGCGACCTCGAGAACATCACGGCTGACCCTCGTCCATTGACCACGACGCCCCGCTCGATCTGAATTGGGTTCACGACATTCAGGCTTGCTTTCTGGGGAACTGCACCTCGGGTTTGTGGCTTGTCCTAGACCTCGGGATCACGACGCCCGCTCGGAATCAGAATTGGAATTCGGACGGTGGAGACGTGTGCGGTCCGGGTTACGTCTCGTAGGCAAGACTCCGTGATACCGGCTTTCGCGCTCGCCAGACCAGCGTGCGGTTCTCACTCTGCGACTCAGGCCTTCTGGAGGCTTGTTTCCTTCGTCGTGGTCGCCGAGGGGAGGCGACTTGTCACTTACCAGCGATGCGGTTTGTCGGTCTTGCTTTGTTGCTCGATTCACCACTCGTAACCATTGCCAAATGAATGTCGCAGATGCGGCTCGTGCCTCAACCTGCGCGCTGCCGAAGACCGCGCCGGAACTGGTGCAGACTGGAATGGGTGGCGGACGAAAGATACGTAGGCGACATTCAGGCCGTTCGAAGGGTCAGCGGGCTGAATGCGTAACTTAAAATACGCATGTCTTTGTTGTCCTGCGTGGAGCGGTGTCCGAAGTGTTGAACGTAGAAAGTGGGCACAGGAATATGCCATATAATATTTTTACACAACGACAGAGTAAGTTACGATACTTACAAGAGGTGTATGGGATCGAGCGCACGGACCACGGTGCCTGGGCGGAAGGATCTAAATTGGGAACGTGACACATGTCGTCATCGTGACCGTTTGTAAGACCTGGGCCTTGGGTGGTGTTCGCTGGCATGTCGAGGCAAGGGGCCCATCTGCGAGGAGGAGGATGGGCGCATGAGTCAAGGACGGAAGAGTGAGGTTTGGTACATGCAGAAGCGAAAAGTAACAGCTAGTTGTGAACTTGAAGATCCGGTGTGCGAGGTGAGGTCGCACGGGGATGGAGCAGCTGTCCGTCCAAGTGGACAGACCTGACTCTGCGAAAGCGTGACAGGAGACGACGCCATAGGCGGCGTGAAAGACTTAACTCGCACACTGAGACTTCCGAACAGCCCAGCCCCACGTTCCGCCGCCTGACCCCTCTCCCTCCTCCGTCCTTCTACACCACCACCACCACGATGATGATGTCCCAGCCCGCACCCACGACGGACCGCAACGCCTCCGTCTCCCCGACCCGCCGCACGTCCTTTGGCAATGCCCTCGCCACGCTCGGCGCCAAGATCACCCGCACGCTGAGCCGGGACGAGGCGACGCTGACTGCCGATTCTGAGACGCGCTCCGTCAGCACGGTAGCGAGCACGGCGAAAGGTGCGTTGCAGGTGCCCCAGAGCAGGAGATGATAGTGGGAGAAGCGCAGGGAGGGCCACGAGAGATAAGGGAGATAAGCACATATCAGTTGCTCCCCTTATCTCTGCCCCGCACCTCGCCTTATCGCAAGCCCTGTGTGCCCACTCCGAGCCTTATATTCGCTCTCCTTCCGCCTTCTGCCAGCTCCTCGTGCTTCTTCGCCCGCCCATACTGATGTCGTCCGCATCCGCAGATCGCTCGCAATCGCGCGGCCGCGAGGTCTACGTACGCCCCCCTCCCCTCCACTCACCGCTTCCCCCTCTAATCCACCACGCACGCACACAGCAGTCCTCGGGCCGCGGCGGCGCAGGCAACATCCGCCAGGCCTCCCTCTCCCGCGACGCCCGCCCGCCCGGCGGCCCAGACGACTTTTCCGTCGTCCGCGGACGCGAGCCCGTCCCCGCCGCCACGAGGGTGCGTCTCTTCCCTCTTCCCTCTTCCCCTCGCTGAAACGTGACTCATGTACATGTACGCGCAGTCCTTCTCCACCGGCCGAGGCGGCGTCGGCAACATCCGCTCGCCCTCGCGCGACCCGACGACGACGACGACTGAGGAAGAACAGGACGTCCTCAACGCTGCCATATCCGCTGCACAAAATGCCCCGGTACGTGCGCGTCCCCCTCTCCCTCCCCTTCCTTCCTCCCCTGCCTCCCTTTGAGCCCCTCGCTGACCCTCCCGCCCGGCAGCACTCCTCCGGCCGCGGCGGCGCAGGCAACATCTCCCTCTCGCACTCCCTCTCGCACTCCATCTCGCACTCGCACTCCCTCTCCCGCTCCCGCTCGCGCGGCCCGAGGTCCCCCATCCGCTCGACGGGCCGCGGCGGCGTCGGGAATATGATCGATGAGGGTGCTGCGGCGGCGGTCGAGGAACACGAGGAGGAGGAGGAGGAGGCGAGGCGGAATGCGAATGGGAGGGAGCACGGGGGAGGCGGGGCGTCGGCGTCGGTGTGAGTGCCTTTTTTGCGCTTTTTTTTTGGGGGGGGGGGTCCTGGGTCCGTGTACGAGTATGCCGTCCGTCCGTCCGTCCGTGTCGTTCCGGTCCTGGCTCACGGCACACGGCTCACGGCTCGCTCGGTGTATGCGCTCCTGCACTTTCCCCCCTCCCTCTTCCGCTCTCTCTTCCCCTCCCGCTTCTCCCGCATACTAACCCCCTCCCCCCCCCCACACACACAGACACTCCACAGCCCGCGGCGGCACCGCCAACCTCACCGCCGCCCCCAGCCCGCCCGTCGAACACCCGCACGCACACGCACACGTGCACGTGCGCGCGCCCTCGCCGCCGCGCGTCGGCGAGTACGAGTCGACGGGCAGGGGCGGCGCGGGGAATATGGTCCGGGATCGGGCGAGGTCGGCGGGGGCGGCGGGGGCGGGGGCGGGTGCGAGGGGGTGAAGGGGCGGTGAGGGCGAATTATGGTGTGGGCCCAGTGCTCCATTTGAGGAAGCGGTGTACGATTTTTCTTTTTTGTTTTTTTGCCTTCTTTTTTTTTTTTTTTTTTTTTTTTTGAGACTGCGTACGCTTTGCCCGACGGCTGAGTTATGTCCTTACTGTACTTTTATTTTTACGTGTATTTCCTCCCCCCCTCCGCCCCTTTTGTTTTCGTCAACGTCCTTGTGTGCGTTCAACCGGGAGATCGAAGGTTCTGAGCGAGCGATCGAGCTTGTGAGTGTCGGGAGAGAGAGAGAGGTTTGCTGCTTGCTGGCGCCGGTTGGGACGAGATAGGACAGGGTCAAGCATGAAGAATGAAGCATGACCGCGTCGCAGGGGGGCTGATGTCGTATATCGGATATCGTAAGTTAAACTTGGAAGGACCCACGCAGCCTGCCGGCGTCGGTGTGACGTCGGTTAAGTAGCGGACATTCATTGGACCTGGCGGAGAGCAAGGCGCGTGGGTGGGGGTTGAGCAGCAATAGCAGCGGGGTATAGGACGAGGATGAGGGCGAGAGGAGGTGTCCGTATACATATACATGCAAAAGAAGGGATCTCGGGGAAAGGCCACGCAGCGAAGAGGGGGAGGGGGACGGGGGAAGGAAGCTGGGTCCGGCGCATGAGTACGGACAACTCCGTTCCTATCCATCCGTCCGCGAGATCGCGAAAACGCAAACAGAACGGGAGGCAGAGACGGAGATGCGCGCCCAGTGGCTGGATGTTGCGGGGGTGAGGGTGAGGCGCGGACGGGTCCACCACTGGCGAAGAGGATAGTTGTCGAAGGACTCGGCGCGTTCACTTCCCTCGTTGTGCTTTGCTCCTCCCGACGCAGGCTCTGCGCCGGCCGTAGCGAGCGGCGAGCGACATCATACACACGCGCTCCCACCGAACAACACTCAGATCCCGCGCGATCAAGCACGAACGCCCTGCCGTCAACGCGGTCTGCTCTCGCTACCCGTCTCGTCCCGCAGATGAACTGGTCCCGGGTCTGCCTCCTGGGGCGGGTCGTGCTGCGAGTGTGGAGAAGGCGTTGAGGAGAACACTGAGGATGGTGAGCTGGCGCCGCGGGCGGGGAGGGCGACGGTGTCATTTGTCGTTGGTGTTGTTGTTGTGGAGGGTGGCGTGAGGCGACTGGAGCCGGGACGGAGAGTAGTGGGCTCGAGCAGGTAGGATGGTTGTGCTTGTGCTTGGCCTAGTGCTCGTCGACTTGGGGGCATCTAGATGGGAGAGGACCATGGTCAATTGAAATACGACTTGGGAGCAGAGGGCGGGAAGATAAGGATAAGGGCAGGTGACGGAGCAAATAAGGGTTATTGGAAGCGAATGCGGATAGAAAGAAATGCAAAGGGACGGCATGGTTTCTCCACACGATAGCCGCTGCGAGGGCAAGGTGACTTGGCACGCTAACCAGCAAATAGAGGCATCCCGACCGAACAATGCGACGCCGATGCTGAGGAGCAACTCGGATGCAGCCACGTAACGCGCTGAAACCGAAACGAGGGAGGACAAGCAACCGCAATCGACGATGACGAGGAGCCAAAGACGCGACTGACGCAACATCATACAGACTCACCATCGATCTCAGCCGCAGATCTTGCAAAACATGCCCCGTCCCCGTCTGAGAACCTGGTGGCATGTTGCTGGGTATGATGCGGAGAGGCCGCCATGACACGTACTTGGGCTTGCGTTCGACGAAGCGGCAATACGGGTTGAGTAAGACGGACAGGGGTGCTGCCGAACGAGAAGCAAGACGGCGACGACGTCAGGTTTGGATCAAAGCAAGGCGAGACAAGACTCACCGGTCGTTCTAAACTTGCTCTGTCAGCGGTGGCGAGGATACGCGGCGTCTGGAATACGATGTTTGTCCCGACATTACGAGAGTGCTCCTCATGCATTAAGTCTGGGTAGTGGGGGGGACCATCATCATGCCACCCTGTGCGCGCGCGACTTCGATGTTCATGCTCCGGTGATACCTTGGTCGAAGGATAAAGGGAGGGTTACATGTTCTTGCCTTGTGGTAGACGTGACGTGCTGCTCACAAAATGTTAGATTCGGGGATCCGAGTCCAGCTGCAAGCCTAGAATCGTCGTGGTGAAGTGGGAGCGACACTCCTGGGTGTATGAATGTTAGCTATGGAAGACGACAGAGAAATGTGTTGAACCGGATCGTATTTTTTCCTGCGCCGCGTGGCGAGATGGTGTACTTCAAGCCGGCGACAACGGGCTGACGCTGTAAGAATTTGTCGATCACATGTTGTGACGTTCCGTGTCCGTGACAATATTTTCGCTTGAACCATGACCATCATGGCCAGTCCCGCTCACGTCCCTTCAAACGGCGAGCAGGACTCGCAGAGGATCGTCGAGCACGACGAGTATCAGTATCTCAACCTCATCAGACGCGTCCTCGACACCGGCGACGCGCGACCCGACCGCACGGGCACAGGGACCATCTCCATCTTCGCCCCTCCCTCTCTCCGCTTCTCCCTCACCAACTCCACCCTTCCTCTCCTGACCACGAAGCGCACATTCTACCGGGGTATTATTGAAGAGCTGCTATGGTTCATCCACGGCTCGACAGACTCCACGCTCCTCACACGCAAGGGCGTGAAAATCTGGGACGGGAATGGCTCGCGCGCGTTCTTGGATAGCAGGGGGCTGCACCACCGTCGTGAAGGCGATCTGGGCCCAGTGTATGGCTTCCAGTGGCGCCACTTTGGTGCAGAGTACGTCGACTGCGATACGGACTACACCGGGCAGGGGGTCGATCAGCTACGAGAGTGCATCGAGAAGATCAAGTCGAATCCGACGGATCGCCGGATAATACTGAGCGCATGGAATCCCAAAGGTGCGTCTACCATACCTTTCCGTCCGATATGCGTCCTGACTCGGACGCCGCCTTCTTTGGTTCTCGTTAGATATCCCGCAGATGGCGCTCCCGCCCTGCCACATGATCTGCCAATTCTACGTCCAGCTCCCCCCGCCTGATTCTCCCCGTTCCAAGCCCAAGCTCTCCTGCCTCATGTTCCAGCGCTCCGCCGACCTCGGCCTCGGCATCCCCTTCAACATCGCGTCGTATGCCCTCCTCACGCATATGATCGCGCACGTCACGGGCACGCAGGCGCACGAGCTCGTCATCCAGCTCGGGGACGCGCATGTCTACCGCGACCACGTCGAGGCTCTCGAGGAGCAGCTGACGAGGCAGCCGACGAAGTTTCCGACGCTGCGGTGGGCGAGAGATGGTATCAAGGACATCGAGGAATTTGTTTATTCTGATTTTGTGATAGAGGGATATGAGCCCCACCCTGCGATAGCGATGAAGATGAGCGTTTGACGGGACCTTCCATGGGATGATGGAGGTATTTGTTGTATTTCTATTCCGCAGGCTGTGTATCACACCATACATCTACGACGAGGCGGCCTGATTCGAGCACTTTGGAGCTCCCATTGCGTCAAATACACTTCATCATGGTATAGAGATAACGGTATGGTACGAAGCCTCGCACCATTTTTAAGCTGAGGGCGATAATTGAGTATACGGAACCGAGAATATACACCTCCGCTGCGAGCACAGATTATCACAATCATGCGACTTTGTTCGAACTCCACAGCGCGACACCCTTGTAGTCCTGCAGAGGATACACGTATGGCGGGCACACCTCGAGGGGCTGCATTCAAAAGAATGCGCGAGAAGCTCTCCCGGAAGTCATAGGCTTGGGTGGATGGGACGAGCAGTGTTCAGTGGATTACAGTAACTTCGGCGTTGCGAACGCCATCCCTGGTCAGGACACGACGTGAAAGACCGCGCGGCGGTGCAATACGACAAGCCGTCATCACCGTCCGAGCCAAAAATTTTTTTCTAGACCGCTGACAGGAAGCTGAAAGAGCGCATCGCGCGGGAGGCGAGCAATGTCGGCGAGGTGAAACGAAGGGTGGAGAAACGTTGAAGTGGCTCGTTAGCATGACTCCTTGCCATGGTGGACCTTCCGCGTCGTCGACGCCGATCTCTCCGTTCACAACTCGCGCCTCGTCATCGAACTCCGCAAGTGGGCCCCGCCGAGATCACGACTCTTTCGGGCAGCGAAAAGTATAATATGACGTCGGGAGAAAATGCAGTGAATTCGTCGTTGAGACAGCGGGCGCAGGGAAGCATAATTGTCATAAGCAAGAAGTCGGTCTTCAGCACGCAGGAAATAGACACCGATAATCCGTCCTAAGGCTGCGACCGCAGACGACGATGTGTCGTGTCTTCAATTTTGGAGCGTAGTACTGCCTGCGATGAGTGGGCGAGCTGGAAAGCCAAGTCACACATTCGCGAAGGTCTGAAGGACTGAAGTACGAGCCCAACCAGTTCATGGCATTGGTTGTACGTGGTCGCCAGACCAAGAAGCTTCGGCCACCAGCCTGCTCGACCTGTGCAACAAGCGTGTCAATCCTGGTCACCTACGGCGACGAAAAGCGGAGGAAGGAAACCATACCTTGTGCAGGTCGAGAAGCCTGCACAACCATGCCTGCGCCCACCAATGTAATCTACAAATAGGCTGCGGGTCTAGACGCTTCTTCCGTTAAGGGCGTCCAGAGAAGGCTTGGTCGGCGAAGTTCGTATCGAAGAAGATAAGCGGTTCGTGCACGAGCTGGGACGACCAAAGGAGCCGAGACCGCGGAGACATCTGGCCCGGAGACTTTTCAAAGGGACTACCCGCACGTCCATGAGGATGGTTTCCGCAATAGAGAGGCCGTGTGGAACGGGTGACCTCTCCAGATACAGAAATGAAAGTCAGAGATGAGTAAAAAGAGACCCATTCCGGGAAGACAGATTCTGGCAGCGGTGCAGGGACGGTTTCAATGTCGTACATTGCCTCAGAGATCGCAGAAAAACGAAGGCAGGGCCTCCGTATCACTCGCAGGAAGACCTTCCTAGCACGAGAACGTAAGTAAGGCGCTGATGAGCATCGGACGTGGACGCATAGAGCGTGGCGCCGGGGCCCAGATTTCGAAGCATGGTACGACCGATTCAAGCGTTCAATCCTTTCAATCCTTTCAACGTGGTGGATGAAGAAGTGTCCCGCGGCGCCATCCAGGCATACCGACGATGAGAGCTAGGTCACGTAAAGAGGCTATGCGAAGCCACGCATTTTTTGGGTGCCCGGAGTCGAAAAAGACGGCCAGAATTCCCAGCATGCGGATCCCATGGGTTAGCTTTGACTCAGAGGCGGCCGACGTCAGTGGGGCGGGTCACGAGAACAAAACTCGCTGTGCAAGCATGCGGGGACGTGAGGCTGGGGTCCTGCGGAATCGGCCATCGATAACGGACCGTGCCCTTGCCAAATGATTCGAGAAGCACATGTTTTTAATTTACCGCCTGTGACGCGCTACTGCGTCCATTCATGGCGTCGTACTAGTGAAGCCCTGCGAAGTCGAGCCGTCGTGGAATGCGATACTGCTTTGATGTGCTCACCTGGACAAAGAAGCAACGGTGGGAATTTGTCGGCTTCGCGTCAGCTCAGTCTTTTCCGCGCTATGGAGACCGACATTCGAGGCGAACGCCAAACGAATATACTATAGGGCGACACCAGTAAAGAGAATTTAAGCGCAATGAACTACACTAGCGTACAGGTGAGCTAGAGACTCCGCAGGTAAACCGGGTCACGTACCAGGCGATAAACCTGTCACTTCGAGCGTAGAGCGACATCGCGGGAATGCAGCCGCAGCACTAAGTTTCTCAGCCGTCTCAGAGATCACATGAAGAGGACTGACTTGACTGACATGCGCACGCCGAAGGGATAGCTTACCCGCCTCGGTGTTCGAGAGACGCGGAATCAGCCGGCACCAGTCACTGAGACCGCAATCTGAACATGAGCGACAAAGTTTACGACAGAAGTTTGGGTTGAACAATCACGAGCGACCGCGCTGCGGCGGCGGGTCATGTGGATAGTCACAGGCCGCGGTCGTCGAAGCTTCTGAAGAGTCTACAGACTCAGCAAGTCCGTGTGCAGCGTTGACAGGCGGGTGCCGGAGATCACACACCGGAGGGGTGAGCGGTTAGCAGCGGAGCCCGGCACGGACGCCACGGAGTCGTTGAGCAGGAAATATGACCGCAATGAGAGAGTTCACAACGTCGTTACGGCCTCTGTGCGACATTCCCGAGGGGCTCTCACCTGTATTCATGCGGCCGCCGGTTGAAGGGAGATGCAGCCACTGTTGGACTTCAACGATCATGTTCTGAGTCGACCGTTTCGAGCCGCGAGACTAGCCGCCGAGACGCATTAACCCGCCCACAAAGCTGCATCGAAGCCGGGCCAACTAAGAGGGTTAAATGGCATACCTATCGAAGTGTTTGCGCCAGGAACGAAGGTGACAAGAGCCAGACCGGGCGGAAAATGATACGCATCGTCGCCGCGACCATGCGAACACAGTGACGAAACCTTCCTGTGGGAGTTGAGGCGCTGGAGCATAGTCGGCGCATTGCTTGCTCCATTTTACCGTGACCGGCCACACTAGAGGGCAGAGTTCGAGAACGCGCCAAAAGATCGGCTAAGATAGACTCGGTGACCATGTGGCTCGGCGTGCGCGAGGCTGGGGCGGAAACGGCCGGAGGCAGGCAGGATCAGAGAAGCGCGAAGTCAGGCAGCGGCGGTCTGTGATCGGCTGACACGAGCAATGGAATGAAGAATCAGAAGGAGAACGCCCAACGCGTGTGTCTGTGTTATTGGGACTATGAAAGCCGCCTTGCGCCATCAGTCGTCCACAGTAGAGTGATACCGCCTCAAAGTGTGATCCGGTCACGGGAACATTTTGTTGGTGCTCGCGAAGCCGCTGCGTAATCCTGGGCGCGCGGGCCATTTTTTTCGTTTCGATCCAGCGGCGGTGGCAATGGGCTGACGCACCTGGTGCAAGTTTTCATATACGCGGAGAACGTCATCGATAACGATCTCCTCAAGCCATCGATTATCAGTCGGGTGAGGAATGACAGGAGAAAATGAACGGGTGGGTTATGTGTCCGATTCCTCGAGGTGCTCGAGGTACACAAAAGGGTAAATTGATAAACGGCGCCTGACGTCCCTTTGGGCCGGGGCGCTCCTAGATCAACGACATGGTGCCTGTCATTTCTATAACGGAACGATGCAGGGCCAGAGTGCAAAGTCCGAATCCCTGATGTGGAGACGAGACGTCGCGGGTTAGTCGGTGCAGAACACGAGTAAATTCTGACAGGTCATGTCAAAGGCTGAAGGGGAAGAGCGGGGGGTAGCCGGTGCGGGCATGTGTGGGCGCGATAATAGCCTAGTTCATGTGGCAACGGATGGCCTACGAGAAAGCGGGCGTACAGTAAGCCTAAGGTAGGGCACGCCTCGCACCGCCTATGCGTTATTTTCGTCAGAGCTACGTCATAGTGCGCTGCGGCGGGAAGGGAGTCCGATGGCCGCGCGGAGCTAATGAAAGATCGCGGAATGCCGCCAGCAAGAGATGGTCATCCTCAGTAGCAGAAGGAACAAGTTGGTTGGGCGCCACCAATTGAAGTAAGCGAGGCAGCCGTGCGGTGTCTGGGACGCAGAAGGCTCGCAGGATTGATGCGCGGAAGAAATGATCGATACGAGCCAGGCGCAGGTAGTACATTCCTATTCTAGCTGTCTGCTCGAGATCCGGCTTGTGACGGGTTTCTTTATCTTCGCGCTTCGAAAGCTCTTGGGCTCCTGAGATCATCTGAGAAGGTGTCAGCACACGCAAGTTGAGAAAGGCAGCCAAGCAAGACGTACGCATCACAAGTTCGAACAGGAGAGGATGGTAGTGGAACCCTATGTGCGTAGTCTAGCGGTCCTCGTCGGCGTTATCGAGGCAAAGCTTGAGTCTGTTTGCGGGAGACAGGCATAGGCGCAGACGATACCAGCTACTAGAGCTCGCGGGCCGCAGGCTAAGGATAGTCCCAACGAGGCGCTTCAGTGGGAGACTCTTACCCAAAGCAGGAAACAGACGTGAACGCCGCAGCCAGACGCAGCTCGAACATTCCGTGTAGAAAACGATGTGAACACGCGGCGGGTATGGGTGGCTGTTGATGACAATGCCCTGGGCGCCTTCCCAAGCCCAATTTGGGTCGCTGATGGCCGCCATGAGGCAGGGACCCCAGAGACCGATGCGCGCCCATTTCAGGAGATATCCCCGAACGGCGACAGTTGGCGGGATGGCGAGCGCAGACGGTAAGGCTCCACCCCAAATGAAAGAGCGTCCAATGTATGATTAGAAGAGGCTTAGTGCGACGCTGATTCCTCCCTTGAAGGTGTTCTCGAGTGTGCTAGTGCTCAGCTTATTCGCTGTTCGTCTGGGCAAGGTCAAATTGCAGGTCAAATTGGCGAATGCTGCCTGGGCTGAGAAGTCTGATGGAGTGCTTAGGAAGCTATGACGAGGCGCCCACGCCGTGATGCTGACGCGCATTTCGTCTGGATGCGGGGCGCACTACGTTGAGCTGTTGATGGAGCATGATTTCTCAAGATGCGAGTAATCACAGATGAAACAAGAGGTGCGCGACAGCGTGGCATGGACACGGGCAATCGGATAGGCGGCTTGCACGGAGGACCCATCGTGATTGAGTTGAGTACCGAGACGGAAGCAATACCGGGGCTGCCCCGCCCACACACTTCTCATCGGTAGCCTGATCGCTGTTGAGCACAGATGACCTGCAGAGGTTTCCCTTCCGACGTCGTATCCGTTGTCGTTGCGGTTCTCAGACGCCCGACGGCAGAAACAGACCGCGAGAGAAGAGCCCAGTGCAGCCACGGCTTCCCATCCCGAAGTGAGGGCTCCAAATGATGATGAGGACTTCCTGATCAGGAATCGAGCAGAGAGAACAATGAGGATGTTATTCTCGTCTCCCGCGAACGATACAAAGAAGCCGCCTCCCGCGGTGGCGCCGTCGCCGCACACCAGGAACCATGAACCTGATAAATGAAAACGAAAGGTGGTCTAGCCCGGCGTGACGCGACCAATGCGACTTGAAAGGGCAAGACCTCGTCCCGGACAAGCCCGTCGGCTATGTTTTACGGCAGTCGTCGACACAGGTACGCCCCAGTATATAGACACCGAGGAGGATGACGACATTCGCCGACGCCAGACGGGAGGCGTTGAATGAGAAATGATGCAGAGGAGTCCAGAGGACCTAGTAAGAATTCGATACTGCTTGAGGCGGTTTGCCTTCCCTACGAATAGTAAAGAGATAGCGAGCAGATCGTAGGCAGCACAGGTGCCTCGGCTGTGGAGACGTTGGGCGTTGACGGGATGGATCGACAGCGCACTTACTGGCGCCTGCGCAAGCGTAGGCAGAGTGATCGAGGTGACACGTCGTTCGTCACCGCAACTGGGCCCCTGCGTGTCTCATGTCGGCGAAAAACTTGAGAGAAGCACAGTTTTTGATGATTAGCTCCCAAGTTCGAAGTTTGTCCTCGTCGCCTAAAAGCGGAGCAGGTAAGACGGTTTTGCCGAACTCCAAAGCACGAGAGGACGGATACAGGGCTCATGTCTCAGGTTTCGGAAAGGGTTCGAGGGCTTCAGGACACGTTCCCCCGTAGCCGACGAAGGGAGAACCGTGAGTGGAGATCAGTTTGTGTGGGCATCTGGACCACTATGGTCAGAGACCCGTCATGGTTCTCGGGATCTGCTTGGGAGGGTAGGGAACCACAGCGTGAGTGATCGAGCCGTTAGAATTAACCACTGCAACATCCCGAACCCACGCCTCGGCAACCGTTTGTGACCCTCCTACGACACTGATTTCAGCCGCGCTATTCGAACACGCCACATAGCGTTCTTTTCTCCAACGCAACGGTGGAGATTCGTGACTGATCCGTTTCCCCCGCCCAAGAGCACCCGAACCCCACACGAGGATCCAACGAGGCGGGAAATGAAACAAGCTAGCGGGGTACGCATGAATGAAGTAGGTGTGCACTAGGAAAGAGACATCGGAGATCCAGGCACAGGCGCGTGCATGAGGGGCTAGGAAAGGCATCCGGGGCGAAACGGATCCACCGATCGCATGTAGCGCTCGAAGCCGGCGAGGGATGGAGCTTCGCTTTGCTCGCAGCTGGCGTCGTCTTAGAGGGAGGAGTGGACGTCATGGTATGGACGATCGCGCGAGCTGATGCGCTGATGCCAGCGCGAATCTTCACCTACAATCACGATGCGTAATGGCAACGATTGACACTACCAGGCGCAGTTCAAGGCGTTGGTGTGAGCGTTCTCCGCGCGTTTTCTTAGACGTAAGGCAAAGGTGGTCGTCGGTGACGCGGAGTACAAGTAGATTGTCCTCGAAAATGTACATCCATATTCCAATGTGCAGCCCCTGAGGGAGATCAGGTATGGCACGATGAATGAACCATACGTGCCGGGGAGCCTTGCAGAGGACGGCAGAAGTGGAGAGGGCGAGCTCCCGAAACCAGAAGAAAGATTCGGAGGCGAGTGACCGGGAGCGAGTGAAGAAGCCCGGTCAGCACTTCAACAATCAAGCAGGCGCACGCCACGCCAGCTTCCAACATCCCCCGAAGCTTCCGATGGATATCATCAACTGGGTGTGGCGTTTCCAAGATAGCCGTGCGTGCAAGACGAGGTTCGCTGGCCTGCGTGTGCGAGAGGTACGGATGAGGAGCGCTGAGTCGCCATTATCCGTATCAGAAACGCGCCACTCAAGCGGCGGCCGGCTGCCTGAAGACTCTGAGGTGTCAGGTTTGATCACACGGGAGGATTAGCTATCGAGCCGGCGGGTATACGCCGCGCCCGGCTAGATTGGACACTCTATGGCCCTCGATACGTGTGCCAGGAGGGAGGGGCCGCCGAGCGTCGGCGTGTGGGCAAGAGGCGAGGAAGCGTGCTCTCCAGGCAGTCATGGCGGGTTTGGGCGCACGCGAGACGCCTGCGGGGTGAAAGCGTTCGCCAGCTGGCGAAACCCGGTAGACGAGTAAGAGAATCACTATACCTCACTGCCCAGTGAGAGGACGTGACATTTCGCGAGTAGGGGCATAAGCACACGGACGACGGCAGGCTTGCGGGGAGTCGGGAAATTATGGCGCACGAACATCTCGTCAATTTACCGAGATCTATCGCTAGGGAGGAGCGAAGGAATACCTTGGAAAACGCCTAATCCGTTGCAGGAAGCAAGCTCGCATCTAGACGCGGAGTAGGTGGATGCATGCGGCGGCTCAGCCCAGGACCTCGAAATTATGGGGCAGGCATGGCCACCGGCGTGAGCGAACGAAGGAAACGCCATTTACGCTGGAGACCTGTGTCGAATGGTAGGTAAATGCATCATGGTGACGAGCGACACGACGTTCATGCTCTTCGGCTGAGAACCTCGTCAATGAGCGGCCTATGAGGCGAGAATTTTCGTGTACCTCGCGATGTTTCCAATGTGAGATAACTCCCAAGAGCCGAACATCAGCAACCGCGGTGGGTATATGCGCGAGTAATCGATAGTATGACGACGTTCACCTAAGTCTCGTTAATTAGCGGTCAACCGGTACGGGAGCTGGGACACACCTCGCCGGGTCGCGGCGTTGGACGCGAACTTCGGGGGATGTCGAATCACCGCAGGATAAGGATCGACCTGGCCGCGGGCGGGCACACGCAACGCCTTGGTATGATCCCGCCAAGTCGCCAGCATCGCAACGATGGAGGCCATAAGCAGGTGATAGAGAATTTGAGTACAAACAGTCGGGGACGTTCGTCTATGCCGGGTGTATGCGCCAAGATGCACGTCGGGTGCTTCAGTGATGAGGTGACCTGTCCCAAAATTGTATCAGTTCGTGATGACGTTGTGGGCCACGTACCGCGGACCAGAGGCGCTGTGTCCGAAGCTGATGCCCTCGAAGCCTCTTTCAATGTGATAGGCATCGAAGAAGCAAGCTTGGCGGTGGTGAGGCTCAACGCTAAATGCCAAGCGCTGCGCGTTGAGTCCCTCGGTCTCGGACGTCGGACGGCTCGTGGTTCTCGATGATGCAGAGATGGGCTTTACGCGAACCGGGTCCAGAGAGATGCCGATCCGATTTCTAAACGTGAAAATTCATGACGTCGTCATATCTAGTTGGGTCATGATCAGGGAAAAAGAGACTCGACATATACAGCTGCGCAAAAAGGACGAACGAGCGAAAAGAGCAAAAACGATCCAAAGTGCCGTCTCCGTCGGGTCGTGGTGCAGGGATGTCACGAGGCTGTGACATCAGCCACTTTGCAGCTGCGCTGACGCTCAACACACACATCCT
This sequence comes from Lyophyllum shimeji, assembly GCA_026008595.1. Classification (NCBI taxonomy): domain Eukaryota; kingdom Fungi; phylum Basidiomycota; class Agaricomycetes; order Agaricales; family Lyophyllaceae; genus Lyophyllum; species Lyophyllum shimeji. The sequence continues at coordinate 28,630 of BRPK01000001.1, read as the reverse complement.
CGACCACGATGCGCCTGGCGCTCCGCAACAAAGACATGCCTCTTCCACGCTCTACCAAGCACCATCACCGCCGCGCCTAACCCACGATGCACGATGCAGGGCTTCTCCCATCCACTGCGGGATTCGGGATTCGGGATTCATGATTCTGGCTGTACCAGGGTTGAGGGCAGTCGGCTCACTAAGGGTAGCAAGAATCGACTTGGTGAGCACGAGGCAGGCCATCTTCCGCCTTCAGTGGGTGCTTACGCTTTATCGACCAGCCGTTCTGCGCTCAGCATCCGAGGTTGGGTAATCGCTAAGTCGGCGCAAAGGATCGATCCGAGGAATTAAGGAGGGGGTGGGGCCGACAGGCAAGGAGACGTGTTGGATGCTTCTCAGGCGACGCGTGTGTGCAGTGTGGTGTCGGCGCCATCCCGTCGGCGTCGCTCCGATTGGGTGCGAGACGACAACAACCGGTCCCCGGGGTCCCGTCGCGCCTCGTGTTGTGTGGGCAGATGAGCGCGTGATGGGCCCGGCACGGCGGGCCCGACGTCCGATGGCGTCCCGATATAGCGAAAAAGCGGCCCAAATGAACGAAAACAGCACCAAAAACGGGATATGACCCCGGATGGGGGAGTGTGTTTGCCGTTTGGGATATGAACCCTTCGGGGTGCGACCCACGGAAATGCTTTTTGCCCCTTCCCGCCCACCTTCCACCCCAACCACCACCACCACCAGCCCCCATGAGCGTGTCCCCCGAGACGTCGTCCGCCGCCGTCCCTATTCCCCTCCCCGCGTCGCCACCGACGACGAGCACGACTCCCGCCGGGCTCGCCACGCTCCTCGCTGAAGCCTATGCCGACGTCGACGCCCTCCGCCGGGAAGTCGTGGCCCTCCGCAAACGCGTGGACAAAGCCGAACGTCTCAACGCCTCCCTCCAGGCCCTCCGCTCCCTCCCCTCCGCCGACCACCAGGCCACCTCACCCGCAAACCCCACCGCCACCGCCACGCCCCTCTCGCCTGCCGACGAAGCCGCCGCCATCATCACCGCCTATGAAGAACGGGCGACGCGTGCGGAGATGGCCCGGGACGAGGCCGAAGCACGCCGCGCTGCGCTCAGCGATGCGTGGTCCCAGCTAAATCAGTACCTCGCGTCACTCGAAACCGCCGCGGTCGATGCCCGTATGGGATTCGCGAGGGTCGTCCAGGAGGGTGGTGGCCAGCTTGTCCTCGGCGCGGTACCGAATATGGGTGCCCAAGGAGGAGCGGGAGGCAGCTCGAGACATAGGGGCAGACTGTTTGCGACGCCGGGGTCGTTCCCCGCGCTGCCGCTGCCGCCACACCCGACCACGACGGGGTCGAGAAGACCACGCACGCCGAGCGTCGACGCGTACGGCCATCCGCCGCCGCATAAGCGGTCGAGGGCGGAGTATGACCCCGTATGTTCTTCTTCCCCCCTCTTCTTGCTCTGTTTTCTGACATAGTCGAGCAGAACGCCATGTATGTCGAGCACCCCAGCCGCCACGCCACGCATCTCCTCACGCAACCCCAGCCAGTCGGCACACCGCGGATGATCCTCCCTCCTGGCGAACACGCTTCCACCTCCTCTTCCGCCAAACCCCTTTCGACGTCACATTCAACGTCACACCTGCATCCTCGACACCATCGTCACGTCAACCACGCGCACCGCTCGCGCTCCCGACACTCCCGCTCCTCCTCCCGCTCGTCGGCGTCGTCCCTCGACGTCGACGAGATGCTGTACCAGGCTACGACTGACGGATCTGGTGCCCAACCCAACGGCAACGGCGACATTCACCCACACATGGCGCCGCAGCCGCAGCACAACCCCGGTGTCCACCAGCATCCTTCTCGTCGGCGCGCGAGAGGGGACGAGCATCCCCACGCACAGATGTATGCTCCCCCGCCGGCCCCGCCCCACCCGCATGCCCACCAACACCACTACGAACATGATCCCCATCACCAGCAACAGCACCCGCCGCAACACCAGGTCCGACGCGCATATACCTCTGCCGATTTTGAGAACAAGGGCGCGGCGGCGATGGCCAGTTCGCGTGCGCCAGGAGGAGAGCCTCTCGCGCAGCCGGGCCAGGCGCGCGAGTTCCAGACGCATATATTCGCACCTCCGGTGACCGGTGCGCCCGTCAAGAAGCCCAAGTTTGGGGCGGGTGGTGAGTTTCCCCCCTTCTTGGTTCTGTGAATATGAGAATGTTGACCGTGTTTGAGCAGCATCCTCCCCCGCGTTGATCACCTCCACATCATCCGCTCCCGTAGCTGCGTCGTCGGCAGGCGCGAATGCGAATACGGCGGATGGGGCGCCGCCGGTCGCATACCCGGCGACGAATGAGCAGGGTCAGAGGATATGCCGCCAGTGTGGGATGGCGGGGAGGTATAAGGATGGCAAGTGTGTAGAAAAGTGGGGGCCGGGGCCGCTGGGCCCTGGGACGGTTTGTGATCGGTGAGTAAAGTCCTGTTGGCTCGTCAATCTTTCGTTACACGATCTCTCCTTCCGTCCTCGTTGCTTTTGCTCGTCGTATACCTCCCGCATCTCCCCTGCTTTCTTGTTTCTCGAACACGACTTACTAATATCCTCCTCACGTTTAGATGCCGAAAAAAGATGAAACGCGTCGAACGACGCGGGACCCTCGAAAATCAAGCTCAAGCACAGGCACAAGCCCAAGCCCAAGCTCTCGCCCAAGCGCAACAGCAGCAGCACACACGCCCGCACACCTCCCATACCCAACAGCAGCAGCCGATCCACCGCACCGACACTCTCCCCGCCCACGCCCATCCCCACTCCCAGTCGCAAAACCAGTTTACCGTCTCCTCGACTCGGGGTACGGCTGCCGACGAGAGCAACCACCATCATCAACCTTCGCCCCGCCCTGCCTCCTCCGCCTCCACTGCGCAACGCGCGGGACGACCGCCAACGAGCCCGCCACCTGCGATCGCCGCGATCCGGGAGATGGACGATGAGATCCCGACGAGCGCCGTTCCGAGGGGCGGGATGGCAGGTGGGCACGGGAGCAGGTCGAGTTCGAGGAACGGCGTGCGCGGTACGGGCGGAAGGCGCACACCGGTCGGTGGGGAGAAGAAGGTGTCGCCGCTTGGACGGAGTGCAGGAGGGGCGGCAGGAGCAGGGAAGGCGTCACCGGGCGCAGCGTCGGTCATGGACGTCGATGCGGATGGGGAGGAGGAGGATGGGGACGCGGAGATCGAGGCTGAGATTGAGGATCTCGTTGGCGTGGGGGATGATGATGCGGCCAGCCCGAAGGGCTCAAGACGAGGTGGGGATGGAGCGGGGATGGAGGTTGATGGTGATGGCGAGGGAGAAGGAGATGCGGAGCAGGAGTTGTTGGAGGCGGTCGACGCGGCAGAGGCGAATAGCATCTCGTCCAGCGCGGGTGGGAGGTCTAAGGACGAGGAGTAGAGTGCCGGCGCAGAGCTGTTGTGGCGTCTCGTCGTCGCTGTCATCGGCGGTCATATGGATGGATGGATGGATGTTCGTCGTCATGCTCGGCTTTTTTTCCTTCCTTCGCCTGCTTTTTTCCTTCAGGTTTTCCTTCCCTTCTCGTTTCTCCCGTGCCTCTTGCGTGTCGTTCTCGCTTTCGCTTGCTTTCGTATTTATAGTCACTTCGTCCTGCACCGCGTACACACCTCCATGATACCCATTACGTTTCGGTCTGTACACCACCAATACTTCTCTTGCTTGCTTGCATGAAAACCAAAAGTACGTATACCCCTATGACACTGGTACACGTTGTGATACATTGTAATCGGCGCTACCTATGCAGTCTGGCTTGGATTTGCAGACATGAGAGTGTTGGCCTCCATGAGCAGTGACGAATTTCACTTTCTATTTCAGCGCTGCCGCTACGGAGCACATTGGCGCGATGCTGGAGAACGGGGTGGCCGGGCCTCAAGCACGGTTGTTCTAACCCTAACATAATCTTCTCGGACTTCTCGCCTGGCATGGCCGAAACCGCGCAGGTCGTCCCGCGCTCGAAGGGTCCTCCTTCGCGACAGCTTCGAGGAAGGCAATTCTGGATTTTACCACTTCAAGTGGCTCGTGGTGGGAAGGTGAGCCTGGTGCGCGGGTATCTGCTGAAATGAGGAGGGGAAATGAATGCAGAAAAGCGGTTGGCACTCACCGGTGGTTTTACAATGATGTGGATGTGCGTCTCGTCTAGGCCCCGAAAGACTGCGAACCATCGGGCCACCGGCTTCGATGATGGTCGAGGCTGAGCGCGTCGAAGCTCGCGGTAAGACTGTCGCTGTCGTCATCGATGGGAACAGTCGCCTGAAGAGGTTGAGATCGAGTGCGTCAATGCGGTTGAAGTTAGGACTGCATTCTTCCTGAATACGGTATCAACGACATGTCCAACGAAGCTACGAGTCATGGGATCCTCACCCATAATGCAACAGTTGAGTGAGATTTCGGCGGGCACGATGAGTGTAGATTGAAGGATTAGCAGTGCTGTGATGGGCAACGGAACATGAGATAACGTCCTCTGGACAAAAAGCGTACTGTACCCGAGCACCGCCCAGCAAGTCGCACTTCCCCTCGGTATACGGCAGAGGGAAACGCTGATGGCGTCGAGGATCGCTCGTCGTCGGCGGTCATGTCAAAATCCTGCACTCATTCGTTTCCTCCTCCATTGGGCCAGAAAAACGTCCTGATTGGTATTGTCATACTGCTAGAGTGTAATAGTCAATAACACATGTATGGAGGTGTTATACAAATCGAACAAACCGCGACGGCTAAATACACATTAGATCCAGCGAACATACGTCCCAGAAATCTTAGGGTTATGGGGACTTTTTGGACGAGGTAGGGTAGGGATTTAACCTAGGGGCTAGGGATGGGTAGGGATGGGCCAGGGAGACAAGTAGGGATGGGCCAGGGATGAGTTAGGATGGGCCAGGGAGACAGGCAGGTATGGGCCAGGGAGACAGGTAGGAATAGGCTAGGGAGATAGGTAGGGATGAGTCAAGAACAGGCAAGGGATTGAAACAGTGAGACAGTAGTGGTGAAGTGGCAAGTGACCTATGTGATGCTCCCGGAGCATCCATTGACGGTGACAGGAGATGTTGCGAATATGTGATGCTCCTGGAGCATCTCTTTACAGTGGCATGAGGAGAGAGCTGGCCTGCATGTGATGCTCCTCGAGCATCCATTGACGGTGGCAAGAGACATTGCGACTACTAGTGAGCACAATGTGATGCTCCTCGAGCATCTCTTTACAGTGGCATGAGGAAAACGCTGACTAGTATATGATGCTCCTCGAGCATCCGTTGACAGTGACGTGAGACAACGCGACTACTAGTGAACACAATATGATGCTCCTCGAGCATCAGTTGACGGTGACGTGAGATGGTAAGAATACCAGTGAACATAATGTGATGCTCCTCGAGCATCCATTGACGGTGACCATATGTACCGGACTGATATTCCCACTGCTAGTCTGCACTATCTAGTCTATTAGAATACGCAGCCGTTCTTGCTCATCACCGCTCTCCTGCATACCAGAGGCCACCAGACCAAAATGATCACCAGATCTCCAGTCCTCCGTGTTCCACATGTGTGCAGTCGTGAGTGTCATCTGCGTCAGTAACGATGGCGTCGGAAGAGTGTTCAACATCGTCGTAATCGCGGTGATATTCGGCCAGCGGTCAAAAACCAGCAGCACGGTCTCGATGACCATCAGTGCACCTAAGTCCAACGTCTCAAGATCTAGCCCAGTTGCTGTATGCCGACGAAAGATTAACCTTCGGATAAAAGGCATGGTCAAAACAGAGGACTTACCACAAATTCTTCCAGTGATACGGATGACCAACCGCCGCAAGGAAGACCCACAAGACGGTAGGAGATCTCGCAGGTCTGTTACCATATCAAAGCCGGCGAAATGAAATTCGACGTTGCTAAGGGTAGAGACGACAACTTGCGAGGGGTTCTTGAGGAGGAAAGGATGACAGTCGGTATCAAAAAATGAGTTGGACACCTGAAGCCTGTGAAGAGACACCCATCTTGGGATGATGTCGAAATCCTCCTCGTCAGAGAGGACACAGGTCCTGTCCAGGGTGAGCTCAGTCAGGTGCTGTGGTAGAAACAAAAAGCGGGCGGGGAGGGAATCCAGGCAAGAAGTTGCCCATCTGCGGAGGGTTGGCTGTAGCAGGAGAGCTGCGCAAAATGCTATGACCGTTGGTTCATCGTTAAACCAACACGTGTCTTCCGTCCTCCTGGCCTTGAGAACAAGTGTATGGAGATTAGGGAATGAGAGGCGAGGGATGGCGAAGTCGTATGGTGGTCGGCCGCCCACAGCGATCACGGTAAGAGTTTTGACACGAGAGCGTCGGGCGGCAGAGGACGCGAGGCTGGAAAACAATACCCTGCTTGCGGAGGCGCTCGACCGAGAGAGTACGAGGGAGATGTCGTTGTAGAGAAGGGGTTCGACGATCTGTGCAAACGCCTTCGACACGTAGGAACACTTCGCCAGGTCTGCCCCCTGGACAAGCTTGAGAATCCGGTCGACAACCTCGAGGGAAAGGTGGTTAGGCGATGTCGACATGCGAAGGGGGTGGTGAACGGCTGCGACTGCAGAGCGGTTGGCTATGGAGAGCTTAGACATGGATGATAGCGGGGATCGTTGAGTGCAAGGTGGACGATTCTTAGGGTTATGGGGACTTTTTGAACGAGGTAGGGTAGGGATTTAACCTAGGGGCTAGGGATGGGTAGGGATGGGCCAGGGAGACAGGTAGGGATAGGCCAGGGATGAGTGAGGATGGGCCAGGGAGACAGGTAGAGATGGGCCAGGGATGAGTGAGGATGGGCTAGGGAGACAGGCAGGGATGAGCCAGGGAGACAGGCAGGGATGGGCCAGGGAGACAGGTAGGAATAGGCTAGGGAGATAGGTAGGGATGAGTCAAGACCAGGCAAGGGATTGAAACAGTGAGACAGTAGTCGTGAAGTGGCAAGTGACCTATGTGATGCTCCCGGAGCATCTGTTGACGGTGACGGGAGATGTTGTGAGTACAAGAGATGTTGCAAATATGTGATGCTCCTCGAGCATCTCTTTACGGTGGCATGAGGAGAGAGCTGGCCTGCATGTGATGCTCCTCGAGCATTCATTGACAGTGACGTGAGACGGTAGGAATACCAGTGAACATAATGTGATGCTCCTCGAGCATCCATTGACGGTGACAATAAGTACCGGACTGATATTACCACTGCTAGTCTGCACTATCTAGTCTATTAGAATACGCAGCCGTTCTTGCTCATCACCGCTCTTCTGCATACCAGAGGCCACCAAACCGAAATGATCACCAGATCTCCAGTCCTCCGTGTTCGACATGTATGAAGTGGTGAGTATCATCTGCGTCAGTAACGATGGTGTCGGAAGAGTGTTCAACATCGTTGTAATTGCGGTGATATTCGGCCAGTGGTCAAAAACCAGCAGCACGGTCTCGATGACCATCAGTGCGCCTAAGTTCAACGTCTCAAGGTCTAGCCCAGTTGCTGTATGCCGACGAAGGATTAACATTGAGACAAAAAACGTGGTCAAAACAGAGGACTTACCACAAATTCTTCCAGTGATACGGATGACCAACCGCCGCAATGAAGACCCACAAGACCGTAGGAGATCTCGCAGGTCTGTTACCATGTCAAAGCCGGCGAAATGAAATTCAACGTTGCGAAGGGTAGAGACGAGAACTTGTGAGGGGTTCTTGAGGAGGAAAGGATGACAGTCGGTATCAAAGAACGAGTTGGATACCTGAAGCCTGTGAAGAGACACCCATCTTGGGATGATATCAAAATCCTCCTCGTCAGAGAGGACACAGGTCCTGTCCAGGGTGAGCTCAGTCAGGTGCTGTGGTAGAAACAAAAAGCGGGCGGGGAGGGAATCCAGGCAAGAAGTTGCCCATCTGCGGAGGGTTGGCTGTAGCAGGAGAGCTGCGCAAAATGCTATGACCGTTGGTTCATCGTTAAACCAACACGTGTCTTCCGTCCTCCTGGCCTTGAGAACAAGTGTATGGAGATTAGGGAATGAGAGACGAGGGATGGCGAAGTCGTATGGTAGTCGGCCGCCCACAGCGATCACGGTAAGAGTTTTGACACGAGAGCGTCGGGCGGCAGAGGACGCTAGGCTGGAAAACAATACCCTGCTTGCGGAGGCGCTCGACCGAGAGATTACGAGGGAGATGTTGTTGTAGAGAAGTGGTTCGACGATCTGTGCAAACGCCTTCGACACGTAGGAACACTTTGCCAGGTCTGCCCCCTGGACAAGCTTGAGAATCCGGCCGACAACCTCGAGGGAAAGGTGGTTAGGCGATGTCGGCATGCGAAGGGGGTGGTGAACGGCTGCGACTGTAGAGCGGTTGGCCATGGAGAGCTTAGACATGGATGATAAGTGGGATTGTTGAGTGCAAGGTAGACGATTCTCACCTTCTTTCCTTCTCTTTTTGTAGGCATTGTGTTCGACGTGATGGGGATTCAAAGTGAAACGCCGCCCTCTTCGGAAGGGGAGCATGCAGCAACGTAGACCCTTCGACAATTAATTAATGAGATCAAGGTAGAAGAGACATAGAATCAAGGGCTTACAGAGATGCGATGTCCGTAAACGCACCTCGCAGCAGTTGCAGGGAGTGAGAACAAGGACCAGACCACCATGAGGACTAAGTGCTCGTGGAGCATCGTGGACGCGTCTGGCAGAAAGATCGGACAAGGGGTTAGGCACATCCGGGTACCGTACCCTGAGGACGAGCACGACTTACGCGAGTCGGATTAGAGGAAGCGGCTCGTCGAGCCTCCTGTATGTAGCCCCGAGATGACGGAAAACGTGGGGATGGTGAGGTACGAGTGCCGGCGAAGAGTCGCATACACGCAGCAGAAAATGTGATGCTCGTCGAGCATCGTGGACGCGTCCGGTAGAATGACGGACAAGACTCAGGCACACCGCGTCCTGAGGACGAACACGGCTCACCGAGTCGGATGAGAAGAAGCGGCTCGTCGAGCCTCCTGTATGTAGCCCCGAGATGACGAAAAACGTGGGGATGGTGAGGTACGAGTGCCGGCGAAGCGTCGAATCCACGTAGCAGAGAATGTGATGCTCGTCGAGCATCGTGCACGCGTCTGGTAGAATGATCGGACAAGGGGTTAGGCACATCTGGGTACCGTATCCTGAGCACAAGCACGACTTACGCGAGTCGGAAGAGAAGAAGCGGCTCGTCGAGCCTCCTGTACGTAGCCCCGATATGACGGAAAACGTGGGGATGGTGAGGTACGAGTGCTGGCGAAGGGTCAAATCCACGCAGCAGAGAATGTGATGCTCGTCGAGCATCGTGCACGCATCTGGTAGAATGATCGGACCAAGGGTTAGGCATCCGGGTACCGTATCCTGAGGACGAGCACGACTTACACGAGTCGGATGAGAAGAAGCGGCTCGTCGAGCCTCCAGTACGTAGCCCCGAGATGACGGAAAACGTGGGGATGGTGAGGTACGAGTGCCGGCGAAGAGTCGCATACACGCAGCAGAAAATGTGATGCTCGTCGAGCCTCCTGTACGTAGCCCCGATATGACGGAAAACGTGAGGATAGTGAGGTACGAGTGCCGGCGAAGAGTCGAAACCACGCCGCAGACAGTCCAAGGTCGAAGGCGCGATACAGAAGTCTCTTCATGCATGCGCCAAGTCCAACGCAGAGGTCAACTTCATGCGAGGACGTAGGAATCCTTGTACCAGGGGTATTGGTGGTTAGCGTAGATGAGATATGTACGAGACTGATATTCCCACTGCTAGTCTGCACATCTAGTCTATGAGAACACGCAGCTGTCCTTCCCGATGACCACTCTCACCCATATCAGAGACCACCAAACCGAAATGATCACCGGATCTCCAGTCCTCCCTTCTCGACGTGCGTGGAGTCGTGATTGTCATATGCGTAAGTAATGATGGCCTCGGAAGAGTGTTTAACATCGTTATAGCGTTCGTAAAATTCGGCCAGCGTTTAAAAACCAGTAGGACAGTCTCAATGACCGTCAGTATGCCTAAATCCAACGTGTGAAGGTCTGGCCCAGATGCTGTATGCCGACGAAGGATTAACATTCGGACAAAAAACGTAGTCAAAACAGAGGACTTACCACCAGTAACCCCATAGACGCAGATGACCAAGCGCCGCAATGAAGACCCACAAGACTGTAGGAGATCTCGCAGGTTTCTCACCGTCTCATCGGCGGTGAAATGAAATTCGACGTCGTGAAGGGTAGAGACGAGAACTTGTGAAGGGTTCTTGAGGAGGAAAGGACGACAGTCGGTAGTAAACCCTCCATGGGCTACCTGCAGGCTCTGAAGCGACACCCATCTTGGGATGATGTCAAAATCCTCCCCTTGGGAGACGAAACAGGTCGCGTCGAGAGTAAGCTGGATCAGGTGCTGCGGTAGAAACAAAAGGCGGGCTGGGAGGCCATTGGGGCCAGAAACCGCCCATTTGCGGAGAGTTGGCTGTCGCAGGAGATCTTCGCAAAACGCTATCGCCGTTGGTTTCTCGTGGAACCAATGCGTGTCGTCCAGTGTGTCGGTCATGAGACCAAATGTATGGATATTGGGGAATGAGAGGCGAGGGACCTCAAAGTCGAATGGTCGTCGGCTAGTCACGACCTTAACGATAAGAGTTTTGACTCGGGAGCATCGGGTGGTGGAGGACGCGAGGCTGGCAAACAATGCGCTGCTTGCGTAGGCGCTCGACCGAGAGATTTTGACGGTGATGTTGTGGTAGAGAAGGGGTTCGACGATCTGTGCAAACGCCCTCGACACGTAGGAACACCTCGCCAGGTCAGCCCCCTGGACAAGCTTGAGAATTTCGCCGACAACCTCGAGGGGAATGTGGCACGTGAATGTCGACATGCGAAGGGGGTGGTGAACGGCAGCGACTACAGCGCGGTTGGCTATGGAGAGCTTAGACATGGATAATAAGTGGATCGTTGAGTGCAAGGTGGACGATTCTCACCTTTCCTTCTCTTTTTGTAGACATTGTGTTCAACACGCTGGGGATTCCAAGTGAAACGCCGCCCTCTTCGGAAAGGGAGCATGCAGCAACGTAGACCCCTCGACAATTAATTAATGAGATCAAGGTAAAGGAGACTTGGAATCAAGGGCTTACAGAGATCCGATGTCGGTAAACACACCTCGCAGCAGTTGCAGGGAGTTAGAACAAGGAACAGACCACCACGAGGACTAAGTGCTCGTGGAGCATCGTGGACGCGTCTGGCAGAAAGATCGGACAAGAGTTAGGGTTAGGCATCCGGGTACCGTATCCTGAGGACGAGCACGACTTACGCGAGTCGGATGAGAAGAAGCGGCTCGTCGAGCCTCCTGTACGTAGCGCCCGAGATGACGGAAAACGTGGGGATGGTGAGGTACGAGTGCCGGCGAAGAGCCGCATACACGCAGCAGAAAATGTGATGCTCGTGGAGCATCGTGCACGCATCTGGTAGAATTATCGGACCAAGGGTTAGGCATCCGGGTACCGTATCCTGAGGACGAGCACGACTTACGCGAGTCGGATGAGAAGAAGCGGCTCGTCGAGCCTCCAGTACGTAGCCCCGACATGACGGAAAACGTGGGGTTGGTGAGGTACGAGTGCCGGCGAAGAGTCGCATACACGCAGCAGAAAATGTGATGCTCGTCGAGCCTCCTGTACGTAGCCCGATATGACGGAAAACGTGGGGATGGTGAAGTGTGAGGCAAGGCGAAGACTCGAGTCCACGCAGCCGACAGTCCAAGGTCGAAGGCGCGATACAGAAGTCTCTTCATGCATGCGCCAAGTCCAACGCAGAAGTCAACCTCATGCGAGGACGTAGAAATCCTTGAACTTAGGATATTGGCGGTGGTGGTCAGAGGCAAGACGCTAAGTGAGGGACAGGCGAGGTCCCGACACGAGATCTTCTGTCATCACACATTTACCACCATTACAAGTGCTGTAGAAGACAGTCATGGGAGGCTCTTCGAGCATCGTATTGTAAGGTAGCACGTACACGTTTGAGTATCACAACGCGAACAAAAGGACAGATCTACGGTGACTCCTGAGTGGCCGACGCATCCATTCCCCCTCACTGAACCATGTCCTCCATCGATGTATGATTTCGGGGTCTTCTGTTTTGTCTTCCACCCCTCGAGAACGGATTCCTCGATGAAGTATTGGCGGGCGGCGGGCTCAGCCCTCCATCGTCTGTGGGACGACGTCCGAAATGGGTTGGCCGACGTATTGAAGGGATGCCTTCCGTTTAATGTGTTAGTACTGAGAGACAGGTAGCCAGTGCGAGAATTCACCTCGAGTGGACGACGGCGGAGGAGCCATTTGAACTACAGGAGTGGATGTCGAGGAACCTTGCGCACTTGAAGACGGAAGTGCACGAGGCTCGATGTGCGTCGGGAATGAAGCACGTCGAGCCTGACGAATATCAAGGTACGGCGAAGGGGCTGATGTTGCCTGTTGGGCTGCGAACGGCCTATGCGGTGGACCATCATGTATTTGAGGAGAGGCCAGCAGTGGCGAGGCTGAGGCCGCGGGTTATGGGGACTTTTTGAACGAGGTAGGGTAGGGATTTAACCTAGGGGCTAGGGATGGGTAGGGATGGGCCAGGGAGACAGGTAGGGATAGGCCAGGGATGAGTGAGGATGGGCCAGGGAGACAGGTAGAGATGGGCCAGGGATGAGTGAGGATGGGCTAGGGAGACAGGCAGGGATGAGCCAGGGAGACAGGCAGGGATGGGCCAGGGAGACAGGTAGGAATAGGCTAGGGAGATAGGTAGGGATGAGTCAAGACCAGGCAAGGGATTGAAACAGTGAGACAGTAGTCGTGAAGTGGCAAGTGACCTATGTGATGCTCCCGGAGCATCTGTTGACGGTGACGGGAGATGTTGTGAGTACAAGAGATGTTGCAAATATGTGATGCTCCTCGAGCATCTCTTTACGGTGGCATGAGGAGAGAGCTGGCCTGCATGTGATGCTCCTCGAGCATTCATTGACAGTGACGTGAGACGGTAGGAATACCAGTGAACATAATGTGATGCTCCTCGAGCATCCATTGACGGTGACAATAAGTACCGGACTGATATTACCACTGCTAGTCTGCACTATCTAGTCTATTAGAATACGCAGCCGTTCTTGCTCATCACCGCTCTTCTGCATACCAGAGGCCACCAAACCGAAATGATCACCAGATCTCCAGTCCTCCGTGTTCGACATGTATGAAGTGGTGAGTATCATCTGCGTCAGTAACGATGGTGTCGGAAGAGTGTTCAACATCGTTGTAATTGCGGTGATATTCGGCCAGTGGTCAAAAACCAGCAGCACGGTCTCGATGACCATCAGTGCGCCTAAGTTCAACGTCTCAAGGTCTAGCCCAGTTGCTGTATGCCGACGAAGGATTAACATTGAGACAAAAAACGTGGTCAAAACAGAGGACTTACCACAAATTCTTCCAGTGATACGGATGACCAACCGCCGCAATGAAGACCCACAAGACCGTAGGAGATCTCGCAGGTCTGTTACCGTGTCAAAGCCGGCGAAATGAAATTCAACGTTGCGAAGGGTAGAGACGAGAACTTGTGAGGGGTTCTTGAGGAGGAAAGGATGACAGTCGGTATCAAAGAACGAGTTGGATACCTGAAGCCTGTGAAGAGACACCCATCTTGGGATGATATCAAAATCCTCCTCGTCAGAGAGGACACAGGTCCTGTCCAGGGTGAGCTCAGTCAGGTGCTGTGGTAGAAACAAAAAGCGGGCGGGGAGGGAATCCAGGCAAGAAGTTGCCCATCTGCGGAGGGTTGGCTGTAGCAGGAGAGCTGCGCAAAATGCTATGACCGTTGGTTCATCGTTAAACCAACACGTGTCTTCCGTCCTCCTGGCCTTGAGAACAAGTGTATGGAGATTAGGGAATGAGAGACGAGGGATGGCGAAGTCGTATGGTAGTCGGCCGCCCACAGCGATCACGGTAAGAGTTTTGACACGAGAGCGTCGGGCGGCAGAGGACGCTAGGCTGGAAAACAATACCCTGCTTGCGGAGGCGCTCGACCGAGAGATTACGAGGGAGATGTTGTTGTAGAGAAGTGGTTCGACGATCTGTGCAAACGCCTTCGACACGTAGGAACACTTTGCCAGGTCTGCCCCCTGGACAAGCTTGAGAATCCGGCCGACAACCTCGAGGGAAAGGTGGTTAGGCGATGTCGGCATGCGAAGGGGGTGGTGAACGGCTGCGACTGTAGAGCGGTTGGCCATGGAGAGCTTAGACATGGATGATAAGTGGGATTGTTGAGTGCAAGGTAGACGATTCTCACCTTCTTTCCTTCTCTTTTTGTAGGCATTGTGTTCGACGTGATGGGGATTCAAAGTGAAACGCCGCCCTCTTCGGAAGGGGAGCATGCAGCAACGTAGACCCTTCGACAATTAATTAATGAGATCAAGGTAGAAGAGACATAGAATCAAGGGCTTACAGAGATGCGATGTCCGTAAACGCACCTCGCAGCAGTTGCAGGGAGTGAGAACAAGGACCAGACCACCATGAGGACTAAGTGCTCGTGGAGCATCGTGGACGCGTCTGGCAGAAAGATCGGACAAGGGGTTAGGCACATCCGGGTACCGTACCCTGAGGACGAGCACGACTTACGCGAGTCGGATTAGAGGAAGCGGCTCGTCGAGCCTCCTGTATGTAGCCCCGAGATGACGGAAAACGTGGGGATGGTGAGGTACGAGTGCCGGCGAAGAGTCGCATACACGCAGCAGAAAATGTGATGCTCGTCGAGCATCGTGGACGCGTCCGGTAGAATGACGGACAAGACTCAGGCACACCGCGTCCTGAGGACGAACACGGCTCACCGAGTCGGATGAGAAGAAGCGGCTCGTCGAGCCTCCTGTATGTAGCCCCGAGATGACGAAAAACGTGGGGATGGTGAGGTACGAGTGCCGGCGAAGCGTCGAATCCACGTAGCAGAGAATGTGATGCTCGTCGAGCATCGTGCACGCGTCTGGTAGAATGATCGGACAAGGGGTTAGGCACATCTGGGTACCGTATCCTGAGCACAAGCACGACTTACGCGAGTCGGAAGAGAAGAAGCGGCTCGTCGAGCCTCCTGTACGTAGCCCCGATATGACGGAAAACGTGGGGATGGTGAGGTACGAGTGCTGGCGAAGGGTCAAATCCACGCAGCAGAGAATGTGATGCTCGTCGAGCATCGTGCACGCATCTGGTAGAATGATCGGACCAAGGGTTAGGCATCCGGGTACCGTATCCTGAGGACGAGCACGACTTACACGAGTCGGATGAGAAGAAGCGGCTCGTCGAGCCTCCAGTACGTAGCCCCGAGATGACGGAAAACGTGGGGATGGTGAGGTACGAGTGCCGGCGAAGAGTCGCATACACGCAGCAGAAAATGTGATGCTCGTCGAGCCTCCTGTACGTAGCCCCGATATGACGGAAAACGTGAGGATAGTGAGGTACGAGTGCCGGCGAAGAGTCGAAACCACGCCGCAGACAGTCCAAGGTCGAAGGCGCGATACAGAAGTCTCTTCATGCATGCGCCAAGTCCAACGCAGAGGTCAACTTCATGCGAGGACGTAGGAATCCTTGTACCAGGGGTATTGGTGGTTAGCGTAGATGAGATATGTACGAGACTGATATTCCCACTGCTAGTCTGCACATCTAGTCTATGAGAACACGCAGCTGTCCTTCCCGATGACCACTCTCACCCATATCAGAGACCACCAAACCGAAATGATCACCGGATCTCCAGTCCTCCCTTCTCGACGTGCGTGGAGTCGTGATTGTCATATGCGTAAGTAATGATGGCCTCGGAAGAGTGTTTAACATCGTTATAGCGTTCGTAAAATTCGGCCAGCGTTTAAAAACCAGTAGGACAGTCTCAATGACCGTCAGTATGCCTAAATCCAACGTGTGAAGGTCTGGCCCAGATGCTGTATGCCGACGAAGGATTAACATTCGGACAAAAAACGTAGTCAAAACAGAGGACTTACCACCAGTAACCCCATAGACGCAGATGACCAAGCGCCGCAATGAAGACCCACAAGACTGTAGGAGATCTCGCAGGTTTCTCACCGTCTCATCGGCGGTGAAATGAAATTCGACGTCGTGAAGGGTAGAGACGAGAACTTGTGAAGGGTTCTTGAGGAGGAAAGGACGACAGTCGGTAGTAAACCCTCCATGGGCTACCTGCAGGCTCTGAAGCGACACCCATCTTGGGATGATGTCAAAATCCTCCCCTTGGGAGACGAAACAGGTCGCGTCGAGAGTAAGCTGGATCAGGTGCTGCGGTAGAAACAAAAGGCGGGCTGGGAGGCCATTGGGGCCAGAAACCGCCCATTTGCGGAGAGTTGGCTGTCGCAGGAGATCTTCGCAAAACGCTATCGCCGTTGGTTTCTCGTGGAACCAATGCGTGTCGTCCAGTGTGTCGGTCATGAGACCAAATGTATGGATATTGGGGAATGAGAGGCGAGGGACCTCAAAGTCGAATGGTCGTCGGCTAGTCACGACCTTAACGATAAGAGTTTTGACTCGGGAGCATCGGGTGGTGGAGGACGCGAGGCTGGCAAACAATGCGCTGCTTGCGTAGGCGCTCGACCGAGAGATTTTGACGGTGATGTTGTGGTAGAGAAGGGGTTCGACGATCTGTGCAAACGCCCTCGACACGTAGGAACACCTCGCCAGGTCAGCCCCCTGGACAAGCTTGAGAATTTCGCCGACAACCTCGAGGGGAATGTGGCACGTGAATGTCGACATGCGAAGGGGGTGGTGAACGGCAGCGACTACAGCGCGGTTGGCTATGGAGAGCTTAGACATGGATAATAAGTGGATCGTTGAGTGCAAGGTGGACGATTCTCACCTTTCCTTCTCTTTTTGTAGACATTGTGTTCAACACGCTGGGGATTCCAAGTGAAACGCCGCCCTCTTCGGAAAGGGAGCATGCAGCAACGTAGACCCCTCGACAATTAATTAATGAGATCAAGGTAAAGGAGACTTGGAATCAAGGGCTTACAGAGATCCGATGTCGGTAAACACACCTCGCAGCAGTTGCAGGGAGTTAGAACAAGGAACAGACCACCACGAGGACTAAGTGCTCGTGGAGCATCGTGGACGCGTCTGGCAGAAAGATCGGACAAGAGTTAGGGTTAGGCATCCGGGTACCGTATCCTGAGGACGAGCACGACTTACGCGAGTCGGATGAGAAGAAGCGGCTCGTCGAGCCTCCTGTACGTAGCGCCCGAGATGACGGAAAACGTGGGGATGGTGAGGTACGAGTGCCGGCGAAGAGCCGCATACACGCAGCAGAAAATGTGATGCTCGTGGAGCATCGTGCACGCATCTGGTAGAATTATCGGACCAAGGGTTAGGCATCCGGGTACCGTATCCTGAGGACGAGCACGACTTACGCGAGTCGGATGAGAAGAAGCGGCTCGTCGAGCCTCCAGTACGTAGCCCCGACATGACGGAAAACGTGGGGTTGGTGAGGTACGAGTGCCGGCGAAGAGTCGCATACACGCAGCAGAAAATGTGATGCTCGTCGAGCCTCCTGTACGTAGCCCGATATGACGGAAAACGTGGGGATGGTGAAGTGTGAGGCAAGGCGAAGACTCGAGTCCACGCAGCCGACAGTCCAAGGTCGAAGGCGCGATACAGAAGTCTCTTCATGCATGCGCCAAGTCCAACGCAGAAGTCAACCTCATGCGAGGACGTAGAAATCCTTGAACCTTAGGATATTGGCGGTGGTGGTCAGAGGCAAGACGCTAAGTGAGGGACAGGCGAGGTCCCGACACGAGATCTTCTGTCATCACACATTTACCACCATTACAAGTGCTGTAGAAGACAGTCATGGGAGGCTCTTCGAGCATCGTATTGTAAGGTAGCACGTACACGCTTGAGTATCACAACGCGAACAAAAGGACAGATCTACGGTGACTCCTGAGTGGCCGACGCATCCATTCCCCCTCACTGAACCATGTCCTCCATCGATGTATGATTTCGGGGTCTTCTGTTTTGTCTTCCACCCCTCGAGAACGGATTCCTCGATGAAGTATTGGCGGGCGGCGGGCTCAGCCCTCCATCGTCTGTGGGACGACGTCCGAAATGGGTTGGCCGACGTATTGAAGGGATGCCTTCCGTTTAATGTGTTAGTACTGAGAGACAGGTAGCCAGTGCGAGAATTCACCTCGAGTGGACGACGGCGGAGGAGCCATTTGAACTACAGGAGTGGATGTCGAGGAACCTTGCGCACTTGAAGACGGAAGTGCACGAGGCTCGATGTGCGTCGGGAATGAAGCACGTCGAGCCTGACGAATATCAAGGTACGGCGAAGGGGCTGATGTTGCCTGTTGGGCTGCGAACGGCCTATGCGGTGGACCATCATGTATTTGAGGAGAGGCCAGCAGTGGCGAGGCTGAGGCCGCGGAAGCAGCGACATTTCGCATGGCCGGAGCCTGAGTGCCCTGTCGAGGCTTGAAAAAGTCGGAGCGTCGTCGAGAGGGGGGATGCGATGCGCTGGCTTGAGTCCCAGGGCGAGCAGGTGCTACAATTGGAGTAGGCTGGAGTCGAACAGGCGGGGCTTCAGTCACGCTCGAAGCTGCCTCCAAAGAGTGTGGCGACACTGCATGATCGTCGCCTACTTGTTGAACGTTAGTTACGTGCTGCTTGGTATGTAAGAATAAAGCATACCTTCAGTCTCCCTCGTTTGAACGTTAGGTATCTTGTGACGGAGCCAGAATTGATCTAAACCGCCCATACCGTCCGAATCATCCGAGCTCGAGTCAAAGATATATTTCTTCTTCCCCTTGGTCGAAGACGTCGCAGGCAATTGGCGTCGGCGCTTCTTCTCCTTGATAACCTCAGGACTATCTGGAGTGACTAAGTCAGCAAATTGATCTCATGCAATACGTGGTGCGCACTTACCGGGGACCATGCTACGTTGTCGACGAACGCTGGGTTGAATGGGACTTGGGAGTGTCACAGTATGGCCAGTGGTCTCCTGGACATCGACCGAGGCTACAAAGCCAAAATCAGTAAAGTGAACACGAGACTGTAGTGGAGACTTACGTTCTGATATCATTGACACGTCGGGATCCGTGGTATCGCCCTCTTCACTGGGGCAATATCCCCTCCGGTCATATCTCCTCCTGTGCATATCCTTCGGTGGTGGCATCTCCTCCGGTGCTTTCCCCATGGCCGGTCGTCGCATCTCCATCTTGCGGTACGTTGTCGATGTCCATCGAGTCATGGTCGTCATCGATGTCCATTGGGTCATCGTCTACCTGTTCTTGAGCCCGCTCTGCCCCGTTGTCCGCCCGACGCCGTCCGCCTGCACGGCATTCTTCGCAGCCAGCCTGGCCTTCGCCAGTCCTATCAACGTCGGCAGGGAGGTCCGACTCCTTCGCCTTCTCAGCCTTCTTCTCTGCTGTGGACTTCGTCGACCGATCCCGTTTCTCTGCCGCCTTAGCCTTTTTCTCCGCTGCCTTAGCCTTTTTCTCTGCCGCCTTAGCCTCTTTCTCTGCCGCCTTAGCCTCTTTCTCTGCCGCCTTAGCCTCTTTCTCGCTTGCCTTTTTCTCTGCTCTCTCTTTCTTCTTCCTCTCCCGCTGTAACTCCTGGTATTCTAATTCGCCCTCTTCTAGATCATCCTCTGGATCACCCACGACATTGCCAGACAGCAACTCGACAAGGTCTATGCAGGCACATGAGACGTAAGTCCACGCACGGAATGTAGTTACATACCTTTGCCAGTGTCCTTCTGGAGGAAGGACTCGAGCATGTCTTGCTTTCCTCGGGCGAGAGCAGCAAGCACTACGTCCGCAGTGTCGTCCGCAAGGATATGATAGCACTTGACCACCTTCTTCTGTGGCTGCCGATGGGCGCGACCGCGGATCTGCAGCTCATCTTGCGCGCTCCAGGGCTGGTCCTGCATGCGTTTTCAGCAAGTAGATACAATTCAAGGGGCAAACAACTTACAAGGAAGATAACAACGGACGCGGCTGTGAGATTGAGGCCTGTAGACCCCACTGACGAAACGATAAGGACGCGAAGAGAAGGGTCATTGCGAAACTTGTCGACGATTTGAGCCCGTTTATTTAATGACGTCTGGCCATCGATAAACATGCACCGTATACCATAGAGCTCAAGCACCTGTAATCCGTCAGTGATGACCCATAAGAATCTATGGCAAAGCATACGTTTCGCAATAGGGGCCCAAGAGAGGGAAATTCCTGATAGATAAGTATCTTCGTCTCACGAAGAATGTTCTCCCCGGGCTTAGGAAGTGGGATATCAGGGTAGACGACAACGCCATTCTCAAAAATCATAGGCGGCGCGTCGTCGCGGGTAAGGATGTGGCGGCACATGCGTGCGCAGGTGTCGAACTTCGTGGACTTCTTCTCCTCCCACTCCGTAAGCGTGGAGAATACTGGGACTGCCTCCGTGAGGTCGTATCTGGCGAATCCGACGCATTTTCGATGCTCGATGTAGAATGCTCGACAGGCTATGTGTATAACACTGTTCGAAGCTGAGGCGCTGCGAGTACGTATTCATTAGAAGACACCCAGCATGCAGAAGATCGCGACACATACCTCGGCTTCGTCTTGTCAGCGTGCTCAGTGATGATTTCTAGCTCTCGAGCCGTGGTCTTCACAACTACCAACGTTTCCTCATAGGGAGGGAGAACGATAAGAGGCTTTCCCAGCCAGTTCTTACTGTCACGGGTTCGTCGGAGGATCCGCCCCTCGAACTGTAGCTTGATCCTGAGAGCAGATAGCCGTTGGCACTCCCGGACGGCCTTTTCCTCGTCGGGAGCGTCCATAGCGTCGGTTCTTGCTTTCCTGATACTGCTCATGTCGGCTTTCTCCTCCAGAAGTGCCTTCTCGCTAAGAAAGTGGGGGAGACCGAGAAGCCTACCCATAGCGGCGAGATCCTGAAATCATATCAACGTCACTGCTCAACAACATGGATGGAATTTTACCTTCGTTGACGTCTGTAACGGCGTCGCAGTCATCACGATGCGTAAAGTGCTCTGCTCCAGTATCAAGAGGGCCGATGAATGCTTGGGCCCCAAATTACGAAATACTTGCGCCTCGTCCACAGTGCCGACGAAATATTGCTGCCCGAACAGGGTCTTACCGACGCTTGTCAGATAATTAGCAAGCCGAGGCGGGTGGACCCATGGTAGCTCGCTCGACGGCGGCTTTTCCCAAGAGTAGAGGGAAGAGAAGTCCTGTTGTAACGCCTACAAATACCTCGTTAGTGATGAGCGAGAAACTAGAGATAACAGGCTGCTTCACCGAATGCGATGCCACAATAATTCTATGCGACGGCTTGTGCTTCGACGTGTGAAATGGTCCATTGGGCGCCCAGAATTGTTCATGAGCCGCCTTTCCCGTTCCGTACATGAGAATGTCGAAGGATTTCGGCTTCAAGACGACCTTGAGCTCCGTCTCCCACTGCGACAAGAGCGTTCCTGGAACAATGATGAGGTGGGGGAGGTCAGGAACAGTGGCATGCGCTCCAAGGTAGGGATTTTCTCTGTCAATATGCGTCGAGTCAGTGGTATCTATGAAGATGGACAAGTGATGATGTACTTACGGATTATCGGGGGCAACATAGCAGATTTCGCCCCGGGGAATGTTTGACGTGTGTGCAGATCCGTAAGAAAGGCCACTGTGGCAGCCGACTGGAAGGTCTTCCCGAGACCGACGTCGTCTGTGACAAGGGTGCCGCACGGTGAATCAGGTGCTGGTTTCGGGCTAAAATTCATGCGAACTATGGAGTGGACGCCGCAGAGCTGGTGCGAATGGAGGGCGATGGGCTCCATTTCCGGGTCGTTGGCAGCCTTTGAAGGCTCGAAGGCGTGCGTGTTCGCCGCATCCCACGCGCTAAGCCCACCGCGATGGCGGTAGCTGTTGAACAATAAGGGTAGGCCGTTCGTGAACCCCAGGTTACGGGCGAGGACCTCGGGCGGCAGCGAGCATTCGACCTCGACTCCAGGATCGGTGCCGTCGTCTGACGTCGGCAACTCGATACCAATAGTTGGGACTTGCTCCTGAAGAGCGGTGCAGTCTGTGCGGCCAGGGGACTCGAAAAACTCGGTGTAGAGGTTGATGATGTCCGCGACGTCTTCCTCCGACGCAAGAGAGCTCAGCATCTTTGAATTGACTTTAGTCATACCTGAGATATTGGTTAGATATCGTACGTGAGACCGGAGCCGTTGGACTTACCGGAACCGTTCTTCTTCGTGCTGATGACCTGGAGCTTAGCGCCGAGCCCCACCATTAGCCGTTTCAGCTCGTCCTCCATCTCCTCCATCTT
The DNA here is from genome assembly GCA_026008595.1 of Lyophyllum shimeji. Taxonomy (NCBI): domain Eukaryota; kingdom Fungi; phylum Basidiomycota; class Agaricomycetes; order Agaricales; family Lyophyllaceae; genus Lyophyllum; species Lyophyllum shimeji. The sequence goes on along the minus strand of BRPK01000001.1, from coordinate 6,285 downwards.
CTGGACGTTTTCGTTCGTCTGCAAGACCTCGGCCAAGGCTTTCCATCGGGCGACTTTCTCGATGACGCTTTTAATCTTCGCCTTCGTGAGCTTGTCCCTGTCGAGGTCTGGGCATCGTCAGTCAGCAAGACGGACAGGAAAAATGAGCGAAACTCACTGTTGAAGGCGTCGATAGCTTCTTTTTCAAGCTTGACGATGCGTTTCTTGCTGCGGTTGAACTGGTTGTGTAGATTAATCCAGGAGCGCTGAATGAGTGCTTGGGTGCTCGAACGCAGGTGCATGTCCAATCGACCCGTGGAATTGAGAGCTTCGACACCAAAGAGGGCTTTGGCGACGGGGTCAACCGCCAGCGGACAGATCTGTGCTCCGTTCGGCCAGGCGCCATCTTGACGAAACGAATTGAGGACGAAGGTCAGAGGATGGAGATTCTCTGCCGTCAAAACCTCGCTGATTCGAGAGTGAATTTTCCACTGCTTCCATGCCTCGGTGACCCAGGACCGCCACCAATCGCGTCCAGGAAGGGTTAGAGCCCCCGACCTCGCAGAAGCAAACTTGATCTTGTCGTCCTCCCGTGGCTTCTTCGAGTACTGATCGAAATAGGATTCGATAGAGGTAGCCATTTCTCGCGTCCAGCCTTTGGGCAGCAGTGCGTCGTTCGCGTTGAACAGGCCGTGGTGGACGTTAGTGATTTCCTGCCAAGTACGGAAGTTCCAGGGAGCGCGATCACCATCGTACCAGAGCTGGACGAGGGCGCTGTGGTTTGTATGGCTGGGCATAGTGGATAGAGAGAGAAGATATGGGGTGAAGTCCTGAATACGAGGAGAAGGGGGTCGTTTTTGTAGGATGGAACACGGCGCGCGCCGGGGGGTATGCGAAGAACAAAACGGTTTGGATTTTTGTGCTACGCAAAGGCTACAGGGCGGCTAGATAACCGAGCCAATCTATGTCTGCGAAAGCCTGAAACCGAAAACAAAACGCCGATATAGGACAGGGACAGTGAGGCTCTTTGCCTGCGAGAACAAATCAGAATTGAGAGCCGAGGTCGGAGGCACGAGGACGTACTCAGGCAGAGCTGCAAATTCACTGCGCCTCGCCGGCGCAGATGTCCATAGCAACAGCAATTTCGTTAACCTGCGAAGGAAGGGAACGGGGTAAGGATCCAGGTCGGAAAACAAGGGGCCAGGACTTACCGAAAACCCGACATGGGTTTCGAAGGTGAGACGGCGATATTGGTAGCGCAAACGAGGACAAGTTCATCTGATCCACGTTGCCTCAGAACATAGCAGGGGTCAGCGAACAAGCGGAAGACTAACCACGAGTGTAGGAGTCGTCAGCCTTCGGGACGAATAGCGCGTCGCGAGGACGAGGAGGTGAGGCTCGTCGAGCCTCCCGTACAAAGCCCCGATATGACGGAAACGTGGGGTCGGAAAATGAAGCGCGGGCGAGGGGTGCGAGAGACTATCCACAAGTGTAGGAGTCGTCAGCCTTCGGGACTGACAGCGCGTCGCGAGGACGAGAAGACGAGGCTCGTCGAGCCTCCTGTACAAAGCCCCGATATGACGGAAACGTAGGGTCGGGAGACCAAGCGCGGGCGAGGGGTCCGAGGTTAAAGGCACGATGCAGAAGTCTCTTCGTGCATGTACCGAGTCCAACGCAGGGGTCAGCCCCGTGCGAGGACGTAAGAAACCTGAGGAGGGGGGGGGCCTCGCGGACGGACGGAGCAGGAGATTTCGGGAGAGGACAAACGAATGATCAACGTTCAACCAGTGATCAATGGTTTAGGACGCGATGGATTATGTAATATCAAGTAGGAACCACAATTTCGATCGCACACAGACAAGTCGCTAAGTCCCTTACCTGTACCGACTCCACGCACCCGCCGTCTCGGCCACGACGCAGTTCTCGTACGGGGTTGACCCCTGCGTTGAACTTGGCACATGCATGGAGAGACTCCTGCATCGTGTCTTCTTCGTCGTAAGCCCGCCTCGTGGACTTGGATTGCACCTTGCGGACCCGCCTCGCCTTGCCCTCCTCTGGCCGTGGCTCATTGATATCGCGGTCTGTTCGGAAGACCCTGCTCGTTCGTACTCTGGCGAAAACACTCTGCGGTGGCGCTATGCAAGACGCCGGCCAGACAGTTCCTGAAGACTCCCTGTCCAGCCTGGCGCGACATGATACTTCTTGTAAGTTCCGCTTTTCTTGCCGTTTCATATCCATCATATGTCTATCTATCGTAGTGTCAGTTTACGGCGCCAGCAAGTTCGATCCGCAGGGCTCGACGAGCATCACATATCCCGTAAGTTGCCGTTCCTCCTGGTGGCTGAAATCCACTTCGCTAACCGTTGCTCTGACCTCACAGGTGAATTTTTTCCGGATCTACGAAGACTGTTACGGCCGCGCCCTTGTCGTGGCGCGCTTCAGCCTCGTGCACGCAGGCCTACCGCCCCTCCAATCACGAGTCCTTACACCGGGGGATTTTTACGCATCGTAGTAGATCCAATATATATAATCTTCCTATCTGCTCCACGTTATGCTCGTCATGGCCTCAGAGAACTACCCCCTCGTTAACCTGTCTGTCGGACGATTCTGTTCCGCCGCCAAGCGCCTGCTTAGCCAGGACGCACACGCGGACTTTGCCAACTTCGTCCTCACGGGAACCTCTAATAAGAAGCAGGCCGTGATCGACCCCATTCTCGACAGTCTATCCGAGGACGAACCTTTCAGCGAGCTGAGGGATTATGATTCTCTGCTCGGAATCGATAGTGGGATCTCTGTCACCACCTCACTCACCCTCTATCCCATCGCGAAGCATGAGGACACGCTCACGGCCGACATCCATGTATCGTATCACTTCACGAACACAAAGGTGTGTCACTTCATCCCGTAATTCGGACGAGCACTCACGGCGTCACGCCTAGGGGAGTTTCACGAGCCCGGTGCATGCCATACCCAACCTTTGCCTCGGAAAGTGGGGTACCCATAACATCATCCGCGTAATGATCCCCGAACTCTACCACGACCAGCGATCCTCGCCGAGACTCTCTCAGGATGAACAGAGAATCTTCTACGAACAAGGCCTTCGCCCGGCGATGGAGGAGCTTCTAGGTGACAAGGCCGCCGAGTGGCCCGCTACGTATGACGATGAAATGTTCCGCGCGAGAGGGAAGGACGGCCGCCTCGCCCTCACGACCAAGATGTTCCCGGAATGGCTGGTAGACCAACTCGGCGACCAGATCCGTGCGAGTCTCCAGGATCACGGATGCTCGTGGGGTACTGGACTGGTATTCCTGCATCAAGTTCGAGGCGTCAAACATTCGAGCTCGCACTCCGTCGACGCTGAATGCGCTCAGCGTGCTCTCCAGGATTTCATAGAAGAGAATAACCTGGACTTGACAAGCCTTCAGTCATCGGGAGAATGGTGGATTGATGTAGGGCTCGAGATCGCCTCTGGCGAAGGCAACTGCTTAGCTTGGAGGACCGACTCCCATTACCACGTAGTCAAACGCGCCCTCGATATCACAAGCGACGTCGCTCACCGCATCACCTCCGTCGGCAGCAGCAAGTACACGCGGGACATGTCTTCCCATCTACCTGCGGTCTCCGGCTGTCGGATTTCCCCAGGGCCTCGTGCTCGCGGTCCCTTCGAGGTTCAGTACATGCAGGCATACACTACTGAGAAGGCGTTGATATACCGCCCAGACCGAGGACATTTTGGCAAGTTCATCACTTGTGCAGATGTGCTCAACGGGAAGGCTATGAAGTTCATCGACGATCTCTACGAGCTTTACCGCAATGCCATCGACACGAACTGCTCCCTCGCTCGCATAGAGGTTCGCGTGCCGCTCCGCCATGGAGCTGCTGTACTCCTCGATCTGGATGAAGAGCTCCTTCGAGAGTCTCTGGTTTCGTTTTCTCGGTCCGTTTGGTGGTACGTCATCTCGTTTCTTCTCTATCGTCCGTAAGCTGACAGTCTTTCTCAGGAGCCTGCGCAGCTATCGCGCGCTAGCAATTAAATTTATTCTTGAATGGCAATTGGACGGAGACGCTAGTCATCGCGCGAAGGACGCGGCTCTGTTACTCACTGCCGCTGCAACATGGTTGCTGAACGGCCTTCACTCCACGCCCGACAAGGGAGCATCGAGCAAGGAGCTCATGGCCGCTATTCTCCCTCACGTCAGCCGTGCAGGCGCCGACCCAGATATCCTCGCTTATGGCTCCCCCACTGACGATGACGACGTCGATTCGCAGACCGATTCGGAAGCTGAGGACGAGCCCCCTACCACACGACGGCGCCGCGATGCTGTCACTCTACCCTCGTATCCCTTCGGCCTTGTTTTCCTTCGCCGCATCCGTGTTGGTGAACAATACCCGGTCCCGCGGTTCAGCAACGACGGGCAATTCATAAGCCCACGAGCGTTCCGTTTCTTCTTCGGTGTCGACCATGAAGACGTTGACGCCGAGTACTTCCGCAAGGCATTAACACAGAAGGCACACCCTGATCGAGTTCGCAATAGAGCGAAACGAACGCCCGCTTGGCACAACCGGGATCAGGAGACTACTCGCAAGGACTTCAATCTTGCCAGACTTGGATACGAGTTAACTCCACCCATGCGAGACCGAGGATCTGATGTTGATGAGGACGAGGAGCATAGCGGAGCTGAGGAGAGAGACATTGACGACGAGATAACCGCCGTCTGGCGCCAGTTCCTGATCGATGTCACGGCGAAGGCACCCAACAAGAAGAACGCTCACGAGCCTTCGCACTGTAGACTCAGTACAGAAGAACGCCTCCTGGTCACGGAAGACACTTACCAGAACCGAAAGCTCTCGGTTTACTTCCACGACTGTCAGTGGAAGCTGGCAGACCGTAAGGACTGGCAGAACGTTTTCGACCGCCTTTTCCCTCCGAAAGGACACATCTTCACCGGAAATGTCCAGAACTACCTCTCCACTAGCTACATTCCGATGTGGGAGAAGATCAAGTCTAGAGCTGACGACGACACCTACCTTCGCATTCGGCAGGACATACGCAAACGGTTTGATCGACTTTATTGGATGCCACTGGCCCAGACGGACCGCATCTGGTACACCAAGTTCGACGCCAAATTCACCAAGTCCAGTGGGTTGAACCGCCGCGCTCCGTCCCCTCTTATCCTCATCAATAGCTCAACACCTCCCACCTGGTAGTGTATGTCCAATAGATGGCGCTCATACAGAGTCTCTCACTATCGCAAACTAGCACTTCTCATTGTTACGGTAGTAGAACCTAATGCGCATCATGCTTCTGATCACTGGTGCACCTTGGGCAAGTGCGTCAATTGTGCCAGGTATGATGCTCGACGAGCATCACTTATCATACGCGGTCCTCTGGGCCGCCACCCTAAACCGTACCCTAAACCTGAACCTGAAGTCTGGGACAGGTAAAAACACCGTGGCGTTCGGATCATCAACAAAGTGGTGGTCGTCGCAAGGTGATGCTCGACGAGCACCACTTTCAATAGCGTCCTTCTCATTGTCACGGTAGTAGGAGCTAATAATCACGCTTAGGATCACGGGTGCGCGTTGGACCAGTGCCTCAATTGTGCCAGGTATGATGCTCGACGAGCATCACTTATCATATGCGGTCCTCCGGGCCGCCACCCTAAACCGTACCCTAAACCTAAACCTGAACCTGAAGTCTGGGACAGGTAAAAACTCCGTGGCGTTCGGATCAACAAAGTGGTGGTCGTCGCAAGGTGATGCTCGACGAGCACCACTTTTAATAGCGTCCTTCCTCGCTCACTTGATAATCACGTCTCCACGTTCTTCCACGTCTGGATTTATGTTATAGTATCTGTTCTAAGTTCACGCATGCGCACCCGTCGGAATGATCAAAATGATGCTCGTCGAGCATCACTGTAAGGGCGTCCTCGAACAGATCATGATATTTTTTTCCAAGCCCTCAGACATGTCGCGAACGTATAGGATTTTGGATCAATCACCAGAGTGATGCTCGACGAGCACCACGTACTAAGCTCATGTTTTCGTACCCGTCGGGATCATCAAGATGATGCTCGTCGAGCATCACATATGTAAGGGTCAGATGATATTTTTTCGCAAGCCTTTGGACGGGTCGCGGACGTATAGGAGTTTGGATCAATCACCGAAGTGATGCTCGACGAGCATCAGAACTGTACGCGTTGTGGACGCGTTGTGTGTCCTTGTTTACTTCTGAGTCGTTGACTGTCGACTGCATCCAGGCTGCATCAATCACCGCCATCTCAATCGTTCGCCCACACCACGACT